>CM060414.1:41664952-46464952 GCA_030545235.1 Helianthus tuberosus | reverse complement strand
GTACAAAAGGTAGTTAATCATCGAGCCCCACTTGGCACTTTCCCGTGAAAGTTTGTTAATATGTTTAAAACACTTATATATAGGAAGTACCAACGGCGTATCCACCATGTTTTGCCCATATTACTTCCATTTCGTGAGGCGGTGTCAGGTGTGCCGATAGGACACAGATAGAATTGCGTTCCCTTGGTCCAATCGATAGAAGGTCGGACCGAGTTGAGAGTAGAATCGAATAGATTAAACAGCGAGCTGGATCGCGAACATAGCGATGACAGCGTGTGCGAGTAGCTTGATGACACGAAACATCGAAGTAGCGTGTCTTGATAGGCGACAAGCAATAAGCGATAACGAATAGTACGATTTCGATTAGATTCCACGTTAAAACCTGCATGGCATGTTTCCACGTGGGTTTGCTAATATGGCGAAATACCATGTTTGACCATATTAGTTTGTCCCATGAAGCGATGTCATGCATACTAACACTACACTGATTGCGTTGAATACCAAGCGATGATCGATAAGCGATGGACGACACGCGATAAACGACACGCGATAAGCGATACACAGTAGACGGTAAGCGAGTAAGCGATAAGTGATAACACAAACATAGACACAAAGATAACCACAACACAGCAGGCGATGACGGCGGCGATTGTTACGTTGCAAGCGATGGAGATACGCGTGATTAATGCGATTCGATTGAATTTATCAACACCACAAATTTACTAACATTAGAACCCACATGGCCTTTTTCCACAAAAGTCTGCTGATATGGCTAAAACTCTTATATATAGGAAGTACCAGCGGCGTATCCACCATGTTTTAACCATATGAGTTTTGTCTCGTGAAGCGAGGTCACATGTGCTAACTTAACACAGTGAACACAAATAACGGTAAGCGATAGCGTCGAGCGATAGGGCGAGCGATAGATTGACACACAGCAAGTGATATAGCGATGCACACAATACGCGATAGTGATCCACATAATAAGCGATAGAGTTTTTTTACGTGATAAGCGATAGAGATTGCGAGATGCACATAATAGTCAATAGCGATTGCGAGATAAATTTAAGCGATAACGCGATAGATTCCAGCAAAACTGCGATTGAGTTGCGATGTGGACTTACGACTAGTCTTGAGTCGCTGCAATTGCCCTGCGGGGGCAGACTTACCAAAGTCCATCGATGAGGCGATTGCATTGCGGTGGCAAACTTTCGAAAAGTTTCACAGTGATGCGGTTTGGTTGTTACGCCTTGCAATTGAGTGTAGTGTATTGAAAATAACCACAATAGTATAATAGGTCTAATAACATTCAACTTCACGTGGCACTTTCTTCACGAAACTTCGGTAGTATGGCAAAGCATACCTTGCCTGACCCATACTACTTTCACCCCGTGATTTGGTGTCACCTTTTGTCAAGACGCTTATGGCACCTTAGAACTTACTACGATCTCCGTGCACTGACCCAAATAATCCCGTGTGCACCCGTGATTAGTCGTTCCTTGCACGTTTATCGTACCTTATTCTAAGAGTGTAGTGAGGTTAAAATACATTATATCGTGATATAGTATGTAGCTCGTGTGTGAAGCTAGTCTAAGTGTGACGACTAGAGAGTGAAAGAGAAAATGAAAGTGAGAGTTAACGTTACACATAGTGGCAACATCGAGTAATAGAGTAGGTTCAATACTTAGAAATCAACGTCGAAAATCGTATCATTACAACATTATCCTACGCTTTCTAGATGTTTAGTGTTGAAGACTTTTGTTGGAGCTGTTGTTGTAGTACTCAAGTTCGCGGTTCAGTGCGGCAGTTGCGGGTGAAGTGACCATAACGGTTGCAGTTATTGCAATAGCGACAGTCAGCCCCAATTGGATGATGATAGGTACACGAGTAACACTGGGGATGAGCTCCAGTGTAAGCTCATTTTGGAAACACCGGAACTGCTTGAAGAGGCTTCGGTTGCAGCAGTTCAGTTGTCGATGAGTTCGAGCTTGAAATCTTTCGTTTGCGGTTGGGTTTGTCGGTGTCTTCCGATGAGATGTCGTCGTTGGAGGATTCGTCTGAGGTCTCACTTGCAGAAGCTTCGGCCGAGTTGTCGGAAGAACCGTCAGTAGCTTCGTTAGAAGAATCGTTGGCAGATTTGTCAGAAGAATCATCGGCAGACTCGTCAGAAGAATCATCGACAATATCGTCTGAAGAATTAATGACGATTGCTTGATAAGTTTGCTTGACAGGATTCTTGGAGAAAAACCCCTCCATGATTCGTTTGTTGTTGATTTCTGCGGCTAAGCAGTAGGCTTCTTCAACGGTAGTAGGTTTTGCAGCTTTGACAAAATCGCCCACACATTCAGGCAAGCCACGAATGTACTTCGCGATGGATTTTCCTGGAGTGTTGACTTGACTTGGGCAGATTGTGCTAAGCTGTTTGAATCTTGCGGTGTAGCCAGCATTGTCACCTTTGACTTGCTTGATTTCCCAAAATTTGCTTTCCAACTTCTGGACTTCGTGGGGAGGACAATACTCTTCCTTCATGAGCTCTTTCAACTCATTCCAGGAGAGAGCATAGGCTGCGTGAATCCCACGTTTGTTGCGTTCGGCGGTCCACCAGTCGAGTGCTCGCGATTGAAATACTCCGGTAGCACAAGTGGTTTGAAAATGCTCGGGGCACCCACTCTGACGAAGGGTCACCTCAACAGAATCGAACCACTGAAGTAGCTGAGAGACACCTCCTTCACCTGTGAAAACCATTGGATCACAGGTTTTGAAGTGCTTGTAGAGAAAGGTAGACTGAGGCGCTTTTGTCTTAGCGTCTTCCGAAGTTCGAGAGTTGCTAAGAGAGTGCACTTGACTGACAATCCGAGGAACGACCTTGGCCACTTCCCTGACCACGAGTGAAGAAATCCTCTTTTCGTTCCTTCGTTTGGCTCGTCTCCTGGCTGACATTCTCGAAGCAGAGTTGTTGGAAGGCATCTAGACAGAAAGACTTGGAGTGAGATTCGATCATAATGATTTTAAGTCTTGCGATGCGATGCGAATTGAGTGCGTTCAAAACTTGTTGCAAGTAGTATAGTATTATGTATACACATAGGAGCCACATAAGGGACATGAAATCCTAAGTTCTCACACGTAGGCGATTTCGTTTGTATATATATATGTATTTACTGTTGCGATATTTACTCACATGTTTGTATAGATAACGCGAGGGCGTGATGCGAGAGTGAATAGTTAAGCATTAGTTTTGTCGCGAGTATTCGGTTTTGGTTTTTGATTGCGATGGCTGTGCGAGTTGTGCATTCATAAAGCAGGGAGCGAAAACCGATAAGTCGAGAAATCGGTAAAGCGTAAAGTTTAAATTGTAAACACATGAGCGTAAATAGATTCCATATAGCGTAAAATCGACGAGTCGTATGCTAGAAAAATAGGTAGGGTGCCTTGGGTGTTTAGGCGTTGACTACCCAAGGTAACCCAACTATGCCCAACAAGTTCGCGCACGCGCGTTGCCTTAGAAGACTTATGCTTCCACTGGGATGCAGCTCATGGCATGCGTCTTCCTAGTCATTGCGTGGCTCGAGTCGTTGTTATGGTCGAGTCCTTAGTGAGAGCTTTCTGAAAACCATTTAGAGAGTGGAACGATTTATTAAGGTACGGGTTTCACCCTGGACTTAACAGCTTCGTTCCCCATTGTGGTTGTGCTCATCGAATAAATCCGAGAGTTCCACTAGAATTTCGAAATGGAGGCCTTTGTCGAGATATGGATGTCACTCCTAACTCCACAAAAGGTTCTCGTGCTAGAAAATGCGCTGAGTGAGCGATCTTATCGAGAGTTCTTGGTTTTCACACCTGGTCTCGACTGGATCACTCGGTTGTGATATGCGAGTATTTTCGAAAACATGTGTATTGTGTCAGCCTTAGGAAAGGCTAAGTAGTATTTCAGCCTTAGGAAAGGCGTCTTTGTGTGAAGCTGTAGTACGCGGTGTTCACACAAAGTTGTAGTTTTTTTTTGCAATTTCGATCGAGAGTATAAGTAAGCCCAATACAAGCCCTACTGGGTTCGTACGAGTCGGTCTGTTGGTACTTAGACTATAGACTAGGTCGATTCCTAAGACCTCGACCCGGACTAGGTCGAGTCTTGCCTAATTCCCTATAGTTATGGCTTTGATACCAATCTGTCACACCCCAACCGATGGCGGAATCATCGGGGCGCGACACTAGGCGAATCAGATTGCTCATGAGAATCCATAACAACTATTAGCGACAATATTTAATGCGTTCATTATCCCATACTAATAAACAAATATAATCACATAAGTTATCACAGATGTTGTGTTCTCTCAAACAATAAAAATCCGACAACCTAGATTTTAGTTGAGTTTCTAGACTCCCTAGCTTGATTGAGATAGTCTGCGATCTAACATGCAACATACGTTAAAATAAAGTCAATACAAAAGTATTGGCGAGTATACAGGTTTGATATGTAATAGCATAATAGATTAAAAGTTGCTGCGAATTTCCTACATACATAAATGGGATACACGACATATATACTCATAAAACCGATACTACCTGCTAAGTCCTCGATGCTCGAATACGCGATGGCAAACTAGACCCCGTCGGGCATAATAGTACTATGCTAGTCATGGTGGGACGTCACGAGTATAAGTCCTAGTACATATGTAACTAGCATCACGTATAAATATGCACGTAAGTCATTCGCAAATGATAAATAGTTTAAGCATTTGATGTGATTCGATTTGATAGCAATGTATGTTACACCCAAAAGTGCAAAAGCCAAAAGGGTTCAAGTATACTCACAGTGCGCTTTCAGCAAGTAAACACAACTTGATTGGATTGATTGAGAGCGCGTCTGAGTTGTCTGAACATGGAATGGTAGCGTAAGCAATGCGCGGTGCGTTAAATGGTGAAAAGTTGAATTATAGTTCTTAGTGGTAATCCGGTCGGATGGCACGCTGTCCGGTCGGATGGCATGTTGTCCGGTCGGATGGCATGCGGTCCGGTCGGATGGCATGCTGTCTGGTCGGATGGTATGTTAATTGACTAGTGGCTATCCGGTCGGATGGCAATCTGGTCGGATGGTCACTTGTTTGGATGATGTTTGCCTTGGGCAGTCAACCCGCAGTCATTGGTATCGATAGGTTCATGTCGATAACTAACATACCTCATTTTACACCGTGTACGTGCTGGTTATGCGTAAACGATTTCGAACTCTATTATATCTATTCAACTTGTATGCTCACCTTTACAATGTGTGTATTGACTTTTACTTTAACGTATGTGGCAGGTGCTTAAGGTGTTTAGATGCTTTGCTTGCTGTGAAATCGAGGCTAGGAAAGACCTAGAACAATAATAATCTGTCTGTACTTAAAATCTGAGTTGTCGGAACAGAACAATTTGACTAGATCTTGTCTGTAATAATTATGATATCTTTTATGACATGGTATGGGACATGTTGCTTTAAATAATTGGTAATTATAGTTGTTATGGAAACTTCTGGAGAATCTGTTTCGCTCAGTGTCACGCCCCGATGTTTCCGCCATCGGTTGGGGTGTGACAACGAAGAAATTCCACTTACTAATAATACATTCTCCATGTAGGGGAATAGTGTCAGACAGTTGTCACTTTCTCATTCGTCTAGCTAAATTACAATTTTAACCCGTTTAAATTTACAGTTTTGTCTTTTCCTCCTCCTAGCCAAATTATGGTTTTCCATTCAGCAAATTTACAATTTTGCCATTATTTTTTTCCCCTGTCAAATTACGATTTTGCCCAGTGTAACATTACATGTCATCGTTTTAGTGTTTTTTTCCTAGGAGAATAGTGTCAGGCAGTTGCCTGACACTTCCCCATTCGTTCAGCCAAATTACGATTTTGTCACATTTAAATTTACAGTTTTGCCAATGGTTTTGTCTTTTCCTCCTCCCAGCCGAACTACGTTTTGCCTTCAGCAAATGTAAGACCCTAATTCGTACATGACAAAAGTCGCAGCGGAAAATCGTACCATGAAAATTTCTTTCATTACAAACACCTTGACGCACTTAAATTCATTTTTAAGATAAATTCTTTCACAATAAATACATTTATTATACTGATTTTCAATAAGAAACCATAAACTAGCTTCACTCAAATACGTACTCAACACTTCCGTACAATCTATCTTGTGACTCGATTCTCGATCTCCAATCCTTGGATATCCTCAGGACTGGTACTACCTGCGCTCACCACATAAAATTCACACATTAGTACGCATTATAAACATACAAGATTTGTTCACGTTTACTTCTCGTTTCATTAACTCTTTACATTCCAGCTTTTTCATCCTGTCATACCATCCGTGGTGAGACTTCTTTGCCGTTCCTGCATTTCACTTATAACTCCAGATACACGAATAAACAACGTAAACACTTGATCATACCAAAAGACTTACATACATACCTAAAATACCCATCAAGGGCATTTTGGTCAACTTTAAACCCATCATTTACGACGAATACTTTAACACATATTTGACCTCAAACATCATGTTTAATTGATCACAACACTTTATTACTTACTTGAACTAAGAAGTGATTACGGAAATCACTTACGTTATGCGTCCGTGCTCGTATCCGATTCCTTGCCTCTTCTTGACCCGTTAACACCTCATGCTTGAGTCCGTCTCGACGTGATTCCTATACTTTCATTTCATCGAAATCACGCTCTTATTAGCATACACCTTTGTACATGTAACAATCATATCACTCGCATAATACACACTTAACTTTCCTTAGTCATTTCTAACAAGCATTAAAATACATAATCAACTTCATATAATCATATCCGTATACGTTAAAATCATGTAACTCATCATGTCATTACATTTAACACGGATTGCTATAACATGTACCGTACGACTTCCCATCAACCTACATTTACGACAACGAGTCAAATCATGTTTCTCATACTTAGTTGACTTTCAAAAGTCAACTATTAACCATACTTAACTATCGACTTATCATAATATACCCGTAACATCATAATCGACTATACGTACGACACTATATACATCTTCTCATACGCTTGGTGTACGTACCACCTTTTAAGCATAACGTACAACTAATTCATGCATGAATCTTCTAAACTCATACATAACTCATCAAATCCTTCTACCAATCATCATATATCATTCCAAATGAACATTAAACATAACATCATCGTATTCCTATACTTTCATCTAACAATAATTCATCATACCCACATAATACATCAATCATTCAACAAGACTTGAACATAGGAGGTGATTCTAGTCATCATCTTTACCCTAACTAACGGGTTTCACCTCTAATCATCAAATTAACGCAAACCATACATAACCCATGTTCTATACGAGGATTCTAACCCTTGTGCATGATCAATTTCATATTAACTCACGGATTAGAACATAACCCACTTCACCCATGATCACCAATCTTAGATTTAAAACATACCTTATGATCCTCTCGTGTTGGTGATCATTAATCCATGCTCGGTTATAGATTTGGGCCTTGATTCATTCTTCAATTTGAAGCTTTTGATTATCTAGGGTTTGGGGCTCTTGAGAGCCCCTGATCGATCTATCCAGAACACACACGAAAGTGTGTGTGTGTGTGTGTGATCTTTTTCTTTTAATAACCCAACTTTCGTTAGTTCCACTTTAGCCCCTCGGGTTTTGCCTTTAAAACATAACTGACACTACCTTCATCCTTTAATACTTTTGACCATACCCTTAACTAGGTTAAATAGCCTAGTTATTTATTTCATGACGTGTCACATAAGAACATACGACAAATATTAACATTCAGATTTTGGGGCGTTACAAGTCTACCACCCTTAAACAAGGTTTCGTCCCCGAAACCTTTCTCACTTTCATCGAACACACATTATCTTTTCTTCTAGTCCATCCATACGACCACTAGCCCATCCTAATGAGAATCTTCTAGCTTCAAGAACCCGTTCCGGAGTTCTTATTAGTATCGCTTTCACTAGTAGCGCTAATTTCTAACAACCTTCATAGCTAGTGGTTTATTCCTCGTTCAAATATTTCTTCATCATGTGCAATCTATCCTTTTGTTTACTTAAATACTTCCAACATTTCATTATTAACATTCTTTCTGGTTATTTGCACATTCATAACGTTTTCGTCGATTAAACGACCTTACTTTGAATTTGAAATCTATACATACCCATATATGCTTAACTTTAACGTTAACCTTATTCTACATTTTCTATAGTTACGTATACCTTGCATACCTTTATATTATCTTTAAATCATTTCGTTCATTTCACATTACTATTGCTTTCACTTCATGCATTACTTAATTCACGTGTATAAATAGTTCATATCTCTCCAATCATGAGTTAAACATTTTACTAACCTCCTTTTCATTTCCCAACCACGATCCGCAACCCAGATCGATCATCTTCTCCTCGAGTACTAG
The DNA here is from genome assembly GCA_030545235.1 of Helianthus tuberosus. NCBI lineage: Eukaryota > Viridiplantae > Streptophyta > Magnoliopsida > Asterales > Asteraceae > Helianthus > Helianthus tuberosus. The sequence continues at coordinate 46,456,484 of CM060414.1, read as the reverse complement.
CCGTACAGGCCAGGTTTCATTCCTTCGTGTAATGAGCTTCCGCTCGTGCACGTCCTTTCACCAATACGATTGGTTTCATCACATCAATAGTTCTAACATTATTATCAACAACATCGGCGGTTAGCATATGTCATTCAAACATTCATTACACTAGGTGATTACCCACCTATAACTCTTCTACAATTTCCTACGTACCTGCTACAACGTACCACACATTCTATTTCTTACATGCATTCCTTTCATTCAATTAATCATTTCACCAACTGAAGTACACGCTCGTACTTCCTTCCATTCATGCTTATTTACGAAGACCTTATTACATCGTTTCAATATTTCTTACTAAACTTACCATTCCCGCCCATACTCAAGTTATTGTCCGGGTCACAGCCCGTCATTATTCTGACTTCTAAGAGTCAATTACTGACACATCTAACACGTAACTTACATCAAACTTCGTCTATTATACTATCACTTTTTACTTTATACTTATTTCTATGACCTGTTCGACTCAATCATGGTCAAACTGTCGACATCTTCTTAGGCGGATTAATTTCATCTTTTTATATTTTTGAATCCGTCTCACGGATTCAGACGCATCATTTTTGCTTTTTTTTTTCATTCATTGAATCCGCCTTACGGATTCAAACATTACATTCACGCCTTTCATCCTTGAATCCGTCTCGCAGATTCAAACATATCATCCGTGCCTTTCATCCTTGAATCCGTCTCGCGGATTCAAACATATCATTCATGCCTTTCATCCTTGAATCCGTTTCACGGATTCAAACATATCATTCATGCCTTTCATCCTTGAATCCGTTTCACGGATTCAAACATTGCATTCATACCTTTCCTTCCCTGAATCTGTCTCACGGATTCAAACATATTATTCATATCTCGTTGATCCGCACTTAATCACGGATTCAACATTCTTCATTCTTATCAGGCATGTTTTTCATTCTTACATAGTACTCTCAATTTCCCGAGAGTCTTACTTCCCATTTCACCCACACGCCCGCCTGCTACCCAACTCTACCGGACCTACCTGTAACAATTATCATGATCTCACGAACGTCATATGTTTCTCGTGTACTGGCCAGGTACACCATCCACATAATAGTTTCGTGCCTTCGTGTAATTGTCACCTTACGTCCGTAGACTTAGGTTTCGGCGCGTGTATCATTTTCAGTACTTCATTACTATACTATCATTATCCTTTATTTAGAATTTTCCTTCCCTTCATGAGTTTTACTATTACACATACCCACATATCGAATTTACGTACCTGGATTCAAATTTGCCTTATTACCTCATTGCCTGCCTTAATATTCATCTTAGACCACATTCACAGATCATCCTCTTCCAACACTTCTGCTTACCTTGCACATACCAAACCGTCATGTTCTTACACGTATACATAAGTACATACTTACATTAGCCTTTACCTTTGGATCTTGATCGAGTCTTAGATTGTACGGGTTTCTTATCTCAAGAGCACACAAGTTTGAGTCCAAGTACTTACCTTCTCGTACTTGATTCCCTCAAACCGGGCTCTGATACCAACTTGTAAGACCCTAATTCGTACATGACAAAAGTCGCAGTGGAAAATCGTACCATGAAAATTTCTTTCGTTACAAACACCTTGACGCACTTAAATTCATTTTTAAGATAAATTCTTTCACAATAAATACATTTATTATACTCATTTTCAATAAGAAACCATAAACTAGCTTCACTCAAATACGTACTCAACACTTCCGTACAATCTATCTTGTGACTCGATTCTCGATCTCCAATCCTTGGATATCCTCAGGACTGGTACTACCTGCGCTCACCACATAAAATTCACACATTAGTACGCATTATAAACATACAAGGTTTGTTCACGTTTACTTCTCGTTTCATTAACTTTTTACATTCCAGCCTTTTCATCCAGTCATACCATCCGTGGTGAGACTTCTTTGCCGTTCCTGCATTTCACTTATAACTCCAGATACACGAATAAACAACGTAAACACTTGATCGTACCAAAAGACTTACATACATACCTAAACTTCATACTCATTATCTCCATACATACATACGTACACACATACATGTCAATCTACCTGCAAACTTACCTATAAATACATATCAATCATTCTATATGTATCTACATATATACATACCTACATCGTCACGTACGATCATGTCATCCCACATATATACATACACACATACATACATACGTACATAGATACATACACTTTATTACATGCCTTCACACCAACCTACATACGTGCGTACATTCGTACATACTCACTTGCGTACATATACATACTACCTACATACACCCTTACATACACTTAGGGTTATAAAACATACGTACGTTCGTGCCTACATACTTACTTACATATATATATTTATAACCACCTGTTTCAACATACCCAACTCATACTTACCTAATCATATACGTCTTCAAATATCCTTATGTACTTGCTTACACCCTATAATCTTACATACATCCGCGCATACACGCTTACATACACTTCTACATACGTGTATAGAGATATACAACGTCCATACACACCTATCCACACGTGCGCTTACCCTATTGGTCACAAAACATGAGTTAAACTAGTCATACGCAACTTAAAACGCGTTCAAACGAGTTCCCAAGCCAAAACGGAGCAAACGAGCAACTTTCGCCAACCAGGGGGGGCTCGCGTGACGCCAAGGGCCTTGGCGTCACGCTAGGCCCCTGTTTTGGCACAACATGTGCAGCAACTTGCTGCATATTCCCAGCACGATCCCGTTTCACGGAAACGAGCATAACTCTCTCGTTTTTGACCCGTTTTGCCCGATTCTTTTTCCTACACGTCCGTAATTTAATTCTCCATCTATTGGAACTAAAATCCAACATCCGACTTAATAAAATTTCAGACTTTTAACTCTTCGGCTTATTACCCTCTTACCAAATTTTGACCCGTCATGCATACATCAACATAACTTGTTCGTTTTACCATAACCTCTTATAAACATAATAATATCAGTGACGTCTATCATAATTTACCAAATTCTTGGGTGTCTTGCATCCTCTTAACACCTTATCGTTCATATGCTTATTTTGACCCGTTAAGGGTATTTTGTGCATTAATTGGTCTACGACTAACCAAACCATAATCCCCACTTCCATACTTGTCCAAAACATTACACTAATCGAATAACTTGTTTCTAAACCACTTTTAAGATCGTCTACCCCAAAATACCCATCAAGGGCATTTTGGTCAACTTTAAACCCATCATTTACGACGAATACTTTAACACATATTTGACCTCAAACATCATGTTTAATTGATCACAACACTTTATTACTTACTTGAACTAAGAAGTGATTACGGAAATCACTTACCTTATGCGTCCGTGCTCGTATCCGATTCCTTGCCTCTTCTTGACCCGTTAACACCTCATGCTTGAGTCCGTCTCGACGTGATTCCTATACTTTCATTTCATCGAAATCACGCTCTTATTAGCATACACCTTTGTACACGTAACAATCATATCATTCGCATAATACACACTTAACTTTCCTTAGTCATTTCTAACAAGCATTAAAATACATAATCAACTTCATATAATCATATCCGTATACGTTAAAATCATGTAACTCATCATGTCATTACATTTAACACGGATTGCTATAACATGTACCGTACGACTTCCCATCAACCTACATTTACGACAACGAGTCAAATCATGTTTCTCATACTTAGTTGACTTTCAAAAGTCAACTATTAACCATACTTAACTATCGACTTATCATAATATACCCGTAACATCATAATCGACTATACGGACGGCACTGTATACATCTTCTCATACGCTTGGTGTATGTACCACCTTTTAAGCATAACGTACAACTAATTCATGCATGAATCTTCTAAACTCATACATAACTCATCAAATCCTTCTACCAATCATCATATATCATTCTAAATGAACATTAAACATAACATCATCGTATTCCTATACTTTCATCTAACAATAATTCATCATACCCACATAATACATCAATCATTCAACAAGACTTGAACATAGGAGGTGATTCTAGTCATCATCTTTACCCTAACTAACGGGTTTCACCTCTAATCATCAAATTAACGCAAACCAAACATAACCCATGTTCTATACGAGGATTCTAACCCTTGTGCATGATCAATTTCATATTAACTCACGGATTAGAACATAACCCACTTCACCCATGATCACCAATCTTAGATTTAAAACATACCTTATGATCCTCTCGTGTTGGTGATCATTAATCCATGCTCGGTTATGGATTTGGGCCTTGATTCATTCTTCAATTTGAAGCTTTTGATTATCTAGGGTTTGGGGCTCTTGAGAGCCCCTGATCGATCTATCCAGAACACACACGAAAGTGTGTGTGTGTGTGTGATCTTTTTCTTTTAATAACCCAACTTTCGTTAGTTCCACTTTAGCCCCTCGGTAGTGTTTCTTTTTTTAATTGGTTGACTCGGGGTAATTTTTATTCGTGTCAGACGGCTGCCTGGCACACGCTCATTTATCTTGAAAAGTTACAATTTTGCCAAAAGTTTAAAATTATAGTTTTTCCATCGTTTTAGGTTTTTTTTTTTTTTTTTTTTTTTGCAAAAGTATTGTAGTGTTTTATTTTAATTGGCTAACTCGATGCAATTTTTTCTGACATCGTGTTATAAGTGGTATGTACAAGTAATCAAAACACAGACATCATGTTATGAGAGAGAAATATTCGGCTTAGTGTCCACAACGCGAACGGGGCAAGAACTAATTAAGATACAAAGTGAACGTATGTGATCATGTTACATCACTATGGGCTGCATTAATTGGGTTTGATAAAGTAAAAACACATGTGTGGACTTTGTTGTTGGGCTGCTCACGAAAAAAAAAGAGGCTAAAAGTTTTGGGCTTAATAGCCCACTAGGAATGCAGAGGGACACCTTTGACAACTGCAACTTTGACGGCAACACCAATATTCGACGGCTACAAGGGGATCGAAGAGGAACAGTTACTCGGAGTATAATCGATATTGAATCACACAATCTAGTTAAACATTCCAAACAACGTGAGTGTTTGACTATAATCGATACTTCTATCACGCAACCCGCACACTAAGATCCGAAAGACGTGAACTTGGAGGTAGCGGGTTGGCTCTAATCAACGAAAAACCTTGATTAGACATTAGATGAAGTGGAGGTCTGAACAACGTGACGTTTAGTGTTGATGCAAAAATTTAAATTATAACTGCATTGCACCGTATTGTTAATGATCAAAAGCCGAATCAAACCAAGAAATTGCCTTATAGGAGCTGTTTGACAACTTCTGAATGAGTAAGTGCTGAACCGATAAGAGGTTTGAACTATTAAAAGATAGTATAATGCTTAGCCGTTCAGAGGCAAATGTCTGACCAATTCAGATAAGAGGTATTAACTATTCAGACTCAGTATAATGTTTAACCGTTCATTAAGAACCTATTTACCAAGTTGATTAAAATGGTTTTTAAATGATCTTTTATAAGTGTTTTCCAAGTCATACCATGTGTGGAATGCGATCAAACGTAAATTGGTGGTTTTAATAACAAACCGGCTAATAATTGATAACGGATAAATCAAGCATATGTAGCTTTTTTTTAAACGTAAACTTCATTAAAAACCACCAACTCACAAAACGGGACAGAGACACCAAACCAGACTACATATATACAAAATTACACCAATCGGACCACGAAACGGTCCTCCCTTATAATCTATTTCTAATCCAAAAAAAACCCAAAGATTTAGTTTCTCTAATAATATCTTCCACACGCACTTGTTTGTTCTCGAACTTGAGCCCGTTCCTGGCCTGCCACAGACAACCACAGCCGACGATCATGATTCCGTGAAAGACGTCCTTAGCCACACATTTCAGCCCCACATGATTATGAAGCTCCAGAATATCTCTAACCGAAAAACGTTAAATGCCGTCATTTTACACCATGTACTGATATGAATCCAAACTGTCAAAGCAATCACACACGAGTATAGAAGATGGTTCACCATCTCTTCGCTGGAATCACAAAAGGGACAGTTCGAATCCTCTACATTAATATTCCGTTCCCTAAGGGCCGCTCCCATTGGAACTCTTCCCATTTCTGCTCTCCACGCGAATACGTTACACTTCGAAGGGATCGACTTACACCACTTTATCACATAGTTACCACTATAATCAGTCCCTTTGAATAATAACCTTTTGACTGCACGAACCAAGAACTCATCCGAATCAACATCTATCCAAACCCATTTAAAACCACTTATAGCTAAAATCCGCTCTAAAGTGTATTTCATGACCGATTTAGTTCCAAATTCCAATAGATTCATTTGGATAATTAGAGCTGAATTTGTTTAAAGGGTCATATCACATTATTGCATTTTGTGCTCTGAGAAGCACACACTTAAGTTTTACCAAATCTATACTATATAATAAAAGAAACCACGTTAGAGACACATGTCGCTCTATGAGGCGGTCTTAATTATTTTTCTAAATATTTATCATGGAAAAGTCAATTATTGATAATATAAAATTTAAAATTTGTAGAAGAGATTTTAATGATAAAGACAAATATTTATAAAGATAAAGATTTTATTTAATTGGTAGTTTTTATTGTTTTTATATTTTGATGATAAGGAAAAGGATAACCGGTAATCAAATATTAAAATAAAAATATTTAGTTGCTCGCTTACCTTCCATATTGATGTAAAGTGCACTTAGTTTAAAATTAAATAAAAACTAAATAAATTAATGATATTTAGTTGGTAAAAAAATATTTATTTTATTCAACTGTTTCGTTTAAAGTATTTATTCAATACATGTAGAACATATATATTTTTTTATACATGTGGTATATTTAGAATTCTATTTATAATAAAGGATCTCATTATCCCGTTTTACACTCCAATGAAATAATAATAGTAAATAAAAAACAAAATAAAATGTTATAAATCATGTAATACACCTCTCTAACCTAATAAAAAATAAAGTGAAATGTTACAATAAGTAAATAGTACCTCAAAGCTCATTATATAACAATAACAATACAAAAACCAACTTGGGGTGCCTATACAAACCATCACGTCGTTTAATTGAAAGACACCTTTTAACAACAGGCATAAAACGAAAACGTGTATAAAAGGCACCGTTTAAGAAACTCACGTATTTGCAAAATGGTTTTGGCTGCATAAAACGACGCACCGTTTCTATATACAAAACGAACATGGATATTCGAACGTCGCCACTTAACATTTGACATACAAACTCATAATGGAACCGACAAAATATTCAAACCAACGCGTCTTTCGAACGTCGGCACTTTACATTTGAAATATTCAAACGCACTCTCTGTTGTTTGGTATAGAGAATGATCTCTGAATAGGGTTTGAATTGTATTGAGAAAAATTGTATTGAAGTTGTACAAGAATTGGGTTACATAGAGATGGTGTATATATTGAACACCATATTACACTCTAGCCCCTATACTATCTTTTTCCTTCTTTCCGACACTCCCCCTCAAGTTGAGTAGTGGGGTCACCAATACTTAACTTGCTCAAACAGCTACTAAAAATGTTTCCGTTGACTGCTTTTGTAAGAATATCTGCGAGTTGTTCTTTTGTTGATATATATGGGAGCTCTATGATTCCTTCCTCCAGTTTTTCCTTGATGAAATGTCGATCCACCTCCACGTGCTTTGTTCGATCATGCTGAACTGGGTTTTCTGAGATTTGTATTGCAGCTGTATTGTCGCACATAATTTTACTGGGTGTCGCCCTGTAGGAGAAACCAATGTCTTCTAGGAGTTTCCTGATCCAAAGAACTTCACTTAGCCCTCGAGCTATGCCTCTGAACTCAGCTTCTGCACTCGACAGAGCGACCACCTTCTGTTTCTTACTTCTCCATGTGACAAGGTTTCCACCAACCAAGGAGAAGTACCCTAACGTTGACCTTCGGTTTCCCTTATCTCCTGCCCAGTCGGCGTCCGTGTACAGCTCAACATTTAAATGTCCACTTGCTTTGAACAACACTCCATGGCCTGCGGTGCCCTTTAGATACCTTAGAATTCTCTGAGCAGCTTCCATGTGGGCAACTTGCGGTTGGTGCATAAACTGACTTACCACTCCAACAGCATAAGCTATATCAGGGCGAGTATGTGATAGATAAATTAACTTGCCTACGAGTCGTTGATATCTTTCTTTGTCTGCGAGCTTTCCATCGAGTTCCATGTGAAGATTGTGGTTCACCACCATTGGCGTATTTGCTGGTTTACAATCAATCAGCCCAGTTTCCGCCAGGAGATCAAGAACATACTTCTTTTGGCAGATGAAAATCCCCCGTTTAGACCTGAGAACTTCTATTCCAAGGAAATACTTGAGATTCCCAAGGTCTTTCATTTCAAACTTTGAAAACAAATTTCTTTTCAGCTGTGCTATTTCTTCTACATCATCTCCGGTGATAATCATGTCGTCCACATATATGATCAAGCAAGTTACGAGGCCGTTCCTCCTTTTGAGGAACAAGGTATGATCAGCGTTACTTTGGTGATACCCATATTCTTTCATGGCCAAGGTGAACTTTCCAAACCATGCCCGAGGAGACTATTTTAGTCCCTATAGAGATTTCTTCAACCTACAAACTTCCCCATCTTTAAAACCCCCTGAAAAACCTGGAGGTGCTTCCATGTAAACTTCTTCAGTTAGGTCTCCATGAAGAAATGCATTTGTAACATCAAATTGATGAAGGGGCCAATCCTTATTAGCTGCCACGGAAAAAAGAACTCTGATGGTATCCATTTTTGCAACTGGAGAAAATGTCTCAGAGTAATCGATCCCATACGTCTGAGTGTACCCTTTGGCTACAAGCCGGGCTTTGTATCTTCCAATAGAGCCATCTGGTTTATATTTAATCGAATACACCCACCGGCATCCAACTGTTTTCTTTCCTTTAGGAAGAATGCACTTCTCCCATGTGTTGTTTTTCATAAGAGCACGTATCTCCACTTCCATTGCTTCTTCCCAGTTCTTCTTACCTTGAGCTTCCTTTACGGAATTAGGTATTTGTTCAGTGTATAGAGAAGTAACAAATGCTTTCGCACTGTTAGATAAGTTCCCGTTGACCATATTAGCTACAGGATATCTTGAATTTCTGGTCTCCCTCTCTGGGGAGTACCGTTTTGGAGGAACCTCTCTATTGGCTCTAGGTGGAAGAGAGTATCTTCCGGTAGTCTCTGCTGCACCTGGTTCAACATGTTCAACGACTGGTTCAACCTGTTCAACCACTGGATCAACATGTTTTGTAGTTGTCGGTTCTATGTGTTCCCCTGTTGTCTCATAGTTATAAGACGTAGAACATTCAGGGTTCTCAGTATTTCTTACCTCAGGCATCACGTTGGATGGACTTTCTTCAGTGGTACTGTGCTCCGCGGATTGTGTGTCTGTGTTTGAAGGACTCGCAGTACTGTGATAGTTTTCTGTTGTGACTTCTTCAGATGAGGGAATTTGGGTTAACCAGCTCAGAGTGTCTATACTGTCATTCTCCCCCTGACCACTGAGTTGGGTGTTATAAAAGTATTTTGTTTCAAGAAAGTCAACATTCATTGTGGTGAACATTTGACGAGTTGTTGGATTATAACACCGGTAACCTATTTGATCGATTCCATAGCCTACAAATACACATTTTTCAGCACATGGACCAAGCTTGTTTCGATTGGTTTTGAGTATATGAACAAATGCGGTACACCCGAAGATTCGGGGTTCAAGTGTAAGAGGATGAGGAATACTGGCAGACTTAGACAGGCAATCTAAGGGAGTCTTAAATTTAAGAGCTTTTGTGGGAAGCCGATTCAGCAGATACACAGAGGTTGCAACTGCCTCCGGCCAGAAAGATTTAGGGACCTGAGATTCGATCAAAAGGGCTCGAGTCATTTCAAGAATAATACGGTTTTTCCGTTCGGAAACACCGTTTTGTTCGGGGGTATGAGCACAAGAGGTTTGATGAATTAATCCTCTGGTTTTAAAGAATTGTTTCATAGATGTATTGACAAATATTGTCGGATCGAAGGATTTGGATTTGAGTTTGAAATTGAGTTTGAATCATAGTATAAAATGTGACAAATTTTTCGTAAACTTCGGCTTTGGTTTTTAAAAAATATACCCATGTCATGCGAGTGCAATCATCCACGAACAGTATAAAGTACCGAAGACACTGCCCCCCATCACAGGAGCAGGACCCCACACATCAGAATGGATTAGTGAAAAAGGTGAAGCAACTTTCGTATTGCTAGGTTTGAACGGTTGTCGATGGCTTTTAGCGCGAAGACAGGTTTCACAATCTGTTTTTCCATTTGAAGGGGAAAGTTTTTGGAAACAAAAGGTGCTAATAACCACTGGATGGGTGTCCCAAACGTCTATGCCATAGCCAGGCTTCCCGGTTTTCTGTTCCATGTGCCAACATCACAGTACCCTGTTGAGCCACTTCATCCACATAGTACAGTCCGTGGCGCTCAGTACCACGTCCGATAATCACACCCGTCCTGATATCCTGTAGGAGGCAGAAAGTAGGGTGCATTAGTACCGTGCAATTTAATTCTTTGGTAATATGACTAACTGAGAGCAATTTGTGACGGAGCATAGAGGCAATTTGATAATTTCATAGTTGGTGAAATTTCAATTACTCCTCCTCCTTTCACTTGCATCGTTCCGTTGTTTGCTGTATGGATTTTAGTTTTTTGAGGTTGGCTCTTTGAACGTATGTCCAATGGTTCAAACGTCATGGTGTCAGTAGCACCAGAATCAAATATCCAAGCACTATTTTTCCCATGATTGATTTCCATTTTTTCAATTTTTTTTAACTTCGCTGGAAGCCCGTAAACTCGCGTTCAAGACTTATCAAATTCGCCGGTAACCGAACTGAGTGACTTAAATCCGCCAACAAAACGACGCCAGAGAATGACGTTCGCTTACCGGCGTATTTATTAAATACACCGGTAACTTGAACTCGCGTTCAAGGTTTAAAGTGGACCCCGAATAATTTCGCCCGAACACCTTCGCCGGTTCAAAAAACAAAACAAATCCGCTATCTTGCTGACTTGTCTAACTTCGCTGACTTTCGGATTAAACAAGTCCAAATTAGGGTTCGCTGACTCCAAATCTCCGCCGCCACCACCACTATAACTTTTGAACAGATCGGTTAGGGTTTCTTACGTGTGGGACAGGTTCTTGTCGGCCCTTGATGTTGATGATAATTCAACCTAGGAGTAGGGAGTTGGTGCACAATGAGAATAATTAGATTAATAAAAGAAGCACACTTTTGCTTCTTTGTCAAAAAAGTCAACAAGCAGGAACGATCAAGAGAAGGAATTAATTTCCTTTAGCAAATGGGGGCGGCAATAAGACAAAAGGCACAAGGAATTGACGGCAGCAAGGTAAAAAGAAAAAAAATATTGTAGGTTGATGTCTAGGTTTTGATTTTGATTTGTTGGATTTTTTCTGGTTTGAGTTTGGATTGAATGGGTTTTTGAGTTTTTGGTTTTGACATTGACGAACAGAGTTTTCAAGGATGATAACTCTGCTCTGATACCATGTTGTTTGGTATAGAGAATGATCTCTGAATAGAGTTTGAATTGTATTGAGAAAAATTGTATTGAAGTTGTACAAGAATTGGGTTACATAGAGATGGTGTATATATAGAACACCATATTACACTCTAGCCCTTATACTATCTTTTTCCTTCTTTCCGACACTCTCCTTCCAAACGTCGTCACTTTGCATTTGAAAACCAAATTCATGCATAATTCGAAAGAACTAAACTGTCAACACCATCCCACCGTTTCACACCCTATATAACTCCCACTATCACCATTTTCTTCATCCTTTCTGTGTCTACAACATCTACAAAGCACCACCGTTTTCTGCCTCTCCCATGAATACCCACGAATGGGCGAATATCAATACAGGTTATCTTTTGTTTCCCTGTTTTTGTTAATGTTCTAAGATCTTTTCTTAAATTTCTTCATCGTCTTCAAGGGTATATGCAATTAATCAATTTGCTTTTGTGATAATTTATTCAAAATCGTTAGAACCAACAGACTTCCGGCACTATCTACGGAGTCCAACCACCGCGGGAGACGGAGAGAGAGAAAGAGAGTGAGAGATGTTGTGTTATGCCGGCGGTTTTATGGTGGTGTCCGGTTCTGACAGTGGGTCAGCATTCATGTTACGCTGGCAGTGCGGTGATATGGTGGAGAAGATGAGGCATTTCAAGAGTTAGAGAAAGAAAGAAACGTGTGATGGAGGGTCAACATATTTCGACTAACCTAAAATGACCGACCACGGCGGCGCATAGCGGCGGCATCCATGCGGCAGACTACGTGTTTACTTTTCGGTACAACGGGCTTAGATTTTAATGGCCGACTCAAACCAAGATTAGTTCACTATCCGATGATCATTGGATGGCATGGTTAGCAGCGGCATAAAAATAAATGGTTATACTTGATAAATTTAAAACCGAGGGTGCTAATGGTTTTATGTTGTTTATCAACATTTACAATGTATGTGGCTGGAAAGTTGCCTCGATCACATAGTAAATAGAAATAATAAAACCCAATTAATTAATGTAAAATTTGAAGTATGTGACTGAAAGTTGTCTCAATTAAATTTTTAACAATGTAAATTTTGGTTTTACATCTTAATTCTTTTATAACATATAAATCCATTTAAAACTTTTGATAAAATATGTTATTTTGTTTTGGGTAAGTCACGTAATATTTATAACTTTATTGAAAACAAATATGTATCTACGTCGCAACGTGCGAAAAATTTACAAGGTATTTATAGATAATTTTGTATCCACTCGAACCATTATGCCTCTTGCAAAAAGTCACCATGCTTCAATTTATTTTAATCATGTAACCGCCATGCAAACCATCACGTCCGTTCATTCAGCAACTTGGTTTAATACCAAGCATCATAAAAAATAAGGTATATGTCGGTTTACATTAAAAAAACACGTCAGTTCATAAATGAAAAATCATATTATTTACGTATTAAACTTATGAATTTTTTCATCTAATATAGTGATGCTAGAATATTGATAAAGAACAACCCGCCGCAATGCGCGGGTAACGTAAACTCGTTTTGTTAGAAAACACATCTTGATGACTAAATGTGTTAACGGATTATATTATTCGTGTAAGACATGTGTTTGCAATACACGAGTTTTTAAAAGATGCAACTATTTTATTACTTAGTATATAAAATTATGCTTATTCAACCCGTGTAATACACGGGGTTCTAACCTAGTTGGGTATATACCAAATGGCAAAATTATTGCTAAGTTGGGCAACATGTTTTACTTGAGACCTAATAGTCTTACCGATTATATATTCAATTTTGGAAGAAGGTTGTTAGGATCCTTTATTTAGGCCTCGCTAGCTTCTGGGCCAGAGTACATGGGCTCATAACTTGTTGGTGGGCCGTTAAGCATGTATCTAAATTTAAGCGCATATGCAAAGCACACCGTTACTTAAGACTAGGGGTGCAAACGAGCCGAGCGATTCGTGAGCTACTCAAGATCGGCTCGAAAGAAGCTTGAAATGAGCCGAGCCTTATCGAGCCCGAGCTAAGCTTGAGCCTAAAATGAAGCTCGTTTATTTATCGAGCCTTAGCTCGAGCCTAACATGTGAAGCTCGTCAGGCTCATCGAGCCTTAGTCTAATATTAGCTTTTATTAATATTTAATAACATTTGCACCTTATTTAAAGTTGTCTAGTAAATGACCGGAGCTTATTTAAACTTGTTTACGAGCCGAACCTAAAAATAAGATTGTTTACTAACGAGTCGAGCCCGAGCTTCACTTATCGAGCTCGCGAGCCTAAACGAGTCTATTAAGAATGTTTAGATCCGATGGTTTGGTTATGTATAATGTATAAAACGGTAGATACGACACAACACGATAAAAATATAATACAAAATACATATACGATACGATATGGAGCGATAGATTATCATACAAAATACAAATACAATACGTTAAGAAAAAATACGATACGTCTCCCATGCAGAGCGATATAATAATAAGACACATCACGAATAAAATATAATACAAAATACAAATACGATACGATACGATACGAAACGATAAATTATCATACAAATACGATACGTCACGATACGATATAAATATAAAACAAATTACAAAACATATAAAAACAAAAAATAAACAACACACACCAATAAACACACCCAAAACACCAAACTTTCACCTCAAAAAAAAAACGGTGTACAATACGGATCGTATAGGCCTATACGATCTGTATTAGGCCAGCTGTCAGATAAAGACTGACCCTGTCAATCTGTCATGTTCCAAAACCCTAACCTATACGGATTATATAGGCCTCTATGATTCGTATTGTAATGTCAAAATGTGTCAATAGATTAGTCGGTGTGCGAATAGAATTCGCCTTTTATAATATTGCAATGTTGATAACAGATTTGTCTTTAAATGTTTTTGTGGTTAGTATAGAGTACATGACATTAGGAGTAGGATCAAATACAAACCACATTTCGCATACAAACTGTAAGAACCATTTAGAAAGTGTCACGTGGCATCCAACTAATTATAGAGAAATGATAAAATAATATCCTAAATAATATCAATTATATTGAATTCCCTATAAATATGATAACAAGCAATTAATTCTTTATTTGGATCTACCTTTTTGTTTTTAATGTGCTGATTAAAAAAAGTGCTGATATCTTTCAAATATGTGCTAAAATCAATTATCTTGATTAATTTTTATGTGCTAATATAATTCAAATGTGCTACTTTTATGCATGTATTGTTTTGGTATATATGTGCTAATTTAACTTTTTTTAAGTGCTAGGATCTGTTCTTATGGTTTGTAGGATAAATATGGTTTGTACCGAAACCAACCCCTATGACATTATTTGGGTTTGTACGGCTTTAGGTTAAACTTGCTTGTCATCATTCTCTAAAGTATAATATAAACTTTTAATAAATGGATTCGACTTTCAGTATACAAGACAATTTTGTTATCAACATTGCAGTACTGATATTTGAATGGTGTTTGCTTGCTTGATTATCACTTAAGTTATATATTCTAGGAATGTTGTTTAGGGGAAGTTAAGACATGTTTCTCCTCAAAATATGGTGTTGGGTAATGTTTGAGTTTAACGAAAATTTTAAATACTAAATTCAGGTAGGGAACAATTTTACATGGTTTTGTCATTTGGTTATACGTGTCGATATTTAAAACGGAAGTCTTTTTTATAGTTTAAATACTAAATCTAGGTTAACGACATCCTAACCGTACGCCGTTCAAAAAAAAAAAAAACTAAATCCAGGTAGGGAATAATTTTTTTTTTTTTTTTTTATGATGGTGCCTTTTGTAGTCGGCAGTTTGTAAACTGATAGGCCATTACAATATATTATTATTAATGAGATAAGAAGTCGACATAACACAATTTAGTTTTTAATGATAGATATAAACAAAGACGTCTCTAAGAATTCACATACCCTGTTCAAGCTTGAAAAAATGTGCCCTTCCGTTATGCTTTGTTATTATTTAAAAAAAAAATCGAATTAGTATTGGGTTCAATAAACCTAATTCCAAGTGGGCTAAATTCTAAACCATAAAAAATGATTTGTAAATGGGCCTATATTGGAAGTGGTATGTGTTTACTATTTAAAAAAAACATATACGTATCGGATTTTTTTTTAAATCACATGCCCCTCGAAATTATGGGCCTTGTGCGGAGGTCCTCCCCACACACCATCAAAGCCTCCCATGGATATAAAGCTCTCTACTAATCTTTAAACTTAATCACATTGTTATAGTTATTTAACGGCTTTCTGGTAACAATCCCAAAGTTAGAACACCCTTTAAACCACTTCAAAGGGTGGAGGAGACGCCTGCGTGTAGCGCTTTGCGGTTTACAGCTTGTGGTGAATACGCTGTCGACATCCCCTTGCAGGTTCAATTTTAGGCGCCGATGAAAAAAGGAAGATGAAAAAGGTGAGGTCCACTATTAGGGGTGTGTGTGAATGATGGGTAGAGAGTAAAGGGGTGTGGTCCTTGGTTTTCCGGTAGATGAAGGAGTGATGTTAGTGTTCTTGTGGGTTCATGGTAGTTGCGGGTAAAGATGAGGTGATGTTGCAGAAATCGGCCTAGGCGGCTGATTAATCGGCACCTAGACGCTAGCCGGTAAAAAAATCGGTTATGGTCAAAATCGGTCAAAGTCGATGAAAATCGGTCAAAGTCGGAGAAAATCAGACTAATCGGTCTAATGGTTTTTGACCCTATAAACCCAAATTTTGAAGCCTAGCCCATGGTTTAAAGCCCAAAATTTAATTATAACCTATTTTAACATTTAAGTTTAGGTATTTTAACATTTAACCTCCTCTATCTTTCACTAGTTTACATATGGTTCCTAAACTTTTAAATTTATTAATAAAAAGTATAAAGTTATCTCCTAAACTTCTAATTTATTAATAAAAAGTATAAAGTTATCTATATATATATATATATATAGGGAGAAGATCATGCGAGAACCACCTCTTATTGTGAGAACCGCGAGAACCAATGTGAACACACAAAAAATGCCTAAAAATAGCTAAAAATCACACAAAAATTTTTTTTTTGAATTTTTTATAAAAAAATCGCTACTTTTCGAAGCCAAAAAAAAAAAAAAAAAATTTAAAAAAAAAAAAAAAAATTTTTTTCCTTCGAAAAGTAGCGATTTTAACCTAAAAAAATCAAAAAAAAAAAAATTTAGATTTTTTTTTTATTTTTTTAGATTTTTTTTAGATTTTTTTAGGTTTTTTTGGGGTTTAGTTTTTAGCATTTTAGCTTTGGGGGGTGGGGGGGGCTTAGGTTTTTTGGGGGTGGGGGAGGGGGGTTTAGGTTTTTTTTTGGGGGGGGGGGGGTAGGTTTTTTTTAGCATTTAGCTTGGGGGGTGGGGGGTTTTAGGTTTTTGGGGGGTGGGGGGGGGGGGGGTGGGGGTTAGGTTTTTTTAGGTTCTTTTAGCTATTTTAGGTTGTGTTCACATTGGTTCTCAAGGTTCTCACAATAAGGGTGGTTCTCGCATGAGCCCCTCCCTATATATATATATATATAGGGGAATGCTAAAATGAGAACCACCTCGAGTTGTAAGAACCGTGAGAACTACACCGTAGAGGGCGCGGTGGACCAATTTTTTTTTTATAAACGTAGATGCATGTATAAAAACAACATTTGTAAAAAAAAATTAAAAAAAAAATGTCGTGTGTGTAGTTTTGAGCGCCACAAGTTTGTGTTTACGGGATCCGTAAATCTACGGGTCCCGTAAACACAAACTTGTGGTGCTCAAAACTACACACACGACATTTTTTTTTTTGAATTTTTTTTACAAATGTTGTTTTTATACATGCATCTACGTTTCTGAAAAAAAAAATTGATCCACCTCGCCCCGGATCAAAAAGTTCTCGTGGTTCTTACAACTCGAGGTGGTTCTCATTTTAGCGGATACTTATATATATATATATATATATATATATATATATATATAAAATTTGTAAAATTATACTTAAAAAGTCCAATCCGATTAATTTCGATTAATCCCTAGGCGGTACCTTACCGCCCGACTAGCGCGTAGCGCCTTCTACAACATTGATGGTGGGTATTAGGGTACACGAAAGGGGTGCCCCTCCACCCTAATGGATATACCAAGACATAGATAAAAGAAGATTATGTAAATATATTGGGGGTAAACAAAAGAAGCCGTTAATAAACTAGTCTAGATCGACTCATTAAAAGTTTGAATCAAATCGAGCTTACATGAACCCAGGCTCGAGTATAAATTGAAGCTCCTTTAATAAATACGTTTGATTCTGAGATTCAAATACTAAGCTTGACTAGTCTCGTAAGCCTAATCGAGCACAACATTTAGCAAAAGTTATATATATATATATATATATATGTGTGTGTGTGTGTATATGTGTGAGTGGGGGGGGGGGGGTCTTGGGTTCAAGTCTCACAGACGACAGAAATTAAAAGAAATTTGCCGCTCAAAAAATATATAAATTAAATATAATAATAAGTAATAAACAAGCCGACCTCCAGACCTAAAAAATATAAAACTCAAAACCAAACTTGACTTATTTATATCATCATAAAATACTAAAATATAAGGTAAAAGATAAGATGAAGTTCTAATCTAACGTGGTTGTGTGACATCTAGGGGCTGTTTGGCTAAGCTTATTTTGGAGTGACTTATGACTTATTGACTTTTTGGAAAAGTAAATAAGTCATAATGGAGTGACTTATTTACTTATTCCTCTCACATAATAAGCTAACCCAAACACCTTTTAACTTTTCAAAAAATAAATAAATAAGTAAATAAGTCACTGAAATAAGCTTAGCCAAACAGCCCCCTAATATAGACCTTTAAATAGATGTCGATTAAAATATAAGACATTAATTAAGCAATGATATGTTGTTAAGAAAGAAACACGAAGGGACAATTAGGTACCACATCGATTATCAAATTCGTAAGTCGTCAAATAAAATAGTGCAAGACTGATGTTACTTGAAACACAAGTTAAAACATAGATGAACATTTTATCTGCGATGTTAATTAGATTTCGCTTTGTAGGTATAAGATTATATACAAACAAGGTATCTTTATACAAACTATAAGAACAACAACTTCATGACATGTGTTCTCAATTAAAAAGTGATTTAAGGGTATTTTAGACTTTTTCTACCGTTTTATTTATATCTAATTAAAAACAATAATTAAATTATCCCTAAATTCATGCAAGATTAATTCAAATCTTAATCTCCTAATCTACTCTTCATCGTCGAATCAACATCATCATCAGCACTATTATCAGCATCATCAGCAACACTGTAATCAGCATCATCGTTTACACCGTAATCAACACATCGTCAACATCAGCACATCAATCAGCACGATAACACCAACGTAAGCACATCCAACGGTAACATCCCACACCACCACCGTCAGCACATCCCGTAATCAGCATAACACTGTAATCAACACCGTAATCAGCACAATTTCATTTTTTTTTAATTTTGTAAACAAAAGATACTATTAAATAACTAGCACAATTTCATTTTTTTATAAACAACACATATTGTTACATACTAGCAAAATTTCATGTTTTTTGTTTTGATTTTGTAAATAACACATACTATTACATAACTAGTAGAAAACAAGTTTATTCAAAATAGGCTCCCAATAACAAGACAAAAGAAAAAAAAATAGCAACACAGAAGAATTACACAACAAAATAAGAACTTACGTATAGATTTAAAATCAACACAATACATTCTTCATATTAGCACATTCCAATTACATAACTATTGTTGGAAAAATAGGTAAAAATAGCATTTTTCACAAATATAGAAAAATGATTTTTTCCTATCTTGGACTAGAAATAAATATAATAAAATGAGCGGGTTTTTATATATTTATTTGTGGGTTTGTGTTCTATGTTGGAAGAGCTTTGCAACGAACTAAACCACGTCCAAAAAGGAGCTAAGATGAATGAGATATCGATGCTCAAAGTTGGGTGTTTGAAACATTGAATGCTGAAACAAAAGGAAAAGTAGCACCTTGTCCCACATCGGAGGAGAGATGGAACTTAAATGGGTATTTAAGTGGGAACTCTCCATCCTTGTTGTTTCATGGAAGCACACACTAAGTGTACTCGCGAAGGGTGCGAAGCACCCTAACTCGCACTCACACACGCGCGCGCGTGGCGTGGGCGATGAGGCGCAATGTGGCTCTTTGATGGCACACTTTGCACACTCGCATCGCCGCGAGCCGCTTGAGAGCCGCCTTTGTATTTTTGACCACGTGCGCGTGGTGGATCACAGGGGTTGCAAGGACCAAGTGGTTGAAGTGGCATGCAGGTTCGAGGCGCGTGACGTGGCAGTCCGCGCGCGAGTACACGTGGCATGAAGGCGCGCGGTTGCGCGCATGGTGCATGGGTCCTGATGTGACGTGCGCGGCGCACCAAAGTGAGCCAAAACGGCGCGACGGTGTGGCGTGCTCGTAGAGGCTCACAGGTGACGTGGCGCACGCGCGCATGGACCTGAGTCAGTGTGGCGCATGCGCGCATAGTGCGTATGAGGGTGCAGACCTGCGGGCGCAAGGACGCACGCGCACCAGTGTGTCTTGCGCGCGTGCACGTAGAAGCCTCCGGCATTTAATGACGAAGCAGTTTCAGTTCTGCATTCGAAACTGACGAGTCAAACGGTTTTAACAGCGAATTAAATGACGTATTAAATTGCATTGAAGACGTTTAATGCAATTTAAACCTCTCCTTTAATTCCTTTTGACTGTTTCGACTTAGGAGCTGTATAAATACACCTCCATACCCAACTGCAGAGTACACCAGTAACACAACAGCACTTGCAACTTTCTCCAACATACTTTCTGATCTTCTCCTGCTCTCTTCAAGGTAGCCTTTGGGTTGTAGGTCAACTGCGGCAGTACACTGCTTCGGCTGTTGTTCCCTGGGAAACAAAACGAGTACTCCTGGGAGACTCGGAATTTGTTTTAAGGGAAGCGTGTTGAATATGTGTCTCAGTCATCGGATTTTCTGCTTCTACTCCTTTTCTTGTATTTGTTTATTTCAGTTGTAATAGTATTTTATTTTCCAGCTTTCTTTGTATTGTAACCAGTAATAAAAATTTGTTTATTTTATTTATTTACGCGAACGGTTCTTACAATCTTAAAACAAATTTTTAAAACACCGTTCGTGTAATCAAAACCATTCTGTTTGTGATTCAAACCAGTTTTGTTTTCACTCTGTTTGTGTTTTAAAAACAGATTTTTTTTTTCTGTTTTCATCTTCAAAGGAGCGACTTTGGTTGAAAATAGAGTTGGTTACCTTCAGAATCTGTCCTAAAAGGTGCTAAAAAACTTTATGTCTTGGTCTTCAAAGTTGGACTTAGAAAGCCAAACAGTAAGTTCTAATATTTAAATTTTTTCTATTTTTGGTCTTCAAAGTTGGAATTAGAAGCCGAAACAGTAAATTTGTGGTAAAATTAAAATTTAAGCATTTATTTCTGTTTTTGAGTAAAACATAATTTTTTGGACTAAACTTTAAATTTTAATTTTTGCAGCATGTCGAACGAAAATGTCAACGTTAACAACACTACGAATGTTGTGACGGGAACCCCCCTGAACGACCCGAGAAGTTCTCGGGTCTACACTTCAAAAGGTGGCAGCAGAAGATGTTCTTCTACCTGACCACCATGAACCTTGCGAGGTTCTTAACTGAAACCGCTCCCCAACCTGTGGAAGGGGAGACCAAGGCACAAAGGTTGTGCGCGGTAGAGGCTTGGAAGCACTCGGGATTTCATTTGTCGAGGCTATGTGTTAAACGGGCTTTCGGATGCATTGTATAATGTGTACTACAATGTCAAGACTTCCAAAGATTTATGGGATGCCTTGGACAAGAAGTACAAAACGGAGGATGCTGGCACAAAGAAATTTGTGGTAGCCCGTTTTTTGGAATTCAAAATGGTTGATTCTAAAACAGTTATGAATCAAGTCCAAGAATTGCAAATTATACTACATGACATCCTTGCGGAAGGCATGACACTTAGCGAGACATTCCAAGTGGCAGCGATGATTGAAAAGTTACCTCCTGGTTGGGTATATTTTAAGATTTATCTTAAACACAAACGGAAGGAGATGACTATAGAGGACCTTATTGTTTATCTTCGGATTGAAGAGGACAATAGAATTGCCCAAAAAGGCAGCCTTGCGCAGACTAGTGCTAGCGCAAATATGGTTGAGCATGGGCAATCCTCTAAGGGCGCGAAGGGTAAGGGGAAAAATGACAAGGAGAAAGCAAAGGCTAACAAACTTGGACCAAAGAAAGGGGTTGTGAAAAAGAAACCTCAAGCGTTCCAAGGGACTTGTTACAACTGTGACGAGCCAAGGCATCGGGCTAACCAATGCAAGAAACCAAAGCGTGAGCGTGCGCACATGGTGGATGAAGACGGAATGCCTTTAGTGGCAATGATTTCCGACAAAACCGCAATGTTGGATGAGGTCAATGCGGTGACCAACACTCCAAAAGGCTGGTGGGTGGATACGGGCGTGACCCGTCATGTGTGCCCAGACAGGAGCCTCTTTACCACCTTCAAAGAGCTTGCGGGAGATGAGAAGCTGTACATGGGAAATGCAGCCACCGCGAACATCAAGGGTGAAGGAATGGTGATTTTGAAGTGGACTTCAGGGAAGGAGCTCACTTTAAGCAACGTGTTATATGTCCCAGACTTGCGCAAGAGCCTAGTCTCGGGATGGTTGCTTAATAAGTTTGGATTTCGTTTAGTTTTTTAGAGCGATCAATTTGTACTTACCAAACGAGGAATGTATGTTGGCAAGGGCTATGCCCAAAATGGTATGTTCAAATTGAATGTAATGGCTGTCAAAAAGAACATGAATAAAATTGCTACTACTTCTACTTATATGCTTGAGTTTTATGATTCGAATAAATGGCATGGTAGATTAGGTCACGTAAATTTTAATTCAATACGCCGTTTAATCAATTTAAATTGTATACCAACATTCCATATTGATTCACATTATAAATGTGAAACATGTGTAGAATCCAAACTTACAAGATCATCATCGAAATCGGTTGAACGAATAACCGAACCCCTTGATTTAATTCACACTGATATTTGTGATTTAAAAGCGGTACCCACAAGAGGTGGAAATAAGTACTTAATCACGTTTATTGATGATAGTACTAAATATTGCTATGTATATTTACTAAAAAGTAAAGATGAAGCAATAAGTAAATTTATCTTGTATAAAAATGAAGTTGAGAATCAACTTCAAAAGAAGATAAAAGCTTTGCGAAGCGATCGAGGAGGCGAATATGTTGCACCTTTTGCCGATTTATGCGCAAAAAGTGGCATTGTACATGAGTGTACATCTCCTTATTCTCCACAATCAAACGGCGTGGCGGAACGAAAGAACCGTACATTGAAAGAAATGATGAACGCCATGTTGATAAGTTCTAGGGTGAGCCAGGAAATGTGGTGTCACACCCCAACCAATGGCGGAAACATCGGGGCGTGGCACTGAGCGAAACAGATTGTTCATAGAAATTCCATAACGACGAAATTACCAAATAGTTTAAATATTATGTCCCATACCATAACCCATAAGATAATCTAGTTATTACTTACAGAGATATCCTTCAAACAAATCAAACATGTTCCGACAACTCATATTTTCAAATAATAAATCGTCTTTGTTTCAAGACTCTTTCCTAGCCTCGATTTCACAGCAAGCCAAGCATTCTAACATCTTAAGCACCTGCCACATACGTTAAAGTAAAAGTCAATACACATAGTGTAAAGGTGAGCATACAAGTTTGATAGATATAATAGAGTTCAAAATCGTTTACACATAACCAACACGTACACAGTGTGAAATGAAGCACGTAAGTTATCGACATGATCCTATCAATACCAATGACTGTGGGTTCACTACCCAAGGCAGTTCGTAATACACACTCACCACTGTGAGCCATGTAATTAATTGTCCTTAACAACCCCTGAGTGAACAGGTGCTGAGTCCAAACAATAGTACTATCGTTGCTAAGGCAGGTAGACAGCAATCCATGTGTAAACATAACAAACAAGCATTCATTAAGTCACATATAACATGCGGTAATCGGTTAACGTTAAAGTACTGCGTAGTGTGTTCGAGGTGATTTAGAATAAGTAACGTATGTAACACCCAAAAGTGCGTAAAACAAAAAGGGTTCGAGTATACTCACAGCGGTGAAGCTAATGGATTGAAGGGAGCGCTAGAGCGGAATTAGCCTGGATAGTTAATGATAGAATAAGCGAAAGTCGGCACGTAAAACAGTGTAGGTGTACCAAGGATCGGACGGTAATCCGATCGGGTGGCAATCCGATCGGATGGCCAATTGATCGGGTGGTAATCCGTTCGGATGGTCACCCGATCGGATGGCCATTCGATTGGATTGTCACCTCGCTTGGTGAGTATGTGTTTGTGTATGATGGTTTGTACTTTGAAGTTTTCGTTGTAGCATTTTAAAATTTGAGAAGTATCTCTACCTTTCAGGTCGGTCGATCGAACGGTCGTTCGATCGGGCAGCAATCCGATTGGGGAGACTTCTCAGTTTGAGAACAAGTTCACAGCAGGACGGTCACTCGATCGGATGGCTATCCGATCGGGTGGCAATCCGTACGTACTGAAACATGTTGAAAATTGTTTAAGCGTCAAGGTCCCAACGTCACACGATCAGACGGTCACTCGATCGGATGGCAATCCGATCGGGTGGTAATCCATTTCAACGTTCAGATCCTTGAATAATTTGAAAATAGTTTAAATGTGGGACCCAGGTGCAAGTCGATCGGGTGGCTGTCCGATCGGGTGCCAATCCGATCGGATGGTTGTCTGATCGGACGGCATTCCGTCCCAGACGACCTGATCGTCTTTACACTTGGTTGTTTCGTTAGTTTGCATTTTCTCGAGACTGTACAATAACGTGTCAAACAACAGAAACCTCGTCAAGACTTAGTGACCCGATCGGGTAGGAACCACCCTAGTCTGGCCAGTTAACTGTTCGAGACGGTGTTTCATGTTTAACCCGAAATCAGTAATCTCTTGGATAGAATTCAGATCTGGAACTAACACACCAGTAAGAATGAGTAGGAGGTCAGAGCAAGGTCTGAATCTTATCGGTTTTGAGTGCATTGAGTGTAAAAGAGTTGAAAGAAAGTTAGAAAACCATCTTTCAATCCTTTTCACCATGAATAGGTTCAGATCTATGAAAGATCTTTGTTTATTCATGTGGAAATCGTTCAGATCTAAGTTGTTCTTGGTGGATTAAAGCCAAAACATGAAGTCCATAAGAACTCTATGATGACATCACCCTAGAACACCTCAAATCTAGAGATTTCACGGTTAAAAGTTAAGATTCAAAAGATAGAAAGGTGTAGGAGTGCGTGTAGATCAAGAAAGTACAAGATTTAGGTTGAAAACTTACAAGAATCGCGAGAAATCAGAAGAAAAGTGGGCTGGAGCGAGTTGAGCAGAGAGAGAGAGAGAGCTGTCACATCAAGTGATGTGACATATGAGGGGTATTTATAGGGTTTCCATAAAAGGAAAGTGGGGAAAGTGGCTGGTCGATCGGGTGGCAGTCCGATCGGATGGCAACCCGATCGGATGGCCACTCGATCCGAGTGTTTGGCGCGGTGAGTTTCGTCGTTTCGATTCAAGGGTTAAGCTTTACGATGCGATTCGAGAGAGCGATGCGATAGAATTAATCATCAAATTACTTTTAATCCCAACTACTATATCTAACATACAATCACTATATACTGCGTTTAGCGTTTCGATTCGATTGCGATGAGATAGATTTGCGATTGCGATTAACACCTCAACATAAACATAACATGCACAGGTAACACATAAATAGCACACACACATAAAACAATATCCAACACACATAATTCGAGTTGCGAATGCGATAGCGATAAGCGATAAATCGATTAAACTTGCGATTAATAGCGATTAAACTTCGATTATTAACAAGTACTCCACATAATACAACTAACACGATGACATAAATAGACTATCTACGAGTCAAAGAAGTCAAAATAGGAGTTGAGCAAGGAGTGACAGATCGTAATTAGCAATCTTGTCTTCCTTTGACTTCAATCTTGACTTTGACTTTCGAAACACAGGGTGTTACAGCCTCCCCTTCTTAAGGGAATTTCATCCCGAAATGAGGCTGAAGCCGTAACAAACAACTGTGGGTACTTCGCCTTCATGTCACTTTCGAGTTCCCAAGTGAACTATGCGCCTCGTTTGCCTTCCCAGCGAACTTTCACAATGGGAATGCGCGAGCGTCGGAGCTGCTTGGTTTGGCGGTCCATGATTTCGACAGGCTTCTCCAGGAAGTGTAGTGTTTCGTTTACTTGAAGATCCTCGAGGGGTACATGTAAGTCATCATCAGCCAGGCACTTTCTGAGGTTTGAAACATGGAAAGTCGGGTGAACGTTGTTAAGTTCCTCCGGTAGTTCGAGTCTGTAAGCCACTTTTCCGATCCTTTCCAGAATCTTAAAGGGTCCAACATATCGAGGCTCGAGCTTTCATCTCTTGCCAAATCTGACCACACCCTTCCAAGGTGACACCTTTAGGAGTACGTGGTCGCCAACGTCAAATTCGAGGGGCTTGCGTCGTCTATCGGCATAGCTTTTCTGACGACTCCGAGCTTTCAATAGATTGTCTCGAATCTGGAGGATTTTGTCAGTTGTTTCTTGCAATAGCTCAGGACCGGTTAGTTGCGAATGCCCGATCTCGTGCCATACAATAGGCGATCGACATCTTCTTCCATACAATGCCTCAAATGGTGCCATTTGAATGCTGGAATGATAACTGTTATTGTACGAGAATTCGACTAAAGGTAAGTATGCGTCCCAATTACCACCGAAATCTATGACACACGAACGGAGCATGTCTTCAAGGGTACGAATCATTCTTTCAGTCTGACCATTGGTTTGGGGATGGAATGCGGTACTTAGATTAAGCGCAGTACCGAGAGCCGCTTGAAATGTTTCCCAACAACACGAGGTAAACTGAGCATCGCGGTCAGAAATGATATCGCGAGGCGTCCCATGTCGACAAATGATCTCTTTGGTGTAGATTCAGGCTAATTTTCTACCTTGTAGTCTTCCCGTATTGGCAAAAAGTGAGCAGATTTAGTCAAACGGTCAACAACAACCCAGATGCTGTCGTGACCTGATGGCGTATGCGGAAGTTTCGTTATGAAGTCCATAGCTATGCTCTCCCACTTCCACACAGGGATCTCGGGTTGGACGAGTAAGCCAGAGGGTCTTTGATGTTCAGCCTTGACCTTCGAGCAAGTCAGGCATTTCGAAACATAGAGGGCGATATCTCTTTTCATACCCGGCCACCAGTACTTGTAGCGCAGGTCCTGGTACATCTTGTCGGCACCAGGATGAATAGAATATCGGGATTTGTGGGCTTCGTCCATCAAAATCTGTCGTAAGTTGGTCCGTTTAGGGATCCAAATTCGGTCCAGATAATGGAATATCCCATTCGACTTATTTTCTAGCTGGGCTCCATCGTTGAGAATCCTTTCCTTCTTCAAAGTGCGCTCATTAAAACAGGCATGTTTGGCGTCGCGAATGAGGGTTTCGAGATCATATTGGGCTTGGAAATTACGGGGCGCTATGTAAATAACTCCGTCTGCTGAGAGTGTCGGCAACGACATTTGCTTTGCCAGGATGATAATGAATCTCACAGTCATAATCGTTGAGGAGTTCTACCCACCGGCGTTGACGCATATTTAGCTTTTTCTGGTCAAAGATATGTTGTAGGGTCCTATGATCGGTGAAGATCGTACACTTGGTACCATAAATGTAGTGTCGCCAAATCTTTAACGCAAAAATAACTGCGCCTAGCTTGAGATCGTGGGTTATATAGTTCTTCTCATGGATTTTGAGCTGACGAGATGCGTAAAATAACCTTGTCTCGTTGCATGAGAACACAACCGAGACCAAGGTTCGAGGCATCACAATAGACAATAAAGTCATCGTTTCCATCGGGCAAAGTGAGAATAGGAGCATTGCAAAGCATGTACTTGAGGGTTTGGAAAGCAGTCTCTTGTCCAGTTCCCCAAACAAAAGGCTTATCTTTGTGCTTGAGGGCATAAGCGGCACAACGATTTTAGAGAACCCTTCGATAAATCGACGATAATAGCCCGCTAGTCCGAGAAAAAAACGGACTTCGGACGGGTTCTTAGGCGTAACCCAACTCTTGACAGCTTCAATCTTCGCGGGATTGACGTGAGTACCTTGACTATTAACAATGTGACCGAGGAATTGAACCTCCTCCAGCCAGAATTCACACTTGGAGAACTTGGCATAGATTCGATTCCCCTGGAGTAACTCAAGAACCAAATGTAGATGCTGCACGTGTTCGGTTTTCGACTTTGAATAGATCAGGATATCATCGATGAACACGATGACGAAGCGGTAAAGAAAAGGTTTACACACGCGATTCATTAGATCCATAAAAACTGCTGGTGCGTTGGTTAAACCAAAAGGCATAACAATGAATTCATAATGGTTGTATCGAGTGCGAAAAGCGGTTTTGGGAATATCCTCCTCTCGTATGCGTAACTAGTGGTAGCCTGAGCGTAGATCGATCTTGGAGAAACACGTAGCACCTTGTAACTGGTCAAACAAATCATCGATGCGGGGCAAGGGGTAGCGATTCTTGATTGTCAGCTTATTCAATTCCCGATAGTCGATGCACATCCGGAACGACCCATCCTTCTTTTTGACGAAAAGGATTGGAGCGCCCCAAGGAGAGGTGCTAGGGTGAATGAAGCCTTTATCAAGAAGTTCCTGGAGCTGACTTGAGAGTTCGCGCATTTCGGATGGAGCGAGTCGATAAGGAGCTCTTGCAACAGGGTTTGCTCCAGGAATGAGGTCGATGCGGAAGTTGATATCACGACTTGGCGGTAGTCCGGGAAGATCCTCAGGAAAAACGTTAGGAAATTCTCGAACCACTGGAACATTGTTTACACCAGGCCTACCTTTCTTTTCCTTCTCCGCTACTACAATGTTAGCCAAGAAAGGTCTGTATTCCTTGCGGAGATACTTGCTAGCTTGGATACATGACATAAGCTTGAGATCCTTCGAGAGAGTTTCACCATAAACACATAATTGATCACCATTAGCGAGCGAGAATCGAATCATCTTTTCAAAACAAACAACTTCAGCATGGTTTTCATGAAGAAAGTCCATGCCTACTATGACATTAAAACTACCGAGCTGCATCGGAATAAGGTCGATAGGAAAGATGTGATTGTTGAGCTCGAGCGTACAATCACGGAGGACAGAGTTGACAGCGACAGTTCTTCTGGTGGCAACTTCAACATCGAACGTCGAGGGGAGATGGGCGCGCTTACGATTAAGAAGCGTTTTGAACTCTAACGATACAAAACAGTTATCGGCTCCAGTATCAAACAAACACGAAGCATAAATACCATTCACAAGGAACGTACCATTGACCACATTGTTGTCTGCTTGAGCCTGGCGCACATTAATGTTGAATGTTCGAGCACGAGGGCTTGTTGTTGTTGCTGCTGAGGCTGCTGCTACTGTTGTTGAGGCTGCTGTTGTTGCGGCTCTTGCTTCACAACCTGATTGGGGCACATGTTTGCGAAGTGGTTGGGATCACCACACGCAAAGCAGACTCTAGCATTGATCGCGGGCGCTTGAGCTGCTTGTTGGCCTTGAGGGGCAGGGAGCAGAGCTTGATAAGCAGTAGCTGGTGTTGGCGCTTGTCGAGGACCTGCAAGGCAGTTGGCTGTGAAATGGCCATACATGTTGCAATGTACATAAAATCTGCAAGCAATTCCCACTAGATGGTGATAGGTGCATGTCGGGCAAGTAGGGTGGGGACCAGTATAAGCACGCTTTGCCGGCGGTGCTTGGGTTACCGGTGCCGCAACCTGGCGGTGTTGAGCTTGTTGCTGAGCCGGTACAGCTTGGAATGGGGCAGCGGTGGTAACAACACAGTTCTTGTTGCTGGAGTTGCTGTTGTTTTTCCTCTTGCGACGTGAGGCTTTCGAAGACTGAGGAGCGGCGGCGGTTTCAGCGGTTGGTGCGGTGGTAGCTTGATGGAGGTTCTTGGCGGCTTTATCCCAGAAGCCAGACTTGACTCGCTTGTCGTTTATTTCAGCGGCAAGCAGGTAATTTTCTTCGATTGTCGTTGGCTTTGAAGCTTGCACAAAATATGTGACACAGCCGGGTAGAGCTCTAATATACTTCTTGATTGCCATATCAGAAGTCTTGACTTGACCAGGATAGATTATGCTAAGCTGCTTGAAGCGAGCAGTTAAAGCAGCATTGTCACCCTCCTTCTGCTTGATGTGCCAGAATTCGTCCTCCAACTTTTGGCGCTCGTGGGGAGGGCAGAACTCTTCCAACATGACGTTCTTCAACTCGTCCCACGTTAAACCGTAAGCTGCATCGTTTCCGCGTTTGTTTCTCTCGGCCGTCCACCAATCTAAAGCGCGGGACTGGAAGACGCCAGTCGCGTTGAGAGTGCGGAGATCATCAGGACAGCCACTCTGGCGCAGGGTGACCTCAATCGAATCAAACCATTGAAATAAGGCCGTAGGACCATCTTCACCAGTGAATTCTTTTGGTCCGCAAGCTTTAAACTGCTTGAAGCTAAAGGCAGCCTTAGGAGTCTCGGTCCTGGATTCTTCAGACGATTTGCTCACATTCTCGTACAGTTCACTGACGATCTGTGGAACAACCTTCGCCATTTGCTTAGTGATCATAGTGGCGAGGCGTTTGTCGGCCTGCTTTCGGTGCACGGATTGGGTAGCGCGAGAACCAGATGACAACATTGTCTGCAACAGACATCGTCACAGGACTCAAACACAATATAGTCGAATCCCACCTCACACGCCTAGTACAACTAAAGCTCAGGAACATGATCACGTAACACGTATACATATAGACACGTAATCACAGATTCACATAAGCACAAAAGCACATAAGCACGTAAAGCACCAAAGCATATAAGCACGTAGAGCACGGAAACACATAAACACAAGAGATAGTCAGAATACAGAAACCTAGCTATATGTTCCATGTATTCCCTATTCTTTACAGCGCGTATATCGGTTAATTACAGCGGTTGCGAGTATCGAGCAGCGATAGCGGATAATGATTAGCGGTTTGTAGGCGATCGTGTAGTGTGAGTTGTGCGTGTTGATCGAAAAAAATAGTGAAAATGAATAAACCACCAAAAATTTAAAACGTATAATCACACAAAACACATAAATTCCACATAAAATCGTCGAGTATCAGAGTCAGCAGTTGCGGCCTCATAATCGAAACACATAGAAATCGAGAATGGATTGTCTGCGGCTGTGATAGACGTCGACTATCCAAGGTGATTTGACTATTCACAAGGACCTTTGGTACACACTTTGTTCTTCAGGACTGTGCTCTTGCCTCGAATCTGGGCGAATGACATGCATCCTTCCGGTTGTAGTGCGACTTCAAGTCGTTGGAGTCCGTCGAGACCTTGGTGAGAGTTTTGTAAAACTAAAATAATATAGCGGAATAAGTCGTCAAGGTTCGGGTTTCACCCCTAACTTAACAACTTTTGTTCCTCTTTTGATAAAATAGGGAAGGATTATGAGTCAAAGTATGGATTTCACTCCTGATTCAACGCAATTCCTCCTGTTTATAGGTAAAAATGCGGGTCGAACAAGCGACTTGGTCGAGAGTTTGCGGTTTTCACACCTACTCTCGACCTGATCGCTTGCTCATTTTTGAAAATTAGAGTACAGGGATAGTGTAGTGTAAGCGAGAACAACGAGATGTAGCAAGTAAGCTCGTACAAAACCCCTACAGGGTGTGCACAAGTCGGTCTGTTGGTACCTAACTATAGACTAGGTCGTTTCTAAGACATCAACCCGGACTAGGTCGAGTCTTGCCTAATTCCCTATAGTTATGGCTCGGGTACCAATCAGTCACACCCCAACCGATGGCGGAAACATAGGGGCGTGGCACTGAGCGAAACAGATTGTTCAAAGAAATTCCATAACGACTAAATTATGAAATAGTTTAAATATTATGTCCCATACCATAACCCATAAGATAATCTAGTTATTACAAACAGAGATATCCTTCAAACAAATCAAACATGTTCCGACAACTCAGATTTTTAAATAATAAATTGTCTTTGTTTCTAGACTCTTTCCTAACCTCGATTTCACAGCAAGCCAAGCATTCTAACATCTTAAGTACCTGCCACATACGTTAAAGTAAAAGTCAACACACATAGTGTAAAGGTGAGCATACAAGTTTGATAGATATGATAGAGTTCGAAATCGTTTACGCATAACCAGCACGTATACAGTGTGAAATGAAGCACGTAAGTTATCGACATGATCCTATCAATACCAATGACTGCCGGTTGACTGCCCAAGGCAGTTCGTAATACACACTCACCACTGTGAGCCATGTAATTAATTGTCCTTAACAACCCCTGAGTGAACAGGTGCTGAGTCCAAACTATAGTACTATCATTGCTAAGACAGGTAGACAGCAATCCATGTGTAAACATAACAAACAAGCATTCATTAAGTCACGTATAACATGCGGTAATCGGTTAGCGTTAAAGTACTGCGTAGTGTGTTCGAGGTGATTTAGAATAAGTAACGTATGTAACACCCAAAAGTGCGTAAAGCAAAAAGGGTTCGAGTATACTCACATTGGTGAAGCTAATGGATTGAAGGGAGCACTAGAGAGGAATTAGCCTGGATAGTTAATGATAGCATAAGCAAAAGTCAGCGCGTAAAACAGTGTAGGTATACCAAGGATCGGACGGTAATCCGATCGGATGGCCAGTCGATCGGGAGGCAATCCGTTCGGATGGTCACCCGATCGAATGGCCATTCAATTGGATTGTCACCTCGCTTGGTGAGGATGTATTTGTGTATGATGGTTTGTACTTTGAAGTTTTTGTTGTAGCATTTTAAAATTTGAGAAGTATCTCTACCTTTCAGGTCGGTCGATCGAACGGTCGTTCGATCGGGCAGCAATCCTATTGGCGATACTTCTCAATTTGAGAACAAGTTCACAGTAGGACGGTCACTCGATCGGATGGCTATCCGATCGGGTGGCAATCCGTACGTACTGAAACATGTTGAAAATTGTTTAAGCATCAAGGTCCCAACGTCACACGATCGGACGGTCACTCGATCGGATGGTAATCCGATCGGGTGGTAATCCGTTTCAACGTTCAGATCCTTGAATAATTTGAAAATAGTTTAAGTGTGGGACCCAGGCGTAAGCCGATCGGGTGGATGTCCGATCGGGTGGCAATCCGATCGGATGGCTATCCAATCGGACATCATTCCGTCCCAGACGACCTGATCGTCTTTTGTAACATCCCGAAAATATAAAACTTTATATTAGAATTATAAAGTGTAAAATAAACAAAAATAAGCTAACTAGGATAAATAACCCAGTTAGTTATAAACCTTGTTTTTACAAGGAAACATGAGTTAAAGCATTTAGAGATTTTCTTCGTTTAATTGGGGGACTAAAAGTGTTAAATGGAAAACTTATATTATTAAAACTTAATAAAATAAAAACCAAACACACCATTTGAGGTGTCTGGTTCGATCAAAGGCAGGAGAAGGGCGACCAACCCATCCTCAAAACCCTAACACTCACTAAACTTTCAAATTGAAGGCTCAAACCAAGTCAAAATCGAAATCTGAACATAGATCCGTGATCACCTCGTCAAATGGATCATAAGGTATGCCAAATTAGGTTGTTTTGATTCAACCCAAATTCCTTGCATGTAATAGAAATCGAATGTTGAGCTTGATTATGTGTTGTATATATGAAATTGGAAGTGATATGAGGTTTAGGGACAAACCCTAGATTATTTCTTGTCAAAATCTTGCATGATACTTGTAAGGTTCATAATCACCCTAGTAGGTGATTAATAAGTTAGTAGAACTTGATAAACACTAGGATTAAGATTCTTGTTCTAGTGTAATCTGAATTTATGAGGTAGTTTCTGAAATATTGATGTTGAAATATGTGTATATTTGACTAATTAATGTTGATTTAGATAAGATAACAAGTCATGAACTTGGTAATGATTATGTGAAAATCTAACCCGTTAGGTGTTTGTTGAAATGCCTAAGTGGGGATTAATATGTTAAAAATCGGATGAAAACGCATAATTGACACTATGGCAAATTATGTGTTTATAATTACAAAAAGGGTTCTAAATTGAAGTTGAATTGAACTCCTTAGGCAAAGAATCCGGATTGTCGAGCGGACAAGCCGGAGGAGGAGATACGCGCTTGAAGGGTGTGCTCTAAAGGTACACGACCCATGGTTTCGTTACATTATGTTAAATTATTAGTTAGTTTGTTACATTGACACTTGTCAAAAAGGGAAACCCGTTAAGTCATGGAAGTGACGATATGCCATAAACAAATAAAACGGGTTAAAACATGCACAAGAAACGAAGTTTGGAATGTTAGAAATGGCGGTTTCCATTAGGCATTCAAAGCGGGTTAAAAACAAGTTAAATAGAAAACGTCAAGGTTAATAATCATCTCTTGTTGATCGGTTATAAATAAAGCGTAAGCCGTGAAGCGGACACGCTAAATAGTTGCAAAAACATGAACTCTTGTAGAAGAATTAATGTTCTAAATTCTACTTGTCAAATGTTCGAGTGAAGCATATTTAAATCCTTAGAAAACAAGCATGATGATTATTGCGTAAGTGTTCCTTTTGATAAACGGAGCGAAACTCTGTAGTGGGTAAAACCTAGATTTAGTAAATCGGTTGTAAACATGGGATGGTAATAAAACAAGTTGCTAAGACTTGTAGACAAAGGGGTTGAATAAATAAAGAGCCCAAACAAAGGTAAACTGATTTTGAACTGAAAATTTGGTAAATTGTTTTGATAAACAGAGCGAAACGCTGTAGTGGGTAAAACCGAGATTGAGTAAATCGGTTGTAAACATGGGATGGTAAGGAAACAAGTTGTTAAGACTTGTAGACAAACGGGTCGAATAAATAAAGAGCCAAAATAAAGGTAAACTGATTTAAACTGAAAATTTGGGTGAATCGTGTTGATAAACGGGTCCGTAATTCAATTACGGACGCGTGGGAAAAAGAATCGACTAAAACGGATGCCCGAGTCAAAAGTTATGTCGAATTGAAGCTATATTGATTAAAAATAGTGCTGGGCTGATCTGCAGCTCCATTTAACAAACATTATGTCGAAAATGTATGCTGGCGTCGCGCCACGGCCAAGGACACACACCGCCGCGCGACGCGACTGCGGTGGCGGGCCGCGACGGCCACCTCCTCTCTTCGTCGCGCGGCGCGACCGTCCAACAGCGTGAAATTTTCTTGTTTTTGATACGTTTGAGCACTGAACATGTTTAAACTTGGTTTTTAAAGTGTCAAAACTAATCTTTTGTATGGTTTTGACCGTAGGTGAAGGTGGACCTCAACTGGATGGTGATAAAGCAGTTAACAAAAACCGAACGCACTAATCAAAGCTTCCGCATTTGATCTATTTTGTTTAAGTAATATGTAAACACTTGAAGTCATGTTTTGAATATTTAATTAGTAGGAGTATAACTTGAATATTATGATCATGTATGGTCTTAAAAGCATGAAAGTTTTTGTAAACTCGTAAATTTTGGTATAAAAACATATAATATAATATTAAATCCAGTCTTTTAACAAGGGTGTTACAAGTTGGTAATCAGAGCTCAAGGTTGTCAACAAAGTGTGTTCGGTTCAAGCTTGATCAAACATCCAGTAAGAGTTAAATTGTTCTAAGTAGAGTTATTAAGTATAAAAGGGGAAATGTGAATTGATATGCATGGGAAGAGCGTGTTAACACACTCAAACCCAGAAAGTGCATTAAATAAGAACGGTGAAAACAAGTTATGAACTTGACTAAACCGAAGTAAATAAACCATATGCTATAGATGAAATGTTTAACGCTTGATGTAAACATTTCAGTTTTAAAAATGACAGATAGAGACAACGATGATGCGGTGCCAAGAGTCACCGAGCAAATGAGAGAAGTTGTGACACCCCAGGAAAAACCAGGAAACAACACAACACAACTAGCTTCCTCAGTAACCACGTGCTAAATTTTTGGACGAAATTCCTTTCAAGTTGGGGATGATGTTACAACCCAAACTTTCAAGGTTTGTAACATTAAATCTTGTGACCGTAACTCCTCGTTATTTCTTTCCAACGTGTTACACGTTCCATGCTTGTGTGATTCGGTTAACCGTATGTGATAAACAAGTATGCTAGTGTACTGGGCCGCGATTGTTTTGGGCCGCACCTCACACCCGTGTAGTTATTAAAATACTAGCTAGACTTGAAACAACCTCACCTCCTTATGATTTTTGATAGCCCACTTACATGGGCTTGAGCCCATTTCGGTCAATAGGAACCGCCCTCAATGTTTATTACGTATGGCATGCTTAAGTTTAGTTGTTTAACTAAAACTTTAAATCAATAACAAACCCTATTCTCCTCCATCTTTTACGTACGGCCGAAGAGGACACCCCCCCTCCATCAAGGCGATCTTGTAGTTTCGAGACATCAGTCTATTTGTTCGAGCCCTGCTTGGTTAGTAGATTCATATTATGCTAAACTTTAGATTATTTGATTTTGTTATGATGGTATGATCGTTCTGGTTAGTACATATGAGTGCATGATGGTAGGATCTCATATGTATAAACTGATTATCGAAGAGTATGTTAGTGGGTAATGATATAGGATTTATGTGTGTCATGATTTGATAACATGCTAATTGATCACCGAAACAGATTGATTGTTCATGTGTAATGTGCGGACGGATTGATGATTGATCATGTTACCACCTGTGATTAATTGCATGAATGTTATCTAATAACTAGTGGGTGGAATAATGTGTGATTACTGATGATAAATTGTTGTCATGTATATTTGAAACACGCATAATGATGAACCGATGGACTAGGGCTGTATGACGTGATATTTTGGTGACCATGAACTCGATGGTATGTGCTACATACTGAATGAATAACAGTGTGATGACTAAGATTATAATGATGTGAGTAGTATGTGCTAATGTGTTGCTATGGTGTGTAAGATTATTGATGGAAAGATATTGTTTAATTGTCACATGTATGCATGAATAATAGGACTGGATTTAATGGATTGTAATGATGACTGATGATGAATTGTAACATGCCACACGTGCTTATCTATTTGATTGACATATGTTTTATTGGAAGATGAGTTGATTTCTTAGTATATGTGCAACTGCTAAATGATAAGAAAACTGATTGTGGTCTGACATAACATGGGTTAACATTACACAAAATTGCTATGTATCGAATGATGACTGATAATCTTGGTATATAATTAAGGGCTGATGGTTGTGGTGTGTATGGTGAACTGGATTATGAAATTGTATGTGAGCAGGATGCGAGTATTTACAATATGTTGAGTAATTCTAGTGATTTAATGCATGTGACGGTTTAAATGACATGATTTGATAAATGCTTTTGTGAGACGTGGACATTGTTGATTGACTGATATAACTTGCACGACTTGTTTAATACTAGTGCACTGTTTGTGTAGCGTGTGAAAAGAACGTATGATATAAGTGAACTTGATTACTAAACTGAGTGTTCTGGTAAACCGTGATAGGACGTATTTGATCAATTGATAAACGAGTAACTAATCATACCGAGCAAACCAAGGTGAGTTCACACTCCTAAGGCATGGGATTCCCGGTGGGTTGGGAATGGGATTGAATAACTACTCGTACTATCATTACTATTAAACTACTTTTCACTGTCCTCGGGTTGGGAAGGGCACGTACATAAAACCTACGTACACTCATACTTACTACTGTCCTCGGATTGAAGGGCACGTACGTAAAACCTACGTACACTCATACTCGCTACGGTCCTTGGATCAAGAAGGGCACGTACATACACGACTAGTCTAGTAACATACAACATGGGAAGCCCCCACTAATCATCGCAAACATGTTCGGGGAACCGCGATACGGATTAATACGATACACATGGGAAGCCCCCACTAATCATCGCAAACATGTTTGGGGAACCGCGATACGGATTAATACGGTACATGGTTTACGAAATAAACATATGATTTACGAACACTATAAGTAATCAACCAACTGTGAACTCGCTCAACTTTGTTGTTGACTCGTTATTACATGCCTTGCAGGCCTTTAGGTGCATAACATTGGAACTTGTTGTCTGGGAAGCTGGAGTGGTCATGGGTCGAGTTACATGGAAACGCAACACAAGACTAAGGGCTTTTATATGTGGTTTATAGACACTTAACGAATTAATTATGCTTCCGCTGTAAACTGTGAAATATTGTAACGTTGTAACACTTATCGTTAATAAATGAAAGTTTTATGTAAATATACTTGAGTTCAATGTTGATTGGTGGCTAAGATCCTGGTCAGTCACGCCTCCAAGCGGTGGTACTCCGCATGTGGATTTTGGGGGTGTGACAGATTGGTATCAGAGCCATTGGTTATAGTGAACTTGGTTTAAAAAAAAGGAAAATGTTTTTGTAAAACCAGACTATAACCGAACAGTTCTAAAGACGTGAATACGACCATGACACTCAGCTCCAGATTGCAAGGTTCGTCTCTCATATACTCATTGTACCACATAACTAGTGAACACCTACATACGATATTACACATGATTGCACGTATAGCACAACAACATGAATTTATGTACACTTGCACGTGTTATGTGACTGATAGGGTGGTAAATCCCTAAACCTTCTTGACCTACGCTTCGTGATACCCTCTGAATGCTACTCGAGTTTGGGGAACCATTTGACATGAGTTAAGAGGAGCTGAGATGAGCATGCAAATCACAATGTTATTGTGGGCGCACACATAATAATAATGTGGGTTGCATGTGAGTCCCAGTGAGGCTTAACAAGTGGAAAAGGGGTTCCGTCCCGTTAATTGACCAATGAGTAACATAACAAACCTATAGGGGTCATAGCAGTAATTGTCCCCTACTCAAACTTAAACGTGAACTTTTCATTTATCTTTGGATCCCTTCAAAACTCGATGCTATCGAGTGTTACCTGAACACCCCTCTGAGCTCAGCGAACCATGTAGAATGTTAGGTACTTTTACGAACGTCCATGTGTTGGATGTCGCAGTGTCGAATGATTGATCGATAACTTTCTCACCTTTCTCCGCTTACTGGAACTTCACGTATTGACGCCTCAGATTCTGAAGTGCGATCACTTCTGCAACACTCCCGCAACATACTGAGTATTACTCGAACCCCTTGCAACATCGACGGACAGGAGGATGAGCGTAGCACTTTACCGACCTCAGTACTTTGACGACCCTGATTACCGGCAATGGGCACCAGCAAATTGGTTTCAAACGAACCCTTAACCCTTGTCAGCGACCCATGGGAGTCAACTCTTACGAAGCAATCGAGGCATAAGTGATGATAATTGACCTTAGTGTGGTATGCGTAACTACCAACACAGTGAGTAACGCGTTAGGACGTGACAGAATGTGAAAAGATGGACTCTGATGGGGAAGTATCAAAGGGCTTCGTTTCGAGCAATGACAGTGGGAGCAGCAGTCGCAACGACAACAAGGTATTTGTAACCCTAGCCTACAGTAATAAAGGTGCCTACAACATGGATTGGCTGTGGTTAAGTTAAGAGGACAACAATCGAAGGAACAACGACAATACTTGGAACCCTAGTAGTGGAAACATAAACACCAGAAATGATGCTCTTGGAAGGGCATTTAGAACCGGCATGGGCAACGTCATAACTTTAACGACATGGTAGCTAGTATGAGTAGCAATCCACTTCGTCTCTGTTCTGTTTGACCCTGATGCTCCCGAGAATTTGAACCTGTTGTGGAATAGACTAATGACAAGATAATGGAAACCTCATA
The DNA here is from genome assembly GCA_030545235.1 of Helianthus tuberosus. Taxonomy (NCBI): domain Eukaryota; kingdom Viridiplantae; phylum Streptophyta; class Magnoliopsida; order Asterales; family Asteraceae; genus Helianthus; species Helianthus tuberosus. The sequence goes on along the minus strand of CM060414.1, from coordinate 46,416,787 downwards.
TGATTATTGGGATGCAAACACAACCTGGTGGGATAAGTGTTCGATATCGACCTTTCGTTTGTTAATCTTTATAGATGTACCCTGTGAGGAGACAATTCTACGTATCCCTCTCCTTCGTGGAGGATTTTTATCTGTTCTATCTCGCCAGAGTGGCACAACGGTTAGCGTCATTTTAGCAAGAAAAGCTAGGAGTGTCTACGGAAGGATTACCCTGCAATGATAGCACTCGTTACTGATGTCAAGGCTAAGGAAAGGAGGATCGAGGATCCACCAATTGCTCGTGATTCTCCCTAAGTACTACCAGAAGAACTGTCAGGTTTACCTTCACATTGTCAGGTGGAATATCAGATCGGTATCATGTCAGAAGTAGCCCTTGTTACTACTATATCTTATTGTCTTACACCAGGAAGGTTGCAGGAACTGCCTAATCAACTTCAGGAATTATTGGACTTGAGTTTCATCGGATCTAGTTTTTCGCTTTGGGGAGCCTCAGTTATACCAGTGAAGATAAGCCTTTTCGTATACGTACTGATTATCGAGAATGTAACAAAGTGGCAGTTAGGAACCGCTTGTTCCGACCATGTATTGGCAACCCGTCGACAAGTTGCAAGGGACAAGTTTCCATTCGAGGATTGACTAACGAACGAACTATTATCAGATGGAAGTTCAAGAGGAGAATGCTCTTAGAACAGCATGTAGAACGCAATGCAGCCATTTCAACTTTGTACATCATGATCATTGAGTGGCTCAACACACTAGCAGCTTCAGGGATCACATGAATCGACCATTTTATTGGTGACATTTTGGGTCATTTCCTGGAGGAAGGGACAGCATGGACGACGCCTATGTTGTATCTTAGAACTCCTGGGGGAGGAGTCATTACATGAGAAGACTTGTTAAATGTAACACTTAGATACGAGAAAAGCATTTTGATCATGTAACCAACGAAGTGGGGATACGCGTGGATCGTGCTAGGATCCATCTTGTTAGAAACTAATTGACGCCAAAGATTCCTTCAGGGGTACAACAATTTCTTGGTTTCGGTGGATGCGGTTGTAGATTCATCACAGGATTTTCACAGATCGTGCAGCTTTAAATCTCTTTAGCACAGTAGGGTGCTGTGCTCGTGGAAGACAAAATAGAAGGACGTCCCTTCAGCTTTCGAATTCCGACTCTACAACGCACTGAGCATCGTTTTACCCGAGGATGCGGGTGATTCAGTAGTATATCCTTATGGTCCGAATCAGCGTCCCAGCTGCACAACGACGCAACACGAGAAAGTGATGACATACGTTAAAGAGTCACAAAGGGGAATTGCGCGACATACTCGACTGACGGTGAAAACCATGGCTTTGGGATTATTGGATGGAAGCATCACTTGGACGGTACCAGATGCGTTATTTAGACCGATCGCAAGGGCCTACCATGTACCGATGTTCGAAAGAACTAAAGCATGCAATGGCATCGCTGGATGAAACTTCTGGATGAATACGACTGTGAAACCTGAACATGCACGAGCTTTGTAGCTCGTTATCGACTCTAACTTACCAGTATCAGACCTTCAAGTCGAACCCATGCGGGGCATGGAGAAGCAACCTTTGACCAGTCAGACGATACCCGCTACTTCCTGAAACGAATTTGTAGGGAACTCGTGTTGAGAAAGCACACCAGTTTCGACATTCTAGCCGTCTGGGTTTTGATGAGAGGCATTAGGATTTACAAACCTGGTACTGGTAATCAGAGATGAAGACTCACCTAGATAGGTACGTGAATGATGGATCGACTTGTGGAAAGTCAAGGATAGCATCAGCAACCAGCAACCCTCCCCTGGAAATGAGAACAGACTGCCATGGAATTTGGTCGCTAGTCTACTTACAACTCGAAACGGAAACAATATCACCTAGGTGATCGTTGAATGTCTCACGTAACCGGCACACTTTCTCGCCATCAAGGAAATGGATAAGTTTTCTATACTTGCAGTCATCTACCTAAAAGGAGCAGTTGCTAGGCACGGGGTGCCAACCTTCATTACCTCTAACCGCAACCCACGATTTGCATCTGATTTGTGGCAAGCAGTACAGAAATCCTTTGGCTCGCGCTTGGACATGAGCACAGTATATCATCCACAGACGGATGGGCAGACTGAGCGCACCATCCAAACTTTTGAAGACATGCTTCGAGCTAGTGAGATCGACTTTGGAAACGGTCGGAGAAAACACCTTCCCTTTAGTGGAGCTTTCGAATAACAACAGATACCACACCAGCATTCAGGCTGCTCCGTTCGAGGCATCGTACGGACAAAGGTGCCAATCATCTCTTTGTTGGGCAAAAGTCGGAAACAGCCAAATCACTGGCCCAGAACTCGTCATACACACAGTAGAGGAGATTGCTCAGGTATGACAACGAATGGCGGCAGTTCGTGACCGCCAGAAAAGCTACGCTGTTAAGCGCAAGGAACCACTCGAGTTCCAAGTTGGGGATCGAGTACTACCTAAAGTCTCACCTTGGGAAGGTGTACTTCGCTTTGGTATTCGAGACAAAACTCAAACCGCGATATGTTGAACCTTTCGAAATCATAGAGAAAATAGGCACGGTGGCCTACAAACTGAACCTACCCAAAGAACTCAGTAGAGTTCACAACGTATTCCATGTGTCGTATCTGAAGAAGTGTATGTCAGATGAGACCCTCACAGTTCCTTTTAAGGAGCTCACCATCGACAATCAGTTGCAATTTGTCGAAGAACCAGTAGAAACCTTGGACCGGGAGGTCAAGATCCTTAAACGCACCAGAATACCTCTTGTTCGAGTTCGTTGGAACTCCCGTCATGGCCCAGAGTTTACCTGGGAACGAGAAAACCAAATGAAACACAGGTACCCCCAGTTGTTCGAGAAAAGTACAACCACTACTGAGGGTGAAGCTACTGCGGAATTTCGGGACGAAATTCCAACCCAACGGGGGAATGATGTGACACCCCAGGAAACAACACAACACAACTAGCTTCCTCAGTAACCACGTGCTAAATTTCGGGACGAAATTCCTTTCAAGTTGGGGATGATGTGACAACCCGAACTTTCAAGGTTTGTAACGTTAAATCTTGTGACCGTAACTCCTCGTTATTTCTTTCCAACGTGTTACACGTTCCATGCTTGTGTGATTCGGTTAACCGTATGTGATAAACAACTATGCTAGTGTATTGGGCCGCAATTGTTTTGGGTCGCACCTCACACCCGTGTAGTTATTAAAATACTAGCTAGACTTGAAACAACCTCACCTCCTTATGATTTTTGATAGCCCACTTACATGGGCTTGAGCCCATTTTGGTCAACAGGAACCGCCCCCAATGTTTATTACGTATGGCATGCTTAAGTTTAGTTGTTTAACTAAAACTTTAAATCAATAACAAACCCTATTCTCCTCCATCTTTTACGTACGGCCGAAGAGGACACCCCCCTCCATCAAGGCGATCTTGTAGTTTTGAGACATCAGTCTATTTGTTCGAGCCCTACTTGGTTAGTAGATTCATATTATGCTAAACTTTAGATTATTTGATTTTGTTATGATGGTATGATCGTTCTGGTTAGTACATATGAGTGCATGATGGTAGGATCTCATATGTATCAACTGATTATTGAAGAGTATGTTAGTGGGTAATAATATAGGATTTATGTGTGTCATGATTTGATAACATGCTAATTGATCACCGAAACAGATTGATTGTTCATGTGTAATGTGCGGACGGATTGATGATTGATCATGTTACCACCTGTGATTAATTGCATGAATGTTATCTAATAACTAGTGGGTGGAATAATGTGTGATTACTGATGATAAATTGTTGTCATGTATATTTGAAACACGCATAATGATGAACCGATGGACTAGGGCTGTATGACGTGATATTTTGGTGACCATGAACTCGATGGTATGTGCTACATACTGAATGAATAACAGTGTGATGACTAAGATTATAATGATGTGAGTAGTATGTGCTAATGTGTTGCTATGGTGTGTAAGATTATTGATGGAAAGATATTGTTTAATTGTCACATGTATGCATGAATAATAGGACTGGATTTAATGGATTGTAATGATGACTGATGATGAATTGTAACATGACGCACGTGCTTATCTATTTGATTGACATATGTTTTATTGGAAGATGAGTTGATTTCTTAGTATATGTGCAACTGCTAAATGATAAGCAAACTGATTGTGGTCTTACATAACATGGGTTAACATTACACAAAATTACTATGTATCGAATGATGACTGATAATCTTGGTATATAATTAAGGGCCGATGGTTGTGGTGTGTATGGTGAACTGGATTATGAAATTATATGTGAGCAGGATGCGAGTATTTACAATATGTTGAGTAATTCTAGTGATTTAATGCATGTGACGGTTTAAATGACATGATTTGATAAATGCTTTTGTGAGACGTGGACATTGTTGATTGACTGATATAACTTGCATGACTTGTTTAATACTAGTGCACTGTTTGTGTAGCGTGTGAAAAGAACGTATGATATAAGTGAACTTGATTACTAAACTGAGTGTTCTGGTAAACCGTGATAGGACGTATTTGATCAATTGATAAACGAGTAACTAATCATACCGAGCAAACCAAGGTGAGTTCACACTCCTAAGGCATGGGATTCCCGGTAGGTTGGGAATGGGATTGAATAACTACTCGTACTATCATTACTATTAAACTACTTTTCACTGTCCTCGGGTTGGGAAGGGCACGTACGTAAAACCTACGTACACTCATACTTACTACTGTCCTCGGATTGAAGGGCACGTACGTAAAACCTACTTACACTCATACTCGCTACGGTCCTTGGATCAAGAAGGGCACGTACATACATGACTAGTCTAGTAACATACAACATGGGAAGCCCCCACTAATCATCGCAAACATGTTCGGGGAACCGCGATACGGATTAATACGATACACATGGGAAGCCCCCACTAATCATCGCAAACATGTTCGGGGAACCGCGATACGGATTAATACAGTACATGGTTTACGAAATAAACATATGATTTACGAACACTATAACTAATCAACCAACTGTGAACTCACTCAACTTTGTTGTTGACTGGTTGTTACATGCCTTGCAGGCCTTTAGGTGCATAACATTGGAACTTGCTGTCTGGGAAGCTGGAGTGGTCATGGGTTGAGTTACATGGAAACGCAACACAAGACTAAGGGCTTTTATATGTGGTTTATAGACACTTAACGAATTAATTATGCTTCCTCTGTAAACTGTGAAATATTGTAACGTTGTAACACTTATCGTTAATAAATGAAAGTTTTATGTAAATATACTTGAGTTCAATGTTGATTGGTGGCTAAGATCCTGGTCAGTCATGCCTCCAAGCGGTGGTACTCCGCATGTGGATTTTGGGGGTGTGACAGAAGTGATTACCGAGGAGGTTGGAAAGGCAATCGAAAATAGTTTGTCGGGTTTCATCAATAAAATCCAAAACACAGTACTATCAGTAGTGGAGGAGAGAATTAAGAAATTGGAGGATAATACCAATTTAGCAAAGGAAAAGCCCGGAGGACGAAAGCCTTGTTCATACAAAGAGTTCATGGCGTGTAAACCGCCAATCTATAATGGGGAGGTTGACCCAATAGTATGCCAATGATGGTTAAGTGATATCGAGGGAGTGTTTGAAAGGACCCGTTGTGATACAGATGACTACGTAGCCTACGGTACGGGTCAGTTAAGGGGTCAAGCGAAAGACTGGTGGGATAACAAGAAGAAAGAAATTGGAAGTGAAGCAGTTAACGCTATGACATGGGATGAGTTTAAGACGCCGTTTCTTAAACATCATAGTCCCAAGGCAGTCATTAACAAAATCAAGGAAGAGTTCATGCAGCATCGACACAGGGGTGAAACCATCGACAAAATCACGGGAATGTTTATGGATAGAATGAAGTTTTGTGATGAACTGATAACAAACGAAGAACAGAAAATATATTATTTCTATAATATGTTGAGCGCCGAGTATAGGGATTTTATGACTCCTTCAAAGTATGAGACCCTCACCGAGATCATATACGTTGCTCGGGAACGGGAGATTGAATTGAAGAAACAGATTGAAAGGGGTGAAAGAAGGGCGCCGATGGTAAATCCAAACCCGATGAAAAAGGCACGTATGACTGATTCGTCAAAGAAGCAAGAAGGGAAAAGAAGTTCGTCCAGTTGTAAAGTATGCGGAAAAAGGCACAAGGGTGGGTGTCGGTTCAAGGACAAGCCGTGTCCTATTTGTGGGAAAACAGAGCACACGACTGCGTTGTGCCCGGGGAAAGTGTCGGTGTGCTACAAATGTTATCAGCCGAGTCACAAAAAATCTGAGTGCCCGGAGTTGATCGGAAGGAAAGACGACAAGGATACACATACTGAGACACCAAAAGCAAAAGATAGATCCCTCCAGTTAACAGCAGCAGAGGCGAAAAAGGAACCCGATGTGGTTTCAGGTGTATTTGCTATAAATTCAAATCCCGCGCATGTGTTATTTGATACGGGTGCGAATAAATCCTTTATTTCGCATGGATTTATTCGACATCCTTCCTTTGTACTAACAAAATTACCTATGCCATTAGAGGTAGAAATAGGTGACAACAAAAGTTTCATTGAGTGTGATATATGCCAATATTGTAAGATAAATATTGATGATGAAGAATACTCAATAGACCTGATCCCGATGTCAATGGGAGAATTTCAAGTAGTGGTCGGGATGGATTGGTTATCCCGACATCACGCGAAAGTGGTATATTTCCGCAAGGAGATAAAATTGACATCTCCGAATGGAGAACATGTTACCATTTATGGCGAAAAAGGGGGTAATCCCGTTATGTACACAATGCTAAAGGCTCACAAACTCATGAGGCGTGGGTGCAGAGCATTCATAATATATGCAAACGAACCGGATAAAGAAACGCCAAAGATTGAAGATGTACCGGTGGTACGTGAATACGCCGATGTATTTCTGGAGGATTTATCGGGAATACCACTAGAACGAGAGGTAGAGTTCGGAATCGAATTAATTCCGGGTGCAAAACCTGTGGCTAAAGCGCCTTATCGGCTCGCGCCATCAGAGCTACAAGAACTGATGTCTCAAATCCAAGATCTGCTCGACAAAGGGTTTATTCGACCGAGTGTATCTCCATGGGGCGCACCAGTACTATTCGTGAAAAAGAAAGACGGTAGTATGCGCATGTGTATCGATTACCGAGAGTTAAACAAACTCACGGTGAAAAATCGATACCCACTCCCAAGAATTGATGATTTATTTGACCAGCTGCAAGGAGCCTGTTGGTTTTCAAAGATTGACCTCAGATCGGGCTATCATCAGTTAAAGGTCAAGGAGGAAGACGTACCAAAGATGACCTTTCGTACACGGTACGGGCATTATGAGTTTCTTGTGATGCCCTTTGGGTTGACCAATGCACCCGCGGCTTTCATGGACCTCATGAACCGGGTTTGCAAACCAATGTTGGATAAGTCGGTGATAGTGTTCATCGATGATATCTTAGTGTATTCAAAGGGTGAAGCTGAATACGCAAGTCATTTACGTGAAGTATTAGAGACGCTCAGAAGAGAGAAGTTGTATGCAAAATTCTCAAAATGTGCTTTCTGGTTACGAGAAGTGCAGTTTCTCAGGCACATCATTAGTGCCAACGGGGTGTTAGTAGACCCATAAAAAATAGAAGCAGTGGCAAGATGGAACCCACCGAAGAATCCTTCGGAAATCAGAAGTTTCTTGGGGCTCGCGGGATATTATAGGAGATTCATTCAAGATTTCTCCAAAATTGCTATGCCGTTGACCAAACTAACCCGTAAGGACGAGAAATTTAATTGGGGTGAAGATCAAGAAAGGGCGTTCCAAACGCTTAAGGAAAAATTAACCCATGCACCGTTATTGGTATTGCCGGACGGAGTCGAGGATATGGTGGTTTACTCGGACGCCTCACATTCGGGTCTTGGATGCGTATTGATGCAAAGGGGCAAGGTTATAGCCTATGCCTCGAGACAATTAAAAACTGATGAAAAGAATTATCCTACACATGATCTCGAATTGGCCGCCGTAATGTTTGCCCTAAAGATATGGAGACATTATTTGTATGGGGTAAAATGTACTATCATTACCGACCATAAAAGCTTCAAATATTTCTTCGATCAGAAAGAATTAAACATGAGACAGAGGCGGTGGTTAGAAACAGTCAAGGATTTTGATTGTGATATACATTACCACCCGGGAAAGGCTAATGTGGTGGCTGATGCGTTGAGCCGAAAGACAGATTATACGCCTATTCGAGTGCGATCGATGCAACTAATTGTGACCTCGGGTTTGCTTGAACAAATCCGGAAATCTCAAACTGAGGCAATGAAGGAAGAAAATGTGAAGAAGGAAAGAATAGTTGACCAATTGAAAGACTTGGTAGATGGTAACCAAGGGTTGAAAACTCGATTTAGGAGAATATAGGTTCCAAATTCGTGTGGAGCCAAGGCGCTCTTACTTAAAGAGGCCCATAAATCCCGTTATTTGATCCATCCAGGAGCAACCAAGATGTATAATGATTTAAAACAAAACTATTGGTGGCCCGGAATGAAAATAGATATTGTGAAATAGGTGGATAAGCGTTTGACCTGTTTGCAAGTCAAGGCAGAGCACCAGAAGCCATATGGTAAGTTGCAACCATTGGACATTCCAGTTTGGAAATGGGAACAAATCACAATGGATTTGCTGACCAAACTGCCCAAAACCAACCGCGGATTTGATGCTATATGGGTAGTCGTGGATAGATTGACGAAAAGTGCTCACTTCATTCCGATTCGTGAAACTTATACATCCGAGAAGATGTCGGAGGTGTACACCAATGAAATCATGGCACGTCATGGGGTACCGATATCCATTGTGTCCGACAGAGATACTCGGTTTACCTCGAACTTTTGGCGTGAATTCCAAGAACAAATGGGAACTAAACTGTTCATTAGCACTGCCTACCATCCACAAACGGATGGGCAAAGTGAAAGGACAATACAAACGTTGGAGGATATGTTGCGGGCTTGCATTATCGATTTTGGGGGTAGTTGGGATGTCCATTTACCATTAATCGAATTTTCATATAACAGCAGTTATCACGCGAGCAATAGAATGGCTCCGTATGAGATGCTATATGGTAGATAGTGCCGAACCCCGGTGTGTTGGAGTGAGGTGGGTCCACGTGAACTAGCACGTAATGATGTAATCCGAATTACGAATGAGAAAATCGACTTGGTCCGAACTCACTTAAAAACAGCTCAGGATCGAAAAAAGTCGTATGCGGATAAACGAATGAGGCCGATTGAATTCCAACTGGGCGATAAGTTAATGTTGAAAGTATCACCGTGGAAAGGAATTATTCGGTTTAGAAAAAGAGGAAAGTGGAGCCCGAGATTTGTTGGGCCATTCAGGATTATTGAACGGATCGGTAAGGTAGCGTACCGTCTTGAATTTCCTGAGGAATTGAGTGGAATACATAGCATGTTCCGTGTATCACATCTCCGGAAATGTCTATCCGACGAAACAGCTTATATTCACTATGATGATATTGAAGTGGATAACAGTCTTAACTACGCGGTGAAGCCGATTGCAATTCTGGACCGTAAAGTAAAAAGCTTGAGGAATAAAGTGATAAATCAAGTAAAGGTCAAATGGGAACACAATAAGGGTTCGGATACCACATGGGAATCCGAAGAGGAGATGCGACGACTTTACCCTACATTATTTGGTACGTACCTTGGTTTCGGGGACGAAACCTTTTTAAGGGGGGTGGACTTGTAACATCCCGAAAATATAAAACTTTATATTAGAATTATAAAGTGTAAAATAAACAAGAATAAGCTAACTAGGATAAATAACCCAGTTAGTTATAAACCTTGTTTTAACAAGGAAACATGAGTTAAAGCATTTAGAGATTTACTTGCTTTAATTGGGGGACTAAAAGTGTTAAATGGAAAACTTATATTATTAAACTTAATAAAATAAAAATCAAACACACTATTTGAGGTGTCTGGTTCGATCAAAGGCAGGAGAAGGGCGACCAACCCATCCTCAAAACCCTAACACTCACTAAACTTTCAAATTGAAGGCTCAAACCAAGTCAAAATCGAAATCTGAACATAGATTCGTGATCACCTCGTCAAAGGGATCATAAGGTACGCCAAATTAGGTTGTTTTGATTCAACCCGAATTCCTTGCATGTGATAGAAATCGAATGTTGAGCTTGATTATGTGTTGTATATATGAAATTGGAAGTGATATGAGGTTTAGGGACAAACCCTAGATGATTTCTTGTCAAAATCTTGCATGATACTTGTAAGGTTCATAATCACCCTAGTGGGTGATTAATAAGTTAGTAGAACTTGATAAACACTAGGATTAAGATTCTTGTTCTAGTGTAATATGAATTTATGAGGTAATTTCTGAAATATTGATGTTGAAATATGTGTATATTTGACTAATTAATGTTGATTTAGATAAGATAACAAGTCATGAACTTGGTAATGATTATGTGAAAATCTGACCCGTTAGGTGTTTGTTGAAATGTCTAAGTGGGGATTAATATGTTAAAAATCGGATGAAAATGCATAATTGACTACTATGGCAAATTATGTGTTTATAATTACAAAAAGGGTTCTAAATTGAAGTTGAATTGAACTCCTTAGGCAAAGAATCTGGATCGTCGAGCGGAGAAGCCGGAGGAGGAGATACGCGCTTGAAGGGTGTGCTCTAAAGGTAGCGACCCATGGTTTCGTTACATTATGTTTAATTATTAGTTAGTTTGTTACATTGATACTTGTCAAAAAGGGAAACCCGTTAAGTCATGGAAGTGACGATATGCCATAAACAAATAAAACGGGTTAAAACATGCACAAGAAACGAAGTTTGGAATGTTAGAAATGGCGGTTTCCATTCGGCATTCAAAGTGGGTTAAAAACAAGTTAAATAGAAAACGTCAAGGTCAATAATCATCTCTTGTTGATCGGTTATAAATAAAGCGTAAGCCGTGAAGCGGACACGCTAAATAGTTGCAAAAACATGAACTCTTGTAGAAGAATTAATGTTCTAAATTATACTTGTCAAATGTTCGAGTGAAGCATATTTAGATCCTTAGAAAACAAGCATGATGATTATTGCGTAAGTGTTCCTTTTGATAAACGGAGCGAAACGCTGTAGTGGGTAAAACCGAGATTTAGTAAATCGGTTGTAAACATGGGATGGTAATAAAACAAGTTGCTAAGACTTGTAAACAAACGGGTTGAATAAATAAAGAGCCAAAACAAAGGTAAACTGATTTTGAACTGAAAATTTGGTGAATTTTTTTTATAAACGGAGTGAAACGCTATAGTGGGTAAAACCGAGATTGAGTAAATCGGTTGTAAACATGGGATGGTAATGAAACAAGTTGTTAAGACTTGTAGACAAACGGGTCGAATAAATAAAGAGCCAAAATAAAGGTAAACTGATTTAAACTGAAAATTTGGGTGAATCGTGTTGATAAACGGGTCCGTAATTCAATTACGGACGCGTGGGAAAAAGAATCGACTAAAACGGATGCCCGAGTCAAAAGTTATGTCGAATTGAAGTTTATATTGATTAAAAATAGTGCTGGGCTGATCTGCAGCTCCATTTAACAAACATTTTGTCGAAAATGTATGGTGGCGTCGCGCCATGGCCAAGGACACACACCGTCGCGCGACGCGACGGTGGTGGCGGGCCGCGACGGCCACCTCCTCTCTTCGTCGCGCGGCGCGACCGTCTAACAGCGTGAAATTTTCTTGTTTTTGATACGTTTGAGCACTGAACATGTTTAAACTTGGTTTTTAAAGTGTCAAAACTAATCTTTTGTATGGTTTTGACCGTAGGTGATGGTGGACCTCAACTGGATGGTGATCAAGCAGTTAACAAGAACCAAACGCACTAATCAAAGCTTCCGCATTTGATCTATTATGTTTAAGTAATATGTAAACACTTGAAGTCATGTTTTGAATATTTAATTAGTAGGAGTATAACTTGAATATTATGATCATGTATGGTCTTAAAAGCATGAAAGTTTTTGTAAACTCGTAAATTTTGGTATAAAAACATATGATATAATATTAAATCCAGTCTTTTAACAAGGGTGTTACATCTTTACACTTGGTTGTTTCGTTAGTTTCATTTTCTCGAGACTATGCAATAACGTGTCAAACAACAGAAACCTTGTCAAGACTTAGTGACCCGATCGGGTAGGAACCACCCTAGTCCGACCAGTTAACTGTTCGAGACGGTGTTTCATGTTTAACCCGAAATCAGTAATCTCTTGGATTGAATTCAGATCTGGAACTAACACACCACTAAGAATGAGTAGGAGGTCAGAGCAAGGTCCGAATCTTATCGGTTTTGAGTGCATTGAGTGTAAAAGAGTTGAAAGAAAGTAAGAAAACCATCTTTCAATCCTTTTCACCATGAATAGGTTCAGATCTATGAAAGATCTTTGTTTATTCATGTGAAAATCGTTCAGATCTAAGTTGTTCTTGGTGGATTGAAGCCAAAACATGAAGTCCATAAGAACTCTATGATGACATCACCCTAGAACACCTCAAATCTAGTGATTTCACGGTTAAAAGTTAAGATTCAAAAGATAGAAAGGTGTAGGAGTGCGTGTAGATCAAGAAAGTACAAGATTTAGGTTAAAAACTTACGAGAATCGTGAGAAATCGGAAGAAAAGTGGGCTGGAGCGAGTTGAGCAGAGAGAGAGAGAGCTGTCACGTCAAGTGATGTGACATATGAGGGGTATTTATAGGGTTTCCATAAAAGGAAAGTGGGGAAAGTGGCTGGTCGATCGGGTGGCAGTCCGACCGGGTGGCAACCTAATCGGGTGGCAACTCGGTCGGATGGCAACCCGATCGGATGGCAATCCGATCGGATGGCCACCCTATCGGTTGGCCACTCGATCCGAGTGTTTGGCGGGGTGAGTTTCGCCGTTTCAATTCGAGGGTTAAGCTTTGCGAAGCGATTCGAGAGAGCGATGCGATAGAATTACTCATCAAATTACTTTTAATCCCAACTACTATATCTAACATACAATCACTATAATTACTGCGTTTAGCGTTTCGATTCGATTGCGATGAGATAGATTTGCGATTGCGATTAACACTTCAACATAAACATAACATGCACAGGTAACACATAAATAGCACACACACGTAAAACAATATCCAGCACACATAATTCGAGTTGCGAATGCGATAGCGATAAGCGATAAATCGATTAAATATGCGATTAATAGCGATTAAACCTCGATTATTAACAAGTACTCCACATAATACAACTAACGCGATGACATAAATAAACTATCTACGAGTTAAAGAAGTCAAAATAGGAGTTGAGCAAGGAGTGACAGATCGCAATTAGCAATCTTGTCTTCCTTTGAATTCAATCTTGACTTTGACTTTGACTTTCGAAACACGGGGTGTTACATGTGGGGGGAAGCCATTCTCTCGGCTAATTATCTTTTGAACAAGATACCACTCAAAAAGATAGACGAAACTCCATATGAGTTATGGAAAAGGAAGAAGCCTTCATACAAATACTTGAAAGTGTGGGGGTGCCTAGCAATGGTGATTGTACCGCCTCCTAAGGCTCTTAGGATAGGACCCAAAACTGTTGATTGTATATTCATTGGGTATGCACATCAAAGTAGTGAACATCGCTTTCTTGTACATGGTCCAAGAATCCAGATGTACACGTAAACACTATCATGGAGGTGAATCCTAACGTTGTGTCTTACTTTGAAAATGTGTTTCCTTTGAGAAGACAAACACATGCAACGTCATCAACACCTAATTTTGAAGTAGGTGAAAGCTCATCTACACCAGTTGATGAGGTACTTCATGATAAGACACATGAACGACCTGAGGTTGAAAAATCCTTCGGTCCAGACTTCGTTAGCTATATGGTTGAGGGCGAGCCCAATACATATCGCGAAGCGGTTTCCTCTTCAGAAGGACCTCAATGGAAAGAATCAATAAAGAACGAAATTGATTCTATATTGCAAAATCATACTTGGGAGTTAGTAGATCTTCCACCTGGTTGCAAACCACTTGGATATCGTTGGATATTCAAAAGGAAGATGAAAACTGATGGAAGTATTGATAAATACAAGGCTAGGTTGGTGATTAAAGTATTTTGACAAAAGGAAGGTCTAGATTACTTTGATACCTACTCGCCTGTGACGAACATAACCTCGATTAGATTGGTTCTTGCTATAGCGGCTTTAAGAAATTTGGAAGTTCACCAAATGGATGTTAAAACCGCATTTCTAAATGGCAATTTAGAAGAAGAGATTTACATGGAGCAACCTTAAGGTTTCTCTGCCCCAAGTCAAGAGGGTAAAGTATGTAAACTCGTCAAGTCTTTGTATGGCTTGAAGCAAGCATCAAAACAATGGCACCAAAATTTTGATCATGTCATGATTGACAATGGTTTTAAAATAAATGAGTGTGACAAATGTGTTTATTTCAAAGACACAAATGAAGATCTTATGCCTTTATGTAGATGATATGCTTATCATTGGGAGTAATGATAAAATTATCAAAGCTACTAAAAGCATGTTGAAATCGAGATTTGATATGAAAGACATGGGTTTAGCGGATGTGATTCTTGGAGTAAAGATCATAAGAACCCAAGATGGTCTTGTGTTAAGTCAATCTCACTATGTGGATAAAATTCTTGAAAAATTCAACTCGGGAGATACGAGTGTAGCTCGAACTCCAGTTGATACCTCTCAACATCTTAAGAAGAATAAAGGAGATGGAGTTGCTCAGTTAGAGTATTCAAGAATTATTGGCAGTCTAATGTATCTAATGACATGTATTAGACCCGACTTGGCTTACGCGGTGAGTAGGCTAAGTAGATACACCAGCAATCCGTGTGCGGATCATTGGAAAGCTATCACGAGGGTGCTTAGATACATAAGATACACAAGAGATTATGGACTGCATTATACCCGACAACCAGCAGTGATCGAAGGATACACTGATGCAAACTGGATATCGGATAATAAAGATTCCAAATCAACAAGTGGTTACGTGTTTACACTTGGAGGAGCTGCTATTGCTTGGAAGTCTTCTAAGCAAACGGTCATAGCAAGATCCACAATGGAATCCGAATTTATCGCCTTGGATAAGTCAGGAGAGGAGGCGGAATGGCTACGTCAATTCGTGGAATATATTCCAAGATGGCCATAGCCTTTGCCAGCCATATGTGTACATTGTGATAGCCAATCAGCGATTGGTAGAGCTCAAAGCTTGATGTACAATGGCAGATCAAGGCATATGCGACGTAGACATAACACGGTACGACAACTACGCTCAACGGGTGTTATCACAATTGATTATGTGAGATCAAAGGATAACATTGCAGACCCGTTTACAAAAGGCTTAAGCAGAGAGTTAGTAGAAACGTCGTCAAGAGGAATGGGACTAAAGCCCGTGATAAATGGGAATATAAGGGAAACCTAACTTAGTTGACTGGAGATCCCAATATCTAAGTTCAATAGGACAACTTAATCATATTACCAAAACGGAGTCACTGTGGGGGAGTACCCCAAACTAAATAAAAGGGAGTTATATATACTTCCTAGTCCATTCCAATCAGTGACATTGAAGTGAGGCTAAGCATATTAAGGATAACGATTTCGGGAAATCAAATTAACCATGATGCTTTTAATGATTCAGAGGAATCACCTATGTTAGAGAGAAGTGGGGTCGCTTCGAATGGATTTGTGGGGTGCACAAATCCTATAGCTCTCGCAGAACCAGGCTAGGGTTCCAGGACCATAATAGGACACGACAATAAGGGGTTGGCCAAACCAGGGAGAGTATTGTGTGAAGTGTATTGTCGTTTACACAAATGGGGGCATGTTCAAGGACATCGCATCTACAAACCGCTAGTAAGCTAAGTATGCTTCAGAAAAGAAGGTTCAAAGGTTACAACCTACCTATCTTGCAATACTCAACTGTCGAAGTTTATCGTTGAAAAGCGTAAGGAAAAGATCAATTTCCATACATGTGGGGGATTGTTGGAAATTTGATGAAAATAGCATTTTTCATGTGGGGGATTGTTGGAAAAATATGTGAAAATAGCATTTTTCACAAATATAGGAAAATGATTTTTTCCTACTTTGGACTAGAAATAAATATAATAAAATGAGCGGGTTTTTATATATTTATTTGTGGGTTTGTGTTCTATGTTGGAAGAGCTTTGCAACGAACTAAACCACGTCCAAAAAGGAGCTAAGATGAATGAGATATCGATGCTCAAAGTTGGGTGTTTGAAACATTGAATGCTAAAACAAAAGGGAAAGTAGCACCTTGTCCCACATCGGAGGAGAGATGGAACTTAAATGGATATTTAAGTGGGAACTCTCCATCCTTGTTGTTTCATGGAAGCACACACCAAGTGTACTCGCGAAGGGTGCGGAGCACCCTAACTCGCACTTGCACTCGCACACGCGCGCACGTGGCGTGGGCGATGAGGCGCAATGTGGCGCTTTGATGGCGCACTTTGTACGCTCGCATCGTCGCGAGCCGCTTGAGAGCCGTCTTTGTATTTTTTACCACGTGCGCGTGGTGGATCACAGGGGCTGCAAGGACCAAGTGGTTGAAGTGGCATGCAGGTTCGAGGAGCCTGACGTGGCAGTCCGCGCGCGAGTACACGTGGCATGAAGGCGCGCGGTTGCGTACATGGTGCATGGGTCCTGATGTGACGTGCGCGGCGCACCTAAGTGATCCAAAACGGCGCGAGTGTGTGGCGTGCTCGTAGAGGCTAACAGGGGACGTGGCGCATGCGCGCAGGCGCGCATGGACCTGAGTCAGTGTGGCGCACGCGCGCATGGCAGTGAGCCAAAAGGACGCAGCGCGCATGAGCGTGCAGACCTGCGCGCGCAAGGACGCGCGCGCACCAGTGTGTCCTGCGCGCGCGCGCAGAAGCCTCCAGCATTTAATGACGAAGCAGTTTCAGTTCTGCATTCGAAACTGACGAGTCAAACGGTTTTAACAGCGAATTAAATGACGTATTAAATTGCATTGAAGACGTTTAATGCAATTTAAACCCCTCCTTTAATTCCTTTTGACTGTTTCGACTTAGGAGCTGTATAAATACAGCTCCATACCCAGCTGCAGAGTACACCAGTAACACAACAGCACTTGCAACTTTCTCCAACATACTTTCTGATCTTCTCTTGCTCTCTTCAAGGTGGCCTTCGGGTTGTAAGTCAACTCCGGCAGTACGCTGCTTCGGCTGTTTTACCCTGGGAAACAAAACGAGTACTCCTGGGAGACTCGGAATTTGTTTTATGGGAAGCGTGTTGAACACGTGCCTCAGTCGTCGAATTTTCTGATTCTACTCCTTTTCTTGTATTTGTTTATTTCAGTTGTAATAGTATTTTATTTTCCAACTTTCTTTGTATTGTAATCAGTAATAAAAATTTGTTTATTTTATTTATTTACGCGAACGGTTCTTACAACTATCACAATTATAAAACACTTTTTTAAACTTTTTTAAAGATAAAAAATACTTGGTTTTTATTAATAAGAAAAAGTATAGTTTATTTGTTCACAAAACTGATTTTTTCGTTATGCAAACTTACTTGATTTTATGGTATAATTTATTTGTTCACAAAACTGATATTTTCGTTATGCAAACATCAATTTTTCCAACTTGTGATACAAGTTAATTAAGACATATGGACTCTTTGGAGTTTTACTTGGACTTTGGTGGTTCTCAATATTAGACAAGGAAAATTTTGGATCAAACAAAAATTGAATATTTGAGTTTGACACTAATTGTATGTTGCCCACTCATTTTTTTCCACGGAGTGATCTATTTGTGTCCACATAAATTGGGTTTAAACGCGTAGTTAAAGTTGAATTGGAGACTTTGTTCAATCAGTTTACTAGATTTTTCGGAGCTTAACTATCGGAAGAAAGAAAGGTATGTAAACTACATGCAACATTTTATTTTACACGAATCGATGCTTTGATGTCTGGTGAGCTTTTAGTTTTGTTTTTTCATACGAACTAGAAGCACGAATATTGTATCAAAATCTTTGAAAGCTTGATATCGCCTTACAAATGTGACGCTTATTGACACGGTATTATCTTTTAAAGCATTGAAGATGTATTATTATACAAATGAAGTTGTAGAGTAACTAATTTTTTTTACGATAGTGATAATATATTGTTAACCATGTTTTTATGTAATATCTTTATACCATCAGTATTATCATCATCCTTGATAAGGTGACCTTACCGGAGTCGTTCCAACCTTAAAGGTTCAAGGCGAAATAAAATTTTGGGGCCCCATTTTCCTTCTTTAATTGTTATAAATGATACTTCTTTATCCATGCTTGGAACCAAGCAAGAATCTAACACAAAAGAGAGTGGTTTACTTGTATAAGAAATCAAACAAATCTAACACAATAAGTTTGCACTAATATTAATAGTTAGCATATTCATTTTTTTTAAATAGATACCCTATTTTATAGAGGCCGTGGGCCCAAGCTTAGATTACTTATACTATAGGTCTGGCAATGGACCATACCATCATAACCAAGGAAGTATGTTTTCTCTAAGCCCCTCCGTAGTGTATACCGCCGGAAAGCCCCGTCGCTCCCCATAGCGACCGATCACACCACTGTGGCCGGCGCTATGGGTTAAAAATCTTGAAGTCGGGTGAAAATTATAACGCTACAAATTTGGAGAGTTTCAAAAAATCCGACCGTTCAACGGTCACAAGCTTAAAAAAAATCTTTTAATGTTCTATATATATTCACCTCTTCAACTCATTTTTTATGTATGAACCTATTGAACCAACCCCTCTTATGGGACCCAAATCTATAGGGTTGGAACCTGAATTACAACATTGGAGGAATCGGGTCGTCTCAAGCCTTCGGCTCACCACTACGTGAGCCCGACTTCATCCCGGATACACAAATGGAGCCGCAACCAGTAGTAGAGGAGGCGCAATAAAACAAAACCAAACGCAACCATAAAAAGAAAATCGTAACGCGAACGAAAAAACGTGCAACCATGGGACGATAAAGAGGAGTAGCATTAACTCGAGCTTGACTCGACATGTCGGAAGATCCCGAAATAGGTAATATTTTTTAAACTTTTTAAAGGGTTTGGTATTAATTTTTTGTATTTTTTAGTAAACAACCAAAATAAAAACGTGTTTTGGAACCGAATCCGATAACTATTTTTCGGGCTCATGGGTAGGGGAGAACTACCTGCTACCGGATTCAATATCGGACAAGTGGACCAATATCAACAAAAAGTGTACAAATTTTCAATCCGTTTACCAACGGGTAAAAAACAGATGGAAAAGTGGCCATAACGACGAGCACATTATGCGGACCGCCTTAATAGAATATCAATCCGCTCAAGGTAATTTCCCATACTTGAAGTGACAAATTCTTCGTAATAGCACCAAATGGGCCAACGTCCCTACCACGGTAGGAACTACTTCGTGTCGGTCTGCAAATAAAAGGCCGTCAAAGAGATCGAAAACCACCGAGGAGGAAGGGGCATATGAGCCGACGGAAGAGCTAGCACGACCACCCGGTAGAAGAAGCGGTGCAAGATCCAGGAGGCCGGAGTCATCGTCGGTGGGATCAGACTTGACTAATGCCTTTTCGGGGATGAACCGATTCCTTCAAGACATACGCGACCTAGGGGCTCAACGTATGGAAGAGAACCGGGAAGTGACCGAGATTATGCAGAATAAACAATGGGAAAAAAGACATTGAATTCTACTCGAAACCGCACGACCACCTAACCGGAAAAGCGTTGAAGATGGCGATACAAAAAAAATAAAAGCGTGTTTGGAACCAAATCTGAAAACTATTTTTCAGGCTCATGGGTAGGGCGAGAACTATCGGCTACCGGATTCAATATCGGGCAAGTGGACCGATATCAACAAAAAGTGTACAAAATTTCAATCCGTTTACCAACGGGTAAAAACAGATGGAAAAGTGGCCATAACGACGAGAACATTATGCCAAATGGGCTCAAGGTAATTTCCCACACTTGATGTGTTGGCAAATTCTTCGTAATAGCGCCAAATGGGCCAACGTCCCTACCACGGTAGTAACTACTTCGGGTCGGTCGGCAAATAAAAGGCCGTCAAAGAGATCGATAACCACCTGGTTGGTTGAACCCGAAACGCCAACGTCCGACGCTCAAAACGGGAGGAAGGGGCGGATGAGTCGATGGAAGAGCTAGCACGACCACCAGGTTGAAGAAGCGGTGCAAGATCGAGGAGGCCGGAGTCCTCGTTGGTGGGATCAGACTTGACTAATGCCTTTTCGGAGATGAACCGACACCTTCAAGACATACGCGACATAGGGGCTCAACGTATGGAAGAGAACCGGAAGTGACCGAGATTATGCGGGATAGACAATGTGAAAAAGACTTTGAATTCTACTCGAAACCGCACGACCATCTAACCGGATAAGCGTTGAAGATGGCGATACAACAAAAGGAGCGAATCAAAAAAAATATAATCTTTGAGTTTTAGAGTTTTCTTAATTTTATTGTAATGTTTTTTAATTTAATGAAATGGTTTTTTTACTGTTTTTAATGGTTTTTAATTTTATAAATTTAGAAATAATTATAAAAAATAGAAAATTAATAATTGAGTAATGATGGGGTATGAAGTTATGATTACACCATCTTGTGATATAAAGACTCATAAAGTCCCCCTCTTGCACTTTTCGCCACTTGTCGCATAACGCTCACTAAAGGGCTTTATGACTTCATATGGCTTAATCTGTTACAAAATTCAAACACCCTAGGGACTCGATGTCTTTGAGGTAAGCCTCACCAAATGAATAATTCTTGTACCATTTGTAACATATTGCCACTCATATAGGTTATATTGTGTGTTTTACTCACAAGTAGCTCATATTTGTGTCTGGTTGCTGAGTAAAGGCTTCCTAGATTGAATTGCTTCACCCTAAGGCTATTAAAAAAGATCACTGACTCATGTCTCGCTTGAAAAAGCTCGTTAGTAAATGAGCCAAGCCTGCAGGGTTGACTCATTTAAATTTAACCCCAAATAACAACAACAACAACAACAACGTACATATGAGTGATAAAAATACTTTTTAATCCTTTTATATTATCGATATGTATAAATAACTAAATATAGAAATAGAATTAACAAGCTTGCTTGAGCTTTTTACGAGCCGAGCTCAACGTTTTAACTCAATAAAAAAAACGAGCCAAGGTGATCTCACTTGCAAGGGCGGACCTAGTTAGAGATCAGGGTGGGCGGGCGCACCCTTTGAAAAAAAAAATTAGTGTATTTTATAGGGTAAAATTCTGGCCGCACCCCTTGAAAATTTGGTTAAACCCCTCATCCGCACCCCCTTGAAATTATTTTCTGGGTCCCAAGCATGCTTAACTGTATAATTTTTCTTTCATCCATACTCCTATCTAAATGTATTTGATGAACAACAATATTCAACAATGTAGGTGGTGAGCTATATTTGGAAACATCATGAACGCATGACACACCAGTTTTGCTATGATAAGACCGTTTCATTCTCTCTCTTTACCGCCATTATCGCTGATCTCCAAGTTCAACGAATCTGGACGCAATTTTACTTATGAAATTTGTATCTATAATATATTAAACACAACTTCATCGTCTCTGCCACCACACCATTGCTTGTTTGCCCTTCCATTGCTATGAAAGGTAATGTCAGACCTCTTCTTATACTGTTATTTTATTATTATTTGAAATTTTTAATATTATCTTCATCGGATTTGTGATTATTCAAATGCTTCTTGTATGTGATAGAATTGATGTTTAAGGTTTTTATAATCAGAAACTAGAAACACATGACCGATCTTGACATTAGGGTTTGTTGAATCCTCATATTATTAATCATCATGTTGACCTATGAAAAGTTGTTTTAAAAGGTTATGGTGGGGCCATGGAAATAGGATAGCATCCAAACCTCCGACTTTTTTAGGGTTATTTTATGTGTATTATTGTTGTTTTTGGATAACTTCACATTTGTGGAATATCTTAAAACTAGAGTGATTTAGGGTTGATATTGATAAATGGTTGGGCATCTTAATTAGCAAAATGACATAGAAGTTTGCCAAATTATAGGTGTTCTTGTGAGAATTATGATCGTTGGATCACACCTAGTCACTAACAAATTTTGGTAGTGCTAAGATCATGTGTTGTGGGGCTACTTACGACCACATCATCCTACCCGAGAGCTAAACATTGCCATGGCAGGGTGTTAAATGGCGCTAGGACGGGGACGGTAGTTATCACGGGCATGAGGGGGGAAGGTAATGTTGTTTCCTCTTCGTATTATTAGGGAGGAAGGGGAACTGAAGGGTTTGAACCCTAGCCCCCGATCAACCATCATCCACCATGTCAAATTAAGCTCAAAGTACTCATTAGCTGGTAAAAACGGACGACGTCTATTCATGCCATAAACTATTTTTTTTAATTTAAAAAAAAGTCAAATATAACATAATATTAAAACATTACATTAAAATAAAACTTAAAACATTACATAAAAATATAACATAAAACTTAAAACCTTACATTAAAATAAAAACATAATACTTAAAACATTAAATAAAAATAAAACATAAAACTTAAACATGCGTCTTAATAATTTGCCACGCCGAAACGTGCTCAAAGTTCTCGTCGTAGGCGTGTTTGTAGTCCACAAGGGCCAGTTGAATAACTTCCGAATCCGATAGCTTGTTGTGTGGATTTTCCACATTTATGAACCTTCTATGGAATCTTGAACATTTGAAACGGATAAACGAGAAACATGAGTTTAGTTGATCCACGTTTTGGGTGGTCTCACCAACGTGGATAAAAAATTGTTGGAACACCAAGTTCCAAAAATAAGCACTTCAACTAGTGTACGAGCGTTCGTGATGGGTTGCGACATAAGACATAGCCAACGCAATGTCTTCCTCTTTGGTCCACGAGTTGGTTGACATTTTGAGATGAGATTTCTGTAGATGGTAATATAAAATTAAGAGAGGTTTTGGTAGATGGAAATATAATTGAGAGAGTTTATGTGGATGGGATAGATTAAATAACGGAATGGGTTAGAGAAAGGTGATTGATTATTTGAATTTTTTTTTTTTTTTAAAGAGTAAGCGATCAATTATTTGTGGGTGCAATGGTCAAAAAGGACATCGAAACCACAAATCTCACGCGGGTTATGGTGCTAGCTCCCGGAACCCACCAGCCATACGCACAAGGGTGGCGGCGGTGTTTTGCACGACTTCAAAGCCGTGAACCCCTACCCGTGGAGTGCCCCGGTCGGCCTTATTATTAATTAACATTCAAACCAATCATTAGCTCTGCCTTACTATTTCTTTTTTCAAGTTTTTGTCACTCACCTCACCACATTTCACACACCCAAAACACCCCTTAACTAAAAGGTGAAACGTGAAATCCTTGTGCCTACGTGCCAACACTTTTTTTTTACATTTCATCCTCCATAACACATGGTCTAAATGGTATATGTTTTCATACGGTTGAAGGTTATTCAAGAATCTAAAGATATCACTTTCTAAGGGTGGTTTTCACCTATTGACCCACATCACAAGTGTGCCTTTCATTATGCTAAACCAGGGATAACAATAATCAGATTTGGGTTGTCATTTCTATCACGTTTAATAAATAGGCCAAGTTCAGCTGACTTGTTTAACCCGTTCAATTAAACAGGTTGATTTGGTAACCCATTAAATTTAGAATAAATTAGTGAAGGGTATATATTTTATAAGGTCAACTTGCGTACCCATTTGCAACATGTTTATTACAACCCTTCAACCCAATGGGTTAAATGAGACATCTTCGGGTTACACGATTTTAAGTCTGTCAAAATAGGGTTGATAGTGCAGACACGAATAAATAATGGGTCGTGTTAGGGTTCATCAATTCAACCCGCCGATTGCCACCTCTAAAGGAAAAACCATATATTCAAGGAGAGATGTCTAAGTATCATTATAGTTGTAGGTTTTGGATTTCGTATGACTTGGATACTTTCTAAATCGTGTGAATCACTTTCATATTAAAGTATTTCTTGGGTACACAAAATCAATAGTCGAATAAGATCAAAGGAGTTTTCTAAAGAACAAGATGTTATTTACTGTGAGAATTCGTATTAATTCGATATTGAAATCAGATTAGATACTCTCTATATATAGGTGTCTAGCCTTCACAACGATTGGGTGAAACGTCACAACCTTTAGTGAAAAGGTATGGCGGATGGGGTCTAACCGTTGTAGTTACATCTGCAGTAACTTTGTTGCCAACAGGCACTCCATTATTGCTACCTAAGCTCAATTTGCCACCGATAGACAAAGCTGCTACCAATCATCAGTCATTTACTTTTGAAGATCATTTTTCTTTTGCAGCTTTTCACCATCAATGCAAATGCGATGCGTTTCCAATGACGCTGCCCCTGACCCCCCAGCTCATGTTTTGCACCAAGGATGCTACCCCGCCTAGGGTGTTGCCCCCCGAACCCCCACAAGGGGGCGCAACCCCCTTGAACCTCCAGGTTCCTTGGTTCTTGAAATTACAATAATCTTTGACAAGTGTGTACTCCACACTTCCTAACTTGTACCAATGTATATTATAGTTTCTAATTTGGTGTTTAGTAAATCCTAATTACCCAAAATAGCCTGCTAAAAGCCATCTTTATTAAGAAACCTGCATTTTAAAAATTTAAGATAAAGGGTACAAAATAGAAGCTGATCCAGGATGATTGGACAAAAAGAATCCACATGGGTAACCTTTGGCCTCATAGAAATTCACAAGATTCTTTCAAATTTGTTTCTTAGTTCTTTTTTTTTTTTTTTTTTTTGAACAACAATTTTTTACACCTAAATACCATCTAAACTTATACTTGTAAGGATTCGAACCCACATCATTTTTTGAGGGCAAACATCATATTACTAGACCACTAGGTCATGAGTAAATTTGTTTCTTAGTTTTTTCCCGTTTTGGGCTATTTTTACGTGATTAAATTCTTTAACCAGTAAATAACTCAATAAATAGCCAGATTTATAAAAACATGGTCATGTGTAACTTCTGTTACATCCAGTTTTATTAAAAAAACCACAAAGGTCAACAATCCAGCCCTTCATAATATTGTTTGTCCCCAATATGCATGTATATTAATATTTTTGCTGCAATTATTGCTTAATAAACTTCACCAGTTGCTATCTGAAACAGTCATTAAGAATTTTAGGTTTATCTATTTGCAAGCTTATGTATTTGGACTGTATTTTATCTAGATTCATATACGTATAAACCTCATTTAAACTTTGCTTATCTTAATATAAGGTTGACTTTCTAGTCTTATAAGTAGGATCACCTTTTCACCAATTAGATCACACCAAGTTCAGCAACTGCATTTATTTGTAAAAATACCTTTGAACTAAAGTTTCATAGGTAAGACTATACAAAGCATTCTATAACTCAAATGCACATCCATGAATTCATATGCTAATGATTTACATCCTTGTTTTTTTTTTCTTTTTTATTATAAAGGTGTTAACAATTGTCCAACCACGATGAGTGGGCGGATCGCAGCCGAAGTTGAGATGAACTTACACCCGGGAGCAACTGAATTGCCTTATGTTCACAAAGTGGGGAAGCCACCCAAGCAAGATTTATTGAAGGAAATCAAAACCGCGCTCAAAGAAACATTTCTTTCGGATGACCCTTTGAAACCTTTTAAGGACCAGCCTAGAAGGAAAAAGTTTGTACTTGGCTTACAAGCCTTTTTCCCGATACTCAACTGGGGTCGAGATTATAGTTTTTCTAAGTTTAAAGGTGATCTCATCGCAGGATGTACCATCGCGAGTCTCTGCATTCCACAGGTAATCAAAAATGAAAAAGAAAAGGAAGAGAAAAACTATTTTACACTAATTGTTTTTTTTTTCCTTCAGGATATTGGGTATGCTAAACTAGCAAACTTGCCTCCAAAATATGGATTGTGTAAGTTGCCTTCACTATATAATTGCATGCAAGTGTTTTTTTGAAACTTTGACCAATCTAAGTTGACTTGCAGACTCGAGTTTTGTTCCGCCTCTTATATACGCGTTCATGGGTAGCTCGAGAGATATTGCAATCGGCCCTGTGGCAGTGGTCTCTCTGTTGCTTGGAACTTTGTTACGAAATGAGGTCGAGCCAAATAAACCTGAGTATTTACGTCTTGCTTTCACTGCAACATTCTTTGCTGGAGTCACTCAAGCTACACTCGGGTTTTTCAGGTAATATTATTAACTTTAACAAAAATTGTCGTTTTGAGCCGAATCTTATATAGTTTTGGTGGTTGCTCTTTTTACAGATTAGGTTTTCTGATCGATTTTCTGTCACATGCTGCGATTGTGGGGTTCATGGGAGGAGCGGCCGTTACCATCGCGCTTCAGCAACTTAAAGGGTTGTTAGGCATCAAGAATTTCACAAAAAAGACTGATTTAGTTTCCGTCATGCGTTCTGTCGTCAACTCAGCACATCACGGAGTGAGTCAAGCTTCTGTTTTTAAGTATGCAAGAGGTTGGGTCGGGCAATGGGATATTCGTTTAGTACGGGTTTAGATATGCCAACTCAAGTTGGATTGACCCGTAAACACATTTATATTATTTTTAAAATCTTTTTATAGATAACTACTAACTACTGCAATAGTTATGACCCACCGATTTTTCGCTCGTAGTACTAATTTACCAAAATTTCCGAATTTTTTTTAGTGTAAAACATATTGGACTTTTAAGAGTTCGGCCCCCACCCCCACCGATTTGAATTTTGAGAGTTCAGCCCCCCACTGAGTTTTCGTTCTAGCTCCGTCACTGGTGGGTCCTTAAACAATATTCGTGTATTTTATGGCTAAAAACCCCTCGTTCGCACCCCAAAAAATAATTCATGGGTCCGACATCGATAATTATTATCACTGAGTTTTACTGATTTGAATTTTTTTTTTCATCAGTGGAACTGGCAAACCATACTGATAGGAGTTTCCTTCTTGGCTTTCCTTTTGGTAGCAAAGTTCATTGTAAGACCATTATTTCCCTTCTTAATCTCTCCAATCTACAATTTTGACCTACTCACCTTGAATTTTTAACTTGATCAGGGCAAAAAGAACAAGAAACTATTTTGGGTGCCAGCAATAGCTCCACTGATTTCCGTCATCGTGTCTACATTTTTCGTTTTCATCACTCGTGCTGATCATGATGGTGTCGCGATTGTAAGTTCAGCTTCACTGTTGGTAGTTGGTACATAACATATATGATTGTTTTTATAGCTGAAATGGCTAAAGGAGTGGTGATTATTTTCAGGTACGCCATATTGACCAAGGAATTAACCCATCATCCGTCCACGAAATTTATTTCAGTGGACCATACCTCGCCAAAGGTTTCAAGATCGGAGTTGTTGCCGGATTAATCGCACTCACAGTATATTATCTCCCCCTTCGAGTTGCATGTAGTTTGAAAACAGTGAGATATGCATGAGTTATATTCATTGTGTAAATTTCAGGAAGCTGTAGCAATTGGAAGAACATTTGCTGGAATGAAAGATTATCAGCTAGATGGAAACAAAGAAATGGTCGCACTAGGCTCCATGAACATTATTGGTTCTCTCACAAGTTGTTATGTGGCCACAGGTATAGTTAATTCACTTCCAAATGGGTCATAGAAAGAGTTGATTATTATATAAGCTCGGCTTCCGATGATGAACCTATGGTGTTTGCCTTGCAGGGTCGTTTTCACGGTCAGCGGTCAATTACATGGCCGGTTGCAATACTGCGGTGTCAAATATTGTGATGTCTATGATCGTGATGCTGACTCTTTTCGTCATCACTCCATTGTTTAAGTTCACCCCGAATGCTATACTGGCTTCAATCATTATATCAGCGGTCTTAGGTCTCATCGACTATGATGCAGCGGTTCTACTGTGGAAGATTGATAAATTCGACTTTGTAGCTTGCATGGGTGCGTTTTTCGGTGTGGTTTTCGTTTCAGTTGAGATAGGCCTTCTCATTGCGGTAAATAACAACATCGCGTACATAAAAACATAAAAGTCTTGATGAAACTTTGGATAAAAACTAAGGTTAATTGTTTACATAGGTCGGGATATCTTTTGCCAAGATTCTCCTACAAGTAACAAGACCTCGGACCGCAGTGCTCGGAAAAATCCCTAAGACAACTGTCTACAGGAACATAGAGCAGTACCCAGGCGCGACTAGGGTCCCCGGTGTTCTGATAATTAGGGTTGATTCAGCTATTTACTTCTCGAATTCCAACTACATAAAAGAAAGGCATCAAACAAAGTTTCTAATGTTTCTGTTCGGCTTTCAGTTATTCTCAAATGGTGTTTTGATCATTTGTGATTCTTGATATAGGATCTTGAGGTGGCTAACAGACGAGGAAGAAACGTTTAAAGACCACCCGAAAATCGAGTGTTTGATCGTCGATATGTCACGTAAGGGTTATTATAGTAATTCGGCTGTTATAGATCGAATGAGACTTGGTTCTAGAACTTGCATAACTAACTTTCCTTTTGCTTTATTCAGCTGTTACCGATATTGATACCAGTGGCATTCATGCCTTGGAGGAATTGCATTCCAGTCTACAAAAGAGAGATGTTCAACTCATTTTAACAAATCCAGGACAAACCGTACTCGATAAGCTGCACGCGTCTCATGCTGCAGATCTTATCGGGGAAGACAAGATCTTCCTAACTGTTAATGATGCTATTCTAACATTTGCTCCAAAGATGGAACAAGCATAAAGAAAACACAATGTTTCTTCGTCTTTTGGTTTACACGGTTCAAGTTCAGTTTGTTTACAAGTGCAAGTCACGAAGAATTTTGGAGAGGGAATCGACAACTGACTGTACGCGTTCTTCCCCAATGTGTGCGTGTGTATTTAATCATTTAAAATGTAAAGGGAGTCATGTGTCACACGGTCGTGTGTCGCATGGCCCAGAAATATTTACTATATTCTTATTGTAATATATATATATATATATATATAAATATAAATATTCATTTGTGTTTCTGTTGTTTGTTTGCTTAATATGTTGCGGTTACAAACAACCGCGTGGCAAAACCGACAGGGTCAGTTTATCAAATTAGGTTCCAACTCAAAACTCACAAAACATTGCTAGATCATACACAAATCTCATAAAATACAAAGAAACCGCAAGCAATCGAGACTACAAGTACATCAATAAACGGAAATAAGTAAATAGCAATCTACTAGTGGAAGATATATTTAGAAATCTAGGTACATAAAACCATATTAACCTCTCAAAAATAACCATCACTTCCAGTCTTAGGCACTAGATCATAACCAAAGTGGGAATACGTACTGCTCAGCATTAATAGAAATAGACAGACAGCAACATACTGAGTAAAACCGAGACAGTCGACACAGCTAGCCCGAATGAACCGGAGGTCTGGGAAGCCGGTGTAGGAGCAGCAGCCATCGATGGTCCAGATGCAGCCATGGTTGGAGCCATTCCCACGCCCATCGGTGCTTGAGCTGCAATGCATCATAACCACAAACATGATTCATAAATTTCAACTCAATACACATGTATTCTAGCATAATTACACCAAACCCTAATCATAAATTTGTCTGGTTTCAAGAGTACAACTAACAATAAAGAATATACAAGTCATTTTAGCATGTTATGAACACAAAGACCAGACATTAAGGATGTACAACTATCAAGCACAACGTACAAGACACAATAGCATAAGTTTCAAACTATGGAATGAAAAAACATAACCAAAATCAGACCAGATCTAGTTTCCCTCAACCCATGCATAACAAGTTGCACCTACTGTAACAAAATGAGTACCCTGCTACACCTTATAATGTCATGTGATACAGACAAATACTAGAAACAGAGCCTGAAAAACTGTCAGGAAACCAACTAGAACCAAATTCATTCCAAAAATCAACCAAATTATCCACCAGATAAATCTAGAAAACAATCATTCTACCAAAATATTAATAATGATAACTTGCAAAATTCAAAACAATCTCATAACATCAGGGTGTAAATGAGCGAAGAAGATCGTTAAAAACTCAAATCGAGCCGAGATTAAACAACAAGAAGCTTTTATCGAGGCTCATTTAATATACCAGCTCAAGCCCAAACTTCACATATCAAGCTTTTATTTATATAGTTTTTATTAAATATATATTATACATAAGAGTAAATTACAAAAATCGTCCTTTATGTATGTCACTTATTGCACACTGTCCTTTCTCTTCAATAATTACAGAAAACGTGTTTGATGTTTGAAAACTCTTGCAAGTTTATGTTCTTTAACCCTAACTCAGTTAATTTTTTGTAGTTAAATCTGACCAAATGGACCCCATATGAGAGTAAAATGACCAAAACACCCTCATGTGAGGTCCATTTGGTCAGATTTAACCACAAAAAGTTAACTGAGTTAGGGCTGAAGGACATAACTTGCAAGGGTTTGCAAACATCGAGTACGTTTTCTGTAATTATTAAAGACAAAGAAAATAGTTTGCAATAACAATAACAATTCTGATATATAAAAGTGAGAAATACATAAAAGACGATTTTTGTAATTTACTCTATACATAACCATAACAATAACAATAACAATTCTGATATATAAAAGTGAGAAAAATATTTAAATAATATATCTTATATTTTATATTATATAAAAATATTATAAGTATAAAGATATATGTAAAATATTTACAAAATATATAAATAAAATTATTTAACAAATAAAGCTCTAAACGAGCCGAGCTCGAGCCTCTTATATTAAAACGAACCAAGCTCTGAATCTAAACAAGTTCGGGATCGGATCAGCTCGTTTAAACCCTAAGAGAGATCAGATCAGCACATACCAGGAGCTCCAGCGGTTCCAAGATTCACTGTAAACACAACAAACTCAAAATTAGGGTTTCAAAAACACAGATCAAATAAAAAACAACAAAACGAGAGTATCTTACTTCCACAATTAGTAGCAGAAGGAGCATTAATATGGCATGCAGCAGGTAACGCTAGCGCCTTAGTAATATTCAACGATACGCCTAACTGAGCACTGTTTTTGAACGCTTCACACAAACACTCTGCGTCTGTTTTCAGCACAGTTTTCAGACCCGAACAGCACGTT
Source organism: Helianthus tuberosus (assembly GCA_030545235.1). Lineage (NCBI taxonomy): Eukaryota > Viridiplantae > Streptophyta > Magnoliopsida > Asterales > Asteraceae > Helianthus > Helianthus tuberosus. The sequence goes on along the minus strand of CM060414.1, from coordinate 46,385,507 downwards.
CCTTCCGGCTTCTTCACCTTGCTGTCGGCGGTGACGTACGACAGGCAGTCCGCCATGTTCAGGATTACTGTTGAGCAGTCTGCCGCCGGTGCCGGAGCTCCGGTGTGCTGTGCTGAGTTGACCGGAGATGCAGACATTAGCGCGGCGGAGATGCAGAGGATGAGAATGGCGGTGGTGGCTGCCATTGTTGCCGGAAATGTGTGTGTGAGTGTGCGTGGGAATGAAGCTTGGTTTTTTGAGATGAGGGTTTTTGGAGAGGATGGTGAGTGTTTGTGAGGGTGTGAGAGGTTTAATAATGTGGAAAGTATCTTTTTTTTGTCTTGGATTATGGTAAAGTGTCTAGAATGGCCCTTGAAGTGTTGTTATTTGTTATTTTTGTTGTGGATTGCTAGGGCTGACTCGATAGGACGGCGTTTGAAATTCGCTCGTTGCTTGATTATAGGGCTGTAAACGAGCCGAGTCGAGCCGAGCTAGACACAGTTCGAGCTCGGCTCGAACTCGATTCGAGCTGGCTCGGCTCGAGCTCGAATTTCAAATCGAGCTGAGATTTGAGGCTCGAGCTCGGCTCGAATAGAATTCGAGCTAGCTCGGCTCGGCTCGATCTAGCCCGAACTAACAAAGAACCGCAAAATTTATTACTTAAAAATGAATTTATTCATAGCCTAAGGGTCATAATTGTCATTTAATTTAACCATATGGCTAAATATGCAAGTATAAATAGTTAATTTACTTTCTCCATTGTCTTTACCTTCTTTTATAGGGGAGATACTCTCTTAGTTTTTGTTTTCTAAGCGATGTGGGACAAAAAAATGAAGGATGTAAACCTTATCGAGCCAGCTCACGAGCTCACGAGCCGAGCCAGGCCAAGCTCGAGCTCGGCTTGTTTACAAACCGAGCCGAGCCGAGCTGGCTCGTTTACAACCGAGCCAATTTCGAGCCGAGCTTTCTTCGAGCTTTTTTCGAGCGAGTTTCGAACGAGCTGCGAGCCACGAGTTTTTTGAACACCCCTACTTGATTAAAAGAACAGCTTGAAAAATATTTTTTTGATTTTATTCTTGTAGCTTCTTGCTCTCATTCTCTCTGGCTATCTGTTGATATGCTCAAGTCTCAATTGCTTACTACTCTTAGTATTTATTCTCTGCCAGAGTTACGAATTCCCGACTCATGAGCTGCAACCTTAGGCACATGAGTTCAATCTATGGAACTCATGAAACAAACTCGCGACTCATCACGAGTTCATCATTCACAAAATTTAGTCTCCCAACTTTTATCTCCTTTTACTCGTTTACAAACCACTCACGTTTTACAGGTATATATGATTTTGTACTATATTTTTTTATCGTTTTTTGTTAGATTGTTGGGATTGGATGACAATTTGTATATTTAAATTCGAAAATTTGTAGTATATTTTAATTTGAAATTGAGTCAAACTGAGCACAACCGAGTTGCTTGGTTATAAACCGAGCGAGTTTGAGCCTTAACTTCCTGCTCGGTTTCGTAAATTCAATTCGAGCTTAGTCGTTTGGTTTGTAAACGAGCAAAGTTCAAGCAGATTCTCTCTCGGCTTGATTTGGCTCATGAACAACCATATTGATTACAAATTATGGGAGATACATTTTATCATGTTTTGATTTTCTTTTGGAAGAATTCATTGTTGTATTTGATAATATATCGTAGCTCACATGCCCTCCATGGTGGAAATGTTGTGTCAAACACATTAAGCTAGTTTTGAATATAGATATATATTATTAGAAACGTGATTCGGTATATGGTTGACACATTAAGAATTTTACTAACGAGAAGGTAGAAGAATGTGACATGTGATGATTTACCATTCAAAGGTTAACTCTTAACCATTCAGACTTGATGTTACCTCTTATTCATTCAGAGGTTTTAAACCATTAAGATGTAGCATCTGAATGGTCATTAAGAGGCTACCAAACAGCCCTGTACTTAACCATGATAATACATAATTAGTAATGCAACAACATAACCGCCTCCCCACCCATCCCCACCCACACCGGTTATAGTTTGTCAGGCTATATATAAGTGGTTATATGCATATGTCTTTTTCATGATTTGCTAATTTAAAGTTGGTTTTGTATCGAAGACAAGCTACATTTACAAGCATGCCAATACGAATGAAACCTTAGGTTCTTCATCTATTATCATCTATCAGTTATTGTTTTAAGGGCCACATGAGATATAGTGGCATAGTTTAGGCATCCGATGGTAAATAAAATTATGAAGTGGGAAAATGTGTTCACTTGTGGAGAGAGGGTGTGTATGTGGGTTTGGGAGAAGTGCGCCATGTGCGCACAATAGTGACTTTTGTAAATGCAATCGAACGAAGGCAGATTACGTGTCGTCTCTCACCGACTTTTGCGCAATAATTTCGGTTCCCAGAATACATATACTTCCTACATATGTTTTTATATGTTTTCTTTTTTGTTGTGTATATTTGTGTTATGCATCATGCATTTTATGTATTATTTTATTATTAATATTTACTAGGTTAGAAACTCGTGGAATGAATAAAATAAATATACTTAATAATAAAGATTAAAATATTATAAAATAGTTTTTGTGAAAAGATATTATTGATTTTTTGATTAAAATTTTAAATTTGAATCCGAAAGTAATATATTAGTAAACTTAATACATAAACCGAAAGTTAATAACAAATTCGACCGTGAAATCAAACCGATAACTATTTTGATTGGTTTCACGGTTTTAAATAGAATTGTGAACACCCTTTAGTTTAAGATTAATTTATGTTTTTTATACTGTAGTGTAAGTTATTAAAAAACTTTTGAAAATAATGTAAAACCACAAAGTTTGAAGTATATTTTTTTATTTATTTGATGAAGATATAACTTAATTAGTTTTATTATATATCTAGAGTTTGAACATGGGTTATAAACCTGGTTAAATCAATGTTTAGAGAGAACAAATATACTTTATATACTTTACATATTATAAAGTCATAATTTTCCGAGTGAATTGCAAGGATTGTCCTTTATCTTTATACACATTTGCAGGCGATGTCCTTTATGTTTAAAATTGACGAGTTTTGTACTTGTTGTTTCAAAATTTTGCACTATATGTTCTTTAACCCTAACATGGTTAATTTTTATGTTAAATCATTTCACACAAGGGTAATTTAGTCTTTTTACTAGTTTATTAAAAAAAACTAACAAATAAAACAAAAACAAAAATACAAAATTAATAGAATATATGTCTGTATATGTGTATATCCAAAATTAATAACACAACCTTATCTGCTTCTCTCTCTCTCTAACCCCCATCTCTCTCTTTCTCTGCCTTTCCTCCACCGCCACCATTAACCACCAACAACCACCTCTAGCCACCAGGTTCATCAGTACCATCAACGTAGTCACAAAATTCATCGTTAATACGGATCTCTAGTGAACGAATTCGATCAATCTTTGCAATTAATCACCTCTGACGCAAAGTACTTCTCAACTATTAAACAAAAAGAACAAATTAGCATCAAGATCAGCGAGAAAATTGTGAATTTAGGACGCATGCGTAAACGCAGAGAACCTAGAGTGGATTCCGATGGGTACATTTGAAGAATCGGAGAAAGTTTTATAGAAACAACTTTGTACAAGTGTGCCAAAGGATCTTTTGGTAAAAGTTTTCGTAGTTAATTCGGCCACCCAACCAGAACCACCTCATCTACGTCGTTGCCTTCATCTCCGTCGTCGATCTGACGGAACCCCAACCCTAGATCTGTGACTTACAAACAGTGTCAAGACGGGTTTTTGTTGAGACGCTGAGATTTAATAGGTAATTGTGGATTTTATGTTGTTTATTTGATTTGGGTTAACTTTAATTTGAGTGTTCTTGTGTTAATCTAGTGATTTTGATGGAGGATTTGTTATGGATGTTGATAGATGAATTGTCTCTTGGGTTTAGGAGAGAGAGAGATGGATGGATTTGATTGTTAGTTGTTGCTGGTGGGTTACGGTTGAGAGGTGGTGGCAGCATGTGGTGGTAACTGGTGGTAGTGGGTAGGATGGTGGTGGTAGATGGTAGATGGTTTATGGATGGTGGTGGAAGATGGTTTATGGTGGGCTAGATATATATTTATAAGTTATAACTTTTTATGTATTTAAATCTTTTGTTTTTTAAAGTTATTAACACTATTGGTCCTTTTAAAGGTTAAATGACAAAAATGCCCTCATATGCAAGGTACATGATCAAATCTAACATAAAAAAATTAACTAGGTTAGGGTTAAAGGACATACAGTGCAAGATTTTGAAACAATAAGTACGAAACTCGTCAATTTTAAACATAAAGGACAACGCCTACAAATGAGTATAAAGATAAAGGACAATACTTGCAATTCACTCTAATTTTCCGCTTATCCATTATTAATTTAATATTTCATTTCTTAACTGTTTCTTTTATTTTCTTTTTTTATTAATAACTATTTAATATTTCATTGATCAAACTACGTGTCCCTATAGGTATAGAATCCGAAAGAGAGTAAAATAAGGGGGGAAATAAATCTTCGGCTCACTAAATTTTAGCATATGACACAAAATGATAACAACAACAACAACAACAATAATAATAATAATAATAAAAGTGTTTTATGCAGTTTGGTAGATAATTTGCAAGAACACATTTATCACACGTTATACAATTTCATGTTATACAATTTAGCATGTTATACAATTTCATGTTATAATTTTCGCATGTTATAATTTCGCATGTTGTTATGGAAACCCAAATTCGCATGTTAGTTACAAGTATTCGCATGTTGATAATGTATCGCGTACGCGTCGTACGTTAAGGCATTTTGTATGTTAGTTACAAGTATTCGCATGTTCGATTTGTGGTATGTCGTTTTTCTTGTTCCGTTGCTCCCGCACAACTGACAAGAACAATCGCATCAAAAATTTTATCATTCTAGTAAACATTGCGGTTGATTGGAGATATATTACCTCCCAAAGCTGTTGTAGTTGTCATAATCGTCGGATGCATAATCGATTGGATGAAATCCTACCGGCGGACGTCGATTGCAGAAGAGTCGGTTGGAGAATAAGAAGATAATGTTTTGATGTTGATATAGGGTTTAAAAGTGTTTTGATAATGAAATATCCGAACGAAATTATCGGGATTTGATAGTGGAATTGTCAATTTTATCCTTCGCGGTTGGTTTTGTCACACCCCGACCACGTATAACATACAAAACGTGGCGGAAAACGTCGGGGAGTGTTGTAACAGAATTAATTGTTTCATAACCATGGCATACAAGGTTGTATTTTATTTATCAACATAAGAGTTACATTGTTTTAAATAGGAATTAAAGAGTTTATAACATAATTAAGCTAAGTCTATCTTCATTTTAAGTCTCTAAGGAACAGGTCAGCCCTAGTGTCACGATCATCATCCTATGCAAAAGCTCCTGAAAACACATGTGAAAATAGGTACGTCAGCATAAAAATGCCTGTGAGATACATAGGTTTTGTGAAAATAGGATTCATGACTTAAGTTTAAGAAAAAGTTGTTTAGCAAAAGTCAGTCATGAACCTTGTAAATTGTTTTGTTTTGTGAATCATTTAAAAAGCGATAAGATCAAATGATATGTATAAATAAAAGAATAATGTATGGTTAAATGTATAACCAAGTAAAATGAGTTATATAAAGTAAATTGTTTGTAAACCAAAGTCTTGTGAAAATCGTGTTACTTGTGTAAAATGTATAAGTCCAAATTGAATGATTTAAATAACGCTATGATATGTAATATAATACAAACACTTATATATAGGAAGTACCAGCGACGTATCCACCATGCTTGTATCATATTACTCACATCTCGTTACTTAAGTCACTTAAACAAACCACCAATGTATAAAGTCTATGTTTAAACCAATAGTCAAAAGTCCTTGTATAAGCCATGTCAAATGTTTATAAGTCCAAAAGTAGTCAAGTAATGTGTATCAAATGTTATGTATTGTAAGTAAAGTATTGTCACATAATCCAAATGTAGAAATGTACAAAACAAAGTATTTTGAATATATCAAAAAGTTATGTTTTGCAAAGTAATGCATGTTACATTGATACAAACATTTATGTGGTAAGTTAAGGCATACATTCAAGCCTTGAGACAGTCGGATAACCCTTTCAGTCAAGGTTATCAAAAGAAATGTTTTCGGATTCAGTCATTCCTTACATCCAAACAAACCCGAGATGTCAGGAATGGGATTTGTCAAGTCCTATGGTACCAGTATTTATTACCGAGCGGCGTAGCTAATGTTAATGAACGTATATAAGTCTCGTTTGTGCAAACCAAATGTTATAGCAATTGTATACATGTCATATGAAAACAATGTACTAAGTATGCTAAGTTAACATACAAAGCAGAAAAGTCATGTAAATCAATGTGCTAGCATGCTATCAGTCAACATACATAGCAGAAATGTAAAGTAATGTACTAAGTATGCACACAATGGACATACATAGCATGAAATGTAATGTAAAACGATGTACTAAGTACGCACACAATGGGCATACATAGCATGAAATGTAATGAAATCATGTACTATAATGTACTAACGAACATAGCAGGTATATGATGTGAAAACAGGAAAGCATGAAAGTAACAAGTAGGCACATGTGTTCCACCCCAAAACGTTTGGAAAACAGTAAAAGAGGGGTCTATGTACTCACTTGAGATTGCTCAGAAGTCCTAAGATAACCACCAAGCAATGCTAGAGATCACGGAATCAAACGGCACCTAATATAGGTAACTATGTTAATAAACCGGACCTATATCGGAGGATCGGATAGAATGAGGGCTCGTAAACCAAATGAGTATGGGAACTCATGTAGTATGGTTTAACAAAGCCTACATACTAAATGAAACCTAGCCTAAGTGCTTACGACCCATAACGACCCGTTTAGGTAGCTTATGCTACTTTAACGCGTCGTTCGCGTGAAACGCGTTTGGACCGCTTAACTAGTCCTATGACAAGTAACATATGCCTTAACATGTCTAATATTGTCGTCAAATCAGTTTAGATGTCAAAAGTTATGTTACATATGTTTAAAATGAATTTTGGCATCAAAGGGCATTTTGGTAATTTACCTAAGGCATATAAACTACCTACCATACAACTACTTAAACGAAGCGACCATAAGGTATAACCTCGGAAGGTTATTCCCTATATACTATGGTCACCTAATGTGTTTGGTCGGATCCTAATGATCGACCAAATGGGTCGGGTTCGAAAGTATAAGCGATTTATTAGATCGCTTACCCTTACGACCCTAGACAACGTGGTAATCAGTAGGCATAGTCACAAGGGACCATAACCATCGTGATTACAATTACGTTGCGAAGTTCAAACGAACTTCGCATTGACCATAAACTGGTCAACGCAGAAAGTCAAACAAAGTTTGACTTTCGGACTCGAAAAGCAATAAAAGAACGAAGGAATACTTACGAAGGGTCCCCGAATGCTAATCTTGATTCAAGTAGCTCAGGTATGAAACAAAGGTTTCAACTTAGAGCTTCTCAAATCAGATTCTAGTGGGTTTTGAAGTTGGGGGATGTGGGTATTTATAGGATTTCCCGAACCGTTAGGATCGTTTCTTGGAAACCGTGATCGAATCTAAGGCGTACACTTGTTGGAATGTTGTGGTGACTACAAATGGCCCCTCATGAACTGAAAGGGCAAGTGTGGGTGTGTGGTTGGGAGTTTAACAGCTGTAATCTGCTGATTAATTGATCTTATCTGATCTGGGAGCCTGACGCGGGCCGCGTAAAGGATAGCCCTGGTTTTACGCGGGCCGCCTGGACTGACTGGTCAGAAACAAACTTTCATAAATGACAGTTTCAGTCCCTGTTACGTGTTTAAGCCATTTCCGACACGTTTAAGGCCCGTTAAGCCAACTTTAAGGCCCTAAAATGATGCCTAAACATTTTGGACATGAAACATGCTCAAAAATATGTCGGATGTCAGTTCGTTTGGTCGTACGATCGCGATGTTTGCTTAATTAGGACGGAATGCACATAAGCGCGAAAAACGATCCAAATGACGCGACGAATGGATTTTTCTTATGCCGAACACTAAAATAAAATATTTTAGTGCTTACATAAATTTTTGGGTGTCCGGATGTATTCAGAACGTAAGTTATGCGCGAAAATGCAAACTTGTGCACTTTTTGACGCTTTTAGTCCCTGAATGACCCAAAAGTTTATTTTAGCACACCGAACCCCTCAAAGCCTATTTATAAGCTATGTAAAGGATATTTATGGTATGTTTAACTTATGGTCATGTTCCGGAATGTTCGTTACAGTTCAAATTGGCATACTTTCGCAGTTTGTCAAGTTTAGTCCCTGTAAGCGAATTAACTTGTTTTTGACATACCAAAGCCTTCAAAACTTATTTCTAAGTTATGTAAAGGTTATTTAAGGTATGTTAAGTATATGTTGATGTTCCGGAGTATTTTTCGCATTAAACTGATTACGTTTACGCACCAGTTTGCGTATAACTCTTCAGAAAGCGATATAGAGTTTGAAATTGAATAAAAGTCAAAACATGAAAAATGTAAAACACAACCAAACAAACATTGGGATCAAATAACATTGTTTTATTGATAATTGAACTGTTCAAAATGATTACCAGCACAGATGTTACAGGTTTTATGTATATTAATTTAATTATTTAAATTAATTTTGCATCATTTAATAGATAGAAGATCGGATGGCTGTGCTTATCGCATACATAATGTAAAATAAGAGATATTGTACGTTAACTAGCCCCTCTCTCTATATAAAACCTTACATTAATTGACATTCTAAAATCTATCTATACTATATAATAAAAGAAACCAACTTTGGGACACGTGTCACTCATTGAAGGTGTCTACATTTTAATTTCCTGCATTTTCATACTTATCTGATATCAATTAATTAAATAATAAATAATCAATTAATATTAAATCTTATCTTACTTTGAATGTCAGATAGAATCATTCTATTTAATCTAATAATATATTATCTTCAAATTTAAATTATAAATTAAAGATATTTTTTAAATAATAGCACAAAACAATAATCTTAAACTTAAAAAAAAGAACAATAATACGCTCATATAAAAAAATTAAAGTACAAACAAAATAACTTATTAGACATTAGATCAAACTTTAAAAAACACTAATTAGGAAGAGAAACTTATAATATAATTATGTTTTTTATTTTTCAAATTGGGGTTCTAATCAATTCGAATTAAACTTAACCAAGTTTATGATTTGATTCGAATTAAACCGAACCAAATTTATGATTTTAAACGAATCGAATAGCATATTATTTACTATACAAAATTATATTTATTTAACCCGTGTAATACATGGTGTTTTTAAAGATATAACTTTTTTTTTTATTATTTAGTATATATTCGCCCCGCTTGCGGTATGCGCATATAATGTGTATATGTGTGGACGCTCGGAGGGCAACAATGAAATTGCATTAATTTTAACGTTATTTTACTAAGTTCGTGAAAATAACGTTAAAAGTTATATTTTATTTGGTATATAAAATATAACTTTTTTTATTATGTAGTATATATAATTAGATTTATTCAACACGTACAATACACGAGTTTTTATTATTTGGTATATAAAATTACATATATTCAGTACAATACATGGTGTTCTTAGACATATAATTTTTTTTATTATTATATTTTTATTATTTGTTATATAAAATTACATTTATTCAACCCGTGTAATACACGGGGTTCTAACCTAGTTATATTTATTAATAAGAAAAAATAACAATTTTAGTGAATTACGCGGCGCATGTTCTAATTGGGTCCCGATGACTTTAACCAAATCGTGGCCACGACACAAGCAATTACCAATCATCATCATCATATTCTCTAAAAACTGGATTTTGAATATTTGTCCATGTTTTTTAAATCTTAATCATTACTTTAGTATGTTTTAAAAGATTCAATAACGCGCCACCTATTTAAAATGGTTCACCATTTGCTTTGTTACTCTTCGTAATTATTACAAAGGCAATTAACCCTTTCTTTTTAATGGCTAACATAATCAATCCCGAACGCTCTCAAGGCACCTACTGGATAAACGGAGTACTCCGAGAATAACTCGAGTTTAACGGGGAAATTAGCTAGTATCCAGCTTTACTTCAAATGGCAAGAACTAGCTCTCAAACAGTTAAACCCTCTTCCCAAAGTTTAAATCCTTCTCAATTGTGCTCCCTCATATTTATAGAATTTGCACTTAGTAGAATCGAATCAAGGACCTTTAAGAAGAAAACCAGTTAGTGAAAAATCCCCTTATCAACAGGGCAAAAGCATATGTTATAATTAGGTAATTAACTAATTATAAATAATTTATGTCATATTCAATAGATTAAGTATGGAATTTCTCGTGATTTCGTTATACGCGTGATATTTTAAATTTGATCTGATCACACTTTTTCTTTAGATTTTCGGTCAAGTAAAATGGTATGTAGGATTTTACTTTTGGAATTACTAAGTTTTAAAATAAAGTTCAAGAAAAAACTCGAAAACACAAACTAAAATTTTATAAAATCACGGATCATTAGCATAAATGTTAATATAATCAGTCTTAAATTGTTAAGATAAGTTGTTTCCCATTTTAGGCTTTTTGATCTTATATTGTTGTTATTTTGTGTTTTCCTTTCATTTACAATTTGTAGTAATGTTTGTTCATGATCTTATCTTTTTATCTTTTTTTTTTATCAAATTGTTAATAATCGTTTGTGCATAATTAGATGGATGTTTAGTGTAATTTATCAAAAAGAACTACTAAAATTCACATTATTGGCAAATTTATTATATTGTTACAAATAATAGGAAAGGTTAAGCATATTCACCATTAGAAAAAAGGCATAATTTGGTGGATGTTTCGAGAAATATATCAAAATGAACTACAATTTTTTTTTAATTGGCAAATTTATCTTATTCTTAGAAATAATTGGAAAATTTTCATATCCACCATTAAAAAAGGCATAAGGTAACATCCGGCCCCCTCGCATCACCAATATTATCCTCTTTACCTTTGATGGGTTGTTGATTGTGGAGCACATGAAAACTCCACAGTTAAGCGTGTTCAAATGAGAGTAATACTAGGATGGGTGACCTCCTGAGAAGTCTTCATCGGGGCGACAAAGAACAAAGCCGTGAGTTCCTGAATGGCAACCCATCAAAGGCAAAGCGGACAATATTGATGGTGAAGGGGACAGATATTACACATAATATGGTGGAAAGTTTTCATATCCACCATTAAAAAATGGCATAATTTGTTCAATGAGTTGATCATCACGTATATATATGTAGACAATATCCTTTCACATTGTTGCCTTTTAGAATGTGGGGTATGGGGCGTGGGTTGGGGGAAAACGCCCAAGCCACCACCCGGGTGGGCTTGGGTTAGGGCGTGGCCCAAGGGGCGGGAGTTTGAAGCCGGGCGTGAGGCGGGTCTAGCAAGGTGACATGGCGGGCTCTCAATGGCCAAACCAAACTAGCCGTTGGGCTAGCCGTTGGCCAACGACTATGTTAAAAAAAAATATTTTTTCACTATAAATATCACCCTTCAATTTCTATTTTTACCACATTCAACCATAATAATCATCTTCAATTTCTATAATCATCTCTATTCTTATTTTACAAAACGAAAAATGCATCCTCATAATTGTGGTTATGACCCGAACAACCCGTTTGCATTCCAAGAAAATAATCCTAGCCCACCACCCAATCGTCCAATGCCTTGTCCATTTTTAATACACTCCCCTATGCCCGATATGGCTAGTTATGCATCGTATCTCGGGAATCGTGAGTTTACTAACTTCACACACACCAACGATTCGATACCTACCCCGTTTACACAAACGCCCATCAACCTTTCACCAACCTCCACCAACCTTTCCCAAACCGAAACCGTCCCCCGAAACTCAACCACCCAACGATGGTCCTTCCGCATCCCAACCCATAAAAAAGAGAAGTCATAAGAAAAAAACTGAGGCGGAGAAAGCACTTGAAACCGCCAAACGAAAACAACAAAGATAGGTCGTTAATGAAGAACTTGCATTGGCGAGGGCTTGGCTTCAACAATCTCAACATCCAACTTTAGGTATTTTTAAATATTTTGTAGCCCTTATTTTAATTTTTATGGTTATTTTTTATATAACTTTGTAATATATTAAATTTTGTTTTTATTAAAATAGGAAATTCTCAACATCGAAGCCATTTGTGGGAAGCGGTTAGTAAAGCATTCCATCAAGAAATGAGAAGGGAGGCTTATCGTGAAAACGATAGCTTATCCTCGAAGTGGAGTGAGATAAGCGGCCAACTTACAAAATTTAGTATTTTTTTAAATAAAGCAAAAGATAACCCAAAAAGTGATGAAACCGAAGCCGACTTTGTGACAAATGCATTGGTTGCATTCAAAACAAATGTGGGGAGTGACTTCCGTTTCATACATTGTTGGGTGATTTGTAAGTACCATCTAAAGTGGGCGAATATCCTCAGTGGTAGCGAAACGAACACGTCTTCAGTTGGGAGTTCAAAAAGGCGCGCTTAAAAATCCCCAATGGAAGAGATGCCGCAAAAAGGCGCGCTAAAAAATCAAGATCGGATACGGCATCGCCTTCAGTTGGGAGTTCGGGCTCGCGTAGGGGAATATACAGCGATCAGTTGGATGACATTGCATGCAAGCTAGATACATTCAACGTATTCCAACAACAAAGGGCCGAAATTCGAAAAAGCAAAGAAGCTAGAGATGCCCTGAAACAAAAACGAGATGATTTGAAATTTCTATCCCAGCCCATTGATCACCTAGAGGGTGAAGAGTTGGAACTAATCTTGGAGATGAGAGAAGAGATAAAGAAAAAATATAAGCGTTATGATTTTTTTTATGTAATTTTCTTTATTTAAAAATATTAAAAAAATTAAATTTGTTGTTTTAAAAAATAGTCAAATAGCGGTTTGGACTGGCCACGCCTCAAACCCCCGCCCCACCATACCGTCTTCAATGTGGGTCAACCCAGCGAAGCCACCCCAAGCCACGTATCAACCCATGCCCCAAACCCCCGCCCCACCATACCCCACGGTCTTATCCCCATAATATAACTGAATATAATCATAAAAAATATAATAAAATAAAACAAATTAACCTGAAGTTATAGATGAACAGTAACGATTTCTATCTCTTTTACTCATAACCACTTTTTATATTTTTTATATTATAAAAACTCTAGTCACATAATTTAATGGAATGGATGTAAATACTCTAAGGTTTTCATATCGTAGTAGTTTTTATATATTTTTTCCGAACAGCTAGTAGCTTTTATATTTTAAAGCATACTAATAAAATACTATTTATTTTAAAGTTTTGACTAAAGCAGGTTTTCATATCGTAGTAGTTTTTATATATTTTTTCGAACGGCTAGTAGCTTTTATATTTTAAGGCATACTGATAAAATATTATTTATTTTAAAGTTTTGACTAAAGCAGTATAAATAATTACTTATTGAGGAATACTTTTGCTCACAAAAGGAATGATCTCCCGTGAGACTATGGTGGTGTTTGTTTTTTTTGGAAGAAGAGCTTCCTGGCCTCTTCTGTCTGCACCGTGCAGACGCGGGAAGAGGTTTAGGTGCTGTAGAGTGTTTGTTTTTTTTTTTTCGAGAAGTGCTTTTTACCTCTCCCTAACCTCTTCTTGGGGAAGAGATGAGACCTTAGCTTCTCCAAGCAGAGGTTTACCTCTTCTTGGCACCACCTCCACCTCCACCCCTGCTCCGCCACCACCACCACCCCTGCTCCGCCACCACCACCTCCACCTCTGCAAACCCTAATCGACCACCACCTCCACCTCTGCAAACCCTAATCGACCTCTGCAAACCCTAATCGACCTCCACCTCCGAAACAAACCCCCCAAATCGATCAGAAACAAAACCCCCAAATCGACCTCCACCTCCGAAACCCTAAATCGATGGCGGTGATGATGATGGTGATGATGACGGTGGTGAAGTGGTGGCGGTGGTGATGATGACGGTGGTGAAGTGGTGGCGGTGGTGATGATGACGGTGGTGAAGTGGTGGCGGTGGTGAAGATGACGGTGGTGAAGTGGTGGCGGTGGTGATGATGGCGGTGGTGATGATGACGGTGGTGAAGTGGTGGCGGTGGTGAAGATGGCGGTGGTAGAGAGAGAGTAGAGAGAGATCTGTGTGTGTGTTTGTGTGTGAAGAGGTTTTATATAAAAAAACAAACAAACCCTCTTCTCCTTGCAGACTGAAGACATTTGGTCCACCTCTTCTCCTGCAGATGCCTGCAGATGTGGCCTGCAGCAGAAGAGGTTTTCCAGCAGAAAAAACAAACAGCACCTATGAGCATGTGGTGAAAAGGTATCCCATACACTTCACCAAGATTTTCTAAATCAGTTTAAAAGGACGGCTAATATCTTTTTACTGTTGGTTAATTATTTAGTAGTTTTTATTTAAACTCACCCATACATGTGTATAGGGATGTTAATACACATACATGTGTGTATATTGATGTTAATACATAACCATTAGAGTAAATTACGTTTTTGGCCCCTGTGTTTATATCAGTTTTACTATATTAGTCCAAAATAAGAATTTTTAACGTATCTGCCCCCATGGTCCCTATATCTAACCATTTTGGCCCCTGAGACTAACTCCATCCATTACCCTGGTTAATTATTTGTCACATGCAAGTCACATGATGGGTATTTTTGTAATTTCTCCTCCCCGTTAAATCTAACCCAGATCTTCATCATCATCTTCAACCATCATCATCCCCAGATCTTCATCTTCAATTAAATCTAACCCAGATCTTCATCATCTTCAACCATCATCATCCCCAGAACTTCATCTTCAATTAAATCTAACCCAAATCTTCATCATCATCAACCATCATCATCATCCCCACATAAATCATCATCCCTAGATCTTCAATTAAATATAACCCAGATTTTCATCATCTTCAACCATCATCATCATCCCCACATAAACTTCAAACACAAATCAAAACCCGACAACACACAACTGATCCAGCAATAACCAACTAACAGCAGCCCAAAACCCAACACACAACTAATCCAGCAACCCGCCATCACCTCCGCCGTCACTGCTACACCGACAACCATCCTCCACCATCGATTTCACCTACCACCGTCGCACAACATCATCATCAACCACCACTATTCATCACCTCCCTCCGATTCAATCTTCTTCAGTAGCCCTAAATACAGATCCTTTTCACCCTCAATTTGACAAACACCCAAACACTCAAATATAAAGTGCTTGCAGATCAAATGTGATATTATCCAAACACTCAAATTAAAAATCAGGAAACAACCAATCAACTCAGCTTTGAATATGATATGCAGAATTTTAACTCGACGAAACAAACAACAAACAACAATACTGATCTATACTGCTTTCAGTTTCGATTCAAATCTGGATTCCAAGACTCGTCGCAAATATACACCTGTTATCTTCTTCGAAAATCTTCAACTAACAATCAACAATCAAGTACACAAAAATGTTTTTTAGATCTGAACAACAACCACGACTTAAAACAGATCTGGTATTTCGATTCAAATCTCAAATAGATCTGAATAAATCTCAGATTTTAACCGATTCGGATTTGAACTTGAAGTTATGTTCGACTAATAGCAACAAGAACATCTGCCAATTTTCTCTTAACACCTAGTAATTTCTCTTCCTATATGTTCTTCGTTCCCAGAGGATGAATAGCCTAGAGACTGGTACGACGCTCTTACGGTAGCCCTGTCTTTTCTCGTTCATCGACAAATTTAGTGGTGGCCGGAGATTACAGGTGGTGATCCGGTGGATGGTGAACCAGGTGTTGGCAGAGAATTGAAAATAAAACAAAGAAGAAGTGATTAAGTAGTTAGGTTTTTTTCTCTTTATAAAGTAATTAAAAAGGGATGGGAAATTACAAAAATACCCATCATGTGACTTGCATGTGACAAATAATTAACCAGGGTAATGGATGGAGTTAGTATCAGGGGCCAAAATGGTTAGATATAGGGACCATGGGGGCAGATACGTTAAAAATTCTTATTTTGGGCTAATATAGTAAAACTGATATAACCAGGGCCAAAAACGTAATTTACTCTAACCATTATATTTATATTGTTTTAAATCACATATAAACTTATATTTATTGTTTTAAATTCTATAATTAAATAAAAGCTTTTAATCACTTGTCTTCCTCTCTCTCGCTACATGTGATTACTTTACGCACGTCATGTCTGAATACTTATAAGTTCTCTAAAAATTGACTAGCTATTGAATGATATGCATGTATAAAAGATCATAAAAACTTAAAAGATACTAGAAAACTTCAAGATACCACTTGTAAACAACTTTTTTTATATGTTATTGATCTTTGCCAAAAATCAAATACTATGTGTAACTCGCGATATATACACACACATGTATATTTGCATGTATCCATATATGTAGATCGTAAACTATACATATACACACCTGGTTTGAGATACACATATGTAACTTCACAAGCTACGTATATGTAGCTTCGTGCAATGCATATTATTTTTGTTGTTTTTTACAATACTAACCTTAGAACTTAAAAAATGAGAAAGTCAGAAAATCGATTGATTGGTAATAGTTTTATTGATTTTTAACATGTTAATGGTTTTCTCATGAACCTAACCTCACATGCGGACTTAGTGCTATTGGAGGGGGGACAACCGCTTCCCTTAATTTTTATGTATATTTTAAGTAAAATGTGTATTTGTGTTTT
The DNA here is from genome assembly GCA_030545235.1 of Helianthus tuberosus. Taxonomy (NCBI): domain Eukaryota; kingdom Viridiplantae; phylum Streptophyta; class Magnoliopsida; order Asterales; family Asteraceae; genus Helianthus; species Helianthus tuberosus. The sequence continues at coordinate 46,368,659 of CM060414.1, read as the reverse complement.
GTATAGAACTAGTTTTTGCCCCGCCCGCGTTGCGGGGCAATAAGCCAAATATTTCTCTCCGACAACATGTATATCTGTACAGAGGGCAAAATCGTTATTATATTTTAAACTGGAGATGAAATCATAATTTTAAACTGAGAGCAAAATCACAATTTTGAGCTAGGGGGGAAAACATAATTTTATTTTAAACTGTGGGCAAAAACGTAATTTTGAGCTAAGGGCATAATCATAATTTTGAGCTAGAGGAAAAAACAACATTTTATTTTTAACTGGGGGCAAAAACGTAATTTTAAACGGAGGGTGAAACCGTAATTTTAAACTGAGAACAAAATTAAAAATGTGTTTTTGAACCGAGGGCAAAAACGTAATTTTAAGCTAAGGCAAAATTATAATTTTATTTTGAGCTGTGGGCAAAAACGTAATTTTAAACAAAGGACGAAAGCGTAAATTTAAACTGGGAATAAAATTAAATTAAAAATGAGTTAGTCCAATAGGGAAGTGACATGCAGCTAATAATTTTGAGCTAAGGGGGAAAACATAATTTTATTTTGAACTGTGGACAAAAACGTTATTTTGAGCTGAGGGCAGAAGCGTGTTTTGAGCTAGAGGGAAAAACAACATTTTATTTTGAACTGGTGCCAAAAACGTAATTTTAAACGGAAGGCGAAAACGTAATTTTAAACTGGGAACAAAATTAAATATGAGTTTTTGAACCGAGGGCAAAAGCGTAATTTTGAGCTAGAGGAAAAATTATAATTTTATTTTGAGCTGAGTGCAAAAACGTAATTTTAAACGAAGGACGAAACCGTAATTATTAAAAATGGGTTGGTCCAATGGGGAAGTGTCAGGCAGCTGCCTGGCACTATTCCCCTTAGTTTGTAATTGTATATTTAAGTAATAAAATGTGTACATGTGTTATGAATTGTTATAAATGCATTTTCTAGTAAATATACAATTACTACTAGACCTGGCAAGCGGGTTGGGTCGGGTCATGGGTCAAAACGGGTTCGGGTCAAAACAGGTCAATTAAAAAAATGGTTGTTTTGGTTCGGGTCAAAACGGGTTCGGGTCGGAACGGGTTAGGGTCAGAACGGGTTTCGGGTCGGAACGGGTTAGGGTCAGAACGGGTTTCGGGTCGGTTAAAAAAATGTTTTTTTTACAACACAACAATTACGTTTTGCATTTATTCAACTGCAAAATACCAAATGTTACAGTACCAAGTTTTGCATTTATTACATATGTTTCTTTATAGATACAGACATATGTGTAAGCGTTTCTGTATTATGAAGTGAGAGAAGGTGAAAACGAAAGCGTACAGTTGCATCCTGTGTGTATGTATGTATATGCAAAACATAATTGATCGGGTCGAAACGGTTCGGTTCGCGTCGAAACGGTACGCGTCGAAACGATTCGATTCGAAACGGTACGGGTCGAAACGGTACGAGTCGAAACGGTTCTTGTCAAAACAGTTCGCGGCGAAACGGTTCGATTCGAAACGGTACTGGTCAAAACGGTACGGGTCGGTTCGCGTCGAAATAGTTTGTGTTGAAACGGTTCGCGTCGAAACGGTAATGGTCGAAACGCTACGGGTCGAAACGCTACTGATCGAAACGGTACGGGTCGAAACGGGATTCGAAACGGTACGGGTTGAAACAGTATGGGTCGAAACGGTTCGCGTCGAAACGGTACGCATCGAAACGGTACGGGTCGAAATGGTTCGCCTCGAAACGGTACGCGTCGAAACGGTACGGGTCGAAACGGTACGAAACTCGTCCCGACCCGAAACCTGCCCCGTTTCTTTAAGACACTAACCCACATCGACCCATTTCTTTAATGTTGTCGACCCGCTTTGACCCTAAAATAACAAGATGGAATTTCAAGTGACTCATTTAATTAAAATATCTTATCCAAACCAACCCATATAATTTTAAAAGTAACTCAAATTAACCCACTTGTAAGGCTTTGGGTCAAGATTGTCCCTCTAATTAGAAGCTTAGTGTTGGTGGGGTTTCATATTGACTATTTTTTGGTTATGGATACACAAAAATTCCGAGCGCCACTAACTACCCCTATAAAACTTTCCAATCATCCCTTTAAGCTTTTGAAACCGATCCTTATGAAGTTTTGAAACCTACCCCTAAGAAAAACCAAATTAAAAATTTATAAATTTTCGAAATATAAATTTGTTAATATGAACACTAATTATCAAGATAACTTATATAACTATAATTATCAATATCCAAATGTTAAAACCATTGTAACTTATGCCTAAATTAGTGTAAACCTTACTAGCCCAAAGACCATAAGTTTAGGCCCTTTACCCTTAGGCGTTAGCCAATGATTTTATAAGGCTAAACCTTACTAAATTAATAAAAGAAAATTAGTGACAATTGCAAAGAAAAGACCAGCGAGTAGTAATAGGCAACGGTCAGATTCACTGATGATCATCCTTCGTCGTCGCTGGATCCTTTCTTCGGCCGAATTCTAGTCAGAATCCTAACTTTAGGTAAGTGATTAAGTGAATCACTTATTGGATGGTTAGTTTTATTGTTTTAATTTATCTGATTGGGGAACATGGACCAGAATGTGAAAAATAATACAAGTTATAAACATTAGATTTAATACATTGTTTGTAGGAAAAATTACAAGTTTTGTCCTTTATCTTATTACCACTTATCTGGCGGTGTTATTTTTTAACGAATTTTGACAAGTTTTGCCCTTTACAAGGAATTTTGTTGCACGTTTTGTCCTTTAGGCTTAACTCAGTTAGATTTTCTTGTTAAATCTTGTCACCCAATGGTATTTTAGTCTTTTTACGCATTTATTCAATATTATTTAAAAGAATAAAACAAAATATTTTAGATTGACTTCTGAAATAAATGGGTAAAAAGACTAAAATATCTTTGGGTGACAAGATTTAACAAGAAAATCTAACTGGGTTAAGCTTAAAGGACAAAATGTGCAACAAAATTCCTTGTAAAGGGGTAAAAGTTGTCAAAATTCGTTAAAAAGGACACCGCCTGATAAGTGGTATTAAGATAAAGGACAAAACTTGTAATTTTTCCTTGTTTGTATGAGTAGTCGAGTAGTTAATGTGAATTAAAACATTGAATGCTTGTGAGTTATTATTAAGTCAAAAAATGAAAACCCATAGAGAATAGGCCATGTTATATTTTGAAATTTTTATTGTGCATTTGTAATGATATTTGACGTACTTTTGTTGATTATATAAAATTTAGTTTGAAAAAAAAAATAATAGAGTTAACTTCCATTTTGCTCCTTGTGATTTGGTCATTTTAACGGTTTTGCCCCAATAGTTTAAAAATAACCATTTTCTCCCTGATTTTTCTAACTTATCGTCATCTTACTCATCGCCTCTAACTTCATCTAAAACATCCATCAACTAGAAGGGCATCTTGGTAATTTTATATATAAAAGCAAGGACATGTAAGTCTTTTCATTTAAATAAACCTATATCTTGTTTATTTACATGTATATAAGTAATTCTTTTTTGATCCCCATCTTTCCAACCGCTCTTTCTATCGGCCACCACCATCCACAACCATCCACCACCACCTGCAACTACCACCTGCCGACCACGACTACCGCGACTTTTAATTAAACGTTTTAATTGAGTTAGAGTTAGGGAGTAAACTATCGAAATACCCCTACTTATATTTGAATGTTTTAACTGAGCTAGAGCCATGGAGCAAACTGGCGACAAAAAAACAAGTCCTCATGCCTGAAAACCGGCTAAAGAGGAAAAGTCACAGAGTCAGTCTAACCTTGAAAGATTAGGGAGAAAAATGGTTATTTTTAAACTATTAGAGCAAAATAGTTAAAATGACCAAACCACAAATAGCAAAACAAAAGTTAACTCAAAATATTATATAGCAATGTCAATAGATAAACAACCCCTATAAATTTATGCCTAACATAAAAAAGCAATTCTGGATGCACCACCACCTAACCTTGTGTATATATATATATATATATGCCTACTCCTTTATGGCGTATTTTTGTAGTTATAACCATATTAGTTTACTCTCTTATAAAAGAATTACATATACAAATTATGTAATTCATAATCATGCAATCTTTACATATGGGCCAACATGTTGATGGGAGTTGTACAAGATGCATTAGAGTAAGTACCAACGTAGTGATGGCTAATGACCTTTGTGTGACCAAAAAGTGAGTTCAAAATGAAGACACCTTCATGATGGTGTCAAATGAACCGTGGGTTGCATCATTCCATATGTTTTGTTCGAGCGTGGCTACTAAAAGTAGAAACAAATTTCCAATATATTCGGTGGAATTCTATGCATAGAGAAAAGCGGACCAGCCCCATATGGGAAAATATTCGACGCTTAATGTATAATAGGTTAAGCATCTATATCTATATCTATATAGTATAATAAATAAAATCAAACTTTGGTCATTTGAGGTTTACTTAGACTATTAAGTGTGTCGTGACAACCTCTTAATCTATTGTTATTGTGTTTAAGAGGGAAAACACAAGAGTTTGATCACAACGTATGGTTTAAAGTTTGCTTATTGAATCTTGAATATATATATATGGTAAGGTTCATGCGAGAACAGCCCTTATTGCGAGAATCGCGAGAACCAATGTGAACACAAAATAAAATCTAAAAAAAAAAAAAAAAAACAGTCAATTTTTTTTTTATTTTTTTAATAAAAAATCGCTATATTTCGTTACCATAAAAAAAAAACTTTTTTTTTCGAGTAACAGTTATCCATGCACATGTGCATATGTATCATTACTTCAACAAATTCGGTAATACTTTATCAGGAATAGACAATTGCACTTTAATTTACAATACCATTAGTAATACACTACTTTTTACATTACCAATATTCAAAATGCACATGTGCATAATTAGGTATAACCATGATATAACGTGTTTTGGTACAAAAAGTTTGTGATTTTGAATGGAGAAGTAGACCCATATACATGTTTTTTGGTTAGTTATATCTAGTGGTTGATGGTTTGGTTATAGTTGTCAATTTTTTTATGTAATATGTTGATTGAATGGTATAAATGGTGTTTACATACATGTAATAAAGTGAAAATATTGTTAATGATATTGTATTATGGATGGTAGGAGGTAATGGTAGTGTATTATGGATGGTATGATAGATGAAAGGGAAAGTGTATTCAAAGTGGTGTACCAAAACACCTTATTTCATGTTGATACATATAAATGCACATGTGCATTTCTAATATTGGTAATGTAAAAAGTAGTGTATTACATATGGTAGTGTAAATGAAAGTGCAATTGTCTAATATATGTAATGAATTACGGAATTTGTCAAAGAAATGACAAAAATGCACATGTACATGTTTGTGTATTATGGATGGAATGATAGATGAAAGAGAAAGTAGTGTACCAAAACACCTTATTTCCTGTTGATACATATAGATGCACATGTGCATTTCTAACATTGTTAACGTAAAAAGTAGTGTATTACACGTGGTAGTGTAAATGAAAGTGCAATTGACTATTATTTGTAATGAATTACGGAATTTGACAAAGAAACGATACATCTGCACATGTGTATGGATAACTGTTACTCGAAATTTTTTTTTTGAATTTTTTTTATTAACAAAATATAGCGATTTAAAAAAAAATAGTAAAAAAATAAAAAACAAATTTTTGGGTGTTTTTTAGATTTTTTAGGAATTACTGTTTGTGTTCACACTGGTTCTCGCGGTTCTCGCAATAAAGGGTGGTTCCTAACGGATCTTTGTCCTATATATATTTAAATCTTTCCTTAATTATAAACTAAAATTTGATGTAAAAAATGTAATAGTCTCATTAACATTAAAAGCAAATATAATAACTAATTTTTTCCTAAATTATTAATTGAATTGAATTTAAATATTTTGAAGTAGTAAATGATTTCGATTTTAATTCAAATTCCGTAATTAATAATTTCCTTGTTACAAATTTTGATTTAAAATATGTAATTAAGGGGCTGGGACAATGTATGTCAGCAGTAGAATACATAGCCATCCTTAAATACCGGCTGATGATCCTATGTACCCAGAAGATGAAACATGTCCGATATGTCGTAAAGCTTGTATGGATAAATACAGAGAGCACGTAGAGCATTGTAAAGAGCTCAATGGGTTCAAATTTCAGCATGACTGGGTGCGAGATGTTTTGTGGGACATCCTGAGAAAAGCTAGGATTTCGGCTAAGAAAGAGGCTCCTGTGAATTTCCTTACGGACCCTATGGAAGGGAGATCTACTCTGCGACCAGCGGATCTGCTCGTCTTTGGTTGGGCTAGGGAGAAACATGCTTGTGTGGACCTCACGGGGGTTTCCCCTCTGGTTGGTTTAAGGGAAAACGGGTTTGTAGCTGGACAAGCAGCAAGAAAGGCAGAATCGAAGAAAGTTGATAAGCACTCTAAAGCTTGTGCAGAGAACCAGCATGGTTTTGTCCCTTTTGCCTTTGACACATTGGCTCCCTAGCGCCAGAAGCTATCCAATTCCTGACCAGGGTCCAACGGGTCATCCACAACAATTGCTCAGCCTCAGGGGGACGGGGTTTTGTCTTTGGTAGATCAGGGTTTGCAATTCAGAAAGGGGTGGATGCGCAGCTTGTTGCCCGTCTACATTCTGTTTTGATGTAACTTGACAAGTATGAATGAAATAAACTATCTTTTCAAGTGTGTCATTAAGACTAAAAACAAATATAATATTAATATCTTTCCTAATTCTCAAATAATTATATTTGCCAAAAACAAGATATCAAGAGCAAAACTTTATTATAACAACCCAGTCGGCACAGATTGCCGGAAATCAAAGTACACCAATGTCACACCCCAACCGATGGCGGAAACATCGGGGTGCGAGCACTAAGCGTTCAGATTGCTCATGAGAATTCCGTAACACTATTGTTTCAATAAAGATTAATTGATTTCATGCAAATGTCTAACAAACGTCACCACAAGTATCACATTACAGACCAAATCATAAATTGTTCAAAAGACTAATATTATCTAGGCGATGTTTCTAGCATCTCCTAGCTGAATTCCATGCATTCCAAGCATCCTATCAGCCTGCAACATGTATTAAAATATCAATACAAAGTATTGGCGAGTATACAAGTTTGATAATAGAATAAATAGATTAAAAACGACTCATATCCATAATGTAAACAATAAAATAGTTTCAGCCGTGCTAGCGTCTAAGTCCACGCAGTGATAGCCCAAGTATCCCGATGCTTTAGTGTTTACCCAAGGCTCAAGGTAAACTAGAATCCTCCTAACAATACCCCCGAGAATAATGGGAGAGGTGTATCTCCTATAGCACTACTATTGTTAAGGCGGAACTACACACTCTGGATTAAACGTCACATAGCACAAAGAGTCAAGAATCAAGAATCACAAGTTTCATGTTCACATAGGATAGAGTATACGTTTCAAAGATTCAAGTTTAGGTTTCATAGAATACATGTTACACCCCAAAAGTTTAAAGTAAAAAGGGGATCGAGTATACTCACAGTGATTGCTTAACAGTATAAACTGCTATTGGATCAAAGGGAGCTCTTTTAGAATTAGCCTGATTAGATTACAAAAGGATAAGAGTCGGGCAGAATAACGAGGTTGCTCAAAGGGTCAAGTTGGTCACTGGATCAGATGGTTGTCCGATCGGATAGCTATCCGATCGGTTTGCTGGTCGATCGGATGACACACAGATGTGAGTAGGCAGATGGCTGCACGATCGGATGGCCATCCGATCGGGTTGTCACTTGAGTGAAAACCATAAGCGAGGGGGATAGGGTGGCTGTCCGATCGGATGGTAATCCGATCGGATTGCCACTCGATCCGGGTGTAAGTATCCTGATCATCCCACTCGGATGGCTGCTCGATCGGACGGCTGTCCGATGGGGTTGCCACTCGATCAAGACTTCCAAGTTTTTGATAATTTTACTAAGTGTTTGAAAGTTTCAAGACAAAGGCAAGTGTCACCTGATAGGGTGGCTGTCCAATCGGACAGCTGTCCGGTCGGGTTGCCGCTCGATCGGGCGACCCTTGTTCTTGTTTATCATTTTGTAAAACTTCTAAGTTTGGTGACGGTACAACACGTATTGAGACAACGGTAAACCTATCAGCTCACAATCGTTCTGATCGGTAGGAACCACCCCTGTCCAATCAGTCGTATGTTTCTGACGGGTCTATGTCGGAATCCGTGCTTTGGTCGTCCTTTCCGGTAAGGATTCAGATCAACACTAACTCTAGACTATTCATCAGATCTACAGTTAGTTTAGACCCGGTTTCCACCGAAAAGTAAAAGTTTGAGAAAAAGATGAAGATACACAAGTTTTATAGGAAAAAAGTCTAGATTTAGCTTAGATTTAGTGTGAAAACGCATGAAACATCTTAGAGCTGAGCTAGATCTTGCTCAGAATGACATCACATGGCAGTTTTGTACAAACCTCCATGATGACATCACCCTTATGACTCAGATCCGAGAGATTTCATGGTGAAAAGTGTGATTTCAAGTGAGAATTACGTAGAGAATGATATGTAGATCAAGAAAGTACAAGAATCTAGCCTTAAACGTACCGAAATTAGCAAGAGAATGGAGGAGAAATGTGTTTGTGCGTCTGAGTCGACCAGGGCTGTCACATCACTGAAAATGGTGATGTGACAGGTCTATTTATAGTGTGAGAGAGTGAAAGAAGGGATGGTGAGCAACGGGTCGGATGGCAGTCCGATCGGATGGCTATCCGATCGGGTGGTCATCCGATAGGGTGACAATACAATCGGATGACAATCCGATCGGTTGGTCATCCGATCGAATTGCCATTCTGGCCAATCCAATCTTTCCGCGTTCCCGTCTTTGATTCGTTTTGTGAGTTAGAATAAGCGTTGCGTATAGTTTAGGTAAAATATCTAGATTACATTTTAAACCAAATGTTTCCAAGTTTCATGGATTCCGCCAGTGACAAGGCTCCAGTCTCTCGTTCAACCAAGAATTAAGTTTCACGAGTCTAAGGAGTCAAGCACCAAATAAGTCTCAAGAGTCAAGAATCATAGTTTCTTAAGCATCAAGAATCAAGAGTCCAAGTATCAAGAATCATAAAGAATCTAGCTTCCATAGTATTAAGAATCAAGTACCTAGTTTAATCATCAAGAGTCAAGTATCTAGATTATGTATCAAGTCTCATAGTTTAAGTGTCAAGAATCAAGCATCTAGAATAAAGAATCAAGCATCAATATCAAGAAGATTCATGCCAAAAGTATCAAAGTATTAGCATCACATAACTACAGGGACTAAAACTGACAATTGATAAAAGTTCAGGGACTAATTTTGCCAAAAGCCTAAAGTTTAGGGATGCTGGGCGTTACAGTCTCCCCTCCTTTAGGAGATTTCGTCCCCGAAATCTTAGAAGAAGACTGCTCGAAGAGATGCGGGTACTTAGCCTTCATATCGCTTTTCAATTCCCAAGTGAATTCGGCGCCTCACTTTCCTTCCCATAGAACCTTAACAATGGGAATTTTGCTGCGCCTCAGACGCTTGACGGTTTAATCCATGATTTTGACCGGTTTCTCCACAAACTGAACAACTTCGTTTATTTGCAAGTCTTCGAGGGGAACCTGCAGTCCCTCCTCGGCTAGGGATTTATGTAGATTCGATACGTGGAATACTGGATGCACGTTGTTTAGCTCTTGTGGCAAGTCGAGTCTGTACGCCACCTTGCCAATCCTTTCAAGTATCACGAAAGGACCCACATAGCGAGGAGCAAGCTTTCCCTTCTTTCCAAAACGAACTACTCCCTTCCAGGGAGATACCTTGAGTAGAACTCGGTCACCAACAACAAATTCCAAAGGCTTTCGCCTATTATTAGCATAGCTCTTTTGTTTGCTCCTAGCCTTGATCAAGTTATCATGGATCTGAAGAACCTTATCCGTTGTCTTTTGAATGATTTCAGGGCCAGTAAACTACTTGTCACCAAACTCATGCCAGCTGAGAGGAGATCGGCACTTGCGGCCATACAAAGCTTCGAAAGGAGCCATCTGAATACTGGAATGATAACTGTTGTTGTACGAGAACTCAATCAATGGTAAATATACATCCCAGTTACCACCAAAGTCGATGACACAAGAACGGAGCATATCCTCTAAGGTTTGAATAGTATGCTCGGTCTGTCCATCCGTCTGAGGATGAAAGGCCGTGCTAAGATTCAAGTGCGAACCCATAGCGGACTGAAATGTTTGCCAAAGACGAGAAGTAAAACGATCATCACAGTCCGAGATTATGTCAAGAGGTATGCCATGACGACATATAATCTCATCAGTATAGACTCGAGCAAGTTTCTCCACTCTGTAATCTTCACGAATAGGAAGAAAGTGGGCTGATTTGGTCAACCGATCTATAATCACCCAGATACTATCATGACTTTTAGAGGTACAGGGTAGTTTAGTAATAAAGTCCATGGCAATGCTATCCCATTTCCAAACAGGGATCTTAGGTTTCTCTAAGAGTCCAGAAGGACACTGGTGTTCAGCCTTTACCTTCGAACAAGTAAGGCACTTAGACACATATACAACAATGTCCCTCTTCATGCCAGGCCACCAGTAAGTCGTACGTAGATCCTGGTACATCTTATCGGCACCTGGGTGGATAGAGTAACGGGATTTGTGAGTCTCAGTCATAATGAGCTCACGGAGATTATCGCGATCTGGCACCCAGATACGATTCAGATAATACTGCAGTCCGTTAGGCTTTGTTTCAAGCTGGTCAAACCTAGCGCCAAGGATTTCTTCTTCTAGACTTCCTTCATTTGCTGATGAATATTGGGCGTCATGAATACAAGCATGCAGATCACTTGAGATACGAATAGCAAATGGGTTTTATGACTAAGGGCGTCGGCTACTACATTCGCCTTGCCGGGATGATAGCGAATTTCGCAGTCGTAGTCGTTAAGCAATTCAACCCAACGTCTCTGTCGCATGTTCAGCTCTTTTTGGTCAAAGATATGTTGAAGGCTTCTATGGTCGGTGAAGACCACACATTTAGTACCATAAAGGTAGTGTCGCCAGATCTTTAACGCAAAAATAACCGCACCAAGCTCCCGATCGTGAGTAGTATAGCTTTTCTCATGTAATTTGAGCTGTCGAGAGGCATAAGCAATAACCTTGTCTCGCTGCATGAGCACACAGCCCAATCCCGGTTCGAGGCATCACAATATACCACAAAATCGTCATTGCCATCGGGTAGAGTTAACACCAGAGCATTACACAAAAGGTTCTTAAGAGTTTGAAAGGATTCTTCTTGTTCGGGACCCCAAACAAAAGGTTTCTCCTTTTGGGTTAGCGTTGTGAGAGGAACATCGATTTTAGAAAAATCCGCGATGAACCGAAGGTAATAACCTGCCAATCCTAGAAAGGAACGAATCTCGGACACGGATTTAGGCGCACACCAATTCTTCACTGCCTCAATCTTAGAAGGGTCAACATGAATACCCTGACTACTAACAATATGACCAAGAAATTGCACTTCATCAATCCAAAACTCACACTTAGAAAATTTAGCATACAGACGTTCACCACGTAGGAGTTCAAGCATAAGACGTAAATGGCGAGCATGATCAGCTTTAGACTTAGAATATATAAGAATATCGTCAATAAAGACTATAACAAAACGATCCAAATAAGGTTTACACACACGGTTCATAAGGTCCATGAACACAACAGGTGCGTTGGTTAAGCCAAAAGGCATGACCACGAATTCGTAGTGCCCATATCGAGTACGAAACGCAGTTTTAGGAATATCATCTTCGAGGACACATAGCTGATGATATCCAGAATGTAGGTCAATCATCGAAAAACACGACGCGCCTTGTAGTTGATCAAATAGGTCACCAATACGAGGGAGCGGATAACGATTCTTCACGGTAAGCTTATTAAGTTCACGATAGTCGATACACATACGGAAGGAACCATCCTTCTTATTGACGAATAAAACGAGAGCACCCCACGGGGAGGTACTTGGATGAATAAAACCCTTATCGAGTAATTCTTGTAGTTGACTAGATAACTCTCGCATCTCAGAAGGTGCAAGACGATAGGGAGCCCTGGCGACAGGAGTCGCACCAGGTACGAGATCAATACGAAAGTCAACGGATCTAGGAGGAGGAAGACCAGGAAGATCTTCAGGAAAGACATCAGTGAAGTCACACACCACTGGCACATCGCTTATGTTCTTCCCCTTGCCTTTTTGTTCCACCACGTGGGCCAAGAAGGCAGGGTTCTGTTTACGTAAGCTTCTGCTCGCTTGTGTGCATGACACCAATCTCAGTCCTTTTGAAGGTCGGTCTCCATAGACGATCAAAGTATCACCAGAGGGAAGAGGAAGACGAACAAGTTTCTCATGACACACAATTTCGGCATGGTTCTTACGCAACCAATCCATGCCGATGATAACATCAAAGCTACCCAACCGCATGGGTATAAGGTCAATTGAGAAGACGTGATCGTTAAGAATCAAGGAACAATCACGCATGATAGAATTCACAAGAATCGACTTACCATTAGCGACCTCAACAGAGAACGACTCAGGTAACTTGGAGCGTGTACAGTTTATCAAAGACTCAAATTCTACGGACACAAAGCTTTTATCGGCACCAGTATCAAATAGAATCGAAGAATAAAGGTTATTAACAAGGAACATACCATTGACAACGTCATTGTCATTACGAGACTGATTTGCATTGAGATTGAACGCTCGCCCATGAGCGGCTGGCTGCTGGTCCTGGTTCAGCTGAGGACATTGGTTACGGAGGTGGGTAGTATCTCCACACTTGTAGCATGCACGAACAGCGTTGACTGGCCTTGGGTTCTGTAGAGGAGCTAGAGGTGCTGGTAAAGCTGCCTGAGCTGGGGCTTGTTGAGCTTGCGGGGCCGGGTTAGTTTGACGGCAATAAGGAGTCGTGTGGCCATAGCGGTTACAGTTGGTGCACAGTCGACAAGCAAAAGCAGCAGGGTGATGATAGTTGCAAGTTGCACACCTGGGATGAGACCCAGTGTATTGTTTCTTAGCTTCTGGGGCAGCAGGGTTAGCAGCAGCAGTAGCAGGAGCGGGTTTAGTAGCAGGGGTAATAGCATTACACCCGGAACCCTGAGATTTCCTTTTCTTGTTCTTGCTGCCGCCTGGCTGCTGGGTAACTTGATTTGCAGACTTAGAGGGTGCAGGAGTAGCGAACTGCTTATCACGCACACGGTTGTTGTTCAAACTTGCTGCCAAACGATAGACTTCTTCAATAGTTTCCAGTTGAGCTGCTTCAATAGAATCATGCATAGCCGTAGGTAGACCATTGATGTACTTGGTTATCATTCGCTTAGGAGTCGAAACCAAGTGAGGAACGATAAGACTCAGCTGCTTAAAACGGGTAGTATAAGCCAGGTTATCATCACCCACCTGCTTCAAATGCCAAAACTCTTCTTCAAGCTTCAGTTGTTCATGAGGAGGGCAGAACTCGAGCATCATTAGTTCTCGCACCTCAGCCCATGGAAGAGCATAGGCTTCTTCATTAGAATGGATGTTTCTCTCATTCAACCACCACTCCAATGCTCTGCCTTGAAACATCCCAGTTGCACTCCTAGTCTTTAAGTGGTCTGGGCACTCCCTGTTAATGAAGGTAACCTCGATGCTGTCAAACCACTCGAGCATAGCAGTCACCCCATCACTGCCCGTGAAAGACTTAGGGTTGCAAGAGACGAAATGCTTATAGTTGAACTTAGTAGGCTTTTGCTTCTCAGCCTTGGAGTCCACAGAGGATGGAGGGGTGTTTGATCCTTGGAGCTCAGTGACGATCTTTGGCACGACTCGAGCAATCTGGTCGGCCATGAATGACATCATATTTTTCTGAGACTTTTCCCTGGATTTCCTGAGAGTGTCGGATAGCTTTCGAGAAGACATCCTAGAGATCCAATAAGAGGATCGTATGAGTCTAAATTCACGAAGACTCACAACATAGATTCACACGCAATAGACTAAAACTCAACAAGATTCACAAGATCAGGATTCAAGTTTTCACATAGATTCTAATACCACAACACCCACGACCTTCGCATGGTACGTTCCACGAAGTTTGGCAACATGTTAGAAACGCTTATATATAGGAAGTACCAGCGGCGTATCCACTGTCACAACCCCCGATCCCTAATCCCCGGGAACGGGCGGCCGCGAGCCAGTTTCGGTGGTATCGCGTGTTTGTCTAATTTGGCAGCGGAATTTTCATCAGGACCGTTGTTAGGAAATATTTGATCAGAGTAAAATACCACATTTTGATAATATTAAACACATGGGATAAAACCCAAGTTTGCAGTACACACATTTTCATAGGAATAAATCCTATTTTATTTAATAAAACATCTATTTTATTTTAGGTAACTTATTGCCACTTTTCCAAGCCTTCAGTGCTGTCCAGCTGGCTTCTATTTGGCTTTCACATTTTGTTACCTGAAATGCGTTTAAAAACATTTTGTCAGTGGGAAATACTGGTGAGTGAATCTCAGTTTAATCAAGTTTAAGTAAAATCCATTGTACAGTATTGAGGGCGATCTCGCAATTACATTTGTTTCCAAGTTATATCAATTAACATCCATGGTACTGTCAGACCCGACTTGTGGAAATGTTACCCCTCGCAAGGCAGTAACATAACTTTGTATACAAAACCCCAACATACTCATGATAATTGTATTCTTACAAATACTCAATAACTGTTTAATATATAATTAATCGTGTGAGGTTTTGTAAAAACAGTTAACAAAAAGGAGATTACTCACTTTGCTGTCTTAGATTTTCTGTAAGGGTTCCCTGGGAATTATCTATAAATTACACAAATGCACACGTGTTAGTAATATCCTCCCCGAGACGGCATTCCAATGACTACATCGGGCAGAACCATGACAGCCGTTACGGAACCCTAGATCAATCGGGCAAAGTATCTAATACGTATCCAGGGGTTATGATACTTACAACGGAGCAGAACTTTGCTATTTAGGGGGTATTAGACCCGAGTATTATGCCTACTGTGAGAGATTTACGTTTAGAAAGAAAGAAATGAACGAGTTTTGCAGAAACCCGATGCCTGCTACTTATAGTGCCTCATCTCGACTTTTACGCGGCCCGCGTCAACAATAGTCAACGGCGTAGGTGATCCGGGTCAGCTAGTAGGTTCAACACGAGTCGGACACGTGTCAGCATCGGGCTGCGCCACACTTTTGATCTCTAGCGACCCGCGTAAGATCCCTAAGGGGTATACGCGGCCCGTGACAAACCCAAAAAATGATTTTTGATTATTTTTAATAATATTTAAGGTATTCGGGGCCCGTTTTCACGTATGGGGTGTATTTTAGGACATATTGGGATATTTTAAAATATATTAGGGTGTCGGAAAATTTATGAGGGTGTCGGTTTTCTTTAGGGTTGTCATATCCTCCCCACCTTGTTTTAGAGCTCGTCCTCGAGATCTACTGGAATAGGTGTGGATATTTCATTTGCATTTCTGATTCAAGCTCCCATGTATACTCAGGTCCTCTTTTGGAGTCCCACTTCACTTTGACCAGAATTAGTCTCTTATGTTTGAGGTTTTTGACTTTTCTGTCTTCAATCTGTAGAGGCCTTTCTACAAACTTGAGTTGTTCATTTACCTCTATATCCTCAAGAGGTACCATCAGTGATCCATCGGCTAAGAATTTCTTGAGATTAGATACATGAAATACATCATGTATTCCTGCCATTTCCTCTGGCAGTTGTAGCTGATAGGCTACAGGTCCTATTCTTCTAATAATCTCAAAAGGTCCAACATACCTGGGACTTAGCTTTCCTCGTTTGATGAATCTTACTATTCCTTTCCAAGGAGAGACTTTCAACAACACTTTATCTCCTACTTGAAATTCCAATGGTTTGCGTCGGTTATCGGCATAGCTCTTCTGTCGATCACGTGCTGCTTTCAGTCGTTCCTTGACTTGAATAATCTTGTCGGTTGTCTCCTGCACTATCTCAGGTCCATATAGTTGTTTTTCCCCAATTTCTGCCCAACAGACTGGGGTTCGACACTTTCGTCCATAAAGTGCTTCGAATGATGCAGCATTGATACTTGTGTGATAACTATTATTATAAGAAAATTCTATTAAAGGTAAGTGATCGTCCCAATTACCTCCGAAATCAATAACACATGCTCTAAGCATGTCTTCCATTGTCTGAATTGTTCTTTCGCTTTGCCCGTCTGTTTGAGGATGATAGGCTGTGCTTAGATTCAACTTGGTTCCCATTGCTTTTTGAAAACTTGACAAAAAATGAGAGGTAAAACAGCTATCTCTATCAGAAACAAATGATAAAGGTATTCCATGTAATGAAACTATTTCATTTACATATAATTTAGCTAGCTGTTCCATACTGAAAGTTTCCTTCATTGGTAGGAAGTGACCTGACTTAGTTAGTCTATCTACAATCACCCAGATTGTATCATTACCTTTCTTTGTTTTGGGTAATTTAGTAACAAAATCCATTGTTGTTAATTCCCATTTCCACACTGGCATTTCTAGCTGCTGTAACAAACCTAAGGGTTTCTGATGTTCAGCTTTGACTTGTGAACAGATTAAACATTTAGAAACGTAGGTTGCTATGTCCTTTTTCATTCCTATCCACCAGAAATTCTTTCTTAAATCCTGGTACATCTTATCATTTCCTGGGTGCATCGTATATTTAGACTTATGGGCTTCTTCTAATATACGATGGCGCAGGTTTCCTAATTTGGGTATCCACATTCTCTTTTCATGGAATCTCCAAATTCCATCTGTTCCTTGTTCTAATTCCTTAATCATACCTTTTAATTTTTCAGTATCCTCATTGATTACTGATTTTTGTGCTTCTCTTATCTGATCATTTAAATCTACTTGCAGATTTAATTTAAGAGAATGTACCCTTTTTGGCTTTTCATGATACTTTCGACTTAAAGCATCAGCAACTACATTTGCTTTTCCTGCATGATACTGGATATCACAATCATAATCACTAAGCATCTCCATCCAGCGTCTTTGTCTTATATTCAACTCCTTTTGCCCGAAAACATACCTTAGACTTTTATGATCAGTGAATATGGTAAACTTACTACCATAAAGGTAATGTATCCAAATCTTAAGGGAAAAAATTATAGCTCCTAATTCCAAATCATGGGTTGAATAATTCTCTTCATGATTCTTAAGTTGTCTAGATGCATAGGCTATAACCTTTTGGCGTTGCATCAACACACATCCATAACCTAATTTGGAAGCGTCACAATAGACTACAAAGTCTTCAGTTCCTTCTGGTAACGCTAATATGGGTGCATGGGTTAATCTTTCCTTATGAATTCTAAAAGCTTCTTCTTGCTTTGGTCCCCATTCAAACTTAATGGATTTACAGGTTAACTTAGTTAAAGGAATGGCTATCTTAGAAAAATCTTGAATAAACCTTCTATAATAACTGGCAAATCCTAAGAAATTTCTAACCTCGGTTGGTGATTTAGGGGTTTTCCATTTGGTAATCGCCTCGATCTTTGTTGGATCCACATGAATTCCTTCATGATTGACTAAGTGTCCAAGAAATTGTACTTGCTCTAACCAAAACTCGCACTTTGAAAATTTAGCACAGAGCTTTTCCTTTCGTAATAGACTTAAAAGTGCGTGCAAATGCTTTGCATGATCTTCCTTACTTTTAGAATAAATTAGAATATCATCTATGAAGACAATTATGAATTTATCCAAATATGGCTTACATATTCGGTTCATCATGTCCATAAATGCGGCTGGGGCATTGGTTAAACCAAATGGCATGACAGTAAATTCATAATGACCATACCTTGTTCTAAATGCGGTTTTAGGAATGTCCTCTTCCTGTACCTTTAATTGATGATATCTTGATCTTAAATCGATTTTGGAGAAAAATCGAGCTCCTTGCAATTGATCGAACAGATCATCGATTCTCGGTAATGGGTACCGGTTCTTAATCGTGACCTTGTTTAATTCACGATAGTCAATGCACATACGCATTGATCCGTCCTTCTTCTTAACGAATAACATCGGTGCTCCCCACGGCGACGAACTCGGCTGTATGAATCCTTTCTCTAATAATTCATCTAACTGTTTCTTTAGTTCCTGCATTTTGGCGGGTGCCAAACGGTAAGGTGCTTTGGCAATTGGTGCTGTTCCTGGTAGCAGATGGATTCTGAATTCAACTTCTCTGTCCGGCGGTAGTCTTGGTAATTCTTCCGGAAATATATATGAAAACTGTGACACTACTGGAATGTCTTTTAGTTCTTTTCCTTTAGTGTTAGTGATTATAGAAATCAAATATACTATAGATCCTTTTCTTAAATAGCTCGCAGTTTTCATCACAGAGATGAATTTCATGGATCTACAGGGTTTATCTCCTTTAATTGTGATCTTTTCACCCTTTGGTGAATTTACTTGAATTGACTTTTAATCACATAGAATACTGTCTTTATTGGCTATTAACCAATACATTCCTAAAACGACATCAAATCCTACCAGATTCATGGGATACAGGTTTGCCATAAACTTTTGATTTAAAAATTATATTCTTGCTCCCTGCAAGATTTCAGAAATCCTAACCGTTTCTCCATTCGCTGTCTCAACTAGACATTCTTGTGAGAGTTTAGTTAATGGTTGATTTAGAAGTTTGCAAAATGAAGTATTAATAAAACTTTGGTTTGCACCAGAGTCAAATAATACTTTAGCAAAAACATCATTAACTAAAAACGTACTGGCTATGACGTCCGGAATCATTTTGGCTTCATCTGCAGTCAGAACAAATGCTCTAGCATTTTTAGTGTTCTTGTTGTTCGCAGCTGGAGCCAATTTCGGACAGTTCGGCTTGATGTGACCTTTTTCTCCACAATTGAAGCACAGTCCATTACTGGATTTTCTTCTGCAATCTTCTTCCTTGTGTCCTGGTAACTTACAGAAATTGCAGTGAGTGGAGCATTTTCCTGAATGCTTTTTCTTGCAGACCTTGCAGTATGGTGCAGAGGTAGAACCTATATTCCTACGGTTGGAATACCCAGAACGGAATTCTTGGGTAAGCCTTTGGGCTAGGTTTCTCCTCTGGTCTTCTTCTCTAGTACGGATTAACTCATCTATCAAGGTATTTTCTAGTTCTACAGCTTCTTCTATAGTTTAGGGTCTAGCTGCCTTGACTACATGTCTAATCTCTCCAATTAATCCCCAGATGTAACGGGAGATTAATACCGGTTCAGGTGATAAAAGGGTTGGTACTATTCTAGAATATTCAAAGAATGTGGTAGTATAACCCTTACTATCTACCCCGGTCATTCTTAAGTTCAGAAACTTATTTGCTATCTGTTCCTTTTCATTGGGAGGGCATAATTTTCTTTCTACCATATTCTTAAATTCTTCCCATTCTATATTATAAATCTTATCACTTCCTCTGGACTGGAGGATAGTGTTCCACCATTCTAAGGCTGAGTTCTTAAACAGATTAGAGGCAAACATTATCTTATATTCTTCAGCACACTTGCTTATTTTTAAAACAGTCTCAGTCTTTTCTATCCAGCGCAGAGCTGCAATGGGTCCTTCATTGCCTGAGAATTCTATTGGTTTGCAGGACCATAATTCTTTGTAAGAACAACCATAAGGCATGGTCCTTCTTCTTTTGGGAATGGGCACTTGAAGTACTGGTCCATTGTTCACTCTGTGTTCTGGTTCAATTGGTCGCTTACTGCTATGTTTACTTTTATTATTCTCTTCCTGAACCGTTTGAATAATAAATGGCATTGCATCTATGATTCCTTGTGCCACTATGTGTTGGATAGCACTATTATCCACTTGGTTTCCATTGTTATTGATGTTTGGATTTTCATTAACCAAGTTAATGTTACTCTGGTTATCGTTATTCAGATTTTCTTGATTTCCTTCGTCGGCCATATGAATTTTAAACATTTACCACGTATTAATAGCACAAAATAATATTTAATATAGCCAATCACATGACACACATTTTGGTCAAAAGCGTCGATCATTGCGACTTACTCTATTTTCAAATACTATGCATCTATTACATACTAGTACTGAAATAAAAATTACAATACTGACTGAAATTTAAAGTTACACTACTAATAATAGGCATCCGTAGTTTTTTTTTCATACACATACACACATATTTTATTATTAATATTATTATTACTACCGTTTCCACCATCACGTTCATGGATATGGATTCATCCAGAAATCCATATTGCGCTTGTCGTACTTCCAGACGAGTCGCTCTCCCATTTGTCGCATTCTTTCACTACTCTCTAAAATTTCCTCACCAAATGTCCTAAGTTCTTGTACGTTTTCTGCACTCATTGGGGGTGCAGGTTCTAGGACTGGGTTCAGAATCTGGGGTGCGGGTTCTTGATATGGGGGTGTAGGGGGCTGAAATTGGTAAGGATTCTCTAAAATCTCCCTAATGAATACATCGTGGTAATATGGATCTAAAGGATCCAAACCTGGGTAGGCTCCTATGTTTGGCATGGGTATGTCTTCGTGTATCGGGTAACGTTGCACATAGTCCCTATTATCGTCCCACCAGGGGTCGTAATTTGGGTCTAAGGGGTTTGGTGTAGGTACCCAAGGTATTTCCTCCGGTTTAAAATCATGCATTTCTATTTCATTTTCAGGGTTTTCTATTTCCATTGGTTGGTCAGGAATTGGTGGTTGTGGTTGGGGTGCTATCATTTGTTCCAGATTAGGGTCAGCTGCAGTGGTTGCTAGGATGTGGATATTGGCTATACCCCTATTAATCATATCCTGGGCATAGGCATCAGTCTCTCTTTTGGCTGCTGCTAGTGCTCTCTGGTCTTGTAACTTTTTCATACGCTTTCTACGCTCGTGTGCCCCTCGACTGAACCATCCTCTCTTTTTCTGAGGGAATGGCTCCTCAGACTGAGCCTTAAACACGGATATTCCTTATTCCGTATCAGCAGAGTACCCTGAGAGGGCAGGCTGAGAAGAGGCACCTTCGCTTCTAGGCGAACCATACAATTGACGATACGCGTCAGATGGTCCTTGGTCGCTCATACTGTAAACTAACAAATAGTCAGATAACACATAACAAGAAATACAATTATGCACGTATTCCCGTAATTTATTTCCTAACAATTTGAAATTTTTTGATGTCAGCAGAACACTTCTGTGGCTGAATCAGTGGCTTAGCTCTGATACCACCTTCTGTCGCAACCCCCGATCCCTAATCCCCGGGAACGGGCGGCCGCGAGCCAGTTTCGGTGGTATCGCGTGTTTGTCTAATTTGGCAGCGGAATTTTCATCAGGACCGTAGTTAGGAAATATTTGATCAGAGTAAAATACCACATTTTGATAATATTAAACACATGGGATAAAACCCAAGTTTGCAGTACACACAATTTCATAGGAATAAATCCTATTTTATTTAATAAAACATCTATTTTATTTTAGGTAACTTTATTGCCACTTTTCCAAGCCTTCAGTGCTGTCCAGTTGGCTTTTATTTGGCTTTCACATTTTGTTACCTGAAACGCGTTTAAAAACATTTTGTCAGTGGGAAATACTGGTGAGTGAATCTCAGTTTAATCAAGTTTAAGTAAAATCCATAGTACAGTATTGAGGGCGATCTCGCAATTACATTTGTTTCCAAGTTATATCAATTAACATCCATGGTACTGTCAGACCTGACTTGTGGAAATGTTACCCCTCGCTGTTGGTGCATATGTCTATTGACTTCGTCTTGTATCGATTCGTATGTCCAGATAGGATAGAATGGAACTCAGTTTACGAGAAAGTAGGTTTTGTGTGGTGATAGTCCATTTCGCACGAAATGGCTAGACCATTTCGTACGAAATGAACATTGTCCATTTCGCACGAAATGGATCTTGCTCATTCCGTGCGAAATGCCACCTCTATATATACCTGAGCTTTCAAATCATTTGTAACGATTCTGATTCCGGTGCCGAGGTGCTGCCGAAGTGTCTACTGCCTGTAAAACGTTGATATATCAATATACAAGACAATTAAAGTGATTATGTGTGTAAATCAAGCTGATTCAAAGTCGATACGTTTGTTTTCGCCTCTCGTATTGATTAGAACTCTTCTGAAAGACTCGTTTTGGTCGTACAAATGATCCTACATGTGGTATCAGAGCTCAGGAGGAAGAGTTCTTACCAAATCAGCTTGTTTTCACCGAAATTTCTAACTTCTACTCATTCTACTTCGCATTTTTCAAAATTAACAGAGTTTTTACGGATAAAATGGATTGAATTTCACATATAACGTGCGAAACACAATTTTAAACAATCCTTGAAAGAACCAGACCTAAAATCGGACTAAAAGTTGATCAATTTGACAAAATTCCTGCCGATCGTGTGACATCAGCTTCATTTCGCACGAAATGGATTTCCATTTCGCTTGAAAGTACTCCATTTCGCGTGAAAGTGACATTTCGTTTGAAGAAACCTCCATTTCGCACAAAATGGATTCCCATTCCGCTTGAAAGCTGCCATTTCGCTTGAAAGGAACTTCCATTTCGCACGAAATGGTTATTTAGACTTCATTTCGTTTGAAAGTGATCTTCATTTCACACCAAAGGTCCATTTCGTGCCAAAGCTAATTCGCATCAAAGTTGTCCATTTTGTTTGAGATACCATTTCGCTTGAACTTTGTAAACTTGTGAAACTTGTTACTGAAACATGGAAGAAGAGTTTTATAATGCGTTTGCTACTACACCAGCTGCTCCAGTCACAACTGCAGAAACAATTGAAATCGAAAATAAAACAGGAACGTCTCAAAAGCCTCCAAAGCTTTTGTACATCGAAGATTTTAAAGGATGGCAAAATCGTTTTGAAAACTGGGTGCAAGCTTATAAGTTTGATGCATGGTGTTCATTAGATGTAGATTACGTTAAACCGAAAGATGAACGTGGGATTGAAAAAGCTTTCAGTGACTATTCAGCGGTTGAGAAATTGAAATACACCAGTGCAAAAATGATGATTAGTATTCTTCAACAAGCAGTAAAAGAAGATATCTTTGTTTTGCTACAACATGAAGATACTGCTAGATCAAGTTGGTTAGCGTTATGTAACAAGTTTAAGGGAAGCGCTGATATGATAAAAAACAAACGTGCCTTACTAAAGAAATCATTTGATATGTTTGTAGCTTTTGAAGATGAGACGACTAAGAAGACTATCGATAGATATTGTCATCTTGTTCAGGAAATGAGAAGATTGGAGATCAAGAAAGAAGACGATGAATGGGTTGATAAACTTGCTGATGCACTACCACAGAATAAATGGGGAACATATTTGTTGATTTTAAAACATATGAGAAAATCTGAAAGTATGAATTTGAGTAAGTTCATTCAGAAGATTGAAGAACATGAATTGGATATTCAGAAAACTGCTATCATGAATAATCCAAATGCTCAACAGGATGTTAGTCTATACTACAGAGGAAGCAAATTTGAGACTACTCCGAGTCCGAAGATCAAGACTGCTTTAAGTGCTGATAGTACTTCCGGAACAAATGTTAGTACTACAACTCAGAGTGGTGGTTATTCAACTTTTGATCCAAATTTCTCAACAACAAGTTCTCAACGACACAGTTCAACAAATTTGCAATGTAATGTGACATTGAATATACAAAATGGTCAAAATCTCTCTCCAGAAACTACAAAGCAACACATGGCATCGCTTGTCACTGTGTTAGAATCGTATGAAAGTTTAGTTGCTGGAAGAATTGGAAATCCGATGCTCACCAAAGAGGATTATGACCAGATTGATGCTGAAGAACTTGAGTTGATGGACATCAAGTGGTGTTTAGCCAGTGCTGTAAGAAGAGAAGAAAAATTCAAACAAATCACCGGAAGAGATGATTTTCATGACATTGCTACATCTCCGTTAGGGTTTGATAAATCAAAGGTTACTTGTTTTCGTTGCCGAGAAAAAGGGCATTTTAAACGAGAGTGCACAAACAGAGAAGCAACCAGAAGACAAGATCCGTTTGGAAACAACGATTATCATCGAAAAGCAATTTATCATCAGACTGCACAACAACCGTCATCATCGCGTGCTATTGAAAATGAAAAGAAGAAAGCTTATCTAGTAAATCAGGATGATGAAAGATTGCCAGAGGTATTTAGCTGGGACAAATACGTTCTGGCTGATTCAGCATTTGTTGCTCAAATCTTGGAAGAAGAAGCAATCAAATTTAAGCCAAAAAGAACGAAGATTTTCAGATCATCTGAAAGTGATGAAGACACTGATGATGAGGAAGAGTACATTAATAATGCTAGAAAAAATTTAGACTCATTCAATTTTAATTTGTTTTTTGTAGATAAGATCGAGATATTGAATGAGAAGAAGGCTGCTAGAATGAAGAGAGAGTTGGAAGCAAGAAGAATTGCTGAAGAAAAGGCAAAAATGGAAGCTGAAAAAGCAAAAGTTGAAAAAAATTCGACAGAAAAGGTTGAAGATGAAGAGTGTGAGGGAAAAGTAGAATTTGATGAAGTACCAATGATTGAGAAGGTGGTGGAAAAAATTGTTGAAGTGGAGAAAATAGTTGAAAAGATCATCGAAGTTGAGTAAATCGTCGAAGTTGAAAAAATCGTCGAAGTTGAGAAGATTGTTGAGGTTGAGAAGATTGTTGAAGTCATGAAACCTTGTCTAAAATGTTTGGAATATTGCAAACATTGTGAAGAAAATGAGAAGAAGTATCGAGAACTAGAAGAGTTGAAAGAAAAATTGTTGTTTGATGTGAAGTATGTGAAAGAATCGTATGATGTGCTGAACAGAACGTTGATAATTTGAACAAGACAAATCTAGAAATGGGAGCTGGTCAAACAATGATGAGTTCAACATTAATGACGAAGCAAAAAGTCATCAATGAGTATATTGAAGATTGTGCTAAGCTGAAGCAGGATTTGGAACTCGAAAAGATTGAAAATGAAAGAATCAAGTGATTGCTGCTGAGTTATACAACTTGTGATTATTTGATTGATAGAGTTTATCCTACTGTTGCAGGTCTTGAAGCTTTTCAAGAAAAAAAGACGGAAGATACAGATGCTGGTAAGAAACAAAGTGTCAAGTATAACAAGTGTCCGTCTCCGATCTGGGAAAGTTATTCTCCCAGAAAGCCAAATGAGGAACGATTAAAAAAGGCAATCAACATAAAGTTAAAGTCTGAAACCATTGATGAGTTACCAGACAACATTGACGTCACATTCACAGCGTCTGACACTGATCATGAGTCTGAGTTATTAAAGAAAGTGGTCGATCAGGTGTTGGATATGGATGAAGAGTCAAAGTCGAAGTCTAAATCTGAAAGTTCGAGTTCATCAGACAAGAGTCCGAGTTCATCAGACAAGAGTCCGAGTTCCCCGGTCAAACGGGTTTACAATAAAGAATTTATGTTATAAAAAAATAATTTGAATGATGAACCAATCAAAGTGGCGTATACTTTAAATGATTCTGACAAATTATTTTCTAATGAAGAATTTTCCAATAAGAAGTGTCAAAACTGAAATGATTAACAAGGTTTTCAAATTAACAGAAATTAATATTTCTGAAATAAAAGATGTAAATCTTTCTGAAAAACCTAAAAAGTAGACTTCAAGAGTTCAACAAAGATTGAACTAGAAGAAATGTTACAGTTCTGGTTCTGGTTTTCAAAAGAAACCAAACCATAACAGTAATTTCAAAAAGAAAGGATTGGGTTTTATTCCACCTGTAAATTATAAAAATGAGAAAAATTATAAACCAAAAACTAAATTTGTTTCAGGTACAAGTTCCGAAGAAGAAAAGGAGAAGCAGTTCAGAAAACAGTCAAACAAAGAGTTTTTCGCTGAAAAACAAAAGGCTGTGATGAAGGAATATGAACCGAGGGTTGAAAGAAGAACCTGTTACAAATGCAGAAAGGTTGGACACATTGCTTGGAATTGCACCAAGTCCACTTATACAAAACAGTGAGTTACTTCTAACTCAGATTTGAAAAAGAATTGTGATGATAAAACAGAACAACCAACAGGAAAATTCAAAGTGTTCAAAAATTCGACCTTTGAAGCTGGTGAAAGTTCGAAACGTTTTTACAAAAGAAAAGTAGATTTGAACAAACAAAAATGGGTTGTTAAATCTGAAACTTGTTCTGACAATGAATCTGACTCATCAAAGTCAGAGGAGTCATTTGTTGTGAAAAATGATGAGAATTCCGTTCCAGAAATGAACGATGTAAACTTTCCGCCATTGTCAAAAGAAAACTTGAAGTTGAAAGTTGGAAAGATTGAAATCTCAAATCAATTCTTCCCTGGTAAAGAAGAATTTGATGCTGAAAAGGCTTTTAACGGAAAAGTGAAATATATTTTTGGGAAAATGGTTGACGGGAAGGTGAAAGGAGCAAAAGAGTTTTATAAATAAAAAAGATGGTGGAGTGAAGATGACTCACAATCACCCAAGACTGGTCAGGCTTGGGTGACAGCATTCTCTACTTAAAATCCTGACTAGCCAGAGCTTCCAATGTTGGTAATCGTGGAGCAGGAATCGGCATCTTTCTTGAAAAAATTCAAAATTGTCATATTTCGATTTACAAGTGGTATTGGTTGATAAGTATCTACAAGTGGTTAATCAAGGTCATTAAGTTGAACTTGATTTAACTTTCATACAAGTGGTTGAGAAAACCAAGTGATGAAACCCCATAAACTAATTTTCCAGAAAAACCATTTGATTAAAACAAACTTAAGTGTTTTGAAATCATAATGGGAAAATAGTTTGTTGTCAGGGGGAGTTCTGATTGTTTATGCCAAGTGGATGGCGATTTGAAGTAATTCACATCGGTTTGTCAAATTTTCTTTAAATGATTTTGAATTTTAGGGGGAGTAAGAAATTTGAAAAATAAAAAAACATTTGAAAATTTTGAAAAAAGCCAAAAACATGAGAAAATGAAAATGAGTTTTGTTGTGAAATAGAGGAAATGATAGTACATCAGTGGACTATCACAGCATGCTAAAGAATTGGAAAGTCAAAATGTAATAAACGGTCTCACTAAAGATGTGACGATAGGCTCTGCTAGACTAGTAGATTTGCGATAACGATACAAACTTAAATGAAAAAGCCTAGTTCTAGTGGGAAACGCGGTTGAAAGCATAGTACTTAGTTTTATCCTTCGTGACTGTGTACCAACTCAGTAATCCCTGAATGCTAAAAGAGCATAAAAACCGGTCAGTTTGTGAACTTTCACAACTTGCTGAAAAAGTCGTTGTGATTGTGCATTTCATTTTGCAAAGATTTAAACTTGTTTGATTTCTTTATTTTGTTTAAGCATTGGACATCCTCTGCGTATACGTGAGTATCGAACTGGATGTTAATGTCTAAACGTTCTGCTTTATTTTCTTTGGTGTTTTGTTTAAAGCTTGGATCACCTCTGCGTATATGTGAATATCGAACTGGTGGTTAAGATCTAAACATTTTCAACTTGTTTTTATTTCTTATTTTGTTTAAACATTGGACTTTCTCTGCGTATCGAAAGATCGACCTGATTGTTAATGTTTAAACATTCTGTGTTGTTTTCGCACATATCACAGTTGATGAAAGTTTAAAGACATTACTTGAGTCAGTGTATTGCATGATGAGGGGATATGCTGAGATCGTGGGGTCCATAAGAATTTAGTGCAAAATTAATATACCTTAACGTATCGGTAAGCATTTCGAAAGTTTTTAGATTGAGTTTAAGAGGACAACAATATCGTCAATCTATGTGAATCGTTTAGAACTTAAAGTGTTTAAAGCTCAACGGTGCTAGTGATTGGTCTCAAAAACTGATATGATCCTCTTTCGCAAACTCACAAAAATATTGTCTGTAAATATTTCTTTATTACTTTCAATTAGTATGTTTTAGCATAAAATTTTGAAAAATCCAAAAAGATTTGATTTCATATTATTTTCGACAACTGATGTTGAAAAGTTGATTTTCAAAATTCCGAGTGATAAACATGACGACAATAGAGTTGGGAGAGTTTGTTTTGAAATGAGATTTGAATTTAAAATGATTAAATGGTTTAAAAATTAATGAAAGTGTCAAATTTTGAATGATATTCTTACAAATGGTCAATCAGTGATTAAAATTGTTAATAAGTGTGAAATTTACTTTTGAGGTAGAGACTGTGCAGGTTAGCCAGGTTTCGATTCCTATAGCTTAGCAGAGTTTGAGCCAGGTTCCTGATCCTGTTGCTACGGAAAGCCAGGAGACGTTCTGAACCTGTGGAAATGCTATGACAGATTACGATCCCGGATCAACTTAAAGGGGAGTCTGCTAGCAAAGGGGAGTCTGAAGTTGAAAGAGCCAGTTTTTGATCCTGAAAGATTGTTAAAGATAGAAATTGATGAAAAGTCTAGAGCCAAGTTCAATCCTGAGGTTCTCGCAAGCTGCTGATACTGAAGAACTTAAGGAATCAAGAGATCTGATCAAGAGAAGAGAGAGCCAGGAATAAGATTCTGAGAATGATTGAGAGAAAGAGAAGATTGAAGACTAGATCAGCATTCAAGAGGGAGGTTAGCTGCTGATAGAAGATGAAAGAGATTGAAAGTTGCTTACAGTGTCAGATACTTTGGACAGTGAGAGAAGACAGATCAAGACAGAAGATATGCTGAAGACATGCCGAAGACTTCGTCAACATCCAAGGGGGAGTCTGTTGGTGCATATGTCTGTTGACTTCGTCTTGTATCGAGTCGTTTATCCAGATAGGATAGAATGGAACTCAGTTTACGAGAAAATAGGTTTTGTGTGGTGATAGTCCATTTCGCACGAAATGGATCTTGCTCATTCCGTGTGAAATGCCACCTCTATATACACTTGAGCTTTCAAATCATTTGTAATGATTCTGATTCCGGTGCCGAGGTGCTGCCGAAGTGTCTACTGCCTGTAAAACGTTGATATATCAATATACAAGACAATTAAAGTGATTCTGTGTGTAAATCAAGCTGATTCAAATTCGATACGTTTGTTTCCGCCTGTCGTATTGATTAGAACTCTTCTGAACGACTCATTTTGGTCGTTCAAACGATCCTACACTCGCAAGGCAGTAAAATAACTTTGTATACAAAACCCCAACATACTCATGATAATTGTATTCTTACAAATACTCAATAACTGTTGTTTTGGTCAAAAATTACCGAAGCAATTTAGTGATCAAATTAGTAAAGTGAGGTAGTGTGCTAGAAAGTGTCTTGAAAATATGCCGGTTAAGTTATTTAGAAAATCAGTATTCAGGATACGGCTCAGGATATTGAGCTGTATCTATGATCAAACTATGAGCAAAAAAGTAAAGTAAACGACACGAGATGTACGAGGAAAGCCCTTGATCAATCTAGATCGCCGGCATAAAACCTCGGGAGCTGACAATCGCAGCTGCCTTGTTCTTCTTATTACTTCAAACGTCAGGATACAGTGCAGGATATAGACCAGATCGCTAAGTGTTACAATGCTTTTGAATGAAAGTGAGAATTGCTTGTGAGTGAGTGTTAGAGTGTAGCGAGTGTGAATGTGATGTCCTATTCGATCTGGTATACCCACCTATTTATAGTTACAAAGTGTAAACTAAAATTCCTATAAATATGGGATACTCCCGAATATTCCATAAGTAGCCGTTTGGAACCAAAGAAAGCGGGCTTAACGTCTTTCCTTGAACAACTTGGACCGAGTCTTCCGCGGAATGAGTCTTCGTGAACGTTACTAGCTTCTAACCCACGTACCAGCACATAATCCGTTAGTAATCCTGAGGATACTATTCAGGATGTTACCAATATCCTGAATCAGCATCCCGGATGTAATCAGACACTATATTATCAAGATATAAATCAAGATACTTTCCAGGATATAGGCTCAAAATTCCGCCCATAACAATTGTCCCCAAAAATGTTACCGTTTGTTATCCTGCACTAACGGTTACATTTTTACGAAGACCGAGGTAATTAATCAGATAAGACCAATGATGTGACCGTTTTCAACTACCCAGCCTATATTTACTCATCATGCCCTATATCTTCTCATCCTCATCTCTTTTTTAATCATAATCGACAAGGAAAAGGTAACATTCTCTCTCTCATCTTCATATTCATCTTTATCCTTCTTCTCCGGCGAAAAATTCAGGTAACCAAATGCCAAGACAAACAAGATCCAGTTCAGGTGACTCGGCTCCTACATTCATCCAACAGAACCTTCTCCAAGAACCGGAGAAGGAAATATGTACCTTCGATAGTGCCCACCTGTCAGCCTTGAAATCCTCCGGCATCTTCCCGGAAGGAACCGTGTTTAGACCGTTTGACCGGGAAATCCAGTCGGATATGGTCTCCAGCGAGTGGATATGCTTCAGAGCTTTCCCTTTTACCCTAGGGCTACAATTCCCCTTTCCGGACTTCATCACCGAATTCTTTAATGTCACCAAAATCTCTTTTAGCCAAACCATGCCAATGCTCTGGCGTGTTTTGTCTGTTCTTGACCAAATCAAGAGAAACCACATTCCTGATCTTTCCGTCCATGATCTGCCCCTAGCTTACAAGCTTAGATGCCATGGATCATGTAGATTTCTGTTTTATTCTACTTCCAGTGACCCATTGATACTTCGTGCCACCAGGAACGAGGATGGTTGGCAATCCAAGTTTTTCTTTGTAAAAAGGGATTCAATCCCTGGTGGAACGGATTATCCGATGAGATGGTTGAAGAAGGGTAGGATTTAGGGTTTAAAGATGATCCTGCCTCTTATCCTGCTTTATATCCTGAACTGACCAATTTCATTTTCTCTGTTGTGTATGCAGCTGATTTCAGGAAGATTGCACCTCCCCTTGCTGATTCTCAAAAAAGAATAGACGCCATCAGACTGCTTTCAGAAGCAGAGAGAAGCTTTAACCCATCTCCACCAACTCCAAGCCCTCTTTCAAGCGCAAACATGTATGGTAAGAATCCTGCAAGATATCCTGTACACACATGTTTTTATTTGATATTCTTAGGAGAGATTTAGAATTTTACTCCCTGTGTGCAGATTCCAGCAAAGTTCCAGTCTATCTAGACCTTGATGAACTCGACAGCTACCCAACTCCAGCCACAGTCAAGAAGGAGACTCCTGCTGCTACTAGCTCCAAGCCACTCCCGGCTCCCAAGGCCAATCCAAGAACTCGTGCTTCCACAGCAAAAAAGAGGAAAGGTCTTGAAGTCAGTGCTCCAGGTTCAGAAGGGTTCTCCTATGATGAACTCAGTTTCTCTGATTCCTTAGAGCCAATGACATCCTTCCTTAACAAGGTAATATCCTGACACATATCCTACACATATATCCTGCACGTATATCCTAATAGGATATCCTGACAGGATATCCTGGTCAATACATTCTAACTCATACCTGAAATTAATGTGCAGGGTCTCTAGCATTTGCTCCACTTGTATAATGATACTTGTGGTACTGTTGCACTCCATGAAGCCAGGATCAAACAGCTTGAAAACACCGTCGCTGATCAAGGTGCCATTGCCGAAGCGAAGGGCCGGCACTACGAAAGCCTGCTGAAAAAGGTCACCCAAGACGCTGAGCTCAAACTTGCCACCGTTCAAATGGATCATGATCAAGCCTTGGTCAATTTCCGGGAGGGAATCAAGGCTTCTGCTATCGTCTCCCTGTTACAAGCACGCATCAAGATGGCCTACGAGGCTAAGGAGACGGGCCTTGTTTGTCCATCTTGGCCAGTTGAATCCTGGGTGGCCAAGCTAAAGGAGCTTGGAGGCAAAGCTGTGCCACTTCCTGTTGAAGCTGGTGAGTCTTCTAAGTCAGCAGAGGTGGTGATCCAGGTTGGAGACAAGAAGGATGCTGGAGCGGATGCTGGGATGGATACTGGTGAGGATGCTGCTCAGGATGCTGGTGCTGAGAAGTCTGAGAAGGTTGGAGAGGATGCCGCTGTGTGAGGGCATTTAGGTGGGCGATGACGGATATACGTGCCAAGGCCAGAGCCCACCTTTTTAAATTTGAATGTTGGTCTGTAATCCTTTAAACAATTTACTTTTCTGCACTTTACTTTTCTGCACCTGAACAATTTACATTTCCTGCATGCTTTTTGAACAATACAACAGTTGGAGGTGGATGGGTCTCGGTTTGAGATGAAACCTTCAACTGTTGGGTAAATATGGTAAGGAACTATTAGTGCTCTTAGTGGATGGGCCTTGTTTTGAGGTGAAACTAAGAGCACATCTTTTGGTATGTTAATAATATAACTTCTCTTTTGACTTTATTATTGTTGTCATTAATATGAAAATTTTACTTGTGAAAACTGTTTGGTTTGTACATTTTTAGGAATATATATTATAAATGTATCCTGGGAGATATCCTGAAAGATATCTTGATAAGGATATTGAAATACAACCTATAAATTGTCCAAATAAAAAGGAGAGATCATACCAGAGATTCTTAGAGAATCAATTTCAATCCTCCATTATAAGTTTGTCCCCAGTGCATACTTATAAACTTGGATCCATCCTTTGAACAATATAATGTATGTCCCCTGTGTTTAACACAGAAACGCAAATGTATTTATATTTTGACTCAAATAAATTCCGAATACCCCGGGGCAAAACCCATGATATCCTGAAATGAATCCTTAGCATACTTCGGATAAACCCTTAATATCCTGTGGATAAACCCTGATATCTGGGGATAAACCCTAAATTTCATGCGCTACAGGCGAGAGTGTATAAACTCCAATTCTTAGAAAGGTGAAAACCTTTAAACCTTAGAGAGTATGAAAATACTCTTTCGTGGAAGAAATGCCGCCGAGGTTCTTTAGCTTGGTCTCCCAGGCACCAACATCCCAAGAAGGGCTTTCAAAGCCTAATGATTTGGCTTCATGGGCCATCTTCAACCTGGCTTGAAGGAGAGAAATGACGACGGAACTCTTGAGGCTTTCCCGGTAGCTGACCATATCCCGTTCATACTGTACGTGGGCAGCTTCAAGATCGGTCTGGGCTTGAAGAGTAGCCTTGTTGAGAGCGGTTTGATGTTCTTGAGTCATAGCTTTAAATTTCTGCTCGTAATGACGAGATTTGGCGGCTGCAATCATGCCTTGATCGGAGATTGTGATTTCAGCTTCCTTTAGCTTGGTTTCAAGTGTCTTGTTAAGCTTGCAGGATTCTTGATATAGGTGAACCAAATGCTCAAGACCCTA
Source organism: Helianthus tuberosus (assembly GCA_030545235.1). Classification (NCBI taxonomy): domain Eukaryota; kingdom Viridiplantae; phylum Streptophyta; class Magnoliopsida; order Asterales; family Asteraceae; genus Helianthus; species Helianthus tuberosus. Next base: position 46,335,395 of record CM060414.1, on the reverse strand, counting down.
CAAAGGTAAGAGGACAGGTATTAATATTGATAAATCTTTGAAAATAATGTAAGCCGCAGGATGTGATATGAGAATACTAACCTGGTTAAGAAAGGAAGTCATAAACCCGCTAGCTTCAATGAACCCGTGCTTCTCATAAGGAAATGTGTCAGAAATGACAGGGGAATCAGGCTCTTTCCTTTTGCGGGAACTTGAACTCCGGGGCTTGGTAGCCGGTGAAGGTTTGGGAATAATGATGGCTTTGGAACTGCTGGGTTTGGATGTGGCTGTGGTCTTGGGGCTAGGCTCTTTCTTGACCTGGATCTGATCAGAATAACTGTCCAATTCGTCGAGGTCAAAGACTTCAGGGATCTTGGCCGGTGCTGTATAAAGGGAAAAGTTTTACTCTTCATTTTATTATCATACTGTTTTGACTAATTATTTTGAAAGTAATCTTTACCAGACATTTCAGATGATGAGTATTGACTGGAACTCGGGACGTGTGTGGTGAAAGTCCTGTCTATTGCAGGTAACTGGTAAACAGTATTGATTCTTTCTTCTGACTCAGCGGTAGGGGGAGCGACTTCCTTGAAGTTCACTGCATAAAGATCAAAAAGAAGGATATTAATAGAAGATAAAAATCAAATGGTCTATGAGAATATTTATGACCCTACCGGTGGTTAACCACTCCACCGGAAGGTTGGCACCCTCAGCAATGGAGTCTCGTTTGACAAAGAAAAATTTGCGTTGCCATCCGTCTTCGTTTTTGGTGGCTTTAAGAATCAGGGGTTTGCTGGAGGTCGAGAAGAGCAAGAACCGGCTAGAGCCATTGGATCGGAGGCGATAAGCAATAGGCAAATCCTTGATGCGGAGGTCGGAGCAATGGAGGTTTTTGATTTGATTAAGTACAATTAGTACTCTCCAAACCATGGGCATGGTTTGAGCAAAAGAGATGCCGGTGGTTCGAAAGAATTGCATCATGAATTCGGTGAAAGGGTATCGAAGACCTAGCGAAAAAGGATATGCTGGAAAACAAACCCATTCAGTGGAAGAAACATCCGATCGGATTGACTGATCGAATGGTCTAAAAACCGTGTTCTCAGGGAAAGCGCCGGAGGCTCTCAAAGCTGCAATGTCTGCGTTGTCAAAAGCACAGATCTCCTTTTCGGGATTTTTGAGGAGATTCTGATGGGTGAAGGTCTCGGCATCCATTGCAAGTAAGGCGATGTAAATTGATAGAAAGTAAATCAGAAATGGAGAATTACCTGAAGGTTCTGTTGAAGATATCTGCTTTTCAAACAAGAAAAGAGAAGATATAGGGGCATTGTGGATCTCCATTGAACAAAAAGCGCGTTGGAAGTTACGATGTGATCTTGACCGTCGCTTCGTTTTAAATGCCTTGAGTTATGGGATAAGATTTTTGAAATATATCCGTTGGATTGGTATACCAACCGATATATTTGGGGACAATTGTTATGGGTCATTTTCTGAGTATACATATCCTGACTAATATCCCGCTTTTACTTGTTTATTTGTGACCAGGATACTGGACGGGGATATTGCTAACATCCTGGGCGATATCCTAATCTTGAGTGAATTAAACACGTGCAGGTTAATGGCTGTAAGTTACTAACGGTCATCAGGACTTCTTCTCCTCAAGACTCGGGCGTATTTGTTATGAGGAAGCCGTTGAACCCGAAAGACTTGGTCCTCAACGTTCGAGTGAGAATATTTGCTGGATCCCGGAAGTTTAGGATAGTTTGTTACATTATCTTTACTATAAATAGATGGGGGCGGATCAGTTTAAGGCACACAATCTTTCACTTACACTCTCGTACACTTTTACTCACTGTAAACACCACACTCAAACACTTGTATTCGAATTACATTGTAACACATAGTCGATCCGCACCACATCCTGCACTGTATCCTGATATTTGAAGTAATAGAAGAACAAGGCAGCTGCGATTGTCAGCTCCCGAGGTTTTATGCCGGCGATCTAGATTGATCAAGGGCTTTCCTCGTATATCACGTGTCCACCTTTACATTTCTGCTCATTGTTTGATCATAGATACAACTCTATATCCTGAGCCGTATCCTGAAACTGTTTTCATATCTAATTTTGTTAATACATTTTTCATACATATTTCTAGCACACTACCTCACTTAACTAATTTGATCACTTAATTGCTTAGGTAATTTTTGACCAAAACAATTTGGCGCCCACCGTGGGGCAAGTGGTGCTACTTTTACTAAAAATCTTTGCAAAATCATTAATCGGTTTTCTATTTTCTAAACTTTTTGCCACATTGTTTACAATGGCCTCAAGATCAAACATGAGCTCTTCCACTATGTCTGCTACAACCTCTGCTACCACTGGTTCGGTGCTTCCACCACCTCCTCTAAGGATGCCGTTTTCTTCACAACCTCAAGATGTTATCCCTACTCGGAGTGTCCAGGGATCTGCTCCCGTTTTAGCCTCTAACGATGAAATTTTGACTTTATTTGGAAGTGTGCAGGAACAAATGAGGCAGCAACAGGAGACTAACCAAATGCTATTAAGAGAAATACAACTCTTAAAAGGTAGCTCGAGTAGACCCGCTGAAGAAACTATCACTCCTATACAGCCCAGGGCTTTGAACTTCAGTTCCGCAGTTTACACTGAGGATAATAGGGGGAATATCGTCCCAAGCCATTCTCAGAATCATACCCCTGAGATACCCTCTTCGGTCAGGATATCGACTGTGAGAAGTTCAGGATATGCTTCAGGATATGGCCAAAATCCTCAGAACGGTAATGTGTCAAATAATAATATTCTTGCTACTAACAACAATGGCTCTTTGCAGGATGCTGGTATGACGTCAACATTTACCAGGGAGCTCCAGAAATTGAAGGACATGATATCCAGTGTACCTGGAGTAGGCTAGCCAATTCCGGAAGTATCCCAAGACAGCCACAGGATATCCCGCTTTGCATATCCTATCTGTGATGCTGAAATCCCAAAAAGATTTCAGACTCCCAACATGAAACTGTATGATGGGACTACGGATCCTAAAGAGCATATTGCCCAGTATAGGGAAAGAATGGAGATTAACCCTATCCCTCCGGAGCTCAAGGAAGCATGCTTATGCAAGGGATTTGGTTCTACTCTGACAGGATCAGCCTTAAAATGGCTGTTGAACGTTCCTCCTCACTCAATTACTTCGTTTGCTCATTTGGTTAATTTATTTAACAGTCAATTTTCTTGTAGTCGGAGTTTTGAGAAACTAACCAGTGATCTCTATAGGATAACTCAAGGGCCTCAGGAATCCTTGAGGGATTATGTGAACAAATTCAGTCGAGAATCCTTGGATATCCCACATCTTGATGTTGCAACAGCTGTGCAAGCTTTTAAGATGGGATTACAAAAGGATTCTCAGTTTTATCAGGATCTTGTAATGAATCCCTGCAGGAATCTCGACGAAGCTCGTAACAGGGCTTTGAGATATATCCGTCTGGAAGATGACAAGAAGATGCAGGAGAGGATGAACTCTACCTCAACCTATGAATCAACTAACAGGAAATCGGAGACCTCGTATAAGCCATATCGCTCCAGGCCATATGGCAGAAATGATAACAAGAAAGTGAATGCTGTTGAAGACGAGGATCCTGAAGAATATCCTGACTTATCTGAATACTGCTTTTCTGTTAATATACCTGAATTAATGTATGCTATGCAGGGCTTAGGAGACAAAGCTAGGTGGCCTCGGAAGAACCAGCAGAAAGCTGATTGGAAGGATAAGTCCAAATGGTGCGCCTTCCACGAAGACTTCGGACACATGACCGAGGATTGCATTGCTTTAAGGAAAGAAATAAGCTACCTGTTAAGCAAGGGGTATCTTAAGGACTTGCTGGGAAAAAAGAAGAATAAAGGGCAGGATCCCGAGAAGGATCCTGAACGAGCAGCGTCACCCCCAGCAGATGCCAAGATAATTAACTTTATTTCAGGAGGATCTGACATTTGTGGGACTTCGTATTCGGCGGCCAAGAGACATGCAAAGGAAGCTAAGAGTGAGAGAGGGGACAGACCAGTTAGGATGACTACCCTCACAACTGATAAAATGATTACTTTCGATAGTGATGACAGGGATACTGTTCAGGATCCTCACCATGATGCTTTAGTAATAACATTATATGTGGCTAACCATTTTGTACGCAGGATACTGGTAGACAACGGTAGTTCTGTCAATATAATTCAGCTGGAAACGTTGAAGAGGATGAATGTATCTCCGATGGACATTACTTCGAAGTCCACTGTGCTTGTTGGTTTCAGTGGAGAAGTTAGAAATACAGTAGGGGAGATAAAGTTACCAGTATATGTTGAAGGGGTCAACTCAATACAACGCTTCTGTGTGATGGACTCCTTATCCTGCTATAACATCATACTGGGAAGACCATGGATTCACGATATGAAGGCTGTGCCATCAACATATCACCAATGCATCAAGATCCCTACTCCTTGGGGGGTTGCCAAGGTGGAGAGTGATCAACAGGAAGCGAAAGAATGCTACTCATCCTCAATGAAATCCTCAACTAAGCCTAGTACAGCATAGCAATTAAAGATGCGGGCCCAGGATATTGTGGAGGATTCGGAGCAGGATGTGAAGAAAATCATCCTGGATCAGGATAATCCTGATATCTCGGTGCTCGTAGGAACCAGTATCCCTCAGGATATTGAAGAACAGTTAACTAACTTTTTGAAATGCAGGATGTCAACGTTTGCATGGAAGCATGAGGATATGACAGGGATATCCAAAGACATTATCACTCACAAGCTTGGAATTGACAAATCATTCAAGCCTGTTCAACAAAAAAGAAGAAAATTTGCTCCTGAGCGGAATGCGATTATCCAAGAGGAAGTTGAAAGGTTGTTGAAGTCCAGGATGATCAGAGAAGTCAAGTTTCCAAGATGGCTAGCTAACGTAGTTGTGGTACAGAAGAAAAACGGGAAATGGAGAGTCTGTGTAGACTACATGGACTTGAACAAGGCTTGTCCTAAAGACCCATTTCCTCTCCCTCATATCGATGCAATGGTAGATGCTACTGCTAGACATGAGATGTTAACATTCATGGACGCATCCTCAGGATTTCAGCAGATTCAAATGGAGCCTTCGGATCAGGAAGATACTGCTTTCATGACACCAACAGGTATATATTGCTATACTGCTATGCCTTTCGGTTTGAAAAATGCAGGTGCAACATACCAGAGATTGGTAAACATGATGTTCAAGGATAAGCTGGGGGACACCATGGAGGTATATATCGATGATATGGTGGTGAAATCTAAAAAGGCTGAGGATCACCTCCAGGATATCAAGGGAGCATTTGATATCCTGGATCGATACAACATGAAGCTGAATCCTGCTAAATGCCATTTCGGAGTGGGGGCAGGAAAGTTCTTTGGATATATGGTGACAAAAAGGGGGATAGAAGCAAGCCCAGAGCAGATCAAAGCTACCCTGGATATAAAATCACCCTCAAATATGAAGGACGTACAAAGGTTGACAGGCCAATGGTGCGCCTTCCACGAAGACTTCGGACACATGACCGAGGATTGCATTGCTTTAAGGAAAGAAATAAGCTACCTGTTAAGCAAGGGGTATCTTAAGGACTTGCTGGGAAAAAAGAAGAATAAAGGGCAGGATCCCGAGAAGGATCCTGAACGAGCAGCGTCACCCCCAGCAGATGCCAAGATAATTAACTTTATTTCAGGAGGATCTGACATTTGTGGGACTTCGTATTCGGCGGCCAAGAGACATGCAAAGGAAGCTAAGAGTGAGAGAGGGGACAGACCAGTCAGGATGACTACCCTCACAACTGATAAAATGATCACTTTCGATAGTGATGATAGGGATACTGTTCAGGATCCTCACCATGATGCTTTAGTAATAGCATTATATGTGGCTAACCATTTTGTACGAAGGATACTGGTAGACAATGGTTGTTCTGTCAATATAATTCAGCTGGAAACGTTGAAGAGGATGAATGTATCTCCGATGGACATTACTTCGAAGTAATTCAGCTTCATGTTATACTGATCCAGGATATCAAATGCTCCTTTAATATCCTGGAGGTGATCCTGAGCTTTCTTTGATTTTACCACCATATCGTCAATGTACACCTCCATGGTGTCCCCCAGTTTGTCTTTGAACATCATGTTTACCAATATTTGGTATGTTGCACCTGCATTTTTCAAACCAAAAGGCATAGCTGTATAACAATAAATACCTGTTGGCGTCATGAAGGCAGTATCCTCCTGGTCAGAAGGCTCCATTTGGATTTGTTGAAATCCTGAGGATGCGTCCATGAAGGTCAGCATTTCATGCCCGGCAGTGGCATCTACCATCGCATCAATGTGGGGAAGAGGAAATGGGTCTTTAGGACAAGCTTTGTTCAAGTCTGTGTAGTCTACACAAACTCTCCATTTCCCATTTTTCTTCTGTACCACAACCACGTTTGCTAGCCACCTTGGGAACTTAACCTCTCTGATCATCCTGGACTTCAATAATCTCTCAACTTCCTCTTGAATAATCGTATTCCGCTCAGGAGCAAACTTCCTTCTTTTTTGTTGAACAGGCTTGAATGATTTATCAATTCCAAGCTTGTGAGTGATGACGCCTTTGGATATGCCTGTCATATCCTCATGCTTCCATGCAAACGTTGACATCCTGCATTTCAAAAAGTTAATTAACTGTTCTTCAATATCCTGAGGGATATTGGTTCCTACGAGCACCGAAATATCGGGATTATCCTGGTCCAAGATAATTTTCTTCACATCCTGCTCCGGATCCTCCATGATATCCTGGGCCCGCGTCTTTAATTGCTATGCTGCACTAGGCTTGGTTGAGGATTTCATCGAGGATGAGTAGCATTCTTTCGCCTCCTGCTGATCACTATCAACTTTGACAACTCCCCAAGGGGTAGGGATCTTGATGCATTGGTGATACGTTGATGGCACGGCCTTCATATCGTGAATCCATGGTCTTCCCAATATGATGTTATAGCAGGATAGGGAATCCATTACACAGAAACGTTGTATCCAGTTGACTCCTTCAACGTATACTGGTAACTTTATCTCTCCCACTGTGTTTCTAGCCTCTCCACTGAACCCAACAAGCACGGTAGACTTTGAAGTGATATCCATTGGAGATACATTCATTCTCTTCAGAGTCTCTAGTTGGATTATGTTGACGGAGCTGCCATTATCAACCAATATCCTGCGTACAAAATGGTTAGCCACATATAATGTTATTACCAGAGCATCATGGTGAGGATCCTGGACAGTATCCCTGTCATCAGCATCAAATGTGATCACTTTGTCAGTTGTGAGGGAAGTCATCCTAACAGGTTTATCTCCCCTTTCGGCCTTAGCTTCTTTTGCATGTCTCTTTGCTGCCGAATACGAAGTCCCACAAATGTCGGATCCTCCCGAAATGAAGTTGATTATCTTGGCATCCGCGGGAGGTGATGCTGCTCGCTCCGGATCCTTCTCAGTATCCTGACCCTTATTCTTCTTTCTTCCTAAGAGATCTTTCAGATATCCCTTGCTTAGAAGATAGCTTATTTCTTTCCTTAGAGCAATGCAATCCTCAGTCACATGTCCGAAATCTTCGTGGAAAGCGCACCATTTTGACTTATCTTTCCAATCAGCCTTTTGTTGATTCTTTCGAGGCCACCTAGCCTTGTCTCCTAGACCCTGCATGGCATACATCAATTCAGGAATGTTAACAGAAAAGCAATATTCAGACAACTCAGGATACTCTTCAGGATCCTCATCTTCGACAGCATTCACTCTCTTGTTTTCATTTCTACCATATGGCTTAGGCCGATATGACTTGAATGAGGATTCTGACTTCCTGTTAGTTGTCTCATAAGTGTTAGATGAGTTCATGCTTTCTTGCATCTTTCTGTCATCCTCCAATCGAATATATCTTAGGGCCCTGTTTCGAGCTTCATCCAAGTTCCTGCATGGGTTCATTACAAGATCTTGATAAAATTGAGAATCTTTTTGCAGCCCCATCTTGAAAGCTTGCACAGCTGTTGCAACATCAAGATGAGGAATGTCTAGGGATTCCCGGCTGAACTTGTTCACATAATCCCTAAAGGGATTCCTGAGCCCCCTGTGTTATCCTGTAGAGATCACTTGTTAATTTTTCAAAGCTTCTACTACAAGAAAACTGACTATTAAATAAATTTACTAAGTGAGCAAAAGATGTAATCGAATGTGGAGGAACATTCAAGAGCCATTTCAAGGCTGATCCTGTTAAGGTTGAACCAAAACCCTTGCACAAGCATGCTTCCTTGAGATCCGGAGGGATAGGGTTAATCTCCATTCTTTCCCTATACTGAGCAATATGCTCCTCAGGATCCGTAGTTCCGTCGTAAAGCTTCATGTTGGGGGTTTGGAATCTCTTTGGGATCTCAGCATCACAGATAGGATATGCAAAACGAGATATCTTGTGGCTGTCTTGGGACACTTCCGGGATCGGCTGGACCACCCCGGGTACACTAGATATCATGTCCTTCAACTTCTGAAGTTCCCTAGTACGCGCTGATGTCACACCTGTATCCTGCAAAGATCCACTATTGTTAGTAGCATGAGTATTATTATTATTTGACACGTTACCCGTTGGAGGATTTTGCCCATATCCTGAAGCATATCCTGAGCTCCTCATGGTTGACATCCTGACCGAGGAGGGTATTTCAGGAGTATGATTCTGAGGAAGGCTGGGCACAATATTCCCCCGGTTATCCTCAGTATACACAGCTGAACTGAAGTTCAAAGTTCTGGGATGTAATGGAGTGACAATATCCTCAGCAGATCTGCTCGAGCCAGACTTCAGGAGTTGTATTTCCCTCAATAGCATTTGGTTTGTTTCCTGTTGCTGCCTCATTTGTTCCTGCACACTTCCAAATAAGGTTAGAATTTCATCATTAGAAGCTAAAACGGGAGCAGATTCCGGAACACTGCGAGTAGGGATAATATCCTGAGGTCGTGAAGAGGCTGGCATCCTTGGAGGAGGTGGTGGAAGCACCGAACCGGTAGTAGCAGAAGTCATAGCAGACACAGTGGAGGAGCTCATGTTTGATCTTGAGGCCATTGTGGACAATGTGGCAAAAAGTTTTGAAAATAGAAAGCCGATTAGCGATTTCATAAAAATTTTTAGTAAAGAGAGCACCACTTGCCCCACGGTGGGCGCCAAATTGTTTTGGTCAAAAATTACCGAAGCAATTTAGTGATCAAATTAGTAAAGTGAGGTAGTGTGCTAGAAAGTGTCTTGAAAATATGCCGGTTAAGTTATTTAGAAAATCAGTATTCAGGATACGGCTCAGGATATTGAGCTGTATCTATGATCAAACTATGAGCAAAAAAGTAAAGTAAACGACACGAGATGTACGAGGAAAGCCCTTGATCAATCTAGATCGCTGGCATAAAACCTCGGGAGCTGACAATCGCAGCTGCCTTATTCTTCTTATTACTTCAAACGTCAGGATACAGTGCAGGATATAGACCAGATCGCTAAGTGTTACAATGCTTTTGAATGAAAGTGAGAATTGCTTGTGAGCGAGTGTTAGAGTGTAGCGAGTGTGAATGTGATGTCCTATTCGATCTGGTATACCCACCTATTTATAGTTACAAAGTGTAAACTAAAATTCCTATAAATATGGGATACTCCCGAATATTCCATAAGTAGCCGTTTGGAACCAAAGAAAGCGGGCTTAACGTCTTTCCTTGAACAACTTGGACCGAGTCTTCCGCGGAATGAGTCTTCGTGAACGTTACTAGCTTCTAACCCATGTACCTGCACATAATCCGTTAGTAATCCTGAGGATACTATTCAAGATGTTACCAATATCCTGAATCAGCATCCCGGATGTAATCAGACACTATGTTATCAAGATATAAATCAAGATACTTTCCAGGATATAGGCTCAAAATTCCGCCCATAACAACTGTTTAATATATAATTAATCGTGTGAGGTTTTGTAAAAACAGTTAACAAAAAGGAGATTACTCACTTTGATGTCTTAGATTTTCTGTAAGGGTTCCCTTGGAATTATCTATAAATTACACAAATGCACATGTGTTAGTATAATAACCCATTTTAACATTAGTAATATCCTCCCCGAGACGGCATTCCAACGACTACGTCGGGCAGAACCACGACAGCCGTTACGGAACCCTAGATCAATCGGGCAGAGTATCTAATACGTATCCAGGGGTTATGATACTTACAACGGAGCAGAACTTCGCTATTTAGGGGGTATTTGTAACAATCCTAAATAAAACCGACACCCTCATAATATTTCCGACACCCTAATATATTTTAAAATATTCCAAAATGTCCCAAAATACACCCCATACGCGAAAACGGGCCTCAAATATATTAAATAGTATTAAAAATAAATTAAAATCTGAAACTTAAGCTGAGGCGGGCCGCGTAGAACCCACCTCAACTCTTACGCGGGCAGTATAAAGGCTAGAACCTGATTTCGTTGAATTTTAAGTTCAGGCGGACCGCGTAAGACCCCTAATTAGTTTACGCGGGCCTCGTGAGATCAAGATAGTGGCACAGCCCGGTGATGACACGTGTCATCATCGTGTCAAGTCTAGTTGGTGATCCGGATGAGCTACGCATTGACCGGAGGTCAACGCGGGCCGCGTAGGCCCTGTGCTTGTTTTACGCGGGCCGCGAGGGAACCAGTTTCAGCAACTATATAAAGGAGCCATCGGGTTCAACCAGAAATCGTTCAAAATTCATTTCTCAATCTCAAATTCTAATATTAGGCATAATACGCGGGTATTATACCCCCCTAATTGGCAAAGTTCTGCTCCGTTGTAAGTATTATAACCCCTGGATACGTATTAGATACGCTGCCCGATTGATCTAGGGTTCCGTAATGGCTGTCGTGGTTCTGCCCGACGTAGTCATTGGAATGCCGTCTCGGGGAGAGTATTGCTAATGTTAAAATGGGTTATTATACTAATGCGTGTACATTTGTGTAAATTTTAGATTATCACCAGGAAACCCTTACGAAAAATCTAAGACAGCAATGTGAGTAATCCTTCTTTTTGTGTAAACCTTTTTGTGAGTAATCTCCTTTTTGTTAATAGTTTTTACAAAACCTTAACTATTTTACAATGCAATTTAGCAGTGATTGAGTCTTTGTAATTCTTCAATTACTGCCGGTATGTTGGGGTTTTGTATACAAAATTTACTACACTGTGAGTAGTAAGTCGGGATGACGATACGTTACCATTGGACAATGAGTTAGCCAATGTGTAATATGACCCACAAGTCAGGTTTGACAGTACTAAAGGAGTAATTGTGTAGATATAAACATTGTAATCGCTCTCAATGCTGTTTCAATTAAATTAATGTTTCTTGATTAAAATGGGATTCACTCACCAGTATTTCCCACTGAAAAATGTTTTAAAACGCGTTTCAGGTAACATAATGTGAAAGCCAATTAGAAGCCAGCTGGACAGCACTGAAGGCTTGGAAAAGTGGCTATAAAAGTTACCTAAATAAAGAAGGCGTTTTAATTCAAATAAAATGGGATTTATCCCTGTAAATTAGCTTGTAATAAAAACTTGGGTTTCATCCCAATATGTTTATTTATATATAAATGGTGGTTTTACTCTGATAAACATTTCCTAACTACGGTTCTGATGAAAATTTCCGCTGCCAAATTAGACGACACACGATACCTCCGAAATTGGCTCGCGACCGCCCTTTCCCCGGGAATCAGGGATCGGGGTTGCGACAGAAGGTGGTATCAGAGCCTAGCCACTGGTTTAAGTCAAAGAAGTGTTCTTCTGACACTTAAATTTTAAAATTTTGTGTTAGGAAATAAATTATGGAAATACGTGCATAATTGTATTTATTTGTTATGTGTTATTTGACTATTTGTTAGTTTACAGTATGAGCGACCAAGGACCATCTGACGCGTACCGTCAATTGTCTGGTTCGCCTAGAAGCGAAGGCACCTCCTCTTCTCAGCCTGCCCTCTCAGGGTACTCTGCTGATACGGAAGAAGGAATCTTTGTGTTTAAGGCTCAGTCAGAAGAGCCATTTTTCCTCAGAAAAAGAGGGGATGGTTCAGTAGAGGGGCACACGAGCGTAGAAAACGTATGAAAAAGTTACAAGATCAGAGGGTACTACCAGCAGCCAGATAGAGACAGATGCCTATGCCTAGGATATGATAAATAGGGGTATAGCCAACATCCACATACTAGCAACCACTTCAGCTGACCCAAATCTGGAGCAAATAATAGCATCCCAACCACAACTGCCAATCCCAGACCAACCCATGGAGATAGAAAACCCTGAAAACCAAGTGGAGATGCATGACTTCAATCCGGAAGAAATCCCTAGGGTACCTGCACCAAACCCCCTAGACCCAAATTATGATCCCTGGTGGGATGACGTTAGGGACTATGTGCAACGTTACCCGATACATGAAGACACACCCATGCAGAACGTAGGAGCTTACCTAGGTTTGGACCCTTCAGATCCCTATTTTCACGATGAATACATTAGGGAAATTTTAGATAATCCTTACCTACACCCCCACACCAGGAACCCGCACCCCAGATTCCGAACCCAGTCCTAGAACCTGCACCCCCAATGAGTGCATAAAGCGTATAAGAACTTAGGACATTTGGTGAGGAAATTTTAGAAAGCAGTGAGAGAATGCGACAGGTGGGAGAGCGACTCGTATGGAAATACGATGAGCGCAATATGGATTTTTGGATGAATCCATATCCGTGATGTGATGGAGGAGATGGTAATAGTAATAATAATATAATAATAAAATAATAACAAAATAAAAATAAAATATGTGTGTACGGATGCCTATTACTATTAGTGTAATTCTATTTCAGTTGGTATTGCAATTTTTATTTCAGTACTAGTATGTAATAGATGCATAATAGATGAATAGAGTAAAAGTCGCAATGATCGACACTTTTGGCTAAATTGCGTGTCATGTGAATGATTATATGAAATATTATTTTGTGATATTAATACGGGATAAATGTTTAAAATTCAGATGGCCGATGAAGGAAATCAAGGAAATCTGAATAACGATAACCAGAGTAACATTAACGTGGTTAATGAGAATCCGAGCATCAATAACAATGGAAACCAAATGGATAATAGTGCCGTTCAACACATAGTGGCACAAGGAATCATAGATGCAATGCCATTTATTATTCAAACGGTTCAAGAAGCGAATAATAAAAGTAAACATAGCAGTAAGCGACCAATTGAACCAGAACACAGCGTGAACAATGGCCCTGTACTTCAAGCGCCCATTCCCAAAAAGAGAAGAACGTGTCTTACGGTTGTTCTTACAAAGAATTCTGGTCATGCAAACCAATAGAATTCTCGGGCAATGAAGAACCCATTGCAGCTTTACGCTGGATAGAAAAGACTGAGGCTGTTCTGAAAATAAGTAAATGTGCGGAAGAGGACAAGATAATGTTTGCTTCTAATTTTTTTAAGAACACAGCCTTAGAATGGTGGAACACTATCCTCCAGTCAAGAGGAAGTGATAGGGTTTACAATATGGAATGGGAAGAATTTAGAAGTATGATAGAAAGGAAATTCTGCCCTCCTAATGAAAAGGAACAAATAGCAAACAAATTCCTAAACCTTAGGATGAATGGAGTGGATAGTAAGGTGTACACCAAGTTATTCTTTGAATATGCTAGAATAGTACCAACCCTTGCATCACCAGAGCCGGTATTAATCTCCCGTTACATCTGGGGATTAATTGGAGAGATTAGACATGTAGTCAAGGCAGCTAGACCTCAAACTATAGAAGAAGCTGTAGAACTAACCAATACCTTGACAGATGAATTAATCCGTACTAGAGAAGAAGAACAGAGGAGAAACCTAACCCAAAGTCTTACTCAAGAATTCCGTTCTGGAAATTACAACCTTAGGAATATGGGTTCTACATCTGCACCGTTTTGCAAGGTCTGCAAGAAAAAGCATTTGGGAAAATGCTCCACTCTTTGCAATTATTGCAAGATGCCAGGACACAAGGAAGAAAATTGTAGGAAGAAATCCAGTAATGGATTATGCTACAACTGTGGAGAAAAAGGTCATATCAGGCCAAACTGTCCAAAATTGGCCCCAACTGCAAACAACAAGAACACTAAAAATGCTAGAGCCTTTGTTCTGACTGCAGATGAAGCCAAGATGATTCCAGACGTGATAGCTGGTACGTTTTTAGTTAATGATGTCTTTGCTAAAGTATTATTTGACTCTGGTGCAAACCAAAGTTTTATTAATACATCATTTTGCAAACTCCTTAATCAGTCATTAACTAAACGACCACAAGAATGTCTAGTAGAGACAGCTAATGGAGAAACTGTTAGGATTTCTGAAATCTTGCAGGGAGCAAGAATAGAAATTTTAAATCAAAAGTTTATGGCAAACCTTTATCCCATGAATCTGACAGGATTTGATGTTGTATTAGGAATGGATTGGTTAATAACCAATAAAGCCAGTATTTTATATGATCAAAAGTCAATCCAAGTAAATTCACCAAAAGGTAAAACGATCACAATTAAAGGAGATAAACCATCTAGATCCACAAAATTTATCTCTATGATGAAAACTGCAAGTTATATAAGAAAAGGTTCTATAGTGTATTTTATTTCCATAATCACTAACACTAAAGGAAAAGAACTAAAAGACATTCCAGTAGTGTCTCAGTTTTCAGATGTCTTTCCAGAAGAATTACCAGGATTACCACCAGACAGAGAAGTTGAATTCAGAATTCACCTACTGCCTGGAACAGCACCGATTGCCAAAGCACCTTATCGGTTGGCACCCGCTGAAATGCAGGAATTGAAGAAACAATTAGACAAATTATTGGGGAAATGATTTATACAACCAAGCTCATCACCATGGGGAGCACCAATATTGTTCGTTAAAAAGAAGGACAGATCAATGCGTATGTGCATTGACTACCGTGAATTGAACAAAGTCACGATTAAGAATCGGTACCCATTACCGAGAATCGATGATCTGTTCGATCAACTACAAGGAGCTCGATTTTTCTATAAAATTGATTTAAGGTCAGGATATCTTCAATTAAAGGTACAGGAAGAGGACATTCCTAAAACCGCATTCAGAACAAGGTATGGCCATTATGAATTTACTGTCATGCCATTCGGTTTAACCAATGCCCCAGCTGCATTTATGGACATGATGAACCGAATATGTAAGCCATATTTGGATAAATTCATAATTGTTTTTATAGATGATATTCTAATTTACTCTAAGAATAAAGAGGAACATGCAACGCATTTGCACGCACTTCTAAGTCTATTAAGAAAGGATAAGCTTTATGCTAAATTTTCAAAGTGCGAGTTATGGATAAAACAGGTACAATTTCTTGGACATTTAGTTAATCATGAAGGAAATCATGTGGATCCCACAAAGATCGAGGAAATTACCAAATGGAAAATCCCTGAATCACCAACCGAGGGTAGAAGTTTCTTAGGATTGGTCGGTTATTATAGAAGATTTATTCGAGATTTTTCTAGAACAGCCATTCCTTTAACTAAGTTAACCTGTAAATCCATTAAGTTTGAATGGGGACCAAAACAAGAAGAAGATTTTAGAATTCTTAAGAAAAGATTAACTAATACACCCATACTAGCATTACCAGAAGGAACTGAAGACTTTGTAGTCTATTGTGACGCTTCTAAATTAGCTTATGGATGTGTATTAATGCAACGCCAAAAGGTTATAGCTTATGCATCTAGACAACTTAAGAATCATGAAGAAAATTATTCAACCCATGATTTGGAATTAGGAGCTATAATTTTTGCCCTTAAGATTTGGAGATATTGTCTTTATGGTAGTAAGTTTACCATATTCACTGATCATAAGAGTTTAAGGTATGTTTTCAAGCAAAAGGAGTTGAATATGAGACAAAGACGCTGGATGGAAATGCTTAGTGACTATGATTGTGATATCTAGTATCATGAAGGAAAAACAAATGTAGTGGCAGATGCTTTAAGCCGAAAGTATCATGAAAAGCCAAAAAGGGTACGTTCTCTTAAATTAAATCTACAAGTAGATTTAAATGATCAAATTCGAGAAGCACAAGAATCAGTAATTAAGGATGATACTGAAAAATTGAAAGGTATGATTAAAGAATTAGAACAAGGAACAGATGGAATTTGGAGATTCCATAAAAAGAGAATGTGGATACCAAAATTAGGAAACCCACGTCATCGTATATTAGAAGAAGCCCATAAGTCTAAGTAAACGATGCATCCAGGAAATGATAAAATGTACCAGGATTTAAGGAAAAATTTCTGGTGGATAGGAATGAAAAAGGACATAGCAGCCTATGTTTCTAAATGTTTAACTTGTTCACAAGTTAAAGCTGAACACCAGAAACCTTCAGGTTTGTTACAACAGTTAGAAATGCCGGTGTGGAAATGGGAATTAATAACAATGGATTTTGTTACTAAATTACCCAAAACAAGGAAAAATAATGATACAATCTGGGTGATTGTAGACAGGCTAACCAAGTCAGCTCATTTCCTACCAATGAAGGAAACTTTCGGTATGGAACAGCTAGCTAAATTATACGTAAATGAAATTGTTTCATTACATGGAATTCCTTTATCAATTGTTTCTGATAGGGATAGTCGATTTACCTCTCATTTTTGGTTAAGTTTCCAAAAGGCAATGGGAACCAAGTTAAATCTGAGCACAGCTTATCATCCTCAAATGGACGGACAAAGCGAAAGAACAATTCAGACAATGGAGGACATGCTTAGAGCTTGTGTAATTGATTTCGGAGGTAATTGGGACAATCACTTACCTTTAATAGAATTTTCATATAATAATAGTTATCACACAAGTATCAATGCTGCACCATTCGAAGCACTTTATGGACGAAAGTGCCGAACCCCAGTCTGTTGGGCAGAAATTGGGGAAAAGCAACTGTCTGGACCTGAGATAGTACAAGAAACAACCGACAAGATTATTCAAGTCAAGGAACAACTAAAAACAGCACGTGATCGACAGAAGAGCTATGCCGATAACAGACGCAAGCCATTGGAATTTCAAGTAGGAGATAAAGTATTATTGAAGGTCTCTCCTTGGAAAGGAGTAGTAAGATTCATCAAAAGAGGAAAACTAAGTCCCAGGTATATTGGACCTTTTGAGATTATTAGAAGAATAGGACCTGTAGCCTATCAGCTACAACTGCCAGAGAAAATGGCAGGAATACATGATGTGTTTCATGCATCTAATCTCAAGAAATGCTTAGCTGATGAATCGCAAATAGTACCTCTTAAGGATATAGAGGTAAATGAACAACTCAAGTTTGTAGAAAGGCCTCTACAGATTGAAGACAGGAAAGTCAAGAACCTCAAGCATAAGAGAATAGTTCTGGTCAAAGTAAAGTGGGACTCCAAAAGAGGACCTGAGTACACATGGGAGCTTGAATCTGAAATGCAAAGGAAATATCTACACTTGTTCCAGTAGATCTCGAGGACGAGCTCTAAAACAAGGTGGGGAGGATGTAACAATCCTAAATAAAACCGACACCCTCATAATATTTCCGACACCCTAATATATTTTAAAATATTCCAAAATGTCCCAAAATACACCCCATACGCGAAAACGAGCCTCAAATATATTAAATAGTATTAAAAATAAATTAAAATCTGAAACTTAAGCTGAGGCAGGCCGCGTAGAACCCACCTCAACTCTTACGCGGGCGGTATAAAGGCTAGAACCTAATTTCGTTGAATTTTAAGTTCAGGCGGGCCGCGTAAAACACCTGATTAGTTTACGCGGGCCGCGTGAGATCAAGATAGTGGCACAACCCGGTGATGACACATGTCATCATCGTGTCAAGTCTAGTTGGTGATCCGGACGAGCTACGCATTGACCGGAGGTCAACGCGGGCTGTGTAGGCCCTGTGCTTGTTTTACGCGGGCCGCGAGGGAACCAGTTTCAGCAACTATATAAAGGAGCCATCGGGTTCAACAAGAAATCGTTCAAAATTCATTTCTCAATCTCAAATTCTGATATTAGGCATAATACGCGGGTATTATACCCCCCTAATTAGCAAAGTTCTGCTCCGTTGTAAGTATTATAACCCCTGGATACGTATTAGATAAGCTGCCCGATTGATCTAGGGTTCTATAATGGCTGTCGTGGTTCTGCCCGACGTAGTCATTGGAATGCCGTCTCGGGGAGGGTATTGCTAATGTTAAAATGGGTTATTATACTAACACGTGTACATTTGTGTAAATTTTAGATTATCACCAGGAAACCCTTACGAAAAATCTAAGACAGCAATGTGAGTAATCCTTCTTTTTGTGTAAACCTTTTTGTGAGTAATCTCCTTTTTGTTAATAGTTTTTACAAAACCTTAACTATTTTACAATGCAATTTAGCAGTGATTGAGTCTTTGTAATTCTTCAATTACTGCCGGTATGTTAGGGTTTTGTATACAAAATTTACTACACTGTGAGTAGTAAGTCGGGATGACAATACGTTACCATTGGACAATGAGTTAGCCAATGTGTAATATGACCCACAAGTCAGGTTTGACAGTACTAAAGGAGTAATTGTGTAGATATAAACATTGTAATCGCTCTCAATACTGTTTAAATTAAATTAATGTTTCTTGATTAAACTGGGATTCACTCACCAGTATTTTCCACTGACAAATGTTTTAAAACGCGTTTCAGGTAACATAATGTTAAAGCCAATTAGAAGCCAGCTGGACAGCACTGAAGGCTTGGAAAAGTGGCTATAAAAGTTACCTAAATAAAGAAGGCGTTTTAATTCAAATAAAATGGGATTTATCCCTGTAAATTAGCTTGTAATAAAAACTTGGGTTTCATCCCAATATGTTTATTTATATATAGATGGTGGTTTTACTCTGATAAACATTTCCTAACTACGGTTCTGATGAAAATTTCTGCTGCCAAATTAGACGACATACGATACCACCAAAACTGGCTCGCGACCGCCCGTTCCCCGGGAATCAGGGATCGGGGGTTGCGACAGTATTAGACCCGAGTATTATGCCTACTGTGAGAGATTTACGTTTAGAAAGAAAGAAATGAACGAGTTTTGCTGAAACCCGATGACTGCTACTTATAGTGGCTCATCTCGACTTTTACGCGGCCCGCGTAAGATTTAACAAAGGGCTACGCGGCCCGCGTCAACTATAGTCAACGGCGTAGGTGATCCGGGTCAGCTAGTAGGTTCAACACGAGTCGGACACGTGTCAGCACCGGGCTGCGCCACACTTTTGATCTCTAGCGGCCCGCGTAAGATCCCTAAGGGGTCTACGCGGCCCGCGACAAACCCAAAAATTGATTTTTGATTATTTTTAATAATATTTAAGGTATTCGGGACCCGTTTTCACGTATGGGGTGTATTTTAGGACATATTGGGATATTTTAAAATATATTAGGCTGTCGGAAAATTTATGAGGGTGTCGGTTTTCTTTAGGGTTGTCATATCCACCACGCTTCGGGCACATCTCTTCCACCTTGTACTCGGTGTCATGTTACGTGTCGTAGAACACACTCATCATCATCATCATCATCATCATAGATTCACATAGTTTACAATAGTTTCAAATAGATTCACGTAGATTTCAAATAGATTCCTATAGATCCAATAGTCTCCCATAGATTCAATAGACTCCAATAGCTTCAATAGATTAAATAGACTCAAATAGATTCACATAGTTTCACATAGACTCGTGCTAACAATTTACAAACAACGAAATCCCGCATGGCACGTGTTACGAAAGTTCAGCAACATGACGGAAGCACTTATATATAGGAAGTACCAGCGGCGTATCCACCATGCTTCAATCATGCCACGTCCGTCTCGTCATCGGTGTCATGCCTTGTTAACCACCGCTTTCGATTCCACCACTTCTCAAACATAGATTAACCAGATAGATTCAACCACATAGATTAACAAGGTAGATTCAATCTCTCAAACCCGGGCCTACAAAACTATGAATTTCACTTAGCGCGTGGTACAAAGGTTTGGTAGCATTCCAGAAACGCTTATATATAGGAAGTACCAGCGGCATATCCACCATGCTTCGGACATGCTACTTTCCCCCTTGTCTTCGGCGCTAGGTTACATTTCGTATTTTGTTTCTCCATCACACACATACGTAGCTCACACATAGGTTTTACTAGAGTACACGATAAATTTCACATAAGTTTCTCATAGAATACACCAAATAGACCTTCCATAGCCTTTAGAATCCCACATTAGACACTAAATCTCGCATGGCACTTGGTACGAAAGTGGGTAACATTCTAGAAACACTTATATATAGGAAGTACCAGCAGCATATCCGCCATGTTTTGGACACGTCACTTCCCCTTCGTATTCCATGCCATGTTACATCTAGCGTCCTTCAACCACATTATCACATAGATGGCACATAGAATAAAGCTTCATAAATTTAGTTCAATCTGTGATTAGAAGTTACGTTTTAGATTGCGGACAACGTGTGATTCGTGTAAAAAGTCTCGAAACAAACAAGGAGTCAAAATAAGCGAAGAATAGAGTTTAAAACCACACATAAAATCGAGATAGCATAAAAGATAGGCTTGTAAATCATAGAGTGTTCCGGGTGGAGGAACGGTGACTAACCAAAGTGATTCGAACTCCTTTCGAATTGAGGTAGCGTGTGTTGACTTACTTAGACAAATATGTCATCGATGTTAGGCCTACGATATTCGTCCTTTTGGTCATCTCACGTACTTAATTGATCGGAAGTTACGAGACCTTGGCGAGACATGAAAATCAAGGAGTGGGACTAGTTATCAAGATCTGAGTTTCACCTCTAACTTGACAACATCGTACCCTAACCATGTTGGCACTCATCCGCAGATAAGACCTATTGGAATAATATGGAGATTTTCCATCAAGGTTTGGATGTCACTCCTGTCTTGAAGGCAAATCTCGTGCAAAATACAAACACCGGTGAATAGTGTTTTCAAACATCAAGTGTATATCATGTTAGCCTTAGGAAAGGCATGTAAGTTTAACAGAGACAAGTGCTGCTAGGAAGCAGATACGGTAGAGTACATAAGTCTTAAACAACAAATAAGAGTCAAGATTCCTAGAACTATAGACTAGGGCAAGTATTCCTACTTATCCTAATTCCCTATAGTTATGGCTCTGATACCAATCTGTCACACCCCAACCGATGGCGGAAACATCGGGGTGCGAGCACTAAGCGTTCAGATTGCTCATGAGAATTCCATAACACTATTGTTTCAATAAAGATAAATTGATTTCATTCAAATGTCTAATAAACGTCACCACAAGTATCACATTACAGACCAAATCATAAATTGTTCAAATTGTTCAAAAGACTAATATTATCTAGGCGATGTTTCTAGCATCTCCTAGCTGAATTCCATGCATTCCAAGCATCCTATCAGCCTGCAACATGTATTAAAATATCAATACAAAGTATTGGTGAGTATACAAGTTTGATAATAGAATAAATAGATTAAAAACGACTCATATCCATAATGTAAACAATAAAATAGTTTCAGCCGTGCTAGCGTCGAAGTCCACGCAGTGATAGCCCAAGTATCCCGATGCTTTAGTGTTTACCCAAGGCTTAAGGTAAACTAGAATCCTCCTAACAATACCCCCCGATAATAATGGGAGAGGTGCATCTCCTATAGCGCTACTATTGTTAAGGCGGAACTACACACTCTGGATTAAACGTCACATAGCACAAAGAGTCAAGAATCAAGATTCACAAGTTTCATGTTCACACAGGATAGAGTATATGTTTAAAAGATTCAAGTTTAAGTTTCATAGAATACATGTTACACCCCAAAAGTTTAAGGTAAAAAGGGGATCGAGTATACTCACAGTGATTGCTTAACAGTATAAACTGCTATTGGATCAAAGGGAGATTAGATTACAAAAGGATAAGAGTGGGGCAGAATAACGAGGTTGCTTAAAGGGTCGAGTTGGTCACTGGATCGGATGGCTACCCGATCGGGTTGCCAGTCGATCGGATGACACACAGATGTGAGTAGGCAGATGGCTGCCCGATCGGATGGCCGTCCGATCGGGTTGTCACTTGAGTGAGAACCATAAGCGAGGGGGATAGGGTGGCTGTCTGATCGGATGGTAATCCGATCGGATTGCCACTCGATCCGGGTGTAAGTATCCTTATCATCCCACTCGGATGGCTGCTCGGTCGGACGGCTGTCCGATGGGGTTGCCACTCGATCAAGACTTCCAAGTTTTTGATAATTTTACTAAGTGTTTGAAAGTTTCAAGACAAAGGCAAGTGTCACCTGATAGGGTGGCTGTCCGATCGGACAGCTGTCCGGTCGGGTTGCCGCTCGACCGGGCGACCCTTGTTCTTGTTTATCATTTTGTAAAATTTCTAAGTTTGGTGACGGTAAAACACGTATGTTTCTGACGGGTCTATGTCGGAATCCGTGCTTTGGTCGTCCTTTCCGGTAAGGATTTAGATCAACACTAACTCTAGACTATTCATCAGATCTACAGTTAGTTTAGACCCGGTTTCCACCGAAAAGTAAAAGTTTGAGAAAAAGATGAAGATACACAAGTTTTATAGGAAAAAGTCTAGATTTAGCTTACATTTAGTGTGAAAACGCATGAAACATCTTAGAGCTGAGCTAGATCTTGCTCAGAATGACATCACATGGTAGTTTTGTACAAACCTCCATGATGACATAACGCTTATGACTCAGATCTGAGAGATTTCACGGCAAAAAGTGTGATTTCAAGTGAGAATTACGTAGAGAGTGATATATAGATCAAGAAAGTACAAGAATCTAGCCTTAAACGTACCGAAATCAGCAAGAGAATGGAGGAGAAATGTGTTTGTGCGTCTGAGTCGACCAGGGCTGTCACATCACTGAAAATGGTGATGTGACATGTCTATTTATAGTGTGAGAGAGTTAAAGAAGGGATGGCAAGCAACGGGTCAGATGGCAGTCCGATCGGATGGCAGTCCGATCGGATGGCTGTCCGATCGGGTGGCTGTCCGATAGGGTGGTCATCCGATCGGATGACAATCTGATCGGATGGTCATCCGATCGGATTGCCATTCTAGCCAATCCAATCTTTCTGCGTTCCCGTCTTTGATTCGTTTTGCGAGTTAGAATAAGTGTTGCATTGCGTATAGTTTAGGTAAAGTATCTAGATTACATTTTAAACCAAAAGTTTCCAAGTTTCATAGATTCCGCCAGTGACAAGGCTCCAGTCTCTCGTTCAACCAAGAATCAAGTTTCACGAGTCTAAGGAGTCAAGCACCAAATAAGTCTCAAGAGTCAAGAATCATAGTTTCTCAAGCATCAAGAATCAAGAGTCCAAGTATCAAGTATCAAGAATCATAAAGAATCTAGCTTCCATAGTATTAAAAATCAAGTACCTAGTTTAATCATCAAGAGTCAAGTATCTAGATTATGTATCAAGTCTCATAGTTTAAGTGCCAAGAATTAAGCATCTAGAATAAAGAATCAAGCATCAATATCAAGAAGATTCATGCCAAAAGTATTAAAGTATTAGCATCACATAACTACAGGGACTAAAACTAACAATTGATAAAAGTTCAGGGACTAATTCTGCCGAAAGCCTAAAGTTTAGGGATGCTGGGCGTTACAACAAAGTCGGCACAAGATTACTGATTGGAACAATTAGGACTCAGTTTCTGCTGAATATCAACAAGATGAACAGCAGTTAACGATGATAAAAAAATAGATAAAAACACTCTCAAACTAACCACGGGATTAAACCCTTACACCAAAGGTTCTAGAGAGCAAAAAAGAGAAGCAGCGATGATATGAAGGCTGTATTGAGTCTGTCTTGCTATCCCCATGCCAGCACCTCTTCTATATAAAGGAAACATGGCTTTAGCCCTACTCGAGAAAGAGAGGCCCAAATAAAACCAGCAGCCCATGAAGCAGCAACGGATACATGAACCAAAAAAGGAAAAAGATAAAATTAAGACCACATACAAAAGGAACATATTGAATTGAAATAAGGCAATGATATAGACTAAATATAGATTTCAACACCCCCCCTCAATTCAATATGCAAAACAGTTGAATAAACCAAGTTTTTCACAAACCTTGTCGTGGGCTTGAACAAGCAATCCTTTTTGTAAAGACACCTGCCGTTTGATCTTTAGACGAGATACCAACATTCTTAATAACACCTTTTGAAAAATTTTCTCTTAAAAAACAGATCAATTTCAAAATGTTTTGTACGATCGTGAAAAACAGGATTAGCAACTATTGAAATAGTTGTTGTATTGTCACAGAAAAGAGAAACCGGAAGTTTGACATCAATTTTAAGTTCATTTAAAATGTTAAGAAGCCAAATGATTTCACATGTGGCAGCACACATAGCACGATATTCTGCCTCAGCAGAAGATCTAGAAATGGTAGACTGTTTTTTTCTTTTCCATGAAATAAGAGAGTTTCCTAGGAAAACACAAAAACCGATGATAGATTTCCCAGAGTTAACACATTTGCTCTAGTTGGAGTCAGGAAAGGCTTTAAGCTCTAAGGAATCCCATTTTTTAAACAGTATACCTTTCCCAGGAGAACCCTTAAGATATCTTAAAAGTCTTAAAGCGATTTTGAAATGAGCATTAGTGGGACTGTGCATATATTGACTTAGATATTGGACCGCATAGGCAATATCAAGTCTCGTGTGCGAAAGATATATTAGTTTTCCCACTAATTTTTGATAAACAGATATATCAGGTAAAGTTTGATTATCTTTTTCACATAAATGGGTTAAAATATGATTTGCTTCAATCGGACTGTTAACTGGTTTACACCCAGTTAAACCGAATTCAGCAAGTAAGTCAAGACAATATTTCCTTTGAGATAAACATAAGTGTAACACCTCGAAAATTCGTGTTCAATAAAATAGCGACACGTGTCATACAAGACAAAATTGTTAGAAACCGGATCTAGTCAAAGATGTATGGTAGGATTTAAAGCGTCGACATGTTAATTAAATACCTCTGAACGACCTAATTATAAATCCCAAGACCCTAAACTATATTGTAAACATCTGATATACTCAAATCCGATAAATGCTAGCAATGATTGAGTCATGTTCGCAAGAATGGGATCCTACGAGGATATGCACGACAACATTCATTTACGGCACTTTCAAAAGGATCCAAGGAAAACTTTATATCATACCAAGGTGGTGTAAAATGTTCATGACCCAAACAAGAGGCCCCATACTGAAAATAATGGCCCAAAATCGTATTACACTAGTTACCCGTTCGAAGCTTGAAAAGCCAAAAGATTTTTGCCTTCTGGAACAAGCTTACGGACCGTAAGGGTCAAGCCTTACGGTCCGTAAGGCCTGCACAACGACAGAAAGATGGCTGTTGACTGTTATAAACGTTGCAACCGACTTAAAAACGATTTTCCTCTTCCATGGGTGACCCCTACATGCTTTTAGGCCTTAGGGGCATTTGTTATTGATCAGGATTATCCCTTAGACTTAGTTGTCATCATCATAATGGATCAAGAACACTATAAAAGGACCTCATGTTTGCAACATTTCTTGCATTCATTCCATCTGCATTTGTGGGACTCTCTGGAGCTTAAGATCAGTCCTCAATCATCCCTAATCGTGCATAGGACTTCTGTAAGTACCCTTGACCTTCCTTGATTAAGTTTTGCTTAGTTATTAGCCTAAAAGTCAAACCGTCGTAATTAGCGTTTGACTTAGCGATTAATCATAAATGGTCCAGTGATTAGTCGAATTGAAGGTAGTTATAAGTTGGTAATTATGTGGGCAATAAACCCTTAAAAGGGCACCCTCTGATTCCCACTCTAACTAGACCATTTGTCGGGTCAAAGTTGATTAGAAAAAGTCAACAGAAACTTAATTTGCGAATTTACATGTAATTAGCAATGTAGAAGGCGTGTAACCTATTTTACCACTCATATAACTTAGAAATAAATGTAAGAACATGTCTAAGCATGTTCGACCCGACACTTTTATGTTTAGACCCGGTTCGGAACCGAAAGTTGCAAAACTTTGACTTTTGCTTTGACTTCAGTTCGGTCCCGATTTAGTATGATTTAGAAATGCCTTAGAGCTTCCTTAGGGCCAGGCTACATGTAGTTATGACCCTCTGTGGTTGGTTCATTGATTGTCCGATTCGTTTACACGTTTCCGTTAATTGCTTAATGTTGACCATAACGCCCTTTTGACCATAAAACGAGAATTTTGAAAATGTGAAAGGACAATAATATTTATTACTGATTTATAAACATGTCCCTAAAATTTCACATAAGTTGGAGGTCTAGATTAGGAGTTATGCCCAATAGCGTAATTTGGAAGCTTTTTGTTAATTAAACGGCGTAATTAGCGTAAAGCCTATCTAAACCCAATATTTGACACCAAACCTTTTACCCACTGATGTAATATAATATTTTGGGATTTTTGAATATTTTTAATTATTTTTAACCTGCTCATAACCTAAGGTTATGGTGTTGTTTCGGCAAATACCGATTATACCCTTTTTGAGTATAAAATGAATTTTACATAGTATTTTGACACCAATCCAATTGCTACTGATTTTATATAATAAATAAAGTATTTTGAACTTTATAACCTGATCAGAAAACTCAAATTTCCTGTATAACCCGGAAATCGCTTAAAACGGCTTTTTACGCGTATTAAACACCTAGTATGGGTTTAAAACCAATTTGGCATATAAGACTTATCACCAACTGATATAACCTATTAAAATAAGTTATTTTACTGATGTATTCAGACCCGAATCTCAGAAAATTAAATAATCTCTTTTATAATCTTTAAAATGACCAAAATACCCCCGCGGGGCTTAAATAGAGATTAAACTTGTTTTGGGCATAATGGAAGGTATCCTACTGGTATCACAACCTAATTAAGGCATATTAACTTAGGAAATCTGTAAATGACTCTCATGGTTACCCGTTACGCTTATGGCGCGTTCGGTTCGGTTTATGTAACTAGTTTGCATAAATTAGCCGAAACGGGTCAAACCTTATCGTTTTTATCTCACAATCCAGAATGTGTTCAGTTTACCCATATAATACAAGTCTCCAAACTTTTCGGGTCTAAATCACATTCTATTCCGGTCTTCGCTTAATCATGCGTTTGAACCGTAAACCTTTCCTTAAAAACTAACCGGTCTAAGTTACGACTTAAATAAGACCCGTTAGGAATCTAATAGGTTAATAAAACCTTCGTTCCAGATTAAGAGCCCTAGTAGAAGTACTTGTGCTTCCTGATTAGAATATACGGCTGAGTATAAATTGCATTGCTAGCTCAGGTAAATACTTTTAACTTATTTTCCCTTATACGGGCTTGGGATACGATATTATAAAAATACCGCTTGGTCGGGTGTAGAAACCTTTTAATCGGAGATGATTAAATAGCATAATCATGTTTTAATCTGTATTGATTGATAACAAATAACATTGGGGGTTAATGACCGTGTCCTGGATATCCTTGGCTCATTTAAAAAGTGAATGGCCATAACTTAAGCACAAGGTGTAGGCATAACACCTCCTGTTGCGTATGTAAAAGATATACTCACTCGTAAGGATGTCTTCTTGTGAGTTATATTTATGGTGTGTTGATTAATCTTGACCGACTTGTATTGTATAATCACCGGCCCTAAATATTGGACAAACATGTAAATCGAATACACGATTTTTATTAATAAAAGTATCCCAGGTTATAAAAGAATGTTTGTGCCTTGTGCATCCAAACCAATTTTCTTAAAACATTTACAAAACGAGTCAGTTAATTGTATTTACCAGTGTAAACTGACGTATTTTCCAAAAAGGTTAAGTGACAGGTACTGAACGTAATTGGCTGGAAGCTCAGGGCGTTAATAAGGAATCTTGCAAGTTCTAGGCGTCTAAAGTCTGTTGAACAATGTTTATGATTTAAGATCCGCCTGTGGATCCTTTACTTTCCGTTGTAATACTTGATATTACTTTATATTCGGATTGTAATATATTTATCTTTTGCTTCCGCTGTGCATTTATATATTGTGTTGTTTGACTCTGATGATATCAACTACGTCACGATACTCCCCACCGGACCGGTAATATGTGGAAATATCGGGGTGTGACAGGTTGGTATCAAAGCCAACATTGAGTGAATTAAACACTAGCCTTTTGTGTTTAATCTCAATGACACAGTAGCACATTCCTTGACCTTCTGAGTCTAGACTTAACATAGGAATACTCTCAACCATAATCTGAAAACTATTGCTTCCAATTTCCTATATATATTGGATATGTCGCCAAGCGAAGAAGCCGTATTAGAGATTCTCCACATCCGGAGCCTAGAAATGCCGAGCTTCGTACCGCGGCTAGAATGAAACGAGCATCCAGGGAGGGAACATTCAAAAGTAAAGTGAAGAAGAAAACTCCTTTTGCTAAGGATCGTTTCTTTAATAGTCCTTATAAGGACATATTTATCTTTCAGTCCCTTCGAGGACACCATTATTCCTTTCAAGTCCCGTCTAGGGCACATCTGTACCTTATTTTTATATAGTGGAATGATTAAATTTAAATTTTCATTCTAAAGCATGAAAAATGAAATAAATGAAAAATAACATTGCTTTTATAAGATCTACTATTATAATAAAATGGCAAAATCTAAAAAGGACAAGACCTAGTCACGTGTCATTTTTCAGACATGGCCAAGATGGTAAGACCTATTCAAGAGATTCAGATCCTTGTTAACACCTAAGAACGTGTTAGCACTCTTGACAAATGTGATTCGAGAAAATCACAACAGTCATCCTTATATTGGATTCTTCCAATTTTCTTGTCTAGCCTAGTGATTTAGAAATCATGGCTCAAGTCATCAAATAAAGATGATCATATTGTTAACACCTAAGAACGTGTTAGCACTCTTGACAAAAGTGATCTGAGAAAATCACAATAGTCATCCCTATATTGGAATTTTTCAATTTTCCTGATTTGGCCTAATGATCTAGAAGTCATGGCTTATATCATCCTATAAGATGATCATATTATAAACATCCATTAGTGATGAAGTGCCTACGGGCTAAACTTGTTGTCTGATAGGACAACGACAGTGGTGGTCTTGACCTCCTGTCTAAAAATGTTGGACCATGTCCAAGCATAATAGTCGGTATGATCCATACGATCTCGACTAATAGCATCTGAAAAGATGATCCTATCATAAACATCCCTCAGAAGGGAAATGCCCACGGGCTATATCTATTGTCCTAAAAGACAAAAGACAGTTGTAGTCGTCGACTCTCTGTCAAGAAAAGTAACCAACTATGTTCAAACCTTAATGCCTCGATTCTCTGAAATCATGGCTTATAAATTTAAAACTGTCCTTGTGACTAGGCCTTTTGCGCCACTTTAATATCCTTAATGTTTTATAACTAGGATAAATTATAATGAAAATACTAATATAATTAACAAATTAACCAATATGGTTTATATTACCATGGTTAATGAATCATCTAAATGATGATTCCATAATAACCTCTGAATAAATCATTGTCAATGTTTATGTAGCAATCAAGCTACATGGCTGGATTAGATGAAGTTAACAGTCACTTGAAGGAGAACAATGATACTACCAGAATTAATGTAACGGGAGCGGAACTGCAGGAAATAATAGATTATGCTGTTACTCGAGCTCTTGACAGACAGTATGATGAATCAAATGATACCCAATCAAATAATTTCCTGACAGACAGACAGGAAATTAACCAATATGGTTTATATTACCATGGTTAATGAATCATCTAAATGATGATTCCATAATAACCTCTGAATAAATCATTGTCAATGTTTATGTAGCAATCAAGCTACATGGCTGGATTAGATGAAGTTAACAGTCACTTGAAGGAGAACAATGATACTACCAGAATTAATGTAACGGGAGCGGAACTGCAGGAAATAATAGATTATGCTGTTACTCGAGCTCTTGACAGACAGTATGATGAATCAAATGATACCCACTCTAAGACTCTATCTGTGGCTCGTAGTAAGCCCCCTACTAAAACACATGAGTCAAGGGAGGACGATGTTCATCACTCATCAAATCAGAGGAGTATTCTGTCTAGACAGGTTGTGCTTCATCAAGAGGCACCAGTTAAGACCTGCTCATATAAATATTTTGTCTCCTGCAAGCCCAGAGACTTTACAGGAGAAAAAGGGGCCATCGATTGCATGACATGGCTCGATGAGATGGACGCTGTTGTTGACATCAGCGGTTGTGCGGAGCAAGATGTTGTGAAATTGTTTCACAATCATTCAAAGGAGAAGCGTTGGCATGGTGGAGATCATTGCTCCAAGCCACGGGAAAGGTTCTACTCTACAACTTATCTTGGGATCAATTTGTTGCATTAGTCAAGGAAAACTATTGCCCTCAGCATGAGGTAGAAAAGATAGAATCAGACTTCTTGACTCTGGTCATGGAGAATTTGGATTGTCAGGCATATGTCACAAGTTTCAACACTATGTCCCGCCTAGTTCCTTATTTAGTCACCCTTGAACCTAAATGCATAGCGCGTTTCATTGGAGGCCTAGCACCAGAGATAAAAGGAAATGTTAAAGCATCTAGGCCAACCACATATAGGTCCGCGGTGGACTTATCCTTATCTCTCACCTTAGATGCAATCAGAAATAAGTCTGTTAAGGTTTCTGGCGAGGGAAGAAGAGAAAGAGAGGAGGAAAACTCTCATTAATATAACAAGAAGAAGAAGGGAAGCTTTGAGCACGGGAAAGATTCCGAGTTTAGGAAAAAACTCGAGTCAGTCTAATAACAGACCCAAATGCAGTAACTGCAGAAAGCAACATTCTGGAAAATGTACAATCGACCCACGTGCTAAATTGTGTGGAATTTGCAAGACCAAGGGTCACAAAACCTTAGATTGCAAGGAGTTAAAGAACGCCACATGTTACAATTGTAACGAGGAAGGGCACATCAAAACCAACTGCCCAAAGCTTATAAAGAAGCCTGGAGAGGCCAGGAAAACAAACGCATGAGTCTTCCGGATGAACACCCAGGAGAAGGTGCAGAATGATAACTATATAGCAGGTACCTTTCCTTATCAAGCAGTTTATGCAGAAATTTATTTGATGCTGGCACATATGATTCTATAATGAACGATAAATGTTGAGAACTGTCGTCTCCGCCTGATTAGGACTCCGGTCATTTAACGCGAGATAGAAATTGGCCGATGATACTTTAGAAAATGCTCCAACAAATCTTAGATTGATATCTTATATCTATTAGGAATCACTCTTTTCTGATATCCTTATGGCAAGCTTTCAAGCTATCCAAATTCATCAACATAATAAAGACAGATGTGACATTTTGATCCCCTGTCAAAAAGATGATGGATTAGGTCCAAACCTTAAATGCCATTGATGGTCTTTCGTGACCTAGGCTAAACATAATGAATATATATTAAATAACATTCATTAAGAATGTTAGTACTATATTAGCCTATATGGTCTATTGATACCATGGTTAGTATATGTTAAGGCCATCAGGGTGAAGAATAACAGTCGTTGGATTGCAACTAAGAAATTGTTTTATTGGTGTTAGGAATCAATATCGAGTATGGCAAACTCAGATAAGACAGCCGTTGATCGTGTTATGAATGATTCGACACATGCCAATGATGCTACAATCGTGAGCCTTAGAATTTCCGAAGATGTTCTTCAAACGATGATAGACGCAGCTGTTGGAAAAGCTGTGAAAAAGTTCAAGGAGCCCCATGCTCCTCGCTCCAAATTTTATCTAGGACCACATTTCCTTACTCATAAGGAGGATCTTGTTCATGCCTCAAGTGCAAAGGATGAGCTAAAAAGGAAAAGGGAGGAAGAGAACTCCCAGAGCTCTAAGAAAAAGAACAAGCAAAAGTCCAACCAGAAACCAGTATGCAAGACCTGCAAGAAGCGCCATTATGGGAAATGCAGGTTCGAACCAAAATCCCAATCGCAGCCGAGGGCTTGTGGGATCTGGAAATCAAGGGAACATAAAACGTTGAACTGCAAGGACATGAAGGATGCAGTCTGCTTCGGCTGTAATGAGAAAGGCCACATCAAGACCACGTGCCCTAAATCTGTCAAAGGAAATGCGGCTAAGGAAGGGAAGCCTAAGAATGAAAGCGCCTAAAATGCCTGAGCCAGTTCATAAATAAGGGCATCAGGTACATTCCTTAACACTTATCAGTGATATAAATGCTAAGAGTTTTAATTTGGTTCGGATACCAATAAATCCTTCATAAACTATAGGTGTGGCAAGCTTTTAAAACCTTTCATAAGAACCCTATATATATTAAGTGTAAGGTAAAACTTACAAGTAGAAAATTCATAGGAAATATTTCTTCTATTCCTGTCTGAAATCTTCAATCATAAAGTCCTAATGTACCCTCTCTTCAGATAAAGTACATCATCATATGAAATTGATATCTCTTTGATCTCTATGGATTCGAATACCAAATGGTATGAAAAAAGCGCCATATGAGGATTAGTGTATCTTAATATGTTCCATAGATTGCTTCCATGCCTGATCAGTATGGAGGTTTAATGCATGGAACCACAAAGATATCCCAATGATCATATGGCACTAAAGTCAGCTAATGGCATTCAAAGAAGATATCTAGAAAATAGAATTTTTCCAAATAAATGTTTCCTGGTAAAGGAATCTGTGGACTCATAACATAAATGTGTCACTCATTTGACACAAGCGAGGATGGATGAACTGGAGCCTGAGATTTGGAAAATCTCTGTAACCTCCTTGTATCTTGATTATCTTCTCCTAAGACTACCCTGTTTACCTCCCGAGAGGCAAGTAGAGTTAAGATTAACATCCCGCTTTGGGTTGGAGTGTTGTAAGAACTCCGTGTTGATTATGGAATAATCGAAACCCCGATTAAGTAAATTTTAAGATAGGAGATTCATATAGCCTAACTCGATATTCCGAGAGTTTGATATTGTTAGATAAGAAAGACGGTTCATTTTGCTTATGCATTCATTACCGCAACCCTATTTTAACAACGATTAAGAATCGCCATCAACTACCCAGGATCGTTGAGTTATTCAACTAGCTATAAGGGTTAGCTATTCCTTAAGATTAGTTTTAAGCAATGGTTGGGATGACCATCCCACCTTAAGATAAGCTTTTCTATAATAATTGATATGTAAGTATTAAGGCTGCTCCTTGAGAGATCTTGTATGGATGGAATGTTAAGCATCTATTGTTAGATAGAAAATTGGTAAGTCCAATTATCAGGATCTGAAAGTTGCCTTGGAAAAAACAAATAAGATCATACAAATCCATAATCGACTGTAAGTTGCCAGTATACGGCAGGAAATCAAGGATTTATGAAAATAGCAACCCTCCTAAGTTCTTGTTAAAAGATAAGGTTCAACATAAGATATCACCCAGGAAGGGTGTGCCAAATTTGTTAAATTATCAGGCTAGTTAAGCTCCGAATATATAGAATCATTCGAAGGAAATCGAATGTATCAAGATCAAGTAGCTTATAAGCTAAAACCTATTTAAGGAGCTTAGCGGAGCTCGCAATACGTTGCACACTAGTGACTAAAGGATGTGTTTCGCCAATAAGTCAAGAAACACTATCACATAATGATATGCAGATTTATGATATGATGAGCGTCCTGTATCGACTGAGGATCGACAGGTTAAGAAGCTCCAAAAGAATACATGTACCTAATATAGGAGTCACTTTGAGAGCTTGGAAAGACTCCAGATATGTTATAGAAGTTAGGTCCATTATGCGACAAAAAGTACTTCCAGCATTTTAACAAATCTCGAGGTCGAGATTTCTTTTAAGGGGGTGAGGATGTAACACCTCAAAAATTCGTGTTCAATAAAATAGCAACACGTGTCATACAAGACAAAAGTGTTAGAAACCGGATCTAGTAAAAGATGTATGGTAGGATTTAAAGCATCGACATGTTAATTAAATACCTCTGAACGACCTAATTATAAATCCCAAGACCCTAAACTATATTGTAAACATCTGATATACTCAAATCCGGTAAATGCTAGCAATGATTGAGTCATGTTCGCAAGAATGGGATCCTACGAGGATATGCACGACAACCTTTATTTACGGCACTTTCAAAAGGATCCAAGGAAAACTTTATATCATACCAAGGTGGTGTAAAATGTTCATGACCCAAACAAGAGGCCCCATACTGAAAATAATGGCCCAAAATCGTATTACACTAGTTACCCGTGTAGGACCGGTTTTAACTCCGAAACGATTGCGAACCGACCGTTCGACGTGCGGAATCCGTGAACAATCGAGACCGAAACACACGAGATGTAATATAAACGTGATTCTTTGATAAATCTGAAATCGTACAAGAACCGTGAATCACCTAGAGCACTTTCTCTCTCTACTTTCTCTCTCTAAGCACCAAGCTCCAAACTCTCTAAAATGGCAAAAGTCCTAATTCTTAAATCTAAGGCTCTATTTATAGGCACAAGGTTATAAGGAGGTTTTCCTTATTTACAATAACGCCACCTTGCCCTTTTTACTAACTATTACAATAAAAGTTTAAACTTCTTCGGTTTCTGCTACGTACTAGATTGACGGAGGCGATAGACACTTAATGCACTAACAGACTCCCCCTTGGATATTGCCGTAGTCAATCTCGTAGCATCTTGTCTTTCTCTATCTTGAACAGAATCCTCATGGATCTGTCTACGAGCTTCCGTTGCTCCCTCTCTCGGTAGTCTCTTTCTTCAGGCTCCCCCTTTCGTCAAGCTTCCGTGCTTTTAGGATCGACACCTTTCTTTCCAGCTACAAGCTCCTTCTAACTTTCAGCTTGTCTTCAGACTCCCCCTTAAACTCTGCTCTCGGGATCGTAGTCTGGACTTTTCCTGCAATCACTCATACAACTATAAGTAACAATATTTTTAATATTTCAGATATTGTAATCCGACAATTCAATCTCCTCAAAATCATTTCTCATGAATTTTGCAGTTTCATCGAATCGTATCGGAAACTAGCTCTATAACAATATAAGCATCCAAAACCTCACAGTTAATCATCCAAGTCCAAATTAATGACCTTGGAGATATCACAAACTATTTTTGATTTTTGATTTTAAAACTTCAAGTTTCAAATTAATGAACTTGTTTTATTCTCAGAAACACGATCAGCTTACTTAGATTTTGAAACCCAGCACTCAGACATCGGTTGTCGAAAATAAAGCAGAATCAAAATCTTTTTGTATTTTCTGAAAATATAAAGCAGTAAAGAAATATGTACAAACATATTTACAGACAATATTTTTGTTTGAGTATGCGTCAGAGGATCATATCAGTTTTTGACAAATCACAAGTACCGTTGAGCTTAAATTTCACTTTAAGAATTAAACAATTCACTTAGATTGTCGATATAATTGTCCACTTAAATTCTCATACAAATTTCAACTGATTCAGGATACGAATTAGGTGTATTAAGAACTTAAACCTATTCATGTGTCCCACCTCTTGAATATACTCCCGTATCCAGATCCCAAAATTCAGTCTTACAGGCAATTATAACACAAATGATATCTGTAAGGGGTTAATAATTTATGAAGAATCATGAGAGCTCAGGTCAGAACTACCGTTCAACAGAAAGATCATGACTCAACTTGTGGGTGTGTCCCCTTTAGAGGATCTTTTTTACAACAGCATTGCTAAGCAATTTTATTGTCTTATCATTGATGCTGAGGGTGATGCTGTGTTTCAAGCATTGCGGAAAGTATTATTCGAGGACTAGGTCAGAACTTCCATTCAGCAGAAGTCCTGGAATAATACCCCAGACATCATTGAGTATAAAAACCTGTATATCAGAATACGAAACCTTTCAAACGAGATTTCAGGGGTTACCTATATATCCAAGTAGTGTTCCCCACGAAATAAGCAAGTGTGAAATTTAGGTTTATATCCCGAAAAAGTTTACTAAATGTATAAAAATCTACCGACACATCCACAGTGAGATCGTTTAACACATTTAAACTTTCTATTTCTTTAGCGTACTGTAACTGTCTACTAATGTACTATCATTTCCTCTTTTTACGCAAAACTCAAATTTTTAAATTTTATCATGTTTTTGACTTTTTCAAATTTTCAAATGTTTTTGTATTTTCTAACAACAATTTTTCTCCCCCCTAAAATGCAAAACCATTTAAAGAAAATTTGACAACCAATACTAATAGCTTTGTCTCGCCATCCATTTTCTGCTAAAAGTGCTCTGATTTGCAGAAAATATAACGTACCCCCATGATTTACAACCCATTGATCTTAACAGTTTGAAAACCATTTTTCAATCTGATGAAAGTAATCATGTTTGTTCAGCCGTGAGGGTTTCGGCGTATTCAATCAACATACATTCAAACAAAATTAAAAAACAAACATATTTATGGTTTTTCAAATTTTAACAAACTAAAAACATATTTTTGGTTTTTAATTTTTCAATTTTTAGAATTTTGAAAATATTGTTTATTTATGTACAAACAACACTCAAACTAAACTCCCTGTTCAACCAAACCAGGGTCCTGCAACCTCTTCCTGTGCCAGGTTGCTCCAACTACCATTCTCACAATCTTCAGCTTCGTTGAGCACCTGCACATTCAAACTTTCTCAATCATTTGAACAATTTAGCCCAGGTCTGTTGGACCTTAGGCATTTCAACACAATAATTTTCATTTAATTTCGGAAACTCTTTGTCATTTAAAACGTTTTCAATTTTGACTTCAACTTTTTCATCTTTTACCATCATAACTTGTTTCTTAGCACTCCACATTTGACCTTTCGGAGTACCACTTTTGTAAAAAATTGTCTCTTTTTGAACCTTTTGATTTTGAATACCATTTTTAGGTTTCCAAAACTCTTGAGGTTTTGTCATATCAACAAATGTTCTCCAACTCTGTGTTGTTCTGAATCTGGGTGTATGAGAATTCCAGGTCTGTCTTGAATCGAACCTGTTCGGGTTTGATTTCCAATTTTGATTTGAAGCAAACTTGTTTGTATTGTACCTCCAAGTTTGTTTCGAATCAAATCTGGTTGACCTCGGTTTCACAGCCTCAGATTTCTGTTTTTCAACATCAACAGGCTTTGGATTTGGACACTTTCGTGCAACATGTCCAATTTGATCACATTTAAAACACACTTTCTTTGAAACATCCTTGGCCTGTTGTTGTTTCTTTTTCATAGCATCAAACTCCTCATTAGACTGTTGTCCAAATTTGAGTTTTTCCTCTTCTTTCAAGCTTTTCCCTTGAACAAAATTCATCTTTTGTTGCAAATCCTGTTTTTCACTTTGATTCCAATTCCGTTTCTTTTTATAACCCAAACCAGCCTTCATGTTTTTCTTCTTAAAACCAGGTTTGTTATAAAAAGATTTATGACCTTTACCAGCAAACTTTGGAATCTCAGACTTCTCAATCTCAACCATTTTGAAAACTTTATCGACCTTCTCTGAAATCACATTCTGAATCGGGAATACAACATCTAAGAATAATTTGTCCGATCCAATCATGGTATAAACCAATCCTTTTGAATCATCATTCAATTTTTTCTCGGATTTTGTGTTTTTCAGATAACCATCATAAAGATTTCCTTCATCTTCATTGTGTGATTCAGACTTACCTTTTGTAGACTCATCTTTCAAAACACTTTCAACAACCTTACTTACCACATCTGAATCATTAGCATCATCAGATTTCGAGTAAGTCACATCGATACTTTCAGGTAACTGGTCAGCTATGTTCAAACCCTTTGCCACCTTTTCCTCATCATAAAAAGTATAATTGTTTCTCAATGGTGGTGGTACCTGATGAAATTCTGAACCAATACCCTTTTTGCAATTTTTAGTATCTTTGTCATCTGGTGTGATGTTGAAAATGCGTTCAAGAATATACGAAGAGTTATGATAACTTTGAAGTTTTGTAACAACCTTTTCTTTTTCAGCCAAGACTTGTTTAAGATTAGCAATTTCATCAACACATTTGTTTAATTCAATTTGCTTTTCTTTAAACTTTCTTTCAAACATTTCTTTAGTGACTAAAGTTTCTGACAATCTTTGATCAAAACTTTTGACTTGGCTCTTCAAAGTATCATAAGCTTCTTGTACTCTTTGACTCGACCATTTTAAAGAATCATACTGTTTCTGTAAATCTTGAAATTTGGATTCTTTTTCAACACAATCGACACATTTTGCTGAACACAGTTTTCTATAAACATCATTATCCTTTTCAAGACCTTGACATTTCTGTGTCAATTTTTCAACTTTTAGTTTCAAAATTTCTTCTTTTTCAATCATTTCTTTACATTTTATTTTGAAAACATTTTCAAGTTTAACTATGTCATTGTCTTTTGTTTTTATGATGTCATCTTTTTCAATACAAGCTTTGCACATTTCTATGCAATTCCTGCACTTGTTTTCTTTTTCATCAACCAATTCAACATTCGATAAATCAGAAGATTTTCTAACCTCAGTCTCATTCAGCACCGGTTCTTCTGACTCAACTTTCTGAATTTCCTCCATTTCTTCTTTCTGAGCTTCTTCATTCTTCTGTCCTTCTTCAGCTCTCTGTTCCTCTTCAGCAGCAATCTTCACAACATTCTTTACTTCTTCAATCATCTTCTTCAATTCTTCTTCTTTTCTCTTCTTCATTTCTACCACCTTCGGTAGACTTGCTTCACAAACCTCTCTTATCTTCTTCTCCAAATCAGGCAAATATGCTTTATCAGATAACCTTCGTGTGTTGAAAGTAGCCTGCCTTGGAACCAAATTTGTTACAGCTTCGAAATCCACTTTTGATGGGTCAACAACTGGATTACCCCGTGGATCCATGTAACATTCCAACTCTTCATTCCATTTTTAGCTCTCTGGGCTTCTTTGAATGATTCATTTAATTTTCCGATTTCCCATCTTGCATAATCTGCTTTCCAATATCTATCAGGATCAGCATTAGCCACAAATGCATATCCAACTGCATCTTCTTCAGGGCAAACCTGACTCCAGTCGTAACCTTCATCATCATATATAACTGCAAGAGCCCTTGATCTTTCTTCTGGTTGCTTTAATCTTGGTGGCTCAGACTTGTTCTGATGGTAAATCGCTTTCTTGTAATAATCTTCGTTGAACGGATTTGCAGAATCATCATCAGCATACGCATTTCTGCACTCGCGCTTAAAGTGACCTCTTTGTTTGCATTTGAAGCATGTCACCTTAGATTTATCAAATCCCAGTTTGGTAGACGGTCCACCAATTGACTTTCTCCCCGTGATCTCCATGAACCGCTGTGCCCGACGAACCGCACTGGCCATGCACCATCTTATATCCATTAGTTCCATCTCCTCGGGGTCTAGTTGATCATAATCTTCTTTCATCAAGTTGGTGTTGCCAATCTTCCCTGCAACGAGGCTTTCATACGATTCAAGTACAGATGCCAAGAAAACCATCTGTTGTTTTGCCGACTCTTCGCTGAAATTCTGCCCATTCTTCAGATCCACTGCGATATTACACTGAAACAAATTCTTGGAAGCAGATTGACTCGAAGTGTTTGAAGAAGATCCACTGTGAAAACCACTGTGAAGACTTTCATTGTTCACTGAACTTGAACTTTCTGCAGAAAACGCTGTTCTTGGAGGCCCAGCCTGCGGTACATTTCCTCTGTAGTAAAGCTCCACATTTTGCTGATAAGCTGGACTGTTGACTTTAGATCTCTTTATCTCCAACTCATGGCTTTCAAGCTTTCGATCAGTAAATCCACTTTTAAATCTTCAGGCTTGATATTATTTTTCAACATTAGAGCGAAATATTGCCACTCTTGATCATTTGGCAATGAATCAAACAGTTTATCCACCAGCTCCTCTTCAGAAGGTAAAATTTCACGTCTGATCAGCTCCATTTTCATATATCCGAATCTCTCAATCATTTTACAAACAGATTCATTTTTCATACAACTGAAAAGATCAAACTCTTTACGCAACAGTTTCTTTTTGTTTTTAACAATTTCATTACTTCCTACACACTTTTTCCCTAAAGCTTCCCACAAACTCTTTGAAGTTTTCTCTTGTTCAAGTAACGAAATAATATCCTCTCTCACTGACTGTTTGATTAATGTGATCATTTTAGATTCAGCCACAACATTTTTTATATCTATGTCTGAGAAATCCTTCGCATCTATTAACTCTCCTCCCTCTTTTACTGGTTCAGTGTATCCATCTGTCATTTTTATCCAACTTTCAGGAGCGAAAGCTTTTACCCAACCCTCAAATCTGTTTTTCCACCAGTGATAGTCTTCAACTTTCATTAACTTTGGTGGCTTCTGTTGGCTTCCGTACATATTCTCAAACTTCAAATTCTCCGAAATCTCTCTTGAATATTCTTTCATCTCAGATCTTCTATCTGATGATTCGGAAGTGAACGCGTTGTAGAAAGTATTATAGAACTCTTCACCGTTGTTTGACATCTTCAATTACCTAGCAAAAACAATCAAACAAAACACAATCAGTTTAAAACACTTATTAATTAACAGAACAAGACTGGTACTCGAACTGATGATTTTCTGTGCGGACTGAACGTTGACCAACAGTACGGACTTCTAGAACCCGAATCGAATTCAAGTAACTTGACTTTTTGAAACCTTTGAACTCCGAACTGTACGAACTGGACAATATCACGTGACTTGACTATACAAAATGACCTGACAAATCAAACACTTTGAACCAAAATCGCAATGATAAACTTCAACTATATATGATACTTTTTATGACTACAACACACAAACTCAATAAACTCTAGATATTATCACATAAAACCAATATGATTGGACCTCATATAACAAATACTGATCACATAATACTTGGGTCGAATGATATAGCAAACCGACATCAAATTATAGCTAAAATCTGATTTGACCGACTATAAAACTAGTTGACTATGACTTTTATATTCTCGTGACTTGAAATCACATGCAACCTAAAAATTGATAGGACCAGCACCTATATATCCGACAAGCAAACTGACACCCCACTCAAATGTAAACAAACAATTTTTTAATCAAGATATCACATGAAATTTTCAAGCGAAATGTCAAATTTTGTCTTCAAGCAGAATCAATATAACATTTCAAGCGAAATCATTGGTTTATCATTTTCAAGCGGGATCAATGATGAGTTTCAAGCGAAATCTCTGAGTTCCAAGTGATTTTCAAGCGGAAACTGATTATATGTGCCTTTTCAAGCGAAATCTTCAGAATATCTCAAGCGAAATCTCACATATAAGGATTTCGCTTGAATTTTTCAAGCGAAATTCAACTGGTTCAAGCGAAATCTTGCTGTTTCCAACGAAATCGGACACAAAAAATCGAAATTCTCCTAAACGACTAGGAGTTTGAATCTGAAACTTGGTAGGATTGTAATTCAAGTATTTTCGCACAACATACTAAAAAATCAGCCAATTCGGACCTAAAAATCCCGTTCAATTTTACGTTTTTCAGTAAAAAACGTGATAGAATGAAAAAGATGAAGAAATATATGAAATTCAGGTCTGAAATCAATGAAATCTGGTACGAATCGATGTATTTGGTCAGCGCAATCGAGCTCCTAGCTCTGATACCACTTGCAGGACCGGTTTTAACTCCAAAACGATTGCGAACCGACCGTTCGACGTGCGGAATCCGTGAACAATCGAGACCGAAACACACGAGATGTAATATAAACGTGATTCTTTGATAAATCTGAAATTGTACAAGAACCGTGAATCACCTAGAGCACTTTCTCTCTCTACTTTCTCTCTCTAAGCACCAAGCTCCAAACTCTCTAAAATGGCAAAAGTCCTAATTCTTAAATCTAAGGCTCTATTTATAGGCACAAGGTTATAAGGAGGTTTTCCTTATTTACAATAACGCCACCTTGCCCTTTTTACTAACTATTACAATAAAAGTTTAAACTTCTTCGGTTTCTGCTACGTACTAGATTGACGGAGGCGATAGACACTTAATGCACTAACAACCCGTTCGAAGCTTGAAAAGCCAAAAGATTTTTGCCTTCTGGAACAAGCTTACGGACCGTAAGGGTCAAGCCTTACGGTCCGTAAGGCCTGCACAGCTTCTCATTCCACATCTGAGGAGCTTGTTTAAGACCATAAATTGATTTTTTTAGCTTACAAACTTTATTAACATGGTTGGGATTATAACCATCAGGAAGGGTCATATAAACATCTTCATTTAAATTGCCATATAAAAAAGCGTTATTTACATCAAGTTGATGAACATCCCATCCATTATTAATAGCAATGGTTAGAACACATCTAACAGTTACCATTATTCACAACAGGTGAAAAGGTCTCAAAGAAGTCTATACCCTCCTTTTGACTAAAACCCTTAGCTACAAGTATAGCCTTGTACCTTTCTATTTCGCCTGAAGCTTTATATTTGATTTTGTAAATCTATTTACAACCTATAGCTTTCCTATTGGGAGACAAATCAACTATTTCCCAAGTATCATTTCTGTGTAAGGCTTCTAACTCATCATTCATGGCAACGACCCAATTGTTATCCGATTTAGCTTCAAAATATTTTTTAGGTTCACAACTCTTATTAAGCATAGAAGCAAAGCACATACTTTTAGAATCAAGATTAGCATAATTTAACACGTTTTCAAGACCATATTTAACTTTACTATCAATAACAAAGTCATCAAGTTTAGATGGAAATTTTATATTCCTAGAAGATTTCCTTAAAACACTGCTAGGTTGTCCTGTATTATCTCCCTCAGAATTGCTAATGTTTTCCTCAACGTCTAAATCAGGCTCAACCCTACTAGTTTCTAACTCAACACTACTTGGTTGCTGTATATCAGCCCTTCCTAAAGCATTGTCAGAGTTATTAACAGGTTGCTGAGAGTGATTAAGGACTGCAGGATTCATGCTTGAGTTATCATCATTGGGAGTAGAGTCAGAATTAGAATTTTGGGTGTCATTTTGATCAAATAAGTCAAAAAGTTTAAGGTATTGATTTCAGAATCTGGATCAAGAGAGATTTTCTTTTCTTTGAAAGGGAAAACACATTCATAAAATCTGACATCCCTAGAATAAAACATAACTCTTTGATCTAGACTCCATAGTTTATACCCTTTTTTTTCATTAGAATATCCAACCTAAACACATTTTTCAGCATGACTATTAAACTTATCAGAATTGTTTAAAACAGTGCTAAAACAAAGACACCCAACAATCCTAAGTTGACTCAACATTATTTCAAAACCAAACACAAGTTCATAAGGAGACCTACCATTTAGGACAGAAGATAGGGTCCTGTTAATCAAATAGGTAGCAGTTAGAATACATTCTAACCAGAATTTAAGAGGAAAACCAGCTTGGAATAATAAGGCTCTAGCAACATTTAAAAGGTGCCTATGTTTCCTTTCAACTATCCCATTTGTTGTGGAGTATGAACACGCGAGGTTTGGTGAATAATACCATTATTGTAACAAAAATCTTTCATTTGTTTGTTTATAAACTCAGTACCATTATCACTCCTGATAATTTTAATGTGTTTACTGAATTGGGTTTTAAGCATGTTAAAGAACCCTTTAATATTATAAAAAACTTCATCTTTATTTTTCATAAGATAAACCCAAACAACTCGTGTGTAATCATCAACCACTGTGAGGAAATATTTAAAACCATCCATACTTTGAACCCTATAGGGACCCCATACATCAAGATGAACAAGATCCCCTAAAGACTTAGTCTTATGTTCACTAAAAGGAAACGGTTCTCTATGCTGTTTTGCCCTATGACATGTTTCACAAGGTTCAAGTTTAACATCCTTTTTAATATCTAGTCT
Source organism: Helianthus tuberosus (assembly GCA_030545235.1). Lineage (NCBI taxonomy): Eukaryota > Viridiplantae > Streptophyta > Magnoliopsida > Asterales > Asteraceae > Helianthus > Helianthus tuberosus. Next base: position 46,291,405 of record CM060414.1, on the reverse strand, counting down.
GTCTTTTAAAACATGCAACACAGGTTCAGCAGGGTGCCCCAATCTAGCATGCCAAAGATTAACATCAAGACTAGCATTACACACCTTATCAGACAAAGTAGAACTACCACAGAAGTATAGACCATCAAGTTGACTACCAGTCACTAGAACTTTCTTTGTTTGAGAGTCCTGAATATAACAATTATGTTCATCAAAAGAAACAATAAGATTGCAATCTTTGGCAAGTTTATGAAAAGAAACAAGATTGACACAATAATCAGGAATAACAAACACATCATATAAGATGACCTTATCACTTAGTTTAACATCACCAATCTTAGTTACTAACGCACTAGTCCCATTGGGATGTTTAACTTTGATATTATATTCTGTAACATCCATTTGATTTATAAGATTAGTGTCATCTATAATCATGGGTTGATTTTTCCCTGAATCAATTATCCACCCAGCCTTTTTCCCATTATTTCCAAAGTTGGAAAAACAATAAGTAGGTTTAAAGTCACATGTAGGTTTGAACTCATCAGCATAACTGTTAAAACAAACATAATTAGACGTACCATCAAATTTACTGCCTTGAGTTTCACTTCTGGACTTATCATTTAACAGGCTAAGTAATTGAGCAATCTGTTCATTAGTTAAACCATTCACAGTAGACGATGAAGCAGTTTCAGAAGTATCAACAACCACATTATTACTAACCTGCCTCCCTTATTACCACTAGTTTTAGATTTCATCCAAGAAGGGTAACCAACCAGTTCATAACATCTCTCAACAGTATGTCCAGTCTTGTTATAATGTGAGCATTTAAGATTTGGGTTAGGGGGTCTAACATTTTTTCTTTTTGAATCAAAAGATTGACTGGTTTTAGCAACAAAGCCGACATGATTACTAGATATTTTTTTTTCTGAAAAATTGTTTGATTTATGTGAGATTCTTCTCTGGAAACAACAGAGAAGGCTTCCTTCACAGAGGGAAGAACTTCCCTAGTTAACAAGGAAGTTCTTACAGACTGGTAAGTACTGTCAAGACCCATTAAGAACTACATTAGTTTAATCAAGTGATTGAAATCATTAAATTGTTTGGATGCATCACAAGTACATGTAGGAAGAGATAGAATTTGATCTAATTGTTTCCACATGCAGTTAAGTTTATGATAATACTAAGAGACAAGCATGCCATTTTGAGAAAAGGAATTAATCTTTTGATATAAATTAAAAACCACCGACCCATCAACCTTATCATACGTTTCTTTCAGTTCTTTCCACACAAAAGAAGCAAGCTTAGAATAGACATGACCCAAATATAATTCCTCAGACACTGAATTCAAAATCCATGTAAGAACAATAAAATTACAACGATCCCACTGTTTCCCTAACACTTCATCAGTAGTAGACCTAACACAAGAACCATCAATAAACCCTAATTTATTTTTAACTTGTAAGGCCATGTTCATAGCATTAGCCCAAACATTGTAATTATCAGTGCCTTTAAGTTTTATATTAACAATGGTCAAATTAGCCGCGTCACTAGGATGAAGGTATAGCGGGTCACCAACATCTATTTTACTAACAAGAGTGCCACTATCCTTATTAGTCATGATAACAGGCAATCAAGAAATAAACACAACAACAATACAGATAGTCAAGAAGAGAAAAAAAAAACACAGAAAGTAGATAACCAACAAGAATGCAACAGGTTGAAACCTCTCTGTGTCCCAAATCAAACTGGTCTTCACTAACCCGATATCAATATGCCTAGACACACTGACTCAGTGATGCAAAAAAAAATAAAAATAAAAATAGAAACAACAAGAAAGGGTCAGAATACTCTCACAGTGGGTGCGTTTTACTCCAACAAATCAGGCTTGTAACCTTCACTTAGGGTTACAAGCAACTGATTAGAAGAAAAAAAATACCAAAGTTCTGTTGGTTTGCCCTTTTTTTAAAAGAGACCAACAAGACCCCCTTCAAACCACACGAACATCCCAGAAATTAGGGTTTCAATCGCCCAGAATCCAAGAAGATGAACAACGGCAGATTTGAAATCGGCAGATCCTATCGGAACCACCAAGATTCCAATAACCAGTAGAGCTTCAAGAGACTTCCAATAATCAGTCAGAAACGACGCCCTTGAATCGCAGCGGAAGATGAACAATCCCAAGAGCACAAGCTAGTGCTCTGATACCATGTCAAAAACAAGATATCAAGAGCAAAACTTTATTATAACAACCCAGTCGGCACAGATTGCCGGAAATCAAAGTACACAAAGTCGGCACAAGATTACCGATTGGAACAATTAGGACTCAGTTTCTGCTGCACATCAAAAAGATGAACAGTAGTTAACGATGATCAAAAAACAGATCAAAAACACTCTCGAACTGACCAAGGGATTAAACCCTTACACCGAAGGTTCTAGAGAGCAAAAAAGAGAAGCAGCGATGATATGAAGGCTGTATTGAGTCTGCCTTGCTATCCCCATGCCAGCACCTCTTCTATGTAAGGAAACAGGGCTTTAGCCCTACTCGAGAAAGAGAGGCCCAAATAAAACCAGCAGCCCAGCAGCCCATGAAGCAGCAACGGATACATGAACCAAAAAAGAAAAAAAGATAAAATTAAGATTACATATAAAAGGAACATATTGAATTGAAATAAGGCAATAATATAGACTAAATATAGATTTCAACTTTTTTTTATCAAATTGTATATAGTAGGAAATCATTTTCGAGTTTAATTTAAATTTGAATTCAATAACAAATAATAAGTTTAAACCAAATTTGATTTATAACTAAATAAATTTAAACCAGTTTTGATTTAAAAAGCATAATCATCTCATTAACATTAAAACCAAAATTAGTAATGGAACACTTCTTTCATTTAAAAGTTTATGTAAATATTTTTTTAAATGCTATTAAATAATATAATTTATTGTCAGAACATTCGTGTAATACACTGGACTTAAACTAATAGATGAAATAAATCAACTGCCCCTTAAAATTTTCAAAAAAGTATTATCTTGTCCATTAACACGGGTACCTGTATGTGTGACATATTCTTTTAATGATTGGTGTTTTTAAGTTATTTTAGTGTTTCGACTTTAATATTTAAAATTTTATGGTGTTTTTAACTTTTATCTTATAATGGCTTAACACTTTTTTGTATCATGCCTTGACGGCTAATATTTACTTTTCTTACATAAAAAAAATTCAAATATAAAATAAAGGTAGTAATTAATGAGTTATAACTCAACTGGCATTGGTGGAAAAGTAAAGATTTAGGTTTGAGGTTATAGGTCTCAAGTTTGAACCCGATCTCAACCGAGTTTACCGCAATGGACCTAAAGATGGTAGGTTTTCCCCAGAACTGGAGATTAAGCGTTGTGTGCAATCGCAGACGTATGAGATCACCTTTTACCATTGGGTTTGACGGCTAATATTTACTTTTCTAACATTACAAAAAAAGTTCAAATATAAAATAAAAGTAGTAATGAATGAGCTATAGCTCAACTGACAATGGAAGGATAATGAAGATTTGGGTTTGAAGCCACATGTCTCAAGCTTGAATCCGATCTAGACCGGGTTTTACCACAATGGACCTTAGGAGGGCGGGTTTTCGCGGAACTGAAGATGATAGGTTTGGGCTACCTAGTGCTGTCTACGATCGCAGATGTATAAGTTCGCCTTTGACATTTGGTTATCCTTGCTATCTGAGTTTTTATTTCGTTGGCAGTAAAAAAAGTAATGAATGATTGAGGATTAGTATAAGGGTTTAATTAATTATTATAAAATAAAAAACTGAAAAATTTTGAATGTTAACTTTTTTTAAGCATTCCCAAAAATCAAAGTTGAAGTGACCTTTACTTGGGCTTTATGGTGGAAGATATGGGCTTTTTATGAATTTCATATTTGGTTAGAAGCTTTATGCTAGTCTGCTAGGAGAACACCACAAAAATAACATTCAAACAATATAAGCACAAAACAATGAACAATTAAAAAGAAATAGTGTAGTGACATAAGTAGAAGTGATGGTCTCGTTATTAGGAAATTATATGGTTGAAATATAAATTAAAAGAAAATCCAAGTAAAACTAACTAAATATTATACAGATTTTATAAGGATAGATGTAATTTTGGAACACCTGATTAAGACGAAGTCTACCCATTTCTCACAAATAAGCTCTAAATTCCTAAGGGGTTTTGTTTACCTCTTAATGAGGCTTTTAATGGTTCAGACCTCTTACTGGTTCAGCACTTAATGATTCAGACTGTTTGTTTCACGAGCAGAGGTCCGAATGGTTCAGACATTTGCCTCTGAATGGTTAATATACAAAGTCTGAATGGTTAAGACCTCTAATCTGAATTGGTCAGACATTTGCCTCTGAACGGTTAAACATTATACATGCTTTTAATGGTTAAGACCACTTACTAATTCAAACATAGAAGTCAATTAGTTAATTGAGAGACTATAATAAGTAGATAAATTGGTTAATTGAGAGAATGTAAGGAATAGAAGGATTCAATTCACATGGAATATGAGGGTCAAACTTCTGAAGCATATGTGTATGTAATGCCATTAGGGGAGTGTGATATGGTTTTGGGAGTGCAACGATTCACTACTTTGCGCAGTATTAAGATCAATTATAAGGATGCGACAATTGAGTTTAAGCACCAAGGGCTGAGAGTGGTATCAAGGGTCAACAAAGTAAAAAATTTGACTATCATGAGTAAGGGAAGTTTAAAAAAAATCACTATTAATGCACAAACAATCCAATACATGCATCTTAATACGTTATACTTGATTCGTGTTTCTGGGTGATTCTTATGTGATAAACTTGTCATTAACTTCGTACGAGCCTCCATTTAACAGGTATAGCGCTATAGGAGTAACGCACCACCCATAGTCTTGTGATCATGTTAAATTTAATACTTGTGGTAATCAAAGGATTGACTTGAATATTCGCATGCCAGTTCTACGTTAACCCTGATAACTAAAGTTTGCCATGTGGATTAGTTTAAATCTTTTATACTTATATTATGTATCAAACTTGTATACTCGCCAATACTTTTGTATTAAACCATGTATTTTTAAACATATTGCAGGTTGATGATGTTGAGATGGATGAAACGTAGTAGGGATTCCCTAGATACACACTTAGAATCATTAGATTATGTTGTTGTATCAATTTTGAATTACGATGTATTTGCTTCATGTATCGTTGTTGTATTTGAAACAATATTTGTATTTTGATTTCGATGTATTGTAACTTGACAATTTGGAATGAATGAAATCAGTTTTGTCATAATTATTGTCGCAAATAGTGTTATGAAGTCTCGAGCAATCTCGTTCGTCTCACTCCGATGTTTCCGCCATCAGTTTGGGTGTGACAAACGATACTTATGATGCTAAACGACCCTTAACTAGTTCACTAGTTTACTATTTTAGGTGTTAGGATGATAAAATATGTTACTAGTTCGGTTGTCGGTTCGATACCGGATAAATTGTGAAAGTTGTGTCGTAATACCGGGAGCGATGTCTTGAATATTTATTTGATACCATTAAGGTTATTCATGATCTTTGGCATTATTTACAAGCCTTATCGGCATTACAGTGCTGATTTTTTTTTGACGTTGCGGACAAATATAATGGTTAATTTTTGTGCGAATCAGACGATTTATAAATATAAGTATTTTCTGGAAAGTTAAAGTTTTTTGCATTTTGTGCCCCTAATTAGGGGTTTTTGGTCATATTTCAATGATAACATGCTTTCAAATCGTTCGTTGATCGTTCTGACAGTTTTCAGAACTAGCTGACATGAATAATGTGTTCAGTGAATAGTAATTTTCAGCATTTAGCCAACATATTCGGACATAGTTTATCGTTTTCTCGCGACGCGACGAAAGTGACATTACCATTTGTAAAGTTTAACCATGTCCTATGATTGCTAGCCTTGTATGACCTAACCATGCACAAATTAAGCCATAAATGAACGCAATTAAATGTATAAATAGTTGTTAAGTTGTACATAATTACCATTTATTTTGCCGGTTGTCACAAAAGTGGTGGATGATGGTGGTATTGTGGTGGTAGAGTGGTGGCAGGTGTGATAGAAGTGGTTTGCCAAGGGATGGTTTGCAAATGAGCCAAACACCTCCTTTTATAGCTGAAAATAGTAGCTTCAACTGTGACAACCCGAACTTTCTAGGTCAGCATCTCTTAGGCACGTAATACTGTCTCTTATTATTTCTCTTTCATATTCCTCGCATGATGAAAATTTATTAAACACTCGTGTATGTAATACACTAGCTAAATGTAAAACGTGATTCGGTATGTTCATATGTGTTAGACTGATTAACTACAAGAAACCGGTAGCACTCGGCCCAATCCCTCACTTGAAGCAAACTTGGCCCAACCCGCTTGTCCTAACCAATCCGGCCCACCCTGTTGTGTTAACTGCACTCGGCCCAGCGATTTAAGAGCCCAAAATACCCAAACCAGTATTAAACAAAAACGCAATGTAAGTGGGTTTAGCCCACTATTATTCCGGCTTTATATGGGCTGGCCTCCATGCGTCCTTCATATGATCACAAGTTAGTTAAACCCTAATCATTCCCATATCTCTTCCCTGGATCGCGCGGCAGGAGACCCCACCCCCTTCTCGAGTCATCATCTGAATCGATCGAACTTGTGGTTAGTAGCTTTATATTTATGCTAATTTGTACTTAGTGATGTTTCATGAAAATTGATAAGGGTATAATGGATGTTTTCATGTGAATTTGTGTCAAAATATAAGGTGATCAAAAGTCAAGAATATCAGTTCACATTAATTGCTTGTGTCAGGTCACACATGAATAAAGTGATCAAGATTGCATGTTATTGAGGTCCAATTAGATTTGATTATAAACATTTGCATTGAAAATCATATAATCATGTTTGTCGGCCATAATATAAATAGTTGCATTGAAAATCACACGATCATGGAATGGATAATAAGATAAGTTGTTGTTATGAGTATGCAAGTTGAAATAGGGCCGATGAGTATTGTTCATATTAATTCCATTCAGCCGATCTTGTTTGTGTGGATTTTTGGTTAACAAATTATGTGTATACATGTATGTTACCATTATGGTAATTATCGTGGACCAGTTAGTGTGATCAATGGGTGGTATGTGTATACGTGATGATATATGTATTAGTATTTGCATAAATATGTGATAAGGAACCATGGTATTGTATAACATAAACAGATTAGTTAGGATGTGTTAGTGTCTTACTAGTCGATGGTTTAGAGGTATGATATTGATAAGTGGATGTCTTTGTATCGATGATGAATACTAAATATTGGAAACCGTTAAACGAAGGTGTTGATAAGATGATGAACCTATAAATCTATGTTGGGTGGTTAGTAATGGGCCGCATAAAACTAGTCAGATATTGGGCCGAATACTTGTTGGACCTGAACGGTTGGATTTCATTGTCGAATGTATAGCCGAAATGGAATTAAGCAAAGTGTTATTTGTTATGTGTCTTGTGAGGTATGAAATTGTAATGTGAGTGTATACGTGAATCAATTACCTGTCATGTGTATGTGTTTATGGACTGGTGCGATGCATGAATTACCGATGTGAGTTGCATAACTTATGTGCACTTCAAGAGTAGTATGTGTAAAGGATGTGTGTTCAAAGGGCACATGAAACTAATTGTTGTACGAAATCATTTTAGGGCTTGGTTGATCTATTCTGTTAAACAAGTAATTAATCCTACCGAGCAAACCTAAGGTGAGTTCACTACATTCGAGCATGCGTCCCAGTGGTTGGGGACAGTCAGTGGTCTAGGTAATAACGGGTATATTGGTTAATATTCTTACCTATCATTTTTGTAAGTCCCTTATTATGTTACCTGGAGGGTAACGGGTATTAGTTGGTAGCGCTACTTAGGTTTGGCACCCTCACACCGCTCCTAGATAGGACGGATGTGAACTAATGACCCAGTCGGGGACCAGTACTAGATAGGAGTACGTGGGAAGGGCAGTCATGTATTTCAGGAGCCGTCTTGTTCGGAATTGAGATATTAACAATATTACTTGCATTTGTCAGTGAACTGTTTTACATACAACTGGTAACAAACATTTTCGTAAAACTATGAACTCACCAGCTTTGTCTGATACACTTGTTACATGCTCGCAGGTCGTTAGGTACTTGGGAACAGGAACTTGCTGGCTGGAGGGCGTGAGTGGTTATGGTTGCATTGATGGGTTTATTTATCAAACATTTATTTACTATGGTTGTTTGGAAAGTATTTACATTATGTTACGTTAACGCTTCCGCTGAACTTGATGTTTTTTGAATTACTTATGTTTGGATTTTATTACTATTAAATGATGAAACTTTATTTTAAACTTATGGATTCAATGTAATTGGTGGCTCATTACTAGTGGTCACACGCCTAACAGGGACACTCCCTAAGTGGTAATTTGAGGGTGTGACATCAACGGCCCCATGCCCACCAGTCACATCCCGTGTCCTTCCCTTCTCTGTCTTCATTTAATTCTATTGTCAGCCCATCTGCACACACGGCCCCGTGTCTCTTATACTTGCTGTACGAACCCAGATTTGAAAATCTGAGAGGTGACCACAGCTCGTGCTTAGGAGACACGGCCCCGGGTCCCTTGTTTTTTTTTCTATTTATCATTATTCTCTAGGAATCTTGAATGGGGCACGGCCCATGCCCGACTGGCACGACCCTGGCTTAGGTTCTGGTTTTGTTATTTTTGTCTTTGGGGTGAAGCTTGGAGGGTTGGTATAGTGTGTCAACTTCCTTTCTTCGTATTATGTTTGTTTTTGCCATTAATTTGTTCCTTTTGTTCGTTTAAGCTCTTTTAATCCTGAAAATAAAAAATAAACAAAGAAAAACACTTTTTCCAACATTAGTACTAAAAAAGTGTAGGTCCCCTTTTCGTATGGATCTTCACAGAATTGTCAATCCAATCAAGAGTGTGGAATCCTCTTGATCAGAATATCACAAAATTGAGTAGAAACATAAATTCACAATTAAACCGGATCTTTATTGATTATCTATCAAACTGATTACAATCAATCAAGATCCCTAACACAACCCACAAATTCGTCCAAGCCCTTAGCACTCTCATGAATTCTCTCTAAAAACTGTTTTTGGCTGATTAACCTAAACCCTAAAGCAAAGCCTTGTTTATATAACACAAGGTTGCAACTTGGGCTAGGGGTTCCTACATGGGCAAGCCCAATTCGTCCCCCTATGACCCAAACTGGGTTTCGTTTGGCCCGAACTCTATTATTCCACTAATACAAAGCTAAACCCGCTAACCGTTCATCGTTTAACTAATTACAAGATATCCAAAGACCAAATCTAAGCTGTTGTCACAAAAATGCACCAAAAAAAACGTTGTTTTTATACCTCATTTGATATGATTTATATGTTGCATTTTGTGCATATCACAAACTCTCGAAACTCTCTCAAGACTTTCTCAAAGTGCAAGAAAATTCTGTTTTAGGCAGAATACTACCTTGTGTTCAAAATGAGTTCTAACTCACTTTTTCTTCTTATTTTCTTGCATCAATCTATCTGGATGACCTTCAAGGATGTTACCCAAGGTTCATCAAGGTGTAACAAGGTGGTACATCACTTACATAAGGCTCCAAAGTCAGATTTGAATTCTGATTTATAGAAAATTTTACAAACTTGTCTCATTTCATTTCATTATTCATCTTATGGAATCTTGTACCAACCTTGTCCTCAATCAAACTCATGGTTGTGGGGCTTGTGCAGGGCTACTTTCCAGAAGATTAGAGACTCAAGAACCTACTACCTCAATGGTTTCCAAACAACCTACAAAGTGTTGACACCATCTAAGCTTTCAACCTTCAATGTTGAAAGACTTGTGTTTTGGTAAAATGTGAACAACGGAGCCTTGGCTTTCCAATTATGATTCCAGTACCTCACCTAGTTAGTTAAATCCATTTTCTTAAACCTAAGTCATCAAGTAAGCTTTCTAGTAACAAAGTACCCAAACTACACTATGTCTCCAAACATTTGCCTTGATTGGAATGCACTAGTCTAGTTTGAGTTTCACTTGGTTACTTGATGATTTCGATGATTAGTTATTTGTAAATTCTTTATTTTATTCATGACCAACCGAAATCATCAGCTAAGTTGCTGATTTTGTGCTTGGGTGAATCCATACAATGAGGTTAAATGGATGGAATTCATCCTACCTCCTTACATGACCATTCTATGGCACCTTAAATTTTATTGTATAATTTCTACAGTATTAACTCTGAATCAAAATCCATTAACCAAACTCATAAGACTCACACACCTCCGTTTCCCCGTCTTAGGATAACTTCGGTGTTCCAAACTCAACGACTCGTTAAACTCACTTTCATGGAAATCTACGCAAACTGTGAGTATACATGACCCACTTTCCGTTTTCACAGTTTTCGGTGCAATATATATTCCGTATTAAAACTCACATGAACACACTTATGCAAATACTAAATTCATACAAACGGATCCATTATACAAGCTTTATACGTTTATACTTTAGAGACTAGAAGCCATTCTTGCACTATACTTTGTCATTAACTTCGTACGAGCCTACCTTAACATGTATAGCATTATAGGAGTAGCACACCGCCCGTATTCTTGTGGTCATGTTAAGTAATACAAAAACGGTCTTGTGGTCGCAACGACAAGATTACACTAGTGGAATCTTTGGGTTGACACGTATGTGATGCATGCTAGTTCATGAATGTTATGTCTTAGTATACGTTATTGCCATGTGGATTTCATTATAACTCTTTTATACATATGCTAGTACACTAAATTTGTATGCTCACCAATGCTTTTGTATTGACATGTTACTTTAATATATATTGCAGGAACTGATGTTGATGCGTTGAAAAATAATTCTAATAGGATGGACTTGAAACACACTTTAGATTAAATTATGTCTTGTTGACTTAATTTTATGTTGTGGTTATTACCTTTCCAAACAATGTATCGGATCCTTAGTAATGAAATGAAATTTTATCTTTAAACTACTATCACATAGTCTTGTTATGATGTCTCTTACAATCTCGTTTTTGTCTCACTCCGATGTTTCTGCCATTGCTTGGGGTGTGACACCCATGCTCTTTGACAGACCTCTTCTGTAACACCCCGAAAACGGGTTTGGTAATTAAACCACGTTAATACTAAAAGACGGATAAAGTACCGTTAGTGGTAAAATTAATCCGGTGAATATTAGGATTTTTAAATTAATAAACCTAATATTAAATAAAAATAGTATAAACGCTTTTGATGAAATAAAGTTTATAGAAGGCCCGAGTTAACGGGACTCAAAATAAACTTAGTCATAATTTCCCTAGACCCACTGAGTTAACTAGGAATGTTTAACCTAGTTAATAAATGAGAACATTGCTATTAAAATAAATAGGTTGTGGCCTACTTAATAATGAACCGAACACGAGGGGTTAAAGTGGGATAACCTGAAAGGTTATTTAAACAAATCAAAACACAAACACACACATACGTGTGTGTTCTAGATCGAGCAGGGGAAGCTCCCCATGGAGCCAAACCCTAACCTTCAACAAATCCATCCGATTGAAGGGCCAAACGAAGCTCAAATTCACAACCGAACGTGAATTAATGATCACCCGAACAAGAGGATCACAAGGTATGTAAAATCTTGATGATTCGTGAAGTTTTAAAAATTGGATAATCATCCTAATTGCGAATTAGGCATGGATTAGAGAAGCTATGGCTAGATTAGTGATGTATATTTGCTTAGGAACAAAACCCTAAGTGAAAATCATACATAACATGCTATGAATTGAAGTATTGGATGATTTACCACACTAGGTTAAGTGGGTTTTAACCGTAGGAAGAACTTGATGATATAATTGTGTTTAGGATCATCATATACGATCGTAATCAAGAAATACTTGAACAAAATAGTGTGTTCAAGTACATGATCATACTTACTAGGAGACGGGTTGTTTGATAAAATGAAAATGATGATATATTCTTGATAAGAATGATTTTTAATATCATTACGTGATAAAATGATTAAACCGGTAACATAAGAATGATGCTTATAGGATAATTGATAAAGTATATGATTGAATGATAAATTCGAAATAAGAAGCGTAGGATGGAATAGTCGTAAATGATACGATTAATCTAACCATCTTACAATTACAATGATAGTTTGACGCTTGGCAAGCTAGGTGGAAGCTTGGGAAGGAAGCGGATCAAACGAATCAAAGAAGAAGAAAAAGCATAATCCGGATGCAAGGTAAGTATAGCTTACACTAGTCTTATATTCTAGAGTATTCTCTTATTGTATTAACTACATATAAGATAAATACATAATTGAGAAATGATGTTCCGGCGTGTAGTTGTACGGAACAAGATAACTGAATAAGAAAAGAAACCATATTGATGGTTAAAAAGTAGTTAAATCAGTAATTCGATCATAACATGATCGAATGGAAAATGGACTTTTAATGGTTACCTAATACGGTAAATCAAAACAAACAATAAGGGTAAAACGGTAATTTGGTCACTCGTTTACAATAACCGTTAGTTTTTTTTAAAGACACTTATGACGTAAGCCATAATAGGCCAAAAAGTGTTAAGAAATGAATTACAAGTAAAATGACCGCACGATGTAAATTGGAGCGAGTCATATAGTCGAGATGAAAATACATGTCATCTCGCTAATATAATCGGTCATTTAGACCAAACGGGTCAAAAGGTGAAGATACCGACTTTTGATAATATCGACTAATGATTTTTGTCGAGTTATATGATTTCAGGAATAAATGTCGAAATGATATTTGCATCGCTATTACTTAGCAATTATTATAGCAAGGCATTAAAACGGGTCAATACATTGACCCGAGCCAGGTATGTGTAATAAGAGTAATTATTCATTTAGAACGTAAGGTTCAATGAGTATTAAATGAAGTCTTAGATAGACCATGGGTTACTTGAATGGGTAAACCGAAAGTTTTAAATGATGCTTGTTGCGTTTTGAAAAGCTTAGAGACTTTTCAAACAAGATCATAACTAAAAAGAAGGATCATGGGTCAAACATGCTTTCAAAAGTCCTTCATCGTAAATGAAAGGCTAAAACGGACTAAAACGCCCTCGTAAGTTAAATTGGGCAAACAACCCTTAGAGGTTGTTTGGAAACGAGTTTTATGACCAAGTAAATACTCAGGATAAGTATATAAAGAGAAAGATGTGAATCTTTGATCAAATGACCCGATATGAGTCTTTGCTGAAATTAATGATCCGAGGGGTAAAACTCGGATTATATAGATCACCACATTAAATCCACCACAGATATAGTTGTGGTGCAAGATCACAAGATAAGAAATGCGGAAATGTTAAGCTAGAAACGAGTGAATGCAATTCGTGCTTAAAATATGCTTAAAGGCCCTTAACGGGTCAAAATAAGCATACACGCGAAAATGGGTTTAAGAGTGTATATAAACCCGTGATTCGAACCTAATATGATAGACAATATAGAAATTATGAGGTTCATGAGAAATAGGGATCAAACAAACATGTTTGTTCAATAAAATTATGAATGGGTCTAAACTTTGTAAAAGAGTATTAAGCCGAAGGCTTAAAAGTCTAGAATTTTGTTAATCCGGATGTCGGATGTTAACTCCATGTGATGGAGAATTAAATTACGATCACGTAGGAAAAAGAATCGTGTAAAACGGACAAATAACGAAAGAGTTATGATCGTTTCCGTAAACTTAAGGTTGGCTGGGAATATGCAGCTGCAGATAAAAACATTCTGGCGAAATGGAGGCGTGGCGTCGCGCGACGCCCAAAGGGGTTTACTGTCGCGCGTAGCGACGGCGTAAAACTTGAAAATTTTGTTTATTTTGATTATTTGACCCATTTACCTTGTTGTACTTGTTATTTAACCATCAAAATTAAGTTTTAAGTTGGTTTTGATCATAGGTGAAAGTCGAGAGTCCCAGATGAAGATCAAGCTCAACGAAGAACCGAACACGATTCAGTTACAAGCTTCCGCACATAGTTTCGTCGTCATTTTTAAACGGCGAATTTTTATAAATCAGGATGTAACGTATTAAAATTTAGAAAAGTTTTAATTAACCTGTATTTTCGTTGTATATGTAATCATAATTACATTTCTATTTCCGTAAATTATACGATAATCTTAAAATAATAGAAAGGGTGTTACAAGTTGGTATCAGAGCTCATGGTTAAAGAGTAAAGTGTGTTCGGTTCGAGGCTTGATCGCAAATCCGGTAAGTACAAGTATGTTAATGGTTAATATGATTAAAGTGTTATAAACAACACATAGGGTTATCGTGTAATACACGTTACCCTAAGTAAACGATTAATATAGTTAACGAAATTATGCGCGTTGACGCGTATAGTAGAAAAGCCTTGTATTATAATACGGACAATTATTGAAGTTGATAGTACTAACTCTTGTAAATGTTTTAGTTGAAGGACACTCGCGTCTGAAGATAGCGGGAGTCTAACAAATTGCGGATTTGACGGAGGAACGGTCGAAAGTATGACAAGTAGAACATGCTCACCAAGGACCTAAATCGCGTAACGATCGCGAATAAATTAATGGCAAGGAAGGCCCGTTAGGGCAAGCATTTACCAGGTGCACATTTTAAATTCATTGCACTAATAGTTATATGCAACAAATACGTAGAGACTGACAGTTGCATATGTAGATTAAAACTTGGAAAACCTGAATAGAATACGTATCCAGGATATTGTTTGCAAGAGAAATAAATAGAGGCATTACTTACATGAGGCGTAATGTGAAAATTATAAAAGGTTATGTATATCATGTGTTTATCGCTTACTCTGGCCAAGTAAGTAGTGATCACGTGGTACCATGAAATTTTATGATGGACATACTTACATCCGATGTAGTGAGGACTGGGCTAAATGGGACAAATTAAAAAGGTACCCAAATGAGTCAAATAAGTAAAATGTTTGATGGTAAACGTAAACGCAAGTCGGATGACGGAAGCGTATTACGTTAGAATAACGAGCCTGAGAGAAGGGATAAATATTAAAGTAAATGAAAATACAAACCAACTAATGTGAATGCTAAGACATATGGGATAAAGTTTGACTGTCATAAGTGATGAAATTCACACAGACAAGTCAAAGGGGTAGAATAAAGAAAAAAGGACTTGACTGAATAAAAACGTTTAATTTCGCTAAGACGACCGAATAAATTAAAGTGACGTCTAAAACCATATAAGAATGGTTACTTGATGATAACTTCGGTAAAGATACCCGATAGATGGGTAAAGATTTAAACACATGCGTACACCGAGAGATGGGAACGCGGACCGAGAGATGGGAACGCGGATTAAAAGTCAAAGGACTCGGATTATGAGTTATGACTGAGAGATGACAAAATATCGAAATTAGAAATTGTGATAATTATGTTTAACTATTTTGAGGTTGAACGTAATCAATAAAGAACAAAGTTTGACTGTTCACAAGTGATGCATTTCATATAAACAAGTCAACCGGGTTAAATACAAAGTAATGCCGGATGACATAAGAAAACGATTGTAGATACGGATTACAGTTAAACTTAATGGATTTTAAATATGAAAACAAATGATTTTCAAACATGGAAAGAATGATCTACGGGATCATTATAACCTATGGGATATAAACAGTGTAAAGGTCTACGGGACCACAATGACCTTGGGAGTCATCAATAAAAAGAAAAGAATTATAAAGGCCTTGTCATAACAAGGTAAAAGCTTAAAGAAATAGCTCACGAGGCTAAGTGAAAGAACCTACGGGTTACTTAAACAAAGCGAGGGAACCAGTTGAAAATCCCCACCTAAAACAAAGACTGTAAAAGAATAAATATCAAGTCGTTAAAATTGCTTGACATAAATTAACGAAATAACGTTAAACTAAAAATTCAGTTTTAGTAAGGAACAACGTTCTCACAAATATAAATATTCTGGTCAGAATGGAAACTGGGAATATTAAAAGGCATAGGCTTTTACGCCGATAGGTGTAGTATGATATATTTGAAAAGAAATATTTTCGATAATGAAAAGTTATATCAACTTAAACAAGATGTGACGCGATCACGGTCAAGAAAAGTAATGTGAAGTATAATCACATTGTAGCCCGAGCTATGGGTATAAAGTAACTGGACTAATAAGTCTAGTTAGCGAGACCGGTTAAGGTCAAAATTCAAATTAAAGATTTTGATTAATACACACTTCATTATGAGAATTAGCGTAGAATAATTATACTTTATAAATCCACATGACCAAGTGGCAAATGTTGACACCACAAGCGAAGTGTCGGGAATTCAAATCAAGGAAAAGCACGATTGAAAGATAAAGCTATAAGATATGTGATTGTATGCTTATGAGAATTATGTTGATAACATTTTTAGAACTATCTTAAATAATTAAGATAAAATTCAAGAAATTCGGTTTGCTCGTACGCGGTGGATTTCGTATAACTAAACCGAATGAATAAATTCGAAAACAAAAGAATTTGTTTGTCAAAAGTGAAAGATCTCACTAAAATATCCAAACGGATTACATAAACGGATTCATGAAGAATTCGATAGTCTAACAGTGATGGATTTCACTAAGTTAACCAAACGGGTTGATAATAACGAAATTTCGTTATTATTAAGTTGCATTATTTCGCATGAAATACACATATGTTATTTATTACCATAACTTTTCTGATAGTACTAACAAATGATTAAAATTATGAGTAATGCTTAAAAGATTACTCAGTTTAAGTGCATTGGGTTAAAACCCAATAAACTATGTAAAAAAAGGTTTCGGGGACGAAACCTCTTTAAGGGGGGTAGACTTGTAACACCCTGAAAACGGGTTTGGTAATCAAACCACGTTAATACTAAAAGACGGGTAAAGTACCGTTAGTGGTAAAATTAATCCGGTGAATATTAGGATATTTAAATTAATAAACCTAATATTAAATAAAAATAGTATAAAGGCTTTTGATGAAATAAAGTTTATAGAAGTCCCGAGTTAACGGGACTCAAAATAAACTTAGTCATAATTTCCCCAGACCCACTGAGATAACTAGGAATGTTTAACCTAGTTAATAAATGAGAACATTGCTATTAAAATAAATAGGTTGTGGCCTACTTAATAATGAACCAAACACGAGGGTTTAAAGTGGGATAACCTGAAAGGTTATTTAAACAAATCAAAACACAAACACACACATACGTGTGTGTTCTAGATCGAGCAGGGGAAGCTCCCCATGGAGCCAAACCCTAACCTTCAACAAATCCATCCAATTGAAGGGCCAAACGAAGCTCAAATTCACAACCGAACGTGAATTAACGATCACCCGAACAAGAGGATCACAAGGTATGTAAAATCTTGATGATTCGTGAAGTTTTAAAAATTGGATAATCATCCTAATTGCGAATTAGGCATGGATTAGAGAAGCTATGACTAGATTAGTGATGTATATTTTCTTAGGAACAAAACCCTAAGTGAAAATCATACATAACATGCTATGAATTGAAGGATTGGATGATTTACCACACTAGGTTAAGTGGGTTTTAACCGAAGGAAGAACTTGATGATATAATTGTGTTTAGGATCATCATATACGATCGTAATCAAGAAATACTTGAACAAAATAGTGTGTTCAAGTACATGATCATACTTACTAGGAGACG
This sequence comes from Helianthus tuberosus, assembly GCA_030545235.1. NCBI lineage: Eukaryota > Viridiplantae > Streptophyta > Magnoliopsida > Asterales > Asteraceae > Helianthus > Helianthus tuberosus. Next base: position 46,273,643 of record CM060414.1, on the reverse strand, counting down.
TGTTGTTTAATAAAATGAAAATGATGATATATTCTTGATTAGAATGATTTTTAATATCATCACGTGTTAAAATGATTAAACCGGTAACATAAGAATGATGCTTATAGGATAATTGATAAAGTATACGATTGAATGATAAATTCGAAATAAGAAGCGAAGGATGGAATAGTCGTAAATGATACGATTAATCTAACCATCTTACAATTACAATGATAGTTTGACGCTTGGCAAGCTAAGTGGAAGCTTGGGAAGGAAGCGGATCAAACGAATCAAAGAAGAAGAAAAAGCATAATCCGGATGCAAGGTAAGTGTAACACCTCGTAAAATCACGTCCAATGATGTATTGACACGTGTAGTAAACCCTAATGAAGTCAAACATTGAATTTAAGGGACTAATTTTTTGAAAAATCGAAAAAATTAGATTATGAAAGAACCGGAGGTGTTAGCATACCTAAAATAAGTTTCTAAATAACCTCTTACGATGTTTATATTCACAAATGTGCCACTTGATGATTAAGTGTAGCCGTTTGCATAATTAATTGAAAGTTTGCGCGATGAAGGGTTAAAAGCGTCAACATATTAATTCTTACCTCTGAGTGACCTTTTAACAAACCGGGAGCTTCATAATATTTAATTCAACTCTCGGGAATGCCAAATAATGGCCGTCTAAGGTTTTTATGCCTATAAGTAAAGTTACGCGCAACTTTGCAAGTTAGAGGGACTAAAAGTGTCAATATGTTTAATTATACCTCTGAATGACCTTTTAGCAAACCCGAAGCATCAAAATGTTTAATAATACTTTCAAGGATGCCTAATATGGATTAGATGAGGCTTCAATGCTAATAAATGATGAAATGCGCTAGATTGCGCAATATAGGGGCCTAAAGCGTCAACTTTTGAATCTACGCTATTCGGTGACCATTTAAGCAAACAGGAGCATAGTAATATTTAAATATATGCTTAGGAATGATTATTATGGGCCATGGAAGGCTTAGATATCATTAAACGGCATTTCGCGCTACTTTGCGCAATTAAGGGACTAATTGCGTCAAACTGCAAAAGTATGTCGATTCGTATAGAATCGGACCTTTCGGAATATAACCATAAGTTAAACATACCCTATTTATCCTTTATATAGCTTAGATATAGGTTTAGAGGTGTTTGGTACGCAAAAATAAACTTTTATGTCATGCAGGGACTAAAAGTGTCAAAAAGTGCACAAGTTTGCACTTTTGCGCATAATTCGCATTCTGAATATCCACGGACACTCAAAAATTTATGTAAGCACTAAAATATTTTATTTTAGTGTGTGGCATGATAAAATTCCACTCGTCGCGTAATTTGGACCGTTTTTAGCGTTCGTCCGTGTTTCGTCGTAATTCGACGCACTACGTGACCATACGGCCAAAGGAACCGACATCCGACATGTTTTTGAACATGTTTCATGTTCCCTATGTTTAAACATCATATTGGGGCCTTAAAATGAGGTTAACGGGCCTTGAACGTGCCTAAAGTGACCATAAAAGCTCACAGGGGCCATTTCTACCATATATGAAAGTGCTGTTTGCTGCTAAACAGCTGTAAACAGCCTGTTCCAGCAGTTTCTAACAATTGTAAATGGTTTTTTTTTGGAAACTAGGGGCTGCCCATTGTTTATAAAACCATGGGTAATATGTGTAGGGTTCAGATTCAATCACGGTTTACGAGGAATGATCCTAACGGTCCTCAAAAACCTATAAATACCCTTCCCCACTTCCTTCATAACCCACACTTGATCTTGAATTCTCTAAGTTGGGGACTTTGCTCCTCATACCTGAGAAATTAGGATCAACCCTCCTTGGTTGGACCCTTTGTAAGTCCCCTTTCGCGTTTTGTTTAATTATTTAGCGGTTAAAGCCGAAAAGTCAAGCGTTTCGATAAATGCTTTGACTTTTAAACGGCTAAGCCATGGTTCACAACGAACATGGCTACGTGACCGTAATTAGGTAGGTAATTAACCCTCAAAAGGGCGCCTCCTAATTACCACGTGTACTTTGTTTAATTGTCGGGTCAAATGAAAGTCAAACGGGTTAATTTTAAATAAAATGCATAACTATTAATTAAAAGTCATAAAATCAGTTTTGCCACATTAATAACTTGGTAAATATTAGTTGAACATGTCTAAGCATGTTCAACCCGAAAATTCTAAGTATAGACTCGGTTCGGAACCGAAAGTCGTAGAAGTTGACTTTTGCTTTGACTTTCAGTTCTGACCCGATTTAGCTTAGTTTAGATATGCCTTAGGATTCCTTTAGGACCATATTATAGGTTAGTATAACCCTCCGAGGTTATACAACTTGGTTCCATAGAAATCCTAGTTCATGCGTGTTTCCGTTATATGCCTAAATGTTGACCGTTATGCCCTTTGGACCTTAAAACGATATTTTTGAAAATGTGAGAGGATAGAAACCTTCACTACTGAATTATAAACTTGTCCCTAAAATTTGACATCAGTTTGAGGTCTAGATTAGGAGTTATGCTCAATAGCGTAATTAGAAAGCTTTTTATTAATTTAACGGCTTAATTAGCATAAAGCCTATCTAAACCCCATTTTTGAAACCAAACTTTTTACCTACTGATATAAAATAATGTTTTGGGATTTTTGAAGATTTTTATTTATTTTTAGGCTGAGCATAACATAGGGTTCTAGCTATAATTCGGTAATTGCCGGTTTTGCCCTTTTGGGCTATAAAATGAGTTTTACAAATCCTTTTGATGCCAAACCTTTTTCTACTGATTTAATATGATAAATAAAATATTTTGAGCCTTCTGGAATAATAAAATCATCAGCTTTCCTTTGAAAACCCGGAAATGGCTCCAAATCGCCTTTTTAAGCGTTTTTAACGCACAGTATGTATCAAAACTATTTTAAACATATAAGGGTTGATGCCTACTGATATATTCAGTAAATTTTTATATTTTAACAGTAAGAAAAAGTTTTAGACTCAGATTTCCAGTTTTGGCCTTTTAAGCCTATGTGAAATTACCAAAATGCCCCTACGGTGCATAATATGGTTATAATTAATAAATTTCACATATATATGATACCCCACTGTTATAACTTATTAAGTTAAGTATATTTACTAATTTAATCAGACCTGTAACTCAGATTAATATTTAATCTCTTTTATAACCGTTAAAAATGACCGAAATACCCCTACGGGGCATAAATTGGTCCTTAATTCGTTTTGGGCATAATGGAAGGTATCCTACTGATATCACAACATGTTTAAGGCATATTAACTTAGGAAATCCATTCATGACTCTCGTGGTTACCCGTTACGCCCTTTTCGCGTTCGGATCGGCTTATGTAACTAGTTTGCATAAATTAGCCGAAACGGTTCAAACCTTATCACTTTTATCTCAAAATCCAGAATGTGTTTAGTTTACCCATATTAAACAAGTATTCAAACTTGTTGGGACTAAACCACATTCTAATCCGGTCTTCGCATAATCTTGCGTTTAAACCGTAAACCTTTCCTTAAAACTAACCGGTCTAAGTTAAATACTTAAACAAGACCCGTTAGGAATCTAATAGGTAAATAAAAACCTTCGTTCCAGATTAAGAGCCCCAATAGAAGTACTTGTGCTTGCTGATTAGGATATACGGCTGAGTATAAATTGCATTTTAAGCTCAGGTAAATACTCTTAACTTATTTTCCCTATACGGGCTTGGGATACGGTAATATAATAATACCGCTTGGTCGGGTATTGAATGTTTGATTGTATTGTGATTAAATTATTGAGGTAACCCGCTTTAATCTGTATTGTTTGAAATAAAAGCCTTTGGGGGTTAATGACCATGTCCCGGATATCCTTGGCATCATTGTATTATAAAATGGCCATGTCTTATGCACGGGGTGTAGGCGTACACCTGACAGTTGCATAAGGGAAACGGTATCTCACTCTCTTGTGGGCCTATACTTGTGGCGTGTTTGTTAATCTTGACTCGGTTTCTACATCGGGCCCTAAATGTATAACGAACATGTAAATCTGTATACAAGATTATTTTTATATAATTGTCCCAAGTTATAAAAGTTTTATGCCATGTGCATTCAAATCAATTTTCTAAAACATTTTCAAAATGAGTCAGTTGAGTTGTATTTACCAGTGTAAACTGACGTATTTTCCCAAAAGTTTAAGTGACAGGTACTATATGTAATTGGCTGAGAGCTCAGGGCGTCAATAGGGAATCTCGCAATTTCTAGATGCCTAAAGTCTGTTGAACAATGTTACCTTTCTGTTTTAAGATCCGCCTGTGGATCCAACTTACATTCCGTTGTAATAATTGATATTACTTATGAATCGGATTGTAATATATTTATCTTTTGCTTCCGCTGTGCTTTTAAATTGTGTTGTTTGACTATGATGATATCAACTACGTCACGATACTCCCCACCGGTGACACGTGGAAAATTAGGGGTGTGACACGAATGATACGATTAATACACGTGGAAAATACGATTAATCTAACCATCTTACAATTACAATGATAGTTTGACGCTTGACAAGCTAGGTGGAAGCTTGGGAAGGAAGCGGATCAAACGAATCAAAGAAGAAGAAAAAGCATAATCCGGATGCAAGGTAAGTATAGCTTACACTAGTCTTATATTCTAGAGTATTCTCTTATCGTATTAACTACAGATAAGATAAATACATAATTGAGAAATGATGTTCCGGCGTGTAGTCGTACGGAACAAGATAACTGAATAAGAAAAGAAACCATATTGATGGTTAAAAAGTAGTTAAATCAGTAATTCGATCATAACATGATCGAATGGAAAATGAACTTTTAACGGTTACCTAATACGGTAAATCAAAACAAACAATAAGGGTAAAACGGTAATTTGGTCACTCGTTTACAATAACCGTTAGTTTTTTTAAAGACACTGATGACGTAAGCTATAATAGGCCAAAAAGTGTTAAGAAATGAATTACAAGTAAAATGACCGCACGATGTAAATCAGAGCGAGTCATATAGTCGAGATGAAAATACATGTCATCTCGCTAATATAATCGGTCATTTAGACCAAACGGGTCAAAAGGTGAAGATACCACCTTTTGATAATATCGACTAATGATTTTTGTCGAGTTATATGATTTCAGGAATAAATGTCGAAATGATATTTGTATCGCTATTACTTAGCAATTATTATAGCAAGGCATTAAAACGGGTCAATACATTGACCCGAGCCAGGTATGTGTAATAAGAGTAATTACTCATTTAGAATGTAAGGTTCAATGAGTATTAAATGAAGTCTTAGATAGACCATGTGTTACTTGAATGGGTAAACCGAATGTTTTAAATGTGGTTGTTGCGTTTTGAAAAGCTTAGAGACTTTTCAAACAAGATCATAACTAAAAAGAAGGATCATGGGTCAAACATGCTTTCAAAAGTCCTTCATCGTAAATGAAAGGCTAAAACGGACTAAAACGCCCTCGTAAGTTAAATTGGGCAAACAACCCTTAGAGGTTGTTTGGAAACGAGTTTTATGACCAAGTAAATACTTAGGATAAGTATAAAAAGAGAAAGATGTGAATCTTTGATCAAATGACTCGATATGAGTCTTTTCCGTAAATTAATGATCCAAGGGGTAAAACTCGGATTATATAGATCACCACATTAAATCCACCACAGATATAGTTGTGGTGGAAGATCACATGATAAGAAATGCGGAAATGTTAAGCTAGAAACGAATGAATGCAATTCGTGCTTAAAATATGCTTAAATGCCCTTAACGGGTCAAAATAAGCATATACTCGAAAATGGGTTTAAGAGTGTATATAAACCCGTGATTCGAATCTAATATGATAGACAATATAGAAATTACGAGGTTCATGAGAAATAGGGATCAAACAAACATGTTTGTTCGATAAAATTATGAATGGGTCTAAACTTTGTAAAAGAGTATTAAGCCGAAGGCTTAAAATTCTAGAATTTTGTTAATATGGATATCGGATGTTAACTCCACGAGATGGAGAATTAAATTACGATCACGTAGGAAAAAGAATCGTGTAAAATGGACAAATAACGAAAGAGTTATGCTCGTTTCTGTAAACTTAAGGTTGGCTGGGAATATGCAGCTGCAGATCAAAACATTCTGGTGAAATGGAGGCGTGGCGTCGCGCGACGCCCAACGGGGTTTACCGTCGCGTGCGGCGACGGTGTAAAAATTTGAAATTTTTGTTTATTTTGATTATTTGACCCATTTACCTTGTTGTACTTGTTATTTAACCATCAAAACTAACTTTAAAGTTGGTTTTGATCATAGGTGAAAGTCGAGAGTCCCGGATAAAGATCAAGCTCAACGAAGAACCGAACACGATGCAGTTACAAGCTTCCGCACATAGTTTCTTCGTCATTTTTAAACGGAGAATTTTTATAAATCAGGGTGTAACGTATTAAAATTTAGAAAAGTTTTAATTAACCTGTATTTTCATTGTATATGTAATCATAATTACATGTCTATTTCCGTAAATTATACGATAATCTTAAAATAATAGAAAGGGTGTTACATCTTTCACCAACCTATGGGCTTTCTGCTTATCCCAATACACTTCTTGAGCTGCCCAATGCACTTCATGTTGCGCCCTCAATTCTCTCTCACTCGCCAATCTCGCTTCTTCTCTCTCGCGGGCTTCCCCAAGCACCACAGACACATTGTCATACACCTACCTACTACCAAGATTATATGATGACCAAACCAGCTGATGCCGGTTAATCATGATTTGGGCCACCTCATTTGACACCTCCCGGTGTGGGCGAGTTGTACTTGCCCATGGCCTCCGTTGACTCGAGAACTCTTCCTCTTCTTCCTTCATTTCTTCATCATCAGTCTCCGGTGGGGCCGTGGGATCTCTAACTATGAATGTGTGTTCCGTCTCACTATCAGTCACAATATATTTGTGACCCGCTTCTTCAACGTTAATCTTTGACCCCCCTCAGCTTGGCGAAGTCAATATCTTCCAAGGGCTTATCGACCCAAAGTGATTCCGGGGGAGGTAGTTTTGCTACACGATCATTTCACTAATCAATCGTGCATATGGGATCATCTTTCTCTAGAACGATTCTCATGTCTCCTATATATTCATCATGATGATGTGTCACCATGATAGTTTAAGGCTTCCATATAACAGTGAATACGGCACCCAACAATCCCATGTTCGGACCATCCCACGGTCTCCAAACCAAACCAACACATTCTCCAACGATATGTTTTGAAGAATCTTCCTTTCAAGCGATATATGCTTCCTCTCATAAGTGTCGCCTGCTTAATATGGAAGGGTCATCCCCAACAAATTCACTGTATTCTACCTTAACACATTCTTCGACCAAAATATATCCGCATTGTAGTAATAATATGCATTGGTACCCAGCGAAATCAAAGTTTGGGATTTGGTTGATCGTGTCAAAGGACATTTTGAAATTGACCTATTTTTCATGAGAGATTTGATTTCTAAAGTTGTTTTAAAAATAGTTGGTGTTGGTTCTAAACGTCAACTAGCTGACTTAATAACAAAAGGTTTGTCTATTGGACAACATAATGAGCTTTGTAAAAACAATAACATGTATGATCCATTTGGGTATTAAATTGAGGGGGTGTTAGAAAGAATATATCATTCATTTTACAATTTAATATTTGTTATAATAATTTATATGTGATTAATTGTTTGTGTTGTTTTTATTTATTTTATGTTTCCTGGATTGTTGGGATTAGGGCATTGAATGGGTTGATGATGCTGATTGGCCTATAGTTGTTGTTGTTGGACTGTACCAGATCAGATGTTATTGGCTGGATAGGAGTGTAGAATGCACAAGTTTCTTCTAAGTATTTAGGTGGGTCAGGGTGCAATATTTTGGATACATTATAAAAGCCTGAGACCCGTCTCACATTTCACTAAGACTACATATTGTTCATTTGCACTTTCTCTCTCTTGTTCAAGGTGATTAGGGTTTCATCTTGTTTGTAGGATCACATTCATATTGAATTAAATCTGATCACAAATGTGTTTCTCTTGTGTCGTATAGAAGATTATCTCATTGATAATCTTTGTGTGAGTGTATTTTAGAGTTAGGGTTTCGATTTTGTAACACATTGTGTAATCTTTTGGGTATTTGGGTATTGATTGTATGCTCATAGATCTGTTCTTAATACTTTTTGTGACAGTTGGTATTTTTTTCAAGAGTTGAAACGTAAATTTATAATTTGAAATTGGAAAACCATTTTGAAATTTAAATTTGTGACACTTTTAATAAAGATAATAATGTTGTAAAACAACTGTCTATTAACAATCCATATACAACTATACTAAACATGAGAGAACAAGACTACAGAGAATAAGTGAATAGGAACTCTTGTTCATTAAGATGTATACACCATATACAAATGCCACTATATAGGCACACACATTAATACAAAGAAATCAAAGAGATAGGAGTTATGTATGTGGAGAGTCATCATTATGATACATTCATAATACTTCCCCTGACTATCCACATACCTTTAATACGCTTGGTGATGCTGCCTCGTTAAAAACCTTGCTAGGAAAACCCAATGGGACAAAACCATAACTAAGGAAAAAAGAGTGCAGCACGTATCGTCTAACCCTAGTAGTTCTGGATTATGTATGTTGCCTTATTAAAAACCTTACTAAGAAAACCCAATGGGACAAAACTTAGTCAAGGGAAAAAGAGTGCAACTTGAATAAGTCTCCCCCTCATTTTAACATGTATATTTTATGTGACGTGTGTCCATCTTCCTTGAAAGTCGAAAAAGCTTTTGTAGCGAATGATTTGTCGCTTGATCCCTTAATGTGCAATCCTGTATGTTGAGCAATGTTGTATAATCTTCTAACGAGACTTTAGGTGCCTCCTTCCAAAAATTATCATTTGTCCACGACTGTGTTTTGTTACATTTTTGCATCTACAAGACTAACCAAACTTGTTTTAATGGGTTAGTAAAATATAATCAAATATCGTTTATACCTGAAATACTTCTTTGAACTCATTCCAATGTCTCGCTTAGCACATGTTATATCATGACAATAAGCTCAAGTGAAAGATATTATAACCATACATAGCTAGCAAAACATATTAATGCACTTATGCATTTAATGATGGTACTTCTAGAATGAGAATCTCTACTTTGGTAGGAGATGATAATAGACATTTCTTATAACAAATGACTTAACAACCTTTAATATACTTTAAGGTTCAACTATGTCCATACTAAAATATCCAAACATCATCTTCTAGATGTACTTGAGGGATTAGTAAAATATAATTACATATATACTCGAACTGCAGTTTGAGTAATAATTAGACCGTGCCAAGGTCATTCAAAAATTCTCCCTCTAAAAGCTCGACAATTTCTCTCAATGATGCCTAGTCATCATTATTGTAAATTGCGATTATAGTGAACTTTTAAAAGTAGAATGTTCATAGAACATGACTAATTTAATCAAACTTATATTCCTCTTTATGCGAATATCTCGAGTTGTACAACACTCGTTTCGACTATTTAGTCCATACGTATTTTGTCAACTTCATATAATACGTTCTTGAGGTTTTGACATCACTAATGCTTCTAGCATTATCAATCCATGAGGGAATTCTTTCCATCTTATCCATATATGCATGTGCTTTCACTCTTAGAAGTTTTGCTATATAAACTTGCCCTTTTAACCCATAGATATATATATCATATGCAAAAATATCAAGAACACTTGCTTTTATCTCCAAAATTCATATTGTACCATGTTTGTACACTGTGTACATTGAGATGCCATAATAAGCAGATACATATTTTCTATGTATGTTTATTAGAGTATTGGTGCACTATAATTACATCCATAAGGTGTTTCAATTAACCTCTTAAGCACTCAAATGCTTTAGGATACTCATGGGGAGTTCCAATTATATTCAGTTCAATAACATATACAACATGTATATGTATTCAGATATGAATTTATATAATAATCATAATATTCTCGAGAACTTATTTTATATGACTTAGTATCAAGTGATACATAACTTTCCTAAGACGCATGTCAATTCTCTTTTATATATTACCAGACTAATAAGATATTGGAAAGTCAAAGCATCCACCATTGGAGAATACGTTTTCTCATAATCAATCATAGGTCTTTGTGAAAATTCTTGTGCCACCAATTTTGACTTATATCACTTAATTTGATTTTCACATGATTCGCGTAAAAGACACTTTTGTATCCAGCATATTTTACAACTTCAGTTGTATGGACTGTTGGTCCAGAAACTTTCCATTTCATTAGAGAACAAAACTCTGCCTTATTTGTGTCTTTCTATTTTGGCCAATCATTTCTTAATATTCATTCATAGGCAGATCTTAAATCTTGATCCTTATCATTTAATCATTTTAAGCGCTACATTATATACAAAAGTATAACGACGTCGATTTTTATTTCGATTCCATACATATCTTAGACATGATACAACTTATCGAGATCTCTTTATTTTCAGGTACCTGAGGTTCTTCTTGAACCATTAAGTCTATTGTCTCTTCAGGATATCTTATTATTATAACCTCAACTTAACCATCTTAATTACTTGCTCCAATTTTCGAGTAATTTTATTATTGGAATCAACTAGTCTACCACGCTTTAGGCGTGCAATAGACTCATTACAAAAATATGTGGTTGTCCTCTTGGGACACAAATATAACTGGAGCATAAGCAGTTGATTATGTGACTTACTTAGTCACTCAATTTAGGTCAGTGAACTTGTCTGGTAATTTGTTCTTTAATATTGGTAAATGAATTATACTTTAAACTTCTAGTTCATAGTTTATAGTCTGAGGATCAAGATGACATGATAATTCATCTCACTTTTCACTTTTCAACTGCTTGTTATCTCCCCCTAATGTTGGGAGCATTCATTCATTAAAGTGAAAACCAATGAGCCATAAACGAATTTTTCTCACTAATGGTTTTAAGGATTTAATCATAGACGATTATTTATACCCAACATATTCTTAAACTTTTTATAAGTCTCATCTTTGTGCGGTGTGGTGGATGAGTTTCAATATATGTCGCACAACCAAAATCTTTGATGAGACATCTTTGGTTCTTGACCAAAAACCAACTGTATGGGGGAGAACTATAATTTATTGGCTTGATGTGAATTGATGGTACTATATATAAAATTATATGTACCTAAATGAACTTTTGCTCCTCTCATGATCATTGGCTTTGTAACCAATAGTAGACGTTTAGTGATGATCTCAACAATAACACTTATTCCAATGATCGTTAATAACTTGGGAATCAAATGCACTATTATCAAATAAATATACTAATCTGGATTAATATGCTTGCTATCACATTAGCTAAGCCACAATCACACAAGCTTCAGGTTGTGGATTTGATAACCATTTAGACGATGCATCGATTTAAAACACTAAATGGTATCATGTTGGGATATGCATATCCTTTAATCGCTTCCAGAATATTTAGGTATACACACCCTCGTTTATTTTGCAAATATATAATTTCCCTTGAGAGCAAACATTACATGCTAATTATTATCTTGAAGAATCTTCTAGTTTTTCATTATGTTTCACATCATCATTGACTCAGTGTGGTCTAACCGGTCATGCCAACTAATTAAATAATTATGATCCATAAACTTCTGGTTTATGATCGTATGTGTATTACTTTCTCGTATGTAATACAAAACGTATGATACGAGAGAATATATTATAACTTCAAAGTTAAAACCATCACGTTATGCAATCACTCCTTAGTTTGCCACTTTTGGTGGTCCATCTCATTATTAAAAGGCAAATTGGAAATAAATAATCCCAACTCACTGTTATTGGCCAATAATAATCCCAACTCATTTAATCATCAATAATAATCCGAACTATTCACTTTTGTTTGTAAAATACCCCCACGTTAAAAAAACACTAACTAGGTAAAAAATTGCTGATGTGGCTTAACATGTGTGGACTGACGTGGCTGGTTAACATCCTACCTGTGTATAAAATGATTATCAGCCTTATTTGCACACACAATCGACTGAATTTGTCCAATTTGTAGAATTAGGGTTTTGAAGGAGAGTGCGATTGTGTGTGCAAATGAGGCTGATAATCATTTTATACACAGGTAAGATGTTAACCAGCCACGTCAGTCCACACATGTTAAGCCACATCAACAATATTTTAACCTAGTTAGTGTTTTTTTTAACGTGGGAGTATTTTACAAACAAAAGTGAATAGTTCGGATTATTATTGATGATTAAATGAGTTGGGATTATTATTGGCCAATAACAGTGAGTTGGGATTATTTATTTCCAATTTGCCTTTTAATAATGAGATGGACCACCAAAAGTGGCAAACTAAGGAGTGATTGCATAACGTGATGGTTTTAACTTTGAAGTTATAATATATTCTCTCGTATCATACGTTTTGGGCTTATTATTGACCAATAACAGTGAGTTGGGATTATTTATTTCCAATTTGCCTTATTAAAATGGCCATCATTACAATTCTTATACTCAAAATCATCATTACAAATGACTCAATTAGGTCCATCATTACATTTACAATGATTAATATATAATCACATTCACTTTTGGGAATGAAGTAGAACCAAAACAAGCTTCATAGCTTTTCATTATTTACTCGGTAACATGAGTATAAAATCATTTCATTTTTTCATAACTCTTATAATGATATTGCTACTTTAGGAACATATGTCTCAAGTGTGACAAATGAAAAGAATTTAATCGATTTTTCCTTGTAAATAATGTTCTCTTTTCTTACCATCAATTGAGAAGTAGTTGAGTCATATAAGATTTATCAATCTTATATTTTACGACCTTTATAACGATCATTGTATAGTCATCACATTATTAACGTGGTTGATCTCATTGCATGAGCATCATAAGAATTTCCTCAATTACCATGATTACAAACTTTACACCAATTATTATATCATCATATTCAGTTCAAGGAATGGATTATAACCAAACAACTATCATGGTGACATCATTACAATTTTCTTAGTTATGTATATGATCATAACCTTTGAATTGATCATTATATCATTACATTCACATCAGGGAATGGATTAGAACCACATAACTTTCATGCTTGTTGTTTCAAACTTTATATATATTCTTTAACAATCTTGCTACCTAGAGCATATTTGAGGTTTGACAAGCAGAAATTATTTTCTTCAACCTTTTCTTAAAAACCATCTTCTCATCACATTATACAACTTGAGAAGTAGTTACATGACTGGATCAGAAAGAATAATTGATCGAAACTCTTACAAGTTTCCATAAATTTATAATAAGATTTAGAGAGCTTATGATATTTATATATAAACCATAACTTTAGTCTTTCAATTATAATCAACACTATCCATATAAATAAAGTATGACAACTTATAATCTTATAGACAATAAATTTTAAAATGGATGACATTATAGTATGTGTCTCATAAAACAAGTTATAGTGAATAGACTAATATAAGATGCATTTTTTTTCATTAGTCATAAAAAAATATATAACACAGCTTACATGCTATCTTTAGAACCACAATTAAAATATTATAAAGGTTTATATAAACATGGCTAAATACAATTTAACTCAATTTAAATAGTTGAACCATTATAGGCTATTACTTTATGAACTAGAAAAGCAACAAAGTGTCACACTTTTTTTTTTTGAATATCAGAATGAATAATCATAATAATAATAAAGATGATTGATGCTTAATGTAACTAATCATATATGCAAAAGTTATTTTACCTTTAAAACATGTGTTATGATGAAAAACGTAAATCAAAATAATACATAAAAGCGTTGAAAGAATATAATGAAGTGGCAAAGATGTAAAACTTATCTAAATTGCTACATGACAAACTTTTTATTAATTATATAAATTAATAGGGAATGTTAATAGGGAATGTTAACTGCCACTTTAAATGATTTCTTTATAGCTCTTTATAGCTAACTTAAAAATTAAATTATAGCAAATAGTTACCATCCCGTTTCTTCTTAACCCCCTTCAATTTCTTTGGTGGTTTCAGAAAGCAATCAGCCAAACACAAAAGCATAATTCTAGATCATGTATATCAAATTATCAATTCCAACGAGATTTCAACAGGTGAAGTATATGGCCGATTAAAAACATAGAAAATCAGGTTTTCTTCAGCAAATATTAATGAGATATATGCAAATTAACTTGTTTTCAAGCAAAGTTTATTAAGCTCATCATCTTAAATACAATTTCTTAGTTGAAATCAAAATGTCAAAATAATTCTTAATAAAAACGAATAATTTATGTGCATGTTGATGATCATATTGACTAGTTAGTAGCAAATGTACATACTATATATAACATTTAAACTTTCATACATTTATAATGGATGACTAATGGATTATGACTACTTAACCTAGGCAAGATTTTCATTGAGCCCATATAAGAACAACCAAAAGAAAAAATATACATAAAAAAATAATGAGGTCACGAGTCATGATGACTTAATGATGATATTGGGGGGAAATCTGAAATACTACAAATCTAAAATGTAGTAAATGGCATGGAAGAGTCCGATTTTATAAAGTAGAAGTCACACATTTTTTATTTGATGCTAATGAATAACGTAAGCAATTGCATGAAAAAAAATAATCTTCAAAGGCTGTAAACGTTGTTATTTATTTATTTATGTATTATTTATTTATTTTTTAAACAAATCAAATATAATTTATTTTTCGGTCATTTTCTCCTCAGTTACTTTCATGCCATCAAAATATTCACAAAACTATATCCAATTTTTCTAGTTATGATTATATACAAAAACAATAAAACGAGGACAAAACATGGAGCCATGAAGTCCAAGGTGAATGGCTGCAGGTCAATTGTTTCTATTCTTAATTTCGCTTTTCATGGATACGATAACCTTATTCAAGATGTCTAAAATAATAAAACAATTACTAAGTAGAAATATGACCTTTGTGTATTGTTACCTGAATGGATGAAAGAAAACCAAATCATGGATATGAAGATCTTGCAGCAACTCGTGCTGATAACGTGTTGTAAAACAACGGTCTATTAGCAATCCATATACAACTATACTTAACATGAGAGAACAAGACTACAGAGAATAAGTGAATAGGAACTCTTGTTCATTAAGATGTATACACCATATACAAATGCACTATATAGGCACACACATTAATACAAAGAAATAAAAAAGATAAGAGTTATGTATGTGGAGAGTCATCATTATGATACATTCATAATAAATAATCATTTTTAATGAATTAGTTTAAAAATAACGATTTTTCATTTATGCTTTATCCACATGTGTTGCATAAATAACTGCAATGCATAGATTATATCCTAAGAGTGGCTTATGTAAAAATGTATTAATTTGTCTCCATATCAATTTTTTTTTTCCGAAACAACACAACAATTTTTCATAGAAGTTAAACTTTACTGACTCGACTTCAAAATAAGATAAAAGATAAACCTTTTGCATATAAGTTACAAATATATCAACTAGATAAATTGGATAATTTATTAACATTTGTATCTATTAAATTTAATGTGGTAATAACTATATCTTTTCTCTTCTCCGCCACCTATTAGCCATAGATTGTTTATTTAAAACTCGATATGTATATAAGATCAAGTTAATTCATAGCCAATCATATGTTTGGGAATTGTAAGAACAGTAGGGGTGTGTAAAGTCGGTTCGGTTGGGTTGGGTTAGGCTATGGAGGCTTAACCATAATTTTAACCGAGTTTCGGTTATGGAAGATTGGTTAACCATAACAGTAACCGACGCTTAGTTAACCATGGGTCAGTTAACTGTCAGTTATGGGCCAATGTGTGTTAAATTCGATTAATTATCCAACTAGTTCTATACTCGTCCAGTAGACGGGTACATTAATGGTATTATAACATAAGTATTTTATTCTTTGTATTCTAAAAAAATAAGACGAGTAATTTTGTACAGTATGACATATTATTAAATGTTACTTACACCTATTTTACCTGAGGATCAACTTCCACACAAGTTCTTGCATCATAAACATGAATTGTGTAAGTTTTGGCTATAGTACATGGCACATGTGTTGCATCCACAGACAACTTCGATAGGAAATTAACATATAAAATGATCCATTTTTTAGATCAAAGCTGCAGTTTTTGAGGTCAAATAGTATCAGAATTTAGAGCAATAGTATTAAAATTTTAATCATATTTAGTGCATTTATTATGTATATAGTGAATTTTAAATAGACATAATTACGTATCTTAAATAGGTAATTTGTCAGTCACATATTTATCAAAGAACAAATATTTGTTCTTCCAGAAAAACTGATCAAAAAAAAAAAAAAAAAAAAATAGAACCAAAGTGTGCCAAGTATACATTCGGGTAAATAAGTAAATAATGAACCTTAGATGCCAACAACATTCGAACATGAAATTTTATGAGAACAGCTCACTGACAAAGTTGCATTATCATGGGTAAGCTTTTTTGAATAGACCCAATAACCTGTGAACAATCACCTAAAAATGAAATATGCTTAGCACACATGTGATCAAGAAATATCATCAAAGTAACTAACTATTAAACATGATTTAATCCTTGTCATGGAAATTTGTTTAGGATTAAATGGGACAACAATACTGACCAAATTCGGCTCATACGAAAAAGCAAAGGGCGGGTAAAAGTCTTAAAAATATATTATATTTATCATACCAATTTTCAAATGTGTCCTCAATACTAATTAATTACTCCAACACTGGCTAAATTTACATACTCTTGATTCAAGGCCCATTTTAACAACAGATTTGGTTGACTGCGTTGCACAATTGAGTTGTACCTGGTTGACTGAAGCGAGGGGCATGTAAGTAAATTGGTTATTTAAATAATAACACAATATTAGTATAAAGCTAAAAAGATAGGTAGTTAAGTATCATAATAAGCTTACCTTCACCATTTATGGGAACTTTCCCGAGTTCTTTAGTTGTTATTTCAGTGGCTAAACTTAGAGAAGATGATACTTTTAAATCTTCATAAATTTACATATGCATAAACTCACAAATCACAAATGAGACAGATCACAGGTGTCACACCCCAACCGATGGTGGAAACATCAGAGTGAGACGAAATAGATTGCTCAAAGACTTCATAACATTATGTGACAATATTTAATTCAAAACTAAATTTCATTTCATTTTATAACATAAATCGTCAAATTACATCATGAAAAATCAAAGTACAACATTGGAAAACAAATACAACAAGTTCAACAAAATAAAGTAAACAAATCTAGTAATTTTAAAGATGCGTTTCTAGTGTCGTCCCTACTAGATTTTGTAGGATCGTTTTCTGACCCAAACTAGTCGATCAGAAGAGTTTTTCTCAATACGAAAGGCGGAAACAGACATATCGAGTTCAATTAAGCTATAATATCACTTTAAACTGTCTTTATATTGATTTGACAAAGTTTTACAGCGATTAGACACTTCGGTAGCACTTCGGCTCTCAAACCAGAATTACAAGACTCCTTCAAACGAAATCAGGCAACACATATATATAGGCAGGGTAATTCCGCTTGAACATGCCTCAAGCGAAATCACATTCAAGCGAAATCACTGATTTCGTTTGAACATGCCATAATGATTTCAAGCGAAATCACAAATTCTAATTTCGCTTGAAACTGCATGTTTACCTATTTTTGACATTTTTCTCGTATTACGTGCCCTGTTATATCTATATACATACAAGACTCGATACAAGACAAAGTCGACAGACGCATGCACCAACAGACTCCCCCTCGAATGTTGACGAGTCTTCAGTGTCGAGTCTTCAACATCTTCAGTCTTTATCAGTCTTTTCTGCTCTCTTCTGAAGTATCTAACAATGTAAAGCATCCTCAATCTTTCTCTTCTCTTTTTCTCCAGAATCTCAATCTGGCTCTAACCTCTCTTGATCTTTCACCCAGAGTCACAACCTGGCTTCATACTTCACTTGATCAGGTCTCTTGATTCCTTAATTTCATCAGCATCATCAGCTTGCATGAACATTAGGTCCAGGATCAGACCTGGCTAACCTGCACATTCTTAACCCAGAAATAAATTTCACAAATTTAACATTTTACAAATTTATTCTCTACTTACCACTTGTAGAAACAAAAACAACATCAAATGATTTTATAATGTTAATTTCTGATGAACCACTTGTATGAATGAAATGATTAACATTTTAAAACTACTGATGATCCCTTGTAAGCAATCATTTAAAATCTTTTCTTATTTAAATACAGACTCACTCTCACAAAATGCTCATCATGTTTAGCACTCGGAATTTTGAAAATAAGTTCTCCAACATCAGTTGTCAAAAATCTTTTTGAAATTTTCAAAATTTATGCTAAAACACACTAAAATCTTTTTGGATTTTGTATATATCTAAATACAGTAAAGAAATATTTACAGACAATATTTTTGTGAGTTTGTGTAAGAGGATCATATTAGTTTTTGAGACAAATCACCAACACCGTTAAGCTTTTTACATTTTAAGTTCTAAACGATTCACTTAGATTGTCAGTATACTGATCCATTTAAATTTTCACACAAAGTTCAATTTCTTTGAGATACGATATTAGTGTTTTAAGCACTTAAACTTATTCATGTGTCCCACCTCAGAATATACTCCCGTATCCAGATCCCAATATTCAGTCTTACAGGTGAGTATACCACAGATGATATCTGTAAAGGGTTAAATGCGAAAATTGTGAGAGCTCAGGTCAGAACTTTCGTTCAGCAGAGAGATGACGGCTCGTCTTTTGGTGTGTTCCCTTTAGAGAATCTTTTCTTCAACAGCACATGATTAGCATTTTTCAATGTTTCATTATTTTTTGTACTGAGGGCGATGCTATATTTCAAGCAAGCAGAAAGTATTATACGAGGACTAGGCCATTGCTTCCGCAAAATCAGAAGTCCCGGAATAATACCCCAGATATCACTGAGTATAAAGACCTAGTATCTCAGAAAGAGGGACCTTTCAAACAAAATTTCGGGGGTTACCCATATATCCGAGAGATGTTCCCCACGATATACGTAAGTTTGAAATTTAGGTTTATATCTCGTCACAATCTACTAAATGTGTAAAAACCTACTAGCATATCATCAGTGAGACCGTTTATCACATATTGACTTTCCAATTCTTTAGCATGTTGTGATAGTCCACTGATGTACTATCATTTCCTCTTTTCTCAACAAAACTCATTTTTGATTTTATCATGTTTTTGACTTTTTCAAATTTTCAAATGTTTTTGGATTTTCTGAAAATTCTTACTCCCCCTAAAATTCAAAATCATTTAAAGGAAATTTGAAAACAAACTGTACAAAGTAAAATGACAACTGATATCAAATCTCTTCAATTCGACATCCACTTGGCATAAACAATCAGAACTCCCCCTCACAACAAAATATTTTCCCATTATGATTTCAAAACACTTAAGTTTGTTTTAATCAAATGATTTTTCCGGAAAAAATTTGTTGATTTTATAAACCACTTGTAGTATAGGGGTTTCATCACATTGTTTTACCAACCACTTAAAAAAAATTTAACAGTTTTAAATTTAATCAACAAATATCACTTGTAGAAAATCAAGTAAAACTTAATGTCCTTGATTTACCACTTGTAAATCGAAATCACTTTCGTGAATTTCTCAAGAAAGATGCCGATTCCTGCTCCACTCTTACCAACTTGGGAGCTCCGGCAAGTCATACTTTTCATTCATCATAATAGGTTCCATCCCAGTCACAAACCTGGGATGGCTTAACTTTACCTGGTTTATTCAATTTCTTCTCATAAAATTCTTTAACCCCTTTGACCTTCCCATCAACCATTTTACTAAAAATATGTTGCACTTTGGGGTTAAAAGTTTTTTTAATATCAAATTCATTCTTTTCTGAGAAAAATTGATTTGAAATCTCAACTTTACCAACATTCTTCTTAAAATTTTCAGCCCGCAGTGGTGGAAAATTTTCATCATCCAATCCTGGAACTGAAGTTTCACACTTTTTCTTAGCATGTGACTCCTCTGATTTTGTGGAATCAGATTCATTGCCTGAAAATAGCTCCTCTGACTTTAACATATCAGAATCATAGCTAGAACTATCATTAGATTTCTTAACAACCCACTTTTGGTTGTCAAGCTTTGCACTTCTTTTATAAAATCTGTTTGAACATTCACCAATTTCAAATTTCATTTTTTTGAAAATTTTAGATCTTTCAATTGGTGGTTCAAAATCAACCATTTTTGCTTTCAGTTTAGAAACTCCCTGTTTTGTTTGGTTTTCCTCTGAGCAATTTACTGCAATGTGTCCAGTTCTTCCACAGTTAAAATAGGTTCGAGTCTCCTTCTTCTTTTGATCAACACATTTCTTCATTTCTTCTTGCTTCTTCGCAAGAAACTCTTTGTTTGATTGTTTCCAGAATGGGCTCTTTTGTTCTTCTTCAGCACTTGTCCCTCAAACAAATACCATTTTTGATTTAAAATCTCGAACATATTTTTCATTTTTATGATTTTCTGGTGGAATAAATCCTAATCCTTTCTTTTTGAAATTACCGTTATGGTTTGGTTTCTTTCGAAAACCTGAACCAAAACTGTAACCCTTTTTCTTGTTTAAACGTTGTTGAATTCTTGAGGTGTAAGGTTTAGGTTTTTCAGGAAGATTTACATCTTTTATTTTAGAAATATTAATTTCTGTTAGTTTGAAAACCTTTTTGATCATGTCAGGTTTAACACCTCTTATTGGAAATTCTTCATTAAAATATAATTTGTTAGAATCATTCAAAGTATATGCAACTTTGAACATTTCTTCATTCAAATTAGATTTTGATAACAAGAATTCTTTATTATAAACTCTTTTGCCCTGTTTGACTTTTGATCTTGACATGTCGGACTCAGACTTTGATTCTGAATTTGACTCCTGTTTTGACTCCTCGGTTTCATCGTTATCCAACACCTGATCGACCACTTTCTTTATTAACTTGGACTCATGATCAGTATCGGACGATGTAAAAATAACATCAATGTTTTCTGGCAAATTTTCTGTAGACTCTGACTCCCACTATAAGTTTGTTGCTTTTTCGACTCTTTCTGAATTTGGATTTTCTAGGAGAATATCCATTTTCAAGCGGGGGTGGACACTTGTTGTAACTGACACTTTGTTTCTTACCAGATGTTTTCACTTCAGTGTCCTTCTTCTTTTCCTTTTTCTTTTCAATATTCTTTCTTTAGTTACTTCATCTTCTTCAAATGCCTTCATGCCTTCAACAGTTGGATAAATCCTGTCAATAACATAAGAAGAACATGAGTAACTTTTTAACAACTTATTAACTCTCTCAGCTCAATTCTTTGGATTTCAAGTTTCTGTTCAAGAACAACACATTTTTCAATATAATTGTTAACAACTTTTTGCTTTGTCATGAAAGCTCCTTGAAGTGTTTTCATGGCTGTTGCTTATTCACTGCTTGATTCATTATACTGATTCATAGCCTTGTTCAGAACATCATAAGATTCCTTCAACCTGTTCATGTTGTTAATCAATTCGCTGTTTTTCTTTTTCATGATCTCACAGGTTTCACAATTTACAGGAATCTTTCTTGCATCAACTTCTTCATCAACTTTGAACTGTGGAACTTCCTTTATCTTTCTCTTTATCACTGGAACTTCCTCATCATCACTGCTGACAGGTGTTTTAACTTTCTTCTTTTTCTTTTTAGCTTTATCGTCATCACTATCACTTTCTTCCATCATTTTCAAGTGTTTCTGCATTCGTTTTGCATAATAATCATTATCATCATCACTATCTTCTTCAATTCGAGCAACAAAAGCTTTTGCTTTTAAAATATCTTTATCCGGACAGTAATCATCCCAACTAAAACCTTCCCAGTTAAACCCTTCAGGTAACTTTTCATCATCTTGGTTTATCAGACATGCTTTACTATCAGCTGAAACATATTTATCCCAACTGAAACCGTTAGACGATTTTTTATCATTTTGATTCACCAAACATTCTCTCTTTGAAGACTCTTCTATTGTTTTTCTACCATGTGCCACTTGTGGTTCTTGTTGTTGTTGAGCAACTTGATGATAAATGGCCTTCCGGTAGTAATTATTGTTGTTGAACGGATTTTGAACTCCGCTTGCTTCGCGATTAGTGCTCTCCCTCTTGAAGTGTCCTTTTTCCCTGCAACGAAAACAAGTAACTTTTGATTTATCAAAACCCAAATTAAAAACACATGCATCACGGAAATCATCTCTTCCTGTGATCTGTTTGAACTTCTCAGCTCTCCTCAACACACTTGCCAAACACCATTTAATGTCCATCAATTCCATTTCTTCAGCATCAATCTGATCGTAATCCTCTTTTGTAAGCATTGGATTCCCGATCCGACCTGCAACTAAACTATCATATGACTCTAAAACAGTCCCCAACAAAGACATGTGACTTTTTGCAACTTCTTCAGAATAATCTTGATCATTCTCAAGATTCAAAACAATGTTGCATTGTAACTTTTTGCCATTCTTGGTTGCTGACATGTTTGGATCAAATGACAGATATGATGAAAAACTCGTTTTGCTGTTTGATCCTTTAGAAGAACCTCCCAATGAACTCTTAGCATTGAAAGCTGTTTCAACCTTTGGTGACATGTTGGTCTTGTCATTAATACCAGCTTTGTAATAAAGACCGATATCTTGTTCACCATCAAAATCTTTCATTCTTGAAATTTTTCTTTGTTCCATCCCCTGAGCTTCTAATTTCTCAATGAACTTGCTCAGAGTTAAATTGTTAAACCCTTTTTTGTTCCTCAACATCATGAGATATGTACCCCAAGTTTCATGTGGCAAAGCATCAGCTAATTTTTCAATCAATTCCTCATTGTCTTTTGTAATGCTTACTCTCTTCATGTTTACTAATAAGTTGCAATATCTTTCAATGATCTGCTTTGTGCTCTCATTTTTCAAACCACGAAATAGATCAAACTCTTTCTTCAAAAGCGATTTTTTATTTTTTATCATTTCTTGACTTCCAACGAACTTGGATCTTAATGCTTTCCATATTGAATATGCACTTCCAGTGTGTTGCAATAAGACCAAAATATCCTCTTTAATAGCTTGTTGCAATAAACAGATCATCATCTTTTCGTTTTTGTATTTCTTTTTCTCATCCACACTCATATCATTGATAGCAATTTCCTCTTCGTCATCATTTGTTGGTCTAACATATTTCGTCTCAATACATTCCCAAGCATCCAAATAATTTGCTTGCACCCAATTTTCGAAACGTTCCTCCCAACCTTTATACTCTTCAATGTTCAAAAGCTTTGGCGGTTTTTTCATAGTGCCCGTTTCATTTTCCATTGTCAAGTTCTGAGTAACACTAGCCGGGGTAGTGGGTGTAGTAGCAAATGCATTATAAAATTCCTCTTCCATGTTTCGGTAACAATTTTTACAAACCAGTCCTTTCAAACGAAATCAAATCTTAAACGAAATCACCACTTTCAACAGAATCTCTTTTCACACGAAATAACCTTCTCAAGCGGAATACCTTTTCAAACGAAATACCTAATTCCGTGTGAACTAACACCCTTTCAAACGGAATAGCAACTTGAAGCGAAATTATCTAATTCCGTATGAAACCACTCAAACGGAATTACACTTTTGAAGCGGAATCAGGCTATTTCACGCGGAATCACTCAAGCGAAATACCAGTATCAAGCAGAATTAAGATCTAATTCAAGCGAAATCCTGCTGATGTCATCATACTCGAGCTGTTTTTCGAGCGGAATTAAAAATATTTGTTAGTGCATACATCTGTCGACTTCGTCTTGTATCGAGTCTAGTACTAGATATGTTAGATCAGGGCACATTGTACGGGAAAATAGAGTTTTAGAGTTGATTTCCCACGAAATGTTGATTTCCCACGAAATGAACATTGCACTTTCGTGGGGAATCAGAAACTCTATAAATAGGCTAGTGATCATGTCATTTGGTGGGGAATCAGAATATTGTACCGAGGTGCTGCCGGTTTTTCTTTTGATTGTATAAGCTGTTAGATCAATACAAAAGTTGTTTAAAGTGAAGAACAAGCTGTGTCTACCTTTGTTTCTTGTTTTCCGCACCTGAAACGAAGTAAAACTCCTCTGATAGACTCGTTTGGGTCAATACACGATCCTACAAGTGGTATCAGAGCTCAGGAGGAAGAGATCTTGCCAAAACAGCTTGTTTTCATCACAATTTCTGTTTCTACACCATTCTTTTTCAAAATTCAAAACTTTTCACGGTTAAAATCAGCTAAAATTCACATATGTTGTGCGTAAACATGTTTTAAAGAATCCTTAAAAGTTTTAGCTTAAAATTCGATCTAAATCCGGTTCAATTTGTAATTTCGCTTGAAATGCAACAAGTAAAACATGACGTCAGCAGCATTTCTACGTGATTCCGCTTGAAAAACGAGATTTCACTTGAAATTTCTGGTTGATTTCGCTCGAAATAGAGATCCCGCTTGAAAGTTTCCTGTTGATTCCGCTTCAACTGCGATTGTGATTCCGCTCCAAATTACTTTGGGATTCCGCTTGAGACTTACTGTTGATTCCGCTCGAACTTATTGACTGATTTCGCTTGAACAATGTCATCGTTTTGTTTAAACATGTCAGTCAACAGTAGTTATGGTCCAATGCATGTGTAGCATGTAAAAAAAACAAATTAACCCAATTAATGTGTCTTGTCAGCTCATACATATCGATCGGTCCAATCAGCAATCAATTGGTATCTTAGTTGTCGGCTCATGTTTAGCAATTGCATGTGAGTATATTACAATAATCTCAAGTGTGGCCCAATCAGATGATTGTTGAATATCAAACATGTCTACATGTGACTTGATGTAAGGTTGTCGGCCATTAACTCAATGACTTACTTAACAAACAAACGGCCCAATCATATTTCGGTTTAGTGAGTTGCTGGGCCTAATCAGTTTTGTTGAGACAATATTGTTGTCGGCTAGATTTGTTTTTGAATTGATAAGATCCATACAGGCAGCCCATGTGACTTCATTTGTTATCGGCCCAAGGTTCACCATCATTGACGGCCCAATCATAGTTGTTTAACATTTGAGAGTTGTTGGTCACATTCATTGTTACAAGATTCTTGGTCTAAATCATTCTAGGCCCATTCATTCAGAGATCTCACTTCAACAACATTGAAACGAGTCCACAAATCTTCGACACGAGTCTTAGATTGTTTTCATCAACACACACTTTTACGTATTCGTTCCGTTTAAACTGATCGTTTGTTTGTTTGTTTGCAGGTATTTCCAGAAGTATCACCTGATTATTGAAACATGGCTGAGGAATTCTACAATGCATTCGCTACACCGGTTGCTCCTGTGACTGCTGCTGAAACATTGTACAGTGAGAATGAGACGGGAACTCATCAGAAACCACCGAAGCTGATGTACATTGAGGATTTTCAGGGATGGAAAAGTCGATTTGAGAACTGGGTTCAGGCATACAAATTTGATGCATGGTGCTCATTGCTGAAAGATTACGAGAGACCAAAGAATGAACGTGGGCTTGAAAAGGGTTTTAATGATTTTTCAGAAGCTGACAAGTTGAAATACACAAGTGAAAAGATGATGATCATCATTCTTCAGCAAGCAGTTAAAGAAGATATTTTTGTTTTGCTTCAACATAATGGTACAGCTAGATCAATTTGGGAAGCTTTGATTCAAAAATTCAGAGGGAGTGCAGATATGATCAAAAACAAAAAGGCTTTATTGAAGAAATCGTTTGATATGTTTACAGCTTTTGATCATGAAACAACAAAGCAGACCATTGATAGATACTGCCATCTGGTATTGGAAATGGGAAGATTGGACATTAAGAAAGAGGATGATGAGTGGGTTGATAAGCTAGCTGAAGCCTTGCCACAACAGAAGTGGGGAACTTATTTGATGATTGTAAAGCTTATGAGGAAGTCCGAGAGCATGAATTTGGCACAATTCATTCAGAAAATTGAAGAGAAGGAATTGGATATTCAGAAAACGGCTATCATGACAAATCCAAATGCTAAACAAGATGTCAGTTTGTACTATCGAGGGAACAAGTTTGAGGCTACCCTCAGTCAAAGTCCAAAGATTAGTACTGCTTTTAGTGCTGATGGTTCTTCAAGTCCAAATGCTAGCACTACAACTCAAAGTAGTGGATATTCTTCATCATTTTCAAGTTTTGATCCAAATAGCACAACATCAAGTCCTCAACAGCAGAAATCTACAAATCTTCAGTGCAATGTGACTTTGAACATTCAGAATGGTCAAAATCTGTCTCCTGAATTGGCTAAACAACACATGGCATCTCTTGTCGCCATGTTAGAGTCGTATGACAGCTTAGTTGTAGGGAGAATTGGTAATCCAATGCTTACGAAAGAAGATTATGACCAGATTGATGCAGAGGAACTTGAACTGATGGATGTGAAGTGGTGTTTGGGTAGTGCTTGTAGAAGAGCTGAAAAATTTCAACAAATCACTGGCAGAGATGGTTTTCGTGATCTGGAAAATTCTGCTTTAGGATTTGATAAATCAAAAGTGACTTGTTTCCGTTGTAAAGGAAAGGGTCATTTTAAACGAGAGTGTAAAAATCAAGAAGCAACCGGGAATCAAGAAAAGAGCAATTATTATCAGAAATCAATTTTTCATCAGCTTGAGCAACAACCATCATCGTCTAATGTCATCGACAGTGGAAAGAAGAAAGCTTTAATCATTCATCAAGATGATGAAAAAGTTGCCGAGGGTTTTAGTTGGGACAAATACATACCTGGTTCAGCTCGTGTTGCCAAAATTCAGGGTGAAGAAGAGGCTAATCAGAAAAGAATCCCGATTTTTCCAGATCTAGGAAGCGATGTCGATACTGATGATGAAGAAGAATATCTTAACAAATGTAGAAAAAGTATTGATCCTGACAGTTTTAATTTTTTCTATGCAGATAAAGTTTATTTGTTGAATCAAAAGAAGATTGACAGATTGAAGAGAGAGCTGAAAGCAGCAAAGTTACTTGCTGATGAAAAGGCAAAGACAGAAGCTGGAGAATCAAAAGTTGAAGCAGTTACTGAGAATGCAACAGAAAAGATTGTTGAAGTGGGGAAAGTGGTAGAGAAAATTGTC
The DNA here is from genome assembly GCA_030545235.1 of Helianthus tuberosus. Lineage (NCBI taxonomy): Eukaryota > Viridiplantae > Streptophyta > Magnoliopsida > Asterales > Asteraceae > Helianthus > Helianthus tuberosus. The sequence continues at coordinate 46,246,367 of CM060414.1, read as the reverse complement.
GAAGTTGAGAAACTTGTGGAAGTTGAGAAAATTGTTGAAAAGATTGTTGAAATGGAAAAAATTGTTGAAGTTGAGAAACTTGTTGAAGTTGAAAAGACTGTCGAAGTTGAAAATATAGTTGAAAAAGTGGTCGAGGTCACTAAGCCTTGTGAAAAATGTTCAAAATCTTGCAAAGCTTGTGAAGAAAAAATAAAAAGATTGCTGAGTTAGAGAAAATGATGGAAGATTTACTGTCTGATGTGAAGTATGTGAAGGAGTCATACGATGTGCTGAACATGATAGTTGATAGTCTGAAAAAGACAAATTCAAAAATTGAGAAAGCTAATGACAAACTGAGCGCAACATTAATGACAAAGCAAAGCGTCATCAATGAGTATATTGAAGACTGTGCTAAGCTGAAGAAGGATCTGGAACTTGAGAAGATTGAGAGTGAAAGGATTAAACGATTACTGTTGAGTTATACTACTTGTGATTATCTGATTGATCGTGTTTATCCTACTGTTGCAGGTCTTGAGGCTTTCACGAAGAAAAAGACTGAAGATACTGATACTGGTAAGAAACCAAGTGTCAAGTATAACAGATGTCCGCCCCCGATCCATGAAAGTTATTCTCCCAGGAATCCTAATGAGGAGCGTCTAAAAAAGGCAGTCAACATCAAGTTAAAGTCTGAAATCATTGATGAATTACCAGACAATATTGATGTTACATTCACAGCGTCTGACACTGATCATGAGTCTGAGTTATTAGAAAGAGTGGTCGATCAGGTGTTGGATATGGATGAAGAGTCCAAACCGGAGTCTGAGTCTGAAAGTTCGAGTTTGTCAGAAAAGAGTCCAAGTTCACCGGTTAAAAGGGTTTACAACAAAGAATTCTTGTTATCAAAATCTAATTTGAATGATGGATCAATCAAAGTGGCATATACTTTGAAAGATTCAGACAAATTATATTCTGATGAAGAATTCCCAATAAGAAGTATAAAAATTGAAATGATCAAACAGGTTTTCAAATTGATAGAAATTAATATTTCTGAAATAAAAGATTTAAATCTTTCTGAAAAACCTAAAACTTACACTTCAAGGATTCAACAAAGAGTAAACAAGAAAATGGGTTACGGTTATGGTTATAATTTCCAAAAGAAATCAAACCATAATGGTAATCTCAAAAAGAAAGGTCGTGGTTTTATTTCATCAGAAAATTATAAAAATCAGAAAACTTATAAACCAAAAACAAAATCTGTTTCAGGAGGAAGTTTAGAGGATGAACAGAAGAAACCATTCTGGAAGCAGTCAAACCAGGAGTTTCTTGCTGAAGTGAAGAAGAATGTGAGAAAGTTTGCTCAAAGAGTTGACAGAAGAACTTGTTTCAAATGCCAGGAAGTTGGACACATTGTTTGGAATTGCCCCAAGACCAACTACCAAAAACAGGAAGTTTCTTCTAACTCTGTTATGAGAAATACTTGTGTTGATAAGAAAGAACAACCTATGAAAAATGTTAAAAAGTTTGAAAATTCTACTTCTGAGGAAGGAGAAAGTTCAAAACGGTTTTACAAAAGAAGAGGTGATTTGAGTAAACAAAAGTGGGTTGTTAAAACAGATAGTTGTTCTGACAATGAATCTAATTCCATAAAATCAGAGGAGTCTTTGGTTGAGAAAAAGATTGAGAATTCCGTTCCTGTAATGAACGATGAGGATTTTCCTCCATTGTCAAAGGAAAATTTGATGAAGAAAGTGGGAAAGGTAGAGATCTCAAATCAATTCTTCGCTGATAAGGGAGAATTTGATGTTGAGAAGGCTTTCAATGGAAAAGTCAAGCATATTTTTGGTAGGATGGTTGACAGAAAGGTAAAAGGTGCCAAAGAATTCTACAAATCAAAATGTTGGTGGGATAGGTGTGTACCAGAATCTCCCAAGGCTGGTCCAGCTTGGGGGAAAGTTTTTCCTAACTGAAAATCTGGACTTGCCGGAGCTCCCAGGTTGGTAAGAGTGGAGCAGGAATCGGCATCATTCTTGATTTGTTTGGTTGGTAAATCTACATGTTATATCTTTATATTGTTATACTTTGTTGTACAAGTGGTTATGATTGGTAAGTGAACCTGTAAATGATTGAAAGAGGTTTTCATTGACAAGTGGTTAATCAAGGTCATCAAGTTGAACTTGATTGGACCATACTTACAAGTGGTATTTTGAAAAAGAGAACAATGTGATGAACCCCTAATCTACAAATGGTTTATTAAAATCAACAAAACTTATTTTCTGGAAAAACCATTTGATTAAAACAAACTTAAGTGTTTTGAAATCACAATGGGAAAATAGTTTGTTGTGAGGGGGAGTTCTGATTGTTTATGCCAAGTGGATGGCGAATTGAAGTGATTTGATATCGGTTGTCAATTTTTTTTAAGAAAACAAACTGTACAGGTAGAGTATCAAAATTTGTTTTCAAATTTCCTAAAATGTGTTTGCATTTTAGGGGGAGTAAAAATTTTCAGAAAATCCAAAAACATTTGAAAATTTGAAAAAGACAAAAACATGATAAAATTAAAAATGAGTTTTGTTGTGAAGAAATGGAAAGAAAAATGTGATAAACGGTCTCACTGATGATGTGTCAGTAGGTTTTTGCACATTTAGTAGATTGTGACGAGATATAAACCTAAATTCAAACTTGCTTATATCGTGGGTAACATCTCTCGGATATATGGGTAACCCCCGAAATCTTGTTTGAAAGACCCCTCTTTCTGAGATACTAGGTCTTTATGCTTAGTGATATCTGGGGTATTATCCCGGGACATCTGATAATGCGGAAGCAATGGCCTAGTCCCCGGAGAATACTTTATTGCTTGCTTGTAATATAGCGCCGCCCTCAGCAAAAATGATAAGACAATAAAATTGCTAATCATTGCTGTTGTAAAAAAAGATCCTCTAAAGGGGACCCACCAAAAGTCGAACCGTCATCTCTCTGCTGAACGGAAGTTCTGACCTGAGCTCTCACGGTTTCGCATTTAACCCCTTATAGATATCATCTAGGTATACTCACCTGTAAGACTGAATATTGGGATCTGGATACGGGAGTATATTATGAGGTGGGACACGCGAATAAGTTTAAGTCTCTAAAACATTAATCTCGTATCTCGAAACAGTTGAACTTTGTGTAAGAATTTAATTGGATCAGTATACTGACAATCTAAGTGAATCGTTTAGAACTTAAAATGTTTAAAGCTTAACGGTGTTGGTGATTTGTCTCAGAAACTGATATGATCCTCTTACACAAACTCACAAAAATATTGTATGTAAATATTTCTTTACTGCATTTCATTTCGGTTATTTCACAAAATTCCAAAAAGATTTTCAGTATGTTTTAGCAAAAATTTTGAAAAATCCAAAAAGATTTTAGGCAACTGATATTGAAGAGCTGATTTTCAAAATTCCGTGTGCTGAACATGATGAACAGGTTTGGGAGAATGTGATTGAAAAGTTTTTAAGTAAAAAAAAGGAGTCTATAGAAAGAAAAGTGTCCTGAAAATGAATTATATGTTTACTAGTGGTCATTAGTAATGTCATAATTTGTTGTATCTTATTTGTATGAAACTTATGTTTTGGGTAGAGGATTTGCAGGAAAGCCTGGATTCTGATTGAGTGTAGCAAGCCAGGTTGCGATCCTGATTCTGTAAAAGTCAGTCTATGATCCAAGCATGTTTTGAGGAGGAGTCTGTTAGAGAGAGTTTGGGAAGTTATCAGCGAGTCAAGAGCAGGAAAAGCCCGAAGACTGATAAAGACTGAAGACGTTGAAGACTCGACACTTAAGACTCGTCAACATCTGAGGGGGAGTCTGTTAGTGCATACATCTGTCGACTTCGTCTTGTATCGAGTCTAGTACTAGATAAGTTAGATCAGGGCACATTTTACGGGAAAATAGAGTTTTAGAGTTGATTTCCCACGAAATGTTGATTTCCCACGAAATGACAAAATGTTGATTTCCCACGAAATGAACATTGCACTTTCGTGGGGAATCAGAAACTCTATAAATAGGCTAGTGATCATGTCATTTGGTGGGGAATCAGAATATTGTACCGAGGTGCTGCCGGTTTTTCTTTTGATTGTACAAGCTGTTAGATCAATACAAAAGCTGTTTAAAGTGAAGAACAAGCTGTGTCTACCTTTGTTTCTTGTTTTCCGCACCTGAAACGAAGTAAAACTCCTCTAATAGACTCGTTTGGGTCAATACACGATCCTACAATATTTCCAATTTTAGATCGGATTAAGGTCCAAAACTCTCAAGGATTCATTAAAACACTGTTACGCACATTATGTGAGAAAATTAGCGATTTTAACCGTGAAAAGTTGTTAATTTTGAAAAAGAAGGTGTAGAAATCAGAAATTGCAGCTGAATTGGTAAGAACTCTTCCTCCTGAGCTCTGATACCACTTGTAGGATCGTTTTCTGACCCAAACTAGTCGATCAGAAGAGTTTTTCTCAATACGAAAGGCGGAAACAGACGTATCGAGTTCAATTCAGCTATAATATCACTTTAAACTGTCTTTATATTGATTTGACAAAGTTTTACAGCGAGTAGACACTTCGGTAGCACTTCGGTTCTCAAACCAGAATTACAAGACTCCTTCAAACGAAATCAGGCAACACATATATATAGGCAGGGTAATTCCGCTTGAACATGCCTCAAGCGAAATCATATTCAAGCGAAATCACTGACTTCGTTTGAACATGCCATAATGATTTCAAGCGAAATCACAAATTCTAATTTCGCTTGAAACTGCCTGTTTACCTATTTTTGACATTTTTCTCGTATTACGTGCCCTGTTCTATCTATATACATACAATACACGATACAAGACGAAGTCGACAGACGCATGCACCAACATATTTCATCATAATCAACCTCATCAACCTGCAACATGTTAAAAAGTATAGTTCAACACAAAAGCATTGGCGAGTACACAAGTTTAGGTATATAGCATAAGTATGAAAAAGTTTAAACGAATCCATATGGCAAGCTAAGTTATTCAAAATTAGCGTAAATCTAGCATATGATAAAGAAGTCAAACCAAAGTTCACGCAAGTAAAAGATTCTTAAGATAACCCAACGTTCACAGGCGGTGTGTTACTCCTATAGCGCTATACATGTTAAGGTAGGCTTGATCGAAGTTAATGACAAGTTCAATCACAAAACGAACTAACCTTGATAGACGTATCAAGTATAACATATGCATGCATGTATTGGATTTTTTTGTGCATAAAGATAAAGTTTAAGTGTTGTGAATTTAATAAGTTAACATGTTACACCCAAAAATGTGTAAAGCGAGCATGGGTCAAGTGTACTCACGGTCTTGCAAGCTCCAAACTTGTTAATCCTGTGAAGAGTTTTTTGATGAGGATGGAACACCGAGTCATCCTACAAGGGTAAACAAAGGTGTGTAAGTTCATGGATTAGGAATGGAAGATTCAGACTTAGAATTTAAAGTAGTAAAAATATGTATATGAAAGTAATATCTAACTCTAATGTCACACCCTGACCGATGGCGGAAACAACGAGGCGTGGCACTAGGCGAACCAGATTGCTCAAGAGATCCATAACAACTAAATGTTACCAATATTTTTAAGGTCAATTGTCCCATACCAATAAACAAATATTTGAAAATTAATTATTACAGATAATGAGTTTCTCCCAAACAAAACAAGTTCGACAACCTAGATTTTCTATTCGATGTAGTTTCTAGACTGCCTATCTTGATTCCACAAAAGATCAGCAAATATAGCATCCTAAACACCTGTCACATACGTTAAAATAAAGTCAATACATAGAGTGTAAAGGTGAGTACACAAGTTTAATAGCATATAGTATAGCGAAAGCGTTTACGAATAACCAGCATGTAACACGTAGAAAAGTAAGCAAGTAAGCTATCGACAATGACATATGCAACCGACATGACTGCGAGTTGTAGAATGCGCAACACATTATCACCACTATAACCATGTGAAGTAAAACCCTTAACAACCCCTGTCCACGACAGGTGCTGAGTCCAAACTATAGTACTATCGTTGCTAAGGTGTCAGGCAATAATCACTGTGTAAACATAACATACAAGCATTCATCGATACACGTATAACATGCAAGAGCGGTTATTATTTAAAAGTGTTTGCGTTGTGTGTTGAGGTGATTTGATATAGGTAACGTATGTAACACCCAAAAGTGCGTTAAGCAAAAAGGGTTCGAGTATACTCACCGTTTGTGTTTAGCTAGTAAACATAGTACTTGGATTGAATGGAACGTGTGGGAGATTAGCCTGATCATAGAACGATGCGTGAGCGTTGAGCGGTGCATAACAGAATAAGTGTCGGATGATCATCCGGACGGATGGTCATCGGAAGGATGACCATTCGGTCGGCTGGTTATTCGATTGGAGGAGTATGTTTGTAAAATGTTTGAACTTTTCAAGTTTTCGTTGTAGTATAGTTCAAGTCATTCGATCGGATGGTCATCCGGACAGATGTCCCTTCGATCGGATGGATATTCAATTGAAAGCTGATATTCTTTGAAGTTTTGCAAAATTGTTTAAGTGTTGAACTTATTGAAAAGGGCGAGCCACATGTCGAATAGTCGTTCGATCGGATGGTCATCCGATCAGATGGCTATTCGATCGGCGAAGGCGAACTGATGTTTTGAAAACTTGTGAAATCTTCTAAGTTAAAAGTTTGAGTTTTGACGGAGACGGTATGACGGCATGTCGAACAACGGAAACCACCCTAAGTCCAGCTCAGTCGATCGGATGGGAATCACCCATTCGATCGGACTAACTGTTCTTGATGGGGTTTCATGTTCAACCCATGAGTCGGTCGTCTTCTCCGATGGAAGTTCGTTTTTAGATCGGTTCTCCACTAGAGAATGAGTAGAGAGCCTGAATGAGTCTAGATTCCATCGGGTTTTGAGTGAAAAGTGAAAAATGTTGAAGAAAAGTTTGAATCCAGTTGGAAATGTTTACATCTTGTCGAAATCAGTGTAAAAACGTGTAGAAATCCTTTAGATCTGGACAAATCTTGATGAGATGATGTCACACTTCAGTGTTCATAAGAACCCGAGGTGATGTCACTCTAAAGCAGCCCAAATCCGATGATTTCATGGTGAAATGTAGTGATTTCAGTGGAGAAGATGATGAGAAAGTGTGTGCTGATGATGGAAGTTCAAGATTTAGGGTGAAATACTTACGGAATCGCACGGAATCGAGAGAAAAGTGCTTGAGAGCGTGCTGGTCGGATAGGGCTGTCACATCAATGAATAGTTGATGTGACAGGTGGGTATTATAGGTGAGAGGTGAGTAAGGCGGTGCAAGTGCGAGGGTCGGATGGCCAGTCGATCGGATGGTCATCCGGTCGGAAGATTATTCGATCGGTTGGTCATTCTATCCGACGGCTTGTGCGAGTTGGTTTTCTGACTTTCATTTCGTGCGTTGAGCATTGTGTTTAAGCGAGTTGCGAGTAAGCAATGCGATAGCATTAACATGTAGTTACACAAATAACATAACACATAAAAAGCATAGAAGTAAGTCTGCATTTCGAGTTCGCGTTGAGATTGCGTTGCGATAGAGTTGCGATTGTGTTTGTGAATAACATCCCAAAACATATACAAAGCACACATAAGTAAAGCACATAATAACACACACACATAGAACAATACCAGTAGTTGTGTTTCGAGTTTGCGATGCGATTGCGATGTGATAGTGTTAAGTAAAATAACGTTTAGTTGTGATTTCTGCGTTTATCGCATTGTTACTTCACCTTGTAATAAATCGTAGTCTAAAATAACGTTTAAAATAGTTAACCAAAATATCGTTCATCGAATCACGAGCATACAAATCAATAATTAAGCAAGAAAAGTCAGATCTAAATATGATCTTGACTTTGACTTGTACTTTGACTTTGAAAAGTCGGGTTGTTACAGCCTCCCCTACTTTAAGGAATTTCGTCCCGAAATTAAGGCACAGGCGTAACGAAGAGATGTGGATATTTAGCTTTCATATCACTCTCGAGTTCCCAAGTGAACTCGGCGCCGCGTTTGCCTTCCCAGCGAACCTTCACTATAGGAATGCGTGAGCGTCGGAGTTTCTTGGTCTCGTGGTCCATGATCTCTACTGGCTTTTCCATGAAGTGTAATGTTTCATCCACTTGTAGATCCTCAAGAAGAACATGTAGATTCTCTTCGGCTAGACACTTTTTGTGGTTTGAAACGTGGAAAGTCGGGTGTACGTTGCTGAGTTCTTCCGGTAGTTCGAGTCTGTAGCCCACTATGCCAATTCTTTCCAGAATCTTAAAGGATCCAATGTATCGAGGCGCTAGCTTACCTTTCTTGCCGAATCGGATCACCCCCTTCAAAGGCGAAACCTTTAGGAATACGTGATCACCAACTTCGAACTCAAGGGGCTTGTGGCGTTTATCAGCGTAACTCTTTTGACGACTCCTAGCTTTCAAGAGATTGTCTCGTATCTGGAGGATCTTGTCAGTCGTTTCTAGTAATAACTCAGGATCGGTAATTTGCGCGTCTCCGATCTCGTGCTATACAATCGGCGATCGACATTTTCTTCCATACAATGCCTCAAAGGGTGCCATTTGAATGCTAGAGTGATAACTATTGTTGTAGGAGAATTCAACTAAAGGTAAATGCGAATCCCAATTACCGCCAAAATCTATAACGCACAAACGAAGCATGTCTTCAAGGGTGCGGATCGTGCGCTCAGTCTGACCGTCGGTCTGGGGATGGAATGCGGTACTGAGATTAAGAGTAGTACCAAGAGCGGATTGGAATGTCTCCCAGAGACGCGAAGTAAATCAACCATCGCGGTCAGAGATGATATCACGATGTGTCCCATGTCGACAAATGACTTCATCAGTATAGATTCGTGCTAATCGTTCCACCTTATAGTCTTCTCGTATTGGCAGAAAGTGGGCGGATTTAGTAAGACGATCAACGATAACCCAGATGCTATCGTGACCTGATGGCGTGCGCGGGAGTTTTGTAATGAAGTCCATAGCTATACTCTCCCATTCCCACATCGGGATCTCGGGTTGTACGAGTAAGCCAGAGGGTCGTTGATGTTCAACCTTGACCTTCGAACAAGGCAGGCACTTCGAAACACCAATACCTGGCACGCAGGTCCTGGTACATCTTGTCGGCACCAGGATGAATGGAATATCGGGATTTGTGGGCCTCAATCAACAAAATCTCACGGAGATTATTGCGACTGGGTATCCAAATGCGATCGAGGTAGTGAAATATACTGTTAGGTTTATTCACTAGTTGGTCTTTGTTTCCAAGAATGTGTTCGTCCTTTAGGGTGTTCTCGAGAAAATAGGCGTGTTGAGCATCGCAAATTAAGGCCTCGAGGTCGTGTTGGGCTTGAACATTACGAATGCTATGTAGATAGCTTCGTCTGCTAAGGGCGTCGGCAACGACATTTGCTTTGCCTGGGTGGTAACGTATCTCACAGTCGTAATCGTTGAGGAGTTCAACCCATCTGCGTTGGCGCATATTCAGCTCTTTCTGGTTCAAGATGTGTTGTAGGCTCTTATGGTCGGTGAAGACCGTACACTTGGTACCATAAAGGTAGTGTCGCCAAATCTTTAACGCAAAAACAACTGCACCGAGTTCGAGATCGTGGGTTGTGTAGTTCTTCTCATGGACTTTGAGCTGACGAGAGGCGTATGCGATAACCTTGTCTCGTTGCATAAGAACACAACCAAGGCCTAGGTTAGAGGCATCGCAATAGACTACAAAGTCATTGTTTCCATCGGGTAGCGCGAGTACAGGAGCATTGCAAAGCATATGCTTGAGTGTTTGAAAGGCATCCTCTTGTTCGGTTCCCCAAACAAAAGTCTTGTGTTTATGCGTAAGAGAGGTAAGAGGAACATCGATTTTAGAGAAATCAGTGATAAATCGATGGTAGTAACCCGCCAATCCGAGAAAAGAACGAACTTCGTACGGGGTTTTTGGTGTAATCCAACTTTTAACTGCTTCAATCTTTGCGGGATTGACGTGAATACCTTGACTGTTATCGATGTGACCGAGGAATTGAACCTCCTCGAGCCAAAATTCACACTTGGAGAACTTGGCATAGAGGCGATTCCCTTGGAGAAGCTCGATTACCAAACGAAGACATTGCGCATGTTCGGCTTTCGTCTTCGAATAGATAAGGATATCATCGATAAACACAATGACGAAGCGATCGAGAAAGGGTTTACACACGCGATTCATCAAATCCATGAAAACCGTGGGTGCGTTGGTAAGTCCAAAGGGCATAACGACAGATTCATAATGGCCGTATCGGGTTCGAAAAGCGGTTTTTGGGATATCCTCCTCTTGAATTCGTAGCTGATGATAACCAGAGCGTAAATCGATCTTAGAAAAACACGTAGCGCCTTGCAATTGATCGAACAAGTCATCGATTCGGGGTAAGGGATAGCGATTCTTGATGGTAAGCTTGTTGAGTTCCCTATAATCGATGCACATTCGGAACGATCCATCCTTCTTTTTCACGAAAAGGACAGGCGCACCCCAAAGAGATGTGCTAGGGCGTATAAAGCCTTTATCAAGCAATTCCTGGAGTTGACCTGAAAGTTCACGCATTTTAGATGGAGCGAGGCGACAAGGAGCTTTAGCGACAGGGTTAGCTCCAGGAATGAGGTCGATATGAAAATCAATATCACGAGACGGCGGTAAACCAGGTAGATCATCAGGAAAGACAGCAGGAAAGTCACGAACCACAAGTACCTTTTCCATTGGCTTCTTTTCCTTTTCATCCGCTATTACGATGTGTGCTAAGGAAGCCTTGTATTCCTTGCGGAGATACTTGCTTGCTTGGATACACGACATGAGTTTCAGATCCTTCGAAGGTACTTCACCATAAACACAGAGTTGGTCGCCATTAGCAAGAGAGAAGCGAATCATCTTATCAAAACAAACAACTTCAGCACGATTTTCGCGAAGAAAATCCATGCCTACTATGATATCGAAGCTACCGAGCTGCATCAGGATAAGGTGGATCGGGAAAACATGATTGTTGAGTTCAAGAGTACAATCATGGAGAACATAACTAACGGTGACGGTTCTTCCAGTGGTAATCTCTACATCGAACGTCGATGGGAGGTTAGCGCGTTTACGGTTAAGGAGCTTTTCGAATTCAAACGACACAAAACATTTATCGGCTCCAGTATCAAATAAACATGAAGCATAAATATTGTTAAAGAGAAACGTACCATTGACAACATTGTTGTTAGTTTGAGCCTGGCGGACATTGATGTTGAATGCTCTTTCGCGGGCTGCTTGTTGCTGTGGCTGTTGTTGTTGCTGTTGATGTTGTTGCTGCTGCGGTGGCTGCTGTGGCTCTTGCTTCACCACATGGTTTGGGCAGACATTGGCGAAGTGGTTAGGGTCACCACATGCGAAGCAGGCTCGTGCATGAGCAGTGGGAGCAGGAGCTACTTGGTTACCCTGAGGGGCGGGGAGTGGAGCTGGCAGTGTAGGAGGAGCTTGAGCTTGAGCTTGCTGATGAGGGCCAATGCGACAGTTCGCTGTAAAGTGTCCGTAGAGGTTGCAGTGGACACAAAAACGGCAAGCTATCCCAGCTGGGTGATGGTAAGTACAGGTAGGGCACAGGGGATGAGGACCAGTGTACGCACGCTTAGCAGGCAGTGCGTTGGTCACAAGTGCCGCGATTTGTCGATTCGGGTTCTGATTGGGTTGGACGGGTACAGCGTTTAGAGGAGCGGCAGTGACAGCACAGTTCTTGTTGTTGTTACCCTTGCGTTTGCGTCCTTGACGTGATGACTTCGAGGCTTGCGGTGTTGCAATTTCTGCTGCAGGAGTAGCGGTGACCTGGTGGAGATTCTTGCTTGAGGTCTTGAAATAACCAACCAAAACTCGCTTATCATTGATCTCAGCCGCGAGTTGGTAGGTCTCCTCAATGGTGGTAGTCTTGGCTGCTTGAACAAAATCGGCAACATAATTGGGTAGAGCGCGGATATACTTCTTGATTGTGATGTCGGGAGTTGAGACTTGTCCAGGACAGATGATGCTGAGCTGCTTAAAGCGACACCAGCATTGTCACCACCTTCTTGCTTGATTTTCCAAAACACGTTTTCCAGCTTCTGGAGTTCATGTGGGGGACATAATTCTTTCATCATGACTTCCTTCAGTTCCTCCCAGGAGAGTCCATAGGCTGTATCGTTCCCACGCCTGTTTCGCTTCGCAGTCTACCAGTCCAGAGCCCTGGACTGAAAAACTCCAGTTGCGTTAACAGTGCGGAGGTTGTCTGGGCATCCTCTTTGACGAAGAGTGACTTCAATCGAGTCAAACCACTGAAACATGGCGCTAGGTTTGTCTTCACCAGTGAAGTCTTTAGGGCCACATGCCTTGAATTGCTTAAAGCTGAATGGTGCTCTGGGGGAGTCGCTTTTGGATTCAACAGAGGAGCTGCTCTTCACCTCGTTGATCTCACTGACGATATGCGGTATGACTTTGGCCATTTCCTTGGCGACTAGAGAAGCGATGTACTTGTCATCTCTACTTCTCTGAGCATTGCGGCGAGTGTGAGAGCCAAGGGAAGACATTGTCTACAGCAGACATCATCGTATGATTTAGGAGGGGTACAATCGAATCTCTCCACACGGTGTTTAACAAGTATACTATTACTACTAGATAAAGCATCAGGAACACGTCTAACACATAGGCACATAGTCACATAGGCACGTAATCCACATAAGCACAGAAGCACATAAGCACGTAGTCTACGTAAGCACATATTCCACTATATTTTGCACGTATTCACCTACATATATTGCATGTATTCACCTATCCTTCAAGTTCATGAAGCGCGTTCGAGAGTTGCGAGTGCGAGTAGCGATAGCGAGTAACACAGTGAGTAGTATAGCGTACGAGAGTTCGTAGCTTGGTTGCGATTTGTTAGCGTTTTGAGCTATAAGTGCTGTGCGAGTTGTGCGCATTTAGTAAAGCGATGAGCAAATAAAGTGTAAAAATTTCCAAAATCGAAACATACAAACATTTAAACATATAAAACACATAAAATCAACGTTCCATTGAGTAAGCGGTTGCGAGCTCAGAACCGCGATAGAGTGTCTGGGTGTTTAGACATCAACTACCCAAAGTGATTCGACTATTCTCAAGGACTTCGAATACGCGCTTTGGCCTTGTAGACTGTGCTCTCTCACCGGTATCCAGTGAACGGAACTCATCCTTTCGGTTACAGCGCGAATTGAGTCATTGGAATCCATCGAGACTTTGGTGAGAGTTTTGTAAAACCAAATTGGGAGCGGGACAAGTCATTAAGATGCGGGTGTCACCCCTAACTTAACAACTTTATTCCTGGTTGTGTGGTAAACCACGAGATAAAGATGGAGAATTTTATCGAGATAGGGATTTCATTCCTGACTCAATGAAAATTCTCATGTTAGTAGTAAAAATGCGCGTCGATCAAGCGATTTCATCGAGAGTTCTCGGTTTTCACACCTAATCTCGACCAACTCACTCGTTTGTGTTATGCGAGTGTTTTCGAAAACGTGTGTGTGGCGTCAGCTTTAGGAAAAGCTGAGTAGTGAGTTTCCAACTTTAGGAAAAGCTGTATTTGCGTGAAGCTGTAGTATGCGGTGTTCGCACAAAGTGATAGTTCCAGCGAGTTCGAGAGAGTAACAGAAGTAGGCTCGTGCAGAATTCCTAGTGGGTTCGCACAAGGCGGTCTGTTGGTACTTAGACTATAGACTAGGTCAATTCTAAGACGTCAACCCAGACTAGGCCGTGTTTCGCCTAATTCCCTATAGTTATGCCTCTGATACCAATCTGTCACACCCTGACCGATGGCGGAAACATCGGGGCATGGCACTAGGCGAACCAGATTGCTCAAGAGATCCATAACAACTAAATGTTAACAATATTTTTAAGGTTAATTATCCCATACCAATCAACAAATATTCGACAATTAATTATTACAAATAATGAGTTTCTCTCAAACAAAACAAGTTCGACAACCTAGATTTTTTATTCTATGTAGTTTCTAGACTGCCTATCTTGATTCCACAAAAGATCAGCAAACATAGCATCCTAAACACCTGTCACATACATTAAAATAAAATCAATACACAGAGTGTAAAGGTGAGTATACAAGTTTAATAGCATATAGTATAGCGAAAGCGTTTATTCATAACTAGCATGTAACACGTAGAAAAGTGAAGCAAGTAAGCTATCGACAATGACATATGGAACCGACATGACTGGGAGTTGTAGAATGCGCAACACATTATCACCACTGTGACCATGTGAAGTAAAACCCTTAACAACCCCTGTCCACGACAGGTGCTGAGTCCAAACTATAGTACTATCTTTGCTAAGGTGTCAGGTAACAATCATTGTGTAAACATAACTATAACAACCCTAAATTAAAAACCGACACCCTCGAAATATTTTTTACACCCTAATATATATATTAAAATGTCCCTGTATGTCTTAAAATATACCCCGTACGTGAAAACCGAACCCAAAATACGTTAAAACATTAAAAATAAAATAAAAACAAAAATAATTGGGTCGTCGCGGGGCGCGACGCCCCTCGCCTTTAGTCGACGTAGGCCGCGACGAGGTTGGATACCCGCCCTCTTCCGGAAGCTGCCACGTGGCGAAGCTATACCGGTGACACATCACAGCTATGGCCTACGACCCCTAGTCGCAGGGCGCGACGGCCCCTCCGGATGTCCGTCGCGGGGAGCGACGGCTTGGCCGACCGGCCCTATAAAGTTGGAGCTCTGCAGTTCATTTTCGTCGCTCAATCTTTCTAATTCTCTCTCAATTTCTACGTAGTATACATTATACTCGGGCATAATACCCCCTAAATAACGAAGTTCTGCTCCGTTGTAAGTATCATAACCCCTGGATACGTATTAGATACGCTGCCCGATTGATCTAGGGTTCCGTAACGGCTGTGGTGATTCTGCCCGACGTAGTCGTTGGAATGCCGTCTCGGGGAGGGTATTACTAATGTTAAAATGGGTTATTATACTAACACGTGTGCATTTGTGTAATTTATAGATTATTCCCAGGAAATCCTTACAAAAAATCTAAGACAGCAATGTGAGTAATCTCCTTTTTGCAAATTGTTTTTACAAAACCTCACTTAATTAATTATATATTAAACAGTTATTGAGTAGTTGTAAGAATACAATTATCATGAGTATGTTGGGGTTTTGTATACAAAGTTAGGTTACTGCCTTGCGAGGGGTAACATTTCCACAAGTCGGGTCTGACAGTACCATGGATGTTAATTGATATAACTTGGAAACAAATGTAATTGTGAGATCGCCCTCAATACTGTACAATGGTTTTTATTAAATCTTGATTGAACTGGGATTCACTCACCAGTATTTCCCACTGACAAAATATTTTTAAACGCGTTTCAGGTAATAAAATGTGAAAGCCAAATAGAAGCCAGCTGGACAGCACTGAAGGCTTGCAAAAGTGGCAATAAAGTTACCTAAAAGAAGTAGATGTTTTTATTAAATAAAAATAGGATTTATTCCTATGGAAATGTGTGTACTTAAAACTTGGGTTTTATCCCAGGTGTTTAATATTATGAAAATGTGGTATTTTACTCTGATAAAATATTTCCTAACTACGGTCCTGATGAAAATTCCGCTGCCAAATTAGACAATACCAGATACCACCGAAACTGGCTCGCGGCCGCCCGTTCCCGAGGTAATAGGGATCGGGGGTTGTGACAGAAGGTGGTATCAGAGCTAAGCCACTAATTCAGCCATAGAAGCGTTCTGCTAACATCAAAATTTAAATTGTTAGGAAATAAATTACGAGAATATGTGCACAATTGTATTTTCTTGTTATGTGTTATTTGACTATTTGTTAGTTTACAGTATGAGCGACCAAGGACCATCTGACGCATACCATCAATTGTCTGGTTCGCCTAGAAGCGAAGGTGCCTCTTCTCAGCCTGCCCTCTCAGGGTACTCTGCTGATACGGAAGAAGGAATATTCGTGTTTAAAGCTCAGTCCGAGGAGCCATTCCCTCAGAAGAAGAGAGGATGGTTCAGTCGAGGGGCACATGAGCGTAGGAAGCGTATGAAAAAGTTACAAGACCAGAGAGTACTAGCCACAACCAAAAGAGAAACCGATGCCTATGCCCAGGATATGATTAATAGGGGTATAGCCAATATCCACATCCTAGCAACCACTACAGCTGAACCTAACCTGGTACAAATGATAGCACCCCAACCACAACCACCAATTCCTGACCAACCAATGGTGATAGAAAACCCTGAAAATCAAGTAGAAATGCATGATTTTAATCCGGAGGAAATACCTAGGATACCAGCACCAAATCCCTTAGACCCAAATTACGACCCATGGTGGGATGACAATAGAAACTATGTGCAACGTTACCCGATACACGAAGACATACCCATGCCAAACCTAGGAGCCTACCCAGGGTTAGATCCTCTAGATCCCTATTATGATAATGATGTATTCATTAGGGAGATTCTAGAAAATCCTTACCCATACCAGGCCCCCATACCTCCATATCAGGAACCCGCACCCCAGATTCCAAACCCAGTCCTAGAACCTGCACCCCCCAATGAGTGCAGACAATGTACAAGAACTTAGGACATTTGGTGAGGAAATTTTAGAGAGTTGTGAAAGAATGAGACAGGTGGGAGAGCGACTCGTCTGGAAGTACGACGAGCGCAATATGGATTTCTGAATGAATCCATATCCATGAATGTGATGGGGGAAACAGTAGTAATAATAATATTAATAATAAAATAATATGATATGTGTGTATGTGTATGAAAAATAACTACGAATGCCTATTATTTGTAGTGTAACTTTAAATTTCAGTCGGTATTGTAATTTTTATTTCAGTACTGGTGTGTAATAGATGCATATTATATGAATAGAGTAAAGTCGCAAGGATCGACGCTTTTGACCAAAATGCGTGTCATGCGATTGGCTATATTAAATATTATTTTGTGATATTAATACGTGGTAACTGTTTAAAATTCAGATGGCCGACGAAGGAAATCAAGAAAATCTGAATAACAATAACCAGAGTAACATTAACTTGGTTAATGAGAATCCGAGCATCAATAACAATGGAAACCAAGTGGATAATAGTGCTATCCAACACATAGTGGCACAAGGAATCATAGATGCAATGCCATTTATTATCCAAACTGTTAAGGAAGCAGATAATAAAAGTAAGCATAGCAGTAAGCGACCAACTGAACCAGAAAACAGCGTAAACAATGGACCCGTACTTCAAGTGCCCATTCCCAAAAGAAGAAGAACCGTGTCTTACGGTTGTTCTTATAAAGAATTATGGTCCTACAAACCAATAGAATTCTCGGGCAATGAAGAACTCATTGGAGCTCTACGCTGGATAGAAAAGACTGAGGCTGTTTTAAAAATAAGCAAGTGTGCTGAAGAAGACAAGATAACGTTTGCTTCTAATATATTTAAAAACTCAGCCTTAGAATGGTGGAACACTATCCTCCAATCAAGAGGAAGTAATAGGGTATACAACATGGAATGGGAGGAATTTAAGAACATGGTAGAAAGGAAATTCTGCCCTCCCAATGAAAAGGAACATATAACAAATAAGTTTCTAAACCTAAGGATGACCGGGGTAGATAGTAAGGGTTATACTACCACATTCTTTGAATATGCTAGAATAGTACCCACCCTTGCATCACCTGAACCGGTATTAATCTCCCGTTACATCTGGGGATTAATTGGAGAGATTAGACATGTGGTCAAGGCAGCTAGACCCCAAACTATAGAAGAAGCGGTAGAACTAGCAAATACCTTGACAGATGAATTAATCCGTACTAGAGAAGAAAACCAGAGGAGAAACCTAACCCAAAGACTTACTCAAGAATTCCGTTCTGGGAATTCCAATCGTAGGAATATAGGTTCTACCTCTGCACCATACTGCAAAGCTTGTAAGAAGAAGCATTCAGGAAGATGCTCCACTCACTGCAATTTCTGTAAGTTACCAGGACACAAGGAAGAAAATTACAGAAGAAAATCCAGTAATGGATTGTGCTTCAATTGTTGAGAAAAAGGTCACATCAAGCCAAATTGCCCGAAATTGGCCCCAGCTGCAAACAGCAGGAACACTAAAAATGCTAGAGCATTTGTTCTAACGGCAGATGAAGCCAAAATGATTCCGGACGTCATAGCCGGTACGCTTTTAGTTAATGATGTTTTTGCTAAAGTATTATTTGACTCTGGTGCAAACCAAAGTTTTATTAATACTTTATTTTGAAAACGTCTTAATCAACCATTAACTAAACTCTCACAAGAGTGTTTAGTCGAGACAACAAATGGAGAAACGGTTAGGATTTCTGAAATCTTGCACGGAGCAAGAATAGAATTTTTAAACCAAAAGTTTATTGCAAATCTGTACCCAATGAATCTGACAGGATTTGATATCGTATTAGGAATGGATTGGTTAGTAGCCAATAAAGCTAATATTTTGTGTGATCAAAAGTCAATTCAAGTAAATTCACCAAAGGGTGAAAAGATCACAATTAAAGGTGATAAACCATCTAGATCCACTAAATTCATCTCTGTGATGAAAATTGCAAGTTATATAAGAAAAGGATCTATAGTGTATTTGATTTCCATAATCACTAACACTAAAGGAAAAAAATTAAAGGACATCCCAGTAGTGTCTCAGTTTTCAGATATATTCCCAGAAGAATTACCAGGACTACCGCCGGACAGAGAAGTTGAATTCAGAATCCATCTACTACCAGGAACAGCACCAATTGCCAAAGCACCCTACCGTTTGGCACCCACCGAAATGCAGGAACTGAAGAAACAGTTAGATGAATTATTAAAGAAGGGATTCATACAACCAAGCTCATCACCATGGGGAGCGCCGACACTGTTTGTCAAAAAGAAGGATGGATCAATGCGTATGTGCATTGACTATCGTGAATTGAACAAGGTATGGTCATTATGAATTTACTGTCATGCCATTTGGTTTAACCAATGCCCCAGCCGCATTTATGGACATGATGAACCGAATATGTAAGGCATATTTGGAAAAATTCATAATTGTTTTTATTGATGATATTCTCATCTATTCTAAAAGTAAGGAAGATCATGCAAAGCATTTGCACGCACTTCTAAGTCTATTAAGAAAAGAAAAGCTTTATGCTAAGTTTTCAAAGTGCAAATTTTGGTTAGAATAGGTACAGTTTCTTGGACACTTAGTTAACCATGAAGGAATTCATGTAGATCCAACTAAGATCGAAGCGATTACCAAATGGAAAACCCCTGGTTATTATAGAAGATTTATTAAAGATTTTTCTAGAATAGCCATTCCTTTAACTAAGTTAACCTGTAAATCTATTAAATTTGAATGGGGACCAAAACAAGAAGAAGTATTTAGAATTCTTAAGCAAAGATTATCCCATGCACCCATACTAGCGTTACCAGAAGGATCCGAAGATTTTATAGTCTATTGTGACACTTCTAAGTTAGGTTATGGATGTGTGTTGATGCAACATCAAAAGGTTATAGCTTACGCATCTAGACAACTTAAGTGTCATGAAGAGAATTATTCAACTCATGATTTGGAATTAGGAGCTATAATTTTTGCCCTTAAGATTTGGAGACATTACCTTTATGGTAGTAAGTTTACCATATTCACTGATCATAAGAGTTAAAAGTATGTTTTTGGGCAAAAAGAATTAAATATGAGACAAAGACGCTGGATGGAGATGCTTAGTGATTATGATTGTGATATCCAGTATCATGAAGGAAAAGCAAATGTAGTGGCAGATGCTCTAAGCCAAAAGTATCATGAAAAGCCAAAAAGGGTATGTTCTCTTAAATTAAATCTACAAGTAGATTTAAATGAACAAATTAGAAAAGCACAAGAATCAGTAATCAAGGATGATACTGAAAAATTAAAAGGAATGATTAAGGAATTAGAAAAAGGAACAGATGGAATTTGGAGATTATAAAAAGAGAATGTGGATACCTAAATTAGGGAATCTGCGTCATCGTATATTAGAAGAAGCCCATAAGTCCAAATATACGATGCATCCTGGAAATGATAAAATGTATCAGGATTTAAGAAAGAATTTTTGGTGGATAGGAATGAAAAAGGATATAGCAGCCTATGTTTCTAAATGTTTAACCTGTTCACTAGTTAAAGCTGAACATCAGAAACCCTCAGGATTGCTGCAACAATTAGAAATGCCAGTATGGAAATGAGAATTGATAACAATGGATTTTGTTACTAAATTACCCAAAACAAGAAAAGGCAATGATACAATCTGGGTGATTGTAGATAGGCTAACCAAGTCAGCTCATTTCCTACCAATGAAAGAAATTTTCAGTATGGAACAATTAGCTAAATTGTATGTAAATGAAATTGTTTCTTTACATGGAATTCCTTTATCAATTGTTTCTGATAGGGACAGTCGTTTTACCTCTCATTTTTAGACAAGTTTTCAAAAAGCAATGGGAACCAAGTTAAATCTAAGCACAGCTTATCATCCTCAAACAGACGGACAAAGTGAAAGGACAATTTAGACAATGGAAGACATGCTTAGAGCTTGTGTAATTGATTTTGGAGGTAATTGGGACGATCACTTACCTTTAATAGAATTTTCTTATAATAATAGTTATCACACAAGTACCAATGCTGCACCATTCAAAGCACTTTATGGACGAAAGTGCCGAACCCCAGTCTGTTGGGCAGAAATTGGGGAAAAGCAACTACCTGGACCTGAGATAGTGCAAGAAACAACTGACAAAATCATTCAAGTCAAGGAACGACTGAAAGCAGCATGTGATCGACAGAAAAGCTATGCCGATAACCGACGCAAACCGTTGGAATTTCAAGTAGGAGATAAAGTATTATTAAAAGTCTCTCCTTGGAAAGGAGTGGTAAGATTCATCAAAAGAGGAAAGCTAAGTCCCAGGTATGTTGGACCTTTTGAGATTATTAGAAGAATAGGACCTGTAGCCTATCAGCTACAACTGCCAGAGGAAACGACAGGAATACATGATGTATTTCATGTATCCAATCTCAAGAAATGCCTAGCTGATGAATCACTTGTGGTGACTCTTAAGGATATAGAGGTAAATGAACAAATCAAGTTTGTAGAAAGGCCTCTACAGATCGAAGACAGGAAGGATAAGAATCTCAAGCACAAGAGATTAATTCTGGTCAAAGTGAAATGGGACTCCAAAAGAGGACCAGAGTATACATGGGAGCTTGAATAAGAAATGCAAAGGAAATATCCGCACTTGTTCCAGTAGATCTCGAGGACGAGCTCTAAAACAAGGTGGGGAGGATATAACAACCCTAAATTAAAAACCGACACCCTCGAAATATTTTTTACACCCTAATATATATTAAAATGTCCCTATATGTCTTAAAATATACCCCGTACGTGAAAACCGAACCCAAAATACGTTAAAACATTAAAAATAAAATAAAAACAAAAATAATTGGGTCGTTGCGGGGCGCGACGCCCCTTGCCTTTAGTCGACGCGGGCCGCGACGAGGTTGGATACCTGCCCTCTTCCGGAAGCCGCCACGTGGCGAAGATGTAGGATCGTTGTTTGACCCAAACTAGTCGTTCAGAAGAGCTTTATATCCGATTCAAAGGCGGAATCAGTGAAACGGACGTGGAAACAGCTTGATACTCTTTAATTTGTCACTATGATTGATTTAGCAAAGATTACAACCTGGACAAATTTTGGCAGCACCTCGTTACAAGTTCTAGATCCGTGCCAAATGAAAACACAAGTGCCCTATTTATACTATTCCTGATTTCGATTGAAATGGACAAGGTAGTTTCAAGCGAAATCACTTGTTCTGATTTCGCTTGAAATGTTCCTTGGTTATTTCAAGCGGAATCATCACTATTTCCACCAAAACCAGTTTCTAACAACACGAGCACTGGTTATCCTATCCTATCCTATTACAAGATACAAGACGAAGTCAACAGACATAGTGCACTAACAGACTCCCCCTTGGATGTTGACGAAGTCTTCAGTGTCTAGTCTTCAGCATGACACATCTTCAGTCTTGATCAGTTTTCCTGCTCTTTCCAAATTGTCACACAGTAAGCATCCTTCAATCTTTATCTTCTTCCATCAGCTTCAGGCTCCCCCTTTCGTCAAGCTTCCGTGCTTTGGGATTGACACCTAGCTATCCATCTACAAGCTCCCCCTTGCTTCAAGCTTGTCTTCAGACTCCCCCTTAGACGTAGCTTCTGGGATCGTAGACTAGTATCATACCTGCAATTACTCAAACATTCATAAGTAACAATATTTTGAATTTCTAGGATTGAAAACCTAGCTTTTTCAAACTTTCTAAACCACTCCCCTATCAACAATCTTTTACAGATTTGGCAGTGTTAAGTATCCAAAATCCCCACAGTTAATCATCCAAGTTCAAACTAATGACCTTGGAGATATCACAAACTGTTTTTGTTTTTTTTATTTTTAATTCAAGTTTCAAATTAATGAACTTGTTTTATTTTCAGAAACACAATCAGCATACTTAGATTTTGAAACTCAGCACTCAGACATCGATTGTCGAAAATAAAGTAGAAATCAAAATCTTTTTGTGATTTTCTGAAATCTAAAACAATAAAGAAATATGTACAAACATATTTACAGACAATATTTTTGTTTGAGTATGCGTCAGAGGATCATATCAGTTTTTGACAAGTCACAAGTACCGTTGAGCTTAGTTACACATTAAGAATTAAACAATTCACTTAGATTGTCGATATACTAATCCACTTAAATTTTCACACAAATTTCAACTGATTCAGGATACGAATTAGGTGTCTTAAGAACTTAAACTTATTCATGTGTCCCACCTCTTGAATATACTCCCGTATCCAGATTCCAATATTCAATCTTACAGGTGAGTATACCTAGATGATATCTGTAAGGGGTTAGATGCGAAACCGTGAGAGCTCAGGTCAGAACTTCTGTTCAGCAGAGAGATGACGGTTCAACTTTCGGTGTGTCCCCTTTAGAGGATCTTTTGTTTCAACAGCAATGACTATCAATTTTATTGTTTCATCAATTTGCTGAGGGCTGCGCTATATTTCAAGCAATGTGGAAAGTATTATGCGGGGACTAGGTCAGAATTTCCATTCAGCAAAAGTCCCGGGATAATACCCCAGATATCACTGAGTATAAAGACCTAGTATTTCAGAAAGAGGAACCTTTCAAACGAGATTTCAGGGGTTACCTATATATCCAAGTAGTGTTCCCCATGAAATAAGCAAGTTTAAATTTAGATTTATATCCTGAAAAAGTTTACTAAATGTATAAAAATATACCGACACATCCACGGTGAGATCATTTAACACATTTTGACTTTCCAATTCTTTAGCGTACAGTAACTGTCTACTGATGTACTATCATTTCCTCTTTTTACGCAAAAACTCAATTTTTGAATTTTATCATGTTTTTGGCTTTTCAAATTTTCAAATGTTTTTGTATTTTCTAACAACAATACTCCCCCTAAAATGCAAAATCATTTAAAGAAAATTTGACAACCAACACTGATAGCTTTGTCTCGCCATCCATTTTCTGCTTCTTATGTACTGATTCACAGAAAATTATAACACGAAAAACAGGAATTACCCCCATGATTTACAACACATTGATATTTTACAGCTTGAAAACCGTTTTTCAATCTTGTGAAATTAATCATGTTTGTTCCGCCGTGAGGGTTTCGGCATATTCAAGTAACATATTTTTGTAATTTTCAAATTTTTTACAAACTAAAAACAAACATATTTTTGGTTTTTCATAATTTTTCGATTTTTAGGGTTTTAGAAATATTGTTTATTTATGTACAGAAAACAAACAAACTCCCTGTTTTCATCCAACACAGGGTCCAACAACCTCTTCCTCTTCTCGTTGTGCCAGGCTGCTCCAACTTCCATTCTCACAATCTTTGATTTTGTTGAGCACCTGCACATTCAAACTCCTAGAATTACTTGAACAATTTAGCACAGGTCTGTTGAACCTTAGGCATTTCAACACAATATGTATCATTCAATTTCGGAAAATCTTTTCATCAAAAACTTTCTCAATTTTGAGTTCAACTTTTTCATCTTTTACCAAATTCATTTGTTTTTTAGCATTCCATTTTTGACCTTTCGGAGTACCTCTTTTGTAAAAATTTGAATCTTTTTGAACATTTTGTTTTTGAACACCAATTATTGGTTTCCAAAACTCTTGTGGTTTTGTCATATCAACAGTTGTTTTCCAACTTTGAGTTGTTCTGACTCTGGGTGTGTGAGAATTCCAGGTCTGTCTCGAATCGAACCTATTTAGGTTTGATTTCCAAGTTTGGGTCGAAACAAACTTGTTTGTGTTGTACCTCCAAGTTTGTTTTGAATCAAATCTGGTTGACCTTTGTTTCACATTCTCAGATTTCTGTTTCTCAACATTTTCAGGCTTCTTTTTGTCAACATCCACAGGTTTCAGATTTGGACACTTTTGTGCAAGATGTCCTATTTGATCACAATTGAAACATGTTCTCTTGGACACATCTTTGACCTGTGGTTGTTGCTTCTTCTTTTGAACACAGAACTCTTCATTAGACTGTTGTCTAAATTTGAGTTTTTCCTCTTCTTCAAAACTTTTTCCTTGAACAAAACTCATTTTTGCCTGATAATTCGGCATTTCATTTCTTTTCCAATTCTGTTTCTTTTTATAACCCAACCCAGCCTTCATGTTTTTCTTCTTAAAACCAGGTTTGTTATAAAAAGTTTTATGACCTTTTCCAGCAAACTTTTGAATCTCAGATTTCTCAATTTCAACCATTTTAAAAACTTTATCAATCTTTTCTGAGATCACATTCTGAATCGGGAATACAACATCTAAGAATAATTTGTCTGATCCAATCATGGTATAAACCAATCCTTTTGAATCATCATTCAAATTTTTCTCGGATTTTGTGTTCTTTAGATATCCATCATGAAGATTTCCTTCATCTTCATCATGTGATTCAGATTTACCTGTATCAACCGACTCTTCTTTCAACACACTTTCAACGACTTTACCTACCACCTCTGAATCATGAGAATCATCAGATTTGGAATAGGTTACATCAATGTTATCTGGCAATTGATCTACCAGGTTGAAAGCTTTTTCGACCTTTTCTTCATCAAAAAATGCAAACTTTTCCGGTGGTGGAACTTTATGAGACTCACCATCTCCCGGTTTTATATTGAAAATACGTTCAAGCACATATGACGACACGTGATAACTTTTTAACTTGTTGTTATCCTGTTCTAAATCAGCAATCTGTCGCTTTAGCTTAGCAACATCCTCAATATAGGAATTAACAACACCTTGTTTTATTTCATACATTCGTTTAAGCTCTTTAGTTGTTTCAGAAAGATAATTCATTCTTGATTGAGCAAATTTCATTTCATCTTTCACTTTTTCATATGACTCTTTTGTAATGTGATATGCCAATTTCATTGAGTCATATTCTTTCTTCATTTCTTGACAAACATTTTCTTTTTGAAAACATTCTACTGTCATTTTAGAAACATTTTCTTTCAAAACTTCATTTTCTTTTTCTATCTTTTTACATTTTTCTGAAAGTTTTTCATCATTTTCTTTTTCTAGCATTTCTTTGCATTTTTCTTTGAAAATGTTTTCAATTTTTGTGAATTCAAGATCTCTTGTTCTGAATTGCTCATCTTTTTCAGTACAAGCTCTGCATGGTTCCATGCATTTCTTGCACTGATCAATCGGTTTTAAGATTTCAGAATCAGAATTTACCTCAGTGATTAGCACTTCGGTGTTTGTTGCAGTCTCTATCTGCTTCTAATCAGCATCATTTAGCTTTTCTTCAACACTGAATTCATCACCAACATCACCAGCTTCCAAATTCTCATTCTTACTTCTTCTTCTGCTTTCTTCACATCTTCTCCAATCTGCTGTTCTTCTGTAACAGTTGTTGTTGGACCGTGTTCCTACCCTAAACAGTCAGTTGAGAACGTTCATCTTCACGTATAAAGGCGGAATCAGTATACACGAAGTTACAACAACTTTTCCTTTTCAATTCTTTCTTTATTGATGCTTTTTGAATCAAATTTGACAGAGTTTCATTGCCTAGCACATGATCAGGTTTCGCTCCAAGTTCCACCACTAATGACACACATCAGGTATATATAGTATGGCTGGTTCGCTCATAAGACATGCCTTATGAGCGAAACCCCATGAGTATGTATAAGCGAAACCACCTGGTGACCTTATAAGCGAAACCCCCTAAGTCCTTATAAGCGAAACCTATATAACAAACCTAATTTTGACTTTCAAGACCCTATGTTAACCTATCTTGACCTAAGACTTAATGTAGACGTAGTCAACAGACACTTCATGCACCAACAGACTCCCCCTTGGATGTTGACGAAGTCTTCAGCTCCGAGTCTTCAGTCTTGGTCTTTTCTCCAACTCTGTCTTCACATCTTAAGCATTCTATCTTCACAGGTTCACAATCTTTGTCCTAGCTTCATCTTTAGACTTCCCTTTGACTGTTGATCCAGACTCCCCCTTTCACAGACTCCCCCTCTCAATATGCTAGCATCTGTGGTCTTGATCTGGTTCAAGCTTTGATATTTAGCTTTCATGGGAATGATGAAGTCCAAAACCTGTTTCTCAAACATCAATCATTACAAACTATCTTTTCAACAATAAATCAAAAAATATCAGCTTTAGCAATCCACTCAAGTATTCAGGTCCAAGTTAATAACCCTGATTACTCGATTAATCTACCAAGTTCAATTTAATGACCTTGGTTGATCATTTGACGAATCTAACTGATTTTGAAAACAACAATTTACACACTTTCTGAAAATAACAAGTATCAAGTTAATGAACTTGTTTTTTTACTTTTCAATAAATCAAACTTCATCAAGATAAGCTCTCCTCATTCTTCAGTCCAGAATCTCCTGCATCTGCTTTAATCATCTGAGAATCCAACAATCAACTCTCTACTTTGGTTTGTCAAAAATAACGCAGAAATAAAATCTTTTTGGATTTTATAAAGTGTTCTAAACTAAGAAATGAAATACAGAAAACTTAAATTGCAGAAAGTAAACAAAGTAAACTATTTACAAACATATTTTTGGCGAGCGTGTCAGGGAATCATATCAGCTATCAGACAAATCACAAGTACCGTTAAGCTTCATTTCATACTCAGACTTAAACAATTCACCTCGATTGTCGATATACTGATCCATCTTAAATTCCCACACAAATTTGAATTTACTCAGGATACGAATTAGATGTCTTATGAACTTAGCTAATTCATGTGTCCCACCTCCTGAATATACTCCCGTATCCAGAATCCCAATATTCAGTCTTACAGGTGAGTATACTACAATGATATCTGTACATAAATTAGGTAATGCGAGGGCCGAGGGATCTCAGGTCGATACTTCCGTATACGCAGAGAGATATCAGCTTCGACTTTACGGTATGTCCCCTTTAGAGGATCTTTTAGCTACAACAGCAGCGACTATCAATTTTATTGTTTCATCTGCATGCTGAGGGTTTATGCTATGTTTCAAGCATTTGAGGAAAGTATTATCCAAGGACTAGGTCAGAACTTCCATTCAGCAGAAGTCCCGGAATAATACCCCAGACATCATTGAGTATAAAAACCTAGTATATCAGATTATGAGACCTTTCAAACGAGATTTCAGGGGTTACCTATATATCCAAGTAGTGTTCCCCACGAATTTCACAAGTTTGAAATTTTAGGTTTATATATCCCGAACAAACCTACTAAATGTGCAAAAACCTATCGACACATCATTAGTGAGACTGTTTAACTCATTTAAACTTTACAAATCTTTAGCATACTGTAATTGTCTAGCCGATGTACTATCATTTTCCCTATATACACAAGCTCTTTTTCAGATTTTATATTGTTTTTGTATTTTTACATTTTTTACTGTTTTTGTATTTTATGAAAATATATCTATATACATCTATCTACTCCCCCTAAATACCAAAACAGGTAAAAAATCGACAAACCATTGCAGATTGCTTCTCGTCTTCATCCGCAACAGTACTCTCATCAACGCCCACAATTCCATCCAACACCGAAAGAAGCTTCATACCGTTCAGTTTTAACAAATATTGAAACCGATTTTTATCAAAAGCTTTGGTATGTAAATCAGCTTTCTGTTCGTCAGTGTGGATTTTCTCAATTCGTATCAACTTTTTCTCAAAGCAATCATGAATAAAGTGATGACGAATTTCTATGTGTTTAGTTTTAGCGTGATGTACTGGATTCTTTGTTATGTTAATAGCGGCCTCATTATCAACAAAAAGAGGTGTGTTAAGAAACTGCAAACCGTAGTCGCGCATCTGTTGCTGTATCCACAAGATCTGAGAGCAGCAACTGCTAGCAGAAACGTACTCTGCTTCACATGTAGATAGCGCCACAGACGTTTGTTTCTTACACTGCCAGGTAACCAATCTAGGACGAAAGAACTGGCATCCTGCAGTTGTTGATTTTGAATTGACTTTGCAGCATCCGAAATCCGAATCGGAATACCCTTCGAGCGTAAAGTCGCCTTTCCTAGGATACCACAACCCCAATGAAGGAGTTCCTTTCAGGTAGCGCAATATCCTCTTCACAATAATCATGTGCGAAGCTCTCGGGTTAGATTGATATCTTGCTGCGAGGCACGTTGGGTACATGATATCAGGACGTGAAGCTGTTAAGTACATCAAAGAACCTATCATGGATCGGTAAATGTTTCATCAGCCCTGTCTCCGGTGAGATCTGGGTGAATCCCATGATTTGTTGCAAGTGGGGTAGCAGCTGGAGTAGAACTTGACATTCCAAATTTCTCTAGAATATCATGAACGTACTTCGTCTGATGAATGAAAATTCCCTCAGGTAGTTGTTCAACTTGTAGACCCAGAAAGAATTTCATCTCCCCCATTGATGACATTTCGAACTTTTGCTTCATCACTGATTCAAAATCTTTGCACAGACTTTCATTCGTTGACCCAAAAATTATATCGTCCACATAAATCTGAACTATCAGAAGATGACCGTCGACCTCCTTAGTGAAGAGAGTGGCATCCATTTTTCCACGAATGAACTTGTTGGCTAGTAGGTGTTGAGACAAAGTCTCGTACCAAGCTCTTGGGGCCTGGTGTAAACCATACAGCGCTTTGTCCAATAAGTAGACTTTGTTTTTGTGGATTGGATCGGTGAAGCCCGGCGACTGTCTGACATAAACCTCCTCTTTGGCCTTCCCATAAAGAAACGCCGATTTTACATCTAGCGGATATACTTTGAAGTTCTTCCAAGACGCAAATGCAAGGAAAATTCTGATTGCCTCTAGTCGTGCTACAGGAGCATAGACTTCTGCAAAATCAATCCCCTCCTGTTGACTAAAGCCCTGAACAACGAGTCGAGCTTTGTTTCGAACCACAACTCCTCTATCGTCTCTCTTGCACTTGAACACCCACTTGGTGTTTATCTTCCTCTGACCATCTGGCAAATCAACTAACTTCCACACTCCCAATTTCTCGAGTTGACTCAATTCCTCCTGCATTGCATTGACCCAAGAATCTTCAGTAAGCGCCTCTTTGTAAGTTCTTGGTTCAACCTGCGAGATAAAACAACTCAATGAGAATTCAGTTTGCAAAGGAGCAACTGTTGTATAAAAACATGTAAGCCCTTTATCAATCTGTCTTCGAGTGCGAACGCCTGTCTGCAATTCTCCTATGATCAATTCCTCTGGATGATATGAAAGAGTTCGTGGCATCACTTCGCTTGGAACATCTACATTGCCCTCCAGATTAGTAACATTCTGATCTGCATCTTGTTCACCAACTTGGTTTGTTTGACTTGAAATCTGAATTTGCTCCCCCTCAGAATCTGAATCACCATGATCAAAGACTGGCATGTTTTCAGCTTCTTGATTATCATTCTAATCCGACTGATTATCCTGAGCAACTTCATTCTGTTGGACATCATCATGTTCACCAGCATTACTCGGACCTGCTTCATCGTCATTTGAAGTTTCCCGTGGTCGACTCGAATACTCAGCTGGGAATCTTTTTTGTGACTCATATTCGCGCAAAATATCCAACTCATCAAAGAAATCTTCATCATCCTCTGATTCTTCTCTCATGTCAAACGAATCCCACAGTTTGTCATAATGATAACGCCATGAATCACCAGGATTCTGCGGCGGCATAGTATAACCTTGACATTCAACATTTCCAGCTTCAATAATCCGCTTCTCACTTGGAACGAAGACACGTCGCATCAGATTTGCATAACCAACAAATATTCCCTCAATGCACTTCGGACCAAACTTTCCATGAGGCTCTATAACAGTACAGGGTAACCCGAACGGTTCTAGATACTTCAAATTCGGTTTGCGGTTATTGATTAACTCAAAGCATGTTTTGTTGAACTTCTTGACAGTGAGAACCCTGTTGAGCATATAGCATGCGGCGGAAACAGCTTCAGCCCAAAAATTTATCGGTAACTTTGAATCTGCGAGCATAGTTCTAGCCGTCTCGATTTGTGTCCGATTTTTGCGTTCTGCGACTCCATTCTGCTGCGGAGTGTACGAAGCACTAAACTCATGCAATATACCTCTTTCATCACAAAATTCTTCCATCTTACTATTCTTGAATTCAGTACCATTGTCACTACGAATTCTTTTGATACGCCTTTGGTACAGATTCTCAATTTTCTTGAACAATGCCATCAAACTGTCAAACGTTTCGTCTTTCGTCTTCAAGAAAGAAACCCACGAAAATCTGGAATAATCATCAGTAACGACCAAACAGTAGTAATCTCCTTTAATACTTTTGACATTCACAGGACCAAACAAATCCATGTGAAGTCTTTCCAGAAGTCTCGAAACTGAATTGACTTGCTTTGTAGGGTGTGACTTTTTCTTCTGCTTGCCTTTAACACAGCTAATGCACTCCCCTTCCAGATGAAAACCTTTGACATGAACTCCAAGTACCAAATCATTGTGCACCAAGTGATTCATCTTCCTTAGGTGAATATGCCCATCTTGCGGTGCGACAATCTCGATTCTTTCTCAGTTGCTCTGGACACAAAACAATGTGCTTGACCAGTAGTTGTAGTTGCTACACTCATATCCAACACATATAAATCATTCACTCTAGGTGCCCGCATGATAATCCATTCTTCAGGGATAACAAATCCTGGTTTCAAGATCAAACATTCTTTATCAGTGAAGTGAGTAGTATACATATTGTCACAAATCTGCGAGATACTCAACAGATTGTTCTCCAGCTCAGTAATGTAGTTAACTCTCTCAAACGTCACAATCCCGTTGGATAACGTTCCTTCACCAATAATTCTACCACCTTCGTGACCAGCAAATCCCACATAACCACCATTGATATTTCTCACATCATACAGCAATGCAGTCTTCCCTGTCATATGTCTTGAAGCTCCACTATCCAGGATCCATCTGGATACAAGTTTTGGAAGATCCTGCACATAACAAACTTTGACTTAAACTTTAATAAAGATGCCGATTCATGCTTCGCGATCCAGGAAGCTCCGGCAATTCAAACTGCTTAGTCGAACATGGAGTCCACCCAGGCCTCATCAGCCTTAGGTGTAACCTTGACTCTCGCAATTTGAATTTTGAAGTTTTCAGCCTTAAGAGGTGGAAAATTTGCATCATAATCAATTTGAATTGAATCCTCAGAAGGTGAAATCTTTTTCTCACTTTTTGGTTTCCAAACTTGTTGAGATAATGCAACCCGCTTGTAAAATTTGTCATTTTTAGTTACCACTTTCTTTACGGGTTCATTTTTCACTTTGGTGTTGTCATTTTTCACACTCTTTTTCTCAACAACGATTGGTGCTTTACCCTTCACGTCAACTTTCTTCTGTTGAATCTTCACAGTTTCAGTCTTAGGCTTCATATTGGTACACTTTCGTGCAATGTGACCAACTTGATTACATCTGAAACATGTTCGAGTATCAACCACTCGACTTGTGCCTTCAGACTGAGACTGTGAAGCTTTTTTCTTAAAGAACTCTTCATTCGATTTTGAAAAAATCTCTTTCTCTTCATCAGCAAGTGAACTCGAACTGTTCACAAACTTTTTCTTTTCAGCAAACCTCTTGTTTGGAAAATTTCTTTTCTGATAATTCCTACCACCCTGATAACCACCTGACCAATTATTTCGATTGTTATTATAAAAACGTGATGGATTAACAGATTTCTTGTAGTATGATTTATCTTTCTCAAAACTCATTTTTCTCTTTGTTTGACTCAGGTTGTTCACTTCTGACAACTCAACTTCGACCAACTTGAAAACGTTTGTCAATTTGTTCACATTTACATTCTTAATCGGAAACTCAGAATCCGAAAACAACTTATCTGAACCCAGCATCTTGTACATGACAAGATTTGATTCCTCATTTAAGTTGTTCTTGGACTTTTGTTTCGGAATGTAGTTGTCCAAGAAACACCTATCTTCCTCAGTAGTGTCACTATCCGTTTTTAGCACATTTTCAACAACACCTTTTACAATATCATTTTGGACACTATCGTCATTGGAAGATGTGAACGTGACATCAATTGAATCCGGAAGATTCATTTCACTTTCTTCTTCAATTTCAACCAACCCTGATTGCTTTTTCGTGTAATTATCAAGAACAGTTGGTGGAACTTGATGAAAACCCACCCCAGTTCCATCAGAGTACACATCTTCGCCTGCTTTGTCTTTCCCGATGGGTTTAGGAATAATGTGTTGCAGAACAAAGCTTGCGGAGCTGTAACTGTTAAGCTTCAACTGGATTCGCTTGTTTTCAATTTCAGCCTCTTGAAATTTAAGTTTCAGTTTAGCGATTTCATCCAGTTGTTGGTTGATTGATTCTTCTTTTACTCTAAGCACTGCTTTTAGATGAACATTTTCTTTATGAGTTTTACCATTTCGATCATCATTATCTTTCATTGTGCTTTTGAGTTTTTCAATTTTTTCAGAAATCTGACGGTTTTCAAGAATTAACTTTTCATTTTCCTTTTTAACTTTTTCATGATCAATTTTATCATTTTCAATTTGGCTAGTTAATTCTCTTATCCGTTCAGTTGAAGCTTTAACTGTTTTGTCACGATCAAGAATCTGATTCTCAACGCTTCTGACCTTTGCTGTCAGATCTTCAACTTTCTTACCGTTGAGATACGTGACTGTATTACAAAATTTGCACTCTTTGTTGCAATTTTTGCAATCAGCATTTCCATCAATTTGTTTACCTGACGCATTTGTTGACAAGTTTGAACTGACCTGGCTTTTTGACTCAGACACGGAGTTAGAGTCTACCTCAAGTGCCTTAGCAGCCAGCACTTTGTCAGCCATTTTTCCCAGGTTCTCTGCAGTCAACTCCTGCATTGTGTCAATAACTCCAGTATCAACTTTCTTTGATTTCTCTGTCTCTTCTTTCTCCTTTTTCTCTTTCTCTTCTTTCTCCTTCCTCTCTTTTTCTTCTTTCTCTTTCTCATCTCCAGTTCCCCACCATTTATTCTGCCAATACTCATCCTCTTCTGTGTACTCCTTGATTATGGCTTCGATATCAAGCGTTTTGTCATCGATTGCAATATTTCCATATGGATCAAGATAACACTCCCTATCCGGATCCCATCTTCTCGCTCTCCTCGCTTCCAGATAGATACCAGAAATTCTAATGATTCTGTTTTCAGCCAACATTTTTCTGTATCTATACTTCTGCTCTTCAGTTCGGTTATCTTTCCAAGGAATAGGTTCGTCGTTTTTCGCCATGAATGCGTAACCAACCGCATCTTCTTCCGGTAGAACCTCTTTACTCCAATCATACCCTTCATCATCATAAATCACCGCAAGAGCTCTAGATTTCTCTTTGTTGTCTTCAACCTGCTTCAATCTAGGCGGCTCAGATTTATTCTGGTGATAAATTGCCTTCTTGTAATAATCATCTCTGAAAGGGTTCTCCGACTCATCAGCATAAGCGTTTCT
Source organism: Helianthus tuberosus (assembly GCA_030545235.1). Taxonomy (NCBI): domain Eukaryota; kingdom Viridiplantae; phylum Streptophyta; class Magnoliopsida; order Asterales; family Asteraceae; genus Helianthus; species Helianthus tuberosus. Next base: position 46,212,245 of record CM060414.1, on the reverse strand, counting down.
GCATTCTCTCTTGAAGTAACCTTTCTGCTTACATTTGAAGCATGTCACTTTGGATTTATCGAACCCCAGCTTGGTAGATGGACCACCAATTGTCTTCCTGCCGGTAATTTCCATGAACCGCTGTGCTCGACGAACAGCACTGGCCATAGCCCAACGAATATCAATCAGCTCCATTTCTTCAGGATCTATCTGATCATAATCTTCTTTCGTTAAGTTGGTGTTGCCTATCTTCCCAGCTACTAACCCTTCATACGATTCCAACACCGATGCTAGGAAGATCATCTGCTGTTTAGCCGACTCCTCGTCAAAATTCTGAGCATTCTTCAAGTCTATTGCAATGTTGCATTGAAAACGATTCTTTGCATCAGAATGACTTGCAGATGATGAAGATCCACTGTGATAACCACTGTGATTTCCACTGCTTTGACCACTTTGACTTTCTTTGCTTGCTGTGGACACATTTTCAACAGAATATGCAGTCTTGGGAGAAGTTGCTTTTGGCATCATGCTTTTTGGATAATACAAATCCAAATTCTGCTGGTAAGATGAGTGATTTACTTTGAATGTGTTTTTCAGTTCCAACTCGTGACTCTCGAGTCTCTCAATCAGCAAATCTGGAGTAAGATCTTTCGGCAAGATAGTGTTTTTTTAGCATGAAAGCATAATATCTCCAATCCATCTCATTTGGCAACGAATCGAACAACTTGTCTACTTGCTCATCATCAGAATACTTAAATCCATGTCTAGCTAATTCCAGCTTCAGGTGCCCAAACCTCTCGATCATTTTTGAAACTGATTCATTCTTTAAGCACCCAAACATATCAAACTCTTTTCTAAGTAGTTTTATTTTGTTTTTCTTTATTTCTTCACTACCTATACATTTGTTTTCTAACTTTTTCCAAAGATCTTTTGCATTTGAATAATCGATCAAGGCAATAATGTCTTCCCGGACGAACTGAAATAACAATGCCACACATTTTTGTTCAGCTACAAATGAATCAATCTCCTCAGCTGATCTTAAAGTTTCACCATTTTTGTTTCCATTTTCATAACCGTTTTTCAAACTCTTCCAGCTGGGAAATGCGAATGCCATTAACCAATCTTCAAACTTTCTTGACCACCGACTGTATTCCTCGATAGCCATTAGCTTTGGAGGTTTATTGAAGGTTCCAAAGGCACTTTCAGATTCCCAAGCTTCTTTTTTTCTCTCTTTTGGCAGATTCTCATTGTTGTTGCTTGTAGATGAATCGTCTCCCGAGTTTCCAGCAAATGCATACATGTCGCTGAACGGGTTCAAGAATATGTCATCCATCTTGAGTATACCTGCAAAATCAGCAATCACTTAGACAAATTTTCAAAATTTTGGAAAACAGTTACTGATAAGCGAAATCAAACTTGTTCCTATGAGCGAAATATGTAATGTCTCTATAAGCGAAATAGGCAATGTGACATAAAAACGAAATATCAATGTTCGTATAAGCAAAATAAGCAATGTCCGAATAAGCGAAACTATGATTGTTCGTATGAGCGAAATAGGATGTTCAGATAAGTGAAATCAAGCTTATGTCCTTATCAGCGAAATCAGGTGATGTCCCTATAAGCGAAATACCGAATAAGCGAAACTATAGGTAACTTCGAGCGAAACCTTCGATGTCCGTAAAAGCGAAATATGGTTTTCAACTGTTTTTTACCATTTTTAAGTCGTGTTTTAACCTAAAACTTTCTAGGGTTTGTTAATTGTATCTTTTACACGTTATACTTGAATTTCAGGTCATTTCAACCGTAGGAACCAGTTCAAATCGAAAAAGTATGAGAGAAAGTGAGTAGAAATGAGAGAATTTTGTCGAATCAGCTGTAGTAGTATGAACTCCTCGTCCTGAAGCTCTGATACCACTTGTTGGACCGTGTTCCGACCCTAAACAGTTAGTTGAGAACGTTCATCTTCACGTATAAAGGCGGAATCAGTATACACGAAGTTACAACAGCTTTTCCTTTTCAATTCTTTCTTTATTGATGCTTTTTGAATCAAATTTGACAGATTTCGTTGCCTAGCACATGATCAGGTTTCGCTCCAAGTTCCACAACTAATGACACACATCAGGTATATATAGTATGGCTGGTTCGCTCATAAGACATGCCTTATGAGCGAAACCCCATGAGTATGTATAAGCGAAACCACCTGGTGACCTTATAAGCGAAACCCCCTAAGTCCTTATAAGCGAAACCTATATAACAAACCTAATTTTGACTTTCAAGACCCTATGTTGACCTATCTTGACCTAAGACTTAATGTAGACGTAGTCAACAGACATTTCATGCACCAACAGTTGTCTCAATTTCTTCATTCACCTCAATTTTTTCTTCATTCTTTTCTGTCTCAACAACTTTCAAATCTTCCTCTTTCACAACTTTGATTTCCTTCACAACCTCAACTTCAACAACTTCAACTTTAACCTCTTCAGCAACTTTCTTCAGATTGTTCACCATTTCTTCAATATTCTTCTTCATTCTCTCTTCATCCCTTTTCCTTAGACACGATGTCATGGCATACCTGATTTCCTTTTCATGCCTTTTTGCATATGTGTCATCTTTCATTACATTTCTATAGTATTCGGCTCTTAAAGAAATTATGAGAAGAACATCTTCAAAGATTATGTATTTCTTTGAAACAACTAGTTCACCTTCTCTGTTGAAGTAGCACTCTCTCTTTTATCCTATCTTTTATTGTCCACTGCACTCTCATACTCTTCTTGCATTTCATCCATTCTGTTCCAAGCAATGTTTCTTTCTCGATAAGTTTTCTCACTCAAAATCTCTTCTCTAGTTTTCTCTTTGATTTCAGCAGCAACATTTTCTTCTTTGTTTTCATCTTTGATTTCAGCAACAAAAACATAATGTTTGTTGTTTGATGGTTTTCTGCCGTGAGCTGTTTTTTGAATATCAACACGATCTTCATCCGGACAAATCTCACTCCAATCAAATCCTTCATCATGATGGATTACAGCACAAGCTCTTGACTTATCTCTGGGTTTGTCTTCAATCATTTTTGGCTCTTCTTTGCTTCGGTGATAAATTGCCTTTCGATAATAATCATCATTGAAAGGACGTTCATTTCCTCCAGCTTCAGAATTAGTGCATTCTCTCTTGAAATGACCTTTTTGCTTACATCTGAAGCAGGTCACCTTGGATTTATCGAATCCAAGTTTAGTTGACGGACCACCCAATGATTGCTTCCCTGTAATCTCCATATATCTTTGAGCTCTGCGAATGCAACTTGCCAACACACCAGCGAATGTCAATGAGCTCCATTTCTTCTGGATCAATCTGGTCGTAGTCTTCTTTGGTCAATTCGGAGTTTCCAATTTTACTAGCTACAAGACCTTCATATGATTCTAGAACAGATGCAAGGAAACTCATTTGCTGCTTAGCTGCATTGATACTCATTGACGGAGAATTCTTCAGTTTGAGAGCAATGTTGCACAAAATTTCCTCAGTTTCATCTTAACTTGATTTTGAAGATGAATGATATCCAGAATGGTAACTTGATGAGGTTGTTTGTGGTTCTTTCATCTTTTCACCACTGAATGTTGTCTTTGGTGAACTAGCAACTTTCTCCGAATGTACACTGCCTTTGTAGTACAAGCCAACATTCTGTTGATGTGAAGAACCAGTCATCTTGCTTTGCTTTTGTAGCTCCAGATCATGACTCTCAATCTTTTCAAACAACGCATCAAGAGAAATGTTTTCATACAAAGCATCATTTTTCAAAATAAAAACAAACATTTGCCACTGATCAGCTCGTGGTAACGCTTCAATCACTTTGTCAATAATTTCCACTCTTGTTTTCACAATCTTAAATCTCTCAAGTTCAATTTTTAAATGGCAAAACCTCTCTATCATTTGCCTTACTGTCTCTCCTTTTAAACTATCAAATAAATCGAATTCTTTTTTAAGCAACACAATTTTGTTCTTTTTAATCTGTTTACCCCCCTCAGCTTTAACACGTAAAGCTTCCCAAACAGATTTTGATGACCCATCGTGATTAAGCAGTGCAAAAATATCATTTCTAATTGCCGACTGGATCAAAGCAATCATTCTCTGTTCGGCGGGAAATTCAGATTTATCCTCTCTGGTTAATTTCTTGAATGGAAGTTCTTCGCCTTTATCATCTTTTGGTCGTTCGTATCCAAATTCTAAACAGAACCAGCTTTCATGCGCATACGCTTTCGCCCAGTTAAGAAACCGTTCTTTCCGCCATGTATAATCCTCAATGCTTTCCAGAGTTGGTGGCTTTGAGTGTGTTCCGTAGAAATTATCATGCCTGATGTTCTCATTGATCGGTTTCGTGATGGTTTTTGGTGTAACATTTGTAATCTCGGAAGATTCAGATGTAAACGCGTTGAAAAACGTATTGTAGAATTCTTCAGCCATGATGTAATCCTGGACAAATAATCAAACAAACAAAATCAGTACAAACAATATCAAATATCCTGAAACAGACTGACACTCGGTTGACGTGAAATGATCTCGACACGAAAATCCTTTTTTCAAGTGAAATATTGATTTCAAGCGAAATCACTTGTTGAACTTTCAAGCGAAATAAGACTTTCAAGCGGAATCCCAAGACGACACTTCAAGCGAAAACACTTATATAACACTTTCAAGCGAGATCACAGATTCAAGCGAAATCTGTATCAATCTTCAAGCGAAATACTGGATTTAAGCGAGATCAGATGATGATTTCAAGCGGAATATCTGTTTGAAGCGAAATCAGCTAATCATTTCAAGCGAAATATGAATGTTCGTTCAAGCGAAATCAGCTTTCTGTCCAATTTTTGTCATTTTTTATCAGTATTTCGGTATCAAACTTTCAAGGCTTTGTTAGAATACTGTTTTGCATGTTCGGTGAAAAATTCATTCCATTTTGACCATGAAATCTTGTCTAATTTGAAAAAGAAGGTGTAGAAGTCAGAAAATAGATGATATCAAGCTAAACTCTTCTTCCTGAGCTCTGATACCACTTGTAGGATCGTTGTTTGACCCAAACGAGTCGTTCAGAAGAGCTTTATATCCGATTCAAAGGCGGAATCAGTGAAACGGACGTGGAAACAGCTTGATACTCTTTAATTTATCACTATGATTGATTTAGCAAAGATTACAACCTGGACAAATTTTGGCAGCACCTCGTTACAAGTTCTAGATCCATGCCAAATGAAAACACAAGTGCCCTATTTATACTATTCCTGATTTCGCTTGAAATGGACAAGGTAGTTTCAAGCGAAATCACTAGTTCTGATTTCGCTTGAAATGTTCCTTGGTTATTTCAAGCGGAATCATCACTATTTCCACCAAAACCAGTTTCTAACAACACGAGCACTGGTTATCCTATCCTATCCTATTACAAGATACAAGACGAAGTCAACAGACATAGTGCACTAACAGAAGCTATACCGGTGACACATCACAGCTAGGGCCTACGACCCCTAGTCGCGGGGCGGGACGGCTTGGCCGACCAGCCCTATAAAGTTGGAGCTCTGCAGTTCATTTTCGTCACTCAATCTTGTAACACCCTTACTATTAAATGACGGCTGTTGTACAAATAACGACAATTAAATGTGTATTTACGAGTACACACACATCTAAAAATATGGGTTTAATAAAACTTTTACAATTTAAAAATAATATAACTTAATGTATTTGAGTTTGTCGTTTAAAGGTTACGACAAAATGACGTGCGGAAGCTTGTATCTTTATCGTGTTTGGTTCCTCGTTGAGCTTGATCGTCATCCGGCATCCCGAATTATACCTATGATCAAAACCAACATGAAAGTTAGTTTTGATAGCGTAAAAAAAAGTTTAATCAAGTTCATAGCATCAAACCAACTAAAACAAAATAATTTTTCCGGATTCATGCCTCTCGCGCCACGCGAGAGGCTTCCTCGGCTTGAAATTCAATTACGACACTTTTTGTCCCGTTAGTGATTTGATCAGACAAACTTATTGGTTACCTTTAAAATGTCATGCATAACACGTTATATCAGTTTACTAATATTTAAGGTTCAAATTACGGGTTCTTAAGCAAATCTTAACCCGTTTGGCATATCTACTCATTTTGACCCGTTAAGGGTATTTAACACTTACAAGCTTAAATCACGCTTCTTTTTAGTTTACATCCTATCTCCATTTTTATACTTATCCCAAGGATTCAATTTATCAAAATGCTTATTTCTAAACAACTCTTAAAGGTTGTTTGTCCGATTTACCGCTCAAGGGCTTTTTGGTCAATTTTAGTCCTTCATTTTATGACGAAGGACTTTCGCTAATATTTGACCAAAATATCGTTTTTTAGCTATAATTCTAAACATGCATACCTGGCTCGGGTCATAGGATTGACCCGTTTAATTATCTTTCACTATTAATTTCTAGTTAATAGCAACGCGAACCATGTGTTAATTCCTGTGATAAAAAACTCAACAAGCGATCATCATATATTATTGACAAATGGAGTTAACAACACCATTTGACCCGTTTAGTCGAAATGACCAAATTTCATTATGAGATGGTATTTAATCACCATTTCACCCCTTTAACCTATCCCGGTTTACTTTTTGGATATCTAATCACCATTTCGCCTCTTTAACCTATCCCGGATTACTTTTTGAATTCATCTTACTTAAAAATCGTTTCTCGTTTTGTTTGACCCGTTATGACTCATGCCAAATAGTTTCCTTTCAAATCCCTTTATCTATTGGTTAATCCATGTTCGGATTACTATTTTACCGTTTTTACCCTTTTCACCATAATTTATGGTTTCTTACCATTTTCAATTGTTCCGACTCGCATTATATCGTGCCGGAACATCACGTTTCATTTACTTAACATAATTCATATTCAATACTCACAGATAAGTATTTTTTTAATAAAAATAAAAAGGTGTAAGCTTTACTTACCTTTCATCCGATTTCGCCCTTTCTTCGCGTATTCAATCCGTTTTACCCGCTTCTTTTCCCAAGCCGCCGCCTAGCTCGTCAAGCGTCAAACTATCATATAGTATTCACAAGGTAGTTAGGTTAGTCGTTCTAGATCATAACCTTTACGCCTTATGAACTTTTATACCACTTTTCTTACCGAACTCTGTCATAGGTCGGTTTGACTTTTAAAAGTCAAACCGCCTTATAGCATATGAAATTGAGCAACTAATTTGACAAACTCATGTTGGCGTTCCGCCCTTTACTCGATAGCACTATTCTTAGGCCACAATTTTAACTAATAAGTAATCCGAGTTCATGCTATTTTTATACTAAGTTATCTTAGCTCTTGATTATCAACGTCACATTAAGCAAGTTCATATCACTGAAAATATGCTGTTTTTGGTGACCTGTTTAACCTGTTTACAAGTCTTCAAAAATTATGATTTTTTTTTGTGACGTACCTCTCGGAGGGTTAGGCCTTGTGTTAAAATTTCAAGATCTAACTCTTTACCAAAAATTCGTAAAAATTCATTTACTAAGCTGCAATCAGATTCGTCACTTCTGACTGCAGCTTACAGAAAAATTCATTTAAAATTCCTCGTTTATCCGATTGACGAAATTCCAATTGAAGATTCTTTTAATCACTTAAAAATTTCTACAGTAAGAATTTGAGATCATAACTCAATTCCTAATTCGAGTTATGACATTCGTAATGGGCTGCAAATTCTGCCAGAAAACGCAGCTTGAACCTTTGATACGGAAAAATTCATAAAACGCTCAATTTTCGTCGAAAAAATGCGATTCCAGTGGGGTTTTAAAGATATTTCTTGGAATTACATTTTAGACTCAAGAAACACATGTTTTTGTCATGTTTTGTCTAGTTTACAGCCGATACAAGTTGGCTGTAAATTCTGATCAGAATTCAGCTTTCAATTTGAACATGTTTATGACATTATAACACTTATTCTTAGCAATCAAAACCCCTAAAAGCATCTCATAAACGAATTTAGTCAAAACCCACTTAGCACATGCAAGAGTAATCATCAAATCCCTAGTCTTTAATACTGATTCATCAATTTTTCAACTAGGGTTTGTTTCTAAACATGAATTCATCCTAGTTTCAGCCAAACATCAATCATTCAAGCTTGAATTTCGATTTTTATAAGTTCATCAAAAATCTCAACTTCATAAATATCAATAATTCGACATACCTTACGATCCCAACGACTAGGTGATCGTTTCTATGTATTCATGCATCTGATTCGGGCTGGATTTGACCTTCAATTTGATGCTTTTGTTGAAATTAGGGTTAGACCCTTTTTCTTTTCCCCTGGTCGATCGAACTGGAACACACGTATGTATGTGTTTTAATTTTTTTTTTATAAATGTTTTAACTAAAACATTTTCCTATTTACCCATCTTTAGCCCCTCATGTATTGGTTTGTTATTAAGTAGGCCACAACCTACTTATTTCTAGTAATATTCCCTCTAATTAACTAGGTTTATTATTCCTAGTTAACTTAGTGGGTTCGAGAAGTTCCTAACCTGTCTTATTTTAAGTCCCGTTAACTTGGTCCTTTTTACATACTTTGTTTTTATCAAAGTATTTATTTTCTTCTTTCTCTTTTTTTTATTAACATCTAGTTGATTTATTTAAATCCTAATATTTATCGGGTAAATTTTTACCACTAACGGTATTTTACCCATCATTAATATTAACGTGGTTTGACTACCAAACCCGTTTTTGGGGTGTTACAAATCTTTCTAATTCTCTCTCAATTTCTATGTAGTATACATTATACTCGGGCATAATACCCCCTAAATAGCGAAGTTCTGCTCCGTTGTAAGTATCATAACCACTGGATACGTATTAGATACGTTGCCCGATTGATCTAGGGTTACGTAACGGCTGTCGTGGTTCAGCCCGACGTAGTCGTTGGAATGCCATCTCGGGGAGGGTATTACTAATGTTAAAATGAGTTATTATACTAACACGTGTGCATTTGTGTAATTTATAGATTATTCCCAGGAAATCCTTACAGAAAATCTAAAACAACAATGTGAGTAATCTCCTTTTTGCAAATTGTTTTTACAAAACCTCACTTAATTAATTATATATTAAACAGTTATTGAGTATTTGTAAGAATACAATTATCATGAGTATGTTGGGGTTTTGTATACAAAGTTATGTCACTGCCTTGCAAGGGGTAACATTTCCACAAGTCGGGTCTGACAGTACCATGGATGTTAATTGATATAACTTGGAAACAAATGTAATTGCGAGACCGCCCTCAATACTGTACAATGGTTTTTATTAAATCTTGATTGAACTGGGATTCACTCACCAGTATTTCCCACTGACAAAATATTTTTAAACGCGTTTCAGGTAACAAAATGTGAAAGCCAAATAGAAGCCAGCTGGACAGCACTGAAGGCTTGGAAAAGTGGCAACAAAGTTACCTAAAAGAAATAGATGTTTTTATTAAATAAAAATAGGATTTATTCCTATGGAAATGTGTGTACTTAAAACTTGGGTTTTATCCCAGGTGTTTAATATTATGAAAATGTGGTATTTTACTCTGATAAAATATTTCCTAACTACGGTCCTGATGAAAATTCCGCTGCCAAATTAGACAATACCAAATACCACCGAAACTGGCTCGCGGCCGCCCGTTCCTAAGGTAATAGGGATCGGGGGTTGTGACAATAACATACAAGCATTCATCGATACACGTATTACATGCGAGAGCGGTTAGTGTTTTAAAGTGTTTGCGTTGTGTGTTGAGGTGATTTGATATAGGTAACATATGTAACACCCAATAGTGCGGTAAGCAAAAAGGGTTTGAGTATACTCACCATTTGTGTTTAGCTAGTAAACACAATACTTGGATTGAAGGGAGCGCGTGGGAGATTAGCCTAATCACAGAATGATAGTTTGAGCGTCGAGCGGTGCGTAACAGAATGAGTGTCGGATGATGAGTCGATCGGGTGATCATCCGGACGGATGACCATTCGGTCGACTGGTCATTCGATTGGAGGAGTGTGTTTGTAAAATGTTTGAACTTTTGAAGTTTTCATTGTGGTATAGTTCAAGTCATTTGATAGGATGGTCATCCGGCAGGATGGTGTCACACCCCAACCGATGGTGGAAACATCGGGGCATGGCAGCGTTCAGATTGCTCACGAGTTTCCATAACACTAAAGTTTCAATAGTAATTAATTGATTTCATGCTAAATTTGTCTAAGCATCACACACCAGTCAAAATCACGAAGTATCAAATACAATCATCAAACATTGTTCAAAAGTTTCTAAATGTACTAAGATGTGTTTCTAAGTAGCATCCTAGCATGTTTCCTGATCCCTCGGCTACTATCAACCTGCAACATGTATTAAAATATATCAACAAGAATGTTGGCGAGTATACAAGTTTGAGTACGTAGTAGTATACTAGTTTAAAACGTTCCAAAAACTCATATCCAACCATAAACACATATAATAAGTTTCACCATGCTATTAAACGCAGTCCAAGTGATAGCCCAAGTTTCCAATGTGTTAACCGTTTTCCAAAGACTCAAGGAAAGCAAAAATGTCTCCTCCTAACAATACCTCAAAGACTAACGAGGAGGTGCATTACCCCTATAGCGCTACCATTGTTAAGGTGGAACTACACACAAGGATTAAACATTCACACAGCATAAAAAGTCTCAAGTCTCAAGTTTCCAAGTATCGAGTTTCCATGTTTACAGCGGACAGAGTAAGTTTCAAATAGTTTTAAGGGTCAGGTGTCAAGTTTATATAGAATACATGTTTGTAGGATCGGTTTTGACACCAAACAATTGCGTAACGAACGTGTAACGTGCGGAATCCGTACACGAACGTGATCGAACACACGAGAATGTACTATAACCGTGATTCTATAGAATAATATGACGTGTACAATGCACCGAGAATCACGTATGATGACTTTCTTTCTTTAGAATCTCTCTCTAGATCTAGAGTTTTCCAAATGACAAATGTAACCCTAAGAGTTCTATTTATAGGCAAAGGATATAAGGAGACTCTCCCTATTTACAATTATGCCACCTTGCCTTTTTAACTACAACATGTAACATAAAGTCTAGATCTCTTCTATTTCTGCTACGGTTAAGATTGACGGAGGCGATATATATACTGCACTAACAGACACCCCCTTGGATATTGCCGCAGTCAATCCGTAGTTAAACTCGTAGCGACTTATCTTTCAATTCTCTTGATCATCAACAACAGCAACTTTTATCTTGAACGCAGTTTCAAATCCAGAAACTGAACTTTTAACAATTAAACTCCCCCTTTCAAGCAGACTTCCCCTTGAATGTTGATCCAGAATCTGTATCTGACTCTTAAGTCTTCAGTCTCCCCCTTTTAACAAACTGGGATCTTAGTCTTGAGTAGAATTCTGGCTCAAACTTTGTTCATGCTTGATCATGAGAATCGTGCTTTGCTGCTTTCACAGAATCTGAAACATCTCCTAGTTTTCTGTAGCTACAGGATCAGAAATCTGTCTTTATCCTGCACAACTCTTTACCACTTGTAAGATAAACAATTTAGACATTGATATGCTACTTGAATTTGTAGATTTTCAAAAATTTCGATTCAAATTAATGAACCAATTAACATTCCAAAATTATTTCTTATCTCAAACAGAATAGTTACATCAAGTTCAAATTAATGACCTTGATTAACTAAACATGCAATCTTTCTTAAAAACATTTCTCATTTAAACAAACTCCCCAACCCAATGTGGTTCATCATATTTAGCACTCGGGATTTTGAAAATCCGCTTTCCAACATCAGTTGTCGAAAATCTTTTTGAATTTTTCAAAATTTAAAACTAAAACACAATATTTTTGGATTTTTGATTTTAAAGAAATGCAGTAAAGAAATATCTACAAACAATATTTTTGGTGAGTTTGTGTAAGAGGATCATATCAGGTTTTGAGACAAATCACTAGCACCATTAAGCTTTAATCATTTAAAGTTCTAAACGATTCACATAGATTGACGATATAGTTGTCCTCTTAAACTCAATCTAAAAACTTTCGAAATGCTTACCGATACGTTCAGATATATTAATTTTGCACTAAATTCTTATGGACCCCACGATCTCAGCATATCCCCTCATCATGCAATACACTAACTCAAGTAATGCCTTTAAACTTTCATCAACTGTGATATGTGCAAAAAAAAAGCAGAATGTTTAAACATTAACAATCAGGTCGATCTTTCGATACGCAGAGAAAGTCCAATGTTTAAACAAAATAAGCAAATAAAAACAAGTTGAAATTGTTTAGGCTTCAACCACCAGGTCGATACTTCCATATACGCAGAGGTGATCCAAAGCTTAAACGAAACACCAAAGAAAATAAAGCAGAACGTTTAGGCAATAACATCCAGGTCGATACTCACGTATACGCAGAGGATGTCCAATGCTTAAACAAAATAAAGAAATAAAAGAAGTTTAAATCTTTGCAAAAAAAATGCACAATCACAGTGATTCTTTCATCAAGTTGTGAAACTTCACAGACTTAACTAGTTTTTATGCTCTTTTAGCATTCAGCGATTACTGAGTAGGTACACAATCACGAAGGACAAAACTAAGTACTATGCTTTCAACCATGTTTCCCACTAGAACTAGGCTTTTTCATTTAAGTTTGTATTGTTATTGCAAATCTACTAGTCTAGCTGAGCCTATCGTCACATCCTTAGTGAGACCGTTTATCACATTTGACATTTCATTTCTTTAGCATGCTGTGATAGTCCACTGATTTACTATCATTTCCTCTTATTCTTAACAAAACTCATTTTTGCTTTTTCAATGTTTTTGGCATTTTCAAATTTTCTAATTTTTTTTAAAATTTTCTCCCCCCTAAAATCAAAATATGTTTCAATTTTGATTTGGCATTTGAGCACTGTGGTCAAACCTGCACCACTTATTACCAACTTTTTGTGAGTTTTGATTTTTAAATTTTTGTGGTTTTTCATAATGATTGGATGATTGAACTGATGAGCTTTTATTTTTGTTTTGAACATTTTCTGAAATTTCAACTTTTTGTTTTTGTTCTACATTCTTCTTAACATGTTTTTTCTTAGAGCATTCACCTATTTCAGTAGAGTGTAAAACAATATCTTGAAACATTTCATTTAATTTCAAAAATATTTTTCTTTTTTCAACTTCATCATCAGTTTTCTCATCACAATCCTCAATTTTGACTTTGTCAAAATTTGTGACATTGTCACTTATTGGAACTGAATTGATCGGTTTTGGACATACAAGATCTGGTATAGATGACGAAGTCTCAAAGCCGTTCAATTTATTTTCTAACTCTTCCATTCTATTTCTAGCACATTCAGCTTCCTTTTCAAGCTGAATGATTTTCTTAAGATGAGAATTTATTGTATTTTGCTTTTCAATATTATTTTTACCAAAAATCGATTTTTCATTTTCTAAAATTTTTATCTGTTTTTCAAAATCTTTTTCAATTTTTAATTTTTCATTTTCAAAACCTGTTATTTTATTTTGAAAATCTTTTTCATTTTCTTTTAAATTTTTGACTTCCAATGTCAAACTCTCCACATCTTTCAAGAGTTTGACATTTTCTGCCTCAGATTTTGTACATTTTGAGCACACAACTTCAGATTTTGCAATTTCATCTTTCTTGAATTCTTCAATCTTTGTCATTCCTTCTTTCTCTGTCTTGTGTGTTTCTGCAAGAAAAATTTTAATCATATCAGCAGGATTCAAATTTTCATCCAAAAAACAACCACTTTTGAAATCATATTTCATATCAGATCTTGCGCTAAGACCTTTTCTAATTCTTTTGATTATTTCAAGAAACACATCCAAACTTAGATATTTTGAGTTATTTTCTAACTCTTCCATCAACTCCTTCTTTTTCTTTTCATTTTCATAATTGTGTGTACTAAGCTCTCTGATAAAGTCATCTGGACTAAATTTTGAGAACCTAGAATCCTTTTTCAGTTTACACAAAAATTCATCCCATTCTGAAGGTAAGGCATCTGCAAATTTTGATATCTTTTCAGTATTAGATATCTTTATCCCATACTCTCTCAAACTTTCAAGTAATCCATCATATCTCTTTTTCACATCATTAAAATTTTCATATTTCTTACTCGAAAAATATTCAAATCTTTCAACACAAACTTCCTTTTTCACATCATAATAACAACTATACCAATTGTTTAATCTTTCAAGTTTAGCGTTTTCCTTTTCGTCAAACATTTTAACCACGACTTCTCGGTATTTGCGCCTTGTAAATCACCTCGAATCACCTGCAAACAAACAAACAAGCGATCAGTTCAAACGGACTGAATACGTAACAGTGTGCGTTTGATGAAATCAATCTAAGACTCGTGTCAAAGATTCGCGGATTCGTTCCAATGTTGTTCGGGTGAAATCACTGAATGAATGGACCAATCAAAAATGGATTCAAATTGGGCCGATATAGACTTCACATGGGCTTACAATATGTCCAACAACAATTTTTATAGTCTATTTTTAATTTGACCAAGTGTATCTCGAGAACTGATGGGCCGATGAACAATAAACTCAATTACATGGAGTGCACATGCAAACTGATCAACATGGGCCGCCAATTTCAAAAACAATATGATTTTATTGGAGCGTCTATTTAGTGGACAGCTATGAGATTAATTCATTCACATGGGCTGACAAATCTCTTATCAAGATTCGATTTTAATTGGACCTCACTTTGATTGATTTTATACCAAGCAACCACTCACAAAGCTTTCATATGATTAACTGACTTCACATGCAACTTTGATTGTTCACATGCACTTTATAATGGCCAACACATTTAATAAAGTCACATGGGACAGTCCAAACGATTTAATGAATACAATTTTAATCTGTTCACGTGATGTGTAGTCTCGAGACAATTGCTTTAATTAGTCAACATGTTCAAATTTTAATTTCCGACACCTTTTTAATACCCAACACAATTCTAATTGGACCTCAAATTTAAAATCACATGAATAGGCCGATACTCTTTAAAGTACTCTGTTTATAATTGGACCGATGATCTGCCTCGTGACTTTTGTTGACTGACATGTTCAAGCAAAATGACAACTACACACGAAATAGATTTGACACGAAATATGGCTTTCACACGGAATATCAACTTTACACTCAAACGAAATTACGATCTGTTCAAGCGGAATACTTACTTTCACACGAAATCTTCAAACGGAATTAGATCTTTTCAAACGGAATCACCCTTTTCAAGAGAAATCAGATTGTTTTTCAAACGGAATCACCTTTTTTAAACGGAATCAGGTGATTTTCAAGCGAAATAAGGTGTTTTTCAAACGAAATTAGATGTTTTCAAACGGAATCACCTTTTTCAAACGGAATTAGGTGATTTTCAAGCGAAATAAAGTGTTTTTCAAGCGGAATCAGGCTGTTGACGCGAAATCGGACCTAAAAACTCAGATATCTCCTAAACGGCTTTGAATTAGGATTTGAAACTTTGTAGGGTTGTAGATCAGGTGTTTTCGCACAACATATTAAAAAATCATGAATTTTGGACCGTAAAAACCCGTTCAATTTGACGATTTTCAGTGTAAAACGTGAAGAAAATGTAGAAGATGAAGAAATATATGAAATTCAGATATGAAATCGAAGAAATCCTGTACGAATCTATGTGTTTGATCAGTGCAATCGAGCTCCTGCTCTGATACCACTTGTAGGATCGGTTTTGACACCAAACGATTGCGTAACGAACGTGTAACGTGCGGAATCCGTACACGAACGTGATCGAACACACGAGAATGTACTATAACCGTGATTCTATAGAATAATATGACGTGTACAATGCACCGAGAATCACGTATGATGACTTTTTTTCTCTAGAATCTCTCTCTAGATCTAGAGTTTTCCAAATGACAAATGTAGCAAAAAGTCCTTAAAACTAACCCTAAGGGTTCTATTTATAGGCAAAGGATATAAGGAGACTCTCCTTATTTACAATTATGCCACCTTGCCTTTTTAACTACAACATGTAACATAAAGTCTAGATCTCTTCTATTTCTGCTACGGTTAAGATTGACGGAGGCGATAGACATACTGCACTAACAATGTTGCATCCCAAAAGTGTCTAAAAAAAAAGGGATCGAATATACTCACAGTGGGTGCTAAGTATCAACACCAACTAGTTGGATCGAATGGAGCTCTGGGGTTAGCCTGATTATAGTTTAACAGGGTAAGCGTTGGACATAAAGTTGAATCAACGAATAAAAGTGTCTCACAGGTGTCCGGATCGGATAGTCATCCGGACAGATGGTCATCCGGTCGGATGACCATTCATCCCATATGAAACCCATTCGATCGGATGGTTGTCCGTTCAGTAGCGTGTTTGTGAGCTGATAAAGTTTCAAGTGTCGAGGTCATAATGTCCTGTAAAACGACAAGTGTATTGATAATCAGACCCTCTGGACGGACGGTCATCCGATCGGATGGCCATCCGGTCAGTGAGGTGTTTGTCCATTGTTTCAACTTTTGAAGTGTTTGTTGTAGTATAAGTCCAAGTCATTCGACTGGATGGTCATCCAGTCGGATGACCGTTCGGTCGGATGACTGTTTGAGTAAAAGTCTCATAGTTCAAAGTTTTGTTCCAAAATAGTTTAAGTGTTGAAGGTTATGGGAACCAGGTCATTCAGTCGGGTGACCGTTCGATCGGAGGACCGTCCGATCGGATGGTCATTCGACTGTGGTGACTCTGCTCCGTTGAAACCTTCGTAATATTTCTAAGTTTCGAGTTTCACAGAGACGACATGTTAACATATCAAGAGAATGGAAACTCATTAAGTTTCAGCTCGTCTGATCGGATGGGAATCACCCTGTTCGATCGGATGACTGTTCTTGATGGGTTTCATGTTCGACCCGTTATCGAGCTGACTCCAGGCTAAGGAACGAGTCTGAGGTCTGTTTTAGCTCTAGATTCCACCGTGCTTGAGTAGATAAGTTAAGAAAACATGTAATTCAAACAAAATTGTTTAGATTAAGTTTAGTTTCGCAGTAAAAAGTGTAGAAATCCCATAGATATGGACTAAACCTTGGTGGAATGACATCGCGCAACCTTTCGTACGACAGCCATGATGACGTCATCTTCAAGGTGTCCAAATCTTGGTGATTTCACGATGGAAATCAGTGTTTTGATGGTGAAAAAGATGAGGAAGTGTGTATTGATGATAGTTGTACAAGAATAATGAAGAAAACTTACAAGAATCACTCAAAAATGGAAGAAAAGTGCCTTAGAACGAGATAGTGCGTGCTGGTTGGAGGAGGCTGTCACATCATGTGACAGGGGTATTTATAGGTGTCAGTGGGTAAGGCGATGCAGTGTGCGGGGTCGGATGGCGGTCCAGACTGATGGCCATCCGATCGGATGGTCATCCGGACGGATTGCCATCCGATCGGATGTCCATTCGGACAGCCGATTTGCACGGGTTATTTTTCAACTTTCGATTCGATTTAGCGAGCTGGATTAAGCGTTGCGTTGTGTATTATTGTGTAACATCATCACATGATAAGATTGTATAATCACAAAAGTTTCCATATTTCAAGTCTACATGAGCTAGCTAGTAAGTGTTGAGTTTCAAGTTTCAAAGCCTCAAAGTTTCTCGTTCCATAAGTATCAAGAGTCAAGAATCAAGTATCAAGAGTCAAGAGTCAAGAATCAAGTTTCTAGTTTCAAGTATCTAGTATCAAGTATCAAGTTTCACCAAGTATCAAGATTCACAATGTTTAAGTATTAAGTATCAAGGGTCAAGTTTCAAGTATCAAAGAGTCTAGATTCCAAGTTTCATAAGATTCAAGTATCATAAGGGTCAAGTATCACCAAATTTCGCATAGTGTAAAGTTTCACATAGTATAGGGACTAGAATTGCCCAAAGTTAAAAGTTCAGGGACGCAGGGCGTCACAGTCTCCCCTCCTTTAGGAGATTTCATCCCCGAAATCTAAGAGGAAGACTGCTCGAAGAGCTGTGGATACTTGGTCTTCATTTCACTCTCGATTTCCCAAGTGAATTCAGCGCCACGCTTGCCTTCCCATCGTACCTTAACTATGGAAATCTTGTTGCGCCTCAATCGCTTGATACCTCGGTCCATGATTTCGACCGGTTTCTCCACAAAATGTAAGGTTTCGTTCACTTGCAAGTCCTCGATGGGAACTTGCAGTTCCTCATTGGCCAAACATTTCCTGAGGTTAGATACGTGGAATACCAGATGTATATTGTTAAGTTCTTGTGGCAAGTCTAGTCGGTACGCCACCTTGCTAATCCTTTCGAGTATCGTGAAAGGACCCACATAGCAAGGAGCGAGCTTTCCCTTCTTACCAAAATGAACCACTCCCTTCCAGGGAGATACCTTGAGCAGTACTCGATCTCCAACATCAAATTCCAGAGGTTTACACCTTTTATCAGCATAGCTCTTTTGTCTGCTCCTAGCCTTGATCAAGTTATCACGGATCTGAAGAATCTTATCCGTCGTTTCTTGAATGATCTCAGGGCCAGTAAGTTGCCTGTCACCAATCTCGTGCCAACTGAGAGGAGATCAACACTTGCTACCATATAAAGCTTCGAAAGGAGCCATCTGAATACTGGAATGATAGCTGTTGTTATATGAGAACTCAATCAATGGTAAATGTACATCCCAATTACCACCAAAGTCGATGACACAAGAGCGGAGCATATCCTCTAGGGTTTGTATAGTGCGTTCATTCTGTCCATCCGTTTGAGGATGAAAGGTTGTACTAAGATTCAAAATGGAACCCATAGCAGACTGGAAAGTTTGCCAAAGACGTGAAGTGAATCGACCATTGCGGTCGGAGATAATGTCAATGGGTATTGATGTGCGCAATATGCAACATATAAATTACATCAAATGTGGCATTAAACTAACCCTTTTTTAGGACTAATGTTGGAAAAAGTGTGTTTTTGTCTTCCTTTTGTATTTTCAGTATTAAATGAGCTCAAATGAACAAAAGAAGCAAAAAGGCAGCTAAATCTAACATAAATACAAGAAAAGGGATAAACGTGGCATGCACGATCCCTCGACAACATCTTCCCAAGCAAAACAAGAGAACAGAAGGCTGAACACGCCCCGTGCTTAATGAGCACGGGGGCGTGCCCAAGTGTTTGCAGAAAAGACAGATGTAGAAGCTTCTATCACCCTCCACGGGGGCGTGCCCAGCGGACACGGGGCCGTGGTCAACTCTAAGATTCACAGAATCTGAGGAAATCTTAATAGTACAGATACGCTTCTGCACACGGGGTCGTGCCCAGCGGACACGGGGGCGTGGTCAACTAATGCAGACAAACTGCAATTAATGAAGAAAGAGAAGACAGGTGGACACGGGGCCGTGTCCGGGCTTCTGTGCAGGCTATAAATAGGGGTGCTTGGCTCATTTGCAAACCATCCCTTGGCAAACCACCTCTCTCACACTTCACCCACCCACCACCACCATCACAACCCACATCCATCACCATCATCCATCATCCATCATCCATCATAGAGTGTGTGAGTAGTCTCGGGATCCAAGATTGATCGTAAGAGTTCTTGACAATCAAAGGCCATGTTTGCCTAAGTCTCTTACATCACTTGGTGAAGACAAGTGTCTAGTGTAACACTTTTTTATTTTAATCTTTTCGCACTTTTTATTTGGTTATGTATTAATGACTTTAATAACTAGTTTCTTATGTTGAAGGTGAGTCTTCCTTATCGTTTGTTCGTGGTGTCTTGGCATTGTTTTACTGTCTATATAAAATAAAATATTTTCACCATTCATATCTCCACGGTCTATATGGAGGTATGTTGGCTACATGGTCGGGGGATAAGGGAACGGTTTGGTAAGAGTCTTGACTTGTTCAGCGTATAGATCCTACAAGGACCTGGGTCAACTTTAGTAGGACCTCCTTCAATACCCACTGGTATTGGATGGCGGGGGCCCGAACTCCTTGACCCCCTCATATGTAAACCACTATTAAAACTTTAACCCGGCTACTTAGGACTGTATCCCTGCTGACTCAGACTACTTAGCCGAGGGTAACGTCACCTCCAGAAGAGGGGCCTACCACAATATGCATTAATAACTTAATTGATTATCTTTCAATAATCCAACCCTTTAGGATTGTATCCTTGCTGACACAAACTACTGGGTTGAGTGTAACGTCACCTTCAGAAGAGGGGCCTACTACAATAACTAAGATAATCTCTTAAAAAGTGAAAAAGTGCGAAAATAATCAAAGGTTACACTAAACACGAGTCGGATCCAAGTGATTCATCTTGTCTATCTGTTTTTATTTTATTTTTCAGCATATTAGTTAGTTTTATTTTTCTAGTTTAAAACCTTTTTTTCTAAACTTTTGATTTGATTAGACGTTGAGGATAAACCGGTATTAAAAGCTCTTGTGTCCTTGGACGACCTCGGTATCTTACCAACACTATACTACGCTCACGATGGGTGCACTTGCCCATATGTGTGTCTAGTGTTAGTAAATATCATGTTTTATAAATTTAAAACTTGGCTAAAAAGTGTTAAAGGGCTTAAAATATACATTAAAAACTATACGACACTTCACACGCATCAGTATACCATGACGACATATGATTTCATCGGTGTAGATTCGAGCAAGTTTCTCCACTTTGAAATCTTCACGGATCGGAAGAAAGTGGGCTGATTTGGTCAAATGGTCAATGATCACCCATATACTATCATGACCAGCAGGTGTACCGGGTACTTTAGTTATAAAGTCCATAGAGATGCTGTCCCATTTCCAAATAGGGATTTCAGGTTATTCAAGAAGACCTGAAGGACGTTGATGTTTAGCTTTCACTTTTGAACAAGTGAGGCACTTCGAGACATAGACAGCGATATCCTTTTTATGCCAGGCCACCAATAAGTCATGCGCAAGTCATGGTACATCTTATTGACACTAGGATGAATAGAGTATCGAGACTTGTAGGCCTCATTCATAATGAGCTCACGAAGGTTATCGCGATCCAGTACCAAGATGCAATTGAGGTAGTATTGAAGTCCGCCAGACTTTGTTTCAAGTTGATCAATTGTAGCGCCTCGGATTTCCACATCTAGACTTCCTTCGTTTGCTGACGAGTATTGTACATCACGGATATAAGCTTGAAGACTACTAGTGATATGAGAACAGAGAATGCTACTAACATGAGTCTTATGACTAAGAGTGTCGGCCACGACGTTCTCCTCGCCAGGATGATAGCGAATCTCGCAGTCGTAGTCGTTAAGCAATTCCACCCATCGCCGCTGATGCATATTCAGTTCCTTCTGATTAAAGATGTGTTGCAGGCTCTAATAGTCAGTGAAAACCACACACTTAGTACCATATAGGTAGTGTCTCCAGACCTTTAAAGCAAAAACAACTGCGCCAAGCTCAAGATTGTGGGTAGTATAGTTTTTCTCATGTATTTTGAGTTGGCAAGAGCAATGACCTTGTCACGCTGCATGAGCACACAGCCCAAGCCACGGTTCAAGGCATCACTGTATACCACAAAATCACCATTCCCATCAGGAAGGGCGAGGACAGGAGCTTTACATAGAAGGTTCTTAAGAGTCTGGAAAGATTCCACTTGCTCGGGACCCTAAGCAAAAGGTTTATCTTTCTGGGTCAAAGAAGTGAGAGGGATGGCGATTTTGGAAAAAACCAAGATTAATCGACGGTAATAACCCGCCAATCCCAAGAAGGAACAAATTTCAAATACAGATTTAGGCGTACTCCAGTTCTTTACAGCGTCGATTTTAGAAGGGTCAACATGAATTCCTTGTTTACTAACAACGTGCCCGAGAAATTGTACTTCATTGATCCAAAACTCACATTTAGAAAACTTTGCGTATAAGCGTTCACCACGTAATAGCTCCAACATAAGACGTAAGTGTCGTTCATAATCAGCTCTAGTTTTAGAATAAATAAGTATGTCGTCAATAAAGACTATTACAAAACGGTCCAGATAAGGTTTACAAACTCGATTCATAAGATCTATGAATCCGGCGGGTGCGTTGGTCAGGCCAAACGGCATGACCACGAACTCGTAGTGCCCATAACGAGTACGAAATACGGTTTTGGGGACATCTTCTTCGAGAACACGGAGTTGATGATAACCAGATCGAAGGTCGATTTTAGAGAAACAGGACACGCCTTATAGTTGGTCGAATAAATCATCGATATGAGGGAGAGGATATCGATTCTTAACGGTGGGTTTATTAAGTTCATGGTAGTCGATGCACATACGAAACGAACCATCTTTCTTCTTGATGAATAGCACAGGAGCACCCCATGGAGAGGTACTCAGATGTATAAATCCTTTGTCAAGCAGTTCTTGCAGTTGACTAGATAATTCTTGCATCTCAGAGGGTGCAAGCCGATAAGGAGCCTTGGCGACAGGAGTCGAACTAGGTATGAGGTCAATTCGAAAATAAACAGATCGAGGAGGTGGAAGACCAGGAAGATCTTCAAGGAAGACGTTAGGGAAATCACACACTACGGGAACGTCGCTTATGTTCTTTCCCTTGCCCTTTTGTTCCACTATGTGGTCCAAGAAGGCAAAGTACGGCTTACGTAAGCATCTATTCGCCCGAGTGCATGACATCAGCTTCAGTCCCCTCAAAGGTCGGTCCCCATAAACGTGTAAGGTTTCACCAGACGTAAGAGGTAGACGAACATACTTCTCGTGACAAGCGATCTCGGCATGGTTCTTACGTAACCAATCCATGCCGATTATGACGTCAAAACTACCCAATTGCAAGGGTATGAGATCAATATTAAATGCGTGGTCATTAAGAGTCAAGGAATAACCACTGAGAATAGAATCAACTAGAATAGACTTTCCATCGGCAATCTCGACAGAGAACAACTTAGGTAGTTTAGAGTGTGCACAGTTAAACAAAGATTCAAATTCTACGGACACAAAGCTTCTATCAGCATCCGTATCAAATAGTATCGAAGCGTAAAGGTTATTGACGAGAAACGTACCATTAACGACATCATTGTCAGTACGAGCTTGATTAGAATTAAGGTTGAACGCTAGCCCATGAGCGGCTGGCTATTGCTCCTGGTTTAGCTGAGGACTCAAGTTGCGGAGATGAGTAGTGTCTCCACACTTGTAGCATGCACGAACATTGTTGACTGGTCTGGGGTTCTGCGGGGGAGCTGGGAGAGCTGGTAGAGCTGGCGGTGCTTGCTGGGCGTGATTGACTTGACGGCAGTAGGGAGTTGTATGACCATAGCGGTTACAGTTGGTACACAAACGGCAAGCAGAGGTTACAGGATGGTGATAGTTATAAGTCACACACTTGGGATGCACTCCCGTGTACGTCTTCTTGTGTTCCGGTGCCGGAGGATTAGCAGCAGCAGCATGCACAATAGCATTGCCTGCAGGGTTTGCATTTGCGGCAGGGACAATGGCGTTACAGCTAGAACCCTGAGACTTTCGATTCTTGTTTCTGTTGCCACTGGGCTGCTGGGTAACTTGATTTGCTGATTTCGAGGGAGCGGTGTTTCCAAACTGTTTATCACGTACACGATTGTTGTTCAAACTTGCTGCCAGACGATACACTTCTTCAATAGTCTTGAGCCAAGCTGCTTCAATCGAGTCCCGCATAGTAGGAGGTAACCCATTGATGTACTTGGTTATCATGCGCTTCGGAGTAGAAACCAAGTGAGGCACGATTAAGCTGAGTTGTTTAAAACGGGTAGTGTAAGCCAAGTTGTCATCTCCAATCAGCTTAAGGTGCCAGAACTCTTCCTCAAGCATTGGCTGTTCATGGGGAGGGTAGAACTCAAGCATCATCAATTCTCGCACCTCAGGCCATGGAAGAGCATAGGCCTCCTCGTTTGAGCGGATGTTTCTCTCGTTTGACCACCACTCTAAAGCTCTTCCTTGAAACATGCCAGTTGCATTCCTTGTCTTTAAGTGTTCTTGTCACACCCTGACTTTTGCGGAAGCGTATGATGTGTAACGTGCTTAATATCATTGCATTCAATTATAACAAACAACTATATGATTAAACATGATGTTCATCCATTCATACGTTTCAAAATATTACAAATCCAAGTTGTTTAGTACCAACCATTAAACTTCAAGTTTAACTTACAAACCATCTAAATACTAAGTTCCAAAAAGGACTTTTAACAAAAGACATTAAAAACCAAGGCTTTGACTCATATATCTTATCAAGGATCAGATATATTACAAACCCAAGTGGTTTAGTACCAACCATCAAACTTCAAGTTTAACTTACAAACCATCCAAATACTAAGTTCCAAAAAGGACTTTTAACAAAAGACATTAAAAACCAAGGCTTTGACTCATATATCTTATCAAGGATAAGATATACAATTCAAACCCTTCCCAAAACAGGATGGCATCAATTCTTGAAAATACTTCTTAAAACTTTTAAACGCCCACCAGATCCATATTAGTTCCCTGACATACATGTAATTTGAAAACATCAACAAAAGTTGAGCGAGTTCATGTGTTTCTGTATGTGTGCACGAATAACCTTGTAAACATTTGTAAGTATGCCTCTGTAAACCGGTATGAAAGCGTCTATGAACATATCATGTGCAATGGTGCAGGAAGGCTCAAACCTTTACGGATTTCGTAACTGGCCACCCTGCGGGAACGACATAGTCACCACATGAGCAAACTCGCGGACCCATGGGTGGGGCTCGCAACACCCAAATAGATCTATCACACATGCCCCTCGGTCCTTATTCAAGGATTAATGGTCTTAAGTGTGTGCTTACCCATTCACATGATCTAACAGTTCATTCCTTAGCTAACCATACCATTCGTAAACGTTTGAAATATTTGTAACATGTATTTCACCCCCGAAGTTATAAAACCGAAAACAGTTAAAAGAAAAGGGGGACATGAACTCACTGATTTGCGTCCTTCTGTCTAGTAACTCAAAGTTCCTTTCCACTGGTCGTATAACTACCTACACACGTGCTATGTTTTGTTAGACGGCTAGGTCGTGTAACGACTCTTAGTCTTAGGTATTATGACTTATCTTGGAATTGGTATTCTTTGAGTTATATGTTGGGTGCATATTATATAATTCCAAAGTATATAATTATTAGTTAGAATAAATGTATTTTAACTTAAATTATATTTATCCAATTATTTGGAATATTGTCAAAACAATATATTTTTAGCTTGGTCTATTATGTATTTCCACACATGTATTTTCCCAAGTATGTGTGCACTTGTACTTGTGTATTCTTATACTTATGTATTTTGCTAAGTATTGGTGGTGTATTCCGGTGTGTATTTTATACGTATGAGAATATGTATTTTCTTGTATTCATTAAGTATTTTATACTTAATCTTGTATTTAATTTTCCGGAATATTATTTTTAATCAACTAAAATAACCAAATTTATAGTCTTAAAATATATGTATTTTAAGAGAATTTTTATAGAAAATTATCTATAAACTTTACTTGGCAAAAATAAATATACTTTCATATAAACCTCAAAAATAATGTAGTTTTAAGATAAACTTAGAAAATATATATATTTCTAGTTTTCACCCAAAATAACATGTCTTCCAATTGTTTAAGAATATATATATATATATATATATATATATATATATATATATATTTCTTCACTCAAAAATAATATATCTTCAAATTGTTTAAGAAAATATATATTTTTCTCCACTCAAAATAATATATTTTCCATTTGATAAAATATGAAATATTTTGTAATAGTTATAAAAATCCATATTTTACCGTTTCTTCGGTTTTCAAAATACCGTTTAACACATTTGTCGAAACATGAATTTATTTCAGGAATATATATATTTATCGTCCATATGTCCGTTTGTCCGTTTGTCCAATATTCGGGTATGAATTATATATTTATTTTCTTGGAATTTTGGTAATATTTTCTATTACAATTTTGGTATATTGGTGAGTTATATTATTTTCAAGTTCCTAAAATAATATAACTAATACAATCAATATACAAATAGCACACAATTTGTGACATCTAATTATATATTTTCCTAAATATATTCTTAGTCATTTTTATTATCAAAAATCAACCTCCAATATTTGTAATAAAAATTATGGCAAGTTTTCAAATGCAAACCATGAACAAAATTTACTTGTAAACACTTGTTTAATAATATTTTTCTAAGTGTTTAATTTCTAAATTTTTTTTGCCATAGTTTCCTCTTAAAAATTGAGGTTTCAATTCTCATAAGCATATCATTTTCTTTTAAAAAAAACTCATCATCAATCATCAACAATTTGCACAAGACTTACCATGAGCCATAATATGCAATTTAACAACATGTCATGAACTTGAAATTTAACAAAAATGTGTAGTAACTTAACATGTTGTTTAGTAACCTTACTTATCTCTAAAAACATGGTTTTTAGTTTATCAAACTCATTCTTGTGAATTTTAGTTCTTTACAACTTGTATGATGATTTTCTAAAAATAATTCTTCTTGTATTTTTTCTTGTTACCCACACTTTTCTAGCTTTGTTTTAACACTTAAAATATGATTACTTTCTTTAAAAACCAAGTTCATGTTAATCCTTGTAATAAACTTTGGTTTCTTGAAAATATTATCTTTGAAATCTTTTATTCTCAAGACATATAACTTGTATCAATAATCGTCATTCACTAAAACAAGTTCATCTTCAAGTTCATGTTTAACATAAAGGATGATCATCACAAATTTCACAAGTTCCATCCTTAAACTTGCTAGATCATGTGTTTAATCATCATCTAGCAATCTTCTTATGATGATCAACATCATAATCACAAGAAGTCAACGAACAAGTTTCATACATACACTAAAACAACTTAGATTTTCATTGTAACACCTGTGCCTCCACGGCCATCAAACAAATACCGAACCAATGAAATATTATATTTCATACTTGGGATTTGTAAAAATATGTGTATCATTTGCACATATCAATTTTTGTTCAATTCCAAACTCTAAATCGCTTTCTGGAAGGTTATACGCGCACTGATGCGTAAATATAACCAGTTTAATGCAACAAACACTCCAGAATAGTGAAATAGGCTTAACATACCTTAAATAACCTTTACATAACTTAGAAATAAGTTTTGAAGGCTTTGGTATGTCAAAAATAAGTTAATTCGCTTACAGGGACTAAACTTGACAAACTGCGAAAGTATGCCAATTTGAACTGTAACAGACATTCCGGAACATGACCATAAGTTAAACATACCATAAATATCCTTTACATAACTTAGAAATAAGTTTTGAAGGCTTTGGTATGTCAAATATAAGTTAATTCGCTTACAGGGACTAAACTTGACAAACTGCGAAAGTATGCCAATTTGAACTGTAACAGACATTCCGGAACATGACCATAAGTTAAACATACCATAAATATCCTTTACATAGCTTAGAAATAGGCTTTGAGGGGTTCGGTGTGCTAAAATAAACTTTTGGCTCATTCAGGGACTAAAAGTGTCAAAAAGTGCACAAGTTTGCACTTTCGCGCATAACTAACGTTCTGAATACATCCGGACATCCAAAAATTTATGTAAGCACTAAAATATTTTATTTTAGTGTTTGGCACAAGAAAAATCCATTCGTTTCGTCATTTGGATCGTTTTTCGCGCTTATGCGCATTTCCGTCGTAATTAAGCGAACATCGCGTTCGTACGACCAAACGAACCGACATCCGAGATATTTTTGAGCATGTTTTGAGTTCCCTATACTTTAACTTCATTTTAGAGCCTTTAAATGAGGTTAACGGGGCTCAAACGCATCGAAAAAGGCCTTAAACACGTGCAGGGACCATTTCTGCCAATTCTGAAACATTTCTGAAACAGGGGGGTGCTAGCGTAGCGCGACTGCCTAATGCCTTGGCAGTAGCGCTACGCGACTGCCTAACCAGACCAGATTAAGTGTATTTAACATCAGATTGCAGCTGTTTAATCCTCCACCACACATTCACACATGCTTAGTCAGCTGATAAGGACCAATTTTAGCCACCATAAGGTTCCGACACTTGTACGGATGCGATTAAAGCACGGTTTCCATGAAACGATCTTAACGGTGGACCGAATACTATAAATACCCCATGCCCCCCATTGCTTAAATCACTAGAATTTTGATTTGAGAAACTCTAAGTTGAAACCATTGTTTCATACCTGAGATTCTTGAATCGAGATTAGCATTCGGGGACCCTTCGTAAGTATTCTTTCGTTCTTTTATTGCTTTTCGAGTCTTTCGAGTCTGAAAGTCAAACTTTGTTTGACTTTCTGCATTGACCAGTTTATGGTCAATGCGAAGTTCGTTTGAACTTCGCAACGTGAGTGTAATCACGTTGGTTATAGTCCCTTGGGACTATGCCTACTGATTACCACGTTGTCTAGGGTCGTAGGGTAAGCGATCTAATAAATCGCTTATACCTCGAACCCGACCCATTTGGTCGATCATTAGGATCCGACCAAATACATTAGGTGACCATAGTAGGTAGGGAATAACCTTCCGAGGTTATACCCTATGGTCGCTTCGTTTAAGTAGTTGTATGATAGGTAGTTTATATGCCTTAGGTAAATTACCAGAATACCCTTTTCATGTATAATTGGTAATTAAGCATATGTAACCTAAACTTTTGTCACATAACTGATTATGTAACATGTTTAGGCATATAACACTTGTCATAGGACTAGTTAGACGGTCCGAACGCGTTTCACGCGCACGACGCGTTAAAGTAGCGTAAGCTACCTTAATGGGTCGCGATGGGTCGAAAGCACTTAGGTTAGGTTTCATGTAGTATGTAGGCCTTGTTAAACCATATCATATGAGTTCCAATACTCATTTGGGTTACCAAGCCTCATCCTATCCGATCTCCCGGTTTATTTATATAATTTTAGATTTGCCGACTGATTCCGTGCTCCCTCTAGCTTTGTTTGGTTGTTGTTCAAGACCTCTAAGCATTCTCAGGCGAGTACATTATTCCCCTCTTTTACTGTTTTCCAAACTGTTTTGGGGTGACTCATATGTGCTAAATGTCTTAACAATGATTTCAAGAACGATAACAATGGTTTCAAGAACGATTACAATGGTTTCAAAAACAATTACAATGGTTTCAAAAACAAGTACAATGTGGTTTCAAGAACGATAACAATGGTTTCAAAAACAATTACAATGGTTTCCAGAACGATTTCAATAAAGTGAACAAACTTGTTGGTTGTAGTTACATACCCAATGACATTCATTAGCAATGATCAAGCCGATCAGTATTAGGTTATGGTACCATAGGATCTGACAAATCCCGTTATTCTCTATACCCATGGTTATGTGTGGGTATTTTGGGTAACGACTGAATCTGTAATTATTAATTTACCCTTTGGTAAGGGTTTGTTAAGAACGAGAACGAGAACGAGTTGGAATGATGAACGAGTCAAGAAGGTTTGAATGTTATTAGAGAAATCGACCATTAAGTAGTTTCACAATTAAAACAAGAACGATTTGAACGATTTCACAAAATGTTTTAACGATTGGGTAAACATTTGGACATGATTTACATTTGATCATGCATTTCCACGAAACATAGTATTGATTTAAACCAAGTTTTACTTCAATACTTTGTTTTGTGCGTTTCACCTATGGTTTAGTTGATGCATTTCACTAGCCATACATATCATTTTGGTTATACATTACATGGTTTACATTTGACACAAACACTTTTGACATTGGTTATACATAACATGATTTACATCTTGACATGAACGTTTTGACATATTATTTCAATACGTTTGACAATTTGTTTAAACATAGACATCTTACATTGGTGGTTTGTTTGGGTAAGTGATTTGAGTAACGGTGCGTGTGTAATATGATACAAGCATGGTGGATACGCCGCTGGTACTTCCTATATATAAGTGTTTGTATGGTATTACATATTGTAGCGTTATTTGAATCATTTCAGTTTGAGACATAGAACATTTTATACAAGTAACATACTTTTCACAAGACATTGATTTACAAACAACTTATCTTATACAAACTCATTTTACATGGTTATTCATTTAATCATGCATTATTCTCTTATTTATACATATCATCTGAACTTATTATTTTCAAATGATTTATAAAGAAAAAGCAAATTACAAGGTTCATGACTAAACATTTTCTTAAACAGAAGTCATGAATCTTATTTTCACAAAACTTATGTACTCGCCAGCATTTCTTTGCTGACCTCGTTTTCACATGTGTTTCAGGTATTGTTGAAAGATATCGATTGATAGGATGCATGCTCACATAGGACTGGACAAGGCCTTAGTGACTCAATAACAATGATAGACTATGTTTAAATTGTGTATTTAGATTTCCAGACGATGTAATTATTCAATGTTTAATAAAACGAAACACTTTTTGGTATCCATGGTTATGAAACATTAATTCTGTTACAACACTCCCCGACGTTTCGGCCACGTTTTGTATGTTACACGTGGTCGGGGTGTGACATTCATGTTATTAAGCTTTATGTTCAAGATCATCTTCATGTTTTCTTGAGTTTCTTTAGTTTAACAAATTACATGATACATTAACCACTAAAATTAGTAGTAACAACATGGTTAGAGGAGCTTACTACTAGCTCTAAGGCTAGGGAAGAAACAAAGATGAAGATGATGAAGAATGAGGTGGATAAAAGCTCTAGGAGAAGGTCCTTCAACTTCCAATGCTTCCAAGATTCTTAGATATGTTCCTTGTACCCTTAGATCACCTTAGAATGCTTGAGATTGAACTTGAAATGGATGTGTGTGTGTGTGTTTCGAGCCGAGAATGAGGAGGAAGAAGAGAGGAGATGAAGTTTGTTGAAGTGTTGGAAATGTTAAGAGTGATGGTCTTATGGTTTATAACAAAAGTCTTCCAACAATAATTTAATCAATGGTTAATATGTTTCAAAAGATCATAGCATATCCAATTTAATATAGCAAAGAAATCACAAGTGGGGGGGGGGGGCATTTGTGACCGTCAAAAGGGGGGGGGGGGGTTGGTTGTGTTTCAATGGTAAGTTAAGTGATCAAGTTAGAAATCAAGGGCATTAGTTAGTGTTATATGTGTTATAGTGTTTTAGGATATGTTATGATGTTCGGTGACCATAACTAGCTTCGTAACACGAAAACAATGCTTCTAGTGGAATTTTGGTGTTTCGGGTAGTGTTCGGATGTTCGGTTGGTTACCAGTTCGTTAAAGTGCTAAATAGCACAATTTAGTGTGCTTTATGTTGTCTTTTCTGACAGTTTTGATTCCCGACACTTATGAAGGTATTCTGGACCATTAAACCATAATTCTGCATTATATTCTGATGTTAAAAAGCTAATTTTTGCTGATTTGTGCAGAATTCTGGAATTTTTGTGAGTTTCAGGCACTTTCCAGCACTTAAACTATCACTCGGAATGCAGTTTTTTGATCCCTACTTTCCTACACACTATTCTAGTGTAACCCTTGGTTTCGGGGCTCATTCTGTGTCTTAACATCATGTCTGTCTGAGTATTGAACTCCCGTCAGTACTTTTAGCTTGTCTGATAACTATGCTGACTTTGTTCTGTGCACTAATTGAACCATATTGTGTTGCATGTAATAAAGATAAACATTCTTGCAACATGAAATGCGTATGTATATGGTAGTAATCAGAAAATCATTCATGTCATTAATTTAATCAGGAACAGTCATTAATGCACAAATTATTGTTTAACATTGTACAGATTCACGGAAAATTGCCAGTTGTCATATTCTCACCCCGTTAAAAGAATTCCGTCCTGAAATTCAAGCTGCGTTATCGGTTGCAGGGGAGTTGTGAAACAAATGCGGATACTTTGACTTCATTTGATCTTCATGTTCCCAAGTAAACTCTGGGCCGTCACATGAATTCCAACGAACCTTGACAAGCTTAATGCGACTTCTCCGAGTCTTGTGGATTTCCAGTCCGTAACCTCAACGGGTTCCTCAATGACATGGAGATTGTCGTCGATATGCACCTCATCCGCAGGGATGATAACTGTTTCCTGGGTTGGGCTCTTCTTAAGGTTTGACACATGGAACGTATCATGTACACCGTTCAGTTCTTCCGGTAATTCTAGTTTGTACGCTACGGTACCAACCCTTTCTAAGATCTTGAATGGCCCAATGTATCATAGATTCAACTTCCCACGTTTTCTAAACCTTGCTACACCTTTCCAAGGTGAGACCTTCAACAAAACCCTGTCTCCTACCTCGAATTCTATAGGCTTCCGTTTTCGATTGGCATAGCTCTTTTGTCGATCACGAGCCGCCTTGATGCATTCTCGGATCTGCATGATTTTGTCGGTCGTTTCTTGAACAAGTTCGAGACCAACCAACTGTTTATCCCCAGCATCTGCCCAACACAATGGTGAGCGGCACTTACGGCCATATAGAGCTTCGAACGGTGCGGCTTGAATGCTCGTATGGTAGCTGTTATTATAGGAAAACTCAACTAGCGGTAGATGAGTATCCCAGCTGCCACCTAAATCCATAATACATGCGCGAAGCATATCTTCCAGTGTTTATATGGTCCGTTCGCTCTGATCGTCAGTTTGCGGGTGGAAGGCCGTGTTCAGATCTAATTGAGATCCAAATGCCTCCTGAAAGGATTGCCAAATCCTTGATACAAATCGTCCATCTCTAACTGAAATTATCGAGATAGGCACTCCATGACGTACTACTATCTCCTTGAGGTAAAGCTCAGCCAACTTTCCAGTACTATCTTTCTCTCGAATTGGCAGGAAGTGTGCAGTCTTTGTTAATCGATCCACTATTACCCATATCATATCGTGCCCTCTAGGTGTTCTGGGTAATTTCGTTATGAAGTCCATAGAAATTTGCTCCCACTTCCATACGGGTATTTCTGGTTGCTGCAAAGACCGGAAGGTGTCTGATACTCGGCCTTGACCTTGGCATAGGTTAGGCATTTTCCCACATAAACGGCTACGTCGCTCTTGATTTTTGGCCACCAATAATACTCTCTTAGGTCTTGATACATTTTGTCCGATCCTGGGTGAATCGAGTATCTCGACTTGTGAGCTTCCTCAAAGATAACCTCTCGAATACCGCCATTGAGCGAAACCCAAATGCATCCCATGAAGTATAAGGTTCCTTCCTCATTTAGCACTAATTTCTTCTCCATGCCTCGGAGATATTCAGCTTTAAGATTCTCCTTCTTAACGGCTTCTTGTTGTGCATCATGTATGCGTGAAGTGAGATTCGTCCGAATTGTATGCGTCTGCTACCACGTTTGCCTTTCTAGGATGATACTTGATCTCACATTCGTAATCATTCAGCAACTCAACCCATCATCACTGACGCATATTTAGTTCCTTTTGATCAAATATGTGCTGCAGACTCTTGTGATCTATGAAGATAGTACATCGAGTACCATACAAATAGTGTCGCCAAATCTTCAAGGCAAATACCACCGCGCCTAGCTCCAGGTCGTGGGTTGTATAATTCTTCTCATGTAGTTTCAGTTGTCGTGATGCATAAGCGATGACTTTTTGGCATTGCATGAGCACGCAACCCAATCCCTGACGTGAAGTGTCGCAATATACCACGAAGTCTACAGTGCCTTCGAGTAGGGATAGTATCGATGCATCGCATAGCTTGTTTTTTAGTAGTTGAAAGGCTTCTTCCTGCGTGTCTCCCTAGTCATACTTCTTGTCTTTCTAGGTAAGGGAAGTTAGCGGTTGAGCGATTTTGGAGAAATTCTTGATGAATCTGCGACAATAGCCCGCTAATCCCAAGAACTGTTGAATTTCAGTCGGTGTTTTGGGAGTTTCCCAATTCTTTATCGCTTCGATCTTTGCTGGGTCCACATGTTTACCATTCTCGTTCACCACATGACCAAGGAACTGTACCTCGCGAATCCAAAATTCGCATTTTGAAAACTTTGCGTAGAGCTTCGCTTTCTTCAGTAGTTCCAGAATGGCTCTGAGATGTTGCTCGTGCTCTTCATTTGTTCGTGAATAAGTTAGAATATCATCGATAAATACAATCACAAATTTATCGAGATATGGCTTGCATACACGATTCATCAAATCCATAAACACTGCTGGCGCATTAGTCAATCCGAACGACATCACAAGGAACTCATAGTGCCCATAACGAGTCCTGAACGCAGTCTTTGGTGTGCTCTCCTCTTGAATCCTTAACTGATGATAGCCAGACCGAAGGTCAATCTTGGAGTAATAGCTCAATCCTTGCAATTGGTCGAATAAGTCATCAATCCTCGGTAATGGATACCGATTCTTGATGGTCAACTTGTTCAGCTTCCTATAGTCGATGCACATGCGAAAACTACCATCCTTCGTTTTAACGAACAATAACGGAGCTCCCCAAGGCGAGAAGCTCGGCCTTATAAATCCCTTGTCCAACAACTCCTGGAGTTGCATGGATAACTCTTGCATTTCAGATGGCGCAAGTCGATACGGTGCCTTGGCTACAGTTGCTGCGCTTGGAACCAAGTCAATGTGGAATTCAACTTGTCTCTGCGGAGGTAATCCTGGCAAGTCTTCGGGAAGACCTCAGGATAATCCCTCACCACTGGGATATCTTCAAGCTTCGGCTCGTCGACTTTCTTATCCACTACATGAGCTAGGAAGGCAACGCATCCTTTTCTTAGACACTTCTGCGCTTTCATACAATTGATAATCCTTATGGGCGTATCATGCTTCTCTCCATTAATCACGATCGTCTCCTCATTCGCCAACGGAATGCGAATGGTCATCTCATGGTAAACTATCTCCGCACAGTTGTTCGAGAACCAATCCATGCCGACCACGACATCAAAGATTCCCAAATCCACCAGTAGAAGATCGATAGAAAATTCGCGCTCTCGAAGCTCCAAGGTACAACCCTTAATCACCTCATTCGCCTCTACTAACTTTCCATTAGCCAGTTCTATCGAATATGGGACATCTAGCTTACTTGTAACTAAACCCAGTGCATTCTTAAATTCTACGGATACGAAACTAAAATCGGCACCAGTATCAAACAACACAGATGCATAGCGTTGGTTAATAGGGAACGTACCAGTAACCACATTTGGATCCTGGCATGTAACATCTGTGTCTGAAATCATTGTAAACGGTATAGTTATCAATAAAACAAAGTTATTTGATCCCAATGTTTGTTTGGTTATGTTTTACATTTTTTTATGTTTTGACTTTTGTTCAATTTCGAACTCTATATCGCTTCCTGGAGAATTATACGCAAACTGGTGTGTAAACGTAATCAGTTTAACGCGAAAAATACTCCGGAACATCAACATATGCTTAACATACCTTAAATAACCCTTACATAACTTAGAAATAAGTTTTGAAGGCCTTGGTATGGCAGAAACAAGTTAATTCGCCTACAGGGACTAAATTTGACAAACGGCGAAAGTATGCCAATTTGAACTATAACAGACATTCCAGAACATGACCATAAGTTAAACATACCATAAATATCCTTTACATAGCTTAGAAATAGGCTTTGAAAGGTTCGGTGTGCTAAAATAAACTTTTGGCTCATTCAGGGACTAAAAGCGTCAAAAAGTGCACAAGTTTGCACTTTCGCGCATAACTTACGTTCTGAATACATCCGGACATCCAAAAATTTATGTAAGCAATAAAATATTATTTTAGTGTTTGTCATAAGAAAAATCCATTCGTCACGTAATTTGGATCATTTTTCGCGCTTATGTGCATTCCGTCGTAATTAAGCGAACATCGCGATCGTATGACCAAACGAACCATCATCCGACATATTTTTGAGCTTGTTTCATGTCCACAATGTTTAGGCATCATTTTAGGGCCTTGAAGTTGGCTTAACGGGCCTTAAACATGTCGGAAATGGACTTAAACACCAACAGGGACTGGAACTGTCATTTGTTGAAACTTCTTTCTGACCAGAAGGGCCAGGCGGCCCGCGTGAGTCTTGTGTGCCCCCTTACGCGGCCCATGTCAGCTTCCCAGATCAGATTAATCAGTTTTAACAGCTGTTTATGTGACAACTCGTATTTCTGAACCTATCTTTGTACTTTAATGTAACGTTTGTGACTATATGAACTTGGTTGATTAATTGAATGTCATGATTTTGTGTTTATGTGAATGTATGTATGATGTAAACGCACAACACTCACCCGATCGCACAAGCCATTCGGGCTGCACAACTTGTACTCGTACCTATAGGGCAGCCCAAGTTTGGGTTCGGCCCATCCCCATTAGTCGATTAACACATGGGGTGTTAGTACCCATCTCACATTTTACCAAAACACACACAAACCCTAGCTTTCTCTCATCCTCTCTCTCAAACTTGACGGCAAGCATTCCCTCATCATCGAAGATCTTAGCATTCGAATCATCCTTGTTCATTCTCTAATCGGTTAGTATGTTAACTACTTGCTTCCATGATTGTATGATGTTATGCTATATATGCTCGACATGATGATGTAGGAATAATGTATGATTGATGATGCTTGTATGATGATTTGATATATTGCTAGGTGTTCAAATATATGTTACTCGGATTTGATAATATGAACAAACCGTCTTACAATTTTAGGGTTTGATATATGCTTGATGTTGATCTAGAAGAAATCGGTTCACATGCATAGTGTTGTAGATCGACATGGGGTTGTTAATCACATGAGGGTGTTAATGATCTAGAATAAAAAATATATATATATTCTCGGCTGTGATTGTGTTTATATTAGACGAATTGTTGTGATGATATGTTCGAGTGTATGCTAGGAAAATCAAGGACACAAATCTGTTAATATGTTGAAGTTGTGGTTGATGTTCATGTTATGAATATGCCTAGGGTTCTTATGAATCATTAGTAAATTGTTTGGTTTGATCGATCACTAGTTGGATGGAAACTGTTGATTGATTTATTGTAAATTTGGAAACTATTGAATAGATGTAACTGAATGCATGAATCACGAAAATTAGTTATCCAGTCGCACAAGACCTCTTGGTCGCACAAAAGGTCCATTCGCACAAGAAGCCTAGTCGCACAAGTCATCTGGTCGCACAAGATGACCTGATCGCACAAGAGGTTCCCAGCCGCACAAGGCTGTTGGATCGCACAAGTTGTATGTTTGTTTAACTGTTTGGGCCGAATGATCATGTTGGGCTGGGCTAGTTCTAATCGCACAATCCAACCGGATCGTGCAAGATGTCCGGATCGCACAAGCTTAGATTTAATTGATTTGGGTCGTGTTCATGTTTCTAATTCTGTTGGGTATTTTGATATTGGGCCGGGTATTAGTGGGCTCCAATGGATGACTCGCACAAGGCCACCAAGCTTGTGCGAGCCAAATCTTGAATACGTCATAAGTGTTGAACGTGATGATGTGTGTTGCCATGATCTGTGTGTGTTTCTTATATGCTATCTTATGTGATACTTATGTGCAAACCAAAACCTGACTTGTATGGTAACCATGTTAGGACGTGGTTGACCACTAGCAGCTAGACTTGACCTTTCTGTGTATCTGCCAAGCAAACCAAGGTGAGTTCACACTAGCCAAGGCATGGGATTCCCAGGGGTTGGGAATGGGATTGGATAACTACTCGTACAACCATTACTATTAAACTGATTATTACTGTCCTCGGATTGAAGGGCACGTACGTAAAACCTACGTACAGTTATACTTACTACTGTCCTCGGATTGAAGGGCACGTACGTAAAGCCTACGTACACGATCTTAAGACCATCAACTCTATCAAAGGAAGTCCCTCAATTATCGACTTAATCACCGAGGCCTATGGCGAGCAGGTCATTAGTTAATAGCGCTATTAGGTTTAACAAACCTCACACCGTGCCAGTCGGACGGGCGTGTACTAATGGACTATGGGCAAAGGGTCAATGCTGATAGACATTGACTTAGGGCACCTCATACATTTTCGTAGCAGTCGATACGCGTGGTCTTGTAACACATGGGAAGCCCCCACTAATCATCGCACACATGCCTAGATTGGCCGCGATAAGGATTAATACGATACATGGTTTACAAAACGAACATACGATTTATGAAATGAATACTATAACCAAACAACCAACTGTGAACTCGCTCAACTTTGTTGTTGATTCGTTGCTACATGCCTTGCAGGTCATTAGGTACTCATGGAGCTTGCACATGGAGGAACAGTCGTTGTGGGACATGGCAGTGTGTGCCATGCTTTAAACATTACTTGCTATGGGTTTTACAATTATGCTTCCGCTAAACACTTAACTATGCTTTGGTTTTTTGGACACCTTTCATATTGTTTGCTTGAATTATTTTTACTTACATGCTTGTTCAATATGATTGGTGGCTTGATCCTGGTCAGTCACGCCTCCAAGCGGTGATACTTCGCATGTGGATTTTTGGGGGTGTGATAGATTGGTATCAGAGCCATTGGTTATAGAGAACTTGGTTTTAATAAGGGAAAATGTTTTTGTTAAAACCATACTATAACCTGTACAGTGCTCTACGATCCATAACGACGCTTCACTCCACATGCAAGACTCGACATTCTAGGTGATATGGTTTATGTTATATTACCTACATGATAGATTACGTAGAACTTTGCTCATGACATGCCTAGTTAGTATAGCTACTATTGCTTGAACACATGTGTTCTTACTCTCTTCTGTCATCGCACTTTCGCGAAACTCATCTCACTCGTGTTTCCCTTTATATGAAGATCATGTCTGGACACGTTAACATGACACAAGCCCAGTTGACGGCTCTGATTAACGAATAGGTTGTTGCGGCACTTGCAGCCGCACAAGCAGGAAGTATACCCTGCAGTTTAAAACTCATTCTAGGATCTTTAGGTCGTACTCTCGTGAACCTACCTTTGTGTTAAACTTTGTCCTTTCTTACACCCACAACAGGTCAACATGCTCAGCCACCTGTGTGCACCTTCAAAACTTTTATGGACTGCCGACCCACTACTTTTAGCGGCACCGAAGGAGCAGTAGGTCCCCTCCACTGGTTTGAAAAGCTCGAATCTGTGTTCGAGATGTGTGAATGCCCTGAGGCTCGCAGGGTGAAGTATGCTACCGGTACCCTAGAGGGTTTAGCGCTCACGTGGTGGAACGCTCAGGTCCAAATGCTGGGGTTGGTTGCTGCTAACACCACCCCATGGAACAATTTTAAAGAGATGATCAAGGAGGAATACTGCAGTCGTGAGGACATTCATAAGTTGGAAGTCGAGTTCTTCAACCTCAAGATGACGGGGTCAGAAATTGAGGCGTATACTAAGAGATCGAATGAGCTTGCATTACTGTGTCCTACCATGGTGGACCCTCCAATTAAGCGTATCGAACTTTATCTTAAGGGTCTAGTGCCAGAGATCCAAAGTCATGTGACTTCAGCAAACCTCGCCACCATCCAGCAGGTTGTTCAGTTGGCTCACCATCTCACTGATCAGGCGGTGGAGAAGAACAGGTTACCAAAACGTATTAGTGCTACAGCTACTGATGCGTGTGAAGTGTTATATATATTAGGTGTATATTTTAAGCCCCTTTAACACTTATTTTTAGCCAAGTTTTAAATTTATAAAACACGATATTTTACTAACACTAAACACACATATGGGCAAGTGCACCCATCGTGAGCGTAGTATAGTGTTGGCAAGATACCGAGGTCGTCCAAGGACACAAGAGCTTTTAGTACCGGTTTATCCTCAACGTCTAATCAAATCAAAAAGTTTAGAAAAATGTTTTAAACTAAGAAAAATAAAAACTAACTAAAATGCTGAAAATAAAATAAAAAGAAAAAACAGATAGACAAGATGAATCACTTGGTTCCGACTCGTATCTAGTGTAACCTTTGATTATTTCCGCACTTTTGCACATATTTAAGAGATTATCTTAGTTATTGTAGTAGGCCCCTCTTTTGAAGGTGACGTTACCCTCACCCCAGTAGTTTGAGTCAGCAAGGATACAATCCTAAAAGGGTGGATTATTGGAAGATAATTAATTAAGTTATTAATGCAAATTGTGGTAGGCCCCTCTTTTGGAGGTGACGTTACCCTCGACTAAGTAGTCTGAGTCAGCAGGGATACAGTCCTAAATAGCCGGGTTATAGTATTAATAGTAGTTAACTTATGAGGGGATCAAAGAGTTTGGACCCCCGCCATCCAATACCGTTAAGTATTGAAGGAGGTCCTACTAAATTTGACCCAGGTCCATTGCAGGACCTCTAAACGCTGAACAATGGCAAGACCTTTACCAAACCGTTCCCTTAACCCCCGACCAGGTAGCCAACATACCTCCATATAGACCGTGGAGATATGAATGGTGAAAATCTTTTATTTTATATAGACAGTAAAATAATGCCAAGACACCACGGACAAACGATAAGGAAAGATCACCTTCAACATAAGCAACTAGTTATTAAAGTCATTAATACAAAACCAAGTAAAAAGTGCAAAAGATTAGAAATAAAAAGTATTACACTAGACACTTTGTCTTCACCAAGTGATGTAAGAGACTTAGGCAATCATGGCCTTGATTGTCAAGAACTCTTACGATTAATCTTGGATCCCGAGACGACTCACACACTCTACGATGGACAATGGATGATGGTGGTGGATGATGGTGTTATGTTGGTGGTGGGTGGTGGGTGAAGTGTGAGAGAGGTGGTGTGCCAAGGGATGGTTTGAGCTTGATCCAAGCACTTCTATTTATAGGCTGAACAGAAGCTCGGGCACGGCCCCGTGTCCACATCCTTCTCTTTCTTCATTTAATGCAGTTTTGTCTTTTTAGTTGACCACGCCCCCGTGTCCGCTGAGCACGACCCCGTGGTGCAGAAGAATCTTTGTACTATGCAGATTTACTGGATTGTTCGAATCTTATAGTTGACCACGGCCCCGTGTCCGCTGAGCACGGCCCCGTGGTGGGCAATAGAAGCTTCTACCACTTTGTCTTTTCTGCTGACACTTGGGCACGCCCCCGTGCTGGCTCAGCACAGGGCGTGTTCAGGCTTCTGATCTCTTGTTTTGCTTGGGAAGATGCTGTCGTGGGGTCGGGCATGCCACGTCTTGTTCCTTTTCTTGTATTTATGTTAGATTTTGATGTCTTTTTGCTTCT
Source organism: Helianthus tuberosus (assembly GCA_030545235.1). Taxonomy (NCBI): domain Eukaryota; kingdom Viridiplantae; phylum Streptophyta; class Magnoliopsida; order Asterales; family Asteraceae; genus Helianthus; species Helianthus tuberosus. The sequence goes on along the minus strand of CM060414.1, from coordinate 46,171,066 downwards.
TTTGTTAATTTGAGCTCATTTAATCCTGAAAATACAAAAGGAAGACAAAAGCACACTTTTTCCAACATTAGTACTAAAAAAGGGTTAGTTTTATGTCTCATTTGATGAAATTTATATGTTGCATTTTTAACACATCAAATACCCCCACACTTGAATCTTTGCTTGTCCTCAAGCAAAACTCTGTAATATGTGACTATTACACTCCCAAATGGAATGGGTAGGGAAGAAGGTTTTTGGGCTTGTCGTAGAGTGTCGGGATTTCCAAGATTCTTTATTTAGTTTTATTTTTATTTATTTACAATCCTATTCGTCATGATTTATTTAAAACTTTTCATAAGATAAATTACTTAGTAGGGCATAACATACCTCTTTAAAATTCTATTTATATACAAGTTCACATACCTCACGGGGATCACTCAACACTCGGCCGAAAATGTATTTTTGTGGATCACTCGAGAGCGGCATGGAACTTACTCCTACCATAGGCTTGCCAAGCAATCAATCCTCCTCATTTTTAACTTATATACCTGTGTAAATATTAATAGGACTTTGTGGGTTAAGGGTTAGGCTTGGGTTAAAGGTAGGTGGTTGGGTTGGTGGTTAGTGGTTAGTAGAAAAAGGGCGAAAAGCGTAACAAGTGTCGGTTTTCGTATGACTTTCTATTTTTGTAACTTTTATTTTTGATGAAGCTATTTATTCAAACAAAGTTATTTTTGATGAACTTGTTTGTTTATTTTCTTTTGCTTCATCATCAACAAAATATATATTTTTTTTTTATTTTTTTTTTAATCATACGAAAAATCGAACTTGTTACTAAAACAAAGGGGTAAAAAATGAAAAAGGTTTTGGTGGGTAAAAAGGGTGTTTGGTTTGGGTTATGAAATGAAAAGGTTTAGGCTCAAAGGGGCTAACTAGGGGGATTTTGGGTGGTGGTAAAAAAAAAAAAAAAAATAATGGTGTAGAAATAAAAAGGGTTAGTCCTAATGCCTCCATCATTTACTTACTCGGGTTTAAGTTGGTAAGGATTGGGAATGTATCGTCATGGCAAGTTCTAGAGTCGTAAGAACCAAGCGGCTATTCACACAAGAAACGAAAATGAGCATTTAGTAAAATGATATGTAAGTGTTTGCTCAATAAAGGCTCAAAACTCACTTTTGTGGGAATGGGTTTTTATGTGATCAAGTATACATAATTAAATTTTAACTAAGCTTGTCATGCCTTTTCATAATTTTCTTATGTTGGTTCTTTTTATCACGACGCTATCGGTTGTAAATTTGTAAAAATATAACCTTTTTAAGAACTTGAATTTCCCGAGTTAAACCTAGATAATTAAAAAAAATGAAAATTTTTGAAAAAAATTTGGGGTGATTAGCGGTTCTAATAGAGTTTTGTGTAAGGCTTGTATTTAGGACTTGCAAGATTCAAGGTTTTAGCATCCCCCCCCCCCCCCCCCCCACACTTAAATTACACATTGTCCTCAATGTGTCCCAAAAATAAGTTTTTAGGTTGATTGAATGTGTAAAAAGGTGTAAAAAGCAAAAATTTTGTGTTACTGGGCGCTGAGCACGGCCCCATGTTGTCCGGGCACGGCCCCGTGTTCAAGTTCCAGTAACAAAATCAAAGCAAGAGAAACATAAGTCTGGACACGGGGGCATGTTGGGTGAACACGGCCCGTGTCCAGTTACCTGAACTGGGTCTTTTTCTGCAGACTGTGCAGCACGGGGCCTTGTTGGGTGGACACTGCCCGTGCCGAACTTACTGTAAACGAAGAAATTTGTCGGACGGTTCTGTTTTCCTGCATGGAGTGTTGGTTCAAGTTTCCCTTGCATCCTTTGCCATCTCAAGTGTGTTTTATTCCTGAAAATTAAAACTAACTAGAAAACAAGAAAATTAATCTAAACTAAGGATAGTTCCGTGGAATGCCTCCATGGTGCGCCACGTTTATAAGGGTCCTTGGCTAGACCCAAAGCCTGGTCACATGTTACCCAAGTGGGATGTATTGCATCCCATGTTACACCGTCGGAGAGCGTCATCCAAGCTTGAGTCTATGACCTTCATGTAGTTGACCGGGTCTTCTTCCTCTATCTTCTTTCCACATTCAAACTTCACTTCCTCTTCCCCAAACTTCAATGTTAACGTTCCGTCATTCATATCCACCACTGCTTGGGCAGTGGCTAGAAATGGCCTCCCGAGGATGAGAGGGACATCGGTGTCTTCTTCCATGTCTAGGATGACAAAGTCAGTTGGAAAAACGAAGTTGTCAACCTTGACCAGTAGATTTTCAGCGACACCTTGTGGAAATTTGACGGACCTGTCGGCGAGTTGTATGCTCATCTTTGTAGGGCTAGTTGCTCCTAGGCCGAGTCGTTTGAACATTGACGTGGGCATGAGGTTAATGCTAGCCCTAAGATCGGCTAATGCATTACGAACGGGGGACTTCCCAATCGAGCAAGGAATTGTGAAGCTCCCGGGATCGATTTTCTTTTGTGGAAGTTTGTTGAGTACTAAAGCGGAGCATTCTTCGCCTAAGTTAACTAATTGCAATGATTCAATTTTCCTTTTGTGAGTGAGGAAATCCCTCATGAATTTTGCATATTTAGGCATTTGGGTTAGGACCTCAATAAAAGGAATATTGACATGCAATTGTTTTAGTAAACTTTCGAACTTTGCGAATTGCTCATCGGTCTTTTGACGAGTTAACCTACCGGGGTACGGAATTGGAGGAGTCTTGGTGGGCTCTTGATTTGGTGAGGAAGCCTTTTCTAGTTGAGGTGTAGGTGAAGTCGTGCTTTGGCGTTGACCTCCTTCAACTGGCGGTAATGGAGCATCCTCGGGACCCACGGTTCGGTTTCTCAATGTGATGAGGTGTACTTGTGCCTTTGGGTTGGTTTCGGTATTACTTGGTAACGCGCCTTGTGGTCTCTCGGAGAAATTTTGAGCTAGTTGATTTAATTGTTTTTAAAGGTTTTGAATGCTAGCTTGTTGATTTCTAAAATTCGATTCCAATTGTTGAAATCGATCCTAGTTTTTCTTTTCGGTGTCGGAGATGAGGCGAGATATGGTATCTTCAAGCCTTTCTCTTCCACCTTGTTGTTGAGAGAAATTTTGTGGTTGTTGAAAATTAGTTCGCTGGTTTTGTTGGTTACTACTATTGCTGGGGTCTCTCCAACCAAGATTTGGGTGGTAACGCCATCCTTGGTTGTAGGTACCCGTTGGAGGACCCGACGGCCTAGGTCTATTATCAATGTAGTTTACCGTTTCTGTTTGTTCATCTAATTCTTTCATACAACTCCAATTTTCATGTGACCCACCACACCCTTCACAAGCCATAACCGAGGCCGTTTTTGTCATTTCTAACTTTTTGATTTTTGAAGAGAGGGCCTCGATTTGGGCTTGTAAAGAAGTGCTTTCATCAACCTTATGGGCGCCCGGGGCAATAGATTTATTACCTCGGGGAGTGTGCCATTGAAAATTGGTTTGAGCAATTTCCTCAATTTGATTATATATTTCATTTGGGCGACGATTACCTAAAAGTCCCCCGGAGCTTGAATCAAGTGTTTGTCTTGTGTGTGGCAACAACCCATTGTAGAAAGTGGATACTTGTTGCCATACCGCTAGACCGTGATGAGGACACTTTCTTAGAAGCTCCTTGAACCTTTCCCAAGTTTCATATAAGGATTCCCCATCCTCTTGTGAGTATGTATTAATTTCAGTCATTAGTTTAGCCGTTTTAGCAGGAGGGAAATACTTATATAGAAACTTTTGGGGTAGTTCATCCCAGGTGTTTACCGAGCCAACTGGGAGGGTGTTAAGCCAAGCCTTAGCTCGGTCTTTTAGTGAAAATGGAAACATCCTAAGGCGAATGGCGTCGTTTGATGCTCCATTGATCCGAAAAGTATCACATATTTCCAAGAAATTAGTAATATGTAGATGGGGATCCTCGTCCGCAAGCCCATGGAAGGTTGCGGAGTTTTGGAGCATTTGTATCAAATGCGGCCGAAGTTCGAAGTTGTTAGCTTCAACATTCGGTGCATTGATAGCGGCGCCGAGATTGCCTACGGTGGGCCGTAGGTAATCCATGAGGGTACGTTGGTCCGCCATTGGAAGTGGGTCCCCCGAAACTTTCTCTTGATTTTTAGCTTTAAGTCTTTTTCTGAGAAAGCGTTCGGGTTCTTCTAGAGGTTCTTTTATGTCTCTACTAGAACTGGAGCTCATGCACTACGTAGGAGGGTCAAATGTGGCACCTAGGTTCCAAGTCCTGCAATAAAAACAGAAAAGAACGTTGGTCAGAATGCTCACCACGGCCCCGTGCTCAGTGAACACGGCCTGTGGTCAGAGGTACAGTAATTGTTTTCCGGATCCCTGTTACTGGGAGTTGGACACGGCCCCGTGTTGCACCGACACGGCCCCGTGCTCAGCTCTCTGTAACTCAGAAAATAAAAACTGCCAGTGATGATGCTAGGCACGGCCCGTGTCCGACCAGGCACGGCCCGTGCTGAGCTCTGCAGAAACAGAAAAACTAAAAAAATCCTAAAAAAAAATGAAAAATAAGAAAAACGATTACGCCGTTGATTCCTAACTTTCTTAAAATCCTTGTGTCCCCGGCAGCGGCGCTAAAAACTTGATGCGTGTGAAGTGTTATATATATTAGGTGTATATTTTAAGCCCCTTTAACACTTATTTTTAGCCAAGTTTTAAATTTATAAAACACGATATTTTACTAACACTAAACACACATATGGGCAAGTGCACCCATCGTGAGCGTAGTATAGTGTTGGCAAGATACCGAGGTCGTCCAAGGACACAAGAGCTTTTAGTACCGGTTTATCCTCAACGTCTAATCAAATCAAAAAGTTTAGAAAAATGTTTTAAACTAAGAAAAATAAAAACTAACTAAAATGCTGAAAATAAAATAAAAAGAAAAAACAGATAGACAAGATGAATCACTTGGTTCCGACTCGTATCTTGTGTAACCTTTGATTATTTCCGCACTTTTGCACATATTTAAGAGATTGTCTTAGTTATTGTAGTAGGCCCCTCTTTTAAAGGTGACGTTACCCTCACCCCAGTAGTTTGAGTCAGCAAGGATACAATCCTAAAAGGGTGGATTATTGGAAGATAATTAATTAAGTTATTAATGCAAATTATGGTAGGCCCCTCTTTTGGAGGTGACGTTACCCTCGACTAAGTAGTCTGAGTCAGCAGGGATACAGTCCTAAATAGCCGGGTTATAGTATTAATAGTAGTTAACTTATGAGGGGATCAAAGAGTTTGGACCCTCGCCATCCAATACCGTTAAGTATTGAAGGAGGTCCTACTAAATTTGACCCAGGTCCATTGCAGCACCTCTAAACGCTGAACAATGGCAAGACCTTTACCAAACCGTTCCCTTAACCCCCGACCAGGTAGCCAACATACCTCCATATAGACCGTGGAGATATGAATGGTGAAAATCTTTTATTTTATATAGACAGTAAAATAATGCCAAGACACCACGGACAAACGATAAGGAAAGATCACCTTCAACATAAGCAACTAGTTATTAAAGTCATTAATACAAAAACCAAGTAAAAAGTGCAAAAGATTAGAAATAAAAAGTATTACACTGGACACTTTGTCTTCACCAAGTGATGTAAGAGACTTAGGCAATCATGGCCTTGATTGTCAAGAACTCTTACGATCAATCTTGGATCCCGAGACGACTCACACACTCTACGATGGACAATGGATGATGGTGGTGGATGATGGTGTTATGGTGGTGGGTGGTGGGTGGTGGGTGAAGTGTGAGAGAGGTGGTGTGCCAAGGGATGGTTTGAGCTTGATCCAAGCACTTCTATTTATAGGCTGAACAGAAGCTCGGGCACGGCCCCGTGTCCACATCCTTCTCTTTCTTCATTTAATGCAGTTTTGTCTTTTTAGTTGTGTAGGTCCCCTATTCGTATGGATCTTCAACAGAATTGTCAATCCGATCAAGAGTGCGGAATCCTCTTGATCAGAATAAGCAGAAAACGTGTAGGAAACAGAAACAGCAAGACACTTTCAAACCGGGTTTCTATTGATTATCGATTACAAGAATTACAATCAATCAAACCCTAACCAACTCTCTGAATTTCGTCCAAGACAAGTCTCTCACGAAATTCTATCTCTCACACACTGTTCAGGCTGATTAACCTAAACCCTAAAGCCTAACCTTGTTTATATAACACAAGGTTTCAACATTAGGCTGGGTTTACTACATGGGCTAGGCCCAAATCGTCCCCCTAGACCCAATGTGGGTTTTGTTTAGCCCAAACTCTATCAACTCACTAATACAAAGCTAAACCCGCTAACTGTTTATCGTTTATCTAATTACACAATATCCAAAGACCAAATCTAAGCTGTTGTCACAAACATGCACCAACAAACTCCCCCTTGACAATAGCTTCATAAAATAACTTTGTCTTTAGTCATCTTGCATTCTTCATGTAGTCTTGCACTGTCTTTGGTCTTTGGATAGCTTCAGCTTCAACAGCTTCTTTCCGCAACAGATGGTACCAATTGTAGGTCCCCTTGATGTGTGGATCTTTCACAGAATTGTCTTTCCAATCAAGAGTGCGGAATCCTCTTGATCAGAATAAGCAGAAAACGTGTAGAAACAGCAAGACACTTTCAATCCGGGTTTTCTATTGATTATCAATCAAACTGAATTACAATCAATTAAAACCCTAACTCTCTCAATTTCGTCCAAGACAAGCTCTCACGAAATTCTATCTCTCACCAACTGTTTTGGCTGATTAACCTAAACCCTAAAGCCTAACCTTGTTTATATAACACAAGGTTTGCTACTTGGGCTAAGGTTCCTCATGGGCAAGCCCATTTCGTCCCCTATGACCCAATATGGGTTTTGTTTAGCCCAAACTCTATAACCAAACTATTACAAAGCTAAACCCGCTAACTGTTTATCGTTTATCTAATTACAAGATATCCAAAGACCAAATCTAAGCTGTTGTCACAAACATGCACCAACAAACTCCCCCTTGACAATAGCTTCATAAAATAACTTTGTCTTCAGTCATCTTGCATTCTTCATGTAGTCTTGCATGTCTTTGGTCTTTGGATAGCTTCAGCTTCAACAGCTTCTGTCAGCAACAGACTCCCCCTAAGCTGATGCATCCAATCACCAAATCTTCAAAACTTTAGCGTTTGAGTAAACTCCAGTTCAGCATTTGTATAGCAATCTTCAAACTCTTCAATTTTGTCTGCAATGTAGAAAGGAGGTTCTACCATGCATCCAATCAAACTCTCATCTTCACAGCAACTTCTAGCAACACAGCAACTTCTCAGCAACATACTGCTTCAATCTGTTTACTATAAAACAAACATCTCGAGAAACCATAAGAATTTTTCAACATAAATTAAACAAATTATTATTATTCAAGAGACAGTTAAACTGTATCACAGATTAAGCATTTTCCAATTTCATCACCAACACGCAAAACTTTTTAATCACACACCCTATAACCCGCATGATTTAAAATTTTGAACTCACTTTCTAACACCGTCTCCCCCTATCAGTAACAATTCCTCCAAGAATAACAGTTTTCCATACGTTAAGAATTTTAAACAGAAAAAGACACTATTTTTGGATTTTTTATATTTTTCTGAAAGCAAGTAAATAACAGAAAAAGACACTATTTTTGGATTTTTATATTTTCTGAAAGCAAGTAAATACAAAAGCAATAAACACTCTATTTTTGTGAGAATCACTGGTAAGAAGATCATATCAACAAAATCAAACTGTTTCACACTATTAGATAATTCTTAATTTAATTTTTCGTGAAAAGCAGTCCAAGACGATTACCAGTATGTTTGTCCACTTAAACAAAATGCATGAACATTTCAAGTACCATTACCATATGATACGTTAAGGTAATTTTATTCTGATATACTAGTGTGTCCCACTTCAGGATATACCCCCACGATCAAGGTATGCACAAAGATTCATCGTAGTAGGTGAGTATACTGATGTCATCCTTTAAGATATCCTGACAATGTCTGGTCTGCATATAATATGTTTTATCATGTTTTGATTGCTTAACTATGAACACCCAAATAAATACTAATCAAATCCTGGAAATATAAACAACACACTCTATCATGTAAGTATCTTCCCTACCACATATTTCACAAGTCCAATCCAGATTTCTGAAATCTTAACTGGGAATAGGTTGAGAAGAGAACAGAATAGATCTTTAGGAGAGATGGTATAATATACAGATCAAATGAGTTTTTCTCAGTTTGATATAGGTTTCTTGGGTTTCTTTTGGGCACTTGAGGGCCTCTTTCGGGTGTATTAGATCTATAGCGCGACAACGTACAGCTAGGTCAGCATGTATCTGGATGCAGCAGAAGCTGTCGTTGCCTAGCACCTCCAGGTCAGCATATATCTGGATGCAGCAAAGGAGGTACACGACTTTTTTCAGAGAAGATTTCAGAATCAGATCAAAATTGTGTGTATCGGGACAACATACAGACATTCAAATAGAAATGAGCTAATTCCAAGTGACTTTCTTTCCTGGGGTCATGTACAATTTTAGTTCTGAACAGAAAGACAGCCAAGATATCCCCAGATGAAATAACAGTATAAAGACCCAAAACTTCAGATTTTGGCAATCTATCAACGCAAGATTTAAGGTCATTAAACCATACACCACTGATGTGTTCCCCACTCATACTCAGTTTATTTAGGTTTATATCACATTGGTAAGTTGATTATTTCATGCTTTTTGCCTACTGGTACATCATATGATGAAGCTGCTAACACACTTAAGCAATTTAATTCATTTTCAGTGTGACAGTCTAACTTGCTGATGTACTATCATTTCTCCTTTTTCACACAGTGATAACTCATTTTTTTTTATTTTCTATTTTTTTATGTTTTTGATTTTTTAATGTTTTTATATTTTTTATTTTTAAGAAAAGCAGTAAACTATTTACAAAAATTCTTATGAAAAAACCTGTTATTCAGGATTCCTCATCCCGTTAAGTTCGACTAAGTGTTCAAAGCAAGCCCTGTCAAAAGCTTTAGTATAAAGATCTGCCAGGTTATCTAGTGTGTCGACTCAGCACTTTGAACTCAATTTAAATCAATCAATATAAATATATCAACAATCTCACATCCCCTTCATGTGCCTAGAGCAGCCACTATCAACATAAGTTGATAATCCTCCTTAGCAGCTCCTGCACACACCAACTAAGAAATTAGTTAGATTGGGGGACCCAAGCCTTAATGGTCTTGGGTCGTCCAAATTCACCAACTACTGGAACATTCATCCAATATCCATTACTCCTAACTGGAGTCTTGGATCTCAGACCTGTTGATGGAATTTGATTTTGGTTTCCACTAGGTCTTTGGTCCTGAGGGTTCCTATATGTATTTGGACTATTTGACCTTTGGAAATTTTGGTTTTGATACCTTGAATTTTGATTCCAAGAAGCATTATTGTTATAATTTCTAAAGCCATTGTTGTAAAAAGTTCGACCACCATAATTTTGTTATCGATTTTGATATTGACCTTGACTTTTGAAATTATTAGCATTTCCATTAAAATTGTTCATTCCAGGTGAACTGCTTCTAGGTCTCTCAAATCTGCCTGGTGAAGATCTAGGCTGAAATCTTGGTTGATTTCTTTGAAAACGAGGAACTTGTGGAGTTCCTTTTCCAGCCTTATCTACACCAACAGCAACATTCTCCGGTTGCTTAGGAGCAGATTTCTTTGGAGAATTTGAGCCTTTCTCCTCACTATCACCTTCCTTCACTGGTAATTTCCCTCTCTGTTTTTCACTGAGTTGTGCTTCACTCTTTTTGTTAGGACAGCAGCTTGCTACATGTCCCTTGACGTGACATTTGAAGCACGATCTCTTTTTCGAAGACTTCTTAGCTGGAGTCTCTGAGGTAGATCCCTTATCAGATGGTGATGATCCCTTGGATGAACCTTGTTTAGTTTGCTTGATTTCAGATTTTTCTATGCTCTTATTTTTAGCAAACTCTACATTCGATTCATTTTCAATAACAGCAGTTTCGTTTTTCATATCACTACCTTGAACAAAATTAATCTTTTTGACAAAAGCTTGATTTTTATTCTTAGGCGGTGAATTTTTCCTTTTCAAAGGTTCCCTGTTATTGTTTTCCTTAGCCTCATCACTCTCAGATCCATCACCTTGACTTGATGTGGATGCGAAACTACTAGGTGTAGATGCCATAAAGTCTGCTAGCTCATCTTCACTAGGCAGGAAAGAATAGTTATGACTAAGAGGAGGTGGAACTTCATTAAAGCCCTGGAAGCCCACACTGGTCTTGTCATTACTCTTCTTTAACCCACCCATCATGTGTTTCATAACAAAAGTAGAGTCCCTGAACTGACCTAATTTCTTTTCAAGTTCAACAATTTTGAGTTGTGCATCTGACAACTCTTTGCATTTTTCAGAAATCTCTTTTGTTTTCTCTGCTATCATTTCGTGAGCTAAGTCTATGACTTGAAGTTTTTCATTTAATTTGCAGGTTACCGCTTCAATTTTACTTTCATAACCTTTTATCTTCTTCAAGTATGATGATTCATTTCTTTTAGCAAAAAAGTTTGCTTCTTTTATGGTAGACATCTCGCCCACCAGACTTTGGTTTTGTGTGGACAACCTGTCAACTTCACCCTGTAATTCACGACATTTTAAACACACAGAATTAGACTTTACCTCTCCTGTTTGTTTATCAAGGTTGGCCATTAAAGCTGCAAGCTGAGCTTCCATTCTTTTATATTTTGCTTCCTTTTCTTCAGCTTCCTTTTGATGGTCAGACTTTTGCTTTTCCTCTTCAGCATCTTTTGTCTGATCACCCTTCTCTTCTTCAGCTTTACTCTCTATCTTGACCTCTGCCTCAGCATCCACTTTTGCTTCAACATCTCCCACAGTAGCTTCACCATCATCAACTGGAGTTATCTCTGCCATGAATGCCTGTGTGACATTGTCATCTTTTTCCAAGTGAATACTCCAGTCATATGAACCTTCTCTAGCAGTAGAGATCAGCGCTCTTGAGTTAGAGTTGTTTGATGCATTCCTATTGTTTGAACTCTGACTCGAAGTCTCCTGCTTTTGTTTTTGACATTCCCTAGCAAAATGCCCATAACTTTGACAGTTGAAGCATCTCACTTTGGTCTTGTCGAAACCAACCGTCTTTCCTATAAACTTCCTGCCTGTTCGGTTCATAAATCTCTTCACTCTTCTGGTAATCATGGCCATTTGCCACTGCAAATCCATATCTTCAAGATCATCAGGGTCAATCTGATCATAATCTTCATCCAAAGTGGCAGATCAGATATCTTCCCCTGAATGTAGTTCTCATAAGAAGCCACAAATGAAGCAAGTAGAGCAAGATGCTCTTCAGCAGACTTCACACTCATTGGCATTGACTTAACACCACTACTCTGCTTAGAAGCTGATGTTTTCTTGGCTCCTGTTGATCCTCCAGAAGCAGCTACAAAACACACATTGTCACACCCCCAAAATCCACCTGCGGAATACCACCGCTTGGAGGCGTGACTGACCAGGATCCAGCCACCAATCATATTGAACAAGCATATAAGTAGTTATAAAAATCCACCCAATACAATTGGTGTTCAAACAAAACATAGTTAAGTTGCAAGCGGAAGCATAAGTCTTAAATCAAAACATAAGTTTAATTGTTTCATGGTTTAACATGGCACACAGTCGTCCATGTCCCACAACGATCCTCCTCCATGCAAGCTCCAGTTGAGAACCTAAGGACCTGCAAAGCATGTAGTAACGAGTCAACAACTAGTTGAGTGAGTTCACGGTTGGGTGTTCGTTTTAAGTTGTTTCGAAAACAGTTTCCTTTAGCTGGCATCCTGCCGTGGGGGTTACCCCATAGTTAAAAACGTGACTTGTTCATCCCCGGTTACTCTGGCTATCCAACCGTGGGGGCTACCCCGTGTTAGTTATCTGGCATTTCGGCCGTGGGGGCTACCCCATGTATACACTAGACTCGTTACCATATCGACTGCTGACTGTAGTCATGTTTATGTGCCCTGAAACTGTCAATGTCTATCAGCATTGACGTGCCCCAGATCCATTAGTTCACGCCCGTCCTCTGCGGCACGGTGTGAGGTTTGTCAAACCTAAATAGCGCTATCTAACTAATGACCCGCTCGCCATTGGCCCGGCGATTAAGTCGATATAAAAAGGAGGGACTTCGTGATAGAGTTTTGGTCTAGTACGAGTTATCTGTCCGTGAGGACGAGGAATTACATTCCTGAACCTTTGCTGTCCTACCCAAGGAGGACGAGGAACCCAGTTCCTTAACCCCATTCCCAACCCAGGGAATCCCATGCTTTGTAGAGGGTGTGAACTCACCTTGGTTTGCTCGATAGAAACACAGAAAAGTCAAACAAGCAATGTTGAGGCTACTCACGTCCTACCATAGTTGTATCATACAAGTCAGGTTCCAACCATGTATTGCACGTATGTTCTACACGTATGCTAGCACGTTGCATGCAAGTTCATCTATAGCAGCCCAAATAATCGTTCATAAACAACAGTACGTATGAGGTCCGTGTAGTAGGCCCAAAGGTCCGGCCCAAACAATTAAGTCCGAAATGAGGTGCAAGCCCAAACAGCGAGTATCCGTGTATAGTCTCGAGTCGCAACTAGGTGTTTGCGACTCGCAACCGGAGTCGCAACCATGGTTTCGGTTCATGCTGTCTTGGTTACGAGTCGCAACCGGACTCGCAACAATGGTTTCGAGTCACAAAGTTGGTGTGCTGATCATGTGTGGTTTCGAGTCGCAACCAGGTGTTTGCGACTCGCAACCGGTGTCGCAATCGGGGATCTCGACTCGTTGTGCTTGGTTTCGAGTCGCAACTGATGGTTTCGGTTGGACAGGAGCTAATTCGGTACAGTGTACTACCCACTAACATTCTGATTTCATGTAACAGTTTGTACTATCCAACCAAAATCCTTAAACATGTTTCTTGTCTAGCAAATTACTAAAAATGGATCAAACATATCAGATTTCAAATATTCAACATGTTCATATGATATTCAACAAGTTCTTCATGTGTTCATCATGTTCATCTTGTTCTTCAATATTCAAGTAGTTCATCTTCATTCCTATGAACCTAGGTCTAACAAGAATCATGAACAACTTATCAACAAATCACCCTAATAGCAAGCTTTCGGTTCTTAACACAAGAGTACACAATCCGATTTATATGAACATCAACAACTAGTGTTTTAGACTACATTTAAACACAAAACATCATGAGTTCATTATGCCACATATCCGAAATCAAAGCATGTTCCGATTATCAACATCATACACACGATTCACAAGCACATCATCATTGTACAAACGGTTCTAGTTCAATCATGTCATCCATAACATCAAACATCATAAACACTAACCAACAAACATCATAAACACTAACAAGCATCATAAACACTAACAAGCATCATAAACACTAACAAACATCATAAACACTAACCGGTTGTGAGGTGGTGAAAGATGAAGCTTTGTTTGGTGTGAACAAGCAAATCCGAGAAATCCTTTTGAGGTCGGTTGGTTTGATCCGAGAAGAAGGAGAAGAGTGTGATGCTTGGTGTCTAGGGTTTTAGTGAGAGAATGGAGAGTGTGTGTGTGTAGAGGAGAGTATGAGTGTTATCAAAATGGCAACATGTCTAACTATCAAGTTTATATATCCGCTCCTAGTAATACACCCTAGTGGGCTCTCGGATAGGCTAAGTGTGGGTGTGTGGCCCAACCGGCCCAATGTTGCATCGTTCACTCGAGACCACATGGTCTCGAGTCGGGTTCTTGTGTCTCGGTTCATATATGCATACATCGCATACTCACAAGCACACACAAATAACACATAATCACGTAAAGGTTCATTTGTCATTAATCATATAAGCTAACTAGCCATGCGTTTAAGCATACACGAAAGGTTCTAGATTTCGAGTTGTCACATCATCCCCAAGTTGAAAGAAATTTCGTCCCGAAATTTGGTAAGCACTCACTGAGGAAGCTAGTTAAGTTGTATGGTTTTCCCGGTTTTCCTGGGGTGTCACATCCACCCCCCGTTGATCTGGAATTTCGTCCCGAAATTCCGTAGCTTCGGCCTCAGTAGTGGGTGTACTGTTTGCGAACAGTTGGGGATATTTTTGTTTCATCTGATCTTCGCGCTCCCAGGTGAACTCTGGGCCGCGACGTGAGTTCCAACGAACTCGAACGAGAGGTATCCTAGTGCTCTTGAGGACCTTAACATCCCGATCCGTGATCTCGACTGGTTCCTCGACGAATCGTAACTGCTCATCGATAGTGAGTTCCTTCAAAGGAACTACGTGGGTCTCATCTGATGGACACTTCTTCAGATTCGACACGTGAAAAACGTTGTGAACTGCACCGAGTTCCGCTGGTAAGTTTAGTCTGTAGGCCACCCTGCCTATTTTCTCAATGACCTCGAAAGGTCCAACGTATCGTGGGTTAAGTTTACCGCGTTTACCAAAACGAACCACACCCTTCCAGGGTGAAACTTTGAGTAGTACCCGCTCCCCAACCTGGAGCTCAAGTGGTTTCCTGCCCATGTCGGCGTAAACTTTCTGACGTTCACGAGCGGCCGTCATGCGTTTTCGTATCTGAGCGATTTGCTCGGTTGTATCTACCACATATTCTGGACCAGTGATCTGACTATCTCCCACCTCTGCCCAGCAAAGAGGAGACCGGCATTTACGTCCGTACAATGCCTCAAACGGAGCAGCTCCAATGCTGGTGTGGTAGCTGTTATTGTACGAGAATTCCACAAGTGGCAGATGCTTTTCCCAGTGGTTGCCAAAGTCGATTACACATGCACGAAGCATGTCTTCTAAGGTTTGAATAGTGCGTTCGGACTGCCCGTCCGTCTGAGGGTGATACGCTGTGCTCATGTCTAATCGTGAGCCGAAGGATTTGTGCATTGCTTGCCACAGCTCTGAAGTAAAACGTGCATCTCGATCTGAGATGATAGAGGTGGGCACCCCGTGCCTCGAAACAACTTCCTTGAGGTATATTTCTGCAAGAGTGGAGAACTTATCCGTCTCCTTGATAGCCAGGAAGTGTGCAGATTTTGTGAGTCGATCCACGATCACCCAAATAGTATCGTTCCCGCGCTGGGATCTAGGCAGGCCAGTAACAAAGTCCATGGAAATTTGCTCCCATTTCCATTGAGGTATCTCTGGTTGTTGGAGTAGGCCTGATGGTTTCTGGTATTCCGACTTGACTCTCGCACAAGTCAAACACTTGCTGACGTAGGTCGCTATGTGGGCTTTCATGCTAGGCCACCAATACGTAGTTTTGATGTCGTGGTACATTTTATCCGATCCAGGATGTACCGAGTAGCGAGACTTGTGTGCTTCGTCCATCACAAGCTCTCGTAGGTTGCCATAGAGTGGGACCCAAACGCGTCCCGTTACGTAGTAAGCACCGTCTTCCTTCTGTTCTAATCGTTGCCTTGATCCGCGTAGGGCTTCAGCCCTGACGTTCTCTGGTTTCAATGCTTCTATCTGAGCAGCTCGTATCTGGGAGGGAAGGTTAGAATGGATCGTGAGTTGTAAAGCTCGCACGCGCTTCGGCGCAGTGTCCTTTCGACTGAGAGCGTCGGCCACAACATTGGCCTTGCCCGGGTGATACCTGATTGAGCACTCGTAGTCATTTAGTAGTTCGACCCACCGTCGTTGTCGCATATTCAGTTCCTTCTGCTTGAAGATGTGCTCGAGGCTCCTGTGGTCGGTGTAGATGGCGCACTTGGTACCATACAGGTAATGCCGCCATAACTTAAGTGCAAAAACAACAGCTCCCAGCTCTAAGTCGTGCGTAGTGTAGTTCTTTTCATGAACTTTAAGTTGGCGTGAGGCGTAGGCTATAACTTTGTCTCGTTGCATCAACACGCAACCAAGACCCTGAATTGATGCGTCGCAGTAAACCACAAAGTCGTCTGTGCCCTCTGGCAAGGAAAGGATAGGTGCGCTACAAAGTCTATCCTTTAGATGCTGAAATGCCAACTCCTGTGCGTTCCCCCAGCGATAAACAACGCCCTTCTGCGTTAGTGAGGTGAGAGGTTGTGCAATCTTAGAAAAATCCTTTATGAATCTCCGGTAGTATCCCGCCAAACCCAAGAATTGGCGAATTTCCTTTGGTGTACGAGGTGCAGGCCAGTTCTTTATCGAGTCTACCTTGGATGGATCAACGTGAATCCCATCCTTGTTTACCACGTGGCCTAGGAAATGGACTTCTCGAAGCCAGAAGTCGCATTTCGAGAACTTTGCATAAAGCTGTTCTGTTCGAAGGAGTTCCAGAATAAGTCGCAGATGTTGCTCGTGTTCCTCCCGACTCATAGAATAGATCAGGATGTCGTCGATGAAGACTATAACGAACTTGTCCAGGTAAGGCTTGCACACTCGGTTCATCAAGTCCATGAAAACCGCAGGTGCATTTGTCATCCCAAAAGGCATGACCAAAAACTCATAGTGTCCGTAACGTGTTCTAAAAGCTGTCTTGGAGACGTCCTCTTCCCGGACTCTCAGCTGGTGATAACCCGATCTCAAATCAATCTTCGAATAGTAGCTCGACCCTTGCAGCTGGTCGAACAAGTCGTCGATACGCGGTAGAGGATAACGATTCTTCACCGTCACCTTGTTGAGTTCCCGGTAGTCGATGCACATTCTGAAAGTACCATCTTTCTTCTTCACAAATAGTACTGGAGCTCCCCAGGGCGATGAGCTAGGACGAATAAAACCCTTATCTAGGAGCTCTTGTAGTTGCGTGGAGAGTTCCTTCAACTCTGATGGGGCTAAACGATAAGGTGCACGAGCTATAGGCGCAGCTCCAGGAGCTAGTTCGATCTGAAACTCGACTTGGCGATGAGGCGGAAGACCAGGTAATTCCTCAGGAAATACCTCTGGATAATCGCGTACAACTGGGAAATCTTCTATCTTCTTCTCTTTTTCTGAGGTGTCAGTCACGAGAGCCAAAATGGCAGTGTGGCCCTTTCGCAAGCACTTTTGGGCCTTAAGGAGAGAAATGACGTTCTCAACAGCACTCCTCTTGTCGCCATGAATCATGAGAGGTTCACCATCGGGACCTGGAATACGGACAACCTTCTCGTTGCAAAGAATCTCTGCTCGGTGTTGGGACAACCAATCCATCCCAATGACAACGTCGAAACTACCCAAGACGATAGGAATGAGGTCGATAGAGAAGGTATGGTCAGCGAGAATAACCTTACAACCCTTGACTATGTGCGTGGCTTCTAAACTCTTACCATTTGCTAGCTCTACGGTGTGCTTGTTGTTCAAAGGTGTTGGAATACGCTTAAGCATTCGACTAACTTCTAGTGACATGTAGCTAGTATCGGCACCCGAATCAAATAAAACTGAAACATAAAAGTCGTCGAGAAGGAACTTACCCGCCACAACATTGGGGTCATTCCTTGCTTCACCTTGGCCGATCACAAACATCCGCCCCCTGGCGCCATTGTTGTTGTTGTTCCCATTGTTACCATTCCCCTAATTGTTGTTATTGTTGTTGTTGTTGTTCTGGTTCCTGTTCAGTTGGGGACAATCTCTCTTGAAGTGGCCCTCAGCTCCACACTGAAAGCACCCTTTGTTATCACCTTGCTGCTGCTGCTGGCGCTGGTTCTGTTGAGCTTGCTGACGATTCTGATTGGCGGGGTATAAGCTCCTGCAATCCTTTGCAGCGTGACCAGGCTTGTTGCACCGATGACAGTTGCCCCTGGTGCATGGCCCGCTGTGGTGCAGGCTGCAGCGATTGCATTTGGGGTGATTTCCTTTGTACCCACCATGGCTTTGACCACCAGACGATTGCTGATTAGGGCTCTTGTAGTCATCAGTCTTCCTCTGCTGAGACTGGGACTGAACAGAAGTCGAACCCTTACTTGAAGTTCCATCCCATTTTCGTTTGTTGTCACTAGAGGTACCAGAAGTAGTTGCAGCACCTATGCGTTTTGGTAACTTGTTCTGCTCCACCGCCTGATCCGTAAGACGGTGAGCCAACTGAACAGTTTGCTGGTAGGTGGCGAGGTTCGCTGAAGTCACATGACTTTGGATTTCTGGCACTAAGCCCTGAAGAAATAGTTCGATGCGTTTGATGGGAGGATCCACCATAGTAGGGCACAGAATTGCCAGTTCGTTCGACCTTTTCACATAAGCTTCAATTTCGGACCCCGTCATCTTGAGGTTGAAGAATTCCACCTCGAGTTTGTGAATCTCATCACGACTGCAGTATTCTTCTCTGATCATTTCCTTAAAAGTTTCCCAAGGGGTGGCGTTGGCGGCAACCAACCCTAGCATTTGAACCTGAGCGTTCCACCATGTGAGGGCTAAACCCTCAAGAGTACCAGTAGCATACTTCACCCTGCGCGCCTCAGGGCATTCGCACATTTCGAAGACCGATTCTAGTTTCTCAAACCAGTGTAGGAGACCTACTGCTCCTTCAGTGCCGCTAAACGTAGTTGGTCGGCAGTCCATGAAAGTCTTAAAAGTGCACACGGGTGGTTGAATATGCTGACCTATCGTGGGTGAAAGAAAAGACAGAGTTTAACACAAAGGTTGGTTCACGAGAGTAGGATCCTAAAGATCCTAGAATGAGTTCGGACTGCAGGATATACCTCCTGCGTGTGCAGCTGCAAGTGCTGCGGCAACTCGTTCGTTGATCAGAGCCGTCAACTGGGCTTGTGTTAGGTTAACGCGTCCAGACATGATCTTCATATCAAGAAGAACGTGAGTGAGAGGGGTTTGCGAAGGTACGACGATAAAATAGAGCAAGCACGCACGTGTTCAAGCAACAGTAGTTATACTAACCAAGCATACCATAAGCAATGTACTATGTAACTAACAAGTAGGCAATATATACACAGATCATATCACCTAGAATGTCGAGCCTTGCATGTAGAGTGAAGCATCGTTGTGGACCGTTGAGCACTGTACAGGTTATAGTCTGGTTTTAACAAAAACGTTTTCCCCTTTATTAAAACCAAGTTCACTATAACCAATGGCTCTGATACCAATCTGTCACACCCCCAAAATCCACCTGCGGAATACCACCGCTTGGAGGCGTGACTGACCAGGATCCAGCCACCAATCATATTGAACAAGCATATAAGTAGTTATAAAAATCCACCCAATACAATTGGTGTTCAAACAAAACATAGTTAAGTTGCAAGCGGAAGCATAAGTCTTAAATCAAAACATAAGTTTAATTGTTTCATGGTTTAACATGGCACACAGTCGTCCATGTCCCACAACGATCCTCCTCCATGCAAGCTCCAGTTGAGAACCTAAGGACCTGCAAAGCATGTAGTAACGAGTCAACAACTAGTTGAGTGAGTTCACGGTTGGGTGTTCGTTTTAAGTTGTTTCGAAAACAGTTTCCTTTAGCTGGCATCCTGCCGTGGGGGTTACCCCATAGTTAAAAACGTGACTTGTTCATCCCCGGTTACTCTGGCTATCCAGCCGTGGGGGCTACCCCGTGTTAGTTATCTGGCATTTCGGCCGTGGGGGCTACCCCATGTATACACTAGACTCGTTACCATATCGACTGCTGACTGTAGTCATGTTTATGTGCCCTGAAACTGTCAATGTCTATCAGCATTGACGTGCCCCAGATCCATTAGTTCACGCCCGTCCTCTGCGGCACGGTGTGAGGTTTGTCAAACCTAAATAGCGCTATCTAACTAATGACCCGCTCGCCATTGGCCCGGCGATTAAGTCGATATAAAAAGGAGGGACTTCGTGATAGAGTTTTGGTCTAGTACGAGTTATCTGTCCGTGAGGACGAGGAATTACATTCCTGAACCTTTGCTGTCCTACCCAAGGAGGACGAGGAACCCAGTTCCTTAACCCCATTCCCAACCCAGGGAATCCCATGCTTTGTAGAGGGTGTGAACTCACCTTGGTTTGCTCGGTAGAAACACAGAAAAGTCAAACAAGCAATGTTGAGGCTACTCACGTCCTACCATAGTTGTATCATACAAGTCAGGTTCCAACCATGTATTGCACGTATGTTCTACACGTATGCTAGCACGTTGCATGCAAGTTCATCTATAGCAGCCCAAATAATCGTTCATAAACAAGAGTACGTATGAGGTCCGTGTAGTAGGCCCAAAGGTCCGGCCCAAACAATTAAGTCCGAAATGAGGTGCAAGCCCAAATAGCGAGTATCCGTGTATAGTCTCGAGTCGCAACTAGGTGTTTGCGACTCGCAACCGGAGTCGCAACCATGGTTTCGGTTCATGCTGTCTTGGTTACGAGTCGCAACCGGACTCGCAACAATGGTTTCGAGTCACAAAGTTGGTGTGCTGATCATGTGTGGTTTCGAGTCGCAACCAGGTGTTTGCGACTCGCAACCGGTGTCGCAATCGGGGATCTCGACTCGTTGTGCTTGGTTTCGAGTCGCAACTGATGGTTTCGGTTGGACAGGAGCTGATTCGGTACAGTGTACTACCCACTAACATTCTGATTTCATGTAACAGTTTGTACTATCCAACCAAAATCCTTAAACATGTTTCTTGTCTAGCAAATTACTAAAAATGGATCAAACATATCAGATTTCAAATATTCAACATGTTCATATGATATTCAACAAGTTCTTCATGTGTTCATCATGTTCATCTTGTTCTTCAATATTCAAGTAGTTCATCTTCATTCCTATGAACCTAGGTCTAACAAGAATCATGAACAACTTATCAACAAATCACCCTAATAGCAAGCTTTCGGTTCTTAACACAAGAGTACACAATCCGATTTATATGAACATCAACAACTAGTGTTTTAGACTACATTTAAACACAAAACATCATGAGTTCATTATGCCACATATCCGAAATCAAAGCATGTTCCGATTATCAACATCATACACACGATTCACAAGCACATCATCATTGTACAAACGGTTCTAGTTCAATCATGTCATCCATAACATCAAACATCATAAACACTAACCAACAAACATCATAAACACTAACAAGCATCATAAACACTAACAAGCATCATAAACACTAACAAACATCATAAACACTAACCGGTTGTGAGGTGGTGAAAGATGAAGCTTTGTTTGGTGTGAACAAGCAAATCCGAGAAATCCTTTTGAGGTCGGTTGGTTTGATCCGAGAAGAAGGAGAAGAGTGTGATGCTTGGTGTCTAGGGTTTTAGTGAGAGAATGGAGAGTGTGTGTGTAGAGGAGAGTATGAGTGTTATCAAAATGGCAACATGTCTAACTATCAAGTTTATATATCCGCTCCTAGTAATACACCCTAGTGGGCTCTCGGATAGGCTAAGTGTGGGTGTGTGGCCCAACCGGCCCAATGTTGCATCGTTCACTCGAGACCACATGGTCTCGAGTCGGGTTCTTGTGTCTCGGTTCATATATACATACATCGCATACTCACAAGCACACACAAATAACACATAATCACGTAAAGGTTCATTTGTCATTAATCACATAAGCTAACTAGCCACGCGTTTAAGCATACACGAAAGGTTCTAGATTTCGAGTTGTCACATCATCCCCAAGTTGAAAGAAATTTCGTCCCGAAATTTGGTAAGCACTCACTGAGGAAGCTAGTTAAGTTGTATGGTTTTCCCGGTTTTCCTGGGGTGTCACATCCACCCCCCGTTGATCTGGAATTTCGTCCCGAAATTCCGTAGCTTCGGCCTCAGTAGTGGGTGTACTGTTTGCGAACAGTTGGGGATATTTTTAATTCATCTGATCTTCGCGCTCCCAGGTGAACTCTGGGCCGCGACGTGAGTTCCAACGAACTCGAACGAGAGGTATCCTAGTGCTCTTGAGGACCTTAACATCCCGGTCCGTGATCTCGACTGGTTCCTCGATGAATCGTAACTGCTCGTCGATAGTGAGTTCCTTCAAAGGAACTACGTGGGTCTCATCTGATGGACACTTCTTCAGATTCGACACGTGAAAAACGTTGTGAACTGCACCGAGTTCCGCTGGTAAGTTTAGTCTGTAGGCCACCCTGCCTATTTTCTCAATGACCTCGAAAGGTCCAACGTATCGTGGGTTAAGTTTACCGCGTTTACCAAAACGAACCACACCCTTCCAGGGTGAAACTTTGAGTAGTACCCGCTCCCCAACCTGGAGCTCAAGTGGTTTCCTGCCCATGTCGGCGTAAACTTTCTGACGTTCACGAGCGGCCGTCATGCGTTTTCGTATCTGAGCGATTTGCTCGGTTGTATCTACCACATATTCTGGACCAGTGATCTGACTATCTCCCACCTCTGCCCAGCAAAGAGGAGACCGGCATTTACGTCCGTACAATGCCTCAAACGGAGCAGCTCCAATGCTGGTGTGGTAGCTGTTATTGTACGAGAATTCCACAAGTGGCAGATGCTTTTCCCAGCGGTTGCCAAAGTCGATTACACATGCACGAAGCATGTCTTCTAAGGTTTGAATAGTGCGTTCGGACTGCCCGTCCGTCTGAGGGTGATACGCTGTGCTCATGTCTAATCGTGAGCCGAAGGATTTGTGCATTGCTTGCCACAGCTCTGAAGTAAAACGTGCATCTCGATCTGAGATGATAGAGGTGGGCACCCCGTGCCTCGAAACAACTTCCTTGAGGTATATTTCTGCAAGAGTGGAGAACTTATCCGTCTCCTTGATAGCCAGGAAGTGTGCAGATTTTGTGAGTCGATCCACGATCACCCAAATAGTATCGTTCCCGCGCTGGGATCTAGGCAGGCTAGTAACAAAGTCCATGGAAATTTGCTCCCATTTCCATTGAGGTATCTCTGGTTGTTGGAGTAGGCCTGATGGTTTCTGGTATTCCGACTTGACTCTCGCACAAGTCAAACACTTGCTGACGTAGGTCGCTATGTGGGCTTTCATGCTAGGCCACCAATACGTAGTTTTGATGTCGTGGTACATTTTATCCGATCCAGGATGTACCGAGTAGCGAGACTTGTGTGCTTCGTCCATCACAAGCTCTCGTAGGTTGCCATAGAGTGGGACCCAAACGCGTCCCGTTACGTAGTAAGCACCGTCTTCCTTCTGTTCTAATCGTTGCCTTGATCCGCGTAGGGCTTCAGCCCTGACGTTCTCTGGTTTCAATGCTTCTATCTGAGCAGCTCGTATCTGGGAGGGAAGGTTAGAATGGATCGTGAGTTGTAAAGCTCGCACGCGCTTCGGCGCAATGTCCTTTCGACTGAGAGCGTCGGCCACAACATTGGCCTTGCCCGGGTGATACCTGATTGAGCACTCGTAGTCATTTAGTAGTTCGACCCACCGTCGTTGTCGCATATTCAGTTCCTTCTGCTTGAAGATGTGCTCGAGGCTCCTGTGGTCGGTGTAGATGGCGCACTTGGTACCATACAGGTAATGCCGCCATAACTTAAGTGCAAAAACAACAGCTCCCAGCTCTAAGTCGTGCGTAGTGTAGTTCTTTTCATGAACTTTAAGTTGGCGTGAGGCGTAGGCTATAACTTTGTCTCGTTGCATCAACACGCAACCAAGACCCTGAATTGATGCGTCGCAGTAAACCACAAAGTCGTCTGTGCCCTCTGGCAAGGAAAGGATAGGTGCGCTACAAAGTCTATCCTTTAGATGCTGAAATGCCAACTCCTGTGCGTTCCCCCAGCGATAAACAACGCCCTTCTGCGTTAGTGAGGTGAGAGGTTGTGCAATCTTAGAAAAATCCTTTATGAATCTCCGGTAGTATCCCGCCAAACCCAAGAATTGGCGAATTTCCTTTGGTGTACGAGGTGCAGGCCAGTTCTTTATCGAGTCTACCTTGGATGGATCAACGTGAATCCCATCCTTGTTTACCACGTGGCCTAGGAAATGGACTTCTCGAAGCCAGAAGTCGCATTTCGAGAACTTTGCATAAAGCTGTTCTGTTCGAAGGAGTTCCAGAATAAGTCGCAGATGTTGCTCGTGTTCCTCCCGACTCATAGAATAGATCAGGATGTCGTCGATGAAGACTATAACGAACTTGTCCAGGTAAGGCTTGCACACTCGGTTCATCAAGTCCATGAAAACCGCAGGTGCATTTGTCATCCCAAAAGGCATGACCAAAAACTCATAGTGTCCGTAACGTGTTCTAAAAGCTGTCTTGGAGACGTCCTCTTCCCGGACTCTCAGCTGGTGATAACCCGATCTCAAATCAATCTTCGAATAGTAGCTCGACCCTTGCAGCTGGTCGAACAAGTCGTCGATACGCGGTAGAGGATAACGATTCTTCACCGTCACCTTGTTGAGTTCCCGGTAGTCGATGCACATTCTGAAAGTACCATCTTTCTTCTTCACAAATAGTACTGGAGCTCCCCAGGGCGATGAGCTAGGACGAATAAAACCCTTATCTAGGAGCTCTTGTAGTTGCGTGGAGAGTTCCTTCAACTCTGATGGGGCTAAACGATAAGGTGCACGAGCTATAGGCGCAGCTCCAGGAGCTAGTTCGATCTGAAACTCGACTTGGCGATGAGGCGGAAGACCAGGTAATTCCTCAGGAAATACCTCTGGATAATCGCGTACAACTGGGAAATCTTCTATCTTCTTCTCTTTTTCTGAGGTGTCAGTCACGAGAGCCAAAATGACAGTGTGGCCCTTTCGCAAGCACTTTTGGGCCTTAAGGAGAGAAATGACGTTCTCAACAGCACTCCTCTTGTCGCCATGAATCATGAGAGGTTCACCATCGGGACCTGGAATACGGACAACCTTCTCGTTGCAAAGAATCTCTGCTCGGTGTTGGGACAACCAATCCATCCCAATGACAACGTCGAAACTACCCAAGACGATAGGAATGAGGTCGATAGAGAAGGTATGGTCAGCGAGAATAACCTTACAACCCTTGACTATGTGCGTGGCTTCTAAACTCTTACCATTTGCTAGCTCTACGGTGTGCTTGTTGTTCAAAGGTGTTGGAATACGCTTAAGCATTCGACTAACTTCTAGTGACATGTAGCTAGTATCGGCACCCGAATCAAATAAAACTGAAACATAAAAGTCGTCGAGAAGGAACTTACCCGCCACAACATTGGGGTCATTCCTTGCTTCACCTTGGCCGATCACAAACATCCGCCCCCTGGCGCCATTGTTGTTGTTGTTCCCATTGTTACCATTCCCCTGATTGTTGTTATTGTTGTTGTTGTTGTTCTGGTTCCTGTTCAGTTGGGGACAATCTCTCTTGAAGTGGCCCTCAGCTCCACACTGAAAGCACCCTTTGTTATCACCTTGCTGCTGCTGCTGGCGCTGGTTCTGTTGAGCTTGCTGACGATTCTGATTGGCGGGGTATAAGCTCCTGCAATCCTTTGCAGCGTGACCAGGCTTGTTGCACCGATGACAGTTGCCCCTGGTGCATGGCCCGCTGTGGTGCAGGCTGCAGCGATTGCATTTGGGGTGATTTCCTTTGTACCCACCATGGCTTTGACCACCAGACGATTGCTGATTAGGGCTCTTGTAGTCATCAGTCTTCCTCTGCTGAGACTGGGACTGAACGGAAGTCGAACCCTTACTTGAAGTTCCATCCCATTTTCGTTTGTTGCCACTAGAGGTACCAGAAGTAGTTGCAGCACCTATGCGTTTTGGTAACTTGTTCTGCTCCACCGCCTGATCCGTAAGACGGTGAGCCAACTGAACAGTTTGCTGGTTGGTGGCGAGGTTCGCTGAAGTCACATGACTTTGGATTTCTGGCACTAAGCCCTGAAGAAATAGTTCGATGCGTTTGATGGGAGGATCCACCATAGTAGGGCACAGAATTGCCAGTTCGTTCGACCTTTTCACATAAGCTTCAATTTCGGACCCCGTCATCTTGAGGTTGAAGAATTCCACCTCGAGTTTGTGAATCTCATCACGACTGCAGTATTGTTCTCTGATCATTTCCTTAAAAGTTTCCCAAGGGGTGGCGTTGGCGGCAACCAACCCTAGCATTTGAACCTGAGCGTTCCACCATGTGAGGGCTAAACCCTCAAGAGTACCAGTAGCATACTTCACCCTGCGCGCCTCAGGGCATTCGCACATTTCGAAGACCGATTCTAGTTTCTCAAACCAGTGTAGGAGACCTACTGCTCCTTCAGTGCCGCTAAACGTAGTTGGTCGGCAGTCCATGAAAGTCTTAAAAGTGCACACGGGTGGTTGAATATGCTGACCTATCGTGGGTGAAAGAAAAGACAGAGTTTAACACAAAGGTTGGTTCACGAGAGTAGGATCCTAAAGATCCTAGAATGAGTTCGGACTGCAGGATATACCTCCTGCGTGTGCAGCTGCAAGTGCTGCGGCAACTCGTTCGTTGATCAGAGCCGTCAACTGGGCTTGTGTTAGGTTAACGCGTCCAGACATGATCTTCATATCAAGAAGAACGTGAGTGAGAGGGGTTTGCGAAGGTACGACGATAAAATAGAGCAAGCACGCACGTGTTCAAGCAACAGTAGTTATACTAACCAAGCATACCATAAGCAATGTACTATGTAACTAACAAGTAGGCAATATATACACAGATCATATCACCTAGAATGTCGAGCCTTGCATGTAGAGTGAAGCATCGTTGTGGACCGTTGAGCACTGTACAGGTTATAGTCTGGTTTTAACAAAAACGTTTTCCCCTTTATTAAAACCAAGTTCACTATAACCAATGGCTCTGATACCAATCTGTCACACCCCCAAAATCCACCTGCGGAATACCACCGCTTGGAGGCGTGACTGACCAGGATCCAGCCACCAATCATATTGAACAAGCATATAAGTAGTTATAAAAATCCACCCAATACAATTGGTGTTCAAACAAAACATAGTTAAGTTGCAAGCGGAAGCATAAGTCTTAAATCAAAACATAAGTTTAATTGTTTCATGGTTTAACATGGCACACAGTCGTCCATGTCCCACAACGATCCTCCTCCATGCAAGCTCCAGTTGAGAACCTAAGGACCTGCAAAGCATGTAGTAACGAGTCAACAACTAGTTGAGTGAGTTCACGGTTGGGTGTTCGTTTTAAGTTGTTTCGAAAACAGTTTCCTTTAGCTGGCATCCTGCCGTGGGGGTTACCCCATAGTTAAAAACGTGACTTGTTCATCCCCGGTTACTCTGGCTATCCAGCCGTGGGGGCTACCCCGTGTTAGTTATCTGGCATTTCGGCCGTGGGGGCTACCCCATGTATACACTAGACTCGTTACCATATCGACTGCTGACTGTAGTCATGTTTATGTGCCCTGAAACTGTCAATGTCTATCAGCATTGACGTGCCCCAGATCCATTAGTTCACGCCCGTCCTCTGCGGCACGGTGTGAGGTTTGTCAAACCTAAATAGCGCTATCTAACTAATGACCCGCTCGCCATTGGCCCGGCGATTAAGTCGATATAAAAAGGAGGGACTTCGTGATAGAGTTTTGGTCTAGTACGAGTTATCTGTCCGTGAGGACGAGGAATTACATTCCTGAACCTTTGCTGTCCTACCCAAGGAGGACGAGGAACCCAGTTCCTTAACCCCATTCCCAACCCAGGGAATCCCATGCTTTGTAGAGGGTGTGAACTCACCTTGGTTTGCTCGGTAGAAACACAGAAAAGTCAAACAAGCAATGTTGAGGCTACTCACGTCCTACCATAGTTGTATCATACAAGTCAGGTTCCAACCATGTATTGCACGTATGTTCTACACGTATGCTAGCACGTTGCATGCAAGTTCATCTATAGCAGCCCAAATAATCGTTCATAAACAACAGTACGTATGAGGTCCGTGTAGTAGGCCCAAAGGTCCGGCCCAAACAATTAAGTCCGAAATGAGGTGCAAGCCCAAACAGCGAGTATCCGTGTATAGTCTCGAGTCGCAACTAGGTGTTTGCGACTCGCAACCGGAGTCGCAACCATGGTTTCGGTTCATGCTGTCTTGGTTACGAGTCGCAACCGGACTCGCAACAATGGTTTCGAGTCACAAAGTTGGTGTGCTGATCATGTGTGGTTTCGAGTCGCAACCAGGTGTTTGCGACTCGCAACCGGTGTCGCAATCGGGGATCTCGACTCGTTGTGCTTGGTTTCGAGTCGCAACTGATGGTTTCGGTTGGACAGGAGCTGATTCGGTACAGTGTACTACCCACTAACATTCTGATTTCATGTAACAGTTTGTACTATCCAACCAAAATCCTTAAACATGTTTCTTGTCTAGCAAATTACTAAAAATGGATCAAACATATCAGATTTCAAATATTCAACATGTTCATATGATATTCAACAAGTTCTTCATGTGTTCATCATGTTCATCTTGTTCTTCAATATTCAAGTAGTTCATCTTCATTCCTATGAACCTAGGTCTAACAAGAATCATGAACAACTTATCAACAAATCACCCTAATAGCAAGCTTTCGGTTCTTAACACAAGAGTACACAATCCGATTTATATGAACATCAACAACTAGTGTTTTAGACTACATTTAAACACAAAACATCATGAGTTCATTATGCCACATATCCGAAATCAAAGCATGTTCCGATTATCAACATCATACACACGATTCACAAGCACATCATCATTGTACAAACGGTTCTAGTTCAATCATGTCATCCATAACATCAAACATCATAAACACTAACCAACAAACATCATAAACACTAACAAGCATCATAAACACTAACAAGCATCATAAACACTAACAAACATCATAAACACTAACCGGTTGTGAGGTGGTGAAAGATGAAGCTTTGTTTGGTGTGAACAAGCAAATCCGAGAAATCCTTTTGAGGTCGGTTGGTTTGATCCGAGAAGAAGGAGAAGAGTGTGATGCTTGGTGTCTAGGGTTTTAGTGAGAGAATGGAGAGTGTGTGTGTAGAGGAGAGTATGAGTGTTATCAAAATGGCAACATGTCTAACTATCAAGTTTATATATCCGCTCCTAGTAATACACCCTAGTGGGCTCTCGGATAGGCTAAGTGTGGGTGTGTGGCCCAACCGGCCCAATGTTGCATCGTTCACTTGAGACCACATGGTCTCGAGTCGGGTTCTTGTGTCTCGGTTCATATATACATACATCGCATACTCACAAGCACACACAAATAACACATAATCACGTAAAGGTTCATTTGTCATTAATCACATAAGCTAACTAGCCACGTGTTTAAGCATACACGAAAGGTTCTAGATTTCGAGTTGTCACACACATCACCACTTCATTCACTGTGACCTGCTCATTCTCACACGAAAGAAACGCAGTAGCAGAGTCGCTAGAAGCGTTGTGAGATGAAGAAGATGCAAGCCCATTGTAAATCGTTGGATCTTGAACCTGATCATATCCAGTGTCCTTCTTCTTCATACTGAGCTCATAAGCTCTCAGCTTGCCAACTACTTCTTCCAGCTCCTTTGTCTCATAATCTGCTTCACCCTTGATCATGAGAGTGTAGATATCCCACTTGGTAGGTAAGGCATCGAGCAGCTTGTCATTCTTTTCTACGTCAATATAGCAATCAATCTTATAGTTTTCCATTTCTGACATCAGATGATAGTAACGAGTGATGATGTCCTCAAGTGACTCATGCTTCATGTGCTTGAAAATAGCAAATTGCTTCTTCAGTAGATCAATCTTGTTTTTCTTAACATCTGCATTTCCTGCATATCGTTTTTCTAATGCATCCCACATATCTTTTGAATTTGTGTACTTTGTGAATGTATGCTTGATGCTATCAGGTAACGACATTTTAATAGCAGCCAATGCTCTCTTTTCAGCCTCATACATCTTTTTATCATTCTCTTCCATGTTCACATAGGCTGTTCTGCGTGGTCTGCCCTCAAAGTCGTGAGTAGGATTTGTGTACCCATCTTCAATACATATCCACATGCGCATGTCTTGATATTCAATGAAGGATTGGAAACGATCCTTCCATGTCAAATAATTCTCCACCTTCATCATCTTAGGCGGTTTGTTGGTAGTGCCAACCTCATGCTCCATTCTCAACAGCTCATTCAAACTAGACATGTTCGACATTTTAACGTTGCAGACTGTTAAAACCGTACAAAATTTCTCCGAAAACAGTGGTTACCAAATTACACCGTTAGAATCGTCTCGAAAAGACGAATCCAATGATATCTAATGTCGAAAACCGAATTCGGGGTTTTCCAGAGTCATTCAACGGTCCAAACGGTTCTGTCTAACGAGCTACGGGTCAATTTCTATTTGCAAAACACTGAAATTTTATCGACGCTTCGCAACTGAAATTCCACCTATTAATTTCGCTGGTTTTAAATTTGCTGAGTTAATTTCGCTGGTTACTGATTAAATTCGCTGGGTTAGTGATTAAATTCGCTGGGTCTGTTACTTGTTCAAATTCGCTGGTCAAAATTCGCGATTACGACGACCTGTAAAGTCGCCGAAAAACCGTACTAATTTCGCTGTGGAAAATTATACGGTTACCAAAGTCGCCTTTGGATTTAACTTCGCCGTTCACCGAGATATGAGGTCTCAAATTCGCTGATCAGTCTGCAAAATTGTTAAAATCGCCCAGTAATCTTGGAAACTCAATCTGTTCGAAATTCTGAAGATTTTCCAACACAAATCTGCAAAATCAGAAAAACTAATCAGCTCAAAATTTTCAAAAATTATGAAGAACAGATTGAAAACCACGAAGAACACGAAGAACAGTCTTCGAATCTTCAAGAAATTCAGCCAAAAATTCTTCCAGAATCAATCAAAAACTTTCCTGGAAACCCTGAAACCTGCAAAACAGCACTCAAACAAACCAGAAGATCAAAACAGCCAACAAAATTCAAAAAATTCTATCAAAAATTTCGAAAATTTCAAAAACCCTAATTTTCAGGTTTCAAAAATTTCGAAAAAAACTCCCTGTTTCTCCAAGAACAATTCTGAACCGAGCCTCCAAGAGCCTAATGCTCTGATACCAATTGTAGGTCCCCTATTCGTATGGATCTTCAACAGAATTGTCAATCCGATCAAGAGTGCGGAATCCTCTTGATCAGAATAAGCAGAAAACGTGTAGGAAACAGAAACAACAAGACACTTTCAAACCGGGTTTCTATTGATTATCGATTACAAGAATTATAATCAATCAAACCCTAACCAACTCTCTGAATTTCGTCCAAGACAAGTCTCTCACGAAATTCTATCTCTCACACACTATTCTGGCTGATTAACCTAAACCCTAAAGCCTAACCTTGTTTATATAACACAAGGTTTCAACATTAGGCTGGGTTTACTACATGGACTAGGCCCAAATCGTCCCCCTAGACCCAATGTGGGTTTTGTTTAGCCCAAACTCTATCAACTCATTAATACAAAGCTAAACCCGCTAACTGTTTATCGTTTATCTAATTACACGATATCCAAAGACCAAATCTAAGCTGTTGTCACAAACATGCACCAACAAGTTGACCACGCCCCCGTGTCCGCTGAGCACGACCCCGTGGTGCAGAAGAATCTTTGTACTATGCAGATTTGCTGGATTGTGCGAATCTTATAATTGACCACGGCCCCGTGTCCGCTGAGCACGGCCCCGTGGTGGGCAATAGAAGCTTCTACCATTTCGTCTTTTCTGCTGACACTTGGGTACGCCCCCGTGCTGGCTGAGCACGGGGCGTGTTCAGGCTTCTGATCTCTTGTTTTGCTTGGGAAGATGCTGTCGTGGGGTCGGGCATGCCACGTCTTGTTCCTTTTCTTGTATTTATGTTAGATTTTGATGTCTTTTTGCTTATTTTGTTAATTTGAGCTCATTTAATCCTGAAAATACAAAAGGAAGACAAAAGCACACTTTTTCCAACATTAGTACTAAAAAAGGGTTAGTTTTATGCCTCATTTGATGAAATTTATATGTTGCATTTTTAACACATCACTACCTCTGAAACTCCCAGTGACAACAAACGTAAATGGGATGGAGCTTCAAGCATAGGTTCAACTTCTGTTCAGTCCCAGTCGCAGCAGAGAAGAACTGAAGATTATAAGAGCCCTGGTCAGCAATTTTCTGGTAGCTAAGGGCAAAGTGGTTATCGAGGGAACCTTCCAAAGTGCAACAGATGCAACAAACATCATAATGGTCAGTGCAACAAGATTCGTTGCCAGAGGTGTCTCAAGATGGGTCACGAAGCTAAGGATTGTAGGAGCTTACGACCTGTGAATCAGAACCAGCGACAACAACCACCAGCTCCACAAGACCAGCAGCAGCAACAACGAGACAACAAAGGGTGCTTTCAGTGTGGAGCTGAAGGCCACTTCAAGAGAGATTGTCCCCAACTGATCAGGAACCATAACAACAACAACAATAACAACAACAACCAGGGGAATGGAAATAACGGGGGTAACAACGACAATGGTGCAAGGGGTCGTGTGTTCGTTATTGGTCAGGGAGAAGCGAGGAATGATCCCAATGTTGTGACGGGTAAGTTCCTTCTCGACGACTTTTATGTTACAGTCTTATTTGATTCGGGTGCTGATACTAGCTACGTGTCTTTAAAAGTTAGCCAAATGCTTAAGCGTACCCCAACACCTTTGAACCCCAAGCACACAGTAGACTTAGCTAATGGTAAAAGTTTAGAGGTCATCCACATAGTTAAGGGTTGTAATCTTGTTCTTGCTGATCATACTTTCTCAATCGACCTCCTTCCTATCACTCTGGGTAGTTTCGACGTTGTCATAGGGATGGACTGGTTATCCCAACACCAAGCAGAGATTCTTTGTAATGAAAAGATTGTCCGTATTCCTCGCCCAGGTGATGAACCACTCATGATTCGTGGCGACAAGAGTGGTGCTGTTGTGAGCATCATCTCTTTCCTTAAGGCCCAGAAGTGTTTGCGTAAGGGCCACACTGCTATTCTGGCTCTCGTTACTGACACCTCGAAGAAAGAGTAGAAGATAGAAGATTTTCCAATTGTACGCGACTATCCTGAGGTATTCCCTGAGGAATTGCCTGGCCTTCCGCCTCATCGCCAGGTCGAGTTCCAAATCGAGCTAGCTCCTGGAGCAGCGCCCATAGCTCGAGCACCCTATTATTTAGCCCCATCAGAACTAAAAGAGCTATCTACGCAACTACAAGAACTCTTGGATAAGGGTTTTATTCGTCCTAGCTCTTCGCCCTGGGGAGCTCCAGTGCTATTCGTGAAGAAGAAAGACGCTACGTTCAGAATGTGCATCGACTACCGTGAACTGAACAAGGTGACTGTGAAGAATCGCTATCCTCTTCCACGCATTGACGACTTATTCGACCAGTTGCAAGGGTCGAGCTACTACTCAAAGATTGATTTGAGATCAGGATACCACCAGCTGAGAGTCCGAGAAGAGGATGTCTCTAAAACAGCTCTTAGAACCCGTTATGGACATTATGAGTTTTTGGTTATGCCTTTTGGGCTGACAAACGCACCTGCGGTTTTCATGGACCTCATGAATCGAGTGTGCAAGCCTTACCTAGACAAGTTCGTCATAGTTTTCATCGACGACATTCTAATCTATTCGAAGAGTCAGGAGGAACACGAGCAGCATCTACGACTCATTTTGGAACTCCTTCGAACAGAACAGCTGTACGCCAAGTTTTCAAAATGCGACTTCTGGCTTCGTGAAGTCCATTTCTTAGGCCATGTGGTGAACAAGGATGGGATTCACGTTGATCTATCCAAGGTAGATTCGATCAAGAGCTAGCCTGCACCTCGTACGCCAACGAAAATTCGCCAATTCTTGGGCTTGGTAGGTTACTACAGAAGGTTCATCAAGGACTTCTCCAAGATTGCACAGCCTCTTACCTCCCTAACGCAAAAAGGCGTTGTTTATCGATGGGGAAATGCACAGGAATTAGTATTTCAGCATTTAAAGGATAGACTTTGCAGTGCACCTATCCTTTCATTGCCAGAGGGCACAGACGACTTTGTAGTTTACTGCGACGCCTCCATTCAGGGTCTTGGTTGTGTATTGATGCAACGGGATAAAGTTATAGCCTACGCCTCACGTCAGCTTAAGGTTCATGAAAGGAACTACACTACACACGATCTAGAGCTGGGAGCTGTTGTTTTTGCACTTAAGATATGGAGACACTACCTTTACGGTACCAAGTGCGCCATCTACACAGATCATAGGAGTCTCGAGCATATCTTCAAACAGAAGGAACTGAATATGCGACAACGACGATGGGTCGAGCTACTGAATGACTACGAATGCTCGATCAGATACCACCCGGGCAAAGCCAATGTTGTGGCTGACGCCCTCAGTCGAAAGGACACTGCGCCTAAGCGCGTACGAGCTTTACAACTCACTATACAGTCTAGTCTTCCTTCTCAGTTACGAAATGCTCAGGTAGAAGCATTGAAACCAGAAAACGTCAGGGCTGAAGCCCTACGCGGCTCAAGGCAACGCTTAGAACAGAAGGAAGACGGTGCTTACTATGTCACAGGATGCATTTGGGTCCCACTTTATGGCAACCTACGAGAGCTTGTGATGGATGAGGCACACAAGTCTCGCTACTCAGTACATCCTGGTTCAGATAAGATGTACCACGATATCAAAACTACATATTGGTG
The DNA here is from genome assembly GCA_030545235.1 of Helianthus tuberosus. Taxonomy (NCBI): domain Eukaryota; kingdom Viridiplantae; phylum Streptophyta; class Magnoliopsida; order Asterales; family Asteraceae; genus Helianthus; species Helianthus tuberosus. Next base: position 46,136,532 of record CM060414.1, on the reverse strand, counting down.
GCCTAGTATGAAAGCTCACATAGCAACGTACGTTAGCAAGTGCTTGACTTGTGTGAGAGTCAAGTCGGAATATCAGAAACCTTCAGGCCTACTCCAACAACCAGAAATACCACAATGGAAATGGGAGCAAATTTCCATGGATTTTGTTACTGGCCTGCCTAGATCTCAACGTGGTAACGATACTATTTGGGTGATCGTGGATCGACTCACAAAGTCTGCTCATTTCTTGGCTATCAAGGAAACGGATAAGTTCTCCACACTAGCAGACGTATATCTTAAGGAAGTTGTCTCGAGGCACGGAGTGCCCACCTCTATTATCTCTGATCATGATGCACGCTTTACTTCAGAACTATGGCAAGCAATGCACGAGTCTTTTGGCTCACGTTTAGATATGAGCACAGCTTATCACCCGCAAACAGATGGGCAGTTTGAACGCACCATCTAGACCCTTGAAGACATGCTTAGGGCATGTGTAATTGACTTTGGCAACGGCTGGGAGAAGCATATGCCACTTGTGGAATTTTCGTACAATAACGGCTACCACACCAGCATTAAAGCTACTCCATTTGAGGCATTGTACGGACGTAAATGCCGGTCACCTCTTTGTTGGGCAGAGGTGGGGGATAGTCAGATTACTGGTCCAGAACTTGTGGTAGACACAACAGAGCGAATTGCTCAAATACGACAATGAATGGTGGCAGCTCGTGACCGTCAGAAAAGTTACGCCGATAAGGACAGGAAACCACTCGAGCTCCAGGTTGGGGAGCGAGTGCTACTCAAAGTTTCACCCTGGAAGGGTGTGGTTCATTTTGGTAAACGAGGCAAACTTAACCCACGATACGTCGGACCTTTCGAAGTCATCGAGAAAATAGGCAAAGTGGCCTACAAACTGAACTTACCAGTAGAACTTAGTGCAGTTCACAACGTTTTCCATGTGTCGAATCTGAAGAAGTGTCTGTCAGATGAGACCCACATAGTTCCTTTGAAGGAGCTTACTAACGACGAGCAATTACGATTCGTCGAGGAACCAGTTGAAATCACGGACCGGGATGTTAAGGTCCTCAAGCATACTAGAATACCTCTCGTTCGAGTTCGTTGGAACTCCCGTCGCGGCCCAGAGTTCAATTGGGAACGCGAAGATCAGATGAAACAAAAGTATCCCCAACTATTTGCAAACAGTACAACCACTACTGACGCCGAAGCTATGAAATTTCGGGTCGAAATTCCAGATCACCGGGGGGAGGATGTGACACCCCAGGAAAACCAGGAAAACCATACAACTTAACTAGCTTCCTCAGTGAGTACGTACCAAATTTCGGGACGAAATTTCTTTCAACTTGGGGATAATGTGACAACTCGTATTTCCGAACCTATCTTTGAACTTTAATGTAACGTTTGTGACTATATGAACTTGGTTGATTAATTGAATGTCATGATTTTGTGTTTATGTGAACGTATGTATGATGTAAACGCACAACACTCACCCGATCGCACAAGCCATTCGGGCTGCACAACTTGTACTCGGACCTATAGGGCAGCCCAAGTTTGGGTTCGGCCCATCCCCATTAGTCGATTAACACATGGGGTGTTAGTACCCATCTCACATTTTAGCAAAACACCACAAACCCTAGCTTTCTCTCATCCTCTCTCTCAAACTTGACGGCAAGCATTCCCTCATCATCGAAGATCTTAGCATTCGAATCATCCTTGTTCATTCTCTAATCGGTTAGTATGTTAACTACTTGCTTCCATGATTGTATGATGTTATGCTATATATGCTCGACATGATGATGTAGGAATAATGTATGATTGATGATGCTTGTATGATGATTTGATATATTGCTAGGTGTTCGAATATATGTTACTCGGATTTGATAATATGAACAAACTGTCTTACAATTTTAGGGTTTGATATATGCTTGATGTTGATCTAGAAGAAATCGGTTCACATGCATAGTGTTGTAGATCGACATAGGGTTGTTAATCACATGAGGGTGTTAATGATCTAGAATAAAAAAATATATATATATTCTCGGCTGTGATTGTGTTTATATTAGACGAATTGTTGTGATGATATGTTCGAGGGTATGCTAGGAAAATCAAGGACACAAATCTGTTAATATGTTGAAGTTGTGTTTGATGTTCATGTTATGAATATGCCTAGGGTTCTTATGAATCATTAGTAAATTGTTTGGTTTGATCGATCACTAGTTGGATGGAAACTGTTGATTGATTTATTGTAAATTTGGAAACTATTGAATAGATGTAACTGAATGCATGAATCACGAAAATTAGTTATCCAGTCGCACAAGACCTCTTGGTCGCACAAGAGGTCCATTCGCACAAGAAGCCTAGTCGCACAAGTCATCTGGTCGCACAAGATGACCTGATCGCACAAGAGGTTCCCAGCCGCACAAGGCTGTTGGATCGCACAAGTTGTATGTTTGTTTAACTGTTTGGGCCGAATGATCATGTTGGGCTGGGCTAGTTCTAATCGCACAACCCAACCGGATCGTGCAAGATGTCCGGATCGCACAAGCTTAGATTTAATTGATTTGGGCCGTGTTCATGTTTCTAATTCTGTTGGGTATTTTGATATTGGGCCGGGTATTAGTGGGCTCCAACGGATGACTCGCACAAGGCCACCAAGCTTGTGCGAGCCCAATCTTGAATACGTCATAAGTGTTGAACGTGATGATGTGTGTTGCCATGATCTGTGTGTGTTTCTTATATGCTACCTTATGTGATACTTATGTGCAAACCAAAACCTGACTTGTATGGTAACCATGTTAGGACGTGGTTGACCACTAGCAGCTAGACTTGACCTTTCTGTGTATCTGCCGAGCAAACCAAGGTGAGTTCACACTAGCCAAGGCACGGGATTCCCAGGGGTTGGGAATGGGATTGGATAACTACTCGTACAACCATTACTATTAAACTGATTATTACTGTCCTTGGATTGAAGGGCACGTACGTAAAACCTACGTACAGTTATACTTACTATTGTCCTCGGATTGAAGGGAACGTATGTAAAGCCTACGTACACGATCTTAATACCATCAACTCTATCAAAGGAAGTCCCTCAATTATCGACTTAATCGCCGAGGCCTATGGCGAGCGGGTCATTAGTTAATAGCGCTATTAGGTTTAACAAACCTCACACCGTGCCAGTCGGACGGGCGTGTGCTAATGGACTATGGGCAAAGGGTCAATGCTGATAGACATTGACTTAGGGCACCTCTTACATTTTCATAGTAGTCGATACGCGTGGTCTTGTAACACATGGGAAGCCCCCACTAATCATCGCACACATGCCAGGATTGGCCGCGATAAGGATTAATACGATACATGGTTTACAAAAAGAACATACGATTTATGAAATGAATACTATAACCAAACAACCAACTGTGAACTCGCTCGACTTTGTTGTTGATTCGTTGCTACATGCCTTGCAGGTCATTAGGTACTCATGGAGCTTGCACAGGGAGGAACAGTCGTTGTGGGACATGGCAGTGTGTGCCATGCTTTAAACATTACTTTATTTCAAACTTAATACTTGCTATGGGTTTTACAATTACGCTTCCGCTAAACACTTAACTATGCTTTGGTTTTTTGGACACCTTTCATATTGTTTGGTTGAATTATGTTTACTTACATGCTTGTTCAATATGATTGGTGGCTTGATCCTGGTCAGTCACGCCTCCAAGCGGTGATACTCCGCATGTGGATTTTTGGGGGTGTGACAGTTTACAGCTGTTAACCACTCAAAACTCACCCACACTTGCCCTTTCCTGCTCATGAGGGGCCATTTTGAGTTACCATAAGGTTGCAACAAGTGTAGGGACAAGATCAAAGCACGTTATTCAATAAACGATCCTAACGGTTCCAACATTCCTATAAATACCCATCCATTTCAACCCCAAAAACCCACACCTTTGAAATCTGAATTTGCTCTCTAAGTTGTTATGTTTAACACTTCATACCTGAGAATATTTGGATTCAAACCTTCCGTTCTTGGACCCTTTGTAAGTGTTCCTTCGTTCTTTTATTCTTTTAGCGTTAAAGTCAAACTTTGTTTGACTTTTGGCATTGACCAGTTTATGGTCAACGCGAAGTTCATTTGAACTTCATAACGTGAGCGTAATCACGATGGTTATAGTCCCTAGTGACTATACCTACTGATTACCACGTTATCAAGGCTCAGTGACGAGTCGTAGTTTCGGCCAAAATACGTATTCTTGCGTATTTTGTAACCAGACTACCCTTAGATATCAAAACCGTTTGTTTTGATACCAAACCTATTTTCTAAACTTAGTTAAGCATGTTTTAACATGCTTAGCTCGTCACTATTAGTTTAGTGCTTATATAGGGTCGTAAGGTAAGCGATCTAAACAATCGCTTATACTTTCGAACCCGACCCGTTTGGTCGATCATTAGGATCCGACCAAACACATTAGGTGACCATAGTTGTATAGGGAATAACCTTCCGAGGTTATACCTTATGGTCACATCGTTTGAGTAGTTGTATGATAGGTAGTATATATGCGTTAGGTAAATTACCAAAATGCCCTTTTAACGCCAAAATTCATTTTAAGCATATGTAACATAACTTTGGTATCTAAACTGATTTGGTAACTATATTAGACATGTTAAGGCATATTTTACTTATCATAGGGCTAGTTAGGCGCTCCGAACGCGTTTCACGCGAACGACGCGTTAAAGTAGCATAAGCTACCTAAACGGGTCGTAATGGGTCATAAGCACTTAGGTTAGGTTTCATTTTAGTATGTAGGCTTTGTTAAACCATATTACACGAGTCTCCATACTCGTTTGGTTTACGAACCCTCATTCTATCAAATCCTCCGATTTAGGTCCGGTATATTAACATAGTTACCTATATTAGGTGTCGTTTGATATCTGTGATCTCTAGCATTGTTTGGTTGTTACTCAAGGACTACTAAGCAATCTCAAGTGAGTACATAGACCCCTCTTTTACTGTTTTCAAACTGTTTTGGGGTGAAACACATGTGCCTACTTGTTACTTTCAAGCTTTCCTGTTTTCACATCATATGCTTGCTATGTTCATTAGTACACTTATAGTACATGATTTACTTTACATTTCTGCTATGTATGTTGACTGATAGCATGCTAGTACATTGATTTACATGACTTTTCTGCTTCGTATGTTAACTTAGCATACTTAGTACATTGTTTTCATATAACATGTTCACATTTGCTATGACATTTGGTTTGCACAAACGGGACTTATATACGTTCATTAACATTAGCTACGCCGCTCGGTAGTAAGTACTGGTACCATAGGACTTGACAAATCCCATTCCTGACATCCCGGGTTTGTTTGGATGTAAGGAAAGACTGAATCCGAAAACATTTCTTTTGATAACCTTGACTTAGGGTTATCCGACTGTCTCAAGGCTTGAATGTATGCGTTAACTTACCACATAAATGTTTGTATCAATGTAATATGCATTACTTTGCAAAACATAACTTTTTGATATATTCAAAATACCTTGTTTTGTACATTCTTACATTTGGTTTATGTAACAACACATTACTTACCAGACATACATTTGCTACACATTACTTTACTACATTTGGAATATTAACATTTGATATGATTTATACAAGGACTTTTGACAATTGGTTTAAACATAGACTTTATACATTGGTGGTTTGTTTAAGTGACTTAAGTAACGAGATGTGAGTAAAATGATACAAGCATGGTGGATACGCCGCTGGTACTTCCTATATATAAGTGTTTGTATTATATTACATATCATAGCGTTAGTTAAATCATTCAATTTGGACTTATACATTTTACACAAGTAACACGATTCTCACAAGACTTTGGTTTACAAACAATTTACTTTATACAACTCATTTTACTTGGTTATGCATTTAACCATACATTATTCTTTTATTTATACATATCATTTGATCTTATCGCTTTTTAAATGATTTACAAAACAAGACAATTTACAAGGTTCACGACTGACTTTTGCTAAACAACTTCTTCTAAACTTATAAGTCATGAATCCTATTTTCACAAAACCTATGTATCTCATAGGCATTTTTATGCTGACGTGCCTATTTTCACATGTGTTTTCAGGAGCTTTTGCATAGGATGATGATCGTGACACTAGGGCGGACCTGTGCCTTAGAGACTTAAAATGAAGATAAACTTAGTTTAATTATGTTATGTACTCCTGGTTTCGTGTTAAAGACAATGTTACCCTCTTGTTGATAAATAAAACGTAACTTTAATTTCCATGGTTGTGAAACAATTAATTCTATTACAACACTCCCTGACGTTTCCGCCACGATTTGATGTTTTATGTGGTCGGGGTGTGACAGAAAAGTTGGTATCAGAGCCAATGGTTATAGGGAATTAGGTTATTAGTAATGCTTGGACCTAGACTATAACCTTTCTAGGACCCTAACACAAGTTGTCTTGTGTTTAGATCTTAAAACATGCACATCACCTATCCTTAGGTGATTATCAAAACAAGAACCCAATTTTCCGAAACGATTTTTGAAAATCAATCATCTGTTTTTAAATGATTTATTACAAGGTTTTGAACCCTCTGTTATAAGTTTTTGAACCCCTTCGAGTTTTCAAAACCTCGTCAAAGTTTTGGGTCCTAAATAGTGTGAACACGTGCAAACTGGAAGAGTGAATGCCTGTACCCTAGGTTTTATGTCTAAGGCTAGAGTGTTCGTACAAATCCACATAATCGGACCAGTCACTCTTACCTGGGAACTCTTGGGGTGAGTGTTCACTTATAGGCGAGCATGTCTTTGCGATACATTATTTTTGACCCATTTACTTTGATTAGTCACTGTGTGTCGCTTGTTTGCCTTGCGATGCGGACAAATGACCACCATCTTTGCTTTTGTTGATTTTGTTTCATCTCATCCTTTTCATTCAATCATCTCACTCGTTTCCTTCCATGTGTCCTCTTTTAGAATGCCTCCTCGACGCGAAAACCAGATAGCGACTGCCAAACTGGCAGAAATCATTGCGCAGCAAATGGCTGCTCAATTCCCAAACCTCTTTGCTCAATGGAACCAAGCCAACAACAACAACAATGCTCCATGCAATTTCAAGAATTTTAACTCGGCTAAACCACTCAAGTTTAGTGGTTCTGAGGGAGCGACTAGGCTTCTTCAATGGTTCAAGAGCATTGAGAATACTTTCCGTCACGTGCAGTGTCCTGACAATCGCAAGGTCGAGTTTTCTTCGAGTGTGTTTCAGAAGAGGGCTCTTACGTGGTGGAACGGGGTTATGAGAGATCGTGGTGCAGAAGCTGCTCTAGCACAGACATGGGCTGAACTTAGGGCCCTTATGATGAGGGAGTTCTGTCCTCGTCATGAACAGCGAGCTTTGGAGAGAGAGTTTGATGACTTGAAACAAGACAGTCGCGAGCATCGGGCGTATACTGATAGGTTTGAGGAGTTGAGTCTGCTTTGCCCAACAATGGTTACCCCACTCGACAAGGCTATCGAAAGGTACATCGATGGTCTACCTGACTCAGTACAAGACATCATTACTGATAGTAACCCTACCACACTCCGTCAGGCGATCGAGTTAGCAGCGACATTGACTGAGTCGCAGGTTCGAAAGGGAAAGCTGCACAAAAAGGGTGACAAGGGTAAGAAGCAGGCATCTGACAAAGAAGATAGCAAGAAAGGTCAAAACAAGAAGGGAAAGGATTCTGGTTCCTCAAGAGGGTCTAGGAAGCGAAAGGCTTCCCAAAAACTATGTCGTTACTGCACAGGCTCAAGCTGCACCAAATCAGCCTGCGCAACCACCCACCAAGAAGCCTTATCTTGGCAATGCACCTTTGTGCAACAGGTGTAACAACCATCACCTACCACATCTCCAATGTCGTCATTGCACTAACTGTGGGAGAATTGGTCATCTTGCCGCTACTTGTCGCATTCCTGTTAACAAGAATCAGGCCGTTCAGAACCAAGCCCAACAAGTTGCTCAGCCTCTTGCTCAGCAACAAGGTCAAGCTGCACGACCTCATTTTCCTCCTGGTTCGTGCTACAATTGTGGGGATCTGACCCACTATAGAAACCGGTGCCCAAGACTTGCAAATGCAAATCCAAATCAGAATCAAGCTCAGGCTTGAGGTCGAGTCTTCAACATGAATGCACAAGAGGCACAAGCAGACAATGAAGTGGTGAACGGTACGTTCTTTATTAATAATCAACCTGCATCTGTTCTTTTTGATTCGGGTGCCGACAAGAGTTTTGTGTCATTGTTGTGACACCTGTGTCACTTCAACCATCAAACAAATACCAAGCCATTGAAATATTGTATTTCACACTTGGGATCTGTATAAATATGTGTATCTTTTGCACATATCGACCCTTGTTTGATTTCAAGCTCTAAATCGCTTTCTGGAAGGTTATACGCGCACTGATGCGTAAATATAACCAGTTTAATGAAACGAACACTCCGGAATAGTCAAATATACTTAACATACCTTAAATAACCTTTACATAACTTAGAAATAAGTTTTAAAGGCTTTGGTATGGCAAAAACAAGTTAATTCGCTTACAGGGACTAAACTTGACAAACTGCGAAAGTATGCCAATTTGAACTGTAACGAACATTCCGGAACATGAACATAAGTTAAACATACCATAAATATCCTTTACATAGCTTAGAAATAGGCTTTGAGGGGTTCGGTATGCTAAAATAAACTTTTGGGGTCATTCAGGGACTAAAAGCATCAAAAAGTGCACAAGTTTGCATTTTCGCGCATAACTTACGTTCTGAATACATCCGGACATCCAAAAATTTATGTAAGCACTAAAATATTTTATTTTAGTGTTTGGCATAAGAAAAATCTATTCGTCACGCCATTTGGATCATTTTTCGCGCTTATGCGCATTCCGTCGTAATTAACCGAACAACGTAACCGTACGGCTAAACGAACCGACACCCGAGATATTTTTTAACACATTTTAAGTTCCCTATACTTTAACTTCATTTTATAGCTTTGAAATGGGGTTAACGGGGCTTAAACGTGTCAAAAAAAAAACGCATCGAAAACCAAGTTTTGAGGTTGCAGGGACTGAAACTGTAAATCTGCCAAACTAGGTCCTTAAGTAGGGGCCAGATGCAGCAAAATATTTTTTTCAGCTTTTAACAGCCCTTAACACTCTCCAAAGGCCAAGTGCCAAGTGTCAAACTCTTATGGTGGATGGCAAATGAGTTACCACAACTTTCCAACAAGTGTACGGCTTAGATCGTGCCCCCTTTTCCAAGAAATGATCCTAACGGTGAACCGAAAACTATAAATACCCACCTCCACCCTTCACTTTTCCTCACAAGAATCTGATCTTATGTGCTCTAAGTTGAAACCTTTGTTTCATACCAGAGCTATTTTGATCTAGATTAGCATTCGGGGACCCTTTGTAAGTGTTCCTTCGTTCTTTTATTGCTTTTCGAGTCCGAAAGTCAAACTTTGTTTGACTTTCTGCGTTGACCAGTTTATGGTCAATGCGAAGTTCGTTTGAACTTCACAACGTGATTGTAATCACGATGGTTATAGTCCCTTGTGACTATGCCTAATGATTACCACGTTGTCTAGGGTCGTAAGGGTAAGCGATCTAATAAATCGCTTATACCTTCGAACCCGACCCATTTGGTCGATCATTAGGATCCGACCAAACACATTAGGTGACCATAGTATATAGGGAATAACCTTCCAAGGTTATACCTTATGGTCACGACGTTTAGTTAGTTGTATGATAGGTAGTTTATATGCCTTAGGTAAATTACCAAAATACCCCTTTGATGCCAAAATTCATTTTAAACATATGTAACATAACTTTTGACATCTAAACTAATTTGACAACAATAGTAGACATGTTAAGGCATATATTACTTGTCATAGGACTAGTTAGGCGGTCCGAACGCGTTTCACGCGAACGAGGCGTTAAAGTAGCATAAGCTACCTAAACGGGTCGTAAAGGGTCACAAACACTTAGGTTAACTTTCGTTTTAGTATGTGGGCTTTGTTAAACCATATTACACGAGTCTCCATACTCATTTGGTTTACGAACCCTCATTCTATCCGATCCTCCGATATTAGGTCCGGTTTATTAACATAGTTACCTATATTAGGTGCCGTTTGATTCCGTGATCTCTAGCATTGCTTGGTGGTTATCTTAGGAATTATGAGCAATCTCAAGTGAGTACATAGAACCCCCTCTTTTAAATGTTTTCAAGGTGTTTATGTGAGTACATAGACCCCTCTTTTACTGTTTTCAAACTGTTTTGGGGTGGAACACATGTGCCTACTTGTTACTTTCATGCTTTTCCATGCTTTCACATCATATACTTGCTATGTTCATTATTACATTTATAGTACGTGATTTCATTACATTTTATGCTATGTATGCCCATTGTGTGCGTACTTAGTACATTGCCTTACATTACATACTATGTATGCCCATTGTGTGCGTACTTAGTACATTGTTTTACATTACATTTCATGCTATGTATGTCCATTGTGTGCATATTTAGTACATTGTTTTACATTACATTTCATGCTATGTATGTCCATTGTGTGCATACTTAGTACATTGTTTTACATTACATTTCATGCTATGTATGCCCATTGTGTGCGTACTTAGTACAGTTGTTTTCATCACATGCTTACATTTTGTTATGACATTTGGGTTGTTTACAATGGAATAATACATTCATTAACATTAGCTACGCCGTTCGTTAGTAGGTAGTGGTACCATAGGAATTGACAACTCCCGTTCCTGAAATCCTGGGTTTGTTTGGATTGGAAGGAATGACCGAATTCGATATACATAACTTAGATAAACCTTTAATTTGTTTAAGGGTTTATCGCCACAGTCTCAAGGCTTGGATGTATGCATTTTCACAATACCGCATAAATGTTTGTATCAGTAAAGCATTCATTTGTTCCACAAAACATAACTTTGATTTAAACCATGTTTTACTTCAATACCTTGTTTTTGTGCATTTTACATATGGTTTAGTTGATATATTTCACGTACCATACATGACATTTTTGGATACACATTACATGATTTACATTAGACATAAACATTTTGACATTGGTATACACAATTCATGATTTACATTAAACACAGACTTTTGATATGGTTTACACAATAACAGTTTGACATTTGATTATACATAAACAATTTACATTGGTGGTTTGGTTTGAGTAAGTGATTTAAGTAACGAGGCGTGTGTAATATGATACAAGCATGGTGGATACGCCGCTGGTACTTCCTATATATAAGTGATTGTATGGTATTACATATCGTAGCGTTATTTGAATCATTTCAATTTGGACATATAACATTTTATACAAATAACATACTTTTCACAAGACATTAATTTACAAACAACTTATTTTATACAAACTTATTTTACATGGTTATTCATTTAACCATACATTATTCTCTTATTTATACATATCATCTGATCTTATCGTTTTTCATATGATTTACAAGATAAAGCAAATTACAAGGTTCATGACTAAACATTTTCTCAAATATAAGTCATGAATTATGTTTTCACAAAACCTATGTATCTCACAGACATTTTTATGCTGACGTGCCTATTTTCATATGTGTTTTCAGGAGATGATGCATAGGACTTATCAAGACATACTTAGGCGGACCTGTGCCTTAGTGACTTAAAACGAGACAAGAACTAGTTAATTTATGTTATGTACTCTTTGGTTCTTGTTTAAAACAATGTAAACTTTCATGTTTGATTAATAAAACGAAACTTCGATTTCCATGGTTGTGAAACATTAATTCTGTTACAACACTCCCCGACGTTTCCGCCACGTTTTGTATGTTCTACGTGGTCGGGGTGTGACAGAAAAGATGGTATCAGAGCCAATGGTTATAGGGAATTAGGTTATTAGTAATGCTTTGACCCAGTCTATAACCTTTCTAGGACCCTAACGCGAGTTTACTTGCGTTTAGTCATAAAACAATACCATGACCTATCCTTAGGCGACGACCACAACAAGAACATAAATTTCAAAACCGCTTTGAAAACTAATCATCTGTTCTAGGATGATTGATTACTAGGTTTTGAACCCTCTATTGTAAGGTTTTGAACCCTCTGTTATATGGTTTTGAACCCCTTTGAGTTTTCAAAATCCCGTCAAGGTTTTGGGTTTTAAATAATGTGAACACGTGCAAACTATAAGGGTGAATGCCTGTATTCTGGGTTTTCTGTCTAGGCAAGCACTTCGTATATATCTCATCAGACGCGAGACCAGTTGTGCTTACCTGGGAATTCTTGGGATGAGTGTCCACTTATAGGCGAGCATGTCTTCGCGATACATTATTTTTGACCTATTTACTTTGATTAATCACCGGGTCGTTTGTTGCTTTGTAGTAACAAACAAATGACCACTATCCTTGCTTTCATCAGATTTGTTTCATCTCATTCTTTTCGTCTAATTCTCTCACTCGTTTCCTTTCATGTTTCCTCTTTTAGAATGCCTCCTCGACGCGAAAACCAGATAGCGACTGCCGAATTGGCAGAAATTATTGCACAGCAAATGGCTGCTCAATTCCCAAACCTCTTTGCTCAATGGAACCAAGCCAACAACAACAACAATGGTCCATGCAATTTCAAGAGTTTTAACTCGGCTAAACCACTCAAGTTTAGTGGTTCTGAGGGAGCGACTGGGCTTCTTCAATGGTTCGAGAGCATTGAGAATACTTTCCGCCACGTGCAGTGTCCTGACAATCGCAAGGTCGAGTTTTCTTCGAGTGTGTTCCAGAAGAGGGCCCTTACGTGGTGGAACGGGGTTATGAGAGATCGTGGGACAGAAGTTGCTCTAGCACAGACATGGGCTGAACTTAGAGCTCTTATGATGAGGGAGTTTTGTCCTCGTCATGAACTGCGAGCATTGGAAAGAGAGTTTGATGGTTTGAAGCAAGATAGCGGTGAGAATCGAGCCTACACGGACCGTTATGAGGAGTTAAGTCTGTTATGCCCAAACATGGTCACGCCGTTGGATAAAGCAATCGAAAAGTACATTGATGGCCTCCCTGACTCAGTTCAGGACATTGTTACTGGTAGTAACCCCACTACGGTTAGGCAGGCCATTGAGCTATCTGCAACCTTGACTGAATCTCAGATCAGGAAACGTAAACTTTTTCGAAAGGGTGACAAAAAGCCAATCGAGGAATCAAAGACCATGGATGAACAGACTGGATCCCCTAAGCAGTCAAAGAAGCGAAAGGCTTCTCAGAACTTCGCCATGGTTACTCACAATGATCAAGCCGTCCCCAACCAACCAGCTCAACCCCCTGCTAGGAAGCCATATAATGGAACTTCACCCCTGTGCAACCAATGTAAACTTCATCATCATGTTAATGTGAAGTGCCGCGAATGCCAAATTTGTGGACGTAAAGGTCATACAGCAAAAGTTTGCCGAGCTGAAGTTGCACCAAATCAAGCTGACAACAATCCTGCTCAAGCTCGCTTTCCACCAGGTTCTTGCTACAATTGTGGCGAGATGGGTCATTTCCGAAGAAATTGCCCAAAGCTTGCTAATGCTAATCCAGCGCAGGGATGAGCATCTGACCGACTAGAAGACGACAACACCCTTAGAAATAATCATGTCTTATGTATTATTTTCTTTTGTTGTCAAGGTCCATGAAACAGTTGTTATCATTGTTTATAAATAAATCTTTTATTTACATTTCAATGTATTTATGAGGTTGTATGTATAAACAACATATCCCTTACAATACCGACAATCAAGGAATCGTATTCCTTGAAAAGCAAACAACCCCCCAAATAATTTTTTTTTCTATTTTATGATCTCTTGCATTTTCCACGAAAATCCTAAGTACCCGTTTCTTCCAAGGAAACGAAGTACAAGGCGCAAGTTACAACACTGGAAGAATACCCAAAGTACCACTATAAATCCTTAATAGGGTACCTAAGGGTATTTCCGTAAATCCTAAAATTGTTATGTTCCTTAATTCGAATATTACGTTTCTTTGAGAACAAAAATCGAATATTTGGGAGATCTTCCTATCTTTTCAGATAGATCCCAGAGGACATTGTAGCCCATCGACTGTTTTCCATATCCATTCTCAATTGATAACAAATTAATAACCAAGATAAACAACTATGTGATAATGTGCTTATGTGTTCCTTTTTATGTTTTTGTGTGATCCAAGTTTTGCTATCCAAATCCTCGTAGAACCTTTCGTATCTTCATATGAGAGATTCGTTGTAGGATACCTAAAATGTACTACATAAAATCCTTAATGGACTACTACGTTGTAGTAAGTCCCTTGGATTATTAAGTACTACTCCATAATTAGACCCCTTGAGTGGTCTAGTTAAACAGATTGATCCAAAAATCTTGTTAGGAACATCATGTGATGATATAGCTGAAAGGACTCCTTGGTGGCCTAATTAATAAGATCATCTGTCGGTCTAATTAAAAGGACCTCATGGTAGTCCAGTCACACTCATCACAGGTTTGATTTTCCTCTCCTAAACATTACAAGACAAACTGTGCGGACTATGCAAGGAATTACGTAATTATGGATGCATACATAATTATGGAATTCAGTGCACAGAAACCACAGCGAGTTTTGTCATGTGTCTAGAGTTGATTCGTTCATTTTTGTTTCTGAAGAAATTGTGGAAAATGACTCATTCCGTTCATTTTCGTTTCTGAAGAAATTATGGAAAATGACTCATTCCGTTCATTTTCGTTCCTGAAGAAATCATGGAAAATGACTCATTCCGTTCATTTTCGTTCCTGAAGAAATCATGGAAAATGACTCATTCCGTTCATTTTCGTTTCTGAAGAAATTGTGGAAAATGACTCATTCCGTTCATTTTCGTTTCTGAAGAAATTGTGGAAAATGACTCATTCCGTTCATTTTCGTTCCTGAAAAAATCATGGAAAATGACTCATTCCGTTCATTTTCGTTTCTGAAGAAATTGTGGAAATGACTCATTCCGTTCATTTTCTTTCCTGAAGAAATCGTGGAAAATGACTCATTCCGTTCATTTTCATTCCTGAAGAAATCGTGGAAAATGACTCATTCCGTTCATTTTCATTCCTGAAGAAATTGTGGAAAATGACTCATTCCGTTCATTTTCGTTTCTAGAGGAATTGTGGAAAATGACTCGTTCCGTTCATTTTCGTTTCTGAAGGATACCCATTAAGGAAAATAACTCATCCCGTGTATTTTTCGTTTCTGAAAATTTTCCATCGAAGGAAATGAATATCCCTGATTCTTCCTTCATTTCCATTTCTGAAAATGTTCATTAAAGAGGAATATCAGGATATGCCTTATCCTTGATGGTTATTTAACACAAAGTCACAGACATGCTCCTACAAATAAATTTCGGGACGAAATTTCCTAAAGTAGGGGAGACTGTGACACCTGTGTCACTTCAACCATCAAACAAATACCAAGCCAATGAAATATTGTATTTCATACTTGGGATCTGTATAAATATGTGTGTCTTTTGCACATATCGACCCTTGTTCGATTTCAAGCTCTAAATCGCTTTCTGGAAGGTTATACGCACACTGATGCGTAAATATAACTAGTTTAATGCAACGAACACTCCGGAATAGTCAAATATACTTAACATGTCTTAAATAACCTTTACATAACTTAGAAATAAGTTTGAAGGCTTTGGTATGGCAAAAACAAGTTAATTCGCTTACAGGGACTAAACTTGACAAACTGCGAAAGTATGACAATTTGAACTGTAACGAACATTTCGGAACATGACCATAAGTTAAACATACCATAAATATCCTTTACATAGCTTAGAAATAGGCTTTGACGGGTTCGGTATGCTAAAATAAACTTTTGGGGTCATTCAGGGACTAAAAGCGTCAAAAAGTGCACAAGTTTGCATTTTCGCGCATAACTTACGTTCTGAATACATCCGGACATCCAAAATTTTATGTAAGCACTAAAATATTTTATTTTAGTGTTTGGCATAAGAAAAATCCATTCGTCACGCCATTTGGATCATTTTTCGCGCTTATGCGCATTCCGTCGTAATTAACCGAACAACGTAACCGTACGGCTAAACGAACCGACACCCGAGATATTTTTGAACACATTTTAAGTTCCCTATACTTTAACTTCATTTTAGAGCTTTGAAATGGGGTTAACGGGGCTTAAACGTGTCAAAAAAACGCATCGAAAACCAAGTTTTGAGGTTGCAGGGACTGAAACTGTAAATCTGCCAAACTAGGTCCTTAAGTAGGGGCCAGATGCAGCAAAACGTTTTTTTTTCAGCTTTTAACAGCCCTTAACACTCTCCAAAGGCCAAGTGCCAAGTGTCAAACTCTTATGGTGGATGGCAAATGAGTTACCACAACTTTCCAACAAGTGTACGGCTTAGATCGTGCCCCCTTTTCCAAGAAATGATCCTAACGGTGAACCGAAAACTATAAATACCCACCTCCACCCTTCACTTTTCATCACAAGAATCTGATCTTATGTGCTCTAAGTTGAAACCTTTGTTTCATACCTGAGCTATTTTGATCTAGATTAGCATTCGGGGACCCTTTGTAAGTGTTCCTTCGTTCTTTTATTGCTTTTCGAGTCCGAAAGTCAAACTTTGTTTGACTTTCTGCGTTGACCAGTTTATGTTCAATGCGAAGTTCGTTTGAACTTCGCAACGTGATTGTAATCACGATGGTTATAGTCCCTTGTGACTATGCCTAATGATTACCACGTTGTCTAGGGTCGTAAGGGTAAGCAATCTAATAAATCGCTTATACCTTCGAACCCGACCCATTTGGTCGATCATTAGGATCCGACCAAACACATTAGGTGACCATAGTATATAGGGAATAACCTTCCAAGGTTATACCTTATGGTCACGACGTTTAGTTAGTTGTATGATAGGTAGTTTATATGCCTTAGGTAAATTACCAAAATACCCCTTTGATGCCAAAATTCATTTTAAACATATGTAACATAACTTTTGACATCTAAACTGATTTGACAACAATATTAGACATGTTAAGGCATATATTACTTGTCATAGGACTAGTTAGGCGGTCCGAACGCGTTTCACGCTAACGACGCGTTAAAGTAGCATAAGCTACCTAAACGGGTCGTAAAGGGTCACAAACACTTAGGTTAACTTTCGTTTTAGTATGTGGGCTTTGTTAAACCATATTACACGAGTCTCCATACTCGTTTGGTTTACGAACCCTCATTCTATTCGACCTCCGATATTAGGTCTGGTTTATTAACATAGTTACCTATATTAGGTGCCGTTTGATTCCGTGATCTCTAGCATTGCTTGGTGGTTATCTTAGGACTTCTGAGCAATCTCAAGTGAGTACATAGAAACCCCTCTTTTAAATGTTTTCAAGGTGTTTATGTGAGTACATAGACCCCTCTTTTACTGTTTTCAAACTGTTTTGGGGTGGAACACATGTGCCTACTTGTTACTTTCATGCTTTTCCATGCTTTCACATCATATACTTGCTATGTTCATTATTACATTTATAGTACGTGATTTCATTACATTTTATGCTATGTATGCCCATTGTGTGCGTACTTAGTACATTGCCTTACATTACATACTATGTATGCCCATTGTGTGCGTACTTAGTACATTGTTTTACATTACATTTCATGCTATGTATGTCCATTGTGTGCATATTTAGTACATTGTTTTACATTACATTTCATGCTATGTATGTCCATTGTGTGCATACTTAGTACATTGTTTTACATTAAATTTCATGCTATGTATGCCCATTGTGTGCGTACTTAGTACAGTTGTTTTCATCACATGCTTACATTTTGTTATGACATTTGGGTTGTTTACAATGGAACAATACATTCATTAACATTAGCTACGCCGTTCGTTAGTAGGTAGTGGTACCATAGGAATTGACAACTCCCGTTCCTGAAATCCTGGGTTTGTTTGGATTGGAAGGAATGACCGAATTCGATAAACATAACTTAGATAAACCTTTAATTTGTTTAAGGGTTTATCGCCACAGTCTCAAGGCTTGGATGTATGCATTTTCACAATACCGCATAAATGTTTGTATCAGTAAAGCATGCATTTGTTCCACAAAACATAACTTTGATTTAAACCATGTTTTACTTCAATACCTTGTTTTTGTGCATTTTACATATGGTTTAGTTGATATATTTCACGTACCATACATGACATTTTTGGATACACATTACATGATTTACATTAGACATAAACATTTTGACATTGATATACACAATTCATGATTTACATTAAACACAGACTTTTGATATGGTTTACACAATAACAGTTTGACATTTGATTATACATAAACAATTTACATTGTTGGTTTGGTTTGAGTAAGTGATTTAAGTAACGAGGCGTGTGTAATATGATACTAGCATGGTGGATACGCCGCTGGTACTTCCTATATATAAGTGATTGTATGGTATTACATATCGTAGCGTTATTTGAATCATTTCAATTTGGACATATAACATTTTATACAAATAACATACTTTTCACAAGACATTAATTTACAAACAACTTATTTTATACAAACTCATTTTACATGGTTATTCATTTAACCATACATTATTCTCTTATTTATACATATCATCTGATCTTATCGTTTTTCATATGATTTACAAGACAAAGCAAATTACAAGACATACATAGGCGGACCTGTGCCTTAGTGACTTAAAACGACAAGAACTAGTTAATTTATGTTATGTACTCTTTGGTTCTTGTTTAAAACAATGTAAACTTTCATGTTTGATTAATAAAACGAAACTTCGATTTCCATGGTTGTGAAACATTAATTCTGTTACAACACTCCCCGACGTTTCCGCCACGTTTTGTATGTTCTACGTGGTCGGGGTGTGACAATTGTCTTTTGAGCCAATGCTTCGCGTGTATAGAACGAAACTAGGTAAACCTTTGACAGTAGAAGTTGCTAGTGGTGAACCCATTGTTCTTGATTTTGTTCTTCGCAACTGCTAGTTGAACCTTAACGGCCATCTTTTTCCTATTGACCTCACGCCTATTCAACTTGGAAGCTTCGACGTTATTGTGGGTATGGACTGGTTAGCCAAGCATCGCGCAGAGGTAGTTTGTTTCGAGAAAATTGTTCGTGTGCCGCTTTCAACAGGAGAGATCCTACAGGTGCATGGTGAGAAACCTACCGGTGGTCTCAAACTCATGTCTTGTTCTAAAGCTCGGAAGTATCTGCGAAAGAACTATGTGGCCTTTTTGGCACATGTTGTAGCAGATAAGGGTAAAGGTAAATCTATTCAACATATTCCTGTTGTTCGGGATTATTCTGAAGTATTCCCTGAAGAGTTACCTGGTCTACCTCCAGCACGCCACGTCGAGTTCCGTATTGATCTCGTACCTGGTGCAAACCCCATTGCCAAAACTCCATATCGTCTTGCACCGTCTGAGATTCAAGAGTTATCTAAGCAGCTTCAGGAACTCTCTGACAAAGGTTTTATCCGTCCTAGCTTTTCACCTCGGGGTGCTCCCGTTCTTTTTGTCAAGAAGAATGATGGATCTTTTAGGATGTGTATCGATTATTGTGAGCTTAACAAGCTTACCATCAAGAATCGATATCCCCTACCTCGCATCGATGATCTCTTTGATCAGTTACAGGGCGCTTCTTATTTTTCAAAGATTGATCTACGATCGGGATATCATCAACTTCGTGTGCATGAAGAAGATATTCCCAAGACAGCATTCCGCACTCGGTATGGGCATTATAAGTTCACAGTTATGCCATTCGGTTTGACTAATGCTCCTGCTGTTTTCATGGACTTAATGAATAGGGTCTGCAAGCCTTATTTGGATCAGTTCGTCATTGTTTTTATTGATGACATCTTGATATACTCTAAGACGCGAGCTGATCACGAGCAACATCTTTGTCTCACTCTGGAACTCCTAAAGAAAGAGCAACTTTTTGCCAAATTCTCCAAGTGTGAATTCTGGCTTAAAGAAGTTCAATTCTTAGGACATACTGTCAACGAACAAGGTATTCATGTAGATCCCTCCAAGATCAGTGCGATCAAGGATTGAGATACGCCTACTACTCCTAGTGAGGTTCGTTCTTTTCTTGGACTTGCGGGTTATTATCGCCGCTTCATTGAAAACTTCTAAAAGATTGCAGTTCCTCTAACTGCTCTAACTCAGAAGAACAAGCCCTTTGATTGGGGATTCAAACAAGGGGAAGCTTTTCAAAACCTGAAGCAAAAGCTTTGTGACGCGCCTGTTCTGACCTTGCCTGAGGGCAATGATGATTTCGTCGTTTATTGCGATGCATCTAAATTGGGTCTTGGCTATGTTCTGATGCAAAGAAACAATGTCATAGCATATGCATCGAGGCAGTTGAAGACACATGAGAAGAACTACACCACTCATGATCTTGAGTTGGGTGCAGTTGTTTTCGCTCTTAAGATCTGGAGACACTATTTGTACGGAACAAAATGTGTGGTTTTCACGGACCACAAAAGTATTCAGCATATCTTCAATAAGAAAGAACTCAACATGAGACAACGACGTTGGGTCGAGCTTCTAAACGACTATGACTGCGAAATTCGCTACCACCCTGGTAAGGCGAATGTCGTGGCCGATGCTTTGAGTCGCAAGGAACGTACTAAGCTTCATTGTGTTCGTGTTCAATCTGTTATTCAAGCTCGATCTGATATCCAAGCACGCATTTCTCAGGCTCAACACACTTGTGTTTCACAAGGTTTGATGGATAAGGAATTTCCCTATCACATAACACTTGATCTAGAACTGAAGGACAATGGATCGTATTACTTCATGGATCGTTTGTGGGTCCCAAGCCAAGATAACCTTCGCACCTTGCTTATGGATGAAGCCCATAAGTCTCGTTATTCTATTCATCCTGGCTCAGATAAGATGTATAAGGATCTTCATACTCATTATTGATGGCCTGGTATGAAGAAAGACATTGCCTTATATGTATCAAAATGCCTTACTTGTCTTAAGGTTAAGGCTGAACATCAACGTCCTTCGGGTTTATTGGTGCAACCAGAGATCCCAGTTTGGAAATGGGAAAACATTACTATGGATCTCATTACTAAACTTCCGCGCACAAAGAAAGGTCATGATGCCATCTGGGTAGTTGTTGATCGTCTTACTAAGTCCGCGCATTTCTTGCCAATCCGTGAGGACTTTTCTGCTGACAAGCTTGCTAAAATCTATGTGGATGAAATTGTAGCTCGACATGGTGTTCCTTTGAACATCATTTCTGACAGTGATGCTCGTTTCACTTCTCATTTTTGGAGAACCATGCAATCTGCTATGGGGACCCAACTTAATCTGAGCACAGCTTATCATCCGCAAACGGATGGTCAATCTGAAAGAACAATCCAGACTCTGGAGGATATGCTTAGAGCTTGTGTGATCGAATTTGGTGGTAGTTGGGATTCACATCTTCCGTTGATTGAATTCTCCTACAACAACAGTTATCACTCCAGCATCAACATGGCTCCTTTCGAGGCTCTCTATGGTCGAAAATGCCGTTCACCAGTCTGCTGGAATAAGATCGGTGAGGCTCAGCTTACTGGACCTGCCCTCATTTTAGAGACAACTAATAAAATTAAGAAAGTTCATGATAACCTTCAGACAGCTAGAAGCCGTCAAAAGAGTTACGCGGACCCAAAACGCAAGCCCATGGAATTTCAAGTCGGTGATCGAGTATTACTTAAGGTCTCACCTTGGAAAGGTGTGATCAGATTTGGAAAGAAAGGAAAACTTGCACCTAGATACGTTGAACCATTCAAGATCGTCGAAAGAATCGGTAAGGTAGCCTACAGACTTGAGTTACCTCCTGAACTTGGAAATGTTCATCCAACCTTTCACATATCCAATCTCAAGAAGTGTTTAGCTGATGAGAACCTCCACATACCACTTGACGAAATTCGTGTTGATAAAACACTGAAATTTGTTGAGAAACCTGTGGAAATCATGGAACGTGAAGTCAATTGGCTCAACCGCAAGAGCATTCCATTGGTCAAAGTTCGCTGGGAATCTAAACATGGACCTGAGTTTACTTGGGAATGCGAAGATCAAATGAAGGCGAAGTATCCACATCTATTCCCACGAGTTTCCTCTAAATAAATTTCGGGACGAAATTTCCACAAGTAGGGGAGACTGTAACATCTGTGTCTGAAATCATTGTAAACAGTATAGATATCAATAAAACAAAGTTATTTGATCCCAATGTTTGTTTGGTTATGTTTTACATTTTTTTATGTTTTGACTTTTGTTCAATTTCGAACTCTATATCGCTTCCTGGAGAATTATACGCAAACTGGTGCGTAAATGTAATCAGTTTAACGCGACAAATACTCCGGAACATCAACATATGCTTAACATACCTTAAATAACCCTTACATAACTTAGAAATAAGTTTTGAAGGCCTTGGTATGGCAGAAACAAGTTAATTCGCCTACAGGGACTAAATTTGACAAACTGCGAAAGTATGCCAATTTGAACTGTAACAGACATTCCAGAACATGACCATAAGTTAAACATACCATAAATATCCTTTACATAGCTTAGAAATAGGCTTTGAGGGGTTTGGTGTGCAAAATAAACTTTTGGCTCATTCAGGGACTAAAAGCGTCAAAAAGTGCACAAGTTTGCACTTTCGCGCATAACTTACGTTCTGAATACATCCGGACATCAAAAAATTTATGTAAGCACTAAAATATTTTATTTTAGTGTTTGGCATAAGAAAAATCCATTCATCACGCAATTTGGATCATTTTTCGCGCTTATGCGCATTCCGTCGTAATTAAGCAAACATCACGATCGTACGACCAAACGAACCATCATCCGACATATTTTTGAGCATGTTTCATGTCCACAATGTTTAGGTATCATTTTAGGGCCTTGAAGTTGGCTTAACGGGCCTTAAACATGTCGGAAATGGCCTTAAACACCAACAGGGACTGAAACTGTCTTTTGTTGAAACTTGTTTCAGACCAGAAGGGCCAGGCGGCCCGCGTGAGTCTTGTGTGCCCCCTTACGCGGCCCGTGTCAGCTTCCCAGATCAGATTAATCAGTTTTAACAGTTGTTTACAGCTGTTAACCACTCAAAACTCACCCACACTTGCCCTTTCCTGCTCATGAGGGGCGATTTTGAGTTACCATAAGGTTGCAACAAGTGTAGGGACAAGATCAAAGCACGTTATTCGATAAACGATCCTAACGGTTCCAACATTCCTATAAATACCCATCCATTTCAACCCCAAAAACCCACACCTTTGAAATCTGAATTTGCTCTCTAAGTTGTTGTGTTTAACACTTCATACCTGAGAGTATTTGGATTCAAACCTTCCGTTCTTGGACCCTTTGTAAGTGTTCCTTCGTTCTTTTATTCTTTTAGCGTTAAAGTCAAACTTTGTTTGACTTTTGGCATTGACCATTTTATGGTCAACGCGAATTTCGTTTGAAGTTCATAAAGTGAGCGTAATCACGATGGTTATAGTCCCTAGTGACTATACCTACTGATTACCACGTTATCAAGGCTCAGTGACGAGTCGTAGTTTCGGCCAAAATACGTATTCTTGCGTATTTTGTAACCAAACTACCCTTAGATATCAAAACCGTTTGTTTTGATACCAAACCTATTTTCTAAACTTAGTTAAGCATGTTTTAACATGCTTAGCTCGTCACTATTAGTTTAGTGCTTATATAGGGTCGTAAGGTAAGCGATCTAAACAATCGCTTATACTTTCGAACCCGACCCGTTTGGTCGATCATTAGGATCCGACCAAACACATTAGGTGACCATAGTTGTATAGGGAATAACCTTCCGAGGTTATACCTTATGGTCACATCGTTTGAGTAGTTGTATGATAGGTAGTATATATGCGTTAGGTAAATTACCAAAATGCCCTTTTAACGCCAAAATTCATTTTAAGCATATGTAACATAACTTTGGTATCTAAACTGATTTGGTAACTATATTAGACATGTTAAGGCATATTTTACTTATCATAGGGCTAGTTAGGCGCTCCGAACGCGTTTCACGTGAACGACGCGTTAAAGTAGCATAAGCTACCTAAACGGGTCGTAATGGGTCATAAGAACTTAGGTTAGGTTTCATTTTAGTATGTAGGCTTTATTAAACCATATTACATGAGTCTCCATACTCGTTTGGTTTACGAACCCTCATTCTATCCAATCCTCCGATTTAGGTCCGGTATATTAACATAGTTACCTATATTAGGTGCCGTTTGATATCTGTGATCTCTAGCATTGTTTGGTTGTTACTCAAGGACTACTAAGCAATCTCAAGTGAGTACATAGACCCCTCTTTTACTGTTTTCAAACTGTTTTGGGGTGAAACACATGTGCCTACTTGTTACTTTCATGCTTTCCTGTTTTCACATCATATGCTTGCTATGTTCATTAGTACACTTATAGTACATGATTTACTTTACATTTCTGCTATGTATGTTGACTGATAGCATGCTAGCACATTGATTTACATGACTTTTCTGCTTCGTATGTTAACTTAGCATACTTAGTACATTGTTTTCATATAACATGTTCACATTTGCTATGACATTTGGTTTGCACAAACGGGACTTATATACGTTCATTAACATTAGCTACGCCGCTCGGTAGTAAGTACTGGTACCATAGGACTTGACAAATCCCATTCCTGACATCCTGGGTTTGTTTGGATGTAAGGAATGACTGAATCCGAAAACATTTCTTTTGATAACCTTGACTTAGGGTTATCCGACTGTCTCAAGGCTTGAATGTATGCGTTAACTTACCACATAAATGTTTGTATCAATGTAATATGCATTACTTTGCAAAACATAACTTTTTGATATATTCAAAATACCTTGTTTTGTACATTCTTACATTTGGTTTATGTAACAACACATTACTTACCAGACATACATTTGCTACACATTACTTTACTACATTTGGAATATTAACATTTGATATGATTTATACAAGGACTTTTGACAATTGGTTTAAACATAGACTTTATACATTGGTGGTTTGTTTAAGTGACTTAAGTAACGAGATGTGAGTAAAATGATACAAGCATGGTGGATACGCCGCTGGTACTTCCTATATATATAAGTGTTTGTATTATATTACATATCATAGTGTTATTTAAATCATTCAATTTGGACTTATACATTTTACACAAGTAACACGATTCTCACAAGACTTTGGTTTACAAACAATTTACTTTATACAACTCATTTTACTTGGTTATACATTTAACCATACATTATTCTTTTATTTATACATATCATTTGATCTTATCGCTTTTTAAATGATTTACAAAACAAGACAATTTACAAGGTTCATGACTGACTTTTGCTAAACAACTTCTTCTAAACTTATAAGTCATGAATCCTATTTTCACAAAACCTATGTATCTCACAGGCATTTTTATGCTGACGTACCTATTTTCACATGTGTTTTCAGGAGCTTTTGCATAGGATGATGATCGTGACACTAGGGCGGACCTGTGCCTTAGAGACTTAAAATGAAGATAAACTTAGTTTAATTATGTTATGTACTCCTGGTTTCGTGTTAAAGACAATGTTACCCTCTTGTTGATAAATAAAACGTAACTTTAATTTCCATGGTTGTGAAACAATTAATTCTGTTACAACACTCCCCGACGGTTCCTCCACGATTTGATGTTTTACGTGGTCGGGGTGTGACATGGCATGCTTCCCTGGCTCCAATTGTAAACACCCTTCCTCAAGCTTGATTGTTTTTTGGGCAATCCTTCTTGAAATGCCCCATGTCACCGCAGCCAAAACAGCCCTGGCCACGTCCATTATCATTTCCATTTCCGCCCTGATTGTTGTTGTTGTTGTTGTTTCCTCCACGATTCCCATTACCAGCCAGATTCCCATATCCACCCCGATTTCCGTTTCCTCCGTAATTACCGTTTCCTCCCTGGTTTCGATTACCCGACTGATTTCCATTCCCACGACGATTTCCATTCCCACATCCCACACCATACCAGCATGCCTCCCTTGCATGCCCCACTTTTCCACAGTTTTCACACATCACCGTCTAGTATGATGACGTTGATAGATGTCGCACTTGGGTAGGGTGCCCATATAACCTTTTCCCTTGGGTTCAGTGTTGGTTGTGTCATCTGGGCTTCAGTTGGCTGATTGGTATCCCTACGCTTGTTGGTGTTGTTGTTCACTCGAGTGCTCTTCTTAAAATTTGTGAACTTCCTTTTGTTATCACTCGAAGACTCCAGATGAGTCTCCTTCTTTTTCGTCTCCGAGATAGAAAACTTTCCCAAATGAACCGCCTCCATAGTAAGTACCACGCTTAGATCAATAGCCACAGCAATAGTCAGAGGCTTGGAAGCTGTAACCATACTTAAGATCTGAGATGCCAATCCCTAGATAAAATGCTCAATTATTTTGAACTCTGGCTCCCCAAGGTATGGAACAACCCTTGACAAATCATGGAATCGCTGAATATACTCAGCTATTTTTGGACCATCCATCTTCAGCTTCCAGAATTCTGTCTCCAGTTTCTGAATCTCAGCTCGTGAGCAGTACTTCTTGTGCATTAACTCCTTAAGCTCATCCCTTGTTAACGCGTATGCAGCAGTCTTGCCCAGTGTTTGAACTTGGAGGTTCCACCATGAAAGCGCCCCATCCAGAAATAATCCAGAAATATACGTAACCATCTGTTCAGGAGCACACTTGCTCATCCTCAGCACGGAGTCGATTTTCTCTACCCAGTGAACAAACGCGACAGCACCTCCAGTGCCATCGAAGTTAAAAGGCTTGCAATCCAAAAATTGCTTGTAAGTACAACCTGTAACACAAGCAACACAATTCACAAATGAGCATTGACAAAGCACAATTGGAAATGTCCAAACGAGTTGTAATGTCCCTTAGGTGACTTAACATTACCGGTTGGGGGTTATTTCCAGAGGTACCACCGCTATGCTCTGAGCGGATGGCCTCGTGCTGAGCAATAGCTTATGAGATGCATTCTTGCAGTTCGGATTTGGTCCTTGGCATTGTGTTGTTGTTATTGGTACTTTGTCGGGGCGGCATATTTCTTCTGGTAAGAAGATCGGATAGGTTACGCCTTATTCATTATTTAATCATCTATGAGGTGTGTATACATATATATAACATAAATAATTGTCACAACAAACAACCACACAATAATATAATCATCACATTAATAGATAAATCAACAATGTATTTAATGAGAACACGATTGTTGAGCTTTTCATAGATATTCCACCACAAGATACATTGTTTTTAAATTGTAGGATATCAAAAGAGACATGAGGTCACACTACCCCGGTCAAACAAGTCTATCATATACAAAAGTAACAATCAAAAAGTGGTCTTCATGTCTTCACATATCTTGGGCTCAATTATGGCATTCTCATCAAAAGTAGGGTACCTGTAGAAAACCAAAAATCTAGGATTCCGATGGCGGTGGAGGTGGAGGTGGAGGGAAGAGGATCAAGCTACGAATGTGAGCGAGCTCCTCCTCAAGCTCGTGAACACGGCGAACAAGATAGCTGATCTGCTACTCAGCTGTGAGGAAACAGGCATCAAAGCCCTGAATGGATGTAGGAGAAGCAGGTGGAGGAATAAAAGAAGTCGATGATGATGGAAATGATGGAAAAGGGGATCGCCTAGCGCCCTCCCCAAACTCTAGCTCGAGGACTCTGTGGCTAAGTATCTCAAACTGTAGCTATAGGGATAGAAGTAAATCATCTCGGGTGTAGCCGACGTGGTGCGAGGGGTGATACGGGTCTGAAATGGGCATCGTGTAAGGTGGGAACCATCTAAATGGCTCATCAAGTGAAGCTGGTGTAACAGGAGTGAACTATGGAATGGGTGGGAAGTCAGCTGATGCAAAAGGGTCGAAGCTCGGCGGCTGAACAGAAGTGCCTTCCCCTGGACGGGGAGCTGGAATCTCCTGTCAAAAGACAATAGAGAGATCAGTACAATGCTCATCAGACACAAAAGGAGGGGGAACAACAACAGTGGGTGGGGGCAGTGGAACAGATGGAGCAATGGGTGGAAGATCGAGAGGAGCGGGAACATGCTTAGGAATAAGTGGTGCAATAAAGGGTAAGCCAAAAGGAACTGGATCTGGATCATGGACATGATCTAGGACATGAGGGGGTGTGGGGGCTCGGATAGGAGATGATGGAGCGGCAAACATCGCATCATCGTCATCAGTAGCATAAAGTTGGAGTCCCGTAGCCTGCAGGGCCGAAGAGGTTATAGACTCAAAGGAATCTGCAACAGAATGTATACTGGAATCAGAAGAGATGTCAATAACTGGCACAACAGGAGGAGGTACGTCCAACACAATAACATCGTCCACCTCCTGGTCACCCTGCTCACTTGCAGGGTGATCGCCCGCGAAAATGTCGAAGTCGTCGTCAAGAAGGTCATCAAAAGGCCAATCCTCTGGTGGAATGGAAACGAGGGGAATAACATCCAAAATAGGTGCGACAAGGTGCTCACCATCGGGGTGACCGATGATGAAGTGATCATGAACATGAATAGGGAGTGCAAAAATATTATCGATAAGAATGTCACCAGCATCCAGGATATCATCCCCAAAATCAGGCAGCGCAAAAGGCTGGAAATCATCATCGTCATCTGACATCATCTCCGGATCACTCTTAGTGTCTGAAGTGAAGACCTCTGGGTCCTGTGCTATCTCGTCATCTGATGTAACGACCATAGGGTCATGCTCCTCGAATAACCCGCTCTTAGAAGAAGACATCGCTACCTGTAACATAATAATCATGGCATATGCACATATGTTAACTACCATCACTCGGTATATTCATGCAAAGATAGGCATCTGGTATGTATAGGCAAATAAAGACATGTCACGTCATTCCTACGTGAGACCTTTCTAACTTAACAAGTCTACCCCATGCAATCTAAGCCACCAACTATGTCCTTGCTTGTGTTTCTTTCTTTCCTTTGGAAAATGTTTGTTCCATGGATCTTGGCGTTTCGAAAATGCAATGAAAAATACTTTGTAAAAATATTTTCATGAGAGAGTCCTAGTGATTGTAATCTAGACTCGAGAAGGAATCCTAGTTCACTACAATCGAAGCTCTGATACCAAACTGTCACACCCTGACTTTTGCGGAAGCGTATGATGTGTAACGTGCTTAATATCACTGCATTCAATAATAACAAACAACTATATGATTAAACATGATGTTCATCCATTCATACGTTTCAAAATATTACAAACCCAAGTTGTTTAGTACCAACCATCAAACTTCAAGTTTAACTTACAAACCATCCAAATACTAAGTTCCAAAAAGGACTTTTAACAAAAGACATTAAAAACCAAGGCTTTGACTCATATATCTTATCAAGGATAAGATATACAATTCAAACCCTTCGCAAAACAGGATGACATCAATTCTTGAAAATACTTCTTGAAACTTTCAAACGCCCGCCAGATCCATATTAGTTCCCTGAAATACATGTAATTTGAAAACATCAACAAAAGTTGAGCGAGTTCATGTGTTTTTGTATGTGTGCACGAATAACCTTGTAAACATTTGTAAGTATGCCTTTGTAAACCGGTATGAAAGCGTCTATGAACAGATCATTAATGTGTAGCTAAGGCATTAATATGTGTGCAATGGTGCAGGAAGGCTCAAACCTTTGCGGATTTCGTACCTGGCCACCCAGCGGGAACGACATAGTCACCACATGAGCCAACTCGCGGACCCATGGATGGGGCTCGCAACACCCAAATAGATCTATCACTCATGCCCCTCGGTCCTTATACAAGGATTAATGGTCTTAAGTGTGTGCCTACCCATTCACATGATCTAACAGTTCATTCCTTAGCTAACCATACCATTCGTAAACGTTTGAAATATTTGTAACATGTATTTCACCCCCGAAGTTATAAAACCGAAAACAGTTAAAAGAAAAGGGGGACATGAACTCACAGATTTGCGTCCTTCTGTCTAGTAACTCAAAGCTCCTTTCCACTGGTCATACAACTACTTACACACATGCTATGTTTTGTTAGACGGCTAGGCCGTGTAACGACTCTTAGTCTTAGGTATTATGACTTATTTTGGAATTGGTATTCTTTGAGTTATATGTTGGGTGCATATTATATAATTCCAAAGTACATAATTATTAGTTAGAATAAATGTATTTTAACTTAAATTATATTTATCCAATTATTTGGAATATTGTCAAAACAATATATTTTTAGCTTGGTCTATTATGTATTTCCACATATGTATTTTCCCAAGTATGGGTGCACTTGTACTTGTGTATTCTTATACTTATGTATTTTGCTAAGTATTGGTGGTGTATTCCAGTGTGTATTTTATACATATGAGAATATGTATTTTCTTGTATTCATTAAGTATTTTATAGTTAATCTTGTATTTAATTTTCCGGAATATTATTTTTAATCAACTAAAATCACCAAATTTATAGTCTTAAAATATATGTATTTTAAGAGAATTTTTATAGAAAATTATCTATAAACTTTACTTGGCAAAAATAAATATACTTTCATATAAACCTCAAAAATAATGTATTTTTAAGATTAACTTAGAAAATATATATATTTCTAGTTTTCACCCAAAATAACATGTCTTCCAATTGTTTAAGAAAATATATATTTTTTCTTCACTCAAAAATAATATATCTTCAAATTGTTTAAGAAAATATATATTTTTCTCCACTCAAAATAATATATTTTCCATTTGATAAAATATGATATATTTTGTAATAATTATAAAAATCCATATTTTATCATTTCTTCGGTTTTCAAAATACCATTTGACACATTTGTCGAAATATGAATTTATTTCCGGAATATATATATTTATCGTCCATATGCCCGTTTGTCCAATATTCGGGTATGAATTATATATTTATTTTCTTGGAATTTTGGTAATATTTTGTATTACAATTTTGGTATATTGGTGAGTTATATTATTTTCAAGTTCCTAAAATAATATAACTAATACAATCAATATACAAATAGCACACAATTTGTGACATCTAATTATATATTTTCCTAAATATATACTTAGTCATTTTTATTATCAAAAATCAACCTTCAATATTTGTAATTTTTGTAATAAAAATTATGGCAAGTTTTTATATGCAAATCATGATCAAAATTTACTTGTAAACACCTGTTTAAAAATATTTTTCTAAGTGTTTAATTTCTACAAAAATTTTG
This sequence comes from Helianthus tuberosus, assembly GCA_030545235.1. Classification (NCBI taxonomy): domain Eukaryota; kingdom Viridiplantae; phylum Streptophyta; class Magnoliopsida; order Asterales; family Asteraceae; genus Helianthus; species Helianthus tuberosus. The sequence goes on along the minus strand of CM060414.1, from coordinate 46,105,199 downwards.
CCATTTCCCCTTAAAAATGGAGGTTTCCATGCTCATAAGCATATCATTTTCTTTTAAAAAAAAACTCATCATCAATCATCAACAATTTGCACAAGACTTACCAAGAGCCATAGTATGCAATTTAACAACATGTCATGAACTTGAAATTTAACAAAAATATGTAGTAACTTAACATGTTGTTTAGTAAGCTTACTTATCTCTAAAAACATGGTTTTTAGTTTATAAACTCATTCTTGTGAATTTTAGTTCTTTACAACTTGTATGATGATTTTCTAAATATAATTCTTCTTGTATTTTTCTTGTTACCAACACTTTTCTATTGTTTTAACACATAAAACATGATTACTTTCTTTAAAAACCAAGTTCATGTTAATCCTTGTAATAAACTTTGGTTTCTTGAAAATATTATCTTTGAAATCTTTTATTCTCAAGACATATAACTTGTATCAATAATCATCATTCACTAAAACAAGTTCATCTTCAAGTTCATGTTTAACATAAAGGATGATCATCACAAATTTCACAAGATCCATCCTTATACTTGCTAGATCATGTGTTTAATCATCATCTAGTAAGCTTCTTATGATGATCAACATCATAATCACAAGAAATCAACAAACAAGTTTCATACATACACTAAAACAACTTAGACTTTCATGTTATTAAGCTTTATGTTCAAGATCATCTTCATGTTTTCTTGAGTTTCTTTAGTTTAACAAATTACATGATACATTAACCACTAAAATTAGAAGTAACAACATGGTTAGAGGAGCTTACTACTAGCTCTAAGGCTAGGGAAGAAACAAAGATGAAGATGATGAAGAATGAGGTGGATAAAAGCTCTAAGAGAAGGTCCTTCAACTTTCAAAGCTTCCAAACCGGGTGATTTGCCGAAGGCATTATTAATGCAACCACTTAGGTATGCATTAAGACTTCATTTTGACTTGGTTGGTTGTCTTAGCGAAATCCATCGCTTTATTTAACCAAGCCTATATTCTTTAGGTGATCATGTTTGATGGTCTTATAAATTCTGAATGATGATCATCATCATCATCCTTTCTTTACTACGACCAAAGTCAATGACTTCAATCGTCTTTTGTATGGGCAATACCTTCGTTTCTATGACCCTGCGATTCATTTATACTTTGGTTTTACATGCTCTTTTTCGTCAACCATGGCTTTTTCGTCCATAATGACATATTTCACGAATTCCCTTGGGTCATTTATTTCTATGCGCGCTATACATCGTTTTTATGGTTCCCTCGAAAACCATTTATACGAGTATGCCCATAAGATTTCTTGACCCCAAGGTTCTTTTAACTTTTTCATTCGTCTCGACCTTACCACATCAAACATAACTGTGCTCATTATAAGAAGCTCATGGTATCATGTGTTCACTACTTACTTGGCCAGAGTAAGCAATCAACATATGGCACGCATGACCTTATTATAATTACCACATCACTTCCCATGTAAGTAATCTCTCGATTTATTTCATTTTTATGATTTCATTTGGTAAAACTTTATCTAACTGTCAAATAACAATTATTGGTTTTTACCCGTTTTTTTCCTTGAACATATATAATGTTCCTTTTTATAACCATTTATACAATCACATTCGTTGATGTGATCTTTACTATTCTCAATTGGATCTTTATTGAGAATACTTACTTGGATGATTATTTTCGCCCAAGTTTATATTTCATTAAATTCAGTTATTGTCTTATTATTCACGACTGTGAATAATACGTATCTCTACTGAATTTCTCTTGGAATGTCATCCTAAATAGGGATCCTATCCAGGTTTTCCAAGTTTTATCTTCTATATGCAACTGTCATTCACTATGTGTTTGTTGCATATTTCTAATTATACTATAAGTTTAAGACGTGTACCTTGTAGATACTAGCCCTGATAACTTTTATAACAACCCTAAAGAAAAACCGACACCCTCATAAATTTTTCGACACCCTAAAATATTTTAAATACCCCTATATGTCTTAAAATACACCCCGTATGTGAAAATCGAGCCCAAAGTACGTTATGTCATTAAAAATAATTAAAAACAAAGAAATTGGGTTTCAGGCGGGCTGCGTAGGCCTTCGTTTAACCCTTACGCGGGCCGCGACAAGGTGAAAGCTGGCGAAACCCTGGGCCGCCACGTGGCCCAACACACGTCGAAGCTAGCTGATGACCCGGATCACCTAAACCCTACCCGACCTACTACGCGGGCCGCGTACTGGTCTTGTTTTACGCGGGCCGCGAGAAACCCGAACTCAGCCCCTATAAAGCTGGAGCTCGGGCCTTCAGTCGAATTCGCTCAAATTTCTTTTCTTTCTCTCAATTTTCAAATAGTAGGCACTATACTCGGGCATAATACCCCCCCCCCCTAAATAACGAAGTTCTGCTCCGTTGTAAGTATCATAACCCCTGGATACGTATTAGATACTCTGCCCGATTGATCTAGGGTTCTGTAACGGCTGTCGTGGTTCTGCCCGACGTAGTCATTGGAATGTAGTCTCGGGGAGGGTATTACTAATGTTAAAATGGGTTATTATACAAACACGCGTGCATTTGTGTAATTTATAGATTATTCCCAGGAAATCCTTACAGAAAATCTAAGACAACAAAGTGAGTAATCTCCTTTTTGTTAATTGTTTTTACGAAACCTCACAAAATTAATTATATATTAAGCAGTTATTGAGTATTTGTAAGGATACAATTATCGTCGGTATGTTGGGGTTTTGTATACAAAATTTGTTACTGCTTTGCGAGGGGTAACATTTCCACAAGTCGGGTTTGACAGTACCGTGGGTGGTAATTAGTATGACTTGGAATCAAATATAATTGCGAGACTGCCCTCAATACTGTACAATGGTTTTATTAAAACTTGATTGAACTGGGATTCACTCACCAGTATTTCCCACTGACAAAATGTTTTTAAACGCGTTTCAGGTAACAAAATGTGAAAGCCAAATAGAAGCCAACTGGACAGCACTGAAGGCTTGGAAAAGTGGCAATAAAATTACCTAAAAGAAATAGATGTTTTTATTAAATAAAAATAGGATTTATTCCCATGGAAATGTGTGTACTTAAAACTTGGGTTTTGTCCCATGTGTTTAATATTATGAAAATGTGGTATTTTACTCTGATCAAATATTTCCTAACTACGGTCCTGATGAAAATTCCGCTGCCAAATTAGACAATACTAGATACCACCGAAACTGGCCGCGGCCGCTCGTTCCTGTATTTGAATAGGGGGACGGGGCTTGAGACAGAAGGTGGTATCAGAGCTAAGCCACTGATTCAGCCACAGAAGTGTTCTGCTGACATCAAAATTCAAATTGTTAGGAAATAAATTACGGGAATACGTGCACAACTGTATTTTCTTGTTATGTGTTATTTGACTATTTGTTAGTTTATAGTATGAGCGACCAAGGACCATCTGACGTATACCGTCAATTGTCTGGTTCGCCTAGAAGCGAAGGTACCTCTTCTCAGCCTACCCTCTCAGGGTACTCTACTGATACGGAAGAAGGAATATTCGTGTTTAAGGCTCAGTCTGAAGAGCCATTCCTTCAGAAAAAGAGAGGATGGTTCAGTCGAGGGGCACATGAGCGTAGGAAGCGTATGAAAAAGTTACAAGACCAGAGAGTACTAGCTGCAGCCAAAAGAGAAACCGATGCCTATGCCCAGGATATGCTTAATAGGGGTATAGCCAATATCCACATCCTAGCAACCACAGCAGCTGACCCTAACCTGGAGCAAATGTTAGCACCCCAACCACAACCACCAATTCCTGACCAACCGATGGAAATAGAAAACCTTGAAAATCAAGTAGAAATGCATGATTTTAATCCAGAGGAAATACCTAGGGTACCCGCACCAAATCCCTTAGACCCAAATTATGACCCACGGTGGGATGACAAAAGGGACTATGTGCAACGTTACCCGATACACGAAGACATACCCATGCCAAACCTAGGAGCCTACCCAGGGTTAGATCCTCTAGATCCCTATTACGATAATGATGTATTCATTAGGGAGATTCTAGAAAATCCTTACCCATTTCAGGCCCCTATACTTCCATACCAGAATCCCGCACCCCAGATTCCGAACCCAGTCCTAGAACCTGCACCCCCAATGAGTGCAGAAAATGTACAAGAACTTAGGACATTTGGTGAGGAAATTTTAGAGAATAGTGAAAGAATGAGACAGGTGGGAAAGCGACTCGTCTGGAAGTACGACGAGCGTAATATGGATTTCTAGATGAATCCATATCCATGAATGTGATGGTGGAAACGGTAGTAATAATAATATTAATAATAAAATAATATAATATGTGTTTATGTGTATGGAAAAAAAACTACGGATGCCTATTATTAGTAGAGTAAATTTAAATTTCAGTCGGTATTGTAATTTTAATTCTAGTACTGGTGTGTAATAGATTCATATTATATGAATAGAGTAAAGTCGCAATGATCGATGCTTTTGACCAAAATGCGTGTCATGTGATTGGCTATATTAAATATTATTTTGTGATATTAATACGTGGTAACTGTTTAAAATACAGATGGCCGACAAAGGAAATCAAGAAAATCTGAATAACAATAACCAGAGTAACATTAACTTGGTTAATGAGAATCCGAGCATCAATAACAATGGAAACCAAGTGGATAATAGTGATATCCAACACATAGTGGCACAAGGAATCATAGATGCAATGCCATTTATTATCCAAACTGTTAAAGAAGCAGATAATAAAAGTAAACATAGCAGTAAGCGACCAACTGAACCTGAACACAGTGTAAACAATGGACCCGTACTTCAAGTGCCCATTCCCAAAAGAAGAAGAACCATGCCTTATGGTTGTTCTTATAAAGAATTCTGGTCCAGTAAACTAATAGAATTATCGGGCAATGAAGGACCCATTGCAGCTCTACGTTGGGTAGAAAAGACTGAGGCTGTTTTAAAAATAAGCAAGTGTGCTGAAGAAGACAATATAATGTTTGCTTCTAATCTATTTAAGAACTCAGCCTTAGAATGGTGGAACACTATCCTCCAGTCAAGAGGAAGTGATAGGATTTACAACATGGAGTGGGGGGAATTTAAAAATATGGTAGAAAGAAAATTCTGCCCTCCCAATGAAAAGGAACAGATAGCGAAAAAGTTTCTGAACCTAAGGAAAACCGGGGTAGATAGTAAGGGTTATACTACCACATTCTTTGAATATGCTAGAATAGTACCAACCCTTGCATCACCTGAACCGGTATTAATCTCCCGTTACATCTGGGGATTAATTGGAGATATTCGACATGTAGTCAAGGCAGCTAGACCTCAAACTATAGAAGAAGCTGTAGAACTAGCAAATACCTTGACAGATGAATTAATCCGTACTAGAGAAGAAGACCAGAGGAGAAACCTAACCCAAAGACTTACCCAAGAATTTCGTTCTGGGAATTCCAATCGTAGGAATACAGGTTCTACCTCTGCACCATACTGCAAAGCTTGTAAGAAGAAGCATTCAGGAAGATGCTCCACTTACTGCAATTTCTGTAAAGTACCGGGGCACAAGGAAGAAGACTGCAGAAGGAAACCTACTAATGGACTGTGCTTCAATTGTGGAGAAAAATGTCACATCACGCCAAATTGCCCGAAATTGGCCCCAGCTGCAAACAACAGGAACACTAAAAATGCTAGAGCATTTGTTCTGACTGCAGATGAAGCCAAAATGATTCCAGACGTGATAGCTGGTACGTTTTTAGTTAATGATGTTTTTGCTAAAGTATTATTTGACTCTGGTGCAAACCAAAGTTTTATTAATACTTCATTTTGCAAACTTCTTAATCAACCATTAACTAAACTCTCACAAGAATGTCTAGTCGAGACAAAGAATGGAGAAACGGTTAGGATTTCTGAAATCTTGCAGGGAGCAAGAATAGAATTTTTAAACCAAAAGTTTATTGCAAATCTGTACCCAATGAATCTGACAGGATTTGATATCGTATTAGGAATTGATTGGTTAATAGCCAATAAAGCTAATATTTTATGTGATCAAAAGTCAATCCATGTAAATTCACCAAAGGGTGAAAAGATCACAATTAAAGGAGATAAACCCTCTAGATCCACGAAATTCATCTTTGTGATGAAAACTGCAAGCTATATAAGAAAAGGGTCTATAGTGTATTTGATTTCTATAATCACTAACACTAAAGGAAAAGGACTAAAAGATATTCCAGTAGTGTCTCAGTGTTCAGATGTCTTTCCAGAAGAATTACCAGGACTAGAAGTTGAATTCAGAATCCATCTACTGCCAGGAACAGCACCAATTGCCAAAGCACCTTACCGTTTGGCACCCGCCGAAATGCAGGAACTGAAGAAACAGTTAGATGAATTGTTGGAAAAAGGATTCATACAGCCAAACTCATCACCATGGGGAGCGCCGATACTGTTTGTCAAAAAGAAGGACGGATCAATGCGTATGTGCATTGACTACCGTGAATTGAACAAGGTCACAATTAAGAACCGGTACCCATTACCAAGAATCGATGATCTGTTTGATCAATTGCAAGGAGCTCGATTTTTCTCAAAAATCTATTTAAGGTCAGGATATCATCAATTAAAGGTATAGGAAGAGGACATTCCTAAAACCGCATTTAGAACAAGGTATGGCCATTATGAATTTACTGTCATGCCATTTGGTTTAACCAATGCCCCAGCCGCATTTATGGACATGATGAACCGAATATATAAGCCATATTTGGATAAATTCATAATTGTTTTTATTGATGATATTCTCATCTATTCTAAAAGTAAGGAAGATCATGCAAAGCATTTGCACGCACTTCTAAGTCTATTAAGAAAAGAAAAGCTTTATGCAAAATTTTCAAAGTGCAAATTTTGGTTAGAACAGGTACAGTTTCTTGGACACTTAGTCAATCATGAAGGAATTCATGTGGATCCCACCAAGATCGAGGCAATGACCAAATGGAAAACCCCTGAATCACCAACCGAGGTTAGAAGTTTCTTAGGATTGGCCAGTTATTATAGAATATTTATTCGAGATTTTTCTAGAATAGCCATTCCTTTAACTAAGTTAACCTGTAAATCCATTAAATTTGAATGGGGACCAAAACAGGAAGAAGCTTTTAGAATTCTTAAGCAAAGATTAACCCATGCACCCATACTAGCGTTACCAGAAGGAACTGAAGACTTTGTAGTCTATTGTAACGCTTCTAAGTTAGGCTATGGGTGTGTATTGATGCAACGCCAAAAGGTTATAGCTTACGCATCTAGACAACTTAAGAATCATGAAGAGAATTATTCAACCCATGATCTAGAATTAGGAGCTATAATTTTTGCCCTTAAAATTTGGAGACATTACCTTTATGGTAGTAAGTTTACCATATTTACTGATCATAAGAGTTTAAAGTATGTTTTTGGGCAAAAAGAATTAAATATGAGACAAAGACGTTGGATGGAGATGCTTAGCGATTATGATTGTGATATCCAGTATCATGCAGGAAAAGCAAATATAGTTGCTGATGCTCTAAGCCGAAAGTATCATGAAAAGCCAAAAATGGTACGTTCTCTTAAATTAAATCTACAAGTAGATTTAAATGAGCAAATTAGAAAAGCACAAGAATCAGTAATCAAGGATGATACTGAAAAATTAAAAGGAATGATTAAGGAATTAGAACAAGGAACAGATGGAATTTGGAGATTTCATAAAAAGAGAATGTGGATACCTAAAATAGGAAACCTACGTCATCGTATATTAGAAGAAGACCATAAGTCCAAATATACAATGCATCCTGGAAATGATAAAATGTATCAAGATTTAAGAAGGAATTTTTGGTGGATAGGAATGAAAAAAGATATAGCAGCCTATGTTTCTAAATGTCTAACTTGTTCACAAGTTAAAGCTGAGCACCAGAAACCCTCAGGATTGCTGCAACAGTTAGAAATGCCAGTGTGGAAATGGGAATTGATAACAATGGATTTTGTTACCAAATTACCCAAAACAAGAAAAGGCAATGATACAATCTGGGTGATTGTAGATAGGCTAACCAAGTTAGCTCATTTCCTACCAATGAAGGAAACTTTCAATATGGAACAATTAGCTAAGCTATATGTAAATGAAATAGTTTCATTACATGGAATACCTTTATCAATTGTTTCTGATAGGGATAGTTGTTTTACCTCTCATTTTTAGACAAGTTTCCAAAAACCCATGGGAACCAAGTTAAATCTAAGCACAGCTTATCATCCTCAAACGGACGGACAAAGCGAAAGGACAATTCAGACAATGGAAGACATGCTTAGAGCTTGTGTAATTGATTTCGGAGGTAATTGGGACGATCACTTACCATTGATAGAATTTTCTTATAATAATAGTTATCACACAAGTATCAATGCTGCACCATTCGAAGCACTTTATGGAAGAAAGTGCCGAACCCCAGTCTGTTGGGCAGAAATTGGGGAAAAGCAACTATCTGGACCTAAGATAGTGCAAGAAACAACTGACAAGATCATTCAAGTGAAGGAATAACTGAAAATAACACGTGATCGATAGAAGAGCTATGCCGATAACCGACGCAAACCGTTGGAATTTCAAGTAGGAGATAAAGTATTGTTAAAAGTCTCTCCTTGGAAAGGAGTAGTAAGATTCATCAAACGGGGAAAGCTAAGTCCCAGGTATGTTGGACCTTTTGAGATTATTAGAAGAATAGGACCTGTAGCCTATCAGCTACAACTGCCAGAGGAAATGGCAGGAATACATGATGTATTTCATGTATCTAATCTCAAGAAATGCCCAGTTGATGAATCACTTGTGGTGCCTCTTAAGGATATAGAGGTAAATAAACAACTCAAGTTTGTAGAAAGGCCTCTACAGATTGAAGACAGGAAAGTCAAGAACCTCAAGCACAAGAGATTAATTCTGGTCAAAGTGAAATGGGACTCTAAAAGAGGACCAGAGTATACATGGGAGCTTGAATCGGAAATGCAAAAGAAATATCCACACTTGTTCTAGTAGATCTCGAGGACGAGCTCTAAAACAAGGTGGGGAGGATATAACAACCCTAAAGAAAAACCAACACCCTCATAAATTTTTCGACACCATAAAATATTTTAAATACCCCTATATGTCTTAAAATACACCCCGTATGTGAAAACCGAGCCCAAAATACGTTATGTCATTAAAAATAATTAAAAAACAACGAAATTGGGTTTCAGGCGGGCCGCGTAAGCCTTCGTTTAACCCTTACGCGGGCCGCGACAAGGTGAAAGCTGGCAAAACCCTGGGCCGCCACGTGGGCCAACACACGTCGAAGCTAGCTGATGACCCGGATCACCTAAACCCTACCCGACCTGCTATGCGGGCCGCGTAGGCCCTGGTCTTGTTTTACGCGGGCCGTGAGAAACCCGAACTCAGCCCCTATAAAGCTGGAGCTCAGGCCTTCAGTCAAATTCACTCAAATTTCTTTTCTTTCTCTCAATTTTCAAATAGTAGGTGTTATGGGCCATTTTCTGAACATATATCCTGACTAATATTCTGCTTTTGATTGTTTATTTGTGATCAAGATACCGGGTCAGGATATTGGTAACGTCCTGGTGCGATATCCTGGTATTAACAGAATTAACCACGTGCAGATTAGAAGGTGCGGGTCCCTAACGGTCAAGTGGACTACAACGTTCACTTGAGGAATATTCGAAGATTCCCGGTTTAATAGGATAGTTAGTTGATTTCGTTTAACTATAAATAGTATGATCGGATCAAGTTAAGGTACTCACTTTCATTTGCACACTTTACTCTCTAGCTACTAGCAAACACTACACACAAACACCTGTACTCAAATTAGATTGTAACACATAGTCGATCCGCATCATATCCTGCATTGTATCCTGATATTTGAAGTAATAGAAGAACAAGGCAGCTGCGATTGTCAGCTCCCGAGGTTTTGTGCCGGCGATCTAGATTGATCAAGGGCTTTCCTCGTATATCCGGTGTCACCCTTTACCTTTTTTACTCATTGTTTGATCATAAATACAGCTCTGTATCCTGAGCCGTATCCTCAAACTGTTTTTGCAAACAACTTAACTTGAACATTTTCGACACACCTTTTAAACACACTACCTCACTTAACTAGTTTGATCACTTAATTGCTTCAGTAATTTTTTACCAAAACAATTTGGCGCCCACCGTGGGGCAAGTGGTGCTATCTCTATTAAAAACTTTTACAAAATCGTTACTTGGTTTTCTATTTTCGAAACTTTTTGCCACACTATTTCCAATGGCCTCAAGATCAAACATGAGCTCTTCTGCCGTGTCTGCTACAACCTCAGCAACAATTGGTTCGGTGCTTCCACCACCTCCTCCGAGATCTCAAACTTCTTCCCAAGGGACTGAAATTCATGTGGCTCGAGATGTTATTCCCGCTCGCAACACCCAGGGATCTGCTCCTATTCTAGCTTCTAATGAGGAAATTCTAAATTTGTTTGGTAGTGTACAGGAACAGATGAGGCAGCAGCAGGAAACTAATCAAATGCTGATGAGAGAGATACAACTCTTGAAATCCGGCTCGAGCAGGCCTGCTGAAGATACTGTCACTCCCTTGCAACCCAGGGCTTTGAACTTCAGTTCTGCAGTTTATACCGAGGATAACCGAGGAAATATTGTGCCTAGCCATTCCCAGAATCATACTCCTGAGATACCCTCATCAGTTAGAATGTCAACTGTGAGAAGCTCAGGATATGCTTCAGGATATGGCCAGAATCCTCAGAACGGTAATGTATCTAATAATAATAATACTCTTGCTACTAACGGTGTTGGATCTTTGCAGGATGTAGGTATAACGTTGTCACACCCTGACTTTTGCGGAAGCGTGGGTTATTGGTGTGACTTCTTAATACCATAGCAATCAATCATAACAATGCTATATGATAAAAAACATGAGATGTTCATCCATAAATAAAATTTAGAAAAAAATACCATGTTACACTTGTCTTAAAACTTCAATTCCAAAATAAGTTACAAACCTTGACTTGTTTAAATGGATTCATAAAAACTTGGCAAAAGACCTTAAATAAAACTAGGCTTAGAGATATGTAACCCGTCCAGGTAGAGGTTACACTTTCTAAACCCTACAACCCTGGATGACTTCTTTATTCAAACGCAGCTTGAAAATACGTGCATACCGTACCAAATCCATTAGTTTCCTGAAATACATGTAGTTTGAAAAATCAACATAAAGTTGAGCGAGTTCATGTGTAAGTGAGTACGTATAAACCTTTGTAATATGTCTGTATGTATGAAAATCCCTGGTATGTAGCACTTAAGGAAAAAGAGATCACCATTGGGTTGCAAAGCCAATGATATGTGTGAAGTGATGCAGGAAGACTCAAACCTAGCAGATTTCGCACCGGGCTTCCGGCTGTAAGACATAGTCACCACCTGGTCCACTCAGCGGACTCAGGAGTGGGGCTCGCTACACCCAAATAGATCTATCACTCATGCCCCTCGGTCCTACAACGAGGATTGATGGCCTTAATCGCCCTACCCATTCACATGATCTAGTAGTAAACTCTCCTTAAGCTAACCATACCATATAAATGAAAGTCTGTAAATGTCTGTAATAATTGAAACATGTATTTCACCCCCGAAGTATAAAACTGAAAACAGTTAAGAGAAAAGGGGGACATGAACTCACAGTAGTGCGTCTTCGGTACTCGTAACCCAAATCTCCTCAGCAAACACGACTACCTACAATGGTCTAATGTCTATTAGACTAACGGTTCGTGCCTTGTCTTAGTATTGATTAGTGCCTTTGAGTTACGTTTTAAAGTGTCTTCAATATTTTAGTAATAATACTTCTCATACTTGTGTATTTGTATTTCCTTCCCAAGGATGGGATATTTTACATATGTCTGTTCGTATTGGAGTTATATTTTTAAGTCCCTTTTTAGAGAATACATATTTACCCATATTCCTGTATAAAACCAACCGCCGATACTCTATATTTCGTTATAAACATTATGGCGAGTTTTATGTTTGAAAAACATGGTGTAAAATATACTAGTAATCACTTGTCCAGAAAATATTTACTAAGTGTTAGGATTTTCAGAAAATTTCGCCATAGTCTCCTTTGTAAATAGAGGGGTCCATGCTTAAAAGCATATCATTTTCTTTTACATATATCCCGTAGATAGTTCCCACATAGCAAACTCAACAAACATACATGCAATACACTACTTACGTCTTTTCAGCTTTATCAAACAAAACTGGACTGTTTTTGAGCATTTAAATAAAATAGTTAACCTTTTCCAAAAATTCTCAAATTTTTACAGAATGTCATGTATAATCCAAAATTTATTTTGTAAAAATTTCGGGGACCAGTTCATTACCAATTTTATATAAAAATTCTTTTACTCGACTGCAATCAGATTTGTTACCTTCTGATTGCAGTTTTACGGAAAAATTCCCTAAAAATCAATCGTAAGTCCGATCGACGAAATTCCAGTTGGAGGGTCACGGAAACAATAGTGACCATCTACAGTAAAAATCCCATGGGCTGATCCTGCTCAGGTTTCAAGTTTTGACTCCGAGTACGACACACTTTTTCAGCAGAAAAATTGCAGCTTGAGCTGCTGTCTTAAAACAGTTCTTTAAAAATAGTAAACGACCTCGAAAAATTACGATTCCAGTGCCATTTGTTCGGTTGTTCAAAATTACATAATTTAGACTCCAGAAATTCAGTTTTTCGATTTAAAATGACCCAGTTACAGCCTGTTGAAGTTGGCTAGAAATTTCAATCAGCATGTTTATTTATTGTTTTAATCCATTCAATGTTCTTGTAAATAGCATTATACTACACTTTAAACTACAAAACAAAATGATCAAAGGTTTAGCAAGGACTTACTACTAGCTTAAAGCTAGGGATGAATCTTAGTGAAGATGATGGTGGGAAAAGATGATGACAAGATTAGAACAAAGCTTCCTTGAAGTTCCTTCAACTTGCTACCTTCATGAACCACCTTCAATGCTTGAATGGGGCTTGAGTATGATGAATATGAAGGTGATTAAGTGGTGGTGATGGTGAAATCAGCTAGGGGGAGCCGAATGGGAGAGAAGGAGTGAGGTTGGAGTGTAGATTTTAAGGTGAAAGATGAGAATCTTTGGAACCATGTGCACCCTAACCCTATAGTCATCATTAGATAATTTTTGGCCAATCAAGGATCAAGAGAATATAAATCATATCTAAACAAAATATATTTGTAATCATGGGCAGGATTTTCGGTTGGGAGGGGGGGGTAATATGAAAAAAATTTGGTAACTAATAGGTATTTAATTAAAAGGTTAAGGGTATTATCAAGAATAGTGGGTGTATGCCATGTTTCTATAGTGTATGGGGATTTTTGTGACCGTAAATAATTAAGAATGATAAAATAATATTTCTGACAAAATTTTGGTGTCCCGGGTAATGTCCAGTTGTTCGGTTACGTATCATTCCGTTAAAGCGTTAAATTGTACCGAATAGTGTCTTTTATGCATCTTTTTGTAACGACATCATTCCTGGCACTTAGGAAAGTATACAGGACTACTCTGTCATATTTTTGTACTTTACTAGCATATTACAATGCTGAATTTTATTAATAAATGCAGAATTATGCATTTAAAGTGTGTTTTAGGCACTTCCCGGCACTATATCTATCACCTAATGACGCAGTCTTATGGTCCTCACTTCCCTACACTCCAAACCAGTGTAGTATCCTATCCCTGGCTCATACTGGCCATAAAAACATTGTCCGTCTATGTGTTGGCATTGTCAGCATTATTTCTGAATCAACCGTTCAGTGTGTTAACTGTGCTGAGTGCATCAAGTATGTCACTAATGTTGGTGTGTAATGAATGGTGTGACTGTATAAATATGATGCATGTATATATGATATAGAATCATAGAGCAGTTTAAATTGTCATTTGTAATCAAGCACAGTCATTAAGCACGTAATTAAGATTAATTAATTTGTACAGTACCTGATATTTTGAGGGTTGTCACATTCTCCCCCCGTTAAGAAAATTTCGTCCTCGAAATTTGTACTACCTTAACTCCTTGTGGTTATGTCACACGTGTATGTATATGAATATTACCGAGGTTGATAATCATTAAACTGAATTTAACCTACTCGCGTCAGGTGAGTCCAAGTCTATATAACAACCCGAATCCTATGGTTAAAGGTGTGTGCTTATAGCATTTGATGTCAAAGGTACAGTACGTAGTCTAGTGTAATCCAGCAGCAGTGTTCCATAAAAAGAGGAGTCTTATCCAATAGAGTTTCCAAATGACTGGTCATAGTATGCAAATTTTCACAAACCATAGCATCCGCTATATGAACTCAAAATCAACAACTTGGAGATGAAAATGACCTGCCAACTGGCGAATAAGTAAATGATAAGGATTTGTGTGTTGACATTCTCGAGTTGCGAAAATACACCGAATGAAGTACAAGCGAATCTGGTGTATCATTTTCTAAATTTGTAGTTGCATCAGAAATGTTTAAATGACAAGTCAAACAAGAGTATATGTAGTTTTGTGAAACAGTTGACCATAATTAGCACAAGCTAGTAACACCACAAGGTGCCGAAATGACGAGATTCAATAATAATGGTGACTGAACAAGTTCACCGTGACTGAAATCAAATGATAGTGTATCGAGACAATCTGAAGTTTTGATTTACACAATATCACAAAGTTTTTAGTTAAATACGGAACATCAAAGAGCCACTGCCTTTGATTGAAGGTGAAAAGCATTAAGTTTGGCAAGATATTTGATTGACAATGAAGGTATCGTTAGGAGGTACATTGTGCTTATGAAATGAATATATGTACCGTTGCCTTAACACACAATTGTGTTGAGACCACTTTGATCGTGAAGATCCAAAATGGATTGTTAACAATTAAATAGGGAATTGAATTTCGTGTACGAAGTGAGTAATCAAATTAGCGCAAGCTTCGATTTTGTGAAAGTATCACCGCAATGTATCGGAACCAATCAAACGATTTAGTGGAGTCGTAGACCAACCGAATCAACTACGACTCGTAATGAAAGAATCTTTGCAAAAATGTTTTGAATATGATGCTCCCAATACATCATATGACGTTTTAAACTGAATATGCGAAATGGATAAGTTCAAGCAATTGAACTTAGTTTTAGCGTAACCCGACCATAAACGTATGTACCAATAGAGGAAATATCGGCATGGTATCAAAATAAGCCGTGAATGTAATTTGTAATAAAAGAAGTTTCAAGAGAGTGTGTTGACTTGATAGCAAAAGAGTCATCAATTTCAATAACGTAGGTCATTCGAATCACGATTCGGTAACTAGATTTAGCAACATAATATTTGAACTTTAATAAAGCGTTTATCCGGAATGAAACCGCATGCGTAGCAAAGGTGCATGGGTTATTTATAAGGTTTCAAGTAATGAAGCAATATGTATCTGCCAGAACGGAGAAGTGACCAAGTATACGAAGCAAACGTGTGTTCGCTCTCAGCGAAGAAATCAACGTGATGTAACTACTTTGAGGGGAGTAGAGATGCAACTAACTACTTGTTAATAGCGAAGGCTTCAACGAAAGAAAATTTATGTACTCCCTGTTTGGTTAACTGAAATGACATGTTTATCAGGTTTATGATGTTTGATTGAGTTGACAGACGTGGTTCCTAAGTAAAAACCCTTACGAGTTTGGACCTGGGTTTACAAAGGTCCTAAATATATGTTTTCTAAATCCTCCAGATTTCGTATCCCGTGTAGACTGGTTTGGGCATTGTGTAGGAAGCACTATTTTTGTGTACGTCTAATAATAGGTCGTTGTCCCACAATTTTTCCTCGGTATACCTCCTTACTGAACATACCGCCAATGACACTCGATCGTCGATCCGTCGTGTAATGGTAGTCGGACCCTCACCGTCAGTCAATAAGTAATTCGTCAATCCTTAGCAAGAGCCACCGACCCTGGTTGGCTAGCTCGTCCGACTTCCCGTCATTTGAAAGTCATCGTCCTTTTTCTTGATGAGCGGAACTGAGGTTACCCAAAAGGGAATTTGGTCTGTTATCTTCCTTCTCTATTTACTACTGAAACTACACTGTCAATCCTTGCATTTCCGAAGATGTAAGTCGCTAAGATGCATCGACTACAGGCGCGGCGCCTGGAATCAGATAGACGCGCAATTTGATTAATCGTTGAGGAAATAATTTATGGCAAGTCTTCGAGGAAGACCTTAAGATATTTCCTTATCATAGGAATATCTTCACGCTTTGATTCTTCGGCTCCTCCTGTCCCCGACATGAGCCAAGAATGAAACACATTCTTTATGCAATATTCTTCGTGCCTTCAAGCAATTTGTAACTTGTAGGGGCGTATCCTGCTTCATGAGTCAAGATCGCTTCTTCGTTCGCCACCGTGGCGCGGATATCAATTTCCTATCGATCATTCGTCAGCCAATCCCTCCAACTACCTTGTTGAAGTCTCCCAATTCACTGGCAGTAGATCAAGCGGAAACTTACGCTTTCCGGGTTCTATCTTGCCGTCTCTAGTTACTGCGTTGGCTTCCACTAGCTTCCCCTAAGCTAGTTCTAATGGTACTGGAATATCTACTTACTCGCTACTTAAACCAATTATACTCTCGAACTCTAGAGGTGCTAATCGTAAAATTTGCAACAGTATTTGGCAATACAGATGCATAACATTTAGTAATTCGGGACGTACCGATGTCCATGCTTGGATCCCTGGCGTATCTCCCTAGCTCCGGTGGGGAGCTTTCATCCTTGTGCCTGATTCTTTTTAGGGCAATATCTTCTGACATGCTTTTTGCTTCCACAGTTTAAACATCCTCGAGCACGTTTCTGCTTATCGCTCATTCTGCCTTGGTAATTGTCATTGCTGTTGTTTCCTTCGCGATTCTCACTACTATCTTGGCCTCCATTACTATGTTCAGTATTTTGCCAACAAGTTTCTTTGGGATGCCCCCTCTTGCCACAGTTATCACATCTTCCATATTTGCATCGTCCGACATGATAACGTAGACAATTGTCGCACTTAGGTAGGATACCCTTGTAATCCTTTCCCTTTTTGGCCTTCTTCTCGTTACTTACCCGAGTAACCTTCTTGAAATTCACGAGTTTTCTCTTGTTATCCCCAGATGACTCTACAGGAGCCTCGTTTTTCTCTTCAGGAGTGGAAAATTTTCCTTGTCTAATCGCTTCTTCAGTGAGAGCCACGCTCATGTCGATTGCTTCGATAATTTTTGAAGGCTTAGATGTTGTTACCAGGCTTAGAATCTGCGGTGCTAGTCCCCTGATGAAAAGTTCGATCTTCCTAGATTCTGGTTCCACCAAACGCGATGCAACTTGTGATAACCCGCCAAATCTCTGCACATATTCAGCTATCTTTGGACCTTCCATTCTCAAGTTCCACAATTCAGTTTCCAACTTCTGGACTTCCGCCCTAGAGCAATATCTTTTGCGCATTAGTTCCTTCAGTTCGTCCCACGTCATAGCATATGCAGCGGCCTCGCCCATTGCTTGAATTTGAAGGTTCCACCATGACAGAGCCCCATCTACAAATAGCCCCGCTATGTACGTAACCTGATGTTCTGGGGCGCATTTGCTCAATCGTAAGACAGAATTCGTCTTTTCCACCCAACGCACAAATGCTAAGGCACCCCCAGTGCCGTCGAATTCTCGAGGTTTGTGGTTCAAGAACTGCTCGTAGGTGCAGCCGCTGGGTGGGTTATTTCCTGAGGTACCTCCGCCGTGTTCGGAGCGAAGGGCCTCGAGTTGTGCGATGGCTTGCGAGATACGCCCTTGCAGTTCTGACTCTGCTGTTGTCGGCAGAGAGTTGTTGGTATCGACGTTCCCTTGTATCGACATCTTCTGAGAAGAAGGTTGGTTAGGTCAGGTCTCATTCGTTTGGGGAGTGCATATAGTTGTTTAGAGATCGTATGTACACACACATATTAGGTTATCATACCAACCAATCAAGCAATAGTATAATCATAGTATAGCCAAGAAATTTGGTGATTATGTTTAATGAGAGCATAGTAAGCAAGCACGTAGCGTTATAATTATTCTACACACATATAGATTAATAACATGCTTAACGGAGACATAGCGACGGACTTTCGTTGGTCATTGGCCATAAAGTATTGTCGCATGTTTTATAATGATTGGACCCTAATTATTCCCTGACCACAATTGTATTGCCTTCCAAAATGTATCACATCAATAGGGGCACAGGGTCACCCTACCCTTGTCCATTAAATGTATTAGTGTATCAAAATCACATAGTCTGAAGTGGTCTTTAAAAGTCTCCACAACTCGGCTTATCATTAGTGTCTTTACTTGAAAGCAATGTAATCCTCATAATCCAGAAATCACCATACCAGTGTCTGAGGTGGAGGAGGAAAGAAAAGTAAACTGGTTAACATGCATGGACTTCCTCCGTGGGCTTGCGTACACGTCGAAGTAATTATCTGTTTTGCCGCTCGATAGCAAAGAAATGAGCATCAGAATCCTGGGAATGGTGTAATAGTAACGGTTGAGAGCGCAAAACGGAACCTTGATAAATGTGGAGGATCAAAGTATGCTGGCAATAAAAAGGGTGGAGGACTTGGTGTCTTACATAAATTTTTCAGTCAATATGCTGTCTTGTGATGTAAATACTTACATCAAGTTTTCAGTTATGTAATGTTTGGCATTTAAAGTTACTGAATGTGGTGTTAGCTCAAGCTCCAACACTCTGCGACTCATATCCTCAAACTGTAGTGGGTGTTACAGGAGCAACTCATCTCATGTGTGGCCTCCATAATGTGAGGGATGACAAGGGTCTAAAATCAGCATAGGAACCAGCGAAAAGTAGCAATTGGTGCGGCCTGTAGAAAATGTTGCTGTAGCCATTGGGATCGTTACGCGGTTGCTGGCCTAGAGTACCTTCCCGTGGTGCTGGTATGTCTTGAATGAAAGCGATAGGCATGTTGGCGCAATGGACGACGGTCTTTTAAAAAGGCAACATCAGCGGTTGAAGGTGCAGGAACATACGTTTCAACCAATAAGGATATCATCTGTGCAGGTACTGGGTCAGATATAAGGGATGCAATGCCTGGTAAACCAAAAGAACATGGGCATGGTCAAGTAAAGGTGCGGGTTCAGCAGGTGCAACATCAAACTGTCCCTCACAAGTGCAGAAGCTAGCATCAGGGGTAGGTTGTGTAACAGTGTGGTGCCTTGAGCAGGTGATAGTGCAGCAGTCATAACGGCGTCGTCGTCTGGGTCAGTAGTAGAAAGCTGTAATCCAGCTGTTTGTAAGGTTGTAGATATCACAGACTCAAAGGAGTCTGAATACATGCTAGAATCAGAGGGTAGCTTGTTAACAGGGGTCTTAAGAAGTGAAGTTAGTAACGGTGTTCTCGTCTATCTTTCTATCACCATAGGCCTCAGCAGAAGGACTGTCAACAAATATGTCCGCGTCATCATTAATTGCTAGTCGCGTAGCCAACCTTCGGCAGGAACGTCCATAGGAGTCGCATCGTCGAGGATCGGGGTCATAGTGTGCCCACCACCGGGATGACCAGTGATGAAGTGGTCATGGACCGAAACAAGAGTGTCAGAAGGATTCTTGTCAGAGGAGCCATCAGCAAGGGTAAAGTATCACCAAAATCTGGTAGCGCGGACTGTTGGAAGTCGTCTTCGTCCTCAGTCAGCATGTCAGGATCACTCTCAGTGTCTGACGTAAATGTCTCTGACGCAGATGTAGTCTCATTATCTGTGGCGGTGGTCGTAGGGTTATCAATGTCTGATAACTCGTTCTCTAAATAGAGTGATATGTGTGCCGGTGGGTAGCATGTATATCTATAGTCATTTTTAACAATTAGTGTATGCAAACCACTACCACATATGCACGTTTATCAATAATTAACAATTAAGCATGTATGTAGTAATAATGAAGGCGTGTAGTCATAATTAATGTAAGCAAATAGTCATCCTAGTCTTCCCCAGACTATCCTACCCTGTCTCTCAGACTAGATTCCCTAGTCTCTCATACTAACTCCCTGGTCTCTAAGACCATCCTCCCAGTCTCTAAGACTAAATCCCTGGTCTCTAAGACCATCCTCCCAGTCTCTAAGACTAAATTCCTGGTCTCTAAGACTAAATTCCTCCCTCAGCCTCTAAGGCTGATCCTCCCTCAGTCTCTAAGACTGATCCTCCCTCAGTCTCTAAGACTGAATTATAAATTTAAATTTGGAAACGTGTATTTGTGCCTTTTGTTTGTAAAAATGTTTGTTTCCTGGATCTGGACGTTTTGTGTATGCAGTGTAAAAATGTTTGAAAACATTTTCGTGAGAGCCCTGATGATCATAGTCTAGACTCGAGAAAGAATCCTAGTTCGCTATGATCGAGGCTCTGATACCAAGCTATCACACCCTGACTTTTGCGGAAGCGTGGGTTATTGGTGTGACTTCTTAATACCATAGCAATCAATCATAACAATGCTATATGATAAAAAACATGAGATGTTCATCCATAAATAAAGTTTAGAAAAAAATACCATGTTACACTTGTCTTAAAACTTCAATTCCAAAATAAGTTACAAACCTTGACTTGTTTAAATGGATTCATAAAAACTTGGCAAAAGACCTTAAATAAAACTAGGCTTAGAGATATGTAACCCGTCCAGGTAGAGGTTACACTTTCTAAACCCTACAACCCTGGATGACTTCTTTATGCAAACGCAGCTTGAAAATACGTGCATACCGTACCAGATCCATTAGTTTCCTGAAATACATGTAGTTCGAAAAATCAACATAAAGTTGAGCGAGTTCATGTGTAAGTGAGTATGTATAAACCTTTGTAATATGTCTGTATGTATGAAAATCCCTGGTATGTAGCACTTAAGGAAAAAGAGATCACCATTGGGTTGCAAAGCCAATGATATGTGTGAAGTGATGCAGGAAGACTCAAACCTAGCAGATTTCGCACCGGGCTTCCGGCTGTAAGACATAGTCACCACCTGGTCCACTCAGCGGACTCAGGAGTGGGGCTCGCTACACCTAAATAGATCTATCACTCATGCCCCTCGGTCCTACAACGAGGATTGATGGCCTTAATCGCCCTACCCATTCACATGATCTAGTAGTAAACCCTCCTTAAGCTAACCATACCATATAAATGAAAGTCTGTAAATGTCTGTAATAATTGAAACATGTATTTCACCCCCGAAGTATAAAACTGAAAACAGTTAAGAGAAAAGGGGGACATGAACACACAGTAGTGCGTCTTCGGTACTCGTAACCCAAATCTCCTCAGCAAACACGACTACCTACAATGGTCTAATGTCTATTAGACTAACGGGTCGTGCCTTGTCTTAGTATTGATTAGTGCCTTTGAGTTACGTTTTAAAGTGTCTTCAATATTTTAGTAATAATACTTCTCATACTTGTGTATTTGTATTTCCTTCCCAAGGATGGGATATTTTACATATGTCTGTTCGTATTGGAGTTATATTTTTAAGTCCCTTTTTAGAGAATACATATTTACCCATATTCCTGTATAAAACCAACCGCCGATACTCTATATTTCGTTATAAACATTATGGCGAGTTTTATGTTTGAAAAACATGGTCTAAAATATACTAGTAATCACTTGTCCAGAAAATATTTACTAAGTGTTAGGATTTTCGGAAAATTTCGTCATAGTCTCCTTTGTAAATAGAGGGGTCCATGCTTAAAAGCATATCATTTTCTTTTACATATATCCCGTAGATAGTTCCCACATAGCAAACTCGACAAACATACATGCAATACACTACTTACGTCTTTTCAGCTTTATCAAACAAAACTGGACTGTTTTTTAGCATTTAAATAAAATAGTTAACCTTTTCCAAAAATTCTCAAATTTTTACAGAATGTCATATATAATCCAAAATTTATTTTGTAAAAATTTCGGGGACCAGTTCATTACCAATTTTATATAAAAATTCTTTTACTCGACTGCAATCAGATTTGTTACCTTCTGATTGCAGTTTTACGGAAAAATTCCCTAAAAATCAATCGTAAGTCCGATCGACGAAATTCCAGTTGGAGGGTCACAGAAACAATAGTGACCATCTACAGTAAAAATCCCATGGGCTGATCCTGCTCAGGTTTCAAGTTTTGACTCCGAGTACGACACACTTTTTCAGCAGAAAAATTGCAGCTTGAGCTGCTGTCTTAAAACAGTTCTTTAAAAATAGTAAACGACCTCAAAAAATTACGATTCCAGTGCCATTTGTTCGGTTGTTCAAAATTACATAATTTAGACTCCAGAAATTCAGTTTTTCGATTTAAAATGACCCAGTTACAGCCTGTTGAAGTTGGCTGGAAATTTCAATCAGCATGTTTATTTATTGTTTTAATCCATTCAATGTTCTTGTAAATAGCATTATACTACACTTTAAACTACAAAACAAAATGATCAAAGGTTTAGCAAGGACTTACTACTAGCTTAAAGCTAGGGATGAATCTTAGTGAAGATGATGGTGGGAAAAGATGATGACAAGATTAGAACAAAGCTTCCTTGAAGTTCCTTCAACTTGCTACCTTCATGAACCACCTTCAATGCTTGAATGGGGCTTGAGTATGATGAATATGAAGGTGATTAAGTGGTGGTGATGGTGAAATCAGCTAGGGGGAGCCGAATGGGAGAGAAGGAGTGAGGTTGGAGTGTAGATTTTAAGGTGAAAGATGAGAATCTTTGGAACCATGTGCACCCTAACCCTATAGTCATCATTAGATAATTTTTGGCCAATCAAGGATCAAGAGAATATAAATCATATCTAAACAAAATATATTTGTAATCATGGGCAGGATTTTCGGTTGGGAGGGGGGGGGGGGTAATATGAAAAAAATTTGGTAACTAATAGGTATTTAATTAGAAGGTTAAGGGTATTATCAAGAATAGTGGGTGTATGCCATGTTTCTATAGTGTATGGGGATTTTTGTGACCGTAAATAATTAAGAATGATAAAATAATATTTCTGACAAAATTTTGGTGTCCCGGGTAATGTCCGGTTGTTCAGTTACGTATCATTCTGTTAAAGCGTTAAATTGTACCGAATAGTGTCTTTTATGCATCTTTTTGTAACGACATCATTCCTGGCACTTAGGAAAGTATACAGGACTACTCTGTCATATTTTTGTACTTTACTAGCATATTACAATGCTGAATTTTATTAATAAATGCTGAATTATGCATTTAAAGTGTGTTTTAGGCACTTCCCGACACTATATCTATCACCTAATGACGCAGTCTTATGGTCCTCACTTCCCTACACTCCAAACCAGTGTAGTATCCTATCCCTGGCTCATACTGGCCATAAAAACATTGTCCGTCTATGTGCTGGCATTGTCAGCATTATTTCTGAATCAACCGTTCAGTGTGTTAACTGTGCTGAGTGCATCAAGTATGTCACTAATGTTGGTGTGTAATGAATGGTGTGACTGTATAAATATGATGCATGTATATATGATATAGAATCATAGAGCAATTTAAATTTTCATTTGTAATCAAGCACAGTCATTAAGCACGTAATTAAGATTAATTAATTTGTACAGTACCTGAAATTTTGAGGGTTGTCACAGACGTCAGCACTATCTAGAGAGCTTCAGAAGCTGAAGGACATGATATCCAGTGTACCTGGGGTTGTGCAGCCAATTCCCGAAGTATCTCAGGATAGCCACAGGATATCACGGTTTGCATATCCCATTTGTGATGCTGAAATCCCAAAAAGATTTCAAACCCCCAACATGAAACTCTACGACGGAACTACGGATCCTGAGGAGCATATATCCCAGTATAGGGAAAGGATGGAAATTAATCCTATTCCCCCAGATCTCAAAGAAGCATGCTTGTGCAATGGTTTCGGCTCCACCTTAATAGGATCAGCCCTAAAATGGCTGTTAAACGTTCCTCCACACTCAATTACTTCTTTTGCCCATTTAGTTAATTTATTTAATAGTCAATTTTCCAGCAGCCGAAGTTTTGAGAAACTAACCAGTGACCTTTACAGGATAACTCAAGGACCTCAGGAATCCTTGAGGGATTATGTGAATAAGTTTAGCCAGGAATCCTTAGATATCCCTCACCTTGATGTTGCAACAGCTGTGCAGGCTTTCAAGATGGGATTGCAAAATGATTCCTAGTTTTACCAGGATCTTATCATGAATCCCTGCAGGAATCTGGATGAAGCTCATAACAGGGCATTAAGATACATTCGGCTAGAGGATGACAAAAAGATGTAAGAAAGAATGAATTCGTCCACGACCTATGAGTCAACCAACAGAAAATCAGAATCCTTGTATAAGCCATATCGCTCAAAGCCATATGGCAGAAATGATAGCAAAAAAGTCAACGCTGTTGAAGATGAGGATCCTGAGGAATATCCTGAGTTGTCTGAATATTGTTTTTCCGTTAATATACCTGGATTAATGTATGCTATGCAGGGTTTAGAAGAAAAAGCCAGGTGGCCTCGCAAAAATCAACAAAAAGCTAATTGGAAGGATAAGTCCAAATGGTGTGCCTTCCACGAGGATTTCGGACATATCACCGAGGATTGCATTGCTCTAAGGAAAGAAATAAGCTACCTGCTGAGCAAGGGATATCTAAAGGATCTGCTGGGAAAAAAGAAGAATAAAGGGCAGGATCCTGAGAAGGATCCTAAAAGAGCAGCATCACCCCCAGCAGATGCCAAAATAATTAACTTTATTTCAGGAGGATCCGACATTTGCGGCACATCGTATTCTGCAGCAAAAAGACACGCGAAGGAAGCTAAGGCAGAGAGGGGAGATAAGCCAACGAGAGTGTCAACCCTCACGACTGACAAAGTCATCACCTTTGACAATGATGACAGGGATACTGTCCAGGATCCCCATCATGATGCTTTAGTAATAACCTTATATGTTGCTAACCATTTTGTACGAAGGATATTGGTGGATAATGGTAGCTCAGTCAACATAATTCAGCTGGAAACATTGAAGAGGATGAATGTATCCCCAATGAATATCACTTCAAAGTCCACTGTGCTCGTTGGTTTCAGCGGAGAAGCTAGGAATACCGTGGGAGAAATAAATTTGCCCGTATATATTCAAGGGGTTAACTCAATGCAGCGCTTTTGTGTTATGGACTCTCTGTCCTGCTATAATATTATACTAGGTAGGCCTTGGATCCATGATATGAAAGCTGTTCCGTCAACCTACCATCAATGCATCAAGATCCCTACTCCTTGGGGAGTTGTAAAGGTGGAAAGTGATTAACAGGAAGCAAAGGAGTGTTATTCTTCTTCGATGAAATCCTCAACAAAGCCTAGTGCAGCATAGCAATTAAAGACTCGAGGCCAGGATATCATGGAGGCTTCAGAGCAGGATGTAAAGAAAGCGGTCATGGATCAGAATAATCTGGATATCTCGGTGCTCATGGGAACCAATATCCCTTAGGATATTGAAGATCAAAATGTGATTATCCAAGAGGAAGTTTGCTCCGGAGCGAAATGTGATTATCCAAGAGGAAGTTGAAAGACTACTAAGGAGCAAGATGATTAGGGAAGTAAAGTTTCCTAAATGGTTGGCGAATGTAGTTTTGATACAAAAGAAAAACGGGAAATGGAGAGTATGTGTGGATTACACCGACTTGAATAAAGCTTGTCCCAAAGACCCGTTTCCTCTACCTCATATTGATTCAATGGTGGATGCTACAACTGGCCACGAGATGTTAACCTTCATGGATTCCTCATCAGGATTCCAGCAAATCCAAATGGAACCCTCTGATCAGGAGGATATTGCGTTCATGACACCCACATGTATTTATTGTTATACTGCTATGCCCTTTGGTTTGAAAAATGCAGGTGCAACATACCAAAGATTGGTGAACATGATGTTTAAAGAGAAGCTGGGGAACACCATGGAGGTATACATCGACGATATGGTGGTAAAATCCAAAAAGGCTGAGGATCACCTTCAGGATATTAAGGGAGCATTTGACATCCTGGATCAGTATAATATGAAACTGAATCATGCAAAGTGCCATTTTGGAGTGGAGGCAGGAAAGTTTCTAGGATATATGGTGACTAAAAGAGGGATAGAGGCAAGCCCGGAGCAGATTAAAGCTATCTTGGATATCAAATCTCCTTCAAATATGAAGGATGTTCAACGATTAACAGGCCGAGTAGCAGCATTGAACATATTTATTTCGAGATCCACGGAAAAATGCAAGGAATTTTATGATATTCTGAAGGAAAATAAGAAATTCGAGTGGGATGAAAAGCATGAAGCAGCCTTGCAGGATCTGAAGCAGTATCTTTCAACTGCACCCATGTTGATGAAGCCTGAGGATGGTGAACCATTATCCCTGTATCTTGCAGTATCAGGAAATGCACTAAGTGTTGTCCTTGTAAAGGATCATGAAGGTCAGCAGTATCCTGTTTACTATGTTAGTAAAAGTTTATTAGATGCTGAAACTAGGTATTCTCACTTAGAGAAACTTATATTAGCCCTAGTTATGGCGTCAACAAAACTTAGACATTATTTTGAAACACATAGGATTCATGTTAAAACCAACTATCCTGTTAAAAATGTGCTTAGGAAACCCGAAATGTCAGGTAGGATGGCTAAATGGTCAGTAAAATTAAGTGCCTTTGATCTAGTATATGAACCTAGAAATGCCATAAAGTCTCAGGCTTTAGCTGACTTTGTGGCTGATTTTAGTAGTGATATTCAAAATGAAGTAGACCTAGAAGTACAACAGCTAGGAGAGAACTTAGAATCATGGACGTTATATACTGATAGTGCATCTAATGTAAGAGGTGTAGGTTTGGGTATACTACTAAAATCGCCACAGGGGGACATATTACCCCAGGCTATTAGATGTGAATTTTCTGCCACTAATAATGAGGCAGGATACGAAGCTTTAATTGCAGGATTAGAATTAGCTAAAAGTATGAATATCAGCAGTTTGCAAGTATATGTTGATTCTTTGTTAATTACTAATCATTTTAATGGAACCTGTGCAGTTAAAGGTGAGAAGTTAATCAAGTACCTCAAAATTCTCAAAAAATTAGCAGGATATTTCGATATTTTTACATTTGAACAGGTACCAAGAGAGGATAATGCTGAAGCTGACGCCTTGGCAAATCTAGGATCATCAGTCAGGATACCGGAAGGAACCCAAATACCAATATTACACATCCTATATCCTGCGACGGATCCTCAGCATAAGGAAGTGGGATGTATTCGGGATCCTGATGATGAGTATTCTGAGAAGGATCCTAAGTCTTGGATGGCTCCAATCATAAGATATCTTAAGGAAGGACACATCCCAAAGGATGAGAATCCTAGGGCCTTTAGAATGAAGGTATCACGATTCACTATTATAAATAATATTTTGTATAAGAAATCCCTTGCAGGTCCGTACCTAAGGAGCTTGGAAGATCCTGAAAGGAAGGAGGTACTTCAGGATATACACGAAGGAGACTGTGGCAACCATACTGGGGGCAAATCTCTGTTCTCGAAGGTGTTGAGAACAGGATATTACTGGCCGACCATGAGAAAGGATGCCACGGAGTATGCTCAGAAATGCGATGCATGTTAAAGACATGACAACATCCTGCATCAGCCTGCAGAACCATTATATCCTATCGTATCCCCTTGGCCGTTTATGAAATGGGGTATGGATATAGTGGGAAAGCTTCCAAAGGCTCCAGGAGGAAAGGTTTTCATGTTGGCAATGACGGATTATTTCTCTAAGTGGGTTGAAGCAGAAGCCTTTGTCCAAGTTAGAGATCAAGAAGTGGTATCCTTCATAAAGAGGAATATCCTGACCAGGTTTGGAGTACCAGCCAAGATAATCTGTGACAATGGTTCTCAGTTTATAAGTAAAATAACTACTGACTTTTGCAAGAGTTGAGGAATTAAAATGATCACATCTACACTGGTACATCCTCAAGAAAATGGACAAGCAGAATCCTCAAACAAGATAATTGTCAACAATTTGAAGAAAAGACTTGGAGCTAAGAAGGGAAGATGGGCAGAAGAACTACCATTTGTCCTATGGGCTGATAGAACAACCGTGAAGAATGCTACTGGGCAAACCCCATTTTCCTTAGTATTTGGAGCAGAGGCAGTAATCCCGACAGAGATGGTGATACCTACAGCAAGATCCAACCTTCGGGATCCTGAGAAGAATCCTGAAGCCCTATGTCAAGAATTAGATACTGTTGATGAGACAAGAGACGCAGTAAGGCTAAGGATGGTGGCATATCAACAGAGGATATCTAAAGCATATAACAAGAATATAAGGACCAGAAGGTTCCAGGTCGGAGATTGGGTATTAAGAAAGGCTTTCCATAATACTACTAATCCTGCTGATGGAAAGTTGGCCCCAAAATGGGAAGGACCCTATGAGATTGAGTCAGAATCAGGGAAAGGAGAATATCGACTCAAGGATATGGAGGGGGATATGCTACCAAGATCCTGGAATGCTATACATCTAAAACTCTATTTCAAGTGACTTAGGAATCTAAATTCTAGCTCAGGATGGTATGGATTCTATCTCTTTTATTAAATTTTAATATTATTTATTGCTTTAACCCATTACTGACTTAAGCATCGGAGGGATGTTAGCCAGGCTAACACCCACCTTAGCTTACAGTTGTTTTGCAGTATATGCTTCGAGATATAGCTCCAGGATATACATTCAGGATACTTCGAAAGATTAGAGGATTGGCCCCCTCTCTCACGTTTAAGGGATCCTGATCCCTTCACAGGTTTAAAGGTATTCACCTTTCTCTCGAATTGGGTTTAAACACCCCGCCTGGAGCGCAAGTTATCCAGGGATAGTTCAAGATAGCGAGACCAGACCATGTAAAAGTGGCTGACAATTTCGTTATTATTGGCTATATCCTGGATCCTAAAGGTATATGAGGATTGATCACCCTCTCTCACGAAAGGGTATTTTCATACTCTCTAAGGTTTAAATGTTATCACCTTTCTAAGTCTTGGAGTTTATACACTCCCACCTGCAGCGCATGAAAATTTTGGATTTTCCCCAGGATACCTATGGGATTTTCCCCAAGATACTAAGGATTTTATCTCCAGTATGTTTTTGGGTTTTACCCCAGTAGCGCAAGAACTGTCCAAACAGTTAGAACTTGATTTCAAAAATTAGCTAAGTGTTTGAAGGCTTTATGCACAGGGGACATTCCTCCCAAGAAGGTTGTGTAAGGCTCGAAGAATCAAACTCAATGCACTAAGTATTTCGGACTGGGGACATCTTAGTTGAAGAAGTTGCAAAAGGATTAAAAGTTCGATACTAGGGTTACACTTTATTCCTGGTATGGTCTTTCCTTTGTGAACCTTACATAAGTTGTTTAAACTTTTAAAACTATGTTTATGGCTCGAATATCCTGATGAGAATATATCCTTAGGGTATGTTTTCATAATGTGTTTTCGGGATACGTATTAGGATATTTGATTGGGAGATAATACTTGGGTTGAAAATAAATACTCTAGTCAAACAAGTGTTCTCAAAATGGATTTTGAAAAATAAACTATCTTTTATTCTTTAGAAACTTTGTCTAAATTGTTTGGATTATGAGAAGTTCTATTTGACAAAAGTCTTCATAGGATACCACTGAGTATATTGATCAGGATATTTTCAAAAAGTAATTGCACAAATTTTGCAAAGCTAAAATTTAAACTAAGTAATGCATGATGAAAAATTAAATAGAACAACAAGTAAGTCAAAAGGTGGTATTATTTAGACGATGCTAGCCGATAACCAAAGGTTTCGTCCTAATACCTAGGACCCATCCACCTTTGGTTATCAAATTGTTTTAATTCAAGAAAATAAAATTGTTCAAACAAACGAAACTCTCAAATAAAAGGGAAATAATTTTTAGGAGGCAGCGCCTTCTTCGTTCATGGCATTTTCCACAGCATCCTTCTCAGGATCAGTTTGAACATCCCTCTCAACACTAGTTGGTTTTTCAACTGCCTTCGAAGATCCTTCAGCTACGGGTTTAACAGGGTTGCTGCCGAGACTCCTTAGCTTTGTCTCCCAGCCATTGACATCCCAAGAGGGGCATTCGAAGCCCAATGCCTTGGCTTCGTGGGCCATCTTTAGCCTGGCCTGAAGAAGGGAAGTAACAACGGAACTTTTAAGGCCTTCCCAATAGCTGATCATATCCCATTCGTGTTGAGAATGGGCAGCGTCAAGATCGGCTTGGGCCTCAAGAGCAGCTTTGTTGAGGGCGGCCTGGTGTTCTTGGATCATAGCCTTGACCTTGTCCTCGTAATGCCGAGATTTGGCGGCTGCAATCAGGCCCTGATCAGAGATAATGACCTCGGCTTTCTTTAACTTGGACTCGAGCATCTTGTTAAGTCCACACGATTCCCGGTATAAATGAACCAGACGTTCAAGACCCTGCGAAGTAAGAGAACAGGTATTAGTCTTAATAAACATTTATAACCAGCATAAGGTGCAGGATATAGCTCGAAGGATACTAACCTGGTTGAGAAAAGAAGTCATGAATCCGCTTGCTTCAATGAATCCATGATTCTCATAGGGGAACGTATCAGAGATGGCAGGTGAATCAGGCTTTTTCCTTTTACGAGAACTTGAACTCCGAGGCTTAGTAGCTGGCGAAGGCTTGGGAATGGTGATAGCCTTGGAGCTGCTGGGCTTGGATGAGGCAGTGGCCTTGGGACTGGGCTCCTTCTTGACCTGGACGTGATCGGAATAACTATCCAGCTCATCAAGGTCGAAAACCTCAGGGATCTTGGCTGGTGCTGCATAGAGGGAAGAGTCCTACATCCTTATTACCCTTCATTATATTATATTACACTAATCAGTCATTTCCAAAATAACTCTTACCAGACATTTCAGATGATGAATATTGACTGGAACTTGGGATGTGTGTGGTAAAACTCCTGTCACTTGTCGGTAACGGGTAAACTGCTTTGATTCTTTTTTCTGACTCCGCAGTAGGGGAAGCTACTTCCTTAAAGTTCACTGCAAAAGAATCAAGTAAGATGATATTAGCACAGGATAAGAGTCTAAAAACACATGGGGATATTCATGATCCTACCGGTGGTTAACCACTCCACCGGAAGACTAGCACCCTCATAGATGGAGTCTCGTTTGACGAAAAAGAATTTGCGTTGCCATTCGTCCTCGTTTTTGGTGGCCTTAAGTATAAGGGGTTTGCTGGAAGTTGAAAAGAGCAAGAATCGACTCCAACCGTGTGATCGGAGGCGGTAAGCAATCGGCAAATCCTCGATGCAGAGGTCGGGATAGTGAAGGTTTTTGATTTGATTGAGTACGATCAGTACTCTCCAAACCATGGGCATGGTTTGGGCAAAGGAAATACCAGTAGTTCGAAAGAATTGCATCATGAGCTCAGGAAATGGATACCGAAGACCTAGCGAGAAAGGGTATGCCGGAAAACAGACCCAATCGGCAGAAGAAACATCTGATCGAATTGATCGATCGAATGGTCTAAAAATAGTGCCATCGGGGAACGCGCCAGAGGCTCTCAATGCCGAAATGTCTGCGTTATCAAAAGCGCAGATCTCCTTCTCGGGATTTTTGAGAAGATTTTGCTGAACGAAGGAGTCCGACGATTCACCGGTTTGAGAGTGGACCCTAGTGGCCATTGGAGGAAAAATAAAATTAACAGGAATTGAGGAAGGGATGAGTGATTACCTGGAGATTCTGTTGATGATATCTGGTTATCAAACAAGAAAAGAGAAGATATAGGGGCGTAATGGATATCCATCGAGTGAAAAGCGCGTTGGAAGTTAAATAATGCTATCTTGACCGTCACTTCAATTTAATAACCTCGGTTTGCGAGATAAAGTTTTAAAATATATCTGTTGGATTGGTACACCAACAGATATATTTTGGGGACAATTTTTATGGGCCATTTTCTGAACATATATCCTGACTAATATTCTGCTTTTGATTGTTTATTTGTGATCAGGATACCGGGTCAGGATATTGGTAACGTCCTGGTGCGATATCCTAGTATTAACTGAATTAACCATGTGCAGATTAGAAGGTGCGGGTCCCTAACGGTCAAATGGCTTTCCTCGTATATCCGGTGTCACCCTTTACCTTTTTCACTCATTGTTTGATCATAAATACAGCTCTGTATCCTGAGCCGTATCCTCAAACTGTTTTTGCAAACAACTTAACTTGAACATTTTCGACACACCTTTTAAGCACACTACCTCACTTAACTAATTTGATCACTTAATTGCTTCGGTAATTTTTGACCAAAACAGTAGGCACTATACTCGGGCATAATACCCCCTAAATAACGAAGTTCTGCTCCGTTGTAAGTATCATAACCCCTGGATACGTATTAGATACTCTGCCCGATTGATCTAGGGTTCCGTAATGGCTGTCGTGGTTCTGGACGACGTAGTCATTGGAATGCCGTCTCGAGGAGGGTATTACTAATGTTAAAATGGGTTATTATAGTAACACGCGTGCATTTGTGTAATTTATAGATTATTCCCAGGAAATCCTTACAGAAAATCTAAGACAACAAAGTGAGTAATCTCCTTTTTGTTAACTAATTTTACAAAACCTCACACAATTAATTATATATTAAGCAGTTATTGAGTATTTGTAACGATACAATTATCGTCGGTATGCTGGGGTTTTGTATACAAAATTTGTTACTGCCTTGCGAGGGGTAACATTTCCACAAGTCAGGTTTGACAGTACCGTGGGTGGTAATTAGTATGACTTGGAAACAAATATAATTGCGAGACCGCCCTCAATACTGTACAATGGTTTTATTAAAACTTGATTGAACTGGGATTCACTCACCATTATTTCCCACTGACAAAATGTTTTTAAACGCGTTTCAGGTAACAAAATGTGAAAGCCAAATAGAAGCCAGCTGGACAGCTCTGAAGACTTGGAAAAGTGGCAATAAAGTTACCTTAAAGAAATAGATGTTTTTATTAAATAAAAATAGGATTTATTCCTATGGAAATGTGTGTACTTAAAACTTGGGTTTTGTCCCATGTGTTTAATATTATGAAAATGTGGTATTTTACTCTGATCAAATATTTCCTAACTACGGTCCTGATGAAAATTCCGCTGCCAAATTAGACAATACCAGATACCACCGAAACTGGCCGCGGGTATTTGAATAGGGGGACGGGGGCTGTGACAACTTTCCTTGTTGTTTGATCTCTCATTCGAGATCGTTTCTCAATTCATGTCTTTGGCTTGTATTAATACGACTGTGAATGATACGTATCTCTACTGAATTTCTCTTGGAATGTCATCCTGAATAGGAATCCTATCCAGGTTTTCCAAGTTTTATCTTCTATATTCAACTGTCATTCACTATGTATTTGTTGCATATTTCTAGTTATACTATAAGTTTAAGACGTGTACCTTGTAGATACTCACCCTGATAACTTTCCTTGTTTGATCTCTCATTCGAGATCGTTTCTCGATTCATGTCTTTGGCGTGTATGACTTACTTGTCATACTTCAGACTATTTCTTTATTGTATCGATAATTATTTAGACTCTCGTCGTCTTCGAATACAAGGGTCCTTCAACTAAAACGTATACAAAGATTAGTAGTGTTTGACATTAATAAGCGCCTGTACTATACTACAAGGCTTTCTACAATACGTGTTAACACACGTATTTCGTTAACTATATCGGTCTTTTCTTACTTTATTTGGGGTAACGTGCGTTACATGATATCCCTATGTGTTGTTTTTAACACTTTATCATACTAGACCGTCAATATTTTGAATAACTTACCAGATTTTGCGATCAAGTCTCGAACCGAACATTTTACTCCTTAACCTAGAGCTCTGATTACCAACTTGTAAGACCCTTAGTCCATTTATGCAATTTTCATATAGTTTTCGACTATCATTATTTAATTATGCTTACACATTCAAATATGCATTTCTTAAAATTCTTTTAGAAATAACACAATTCAACATTTCATAAAACATTCCCCATTTAAAAACGTGACGACGAATCATTTCGCGGAAACTTGAATCGTGTTTGTGTTCGGTTCTTTATCGAGCTTGATCGTCCACCGGTACCGCATATTAAACCTACATTTCATAAAAAAACATGAAATGTTTTAGTCATATGACGTTTAAAACGAGTTTAAACAAGTTCGCAATGCAAAACCATTCAACAGCAAAAAAATTTGTAGGGATTTATGGTTGTCGCGTGCCGCGACACCATTTACCAAAACCCGTCGCGTGTCGCGACACTGTGGAGTCCCCTCCGCCGCGTGATGCGAGGGTGGCATTTCGACAGCAAGCCTTGTTTTTAGACCTACATTTTTTCAGCCAAACCATCTTTTACGAAAAAGAGCATAACTTGCCCATTTTTTATCCGATTTGACTCACGTTTCTTCCTACGTGATCATAAAATTATTCTCCATCACATGGAGTTAACATCCGACATACGGATTAACAAAATTTTAGACTTTTAAGCCTTTGGCTTAAAATGTAGTTATTAACTTTTGTCCCGTTTATGTATTAATCAAACAAACATGTTTGTTTGATCCAATTTACTCATGAATCTTATATTTTCGATATTGTCTAATATATTAGGTTCAAATCACGGGTTTCATAAGTTATTTAAACCCGTTTTGGCTCTTATGCTTGTTTTGACCCGTTAAGGGTATTTAAGCATACTTTGAGCAGGAATCGCTTTCATTCGTTTCTGGCGTCACATTTCCACATTTCTTATCAAATGATCTTCCACCAAAAATATAGGTGTGGTGGTTTCATAGTGTAAATCTATTTATTCCGAGTTTTACCCCTCGGATCCTCTTTTTACGGCAACGACTCATATAGAGTCAATTGACCAAAGATTCACATCTTTCTCTTTTTTTATACTTATTCCAAGTATTTATTTAGTCATAAAACTCATTTTCAAACAACGTTTAAGGGTCGTTTGATCGACTTAGCTTACAAGGGCATTTTGGTCCATTTTAGCCTTTCATTAAAATGAAGGACTTTTACAATCATGTTTGACCCAAA
Organism: Helianthus tuberosus; assembly: GCA_030545235.1. Taxonomy (NCBI): domain Eukaryota; kingdom Viridiplantae; phylum Streptophyta; class Magnoliopsida; order Asterales; family Asteraceae; genus Helianthus; species Helianthus tuberosus. The sequence continues at coordinate 46,070,071 of CM060414.1, read as the reverse complement.
ATCCCTCTTTTAACTATGATTTTAATTTGAAAAGTCATTTTGTTTTCAAAACACAATAACCATCATATGAATCATTCGGTTTACTTATTAAAGTAACCAAATGTCTATTTTTGACTTCATTTAACTCTCAATGAACCTTTCGTTCTAATTGAGTAATTAACCTATTACACATACCTGGCTCGGATCAATATATTGACCCGTTTTAATACCTTGCTCTAATAATCGCTACTTAATAGCGATGCAATTTATCCTTCCCCTATTCACTCCTGTGAAGATAAGACTCGACAATATTCATTAGTCGATATTTTCAAATGGTGATATTTTCACCATTTGACCCGTTTGGTCTAAGTGACCATTTATCTTTGCGAAACGGTATTTATTACCATCTTATCTACATGACTCCCTCTGGTTTACACCGTACGGTCATTTTACTTATAACCCATTTCTTGATTCTTTTGACCCTTTTATGTCTTACGCTATAAAGTGTCTTTCAAAAACTAACAGTTATCGTCAACGAGTGACCGAGTTACCGTTTTACCCTTATTAATTGTATTGGTTTACCTCATAAGGTAATCATTCAAAACTCGTTATTTACTAGTCATTGCATGACTAAATAATCTTATTAACTCATTTTAACCATTCAACATGGTTTATCATTATTGTCTTTTGATCCGAACCGCACATGTCGGGTCGAAACATCATAAGTCAAATTTGAATTTTATTATTCATAACCTATAAAACCAATAGGTATTAAATAAATAGAGTGTAAGCTTTACTTACCTTGCATCATGATTATGCTTTTCTTCATACTTGATTTGTTTGACCCGTTTCATTCCCAAGCTTCCACCTAGCTTGTGAAGCGTCAAACTATCATTGTAATTTGTAAGATGGTTAGACTAGTCATAATCATTCACGACTATTCCATCCTACGATCCTTATGTCGAAATTATCATTCGATCATATAAAAGGTCATTTTGACTTTAAAAAGTCAAACTGCCTATTGACAAAAGTAATTACACGATGTAGCTTAACTACTCGTTTTATTACTTTTCCACTATACGGTAAGCATTCTTATTATGCTACCGTTTTAACTACTTATGAATTCAAGTTATTGTAATCGAATTTCATTCGATTAACACATGATGATATCAAACATCATTTTAATCATAATATATCATCATTTTCATTTTATCATACTAATCCAATTCCTAGCAAGTATGATCATGTACTCAACACACAAAATTTGTTTAAGTATTTCCTTATTACTATCAGATATGATGATTCTAATCATAATTATATCATCAAATTCATCATATGATTAAAACCCACTTATCCTAGTGTGGTAAATCATATAATCATTCAATTTATAGCATCATATGCATAATTTTCACTTAGGGTTTGGTTCCTAAGCAAGTATACATCACTAATTCAATCATAGCTTTAATAATTCATTCATAATTCACGATTATGATAATTATTCAAATTTCACAACTTCACAAATCATCAAAATTTGACATGCCTTATGATCCCCTAGCTTGGGTAATCATTAATTCACGTTCAATTGTGAATTTAGACTTCATTTGGCCATTCAATTGGATGATTTGGTTGAAAGTTAGGGTTTGGCTCCTGGGGAGCTCCCTGATCTCGATCACAGAACACACACTAAGTGTGTGTGTTGTTTTAAGTTTCTTTTATAATTAAACTTTTAAGTTTATCCACTTTGGCCCCTCATGTTTGGTTAGTTTATTAAGTAGGCCACAACCCATTTAATTTCTAACAATATTCCCACTTATTAACTAGGTTAAACATTCCTAGTTAATTTAGTGAGTTCGGGGAGATTTATGACTAAGTTTATTTTAAGTCCCGTTAACTCGGGCTTCTATAAACTTTATTTTATCAAAAGCTTTCTTTCAGCTTTTATTTAATATTATGCTTATTTATTTAAGAATCCTAATATTCACCGGGTTACTTTTACCATTACGGTAATTTACCCGTCTTTTAGTATTAATATGGTTTGATTACCAAACCCGTTTTCGGGGTGTTACATCGTAACACTAAAACAATGCTTCTAGTGTAATTTTGGTGTTTTGGGTAGTGTCCGGTTGTTCGGTTGGTTACCGGTTCGTTAAAGTGCTAAATAGTGCAGTTTAGTGTGCTTTATGTTGTCTTTTATGACAGTTTTGATTCCCGACACTTATGAAGGTATTCTGGACCATTAACCATAATTATGCATTATATTCTGATGTTAAAAAGCTGATTTTTGCTGATTTGTGCAGAATTCTGCAGTTTTTGTGAGTTTCAGGCACTTTCTGGCACTTAAACTATCACTCGGAAGACAGTTTTATGATCCCTACTTTTCTACACACTATTCTAGTGTAACACTTGGTTTTGGGGCTCATTCTGTGTCTTAACATCATGCATGTTTGAGTACTGAACTCCCGTCAGTACTTTTAGCTTGTCTGATAACTGTGCTGACTTTGTTCTGTGCACTAATTGAACCACATTGTGTTGCATGTAATAATGATAAACATTCTTGCAACATGAAATGCATTTGTATGTATATGACAGTAATCAGAAAATCATTCATGTCATTAATTTAATCAGGCACAATCGTTAATGCACAAATTACTGTTTAACATTGTACAGATACACGGAAAATTGCCAGTTGTCACAGTTCTGGGCACTCACTGTTGATGAAGGTAACCTCAATGCTGTAGAACCATTCTAGCATAGCAGCCACCCCTTCACTGCCCGTGAAAGTCTTAGGGTTGCAAGAGACAAAGTGTTTATAGTTGAACTTTCTAGGCTTTACTTTTTCTGTCTTGGAGTCAACAGAGGAGGGTGGAGTGTTTGATCCCTGGATCTCAGTGACGATCTTAGGCATGATGTGAGCGATCTAATCGGCCATGAAAGACATCATGTTCTTCTGAGAGTTGGACCAGGATCTCTTGATAGAATCGGAGAGTTTACGGGAAGACATCTAAAGATCCAAGAAAAGGATCGTATAAGTCTAGATCATAAAGTCTCGTAGTATATAGTTTCACACACTGTCACATAAAGACTCAAGTTTCAAGCGCACAAGTTTCACAAAGATTCAGTATTCTCATTTCCAGTCCGCAAGCCCATGACTTTCGCATGGCACTTGGTGCGAAAGTTCGGCAACATGTCAGAAACACTTATAAATAGGAAGTACCAGGGGTGTATCCACCATGTTTCGGGCATGTCACTTCTGTCTCGTCATTCGGTGCCATGTTACGTATAGTGTTTTGCTACCCATAACAGCACATTCCACATAGATTAAACAGGTAGTTTCACATAGCATCACATTCCATCATGTTTCAAGTTTCCACGTAGTTTATCATAACGAATAAAGCCTCATAAATTTAGTTCGATTCTGAGAGATTATGATTATCGTTTTAGATTGCGGAGGTACGTGCGATTTGTGTAAAAGTCTCGAAACGAACAAAGAATCAAGTTTAAAACCACATAAAAATCGAGGTAACATAAAAGATAGGCTCATAAGACATAGGATTGTTCCGGGTAGAGGAACGTTGACTAACCAAAGTGGATCGAACCCCTCTTGAATTGAGGTAACGCGTCTTGACTTACTTAGACAAATACGTCATCGATGTTAGGCCTACGATATTTGTCCTTTCGATCACTTCATGTCCCTAATTGATTGGGAATTTCGAGACTTTGGCAAGACAGAAAAACCAAAGAGTGGGACTAGTTATCAAGTTGTGAGTTTCACCTCTAGCTTGACAACTTCGTACCCTAATAGTGTTGGTACTTATTAAAAGATAAGACCCACTAGATTATGATATGGAAACTTCCTTCAAGGTTCGGATGTCACTCATGTCTTGAAGGTAAATCTCGTGCAAAATACAAACACTACTCAGTAGTGTTTTCGAAGTGTTCAAGTGTATATTGTGTTAGCCTTAGGAAAGGCATGTAAGTTTAACAGGAAGTGTGCTGCTAGGAAGCAAGTACGGTAGAATACATAAGTCTTAAACAACAGATAAGAGTCAAGACTCCTAGAACTATAGACTAGGCAAAGCATTCCTACTTTCCCTAATTCCCTATAGTTATGGCTCTGTTACCAATCTGTTACACCCCAACCGATGGCGAAAACATCGGGGTGCGGCACTAAACGTTTAGATTGCTCACGAGTTTCAATAACACTAAAGTTTCAATAGTAATTAATTGATTTCATGCAAAATTTGTCTAAGCATCACACGCCAGTCAAAATCACGAAGTATCAAATACAATCATCAAACATTGTTCAAAAGTTTCTAAATTTACTAAGATGTGTTTCTAAGCAGCATCCTAACATGTTTCCTGATCCCTCGGCTACTATCAACCTGCAACATGTATTAAAATATATCAACAAGAATGTTGGCGAGTAAAAACGTTTGAGTACGTAGTAGTATAATAGTTTAAAACATTCCAAAAACTCATATCCAACCATAAACACATATAATAAGTTTCACCATGCTATTAAACGCAGTCCAAGTGATAGCCCAAGTTTCCAATGCGTTAACCGCTTTCCCAAGACTCAAGGAAAGCAAAAATGCCTCCTCCTAACAATACCCCAAAGACTAACGGGGAGGTGCATTACCCCTATAGCGCTACCATTGTTAAGGAGGAACTACACACAAGGATTAAACGTTCACATAGCATAAAAAAGACTCAAGTTTTCAAGTATCAAGTTTCCATGTTTACAACAGATAGAGTAAGTTTCAAATAGTTTCAAGTGTCAGGTGTCAAGTTTATATAGAATACATGTTGCATCCCAAAAGTGTTTTTAAACAAAAAGGGATCGAGTATACTCACAGTGGGTGCTAAGTATCAACACCAACTAGTTGGATCGAATGGAGCTCTGGGGTTAGCCTGATTATAGTTTAACAGGGTAAGCGTTGGACAAAAATCCGAATCAACGAATAAAAGTGTCTGACAGTTGTCCGGATCAGATGGTCCTCCGGACGGATATCATCCGGTCGGATGACCATTTGTCCCAGATGGAACCCATTCGATCGGAGGGTTGTCCGTTCAGTAGCGTGTTTATGAGCTGATAAAGTTTCAAGTGTCGAGGTCATAGTGTCATGTAAAATGACAAGTGTATTGGTAATCAAACCCTCTGGACGGATGGTCATCCGATCGGATGGCCATCCGGTCAGAGGGTCAGTGAGGTGTTTGTCCATTGTTTCAACTTTTGAAGTTTTCGTTGTAGTATAAGTCCAAGTCGTTTGACCGGATTGTTATCCGGTCGGATGACTGTTTGAGTAAAAGTCTGATAGTTCAAAGTTTTGTTCCAAAATAGTTTAAGTGTTGAAGGTTATGGGAACCAGGTCATTCGGTCGGATGACCGTTCGATCGGAGGACCATCCGATCGGATGGTCATTCGACTATGGTGACTCTACTCCGTTGAAACCTTCGTAAAATTTCTAAATTTTAAGTTTCACAGAGACGGCATGTTAACGTATCAAGACAACGGAAACTAATTAAGTTTTAGCTCGTCTGATCGGACGGGAATCACCCCATTCGATCGGATGACTGTTCTTGACGAGTTTCATGTTTGATCCGTAATTTGGTCATCTCTTCGGTGGAAACCCGTTATCGAGCCGACTCCAGGCTAAGGAACAAGTCCGAGGTCTGTTTTAGCTCTAGATTCCACCGTGCTTGAGTAGATAAGTTAAGAAAACATGTAATTCAACCGAAAATGTTTAGATTAAGTTTAGGTTCGCAGTAAAAACGTGTAGAAATCCCATAGATATGGACTAACCCTTGGTGGAATGACATCGCGCAGCCGTTCGTACAACAGCCATGATGACGTCATCTTCAAGGTGTCCAAATCTTGGTGATTTCACGGTGGAAATCAATATTTTGATGGTGAAAAAGATGAGGAAGTGTGTATTGATGATAGTTGTACAAGAATAATGAAGAAAACTTACAAGAATCACTCGAAAATGGAAGAAAAGTGCCTTAGAACGAGAGAGTGTGTGCTGGTCGGAGGAGGCTGTCACATCAAGTGATGTGATAGGGGTATTTATAGGTGTCAGTGGGTAAGGTGGTGTAGTGTGCGGGGTCGGATGGCGGTCCGGACGGATGTCCATTCGGACAGCCGATTCGCGCGGGTTAGTTTTCAACTTTCGATTCGATTTAGCGAGCTGGATTAAGCGTTGTGTTGGTATTATTGTGTAACATCATCACATGATAAGACTGTATAATCACAAAAGTTTCCATATTTCAAGTCTACACGAGCTAGCTAGTAAGTGTTGAGTTTCAAGTTTCAAAGCCTCAAAGTTTCTCGTTCCATAAGTATCAAGAGTCAAGAATCAAGTTTCTAGTTTCAAGTATCTAGTATCAAGTATCAAGTTTCACCAAGTATCAAGATTCACAATGTTTAAGTATTAAGTATCAAGGGTCAAGTTTCAAGTATCAAAGAGTCTAGATTCCAAGTTTCATAAGATTCAAGTATCATAAGGGTCAAGTATCACCAAGTTTCACATAGTGTAAAGTTTCACATAGTATAGGGACTAGAATTGCCCAAAGTTAAAAGTTCAGGGACGCAGGGCGTCACAGATGGCCATTCGTTCGGATGGCTATTCGATTGAAAGCTGATATTCTTTGAAGTTTTGCAAAATTGTTCAAGTGTTGAACTTATTGAAAAGGGCGAGCCACATGTCGAATAGTCATTCGATCGGATGGCTATTCGATCGGCGAACTGATGTTTTGAAAACTTGTGAAATCTTCTAAGTTAAAAGTTTGAGTTTTGACGGAGACGGTATGACAGCGTTCGAACAACGGAAACAACCCTAAGTCCAGCTCAGTCGATCGGATGGGAATCACCCCATTCGATCGGACTAACTGTTCTTGACGGGGTTTCATGTTCAACCCGTGAGTCGGTCGTCTTCTCCGATGGAAGTCCGTTTTCAGACCGATTCTCCGCTAGAGAATGAGTAGAGAGCCTGAATGAGTCTAGATTCCATCGGGTTTTGAGTGAAAAGTGAAAAATTTTGAAGAAAAGTTTGAATCCATTTGAAAATGTTTAGATCTTGTCGAAATCAGTGTAAAAACGTGTAGAAATCCTTAGATCTGGACAAATCTTGATGAGATGATGTCACACTTCAGTGTTCATAAGAACCCGAGGTGACGTCACCCTAAAGCAGCCCAAATTCGGTGATTTCATGGTGAAAAGTAGTGATTTCAATGTAGAAGATGATGAGAAAGTGTGTGCTAATGATGGAAGTACAAGATTTAGGGTGAAATACTTACGGAATCGCGTGTAATCGAGAGAAAAGTGCTTGAGAGCGTGTTAGTCGGATAGGGCTGTTACATCAATGAACAGTTGATGTGACAGGTGGGTATTTATAGGTGAGAGGTGAGTAAGGTGGTGCAAGTGCGAGGGTCGGATGGCCAGTGGATCGGATGGCCATTCGACCGGATGGTCATCTGGTCAGATGATCATTCGATCGGTTGGTAATTCGATCCGGCGGCTTGTGCGAGTTGGTTTTCTGACTTTCATTTTGTGCGTTGAGCGTTGTGTTTAAGTGGGTTGCAAGTAAGCGATGTGATAGCATTAACAAGTAGTTACACAAATAACATAACACATAAAAAGCATAGAAGTAAGTCTACGTTTCGAGTTCGCTTTGAGATTGCGTTGCAATTGCGTTTGTGAATAACATCCCAAAACATATACAAAGCACACACAAGTAAAGCACATAATAACACACACACATAGAACAATACCAGTGGTTGCGTTTCTAGTTTGCGATGCGATTGCGATGTGATAACGTTAAGTAAAATAACGATTAGTTGTGATTTCTGCGTTTATCGCATTGTTACTTCACCTTGTAATAAATCGTAGTCTAAAATAGCTTTTAAAATAGTTAAACAAAATATCGTTCATCGAATCACGAGCATACAAAGCAATAATTAAGCAAGAAAAGTCAAATCTAAATACGATCTTGACTTTAACTTTGACTTGTACTTTGACTTTGAAAAGTCGGGTTGTTACATCTAAGATCTCGTTTATGACACTATAGTAAGTGTTTTCATGGGTCCCAAATTGCCCATTAGAATCATAACAAGTATCTTAGATTTTTAGATATATTAGCCTAGGTTTATGACGAACAATCATGGCTTGATGATCATCAAAAAATCAGCCATGTTTTATATAATTATATGTATGTTTATAAGGTAATAATATAACCTATAACTATGTCCAATCAAGGAATTTCATGTAGTATCATGTATTGTCAAGCATGGAGGTTAAAGCTTCACCACTACACACACCATCATGAAGATGGTGGGAGGGTCATGAATAACAAGAAAATAAATCTATTCTAACAAGGCTCAAGTGACTAAGTACACTACAACACAAGGTGTGCCAACATGACATGGAAAGGTAATCCTAAGTGTCGGAGGCTAGACGGGCTTAAGGTACTTTGTTTCTAGTAAGTCACTTTGAGTATTCATACACAAGCTCAAATGAAGGAGTGGAACTTAGTTTGGAAAGCCAAAGCTTCCGTTTGTTCACACTTCACAAGTCACAAGTTCATCATATGGAAGATGATGTCTTGTGCTTGCTTTCATCATTCGAATACCTTGTATAAACAGAAACAAAAGGGGTTTTTGAACCCAAAACTTTGATGAAATCACCCTAGCACAAACCTACAACCATAGACTAAGTTGTGAGCTTGGTGGGAACAAGATTCCACCAAGTTTCTATCAAAAACATGAAGATACAAAGATATAAAAACAAGCAGAAAGTTTACTTCACTTTTGGCCTAAAAAATGGGGAGGTTTCACCATAGTTTGCCCAAGCAAACTTGTGAAAACCTTCCTAGAGGTTATCCAAGTGTTTTAGAAGAAAGAACAAGAAAGAAATAGAAGAAGAAGTGAGTCAAAACTCACTTAGAAGTGCTGGAACTTTCTGATGTAATTTGTTGAAACGAAGCTGAGTTTGGGAGTGTTTTGAGAGTTGTAAAGTGGTAAAGTGGTAAAATGGCTGGGAAAGGGGGTATTTATACTTGGAGAATTAGGGTTAAGGTGGTTGGGCATTAATGGTGATTAGTTGGGGTTGAACAAATAAAAAAAAGACTTAAACACACCTAACAGTTCCGATCGGAACTGCCAACTGCCATAATCTTTTTATTTTTTTGACATGTTAAGTTAAGTATTTGCTGATTATATTATGTGTTAATGATGTACCAATGTTTATATAACAAGAAACAAGGTCTAGCAAGAATAAAAACACGAAATAAATTGTTAAACAAGTGTGTAAACACGGTTCTTGTGTTGCAAAGTATAAAAGAAGTATTGAAATGGTTAAATAAGTATATGTAACATATAATGAAGTGTTATATAAGCCTCGTAATCGAATAATCAAGTGTCTTGTATGTATGGAACATTTAAGAATTAAGTACACTTACGATCTAAACTTACGTTTATGAGAATTACGAATCATGTATCAAACAAATGTATGTATCAATGTTTAAACATGTATAAACGATGTATATTTCACATAAAATATCAGTTTTATTAGGATGAAAGTCTCGGATTTACAACGATTCGAAAAGAGATATGATTACAAAGGAAACGTGTTTCCGAAAATAGAATTACAAGATGAACTTTCTAAAAACAGAAAGCTGCGAAAAGCGAGTGTTACAGTCTCCCCTCCTTTAGGAAATTTCGTCCCGAAATTTAGGAAGATGCAACGAACAGATGTGGATACTTAGCCTTCATATCACTTTCGAGTTACCAAGTAAACTCAGCGCCACGTTTTCCTTCCCATTAAACCTTAACAATAGGAATGCGTCTGCGCCTCAATTGCTTGACTCCTCGATCTATGATCTCGACCGGTTTCTCCGTGAAGTACAAAGTTCTGTTGATTTAAAGATCTTCAAGTGGAACCTGAAGTCCTTCTTCAGCTAGACATTTCTTTAAGTTTGAGACGTGAAAACTAGGATGCACATGGTTGAGTTCTTGAGGTAGATACAGTATATACGCTACCTTTCCAATCCTTTCGAGAATCTTGAAAGGACCTACGTAGCGAGGAATGAGTTTCCCTTTCTTACCAAAATGAACCATGCCCTTCCAAGGGGATACCTTGAGAAGTACAAGGTCACCTACTTCGAATTCCAAAGGTTTGTGACGCTTGTCAGCGTAACTCTTTTGTCGGCTCCTGGCTTTCAGCAAGTTGTCTCGAACCTGTAAAATCTTGTTCGTCGTCTCTTGTATAAGCTCGGGACTGGTGATTTGAGCTTCTCTGATCTCGTGCCAATAAATAGGCGAACGACACTTACGACCATACAATGCCTCGAAAGGTGCCATTTGAATACTCACGTGATAACTGTTATTGTATGAGAATTCGATCAAAGGCAAGTGCATATCCCAGTTGACACCAAAATCGATTACGCATGAATGAAGCATATCCTCTAGAGTTTGGACAGTACGCTCAGTTTGATCATCAGATTGAGGATGAAAAGAAGTGCTAAGGTTAAGATGAGTACCCATAGCAGTTTGAAACGTTTGCCAAAGACGAGAAGTGAATCGACCATCAAGGTCAGAAATGATGTCAATGGGGATACCATGACGACAAATGACTTCATCAGCGTATATACGAGCCAATTTCTCGACTTTGTAATCTTCACGAATGGGGAGAAAGTGAGCAGATTTGGTCAATCGATCATTGATCACCCAAATACTGTCATGACCTGAAGAAGTACAAGGAAGCTTAGTGATAAAGTCCATTGCAATGCTCTCCCATTTTCAAACGGGAATTTCTGGTTGTTCGAGCAAGCCAGAGGGACGTTGATGTTCAGCTTTAACCTTTGAACAAGTGAGACATTTCGAAACGAAGGTGGCGATATCTTTCTTCATTCCAGGCCACCAATAGGACGTACGCATATCGTGGTACATCTTATCATCACCAAGATGAATGGAATACATAGATTTGTGTGCCTCCTTCATCAGAAAGTCTTGAAGGTTATCACGATTAGGAATCCAGGCACGATCGAGATGATACAGAATACCATCGGATTTTGTTACAAGACTCTCTTCAGCACCACATTGCATCTCATTATAGAGGTTACCCTCGTTAATAGATGCGTATTGAGCTTCACGAATGCGGTTTTGAAGATCGTTGATGAGTTGGAAACAACAAATACCCTTGACATTCGCCTTACCTGGATGGTATCAAATTTCGCAGTCGTAGTCGTTTAACAACTCTACCCAACGAAGTTGACGCATGTTCAGTTCCTTTTGGTTGAAGATGTGCTGAAGGCTCTTATGGTCGGTGAAGACCACACACTTAGTACCATAAAGGTAGTGTCACCATATCTTCAAGGCAAAAACAACTGCACCAAGTTCAAGGTCATGTGTAGTGTAGTTCTTCTCATGCATTTTGAGTTGTCTCGACGCGTAAGCGATAACCTTGTCTCGTTGCATCAGGACACAACCAAGGACAAGGTTCGAAGCATCGCAATACACGATGAAATCATTGTTACCATCAGGAAGAGCAAGGATAGGAGCATTGCAAAGCATGCCCTTGAGCGTTTGAAAAGACTCCTCTTGTTAAGGACCCTAAAGAAAAGGTTTATCTTTTTTAGTCAAGGAGGTAAGAGGAACGGAGATTTTGGAAAAGTTTGAAATGAAACGACGATAGTAACCAGCTACACCAAGAAACGAATGAATTTCAGACAGAGACTTATGATCGATCCAGTTCTTCACAGCTTCAATCTTTGCAGGGTCAACGTGAATACCAAGTTCGTTGACGGTATGACCAAGGAATTGAACTTCTTTTAACCAAAATTCTCACTTGGAGAATTTGGCGTAAAGATGTTTAGCGGGTAGAAATTGAAGGATAAGATGCATGTGTCGCTCGTGCTCTTCTTGTGTCTTCGAATAGGTGAGAATATCGTCGATGAAGACGATCACGAAACGGTCTAAATACGCTTTACACACGTGGTTCATTAAATCCATGAATACTGCAGGTGCATTGGTCAAACCAAAGGGCATGACCACGAACTCATAATGACCATAACGTGTTCAAAAGGCAGTTTTGGGTATAACTTCTTCGAGGACTCAAAGTTGATGATAACCAGAACAAAGATCAATTTTGGAGAAACAAGTTGCGTCTTGTAATTGATCGAAGAGATCGTCAATACTAGGAAGAGGATATCGGTTTTTGACAGTAAGCTTGTTGAGCTCACGATAGTCAATACACATTAGGAATGATCCATCTTTCTTCTTGACAAATAAAACAGGAGCGCCCCAAGGAGAAGTACTAGGGCGTATAAAGCCTTTATCAAGAAGCTCTTGAAGTTGGCTCGATAGCTCTTGCATTTCCGAGGGTGCTAAGCGGTAAGGAGACTTAGCGCCAGGCGTAGCGCCAGGCACGAAATCGATACGCAAATCGTCAGAACGAGTAGGAGGCGTACCAAAAAGATCATCAGGAAACACATCCGTTCACTCATTTAGTCCAAACAATTCATTCTATCATTTTCCATTTTACACATATATTCATACTTAAGCATTTTACAAACACTTGGTAGGCATCGTATTTAAAGCGTAAGGTACAAGTATATAAAGCATATCTCTACTAGTTCATCTTCACATAACATTTACAATCATTCTATTTTGCATAATTATTTCATCCTACATCAATTTATTCATCATTCATGTATCACAAACAAGCTTATACATCTAGAATTTACATGTATGATTTTACTTAATCATCCTACTTGTACTAACTTCTTAACAAGTGGGTTTTTGCTACAATCTTACCAAACCACCAAAATCAAACATAAATTCTGCCCTATTTCGTAATCTTCACCTCCAATTACACAAAGCTTTTCATAAACTCATGATTTGGGTGAAAACCAATTCCTACAATTCATCAAAATATAAAATTGAACTTACCACTCTATTGAGTATGTTAAGTTAATCAAAAATTTGATGACATGCAACCGTTTGACTTCGAATTCCCTTGTTGATTTGATGAATCTTGCAAGAACAAGGGTTAACCCTTGTTTTCCTGCTCTGGTCGATCAAAAACACGCACCAGGGTGTGTGTTTTTGGTTTAAACCTTATTAATCCCTTTTTAATTATAACTTATCACATTACCCCCCTCCAAGATTGTTAAGTGTTTAATTTAAGCACTTTCCATAATTTAACTTATCATTTATCATAATTCGCCAACTAAGTTAAGTTTTATTCATTTTTACTTATTCTCATATTAAACAGTTTTTGGGGTGTTACAAGTCTACCCCCCTTAAAAGAGGTTTTGTCCCCAAAACCTGGGCACTTAACAAATTTAATATTTACATACCAAAGAGAAAAGGGTAGTGCCTCCGCATTTCGTCTTCCGCTTCCCATGTAAGTTCCGATCCCTTTTGGTATTGCCATTGAACCAACACTTGTCTAATGGCTTTGTTGCGGAGATTCTTTACCTTACCGTCTTTAATAGCTATCGGTCTTTCGACATAATTTAACCCCTCGTCCAATTCAATGTCGTCGAGAGGCACAAACGTTGTTTCATCTGCAAGGCACTTTCTCAATTGCGATACGTGAAAGGTATTGTGAATCCCGTCTAGGTTAGACGGCAATTCTAAATGATATGCAACCTTTCCGACTAGAGCCAAAATTTTAAATGGTCCGATATAGCGAGGTCCCAATTTGCCCCACTTACGAAAACGGATTATGCCTTTCCATGGAGATACCTTCAGTAAAATATAATCTCCAACTTGAAACTCAATAGGACGTCTTCTCTTGCCCGTATACGCCTTCTGCCGATCTTGAGCCGCCTTCAGTCGTACTCTAATAAGATCGATCTTTTCATTAGTCATCGCTATCAGATCATTAGGTACAAGCTCCCTTTGCCCTACCTCACCCCAACATACGGGTGTTCTGCATTTCCTCCCGTATAGTAATTCGTAAGGAGCCATTTGGATACCGCTATGGTAACTATTGTTATAAGAAAATTCCACTAGTGGTAAATGGTCATCCCAATTTCCCCCAAAATCCAAGACACAAGCTCTTAACATATCAACAAGCGTTTGGATGGTTCGTTCTGATTGACCGTCAGTCTGAGGGTGATAGACGATGCTTATATGTAGCTTCGTGCTCATACTTTCATGAAACTTTTGCCAATAACAAGAGGTAAATCTTGTATCCCGATCTGAGATGATTGACACGGGCACCTCGTGTCGAGAAATTATCTCGTTCATGTAAACTTCCGCCATTCTTTCCAAAGAGTAAGCCTCTCGAATAGGTAAAAAGTGGGCACTTTTTGTTAGTCGGTCTACGATTACCCATATTGTATCGTGCCCCTTTTTCGTTCTAGGAAGCTTGGTTACCAGATCCATAGTTATATCCTCCCATTTCCATACCATAATTTCCAAAGGTTGTAACTCTCCGTATGGTTTTTGATGTTTTGCCTTCACTTGGGAGCATGTTAAGCATTTCGCGACATACTTAACAATATCGCGTTTCATACCTGGCCACCAATAATTTGTCTTCAAGTCCCGGTACATTTTTGTTGCCCCTGGATGAATTGTATACCGTGACTTATGAGCTTCCTCGAGTAACGCGGTCTTGACTTCGCAGAACCGTGGGATCCAAATTCGACCGAATCTCGTATTGAGCCCGGTCGAGTTTTCTTCCAATTTTTCGGCTATACCTTTCATTCTTTCTTTCTTTGGTTCTCCCGCTTCACGCGACTTTATTTGGGAATCTCGTATCATTTCAAGTAAGCGTGGTGTAACTATCATCTTCATGGATTTTACCTGAATCGGAGGTGGAAACTCCTTTCGGCTTAACGCATCTGCCACGACATTCGCCTTCCCCGAGTGATAAAGGTTATCACAATCGTAATCTTTGAAAATTTCTAACCATCTCCGCTGCCTCATATTAACTCTTTCTGCTTGAAGAAATATTTGAGGCTTTTGTGATCCGAGTAAATCGTACATTTTGAACCGTAAAGATAGTGCCTCCAGATTTTTAAGGCGAAAACTACTGCTGCCAACTCTAAGTCGTGATTTGGGTAGTTTCCTTCATGCGGTTTAAGTTGTCTTGATGCATACGTGATAACCTTCCCTTTTTGCATTAGAACACACCCTAAACCTTGATGTGAAGCATCTGAATAGACAACTAAATCTTCCGTTCCATCTGGGAGTGTCAAAACCGGAGAACTAGAAAACTTTTCTTTTAACACTTGAAAGGCTTCTTCTTGATCTTTGCCCCACACAAACCTCTCTTTCTTCCTCGTCAACTTCATTAAAGGTAACGCTATTTTTGAAAAATCTTGTATAAACCTTCTATAATAGCCAGCAAGGCCTAGAAAGCTCCTTACTTCTGTTGGAGTTTTTGGGGAAACCCACTTCATTGTTGCCTCAATCTTTGATGGATCAACCAAGACACCTTTTGAGTTTATTACGTGGCCGAGAAACTGTACCTCTCTGAGCCAAAAGACACACTTTGAGAATTTTGCATAGAGTTTTTCCTTACGGAGTGTTTCAAGTACTTCTCGTAGGTGTCTCGCATGTTCGGCCTCACTTCGTGAATAGACCGTCATCTATAAATACGATCACAGATTTGTCCAACATGGGTCGGCATACCCGGTTCATAAGATCCATAAACGTGGCTGACGTGTTCGTCAACCCAAAAGACATAACTAAGAATTCATAATGTCCATATCGGGTTCTAAAGGCAGTCTTTGAAATATCTTCTTCTCGCACTCTGACTTGATGATATCCCGAACGCAAGTCTATCTTAGAGAACCAACTCACCCCTTGTAATTGATCAAAAAGATCGTCAATTTTGGGCAATGGGTAGTGGTTCTTCACCTTTAGTTTATTCAGTTCTCTGTAATCGATGCACATGCGCATCGACCCATCCTTCTTTTTACAAATAGGATGGGTGCCCCCGAAGGTGACACACTCAGGCGTATGAAGCCCTTGTCGAGTAGATCTTACAACTGCGTCATTAACTCCCGCATCTCGGTGGGGGCCAGCCTACATGGAGCTTTAGCTACCGGTTTTGCACCCGGATTCAGCTCAATTCAGAACTCTATTTCACGCTCGGGAGAGAGCCCCGGTAAATCCTCCGGAAATACGTCCGAAAATTCTTTCACAACCGCGACATCTTAGAACTTCGGGAGACTTTGTTTGTTGAGCATCTAATATATAAGCTAAGTATGTTTACTCCCATTAAGTACATACTTAACGGCTTGAACAATGGTACATAGTTTCGCTTCTACATTTCTCTCCCCTTGAATTTCTAGTTGCCTTCCATTCGGAGATTGGACAAGTACGGTCTTACTTTTACATTTAATCTCCGCATGGTGTCGGGCCATCCAATCCATACCCACTATCACCTTAAATTCCCCCAAAACCATTGGTACAAGATCAATATCAAATTCCTCATCTTCAATCATGAGCTTACAATTTCTACAAACTTCGTGCAATAAGTAGTTCTTACTATCGGCTATTTCTACCTCTAAAGGCACCGACATTCTTTCAATCTTAAATGAGGGATGATTTACTACTTCACTTGAAATGAATGACATAGTGGCTCTGGTATCAAACAAAACATACATAGGCATGGAGTTTAATAAAAAGATACCTGAAACCATATTCGGATGAACCTTAGCTTCTTCAAATGTGATTTGGAACATCCTCCCTTTCGCCCTAGTGCCCTCTTCCTACTTCTCCTCTTTCTTTGATCCTTGCTAAAGTTTAGGGCACTCCGATTTAATATGCCCCTTTTAAAAATAGTTGAAACAAGCCTTCGGGTTGTTAGGGCATTTATAGGACGGATATCCCTCATCACCACATTTGTAGCACCCCTTCTTGCCTAAAAGGCATTCCCCAGTATGAAGTTTCCCACATGTCTTGCAAGGGGTGATACCGCCCTTTAACTTATCCTTCCTACCATGATCTTGAAACTTCGCCTTCTTGGACGGACTTGAATTGGTCCCTTTTTCCGCCGATCTCTTTTCACCACGTTCCTCATGTCTTCTGAGTTCAAGTTCTCTATCCCGAGCCCAATTGATAAGCTCATCGAGAGTTTCACAATTTGAGGGAGTGATAAACTCCCTATATTCAGCCTTTAATATGCCATGATAGCAATTGATTTTCATTCTTTCTGTCTTCACAAAATCTCCACAGAACTTCATCTTATCCAGGAAGGTATTTATAATCTCGTTGATTGTTTTGTTTTTCTGTCGGAGGCGTAAGAAATCCTCTTGTATCTTATCAATGGCTGACTGAGGACAATGATATCTCAGAAAGGCTCCTTGAATTCCTGCCAAGTCATCGCTTGAAGCTTATCCTCACCTATTTCCTTGCAATACGCGTCCCACCAATCTTTCGCTTGAAAGGTGAGTTGACCAATAGCGAACATCACTTGGTCTTCCTTATCACATTGATTGCGTAGAATACTGCCTTTATGTTTGAGATCCATCTTTGGCATGCTATCGGATCAATCTTGCCATCATAAGTTGTGGGATTGCACGACATGAAATCCTTGTACGTGCACCTTCGTTCCTTGCCCTTACTTCTAGACCCCTCAATCATCTCTTTAAACTCCTCAATTTTACTAGTCATCATAGCATATACCACCCCTAAGACACGGCTTTCGACTTCTTGAGCTAACTGGGGAAGGTTAGCATGTATAACCATTGTTGCCGCTTCCATGACCTTATTATCGAATGCTTCTTGTCGCGCTACTTCAGCATCGTTTACATTTCCTGTGTCCGTCATCTAAGTAAACCATTCATCCTATTAATTTGGATTTTACTTCACCATATTTAACTCGTGTTATCACACTACATTCCATTTATAATTTATACTTCATACATTATCGTCATTGACGATCATGTTGTATCGCTTTGACCATAATCTTTCATCGTAACAATTTACCCTTTCTCCCTTCGTATATAGTTCCCTCATCATTCTTAATATACGAATGACCTTAATATTGATTACGGGGCCTTAGAAACCGATTAGAGAAAGTCCCGCATTCAAAACAATCAAAACAAATTTTTTTTAACGTTTTTGGGTCTCTCGCGGCACGCGACAAACTGCTCAAACTCTGTCGCGCCCCGCGAGCATTGTCGCGTGTCGCAACAAAAACATTGAATCCCGCGAGCATTTTCCAGCAGGTTTGTTGCAAAATCCTGCATTTTGCCCAACTCAAGTTTTTACTCTAAATCAACTTAAAACTCTCATAACTTTCAATCTACGGGTCCGTTTTACGTAATTCTTTTTCCTAGGCGTTGGTAATTTAAATATGGACCCGTTAAACATCAGCATATGCTATAAAACTCAGTTTATAAGTAATTTTCCTAAAATTCCCATTTCGCCTCTAAATATATGTATATTCAAAGTTTACAATTTACTTACTTGCATAGCGCTTCGGAACAAACACACCTTCATTCTAGCTTTCGGTTTGAGTTTGAGCACTCTATCATGTTCAAATCCCTCAAACCTAGGCTCTGATACCAACTTATTATGCCCAATTCATTACATATAAGTCTTAGATAATTATAAGCAATTATTTTAGAAAATTCGGCAAGACCCGTTCGTAAGATAAGCATATCCCTGTTTTAGAAAACTCAATATCAAGTAAATTATTGACACTTTCAAAACACTAAACAAAACCATTGCATAACTTTTTAAATAACTACTAACATCTAGAAATTCTTTTAAAGATTCATCAAGTTAACTTCGAGAGTTTAGCTACTAAACCGAAGCTAGTTACAACAAAACACTTTTTGACCATAAACATTGTTACTAAAAGTAGTGGAAGCGCATATAGGCGAGATTCATATGTGTGTTCGCTCCAAGTCGCCGAACCACCTAAGTTGAGGACTTACCTACATCAAACAACAAAACTTAAGAAATTAGTCTCATTAACTATTTCACTTTTAAATCAATAAATTTCTGGCTTCATTCCTTTATATGCTTTCCTTTCATTCTTGCATTCATCTACCCGTTAAAACGGGTCAAGCATATACTCTCATAAATGAGATAAGTCATACCATTCATAACCCGTTAACATCGGGTTATTTACTTACAACATACAACATACATTCAACCCGTATATCGGATTGAATATCATCCATTCAACATTCGTATTTACATTCATAACCACCCATACATAATGGGTCGAACAATTCTTTTCACTTTTTACATGACTTTTCTTTCCTTCGGCTCAATCAATTCGAACCAATTAATTTACATAACTTATTATAACCTTCATTTACATAACCCAATCCACAAAAGATTGATGATATACGTTAAATTATACATGTTTTTATACCCCAAAACAATTCCGTTTTAAGCGTTTTTGATCGAAAACACAACGTTTAGGTACCAAATCCGGTACTTTTATATTTTCAGGTCTTAAACAGAGCATAAAGGAAAATTCTGATGAAAACGGACAAATTCTGATGCATTTCTGATGAAAATGGCAAAAATCTGATGACTGCCAGGTGTGGCACGACCGTGCCACCAGCGGCACTACCGTGCCGATGCTCCGATCCCGGAAGCACTACCAGTGCGATCAGGAGTGCCGACTGATTCTCGGGCCGCACTACCGTGCCACCTGAGGCATGACCGTGCCAAGGCTTAACAAAGGTTTCTTTCCAACATTTCTGATGAATGGCACTACCGTGCCACCAGCGGCACTACCGTGCCGATCTGCTGACCCAAGCAACTTGTCCACTAGTCCACTTGGCTGACTCGGGATCGCTGAAACTGACGTCACCCGACAAGCACCTGCCGCACGACCGTGCCAAATCCGCACGACCATGCCGATCAAAATTCCTTCTATAAATAGTAGCATTCGCTACTGGTTCAAGTGTTGGGTTTTTCTCCATGTTTCTGGGCGATTTCTGGGTTATGAAGCAGTCCTGATCAGACCCATTTGAAGCTTAAAGATTGAATGGAAGTATAACTGATCCAACCCGTCAATTCCTTGCTTGTTTATGGTTCGATTCCTTGTTCTTGAACATGTATTATGATCATTATTCAAGTTATGAGCTGATGTTAGTTTATGTTTAATGTAGTTTATGTAATAGTAGTTATAAACTTGTTTCTTGAATAATCTTTATGTTGTAATCTTGTTTGTATGAAACTTAGTGCTTTTTCATGTTGAATCTTCATGATTATATAACGAATGTTTCATAGATGTTGAGTTCTTGATTATGTTTGATTGTCTTGGATAATGAATTTGTGGTTAGTAGGATGGTAACTATTTCTTGATTAATCACTTATTTGTAAACTCTGTTTACACCATGAAACCAGACCAGGGTATTGGTTTTATACAAGATATATCTTATTTTGATTAGGAATACTTTCTTGCACGTAAGGGTTCTAATGAATTATATGGTGTTGATTGCATGTTCTTAGATGCGGTTTATGATCCTTGTTTAGTAGTTTTGGTCTGAAATTGCTGACATGGTAGATTTGTGTTTAAGACTTGTAAAGGTGAAATTGTTTGTTATATGATCTACATAATTGCTTATCCTCGTGGCTGTATTGTGACCATCGGTATTGCTTTCTTTGATAAGTGAGGTTAGGAATCCAGACCTGGTAAATAACCTATCTTTAAAGATTCGCATGAATAAATATCAATAGCTCGCTAATTAATGATTTTAGGTGGTTAACGTGTGACCATCGCGTTAACTTTCCAAAGAATCATAATGCTAGAAATCCAGACCCGGTAACTAGCTGTCTCGAAATTGGAAAATTGATTAAGTGCTTTTGTGACATATATGATAGATAACATGTTTAGGTTGTTTGTGAAACAAGATAATAGTATATTTATGTTTTAGTTATAATTTAGATAACCTAGTTAAACAACCATTCACATATCCTTTTATCTGGTAAAACACTGACAATGATTTAGTACATTATAACGCCCGTGTTCCATGGATCGATATCTGGCTCTTACCAATACTTTGCTACATATATGACGGGATACACTTGTCCTTTGTTGTGTGTGTTTTAATGTTAAGGTATAAACCATTTTTATAAATATAAAACACACGTCGTTGCATGTGAAAATACTGTAAATATATGTATGTAAACATGTACGTCAAGTTTTTGGCGCCGTTGCCGGGGACTAAGGCAAAAATTAATGGAACAATCTGAGTCAATATCTTACCGGTGTACAAACTGTTAATAACTATTAATACTTGTACATTTTTGTATTTATTTTCTTTTATTTACTAACTTGTAAATACCTAGCCTGGCACGCCCACTAGGACTAACTTTTCACTAACTTTTCTTTTTCTGTTTTACTAACCAACTAACCGTCGGACTCAACTAACCAACTAACATCACTAACTTATTACTAACTCTTTAACTAACATTTATTTCCGTTTATTTATTTAATTCAATTAATGTGTTTGGAATCGAACCATTTTTCCTTTATTATTTCAATTCAGTAATTTCATTTCCGTACTTCGTTTATTTATTTATTTCAGTTCAGTATTCCTAATTCAGTATTTTATTTATTTACGTTCGGTTATTCATTTATTTATTTATTTCTGTCCGTTTATTTAACTGTTTAGTCATTTAATTTTTGTACTCATTTGTTTATTTAATTACTCCATAAAAATAAAATATACCTTTATGATAAAATCATCAGATTTTCTGATGAATTCCAATGAATTCAGCAGATTTTCTGATGGATTCTGATAAACCCATTAGATGTTCTAATAATAACAGTTTACAATTCGGATGAATTTACCAGATTTTCTGGTAATTCTGATAGATTTATCAGAAATTCTGATGGAATGAAAAATTTCAACAGATTTTTATCACAATTTTATCAGATATATCAGATTTTCTGATATATATAAAAAAAAGGGGGGAGTTTCCTCAGAATTCTGATGTTCGTCATCAGAATTTCTGGTAAACAGACAAAAACAGCTTTCGGATGTAAATAAGTAAATAATCCAGTAAATATTTAATTAGATTTGTTTCGTTACTTATATGTTTGTATATTCTGTATTATCATTATTATTACTTATTTCTTATATTATTATTATGTTCTTTTTTCTGTATAATGCCTCCCTTTTTACGTGCAGGCTAATGTCCACGCCCCCTGCACCCGCTAACGCTGAGCTAGCCAACGAACCAGAAAATAACCTAAGAAGAAGTAGGCGGCTTCGCGAAAGATCACTTGTCGTTTCACAAAGGATTGCTGCCGTAATCGACGAACCTGTGATACTTTCTGACAGCGAGAGTTCAGAGGACGACATAGGAAGCATTATGGCAGAGGACGACCAACCTTTGAATGAGACCGGCCGTCCAGGAGGAGAGGGCTTGCTACCGAGCATTGCCCGACCTACGATAGCCGCACCGAGTTTTGAAATTAAATCTAGTATAATTAACATGTTACAAAATTCTGTGCAGTTTGATGGGAAGGATCATGAAGATCCGGGTCGACACATCGCTTCATTTCTCGAGGTGTGCTCGACTTTCAAAATTCGAGACGTTTCTGAAGACGCAATTCGTTTGCGACTCTTTCCATTTTCTTTGCGAGACAAAGCCCGATCTTGGCTTTTGTCACTTCCAGCAGGGTCCATCACGACTTGGAACGAGATGGCAGATCTTTTTATGAAAAAATACTTCCCTCCGGAAAAGACAGCTAAGCTTAAGAATCGTATTATGACATTCAAACAGGATGAAGGAAAATCTCTACACGCAGCTTGGGAAAGGTTCAAAGATCTTTTGATCGATGTTCCACATCACGGGTTTTCCAAAAGGCAACTTGTATTGAACTTTTACCAAGGACTCAGCTACAACTCACAAGAACGTTTAGATGTTTATGTAGGAGGCGATCTTGGAACAAAAACTCCTAACGAAGCCTATGAAATTATAGAAAAAGCTACCTTGAAGTCAAGTTCGGTTCACAGTGGAGTACGAAGTAAAGCTTTATCTATTCCTGGAGTTCATCAAGTAGATGCATATACGGCTCTTGCAGCACAGATTAGAGCTTTAGCAGCTAGGTTTGATCAGGCTCAGAACGTTTCAAAAGCACAATCATCATGTGAACTGTGTGGAGTGTCACACGAGCCAGGTACATGTGAGCAGGGTGTTATGTTTACAGGCCACGAAGAGGTGGACTATTTGGGCAATCAAATTAGGCCCCAAAATAACCCCTACAGCAACACGTACAATCCGGGTTGGAGGAATCACCCAAACTTTGGGTGGAAAGCCAATTCCAGTAACCAGAACCCACTCGAATATGCACAACGCGCTCCCGCGCCACAACAGCCTCAGGGGCAATCCTTTCAGCCCCAGGGACAATCTTTTCAGCCATCAGGGCAAACCTTTCAGCCACGTTACAATAATTCAGGTTCAGGAAGCACTTCCCAGCCTCAAACCTCTCAAACAAACTCAAAACTAGAGGAGATGATGGCGCAGCTGTTAAACAACTCCAACAATGCCAATCAAATTTCTGAAAAGCGTTACCAGCAGCATGAGGAGCGTTTCATGGCACAAGAAGGGGAAATGCGGAGCCAGAAGGCTTCAATTCAAACCATTGAGAATCAAGTCGGCCAATTGGCCAAGATGTTGTCTGAAAGACCTCAAGGTAGTCTTCCAGGTAACACAGAACCAAACCCGAGAGGGCAAGTTAATGCAGTAATGACGAGGAGTGGTAAAACCATGGGACCTGACAAATTGGACTCACCACCGATCACTGATATGGTCCAAACTGACGCTTCAGACGAGGTGCACGCTAGGCGAGTCCCAGCAAGTACAGCACAGTTTCAGGAGCCAGTTAAAGATTTCATTCCTCCTATTCCATATCCGAGCAGTCTGAAGAAGCAAAAGAACGATGAACAACATGGTAAGTTTTTAGAAATGTTCAAACAATTACACATAAACATACCATTTGTTGAGGCGTTGGCTCAAATGCCTAAATACGCAAGGTTCTTAAAAGACATCCTCACAAACAAGCAGAAGCTCGAAAGCTTGTCTTGTGTGTTAATGAATGAAAACTGTTCAGCCCTTCTCCAAAACCGTCTACCTGAAAAGATGGGAGATCCGGGCAGTTTTATTCTTCCCTGTCTCATTGGCAGCATGACTGTCAGTCACGCATTAGCCGATTTAGGAGCTAACATAAACCTTATGCCATATAAGGTCTTTGCTAAATTAGATCTGGGTGAACCTTCACCCACTAGAATGAGCATTCGACTTGCAGATCGTTCAATCAAGTATCCGCGTGGATTCATTGAAAACATGCTTGTTAAAATCGATAAATTTGTTTTTCCCGTGGATTTTGTTATTCTCGACATGGACGAAGACTCAAAAGTGACATTAATACTTGGACGCCCATTCCTCAATACCGCGAGAACGATTGTTGATATGGCAGCTGGCCAAATCACGCTCCGAGTAAATGACGAGCACGTGACGTTTGATATTAAAAGATCAATGCAACATCCGCAAAGTCACGATGACATGCTTTACTATGTCGACATTGTCGATACTTGTGTAAGCTCTCATTTCCAAGGCACTTTTGAAGAAATTGATACGGACACACATCTTTTGTGTGATAACCAAAATGGCAATTCGCAGGAAGGCCACGAAACTAAGCAACCAGTTTTCCAAATCGGTGATGATGGTTCTCAAAGTCCAAATCAATTTGTGGAGATTGGCCATGAAATTGAAGAAAAGTCCAAACCATCGGTTGAAGACCCACCGTCGTTGGAGTTAAAAGAACTCCCACCACATCTCGAGTATGCATTTCTAGACGAGGAGTGTCACTTGCCTGTTATCATTTCAGCATCCTTAGAAAAAGAGGAAAAGAGACAGCTTCTCGAAGTGTTAACGCTCCACAAGAAAGCCATGGCGTGGAAGATTATGGATATCAAAGGCATTAATCCTTCTTTTTGTACTCATAAGATTCTAATGGAAGACAATTACAAGCCTAGTGCACAGCATCAAAGGCGTCTGAATCCAAATATGCAGGACATGGTGAAGAAAGAAGTTATTAAGTTGTTAGATGCAGGGCTGATTTATCCTATATCTGATTCTGTTTGGGTAAGTCCAGTGCAAGTAGTACCCAAGAAAGGTGGTATTACTGTAGTTCCAAACGATAGGAATGAACTTATTCCTACCCGTACCGTCACCGGATGGCGAGTTTGCATCGATTACCGCAAACCCAACGATGCCACCCGTAAGGACCACTTCCCGCTTCCATTCATCGACCAGATGTTGGAACGTCTATCAGGGAAGTCATTTTTCTGTTTTCTGGATGGGTTCTCTGGATATTTTCAAATTCCTGTCGCTCCTGAGGACCAGGAAAAGACTACTTTCACATGTCCTTTCGGCACATTCGCCTACAGGTGTATGCCTTTTGGATTGTGTAATGCACCAGCCACATTTCAGCATTGCATGGTACCTATTTTCCATGACATGATTGAAGACTCCATGGAAGTATTCATGGATGATTTCTCTGTTTTCGGGAGCTCTTTCGATCAATGTCTTGGAAATCTGAAAAAAATGTTAATGAGATGTGAGGAAACTAATCTTGTGCTTAACTGGGAGAAGTGCCACTTCATGGTGAAAGAAGGGGTAGTTCTTGGACAAAAAATCTCTGAAGCCGGGTTGGAAGTTGATCCAGCAAAAGTGGATATCATTTCTAAACGTCCTCCCCCAACCTCGGTCAGAGCGATTAGAAGTTTCCTGGGTCATGCAGGGTTCTATAGGCGATTCATAAAAGACTTTTCAAAAATCACAAGACCTATGACCCGTTTGTTAGAAAAAGATGCTCCATTTGTGTTTTCAGAAGAATGCATGAAAGCTTTCAAGCAGCTTAAACAAAGGCTTATCGAAGCCCCTATTTTAGTTGCACCAGATTGGGCATTGCCATTTGAGATAATGTGTGACGCCAGTGATTATGCAATAGGAGCAGTCTTAGGACAACGAAGGGAAAAGCATTTTCATCCTATTTACTATGCCAGCAAGACTCTACATGAAGCTCAAGAAAATTATACGACTACAGAAAAGGAGCTTTTGGCAGTAGTATATGCTTTTGACAAATTCAGGTCGTACCTTGTGTTGTCCAAAACAATTGTGTATACGGATCACGCAGCAATCAAATACCTTTTTAGCAAACAAGACGCAAAACCGCGTCTTATCAGATGGATCTTGTTACTACAAGAATTTTACATTGAGATCCAAGATAAAAAGGGAGCTTTAAATGTTTCAGCCGACCATCTCTCGAGACTTGAGCATGGAAGTTCTGAAAATTCGTTGGAGGAACCAATAAACGACAACTTCCCCCACGAATTTCTCAGCATTGAGATGAACGACGAGTCACCATGGTTCACCGACTTTGCAAACTACCTTGCATGTGGAATCCTTATCAAAGGATTGTTATATCAACAAAAGAGGAAGTTCTTTGCAGATTTGAAATATTACATTTGGGACGAACCATACTTGTTTAGAATCGGAGCCGATCAGGTGATCCGAAGATGTGTATTTGGAGAAGAGGCAGCAAGCATTCTGCGTCACTGTCACGAAGGGCCAACCGGAGGTCATCATGGAGCAAACTACACTGCAAAGAAAGTATTAGACTCTGGGTTTTACTGGCCCACAATCTTTCATGATGCGCATGAATGGGTTCGAGCGTGTGATGCTTGCCAGAGGGCAACGAATATCTCCGCACTCAATGAAATGCCTCAACATCCAATGCAAGTCTGTGAAGTCTTTGATATATGGGGTATCGACTTCATGGGACCATTTCCAGCCTCACGAGGTAACAAATACATCCTAGTTGCTGTAGACTACGTCTCAAAGTGGGCCGAAGCTCAAGCTTTGCCTACAAATGATGCTAGGGTGGTCGTGAGGTTCTTAAAAAGTTTATTTGCCCGATTTGGTGCTCCAAAAGCACTAATCAGTGACCGTGGAACGCATTTTTGTAATGCGCAGTTAGAACGAGCCTTGTCCCGTTATGGTGTTC
Organism: Helianthus tuberosus; assembly: GCA_030545235.1. Classification (NCBI taxonomy): domain Eukaryota; kingdom Viridiplantae; phylum Streptophyta; class Magnoliopsida; order Asterales; family Asteraceae; genus Helianthus; species Helianthus tuberosus. The sequence goes on along the minus strand of CM060414.1, from coordinate 46,043,082 downwards.
ATCACAGATTGGCTACGCCATATCATCCTCAAACAAGCGGGCAAGTAGAGGTTACAAATCAGGGTTTGAAAATAATCCTTGAGCGGTCCATTAATAACAACCGCAAGGATTGGTCAGACAAGTTAGATTGGCTTTTAGAACAGCATTCAAGACACCTATTGGGACCACACCCTTTAGGTTGGTTTATGGAAAAGCCTGTCATCTACCTGTCGAGCTAGAACATAGGGCATTTTGGGCCTTGAAGACGACAAATATGAATTTAAAACTCGGAGGTGAAGCCCGTTTTCTGCAAATTCACGAGCTCAAGGAGCTAAGAAACCATGCCTACGAAAGTTCTAGCAAATACAAGGAACGAGTCAAGAGATTTCATGACAAGAAGTTGAGGGACCATAAGGATCTCCGTATAGGGGATCTTGTCTTGTTATATAACTCAAGACTGCGTTTATTTCCCGGGAAGCTAAAATCGCGATGGATGGGTCCATACAAGGTTAAAGAAGTATTTCCATACGGAACCGTCACTATCGAGGATCCAAGCGGGGTAAGTTTCAAAGTCAACGGTCATCGTTTAAAACTTTACATCAATGGACTGATTGACCCGGTGGAGGAAATTCTCGAACTCCACGTCCCGCAAACTTAAAACAAGTGTGGGGAGAATGAGTCTAGCTATCGACTCGCTGACAAATTTAGCGAGCGCGTTGTCACACGCTAAGGGTAATTTTGTATATATTAGTTTCTAATGTTTATTTCGTAGTTCATTAATTTTTCGGTTTTAAACGTAGGAACATTCGGTCTTGATCCATAATTTTTGGAGATTTGAAGTTAATTAATTGTTAAAATATATCAAATAGTGTAAAAATGGGAAAATTGGGTGAAATTTCGGAGTTAAAAACTTACTGTGAAAAGTTTTACAAAAAGGCCCAGGTGTTGCACGGTCATGCCAAATCGGCACGATCACGCACTCCTTAGTCAAATCAAATCAGTAATTCATGCATCAGACGATCATCGGACCGCACTACCGTGCGACTGATGCACCACCGTGCAACCCGATAACAAAGGTCGAACCAGAAGAACGATCCGGAATGGCACGACCGTGCGGCTCGAAAACCAAACAGTAAAAACAGGGGTATTTAAACGATTCTGCAGTAAAAATATATCACTATTACGAAACCCTAGTTGCCGCACGGGAGTTCCAGGTCGCCTACACCCACAAATCACCTAATTTTTGCCTAGTTTTCGCTTCAATCATCTTCCAAGGTATGTTTCCTACCTATTTTGTAGATTAAACTTAGTTTCTGACATAGATCTGATGTTTAAACCAAGAAATTTTGGGGTTTTCTTCATAAAATACACATAAACCCTCGTTCTTGACTGATTGATGTTAAATCGATGGTTCTGATGCTTGATTCAAGGTCTATTCACTGATTACAAGATAAGTTTCGAATAATACAAGTTAAAACCAGTGAATTAGACCAATTTCTGATGTAATTGGTGGTCGCACGGTCACGCTATTGAAACGGCATGACAGTGTCGGTCGGTAATCAAGAACAGACCAACAATTCATAACTGCGATGCCGAGTCGCACGAAAGTGCGACACGAGTTTCCGGATAATACCTGTTTACCGATCACGAAGTGGCACGGCAGTGCCACCGGTCGCACGATCGTGCGGCTAGTGAAACATAAACAGAAGCCTGTAAACAGCCTATTCCAGGGCCGGCGATGAAATTTTTATATTCTGCTCTTATTTTGTTATATTCTTGTGTGCAGATGAATCACATATTCCTCCAGTTCAGCGAGAACAAATCGAAAGAACAACCCTGTATTGCCAGATTAGAAGCATTATGGAATAGACGGGGATAAATTGGTGACCGAGAAGGATCAACTGGGACACTTTAACAGCCCTAAACTAAGAACAGAGGCTATCTGACATGATGTCACATCCTATGTCAAGTTTGTTCAATATTGCACGACCTGTTTATCTTGAGCTTACACTGGAATTTTTCGCCTCCTACACTTATGAAAAACCAAGAAGCGAAAATCCAGACTTTAAAAACAGGGAGACAATACAGTTCCGGTTGGGAAGAAAGTGGCACAACTGGTCAGTTGCTTGACTTGGAAGAAGATTGGGCATATACTCAGCTGAAGACATAAATTCAGAACTTTTCACCAATATCTACAAGTTTGATAATGATCAGCAACGAGCCAACTTTTGGGCCTAAGTAGCAGTTGGACCACCCTATGAAGCCAGGAAAGCTAAAGCTTCACGACTAAAAGACCCGCTTCTGAGGGTCATTCATCAGGTCATGAGTCACACCATCTGTGGGCGCATGGACAGTACAGGGAACTGTCCCACTCCAGATCTTCTTTTCATATATTCCTTAGTAACTGGAGTGCATGTTAACCTCGCAGCTAGAATGGTTGAATTCTTTGTAAACAGCGCAGGGAGAACCACAAGCAGTGAAATCCATGGTGGTGAATATGTGACTCAGTTGGCATACAACTTAGGGATTATGACAGATGATGTAGCCAATGGTCTCACGATGGTTCGCACAGGAGGAGATGTGGATATGAGGTCTTTGAGAGCAATGGGTTTGGTAGTAGATACAAATAATGGACCAAGACTGAGGGATCTAAATGGGGAAATATGGGATCCGCTACCACCACAAGGCGAAGACGTCAACATGGAAGAGCTTGAGCCACCACCACACGATCAGCCACATCATGAAGAGCACCAGCATCAGTATCAACACCAGCAGAACTGGCCTCCAAGTATACCTTCCTACCCTGAGCTGTACCAACAGTTCCAGCATATGCAGGTCACTCAGGACACTATGAAAGCCGATCAATTAGCTATGAGAACCGAGCAGGAGGCTATACGCGCAACTCAAGACGCTATGAGAGCTGACCAGTTAGCTATGTGGACATCTCAATACACCATGCAGGAGGAAATGTATGCAGGATTTTCCTACATCTTCGGAGGGCTACAAAGCGTATATCCTAGCCATTTCGGCAACCCTCCACAGTTTCCGTTTGGAGACACAGGTATGTATGGGGCGGGTTCATCTGGAACACACCACCATGATGGTGATGATGATGAGGAGTAGGAGGAGGAGGTAGGGTAAAACAGTTCAGAAACTAATGTTTTATGTTATTTTTATTCAGTACTTTGTTTGGGATTTTTAAACTTTATGTCTGCTTTTAATATTTTAAGTAGTATGTTTGCTTTGTTTGAATAACGGATTTGGTTGAATTATCTAACATTTTGATCAATGAAAATGTTGGCTATTTTTAGCGACTAACATAATTGGCAGATTCATAAGGAAATGCACACAGAGTTGAGACGACTTCAAATCAAAGTCTACTCAAACGAGTCAACTCAAACTCTGAGGGAGTACATCTTTCCCTTTTCACATTATTAGTTTAGCTCTTCATAATTGCTTAACTAATATGAATTTCACATTGGGGACAATGTGAAATTTAAGTGTGGGGAGGGGTTTAAAAGGTTTTAAACTTTGTTTGTCCTTAATTGTTCTCATTTATGTATATATTTTCGAAAAATAAAACAAAAATGGTCAATTTGTGTTCTTTAGAAAGCATCAAATTTGATAAAAATCGACAAGACAAGTTAAATTTTGAAAAAGATAACTAAAAAGCGTGATAAAACAAAACGAAAGACTTGCATGTTTATCTTTATATTTATACCCATTCCTTCCGTTTACGTGAGCATATTTTTGAGCCTTTACAGCTTTCTTGTCAAATGCTTCTTTGTTTTTGCAGAAAAATGAGTGAGCCGGATGTTTTATGTAATTTAGAACTTGTCAATTGTATACTTTTTGAAACCATGAATATGTGAAATTACATAGAAATGATAGAGGCATTTAGGATAACCCTTTGTCAGCCTTTTTCTTTGTTTATATCCCACACCCAACATCATCCATTAGTTCGCCATGTTGAGCCTATTTTCCGTATTTTTCTTTACCCAAAAAAAAAACGTTTGTCAAAACTCTCTAGGGAAATTAAAGAAAGACTATCAAGAATGAAAAATAGAGAGTTGATGTATAAATAAACTCTGAAGACCTACACAATAGTTTAGCAACGTGTTCAGAATTGTAGAAAATAAAGTACCAAGTTTTTGGCCAAGTTTTAACATTTCTTGCCACTTTCAAATATCCATTCCATACCCTTAACCAAAGCCTAACGTTTCAACCCATCAAAGACCTCTTGATTTATGCTTTTCACATATTAATTGGTGGAGATTAGATCTTTTCACAAGCTTATGATATTGCATGATTCATTGACTAGGCATCGAGTGTTTAAACATACGCATTATATGTATGATTCAGAAATTTAACCGAGTGTGTGTGAACATTGTGAGAAATACAGAGATTTGCATGCTAAGTCAATCGAACGTAGAATCATTGCTTTATAATTATCCTTTCATACATCTAACAAAGCTTGTTTGTCTTAAAATCTTTGATGATGACTTTTTGAAAACCAATTTGACCACCAAACAAATTAGTAACCTTGTAAATATTCAGATTTGATTCCGTGTTTTATTTTAAGTTTGCTTAAGGACAAGCAAAGTTCAAGTGTGGGGATGTTTGAGATACGTTAAATTATACATGTTTTTATACCCCAAAACAATTCCGTTTTAAGCGTTTTTGACCGAAAACACAACGTTTAGGTACCAAATCCGGTACTTTTATATTTTCAGGTCTTAAACAGAGCATAAAGGAAAATTCTGATGAAAACGGACAAATTCTGATGCATTTCTGATGAAAATGGCAAAAATCTGATGACTGCCAGGTGTGGCACGACCGTGCCACCAGCGGCACTACCGTGCCGATGCTCCGATCCCGGAAGCACTGCCAGTGCGATCAGGAGTGCCGACTGATTCTCGGGCCGCACTACCGTGCCACCCGAGGCATGACCATGCCAAGGCTTAACAAAGGTTTCTTTCCAACATTTCTGATGAATGGCACTCCCGTGCCACCAGCGGCACTACCGTGCCGATCTGCTGACCCAAGCAACTTGTCCACTTGGCTGACTCAGGATCGCTGAAACTGACGTCACCCGACAAGCACCTGCCGCACGACCGTGCCAAATCCGCACGACTGTGCTGATCAGAATTCCTTCTATAAATAGCAGCATTCGCTATTGGTTCAAGTGTTGGGTTTTTCTCCATGTTTCTGGGCGATTTCTGGGTTATGAAGCAGTCCTGATCAGACCCATTTAAAGCTTAAAGATCGAATGGAAGCATAACCGATCAAACCCGTCAATTCCTTGCTTGTTTATGGTTCGATTCCTTGTTCTTGAACATGTATTCTGATCATTATTCAAGTTATGAGCTGATGTTAGTTTATGTTTAATGTAGTTTATGTAATAGTAGTTATAAACTTGTTTCTTGAATAATCTTTATGTTGTAATCTTGTTTGTATGAAACTTAGTGCTTTTTCATGTTGAATCTTCATGATTATATAACGAATGTTTCATAGATGTTGAGTTCTTGATTATGTTTGATTGTCTTGGATAATGAATCTGTGGTTAGTAGGATGGTAACTATTTCTTGATTAATCACTTATTTGTAAACTCTGTTTACACCATGAAACCAGACCAGGGTATTGGTTTTATACAAGATATATCTTATTTTGATTAGGAATACTTTCTTGCACGTAAGGGTTCTAATGAATTATATGGTGTTGATTGCATGTTCTTAGATGCGGTTTATGATCCTTGTTTAGTAGTTTTGGTCTGAAATTGCAGACATGGTAGATTTGTGTTTAAGACTTGTAAAGGTGAAATTGTTTGTTATATGATCTACATAATTGCTTATCCTCGTGGCTGTATTGTGACCATCGGGATTGCTTTCTTTGATAAGTGAGGTTAGGAATCCAGACCTGGTAAATAACCTATCTTTAAAGATTCGCATGAATAAATATCAATAGCTCGCTAATGAATGATTTTAGGTGGTTAACATGTGAACATCGCGTTAACTTTCCGAAGAATCATAATGCTAGAAATCCAGACCCGGTAACTAGCTGTCTCGAAATTGGAAAATTGGAAAATTGATTAAGTGCTTTTGTGACATATATGATAGATAACATGTTTAGGTTGTTTGTGAAACAAGATAATAGTATATTTATGTTTTAGTTATAATTTAGATAACCTAGTTAAACGACCATTCACATATCCTTTTATCTGGTAAAACACTGACAAAGATTTAGTACATTATAACGCCCGTGTTCCATGGATCGATATCTGGCTCTTACCAATACTTTGCTGCATATATGATGGGATACACTTGTCCTTTGTTGTGTGTGTTTTAATGTTAAGGTATAAACCATTTTTATAAATATAAAACACACGTCGTTGCATGTAAAAATACTGTAAATATATGTATGTAAACATGTACGTCAATTGACTACCTACTTATTAACCATCGTAACATTTGTACTAAGATTTGTATTTTTCGAACATTTAAATATCCAAGTAAAATTTTGTATGCACAATAGAACATACCTCGATCTTGTGCGCCTTCCGTTTTCCTAGTGTTTGTTCCTTCTTCCTTCACGCCTACATTAACACATCTGTTCACTCATTTAGTCCAAACAATTCATTCTATCATTTTCCATTTTACACATATATTCATCTCTTAAGCATTTTATCGAACACTTGGTAGGCATCGTATTTAAAGCCTAAAGTACAAGTATATAAAGCATATCTCTACTAGTTCATCTTCACATAACATTTACAATCATTCTATTTTGCATAATTATTTCATCCTACATCAATTTATTCATCATTCATGTATCACAAACAAACTTAGGGGCCGTTTGGCAACATCTGAATGGTTAAGTACTGAACCAGTAAGAGGTCTGAACCATTAAGTGCTGAACCAGTAAGAGGTGTGAACCATTAAGAGCTTGTATAATGCTTAACCATTCAGAGTCAAATGTTGACCAATTCAGATTAGAGGTCTTAACCATTCAGACTCTGTATAAATCTTAACCATTCAGAGGCAAATGTCTAAACCATTCAGCCATCTGCTCGTGAAATAAACAGTCTGAATCATTAAGTGTTGAACCAGTAAGAGGTCTGAACCATTAAGAGCCTCATTAAGAGGTAAACAAACAGCCCCTTATACATCTAGAATTTACATGTATGATTTTACTTAATCATCCTACTTGTATTAGCTTCTTAACAAGTGGGTTTTTGCTACAATCTTACCAAACCACCAAAATCAAACATAAATTCTGCCCTATTTCGTAATCTTCACCTCCAATTACACAAAGCTTTTCATAAACTCATGATTTGGGTGAAAACCAATTCCTACAATTCATCAAAATATAAAATTGAACTTACCACTCTATTGAGTATGTTAAGTTAATCAAAAATTTGATGACATGCAACCGTTTGACTTCGAATTCCCTTGTTGATTTGATGAATCTTGCAAGAACAAGGGTTAACCCTTGTTTTCCTACTCTGGTCGATCCAAAACACGCACCAGGGTGTGGTTTTTGGTTTAAACCTTATTAATCCCTTTTTAACTATAATATTTCACATTACCCCCCTCCAAGATTGTTAAGTGTTTAATTTAAGCACTTTCCATAATTTAACTTATCATTTATCATAATTCACCAACTAAGTTAAGTTTTATTCGTTCTTACTTATTCTCATATTAAATGGTTTTTTGGGGTGTTACAGCATAACTACAAACCACCAGCGGCATAACTGCAAATAGCGGTGGTTATTTCTGTGAGTTTAAATGGCTTGGATTTCATCTCAGCAAGATCTAACGGTGGATATCGATTTCACCGACGGTTAAACTTAATGGGCTATATATATACATACAGGGTCAGGATTTAGAGAAAACGGTGAAAAGTGTGAGAACAGTGAGAACGGTTATGGATCGTCCGATCAAAACAATCTATGGACTAGATTGGCGCAGTGGCGTTTTCGTAAATAACACCAATTCTATTAAGTGGACGCATGTGTGTGATTACTTGTATATTATGTGTATTAGTTATATTATTTTAGGGCTTTAAATAATATAACTCATCAAAATACAAAAAATTACAATCCAAAATATTACGAAAATTCCAAGGAATAAATATTCAAGGATACCCAAAATACCGGTAAAACCGAACAAAGGAATATAACTCTCAAAATATTCCGGAAATATTATTCATGTGTATATTTTGGTAAATAATATTTTGGACATCAAAGGAATGGAAATGGGATTTTCATGATTACTACAAAATATTTCATATTTTTGACAAAAAGAAAATATATTATTTTGGGTGAATGAAAATATATTTTCTTGGACTTATTAAAAGAAATATCATTTTTGGAAGAAATATGTATTTTCTCAAACAAACATGAAATATATTATTATTGGGAGAAAATGTAGTTTCTTAAAATAGACTTGAAGTATATTATTTTTGAAAGTAAAATGGATTTATATATTTTCTAAGTTAGACTTGGAAATATGTTAATTTGGGAACTTGTATGAGATTTACAAATATTTTTTGTCAAAGTAAAAATTATAAATAAATTTTCTAAGTAATGTTTCCCAAAATATATATTTCGGAAATATATATTGATGTATTTTTACTAAAAATATTATTCCAGAAAAATTAATACAAAAATTAAGTATAAGAATACTTAACAATTACAAGAAAATACGTATTCTCGCACGTATACATACACTCCGGAATACGACACCAATACATGGCAAAAATATACAAGTATAAGAATACGAATACAAATACACCCATCCTTGGGAAGGATATTCATGTACAAATACAAAAGTGTGATAAGTTAAAAGTATATTATTTTAACTATTATTCCAAAATTTAACAAACATAATTTAAGTTAAAATATTTATTATTTTAACAAATAAAATTATATAACTTGGAATAATGATGAAGACACTTGGAAACGTAACTCAAAGGCACTAATTAATACTAAGTCAAGGCACGACCTGCTCGTCTAATAGACCATAGTACGTTGTAGGTAGTCGTGTACACCAGAGGAAACTTTGAGTTACAAGAGGATTCGAAGAACGCAAACCAGTGAGTTCATGTCCCCCTTTTCTTTAAATTTTTTTGTTTTATAACTTCGGGGGTGAAGTACATGTTACAAAATGATTACATACAATTAAAATTGGTATGGTTAGCTTTGGAAAGTACAGTAGATCAGGTGAATGGGTAGGTGCACTCTTAAGGCCATTAATCCTCGTAGTAGGACCGAGGGACATGAGTGATAGATCTATTTGGGTGTAGCGAGCCCCACCCATGAGTCCGTCGAGTGGACCATGTGGTGACTATGTCTTTTTGACAAAGTCTGCTAGGTTTGAGTCTTCCTGCACCATGTCACGTATATTAATGTATTAGCTACACATTAATTGATCCGTTTCCTTGTTGCTTTCATACCGGATTTCAAGTACATACAAACATACTTACAAAGGTTTCAAAGGTTTATTCACAAACATACACATGAACTCGCTCAACTTTTGTTGATGTTTTCAAACTACATGTATTTCAGGAAACTAGGTATGGATCTAGCAGGCGTTAAAGTTTCAAGTGTTGTCTGGAATAAAAGATGTCATCCGGTGTCAAATGGTTTAGAGTGTGTATCCTATCCTGGATAGGATACATGTTTCGAAGCTTGGTTATCATTAGTGTATTTGAGAAGTCTTTATGGAACTCTAAAACAAAATTGTGTGGTTTGTAATTCAGATTTGAAGTCAGTATTTGAATTCTAAAACAATGTTGTTGTAATGTCTTAAAACTTAATCAATTGATGAACATCTTGGATTTATCATATAGTTGTTTGTTATGGTTGAATGCAAAGATATTAAGCAAGTCACACCAAATCACGCTTCCGCAAAAGTCAAGGTGTCACAACACATAAGCTTATGAGAACATTAACAAGGAAATTTGGACCAAGCAATGCAGATGGAAAAACAGACCCAGTTATAACATCATGGCGTTTTGATGAGGAAACAGACATGGTGACCGTTATATGTGACAACGGATAGTAGGAAGACTACCTGCTTGAAGACATTATGACAAAGTAGGGGGTTGGGTTCATGGAAGAGTTGCACAACACCACGTGTTTGAACACAGACATGTACTTAAAAATGGCGTTGACACAGGACATGTTCAAATGGATGCTTCAGAATCTTCAACAACAAGAAGCCAATGAAAATGAAAATGATGAATTAGATGAAAGACTAGAAGAAGACTCCGAAGAAGAAGACAAAGGAAGTGATGGATACTTCTCAGATAAAGTACCTTCTGACGAGGAGTTTTAATTATTTTTTTATTTTATTTTTTTGGTTTTCTTCTGTGTAATCTTTTTTTAAGATAATAAAATGCTATATTTCTCCATTTAGTTTCAAAACGCCAAAAAATACTACAAAAAGTCATTGCATACAAAACACCAAAAATAATAAAAAAAAATATTTTTCCTGCTTAATATTTTCTCTGTTATTGTATTTTGTCATCTTGGTCTACATAACGCCATTAAAAAGGCCAAACTTGGTAGATGGGATGTCTATCACCCTAAATTGATAAAGCTGAACAAAACAGTAAATACACACAGTAACTGAAAAGATGGTTACTTTATTACTATAATTTTATTATAATAAAATCTCGCCTAAACTACGCGCCAAAAACATCCTATAAGAGATATGTCTCTGCACAATCAATTGATCACACCCAAGAAACAAACGCCATGTTTCCTAGAAACCACTCACTTTAAAACGCCAAAAAATAGTTTAAAAAAAACCACAGATGGCAAAGCTTGTTTCTTCTATATCCAGTATTGTTCTGCATGAAGTTTCACTGAATGGATTCTTCTCTGAGGTGGGTATCTCTATAAGCTTTTGCTGAATGAGATGGACAAATATTCAAGAAAAATAGACTGATGACAGTGATATGTCATCATGTGAGCTTTGTTCTTGATGAATACATGCATGACATGAAGGGATCGATACCAGTGTAAATGCTATTTTGGACTCCATTATTATAATAGCATCTAAGCAGGTGTTGATCTTCAACAACATGTCACCAAACTACAATAGATCACACCAAAATACAGGACGCCACTAATCAGCTTCGTCTAAAGATGGGCGTTATGTAGGAAAATTGGCATCTAGCTAAGGTATTCAAATGTTCAAAACGGCAAAACAAATTAAACAAGAAGAGGCTGATGACAGTGAAGATTTGGATGAGAAATTAGATAAACATTTTTTTAATTATTTTTTTCATTTTCTATCTTTACTTTTTTAGGGGATCATTTTCTGTTTTTTGTTATCTAATTCTCCACTAATAAAACACGTTATATTTGCTAAAAAATGTTTATAAAACGCCAAAAACTACAAACACCAAAAAAGCCTAATAGTATGAAAAACGGATGCTGGCAGTGTATTATTAATAACAACAAACTGGCTAAACGCCATTAAAAATGTACAAAACAACGTGCCATCTGTATCTAAACGCGATAAAAAAACAAAACGCCAAACCCTGATAAGATGGGAAGTGTCACAGCCTTAACAGATGAAACTGAACAAAACAATAACTGAAAACAGTAAAAATGAAGAGACGTGAACATTATTACTAACATTTATTCTATCAAAAGCCTCTACTTTGGAAATTGAATTTATTTATCTTTTCAAAACGCCATAATTACATGTCACATTATAGGCCTGCATCCTACATGGCACAACAATTGATACACAAAATACATATAAAAAATTACTGATATTTTTTACGCCCAAAAACATATATCTACCTGGTGCCAAAAAAAAGGAAAAAAAAGTTCATTATATAAGTACAACTGCTAACACAAAAAGCTTCACACTCCACACATTCACTAAAAACGCCACATATTGTATTAAACACCATACAATTCAACAAAGAATGGCACAGGTTATTGAATGGAGGTTTGAGAGGTCAGAGGGACGTTTCGTCCTAAAGTTCTCTGACAGGAGGAGGGTGAAAGTCAAAACAATAAAGGCCATACTTAGTATGGATGAATCCGTTCAGGGGGGGATATTCTAGCCCTTGGGGTCCCAGTGGCCTACGATTGTGAGAGGAATCGAACGGTAATAAGAAGATTAAAGAGAAAATTTCCAGAAGATGATGATGATGATCTTGACGATTCTGATCTACCAAAAGTTACCGGTTGGATTCTGGATGAACAATCAAGAACGGTGAGGGTGAGCTTTCAACACGGGAAGGATTATTCATTGACAATGGACGAAGTGCTGAACACAGATAGACTGCATCTTATTGAACAGCTCTGTGATTTAGCACCCACGAACGATGCTAGATCCAGCGTTGTGAATACATTCAAGTATAGGATGCAACAAAGAAGAGACGAGATTATGGCGTTATACGCCAATGAACAAGATGATGATGATGATGAGTCCGAGGAGAGTGATGAACAAAGCGATGGTTACATCTCTGATGTAATACCATCCACAGAAGACTATTAGTTTTTGTTTGATTTTATCTTAGTTGTAGACTGCATCTTATTGAACAGCTATGTGATTTAGCACCTACGATCGATGCTAGATCCAGCGTTGTGAATACATTCAAGTATAGGATGCAACAAAGAAGAGACGAGATTTTGGCGTTATACGCCAATGAACAAGATGATGATGATGATGAGTACGAGGAGAGCGATGAACAAAGCGATGGTTACATCTCTGATGTAATACCATCCACAGAAGACTGTTAGTTTTTATTTGATTTCATCTTAGCTGTACTCTTTTAAATTACTTATAAATTTAAAAAAGCCATGAACGCGAAGAAATTTACCTTGGTAACATATATGAACTGTTGAAATCTACAAAAATGTCTAATGAATTTGGGAAACGCCATAGATGAAAAAAAATTATAATTACTAAATAATTTTACTAAACGCCATAAACGCCAAAATATTTACTATGCATGTGATCTAAAAAACAATAAAAATGCCATGTATTTATTGAATCTAACTAAACGCCAAAAAAATGAAGCGGTGTTATGAGACGAATTGAAAAAAAAAGAATATAAAAGGACAAAAAAGCCCCTCCGCCCTTCACTATATCGCGTGCCACTTGTTGGGCCAGGATCCGTTCTCACACTTTAGGCGTTTTCTCCTTATCTCGTATATATATATATATATATATATATATATATATATATATATATATATATATATATATATATATATATATATATATATATATATATAGTGGGGGGTTCATTGGGGAACACCTAAAAGTGGGGAACATGGGAACACCCTTGGATTAACTTAATCAAGGGCTGAGATTAGATTAATTTTTTAAGCTTAAAAAACGCGAAAGGGCATTATTATCATTTTGAAAAGTTTCAATTAGGTCGCTAGAGAGTATCGCCGTTCACATCTCCTCCACCGCCCCTTTCCCCTCTGCCTTCCCCACCGCCGCCGCCACCACCTCTCGCCGTCGTTCGTCCTTCACGTCTTCTGTTGAAATACACATGTTGTGTGTATTTAAAACCTGATCTGCACCACAGAAATCACGATCTCTATAGCCGTAACAATTAAACAATGAAGGATTATGCTCTTTGTGAATGTCGCCCGTGAATCGGTGAGGTTCAGTCTACACTTGATCTTACTCGTTTTAGTTTTAATATTGATTTCAAATTACCTTATCTGGATTGTGTAGTTTATAATGAATTCATCATAATTCTGGTCGTGATGCTCGTTGGATACTTTGGCACCACTTACAGAGGTAGGTTCCATTTTTTTCAGTCGCGCGTATATGTGTGAGTTTGTGCTAGCGGTATGCGTTTCAGTTTTATACGTTGCATCTGTTACATATTTTGATTTTAGGTTTACCTATGCCTTTAGATTGTATACAGTTGATTTATTGTTGAGGTCAGTGATGAATGTTTGTAGTTTCGGGAATCCTAGATTTGTGATTGTGATGATATATAGAGAGAATTTCAATGTATCATCATTCGAAATTCATGATGGATTAACATGTTAAAGCTTTATAAAAAATTCTAGAAATTAGTCAAGAGTGCATTTGTTTAATAAGAGAAACACTATATTTTGAATTATATAAGTTTAGACCTGTTATGAAACTTTATTTGTAAGTATTGAAGAAAATCAGATTTAACTTGATCTCTGAAGAAGACAACAGTCCTAAAGATCACAACAACAAGAGGAAGATCGGATAGGACAACTGAAATGAACAACATCTACTTCAAAGAATCACAAGTTGATCAAGAGCTGAAGAAGATTATCAGAAAAGGTCATTTCTGATGGATCTGATGATATTTCTGATGAAATATCATCAGTTTCTGACGATTCTGATCATCAGATTTTCTGATGATTTGTTCACCAGAATTTCTGATGAAGTGGTTTATCAGAAATTCTGATGAAAACCCCACTTGTCTAAAAATCAGCTCTATCCTGCCACAATAACCGAAGCAACTTGACATTATTGGATATCATGATTACAAAGGCAACTTGACTGTTGGATTCAATAAATATGTCAAATGGCTACTTTTGCAGGACTTATTGCATGAATAAACAATTGTTTATTAATGTACCCAGCCTTCTATAAATAGAAGGCTCACCAAGTAGAAGACAATGAGTTAAGCTTAGCATTCATACATACTACAAAACTCCATTGCCCTCTCACCCACAGAATTCAAGATTCATTTGTATTAGATAATAATCTTACAATCACCTTGTAAACTATTTTGTTTCATAGTGATATAAACTTGATAATTTTGTAGGTCTTGTGTCTTGAAAGTCTGATTTCCATTTCCGCACATCTTTTTCACATCTACTGAAATCACTTGTCATGTTACGTGAAAAGAAGTTTTTAAGTCCAAACTGGGACCAACAATTGGTATAAGAGCAGATTGAATAAACTATTTTCAAACGATCAATCGCTAATCTTCTTTTCTCTAAATATGGCCAGCTTTCAATCATGGAATAATGCTTTTAACATTGGTTCTATGTCCAAACCTCCGACTCTGGTCAGAGAGGAATACCCCCAATGGAAAATTAGGATGGTCAATTTCCTTAATGGTCATGACCGAGCTTTGTTTCAATCCATTGAAATGGGTCCACATATACCAATGACTGAAATACCAGATATTCCAGCAACTGACCAATCACCTGCAATCCCTGCCTCCCGTGCTCTCAAAAGTGAAATAAACTGGAGTGTGGAAGACAAGGAAAAGGTGGTTGGGGATGAAAGGGCTAAGTCACTTTTAATAATGGCTATCCCCAATGACATATCTTCACAAGCTGATGCATGTGCATCAGCCAAGGAAATATGGCATCAATTGGAAAATCTTTGTGAAGGAGGAGAAAGGATGAAGAGAAACAAGAGAACAAACAATGTTTCCTCATATGAGAGGTTCAAAAGTTTACCTAATGAAAGGTTAAATGAAACCTATCAAAGATTTACAAAACTTTTGAATGAGCTAAAGAAATTTGGAATAACTAAATCAAATGATGAAAGAAACATAAAATTTCTGGATGCTCTTCCTAGAGAATGGAGAAGTCTAACCATGACTTTGTCCTCAACCTTAGAACTAGGAAATATGAGTCTTCATGACTTATACAACATCTTGGTCCCCAGAGAGGAAGAAATATTTGAAGAAACTATTCAAAGAGGGGGGGTCTTTAGCTCTTATCTCAAGCTCACAAAGAACAACACCTACCATTGATTCACAACCTTCAAATAGTCAAAATCTTGCTGATGTTTCTGATACATCATCAGATTTTTCAGCTTTTGCTGAAGCTATAGCACTGCTCACCAAAACATTTGAGCAGAGGTTGAGGGGAGGAGGCCAAAGATACCAGAGTAGTGACAAAGGGAGGATGGATGGAAGATCTAAGGAAGAAGGAAGATCTAAGGATAAAGGAAAGGCTGAGGTTGTGTGTTACAAGTGCAAGCAGAGAGGTCACTATGCATCAGAATGCAAGACAAAGAAGCTCAAGGATGTTGCTTATTATGAGAAGAAGCTAGAAGAAGCAAAGAAGCAGCAACAAGTCAGCTTAATTGCTGGGACAGATACATGGCTATCTGATGATTCTTCTAATGAAGAAGAAGAAGAAGAAGAAATGACTAATTTCTGTCTTATGGCACTTTTTGAAGACCTACCAGAAAATTCAGGACCAAAGGTAAATTTAGATAATCTTGATCTTGAACACAAACTAAACAAGCTCATGTCAGATTTTCTAAATCTGCAAGATAAACAGCTGTCAGATAGTAAAAAATCTTATGAGTTGCAAAGGACCATGAATAAAATCATACTTGAAAACCAATTACTCATAGAAGAAAGTTTAGATCAAAGAGCTAAAATTGAGTTCTATGAAAGTGAAAGAAAAGATCTTTACAAGAAAATCAATGATAAAGAAATTAATGTAAATGGTTTTCAACAAGCTAAAGAATTCATAAACTTCATTGAGTCCATACCAAAGAACAAAGGAGAGGGTTTAGGATATGTAAAAACAAGAGAAAGTAAACCCACTGTCTTTGTAAAAGCAACCCATCAGATTTCTCATAAATTTTCATCAGAATCTGATTCTGAATCTTGCAAGTCAACCTGTTCTGAATACTCTTTTGAAAAACCAAACTTCAAAGCAAAAATAAGTGAATGCAATCAAAAATCTTTAAATACTCCAGAAGCAGTTCACTCATCTTTTCAAATTTATCCACTCATTCCATTACAAGAAAAAATATCAGAAAATTCTGATAAAGAATCTTGTATGTGTGTTGACATTCTGAAGCTTGTTCAACACCATCTCCAAAAGAAAAACGAAAAATATGTTGATGGCTCAGCATTTAACAGATATTCTGATGAAAGACCATCAAGAAAAAATAATCTCATTAGAATCTCATCAGAAAAAGTACCCAAGCAAGCCTGGGTACCAAAAACCACCCTCTAATTTTTCCATTTCAGGACCATCATTGTGACAATTGTGTTCTGTAATCATCGTATAATGTAAAACAATTTTGATTATCAATAAAACAATGTGCTTTGGTGTTATTATATGTGTTATTGTGTTTAATGATTTTACAATATGATTCGATTCCGATTTCAAGCTTTAACTCACTTTCTGGAAGGTTATACGCAAACTGGTGCATAAACGCAATCAGTTCAACGCGACGTACACTCCGAAACTGTGACATAAGCCAAACATACCATAAATATCCTTTACATAACTTAGAAATAAGTTTCGAAGGATTCGGTATGGCGAAAACATGTTTATTTGAACTAAAGAACTATTTACGACAAAACTGCGGAACGAACGTTGGTGACCGCCTGGATAATATCTAAATCCCAAAAATACTCTGTTATGATTAAAATTTTATTTTTAATCAGGTTCGTGTTGAAAAATAAATTAAAACGCTTAAAAACGTTATTTTTCAAGTTTAAAGCGCGTACCGCGTGTTACAGCGCAACACAGTACTTATACTGTGAAACGCAGACAACGCAACCAAATCTCGGCAACTGAAATTTATTTCAGTAATATTTTGGCGAGTTTATTTTTATAGAATAATAAAAATAATTTAGAACGCCATAAATCGGGATTTAAACGCTAGATAAAATACCCGGTATCCAGTTAAACACCTGTTTTATCTACTTTACCAAACAAAATTACATTTAACCCCCCTCCCCCTTGAAATTCACAGCTACCATAAGTGGCCCCCACCAAAATATTTGCTAGATATTACAATATCCCATTTGATCTTGTTTTAGCCAAGTGTCTTTGCATGCTATCTTCATAGATTTCTATATCTTCTATAATCTTT
Organism: Helianthus tuberosus; assembly: GCA_030545235.1. Lineage (NCBI taxonomy): Eukaryota > Viridiplantae > Streptophyta > Magnoliopsida > Asterales > Asteraceae > Helianthus > Helianthus tuberosus. Next base: position 46,025,263 of record CM060414.1, on the reverse strand, counting down.
CAAAGATCATTTTACACTCTACAACACTCAAACTTCTTCTCTCCTCCCTCCCCAAAACCGTAAGCACCCACCACCTTCACCATATTCATTTTGCAACTTTGTTCATGAAGATCCAACTCCATTTCAAGCATATTTCAAGTTGGTGTGAAGATCTAAAGGAATTTCCAAGGTGCATTCAAGTGATTTCAAGCTTCCTATCATCAAAATCTCATCCAACAACTTATTTGAATCTTGAAGGTATAACATTTATGTTTAAATCATACTCTTGATTCTTGGTTGTTCTTGATGATTGAAGTTTCTCTTGAATCTTGGAATTTTCACAAACTTGAAATCTAAAATGAAATGGGTCTTGATACAAATAAAAATGGTGGTGATATGTATGTATATATAACCGTACATATATACATGTGTGTATGAGTTTTGAAGTTTGATTTCTTGATAAGTACTTGTTTAAGTTGTTACATGTTCTTGAATGATAGTTAAAATGCAAGTGTTTAATGATTTGTGTATGTTATGTTAAAGGACCAAGTACATCAGCAAATAAACCTGAATATATCACATATTTGATGCATTTAGATTAACATAAAATGATGATGTTATGATAGTATGCTTTAGGCACTTGTACATGAGGATACATGTTGATTTAAAGCTCAAGAAGTGATAAAAAATGGTTATATGACAAAAATGTTTTAGATCAGGTTATAAACACTAAAAATAATATTATTTGGTGTATTATAATGGCATGGAACTTTGACATAGGTTTGATACCTTTGCATGTTATACATATAGCTTAAAAAGTGGTAAAATATGTGAAATTTGCATGATTTATGTGCCTTATGTAAGACCTGCACTATCATGAGCATAACCACTATTTTATTCAGTAAATAACATGGGTTATGTTAAAATTTCAAGTCGTTTCGATTTGGGATGGTTCGGGTAATGTTTGATGCAAAACTATGCGGTAAAACGGTTAAAAATCGCCTTTTCGGAGGATTTTTACAAAACTGTTTTAGATCAGTAACCAAACTGATATTTTTGATATAAAAATAACTATTTTAACTTATATTAAGTTTACTTGGTGTTTGGTTAGTCATACGTGACTTCCGACGCCCAAAAATGTCACCGAATCGCTAAAATAAGCATTTTTCGACATACACTAGAATGGGTTGTTCATGAGTAAATTTATGTATTACAATGTGCTATGTGTTTTACAATATGTGTATGATGATGTGTTAGTGTTAACAAGATTATGTGTATTACGCTTGAGTAAACATATACAAATACACCAACATAATAAAAAATAATAACTTTTTGAGAAAATCTCAAAGTTATGTGAAAATTCTAAGTGTCGGAGAAACTTATGTATTTTGTGGGTTTTTTATTATTAAATCATTCTTATTTAATTTAGGACGAATAAACAATTTGAGGGATTGTGTTAACATATAAAAGCGCACCCAAAGGTGAGTACACATATCCCCTCTTTTTATTGTTTTCGATTGTTTTGGGGTGATTCATATGTATCAAAATGATTTCGATATTTCAACGATGGTTTCAAAACGATTAAGATGGTTTATACTAAACTAATAACGATTTCGACAATGTGAACGAACTTGTTGGTTGTAGTTACATAACGAATGACATTCATTAATTTTGGCCGAACCGACCAGTATTAGGTTATGGTACCATAGGATCCGACAAATCCCGTTATCAGACTGCACCCATGGTTATGTGTGGGTTATGTGGGTAATGACTGAGCCTGATGATTGTTAACTTACCCTTTGGTGGTTTGTTAATACGAGTTGAACGAGTTGAACGATGAACGAGTCACGAAGGTTTGAATGTTATTAGCGAGACGACCAAAAGTAGTTTTTCACAATTAAAACAAGAACGATTGGAACGAGAACGATATTAAACGATTGTACGATTTTGAACGATTATGAACGATTTAAACAAATGAACGATGATCTATAACGAGAACGAGCTAAACGATGTCACACAACGATGTTTACGAAACTATATAAACCATACGAGTTTTATTACGAGAACGATTTATGATTTGGTTCACATAAACAAATGTTTTGGGTTAAGATTCATGGCATCGAGGTTTATAAATTATAACCAATCTGTTTTGACTTGGTTATTCATTTTACAATACAAACATTTTACAAAACAAGGTTTCAAGTATCGATAAACGAAGTTGTACGAAATATTTTCAACGAGCCATGAATCTGACACTCACACAAAAACTATGTGCTCGCCAGCATTTCTTTGCTGACTTTGTTTTTACATATGTTTCAGGTGATGTTGCTTAATGTTGATTGCGAATAGGATGCATGCTCACTTAGGACCGGACGAGGCCTTAGTGATTTAATAACGATGATAGACTATGTTTGACTTACTTGTTTAACTTTAAGACAATGTTTAATATTTAATAAAACGAGACTCTTTTGTATCCATGTTTTTGAAACAATAATTCTGTTACAACACTCCCCGACGTTTCCGCCACGGTTTGTTGTTTTACGTGGTCGGGGTGTGACAATCATGTGCAGCAGATCTGGTACTGCAATTCAGGAAGCTCCAAGCACATGACTGGGGACAGGAGCTTACTCAGCAATTTTGTTCCAAAGCTGGGTAGAATGCTAAATTTTGGAAATGGAGTAAAAGGGAGGATCATGGGATATGGATGCATAAGGTATGGATGTTTGACCATAGAGAAAGTAGCCTATGTTGAAGGCTTAAAGTACAATCTGCTAAGTTGTGGTCAATTCTGTGAAAAAGGTTTTCAGGTAACCTTTTTACCTGAAAAATGCTTGTTAATAGGTATAGATGATAATAAAATCTATTTAAGTGGAAAAAGGATAAGAAAATCGATTTACTATTTTGATTTCAAAGAAGAAAATGAACATCCAAAATTATGTTTATTTTCAAAAATCAACAAGGGTAGTAGTTGGTTGTGGCACAAAAGATTAGCTCACTTAAAATTCAAAAACCTAAGCAAATTAGCAAGCAAAGGTCTGGTAAAAGGTTTACCTTTGATATCCTCAAAGAAGGATAAAATTTGTGAAGCATGTGAGATGGGAAAATCCAAAAGAAGCTCACACAAATCAATTTATGAGTCTTCTATTACACAAAATTTGGAACTTTTACATATGGATTTGTGTGGACCTATAAGTACAGAAAGTTTTTCTGGAAAGAAGTACATACTAATAATAGTAGACGATTTTTCCAGGTACACATGGGTAGAATTTTTTAGAAAGAAAAGTGAAACTGCTGATCTGATCATAAATTTTATCAGAAAGATTGAAAATCTGTTAAAACTAACAGTCAGAAGGATCAAATCAGACAATGGGACAGAATTTAAAAACTCAAAAATTGAGAGCTTCCTTGTGAGTAAAGGAATCTCTCATGATTTTTCTGCTCCCAGAACACCTCAACAGAATGGGGTGGTTGAAAGAAAAAATAGAACCTTAGTGGAAGCTGCCAGAACAATGCTTGCTTATGCTAAAATGCCCACTCATTTTTGGGCAGAACAATAGCAAATGCCTGTTTTACTCAAAACAGAACCATAATCAACAAAAGGCACAACAAAACACCATACAACATTATCAATGGAAGGATTCCAAGTGTAAAATTTTTGCATACATTTGGTTGTAGATGTTTTGTTTTCAATGATTTTGAAAGCCTTGAAAATTTTGACAGAAAAGCAGAGAAAAGTATTTTTCTTGGTTATTCTATGTCCTCAAAAGCTTATAGAGTTTTTATACTAAACACAAGGACAATCAGTGAAAGTCTGTATGTTTCTTTTGATGACTCATCAGAGACAGAAGTTTCTGATGAATACATGAAATAAATACATTTTTCTGACAAACAAGAAAATTATGAACATCTCTTTGAAATGATAACAGAAGATTTTTTAGAACATGATAAATCTCTCACATACAAATCAACAGATATTTCATGTACTAATCCTGCAGGACAAATGAGTAGTGCATCAGAAATTGTGAATTAAAATTCTGATACATTACATACAACTGAGGCAACTGTTCAGGGGGAAACTTCAAATCCATCAGAACCAACAACAGTTCACAACAGGTTAAGATGGATTAAAGGACATGTTCATTCTGACATCATTGGCAATCCAGCAGATGGTGTCAGAACAAGATCTGCAACAGCACATGAGTGTGCATTTGCTGGGTTCTTAAGCAAGATAGAACCCAAGTCTGTCAAAGAAGCTCTAAATCACCCAGACTGGATTCAAGCTATGCAAGAAGAGCTTGATCAGTTTGAAAAGAGCAAGGTATGGGATATGGTTCCCAAGCCAAATGACAAATCTGTCATAGGCTCAAAATGGGTATTCAGGAACAAATCAGACGAAAATGGCATTATCACCAGGAATAAGGCATGGTTAGTGGTCAAAGGTTATTGTCAACAAGAAGGTATTGATTATGATGAAACCTTTGCACCAGTAGCTAGATTAGAAGCTGTAAGAATATTTCTTGCATATGCTGCATCCAAAGATTTCAAAGTTTATCAAATGGATGTAAAATCTGCATTCCTGAATGGTAAAATTGAGGAAGAAGTTTAAGTGCACCAACCAGAAGGCTTTGTTGATCCAAAATTTCAAAATCATGTCTATAAGTTAAACAAAGCCTTGTATGGTTTGAAGCAAGCTCCTAGAACCTGGTATGAAACACTATCAAACTTCTTACTCAATTCTGGGTTTACTAAAGGTACTATTGACACAACACTTTTCCTCAAAACACACAAAGGTCATACTTTGTTGGTCCAGATATATATTAATGACATTATATTTGGATCAACAAATGAAAAATTCTGTAAAAAGTTTCAAAAGTTAATGACCAGCCACTTTGAAATGAGTATGATGGGTGAGTTAACCTTTTTCTTGGGTTTACAAGTAAAACAAAGAATTGATGGAATATTTTTGAGACAATCAAAATATGTGAAAACAATTCTACAAAAATACTCACTTGAAAATTGCTCTGTTTCAAAAACTCCCATGGCAACAGGGAACAAATTGGATTCTGATAAAGATGGAGTAAGTGTAGATATTAAAACCTATAGGGGGATGATAGGATCATTGCTATATTTAACTGCAAGCAGACCAGATATTATGTTTGCAATATGCTTTCTGGCCAGATATCAATGTGATCCTAAAGAATCCCACCTAAAAGCTGTAAAAAGGGTTTTCAAATATCTAAAAGGCACATCAGAACTTGGTCTCTTGTATCCTAAGGATACAAACCTTGAATTAATTGCATACACAGATGCAGATTATGCAGGTGCAAAATTGACAGAAAAAGCACATCTGGTGCTTGTCAAATCTTGGGAGAAAAATTGGTATGTTGGGCAAGCAAGAAACAAAACTGTGTTGCCACATCAACAGCAAAATCAGAATATCTAGCAGCAGTAAGTTGATGTTCACAAGTGTTGTGGATGTAAACTCAATTGAGAGATTATGGAGTAAATCTGACAAAAATACCAATCCTATGTGATTCAAAGAGTGCAATTGCAATAACAGAAAATCCAGTTCATCACTCAAGAACCAAACACATAGATGTCTGATATCACTTCATAAAAGATCATGTGGAGAAAGGTAACATAGAAATGTATTTTGTTCCAACTGAAAATCAAATTGCTGATATCTTTACAAAACCTCTTGATGAAAAGAGACACAACTTTTTGATCAGCAAACTTGGCATGGTTAATATAAAAGATGAAGATCTTTCAGAAAGCACAAGGACACAAATTGAAAACCAAATTGATGAACATCAAAATTCTGATAATCAAAGATCAATTCAACTGGTTTCTGATAAAGAAATCCATCAATCTGATGGAACATCAGAAGATCTAATGAATCATTAATGAATGATGATTCATCAGAAAATCTGAAGAAATATCAGAAAATCTGGTGAAAACATCAGAAACTCTGATATAAAATCAGAAACCTTGTTGAAACATCAGAATGGTAAGTTATCATCAAATTCTTCCATCTTCATGCATATCCCACATTTGTATAAATTCATATCTGTGTATAGTTTGTTTTGTAATTTTTTTTGTCATATTTAAAAAAAGGGGGGGGGGGGGGAAAGTAACATGCATTAAGAAAAAACTGAATATAACAGAGAAAATCAACCGTCACAAAATTTTTGTATATTGAATTTTTCTTACTCTACCAATGCATGCAACGTCATTTTTTCATAAGAAGTTTAAGAGACACGTAGGCACTAAAATGATTAGGAGCTATGAAAGTAGCCGCCTAGCAATTCAATGCTTACTCACACATAGGGGCTTTGTAGACTGTCATATTCTCACTGCAACAGATATCGTCTTAATTGAAAAGATTGAAATGGAAATGAATTTCTTTTGAACTTTGGCTGTTAATAATATTTATGGCACAACTATCACTTTCAGCTATAAATATTTTCAAACTGAAAAAGACTTTCTTCACCAAACAAATCTTCTCTTTAAAAGCTCTTCATCAGAAATTTCTTGTTTTAAAATGGGTCGCCCAAAAATGATGAAAGTAACTCAATTCCCTCTCCTTCTTCACAGACATCATAATCTTAGACTTAGGTCTAACTTGGAAGGACCTGCATGGGAAGACTGCAGGTATGTGTATAACATAATCATGCGAAGTCCCTTGGGCTTCGCCGTATCTACACATGTCACCATCTACCCAAAACTTCTTCAAGAATTTTGGTGGAACTCTGAAATCATTTTTAGTGGCACTTCCATGTGGATAGAGAGTGAGGTTATGGGGGTCAGGATTACCCTAAAGGATGAAACGCTCAGAAATGTCCTTCGACTGGGTAATGATCAAGAAAACACCTTCCTGGATAAGGCAGATGTGCAACAAACCTTGACAGAAATGGGCTATCATACATACAACTTGTCAAGGCAGGTTAGCAAATCTGGTTTTATACCACCTTTCCAGTTTTTGGTGACACATCTTAGTGTCTGCTTCTCTAAGAAGATTGGAGACTTCAACGAGCTGTCCCATAGGATGATGGAGGTGATTCATGCTATTGTACAGGAAAAACCTTACAACTTTTCTAAGTTTCTCATGAGAGACCTAGAAGCAAACATTCACGACTGTCAACCTTTTCTGATCTACCCTCGTTTCGTAACCAAGGTGATTACCAGTCAGTTGGACTTCAGAGGAGTGAGAAGCTGGTATCCAAGGGCGGAGCTGGCACTTCAAGAAAACATAAGTGATCCTACCCTGGTCCCATCAACGAATCACACTGGTCGAATAACCAGTCTCTGGTTATATGTGAAGTGCATGTACAACGTGCTGGAGGAAGAGTAGTTGTTGTTTACTTGTTTTAGTTGTTTATTCTTTTTGTTTGTGCTTGAATGATATTTTCTTACCTTTACTTCTTTTCTTCTTAAAACCAAAAAAAAACATAACAATAGATCTAGGGGGAACTAAAACAACAAGTCTGATAAAAACAAGGGAAATCTGGTAAAACTTAAAAGAAATCTGATAGATTTAGTGAAACCCAGAAAATCTGATAAAATATCAGAAAAATCAAATTGTTATCAGAAAAATCTCTTGACAACCAGGAAGCCTGTCAAATCAACAGAAAGAAACATCAGAAAACACTGCCTTTAACCAGATTCAATGAAACTTATAACCAACTAAATTTTTGAAATAAGTTTCTTTCAAAATATTTTTTTTCTGAGGACTGGAACAAGCTGTATGACAAACACTTCCTGAAAATCAGAACAAAGGTGTGGAGTTCAGAACTGCAATGTAAGTAAAAATCTCGAAACTCATCTCATTCCGTCTCATCTCAAAAAAATGCTGATTCAATCTCCAAAAATGAATCAAATGCATTCTGATGAAATATGAAGAAAATCCAACTCTCAAAAGTTTTATTCAAAGATTTTCTGATATATATCATCAAAAGAAAAACCTGAGGAGATACAATCTCAGAAAAGGATTCTATTGGACCTTTTTGAAACAAAAGGGGTCCAACATGGAGAAAAGGTGCAAGTTGGACATTAGTGTTTATCTACCAAATCTTTAGAATCTCTGATTTTCATCAAAAGAGATAAACCAAAGGTTTTTCAAAAACGGTTGTTTCCTAAACGGATTAAAACATCATTAAGGTGTCATTAACCACCTTGAATACAAACAACCCACGAAAAATACTCAAAAATCTCTGTCTCGTTACACTATAAATACCTTATTCAAAAACAGAGACTTTCATCTTCAACCTTCAAACTCAAAACCCTAAAAACCCTTTTTCCAAAACAAAAACCTCAAAATTCTCAATGGCTGCTATCAACATCAACATGCCACCAATCGAACACTTTGTTCCCTTCATCACCGAAGCTGAATTTCTTCCATTAAAGAGCAACAATGAAGCAATGAACGATAACATTGAAGAATATGATATAGAGTGTCAAATTCTCATTGAATTTCTGATTAGATGCCCGATAGCTCAAGCTCTCACAAAGACCAGAGAGGTACCAGAAAAACTCATACAACAAGTTGTAAAAACTCTCAAAGTCTCAAATCAAATGGAGCTATCAGCACATGTATAGGGAAATATCTTTATTACAATCTCACCGGAGAAAATAAGGGAATGTTTGGAACTACCCTTAAACCAAAGCTATGAAGAAGCACCAGAAAAAGAAGATATGTTCTCACAACTTGATGTTGTAAAGGGTTACAAGACAAAGATTTCAAAAATCAATGAATTCAAGAGGAACAAGCTACCTGCCTTCTGGCAAGTTTTAATGGAAATTCTGAACAAGTGTCTATCATCAAGTATTGGAGGTACAGATCATATAAATATGAATATTCTAACAATCATGTTCAGCCTCATTAATGGGTTGAACATTGATTTTGGAACAGAAATATTTAATCTGATCAGAAGATCAATTCTGACTAATGCTGGAAGGATAGATTCACATCTACCTTTTCCCAGATTTCTGTCAATCATAATTTCTGATGCATTTTCTGAAAGGAACCTAGAAATTCCAGCATCAGAAAATATGTGGAGTGCAGAAATTATGAAACCTTGGACTGCTGTAGGGTCTTGGAAGTCAGATTATGATGTGCCTGTTCTGTCAGAAAAAGTGATGAATCTGATACCAAAAGATTCATCATACAGAGCAGAATACCTGAAGATGTTAAGCAAAAAGCCAGAAAACAGAGAAGTTTTTGAAAGTGTGTCCCCCATGGAGCATGATGCACAAGAGTTAAGCACACCAAGAATGGAACAGCAGGGTGAATCCGATCCTCACCCAGCTGATGAAGATGTGAACATGAGTCCTGTGGCAGAAGAACATCATGCTGAAATCTCACATATGGGAGAAACAGGTGCACAACACTCTAAACTAAACTTATTTCATATTTCTGAGAGTGATTCTGATGATTCAATTCAAGAAAAAATATGAAATTTTACATAGAGGCACTGTTTCTACAAAACAAAATGTGAGTGGAACCAAAGACCCATTTTCTGAATCAGATTCTAAAGAAGAAAATGTGGTGGCAACAGGTGGAGATTAGTCTACTGATCAAGGAAACCTGGATGAGAAAACTAATAGTTTCTCAACAACTCATGGAGAACCTGAAAAGGTTCAAGGATATGAGGAAAACCAGAACTTGAATGTGTTTCAATTTTCTGGTGAGGGTACAGAGAATATGGAATATTTCAATCCTCTTAACCTCAGAACAGCAGAGAATGTGTTTTCTGCTGGTGTTAAAGGTAGAACATCTGTTGTTCCTCCTATTTACCAAGGACATCAATCTATGTCCACTGAACAACTTCACAAAGAACTTGAAGACACAATTGCTGTCTGTACTGAGAAAACAGTCATAGAAGGAAAACTTGATCTGATACTGGAAGAAATCAGAAACCAAAAATCAAATATCAAAGTTTTATCAGAATTGTCAAAGCTGTACAGAAGCAAACAGAAGACAACACTGCAGCCCTCAACAAACTGCAAAAGTCATCAGAAAACAAAGAGAGCTCATCAGAATTCAATAAGGCTCTCAAAGAACTACAAGATATCAAGAAACAGATGGCTGAGGCAGCAACTGCAGGGGAAGGCTCAAGTTCCGGAAGAACTCTTGAAGAAATACAGCTCCTCAGAGCCAATAACAGCAGCATGGCTAAGGCTTTTGAGAAGCTGTTGGTGGAATTAACTGGACAGAAAAATCAAGAAAATCTGGAATTTCAGAGAATGAAGAAACAAGACGAAACAAACACTCAAACTCTTGCTGATGTTCATCTGTTAGTAAAGAGGTTGCAGTATAATGTTGCCAGACTAGCAAAAGTTGATCTTCATGAACTGAAAGCCCCAATTCCACAAGAGAAAGAAGCTGGAGAGTCAGAAACTCCTCAACAACAACCAGAAACCATTCAACAAGATCAAACCAAACAATCAGAAACTTCAACAACTCAAAAACAGAAGCAACCCATGGGTCCTCCTCCCAATAGGACAAAGTTACTCATGGGTCCTCCACCAAACATACCAAAGCCAGATACTTCAAAGGTCCAACAGAAAGAACATGTTCTAGTTCAGTCATCTTCCACAGCTCTCACAGGAGAAACAGAGTTCAGCATAAAGTTGGATACAAAAGAGAAGAGAAGAATGGAACATGAAGTAACCTCCTCAAAAAGGCCAAGAAAAGTGATGAGAGAAGATTCAGATGGAAACATCAAAGAAATAGAAGTGCTGAAAGGTGACTTACACACAATCATGTACCCTGAAGAACACCTGAAGCATTACTACTGGAAAGGTAAAGAAGACAACCCAGAAAGGCCACTTTCTCCAATAAGCAAAAATATTGTTGAAGTCAGGAATAATGGAAACTGGGAAATACTGCACAAACAAATGACCAATCCAATAGTATCTATTGCAAGAATCGATACTTTAACCACTGGAGGTGGTATCTTAGGTAATGAAAGTCATAACAAATACACCTTGATCAGAAAAGATAATAGTGAACAAAAGGTTACTGATGGGAATCTTGCTGATGATATTCACCCAATGGGCATAGTCAAAATGAAGAATATCATCGATAAGGAGAAAAGTGGTTCAGTTGTGATCAGAAGAGCCCTTGATAGCATCAAAAGTGTAGGAGCAAAGCTATATAAAAGGGCTGCACTAGCAGACTTTGATCTGTGTATCAACTTTGAGTATAGCAACAAGGTGCTGTTACCTCCTCCTAACAACGCAATTACAGCTGAAATTCCTTCTAAACTACTGAGAACTAGAGCAATCTTTGACAAACCAGAAATATGTGTAGTCTTCAAAGATGCCCATAATGAGAAAGCTATGTTCAGAATCAGTGAAATATGCAGGTATTCAAATCAAACTCTGAAATACATAAAGAACTGCATGAATGAGAAACAAGAGCAGCTCAAAAAGAAAGGAAAGAACAATGAATAGCTGAGAAAACAATTGAAGACTGCATTGATAAATGGATGGAATCCAGAGGATGGTATAAAGAACTGTATGTCACACCCCGACCACGTAAAACAACAAAACGTGGCGGAAACATCGAGGCGTGTTGTAACAGAATTAATGTTTCATAACCATGGATACCAAAGAGTGTTTCGTTTTATTAAACATTGAATGATTACATCGTCTTGAAATCTAAATACACTATTTAAACATAGTCTATCATTGTTATTGAGTCACTAAGGCCTTGTCCAGTCCTATGTGAGCATGCATCTTATCAATCGATATCATCCAACAATACCTGAAACATATGTGAAAACGAGGTCAGCAAAGAAATGCTGGCGAGTACATAGGTTTTGTGAAAATAAGATTCATGACTTCTGTTTAAGAAAATGTTTAGTCATGAACCTTGTAATTTGCTTTGTCTTTGTAAATCATTTGAAAAATAATAAGTTTAGGTGATATGTATAAATAAGAGAATAATGCATGATTAAATGAATAACCATGTAAAATGAGTTTGTATAATATAAGTTGTTTGTAAATAAATGTCTTGTGAAAAGTATGTTACTTGTATAAAATGTTCTATGTCTCAAACTGAAATGATTCAAATAACGCTACAATATGTAATACCATACAAACACTTATATATAGGAAGTACCAGCGGCGTATCCACCATGCTTGTATCATATTACACACGCACCGTTACTCAAATCACTTACCCAAACAAACCACCAATGTAAGATGTCCATGTTTAATCAATTTGTCAAATGTATTGAATAATATACCAAAATGTTTATGTTAAGATGTAAATCATGTCATGTATAATCAATGTCAAAAGTGTTTGTGTCAAATGTAAACCATGTAATGTGTAACCAAAATGATATGTATGGCTAGTGAAATGCATCAACTAAACCATAGGAGAAACGCACAAAACAAAGTATTGAAGTAAAACTTGGTTTAAATCAATACTATGTTTCGTGGAAATGCATGATCAAATGTAAATCATGTCCAAATGTTTACCCAATCGTTAACCCATTTTATGAAATCGTTCAAATCGTTCTTGTTTTAATTGTGAAACTACTTAATGGTCGATTCTCTAATAACATTCAAACCTTCTTGACGCGTTCATCGTTCCAACTCGCTCTCGCTCTCATTCTTAACAAACCCTTACCAAAGGGTAAGTTAATAATTACAGATTCAGTCGCTACCCAAAATATCCACACATAACCATGGGTATAGAGAATAACGGGATTTGTCAGATCCTATGGTACCATAACCTAATACTGGTCGGCTTGATCATTGCTAATGAATGTCATTGGTTATGTAACTACAACCAACAAGTTTGTTCACTTTATTGAAATCGTTCTTGAAACCATTGTAATTGTTTTTGAAACCATTGTTATCGTTCTTGAAACTATTGTTATCGTTCTTGATACTACATTGTAATTGTTTTTGAAACCATTGTAATTGTTCTTGAAATCATTGTTAAGATATTTAGCACATATGAGTCACCCCAAAACAGTTGAAAACAGTAAAAGAGGGGAATAATGTACTCGCCTGAGAATGCTTGGAGGTCTTGAACAACAACCAAACAAAGCTAGAGAGAGCACGGAATCAGTCGGCAATCTAAAACTATATAAATAAACCGGACTTAAATCGGGAGATCGGATAGGATGAGGCTTGGTAAACCAAATGAGTGTTGGAACTCATATGATATGGTTTAACAAGGCCTACATACTACAATGAAACCAAACCTAATTGCTTTCGACCCATCGCGACCCATTAAGGTAACATATGTTACTTTAACGCGTCGTGCGCGTGAAACGCGTTCAGACCGTCTAACTAGTCCTATGACAAGTGTTATATGCCTAAACATGTTACATAATCAGTTATGTGACAAAAGTTTAGGTTACATATGCTTAATTACCAATTATACATGAAAAGGGTATTCTGGTAATTTACCTAAGGCATATAAACTACCTATCATACAACTACTTAAACGAAGCGACCATAGGGTATAACCTCGGAAGGTTATTCCCTACCTACTATGGTCACCTAATGTATTTGGTCGGATCCTAATGATCAACCAAATGGGTCGAGTTCGAAGGTATAGGCGATTTATTAGATCGCCTACCCTACGACCCTAGACAACGTGGTAATCAGTGGGCATAGTCCCAAGGGACTATGACCAACGTGATTACAATCACGTTGCGAAGTTCAAACGAACTTCGCATTGACCATAACTGGTCAATGTAGAAAGTCAAACAAAGTTTGACTTTCAGACTCGAAAGACTCGAAAAGCAATAAAAGAACGAAAGAATACTTACGAAGGGTCCCCGAATGCTAACTTTGATTCAAAAATCTCAGGTATGAAACAATAGTTTCAACTTAGAGTTTCTCAAATCAAAGTTCTTGTAATTTTGAAGCATGGGGGGTGGGGTATTTATAGGATTTCCCGTACCGTTAGGATCGTTTCTTGGAAAAAGTGCTTCAATCTTGGCTATACACTAGCACCCATAGTATTGTAATACCATGTGCCCAAAATACCAGCCCATAGATTCCCAAAACCATGTGCAACAAGTGGGAAGGACTAGATTCGATGTATAAGCAAACATCTTTCAGAAATGACAGTTTTGGTCCCTGTTATGTGTTTATGCCATTTCCGACACTTCTAAGGCCCGTAAAGCCAACTTTAAGGCCCTAAAATGATGTCTAAACATTGTGGACATGAAAAATACTCAAAAATATGCCGGGTGTTGGTTCGTTTGGTCGTACGAACGCGATGTTCGCTTAATTACGACGGAATGCGCATAAGCGCGAAAAACGATCCAAATGACGCAACGAATGGATTTTTGGTAATCCAAACACTAAAGCATAATATAGTCATGCTTACATAAATTTTTGGATGTCCGGATGTATTCGGAACGTAAGTTATGCGCGAAAATGCAAACTTGTGCACTTTTTGACACCTTTAGTCCCTGAATGACCCAAAAGTTTATTTTAGCACACCGAACACCTCAAAGCTTATTTCTAAGCTATGTAAAGGATATTTATGGTATGTTTAACTTATGGTCATGTTCCGGAATGTCTGTTACAGTTCAAATTGGCATACTTTCGCAGTTTGTCAACTTTAGTCCCTGTAAGCGATTTAACTTGATTTTGCCATACCAAAGCCTTCAAAACTTATTTCTAAGTTATGTAAAGGTTATTTAAGGTATGTTAAGCCTATGTCACTATTCCGGAGTGTTTGTTGCATTAAACTGGTTATATTTACGCATCGGTGCGCGTATAACCTTCCAGAAAGCGATTTAGAGTTTGAAATTGAACAAGAATTGATATGTGCAAATGATACACATATTTTTACAAATCCCAAGTATGAAAATATAATATTTCATTGGTTTGGTATTTGTTTGATGGCCGTGGAGGCACAGGTGTTACACTGTACAAGGAAACTCAAAAGGCAATTGATCACAAGAAAAGATTGAAACCAGGAGACAAATACAGAAGTGGAGTGAAGATAAATTAATGAACTGATGAGATTAAATTTCTGTCTTTGAGAACAATATTTTATCTTTGTCTATTTTTGAACAATGGTTGGTTTGATTATGTTTCTGAACTTAGTTGTTTAGACTTTCTTTTTCAAGAATTAGATGAAAGTTGTTTATGTTAGATATAGAGATAGTTCATTTTCTTACAATACTTAGGGGGAAACTGTTAGGAAACTTTATTTGTAAGTATTGAAGAAAATCAGATTCAACTTGATCTCTGAAGAAGACAACAGTCCTGAAGATCACAACAAGAAGAAGAAGATCGGATAGGACAACTGAAATGAACAACATCTACTTCAAAGAATCACAAGCCGATCAAGAGCTGAAGAAGATTATCAGAAAAGGTCATTTCTGATGGATCTGATGATATTTCTGATGAAATATCATCAGTTTCTGACGATTCTGATCATCAGATTTTCTGATGATTTGTTCACCAGAATTTCTGATGAAGTGGTCTATCAGAAATTCTGATTAAAACCCCACTTGTCTAAAAATCAGCTCTATCCTGCCACAATAACCGAAGCAACTTGACGTTATTGGATATCATGATTACAAAGGCAACTTGACTGTTGGATTTAATGAATATGTCAAATGGCTACTTTTTGCAGGACTTATTGCATGAATAAACAATTGTTTATTCATGTACCCAGCCTCACCAAGCAGAAGACAATGAGTTAAGCTTAGCATTCATACATACTACAAAACTCTATTGCCCTTTCACCCACAGAATTCAAGATTCATTTGTATTAGATAATAATCTTACAATCACCTTGTAAACTATTTTGTTTCAAAGTGATATAAACTTGATAATTCTGTAGGTCTTGTGTCTTGAAAGTCTGATTTCTAGTTCCGCACATCTTTTTCACATCTACTGAAATCACTTGCCATATTACGTGAAAAGAAGTTTTTAAGTCCAAACTGGGACCAACAAGACCGGAAATTATGATCTGAAGTCTCGGACTAGCGACAATTCGAATTAGGAGTCGATGACATATCTTTGTTAAATCTGCATCTAAGATACAATGAAGACGACGATAGGTCTAATTTATCGCTTTCTTTTGATATAAAACCCTATGAATAGTTTTGGTGACCATCAAAACAATCCATTCACCTCCGCCACCACGTTTTATTCACTTGTTTGATTTCATCAGTAACAAAGGTAAATTGCATCAAGCGGCTTCTCTGACACTAGATTGATAAAATTTGACAGAATGCATAGGATCAAAGGCTTGTTCGTCTTCTAGAGAAGACATAGGATCAAAGGATGTGGAACATAGTTGCATACGAGGAGCGTCGTTTGCTTCTTATGGAGAAAACCATCAGCGTATTGCACACATTTGATTCGTTGACAAACACCTGGTACGGTCTATACGATGTGCTTTCTGATAGTCTTATTTTCAATTTTGTATTGGATTATTTAATAATAGACTAGTTTTCATGTGTAAAAAAACTTGTTTGTAGATCTTATTATATACGCACTCTAGGTTTTTCTCCCTTTAATAATTTTTTTTTCATATCAGTCTCCGTCTCTATAGAAAATTAAGTTTTGAATTTTGACCAGTTTTTAACTGATTTGTTTTACATAATTCTCTCATTAACGTACAGTAACCAGAGTTTATAGGGTTCTAAAACAGTCAACGAAGAAAAGAAGACTATGAAAAGAGATGATTCAAATCCTGTCTTTGTTAACCATGGGTAATCTCTTAACCACTTCAATTTACCTTTTGTTTATTAAGCCACATTTCATGTGTAGAACAGCATATATGCTTTTACAACTTACAAGCATACATACAACCTTCTATACCTAAGCTTCTAAGTTGACTGCATCGAATTAAACTTCTAATTTACAACCTTATCTTTTTGTCTCTTTTATTCTAATGTACATCAGTATTAACTTCACAATCTTGTCTGGGTATATAGATGATGGCACATAGCATCAATTTTATGCAAAAATCTCAAGCAAAGAATATATCTACGTCACACGAGCTGGATAGAGGCGCCCCTAAGAATTCAGGTAAACTATTTAGACAGTTCTTAATCTCCCCTTTTATAACACCAGAAACCATGATGGTGGGGGTTTTACACTTTTCAACTGTTTTGTAGTGGGATGCAGTGAGTTGTGAATGAATGGTAACTAACTAACTAACCAACCGAAGATGGTGAATGAGAGGTTATGGCCACTGGCTGACATGAGCCTATTGGTGGTGTTAACTGTTAAGTGAGCATTGATGTTAGGCAGGATGTTGAAAATGTTAATTTTAAGAACCATAAGTGTAATTTATCAAAACGGTTTTAGTTGTTATTTATAAAATCTTAATACCTTTTTAAACAGAGGATGTGGCATGTTAGATGGTGAATGAGAGGTTTGGCCACGTTTGCCAGTTTCATCCAAAACAATTTTTTTTACCATATTGCCACATTTGAAAGATTTACGATTTTGTTTCACTTTACCAGCTTCGTGGAGGGATCTTGTGACTAATTCCAAACTATGCAGTGGATAATCGTGAAAAGAAGAGCAAGGGCTTGGTAATAGTTAAATAATAATATGCAGTCGTTAGTAATAATTAAAGTTAACGCTTATGATGTTATATTGGCAGGAGAAACCTACTTACCTAGACTTCAAACACAAAGACACCAGTGCTGGTGCTGGGTTTTGGCTTAACAAAGCACCAATGCGGGTTTTATAAGGGATTGGTCCGTTATAATTTTACCATACGCCTAACAAGGGCGAATATTGCTATGTTTTTGGTACCCACTGTTGTATTGCTCAAACAGTATGCCAATTGACTTTGTCGTTGCTTGAATTTGATAGCCATGGAAGTTTTGTCTGTCTCATTAGCAAGCGGAGTATGGAATAACGGGCTCTAGAATGGAATGATGGGTGGAAGCTCACAGTAAAGAAATATATATATTTTTATATCTATATAGGGTTGGGTTCAATGAGGAACACTAAAAAAGTGGGGAACCGGGGAACAGTGAATTTAACATGTTAAATGAATCATAAAAATTCAATCTAACATGTTTTTTTTGGAGCTTTTGCATATAAATACATGTAGAAGCCTTTTTAGTAAAAAAATAAAAAACTAATTTAAAAAAATGCTTAAAAAACAGTTAAAAGGGCAAAACAAAAAGTTACAAAAATGATTTTTTTATTGGAATAGCTTCTACAGATATTTATGCAAAAGCTCTGAAATGTTTTTTGAAAAAAAATGATTTGAGCATTTTAAATTGAATTTTTATGATATATTTAACATGTTAAATGGACTATTCACCGATTACAAATTTTTTTAGCGTTCCCCATTGAATCTCACATTATCTATTTGTATATAAGTTTGAAGTTTAGGTGTTGGGAATAAGTTTAGTCCTTTCTTTCATTTTGAAATTTTGATTTTGCTAGTAATAAAATGGTTAGTGGTGATTACTTCTTTGGATTTCTTGAAAAAGACTAGCTTGATAGGATCAAATAACTGGTTTTCCTCAATTTTGTTTGATTGTATAATCTCATATTTAGTTTGCGGGCTAGGATTGTGGTTATTCAAAGACCTCGTGGCTCGGGTTGCATAAATTGGTTCGATTTCAAACTGATTCAAGCCAAGTTGGATTGGTTTGTAAACAAGTCGAGTCGAGCCCAAGCCAAGGCTGGCTTGCTCGTTAGCTCGGCTTGGTTTGGCTCAAATAAATTTAAAGTGAAAGTAAATATATCTTAGGCAAACTAAGTTGAGCTAACGAAGATGCTGATGTTGAAGAACAAGTGTTTATTGAGCGGGACAACGAAGATGAAGTTGATGACGGTATTGTTGATCTGGAGGACAGAAGGGTGTGTTCCCGTTGATCAACGCGAATTGTGTAGTTTTAATTGGTAACTAATTGTAATATTCTTTTAGGTTGAAAATTTGACTGGTTTAATTTTGTTCCATCTATTTAAATATTTTGAACCTGTATAGACTCTATTTCTTTCTACACAAATGCCCCAAACCCTACAAAATACATCCTCACACAAAACTTTATTTTAACATTGAACACTAATCCGAAATTCAATATACAATTTGGTAAAAATAAGTCGAATTGAATCTCGTTAATCAATGCAAATCTCATTTAAAATGTTAAAAGTATTTATTTTAATATTTTGAACCTGCATAGACACCATTTTCCTCTTCATGCTACAAAAATGCCCATCCTCACACAAAACTTTATTTTAACATTTAGAACTCTAATCTGAAATTCACTATAAAATTTGGTCAAATAGAGTTTAATTAAATCAAGTTAATCAACACAAAATCTAATTTAACATGTTAAATTTATTTATTTTAATATTTTGAGCCCGCATAGACACCATTTTCTTCTTCATGCTACACAAATGCCCTAAACCCTACCAATCTATCCTCACACAAAACTAAATTTTTAATGTTTTGAACTCTAGACCGAAATTTAATATACAATTTGGTCAAATAAAGTTGAATCGAACCTAGAACCTAGTTGATCAATACAAAATTTCATTTAACATTTTAAAGTTTATCGTAAAAAAAACTTATTTTAACATTGTAACAACCCGCACGTTCGTGCGTTGTTACTACTCGCTATACTCGTTACGCCTAGCACCAGAGATTCGGATCATAATGTAACTATATCGCATATATCGAAATCGCAGTATTTTCGCATATTACGCATACTTTATCGCCATAACACATCGCATCACACACATTAACGCTCACGATGACGTTGAGTGGGGACCTATTCTACCCTCCTCGATGGCCATGAAGTGTCGCAAAGTAACGTATATTCGAAACGAAACCCGGTTATTGTATCGCAACTTTGAAATATGGATATGTATACGACCCTATGAGACTAATTATAATAAATATATGAAAATGTGTAACCAAACTATTGCAACGCTTGACGATCGAAACGAAACGCCGAAACACAACTCGCCGGATGCCACCGACCGAATGACCGCCCGACCGGATGGCCACTCGATAGAGGTGCCACTCGATCGGACAGCCGTCCGATCCGATTCACTGCACCGCCTTTCTCCTCCTCCTTGCCTATAAATACCCCACTTGTCACATCAACAACAGTTGATGTGACTGCCCTCGCTCAACCAGACGCCTTCTCGCTATTTTCACTCGATTTCCCACGATTCTTGTAAGTTTTCACCCTGAATATTGTACTTCTATGATCTACACGCACTCCTTCATCTTTCTCTTCATCAAATCTCACTTTTTCACCATTAAATCTTTGGATTTGAGTCGTTCTAAGGTGATGTCATCATGGAGTTCTTAGGAACAATGAAGTGTGACCTTATCTTATCAAGAACAGTCCAGATCTGATAGATTCCACGGTGTATAAACACTAATCTCACCTAAATCTAAGCCGAATCCAAGTTTTCTAAGCTTTTCTTCAAACTTTCTTAAGTTGTCACTCAAAACCGGTAGCGACAGAGCTCGTACAGACCTTCTACTCTGTCTCTAGTGAAGTGTCGGTTTGAGAACTGGTTCCTATCAACGAGATGACCGGCTTATCGTGTTGAACACGAATATCCGTCGAGAACAGTTAACTGATCGGACAGGGTGATTCCCATCCGATCCAATGACTTGGACTCGGAGGAGTTTCCATTGTTTAGCTCGTAGTCATACCGTCTCGATCAAATCGCAGAAACTTAACAAAATAAACAAGTTGTGAAATGATCAGGTTGCGGGACGGATTGCCGTCCGATCGGACTGCCACCCGATCGACCCGCAATCTGATCGGATTGCACTTGGTATTAAGACTTAAACAATTATCGAACATTCAAAGTTCTGAACGACGAACGGATTGCCGTCCGATCGGATTGTCGTCCGATCGAACGACCATCCGATCGGCTGACTTTGGATCCTCAACACTTAAACGTTTTACAAATCTTCATTGCACATCAGTTCCAACGGACTGCCACCCGATCGGACTGCCACCCGATCGAGTGACTAGTCTGCTGTGAGCTTATCATCAATCAAAGTGTCTTGCCAATCGGATCACCGTCCGATCGAGTTGCCACCCGATCGACCGACCGACCTGAAAGGTAGAAATACTTCTCTGTTTTCAAAATGCTACAACGAAAACTTCAAAAGGAAAACCATCATACACAAACACATCTTTCCCAAACGAGGTAGCAATCTAATCGAGTGGTCACCCGATCGGATGACCATCCGAACGGATTGTCACCCGATCGACCGGCCACCCGATCGGATTGCCATCCGATCGGGGTACTGTCCGATCCATTGACACCTTGCTCCGTTTCACGCACTATTCAACGCTTACGCTATCAATCTAAAATCAGGCTAATCTCAGACGCGCTCCCTTCAATCCAACCAAGTTGTGTTTGCTTGCCGAATACCGACTGTGAGTATACTCGAACCCTTTTTATCGCATTTTGGGTGTAACATACGTTCTTATTAAATCGAACTTATCAAAACGAATTATTCAATCAACCTACTTATCACTTGGGAATGACTGTTATGCATATTTACACGTGATGCTAGTTACATATGTGTTAGGACTTATTCTTGCGAGGTCCCGCCTTAACTAGTATAGTACTATAGCACCCGACGGGGTCTAGTTAGGATGAATAGCAATCGCAATCGCAGCTCGAGTGACTTAGCTGGTAGTATCTGTCTTATGCATGTATGTTGAGGTATCTCGTTTATGTATTTGGTATTTCGCAGCACTTTTTATCTATTTACGCTACACTATCAAAACTTGTATACTCGCCAATACTTTTGTATTGACGTTGTTTTAATGTATGTTGCAGGTTTAGTCGCAGTCTACATCAAATCAAGATAGGAAGTCTAGAAACTCACCTAAAATCTAGGTTGTCGGATTTGTATTGTTCGAGAGGACAAGAAATCTGTGATAACTTATGTGATTGTATTGTTTGTTAGTATGTGATAACAAATGTAATCAATATTGTCGCTTTATAGTTGTTATGGATTCTCTTGAGCAATCTGATTCGCCTAGTGTCGCGCCCCGATGATTCCGCCATCGGTTGGGGTGTGACAGATTGGTATCAGAGCCATAACTATAGGGAATTAGGCTAGACTTGACCTAGTCCGGGTCGATGTCTTATAAATGACCTAGTCTATAGTCTAGGTACCAATGGGCCGACTCGTGCGAACCCAGTAGGATTTGCACGGGCCTACTTGATACTCTCATTCGAATTCGCTAAAGACTACAACATCGCGTGAACACCGCATACTACAACTTCACGCGAGGAGCCTTTCCTAAGGCTGGAATATTACTTAGCCTTTCCTAAGGCCAACACAATACACACATTTTCGAAAATACTCGCATAACACAACCGAGCGGTCCAGTCAAGATCAGTCGTGAAAACCAAGAACTCTCGATAAGATCGCTCACTCAGCGCATTTTTCTAGCACGAGAACTTTCCGTTGAGCTAGGAGTGACATCCATATCTCAACGAAAGTCTCCATTTCAAAATCAAGTGGAACTCCCGAATTTATTCGAAGAGCACAACCACACTTAGGAGCGAAGTTTTCATCTATTATATATAGTCTCTTGTACCTCTTGTGATATATACATCAATCAATCAATGAAATATTAAATCTCTTCTCCCTATTATTTTCTTCTTCTTATTTTTCTTCTGCTATTAGGCTAGTTTCACAACATATCAATATTTAAAATGAGGAACCATATATTTAACATGTTAAGTATATTATAAAATTCAATTTAACATGATAAAATTTTATTTTTTCAGAAAAAAAATTCGAAGCTTTTGCATATAAACAAATGTAAAAGTTTTTTTAATAAAAAAATGCTTAAAACGCAATTAATTACAAAATAAAAAAAATTACAATTTTTTTTCATTAGAATGACTTCTACATATTTTTATCTGCCAAAGCTTCAAAATAATATTAAAATGTTAATTTTAACATGTTAAATTGATTTTTTTAAAACCGTAATTTTGAACATGTTAAATTGATTTTTAGGATACATGCGTGACGCAAGGCATAAATTTCTTTAAGTTGTATGAGCGTTTTATTCTACATCATATAGACTTACAACACCAATTCTGTTTTCGGTTACATTTACTTTAAATTGATTAATTCAAAAATATTAGGTTCTTTACTCTTTTCCTATTTTCTTTGACAATTTTTAATTTAATACGTTATACTGATTAAATCCAATTAAACTATTGTAATATCATATTTAAAACGAATACAAGAAATATACTTTATTTAAAGTAAGGAACCATATATTTAACATGTTAAGTATAATATAAAATTCAATTTAACATGTTAAAAATATATTTATTAAAAAAGTTTTCAATGCTTTTGCATATAAATACATTTAAAAGCTTTTTTAATAAAAAAAAATGCTTAAAACACAGTTAAAAAAACTACAATTTTTTTTTGTTATTAGAATGGCTTCTATATACAAAAGCTTTGAATTTTTTTAAAACAAGTTAATTTTTAAGATGTTAAATGATTTTTTTTAAATATATTTTTTAACATGTTAAATTGATTTTTTAGGATATATTTAACACGTTAAATGCATTTTAAATTATCACAAAACATGCATAAATTCCTTTAAGTAGCACGAGGGATTTATTCTACACCATATAGCCTTACAAGTTACAACACCAATTCCATTTTCGATTACATTTAATTTAAATTGATTAATCTAAAAATATTAGACTTTTTACTTTTTTTCCAATTTTGTTACAGTTTTTATTTATTACTTTATACTAATTAAATCCAATTAAACTATTGTAATATCATATTTGAAAACGAATACCTTTAAATAAACTTAAATCAAGGTAATATTTGAACTAGTATGAAGCTAAATGTTTACATTGTCAGATGATACACATACAAGTAAATATGAAATAAATTATAAATAGTATGAAGAGATATGATACAAAAAAAAAAAAAAAAAAAAAAAAAAAAAAAAACCGATATACGGTTTATGTTTAACAGTGTATTGCATATGTGCATTGATTAATTTCAACTCCAAACATGGTTTATTTGTTCACTTTCCTTGCTGCGCACATCAGTTAATAAGTTGAGATAGAAGATAAAGAACTTCTGAACAAATCCAATGTCGCAACCCGGTACGTAACCCATGCGTTGGGTCAAGTGTGTATTAAAGCTAGGTTAGACGCGTTACGTGGCGCATGACTGGGTTTTCCGGCCCCGCTACGCATGACCGGCATTTAAACACGCATAACCAACGCCACACGCATAAGCGATGCCTAAACGCGCGTAATGACACCGAAGTGCGCGTAACCGGCGTGTAACTGTTGATTGAACACACGCAATTGTCTTCGGTTACTCGTGCAAAGCATGTTTCGCGTCGAGCGCTGCGTTAATCGCTTACCGAAGTCGGTTTACGTGTGTTACATGGCGCTAAACGCATGTTTCCCAGCTCTGGTACGCGTAACAGGAGTAAAAACGTGTAGCAGAGTCTGCAGTGCTGCACACATAATTGACACCTGAACGCGCATAATTGAAGTCGGTTAGCGATTGGTTAAGTGCGTGTTGGGCCGAGTGACGTGGCGCCAAACGTTCGTTTCTCAAGCCAAGTACGTGTAACCGGCTCTGCACACGTAAACGACATTTAAACATGCATAAATTGAGTTGCGCGTACCGAAACCCAAAAAGTCAAAACTTAGAAGTTGTATAGTAAGTTCAAAATAACTATTTTTTAATCCAACTCGTTTTGACCCGTAATAAATGTACAAGCCTTTTTCATAAAAAAAATAAAAACTATAAAATTTTTAAAAAACACTTAAAAACATTACATTTTTTACAAAAATGATTTTTTTACGAGGATAGCTTCTACACATCTTTATATGCAAAAGCTCCGAAACTGTTTAACATGTTGCATTGAAATTTTATGATGTATTTAACATGCTAAATGTATGGTTCACCGGTTTCCCACTTTTTTGGTGTTTCCCATTGAACCTCCTACTTCAAATTACCTTCTACTTCTAGGGCTGTAAACAAACCGAACGAACACGAACAAGGCCATGTTCATGTTCGTTCGTTAAGGAAATTAACATGTTCGCGAACTGTTCACGAACGCATACCGAACATAAGTTTATGTTCGTGTTCATTCGTTAAGGAAATTCAATTGTTCACGAACAGTTCGTGAACACTGGTTTCGAACACAAACGAACGCAAACAAATAAAAATGAACGCAAACGAACATTTAACTTGAAAATAAAAAAATGAAAATGTTGTTATCATTAAACATTGGATATAAGTAGTTAAATACAACCATCAAATGATAAATCAAAACACAAGAAGTTTACCACACCACCAAACGATGAATAAGTTTAACTAACTTAGACATAATTATCCCAAAAAATGTCTTAAAATTTCCAAATTTTAGCTAACTTAGAAGAAAAATAGGGTTTTAAGTTTTCAATATGTTTAGATAAAAGGTTTATTATTATTATTTTTTAATATAATCAAACGAACATATTACCGAACGTTCACGAACGCAGTCGAACGAACGAGACATGTGTTCGTGTTCGTTCGCTAAGTTAACCGAACAAATTTTTTTGTTCGTGTTCGTTCGGTAAGCTAATCGAACGAACATAAACGAACTTTCAGCCGAACGGTTCACGAACTGTTCGCTGAACGTTCGGTTCGTTTACTGCCCTACCTATTTCAGATTAAAATTGAAAATAAAATAAGCAATAAATTGTAAAAAGTTCAATATTCCATTTTGGTCACTTTTCATTTTAACATTTACAAAAATTTCACAGTAGGAACAACGTTGAAGCTTGAGTGGTTTTGTAGCTACAAAAAAATTCATCATTCTCCCCCAATTCTTCTCCCCCACGCCGGATATTTACCACCACCGTCGCTACCGCTTACAGATGGACTTCCGCCACCATGCTTCCGGCGGATCTCCCTCCTCCTCTTCCACCACCTCCTCCTCCTCCCAAAACCACCGCAACGGTAACCAGCACCACCAGAACAACAACGGCATCACCGCCCTAACCACCAACACCGATCCAATGCACTCCTGGTGGGAATCCATCTCCAAAGCCCGATCTCGCATCCACTCCTTATCCACACTCTTACCCGAACCCGACTCCCACACTCCAAACCCGATCTCCTCACTCGCCGACTCCGACGCGCCTGCAGTCTCCCTCCTCTCCTCAATAACCGCTTACACCGCCGTTTCCCTCTCTCTCTCCTCCCCCTCCTCCGGCTCCGGCGACGATCCTCTCTGCAACTGGCTCTACGACACCTTCCTCTCCTCCGATCCAGACCTCCGCCTCGTTGTCCTCTCATTTATCCCGTTAATCGCCGGTTTATACCTCTCGCGCGTCCACTCTCTCCAAACCCTAACTCCGTCACTCGCCGGATTCGAAGCGGTTTTACTCGCGGTTTACTCGTCGGAGACTAAGTCACGCGCCGGTAAGGCGGTGGTTATTTCTATACCTGATCTGTCTCAACCGTCGTTGTATCATACGCCTAGGGTTAGGGTTCCGGTTAGTAGTTCGAAGAAGAAACCTGATTCGGCGAAAATAAACCCTAGTTCTTCGTCGAAAACGGTTCGGCAGACGGTTGGGGTGTTATCTGCGCCGTTGGAGCCGCAGACGGCGATTAAGTCGACGAAGCGTGCGGTTATTGTGGGAGTTGTGTTGGATTGTTATTATAAGGTTGTTTCTCAGATGCAGAGCTGCTCTAAGCTGGATTTCTGTAGGTTTGTTAAGGATTGGGCCGGGCAGGATTGCGTTTGTAAGTCGGAATTCGATCAAAATGAGCAGAATTCGGAGGCGGTTGACTTTTCGAATGGTGTTGGTGAGGATGAGAATCATGAGATTGAAATTGAGGGGAATGTTGTTGACAATATGAAGAGTTTGGAGATTCGGGATGACGATGAGAATTTGGAAAATTGTGGGGCTAGAGGGACTAGAATTTTACTTCCATGGGAGTTGGTTCAACCGAGTTTGAGAATTTTAGGGCATTGTTTGTTGGGGCCATTGAATGCGAATGATGTGAAGGATGCAGCGTCGTTGGCGGTGCGGTGTTTGTATGCTCGGGCATCACATGATTTGGTTCCGCAGGCGATTTTGGCTACCAGGAGTTTGATTCAGCTGGATAAGAGGTCTCGTGAAGCAGCTGCGATGGTTGCAGCGTCGGCTGCTAATACTGCGGGGTCGAATGCTAATACGCCGAGTAAAGCGAAGAAGCCGGAGATCCTTTTGGTGTCGAAGTGAAACCAGAGTATGTATTTTGTTTTAATTCGGAATATATTTTGTTTGTTTTGTTGATTATATAGTGTTTGAGCTTGTTGTAGTGGTAGAGGTATAATCTGTGTTATTGATAACTATATATATATATATTTGATTTGTCAACTTAAAAGAAATTGGTGTTTGTTATCTTGATTCTTTGAGGTAAAATTTGAAATGCAGGGTGTTATGAAAGAAAATGGTGCTTGTGTAGGTCTAATTCAATAGCTATGGGTTCTATGTGAAATGCATCATTATGTTTAGGGCTGTAAACGAACCGAACGAACACGAACAAGGCCATGTTCGTGGTCGTTCATTAAGGAAATTAACATTTTCGCGAACTGTTCACGAACGCATACCAAACATAAGTTTATGTTCGTGTTCGTTCGTTAAGGAAATTCAATTGTTCATGAACAGTTCGTGAACACTGGTCTCGAACACAAACGAACGCAAGAAAATAAAAATGAACCCAAACGGACATTTAATTTGAAAATAAAAAAAATGAAAACATTATTATCCTTAAACATTTGATATAAGTAGTTAAATACAACCATCAAATGATAAATGAAAACATAAGAAGTCTACCACACCACCAAACGATGAATAAAGTTTAACTAACTTAGACATAATTATCCCAAAAAATGTCTTAGAATGTCCAAATTTTAGCTAACTTAGAAAAACTAGGGTTTCAAGTTTTCAATATGTTTAGATAAAAGGTTTATTATTTATTATTTTTTTTAATATAATCAAACGTACATATTACCGAACGTTCACGAACGCAGTCGAACGAACGAGACATGTGTTCGTGTTCGTTCGCTAAGCTAACCGAACGAAATGTTTTGTTCGTGTTCGTTCGTTAAGCTAATCGAACGAACATAAACGAACTTCCCGCCGAACGGTTCACGAATTGTTCGCTGAACGTTCGGTTCGTTTACAGCTCTAATTATGTTACATAATGTGGATATTGAGTGTCGGGTCTCCAACCCTTTTGAAATGATTAATAGACACATTGACACAACTAGATGCTACCTTAATCTTGTACAGTTTACCTACCTTTTAGACTTGATTTAAAAACGCATGAGTGCTCTAAGATGTTTAGGTTCTGAAAGCTTATGTGTGAGTTAGAGGTGTACAAATCGTTTTTTTTTTTGGAAAAACCGGTACGGTTTTTAATCGAACCGGTTATTTTATTCTAAAAGGAAAACCAGTTTTTTTAATAACCGGTTCCGGTTACAAACCGTTTTTTTAACCTAAAACCCAAACCAGTCAAAACAGATTCTGTCCGGTTCTAAAACTGGTTTTTCAGAACCGGTTTATATATAACCAATCCAAAAAACCGGTCAAAAAACAGTTAAAAAACCTGCAGAACGCTGCTGCGGTTGCTGTTTTCGCTGAAAAAAAGTGCAGTTTTTGGCTGAAAAAATGCAGTTTTTTGCCTAACCAGATGCCGGAAAAAATTGCACCTTTTCGATGTTTTTTTGCTGAATAAACATGCTGTTTGTTAGGGTTCAAAAAACACACTTAGCATGTTAGGTTGATTTCTACTGGAACAACCCCCCCCCCCCCCCCCCCCCCAGAAAAAAAAGAAAAAAAACATAAATGGTTACATGCAGTTGTTGTGGCGTGTGTATTTGAGGGAAGTGGTCGAAGTTTGAATCCCGCCCATGACCGGTTCTTGTGATTTTGACTTGCCTTTTTTTAACTGTTTTGACTTCGTGAGGTAATGATAGCGATAACTTGCTAATTGTGAGGAATAATGATCTTTCTGTTATCGGAAGAGATTAAAATTGAGGTAAATTCGTATCTATATCTCTGATTTCACAAATGGAAGTTGATTTCCCCAATTTGTTTTTTGAATAATATTGTGTTCAATGGCATATGGTGCCCTGTGGATTAGATTCCTTTTTGCTGATTTATGTGTTAATTCTTATTGCTCAATTCAATCATTATTATGCAGCTTATCATCGATTAAGTTTGTATGTATTTGTTCGAGATGAATTTCTTCACATTCAATTTCTTTTTCTAAACACTTTGTGGATTAAGAAAAACGTGCCTAAGTGGTTTCGATTATGATCATCTTTAAAATATATGGATGCCTTCTAAGAGTTTGGTGAAATGCAAGGTGTATGTACCTCTAATTTGAGGCCTTTTATTTGTTCAATTTCATGCCTTTCGTATAGTTGATTTAATTTGTATGTATATGCCAAGATGAAAAACGTCCTAAGTGCAGTTTTTTACGGCATCCGGTTCTAAAACTGGTTTTTCAGAACCGGTTTATATATAACCAATCCAAAAAACCGGTCAAAAAACAGATCTAAAAACCAGTTCAAATAACCTGCAGAACGCTGCTGCGGTTGCTGTTTTCGCTGAAAAAAAGTGCAGTTTTTGGCTGAAAAAATGCAGTTTTTTGGCGAACCAGATACCGGAAAAATTGCACCTTTTCGATTTTTTTTGCTGAATAAACATGCTGTTTGTTAGGGTTCAAAAGACACACTTAAGTTGATTTGTACTGGAAACCACCACCCTCCCCTCCCCCCCAAGAAAAAAGAAAAAAAAAAACATAAATGGCTACATGCAGTTGTTGTGGCGTGTGTATTTGAGGGAAGTGGTCGAAGTTTGAATCCCGCCCATGACCGGTTCTTGTGATTTTGACTTGCCTTTTTTTTTAAGTATTTTGACTTCGTGAGGTAATGATAGCTATAACTTGCTAATTGTGAGGTAATGATAGCTATAAAGAAATTGGTGTTTGTTATCTTGATTCTTTGAGGTAAAATTTGAAAAGCAGGGTGTTATGCAAGAAATTGGTGCTTGTTATCTTGATTCTTTGAGGTAAAATTTGAAAAGCAGGGTGTTATTCAAGAAATTGGTGCTTGTGTAGGTCTAAGTCAATAAATACTTGTGCTGTATTTTTGTTTTTAGCTATGGGTTCTCTGTGAAAAAGCACCCTTTTGTTACATAATGTAGATATTGGGTGTTGGGTCTCCAACCCTTTTTAAATGATGGTGAGACACCACTAGATGCTATCTTAATCATGTACAGTTTACCTACCATTTAGACCCGGTTTAAAAAGGCATGAGTGCCCTGAGGTGTTTAGGTTCTGATTCTGAAAGCCTATGTGTGAGGCATTAGCTTCACGTACGTGAGATATTGCTCTATATACAATCAAATAAGTTTTTTTTTAATCAAGTAAACTATTCATAGTCTCATAATCTATTTGGTCATTATTATATATCATCCTCCCAAATACCCCACGCTTGACCGATTTTCCCATGTGTGCATGAGGCGGCGCTTTCCTGATCGCCTTGTGCATTTGACATGGCTTTTTAAATCTATCTTTTAGATTTTCGATATTCAGCCTATATGAGACATCCATCACAGATCGTATCAGCTGCTAATACAGCAGGTTCGAATGCTAATACGCCCAGTAAAGCGAAGAAATCTGAGATCCTTTTAGTGCAAGGGAAACTAGAGTATGTATTTCATTTTAATGTCGAAACTTTTTCTGTTTGTTTTCTTGATTATATAGTGTTTGATCTTGTTGTGGTTGATGTATAATCTGTGTTATTGGTGACTTGACTATATATAAATATCTGATCTGTCAACTTAAAAGAAATTGGTGGTTGTTATTTTGATTCTTTGAGTCAAACAAGGGGGGTTTTAGAGCATACGTCTCTCCCTTGAGATAGAGGAAAGGTTTGCTCTCGTCAATCCTATGATGATTGAGATTTTATAGTGTATGTTCAGCATGTTATCATGATTCTTTGAAGTGAAGGGTATTGTGAAAGAATATGATGCTTCATTCAATAAACATTGATGCTGCTCTTTGGTTTTCAGCTATGGGTTGTGTGAAAGTGCAGCATTTTGTTACACAATGTAGCTCTATTGGGAGTATTCGAGTGTTTGGGCTCCCAACTCTTTTTAGTTTAAAAAATCGTGAGCGCTCCAAGGCAGGAGCTTCAAGATAGACGCGTGGAGACCTTGCATTGTGTGCAACCAAATAAGCTTTATGTACAATCAAAAGCGGCATAACTTTTGTATCAAAGTACGCCATTCATAATCTCTTTATCTCTTGGGTTTAAAACCGCAAGGCGCTTTCCTGATCTCCTAGTTTGCCTTGCGCAACGTCTTTTTAAACCAAGCTATTCGATTGTCAATGAGGTACCATTCAGCCAACTGAAATACATCGTTTCTTAATTTAAAATAGAGTAAATTACAAAAAAGATTTTACAAAAGAAAAGTGAATCTTAACAACCAACAGTAGGTTGTTAAGAAATCAGATGTTAGTTCTGGCGATGAATCTGACTCGTCAAAGTCAGAGGAGCCACAAGTTGAGCTAAAAAGTGAAAATTATGTTCCGCCAATGGATGACGCAAACTTTCCACCATTGCGGACTGAAAATTTTAAACAAAAAGTTGGAAAAATAGAGATTTCGAATCAATTCTATTCTGAAAATAAAGAATTTGATGTCGAAAAAGCCTTTAACCCTAGAGTTCTAAATATTTTTGGAAAAATGGTTGACGGGAAGGTCAAAGGAGTAAAGGAATTTTATGAAAAGAATAAGAAGAATAAAGGAAAGAAACCGAGTGATGATGACTCGGAAACTCCCAAGGACCGTCAGGCTTGGGAGAATCTCTTTAACTGAAAAACCTGACTTGCCGGAACTCCCAGGTTGGTAATTGGGGAATAGGAATCGGCATCTTTCTTGAGAAATATCACAGTTGTGGATGGTGGTTGTTCAATGATATTTCGACTTACAAGTGGTATCATTCTTGAAAAACGTTTTTGTGAAAAACCTAAAAGTGTTGGATTTTACAAATGGTTGAAAGAACAATGCGATGAAACCCCATGATATGTGAAATCGACAAAACTAATTTTCCGGAAAAACCATTTTGATTAAAACAAACTTAAGTGTTTTGAAATCATAATGGGAAAATAGTTTGTTGTCAGGGGGAGTTCTGATTGTTTACGCCAAGTGAATGGCGAATTGAAACAATTCACATCAGTTTGTCATTATATTTGTACAGTTTACTTTCAAGTTTTCCAGAAAATCAAAAATTGAAACATATTTTTGATTTTAGGGGGAGTAAAAAATTTAGAAATTTTGAAAATTTGAAAAAGCCAAAAACATGATAAAATCTAAAAACTCAAAAACATCGAAAAATCAAAATGAGTTTTGTTGTGAAAAAGAGGAAATGATAGTACATCAGTAGACAATCACATTACGCTAAAGAATAAAAAGTTAAAATGTGATAAACGGTCTCACTGATGATATGCCAGTAGGTTTTTACACGCTTAGTAGATTGTTGTCGAGATATAAACCTAAATATCATATACTTGCTTATTTCGTGGGGAACATCTCTCGGATATATAGGTAACTCCTGAAATCTTGTTTGAAGGGCTTTCTATTTCTGACATACTAGGTCTTTGTGCGTGATGATATCTGGGGTATTATACCAGGACTTCTGATTTTGCGGGAGCAATAGCCTAGTCCTCGTATAATACTTTACACAGCTTTAATCATAAATCCTACCCTCAGCATAAAAAATGATGAAACATTGAAAAATGCTAATCATGTGCTGTTGAAGAAAAGATCCCCAAACGGGACAACACCTGAAAGACGAGCCATCATCTCTTTGTCTGAATGGAAGTTCTAACCTGAGCTCTCATGGTCTCGCATTACCCGTTTACAGATATCATTAGTGTACATTCACCTGTAAGACTGAATATAGGAGTCTGGATACGGGAGTATATTCTGAGGTGGGACACGCGAATAAGTTAAGTGCTTAAAACACTATTCTCGTATCTCAAAACAGTTGAACTTTGTGTGAAAATTTAAGTGGATCAGTATACTAACAATCTAAGTGAATCGTTTAGAACTTAAAGTGTTTAAAGCTCAACGGTGCTAGTGATTTGTCATAAACTGATATGATCCTCTTACACAAACTCACAAAAATATTGTCTGTAAATATTTCTTTACTGTTTTTCATTAGTGTGTTTTAGCATAAAATTTTGAAAAATCAAAAAGATTTTACTTCATCTTATTTTCGACAACTGATGTTGAAAAACTGATTTTCAAAATTCCGAGTGCTAAACATGATGAACAACAATGGTTTGGGAAAGTTTATTTGAAATGTCAAATGATTTTGAAATGATTAAATGGTTCATTAATTTGAAATCAAAATTTGAATGTTACGAATACAAGTGGTTATTCAAGGTCATTAAGTTGAACTTGATTTAACTTTCATACAAGTGGTTTAGCAGAGATTAAAATTGTTAAATCTTAAATATTGTGAAATTTACTTTTGGGTAGAGCATGTGCAGATAGTGAATTCCAGACTGCGATCCCAGTTGCACTTAAGGGGGAGTTTGTTAGCAAAGGGGGAGTCTGAAGACATAAGAGCCAGTATCAGATTCTGGAACAAAGCTCGAGATAGAAGCTGCTGATGCTGATAACCTTA
The DNA here is from genome assembly GCA_030545235.1 of Helianthus tuberosus. Classification (NCBI taxonomy): domain Eukaryota; kingdom Viridiplantae; phylum Streptophyta; class Magnoliopsida; order Asterales; family Asteraceae; genus Helianthus; species Helianthus tuberosus. The sequence continues at coordinate 45,991,571 of CM060414.1, read as the reverse complement.
AGGAATCAAGAGACCTGATCAAGAGAATTAGAGAGAGAATAGAGCCATGTTGAGATTCGAGGAGAGAAAGAAAAAATTGATGAGGATGCTTACAGAGACAGATACTTTGGAGAGAGCAAGAAGACTAATCAAGACTGAAGACTCACTGAAGACTCGTCAACATCCAAGGGGGAGTTTGTTGGTGCATATGTTTGTTGACTTCGTCTTGTATTGAGTCATGTAATAGGATTGATAGACCAAGACACGTAGTACGAAAGAAACAGGAAACAGAGCTGAACCAGCCAATTCACACGAAGTGGCCAGTTCATGCGAACTGGACCAGTTCGTGCGAACTGGACCAGTTCGTGCGAACTGGACTGAGCTGGTTCATGCGAAGTGGACTGCCTATATATAGGAGGTCTTGGGTTGTCATTTGAAACGGTTGTGATTCCGGTAGCGAAGCTCTGCCGAAGTGTCGCCAAGCCTGTAAAACGTTGTGATATCAATCTAATCGACATTTAAAGTGATTCTAAGTGTAAATCAAGCTGCTACAACATCAATACGTCTGATTCTGCCTTTCGTATTGATCGAGAACTCTTCTGAACGTCTCGTTTGATCGATTCATCGATCCTACAGGTCATGCACCACCTATAGAATTTACCAAACTTTCTAGAATTTGCAGTTTGACCCCTAGAGGTTGATAATTCCATTATTTTATGCTTGAAACTCATAATTAAGCACGTTTTAGGTATTCCAAGCGTATTTAAGTATGGTACGAGTATGATGCACGTATGATTGATATTCAAGGTACTTTAAGTCTTGGTTTTGCGTATAAACACGTATTTAAAGATTGATTGCGTATATCACACACTTATGAAATGTAACACGTATGAGTATAAAAGTGAATTCTCATTATGATCAAAGTCTTGGATTACAAGATTGGAAATGAAATACGAATACAAGTTTTTAAAAATAGGAATACGAATACAACTTTCTAAATAAGGAAAGTACAGAAATGCGAGCGTTACAGGGAGGAGGAGTAAAGGCAGGCCCAGGTTGACCTGGGATGAGTGGATTAGGCAAGATTTACTACAGTTGCACCTCTCTAAGGACATGGTCCAGGATAGGAGTTCGTGGAGGCGTAGGATTAAGGTTAATTCTTTTAGGTAGCACTGTTGTTTCGTAACTCTGTCTCAGGGGCTTAGATTTTTCCTATACTTTAGGGATTTTACATAGGATTGTCACTTTGTAATTTATGCATATTTATATCTTTTTGTTGATCTATCTGGCTATTTTTACATGATGCACTTTTACTACTTCTTCTGCTAGTGATAGCTTACTGTGTATTCTTTCTCTAGTTCTGTTTATTTGCTTGTTGTTTGTCTTGGAGTCGGAGGTCTCTCTGGAAGCAGCCTCTCTATCCCTAGGGATTGGGATAATGTGTGCCTACATCCCACCTCCGTAGACCCTACCAATAGCTCTGCTATGTGTGAGACTTACTGGGTATTGTTGTTGTTGTTGTTGTTGTTAATCGTGACTACACTAACATGCAGGTCGGTTCGGTTATGGTGGTTATGGAACAATGGAAAACCATAACTGACCCATGAATATTGGTTTTAGGAAATCATGAACTGGCCCATCGGTTTTCTCTTCGGTTCGGTTTTTTTGGTTAATTCGGTTTTTTGCACACCCCTAAATTCTCATCTTAAACAAAGCATTCCACAATAGGGAAATGATTTAGAGTAAATTGCCATTTTAGTCCTTGAGGTTTCTCCAAATTTGCCATTTTAGTCCAAATAGGTTTTTTCTCCTCTGGGTCTCTGACTTTTTCCTTTTGTTGCCATTTTGATCACATACCCTAACTCCATCCAAAAACCCTACTTTTAACCAAGGGTATATTTGGAATTTTCAATTTATATCTTTACACTTGCCATTTTGGTCCATTCTTTTTTTATCACAGTACATATATATAATGCTATTATAAAAAATATATAATGTTATTATTACATATATAAAGTTATTGTTTTAACAAATACACACACATAAACCTCAAGTCTTTCGCTCTCTCTCTCTCTCACACACGCACGCACACACAGAAACACACTCTCCTTCTCTCTTCAGAAACACCATCGTTCACCCCAAACCACACCACCATTCACCACTACACCACCACACCACCACCACCATTCACCACCACACCACCAAAAACACCGCACAATCACCATTCACCGCCTGTACATATACACATATACACTCATCACTTGACGGTGATACTGTCTTCCGGCAGCTTGACATGACCAACAAATCGGTTTATTCTCCAGCTCCCTAAGTACTATGGCTCTTGTCAGAAACCAACGGATCTCATTTCACTCTTTTCCCAAAACGTCTCATCTCAACAATCTAAGGTTTCTCTCAGATATGGGGATTCTGAACCCGCTATTGCAACCGATTTGGGTGGGTTCTGAACCCACTATTTGACCGATTAGGGTGGTGTTTACACCGACAATGCGAACTCATCTGTGAATCCATTTTCCGGCGAGTAATGGTGATGGTGGTCACTATTGTGTTCGATTTAAGTTTTAAGATCTAGGTCATCGTCTTTTGGGTAAAGGAGTGAAAGGGTTTCAATAGATCTCCATAGACACAAGTAGATTTTAAATGTCGATTTTAGGGTTTCATGTGAAGAGAGCGAAAGGGGTGAGGCTATGGTGGTGAGTGGTTGTGGTTGTAGTGGTGAATGGTTGTGGTTGTGGTTGTTGTAGTGCACGGGGGTGGCAGTGGTGGGAATGGTGGGGGCGGTGGTGATGGATGAGAGAGATGGGAGAGAAGAGAGAGAGAGAGAGAACTGGGTTTTGATAACTTTTTTTGTTAAAAGAAATGATATGTTTATACATGTGTGTGTATTTTTTATATATTATTATTAATATTATTTACATTAATATAAATATATGTTTATATTTTTATGACATTTATATTTTATTTTATTTTTTTATATATAAAATTAGTTTTGGATGAAAATGGCAACAAAACAAAACATATATGTAATCTGACAAAAATACCCTTGAGTTAACTGATATTTTTTTAACAATGTTAGAGTGTGTGATCAAAATGATAACAAAAGGGAAAAATTAGGAACCCAAAAAAGAAAAAAAAAACTATTTAGACTAAAATAATAAATTTGAACAAACCTTAGGGACTAAAATGACAGTTTACTCTAAACTTTAATGTAAAATTATTCTTATAAAATCTTTTTAAATGGAGAACTAAAAAGTTTTTTTTTTAATTATAAAAGTATTAAAGTGAGTAAGGTATTTGAGATAGCATTAAAGTTGTGCAACTGTGGTGGATTTGGGACAGCTAATGTTAGATCAAAATGCAGAAATGGGTAAGACTGGAAGAGGTCTAAGGCTACTCGGTATGGTGATGGACCATCCTTGAGGATGATCCGCTACGTAGGCGTCACGTCATAGTCCTCCCAAGGATGGTCCATCCTCCAAAACTAGAGGGCATGGGAGGATGGTCCTAAATGAGCCTACCCCACAAAAATATGTACAACTATTAAAGCATAATGTACAAATCAAACACATACACAAACAAAAAGGGGCCCACCATACTGGATCGTCGCCAACGTCGGTATATTGCCGGTGAGGACGGGGACGTGGGGGGGCGGCATGGTGTTCCACCCGGCACCGGAGCTCGACGGTATGGGGACGGAGCCCATACCGCGTATCCTAAGAAGTCAGTTTCAGGTTCAGAAACAGAAACAGAACTAGAAATCAGATCATGTGCCCATTTGTACACCTTTTCACCTTTAAAATGTTTTCAATAATAATAAATACATTATTTGGTTAAGAAAAAAAAATCAATAATAAATACATTATATATGCGGTTAAACACATATAACTAGTATGTTATTTATTATAAACACATATAACTAGTATGTTATTTATTATACTTTATAATCGTACGATTTAAAACTAAGACATACAAACTACAAAGCGAGACCACAAATATCAACTTGATCACAATCTAATGTAAAGCATACACGAATATCTTAAATTCACGGATGAGTCCATTTTTCTATATGTTTGATACAACCCTGTCTTAGCCATGGGCAAGGGCATACCAAAATTTAATTGACCCACACTTTTCCGAAATATAACCATACATAAATATTTGGTGGAAATAAATCAAAGTTGAAATATAGAAGCGTGGTTAACCTTGTTTCTCTTGATTAAAAGTTAAGGGTCTAAACCTTATTTGAAACTTTTTTTTTTTTTAAGTATAAGTCTTTTTAAATTACTTTTTCTTAACATCAAATGTTACTACTTTACACAAATTATAATAAAATACTATTTTGCGTAGGTTTGAACTTAAGATCTCTTTTCTAAGAGAAATATGTCTCAGCTGCCCCATATCAGCCTCTTTAAACATATATTAGTGTATTAGCTTAGTTTTTCTCAATAAAAAGTTACATGTTAGGGCACACGGGGCGGAACACGTTATTTACCGTGATACAATTGTATCACGCGTTGAACTCATCCCGACAACAAAAGTTCAACGCGTTATAGTATAACGCAATCCGATTTCGTGATATTTTCAACGCGTGATGGTTTTTTTTTGTGAGTGTAATTGTTGGTTGGGGGGAAATTGTTGGGTGTGGTGGTGAGTGATGACCACCCCCACTAAAAAAAGGTTGTGAGTGATGGAAAATTGTTGCTGACATGGCGGAACATGATTGAATATTGTGAGTGATGGAAAAATGGTCACTAGTGACCACCCCCCTCCCCTTATAACCCTATTTGAAGCATATTTTATCTCTCTTTTTTTCTAAGCACAAATCTCTTAAGCCACTAAATAGTTTTAACGTTTTTATATAAACTGAAGCAAATGAACACATGATTCAATCTGGCAAAAAAACTTTAAATTACCTTTTTTTTCCGGTAAGCCAATTCAGTCCAGTAAGACAGTCTCGACAAGACGACGACACGACCCAATAAAATTCAGACCATAAAATTACGGCCCCGATGAATACAATTTTTAGGTTTACAACTGCATGTTAAGACAAATTCACATTTGTATAGACATGAGATATGCGACTTTAAAGTCGTGTATATATCTTTACTCGTTGTTCATTCTTTACAGTTTACACTTTGTTCCAGAGTACACTAATGAAAGGAAAGGAAATGAAATAAAAAGAAAGTAAAAATATTTTGTGTTCTAAAGTTTCATTTAAAGAAGAAAAAAAAAGAAAAATAAAACATATTGTGTTTCCGAGTTTCATTTAATATGAAAAGAAAGGAAATGAAATAAAACTATGCTAAATTCCTCAGTTTTTCTTTCCTTCCGATTTGGAAGGAAATTGAAGGAAAGACATTCTTTATTTTCTTCTTTTTACTTTCTTTACTTCTCGCTCGTTAAATGAACTATAAACGATGAGTTATTGAGTACAAAAGGGTAACATTAGCTTGCGTATCATTTATTTTGGGAGACTAGAAGACATTTTAGGGATACTTTAAAGCATATACTCAAGTCTAATTTGGGTTACATTAATTTTATATTATTCAAACGTAAAGTGTAATACGTGTCCAGAGATTCATGAATCTTATAGCTATATCAGGTGATTTCACACAAATTTTTACCTTTTTTTTCCTTTTCTCCTAACATTATTTTAAAATATAAACAATAAATGGTCATTTTTCTCTGTGCAATACGGCAGGAGTTTAGAAATTATCGGTTTGGCTAGTAAAAACCATAAAAGCGAACACCGATACCGTTTTCGATCATTGCAAAATATCGGCAATGATGTTGTTCGCTCATAAGCGGTTGGGTTCATAATGGTACCGCAACGGTAATGATGTGTGTTGCGGAAGGGGGGGGGGGGGGATTTGGGTCATTACTAGTTCGGTTTATTACGATATCGGTATGGTACTGTCACTCGGTATATCAATCGAATACTATAAAGTTAATATCATAAACAGTTCCAATACTATCGATACCGGTAACGATGTTGTACGGTCGAAATTAACATGATACTGATTTTATCGAGACAAATCAGTTCGACTTGTGAAGACACACGCTATAATTTACGATAATAAACATAAACTATTACAATTACAACTCTTATTCCAACATAATTTATGCCCGAAACTATAAAAACTTATATTGCCAAAGTTGTTCGCATAGTATCGTTCAATTCGTAGTGATAAAGAATAAAATAAATAAATTATATTTCATCCGCTCCGCTTAGAACAAATTATTATTTTTAAACGTAGATAAAAATAAGTAAAAGAAAACTAATTTTCAGACCTAGATAAAAATGAACAGATCATGGCGTAGAGCTGTAAACGAGCCGAGTCGAGCCGAGCTAGACCCAGCTCGAGCTCGGCTCGAACTCGATTCGAGCTGGCTCGGCTCGAGCTCGAATTTCAAATCGAGCTGAGATTTGAGGCTCGAACTCGACTCGATTAGAATTCAAGCTAGCTCGGCTCGGCTCGGCTTGATCTAGCTCGAACTAACAAAAAACCGCAAAATTTACTACTTACAAATGAATTTCTTCATAGACTAAGGGTCATAATTGCCATTTAATTTAACCATATGGCTAAATATGCAAGTATAAATAGTTAATTCACTTTGTACATTGTCATTACCATCTTTTATAGGGGAAATACTCCTTTAGTTTTTGTCTTCTAAGCGATGTGGGACAAAAAAAATTAAGGATGTAAGCCTTATCGAGCCAGCTCACGAGCTTTCGAGCCGAGCCAAACCAAGCTCGAGCTCGACTCATTTACAAACCGAGCCGAGCTGGCTCGTTAACAACCGAGCCAATTTCGAGCCGAGCTTTCTTCGAGCTTTTTTCGAGTCGAGCTTTCTTCGAGCGAGTTTTGAGCGAGCTGCGAACCACGAGTTTTTTGAACACCCATCTTATGACAGTGTATTCGTAATTTTATAAAACATGATTTCGTAATAACATGTCATAATAAGTAAATTAAAATCTAAAAAAAGTAAAAATTTATGACACCATTTATTTAATTATTATATATAATATATCTACCATTCAATTATTCAATTATAAAAGTAAGTATACAAAGTAACAATATAAATAAAAGAGTTAATAGCCAAAATGGTCCATGAGGTTTGCTTAGTTTTGCCACTTTAGTCCAAAATTCAAAATTTTTAAATCTAGGTCCCTGAGGTTTGCATTTTGTTGCCATTTTAGTCCAAATTTCAAAAAACCCCTTTTTCACTGTTGCAACCAGCCTATTTTGTCCTTTTGTGCAGGAGTATTTTGGTTATTTTTATGAGTTATTATAACAAACCCAGATCAAGAACCCAGATCATCTCTCTCAAAGCAGATCATCAAACAACTGAATCATCATCATCTTCTCAAACAACTGAACATCAACACCTGCAACTATGATGAATCAACAACACTAATTAACCCCTCTCTCTCTCTCCTTCTCTCCTCTCTGCCGCCACACGCACCACCACCACCGCCACCTCCTCCCCCTTCTCACCACCACCATCATCAACACCCACCCATCAACACCCCTTCTACCTCCATTCACGAAAATATCAAGTCAAAACCCTTGATAAAAATAAAAAAAAAACAAAAATATGAAAAAGAAGAATTAGAAGAGGCTCAGATCTGTTAATAATAATCAAAACAAAGAGGAACCAACCACCATGGCTGCAAACATCGCGGTTGCTTCAACAGTCGGATATTACCCCGCCAAGATACGGTAAGTCTCAAGCTTCACTCGATTCACTCAGACAACGAAAAGATCATCATCGCCTCTGATCGTTGCTGTTGTACCTCATATCAAGTCAAAACCCTCTGATCGTTGTTGTTGTATCATCATCGCCTCCGCGCGAGGTTTAGAGAGAGAAAGAGAGGGTAAAAGCTATAGAGAGAGAGAGAATCAGGTGTGTTTAGAGAGAGAGAGAGAGAGAGGAGGTGCAGAGAGTTGTTGTATCATCATCGCTTCCGGCGAGGTTTAGAGAGAGAAAGAGAGGGTAAAAGATAGGGTTTTAGAGAGGGGGGAGAACGGGGGTGGTTGTGCTCTGAAGAGGTGGTGCTTGTGGGGTGGGTGTTGATGGTGGCGGTGGCGGTGGTGAGAAGGGGGAGGAGGTAGCGGTGGTGGTGGTGCTATAGAGAGAGAGAAGAAAGAGAGTTGATCTGGGTTCTTGATCTGCTTTAAGAGAGATGATCTGGGTTCTTGATCTGGGTTTGTTATAATAACTCACAAAAATGACCAAAGTACCCTTGCGCAAAATGACAAAATAGGTTTGTTGCAACAGTAAAAAAAGGGGGTTTTTGAAATTTGGACTAAAATGCAACAAAATGCAAACCTCAGGTACCCAGATTTTAAAATTTTGGATTTTGGACTAAAGTGGCAAAAGTGAGCAAACGTCAGGGACCATTTTGGCTATTAACTCTAAATAAAATAAGGATATTGGTCTCTAAGACGTCATTGGTCATTGGCAGTCTCACATTTTTTTTATTTCCCCTGATAGTCTCATCTTTCAACTATTTTTTCTCAATCGGTTCTCAGTTAAAAAAACTTAATTACAAACTGACGTTTTAGGGTTTTTGATCAGAACGAATATACGAGTCTATTGATGTAAAACTTACATCGAAACGGTATAAATGGATAGAGCCTAGCCTCCTTGCAGAGGTGGCAAGCTCTATTCTGAGCCCACCCGGGTTTTCGTCTCACCATGTGTTACGCCAGAGAATTCTGCTCTTGTGGTGGCACAACGACTGTCAAATGGCACAACGACTGTCAAGTAGTAGCTGGCGGTATGGTTTTCCGGGGAACGCCCAAGTCAAACTCTGAAGCCAGCGTGAATCCAGTTAAGACAATATAGTCTGACCAAAGTAAGGCAACGAGACTCTCCAAAATAAGGAGTGCGATAGCCTAATACAAGAAATTCGGTTAAAAAAATATATACAAATGTACGGAACATTAAAAAATTACAGCTATATTCATGATTATCTCTGAAATTCATTCAATTCAACTATGATCAAGTTTCATACGACCAAATTTTAATGCTTGAAAGATAAGGTGCAATTATTTTTGACAGCGAACAACAAATCTTAGCATTGAATGATAATATATTTGGAAAGATAAATGCTCAACAACTTTGGATATGTTTGCCCCATTTGAAAACTATTTAAAAATAAATGTTGAATTCTATATATCGTTGATTTATAAAAAGAAATTTAATAAAGAAGTGTTTAAAAAATATAACATTTTTTTTATAAAAAATTACACGAATTTATTCATGCTGTAGGCCCATACTTTTTATCAAGAAATTACACATTCAGTAAACTTCATGATTTTGGTCCTTAAAATAGATGAACGTTTGTTCTAGACGTTAAATTCCTTATAATTCATAAGGTATAATCATCTTTTCATCATAACTAGGTTTATAATTCATGCGCGCGTTGCGGCGCTCTAAACCGAATCGTTCTCGGTAGAAAGATTTACGTACCGGTGTCGAAGTTGTTTGGAATGTATTTATTCAATTCTTCACAATACCGCTGTCACGATACCAGTACGATACCGGAAGTCGGTATATATCAACATAAATAGAAAACCAAAAATATAAAATCAGTTAGGTTTTCATTCGAAAACATGTTACCGATCGGAAAGATTAGATCGAATTTAAGAATCTAATGACTTCTTAGGGGTCATAAATATGCAGAATCAGGTGGCGTTGCCGTGTTCCGCCGTGGCTCCGCTACCGGAGGCGGTGGCCAGCCGCCACTCCCTTAGGATTTTGTTCCCAGACTCTCCCGTCGTTTACACAACCTCTCTCTCTTAAACCCTCAGGCGTTGTTCCTTCGGTTGGGGTTGTTCCTTCAACCACATCTCCACCCTTCACTTGAAACTAATTATAAATTATATTATAATTATAATTATAATCTATAAATAAGCAACATCATCATCATCATCATCATCGTACTCAGTATATCCCACCTATAGCAAAGCTAAGGTAGGGTCTGAGGAGGGTGGGATGTAGACAGCCTTACCTCTACCCCGTAGGAATAGAGAGGCTGCTTCCAATGAGACCCCCGGCTCGATTGTGGTTTTGCATCAAGCCTTGGACATAAGGCACATAACACTCAGCAATTGAGACAAACGCCAATTGGTGCATGTACCCCCTTGTCTTTCGGCTATCAACGCCACCACATGATGCCTGATTAACGATCCCCTCTTTTTAACGTTATTTTCACGAAATTAGTAAAATAACGTTAAAAATTAGTGCACTTTTGCTTTTGCCCCCCCCGAGCGCCCACACATATATTACATTATATGAGCAGACCGCAAGTGGGGCTCATAAATGCATATGGAAGTTGTATATGGAAGTTGTACTATAGGTTCTGGGAGTTTTTCAAAAAGAAAATTGGATATTTCCTTTCTAACCCTAAAGTTTAAATCTTTAGCAATTTAAGTTTATAGTTCTAATCTTTGTTTCCTTTTTAACCCTGTAGTTTTAATCTTTGACAATTTACCCTAAAGTTTTAATCTTTGACAATTTAAGTTTAAAATTTTTAATATTTCTTTCCTTTTTAACCCTAAAGTTTTAATCTTTGACAATTTAAGTTTAAAGTTTTAATCTTTGGTAATTTAACCCTTTTGATTAATTTAATTTTTTTTACTTCTAATTCAAAAGTTTCCATCTTTTGCGATTTAACCACTTTGATTTTTTTTACTTATGTGTTCATGTGTTGTAATCTTGGCTTTGGGGTTTTTCAAAGAAAAAAATGGTTATACATATGGTTGTTGTAACATTGGCTTTGGGGGTTTTTCAAAAAAAAAAATTGATTTTTTTACTTTTCAGCAAAAAGTATTTCATAAATTACTTTTAACCTAAAAAAGTTAAATCTTTGGCAATTTAAGTTTAAAGTTCTAATCTTTGTTTCCTTTTTAACCCTGAAGTTTTAATCTTTGACAATTTACCCTAAAATTTTAATATTTCACAATTTAAGTTTAAAATTTTTAATCTTTCTTTCCTTTTTAACCCTAAAGTTTTAATCTTTGACAATTTAAGTTTATAGTTTTAATCTTTGGTAATTTAACCCTTTTGATTAATTTGATTTTTTTTACTTCTAATTCAAAAGTTTCCATCTTTTGCGATTTAACCACTTTGATTTTTTGTACTTATGTGTTCATGTGTTGTAATCTTGGCTTTGGGAGTTTTTCAAAGAAAAAAATGGTTATACATATGGTTGTTGTAACATTGGCTTTGGGGGTTTTTTAAAAAATTGATTTTTTTTTACTTTTCACCCAAAAGTATTTCATAAATTACTTTTAACCTAAAACTATTTGTTTTTTTTTACTTTAAATACAAAACTTTTTATCTTTTGCAATCTATCCTCGCAACTTTTTTTACTTTCAACTTTGGTCTTTTATAGTTCTCATTTTTTGCAAATTTTTCGCTTTATACTTCGTTCTAAATTTTGTGACTTAAAACATCGCAACGTGCGTCTTTGGTTTAGCGTTTTCACGTTCCGTTCTAATTTTTGCGAGTTAACACGACGCAACGTGCGTGTGTGGGTGAACGTTTTTACATCGTCTATTTTTTCCCGTTTGACAGGTTCAACATAATGTGTGTGTCCTAAATCGACCTAGTTATAACTAAAGAATCCCCGCCGCATTGCGGCAGGTCGTAATTTTAGTTAAATCTTAATTTACAAGAGAGAGGTGTACAAATAAGGATGACAAAAAAATTCAAACTGAGGGGTATACCCGAAATCCGAAGAATTTAAGATTGGTAAACTTGATACCCGACGGGTAATGGGTCGGGTATGGGTATGGAAAAAAAATATTTCGCGGAAATTACATGATACCCGACCCGATTACCCAAAACTATATGCCTGTTTACTCGAAATTTTTTTATATTATTTTCCTTTAACTATAGTTTAGTAATATTCATTGTAGCTTTATTATTTGAAAAATGAAATATCCATTAAAATATATATTTTGATGGCACGATTCATATTTATATACTATGCAATACAAAATTATTTTTTGAGATTAATATTGTAATATGCTTACATTTTTAAATATATCAAATATTATTACAGTGATGATGATGATATGTATGATATTTATCATACTTTAATATATTATATAGATTTTTAAAACATAAAAATTATAAAGGGATGTAAAAAATATATACATGAAAAATCCCAACGGGTATGCCCGATACCCGAAAGGGTAATGTGCCGTGTATGGGATAAGATTTTACAACCGGGTATGGGTATGGGATTAGCCATACCCGGCCCATTGTCATCCCAATGTACAAAAAACCAGTTTGGGCCTAGCGACCTAGACACCGGCTCGATCTGATGGTTTAGTACAGGTTTGGGATTTTTGTGTTGAGAATCGATTTCAACTCGAACCAGTTTAATCCCACCTAGAAAACATGTTTAAACCTTAAAACTGGTTTTGTACCCCATCCAAATCGGTTTGGGCGGGTTGAAGATTTCAACCCAAAAACTTAAACCAAACCGGTTTGAGACCAAACTAAAAAAAGGGTCGGTTTATAAACTGAATACGATCGGTGCCGATTTTGTATCGGTTGGCACCGAGCTCATCCCTACCCCTGAAACTAAAAAAAGAAAAAAATTAAAAGTTGAAGAAAATCAACAAAAAAAGTTGTACGATACCGTTGTTCGTACGGTAACCGTGATTAGGAATGAGCAAATGATACCGGGTAGCAGCACGGAATTTCCCGAACCAAAAGATTTCCAATATCAATTCGGCACCAACTTTTGGGGTTTTCTGTATTAGTTCCGGTTTTTACCTTCATGTACTGATACCGAACAGGACCGTACCGGTATTTTTGATACCAGTACTGGTTCGATACCGGTTGACATCAAGCTTATCCTAACCCCTGATATTAAAAAAATGATTAAAGTTAAGAAGTAAATGAAAATAACTATTATAGTAATATTAAAATAATAAAAGTATTAAAAAACTATATATTATTATAATATTAAAATCACTATTCATTTCAATTCGTTTATTAATATATAGAAAGTTAAAAAGTAAATGAAAATAACTATTATAGTAATATTAAAATAATAAAAGTATTAAAAAAACTATATATTATTATAATATTAAAATCACTATTCATTTCAATTCGTTTATTAATATATAGTAAATATATAGTAATAATAATATATAGTAATATATAGTAATAGTAATAATAATATATAGTAAGAAACGGGATTAGGAGAAAACGCACAAAAGTGTGAGAACGGTGAGAATGCATCATTGCCCAACACGTGTCACGCGACATAGTGAAGGGCGGAGGGGCTTTTTTGTCCTTTTATATTCTTTTTTAAACGCGTCTCACAAAATATCTCCATTTTTAGCGTTTAACAAATACATGGCGTTTTTATTTTTTTTAGATCAGGAGCATAGTAATTTTTTTGGCGTTTTAATTAAGTATGGCTTTGATTGTTGTACCAAGTAGGATGCAAGCCTATAATGTAAAAAACATCAGTAATTTTCTTGATGTTTATTTTTTTTCTATCAAGTGTTGTGCCATGTAGGATGCAGGCCTATAATGTGACAGACAATTATCGCGTTTTGAAAAGATAAACAAATTTAATTTTCCATGTAGTGGCTTTTAATATAATAAATGTTTGGCAATAATGTTACCATCTCTTCATTTTACTATTTTGCAATTATTGTTTCGTTCAATTTTATCTGTCAATTAGTGTTGCTTTTTCCAGTAATACTTTGTTTGGCATTTTTTGGCGTTTTATAGAGCAACAACGTGCTTTGCTAGCACCAGTTCTCACAGTTTTCACACTATCAGGCGTTTTGGTGTTTATAGTTTTTGGCGTTTTATACTCAATTTTTTTATTAGTAGAGAATTAGATAATAAACAACAGAGAATTAGATAACAAACAATAGAAAATTAAAAAATAAAAATAAAAATTCTAATCTAATTTCTCATCCAAATCTTCACTGTCATCAGCCTCTTCTACTTTAACTTTTTTGACGTTTTGAACCTGTTTTGAATACCTTATGTAGATCCTTATTTTCCTACATAACGTCCGTCTTTAGAAGATGCTTATTTTTAGTGGCATCCAGTATTGTGGTTTGATATATACTTGTTTGGTGACATGTTGAATATCAACGTCTGCTCGAATGTATCGATCCTTTCATGCCATCCATATATCCATCAAGAACAAAGTGACATGATGACATATCAGTGTCATCAGTCTCTTTTTTCATGAATATTTGTCCATCTAATTCAGCAAAAACTTATAGAGATACCCACCTCAGAGAAGAATCCATTCAGTGAAACTTCATTCAGAACAATACTCAATATAGAAGAAATGAGGTTCCCCATCTTTGGTTTTTTTAACTATTTTTTTGGCGTTTTAAAGTGAATGGTTTCTAGGAAACATGGCGTTGTTTTTGGTGTGTGATCAGTTGATTGTGCAGAGACGTCTCTCTTATAGGATTTTTTGGCGCGTAGTTTAGGCGAGATTTTATTTATAATAAATTATATTAATAAAGTAGTCGTCTTTTCAGTTACCGTGTATTTTTACTGTTTGTGTTTAGCTTTTTATGAGTTTTTAGGGTGATAGACATTCCATCTTCCAAGTTTGGCGTTTTTAATGGCTTCAAGTAGTTTTTGGCATTTTTTTTTCATTTTTAGCTTTTAATAATACTTGCCCAATTTACTTTTATTATAGTTTGGGGGGTTTTTGGCGTTTTACTGCATTATGACGTTTCACAATCATTATGACTGTTTGACGTTTTATTAATATAATGTATTTTTTTTCTTAACTGAAAAATACATAACAAACAGCAGAAAAAGAAAAAAAAAAAAAACAGAAACAATTCATCTTCCAAATCTTCATTGTCACCAGTCTCTTTCTTATTTGAAACATGTTCACTGGCGGTTTGACTTTGTCATGCTTGAGTTTTTGTGGCCGTTTGGAAAGACAAAATGAACTAAGTTTTTTGTTTGAATATGTATTTTCAAACCGCTCATCAGTGTCATTCGTCTCTTCAAGCCATTATAATATTCATCAATAACAAAACACAAAAAATGACATGTCTGACACCAACATCTTTTTGTTTAAGATTTGTCCATCTCATGCAGCAAAATGTTATTGAGTCACATCACCTCAGGGAAGAATGCTGTAACGCCCAGCGTCCCTAAACTTTAGACACTTGGCAAGATCAGTCCCTGAACTTCTAGTAATTGTCAATTTTAGTCCCTGTAGTTATGTGACGTTATTTTGATACTTTTGCCATGAAACTTCTTGATATTGCGGTTTGACACTATGATGCTTGATTCTTTATTCTAGATACTTGATTCATGACACTTAAACTATGAGACTTGACACTTAATCTAGATACTTGATTCTTGATATTTAATCTAGACACTTGATTCTTGATACTATGGAAACTAGATTCTTTATGATTCTTGATACTTGATACTTGGACTCTTGACTCTTGATGCTTGAGAAACTATGATGCTTGACTCTTGAAACTGATTAGGTGCTTGACTCCTTGGACTCGTGAAACTTGATTCTTGGTTAAACGAGAGACTGGAGCCTTGTCACTGGCGGAATCTATTGAAACTTGGAAACTTTTGGTTTGCAATATAATCTAGATACTCTACATAAACTATGCGCACTGCAACGCAACGCCAAACCTAACAAACCAAAACAATCAAAATCGGGAACGCGAAGAAGGTGTATTGGCCATAATGGCCGTCCGATCGAATGACCGCCAGATCGGAGGACCACCCGGTCGAACGACCACCCGACCGAGCGACCACTCGATCGACCGGCACCCCATCCACCTTGCACCACCTTTTTCTCTCCCTCACTATAAATAGACCTGTCACATCACCATTTTGAGTGATGTGACAGCTCTGCTCAACCAAGGCACGCGCACTCTCCAATTCCTCATTTTCTCTTCGATTCCGGTACGTTTAAGGCTAGAATCTTGTACTTTCTTGATCTACACATCACACTCTACGTGATTCTCACTTGAAATCAAACTTTTTGCCGTGAAATCTCTCGGATCTGAGTTCTTGAGGGTGATGTCATCATGAGGGTTGTACAAACTAGGAGTGTGCACGGTTCGGTTCGGTTTTTGGGTAAAATCAAAACCGAAACCGAAATGTCGGTTTTCGGGTTTTAAAAACCGTTCGGTTTTGGTTTTTTTCGGTTTCGGTTTTTCGGTTTTTACGTCGGTTCGGTTCGGTTTTTCGGTTATTTCGGTTTTTGGAAAAAAATTATGTAAGATTCAAAAAATAAAAAGTATTATAACAATCTTTTTATATGTGTAGATTTAAGTTATTATAGTTAACCTCTTTAATTAATATTGTTTACATAAACCTAACCTTCTAATCTATTTTTATGTTTCTTCAAAGTTTTTATTAAATTTAATTTTTATATTAAATTTTGTTATATCTTATAGGTAATAATAAATCATTTCAGTTATAATGTTTTTATTATAAACACTTAACATTCAAGAATAAAATTAACATTTTCTACTAGCATTGGGTTAAACACTTAAACAATTTAAAGTTAAACATAAATATATATGGATTGTACCTTATCGGTTCGGTTCGGTTTTTTTCGGTTATTGAAAAAGTTTATCCGAAAACCGAACCGAAATTTTCGGTTATTAAAAATCCGAAAACCGAACCGTCGGTTTTTGTTTCGGTTCGGTTATTCGGTTACGGTTCGGTCATTTCGGTTTTCTTGCTCACCCCTAGTACAAACTATCACGTGATGTTATTCTGAGCAAGATCTAGCTCAGATCTGAGGTATTTCATGTGTTTTTACATAAAATCTACGCTAAATCTATACTTTTTATATAAAACTTGAGTTACCCTTCATCTTTTCTTCAAACTTTCGATTTACTTCGATGATAAACGGGACTGAACGGGCTGTAGACTTGATCAGTGGTCTAGAGTTGGTTTAGGAACGGACTAATCACTGACGATCACGGGATGGATTCCGGCATGAACCCGTCACTAACAGACAAACGGGTCGGACTGGGGTGATCCCCGACCAATCAGAATGGCTATGAAACAATAAGTTATTGTTGTCTCAGTCTGTACCGTGACGTCACCACGGCAACCCGATCGGACAGCCGTCCGATCGGACAACCACCCTATCAGGTGACACTTGCCTTTTTGTTCTGAACTATCAAACACTTAGTAAAACCATTAAAACTTGGAAGTTTGATCGAGAGGCAACCCGATCAGACATCCGTCTGATCGAGCAGCCGTCCAATTAAGACAACCAAGATATCTGCACTCGGATCAAGTGGCAATCCGATCGGATTACCGTCCGATCAGACAGCCACCTTAGTCCCTTTGTTGATGAACTTTAATCAAGTGGCAACCCGATCGGATGGCCATCCGATCGGGCAGCCATCTACCTTCATAACACATGGGTTACCCGACCGACTGGCAATCCGATCGGATAGTCATCCGATCGGACAGCCATTCGATCCAGTGACCAACTTGACACTTTATTCAGTCTCGTTACTCTGCCCGACTCTTATCCTATTATAATCTAATCAGGCTAATTCTAGAAAGAGCTCCCTTTGATCCAATAGCAGTTTATACTGTTAAGCAATCACTGTGAGTATACTCGATCCCCTTTTACTTTAAACTTTTGGGGTGTAACATGTATTCTACGAAAATTAAACTTGAACCTTTGAAACTTATACTCTATCCTATGTGAAAATTGTGATTCTTGATTCTTGACTCTTTGTGTGCTATGTGACGTTTAATCCAGAGTGTGTAGTTCTGCCTTAACAATAGTAGCGCTGTAGGAGTTGCACCTCTCCCATTATTCTCGGGGAGTATTGTTAGGAGGATTCTAGTTTACCTTGAGTCTTGGGTAAACACTAAAGCATCAGGATACTTGGGCTATCACTGTGTGGACTGCGACACTAGCACGACTGAAACTATTTTATTGTTTACACTATGGATATGAGTTGTTATAATCTATTACTTTATTATCAAACTTGTATACTCGCCAATACTTTTGTATTGATATTTTAATACATGTTGCAGGCTGATAGGATGCTTGGAATGCATGGAATTCGGCTAGGAGATGCTAGAAACGTCGCCTAGATAATAATAGTCTTTTGAACAATTTATGATTTGGTCTATAATGTGATACTTGTGATGACGTTTGTTAGACATTTGCATGAAATCAATTAATCCTTATTGAAACATTAGTGTTATGGAATTCTCATGAGCAATCTGAACGCTTAGTGCTCGCACCCCGAGGTTTCCGCCATCGGTTGGGTTGTGACAAATGCATTCTGCGAAACTTCGTGTAGAACATTATAGAATATATAAGAAACGATGTTTGCCATTTTGGCGTTTTACTGAGGAAGTAGTGTATCTGAAAGAAACGTCGATTTTTTGGAATCTTTGATGTTTGAGTGTTTTGGCGTTTTCTAAGTTGATTGGTATATAGTAAAATATGGTGTTTTTGAGTAGGTGTATTTGATATTTTGGGGTTTTTGGCGTTTTTGGCGTTTGTAAGATGAATGGTATATAGTAGAAAATATGGCGTTTCAGGTTCGTGGGGTGTGTTTTATGTCTGAGATGTTTTGTTTTTATAGGGATGTGTTTTGGCCCGTAATGGCGTTTTATTCATTAGTTGGCATTTCTGGTAGAGAAGTGTAAAGACCCTTTTACCCTTAATGAAGCGCGTCCACTTAATAGAATTCATGTTATTTACGAAAACGCCACCACGCCAATCTAGTCCATAGGTTGTTTTGATCGGACGATCCATAAGCGTTCTCACCGTTCTCACACTTTCCACCAGTTTCTCTAAATCCTGACCCTATATAGTAATATATTGTAATAAGGATATGACGTAGAAACAAACAAACATACACATTAAATATCAAAACTGTGAGAAATCTTGAAACAATGATTAACTAGAGGGTCTATTTTTAATTAATTATATTTGACTAAAATAATTTAAAGTAATGTTTTCTGTTTTATTTATATTTTTTATAAAATTAATTGGATTTAAAGTTTATTATTTATAAACTTTGAGTTTATAAATAATGTGCTAGTAAACAAAACTTTTTAACTTAATCTAAATAATAAACCAAGTTAAAATTTATAAAAAAAATAGCGAATTGAAGATATAACGGATCAATTGTAGAGACGAAATTGGCTGTGAATTTGTGTGGGAATGAGGTTGCATCGGGTCAAGAGGCGTATATTTATACTCGAATTGAAGATACAACGGATCGAGAGGATGATGCGAATTTCGGAGTTAAATTGGTGAGCGAATAAGCACAATTTGCAGTTTATACATGACACAAACGAGTTGTTTGTTTTGATTATCATGGAGATAATCATTAACGAAAAAAACCAGTTAAACGGACAATTTTTACAGATCCGATATGGCCGGGATCCGGCGACTATTCCGAAGAAGACCCCCTGAAAGGCGGGCTTTCTTTTTGTGTGATTTAACAAGTTTGGGTATTTAACATATATAGTCCCTGTGGTTTCTAAGTTTTACAAAATGACTAAAAAACTTTAATTATTAGAGGGCATTTTAGTAATTTTTGTAAGACTTAACAAAAAAGTTAACAAGGTTTGACTTTAGTACTCAATATTGTGACAAAGTTTGGCCTTATTACTCAACATTGTGACAAATTAGAACATTAATACATGATTTTGCAACAAAAAACTATTAGTACCCGACATTAAAATTTAGTTAAAACCATAAGGACCAACGGTGTAATTTTTTCTAATTAATAATCATGCTCTAGTGTAACCAAAAAAAGCAAAACTATACTAATTAAAAGGGTGTACCTATTGGCACACCAATGTGCCTATATGCACACCAAAAAGTGTTTTTTGTCCTATATGCACACCCTGCAGTGTCGAGCTGTGGCCAAAGCGCGGCGTTTTGGTCTGGTCAACCAGACGAAGACTGACGGGTGTCTCACGGGTCTGTTGACCGGACCAAAACGCCGAGCTTTGCCCGCGTTTTGGTCCTGTCAACCAGACAAAAGACAACTTTTTGGGGTGACTATCTACACACCAAGTGTGTAGATAGTTTGAGCCAATTAAAATGGTTCTAAAAAAGAAATTTATGTGATAGTGATTAGTGATAAGGATTAGATTTAAGAGTGAACACTAATGTAGTTTGCAAACTGAGCGAACTAATCTTGGCCATACATTTGTGTAGATCAATGGCCAGGATTTGATGATGAAATACACTAGTGTATTTTACGATTTGATGATGAAATCCTAGCCATCCACGTGTGTAAATCAATGGCCAAGATTTGTTCACTCAGTTCGCAAATACATTAGTGTTCACTCTAGAACCCCACCCTTAGTGATAGAAGTATCACATAATTACCTGCTATCAGTGGAAGAAATATTTGAGCAACACCGTCATGTTACTTTAGCAATTTTTACAGACATGTAATTTCGTTTTTTAACTTTTTATGTGTTAGCAGTTAGAATATAGTATTTTTATTTAAATAACAAAATGCAACTTGTTATTAATTTTAGTTCGACGTTTTATTACAACTAGCGGTAAGACCCGTGTACAAACACGGGTGGTTTCTTAGAAAACCATGCATAACACATATTAATAGAAAGTATAGATAGATATATAGATACTGTACAAAAACGTGTTATCTATTATAGCTAAAGACAACTATAAACATAGATCATCGGTTAATATATCAGTTACATATGATTATTTCCATTCTCTTATTCAAAAAAGAGAGTATCCACCCATTGACAATGTAAACTGTTATAAACATAAGTACATATAAAAGATCTCTAACAAACTTAATAAAATTCGAATACAACTTAAGTTTTAACAAACATTAACTAAGAACATACGATCACCTGCCTAAACAACTTTTATCAAACCTTAATCAAGAATTTGTTACGCAGCAACATGTCCTTTGCTATATGTTGTGATCTGGTTAAATATGCTACTGGAGACAATGTCACAGCTGCTGATCCAACAATCTCCCTATACAACGGATGATACCAAAACCCTTCTTTATTACTGGTTTTTATTTCTCCTCAACATCTCCCTGATTTGTCCTTTGAATTGTAGTTCAAATTCCTGGGAGAACATGTCTTCTTCATCATCCCTTTCAAGTTGAAGGTCCAACAAATCTTCGAGATCGTATGCATTCAGATTATATGCACTATCCATTTTAATCTCTTCAACACTACCATTTGATCTGATCAAAGTCAATACTTGGGTTTTTCAGCATAACTTCCATTTTACTATTTTTGGATCAGTTGGTTTTCTTGGGAAAAGGATTATTGAAGATGAGTTTGGTGATTGTGGTCTGCTAACTAAATTTGCAATGGATTCAGATAAAGCAGATGACGAGAGAAGGTTTTTCGGAGTATGGCTCTTTAGAGACAGAGTAGCAGTTGTAGGATAGACTGAGTTTTGAAGAACATTTGGATCTTCAGCTCTAAGTTCTTCCAGCTTTTTGTAGGTCTCAACAATCTTCAGTTTAGACCATTTGGCAATGGATCTAGCTGGACCATAACCAACAGCCATAAGCTCTGCTCTCATTCTTTTAAACTTCTATGCCTCATCTGAATCCACTGTTTTGACTTTCTTCCAATTAGGTGGAGTTGGCTTTACTAGAGGATCATTGCGCATTTTTGTGATTCTGTCGATCTCTTCTCTAAGAGCATATGTTGACCAGTTTTTGAATTGATCTTCAGTTGCATTATATGGTTTGTACTTCATAATGTGTCCAACATAATCATCCCTCAATTGCATCTGAAGTTCAGGAATTATTGGCCTCTCAGACATGGATTTACTCAGGTCCCTAGCATAGTCTTCAAGTTTTACGACTTTGCTAAGCTGAAATGATAAGAACCTCTGGTATTCCCTGTCATCCATCCCTATGCTATTCTCTCTTGCTATAACCTCAGCCTGTGATACTTTTAATTTCAGATACTCATCTAAGTTTTGAGGCTTCTTATAGCCATAAAGAGATGGGAAGGATCTTTTAGATGGACCCTCTATTGCGAAAAATGATTCAATTTCACCTTTAACAATGACTAACTCCAGAGGATATTGAGCTTCCAGAGGAATGACTGACGGTAGTGTAGCAATTGGAAGAGATGAAATAGGTTCTCTGGGTAGAAATGATGAGCATGGACTATTTTGAATGGAGGCAGATGATATAGGGATTGCTGATTTAATCTCCTCATCATCCTCTAACACAATATGAGTTTTTCTCTTACGTGTGGACATGATTTATGGTGAAGGAGAACATTTTGGTAGTGGAGATGAATGTATGGGAAATCTTTGTGACGTTGGAGGTGGTTGGATTGTGGTTGGTGTAGTGAAAATGATCATGGCAGATGTTTGACAAACTTCTGTTGAAACAACCGGTGTCTCAGCAGCTGTTTGGCTAACATCTGCTGATACTTTTTTTATATCAGCATCTATTGACAGAATGGGTGATGATGGTGTTGAAGCTATTTTCTCATTCTTTTGTGGTGGTTTTTTTCGAGAAGGTTTGGATTTAGGTTCAGCAGAGGATACAATTTCTATAGGATTAGCTTTTGAATCTGGTGGCAACTTTCTCAATGAATATTTCTCCCCCTTTTTGGCATCATCATCATCATCATCGTCATCATCATCTTTCTCAAAGATTGATGTAGGGGTGGACCCAGTAAGTTTCAACAGATGTTCCTTAATGTTCATAACGTCTGCTTGTGTGTCTTTATACCTAGCATCAAGCAAATTTCTGATAAATTCCAAACTGAAATTGTAGTTACTTTCGGCCAAATTCCTCTGAGCTTGAAGGATGGGTTCCATAGAATTCCAAAACTCATTGGCAATTTCCTGTGTGGTAGGTTGACTTTTAAAAAGCTCTATCAACTGCTTAATCAATTCTTTCATTTCAGCAACATTTGTTTCAATGGTAGACCCTCTAACCGTCAAATCCTTATAACTTAATTCATCACCTACTTTAATAGGATCGTCTGAATTCCCATCTGTAGTGGTTGTATTTGTTTTGATAATAGGAGAAGACTCCATATCATCAGAAACATATGCCCCTTTTTCTTGGTTCTGGGGACTTCCCTCTGAAGCAGAAATTACAGTTGTAACCTCATCAGTGGTTGCCTTCAAGGGAGTCTTAATGATGTAACCACTGTCCAACTGATCACCAATGCGTTCAACGGTTGTAGTGGCTGCTCCACTTGAACTACCACCAAGAGTTTCATAAAACTCAACTGGGATAACCTCCTCAACTGTTTATAGGATAGCAGATTGAATTGGTTCAGACACAATCATTTGTTGGGCTCTAC
This sequence comes from Helianthus tuberosus, assembly GCA_030545235.1. Taxonomy (NCBI): domain Eukaryota; kingdom Viridiplantae; phylum Streptophyta; class Magnoliopsida; order Asterales; family Asteraceae; genus Helianthus; species Helianthus tuberosus. The sequence goes on along the minus strand of CM060414.1, from coordinate 45,968,225 downwards.
TCTCAGTAATATGGGGATGAGAGGAACTGTTTTGTTTCTGAATTTTAATTGTTTCAAATAGAGGTAATATTGTTGATGGAACTTGAGAAGAGGGTTGAAGTGTAGAAAGCGAGATTGCCCTGGGAGAGGGGCTTTTAAACATACTTTCATTTGAAAGGTCTACTTCATGTTGTGGTGTCCCTGTGCTTACAACATGATCCTTTTGTGAGGATGCATGAGGAGTTTCGATGGGTTAAGATCTTTCCAAAAAACTGTGAGGAAGTAGCAGCAGTGGTTTCAAGTGACATTTGTGTTGTCACTGGATTAACCTCTGGGTTCTCATCTTCCAGATGAACCTTTTTATTTTGTTTGGTTTTGGTTGGCTTTTTGGATGTGGCAGGTTTCTTTTTGCGTTTTGCTGGTGTGTGTTTCACAACATCGGTTGTGGTGTCATGATCACCAGGAGCAGTTAGCTCAACAACAGAGGCTTGAGCAACAGATGTGGATGCATCTAAAACAGGCACATCCCTCTTTGTTTCTGGTTTTGAAACTTTTGACTCTTTATCCATAAGTCTGGTAAAAGTTTTACTTGTAAGACTATTATTTGAAAAGCTACACCTTGTTCAAAATCTGTTTGTGACACTTGTTTTCGTAGGTAGTAGCTTAGAAGTCTTGGATACAACAGAAAAGCATTATTACGAACACTTTTTTTCAATTTTTTCACATTTTTCACATTAGTCAACAAATCAGAAAACAGTGCTTATGATAAATTGTAATCAGATTTTGTTAAAATAATATAACCCAAATACTAAATGTTTAAAGGTATCTCATTAAATGCGGTTGTCACACCCCAACCGATGGCGGAATCATCGAGGCGTGGCACTGAGCGAAACAGATTGTTCAAGAGAATTCATAACAACTATTAATGACGATATATTTAACGTTCATGTCCCATACCATAAACATATAAAGTAAAAACAATTATTACAGACAGAGTTTCTAAAAAACAAGCAGACTGTTCCGATAACTCAGATTTATTTAGTTTGTTTCTAGACTCCCAAGCTTGTTCATCATAGCACAGCAAGCAAAGCATCCTACTCAACCTGCCACATACGTTAAAATAAAGTCAATACACAGAGTGTAAAGATCAGTACACAAGTTTGTATAGTATATAGTAGCGAAAGCGTTTACGCATAACCAGAATGTAACATGTAGAAATGTGAATCAAGTAAGCTATTGATAATGAAGTATGCAACCGACATGACTGCGAGTTGTAGAATGTGCAACACATTATCACCACTGTGATCATGTGAAGTAAAACCCTTAACAACCCTTGTCCACGACAGGTGCTGAGTCCAAACTATAGTACTATCGTTGCTAAGGTATTAGGCAAACAATCACTGTGTAAACATAACATACAAGCATTCATCGAGTTACGTATAACATGCGAGAGCGATTAGCGTTAAAAGTGTTTGCATTGTGTGTTTGATGTGGTTTGATATAGGAAACGTATGTAACACCCAAAGTGTGTTTAAAGAAAATGGGTTCGAGTATGCTCACAGTGCGTGTTTAACAAATAAACACTATCTTGGATTGAAGGGAACGCGTGGAGACTAGCCTGAGCATAGAACGATAGTGTAAGCGTTGAACAGTGTGTAACAGAGTGAAGTGTCAAATGGTGAGTCGATCGGATGACCATCCAGACGGATGGTCATCCGGACGGATAACCATCCGGATGGTTGGTCATTCGATTGGGTTAGTGTGTTTGTAAATCGTTTTGAAACTTTGAAGTTTTCATTGTAGTATTTTGGAAAATGTGAAGTATCTCTAAATGTCAAGTCATCCGGTCGGATGGTCATCCCGAAGGATGGCCATTTGGTCGGATGGCGATTCGAGTGAACGTCTGATATTCTTTGAAGTTTTGACCAAATTGTTTAAGTGTTGAAAGTTATAAAAGACAAGTCACCTGGTCGAATAGTCATTCGATCGGATGGTCATCCGATTGGATGGCTATTCGATTGGGTGATATGTTGTTTGAAAAGTTTATGAAACTTTCTAAGTTAAAACTTTTAACAGAGAGGTGTGATGACGTGTCAAACAACGGAAACCTACCAAGTTTAGTCCAGTTGGTCGGATGGGAATCACCCCATTCGATCAGACTAACTGTTCCCGATGAAGTTTCATGTTCAACCCGTGAATCTGTCGTCTTTTTGGTGGAAATCCGTTTTCAGACCGGTTCTCAACTAGAGAATGAGTAGAGAGCCTGAATGAGCCTAGATTCCATCGGTTTTAAATAGAAGAGTGTAAAAGATTGAAGAAAAATGTGAGAACATCTTCCAAGTCTTTTAATCTTGTTGTGATTTGTGTAAAATAATGTAGAAATCCTTCAGATCTTAGCAAATCTTGTTGAGATGATGTCATCCAACAGTTTGCACAAGAAACCGTGATGGCGTCACCTTCAAGTAGTCCAAATCAGGTGATTTCATGGTGAAAACATAAGATTTGATGGAGAAGATGATGAGAAAGTGTGTGCTGACGATGGGAGTACAAGATTTAGGGTGGAATACTTACGAAAATTGTCTTGAATCGAGGGAAAAGTGCTTGAAAGCGAACTGGGAGCGTGTTGGTCGAATGGAGCTGTCACATCAATAAACAGTGATATGACAGGTGTGTATTTATAGTGTGAGAGAGGGAGAAATGCGGCGGAACGATGGGTCGGATGGCTAGTCGGTCAGATGGCCATCCGATCGGATGGCCATCCGTACGGATGGCCATTCGATCGAAGGGCCATTCGATCAGACGGCTTGTGCGAGTTGGTTTCCGACTTTCATTTCGTGCGTTAAGCGTTGCGTTTAGGCAAGTTGCGAGTGAGCGTTGCGATGAGACAAACACATAACATTTAAACAAGAAGTTACACAAATAACATAACACATAAATGCATAAAAGTAAATCTGTGTTTCGAGTTGCGTTGAGATTGCGATGCGATAGTGCTGCGATTGCGTTTGCGTGTAACATCCCAAAGCATATGTATAAGGCACACACAAGTAAAGCACATAATAGCACACATAGAACAATACCAACAACTGTGTTTCGAGTTTGAGTTGCGTTGCGTTGTGTGTGCGTTTAGTATAAACATGCGATAAAGTGCGTTTAAATAGTATGCGTTTCTAAATAGCGTTTAGCATGTGATAACTGCATTGTTTAAAATAGTCAATTAAGCAAGGAATAAGCAATAATTAAGCACGAATTGACAGATACAAGTAATGTCATGTCTTGACCCTGACTTTGACTTGTACTGTGACTTTGACTTTCCGAGAAGTCGGGTTGTTACAGCCTCCCCTATGTTAGGGAATTTCATCCCGAAATTAAGGCACAGGCGTAAAGAAAAGATGTGGATGTTTAGCTTTCATATCACTTCCGAGTTCCCAGGTGAACTCGGTGCCGCGTTTGCCTTCCCAGCGAACCTTCACTATAGGAATGCGAGAGCGTCGAAGTTTCTTGGTCTCTCAGTCCATGATTTCTACTGGCTTTTCCACGAAGTGTAATGTTTCGTCCACTTGCAAATCCTCGAGAGGGACATGCAAATTCTCTTTGGCTAGACACTTTTTGAGGTTCAAAACGTGGAAATTCGGATGTACGTTGCTGATTTCCTCCAGTAATTCGAGTCGGTAGGCCACCTTGCCAATTCTTTCCAGAATCTTAAAGGGTCCAACGTATTGAGGCGCTAGTTTTCTTTCTTGCCGAATCGGATCACCCCCTTCCAAGGTGAAACCTTTAGGAGTACGTGATCACCAACTTCGAACTCAAGGGGCGTGCGGCGTTTATCGGCGTAACTCTTTTGACGACTCCGAGCTTTCAAGAGATTGTCTCGTATCTGGAGGATCTTGTTAGTCGTTTCTTGTAGTAACTTAGGACCGGTAATTTGTGCGTCTCCGATCTCGTGCCATACAATAGGCAATCGACATTTTCTTCCATACAATGCCTCAAATGGTGCCATTTGAATGCTAGAGTGATAACTGTTATTGTACGAGAATTCGACTAAAGGTAAATGCGAATCCCAATTACCACCAAAATCTATAACGCACGAACGAAGCAGGTCTTCGAGGGTGCGAATCGTGTGCTCAGTCTGACCGTCGGTTCGGGGATGGAAAGTGGTACTGAGATTAAGAGTAGTACCGAGAGCGTTGCCCGAGTAAGCCAGAGGGTCGTTGATATTCAGGCTCAAATCGTGTGCGAATCGTAATGAAGTTCAGGCTTAACCGTGTGCGAATCGTAATGAAGTCCATAGCTATACTCTCCCATTTCCACATAGGGATCTCGGGTTGCTCGAGTAAGCCAGAGGGTCGTTGATGTTCAGGCTTAACCTTAGAATAAGTCAGTCAATCCGAAACGTAGAGAGCGATATCCTTCTTCATTCCTGGCCACCAATACCTAGCACGAAGGTTATGGTACATCTTGTCGGAACCGGGATAAATGGAATATCGAGATTTGTGGGCTTCGGTCAGCAAAATCTCGCGGAGATTATTGCGACTAGGAATCCAAATGCGATTGAGATAGTGAAAGATACCATTCAGTTTGTTCACTAGTTGGTTTTCGGTTCCAAGAATGCGTTCTTCCTTCAAAGTGCATTAGGTAAAACAAGCGTGTTGTGTGTCGCGAATGAGAGCTTCGAGGTCGTGTTGGGCTTGAATATTACGAACGCAATGTAAATAGCTTCGTCGGCTAAGAGCATCGGCAACGACATTTTCCTTGCCTAGGTGGTAGCGAATCTCACAGTCGTAGTCGTTGAGAAGTTCAACCCATCTGCGTTGGCGCATATTCAGCTCTTTCTAGTTCAAGATGTGTTATAGGCTCTTATGGTCGGTGAAGACCGTATACTTTGTACCGTAAAGGTAGTGTCGCCAAATCTTTAACGCGAAAACAACTGCACCGAGTTCGAGATTGTTGGTTGTGTAGTTCTTCTCATGGACCTTGAGCTGACGAGATGCGTACGTGATAACCTTGTCCCATTGCACAAGGACACATCCAAGACCCAGGTTAAAGGCATCACAATAGACTACAAAGTCGTCGTTTCCATCGGGTAACGCGAGTAGCATCGCAAAGCATACACTTAAGAGTTCGAAAGGCATCCTCTTGTTCGGTTCCCCAAACAAAAGTCTTGTCTTTATGCGTAAGAGAGGTGAGAGGAGCGGCGATTTTGGAGAAATCAGCGATAAATCGGTGATAATAATCTGCCTGTCACACCCCAACCGATGGCGGAATCATCGGGGCGCGGCACTGAGCGAAACAAATTGTTCAAAGAAATTCCATAACGACTAAATTGCCAAATAGTTTAAATATTATGTCCCATACCATAACCCATAAGATAATCTAGTTATTACAGACAGAGATATTCTTCAAACAAATAAACATGTTCCAACAACTCAGATTTTCAAATAAAATAGATTGTCTTTATTTCTAGACTCTTTCCTAGCCTCGATTTCACAACAAGCCAAGCATTCTAACATCTTAAGCACCTGCCACATACGTTAAAGTAAAAGTCAATACATATAGTGTAAAGGTGAGCATACAAGTTTGATAAGCATATAGAGTTTGAAATCGTTTACGCGTAACCAGCACGTACACAGTGTGAAATGAAGCACGTAAGTTATCGACATGACCCTATCAATACCAATGACTGCGGGTTGACTACGCAAGGCAGTTCGTAATACACACTCACCACTGTGAGCCATGTAATTAATTGTCCTTAACAACCCCTGAGTGAACAGGTGCTGAGTCCAAACAAATAGTACTATCGTTGCTAAGGCAGGTAGACAGCAATCCATGTGTAAACATAACAACCAAACAATCATTGAGTCACGTATACATGCAGTAGCGGTTAGCGTTAAAAGTATTGCGTAGTGTGATTGATGTGATTTAGAATAAGTAACGTATGTAACACCCAAAAGTGCATAAAGCAAAAAGGGTTCGAGTATACTCACAGCGATTGGGTTAATGGATTGAAGGGAGCGCTAGAGCGGAATTTATCCTGAATGGTTAACGATAGAATAAGCGAAAGTCGGTGCGTAAAACGGTGTAGGTGAACCAGGGATCGGATGGTAATCCGATCAGGTGGCAATCCGATCGGATGGTCAGTCGATCGGGTGGCAATCCGTTCGGATGGTCACCCGATCGGGTGGCCATTCGATTGGATTGTTACCTCATTTGGTGAGGATGTGTTTGTGTATGATGGCTTGTATTTTGAAGTTTTCGTTGTAGCATTTTAAAAATAGAGAAGTATCTCTACCTTTCAGGTCAGTCGATCGGACGGTCGTCCGATCGGACAACAATCCGATTGGCGAGGCTTCTCAGTTTGAGAACAAGTTCACAACAGGACGGTCACTCGATTGGATGGCTATCCGATCGGGTGGCAACCCGTTTGTATTAAACCTGTTGAAAATTGTCCAAGTCCAAAAACGTCACATAATCGGGTGGTCACTCGTTCGGATGGCAATCCGATCGGGTGGCAATTTGTTTCAATGTTCTGATACTTGAATAGTTTGAAATAGTTTAACTGTGGGACCCAGTGCAACCCGATCGGATGGCCGGTCGATCGGGTGGCAATCCGATCGGACGGCAATCCATCCCGACTATCCATTCATCTTGACACTTGAATCGTTTGAAGTTTTATAGCGCTGAATGAGATATTTTGATAACATGCTAGAACAACAGAACCCTCAACCCGGCCCAAGTGACCCGACCGAACAGGAATCACCCTAGTCCTACCGGTTCACGGTTCGAGTCGGTAGTTCATGTTCAAACCTGAAGTCAATACCTCTTGGATATAATTTGGATCTGGAACCGATACATCACCAAGAATGGGTAGAAGATCGAAACAAGGTCCGTATCTATCGGTTTTGAGTGCATTGAGTGTAAAAGAGTTGAAAGAAAGTTAGAAAACCATCTTTCAATCCTTTTCACCATGAATTCGTGTAGATCTAAGTGAAATCTTTGATAAATATTATGGAAATCCTTTATATCTGAGTTGTCCTTGGTGGAATGAAGCCAAACATTGAAGTTCATAAGAACTCCTCGATGACATCACCCTTGAACACCTCAAATCCGGTGATTTCACGGTTAAAAGTTAAGATTCAAGAGATAGAAAGGTGTAGGAGTTCGTGTAGATCAAGAAAGTACAAGATTTAGGTTGAAAACTTACTAGAATCGGAAGAAATCACGAGAAATGAAGGCTGGAGCGAGTTGGGTAGAGAGAGCTGTCAACATGAAGTGATGTGACATATGAGGGTATTTATAGGGTTTCCATAAAAGGAAAGTGGAGGAAGAGGCTGGTCGATCGGGTGGCAGTCCGATCGGGTGGCAACTCGGTCGGGAATCCGATCGGATGGCCACTCGGTCGGTTGCCCACTCGATCCACTTGTCTAGTGCGATGGGTTTTTCCGTTTCGACTCGAGTGTTAAGCGTTGCGATGCGATTTGAGAGAGCGATGCGATAGATTTACTAATCAAATTACTTTTAATCCCAACGACTATATCTAACATACAATCACTCTAAATAACTTGCGTTTAGCGTTTTCGATTCGATTTGCGATGCGATAGATTGCGATTTCGATTAACACCTCAACATAAACATAACATGCACCAGTAACACGTAAATAGCACACACACGTAAAATAATATCCAGAACACATAATTCGAGTTGCGATTGCGATAGCGATAAGCGATAAATCGATTAAACATGCGATTAATATGCGATTAAACTTCAATTATTAACAAGTACTCCACATAATACAACTAATGCGATAACATAAATAGATTATCTACAAGTCAAAGAAGTCAAAACAGGAGTTGAGCAAGGAGTGACAGATCGCAATTAGCAATCTTGTCTACCTTTGACTTCAATCTTGACTTTGACTTTGACTTCCGAAACACAGGGTGTTACAGCCTCCCCTTCTTAAGGGAACTTGGTCCCGAAATTAGGCTGAAGCCGTAAGAAACAACTGTGGGTACTTCGCCTTCATGTCGCTTTCGAGTTCCCAAGTGAACTCTGCGCCTCGTTTCCCTTCCCATCGGACCTTCACAATGGGAATGCATGAGAGACGGAGCTGCTTGGTTTGGCGGTCCATGATTTCGACAGGCTTCTCCACGAAGTGTAGTGTGCCGTTTACTTGAAGATCCTCGAGGGGTACATGCAAATCATCCTCATCCAGACGCTTTCTGAGGTTCGACACGTGGAAAGTCAGGTGGACGTTATTAAGTTCCTCCGGTAGTTCGAGTCTGTAAGCCACTTTTCCGATCCTTTCCAGAATCTTAAAGGGTCCCACATATCGAGGCGCGAGCTTTCCTCTCTTGCCGAATCTGACCACACCCTTCCAAGGTGATACCTTTAGGAGTACATGGTCGCAAATGTCAAATTCGAGGGGCTTGCGTCGTCTATCGGCGTAACTTTTCTGACGACTCCGAGCTTTCAACAGATTGTCTCGAATTTGGAGTATTTTGTCAGTCGTTTCTTACAATAGCTCAGGACCGGTTAATTGCGAATGCCCGATCTCGTTCCATACAATAGGCGATCGACATCTTCTTCAATACAACGCCTCAAATGGTGCCATTTGAATGCTGGAATGATAGCTGTTATTGTACGAGAATTTGACCAAAGGTAAGTATGCGTCCCAATTACCACCGAAATCTATGACACACGAACGGAGCATGTCTTCAAGGGTACGAATCATTCTTTCAGTCTGACCATCGGTTTGAGGATGGAATGTGGTACTTAGATTAAGCGCAACCGAGAGCAGATTGAAATGTCACCCAGAGACGCGAGGTAAACCGGGCATCGAGGTCAGAAATGATGTCGCGAGGCGTCCCATGTCGACAAATCATGTCACACCCCAACCAATGGCGGAATCATCAGAGTGGGACTTGTTCAAGATTGCAAGAGACTTCATAACACTAATTGTGACAATATTTAATTCAACCATTTTCATTTCATAGATAAATTGTCAAAGCATTACAAGAAATTCGTATAACAACATTGTTCAACATAACATAACAAAATTTATACAACACTTTAAACCTAAACATCTAAATGAGTATCTAGGCATCTTTGCTAATCCATTTTCGTAGCATCATCAATCCTCAATTGTTGGTGCATCCGTCTGTCGTCTATGTCTTGTATCGAGTCTTGTATAGAATAGGTTAGATCAGGATACGAGAATCGAGAATATGTGTATTAGTGCTGATTCCGCTCAAAATGACATTCTGTCATTTCAAGCGAAATCACATAATCTTGATTCCGCTCGAAATGCACATAGCATGTTCAAGATGAACCCCATCACCTATAAATAGGTGTCTTGGAGCGAAATCAGTATGGGTGTTCTTCCGGTTTGCAACGAAGTGCTGTCGAAGTGTCGAGTCTCTATAAAAGTCATTCAATCTATACAATCGACAGTTTAAAGTGTAATACTTGCTGAATTGAACTCAGTTTCTTAGTTTCCGCCTCTGAAACTGAGATAAACTCTTCTGATAGACTCGTTCGGGTCCGAAAACGATCCTACAAGTGGTATCAAAGCTCAGGAGGAAGAGTTCTTACCAATTCAGCCAAAAATTCAGCTTTTCTTGACTTCTACATCTTCTTTTTCAAATTTAACATCTTTTTACGGTTAAATTCGGCTCAAATTCACACAGTGCACTCGGAATTGAAGTTTAACAGAACCTTGAAAGTTTCAGCATTAAATTCGAACTAAAACTGCAAAATTTAGTGGTTCCGCTTGAAAACATTCGAGAGAAACATGACGTCACAGTGATTCCGCTTGAGATTTGGTTCTGATTCCGCTCCAAATCGACAATCTGCTTGAAATCTCTTCTGGTTCCGCTTGAAAAGTATTGGGTTGATTCCGCTTGAAGCTTCAGTTTTAATTCCGCTTGAAATTTGTTTTTGATTCCGCTCGAACTTGATATCCAGTTTGAACTGTGTTATCTGATTCCGCTTGAATCAGAGTTTGAACTTCAGATCGTTGATTTCGCTTGAACTAGTTGAGTTTGAAGTTTGGTATTTCGCTTGAAAGGACTGTTTGTGAAAATTTCTTGAAAACTGAAAAATGGACGAGGAATTTTACAATGCATTCGCTACTCCGGTTACCCCAATCAGTATTGCACAAAACACGATGTTGGAAAACGAAACGGGAACAATGCAAAAACCGCCCAAGCTAATGAACATCGAGGAGTATAAGGGTTGGGAAGGTCGTTTTGAAAACTGGGTACAAGCAAACTATCTTGATGCTTAGGAATGTGTTGAGACGAAGTACGTAAGACCAAGGAATGACGATGAAAAGGAGATTGCTATCAAGGATATGAGTGCAGATGACAAAAAGAAATACAAAAATGAGAAAATGATGCTTAGTCTGCTACAACAAGCTGTGAAAGAAGACATCATGGTCTTATTGCAACACAATGGAAGTTCGTATTCAATTTGGAAAGCTTTAAAATCAAAGTTTTTGTTGGTAGTCAGGAAATGATCAAGAACAAGAAATCACTTTTGAAGAAGGAATTTGATTTGTTTCGTGGGTTGAAGAATGAAAGTACAAAGCAGATCATCGAAAGATATTGCAATTTGTTGGTGAATATGAGGAGGGTAAGCATCAACAAAGACAATGAAGAGCTGATTGAAAAACTTGCTGATGCACTGCCACACGAAACTTGGGGCACATATCTGATGATGCTCAGAAACAAGAAAGGATTTAATACGCTAACTTTGAGTAAATTCATTGAGAAGTTGGAAGCTCAAGAGATGGAGTAACGGAAGATTGTTCGAATGAAGGACTTCGATGGTGAACAAGACATTGGGCTTTATTACAAGACAGGGTTGAATGAGAAAACCACAAATTTTTCTCCAAAAGTGGAAACTGCATTCAATACTAAAGGTTTATCAGGAAGTTCATCAACAGGATCAAGCAGCAAAACAAGTTTCTCATCATTTCCATCATTTGATCCGAATATTTCAGCAACAAAGAATGGGAGAAAACTTCAATGCAACATTGTATTAAATTTTGAGAATGATCAAGATTACTCAGAGGAAGTTGCTAAGAATCATATGTCTTTGTTGGGAATGGTATTGGAATCTTATAGTAGTTTTGTTGCAGGAAAGATCGGGAATCCTATGTTGACCAACGAAGATTACGACCAGATCGATGCTGAAGAGATGGAATTAATGGACATCAAATGGTGTTTGGCCAGTGTGTTGAGGAGAGCTGAGAAATTCAAGCAGATCACAGGAAGAAATGATCTTCGTGAGGCTAACGTTTCTACTTTAGGTTTTGACAAATCTAAAGTCACTTGTTTTCGTTGCAGGGAGAAGGGTCACTTCAAGAGGGAGTGCACAAATCGTGAAGCAAGTGGAGCTCAGAATCCTTTCAACAACAACAATGATTACTACCGAAAAGCCATCTACCATCAAGTTGCTCAACAACCACCTCAACAACATCAACATCAAGCACAAACTGCACATGGAAGGAATGTGATTGAAGAATCTTCAAAAAGAGCTTGTGTGGTGAATCAAGATGAGAAGTCTTCAACAGCATTCAACTGGGATAAATATATATCAGCTGATGGAAAAGCTTGTGTGATTGATCAAGATGATGAAAAGCTACCCGAGGGATTTAGCTGGGAGAATTTCACTTGGGATGATTATGATCCTAACAAAGCTCCAGTTCACACAGCTTTTGTTGCTAAAATTGAAGAAGATAGTGATGATGATGGTGCTGAATATTATGCAAAAAGAATGGTAGAACATCTAAAGGTGATGGCAGAAAGTGATAGTGAAGATGAAAAAGTGAAACAGAAAAAGAAGAAGGTAAAAACACTGGTCATCAGTGATGATGAAACAGCACCGGTAGTGAGAAGAAAAGTGAAAGAAGTTCAAAAGTTTAAATTTGATGAAAAAGTTGATGCTAGTGAAATGAAAGTGAACTGTGAAACTTGTGTGATCCTGAAAAAGAAAAACAGTGAAATGCTTAACAACATAAACAGGTTAAAAGAATCTTATGATGTGTTGAACAAAGCAATGAACATGTACAATGACACAAGTGAAGAGCAGGAAACAGCAATGAAGACACTTCAGGGAGCGTTCATGATCAAGCAGAAAGTTGTGAACAACTACATTGAGAAGTGTGCTGCTCTTGAGCAGAAGCTAGACTTACAAAGAATTGAAACGGAAAGAGTAAATCGTTTGTTGAAAAGTTACTCATGTACTTCTTATGTCATTGACAGAATTTATCTAACTGTTGAAGGCATGAAGGCATTTGAAGAGGATGAAGTAACTGAGGTAAAGAATGTTGAAAAAGTGGCTGAAGAAAAGACTCCAGAAAAGAAGAACAAAAAGAAGAGGGATACAAAGAAGAAAGACACTGAAGTGACGGCATCTGGTAAGAAACAAGGTGTAAAGTTATAACAAGTGTCCACCCCCGCTAGAAAATGGATATTTGCCCAGAAATCCAAATCAGGAAAGAGTCGAAAAAGCAACAAATTTACAGCGGGATTCGGAGTCCTCAGTCAATTTGCCAGAAAGTATTGATGTCGTGTTTACATCGTCTGACACTGATCAACAATCTCAATTGATGAAGAAAGTGGTGGATCATGTGTTAGATAATGATGAAATAGAGGAGTCAAAGTTGGAGTCCACGTCAGAGTCAAAGTCTGAGTCAAGCACTTCGGGCCAAACAGAAAAACAGGGAAAAAGAGTCTATGAAAAAGAATTCCTGTTATCAAAATCTAATTTGGATGATGAAATATTTAAAGTTGCATACACTTTAAATGATTCGGACAAATTATATTCTGATGAGGAATTTCCAATAAGAAGTGTTCGTCTTGACATGATCAAAAAGGTTTTCAAAATAACAGAAATTAATATTTCTGAAATAAAAGATTTAAATCTTACTAGAAAACCTAAAAAATACACTTCAAGAGTTAAGCAAAGAGAGAACAAGAAAAAAGGTTATGGTTCTGGTTTTCAAAAGAAACCTAACCATCGCAATTTCAAAAAGAAAGGTCTTGGATTTACTCCAACAGAAAAACAGAAAAATGAAAAATATGTTCGTGATTTTAAATCAAAGATGACATTTGTTTCAGGTACCTCAGCAGATGAGGAAGAAAAGAAAGAATTCTGGAGGCAGTCAAACAGTGAGTTCCTTGCAAAGAAGCAAGAAGAGATGAAGTTTGTTGGACAGAGGAAAGATACGAGAACCTGTTTCCAATGCAACACTGTTGGACATATTGCCAGAGATTGTTCTAAGGCAATACCATCAAAACAGAGTTTGAACCACCAATTGACAGAACAAAGTTATTCAAAAATTCTACATTTGAAATTGGTGAATGTTTAAACAAGTTTTACAAGAAGAGAGCTAAAAATGACAAACAAAAATGGGTGGTTAAGAAGTCTGGAGGTAGTTCTAGCGATGATTCTGGTAGGTCAAAATCAGAGGAGCTATCTTCTGGCGATGAGTCTGATTCCACAAAATCAGGGGAGCCACAGGTTGTTTCAAAAAGTGAAGGGTCGGTTTCGACTGTGGATGATGAGAATTTTCCACCACTTCCGACTGAAAATTTTAAAAAGAAAATTGGTAAAGTTGAGATATCAAACCAATTTTATGATGATAAAAAGGTTTTTGATGTTGAAAAGGCCTTTAATCCCACTGTAAAACATATTTTTGGAAAAATGATTGATCGAAAAGTCAAAGGGGTTAAAGAGTTCTATGAGAAGAAAAGGAAAGGTAAGAAACCGAGTGATGATGAATCGGTAACACCCAAGGCTGGTCAGGCTTGGGTGGATATTCTCTTTGAATAGAAAAAACCTGACTTGCCGGAGATTCCAAGTTGGTAATCGTGGATCAGGAATCGGCATCATTCATAAAAATTGTTGTTTGTGAAATTTTTTAAAAAAAAGTGTTTAAATGTATACAGGTGATGGACTATGCCGGAACTCCCAGGTTGGTAAGTGTGGAGTAGGTATCGGCATTTATCTTGAAATTTACTTTGATAAGTTCATCGTACAAGTGGTATAGAGGTTTGTTCTGACATAGTGATTACTCAAGGATATTAATTTGAACTTGATGTAATCTTCATACAAGTGGTTGAAAGACAATATGATGAACCATGCCCCTACAAGTGGTAAAAACAAACTTATTTTCCGGAAAAATCATTTTGATTAAAACAAACTTAAGTGTTTTGAAATCTAAATGAGAAAATAGTTTGTTGAAAGGGGGAGTTCTGATTGTTTATGCCAAGTGGATGGCGAATTGAAGCGATTTGATATCGGTTGTCAATTTTTTTAGAAAACAAACTGTACAGGTAGAGTATTAAAATTTGTTTTCAAATTTCCTAAAATGTGTTTGCATTTTAGGGGGAGTAAGAAATTTTAGAAAATCCAAAAACATTTGAAAATTTGAAAAAGTAAAAAACATGATAAAATGAAAAATGAGTTTTTGTGTCAAAGAAGAGGAAATGATAGTACATCAGTGGGCGTTCACAACATGCTAAAGAATTGGAAAGTTATATATGTGATAAACAATCTCACTGATGATGTGTCAGTAGGTTTTTGCACATTTAGTAAATTGTGACGAGATATAAACCTAAATTTCAAACTTGCTTATATCGTGGGGAAACGTCTCTTGGATATATGGGTAACCCCCGAAATCTTGTTTGAAAGGTCCCTCTTTCTGAGATACTAGGTCTTTATGCTCAGTGATATCTGGGGTATTATCCCGGGACTTCTGATTTTGCGAAAGCAATGGCCTAGTCCCCGGAGAATACTTTCTGCTTGCTTGAAATATAGCGCCGCCCTCAGCAACTTGATGAAACAATAAAATTGATAGTCATTCCTGTTGTAATACAAAAGATCCTCTAAAGGGGACACACCAAAAGTCGAGCCGTCATCTCTCTGCTGAACGGAAGTTCTGACCTGAGCTCTCACGGTTTCGTACTATAATTTATTCCCTTACAGATATCATATGTGGTATATTCACCTATAAGACTGAATATTGGGATCTGGATACGGGAGTATATTCTGAGGTGGGACACGCGATTTAGTTTAAGTGCTTAAGACATTAATCTCGTATCTTGAAACAGTTGAACTTTGTGTGAAAATTTAAGTGGACCAGTATACTGACAATCTAGGTGAATTGTTTAGAACTTAAAATGAAATGAAGCTTAACGGTGTTGGTGATATGTCTCAAAAACTGATATGATCCTCTTACACAAACTCACAAAAATATTGTTTGTAAATATTTCTTTACTGCATTTCTTTTAATTTCAAAAATCCCAAAAAGATTTTAGTGTGTTTTAGCATAAAATTTTGAAAAAATCCAAAAAGATTTTCGACAACTGGTGTTGAAGAGCTGATTTTCAAAATTCCAAATGCTAGACATGATGACAATTGGTTTGGGAGAATGTGTTTAATAGTTTAAATCTTACAAGTGATCATCGAAAGTAAAGAAAATGATATTTCTTCAAGTGGTTTATCAGAGACTATAAATGTTAGATCATTTTTGTGATATTTACACGTGGTGTCTGAGTGTGTTAAAGTTTAATATTAGAAAACTTATGTTTGTGGTAGAGAATGTACAGGTTTGAGGAAGAGCCAGGTTCCGATACATGAGGACTCTGTGAGTT
Source organism: Helianthus tuberosus (assembly GCA_030545235.1). Taxonomy (NCBI): domain Eukaryota; kingdom Viridiplantae; phylum Streptophyta; class Magnoliopsida; order Asterales; family Asteraceae; genus Helianthus; species Helianthus tuberosus. The sequence goes on along the minus strand of CM060414.1, from coordinate 45,952,590 downwards.
TAACAAGCCAGGCTGCGATCCCAGCATATCGAAAGGGGGAGTCTGAAGACACTTAAAGGAAGGAGTATGTTGGTGATGAAAAGAAAAAAGAAGATAGAGATTGAGAATACTTACAGCATCAGATACTTCAAAGAGAAGCCCAAAGACTGATAAAGACTGAAGTTACAAAGACTCGACACTGAAGACTCCGTCAACATCCGAGGGGGAGTTTGTTGGTGCATCCGTCTGTCGTCTACGTCTTGTATCGAGTCTTGTATAGAATAGGTTAGATCAGGACACGAGAATCGAGAATATGTGTATTAGTGCTGATTCCGCTCGAAATGACATTCTGTCATTTCACGAGTCTTGTATAGAATAGGTTAGATCAGGACACGAGAATCGAGAATATGTGTATTAGTGCTGATTCCGCTCGAAATGACATTCTGTCATTTCAAGCGAAATCACATAATCTTGATTCCGCTCGAAATGCACATAGCATGTTCAAGCTGAACCCCATCACCTATAAATATGTGTCTTGGAGCGAAATCAGTATTGGTGTTCTTCCGGTTTGCAACGAAGTGCTGTCGAAGTGTCGAGTCACTGTAAAAGTCATTCAATCTATACAATCGACAGTTTAAAGTGTAATACTTGCTGAATTGAACTCAGTTTCTTAGTTTCCGCCTATGAAACTAAGATAAACTCTTCTGATAGACTCGTTCGGGTCCGAAAACGATCCTACATCAACATGTAACATGTTTAAAATACAATACAATTCAATGCAAAAGCAAAGGCGAGTATACAAGTTTAAGCATAAGTATAAGTATAAAAGTTTAAAATGAATCCACATGGCAACTTAGTTTATACAAGATCAACCTAACATGGCATGCAATATTTCTAGCCAATCCTCTGTTTACGCAAGAAAGTTTAGTTAATTCGACATGACCACAAGTTTAAGGGGGGCGGTGCGTTACTCCTATAGCGTTATACATGTCAAATGGAGGCTCGTGAATGCTAATGACTAAACCATATCACATAAGTATGGTCCACGTAAGCATCAAGTATCATAACATAGTATTCATGTATAAGGATTGTTTTGTGCATTGCATAAAGAATAAGTTTAAGTGTAGTTTAATAGTTAAACACGTTACACCCCAAAAAGTGGTAAACATAAAAAGGGGGTTGCGAGTATACTCACAAATTTGTATATGCTTTCCGATTATCCAATGTGACAAAGTTGATGAGGTTAGAAGGTTGAATATGTTCGTGTAGGGATTTAGAAAGTTAAAACACAAGAATATAGGTATTCGAAAGTAATCATCCTTTAACACCAAGTACTTGTTCTTGACACTATGAAACCTCAAGAGTTAATGTTTTCATGAGTAATATACTCATTAGAATCGTAACAAGTCTTATGTCTTAGATGATGTTATTCTAATATCTTGACGAACGAACACAAGTCCATCATCAAGGGTTCGAATAGTATATATATGTATAAGCATTATATGTATTTTTTAGTCTATTAGTCAAGCATGAGGTAAAAGATAAATCTTCATTTAGGTACCTCTATTGTGTCATAGAATTCACGTAGGAGGTAGGAAGAACAAGCTTCCATTTAGGTACCTCTTATGGTTCACCACTACTCTTGATGTAAAAACATACAAGGAGGGTCATGAACTAATATCAATACAAGAATAAGAAACAACTATACTAAGAGAAATCATCAAGTAATGTGGGGATTCTATATTGGACAACCCAAGTTGGTCTATAATCACACATTCGTCAAGCTCGAAGCTTGAACATGACTTGTGGGTTAAAACCCTAAATAAAACAGAAAGTATTTGAGGATTAACCTCTGATTTTGTATGTCTCAGCCCCGTTTTTAAGCTTAACTAACCATAGAAGTGGTTATAAGCATAAGGACGTGGGTTTGAGTGAGTTAGACTCAAGTTTAAACAAGGATTAGTAAAGATTAATGAAAACAGTGAACTTTGGAGCCTTTTTCCCGGAGTTCTAGGGACTGATTTGCTGTGAATCACCCATGGAATCGAAGCTAAGAAAAATCCAAGCACATAGGAAAAAGAATGAGCTAAAACGGACAAGAAACGAAGAAGATATGCTAGTTTTAGTGAAGGAAGGTGATTCTACTCGAACTTCAAATTGGCAGCTGCGTTTTTGGTTGATTTGAGAGTGATTAGAGTGTTGCAAAAGTGGTAGGGAGGCTGAGATTAAGTTGTATTTATAGGGGGGAAGGATTAGGGTTAAGTTGGTTGGCAATTAATGCAAGTAGTTGAGGTTTAAAACAATAAAAAAGGAATAAAGAAAAACTAAATGTTGCAAGCTGAATTGGCTGTGTAACAGCCATTAGACATCTTTATTTTATTGGTGAGACATATTAGATTTAAGTATTGAACAATTTAATTATCTAACCAACAAAACATCATGTGTTTTATGTATTAAACCATGAAGAAAGCAAGGAATTCAGCCCTACAGGCTTGTTCGATCGGTATTGGCAGCCCAATTAAGTTCCTTTATTTTTTTTTTGTCATCTTAAGTTGACATTAGTATGTATACTAATGTTACTAATATATGAAGTGTACATTACATTAATATTATTAATATTATAAGATCAGCCGCAAGTTTTCTCATTTTAAGTTTGATTCTTTTTTTAGGCATATTATAAAGTATAATATATAAGGTTAAGTAATTTATTAAATATAGCATATAGTCTAATGTTTACTTTATATGAAATTTAGTAATACGCTTTTATAAAAATAAAAGTATAGGTTGTGTATTGTGAACGTATAACCAAGTGTTTGCACGTATAGCATATCTAGAACACGTATTGATTGTAAGTTACGCATGGGTTTACAACGGTAAATGTATGGAATGTCTAAGCATGTAAAAATAAGCGAAGTATAGTTTGTATGAAATAATTAATTTTATTACGATCGAAGTCTCGGATTACAAGGGTACGAAACGAAATACGATAACAAGAATTACAAATTTCCCAAAAAAAAGAAATACAAGACGAGCTTTCTAATTAAGGAAAGTTACAAAAAAGCGGAGCGTTACAGTCTCCCCTCCTTTAGAAAATTTCGTCCCGAAATTTATTCAAGAGGAAGACTTAAAAGAGTTTTGGCAAAAGGTGATTATTAAGAATTGAGACTTGAAAATTTTGAAACGTAAAAAGTATGAAATTTTGAAGAATGACAAGATAGGTTTGCAAAGGAGTTCGTTTGTCTAAAATGATTTGAGGTACCAAATATAATTGGAAACGTATAGTTGCGTATATGGAACTGAACGATTGACTCTTAAATAACGAATGCAAGCATAAAAATGGCATATGTATTGGATAGACGAAAGTAGCGTGCTAAGAATGAAGTCTCGTCATGGATAATCGGATATAACGCATTTGTGAGTTGTTTAAAGTTTGAATTAGGTCTAAAAGGTCTGCAAAACACTGAATTTCGCATGGCACGTCTTACGAAAGTTTGGTAACGTGGTGAAGACACTTATGTATAGGAAGTACCAGCGACGTATCCACCATGTTTTGACCACATTACGTCCGTTTCGTATTCGGTGTCATGTTACGTTCTGTGTTTTACCATACACAGTAGTACACTCTATGGTTCTCATGAGCCAATCACTATAATCCCGTGTGCACCCGTGATTATTTTGATCGTCGCATGATCCGCATAGCTTGTACTAGTTGTGTATGAATCAGGGTATGCATAATTTAAAAATAGGAATGTGTACGTATAAGAATATAGTATAAGAAAGTCCATGCTTAAGTATGTATGGGACCCATGTAAGCGAATCACTCGGATTACGCTCGCGTACGGGTACGAATGAATGGATCATGAGTATGAGCATAAGTATAAGTTTAAGTATGAATTTGCACGTAAGTATGAGCATAGACATAAAACGTACGAGTAGTATGAGTATACGTATAAGCATGAAACGTATGAATATAAGTATAAGCATGAAACGTATGAGTATAAGTATGAATACGATTATAAGTATAAGCATAAAATGTATTGTTATGAATATGAGTGTGAGTGTGAGTGTGAGTGTGAGTATGAATACTAATGATTGCGTATATAGTATTAATCGAAACATAACAAACTTAAGCATGTAAAGGTGCTCAAAAGGTTGAGCATGTAAGTACGAACGATATAAATGAAGTTGTCGCGATGCAACGACTAAAACGTGTATGATGATATGCATGTATAGTTGTTTAAACGAAACGTTGAGTTTATCGAATCAAAGTTAGATTGAGCTTGGTTTGAAAGGTAGAATATAGTTTGCATATGTAAGAGGATATAAAGTCCTCATTGGTCAAGCATAATGTATTTTGTAATGAATGGAAATGCTACTTTTGTTTTAAAAGAGTTTACGTAATCCGAAGATGGTCGGTCCCCACGAAGTCTTCTTGCCCACGTGTTTTTAAAATTAGTGTAGGAAAAGGTTTTCAATAAAAGTAAGTTTGTTTCATTAAACAAGAAATTATGAATTTAGGAGGTTCTTGTGAAAACGAGGATCCTTAGGAAAAGAATTTTAGCAAAAGGACTTAGTGATTGTTAAAAGTTCTAACAAATGATTTGTTGAGGTTGAAAAGAGTATTTGGTAAAACGATCATATAACATCTATAAGATTTTATAAGTAATTGAGAAAGGTTGGTTTGATTTTGATTAAGAGTAGAAGTCCCTAGCATGATGGTATAATGTGAACGTGTTTTAGTTATTAAATCGGACATGAAGTTCATGGGCAAGAGATTCATTGGACCGATTGAATTGATAGGTAGCATTTCGTAGGGTTTGGAAATTTGTGAAATTAAACGTTTTAAGGCATGATTAAGAATCCCGTGTATATGAGTTAAGTGAAAGTAGGTTGTAGGGCAAGAAGTACGTTTGACAAAAAATGTATTTTGAATTTAATATAGGTAGGTATTTCGATAAATGATAAATGATTTAGGTATAAAACATGATCGGATTTGCATAATAGGATATTTTGAGGTAAGGTTTTGGTAACGATCACCTAGGTAAGGGAATCACCCCAAACTCGTCGGTGAAGTCGTTTTAAGAAAAGAAGGAGTGGAGCTAATCGTCAAGGTAAGGAATTCACTCCTATCTCGATGATATGCCTCCGTTTTGGTGTTACAAAGCATGTAAACAAAATTGAGTGACGTTTTGAAATCATGCATATGTATAAATGTATGAAAAAGATTTAATATGTTGTGTGTGTGTGGAGTAAATATCGAAAGTAAATTCGAATTTGAAAGATTGCATCGTATAAAATAAATAGTAAAACACATGTTTGATTAAAATTTAGGATGGTTCCAAAACGGAACTTTGACTAACCAAAGTGGTCGAAAAGTCTTTCGAATTTGAGGAGCATGATTTGGCCTAATAGGTGGAATACTCTCGCCGACAAGTCGGTTAACGGTATTTACCCTTCCGGTTACTACATGTCCCAAATCAATCGAAATTTCGAGACTTGGCGGGATTTATGAAAAATCGATGAGTGGAACTAGTCGACAAGGTGCGAGTTTCACCCCTAACTTGACGATTTCGTATCCTAAGTGTGGTTGGTACTCGTCGTGTCAAAATTTAATTTCAACACTTTGACGAGGGTCCACTAGAATTTGAAATTTGAATTTCTCCATCAAGGTGAGGATTTCACTCCTAACTTGATGGTGAATTTCGTGTAAAAAGAAAAGTAGATGGATTGAGAGTTGTTCACCAAGTTGTGGGTTTCACGCCTATTTTGGTGAACTCGTCTCGTTTGTGTAATATGTGTGTTGTCGGATTTAGAATAATCGCGTAAAACGCGTGAGGAAAAGTGTATATTAAAGATTAAACAAACAAGTATAACATGTCAAGAATAGCACAATAAAAGTGGAATGATGAAACAAATATTAACGCATAAAAAGTATGTCAAGAATACACATAAAGGATAAAACGATGAAACAAGTATTAACACATAATAAAAACAAGTATAGCATGTTGAGTGTTAACACATAAGTGATACATATGCTTACAAGATCAAAAGAGAATAAATAAAAGCAAATAAGATAGCATGCAAGTAGTTTCAAGTAAAACATACGAATAAAGCTCTAGAACTATAGACTAGGTTAAAGCATTCCTACTTTTCCTAATTCCCTATAGTTATGGCTCTGATACCTATCTGTCACACCCCAACCAATGGCGGAATCATCGGAGTGGGACTTGTTCAAGATTGCAAGAGACTTCATAACACTAATTGTGACAATATTTAATTCAACCATTTTCATTTCATAGATAAATTGTCAAAGCATTACAAGAAATTCGAATAACAACATTGTTCAACATAACATAACAAAATTTATACAACACTTTAAACCTAAACGTCTAAATGAGTATCTAGGCATCTTTGCTAATCCATTTTCGTAGCATCATCAATCCTCAACCTGTAACATGTTTAAAATACAATTTAATGCAAAAGCAAAGTCGAGTATACAAGTTTAAGCATAAGTATAAGTATAAAAGTTTAAAACGAATCCACATGGAAACTTAGTTTATACAAGATCAACCTAACATGGCATGCAATATTTCTAGCCAATCCTCTGTTTACGCAAGAAAGTTTAGTTAATTCGACATGACCACAAGTTTAAGGGGGGCGGTGCGTTACTCCTATAGCGCTATACATGTCAAATGGAGGCTCGTGAAAGCTAATGACTAAAACATATAACATAAGTATGGTCCACGTAAGCATCAAGTATCATAACATAGTATTCATGTATAAGGATTGTTTTGTGCATTGCATAAAGAATAAGTTTAAGTGTAGTTTAATAGTTAAACATGTTACGCCCCAAAAAGTGGTATACATAAAAAGGGGGTTGCGAGTATACTCACAAATTTGCATATGCTTTCCGATTATCCAATGCGACGAAGTTGATGAGGTTAGAAGGTTGAATATGTTCGTGTTAGGGGTGTTCAAAAAACTCGTGGCTCGCAGCTCGCTCGAAACTCGCTCGAAAAAAGCTCGAAGAAAGCTCGGCTCGAAATTGGCTCGATTGTAAACGAGCCATCTCGGCTCGACTTGATTTGTAAACGAGCCGAGCTCGAGCTTGGCCTGGCTCGGCTCGTGAGCTCGTGAGCTGGCTCGATAAGGTTTACATCCTTCATTTTTTGTCCCACATCGCTTAGAAAACAAAAAGTAAGGGAGTATCTCCCCTATAAAAGTAGGTAAAGACAATGGAGAAAGTGAATTAACTATTTATACTTGCATATTTAGCCATATGGTTAAATTAAATGGCAATTATGGCCCTTAGCCTATGAAGAAATTCATTTTTAAGGGCTTTTTAAGTAATAAATTTTGAGGTTCTTTGTTAGTTCGAGCTAGATCGAGCCGAGCCGAGCTAACTCGAATTCTAATCGAGCCGAGCTCGAGCCTCAAATCTCAGCTCGATTTGAAATTCGAGCTCGAGCCGAGCCAGCTCGAATCAAGTTCGGGCCAAGCTCGAGCTAGGTCTAGCTCGACTCGGCTCGTTTACAGCCCTAGTTCGTGTAGGGATTTAGAAAGTTAAAACACAAGAATATAGGTATTCGAAAGGAATCATCCTTTAACACCAAGTACTTGTTCTTGACACTATGAAACCTCAAGGGTTAATGTTTTCATGAGTAATATACTCATTAGAATCGTAACAAGTCTTATGTCTTAGATGATGTTATTCTAATATCTTGACGAATGAACACAAGTCCACCATCAAGGGTTCAAATAGTATATATATGTATAAGTATTATATGTATTTTTTAGTCCATTAGTCAAGCATGAGGTAGAAGATAAATCTTCATTTAGGTACCTCTATTGTGTCATAGAATTCATGTAGGAGGTAGGAAGAACAAGCTTCCATTTAGGTACCTCTTATGGTTCACCACTACTCTTGATGTAAAAACATGCAAGGAGGGTCATGAACTAATATCAATACAAGAATAAGAAACAACTATACTAAGAGAAATCATCAAGTAATGTGGGGATTCTATGTTGGACAACCCAAGTTGGTCCATAATCACACCTTCATCAAGCTCGAAGCTTGAACATGACTTGTGGGTTAAAAACCCTAAATAAAACAGAAAGTATTTGAGGATTAACCTCTGATTTTGTATGTCTCAGCCCCGTTTTTAAGCTTAACTAACCATAGAAGTGGTTATAAGCATAAGGACGTGGGTTTGAGTGAGTTAGACTCAAGTTTAAACAAGGATTAGTAAAGATTAATGAAAACAGTGAACTTTGGAGCCTTTTTGCCGGAGTTCCAGGGACTTATTTGCTGTGAATCACCCATGGAATCGAAGCTAAGGAAAATCCAAGCACATAGGAAAAAGTATGAGCTAAAACGGACAAGAAACGAAGAAGTTATGCTAGTTTTAGTGAAGGAAGGTGATTCTACTCGAACTTTATATTGGCAGCTGCGTTTTTGGTTGATTAGAGAGTGATTAGAGTGTTGCAAAAGTGGTGGGGAGGCTGAGATTAATTTGTATTTACAGGGGGGAAGGATTAGGGTTAAGTTGGTTGGCAATTAATGCAAGTAGTTGAGGTTTAAAACAATAAAAAAAGAATAAAGAAAAACTAAATGTTGCTAGCCGAATTGGCTGTGTAACAGCCATTAGACATCTTTATTTTATTGGTGAGACATATTAGATTTAAGTATTGAACAATTTAATTATCTAACCAACAAAACATCATGCGTTTTATGTATTAAACCATGAAGAAAGCAAGGAATTCAGCCCTACAGGCTTGTCCGATCGGTATTGGCAGCCCAATTAAGTTCCTTTATTTTTTTTTGTCATCTTAAGTTGACATTAGTATGTATACTAATGTTACTAATATATGAAGTGTACATTACATTAATATTATTAATATTATAAGATCAACCGCAAGTTTTCTCATTTTAAGTTTGATTCTTTTTTTAGGCATATTATAAAGTATAATATATAAGGTTAAGTAATTTATTAAATATAGCATATAGTCTAATGTTTACTTTATATGAAATTTAGTAATACGCTTGTATAAAAATAAAAGTATAGGTTGTGTATTGTGAACGTATAACCAAGTGTTTGCACGTATAGCATATCTAGAAGCACGTATTGATTGTAAGTTACGCATGGGTTTACAACGGTAAATGTATTGAATGTCTAAGCATGTAAAAATAAGCGAAGTATAGTTTGTATGAAATAATTAATTTTATTACGATCGAAGTCTCGGATTACAAGGGTACGAAACGAAATACGATAACAAGAATTACAAATTTCCTAAAAAAAAGAAATACAAGACGAGCTTTCTAATTAAGGAAAGTTACGAAAAAGTGGAGCGTTACAAATCATCTCCTTGGTGTAGATTTGGGCTAATTTTTCTACCTTGTAGTCTTCCCATATTGGCAGAAAATGAGCAGATTTAGTCAAACGGTCAACAACAACCCAAATGTTGTCGTGACCTGAGGGCATACGCGTGAGCTTTGTTACGAAGTCCATAGCTATACTCTCCCACTTCCACACTGGGATCTCGGGTTGGACGAGCAAGCCAGAAGGTCTTTGGTGCTCAGCCTTGACCTTCGAACAAGTCAGGCATTTCGAAACATAGAGAGCGATATCTCTCTTCATGCCTGGCCACCAGTACTTGTAGCGCAGGTCCGGGTACATTTTGTCGGCACCAGGATGAATAGAATATCGGGAGTTGTGGGCTTCGTCCATCAAAATCTGTCATAAATTGGTCCGTTTAGGTATCCAAACTCGGTCCAGATAATGGAATATCCCATTCGACTTATTTTCTAGCTGGGCTCCATCGTTGAGAATCCTTTCCTTCTTCAAGGTGCGTTCATTAAAACAGGCATGCTGGGCTTCGTGGATGAGGGTTTCGAGATCATATTGAGCTTGGATATTACGGACGCTGTGTAAATAACTCCGTCTGCTGAGAGCGTCGGCAAGGACATTTTCTTTGCCAGGATGATAACGAATCTCATAGTCATAATCGTTGAGAAATTCCACCCACCGGCGTTGATGCATGTTTAGCTCTTTCTGGTCAAAGATATGTTGTAGGCTCCTATGATCGGTGAAGTTCGTACACTTGGTACCATAAAGGTTGTGTCGCCAGATCTTTAACGCAAAAACAACTGCGCCTAGCTCGAGGTCATGGGTTGTATAGTTCTTCTCGTGGATCTTGAGCTGACGAGATGCGTAAGCAATAACCTTGTCTCGTTGCATGAGAACACAACCAAGGCCAAGGTTCGAGGCATCACAATAGACAATAAAGTCATCGTCTCCGTCGGGTAGAGTGAGAACAGGAGCATTACAAAGCATGTACTTGAGGGTTTGAAAGGCAGTCTCTTGCTCGGTACCCCAAACAAAAGGCTTGTCTTTTTGCATGAGAGAGGTTAGTGGCACAACGATTTTTGAGAATCCTTCGATAAACCGGCGATAATAGCCCGGTAGTCTGAGAAAAGAACGGACTTCTGACGGGTTCTTAGGCGTAACCCAACTCTTAACATCTTCAATCTTCGCGGGATCGACGTGAATACCTTGACCATTGATAATGTGACTGAGGAACTGAACCTCCTCCAGCTAGAATTCACACTTGGAGAACTTGGCATAGAGTCGATTCCCCCGAAGTAGCTCGAGAACCAAACGTAGATGTTGCGCGTGTTCGGCTTTTGACCTGGAATAGATCAGGATATCATCGATGAACACGATGACGAAGCGGTCGAGAAAAGGTTTACACACACGATTCATCAGATCCATAAAAACCTCGGGTGTGTTGGTTAAACCAAAAGGCATAACAACGAATTCATAATGGCCATAACGAGTTCGGAAAGCGGTTTTGGGAATATCCTCCTCTTGAATGCCTAACTGGTGGTAGCCTGAACGTAGATCGATCTTGGAGAAACACGTAGCGCCTTGTAACTGGTCAAACAAATCATTGATGTGAGGCAGAGGGTAACGGTTCTTGATTGTCAGCTTATTCAATTCCCGATAGTCGATGCACATCCGGAACGACCCATCCTTCTTTTTTACGAAAAAGACTGGTGCCCACCAAGGAGAGGTGCTAGGGTGAATAAAGCCTTTGTCAAGCAATTCCTGGAGCTGGCTTGAAAGTTCACGTATTTCGAACGGAGCGAGTCTATAAGGAGCTCTGGCAACGGGATTTGCTCCAGGAATGAGGTCGATGCAAAAGTCGATATCACGACTTGGTGGTAGACCAGGAAGATCTTCAGGAAAAACATTGGGGAATTCACAAACAACGGGGACGTCTTTCACCTCCTTAACTTCCTTTTTCTCCGCTACTACAATGTGTGCCAGAAAAGCTTGGTATTCCTTGCGGAGATACTTGCTAGCCTGTACACATGACATGAGCTGGAGTTTCTTCGGCGTGACTTCACCATAGACACATAGTTGATCACCATTAGCGATCAAGAATCGAATCATCTTATCAAAGCAAACAACTTCAGCATGATTTTCACGAAGAAAGTCCATGCCTACTATGACATCAAAACTTCCGAGTTGCATCGGAATAAGATCGATGGGGAAAACGTGATTATTGAGCTTGAGAGTACAATCACGAAGAACAGAGTTGACGGCGACAGTTCTTCCGGTAGCAACTTCAACATCGAACGTCGAGGGGAGATGGGCGCGCTTACGATTAAGAAGCTTTTCGAAATCAAACGAGACAAAGAAGTTATCGGCTCCAGTATCAAACAAACACGAAGCATAAATACCATTCACAAGGAATGTACCATTCACCACGTTGTTGTCAGCCTGAGCCTGGTGCACATTAATGTTGAAAGTTCGAGCACGAGCAGCTTGTTGCTGTTGTTGCTGAGGCTGCTGCAGCTGCTGCGGCTGCTGTTGTTGAGGCTCTTGTTTCACAACCCTATTGGGGCACATGTTTGCGAAGTGGTTGGGATCACCACACGCAAAGCAGACTCTGGCGTTGACCGCGAGTGCCTGAGCTGCTTGTTGGCTTTGAGGGCCAGGGAGCAGAGCTTGATGCGCAGTGGATGGTGCTGGCGCTTGTCGAGGACCTGTACGGCAATTTGTGGTAAAATGACCGTACATGTTGCAATGTACACAAAATCTGCAGGCAATCCCTACTGGGTGATGATAGGTGCACGTCGGGCAGGCAGGATGAGGACCAGTATAAGCACGCTTTGCCGGCGGTGCTTGAGTTACTGGTGCCGCAACCTAGCGGTGTTGAGCATGCTACTGAGCTGGTACAGCTTGGAGTGGGGCAGTGGTAGTCACAGCACAATTCTTGTTGCTGGAGTTGCTGTTGTTGTTCTTCCTCTTGCGATGAGAGGCTTTTGAAGACTGAGAGGCGGCGGTGGTTTCAGCAGTTGGTGCGGCAGTAGCTTGATGGAGATTCTTGGTGGTTTTATCCCAGACGCCAGACTTGACTCGCTTGTCGTTATTTCGGCGGAAAGCAGATAAGTCTCTTCGATTGTTGTTGGCTTTGAAGCTTGCACAAAATCTGCGACGCAGTCGGGTAGAGCTCGAATATACTTCTTGATCGCCATATCAGAAGTCTTGACTTGATCAGGACAGATAATGCTGAGCTGCTTGAAGCGAGCAGTTAAAGTAGCGTTGTCACCCTCCTTCTGCTTGATATGCCAGAATTCGTCCTCCAACTTTTGGCGCTCGTGGGGAGGGCATAACTCTTCCAACATGACGTTCTTCAACTCATCCCACGTCAAACCATAAGCTGTGTCGTTTTCGCGTTTGTTTCTCTCGGCCGTCCACCAGTCTAAAGCGCGGGACTGGAAGACCCCGGTAGCATTCAGAGTGCGGAGATCGTCAGGACAGCCACTGTGGCGCAGGGTGACCTCGATGGAATCAATCCATTGAAATAAGGCCGTAGGACCTTCCTCGCCTATAAATTATTTCGGTCCGCAAGCTTTAAACTGTTTGAAACTGAAAGCAGCCTTAGGGGTTTCAGTCCTGGATTCTTCAGACGATTTGCTCACATTCTCGTATAATTCACTGACGATCTGAGGAACAACCTTCGCCATTTTCTTAGTGATCATAGCGGCGAGGCGTTTGTCGGCGTGCTTTCGGCTAGCAGATTGGGTAGCGCGAAAACCAGATGATGACATTTTCTACAACAAACATCGCCATAGGACTTAACACAAATTTCGATTATTCCTAGTATAGTCTTGCGATTACCATAAAGCTCAGGAACATGTATAAACATAGAATCACATAGGCACATAAGCACATAATCACGTAGGGCACAGAAACACATAAGCATGTAAGGCACATAAGCACATGAGGCAGTCAGAATACAGAAACCTAGCTATATGTTGCACGTATTCCCTATTCTTCACAGCGCGTACAACTATTAATTATAGAGATTGCGAGCATCGAACAACGATAGCAAATAATAACCAGCGATTCATTAGCGTTTTGGGATAAATGTGTAGTGTGTGGTGCGTGTTGATCGAGAGCGAAGAGTACGATGCATTGGTGACTTCCAGCTTTTCGCTTTTTAAATCATAATCCAAAATACATAAATCACATAAAATTTCACATAAAAGCGACAATTAACAGAGTCAGCAATTTGCGGGCTCAGAATCGAACACATAGAAATTGAGAATAGATTGTCTTCGGCTAGATAGACTTCGACTACCCAAAGTGGTTCGACTATTCACAAGGATTTTAAGTGCACATTTTGGCCTTCGGGACTGTGCTCTCGCCTCGAATTTGGGCGATCGGCACGCATCCTTCCAGTTACAGTGTGACTTCAAGTCGTTGGAGTCCGTCGAGACTTTGGTGAGAGTATTGTAAAACCACATTTAGAGTAGAATGAGTCATCAAGGTTCGGGTTTCACCCCTAACTCAGTGACTACGTTCCTGCTTTTGTGGTAAAACCACGAGATAGAATAGAGGATTTGCATCGAAGTATGGATTTTACTCCTAATTCAACGCAATTTCTCTTAGTTTATTGTAAAAATAGCAATTTGAATGAGCAATCTGGTCGAGAGTTTGCGGTTTTCACACCTATTCCTAACCAGATCATCCGTTTGTGTGTGTAATCAGCCTTAGGCAAAGCTGATCTTGCGCAGAGCTGTAGTATGCAAAGTTCACGCAAGTTGTGTAGTATACAGCGAGAGATAGCGAGGAATGGCAAGCAAGCTCGTGCAAAACCCCTACCGGGTATGCACAAGTCGGTCTGTTGGTACTTAGACTATAGTCTAGGTCATTCTAAGACATTAACCCAGACTAGGTCGAGTCTTGCCTAATTCCCTATAGTTATGGCTCTGATATCAATCTGTCACACCCCAATCGATGGCGGAATCATCGGGGCGCGGCACTGAGCGAAACAGATTGTTCAAAGAAATTCCATAACGACTAAATTACCAAATAGTTTAAATATTATGTCCCACACCATAACCCATAAGATAATCTAGTTATTACAGACCGAGATATTCTTCAAACAAATAAACATGTTCCGACAACTCAGATTTTCAAATAAAATAGATTGTCTTTGTTTCTAGACTCTTTCCTAGCCTCGATTTCACAGCAAGCCAAGCATTCTAACATCTTAAGCACCTGCCACATACGTTAAAGTAAAAGTCAACACTCATAGTGTAAAGGTGAGCATTCAAGTTTGATAATAGCATATAGAGTTAGAAATCGTTTACGCGTAACCAGCACGTACACAGTGTGAAATGAAGCACGTAAGTTATCGACAAGATCCTATCAATACCTATGACTGCGGGTTGACTGCGCAAGGCAGTTCGTAATACACACTCACCACTGTGAGCCATGTAATTAATTGTCCTTAACAACCCCTGAGTGAACAGGTGCTGAGTCCAAACAAATAGTACTATCGTTGCTAAGGCAGGTAGACCGCAATCCATGTGTAAACATAACAAACAAGCAATCATTGAGTCACGTATACATGCAGTAGCGGTTAGCGTTAAAAGTATTGCGTAATGTGATTGATGTGATTTAGAATAAGTAACGTATGTAACACCCAAAAGTGCACAAAGCAAAAAGGGTTCGAGTATACTCACAGCGATTGGGTTAATGGATTGAAGGGAGCGCTAGAGCGGAATTTAGCCTGAACGGTTAACGATAGAATAAGCGAAAGTCGGTGCGTAAAACGGTGTAGGTGAACCAGGGATCAGATGGTAATCCGATCGGGTGGCAATCCGATCGGATGGCCAGTCGATCGGGTGGCAATCCGTTCGGATGGTCACCCGATCGGGTGGCCATTCGATTGGATTGTTACCTCGTTTGGTGAGGATGTGTTTGTGTATGATGGATTGTATTTTGAAGTTTTCGTTGTAGCATTTTAAAAAAAGAGAAGTATCTCTACCTTTCAGGTCGGTCGATCGGACGGTCGTCCGATCGGACAGCAATCCGATTGGCGAGGCTTCTCAGTTTGAGAACAAGTTCACAACAGGATGGTCACTCGATCGGATGGCTATTCGATAGGGTGGCAACCCGTTTGTATTAAACCTGTTGAAAATTTTCCAAGTCCCAAAACGTCACATGATCGGGTGGTCACTCGATCGGATGGCAATCCGACCGGGTGGCAATTTGTTTCAACGTTCTGATCGATGAATAGTTTGAAATACTTTAAGTGTGGGACCCAAGTGCAACCCGATCGGATAGCCGGTCGATCGGGTGGCAATCCGATCGGACGGCAATCCGTCCCGACTATCCGTTCATCTTGACACTTGACTCGTTTGAAGTTTTATAGCGCTAAATGAGATATTTTGATAACATGCTTGAACAACAAACCCTTAACCCGGCCCAAGTGACCCGACCGAACAGGAATCACCCTAGTCTTACCGGTTCACGGTTCGAGTCGGTAGTTCATGTTCAAACCTGAAGTCAATACCTCTTGGATAGAATTTGGATCTGGAACCGATACATCACCAAGAATGGGTAGAAGATCAAAACAAGGTCTGAATCTATCGGTTTTGAGTGCATTGAGTGTAAAAGAGTTGAAAGAAAGTTAGAAAACCATCTTTCAATCCTTTTCACCATGAATTCGTGTAGATCTAAGTGAAATCTTTGATAAATATTGTGGAAATCCTTTAGATCTGAGTTGTCCTTGGTGGAATGAAGCCAAACATTGAAGTTCATAAGAACTCCACGATGACATCACCCTTGAACACCTCAAATCCGGTGATTTCACGGTTAAAAGTTAAGATTCAAGAGATAGAAAGGTGTAGGAGTGCATGTAGATCAAGAAAGTACAAGATTTAGGTTGAAAACTTACAAGAATCGGAAGAAATCATGAGAAATGAAGGCTGGAGCGAGTTGGGTAGAGAGAGAGCTGTCAACATCAAGTGATGTAACATATGAGGGTATTTATAGGGTTTCCATAAAAGGAAAGTGGAGGAAGAGGCTGATCGATCGGGTGGCGGTCCGATCGGGTGGCAACTCGGTCGGGTGACAACCCGATTGGATGGCAATCCGATCGGATGGCCACTCGGTCGGTTAGCCACTCGATCCACTTGTCTAGTGCGATGGGTTTGTTGTTTCGATTCGAGTGTTAAGCGTTGCGATTCGAGAGAGCGATGCGATAGATTTACTAATCAAATTACTTTTAATCCAAACTACTATATCTAACATACAATCACTCTAAATAACTTGCCTTTAGCGTTTTCGATTCGATTTGCGATGCGATAGATTGCGATTTCGATTAACACCTCAACATAAACATAACATGCACATGTAACACGTAAATAGCACACACACACGTAAAATAATATCCAGAACACATAATTCGAGTTGCGATTGCGATAGCGATTGCGATAGCGATAAGCGATAAATCGATTAAACATGCGATTAATATGCGATTAAACTTCAATTATTAACAAGTACTCCACAAAATACAACTAATGCGATAACATAAATAGATTATCTACAAGTCAAAGAAGTCAAAATAGGAGTTGAGCAAGGAGTGACAGATCGCAATTAGTAATCTTGTCTTCCTTTGACTTCAATCTTGACTTTGACTTTGAGTTCCGAAACACGGGGTGTTACACTGCCAATCCGAGGAATGAACAAACTTTGGATGGGGTTTTCGGTGTAATCCAACTCCTAACTGCTTCAATCTTCGTGGGGTCGACATGAATACCTTGACTATTGACAATGTGACCGAGGAATTGAACCTCCTCAAGCCAAAATTTACACTTGGAGAACTTGGCGTAGAGGCGATTCCCTTGGAGAAGCTCGAGAATCAAACGGAGATGTTGTGCGTGTTTAGCTTTCGACTTCGAATAGATAAGGATATCATCGATAAACACGATGATGAAGCGGTCGAGAAAGGGTTTACACACGCGATTCATCAAATCCATAAAGACTGTGGGGGCGTTGGTAAGACGAAAGGGCATAACGAAAAATTCGTAATGGCTGTATCGGGTTCGAAAAGCAGTTTTAGGGATATCTTCCTCCTGGATTCGCAATTGATGATAACCAGAGCGTAGATCGATCTTGGAAAAACACGCAGCGCCTTGCAATTTATCAAATAAATCGTCGATTCGGGGTAAGGGATAGCGATTCTTGATGGTAAGCTTATTGAGTTCCCTATAATCGATGCACATTCGGAACGATCCATCCTTCTTTTTGACGAAAAGGACAGGTGCACCCCATGGAGATGTGCTAGGGCGTATGAAGACTTTATCAAGTAATTCCTGGAGTTGACTAGAAAGTTCACACATTTCGGACGGAGCGAGACGATAAGGGGCTTTAGCGACAGGATTAGCTCCAGAAATGAGATCGATACGAAAAGCAATATCATGAGACGGTGGTAGACCAGGTAAATCGTTAGGAAAAACTTTAGGAAAATCACGAACCACAAGTACCTTTTCCATTGCCTTATCTTTCTTTTCCTTCTCCAGTACTATGATGTGTGCCAAGAAAGCCATGTATTCCTTTCGGAGATACTTGCTTGCTTGAATACACGACATAAGTTTCAGCTCCTTCGAAGATACCTCGATATAGACACAGAGTTGGTCGCCATTAGAAAGAGATAAACGAATCATCTTTTCGAAACAAACGATTTCGGCACGATTTTCACAAAGAAAATCCATGTCTACTATGATGTCGAAACTACCAAGCTACATCGGAATGAGATCGATTGGGAAAACGTGATTGTTGAGTTCGAGGGTACAATCACGGAGAACATAACTGACGGTGACGGTTCTTCCGGTGGCAATTTCTACATCGAACGTCATTGGGAGGTTAGCGCGTTTACGGTTTAGGAGCTTTTTGAATTCAAACGATACAAAATAGTTATCAGCTCTAGTATCAAATAAACATGAAGCATAAATACCATTATCGAGGAACGTACCATTGACAACGTTGTTGTCAGTCTGAGCCTAGCGAGCATTGATGTTGAAGGCTCGTCCGCAGGCTGCTTGTTGCTGTGGCTGTTGCTGCTGCTGTTGTTGCTGTTGCTGCTGCTATGGTGGTTGTTGCGGCTCTTGTTTCACTACACGGTTCAGGCAGACATTTACAAAATGATTCGGGTCACCATAAGCATAGCAGGCTCGTACATGGCAGCGGGTGCAGGAGCTGCTTGGTTACCCTGAGGAACGGGGAGTGGAGTTGGTAGTGCAGGAGGAGCTTGAGCTTATTGACATGGGCCAGTGCGGCTGTTTGCTGTGAAGTGTCCATAGATGTTGCAGTGGACACAGAAACGGCAAGCTATCCTAGCTGGGTGATGGTAGGTGCAGGTAGGGCACAGAGGATGAGATCCAGTGTGCACACGCTTAGCAGGCGGTGCGTTGGTCACAGGTGTGACAACTTGACGATTCTGATTCTGGTTGGGTTAGACGGGTACAGCGTTGAGACGAGCGGCAGTCGCAGCACAGTTCTTGTTGTTATTACCCTTACGTTTGCGTCCTTGACGTGGTGACTTTGAAACTTGGGGTGCTGCAGTTTCAGTAGCTGGATTAGCAGTGACCTAGTGGAGATTCTTGGTCGAGTTCTTGAAATAGCGAGCCAAAACTCGCTTATCATTGATCTCAACTGCGAGTTGGAAGGTTTCCTTAATGGTAGCAGGCTTAGCTGCATGAACAAAATCGGCAACACAGTCTGGGAGAGCGCGGATATACTTCTTGATTGTGATTTCTGGAGTTGACACTTGACTAGGACAGATGATACTGAGCTTCTTGAAGCGAGCGGTGAGACCAGCATTGTCACCTCTTTCTTGCTTGATACCCTAAAACTCGTTTTCCATCTTCTGGAGTTCATGTGGGGGACAAAATTCTTTCATCATAACTTCCTTCAGTTCCTCCCAAGAGAGTCCATAGGCTGCATCGTTACCGTGCCTGTTGCGCTCCGTAGTCCACCAGTCCGGAGCCTTGGACTGAAAAAAATCCAGTAGCATTAACAGTGCGGAGGTTGTTTGGGCATCCGCTTTGTCGAAGAGTGACTTCAACGGAATCAAACCACTGGAACATCATGATAGGTACATCTTCGCCAGTGAAGTCTTTGGGACCACAGGCCTTGAATTGCTTAAAGTTGAAAGGCGATTTAGGCATGTCTCTCTTTGATTCAACGGACGATTTGCTGCTGACCTTATTAATCTCACTAACGATCTGAGGTATGACTTTAGGCATTTCCTTGGCGACGAGAGAAGTGATGTGCTTGTCATCTCTGCTTCTTTGAGCATTTCGGCGAGTGTGAAAACCAAGGGAAGACAGTGTCTGCAGCAGACATCGCCGTATGGTTTAAACGATAAAATCGAATCTCATCATACGATGTTTAATCAACATACTTAGTATTACTATTAGATAAAGCACAGGATATTCTGATTAGGCCGTCGATTTTAAGCTTTCTTAAAATCCTTGTGTACCCGGCAGCGGCACCAAAAACTTGGTGTGTGTCGGGTGTATTATATTTTTCTTTATATTTTAATCCCCTTTTAACACGTTAGTCAAGTTTTAAATGTATAAAACACAATATTCTACTAACACTAAACACACACATGGGTAAGTGCACCCATCGCGAGCGTAGTATAGCATTGGTAAGATATCGAGGTCGTCCAAGGACACAAGAGCTTTTAATACCGGTTTATCCTCAACGTCTACTCAAATCAAAAGTTTTAGAAAAGATTTTAAACATAAAAATAAAAACTAAAAATGCTGAAAAAAAATTAAAAAAAAAACGGGTAGATAAGATGAATCACTTGGATCCGACTCGCCTTTAGTGTAACCTTTGTTGATTTCCGCACTTTCGCACTTTTTAAGATATTATCTTAGTTATAGTAGTAGGTCCCTCTTTTGAAGGTGACATTACCCTCAACCCAGTAGTTTGAGTCTGCAAGGATACAATCCTAAAGGGTTGGAATATTGGAAGATAATTAATTAAGTTATTAATGCGTAATGTGGTAGGCCCCTCTTTTGAAGGTGACGTTACCCTCGGCTAAGTGGTTTGAGTCAGCAGTGATATAATCCTAAGTAGCCGGGTTAATGTAATAATAGTAGTTTACATATGAGGGGATCAAGCCATTCGCACCCCCGCCATCCAATACCAGTGGGTATTGAACGAGGTCCTAGTAAACTTGACCCAGGTCCTTGCAGGATCTACACACTGAACAAGGCAAGAACCTTACCAAACCATTCCCTTAACCCCCCGACCAGGTAGCCAAGATATCTCTATATAGACCGTAGAGATATGAATGGTGAAAATCTTTTATTTTATATAGACAGTAAAATAATGCCAAGACACCACGGACAAATGATAAGGAAGTTTCACCTTCAACATAAGAAACTAGTTATTAAAGTCATTAATACAAAACCAAATAAAAAGTGCGAAAAGATTAAAAATCAAAAGTATTACACTAAATGCTTGTCTTCACCAAGTGATGTAAGAGACTTAGGCAAACATGGCCTTCGATTGTCAAGAACTCTTACTATCAATCTTGGATCCCGAGACTACTACACACACTCTAGGTGGATGACAGATGATGGTTGTGGATGTGGGTGTTGTGATGGTGGTGGAGTGTGGGTGAAGTGGGAGAGAGGTGGTTTGCCAAGGGATGCCTTTGAAGTGAGCCAAGCACCCCTATTTATAGCCTGCAAAGAAGCACGGACACGACCCCATGTCCATCATCTTTCTCTTTCTTCATTAATTGCAATTGTCTTCATTAGGCTCCACACACCCCCGTGTTCACTGGTCACGGCCCCGTGTGAAGAAGCGAATCTGTACTATCAAGATTTGCAAGATTTTGTGAATCTTAGCGCTGACCACGACCCATGTTGAGCTGGGCACGCCCCCATGCTGGGAATAGAAGCTTCTATGAGTTTGTCTTTTCTGCAAGTGCCTGGCCACACCCCCGTGTCCGCTGGGCACGGGGCCGTGGTCAGCCTTCTGTTCCTTTGTTTTTGCTTGGGAAGATGTTATCGTGGGGTCGGGCATGCCACGTTTATTCCTTTTCTTGTATTTATGTTAGATTTGGTTGCATATTTGTTTCTTTTGTTCAATTACGCTCATTTAGTCCTGAAAATACAAAAGGAAGACAAAAGCACACTTTTTTCAACTTTAGTACTAAAAAAGGGTTAGCTTTATGCCTCATTTGATGTAATTTATATGTTGCATTTTACACACATCAAATACCCCCACACTTGAATATTTGCTTGTCCTCAAGCAAAACTCTTTATAATGTGGCTTACACGCCCAAATGGAATGGGTAGAAGAGAAGTTTTGGGCTTGTCTTGAGTGTCGGGAATACAAGATCTTTATTGGGTTTTATTTTTAGGCTATTTACAATCCTATTCGTTGTGATTTATTTAGAACGTTTCATAAGAAAAATTACTTATTTGGGGCATAACATGCCTCTTTAAAATTCCATTTATATACAAGTTCACATACCTCACGGAAGATCACTCAACACTCGGCCGAATATGTATTTTTGTGAAACACTCGAGACCGGCATGGAACTTACTCCTACCATAAGCTTGCCAAGCAATCGATCCTCCTCCTTTTTAACTATAAACCTTTGTAAATATCAAGAGGACTTGGGGAAGGGTTAGGCTTGGGTTAAAGGTAGGTGGTTTTGGGTTAGTGGTTAGTAAAACGGGCTAAAAGCGTAAAAAGCGTCGGTCATCATAAAACTTTTTGTTTTTGTGACTTTTATTCAAACAAAGCATTTTCAAACCAAGTTTCTTTGAGGAACTTGTTTGTTTATTGCTAGACTTCACTTTTTTTTTATTAGGAGTCGTCACAAGAAAACCGAGCTTTTTACTAAAATAAAAGGGTTTAAAAGAAAAAGGTTTTGGTGGGTAAAGGGTGTTTGTTTTGTGGGTTTAGAAATGAAAAGGTTTAGGCTCAAAGGGGTTAACTAGGGGGATTTTGGGTAGGTTAAAAAAAAAGAAAAATAATGGTGTTGAAAAGAAAAAAATGGTTAGTCCTAATAACTCCATCATTTACTTACTTGGGTTTAAGTTGGTAAGGACCGGGAAAAAAATGGTTAGTCCTAATACCTCCATCATTTATTTTCAAGAAACGAAAAATGAACATTTAGTTTAAAGATGTATATTTGTAAGCTCAATAAAGGCTCAAAACTCACTTTTTGTGGGAATGGGTTTATAATGTGATCAAGTATATATAATAAAATTTTAACTAGATTTGTCATGCCGTTTCATAATTATCTTATGTTGGTTCTTTTTATCACGACGCTATCGGTTGTAAATTTGTAAAAATATAACCTTTTAAGAACTTGTTATTCCCGAATTAAACCAAGACAAGTAAAAAAAACGAAAAGTTTTTGAAAAAAATTTGGGGTGATTAGTGGTTCCAATAGAGTTTTGTGTAAGACTTGTTATTAGGACTTGCAAAATTCAAGGTTTTAGCATCCCCCCCCACACTTAAATTACACATTGTCCTCAATGTGTCCCAAAAAATAAGTTTTTAGGTTGATTGAATGTGTAAAAAGGTGTTAAAACAAGGTTTTGGTGTTACTGTGCAGCTGGACACGGCCCCGTGCTGGATGAACATGGCCCCGTGGTCAGACTGCCAGCAATGAAAACTTACAGAAGGGGGGCACGGGGGCGTGTTGGTTGGGCACGGCCCCGTGTTGACAATCCGCAGTCTGCAAAAACAGGTTTTGGCTTTCGGTTCTGGTTTCCAGGTGTCACACCCAACCGATGGCGGAAACATCGGGGCATGGCACTGAGCGAAACAGATTGTCCAGAAGTTTCCATAACAATTATCAATACCATTCAATTTAAGTAATACGTCCCATACCGTACCTTAAACAGTAAAACAATTATTACAGACAAAAATCCAGGCAAATATTCTGTTCCGACAACTCAGATTTAAAATAGTCAGCAATTGTTTATCTGCTTCTAGAGACCCTTAGTTTGACCACTACAGACAACTATTTGTTGGGCTCTAAAGCTTTATTCTAGCTTCAAGTTCCTACCAAGTGTGCGTCCTAAGCACCTATCACATACGTTAAAATAAAGTCAATACATAAAATGTAAAGGTGAGCATACAAGTTTGATAATAGCATATAGAGTTTGAATTCGTTTACGTATAACCAGCACGTACACATAGAGAAATGAAGCACGTTAGTTATCGACATAGATCCATCGATACCAATGACTGCGGGTTGACTGCCCGAGGCAGTTCGCAATACATGATTACCACCGTAATCCATGCAAGTAATTGTCCTTAACAACCCCCGTGGGAACGGGTGCTGAGTCCAAACTATAGTACTATCGTTGCTAAGGCAGGTAGACAGCATTCCATGTGTAAACATAACAACAAGCATTCATAAGCCACGTATAACATGCATTAACGGTTAGCGTTCAAATAGTATTGAGTAGTGTGATTGTTGTAGTTTGAATATTTGTAACGTATGTAACACCCAAAAGTGCATAAAGCAAAAAGGGATCGAGTATACTCACAGCGGTTAGTGGATTGAAGGGAGCGCTTAGCGAGTAAGATTAGCCTGAATAGATTCGATGGTATAACGATAAGTGACGTTTTACACGTCAAATGGTGCAAAGTGTAGACGGGTCGGATGGTGGTTCGATCGGATGGTAATCCAATCGGACAGCAATCCGTGCGGATAACAATCCGTTCGGATGGTCATCCGGTCGGAAAGCGTGTCCGGTCGGATGACGATTCGAGTGGATTGTTTCTTCCTATGAGAAGAATGTGTTTGTGTATGATGGCTTGACTTTTGAAGTTTTTGTTGTAGCATTTCGAAAACATTGAAGTATCTCTACCCATCAAGTCGATCGATCGGGTGGTGAGCCGTGCGGATGACAATCCGTTCGGATGGTCATCCGATCGGACAGTGGTCCGGTCGGATGGCAACTTAGTGGTGAGATTACTTAGTGAAAGCGAGTTCACAACAGAGGTGTCACTCGATCGGATGTCCATCCGATCGGGTGGCAACCCTGTTAATGAACATGTTGAAAATCGTTTAAGTCTTTAAAGTCTTAGTATCTCATGATCCGAAGAGTAATCCAGTCAGATTGTCGTCCGATCGGATTGCAATTCGTTCAATACTCAAACTTTAGATGAGGTTGTTTATAGGTGGGACCCAAGTGTGATTCGTTCGGATGGCAATCCGTTCGGATGACCTATCTGATCGGACAGCAATCCGTCCCGGTTGTTCCGTTCGTCCTACACTTGGTCGTTTTGATGATTTGACGTTATGTCGAGACATTTTGACATCGTGTTAACCAACAGAACCCCTAGTTTAACCCAGATGTCCAACCTGACCAGGAATCACCCTAGTTCGGCTAGTTACCGGCTCGAGACGGTCGTTCTTGGTTAACCCGAACTCGGTAGTCTCGTGGGTAGAATCCAGATCTTGGGCTAGTACAACACTACGATTGAGTAGAAGTCTAGACCAGGGTCGGATCCTATCGGTTTTGAGTACTTTGGGTGCAAAAGAGTTGAAAGAAAGTTATAAACCATCTTTCAATCCTTTTTCACCACTCTTGTGTCGAGATCCTTACAAGGTCTTTGTGTAATCGGGTGCAAATCGGTCAGATCTCAGTTATTCTTGGTGGATTAAGGCCAAAACATGAAGTTCTTGAAGAACACATGATGACATCATCCTAGAACACCCGAAACCTAGTGATTTCACGGTTGAAAGTTAAGATTTAAAAGATAGAAAGGTGTAGGAGTGCGTGTAGATCACGAAAGTACAAGATTTAGGACGAGATCTTACCTGGATTGAGAGAAATCGAAGAAAAGGTGGGGAGCATGAGCTGTTCGGACAGTGGGTTTCCAAAAGTAGAAAGAATGACAATGACAGGGGTATTTATAGGGTTCCAAAAGAGGAAAGGGTTATCCGATCGGATGGTTCTTCGCCCGAATGACGATCCGGTCGGATGACATCCTGGTCGGATGACACCTGACCTGTGACATAGGGGCTATCCGGTCGGATGGCTATCCGGCCGGATGGCACTTGGCTCAATTGTTCGACGCGACGATTTTTGGCGTCTCGATTTCGATTGCGAGTGGCTCGTCACGATAGGGTTTCCTAGTCAAATTACTCTCAGTCCTAACTACTAATCATTATAGTTCGATTACGATTCGGATTCGAATTTGGTTGCGTTTCGAGTTTCGATTGAGTTCGATTGATTTCCACAACATATATATATAAACACGCACAAGTAACACATAAGGCACACACACGTGTATAATAACTAAATTAAGTTGAGTTGCGGTTCTTATCACGATTTGATGTCGAGTAGCATAGCTTGATTATCGATTAATTAACTTTATCGCATTGTTACTTCCTATGGTTCACAGTCGTAAGTCGGTTAGATATCGATTAACATACGTCGGTTATTGTCATTAACAACGCTTACTCCACATAATACATCAAAATAAAGAAACTTCTATAAATCAAATTCGTATTATCGGTCGTTGACTTTGACCTTGACTTTGACTTTGACTTGTGGAAACACGGGGTGTTACAGGCTCCCCTTGTTTAGGGAATTTCGTCCCGAAATTAGGCTGGAAGCTGTGCAATGCCGTGAATCACGTTTGAGAACTTTCTCTTTCTAGACTTTCTCTTTAAACAACTGCGGGTACTTCGCCTTCATGTCGTTTTCGAGTTCCCAAGTGAATTATGCGCCTCGTTTGCCTTCCCATCGGACTTTTACGATAGGAATGCAAGAGCGTCTGAGTTGCTTTGTTTGGCGATCCATGATTTCGACAGGCTTTTCCATGAAGTGTAATGTTTCGTTCACATGCAGATCGTCGAAAGAAACGTGTAAATCATGGTTGGCTAGGCACTTTCGAAGGTTTGACACATGGAAAGTTCGGTGGACGTTACTAAGCTCCTCCGGTAGTTCGAGTCTGTAGGCGACTTTCCCGATCCTTTCCAGAATCTTAAAAGGTCCCACATATCGAGGCGCGAGCTTTCCTTTCTTGTCGAATCGGACTACACCCTTCCAAGGTGATACCTTTAGGAGTACGTAGTCGCCAACGACAAATTCAAGGGCTTGCGTCGTTTATCGGCATAACTTTTCTGTCGATTCCGAGCTTTCACCAGGTTGTCTCTTACTTGGAAAATTCTGTCTGTCGTTTCTTGTAATAGCTCAGGACCGGTTAATTGCGAATGACCGATCTCGTGCCACACAATAGGCGATCGACATCTTCTTTCGTATAAAGCCTCGAATGGTGCCATTTGGATGCTAGAATGATAGCTGTTGTTATACAAGAATTCGACTAACGGCAGGTATTTATCCCAATTACCACCGAAGTCTATGACACACGAACGGAGCATGTCTTCAAGAGTACGAATCGTTCTTTCAGTCTGACCGTCGGTTTGAGGGTGGAAAGCGGTACTTAGATTAAGCGATGTACCGAGTGTCGTTTGAAACGTTTCCCACAGTCGTGAAGTAAACCGAGCATCACGATCAGAGATGATGTCACGAGGCGTCCCGTGATTACAAATGATCTCGTCGGTGTAGATTCGGGCTAATCGTTCTACCTTGTAGTCTTCCCGTATTGGTAAAAAGTGAGCTGATTTAGTCAAACGGTCGACCACAACCCAAATGTTGTCGTGGCTTGATGACGTGTGCGGTAGTTTGGTTATAAAGTCCATAGCTATACTCTCCCACTTCCACATGGGGATTGGTGGTTGTTCGAGTAAGCTAGAGGGTCTTTGATGTTTAGCCGTTACTCTAGCACAAGTCCGACATTTTCCGACGTAAAGAGCAATATCTCTTTTCATACCCGGCCACCAGTACCTATAGCGAAGGTCCTGGTACATTTTATCGGCATCGGGATGAATAGAGTACCAGGATTTATGGGCTTCGTCCATCAGGATCTGTCGCAAATCGGTCCGCTTAGGGATCCAAATTTGGTCCAGAAAGTGGAATATCCCATTGGACTTGCTCACCAGCTGGGCTCCATCGTGGTAGATTCGTTCTTTCTTCAGGTGCGTTCATTAAAACACGCATGCTGGGCTTCACGAATAAGGGTTTCGAGATCGTGTTGGGCTTGAACATTGCGAGTGCTAAGCAGATAGCTCCGTCTGCTAAGTGCGTCGACAACAACATTTGCCTTGCCTGGGTGATAACGGATCTCACAGTCGTAATCGTTGAGAAGTTCTACCCATCGGCGTTGACGTATATTAAGTTCCTTCTGATTAAAGATATGTTGTAGGCTCCTATGATTGGTGAAGATCGTACACTTGGTACCATACAGGTAGTGTCGCCAAATCTTTAATGCAAAAACAACTGCGCCTAGCTCGAGATCATGGGTTGTATAGTTCTTCTCGTGGACTTTGAGCTGACGAGATGCGTAAGCTATGACCTTGTCCCGTTGCATGAGAACACAAACAAGACCAAGGTTGGAAGCATCACAATAGACAATGAAATCATTGTTTCCGCCGGGCAATGTGAGAACAGGAGCGTTGCAAAGCATGTGCTTGAGGGTTCGAAAGGCAGTCTCTTGTTTGGTTTTCCAAACAAAAGGCTTGTCTTTATACGTGAGAGAGGTAAGTGGCACAACGATCTTTGAGAATCCCTTGATAAATCGTCGATAATAGCCCGCTAGTCCGAGAAAAGAGCGGACTTCAGACGGGTTCTTAGGCGTAATCCAACTCTTGACAGCTTCAATCTTCGCAGGATCGACGTGAATACCTTGGCTATTAACAATGTGACCCAGAAACTGAACTTCCTCCAGCCAGAATTCGCACTTGGAGAACTTGGCGTAGAGTTGGTTCCCCTGGAGTAGCTCGAGAACCAAACGTAGATGTTGCGTGTGTTCGGCTTTCGATTTGGAATAGATCAAGACATCGTCGATGAATACGATGACGAAACGGTCGAGGTACGGTTTACACACGCGATTCATCAGATCCATGAAAACCGCTGGTGCGTTGGTTAAATCAAAAGGCATGACAACGAATTCGTAATGGCCGTAACGGGTGCGAAAAGCGGTTTTGGGTATATCCTCCTCTTGTATACGCAGTTGGTGATAGCCTGAATGTAGGTCGATCTTCGAGAAACACGTAGCAACTTGTAGTTGATCAAACAAATCGTCGATGTGGGGTAGGGGATAGCGGTTCTTGATAGTTAACTTATTCAATTCCCGGTAGTCGATGCACATCCTGAACGACCCATCCTTCTTTTTGACGAAAAGGACTGGAGCGCCCCAAGGAGAGGTGCTCGGGCGAATGAAGCCTTTCTCAAGTAATTCCTGGAGTTGGGTTGAGAGTTCGCACATTTCGGATGGCGCGAGTCGGTAGGGAGCTTTGGCAATAGGATTGGCTCCAGGAATGAGGTCGATACGAAAGTCGATATCATGACTTGGCGGTAGTCCGGGAAGATCCTCTGGAAAAACATTAGGAAATTCTCGAACCACAGGAACGTCTTTCACTTCCTTCTTCTCTTTCTTTTCCTTCTCCGCTACTACAATGTTGGCCAAGAAAGCCCCGTATTCCTTGCGGAGATACTTGCTACCTTGCACACATGACATAAGTTTGAGACCCTTCGAGGTAGTATCACCGTATACACACAATAAGTCACCATTCGCGAGCGAGAATCGAATCATCTTGTCGAAGCACACAACTTCAGCATGGTTTTCTCGAAGAAAGTCCATGCCTACTATGACGTCGAAACTTCCGAGTTGCATCGGAATAAGGTCGATTGGGAAGAGGTGATTGTTGAGCTTAAGAGTACAATCACGAAGAACAGAATTGACGGTGACAGTTCTTCCGGTAGCGACTTCAACATCGAACGTCGAAGAGAGTTGGGAGCGTTTACGTCTAAGGAGTTTCTCGAATTCGAGCGACACAAAGCAATTATCAGCTCCAGTGTCAAACAAACATGAAGCATAAATACCATTCACAAGGAACGTACCATTGACCACGTTGTTGTCGGCCTGGGCTTGGCGCACGTTGATGTTGAAAGTTCTGGCGCGTGCGACCTGTTGTTGTTGCTGCTGCTGTTGTTGCTGAGGCTGCTGTTGCTGGGGCTCTTGTTTCACGACCCTGTTTGGGCACATGTTGGCGAAATGGTTCGGGTCGCCACATGCGAAGCAGGCCCGGGCTTTGACCGCGGGTGCTGGGGGAGCTTGTTGACCCTGAGGGGCAGTGAGTAGAGCTTGATGAGCAGGAGCTTGTCGAATACGGCAGTTGGTAGTAAAATAGTCGTATACATTGCAATGAGCACAAAAACAGCAAGCGATGGAAGTCGGATGGTGGTAGGTACAAGTAGGGCAGAGCGGGTGTGGCCCAGTGTATGCACGCTTTGCAGGCGGTGCATTAGCCACAGGCGCCGCTACTTGATGCTGTTGGGCTGGTACAGCTTGAATCGGTGCAGCAGTGATTGCACAGTTCTTGTTGCTGGAGCTGTTCTTTCTTTTGTTCTTTCTCTTGTTGCTCGATGTGGTGGGTTCAGCAGTCGGTGTGGCGGTTGTAGCTTGATGCAGGTGCTTCGGAGTTTTATCCCAGACACCAGCCTTGACCCTCTTGTCGTTGATTTCGGCGGCCAGTAGGTAAGTCTCCTCGATCGTCTTAGTCTTAGTCGCTTGCACGAAATCTGCGACGCAGTCGGGCAAAGCTCGGATGTACTTCTTGATTGTGATCTCCGGAGTCTTGACTTGATCGGGACAGATGATGCTGAGTTGTTTGAAACGAGCAGTGAGAGCAGCGTTGTCACCCTCATGTTGATGTATGTACCAAAATTCATCTTCTTGCTTTTGGCGTTCGTAAGGAGGGCAGAATTCCTCTTGCATGACTTCCTTGAGCTCGTCCCACGACAGTCCGTAGGCTGCATCGTTCCCTCGCTTGTTCCTCTCGGCCGTCCACCAGTCTAGTGCACGGGACTGGAAAACACTGGTAGCATTCAGAGTTCGAAGGTCATCAGGGTAACCACTTTGTCATAGAGTAACCTCAATGGAATCAAACCATTGGAATAGTGCAGTAGGACCTCCCTTGCCAGTGAATTCCATTTGCCCACACGACTTGAATTGCTTGAAGTTGAAGGACTTGGTGGTAGCTTTAGGAGCTTCGGTCCTCGACTCCTCAGATGATTTGCTGGCATTCTCGTAAACATCACTCACGGCCTTTGCCACACTTTTAGCGATGATGGAAGCAAGGCGTTTGTAGGATCGTTTGCTGACCCGAACGAGTCGTTCAGAGGTTGTCTCTTGCATTTCAGATGCGGAATAATAAGAAATGCAAGTAGAAGTAGCTTGTTCTTCTTCCTAACTGCTTGTTTTATTGATTTGAAACGATTTACAGCTCGATCTTCACACCGGCAGAGCTTCGGTGTGGAATTTCACATACATGTTATGAGGTCCACCCTAATGACACCTATATATAGAGTTTCTGGTTCGCTTATGTGTCACATGTCCATATAAGCGGACCAGACATGTTCAAATAAGCGGACCAGACATGTCCATATAAGCTGACCAGACTCCCTATGTCCCTATGAGTGGACCAGACTCCCTATGTCCCTATGAGCGGACCAGACTCATAAAACCTATACAGACTCCTGTTTTCTCGTATTTCATGCCCTATGCTATACAATACGACGTAAGACCTGATCCTAGACACCTAGATGTAATCAACAGATGTAGTGCACCAACAGACTCCCCCTCAGATGTTGATGGAGTCGCCTATACACTCTTACTGCAAAACTGTGTCTTCACATCTTCAATCTAGATCAGTCTCTGGGCTTTTTCTTCTTTCAATCTTCAGACTCCCCTTCTCGATTTACTGGCATTCTTTTGTTCTTCAGTAACATCTTCAGGACCGTTGTCTGATCTACACAGGCTTTCAGAATTGATTTCCAGGATCGAAACTTGGCTCTCTTCCAACAGATATTTTCAGAATATCGAAACCTGGCTATCTGCACAATCTTAACCCAGACATAAATTTTCTAATTTTATCACAAATCAAATACCTGTGTACCAACACATGACTCTCATAATCACTAAAGCAATCATAAAATTGCAATATCTCAGGCTCTCTCAAATATCTATGATGAACCACTTGAAGAAGGTTAGATTTAACGAAAACAGTTAGATTTACACAAACACTCCCCCTCAAATGCTGCTCATCATGTTTAGCACTCGGAATTTTGAAAATCAGTTTTTCAACATCAGTTGTCGAAAATCTTTTTGACTTTTTCAAAAATTATGCTAAAATATACAAAAAAATCTTTTTGGATTTTCTGAGAGACTAAAATGCAGAAATAAAATATTTATAGACAATATTTTTGTGAGTTTGTGAAAGAGGATCATATCAGTTTTTGACAAGTCACGAGTACCGTTGAGCTTAGTTACACATTAAGAATTAAACAATTCACTTAGATTGCCGATATACTGATCCACTTAAATTCTCACACAAATTTCAACTAATTCAAGATATGAGTTAGGTGTTTTAAAGACTTAAACTCATTCATGTGTCCCACCTCTTGAATATACTCCCGTATCCAGATCCCAATATTCAGTCTTACAGGTGAGTATACCACAGATGATATCTGTCAGGGGAGTAAATTATAGTACGAGGGCCGTGAGAGCTCAGGTCGATCTTTCGATACGCAGAGAGATGACGGCTTCGACTTTTGGTGGGTCCCCTTTAGAGGATCTTTTGCATTACAACAGCAATGACTATCAATTTTATTGTTTCATCAATTTGCTGAGGGCTGCGCTATATTTCAAGCATGCGGAAAGTATTCTCCGGGGACTAGGTCAGAAATTTCTTTCAGCAGAAGTCCCGGGATAATACCCCAGATATCACTGAGCATAAAGACCTAATATCTCAGAATAAGGGACCTTTCAAACGAGATTTCAGGGGTTACCTATATATCCAAGTAGTGTTCCCCACGAAATAAGCAAGTTTGAAATTTAGTTTATATCCCGAAAAAGTTTACTAAATGTGTAAAAACCTATCAGCATATCATCAGTGAGACTGTTTAACGCTATTCAAACATTACATTTCTTTAGCATACTGTGACTGTCTACTGATGTACTATCATTTCCTCTTCTTTGACACCAAAACTCATTTTTGATTTTATCATGTTTTTGCCTTTTTCAAATTTTCAAATGTTTTTGGATTTTCTAAAAAAATTTACTCCCCCTAAAATGCAAACACATTTTAGAAAATTTGAAAACAAAACTATACAAGAACATGACAACTGATATCAAATTGCCTCAATTCGCCATCCACTTGGCATAAACAATCAGAACTCCCCCTTTCACAAAACTATTTTCTCATTATGATTTCAAAACACTCAAGTTTGTTTTAACCAAAATGATTTGTCCGGAAAATAAGTTTTGTTAATTTTCAAACCACTTGTAGGTTAGGGGAATGGTTCATCATTTTGTCCATTCAATCTCTTGTATCAGGATTACATCAAGTTCAAACTAATGACCTTGAGTAATCACTTTGTCAGAATCAACCTCTTACCACTTGTAAGTATATCCAAAACAATTAATCACATGTAGGAATAAAACATCTACACAAACCATTTTACCAATCAAGATGCCGATTCCTGCTTCACACTTACCAACCTGGAAGTTCCGGCAAGTCATACTTAACCTGTAAAATGCTAACAATTTTAAGAACTTTTCATACAAACTCATAAAACATGAATGATGCCGATTCCTGATCCACGATTACAAACTTGGGATCTCCGGCAAGTCAGGTGTTTTAAGCAAAGAAAATGTCCACCCAAGCCTGGCCAGCCTTGGGTGTTTTCAGTTCAGAAGCAGTTGGAGTGTAAGTTGCTTTCTTTTTAGCATAAAACTCCTTTACCCCTTTTACTTTTCCATCGACCATTTTTCCGAAAATCTTTTTAACATTCCCATTAAACGCTTTCTCAACATCAAAGTTATCCTTCTCAGAATAACCCTGATTTGAGATTTCAGATTTTCCAGTTTTCCTTTTAAAATTTTCAGTCCTCAATGGTGGAAAGTTCTCATCATCCATTGAAGGAACTGAGTTTTCATCACTCTCATCAAACTGTGGCTCCTCTGATTTTGTGGAATCAGATTCATCGCCAGATTTTACTTCTGATTTCTTAACAACCCATTTTTGGTTGTCAAGTTTCACACTTCGCTTGTAAAATCTCTTCGAACATTCACCAACTTCAAATGTTGAATTTTTGAAAACTTTAAATTTTTCAGTTGGTGGTTCGGTTTTATCAACAACAACTTCTTTCAGTTTTCTAGAAACTCCCTGTTTTATGTTTGTCGTTTTCGGACAGTTCCATGCAATATGACCAACTTCATTGCATCGGAAACAGGTTCTTGTTTCTTTCCTTTGATAAGCTCCATTCTTCATCTTTTCATTAAGAAACTCCTGGTTTGACTGTTTCCAGAATGAGCTCTTTGCTTCTTCTTCATGGCTAGTTCCTGCAACATATGTCATTTTTAATTTAAAATCTCGAACATATTTCTCATTTTTATAATTTTCAGGTGGAATAAAACCAAGTCCTTTCTTTTTGTAGCTACGATTGTGGTTTGGTTTCTTTT
This sequence comes from Helianthus tuberosus, assembly GCA_030545235.1. NCBI lineage: Eukaryota > Viridiplantae > Streptophyta > Magnoliopsida > Asterales > Asteraceae > Helianthus > Helianthus tuberosus. The sequence continues at coordinate 45,918,652 of CM060414.1, read as the reverse complement.
GAAAACCAGAACCAGAATTGTAACCCTTTTTCTTGTTCAAACGTTGTTGTACTCTTGAGGTGTAAAGTTTAGGTTTTACATTAAGATTTTCATCTTTTATTTCAGAAATACTAATTTCTGTCATTTTGAAAACCTTTTTGATCATGTCAAAACGAACACTTCTTATTGGAAACTCTTTATCAAAATATAATTTGTCAGAATCATTCAAAGTATATACAACTTCAAATGTTTCATCATTCAAATTAGATTTTGACAACAAAAACTCTTTACTGTAAACCCTTTTTCCCGACGATTTTGAACTCTTTTCGGATGAATTTGAACTCCCGACTGACTGACACGAACTTTCGGACTCGGACTTTGACTCTGACTCCTCATCCTTATCCAACACCTGATCAACCACTCTTTTTATCAGTTCTGACTCATGATCTGTGTCGGACGCTGTGAACGTGACATCAATATTGTCCGGTAAAACATCGGTTATCTCAGATTCTAACTTAATATTGACCGCCTTTTTTAGTTCTTCCTCGTTAGGTTTTCTAGATGAGTACCCTTCCCAAATCGGAGGCGGACACTTATTATAACATACACCCTGTTTCTTACCAGTATCCTTTTCCTTTGGCTTTTTGGTTTTATCTTCATCTTTAAATGCCTCGAAACCTTCAACTGTTGGATAAATTCTATCCATTACGTAGTCACAACCTTTGTAACTTTGCAGCAATCTTCTGATTCTTTCATTCTCAGCTGCTTCATTCTCCAACTCTTTCTTTCTCTTTGCACATTCTTCTATGTACATGTTAATTTCTTTCTGCTTTGTCATCATAGTAGCATTCAACATCTTCAAAGCTTTCTCTCTTTCAGAGTTAGTCTTTTCCAGACTATTCACAGTTCTGTTCAATACATCATATGACTGTTTCAAATTTTTTACATCAAACAACAACTTTTCTTTCAACTTTTCTAACTCACTAAACCTCTCATCTTTCTCTATACATTGTTTACAAGACTCTGAACATGTAAGACAAGGTTTTGTGATTTCAACTATTTTCTCGACCTCAACTATCTTTTGAACTTCCACAATCTTCTCAATCACTTTGACTTCTTTCAATTCTTTTGCAGCTTTCCTTTCTTTTAGTTTCTTCAATTTCTCTGCAAAATAAAATTCAAAACTGTCAGAAGATAAATGAGATTTTCCAATGTTTATCTGTTCAACTTCTTCATCATCATCACTGCTTTCAGAAGAAACAGATTTTCCATCTTGACTCTCCTCATTATCCGACATCACATCCATCCACTCCTTCATCAACTCTGGCTTTTGCACAATCTGAGCAATAAAAGCTTTAACATTAGGATTAGCTGGAATGTACTTGTCCCAGCTAAAACCATCAGCTACTTGCACATCATCTTGATTAATAATGCCATGATAAGCTTTCCTGTTTGCATCCTCAATCATTCTTCCATGAGCTGTTTGAGCTTCTTTTTGTTGATGTGGTTGATGAGTGATTTGCTGATAAATGGTTTTCCTATAATAATCATCTTTCCCCGACGACTCCTTTGCTCCTCTCGGCTCCTGATTCTTGCACTCTCTTTTAAAGTGGCCTTTCTCCCTGCAACGAAAACAGACAACTTTAGATTTATCAAACCCTAAATTAGAAAGGTTTGCATCCAAGAAATCCTTTCTTCCTGTAACCAATCTAAATTTTTCTGCTCTCCTCAATACACTAGCTAAAGCCTATTTAATATCCATCAGTTCAAGTTCCTCTGCATCAATTTGATCATAATCTTCTTTTGTGAGCATCGGATTACCAATTCTTCTGGCAATCAATCCTTCATAAGACTCTAATGCAGTGACCAATAATCCCATATGATGCTTTACAACTTCTTCAGAATAATTTTGACCGTTTTGAAGATGTAGAGCTACATTGCACTGAATCGAATGCCCATTTCCAGCAGATGCACTTTGAACACTTGGAGGATTCACCGTTGAGAACCCACTAGTGTTGACTGATCCTTGACTGCTAGGTGTAGACTGATTTCCAGCACTAAATGCAGTTTGTATCTTTGGACTGACTTCAGCAGTTTGAACATTTCCTTTATAATACAATTTAATATCTTGTTGATGAGTTGAACTGTTCATTCTAGCAATTTTCTGCTGCTCCAGATCTTGTGCCTCCAGTTTCTCGATAAACTGTGCAATTGATAACCTTTTAAACTGTCCGGAATTCTTCAATATCATCAGATATGTACCCCATTCCTTTTGCGGTAACGCATCAGCAAGCTTTTCAACCCATTCTGCTGGAGTTTTTGTAATCTTCAACTATGACATGGTGCGTACAAGATGATAATATCTTTCAATAAGACTCTTTGTTGTTTCACCAGGCATGCACGTAAACAATTCAAACTCTTTTTTCAACAAAGCTGCTTTACTTTGTAACATTTCAGTGCTTCCCTCAAACTTCTTTTGAAGAGCTTCCCAGATAGAATAAGAATTTTCATCATGTTGAAGCAACACAAATATATCTTCTTTTATCGCTTGTTGTAACAAATTGATCATCATTTTCTCTCCTTTATAACTTTCCCTCTCTTGTTCAGTAAATTCAGAAATGATTTTATTAGCTCCCAATGTATTCTTTGGCCTCTCATATTCAGTTTCGATGCTTTCCTAAGCTTTTAGATGATTCGCCTGAACCCAATTCTCAAATCGTTTCTTCCACCCGTGATAATCCTCAATTCCCATAAGCTTCGGAGGTTTTTGCATTGTTCCGGTTTCATTTTCTGCATTCATGTTTTGAGCAATTGCAGTTGGAGTAGTCGATGAGGCAAATGCGTTATAGAACTCGGAATCCATACTGACTTAACACGTATTTCAAGGCAAATGTCAGAAGAGCGAACCAACTCTGAACAAAAAAAACGAACCAGAAAAATGTACTAATGAGCGAATCCAACTATGTCTGTTCAAGCGGACCAGACTTGTTCGTTCGAGCGGACCAGACTTGTTCGTTCGAGCGGACCAGACTTGTTCGTTCGAGCGGACCAGGCTTGTTCGTTCGAGCGGACCAGAAATTGTACGTTCGAGCGGACCAGAAATTGTACGTTCGAGCGGACCAGAAATTGTACGTTCGAGTGGACCAGACTTGTTCAATCAAGCGGACCAGACTTGTTCGTTCGAGCGGACCAGACTTGTTCGTTCGAGCGGACCAGGCTTGTTCGTTCGAGTGGACCAGACTTGTTCGTTCGAGCGGACCAGAAATTGTACGTTCGAGCAGACCAGAAATTGTACGTTCGAGCGGACCAGAAATTGTACGTTCGAGCGGACCAGACTTGTTCAATCGAGCGGACCAGACTTGTTCGAATAAGCGGACCTCAATTTTGACAGCGAATTCGAGCAGAAAAACTCAGATTTCTCCTAAACGGTTAGGAATTTGGATCTGAAACTTTCAAGGATTTATCTTGATACTATTTCGCACATGCTGTGAAAATTTGAGTGAATTCTGACCATGAAATCTTCCCGAATCTATAGACTGTACGTTCGAGCGAACCACATATCGAACATGTTTTGACTTGTTAAAACTTAGAATTTTGGCTTCAAACTTTCCAGGATTTATCTCTATACTATTGTGCACAAGCTGTGAAAATTTGAATGAATTCCGACCGTGAAATTTTTCCGAATCAGTAAAAGAAGGTGTAGAAGTGAGAAGAAATGATGAAAAACAGCTACAATCTGCAGAAAACCTCCTCCCAAGCTCTGATACCACTTGTAGGATCGTTTGCTGACCCGAACGAGTCGTTCAGAGGTTGTCTCTTGCGTTTCAGATGCGGAATAATAAGAAATGCAAGTAGAAGTAGCTTGTTCTTCTTCCTAACTGCTTGTTTTATTGATTTGAAACGATTTACAGCTCGATCTTCACACCGGCAGAGCTTCGGTGTGGAATTTCACATACATGTTATGAGGTCCACCCTAATGACACCTATATATAGAGTTTCTGGTTCGCTTATGTGTCACATGTCCATATAAGCGGACCAGACATGTTCAAATAAGCGGACCAGACATGTCCATATAAGCTGACCAGACTCCCTATGTCCCTATGAGCGGACCAGACTCCCTATGTCCCTATGAGCGGACCAGACTCATAAAACCTATACAGACTCCTGTTTTCTCGTATTTCATGCCCTATGCTATACAATACGACGTAAGACCTGATCCTAGACACCTAGACGTAATCAACAGATGTAGTGCACCAACAGCGTTTGTCCCTCTTTTCTTGATGAGAAAGTGTATGACGGGGTCCAGATGACATTGTCTGCAATAGACATCGTCACAGGACTCGACACATTGTATCTGAATCTCACTTCACACGTCTACTACTTACTAAAGCTCAGGAACACGCATATTCATGTAAACACATGACACATAGAGCACAAAATCACATAAACCCATAGGCACGTAGAGCACATATTCACATAACACCTAAGCATGCAAAGTACAGAAGCAAGGAAACACATACGCATTTAATCACTAGAGGCACCTAATCATGTAGTCACAAGAGACATATAGGGGCATATAGAGACACGTGGGGCATTCTGACTGCCTCAGGATATGAAAACCTATTATTCAAGTCTGTGATCATCCAAGAATGGCGTAGTATAAGCGTATATCGTAGTATGAAGTCGCCCGTTAGTTCAACGATTTGTCAACGTTTTGGGGCAGAAAAGCAGTGCGAGTTGTGTGTGTCGATCGGAGCGAAGGCACAAATCGATTAATTGTTCCAAAATTAAACACATAAATAGGTAAAAGCACATAAAACACATAAAATTGACGAATTATCAGAGTCAGCAGTAGCGGGCTCAGATTCGAAATACATAAAAAATCGAGAGATAGATTGTCTACGGCTAGTAGACTTCGACTAATCAAGCGATTCAACTATTCACAAGGACTTGTCGTCTACGTTTGACCTTCAGGACTGTGTCCTTGCCTCGATTCTTGGGCGTCTGGCACACATCCCGTTAGTCATGTCGTGACTTCAGGTCGTTGGAGTCCATCGAGACCTTGGTGGGAGTTTTGTAAAACGTGCGGAACAAGTCGTCGAGGTTAGGGTTTCACCCCTGGCTCAACAACTTCGTCCTTGTTTTTGGTAAAATAGAGGAGATTATTCATCAAAATATGGATTTCACTCCTGATTTGGTATAATTCTCCCGTTGAACAAGCGTTCGTTATTGAAAAAGGAAGAAGAAATCATTGATAAGTTGATAAAACAACATTAATTCAAGCAATTTAGTCGGGAGTTTGTGGTTTTCACACCTAATCTCGACTTTATCGCCTATTTATAGCTATTAGTTAGAGTGTAGTGATAGTGTAGCATAAGCGAGAATAGCGAGGAAATAAGCTCGCATAATCCCTACTGGATGTACTTAAATCGGTCTGTTGGTTCCTGACTATAGACTAGGTTTCTAAGGCAACGACCCGGACTAGGTCGTGTCTTGCCTAATTCCCTATAGTTATGGCTCTGATACCAATCTGTCACACCCCAACCGATGGCTGAAACATCGGGGCATGGCACTGAGCGAAACAGATTGTCCAGAAGTTTCCATAACAATTATCAATACCATTCAATTTAAGTAATACGTCCCATACCGTACCTTAAACAGTAAAACAATTATTACAGACAAAAATCCAGGCAAATATTCTGTTCCGACAACTCAGATTTAAAATAGTCAGCAATTGTTTATCTGCTTCTAGAGACCCTTAGTTTGACCACTACAGACAACTATTTGTTGGGCTCTAAAGCTTTATTCTAGCTTCAAGTTCCTACCAAGTGTGCGTCCTAAGCACCTGTCACATACGTTAAAATAAAGTCAATACATAAAATGTAAAGGTGAGCATACAAGTTTGATAATAGTATATAGAGTTCGAATTCGTTTACGTATAACCAGCACGTACACATAGAGAAATGAAACACGTTAGTTATCGACATAGATCCATCGATACCAATGACTGCGGGTTGACTGCCCGAGGCAGTTCACAATACATGATTACCACCGTAATCCATGCAAGTAATTGTCCTTAACAACCCCCGTGGGAACGGGTGCTGAGTCCAAACTATAGTACTATCGTTGCTAAGGTAGGTATACAGCATTCCATGTGTAAACATAACAACAAGCATTCATAAGCCACGTATAACATGCATTAACGGTTAGCGTTCAAATAGTATTGAGTAGTGTGATTGTTGTAGTTTGAATATTTGTAACGTATGGAACACCCAAAAGTGCATAAAGCAAAAAGGGATCGAGTATACTCACAGCGGTTAGTGGATTGAAGGGAGCGCTTAGCGAGTAAGATTAGCCTGAATAGATTCGATGGTATAATGATAAGTGACGTTTTACACGTCAAATGGTGCAAAGTGTAGACGGGTCGGATGGTGGTTCGATCGGATGGTAATCCGATCGGACGGCAATCCGTGCAGATAACAATCCGTTCGGATGGTAATCCGGTCGGACAGCGTGTCTGGTCGGATGACGATTTGAGTGGATTATTTCTTCCTATGAGAAGAATGTGTTTGTGTATGATGGCTTGACTTTTGAAGTTTTCGTTGTAGCATTTCGAAAACATTGAAGTATCTCTACCCATCAAGTCGATCGATCGGGTGGTGAGTCATGCGGATGACAATCCGTTCGGATGGTCATCCGATCGGACAGTGGTCCGGTCGGATGGCAACTTAGTGGTGAGATTACTTAGTGAAAGCGATCCGGTCGGATGACGATCCGGTCGGATGACATCCTGGTCGGATGACACCTAACCTGTGACATAGGGGCTATCCGGTCGGATGGCTATCCGGCCGGATGGCACTTGGCTCGATTGTTCGACGCGATGATTTTTGGCGTCTCGATTTCAATTGCGAGTGGCTCGTCATGATAGGCTTTCCTAGTCAAATTACTCTCAGTCCTAACTACTAATCATTATAGTTCGATTTTGATTCGGATTCGAGTTCGGTTGCGTTTCGAGTTTCGATTGATTTCCACAACATATATATATAAACACGCACAAGTAACACATAAGGCACACACACAAGTATAATAACTAAATTAAGTCGAGTTGCGGTTCTTATCACGATTTGATGTCGAGTAGCATAGCTTGATTATCGATTAATTAACTTTATCGCATTGTTACTTCCTATGGTTCACAGTCGTAAGTCGGTTAGATATCAATTAACATACGTCGGTTATTGTCATTAACAACACTTACTCCACATAATACAATCAAAATAAAGAAACTTCTATAAATCAAATTCGTATTATCGGTCGTTGACTTTGACCATGACTTTGACTTTGACTTGTGGAAACACGGGGTGTTACACTAGGCTTATGTAGCACTAATACTTAGTGCTTCCAAGCCTCGTAGGTACCTGTTTTACTTAAAAATACCACACCAAACCAAATAACAAACATCCTACCTTACCAAAAGTTCAATCATCCACAACACAAACTAAAAAGAAAAATGCAGGAAATTAAAAGTGTTAACGGAAAAGTAAATTGTTCAACAATGGCACGCAGGCCATGAAATTGTTTGTGAGAGATAAGGGGTTAACCTGTTACGTCCTTCAACCGTGTTTCATCACCTACCATCGCCTCCATCTCAATCCATATCGTCATCCCCGTCATCCCCTCATTGGCCCGCCATGTACTCCCGGATATTGCCGATGTCATCTTGAATTTCGGAGATGTTCCTCTCCATAACTCCGACTCGGGCGTACGTGTTGCTTGCCATATTGTAGGTGTTACGGGTGCACATGAGGTTTTCCTGCAACAAATCATGTAAACCTTGAAAATTAGGAAAACCACCTCCTTGAGAGGAGGATTTGCCCGGATCACCATGGTCCTGATACTGGTACTATGGAGGAGGACGGATTTTTGGAGCGTGAAGGACAAGAGCTTCTTGAGGGTTCCACACATGCCCTTGAACCGTTTGAAATCTGATTGTTCCATCACCTGCTTCATTTATAATCCCCATCGAGCGGCATATGACGAGATCCACCTTCCCCGACCACGGGCCCCTATGGAAGGACCTTGGCATCCCTTGCACGACAAGCTTGAAGAGGCGGTAAACCCACCCTCCGAAGAAGATAGGGGTCAGGGGATTGGCTAGTTGGTTCAAGTGCATTTTGCGTAGGAGCAGGTACGGAACATCAAGAGCTACACGGTTGTAAATGCAGTGAAGGACCAAAAGATCTCGCAAGCTTACAACACCAGTACTGTCATGTCATTGGCAGAGGGAGTTGCTAAGGACCCTATGGATGTAGCGGTAAAGAGGGTCCCACAACTGTGTGCTCTTGGTCTGGCTTGGGTTGTAGTGTCCTTCCCCAATCTGAGCCCATGCTGCTTGACGTTGGTCCGGTGGGAGCTCACGGAGACCACCCGTGTTCCCCTCATCTCCCGCATCCTCTTCAGCATATAACCCAATGATTGCCCCAAATTGTGCAATTGAAATTGAGAGCACATTCCCAGCACAACAAAATTCCACTCCCTCATTATCGAACGGCTCAGCTCTTGCCTTGAACGCCAATGTACTATAGAACTCCATGTTGTATTCATGGACCGAGTGGAGTCTAGTACAAAGGGCTGCCCTGAGTGGACCAGTGACGAGGTTGTTGAAGCGGTCGAGCTGTCCTACTGCATCTAAGGTTTCAAGGCAGACTTGTCGTGGGTTTTCTTCGGGCCTTGTCTTGAGAACTTCAGACCGGGCTTGAGCAGCCCACTCATTCTGGTTGAATCTCGTAAATTTCTTGGCCATCTGAAAGAAAACACAAAACAATTAGCACTAAACAATAAATTTTCAAAGAAAACTGAAAACAGCTAGCTGAACACGGCCCCGTGCCCGCTGGACACGCCCCATGTTCGCTGGAATTTAGCTGGATACGCCCCCGTGTCCGCTGAGCACTACCCCGTGCTCAGGATTCTGTTTCCTAAAAATGTGATTTTTCGTCCCGGTTTCGAAAACTTGAAAATTTTGGTCCAGTAGGGGCGGTTTTCCCCGAAAATGAAACCCCAACTGCCGTTTTTCCTAAAACAAACCGTTTACCCCTTCAATTTTATCTTTTTCGGTTCAAAAACAAAGGTTTGAGGTTTTTGTGAGAAATCAAGCAAATTTTCAAACAATTCAAGTTGATTTACTTCCTATAACATGTAACTAAACTACTACTAACAGATCTAAGCAAAAATTTGAGGTTCGATTCGGTTCAAGTTGAAGAACCCTAGATTTTTCCCTAAATTTTTGATGTTAAACTACATGCAAGTGATTAATCTAACTAACTATGATGATAGAATCATACCTTGACGTTGTTAGAAGTCGGAGGAACGTGAAAATCTGCAGAAATTTCCGGTGGAATCAGAGAGTTTTTGGGGAACGGGGCGTGTTGAAATGAAGAAATGAAGGAAAAAGGGGTTTTATCCCCGTCAGTTACGCGAACATGGCCCCGTGTCCGCTGGACACGACCCCGTGGGCGGGCAAAATTATATATATATATATATATATATAAGTGCACCTGTGAGTGCCCTGTTTCCCGAAATTTGGTTTTAGAAACCTTACCGATTTAGAAGCCTTTCCGACGTTCGCCAGTTACAAGATATGATGTTGATACTCAAACCTTCGTTTATTCTTCAGCAGCTTGCAGCGAGATTTCCTCCTCTTAATCCTCAATAAATCCTTGATAAGGCTTTAGCCGTTGGTCATTGACTTTGAATGGAATTCCATTCCAAGATTTAATTTCAGTTGTACCGTGTGGAAAAATATGGGTGATAGAAAAAGGTCCCGTCCACCTAGACTTTAGTTTACCAGGAAATAATCGAAGTCGTGAATTAAATAATAGAACTTGATCTCCTACCCGAAATTCATTAGGTTTAAAGTGTTTATCATGCAAAATTTTCATTCTTTCCTTATAAATTTCGGAGTTAGAGTACGTGATTTCTCAATTCATTTAATTGACAAAATCGATTTTTACCGGCAATTCCTATGTCTAAGTTTACGTTTTTAATTGCCCAGTAGGCTTTATGTGCGGTTTCTACTGGCAAATGACAACTTTTTCCATAGACAAACTTATATGGGGTGGTACCTATTGTTGTTTTATCAGCAGTTCGAAAAGCCCATAAAGCATCGTCTAATTTATCGGCCCATTCTTTTTTATTTAATCCTATGATTTTTTCAAGTATTCTTTTTAAACCTCGATTAGTCACTTCAGCTTGTCCGTTTGTTTGAGGGTGATATGTTGTTGAGACCCGGTGATAGACCCCATACCTTGTTAAGATTTTTTCAAGTTGATGGTTACAAAAATGGGTACCTCTATCACTTATTAACGCTTTTGGAGTTCCGAAACGAGAAAATAATCATTTTAGGAATCTTACCACGACTCTTCCATCATTTGTTGGAAGGGCTTTGGCCTCGGCCCATTTTGACAAGTAATCCACTGCCACAAGTGTATATTTGTTTCCTTTTGACGGTGGGAAAAGTCCCATAAAGTTGAGTCCCCACACATCAAAAATTTCACAAACAAGAATGCCATTTTGTGGCATTTCATTTTTGGAAGAAATATTACCTGATCGTTGGCATGCATCACATGTTTTGACAAGACTTTGGGCGTCTTTGTAAATGGTTGGCCAATAGAATGTTGAATCAAATACCTTTCATGCGGTGCTAGCGACACCATGATGTCCTCCGTATGGACCTTCATGACAATGGCGGGGAATTATTCTTGCTTCACTACCATGTACACATCGTTGGATGAGTTGGTCGGCACACATTTTGAAAAGATAAGGATCTTCCCAAAAACAATGCTTTACATCGGCAAAGAATTTTATTCTTTGATGATGTGGCCATCCTTTCGTGACTATTCCGCTAGCTAAGTAGTTAGCATAGTCGGCGTACCATGGTTCTTCTCGGTATTCCACCATTTCTAGGGACTCCGTTGGGAATTTTTCGTTGATTAGCTCGTCCCTATTTGCCTCCAAAGCAGGATCTTCCAAGCGAGAGAGATGATCTGCAGCGGTGTTTTCCGCTCCTCTTTTGTCTTTTATTTCAATGTCGAATTCTTGGAGGCGTAGATCCATCTGATTAAACGTGATTTAGCATCCTGTTTCTTAAAGAGATAACGAATGGCTGCATGGTCTGTATAAACTATCGTTTTAGAAAGAATAAGATAAGAACGAAATTTATCAAAAGCAAATACTACAGCTAGTAACTCTTTTTCAGTTGTTGTGTAATTTTCTTGTGCATCGTTAAGTGTTTTACTAGCGTAATATATTGGGTGAAAATGCTTATCTTTTCTTTGTCCTAAGACGGCTCCAACTGCAAAGTCACTTGCATCACACATGATTTCGAAAGGTAATTTCCAATCAGGCACTATCATGATAGGTGCATTGACTAGCATTTCTTTTAGTGTGAGAAATGCTTGGTTGCAATACTTATCAAAGATGAACGGAGCATCTTTTTCAAGTAATTTTGTTAGAGGTCTTGAGATTTTTGAAAAGTCTTTGATAAATCGCCTATAGAATCAGGCATGTCCTAGGAAACTTCTGATAGCTCGAACGGAGGATGGGGGTGGTAATCGAGAAATAGTGTCTATTTTTGCTCGATCAACCTCCATTCCCTCGCTTGAGATTTTGTGACCGAGTACTATTCCCTCCGTTACCATGAAATGACATTTTTCCCAATTAAGGGCGAGGATAGTTTCCTCACATCGGGATAGCATTCGTTCAAGGTTATCGAGGCATTGGTCATATGAATCTCCAAAGATAGAAAAGTCGTCCATGAAGACTTCCATTGTCTTTTCTATCATATCGTGGAAAATGGCCACCATGCAACGTTGAAATGTTGCGGGGGCATTACATAGACCAAAGGGCATGCGTTGATAAGCAAAAGTTCCGTAGGGACATGTGAATGTTGTCTTTTCTTGGTCTTTGAGTGCTATCGGTATTTGAAAGTAACCTGAAAAACCATCTAAGAAACAATAAAATTTATGACCGGATAATCTGTCTAACATTTGATCAATAAAAGGTAAAGGGAAGTGATCTTTCCTGCGTCAAGTAACTTGATGGCTTCATTTTTAACCACTTCTTGGACATTTGGATTTACTCTACGTTGTGGTTGTATTACCGATTTATAGTCATCATTCATTAAAATTTTGTGCGTGCACATGGAAGGGCTTATTCCTTTAATATCTACAAGCTTCCAAGCGATCGCGTTTTTGTGTTTTTTCAAAAGTGAGATTAGTTTATCTTTTTCTACACTAGTTAATTTAGACAAAATAGTTACAGGTAACTTACCATCTTTATCGAGAAAAGCATATTCCAAACCTTTTGAAAGTTCTTTGAGCTCAAGTGGTGGGTCTTTGGGAGACTCCTTATTTGGTTGGTCATTTTGATCAAGAACCAAAAAGGTTTGTTCTATGGCGACATCTTCTTCAACAAAGTGGTCAATTTCTTTTTTTTGTATCGGGTGGTTCATCTTCATCTTCAATTAGGGGGTCATCATTGCCGAATGGATATTTCATTGAACGCTCAAGATCGACACTTCTTTTGAATGCCCCTAATTGAATAGGTAGATTGTTTTTCTTCTGATTTTTTAAAGCTTCGTGGGTTTTTACAAAAGGTCGTCCCAACACTAACGGAGCGTCATCAAGGATGATGAAGTCGGTTGGGATTACCATTTGATTTGTTTGGACTAACACATCTTCAACTATCCCTGTTGATTTTACTGTATTCCGATTAGATAGAAAAATGAGTATTTGAAGTAGAGAAAAATCACTAATACTTAAGTTTTCGAAAATATAGTTTGGCATTATATTAACACAAAGATCTTTATCAATGGTAATATTACTAATAAAGGAATTTTGAAAGAAACATGGAACCGGTGTAATGTTAATTTCAAGTGGATCATCTTTTATTAGCGTAGTTTGATCATTTGTTAACTTAACGCTTACCATTTCGTCAATTTTAGTGTTAGTGTTTAACTCTTTTAAAAACTTAGCATGAGTGGGTACTAAACAATGATTTTCGAAAGAAGGTGACAAGAGATTAATTTCTTGAAAATTAGACTCTTCTTGAATTTTAATGTTATCGGACTCACCTTTTTCGTTGTTTAACTCATGTGTCGGTTTTTCACTTACTTGTTCTTCCATTTTTACCTCTTCAACTATCTCTTCTTTATTACAATTTAATTCTTCCCTTGCACGGGCTTCTTTTATACAGCGCTCGATAGTTTTAAGGTGTTCTATTATCTTTTCGGCTACGGGTGAGATAGTTGGTGGTTCGTCAAAGTGAGTTGAATAAGTATCATCAAAGCTTGAATTCGGAAGTTCGATTCTTGGCTCCTCATAGTACTCATATGAGGTAGATGGTTCACACCATTATTCCTCATTATAAGTATATGATGGATAAGGGTCATAACTTGGTTCTTCATAATACTCATATGAGGTGGGTTGTTCACGCCATGGTTCCTCGTAGTAAGTATATGAAGATTGAGGCTCATATCTTGGTTCATTAAAGTATGAGTATGATGGCTCATACCTTGGTTCATCAAAATATGAGTATGGGGGAGAAGGTTCATACTTTGGTTCTTCATAGGGTGTGAATGAAGTTGATGGCTCGTACCTGGGCTCCTCATAGTGGTTGTATAAAAGGGGAAGGTTGAAATAAGTCACAATATTGCACCGAATGAGGGTTGCCACAATAGTACAATACTCTTCCCAATAATCATCCTCCTTATAGTGGTAGTTGTAACCTCCTGAGTATTGATCCATAAGAATCACTCAGCATATCACAACAGAGTATCGGGACCAGAAAACAAAAATAAAAACGGAAACAGAGGCCGGACACGGCCCCGTGTTCAGTGAGCACGACCCGGTGTTCAGGTTCTGTATCTGGGCGTTTGAAAAAATGTAACTGGTTTTGTGCAGCACGGGGGCGTGTTCAGCAAACACGACCCTGTGTTTAGACTCTGTATCTGGGTGTTTTGAAAAAAATATGCAGCACGACCCCTTGTTCAGGCTACTGTAATGCAAAAACTAACTAAAAATGAAAAATGTTGCGCGCGGTTTTAAAAAGGTTTTTGAAAAACTGATTAGGCCTTCGATTTTAAGCTTTCTTAAAATCCTTGTGTCCCCGGCAACGGCGCCAAAAACTTGGTGTGTGTCGGGTGTATTATATTTTTCTTTATATTTTAAGCCCTTTTAACACGTTAGTCAAGTTTTAAATTTATAAAACACGATATTCTACTAACACTAAACACACACATGGGCAAGTGCACCCATCGTGAGCGTAGTATAGCGTTGGTAAGATATCGAGGTCGTCCAAGGACACAAGAGCTTTTAATACCGGTTTATCCTCAACGTCTAATCAAATCAAAATCTTTAGAAAAGGTTTTAAACATAAAAATAAAAACTAAAAATGCTGAAAAATAAAAGTAAAAAACAGATAGACAAGATGAATCACTTGGATCTGACTCGCCTTTAGTGTAACCTTTGATGATTTCCGCACTTTCGCACTTTTTAAGAGATTATCTTAGTTATAGTAGTAGGCCCCTCTTTTGAATGTGATGTTACCATCAACCCAGTAGTTTGAGTCAGCAAGGATACAATCCTAAAGGGTTGGAATATTGGAAGATAATTAATTAAGTTATTAATGCGTAATGTGGTAGGCCCCTCTTTTGAAGGTGACGTTACCCTCGGCTAAGTGGTTTGAGTCAGCAGGGATACAATCCCAAGTAGTCGGGTTAATGTATTAATAGTAGTTTACATATGAGGGGATCAAGCCATTCGCACCCCCACCATCCAATACCAGTGTGTATTGAAGGAGGTCCTAGTAAGCTTGACCAAGGTCCTTGCAGGATCTATACACTGAATAAGGCAAGAACCTTACCAAGCCATTCCCTTAACCCCCGACCAGGTAGCCAACATATCTCTATATAGACCGTAGAGATATGAATGGTGAAAATCTTTTATTTTATATAGACAGTAAAACAATGCCAAGACACCACAGACAAATGATAAGGAAGTTTCACCTTCAACATAAGAAACTAGTTATTAAAGTCATTAATACAAAACCAAATAAAAAGTGCGAAAGGATTAAAAATCAAAAGTATTACACTAAATGCTTGTCTTCACCAAGTGATGTAAGAAACTTAGGCAAACATGGCCTTTGATTGTCAAGAACACTTACTATCAATCTTGGATCCCGAGACTACTACACACACTCTAGGTGGATGATGGATGATGGTGGTGGATGTGGATGTGGGTGTTGTGATGGTGATGGAGTGTGGGTGAAGTGGGAGAGAGGTGGTTTGCCAAGGGATGCCTTTGAAGTGAGCCAAGCACCCCTATTTATAGCCTGCACAGAAGCCTGGACACAGCCCCGTGTCCATTGGGCATGGCCACGTGTCCATCCTCTTTGTCTTTCTTCATTAATTTCAATTGTTTTCATTAGGCTCCACACGCCCTCGTGTTCACTGGGCACGGCCCCGTGTGCAGAAGCGAATCTTTACTATCAAGATTTGCAAGATTTTGCGAATCTTAGCATTGACCACGGTCCGTGTTGAGTTGGGCACGCCCCCATCCTGGGAATAGAAGCTTCTATGAGTTTGTCTTTTCTGCAAGTGCCTAGCCACGCCCCCGTGTCCGCTGGGCACGGGGCCGTGGTCAGCCTTCTGTTCCTTTGTTTTTGCTTGGGAAGATGCTGTCGAGGGGTCGGGCATACCACGTTTATTCCTTTTCTTGTATTTATGTTAGATTTGGTTGCATATTTGTTCCTTTTATTCAGTTACGCTCATTTAGTCCTGAAAATACAAAAGGAAGACAAAAGCACAATTTTTCCAACATTAGTACTAAAAAGGGTTAGTTTTATGCCTCATTTGATGTAATTTATATGTTGCATTTTACACACATCAGATATCCATAAAAAACACATAAAAACACATAAAATCGAAGAATCAGCGGCTGCGAGCTTAGAATCGAAATAGAATGTCTTGGGTGTGAGACATCGACTACCCAAAGTGATTCGACTATTCACAACGACCTAGAGTACACGCTTTGGCCTTCTGGATTGTGCTCTCGCCTCAATCCGGGCGAACGGCACGCATCCCTCCAGTTACTGCGTGACTCAAGTCATTGGAATGCATCGAGACTTTGGTGAGAGTTTTGTAAAACCAAAATTGAGAGCGGAACAAGTCATTAAGATACGGGTTTCACCCCTAACTTAACGACTTTATTCCTGTTTGTGTGGCAAAACCACGAGAGGGAGGTGGAAAATCTTGTCGAGATATGGATTTCACTCCTGACTCAACGAAAATTCTCGTGTTAATAGTAAAAATTTGCGCATAGAGTGAGTGACTCTATCGAGAGTTTGCAGTTTTCACACCTAGTCTCGACCGAATCACTCGATTGTGTTATGCGAGTGTTTTTTAAAACAAAATGTGTATGTTGTGTCGGTCTTAAGAAAGGACATGTAATGTATAGCCTTAGGAAACGATGGGTTTGTACGAAGCTGTAGTGTGCGGTGTTCGCGCAAAGACGTAGTTTAGCGAGTACAAGTGAGAGTATAAAGAATATGCTTGTGCAAAACCCCTACTGGGTTCGCACAAGGCGGTCTGTGGGTGCTTAGACTATAGACTAGGTCATTTCTAGGACATCAACCCAGACTAGGTCGTTTCTTTCCTAATTCCCTATAGTTATGGCTCTGATACCAATCTGTCACACCCCAACCAATGGCGGAATCATCGGGGAATGGCACTGAGCGAAACAGATTGTTCAAGAAAATTCATAACAACTATTAATGATGATATATTTAACGTTCATGTCCCATACCATAAACATATAAAGTAAAAACAGTTATTACAGACAGAGTTTCTCAAAAACTAGCAAACTGTTCCAACAACTCAGATTTATTTAGTTTGTTTCTAGACTCCCTAGCTTGTTCATCATAGCACAACAAGCAAAGCATCCTACTCAACCTGTCACATACGTTAAAATAAAGTCAATACACAGAGTGTAAAGGTGAGTATACAAGTTTGTATAGTATATAGTAACGAAAGCATTTACGCATAACCAACATGTAACAAATAGAAATGTGAATCAAGTAAGCTATCGACAATGAAGTATGCAACCGACATGACTGCAAGTTGTAGAATGCGCAACACATTATCACCACTGTGACCATGTGAAGTAAAACCCTTAACAACCCCTATCCATGACAGGTGCTGAGTCCAAACTATAGTACTATCGTTGCTAAGGTGTCAGGCAAACAATCACTGTGTAAACATAACATACAAGCATTCATTGAGTTACGTATAACATGCGAGAGCGATTAGCGTTAAAAGTGTTTGTGTTGTGTGTTTGATGTGGTTTGATATAGGAAACGTATGTAACACCCAAAGTGCTTTTAAAGAAAATGGGTTTGAGTATACTCACAGTGCGTGTTTAACAAATAAACACTGTGTTGGATTGAAGGGAGCGCGTGGAGATTAGCCTGAGCATAGAACGATAGTGTAAGCGTTGAACATCGTGAAGTGTCGAATGGTGAGTCGATCGGATGACCATCCGGACGGATGGTCATCCGGAAGGATAACCATTCGGACGGTTGGTCATTCGATTGGGTGAGTGTGTTTGTAAATCGTTTTGAAACTTTGAAGTTTCCATTGTAGCATTTTGGAAAATGTGAAGTATCTCTAAATGTCAAGTCATCCGGTCGGATGGTCATCTGGACGGATGGCCATTCGGTCGGATGGCGATTCGAGTGAAAGTCTGATATTCTTTGAAGTTTTGATCAAATTGTTTAAGTGTTGAAAGTTACAAAAGACAAGTCACCTGGTCGAATTGTCATTCGATCGGATGGTCATCCGATCGGATGGCTATTCAATTGGGTGATATGTTGTTTGAAAAGTTTGTCAAACTTTCTAAGTTAAAAGTTTTAACGGGGACGGTGTGATGACGTGTCAAACAACGGAAACCTACCGAGTTTAGTCCAGTCTATCGGATGGGAATCACCCCATTCGATCAGACTAACTGTTCCCGATGAAGCTCCATGTTCAACCCGTGAATCGGTCGTCTTTTCGGTGGAAATCCATTTTCAGACCGGTTCTCAACTAGAGAATGAGTAGAGAGCCTGAATGAGCCTAGATTCCATCGGTTTTAAATAGAACAGTGTAAAAGATTGAAGAAAAATGTGAGAACATCTTCCAACTCTTTTAATCTTGTTGTGATTTGTGTAAAATAATGTAGAAATCCTTCAGATCTGAACAAATCTTGATGAGAAGATGTCATCCAATAGTTTGCATAAGAAACCGTGATGACGTCACCTTCAAGTAGTCCAAATCAGGTGATTTCATGGTGAAAACATAAGATTTGATGGAGAAGATGATGAGAAAGTGTGTGCTGATGATGGGAGTACAAGATTTAGGGTGGAATACATACGAAAATGGCCTTGAATCGAGAGAAAAGTGCTTGAAAGCGAACTGGGAGCGTGCTGGTCGAATGGAGCTGTCACATCAATGAACAGTGATGTGACAGGTGGGTATTTATAGTGTGAGAGAGGGAGAAAGGCGGTGGAACGATGGGTCGGATGGCCATCCGATCGAAGGGTCATTCGATCAGACGGCTTGTGTGTGTTGGTTTCCGACTTTCGTTTCATGTGTTAAGCGTTGCGTTATGGCGAGTTACCAGTGAGCGTTGCGATGAGATAAACATATAACATTTAAACAAGTAGTTACACAAATAACATAACACATAAATGCATAAAAGTAAATATGCGTTTCGAGTTGCGATGCGATAGTTCTGCGATTGCGTTCACGTGTAACATCCCAAATCATATGTATAAGGCACACACAAGTAAAGCACATAATAACACACATAGAACAATACCAAGAACTGCGTTTCGAGTTTGAGTTGCATTGTGATTGCGTTTTGTATAAACATGCAATAAAGTGCGTTTAAATAGTATGCGTTTGTAAATAGCGTTTAGCATGCGATAACTGTGTTTTTAAAACTAGTCAATTAAGCAAGAAATAAGCAATAATTAAGCAAGAATTGATAGATACAAGTAATGTCATGTCTTGACCTTGACTTTGACTTTGACTTGTACTTTGACTTTGACTTTCCGAGAAGTCAGGTTGTTACAGCGGTGGTCTTGGCTGGGAGACAAGTTAAAAGAGTATGAAACAAAAATTTCATTGGCGGAGGGAAGTTTGGTTTGTACATAGTAACTTCCTTTAATTGTGCATCATACCCTCTTTCAATGAAGTTCAGGTTTTTCAAAGTTGGTCTTACCTCCCAAGTCGTCCAAATCGAATGTTGTGGAAATTGTAGATGGAGAAATTCGTACCACACTTTTCCCGACCTTAGATGTGATGCCAACTGGATTATTATCTTCAGACTCTATTTCAGCATTAAACCAAAATTGTTGGAGTGTTTTCGTATGAACAGGAGCATCAGCAGTAAGGATTGATTTGTATTTTGATGACGTTAAAAGGTCAGTTATTGAGTGAAAGCTGGTCTTTTTGCTGGTTTTCTCGAAGATGGGGAGGTAGTTGTGAGGGTTTTTTATGTTCAGAGACATGATCAAAGAAGAAGGTGATTTGGGGATGAAACAGGGATTAGGTTGGAGGGTTTTTAATATGTTGGAAACTGCTTTTGAGAATTTTGAATTCGAGACGGCAGTGGTAGAATCTCGATAAAGGGATGAAACAACTTTTATATAGAGAGAAAAAGTGAAGGCTACGTGGCAGTTGTTACAAATATCTGATGGCTAAGATCTGTCCACGTCAGAACCTCTCTTGTGAGAACCGATGACAGTTGTTTGGAAACCTCTCTTGGGAACAATGTGAGTCAAACAGTCATTAGATAAATAGAAGTTATGAGAACAGACGATAACTTTCAGCAGTGTTTTTGTTTTTAGCTAACATATGTCCACGTCAGAACCTCTCTTGTGTACCTGTCAATAAAAACTATCAAAACTATCAACATTATCAACACTTGTTTCTTCATAATCAAGTTGGGAACAGTGTGAGTCAAACACTCGTTAGATAAACAGAAGTTATAAGAATAGACATTAACTTTCAGCAGTGGTTTTATTTTTAGCTAACATCTGTCCACGTCAGAACCTCTCTTGTGATAATGGATGACAGTCAGCAGTGTAGTAAATCAACAGTCATTAGGATTAACAGAAGTTATGACAACAGACGGTACCTTTCAGCGGTGGATGTATTTTTAGGCAAGCAGATGTTTCAAAAACAATTGTTTTCAACAGTTGTAACTCAATAGTCGTTAGTCTAACATCTGCTATTAGCCTAACCACTGTTAGTATCAAAAACTATGTTGAGCATTTTAAGATTGAATATCATCTATTGTTTGTTAACATCTGTTGGCCCATAGCAGACCTTTGCATCTTCATACATTTATTCATCAGCAGATACTCTCTTTTGTCACACTTTAGCTACAACAAAGATTAATAGTAATAAAATTTATTCACTTATTCAGTAGTGGTAAATCAACAATCGTTAGGATACACAGTTGTTTCATAAGAATGTTCGAATATATGATAACAACAGCATGCTTATACAAAGGTCTATAATTACAATTTCAAATACCGTGCAACATCTAATCTAATGGACTAACAAACTCCCAACATCTGCTATTAACCTAACCGCTGTTACTATAAAAACCTTTTTGTTGGCTCAACATATTTTGAATATCATCTGCTGTTCTTTAACATCTGCTCTCCCATACAGACCTTTCCTTCTTCAATCTTTCATCATCAGCAGATGTTCTCTTTTACCAGACTTTAACTACAACAGACCTTTTACAACTCCAAATATTGACTCTCTGTAATTTACAGGAGCAAATTCTTCAAAAAACTGCTAACGCTTGATCAAATTTTATACCTTGTTTTATCTTTGCACTCATCCTGTTCACCATTAAACCAACCATTGATCCTATTAAACCTTTGTTGACTTACCAAACATCTGTTCACGCACAATTCAACATCAACATAATCTAAATGAAACTCAAACACTAAATAAGTAAAAGTAAATAGCAACAACACAGATTCATAAGATTAAAATTTATTCATTTATTCATGACATTAAAAGACCAATAATTACATAACATACTGAACAACTAACTTTCAAATCAAACAATAACAACAAGAATTAAGAAATTTTAGCTTCAACTCCATAGATTGCTGAACCTCTCGATGTATGTCCTTCAGCATCGCCATGAACTCCACGTATCTATCACCGCACTCTATATTACTGACAACACAAAGCTCACGAACGTGAGTTGAAGGCATCCGCGTCAGATTTCTGGAAACCTGCTCTCTCGTGAACAGGCCAACTTGCAGTCCATCAAAACATATCTTTAGCTCTCGAAGAGTAGCCCTATCCTCATACACCTGTTCCTCAATTTTCCTGATCAAACGTTGCTTTAAATCATATGATTTTACAGAAGTGTATGACGCCATTTCAATAAACTATATTACTCGACTTTCCTGAAAGTATGATATCTTCGTAGGAAAACATGATGAAAAACTGGTGAAGTGCCAATGAGTTTATATACTGAAATATCTAACAGTGAAAGAAATCACACTTCAACTCATTGTACATTTAATAATCTAATCAATAAAAACGTGTAGATTTAATATAAACATATTAATGTATATTTCAAAACAGCAGTCTTCTAATGCAAAAACCTTTTCAAACCCCAACTTTTATGGGAAAACTATAAAATTAAATATCAAGAAACCCAAGTGACAAATTTTAGAACTTCAAAGAAAAAAAAGCAGATTATCATAATTACAATTAACCTCTTCATTTACCATATAGACGCGTTTTTAAACACTATAAAAGACCGATGATTACTTTTGATTCAAAACATCAACAAATTGTCTTACAAATCACTGTCTGTCAAAAATTGTTCCGAATCAGAAAATCCAACAAAAATCTGCATGGCAAACTTCAGCTTCTACCACTGGTCAGACACCAGCGATGTTAAAACACAATTCTCGATATGGTCACTCAAAGAAAAAAGAACAGACGAAGAACTAAACAGGAAAGTCGACATAATCAATGACACTAATTACAATAAAACCTGGAACAAGTCCTCCACTCTCATCCATCTGATTTCCAGAAGAATGCAGAAGAGTTTCTGACACAACTACTAAAACAGGATCAGAAAATCTACAACATGCTAACTGATCTGAAAAACAAAAGAGAACATGAAATCACATGGAGAAAGGCCATAGTCTATGAAATCATAGCAAGTGTTAACTCTAGTGTGTAATAGTTTATGAATATTTCAGTAAATTTTTATTTTTCTATGTATGTTTGTTTAATTTAATAATCTCAATATGCATCTTAACATCATTGTTAAATGTCACCGTCAATAAAAACTATCAACATTATCAACACTTGTTTCTTCATAATCAAATTAAACTACAGGTAATCAAAATAAGAAACAAACCTAAAATGCAAAGGTCTCCTCTCAACGAAGGTAGCACATATAACTTTTCACGATATTGCACCAATCTACACTTTGTATAAAAGAAGAAAATCTCACTGAGATAAGAAAAGCTGAGTTTTGATTTAACGATGTGTGAACAATGCAACTCTCCCATCAAAGAAGGTAACACATGCAACTTTTCACAATGTTGCAATAATGATATTGCAACATCCATGTTGAAAGTTTGATGTGTGAAGGGAAGCTTCATTAAAACGACGATGTTGGAACAATGATACTGGAACGATAATATGTCAACAGAATCACCAAATGTTCGAACAAAGAAGTGTAATCGGAGATTAGCCAGCTTAATCATGAGAGCTATGCATTTGAGAGAGAGATACGCTCGCAGATACGCTCGGTCTCATGTGCCACAAATCTTTCCCAGGATTCAAATCCTTACCTGAACTAAAATTGTTAATCTCCACTGACACTCAGCTCTAATTCGATAATCGGAATGAATTCAAATTTCAAAATACAAAAGCAGAGAACAGGAGAGTGGAAATATGAAGAGTGAAATGAGAAAAAAAAAACCTTTATATAAGAAGATGATTGACAGAAGTGAGTGAGTGACATGCATTAATTGCAAATTACCTATTCTCAGGCATTTTGAATTTGAAATTACCAGCAACTAAACATCTGCTGAGGTATAGCATCATATGAACCTTCAACCGCTGCTGTTTTTAAACTATGGACGGATATGAGCAGAGGTTTGAGATCAGACTTTTAGATAGATTTTAAAATGATTTTATATATTAGGCTTTATGATGCAGTAATGATATAAGAAAAACATTGTTGGACAGCCTCTCTGGCTGCCACATCAGCTTTTCTTATGTCACTCAGATTTCTCCTTTTATAGTAAAGATAGATAGTTAATGATGGGCCCTTTGTTTCTTGCCATGTTTCAAGCTATAGGATAATTATAGAGTCAACAATTGTCACAGTCAATGTTTTGGTTTATGTTATATTGAATTTAATGAAAACTAGCGAGATTCCTCCGTGCTTCGCGACGGGAACTCAATAGGTTTCAGTTCGATTCATTATGGTATTAACACTCATTATAGTAATCAAAAGAGGAAACCGTACATCGATCGAATACAATGAAAACGAATATCGATACCAGTACTAACGTTGTTTAGTTGATATCGGTTTGGTGCGTTCTATGTTTATTTTTTCCAACATTGGGATATAAATTTTATTGAAAACGAATATTATGCCGCTATCATACCAAATTGAACTGAAACTGACTGAACACCATATTTATCGAACCAGTAGTTATTTTCATCGTTTTTGCTTTCTGTAACTGAGACTGTATTGTTTTCAACTTTTCATATTGTGCCGAACCGAACAAAACAACATTAGGATTGGCATGTATTCTTCTTTTATGGTTTCTTGTTTGCCAACGGGTATCGTGCTAACAGTGAACTGAACGAACAACATCTGTTTTGGTACCGATATTTATTTCTGTTGTCTTTTCTTTTAATAAACAGACACCATATCACAACCGTATCATATCAAAAAACATCTTTACCGGTACTTGTATTCATTTTTATGGTTTTCGGTTTCGAAGTTTTTTCATCTATACAACTCTGTCAGTGACATAAATGAATATCGATACCAGTAGCGTGACAATTTAAACTGATCAACCGTTCGAACAACATCGATGCCGCTACCGGTGTTCGTTTTTATCATTTTGATTGATGTAAAACAATATTAATTTCTATACCGAGCACATATATCGTACCAGTAATGTAACAAATCGAACCAACACATGTTAATTTCTATACCGAGTGCATGTATCGTACCTATACTATAACAAACCGAACCGACACCAATTCAATACTTTCAGTAACGTACCGTTGAATGTTAAAAAATTTCATCGACACTTTGTTTTAATATGTATAATAATTTTTTTTAAGTTAAAATCAAATTAAATAATAATTAAAATACTATTATACATACTTAAAAAATTGGAGTTACTATTTATCAATACTTTGTTTTAATATGTATAATAATGTATAATACTTGTAACAAAATTCAAAATCTAGTCATAAAACACTTGCAAATTGCAATGTTGCAACTTTTTTTATATCTCGTTTATAAACTCCCATCGTTTTCTTGTTTTTGAGTGCACATTTAAATTTTTACTGTTACCGCATGAACCGTCTATGGAGGACCACAAAAAGTATTCTTCTTGTCACTTTCTAGGACAAGACTGAAATCCGACTTTTGGCCTTTTCTAGTTTAAATAATAAAAAGTACATAATATTTAAACTAAAGTTGTTTGTTTGATATATTTATATCTTGTTATATTAAGCTTTTAACTTACTAACGTCATATATGATTCCCCAAAAATATATAATCTAAATGATAATAAATCACTTACCTCAAATGAAAGATGTACTCCAAACTCCAAAGGACCAAATGATAATAAACTAGTGCCGAATGTACTATAAGTTTTTATATTATGAATGTGCACCGGTACGGGTGTGTCTTTGTGTGTATGACAACTATTTGTAATTAAAACTAATAAAAGGTACATGAAAGAGTATGATTGTGCGGTGTGGGGCTCGTCTTCGGATTGGCGAGCTCCGACAAGGTCCATCCACACCGCCCCCTCTGGGTTGGCACGTCGCCAACGTCCTCTTGCTGCGGTTCTCAACGCTCCCCTCTCTCTTTTCTTTACACACACATATACATAAGTTAATCTTAGGGTATTAGTTAATTAGAAATCACATTTAGAAACCAAATCAACTTTAGGCTATTAATCCATTTTAGGTCGAAATTTAAAGTTGCTAAATTAGAGTCCCTAGGTTCGATACTCGGTCTTGCTTTCTATACTATACACGTCCGGTACACTTGTCGTTTGTGTGTAGTTTTTAGGCAATTCCATCTTTTAAAACTTGGCCCGATTTTGAGTACACATATCTCATCACATATATATACAACAATGTTTCCAACCCCTTACAATGGCGTCTCTGGTCCACATGTAATAGTGCGCCATAATCTATTACAATGGTGTGTAAGGTACAAAGGGTGTATTGTTTTTACGTAGAGATAAAATTAAAAAGGATATATGTAAAAAATTGTAAGGGTAAATTGTTTTTCAAGTGAAAATAGATCAAAGGAATAGAAGCATAAATAGGATTAACGTGATAAGCATGCGAATAAAAGGAAAATAAAAAGACTAGGGTAGCAAAATTGTAAATACCTAACCGATCAATTTAAGCTTGCGAATCTAGTTTCCTATACAGGTTTTCTCTTACGTCAATCAATCAATTGAAGTTACAAATATAACAACCCTCCTAAATTATTTCCACACCCCTAATATATTTAGAACATTCCTATACGTCCTAAAATACACCCCGTATACGAGATTTGGCCTTAAATACCTTTATTTTTATAAAAATTAATTAAAAACAAAATCTGAGCATCTCTGGCGGGTCACGAAGACCTGCTCTTCGTCTTACGCGGGCCGCGAGCGCCTGGCTACGAGTCCTCACCCGGTGCCGCCACGTGTCAAACTCGTGTCAAGTCTACCCTAATGACCGGTCCAAGCTAGAGCCTACGGCCCCTATGTCGCGGGCCGCGTAAGCCCAGCCCTTGGCTTTCGCGGGGCGCGACGAACCTGATATTCAGCACTATAAATAGATGCAATCGGCCTCAATTCACAATTCGCACCAAAAAGAATTCTCTCTCTCTATTCTGAATATTACGAGCTATAATCGGGTATTATACCCACTAATATAATGAAGTTCTGCCTCGTTGTAAGTATTTTAACCCCCGGTTACGTATTAGATACGCTGCCCGATTGATTTAGCGCTCCGTAACGGCTGTCGAGGTTTTGCCCGACGTAGTCGTTGGAGTTCTGTCTCGGGGAGGGTATAACTAATGTAAATATTGGGTTATTATACTAACACGTGTGCATTGTTTAATTTATTAGATTATAACCAGGAAACTACAGGAAAAAGTCTAATCTAGCAATGTGAGTAATCTCTTTTTTGTAAACCTTTTTACAAACTATTTTTACAAAACCTTAAATAATTTTATATATAATTAGCAGTGATTGAGTCTTGTAATTCTTCGATTACTTCCGGTATGTTGGGGTTTTGTATACAAAATGTGGAACACGTTACCATTGGACAATGAGATAGCCAATGAGTAATATGACCCACCAGTCATGGATTGACAGTACTGAATGAGTAATTGTGTAGATATAAACATTGTAGTCGCTCTCAATACTGTTAAAGGATAAAATACTTCTTGATTAAATTTGGATTCACTCACCAGTATTTCCCACTGACAAATGTTTTTAAAACGCGTTTCAGGTAACAAAATGTGAAAGCCAATTAGAAGCCAGCTGGAGAGCACTGAAGGCTTGGAAAAATGTGGCTATAAAAGTTACCTAAATAAAGACGATGTTTTAAATTCAATAAATTAGGGTTTATCCCTATAAACATGTTCGTAATAGAAACTTGGGTTTTACCCATGCGTTTATTAATATAAAAATGTGGTATTTTACTCTGATAAAATATTTCCTAACTACGGTCCTGATGTAAATTCCGCTGCCAAATAATGATAAACCATGATACCACTTAATTTGAGTTCGCGTCCGCCCGATCCCAGGAGATAGGGACCGGGGGTTGCAACAAAAAGTGGTATCAGAGCTACAGCCACTAATTTCAGCCAAAGAAGTGTTCTGCTGACAATTAAATTATCAAGTTTGTTAGGAAATAATCAATAAGACTATGTGCATACTTGTAGATTATTATTTTGTGTTATTTGACAATTTGTTAGTTTACAATATGAGTGACCAAGGACCTTCGGACGCTTACCGTCAACTGTTCGGTTCACCTAGGGACGAAGGCACCTCTTCACAGCCTACCCCCTTGGGGTATTCGGCTGATACCAAAGAAGGAATTTTTGTGTTCAGAGCACAGTCTGAGGAGCCATTTCGTCCTAAGAAAAGAGGATGGTTTAGCAGAGGAGCTCATGAACGTAGAAAGAGGATGAGAAAATTGCAACAACAGCGGGCCTTAGCAGCGGCCAATAGAGAAATGAATGCTCAAACCCAGGATATCATCAATAGTAGACTAGCTAATTTCCACATATTAGCTACTACCGCTGCCGACCCTAATCTAGAACAACTCATAGCACCCCAGCCTTTACCCCTATTTCCCACACAACCCATGGAAGTTGAACTAAACCCAGCAAACCAGCCACAATATCCTGCTTTTGACCCAGCTGAGATTCATAGGGTACCAGCACCCCATCCTCCAGACTATGACCCATGGTTTGACGACCACAGGGATTACCAGCAACGTTACCCAATCCCAATAGAGGACCCCATGCAAGACCTAGTAGGACCCTATCCCGACCTGGATCCCCTAGACCCATACTATGATAATGACCAATATATCAGGGAAATTCTAGAGAATCCATACCCATGAGAGGAACCAATGCCACAATACCCTGATCCCATACCAGCACCCGCACCACCCACGAGCACTGAGAATGTGCAAGAACTCTGAACCTTTGGTGAGGAGATATTAGAAGGAAGTGAGAGAATGAGACAAATAGGGGAACGACTCGTCTGGAAATATAATGAGTGTAATATGCAGTTTTGGATGAACCCCTATCAGTAATAATAGTAGTACTAATAATAATAAATATATATATATATATATATGTGTGTGTGTGTGACTTGAGAAGATATATATATATATATATATATATATATATATTATAGTATAGACCATCTTATGGTTAGTAATGCATACTAGTATTGTATTTTAATTTCTAGTTATGGTTTGTAATAGACGCATACTATATAAAATAGAGTAAAGTCGCAATGTTTGACGATTTTGGATCAATATGCTTGTTGTGTGATTTTTGTATTGGATATTGTCATACGATATTAATACTTGGTAAATGTTTATAATTCAGATGGCCAACGCAGCAAATCAGGAAAACCAGAATAATGAAAATCAAATAAATAACAGTGAAATTCGACACATTGTAACCCAAGGAATTAGAGATGCTATGCCAGCTTTCATCCAAAATGTTAGGGACGCGGAAAATAATAATAAAAGTGATAATGGGAGTAAGCGAACGCATACTGAACTTAGTCACAGCGTGCACAATGGACCCATTTTTCAAATGCCAATTCCAAAAAGAAGAAGAACCATGTCTTATGGTTGTTCTTACAAAGAATTCTGGTCCCGCAAACCAATAGAATTCTCTGGCAATGAAGGGGCCATTGCAGCTCTAGACTGGATAGAAAAGACTGAGGCAGTCTTAAAAATAAGCAAGTGCGCAGAAGAAGATAAAATCATGTTTGCCTCCAATATGTTTAAAAATACAGTGTTAGAATGGTGGAACACAATTCTCCAGTCTAGAGGAAGTGACATGGTCTATAGTATGGAATGGAACGAGTTTAAGAACGTGGTGGAAAGGAAATTTTGTCCTCCCAATGAAAAGGAACAGATAGCAAATAAGTTCTTAAACCTAAGAATGACTGGAGTAGATAGTAAGGGTTACACCACTACATTCTTTTAATATGCTAGAATAGTGCCAACCCTAGCGTCACCAGAACCTGTGTTAATCTCCCGTTACATCTGGGGATTAATTAGTGAAATTAGGCATGTAGTCAAGGGAGCTAGACCACAAACTATAGAAGAAACTGTAGAACTAGCAAATACCTTGACTGATGAATTAGTGCGTACCCAAGAAGAAAACCAAAGAAATAACCTAGCTCAAAAGCTTACCCAGGAATTTCGCTACGGTAATTTCAACCGTGGAAAAAATGTTGGTTCTACTTCTACTCCTTATTGCAAGTACTGCAAAAGGAAGCATTCTGGGAGATGCTCCATATACTGCAATTTCTGTAAAATATCTGGACACAAGGAAGAAGACTGCATGAAGAAACCCAACAATAAGATATGCTACAATTGTGGAGAACCAGGCCATATTAAGCCAAATTGTCCGAAACTAGCTCCAGCCATGAACAACAAGACTACTAAGAATGCTAGAGCATTTGTTCTGACAGCTGAAGAAGCAAAGATGATTCCGGACGTAATTGCCGGTACGTTTTTAGTTAATGATGTTTTTGCCAAAGTATTATTTGACTCTGGTGCGAACCAAAGTTTTATTAATACTTCATTTTGCAAACTCGTTAATCAACCATTAACTAAACTCCAACAAGAATGTCTAGTAGAAACAGCAAATGGAGAATCCATTAAGATTACTGAAATCTTACAGGGAGCAAGAATAGAATTTTTAAATCAAAAGTTTATTGCAAACCTTTACCCAATGAATCTGGCAGGATTTGATATTGTATTAGGAATGGATTAGTTAATAGCCAATAAAGCCAGTATTCTATGTGATCAAAAGTCAATACAAGTAAATTCACCAAAAGGTGAAAAGATCACAATTAAAGGAGATAAGCCAACCAGACCCACAAAATTCATCTCTGTGATGAAAACTGCAAGTTATGTTAGGAAAGGGTCACTAGTGTATATAATTTCTATAATCATTCACACTAAAGGAAAAGAATTAAAAGATATTCCTGTAGTATCCCAATTTTCAGATGTATTTCCAGAAGACCTACCAGGATTACCGCCAGACAGGGAAATTGAATTCAGAATACATCTGCTACCAGGAACAGCACCAATTGCTAAAGCACCTTATCGTTTGGCACCTGCAGAAATGCAAGAGCTAAAGAAACAGTTAGACGAACTGTTGGAGAAAGGATTTATACAGCCAAGCCCATCGCCATGGGGAGCACCAATCCTATTCGTCAAAAAGAAAGACGGGTCAATGCGAATGTGCATTGATTACCGTGAATTGAACAAAATCATGATTAAAAATTGGTACCCATTACCGAGAATTGATGATCTGTTCGATCAACTGCAAGGAGCTTGCTTTTTTTCAAAGATCCATTTACGCTCAGGATATCATCAATTAAAGGTACAGGAAGAGGACATTCCTAAGACCGCTTTCAGAACAAGGTATGGTCATTATGAATTTACTGTCATGCCATTTGGTTTAACCAATGCCCCAGCTGCATTTATGGACATGATGAACCGAATTTGTAAGCCATATTTGGATAAATTCATAATTGTTTGTATAGATGATATTCTTATTTATTCTAAAAGTGAAGAGGAACATGCAGCGCATCTGCATGCACTTCTAAACTTGCTGAGAAAAGAAAAGCTTTATGCTAAATTTTCAAAGTGCGAGTTTTGGTTAGAAGAAGTACAGTTTCTTGGACATTTAGTTAATCATGAAGGAATTCATGTGGATCCTACAAAGTTTGAAGCGATTACTAAATGGAAAACCCCTGAATCACCAATAGAGGTTAGAAGTTTTCTAGGACTAGCCGGTTATTATAGAAGATTCATCCGAGATTTTTCTAGAATAGCCATTCCCTTAACGAAACTAACTTGTAAGTCTGTTAAGTTTGAATGGGGACCAAAACAAGAAGAAGCCTTTAGAATCCTTAAGCAAAGATTAACCAACGCACCCATAATAGCATTACCAGAGGGAACTGAAGAATTTGTAGTTTATTGTGATGCTTCTAAATTAGGTTTTAGATGTGTGTTAATGCAACGTCAAAAGGTTATAGCCTACGAATCTAGACAACTTAAGAATCATGAAGAAAACTATACAACTGTCACACCCCAACCGATGACGGAAACATCGGGTCGCGGCACTGAGCGAAACAGATTGTCCAGAAGAAATCCATAATAACTAAATTGCCAGATAATTAAATATTATGTCCCATACCATAACATACCAAAGCAAATAGTTATTACACACTAAATATCTCAAAGACAAATATCATGTTCTGACAACTCAGATTTAAATTGTTTGTTTCTAGACTCTCACTCCTACTTGATTCCACAAAAGCAAGTAAAGCACAGCATCCTAAACACCTGTCGCATACGTTAAAATAGAGGTCAATACACATAGTGTAAAGGTGAGTATACAAGTTTAATAGTATAGTAGATTGCAAAAGAGTTTACGCATAACCAACATGTAACATGTAAAATGTGAAGCTAGTAGGTTATCGACAATGAAATATGCACAGACATGACTACGAGTTGTAGAATGCACAACACATATCACCACCGTGACACGTGAAGAAATAACCTTAACAACCCCTGTCCACGACAGGTGCTGAGTAAAAACTATAGTACTATCGTTGCTAAGGCATCGGGCAACAATCACTGTGTTAACATAACATACAAGCATTCATCGAGTAACACGTATAACATGCAGTAACGGTCAGCGTATAAAGTGTTTGCGTTGTGTGATCGATGTGATTTAGAATAAGTAACGTATGTAACACCCAAAAGTGCGTAAAGCAAAAAGGGATCGGGTAACTCACAGTGATGGTAGTTAATGGATTGAAGGGAGCGCTAGAGGATTAGCCTGAACAGTTAACGATAGCATAAGCGAATGAACGGTGTGTTAAACTATGAAAAGTGAACTCAAGTGACAAATGGTCATCCGTTCAGATGACAATCTGAATGGATGGTCATTCGATCGAATGACAATCCGTTCGGATGGCCATTCGGTTGGATTGGCATTCGTTTGGGATAGATGTGTCTGTGTATAATGGCCTTGAAGTTTTCGTTGTAGCATTTTGAAAACAGAGAAGTATCTCTACCTTTCAGGTCGCCCGGTCGAACGGTCGTTCGATCGGATGGCGATCCGTCGGTTAGACATTCTCAGAGAACAAGTTCACAGCAGGATTGTCATTCGATCGGATGGTCTTCCGATCGGATGGCAATCCGTAAGAAACTGATTATCTTTGAAATTGTTAAAAGTTTAAATGTTGATGCCCAAGTGCAATCCGATCGGATTGTCGTTCGATCGGACGGCAATCCGATCGGACGGCAATCCGTCGCACAATCTGATCGTTTTGCAACTTGAAAATTTTGAAAGTTTTGCGGTTTGATCGAGACGGTATGACAACGTATTGAACCACATGAACCCCATCAGACCCAGGTTATCCGATCGAACGGGAATCACCCCAATCCGATCTGTTAATTGTTCATGACGGATGTTCATGTTCAACCGAAATCAGTTGTCTCGTTCATAGAAATTAGATCTCAACCCGACACATAACTAGAAACGAGTAGAAGGCCTGGACTAGCTCCAATTCTATCGGTTTTGAGTGCATTGAGTGTAAAAGAGTTGAAAGGAGATGTGGAAACCATCTTTCAATCCTTTTAACCATGAAAAAGTTTAGATCTATGTGAAAATAGTGTTGAATCATGTGGAAATCATGTAGATCTGAGTTGTTCTTGGTGGAATAATGCCAAAACTTGAAGTTCATAAGAACCTCATGATGACATCATCCTAGAACACCTCAAATCCGCTGATTTCACGGTTAAAGGTGAAGATTCAAAGGTGAAAATGATGAAGAAGTGCGCATAGATCGTAGAAGTACAAGATTTGAGTTGAAAACTTACAAGAATCGCGAGAAATCGAGAGAAAAAAGGGCTGGAGCACGTTGGTCGAATGAGAGAGCTGTCACATCACTGTTGTGATGTGACAGGGGGGTATCTATAGGTTGCCAAAAGAGGAAAGTGGCACATGGAATGGATCGGACGGCACTTCGATCGGATGGCCATCTGATCGGATGGCCATCCGATTGGATGGGCATCCGTTCGGATGGCCATCCGATTGGATGGGCATCCGTTCGGATGGCCATCCGATTGGATGGGCATCCGTTCGGATGACCATTCGATCGAATGGTCGTTCGATCGAGTGGTCCGGCAAGTTGGATTTTGGCGTTTCGTTTTGCGTGTTGAGCGTTGCGATGCGATAGTATTACCCATTAGTTACACAAATAACCTAACTACTATATCTAACATATAATCATCATAAATAACTTGCGTTTAGCGTTTGTGATTAGATTGCGTTGCGATAGAGTTGCGATTGCGATTAATCACCTCAACATAAGCATAACATGCACAAGTAAAACATAATAACACACACACGTAAAACAATATTCAGAACACATAATTTGAGTTGCGATGCGATAGCGATAAGTCGATTAGAGATTAAACATGCGATTAAACCTCGATTATTAGTAGATACTCCACATAATACAACTAAAGCAAACAAATAATAGAATTCGATTACAAGTCAAGAAGCACAATTTAATAGTCAAGCAAGGAGTGATAGATCGCAATTAGCAATCTTTTCTTCCTTTGACTTTGACTTGTACTTTGACTTCTAAAACACGAGGTGTTACAGCCTCCCCTACTTAAGGGAATTTCGTCCTGAAATTAAGGCGCATGCGTAACAAAGAGCTGTGGATACTTCGCCTTCATGTCACTTTTGAGTTCCCAGGTGAACTCCGCACCGCGTTTGCCTTCCCAACGAACCTTCACAATAGGAATGCGTAAGCACCTGAGCTTCTTGGTTTCTCGGTCCATGATTTTGACATGCTTCTCCACGAAGTGAAATGTTTCGTCCACTTGTAGATCCTCAAGTGGCACTTGTAAATCTTGCTCGGCCAGACACTTTCTTAGGTTTGAAACGTGGAAAGTCGGGTGGACATTACTAAGTTCATCTGGTAGTTCGAGTCTGTAGGCCACTTTACCAATCCTTTCCAGAATTTTGAAGGGTCCAACATATCGAGGCGCGAGCTTTCCTTTCTTGCCGAATCTGATCACACCCTCCCAAGGTGAAACCTTTAGGAGTACGTGATCGCCAACGTCAAATTCAAGTGGCTTGCGGCGTCTATCGGCGTAACTTTTCTGACGACTCCGAGTTTTCAAGAGATTGTCTCAAATTTGGAGGATTTTGTCAGTCGTTTCTTGCAACAGCTCAGGACCGGTAATTTGCGCGTCTCCGATCTCGTGCCATACAATCGGT
The DNA here is from genome assembly GCA_030545235.1 of Helianthus tuberosus. Classification (NCBI taxonomy): domain Eukaryota; kingdom Viridiplantae; phylum Streptophyta; class Magnoliopsida; order Asterales; family Asteraceae; genus Helianthus; species Helianthus tuberosus. Next base: position 45,884,240 of record CM060414.1, on the reverse strand, counting down.
GGTCGACATTTTCTTCCGTATAATGCCTCAAATGGTGCCATTTGGATACTAGAGTGATAACTGTTATTGTACGAGAATTTGACTAAAGATAAGTGTGCGTCCCAATTACCACCGAAATCTATGACACACAAGAGAAGCATGTCTTCAAGGGTACGAATCGTTCTTTCAGTCTAACCTTCGGTTGGGGGATGGAAAGCGGTACTTAGATTAAGAGAAGTACCAAGAGCAGATTGGAACGTTTCCCAAAGACGCGAGGTAAACCGACCATCTCGGTCAGAGATGATGTCACGAGGCGTCCCGTGTCGACAGATGATTTCGTCGGTGTAGATTCGGGCTAATTTTTCTACCTTAAAGTCTTCTCGTATTGGCAGAAAGTGAGCGGATTTAGTCAAACGGTCAACGACAACCCAGATGCTGTCGTGACCTGACGGCATGCGCGGAAGTTTCATTATAAAGTCCATAGCTATACTCTCCCACTTCCACATGGGTATCTCGGGTTGTACGAACAAGCCAGAGGGTCTTTGGTGCTCAGCCTTGACTTTGAAACAAGTCAGGCATTTCGAAACATAGATAGCGATATCCTTCTTCATGCCTGGCCACCAGTACTTGTAACGCATGTCCTGGTACATTTTGTCACCACCGGGATGAATAGAATACCGAGATTTGTGGGCTTCGTCCATCAAATTTTTCCGCAAATTGGTACGCTTGGGAATCCAAATTCGGTCTAGATAATGGAATATACCATTCGATTTATTCTCGAGTTGGGGGCCATCGTTAAGAATTCTTTCCTTTTTTCAGAGTACGTTCGGTAAAAGAAGCATGCTGGGCGTCGCGGATAAGAGCTTCGAGATTATGATGGGCTTGGATATTACGAACGCTATGCAAATAGCTTCGTCGACTGAGAGCATCGGCGATGACGTTTGCTTTACCTGGATGGTAACGAATCTCACAGTCGTAATCGTTGAGGAGTTCTACCCACCGGCGTTGGCGTATTTTCTGTTCTCTCTGGTCAAAGATGTGTTGTAGGCTCCTATGATCGGTGAAGATCGTACACTTGGTACCGTAAAGGTAGTGTCGCCAAATCTTTAACACAAAAACAACTGCACCTAGCTCGAGGTCGTGTGTGGTATAGTTCTTCTCGTGGATCTTGAGCTGTCGAGAGGCGTACACGATAACCTTGCCTCGTTGCATGAGAACACAACCGAGACCGAGGTTAGAGGCATCGCAGTAGACTACAAAACCGTTGTTTCTGTCGGGCAGAGAGAGAACGGGAGCATTGCAAAGCATCACTTTGAGAGTTTAAAAGACCTCCTTTTGTTTAGTTCCCCAAATAAAAGGTTTGTCCTTATGCGTAAGCGATGTAAGCGGAACAATGTTTTTTGAGAATCCTTCGATAAATCGGCGATAATAACCCGCTAGTCTGAGAAAAGAACGGACTTCAGACGGGTTCTTAGGTGTAAACCAACTCTTAACAGCTTCGATCTTCGCGGGGTCGACGTGAATACCTTGACTTTTGACAATGTGACCGAGGAATTGAACCTCCTCCAGCCAAAATTCACACTTGGAGAACTTGGGATAGAGTCGATTCCCTTGGAGTAGTTCGAGAACCAAACGTAGATGTTGCGCGTGTTCGGTTTTTGACTTGGAATAGATCAGGATATCATCGATGAACACGATGACGAAGCGGTCAAGAAAGGGTTTGCACACGCGATTCATTAGATCCATAAAGACTGCGGGAGCGTTGGTCAAACCAAAAGGCATAACAACAAACTCGTAGTGATCGTATCGGGTTCGAAAAGCGGTTTTGGGTATATCTTCCTCCTGGATTTGTAACTGGTGATAGCCTGAACGTAGATAGATCTTCGAGAAGCACGTAACACCTTGTAACTGATCAAACAAATCATCGATTCGAGGTAAGGGATAGCGATTCTTGATAGTCAGCTTATTCAATTCCCTATAATCGATGCACATTCGGAACGATCCATCCTTCTTTTTGATGAAAAGGACAGGTGCGCCCCAAGCAGAGGTGCTAGGGCGAATGAAGCCTTTATCAAGCAGTTCCTGGAGCTGACTCCAGAGTTCACGCATTTCAGAAGGAGCGAGACGATAAGGTGCTCTAGCAACAAGATTTGCTCCAGGAATGAGGTCAATTCGGAAATCGATATCACAAGTAGGAGGTAAACCAGGTAAATCATCAGGGAATACGTTAGGGAATTCACGAACAACGGGAACATCTTTCACTCCTTTGTTTCCTTTCTTTTCCTTCTCCGCTACTACAATGTTAGCCAAGAAAGCTCTGTATTCCTTGCGGAGATACTTGCCCGCTTGGACACATGACATGAGTTTGTGACCTTTCGAAGGAGTTTCTCCATACACACAAAGTTGATCACAATTAGTGAGCGAGAAACGAATCATCTTATCGAAGCAAACAACTTCAGCACGGTTCTCGCGAAGAAAATCCATGCCTACTATGATGTCAAAACTACCGAGCTGCATCGGGATAAGGTCGATAGGGAAGATGTGATTTTTGAGTTCAAGCATACAATCACGTAGAACAGAATTGACAGCGACGGTTCTTCCAGTGGCAACTTCAACATCGAACGTCGAGGGGAGACGGGTGCGCTTACGATTAAGGAGCTTTTCGAATTCGAGCGATACAAAACAGTTATCTGCTCCAGTATCAAATAAGAACGAAGCATATATACCATTTACAAGGAACGTACCATTAACCACGTTGTTGTCTGCCTGAGCTTGGTGGGCGTTGATGTTGAAAGCACGTCCGCGGGCTGCTGGCTGTTGCTGCTGCTGAGGCTGCTGCCGTTGATGTTGCTGGGGCTCTTGCTTCACCACTCTGTTGGGGCACATGTTTACAAAGTGGTTAGGATCACCACATGCGAAGCAAGCTCTAGCGTGAGCAGTGGGTGCAGGAGCTGCTTGCTGTCCTTGTGGAGCTGGTAGAGCAGGAGCTTGAGCTTGAACTGGTGCTGGAGCTTGGCGTGGACCGGTACGACAGTTAGCGGTGAAATGGTTGTACATGTTGCAGTAAATACAAAACCGGCATGCGATACCAACCGGGTGATGGTAAGTACAAGTAGGGCAGAGCGGGTGTGGTCCACTGTATGCACGCTTAGCAGGCGGTGTATTGACCACAGGTGCCGCTACTTAGTGGTGTTGAGCTTGCGGTTGGGCAGGTACTGTTTGGAGCGGAGCGACAGTAACTGCACAGTTCTTGTTGCTGGAGCTGTTGTTATTTCTCTTGCGACGTGAGAGCTTTGAAGATTGCGATGCGGCGGTGGTTTAAGTGGTGGGAGCAGCGGTGACTTGGTGAAGACTCTTGGCAGCTTTATCGAAATAACCAGCCCTGACTCGCTTATCGTTGATCTCAGCGGCGAGCAGGTAGGTTTCCTCAATAGTTGTTGTTTTGGCGGCCTGCACAAAGTCTGCGATGCAATCCGGCAGAGCACGGATATACTTCTTGATCGTAATCTCGGGGGTAGTAACCTGACCAGGGCAGATGATACTCAACTGCTTGAAGCGAGTAGTTAAACCAGCGTTATCTCCGCCATCCTGCTTAATGTGCCAGAATTCATCCTCTAGCTTTTGGAGTTCATGGGGAGGGCAGAAATCTTGCATCATGATGTCCTTCAACTCATCCCACGTCAGCCCAAAAGCTGCATCGTTCCCTCGTTTGTTTCTCTTGGCCGTCCACCAATCTAGCGCTCGGGATTGGAAGACGTCGGTGGCATTAACAGTGCGAAGGTTTTCCAGACAACCACTCTGGCGCAGGGTGACTTCGATTGAATCAAACCATTGGAACATGGTCATAGGCCCATCTTCGCCGGTAAATTCTTTTGGACCACAGGCTTTGAACTGCTTGAAGCTAAAAGCGGCTTTAGGAGTATCAGTCCTGGACTCATCCGAGGACTTGCTAGCATTCTCATTCAGCTCACTAACAATTTGCGGGATGGCTTTCGCCATTTGCTTAGCGACGAGAGCAGCGATTCGTTTGTCCTCATTGTTGCGACGTATGGAGCGAGCGGTGTGCGATCCAAATGACGACATTGTCTGCAATAGACATCGTCACAGGACTCAGACACAGTATGTCGAATCTGTCGCAACCCCCGATCCCTTATTCCCTGGAACGGGCGGACGCGATCTCAGAGTTTTGGTGCTATCAGTTTTTTTTTTAATCTCGCAGCGGAATTTACATCAGGACCGTAGTTCGGAAATGTTTATCAGAGTAAAACCACCATATTTCATATTAATAATCACATGGGTAAAACCCAAGTTTCTTATTACAATACCTTTATAGGGATAAACCCTATCTTATTGAATTTAAAACATCGTTTATTAAGTAACTTTTATAGCCACATTATCCCCAAGCCTTTAGTGCTCTCTAGCTGTCTTTTTACTAATTGGCTGTCACATTGGGTTACCTGAAACGCGTTTTAAAAACATTTGTCAGTCGGAAATACTGGTGAGTGAATCCCAGTTTAATCAAGAAACATTTTATCAATTAAAACAGTATTGAGAACGATCACATTGTTTATGCCTACACAATTACTCCATTTAGTACTGTCAATCCTGACTTGTGGGTCATATTACACATTGGCTAACTCATTGTCCAATGGTAACGTATTGTCATCCCGACTTACTACTCACACTGTAGTACAAATTTTGTATACAAAACCCCAACATACCGGTAGTAATTGATGAACTACAAAGACTCAATCACCGCTTAATCATATTGTAAAACATTTAAGGTTTTGTAAAACATTATAAAAAGGTTAACAAAAAGAGGATAAACTCACATTGCTATCTTAGGCTTTTCGTAAGGGTTTCCTGGATATAATCTATAATTTATACAAATGTACATTGGTTAGTATCATAACCCTTTGAAAATATTAATGATACCCTCCCCGAGACGGCATTCCAACAACTACGTCGGGCAGAACCACGACAGTTGTTACGGAACTCTAAATCAATCGGGCAGCGTAACTATTACGAAACTGGGGTTATAATACTTACAACGGAGCAGAACCTCGCTAATTAGGGGTATAATACCCGACTATAATGCCTCTTCTATAGAAATTGTGATTTGAGAATTGAAATGTGAGCGACGGAAAACGAAAACTGATGCGTTCTATTTATAGTTGCAAAACCTGACCCTCACGCGGCCCGCGTAAAGCACAGACCAGGGTTACGCGGCCCCCGTCAACCCTGGTCAACATAATAGCTTGGCTGAGTCGATGTGTAGGTCCGCCACGATGTCGACACATGTCAGCTCAGGATGTATCCGTGTTTAATGGTCTCTAGCGGCCCGCGTAAGAGTAAGCTAAAGCTTACGCGGCCCGCCTTAACTTAAGATTCACCGAATTCAGCTTTGAGCCTTGATACCGCCCACGTAAAAGTATGGGGTGGGTCTACGCGGCCCGCCTCATCTTAATATTCTGATTTTATATTTTATTTTATGTGTTATAACACATTTCGGGCTCGGTTTTCACATACGGGGTGTAATATAAGACATATTGGGACATTATAATATATTAGTGTGTCAGAATATTATGAGGGTGTTGGTTTTACCGAGGGTTGTTACATTCTCCCCACCTTATTTTAGAGCTCGTCCTCGAGATCTACTGAAACAAATGCGGGTATTTCTTTTGCATTTCTGATTCAAGCTCCCATGTGTACTTTGGTCCTCTTTTGGAGTCCCACTTCACTTTGACTAGAAGTAGTCTCTTGCGTTTGAGATTCTTGACTTTCCTGTCTTCAATTTGTAGAGGTCTTTCTACAAACTTGAGTTTTTCATTTACCTCTATATCCTTAAGAGGTACTATCAGTTATTCATCAGCTAAACACTTCTTGAGATTAGATACATGAAACACATCATGTATACCTGCCATTTCCTCTGGCAGTTGTAGCTGATAGGCTACAGATCCTATTTTTCTAATAATATTAAAAGGTCCAATATATCTGGGACTTAGCTTTCCTCTTTTGATGAATCTTATCACTCCTTTCCAAGGAGAGACCTTCAACAATACTTTATCTCCTACTTGAAACTCCAATGGCTTGCGTCGGTTATCGGCATAACTCTTTTGTCGATCACGTGCTGCTTTCAGTCGTTCCTTGACTTGAATAATCTTGTCAGTTGTTTCTTGCACTATCTCATGTCCAGATTGTTGCTTTTCCCCAATTTCTGCCCAACAGGCTGGGGTTCGACACTTTCTTCCATAAAGTGCTTCGAATGGTGCAGCATTGCTACTTGTGTGATAACTATTATTATAAGAAAATTCTATTAAAGGTAAGTGATCGTCCTAATTACCTCCAAAATCAATTACACACGCCCTAAGCATGTCCTCCATTGTCTGAATTGTTCTTTCGCTCTATCCATCCATTTGAGGATGATAAGCTGTACTTAGTTTTAACTTGGTTCCCATTGCCTTTTGGAAACTTGACCAAAAATGAGAGGTAAATCGACTATCCATATCAGAAACAATTGATAAAGGAATGCCATGTAAAGAAACAATTTCATTTACATATAATTTAGCTAATTGTTCCATACTGAAAGTTTCTTTCATGGGTAGGAAATAAGCTGACTTGGTTAGCCTATCTACAATCACCCAGATTGTATCATTTCCTTTCTTTGTTTTGGGTAATTTAGTAACAAAATCCATTGTTATTAATTCCCATTTCCATACTCGCATTTCTAATTGCTGTAACAAACCTGAGGGTTTCTGGTGTTCAGCTTTAACTTGTGAGCAAGTTAAACATTTAGAAACATAGGTTGCTATGTCCTTTTTCATTCCTATCCACCAGAAATTTTTCCTTAAATCCTGGTACATTTTATCACTCCCTGGATGCATCGTATATTTAGACTTATGGGCTTATTCTAATATACGATTACGCAGGTTTCCTAATTTAGGTATCCACATTCTCTTTTCATGGAATCTCCAAATTCCATCTGTTCCTTGTTTTAATTCTTTTAGCATACCTTTTAACTTTTTAGTATCTTCCTTGATTACTGATTCTTGTGCTTCTCTTATCTGATCATTTAAATCTACTTGTAGATTTAATTTAAGAGAACGTACCCTTTTTGGTTTTTCATGATATTTTTGGCTTAAAGCATCTGCCACTACATTTGCTCTTCCTTCATGATACTGGATATCACAATCATAATCACTAAGCATCTCCATCCAGCGTCTTTGTCTCATATTCAACTCCTTTTAATTGAAGATATACCTTAAACTCTTATGATCAGTGAATATGGTAAACTTACTACCATAAAGGTAATGTCTCCAAATTTTAAGAGCAAAAATTATAGCTCCTAATTCTAAATCATGGGTGGAATAATTCTCTTCATGACTCTTAAGTTGTCTAGATGCGTAAGCTATAACCTTTTGTTGTTGCATCAATACACATCCATAACCTAATTTAGAAGCATCGCAATAGACTACAAAGTCTTCAGCTCCTTTTGGTAATGCTAATATGGGTGTATGAGTTAATCTTTGCTTAAGAATTCTAAAAGCTTCTTCTTGTTTTACTCCCCATTCAAACTTAACAGATTTACACGTTAACTTAGTTAAGGGAATGCCTATTCTAGAGAAATCTCGAATAAATCTTCTATAATAACTAGCCAATCCTAAGAAACTTCTAACCTCGGTTGGTGACTCAGGGGTTTTCCATTTAGTAATTGTCTCAATCTTTGTTGGATCTACCTGAATTCCTTCATGATTGACTAGGTGTCCAAGGAATTGTACCTGTTCTAACCAAAACTCGCACTTAGAGAATTTAGCATAAAGCTTTTCCTTTCTTAATAGACTTAAAAGTGCGCGCAAATGCCTTGCATGATCCTCTTTATTCTTAGAGTAAATTAGAATATCATCTATAAATACAATTATGAATTTATCCAAATATGGCTTACATATTCGGTTCATCATGTCCATAAATGCAGCTGGGGTATTGGTTAAACCAAATGGCATGACAGTAAATTCATAATGACCATACCTCGTTCTAAATGAGGTTTTAGGAATGTCCTCTTCCTGTACCTTTAATTGATGATATCCTGACCTTAAATCTATTTTAGAGAAAAATCGAGCTCCTTGTAATTGATCAAACAGATCATCGATTCTCGGTAATGGGTACCGATTCTTAATCGTGACTTTTTTAATTCACGGTAGTCAATGTACATACGCATTGATCCGTCCTTCTTTTTAACAAACAGTATCAGCGCTCCCCATGGCGACGAACTTGGCTGTATAAATCCTTTCTCCAACAATTCGTGTAATTGTTTCTTTAGTTCTTGCATTTCAGCGGGTGCCAAACGGTAGGGTGCTTTGGCAATTGGAGCTGTTCCGGGTAGTAGATGAATCCTGAATTCAACTTCTCTGTCTGGAGGTAGTCCTGGTAATTCTTCTGGAAAGACATCTAAAAATTGAGATACTACTGGAATGTCTTTTAGTTCTTTTCCTTTAGTGTTAGTGACTATAGAAATCAAATACACTATAGAACCTTTTCTTATAGAACTTGCAGTTTTCATCACAGAGATGAATTTAGTGGATCTACACTGCTTATCTCCTTTAATTGTGATCAATTTACCTTTCGGTGAATTCACTTGTATTGACTTTTGATCACATAAAATACTGGCTTTATTGGATATTAACCAATCCATTCCTAAAACAACATCGAATCCTGCCAGATTCATGGGATAAAGATTTGCAATAAATTTCTGATTTAAAATTTCTATTCTTGCTCCCTGCAAGATTTCAGAAATTCTAACGGTTTCTCCATTAGCAGTCTCTACTAGGCATTCTAGTGGTAGTTTAGTTAATGACTGATTTAAAATTTTGCAAAACGATGTATTAATGAAACTTTGGTTTGCACCAGAGTCAAATAATACGTTGGCAAAAACATCATTAACTAAGAACGTACCAGCTATGACATCTGGAATCATCTTGGCTTCATCTGCAGTCAGAACAAATGCTCTAGCATTTTTAGTACTCTTGTTGTTTGTAGCTGGAGCAAATTTTGGACAGTTTGGCCTGATATGACCTTTTTCTCCACAGTTGAAGCATAATCCATTACTGGATTTCTTCCTACAATTTTCTTCTTTGTGTCCTGGCATCTTGCAATAATTGCAAAGAGTGGAGCATTTTCCCGAATGCTTTTTTTTGCAGACCTTGCAAAAAGGTGCGGAGGTAGAACCCACATTCCTACGATTGTAATTTCCAGAAAAGAATTCTTGAGTAAGTCTTTGAGTTAGGTTCCTCCTCTGGTCTTCTTCTCTAGTACGGATTAGTTCATATGTCAAGGTATTGGCTAGTTCTACAGTTTCTTCTATAGTTTGAGGTCTAGCTGCCTTGACTACATGTCTATTCTCCCCAATTAATCCCCATATATAGCGGGAGATTAACACCGGTTCTGGTGAAGCAAGGGTTGGCACTATTCTAGCATATTCAAAGAATAACTTCGTGTACCCCTTACTATCCACTCCATTCATCCTAAGATTTAGGAATTTGTTTGCTATCTGTTCCTTTTCATTAGGAGGGCAGAATTTTCTTTCTACCATATTCCTAAATTCTTCCCAATCCATACTATAAACCCTATCACTTCCTCTAGACTGAAGGATAGTGTTCCACCATTCTAAGGTTGCATTCTTAAATAGATTGGAAGCAAACATTATCTTGTCCTGTTCCGCACATTTACTTATTTTCAGAACAGCCTCAGTCTTTTCTATCCAGCGTAGAGCTGCAATAGGTTCTTCATTGCCCGAGAATTCTATTGGTTTACAGGACCAAAATTCTTTATAAGAACAACCATAAGGCATGGTTCTTCTTCTTTTGGGAATGGGCACTTGAAGTACAGGTCCATTGTTCACGCTGTTTTCTGGTTCACTTGGTCGCTTACTGCTATGCTTACTTTTATTATCAGCATCCTTAACAGTTTGAAGAATAAATGGCATTGCATCTATAATTCCTTGTGCCACTATGTGTTGGATAGCACTATTATCCACTGGATTTCCATTGTTATTGATGCTTGGATTTTCATTAACCACATTAATGTTACTCTGGTTATCGTTATTCAGATTTCCTTGATTTTCTTCATCGGCCATCTGAATTTTAAACATTTACCCCATATTAATATCACAAATAATAGTTAATATAGTAAATCACATGACACTCAATCTAGCCAAAAACGTCGATCATTGCGACTTGTACTCTATTTTCATATACTATGCGTCTATTACACACTAGTACTGAAATAAAGATTACAATACCAACAAAAAGAAAATCACACTAATAGTACTATGCATCCGTACACACATAATTTTATTTTATTTTTATTATTATTATTACTACCATTTTACCATCTTATTCAAGGATATGGATTCATCCAAAAATCCATATTGCGCTCATCGTATTTCCATACGAGACGCTCTCCCACCTGTCTCATTCTCTCACTGCTTTCTAAAATCTCCTCTCCAAAAGTCCTAAGTTCTTGCACGTTTTCTGCACTCATTGGGGGTGCAGGTTCTAGGAGTGGGTTTGGAATCTGGGGTGCGGGTTCCTGATATGGGGGTGAAAGTTCCTGAAATTGGTAAGGATCCTCTAAGATCTCCCTAATGTAGTTATCATGGTAATAGGGATCTAAAGGGTCCATACCTGAATAGGCTCCTATAGGTGTCTCTTCCGGGATAGAGTAACGTTGCACAAAGTCCCTATTTTCGTCCCACCAGGGGTCGTAATTCAGGTCTAGGGGATTTGGTGCAGGTACCCTAGGGATTTCTTCTGGGTTAAAGTCATGCATCTCCACTTGGTTTTTAGGGTTTTCTATCTCCATGGGTTGTTCTGGGTGTTGTGGTTGTGGGGCTACTAGTTGTTCCAGACTTGGGTCAGCAGCAGTTGTAGCTAAGATATGGAAATTAGCTAGGCTTCTATTAAGCATATCCTGTGTATGGGCATCTGTCTCTCGCTTAATAGCTGCTAAGGCTCTTTGCTGTTGCAATTTTCGCATTCTTTTCCTACGAGCAAAAGCTTCTTTACTGAACCATCCTCGTTTCTTATTAGGAAATGGCTCTTCAGATTGAGCTCTAAAGGCAAATATTCCTTCCTCCTGATCAGCAGAATACCCCGAAAGGGCAGGCTGTGATGATGTACCTTCACTCCTAGGTGAATCAGATAACTGACGATTCATGTCTGAGGGTTCTTGATCACTCATACTGTAAACTAACAAATAGTCAAATAACACATAACAAATAATTACAGTTATGCATATATTCCCATTATTTCCTAACACAAAATTTAGAACTTAAGTGTCAACAGAACACTTCTTTGGCTTAGACCAGTGGCTAGTGGCTCTGATACCACCTTCTGTCGCAACCCCCGATCCCTTATTCCCGGGAACATGCGAACGCGATCTCAGAGTTTTGGTGGTATCAGTTTTTTTTTAATCTCACAGCGGAATTTACATCAGGACCGTAGTTAGGAAATGTTTATCAGAGTAAAACCACCATATTTCATATTAATAATCACATGGGTAAATCCCAAGTTTCTTATTACAATACATTTATAGGGATAAACCCTATCTTATTGAATTTAAAACATCGTTTATTAAGTAACTTTTATAGCCAGATTATCCCCAAGCCTTTAGTGCTCTCCAGCTGGCTTTTTACTAATTGGCTGTCACATTGGGTTACCTGAAACGCGTTTTAAAAACATTTGTCAGTCGGAAATACTGGTGAGTGAATCCCAGTTTAATCAAGAAACATTTTATCAATTAAAACAGTATTGAGAGCGATCACATTGTTTATGTCTACACAATTACTCCATTTAGTACTGTCAATCCTGACTTGTGGGTCATATTACACATTGGCTAACTCATTGTCCAATGGTAACGTATTGTCATCCCGACTTACTACTCACAACGGAGCAGAACCTCGCTAATTAGGGGTATAATACCCGACTATAATGCCTCTTCTACAGAAATTGTGATTTGAGAATTGAAATGTGAGCGACGGAAAACGAAAACTGATGCGTTCTATTTATAGTTGCAAAACCCGACCCTCACGCGGCCCGCGTAAAGCACAGGCCAGGGTTACGCGGCCCGCGTCAACCCTGGTCAACATAATAGCTTGGCTGAGTCGATGTGTAGTGTCCGCCACGATGTCGACACGTGTCAGCTCAGGATGTATCCGCATTTAATGGTCTCTAGCGGCCGCGTAAGAGTAAGCTAAAGCTTACGCGGCCCGCCTTAACTTAAGATTCACCGAATTCAGCTTTGAGCCTTAATACCGCCCGCGTAAAAGTATGGGGTGGGTCTACGCGGCCCGCCTCATCTTAATATTCTGATTTTATATTTTATTTTATGTGTTATAACACATTTCGGGATCGGTTTTCACATACGAGGTGTAATATAAGACATATTGGGACATTATAATATATTAGTGTGTCAGAATATTATGAGGGTGTTGGTTTTACCGAGGGTTGTTACAGAATCTCACTCACAACATACTTAATACTTCTAAAGCTTAGTAATACATCTAACCACAAAATCACATAGGCACATAATTCACAGAAGCACGTAATCACATAAGCACATAAAGCACATAGGGCACATAGTACACAGCAATCATGAGGACGCACTATATTTTGCACGTATTCACCTTCCGATATTGCACATATTCACCTATCATTCAGGGTTTGAGTGTTTGAGAATAGCGACTGCGTATAGCGAGTATACAGCGAGTAGTATAGCGAGCGATTTGTTAGCGTGTTGAGATAAATGTGCAGTGCGAGTTGTGCGTGTTGATCAAAGCGAACAGCGAAAAGCGAGTAAATCACTAAAATCGAAACACCTAAACACAGAAAACCACACAAAAACACGTAAAACTTCACATAAAATAGATAAATCACAGAGTTGGCGGTTGCGGGTTCTAAAATCAAAACACATAAAATTAGAGGAGAGATTGTCTTGGGTGCGTAGACATTGACTACCCAAAGTGAATCGACTATTCACAAGGACCTTAAGCGCACACTTTTGCCTTCTGGATTGTGCTCTCGCCTCAACTTGGGCGATCGGCACGCATCCTTCCAGTTACAGTGTGACTTCAAGTCGTCGGAGTCCGTCGAGACTTTGGTGAGGGTTTTGTCAAAGCCAAAAGTATAGAGTGGAACGAGTCATCAAGGTTCGGGTCTCACCCCTAAATTAGCGACTACATCCCTGTTTGTGTGATAGAATGATGAGATAGATAAGGAGAATTGCGTCGAAGTATGGATTTCACTCCTAATCCAACGCAAATTCTCTTGTTTATAGTAAAAATAGCGTGTCGAACGAATGATTTGGTCGAGAGTTTGTGGTTTTCACACCTAGTCTCAACCAGATCGCCCATTTGTGTGTGTTGCCAGCCTTAGGAAAGGCTGACCTTGCGCAGAATGGTAGTATGCGATGTTCGCGCAAGAGTGTAGTGTACAGCGAGTACAAGCGAGAAATAGCAAGTAAGCTCGTGTAGAACCCATACCGGGTATACACAAGTCGGTATGTTGGTACTTAAACTATAGACTAGGTCGTTTCTAAGACATCGACCCGGACTAGGTCGAGTCTTGCCTAATTCCCTATAGTTATGGCTCTGATACCAATCTGTCACACTCCAACCGATGACGGAAACATCGGGACGCGACACTGAGCGAAACAGATTGTCCAGGAGATATCCATAACAACTAAATTGCCAGATATTTAAATATTATGTCCCATACCATAACATACCAAAGCAAATAGTTATTACAGACTAAATATCTCAAAGACAAATATCATGTTCCGACAACTCAGATTTAAATTGTTTGTTTCTACACTCTCACTCCTACTTGATTCCACAAAAGCAGGTAAAGCACAGCATCCTAAACACCTGTCACATACGTTAAAATAGAGGTCAATACACATAGTGTAAAGGTGAGCATATAAGTTTAATAGTATAGTAGATTGCGAAAGAGTTTACACATAACCAGCATGTAACATGTAAAATGTGAAGCTAGTAGATTATCAACAATGAAATATGCACAGACATGACTGCGAGTTGTAGAATGCGCAACACATAACACCACCATGACATGTGAAGAAATAACCTTAACAACCCCTGTCCACGACAGGTGCTGAGTCCAAACTATAGTACTATCGTTGCTAAGGCATCGGGCAACAATCACTGTGTTAACATAACATACAAGCATTCATCGAGTAACACGTATAACATGCAGTAACGGTCAGCTAAAGTGTTTGCGTTGTGTGATCGATGTGATTTAGAATAAGTAACGTATGTAACACCCAAAAGTGCGTAAAGCAAAAAGGGATCGAGTATACTCATAGCAATGGTAGTTAATGGATTGAAGGGAGCGCTAGAGGATTAGCCTGAATAGTTAACGATAGCATAAGCGAATGAACGGCGCGTTAAATGATGAAAAGTGAACCCAAGTGACGAATGGTCATCCGATCGGATGACAATCCGAACGGATGGTCATCCGATCAGATGACAATCCGAACGGATGGTCCTTCGATCGAATGACAATCCGTTCGGATGGTCATCGCGTTAGAGGATTAGCCTGAAAAGTTAACGATAGCATAAGCGAATGAACGGCGCGTTAAACGATGAAAAGTGAACCCAAGTGACGAATGGTCATCCGATCGGATGACAATCCGAACGGATAGTCATTCGATCGAATGACAATCCGTTCGGATGGCCATTCGATTGGATTGGCATTCGTTTGGGATGGATGTGTTTGTGTGTGATGGCCTTGAAGTTTTTGTTGTAGCATTTTGAAAACATAGAAGTATCTCTATCTTTCAGGTCGCCCGGTCGAACGGTCGTTCGATCGGATGGTGATCCGTCAGTTAGACGTTCTCAGAGAACAAGTTCATAGCAGGATTGTCATTCGATCGGATGGTCTTCCGATCGGATGGCAATCCGTTAGAAACTGGTGATCTTTGAAATTGTTAAAAGTTTAAATGTTGATGCCCAATTGCAATCCGATTAGACGGCAATCCGTCCCATAATCTGATCGTTTTGCAACTTGAAAATTTTGAAAGTTTTGCGGTTTGATCAAGACGATATGACAACGTATTGAACCACAGGGACCCCATCAGACCCAGGTTATCCGATCGAACGGGAATCACCCCAATCCGATCCGTTAACTGTTCGTGACGGATGTTCATGTTCAACCGAAATCGGTTGTCTCATTGATAGAAATCAGATCTCAACCCGACACATCACTAGAAACGAGTAGAAGGCCTGGACTAGCTCCGATTCTATCGGTTTTGAGTGCATTGAGTGTAAAAGAGTTGAAAGGAGTTGTGGAAACCATCTTTCAATCCTTTTAACCATGAAAAAGTTTAGATCTATGCGAAAATAGTGTTGAATCATGTGGAAATCATGTAGA
This sequence comes from Helianthus tuberosus, assembly GCA_030545235.1. NCBI lineage: Eukaryota > Viridiplantae > Streptophyta > Magnoliopsida > Asterales > Asteraceae > Helianthus > Helianthus tuberosus. Next base: position 45,868,821 of record CM060414.1, on the reverse strand, counting down.
TCTGAGTTGTTCGTGGTGGAATAATGCCAAAACTTGAAGTTCATAAGAACCTCATGATGACATCATCCTAGAACACCTCAAATCCGCTGATTTCATGGTTAAAAGTGAAGATTCAAAGGTGAAAATGATGAAGAAGTGTGCATAGATCGTAGAAGTACAAGATTTGAGTTGAAAACTTACAAGAATCGTGAGAAATCGAGAGAAAAGAGGGCTTGAGCACGCTGGTCGAATGAGAGAGCTGTCATATCACTGTTGTGATGTGACCTGGGGGGTATTTATAGGTTGCCAAAAGAGGAAAGTGGCACATGGAACGGATCGGACGGCACTTCGATCGAATGGTCATTCGATCGAGTGGTCGGCAAGTTGGATTTTGGCATTTCGTTTTGCGTGTTGAGCGTTGCGATGCGATAGTATTACCCATTAGTTACACAAATAACCTAACTACTATATCTAACATACAATCATCATAAATAACTTGCGTTTAGCGTTTGCGATTAGATTGCGTTGCGATAGAGTTGCGATTAATCACCTCAACATAAACATAACATGCACAAGTAACACATAATAGCACACACACGTAAAACAATATTCAGAACGCATAATTCGAGTTGCGATGCGATAGCGATAAGTCAATTAGCGATTAAACATGCGATTAAACCTCGATTATTAATAGATACTCTACATAATAAAACTAAAGCAAACAAATAATAGAATTCGATTACAAGTCAAGAAGTACAATTTAATAGTCAAGCAAGGAGTGACAGATCGCAATTAGCAATATTTTCTTCCTTTGACTTTGACTTGTACTTTGACTTCCAAAACACGGGGTGTTACTACAACCCACGATTTAGAATTAGGAGCTATAATTGTTGCCCTGAAAATTTGGAGACATTATCTTTACGGTAGTAAGTTTACCATTTTCACCGACCATAAGAGTTTAAGATATGTTTTCGGGCAAAAAGAATTGAATATGAGACAAAGACGCTGGATGGAGATACTGAGTGATTACGATTGTAATATCCAGTATCATGCAGGAAAAGCTAACGTAGTAGCCGATGCCTTAAGTCGAAAATATCACAAAAAGCCAAAGAGAGTACGTTCTCTTAAATTAAATCTGCAGATAGATTTAAACGAACAGATTAGAAAAGCACAAGAACCAGTAATCAAGGATGATATTGAAAAATTGAAGGGAATGATTAAGGAATTAGAACAAGGAACAGATGGAATTTGGAGACTCCATAAGAAAAGAATTTGGATACATAAACTAGGAAACCTACATCACCAAATATTAGAAGAAGCTCATAAGTCTAAATATACAATACATCCTGGAAGTGATAAAATGTATCAAGACTTAAGAAAGAATTTCTGGTGAATAGGAATGAAAAAGGATATAGCAGCTTATGTTGCCAAGTGTCTAACTTATTCACAGGTTAAAGCTGAACACCAGAAACCCTCAGGTTTATTACAACAATTGGAAATGCCAGTGTGTAAATGGGAATTAATAACAATGGATTTTGTTACCAAATTACCCAAGACAAGAAAAGGTAATGATACAATCTGGGGGATTGTAGACAGGCTAACTAAGTCAGCTCATTTCTTACCAATGAATGAGACTTTCAGTATGGAACAACTAGCCAAGTTGTATGTAAATGAAATAGTTTCATTACATGGAATTCCTTTATCAATTGTTTATGATAGAGATAGTCGTTTTACTTCTCATTTTTGGACAAGTTTCCAAAAAGCAATGGGAACCAAGCTAAACTTAAGCACCGCTTATCATCCTCAAAGGAATGGACAAAGTGAAAGGACAATTCAGACAATTGAAGATATGCTTAGAGCTTGTGTAATTGATTTCGGAGGAAATTGGGACGATCACTTACCATTAATAGAATTTTCCAACAACAACAGCTATCATACCAGTATCAATGCTGCACCATTCGAAGAACTTTATGGACGAAAGTGCCAAACCCCAGTCTGTTGGGCATAAATTGGAGAAAACCAATTATCTGGGCCAGAAATAGTGCAAGAGACAACAGACAAGATTATCCAAGTTAAAGAACGACTAAAAGCAGCACGCGGTCGATAAAAGAGTTATGCTGATAACAGGCGAAAGCCATTGGAATTTCAGGTAGGAGACACAGTCTTATTAAAAGTTTCTCCTTGGAAAGGAGTGGTAAGATTCATCAAAGAGGAAAGCTAAGCCCCAGGTATGTTGGACCCTTTGAGATTATTAAAAGAATAGGACCAGTAGCTTATCAGCTATAACTGCCAGAGGAAATGGCAGGAATACATGATGTATTTCATGTATGTAATCTCAAAAAGTGTTTAGTTGATGAAACATTAATGGTACCTCTTAAGGACATAGAGGTAAATGAAAAGCTCAAGTTCGTAGAAAAGCCTCTACAAATTGAAGACAGGAAAGTCAAGAATCTTAAACACAAGAGATTATTTCTAGTCAAAGTGAAATGGGATTCCAAGAGAGGACCAGAGTACACTTGGGAGCTTGAATTAGAGATGCAGAGGAAATATCCACACCTGTTCCAGTAAACCTCGAGGAAAAGTTCTAAAACAAGGTGGGGAGAATATAATAACCCTCCTAAACTATTTCCGACACCCTAATATATTTATAACATCCCTATACGTCCTAAAATTCACCCGTATACAAGATTTGGCCTTAAATACCTTTATTTGTATAATAAATAATTAAAAACAAAATCTGAGCATCTTACGCGGGCCGCGAGAGCCTTGCTACGAGTCCTCACCCGGTGTCGCCACGTGTCAAACTCGTGTCAAGTCTACCCTAATGACCGGTCCAAGCTAGAGCCTACGACCCCTATGTCGCAGGCCGCATAAGCCCAGCCCTTAGCTTTCGCGGGGCGCGACGAACCTGATATTCAGCACTATAAATAGATGCAATCGGCCTCAGTTCACAATTCGCACCAAAACGAATTCTCTCTCTCTCTATTCTGAATATTAGGAGCTATAATCGGGTATTATACCCACTAATATAACAAAGTTCTGCCTCGTTGTAAGTATTTTAACCCCCGGTTACGTATTAGATACGCTGCCTGATTGATTTAGCGCTCCGTAACGGCTGTCGAGGTTTTGCCCCACGTAGTCGTCGGAGTTCTGTCTCGAGGAGGGTATAACTAATGTAAATATTGGGTTATTATACTAACGTGTGTGCATTGTTTAATTTATTAGATTATTACCAGGAAACCACAGGAAAAAGTCTAATCTAACAATGTGAGTAATCTCCTTTTTGTAAACCTTTTTACAAACTATTTTTACAAAACCTTAAATAATTTTATATATAATTAGAAGTGATTGAGTCTTGTAATTCTTTGATTACTGCAGGTATGTTGGGGTTTTGTATACAAAATGTGGAACACGGTACCATTGGATAATGAGATAGCCAATGAGTACTATGACCCACCAGTCATGGATTGACAGTACTGAATGAGTAATTGTGTAGATATAAACATTGTAATCGCTCTCAATACTGTTAAAGGATAAAATACTTCTTGATTAAATTTGGATTAACTCACCAGTATTTCCCACTGACAAATGTTTTTAAAACGCGTTTCAGGTAACAAAATGTGAAAGCCAATTAGAAGCCAGCTGGAGAGCACTGAAGGCTTGAAAAAATGTGGCTATAAAAGTTACCTAAATAAAGACGATGTTTTAAATTCAATAAATTAGGGTTTATCCCTACAAACATGTTTGTAATAGAAACTTGGGTTTTACCCATGCGTTTATTAATATAAAAATGTGGTATTTTACTCTGATAAAATATTTCCTAACTACGGTCCTGATGTAAATTCCGCTGCCAAATAATGATAAACCATGATACCACTTAATCTGAGTTCGCGTCCGCCTGATCCCAGGAGATAGGGACCGGGGGTTGCGACAACAAAGCTTGAAATTCGTTGGGCTTTTGCGAATTGTTCTTGCTAGGTTTTCGGTATTGACTGAAATCGCATAATCGTTCAATATTTTCATTTGATTTTGGTTTGTTATCAATGACTGAAGAGATAAATATTGATTCGCAAGTGTATGTAGGGGTTTAAATATAAAAATCGATGCTGTTCAGAAAATGGGTGTTAAACCGCAAATACCCGGAGCAAACGGTGACGATAGGCCACGCAATCTCACCAAACATCAGAACGCATCTCAAAGAACTCCTGTTCAGGAATATGGATATCTTCGCCTGGACTCCGGCCGACATGACCGGTGTCCCGCGCGATGTTACCGAGCATTGTCTGAACACTTACCCCTCTGTTGAGCCAAAGGTCCAAAGAAGGCGCAGCTTAGGGGCAGGCAAGACCAAAGCAATGAATGAGCAAGTATGCGAACTACTCAAAGCAGGAATTTTGAGAGAAGTGCGCTATCAGAGCTGGGTTGCGAACCCTGTCATGGTCGAGAAGTCGAATGGAGGATGGAGAATGTGTGTCGATTACACTGATCTCAACAAGGCGTGCCCTAAAGACTGCTACTCATTGCCTGAGATCGACAAAAAGATAGACTCTCTCGAACCATACAGGTGGAAATGTTTCTTGGATTGTTACAAAGGGTATCATCAGGTTCAAATGAAGCTTGAAGACGAAGACAAGACAGCTTTTCGCACTGATCTTGGGATTTTCTGCTATATAAAGATGCCGTTCGGCCTCAAGAATGCTGGCGCAACGTATCAGCACCTGATGGATAAAATCTTCGCTGAAGATATCGGAAAACACATCGAGGTTTACATCGATGATTTGGTAATCAAGAGTCCCGAGGAGGACCAAATGTTAAAAGACATTGAGAAAACGTTTAACTCATTAAGAAGCGTGAACATGAAGTTGAATCCTGCCAAATGTTCTTTTGGTATGGAAAAAGGGAAATTCTTGGGCTTCATAGTCACAAATGGCGGCTTTAAGGTTAATCCAGAAAAAGTTCAAGCCATAGAGCGGATGCCGTCGCCTCGAACAATCAAAGAAATGCAACGATTGGCCGGCCGTTTAGCCGCGCTCAACCGTTTTCTATCAAACCACGCTGCAAAGTCATATCCTTTTATCAGCACCTTGCGCAACTGCGTAAAGAAACAAGAATTCAAATGGACGCCCAAAGCAGAAACGGCATTTCAGAAGATGAAAGAATGTTTGATAAAGCTCCCTACTCTGACTGCGCCGTTCGAAAAAGAACCACTCATACTGTAATTATCTTCTTCGGATAAGGCAGTAAGGTCGGTATTACTTGTGGAGAGAAACGGAGTACAGACTCCAATTTATTACGTCAGTAGGGTGCTTACCGATCCAGAAACGAGATACTCAACAATGGAAAAATTGGTACTTGCGCTGCTACACGCCTCTCGAAGACTGCGCAGATACTTTACTGGGCATGTGATAACAGTACTCACAAACTTTCACATCGGCACTATTTTACAAAAGCCAGAAACATCAGGGCGGTTAGCGAAGTGGGCGATCGAGCTGGGGGGCCACAGCATCTTGTACAGGCCGCTCCCAGTCATCAAGGGTCAAGTCCTTGCGGACTTTATCACAGAAGTCCCAGCGGAAAAAATCAAGGATTGTGAGATTGTGGAAACTCCCGTGAAAGACACATCTAATGAGTTGTGGTTGCTGTAAACTGATGGGGCTTCAAATGAGGATGGCGCAGGAGCTGGGTTGCGCCTCGTGAGCCCCGAGAAACACAAATTTACATACGCCATCAAGTTGGATTTCAAGAACACCAACAATGAGGCAGAATACGAGGCATTCTTGGCAGGCTTGCGCCTCGCCATAAAAATGGGAGCTAGAAATTTGCAAGCGCACATTGATTCACTCTTGATTGCCAGCCAAATTAACGGTCTATACGATGCAAAGGGTGAAGTTATGGCCCTGTATTTAGATCAAGCAAAAGAGTTGCTTCAACAGTTCAAATCTTACAAGGTAGTTCACATCAATCGCTCCGAAAACAAACCAGCAGACGCCTTGAGCAAGCTTGCTTCAACCTCTTTTCAACATCTCACCAAAGATGTCAGGATTGAAGTACTCAAAAATCCATCAGTCCTGCTGCGCCAGGTGAATGTGATCGAAGTAGGGCAGCCATCTTGGATGACCCCTATAATTAATACCTGCAAGAGGGAACACTCCCGGAGAGCAAAGCAGAGGCAAGGAAGATTCAAAACAAGGCCCTATATTACGAAATGAATGGTGGTATCTCATACCGCAAGTCCTTCTTAGGGCCACTGTTGCGTTGCGTGGACCCCCAAGATGCGAATTACTTGATCAGGGAGATTCACGAAGGGATCTGTGGCATCCATGCAGGACCACGCATGGTTGTCGCGAAGATTATGAACGCTGGATATTATTGGCCAGGGATGCATGTCGACGCCCTGAAGGAGCTGCGCAAATGCGACTCCTGTCAGCGACACTCTCCAAAAACCCTGCGCCCAAAGAACGATCTTATCCCTGTATCCACTGCTTGGCCTTTCCAGCAGTGGGGAATTGATATGGTGGGACCCTTCCCAGAAGCTCCTGGCGCCGTCAAGTTCATAATCGTGGCCGTTGACTACTTTACGAAATGGGTGGAGGCCAAATCCCTCGCCTCAACTACTGCAATGATGGTGCGCAAGTTTATTTGGGAACACATCATCTGCAGGTTTGGCCTGCCACTCAAGATTGTAACTGACAATGGCACCAACATCATCTTTCGTTGCGCACCCCCAAGGCAACGGCCAAGTTGAAAGTGTGAAAAAAAGTATCGTCGATGGGATAAAGGCCCGACTGGGCACAAAGTGAAGAGGCTGGGTAGATGAGCTCCCGAGTATCTTGTGGGCTCACCGAACCATGCCGAAGACAAGTACCGGCGAAACCCCTTTTAGCCTAGTCTATGGCTCAGAAGCGGTTATCCCGGCAGAGATTGGCTTGCCCTCTCCGCGCTTGACAGCAGTCAACACAATCGATAACGAGGCAGAACGTCGTCTTGACCTGGATTTGCTAGAAGAAAGGCGCGAAATTGCGCGAATTAAAGAAGCCAAATACAAGACGCATCTGGAAAGGTATTTCAATGCTAGAGTACGCATTTGCACTTTCACTCCAGGAGAGTATGTCTTCAGAGACAATGAAGCTTCAAACACTGAACGCCCCAGAAAACTAGCACCCAAATGGGAAGGCCCATACTTGGTTCACGAAGTGTTAGGAAAAGGGGCATACAAATTAAGCACCCTGGATGGACACATCATCCCGCGCACGTGGAATGCGCAACAACTGCGCAAGTGCTACATGTAATTATTCTAGGCCACGCGCCCTCCCTAATTTCCTATGTTGGCTAAACGCCCCTTTTGCTACTTATATGCGATGTATGATGGCCTAAGCGCCTGTTTCACAATCAATGAAAAGCATACGACATGTTTTCTTTACCATGACGACTCTTACGTTACAAATGCATGTTAAACTTTTGATTAGCGCGAAAACACTCCAGTGAATTACGAGCTCTTTAGTTACGCCTCCAAGGTACTCTTTGAACATAGCGCGAGACCGGGCAGTTACACTCGCACAAGAGCCACACTTACATTTATTCGAGCTAACTTAACCAAAGTTTCTAACAACAGTGCAATAATTGTAACGGAATAAAATAAACATAAACATCATATTTAACAAGCGCAATCGCGCAACAGTCACATAAAGACCAACTATCATTCATCTTATCCAAAACAAGCGCGACCGCGCAACTGGTTACATTCAAAACCTAAAAAATTTTACAAGGCACAAATCCTGTCAGCACTATCTATTTAAAGCCATCACCAGCATCATCATCGTTGTGCTTATCGCCACCGCCATCGCCTTCGCCATCGCCATCATTGCCCGCCGTTTCCTCCTCATCAGATAATTCAACAGTTTCTGGTGGGTCGAGAATGGTCTTTAGGCGGTGGCACCAGTCATCATGCTCTAGAGCCTTTGCGACCAAGTCCATGACGGGCAATGATAGGTGATCATAAGCATTTTCAGCGCGTGCCAACTCGGCATCAGCTCCGTTCGTCACTGAGCAATGACTTGTGTCAAACTCTTGCCCATAAATCTCTTCAACATGTTGCGCACACTCCAGATAACCGCCTCGGTGACCAACAGCGCGAGAAGCATCTATAAGAGTAGCAACAGCTTTATCTAGTTCTCCAGCATTTAAGATGGAGTTGGCCATCTACAACAAACGCAATACATAAGACACCGGGTTTTGATGAATAAAGCCAAAGTTAAGAGAAATCATACCAGAACTAATCCTCTGCCGCGCAACCACTCAGCCTCGGAGACCAAAGTATCAACGATGCCTTGAGCCTCGGAGTAGTTGTTTTGCGCCACATTGAGAGCAGATGTGCTAATGTCTCGCGCTTCCTCAGCTTTCTGTTTGGCCTCCTCAGCAGTAGCAGCCTTAACTTTCTCGGCTTCAAGGTCGATTTCCATGGACTCGCTTCTGTCAACCTGCTCTTGAAGGCGACGTTTCAATTCAGCAATCTCGACATCCTTGGCAATCAAATCCTTGTCTTTAACAGACAGTTGCGCCTTCACTTCAGCCAGCTCAACCTACAAAGGGCAAAAGGCTTAGGCTATTATGCAAACAAAATACAGAGGGAAAGGGTAAACGTTTTACAAACCTCAGCTTGCTCCTTAGCAGCCTGCACATTCTCGACCTTCCCGGCCAGCTCAGCAACTTTACCCTCAAGCTCAGTAATCTTCTCGCGAGCCGCATACATGCGCTGGTTATCCTTCTCGCATATCTTCTTCCATTCAGCTTTCTCCTTCGCCAGCAGATCCTGAGCAGCACGAAGCTTAGTCTTAAGGCCTTCACGGCCCCACTCTTCTGATTTCTTATTAGATTCAAACTGGGCCTTTTCTGCAACAAAGGCAGCCTTAGCCTTCTCATAATCTTTAACCTGCTTCAACAGGCGCTCACGATACTTTTCCCATTCCGCCCGCTCCTTGATCATTGTGCGCCATTCTCGCACGATCTGGTGATTGGCGGAGCGAGCATTGGCCTCCCCAACAACGTACGCCTGGTACAACCCATCATGGGTTCGCGCCCTTTGTCGGTTAACTCCACTACGAGGGAAAGAATTTAAGAACCAATCACGACAGGACGCGAAGTCCATAAATGTATCCTTCTGCTTCAGACCCTAGGGAGCTTGATGTGGAGCATCACCACGAGCCTCCTCAGTATAAGGCTTATAATAAAGATCTCCCAAAGTATCCTTAGGACCGATGGGAGATTGAGGCACAAACCCTCCAGCACCACCAGAACTCGCGCCACCTGCAGCAGTCTGGGTAGTTTTTACAGCCTCGGGCTCTTTCCTTTTCTCATGGTGGGGCTGGTCAAGCCCCGTAGTTTGAACAACCTCCGGACCCTGCGCCTTATCACGAGTAATTAGAGCGGCGCCCCCGATATCCTTCGGCTCACCTCCGACAGGCTTGTCGACAGCCGCTTTAACCTTCTTTTCCTTATTTCTCTCTCTCTCCTTCTCTCTTTCAGCAGCCTTCTTCCTCTTCTCATCCTCAGCTTTCTTCTTCTTCTCTTCCGCAGCCTTCCTTTTCTTCTCTTCCTCAGCAGCTTTCGCCTTCTCCCCCTCAGCAGCCTGTTTATCCTTCTCAGACTCTACACCAGCAGTCTTGAGGGGTTTGATGGTAACCTTAGGCCTTTTCTGCGCCGGCTCTGAGGGCTCTGTAAACGCGACACCCTTCTTCTCAGGGGTCTTCTTCTTGGCCTCTGCAGAAGCTAAGTGTTAAAAAAGAGGAAGCAACAAAGAGCAAAGAAACTAAGGAAAACTAACCAGGAGAAAATCTGTAAAGGGAGCGCAAGTTGCTCTGCTTCCCAATCAAGGGAACTCCTCCAGCCTTCGGCGCAGTAGACACACCAGCTGTGGTTTCACTTCTACTTCTTTTCCTGCTGATTAACTGTGCAGTAGGCTCCTCCTCTTCTTCTTCGTCTTTTCCCTCCTCCTCTTCGTCATGCGCAATGGAGGAAGGAGTAGCCCCAGCATCATGGTTGTGAGAACCCGCACTCCCCGAACCAGCAGCTCCCGTCTTCTTCTCGCCTATACGCGACAAACCTTCAAGTGAGTCACTAATAATAACGTAATCTTCCAAGTTACTCTGAAGAAGGCGAAGAGTACCTTTCTCAGCAGCACCAGCTGCTGCGCGGCTACTCCCGCCCTTCTTGCTAGTCACCTCCGCATCTAACTCAATGACCTTCTTCCGCTTGATCGGTTTTTTCTTCTTTTCTTCTGGGTCAATACCCAAGTCGCGCAACACACCTGCAAAGATGTTAGACCACGAACTTAACTCTCCATTTGATGATCCCACAGACTCCTCGCTGGAAAGATAGACAATCTCTTTCCCAGCAGAAGTCAATGCGCGCAAGGGACGAGGGTTAGGTATATGCACACCTTCAGTAGCAGAAGGTGGATCGGCAAAAGCTCCACCAACTGGATACATGAAGTTGCCCTTGATCTCGTCATACCAATATTGCTCCCCTGCTTCCAGCGGGTGCACACCCATGGAGCCACCAAATGTGGGGAAAGCTGCTTGATACAGGCGCACCTCTACATTACAAATTCAACAGGTTAAGAGCTATGAAGGCAGAAATAAAAATAAACGACATAAACTAACCTCTGTCTTGGAACTTAAGAACTAGAACGTCCTTGCTCTCGGGCGACCATTGATCACTCATTCGCGCAGCAATGAGGACATTCTCTCTGAAAACTCGGTTAGGGGCGGCGGTGAGCTTCAAGTACCAGTCATCCTTTTTAGGAATCGCCAACTCTTCTTTCTCGATCACCTGATTCCATGGGCGGAAAGTCATAGCGATAGGTATCACCTCCTCGCGAATGAAGAAGAACTTTTGTTTCCAATCGTGGAAACTCTTCGGTGGGTTCAACAAGATCTTTTTAGCACCTCCTCGGTTGCCAAATGAATAGAAGCCCATGTTCGGGATGAGCTGGTAGAATGCCCTGAACCTCTCAGCCGTCGGCTCGACATCATGAGATCGACATAAAAATTCAAAGTGTCGAACTCTCACCATCCCTGGTGGACTCATCTGAGAAATATGAAACCCATAATACTGCAGTATATGGGCCATGAAGTTCGTCGCCGTCAATCGGAAGTTGCCCTGTAAGAAGAAGTCTTCAAAAAGAGTTATGTATCCCGGTGGTGCGTCAGCAGCAGTCTGATTTTGACCGGGATATCTGGCATCCCACTCTAGTGGAAACCGGAAGCCCCTGGAGATCTGCACGAATAACCCTAGATCCCACTTCAGGACACGAAGTAGACCCTCCACTCCGGGATTTTCTTCTTGATGTTCTTCGGCCATGGATATTCGTCGATGAAACTTTGAATATTCAAGAAGGGAACTTGAAGATATGAAGGAAAATCTTGAAGATCTGCTACAGGTAACTTGAAGATTTGAAGATCTGAAGAAGATGAGTGGAGGGAAAGGATAGCAACAGTAGAGGAAATAAGAAAACCTCTCCACCTCATCGAATATATATACCCATCGCATTTAATGCGATGGGAAAAACGTGCCGAATTTACCGCGCACATGACCAATCAGAAGATGCCACGTAAGGCGAGAATCCCGGAGCGACGGTTACCACGCGCACATGGACCTCACTCTCCTGACGGAAAGTGGAACCGTCAGAGACAACTTGATGACAGCCATGTCAGCGGTCAACTCAAACGTCACCATCAGCGGAAATCCTCACCAAACTGTCAGAATTCAAATATCGAGGATTTTCCCGCTCAAATTTCAAGACACTTAATGCAGAAGTTACTCAAGCCGCGCCGTATCCATGATTACCCTAGAAACCCACGCGTTATCAATGCAAAGCAAAGGATCATCAGCCGCCATATATGATAGTCGCGCCGCAACAACTGTCAAACATTTGCATGCGCGCGCCTATCAAACAAAAAACAAGCATTTCCCGCAATTTTCTTCTAAGTCCAGAGCTCTAACCACTTGCCTCATGCATGGTGCAGCACTGGACTGGGGGGACTTGAAGGGGTATGGTCCCGAAAAAGCCGCACAGCCCTTCGTTCATGGTGCGCGCAGGACCATACTCCTTATTTGACAAATGTCTTATTGACAACATCGCGCGGGTTACATCACCATTAATTGATCGGGCGCAAGATCTGAACATTAGGAAGCTACGCTTTCAACACTTTACATTCTGAAAGAGCATTCAGTCACCCATACCCCCGCGCGGGGTAGTTACATGTTCAGTAAGAATCGCGCGGGGCTGCGTCGCAAGGCTATTTCAGATAGTACACAAGGTACAAGTGGCAGAAGAAAAGGGCCAATCCGCGTCCTTCTGGTCCTGCTCAATCGTGCTCCACGATCGTCTAACATGCAGGCGACAAAAAGTACTCGAGGACGCCTACATGGCACCAATCACTGGGCAGAGACACCTGCCCCACGATCTCCACTTACCTGCTGATGGCAGAAGGGCGGCCAGGCCGACAACCATGACACGTGGCTCCAATCACGGTGCGCCAGCACCAGGGAACTCCTAGAAGCCACTAACGGTCGACACCAGTGAGACAAAGAGAACATCCTCTAAGTTGTCGCCTTCCGGCCCAAGGCCCATCAGCCCACATCCTCTTACACCTCTCCGGCTATAAATAGAGATCTCAGTCCACAGGTTAAACATTCGATTCCCTCTACTCTCACTCTTAATACACACTTATCTCCTCAAAGCGGTCGCTTATTCTCACGCCGGAGCCCGGTTAAGAGGGAAACCCCCATATTCCCCTCTTAACGAGTAACGGTGTTCTGTTTTGCAGGATTAGAAGATCATTATGAAGCTCAGAAGCCATAAGAAGATTGACCATTATGATAGAAGCATAAACCAAACTGATTAAACCCATAATTAGTTCTGTGTTTCTTCAGGACTGTATTAGCAAAACAAATCTTGATTTTGGACTGTTTTAGCAACAAATCTTGATTTTTGACTGATCTAGCAATTTGTGTAAAACCTCATGAACGAATTTAGCAATTTTCTCTTACACAAAAAAAAACAATAATTACTCAAGTTGTACATAAAATTACTCTAATCATCAAGTAGTTACAACACAATCAATAATTACTTTAGTTATAGATGCTAATCAAGTAATTACACTACAAGTAATAATTACTCTAGTTATACATAAAATTGCTTCATTGATCAAGTCATTAATATTACAACTATGCCACCACCCGTTTTCTTCAATGTCCCCACTTCGCACGCTTAGCACGTTTAGCTGATTTGTAATGGAACCCCACATAAATGGCTACATTGTTGTGGGTGTGTATTTGAAGGAAGTGGTCGAAGGTCAAATCACGTCCATGACCGGTTCTTGTGATTTTGACTTGCCTTTTTAACTAATTAATTAAAATCATTAATTTACCCGTCACGCGTTGCGACGGCGTAATATCCTTATCAATTACCTTAAGGTGGTGAATTGTGATTATTTGTAGGTGGCAATTCGTAATGTGCTTTTTTATAATTAAAAAAATCCATTGCTCTTCTTTAGCACCGAATATTATAATTAAAAAAATCCATTGCTCTTCTTTAGCACCGAATAAAAAGCCATGAAAAACCGAATTGATTTGAATCCGATAAATAGGGAAGGAGTTGGGAAAGAACAACCACGCTTTTTTTCTTTCGATGATACTTAACGTCTACGTCAGTGTTCCTGCTGATATCGGTTACTCTGCCTCCCATCGCGCTTCCTCCCATGCCCCCTACGTCCACCGTAAGTTTCATATATCTATAAACCCAATCAATTAACAATCAACATACCGTAAATATCTATAAACCTAATCAATTCAATTAACAATTAACATACAAAGATACCATTGGAGTTGGTGGTCCAGTGACAAGACTAAGTCTTTTAATACACTTAAATATGAGATCTTAGGTTCAAGTCGCATTGGTGATTTTTACGAATTAAAACATCTTAGAGCATAAAGTCAACCATGCAGGTACTTACACGTGGCGTTCTCTACAGCAGGGACCCCAAACACGTTTATTCACGCGCCAGCTGAGGGTCGAGAAAAGGCATCAAATGCTTTATTACCACCTGACCCATCATTATCCATCTCTCTCATCTTTTTATTTAAAAAAAGTCCAAAAAAAAACAAACTAAATATAATTTAATAAATGGAGCCTTTTTATTTTTATAGTGAAAAGAAAAAAGTACTGATCCCTCTTTATCGAACAGTATCATGTTTTATGATAATGATTTAAATCAATTTTTATAATTAAATATTATTCCAAATGATTTGAATTAAAATTTAAATAAATCCAATAACTACGAAATATGTACAAATTATATTTTTTTCTTGTCTTTAGCTCCCATAATTTTTTTTCTTAAAACCGATGATTCACCCTTACCTTTTTTTAACAACGAATTTCTTTTAATTTTATGGTTTGTGTGACTTGAACCAAAATATTTCACTCCAAATCAGATGTTTAAAGACTTTGTCTTTACCAATAGACCACCACCTCATTGACGATTCATCCTTAGCTAAAGGGCTAAATATGTCCCATATATGTTCATACAAAAACTTTTTTTCAAACAATCTACATCCTTCACTCATCCTAACAATATTTATTTAACTATAATATTTATTTATTACCGAAAATAGTGATATGCATCTCTATATGTAAATAAAACATGATATTAGCCTGCATTTGTTAATGTTTAGCCTGCATTTGTTGTTGGAAAATAGGTGAAAATAGCATTTTTCACAAATATAGGAAAATGATTTTTTCCTATTTTGGACTAGAAATAAATATAATAAAATGAGCGGGTTTTATATATTTATTTGTGGGTTTGTGTTCTATGTTGGAAGAGCTTCGCAACGAACTAAACCACGTCCAAAACCGAGCTAAGATGAATGAGATATCGATGCTCAAAGTTGGGTGTTTGGAACATTCAATGCTGAAACAAAAGGGAAAGTAGCACCTTGTCCCACATCGGATGAGAGTTGGAACTTAAATGGGTATTTAAGGTGGAACTCTCCATCCTTATTGTTTCATGGAAGCACACACTAGTGTCCTCGCGAAGGGTGCGGAGCACCCTAACTCGCACTCGCACACGCGCGCGTGGCGTGGGCGATGAGGCGCAATGTGGCGCACTTTGCACTTCGCATCGCCGCGAGCCGCTTGAGAGCCGCCTTTGTATTTTTGACCACGTGCGCGTGGTGGAGCACAAGGGTTGCAAGGACCAAGTGGTAGGTGATGCGGCGTATGACGTGGCAGTCATGCGCGCGCGGGTGCACGCATGGTGCATGGGTCCTGCTGTGTCGTGCGCGGCGCACCAGAAGTGAGCCAATACGGCGCGACTGTGTGGCGCGCTCGTATAGGCTCACAGGTGACGTGGCGCATGCGCGCATGGCTGTGAGCCAAGAGGCCGCACCGCGCATGGACTTGAGCCAAGAGGCCGCACCGCGCATGGGCGCGCGCGCGCAGAAGCTTCCAGCATTGAATGACAGAACAGTTTCAGTTCAGCTTCGTAACTGACGAGTTAATAGGCTTAGACTGAGAATTAAATGACGTCTTAAATTGCATTGAAGACGTTTAATGCAATTTAAACCTCTCTTTAATTCGTTTTTGACTGTTTTGACTTAGGAGCTGTATATATACAGCTCCATACCCACTTCAGAAGTACACCAGCTACAACAGCAACATACAACTTTCTCTCTACAATTTTTTTCTGATCTTTTCTTTGCAGTCTCAAGGTAACCTTCGGGTTGTAGGTCTACTCCGGCAGTACTACTGCTCCGGCTGTTGTACCCTGGGAAACAAAACGAGTACTCCTGGGAGACTCGGAATTTGTTTTAAGGGAAGCGTGTGTTCACGTGCCTCAGCCTTCTTCTTCATCTTAAATTCTTGTATTTCTTTTATTTCAGTTGTAATTGTACCAGCAGTTTGTTTTCTCATTTCTGTATTGTAATCTAGTAATAAAAATTTGTTATTTTATTTATTTTATGCGAACGGTTCCTACAATCTTAAAACAAATTTTAAAACCGTTCGTGTAATCAAAACCATCCTGTTTGTGATTCAAACCAGTTTTGTTTTCACTCAGTTTGGGTTTTAAAAACAGATTTTTTTTTTTTTTGTTTTCTTCTTCAAAGGTGCAACTTTGGTTGAAAACAATTTGGTTACACTTCAGAATTTGTCCTAAAAATTGATAAAAATTTCTGATTTGGTCTTCAAAGTTGGACTTAGAAGCCAGTCAGTAAGTTCTAAAATTATAAATTTTCTGTTTTTGGTCTTCAAAGTTGGACTTAGAAGCCGAAACAGTAAATTGTGGTAAAATTAAAATTTATTAGTTTACTTCTGTTTTGTGCGTAAAACAGAATTTTTTGGACTAAAAGTTTAAATTTTAATTTTTTTCAGCATGTCGAACGAGAATGTCAACGTTAACAACACTGCGAATGTTGTGACGGGAACCCCCTTGAACGCCACCACTGTGGGAGCGTCCACAGTGGCCAATCACGCGGAACGACCCGAGAAGTTCTCGGGTCTACACTTCAAAAGGTGGCAGCAGAAGATGTTCTTCTACCTGACCACCATGAACCTTGCGAGGTTCTTGACGGAAACCGCTCCCCAACCTGTGGAAGGGGAGACCGACGCACAAAGACAGTGCGCGGTAGATGCGTGGAAGCATTCGGATTTCATATGCCGTGGCTATGTGTTAAACGGCCTAGCGGATGCGTTGTATAATGTGTACTACAACGTCAAGACTTCCAAAGAACTTTGGGATGCCTTGGACAAGAAGTACAAAACGGAGGATGCTGGCACAAAGAAATTTGTGGTAGCCCGTTTTTTGGATTTCAAGATGGTTGATTCTAAAAGTGTTATGAATCAAGTCCAAGAATTCCAAATTATACTACATGACATCTTTGCGGAAGGCATGACACTTAGCGAGACATTTCAAGTGGCAGCGTTGATTGAAAAGTTACCTCCTGGTTGGGTGGATTTTAAGAATTATCTTAAACACAAACGAAAGGAGATGACTTTAGAGGACCTTATTGTTCGTCTTCGGATTGAAGAGGGCAATAGAATTGCCCTTAAAGGCAACCAAGCGCAAGCGTCTGCTAGCGCAAATTTGGTTGAGCATGGGCAATCCTCTAAGGGCGCGAAGGGTAAGGGGAAAAAGGACAAGGAGAAAGCAAAGGCTAGCAAACTTGGACCGAAGAAAGGGGTTGTGAAAAAGAAACCTCCAACGTTCCAAGGAACTTGTTACAACTGTGACGAGCCGGGGCATCGGGCTAACCAATGCAAGAAACCAAAGCGTGAGCGTGCGCACATGGTGGATGAAGACGGAATGCCTTTGGTGGCAATGATTTCCGACAAAAGCGCAATACTGGATGAGGTCAATACTGTGACCAACACTCCAAAAGGATGGTGGATTGATACAGGCGCGACCCGTCATGCTTGCGCGGACAGAAGCCTCTTTACCACCTTCAAGGCGCTTTCTGGAGAAGATAAGCTGTATATGGGAAATACAGCCACCGCTGACATCATGGGTGAAGGAACGGTGATCTTGAAGTGGACTTCGGGGAAGGAGCTCACTCTAAGCAACGTGTTGTATGTCCCGGACTTGCGCAAGAATCTAGTCTCGGGTTGGTTGCTTAACAAGTTTGGATTTCGTTTAGTCTTTGAGAGCGATCAATTTGTGTTAACTAAACGAGGAATGTATGTAGGCAAGGGCTATGCCCAAAATGGTATGTTCAAACTGAATGTAATGGCTGTCAAAAAGGACATGAATAAAATTGCTACTACTTCTACTTATATGCTTGAGTTTTCTGATTCGAATAAATGGCATGGTAGATTAGGTCACGTTAATTTTAATTCTATACGCCGTTTAATCAATTTAAATTGCATACCAACATTCCATATTGATTCACACTATAAATGTGAAACATGTGTAGAATCCAAACTTACAAGAACATCATCCAAATCGGTTGAACGAATAACCGAACCCCTTGATTTAATTCACACTGATATTTGTGATTTAAAAGCGGTACCCACAAGAGGTGGAAATAAGTACTTCATCACGTTTATTGACGATAGTACTAAATATTGCTATGTATATTTACTAAAAAGTAAAGATGAAGCAATAAGTAAATTTATCTTGTATAAAAATGAAGTTGAGAATCAACTTCAAAAGAAGATAAAAGCTTTGCGAAGCGACCGAGGAGGCGAATATGTTGCACCTTTTGCCGATTTATGCGCAAAAAGTGGCATTGTACATGAGTGTACACCTCCTTATTCTCCACAATCAAATGGCGTGGCGGAACGAAAGAACCGCACATTGAAAGAAATGATGAACGCCATGTTGATAAGTTCTGGGGTGAGCCAGGAAATGTGGGGGGAGGCCATTCTCTCGGCCAATTATCTTTTGAACAAGATACCATTGAAAAAGAGAGACGAGACTCCATATGAGTTATGGAAAAAGAAAAAGCCTTCATATAAATACTTGAAAGTGTGGGGGTGCCTAGCAAAGGTGATTGTACCACCTCCTAAGGCTCTTAGGATAGGACCCAAAACTGTTGATTGCATATTTATTGGGTATGCGCATCAAAGTAGTGCACATCGCTTTCTTGTACATGAGTCCAAGAATCCTGATGTACACGTAAACACTATCATGGAGGTGAATCCTAACTTTGTGTCTTACTTTGAAAACGTGTTTCCTTTGCGAAGACAAACACATGCAACGTTATCAACACCTAATTTTGAAGTAGGTGAAAGCTCATCTAGACGAGTTGATGAGGTAGTTCATGATAAGACACATGAACAACCTGAGGTTGAAGAAAGTGACCGTAGGCGAAGCAAAAGGCCAAGGGTTGAAAAATCCTTCGGTCCAGACTTCGTTAGCTATATGGTAGAAGGCGAGCCCAATACATATCGCGAAGCGGTTTCCTCTTCAGAAGGACCTCAATGGAAAGAAGCAATAAGAAATGAAATAGATTCTATATTGCAAAATCATACTTGGGAGTTAGTAGATCTTCCACCTGGTTGCAAACCACTTGGATATCGTTGGATATTCAAAAGGAAGATGAAAACTGATGGAAGTATTGATAAATACAAGGCTAGGTTGGTGATTAAAGGATTTAGACAAAAGGAAGGTCTAGATTACTTTGATACCTACTCGCCTGTGACGCGCATAACCTCGATTAGATTGGTTCTTGCTATAGCGGCTTTAAGAAATTTGGAAGTTCACCAAATGGATGTTAAAACCGCATTTCTAAATGGCGATTTAGAAGAAGAGATTTACATGGAGCAACCTGAAGGTTTCTCCGCCCCAGGTCAAGAGGGTAAAGTATGTAAACTCGTCAAGTCTTTATATGGCTTGAAGCAAGCACCAAAACAATGGCACCAAAAGTTTGATCATGTCATGATTGACAATGGTTTCAAAATAAATGAGTGCGACAAATGTGTTTATTTCAAAGACACAAATGAAGGTTATGTGATTTTATGCCTTTATGTAGACGATATGCTTATCATTGGGAGTAATGATAAAATTATCAAAGCTACTAAAAGCATGTTGAAAGCGAGATTTGACATGAAAGACATGGGTTTAGCTGATGTGATTCTTGGAGTAAAGATCATAAGAACCCAAAATGGTCTTGTGTTAAGTCAATCTCACTATGTGGATAAAATTCTTGAAAAATTCAACTCGGGAGATACGAGTGTAGCTCGAACTCCAGTTGATACCTCCCAACATCTTAAGAAGAATAAAGGAGATGGAGTTGCTCAGTTAGAGTATTCAAGAATTATTGGCAGTCTAATGTATCTAATGACATGTACTAGACCAGACTTGGCTTACGCGGTGAGTAGGCTAAGTAGATACACCAGTAATCCGTGCGCGGATCATTGGAAAGCTATCACGAGGGTGCTTAGATACATAAGATACACAAAAGATTATGGACTGCATTATACCCGACAACCAGCAGTGATCGAAGGATACACTGATGCAAACTGGATATCGGATAATAAAGATTCCAAATCAACAAGTGGTTATGTGTTTACACTTGGAGGAGCTGCTATTGCTTGGAAGTCTTCTAAGCAAACGGTCATAGCAAGATCCACAATGGAATCCGAATTTATCGCCTTGGATAAGTCAGGCGAGGAGGCGGAATGGCTACGTCAATTCGTGGAAGATATTCCAAGATGGCCAAAGCCTTTGCTAGCCATATGTGTACATTGTGATAGCCAATCAGCGATTGGTAGAGCTCAAAGCTTGATGTACAATGGCAGATCAAGGCATATGCGACGTAGGCATAACACGATACGACAACTACTCTCAACGGGTGTTATCACAATTGATTATGTGAGATCAGCGGATAACATTGCGGACCCGTTTACAAAAGGCTTAAGCAGAGAGTTAGTAGAAACGTCGTCAAGAGGAATGGGACTAAAGCCCGTGGTAAATGGGAATATGAGGGAAACCTAACTTAGTTAACTGGAGATCCCAAGATCTAAGTTCAATAGGACAACTTAATCATATTACCAAAACGGAGTCACTGTGGGGGAGTACCCCAAACAAAACTAAAAGGGAGTTAAATATACTTCCTAGTCCATTCCAATCAGTGACAATTGATGTGAGGCTAAGCATATTAAGGTTAACGATTTCGGGAAATCAAATAACCATGATGCTTTTAATGATTCAGGGAAATCACCTATGTTAGAGAGAAGTGGGGTCGCTTCAAATGGATTTGTGGGGTGCGCAAATCCTAGAGCTCTCGCAGAACCAGGCTAGTGTTCCAGGACCATAATAGGACACGACAATGAGGAGTTGGCCAAACCAGGGAGAGTATTGTGTGAAGTGTATTGTCATTTACACAAATGGGGGTATGTTCAAGGACATCGCGTCTACACACCGCTAGTAAGCTAAGTGCGCTTCACAAAAGAAGGTTCAAAGGTTAAAACCTACCTATCTTGCAATACTCAACTGTCGAAGTTTATCGTTGAAAAGTGTAAGGAAAAGATCCATTTCCATACATGTGGGGGATTGTTGGAAATTTGATGAAAATAGCATTTTTCATGTGGGGGATTGTTGGAAAATAGGTGAAAATAGCATTTTTCACAAATATAGGAAAATGATTTTTTCCTATTTTGGACTAGAAATAAATATAATAAAATGAGCGGGTTTTATATATTTATTTGTGGGTTTGTGTTCTATGTTGGAAGAGCTTCGCAACGAACTAAACCACGTCCAAAACCGAGCTAAGATGAATGAGATATCGATGCTCAAAGTTGGGTGTTTGGAACATTCAATGCTGAAACAAAAGGGAAAGTAGCACCTTGTCCCACATCGGATGAGAGTTGGAACTTAAATGGGTATTTAAGGTGGAACTCTCCATCCTTATTGTTTCATGGAAGCACACACTAGTGTCCTCGCGAAAGTGCGGAGCACCCTAACTCGCACTCGCACACGCGCGCGCGCGCGTGGCGTGGGCGATGAGGCGCAATGTGGCGCTTTGATGGCGCACTTTGCACTTCGCACGCTCGCATCGCCGCGAGCCGCTTGAGAGCCGCCTTTGTATTTTTGACCACGTGCGCGTGGTGGAGCACAAGGGTTGCAAGGACCAAGTGGTAGGTGATGCGGCGTATGACGTGGCAGTCATGCGCGCGCGGGTGCACGCATGGTGCATGGGTCCTGCTGTGTCGTGCGCGGCGCACCAGAAGTGAGCCAATACGGCGCGACTGTGTGGCGCGCTCGTATAGGCTCACAGGTGACGTGGCGCACGCGCGCATGGACTTGAGCCAAGAGGACGCACCGCACATGGTGACGTGGCGCATGCGCGCATGGCTGTGAGCCAAGAGGCCGCACCGCGCATGGACTTGAGCCAAGAGGCCGCAACGCGCATGGGCGCGCGCGCGCAGAAGCTTCCAGCATTGAATGACAGAACAGTTTCAGTTCAGCTTCGTAACTGACGAGTTAATAGGCTTAGACTGAGAATTAAATGACGTCTTAAATTGCATTGAAGACGTTTAATGCAATTTAAACCTCTCTTTAATTCGTTTTTGACTGTTTTGACTTAGGAGCTGTATATATACAGCTCCATACCCACTTCAGAAGTACACCAGCTACAACAGCAACATACAACTTTCTCTCTACAATTTTTTTCTGATCTTTTCTTTGCAGTCTCAAGGTAACCTTCGGGTTGTAGGTCTACTCCGGCAGTACTACTGCTCCGGCTGTTGTACCCTGGGAAACAAAACGAGTACTCCTGGGAGACTCGGAATTTGTTTTAAGGGAAGCGTGTGTTCACGTGCCTCAGCCTTCTTCTTCATCTTAAATTCTTGTATTTCTTTTATTTCAGTTGTAATTGTACCAGCAGTTTGTTTTCTCATTTCTGTATTGTAATCTAGTAATAAAAATTTGTTATTTTATTTATTTTATGCGAACGGTTCCTACATTTGTTAATGTTATGCTTTATGTTCTTATTAGACGGGGCGTTTCCATGATGGAGCCGTGGGTTTCTCGGGCATCACGGGAACACCGTCACAACCATCATGGATTCCTTTTTATGAATTTATGAACCCCTACAAGAAGGATATATGAGATGTGATATGGCACAAGTTTCAATGTTCTGTTTATTTAATGTTGTATTGGATGGTGACGTGACAAAATATTATTTGATGGCGGGTTGAAAGAGGTAGTGGGTTCAACTAGAAAGATTCCTCATCCTTATAGGGTCTATACGAGTCATATAGTTCTTCAAAGTGACGGTGTACAACTCATATAGGCCATATACTAGTCATATACTTCTTTAGAGCAATGCCATACGAGTCATATACTCCCTATATGAATTGTACATTTCTGCATACTCATGCTACACGAGTCATTTAATTCCTATACGATTCGTATAACTTTGTTTTTCGTTTTTTACTATATTTTCATTTCATATTTGGTTGTTGTTTTTTCAAACTATGGTGGCTTCAGGTTCTCGTTTTCGTAGGCGTTCACCTTGTTCGGATTTCATGGTCCGGGCGGGGATGATTTTATCGAGGCTCAAGACTTCATGATGGGGATCATGTGTCACACGTAGAGTCGATCACGTCTTGCGAGGCTCTGACAGACGACCATGGTACCCCTCGCGATCGATTAGGAGAATCTGCAGATGGTCGGCTATCGCAAGCGGTCCAAGACAAGTCTCACTCATGGCACCCGTGGAGGCACTTGCTTGATCATAGCAATGCTTAGGCTTTTCAAGAGATTACACTGTAGTTTTTATATACATTATGTTTCTAGCCAGTACAGGGCGTCAGAGCCCGAGGCCCTAAGACATAGACACGTGGTCTTTTTTCGTTTGTGTTGAGCTGATAGGCACATGCCACTGTTGTGTTTTTTGGTATTGCTCGATTTCTATACTAAGGCGAAGCCGACTACCAAGCTTTTCCTTGTAGCTCGAGTAGATATAAAGAAGGGTGTTATGTAGGCAGATGGGCTAAATGAGTAGGCAGGGGTAGCTGCCACTGCTTCATTGTCGCGTTGTGCGATGTATTGGAGTTCCAGGGGATGTTATACGTGATCTTACACACCGTATTAACTTGATGGAAGCTCAGTGCGAGCGACTGATGTAGGGGATTACAACTATGATGGAAACCGCCAACGTCCCCCGGCTTCAATTGTCGGTGATCCTACAACCGCAACCCCCACCACCACCACCACCACCACCACCACCTAGGGGTGAGCAGAAAACTGAAATAACCGAACTGTAACCGAAGTAACTGACAAACCCGAACCGAAACAAAAACCGACAGTTCGATTTTAGGAATTTTAACAACCGAAAATTTCGGTTCGGTTTTCAGATAACCATTTTCAATAACCTAAAAAACTGAACCGAAAAGAAAAAAAAACGTATATTTTTATGTAGTTTAATTTGTTTAAGTGTTTAACCAATGCTATTAGAAATTATTAATTTATTGAATATTGAGTATTTATAATAAAAACATTAACATGTTTCTTTATAATTAAGATGATTTATTTATTACCTACAACAAATAACAAAATTTAATATAAAAATTAAATTATGTTCAAAGTATTATAAAAGAAAATGTCCTGATAAAAACTTTGAAGAAACATAAAAATAGATTAGAATGTTTGATTTATGTGAACATTATTAGTTAAAAATGTTAAGTATAATAACTTAAATATAAACATATAATAAAGATTCTTAAATTTTATATTATACTTTTTATTTTTGAATCTTACATATTTTTGTTTCAAAAACCGAACCAACTGAAGCGAACCGGTGTAAAAACCAAAACCGAACGGTTTTCAAAAACCGAAAACCGACGTTTCGGTTTCGGTTTTCCCAAAAACTAAACCAAACCATGCATGATGTGTGTAAAATGCAACATATAAATTACATCAAATGAGTCATAAAACTAACCCTTTTTTAGTACTAAGGTTGGAAAAAATGTGCTTTTGTCTTCCTTTTGTATTTTCAGGACCAAATGAGCTTAATTGAACAAAAGGAACAAATATGCAGCCAAATCTAATATAAATACAAGAAAAGGAATAAACGTGGCATGCCCGACCCCTCGACAGCATCTTCCCCAAGCAAAAACAAGAGAACAGAAGGCTGACCACGGCCCCGTGCCCAGCGGACACGGGGGCGTGGCCAGGTGTCTGCAGAAAAGACAAAGCAATGGAAGCTTCTATTCCCAGCACGGGGGCGTGCCCAACTCAACACGGTCCGTGGTCAACGCTAAGATTCGCAAAATCTTGCAAATCTTGATAGTACAGATACGCTTCTGCACACGGTGCCATGCCCAGCCAACACAGGGGCGTGTGAAGACTAATACAGACAATTGCAATTAATGAAGAAAGAGAAAGAGGATGGACACGGGGCCGTGTCCGGGCTTCTGTGCAGGCTATAAATAGGGGTGCTTGGCTCACTTCAAAGGCATCCCTTGGCAAACCACCCCTCTCCAACTTCACCCACACTCCACCACCATCACACACCCACATCCACCACCATCATCTATCATCCACCTAGAGTGTGTGTAGTAGTCTCAGGATCCAAGATTGATCGTAAGAGTTCTTGACAATCAAAGGTCATGTTTGCCTAAGTCTCTTACATCACTTGGTGAAGACAAGCATTTAATGTAATACTTTTGATTTTTTATCTTTTCGCACTTTTTATTTGGTTTTGTATTGATGACTTTAATAACTAGTTTCTTATGTTGAAGGTGAAACTTCCTTATCATTTGTCTGTGGTGTCTTGGCGTTATTTTACTGTCTATATAAAATAAAAAAATTTCACGATTCATATCTCTATGGTCTATATAGAGATATGTTAGCTACCTGGTCGGGGGTTAAGGGAATGGTTTGGTAAGGTTCTTGCCTTGTTCAGTGTATAGATCCTGCAAGGACCTGGGTCAAGCTTACTAGGACCCCCTTCAATACCCACTGGTATTGGATGGCGGGGGTGCGAATGGCTTGATCCCCTCATATGTAAACTACTATTAATACATTAACCCGGCTACTTGGGATTGTATCCCTGCTGACTCAAACCACTTAGCAGAGGGTAACGTCACCTTCAAAAGAGGGGCCTGCCACATTACGCATTAATAACTTAATTAATTATCTTCCAATATTCCGACCCTTTGGGATTGTATCATTGCTGACTCAAACCACTGGGTTGAGTGTAACGTCACCTTCAAAAGAGGGGCCTACTACTATAACTAAGATAATCTCTTAAAAAGTGTAAAAGTGCGGAAATCAGCAAAGGTTACATTAAAGGCAAGTCGGATCTAAGTGATTCATCTTGTCTATCTGTTTTATTTTATTTTCATTTTTCATCATTTTTAGTTTTTATTTTCATGTTTAAAACCTTTTCTAAAAATTTTGATTTGATTAGACGTTGAGGATAAACCGGTACTAAAAGCTCTTGTGTCCTTGGACGACTTCAGTATCTTACCAACGCTATACTACGCTCACGATGGTTGCACTTGCCCATATGTGTGTTTAGTGTTAGTAGAATATCGTGTTTTATAAATTTAAAACTTGACTAATGTGTTAAAAAGGGCTTAAAATATCAATAAAATTATATCACACCTAACGTGTCAATGCACACCCCTATAATCACCATAGCTAGGTGACGCTGTATTTTTTGTTTATATTTTAATATAAAACATGTGTAAATAATATATATATTTATCTTTTTATTTTTCGTCTCAATGTTTACTGTTTACTTGGTTGTTTAGAAAAAATGATTAATTATTGCAAAGTAATAATAATAAAAGTTATATATATATATATATATATATATATAGGGAGAAGATCATGCGAGAACCACCTCTTATTGCGAGAACCAATGTGAACACAACCAAAAATGCCTAAAAATAGCTAAAAATCACACAAAATTTTTTTTTTTTTGAATTTTTTAATATTTTTTATAAAAAAATCGCTACTTTTCGAAACAAAAAAAAAATTTAAATTTTTTTTTTAATTTTTTTTTTTTTGGCTTTGAAAATTAGCGATTTTTTTATAAAAAATATTAAAAAATTCAAAAAAAAATTTTAGATTTTTTTTAAGATTTTTTTTAGGTTTTTTGGGGGTTTAGTTTTTAGCATTTTAGCTTGGGGGGGGGGGGGGTTAGGTTTTTGGGGGGTGGGGGAGGGGGTTTAGGTTTTTTTTTTTTGGGGGGGGGGGGGTTAGGTTTTTTTTAGGTTTTAGTTTTTAGCATTTAGCTTGGGGAGGGGGGGGGGGGGTTTAGGTTTTTTTTTTTTTTGGGGGGGGGGGGTGGGTGGGGGTTGGGTTTTTTTGGGTTTTTTTTTAGGTTTTTTTAGCTATTTTAGGTTGTGTTCACATTGGTTCTCGCGGTTCTCATAATAAAGGTGGTTCTCGCATGAGCTCCTCCCTATATATATATATAGGGTAGAGATAGTGTACAAAGGGTCTAAAGTGTGAGAAGTGTTTTAAACCATTAGATCTTTGATCTAATGGTTGAGATCAATAGAGACCAAATTATAAATTGTGTTTTAATTATATGGACTAATTTGAAAATTGTAGGGGTAATAGTGTCTTTGTATATGTTTCAAATTAGGTAACCTCTCCTAAATTCTAGTGATTCACTCCTAAATTCTAGCGATTCAAATTTAACTGCTAAATTCTATCGATCCTAAATTCTAAAAATACAGAAATATGTAACTGCTACAAGAAATGTATAACACTATACATCCATCATATAACACTATACATCCATCATATAACACTAAAGAACACCATATAACACTATGTAACACCATATAACACTATATAACACTATATAACAATATATAACACTATACATCCATCATAGACATGCTACCAGAAAAATATAACACTATATAACACTATGCATCTTGTAGGATCGGGATTCAATCAAACGAGTCGTTCAGAAGAGTTCTCGATCAATACGAAAGGCGGAATCAGACGTATTGATGTTATAACAGATAGATTCACACGTAGAATCACTTTAACTGTCGATTGTATTGATTTGATAGTGTTTACAAATCGTTCGACACTTCGGTAGCACTTCGTCTCCGGAATCACAAAGTTACAAATGAAGACCTGGACTCACCTATTTATAGGAATGCCAGACCCCATGAACCAGACCACACGAACTGGCCCAGGTCGCACGAACTGGCCAGACCGCACGAACTTGGTCACCTCGTGTGAGGTGGCCTAGCCACTTCGTGAGTGGTGGCTGATTCAGGTCTGTTTCTCGTTTCTCTCGTACAACGTGTCCTGGTCTATCTATTCTAGTTACATGACTCGATACAAGACGAAGTCAACAGACATATGCACTAACAAACTCCCCCTTGGATGTTGACGAGTCTTCAGTGTATTGAGTCTTCAGTCTTGATCGGTCTTCTCGCTCTTACCAAAATATCTTTCTCTGTAAGCATCCTTCAATCTTTATCTTTCAGTCTCTCTTGATCAGATCTCTCGATTCTTTAAACTCATCAGCATTAGCAGCTTCTATCTCGAACACTGTTCCAGAATAGCAGACTGGCTCTCTAGCATTCAGACTCCTTCTAACTCTGAAATCTTCCAATTAACAGACTCCCCTTTGCTAATAGACTCCCCCTTATGTTGTTCTGGGATCGCAATCTGACATAGCACTCGTTCTAAGATCGTGTCCTGGCTCAAACTCTGCTCAGGCTTAGACATGGGGATCTGGCTCTACAGCTTTCACAGGTTCAGGAACATCTCCTGGCTCTCCGTAGCAACAGGATCAGGAACCTGGTAACCTGCACAATTCTCTACCCAAAAGTAAATTTCACAATTGTTAAAATTTAACAAATTTAGAAACCACTTGAAGATATCATTCAACATCAACAATAGTTATATCAAGTTCAAATTAATGACCTTGATTAACTAACAATAAAATCAGCCTCAAAACATCACTTGTAAGATTATCTTAAAACATTTCTCAAATTATCTCAAACTTTAACTTCAATTTTTATTTCAAACACACTCTCCCAATCCACTGTTGTTCATCATGTTTAGCACTCAGAATTTTGAAAATCAGCTTTCCAACATCAGTTGTCGAAAATAAGATGAAATAAAATCTTTTTGATTTTTCAAAATTTTATGCTAAAACACACTTAAAATCTTTTTGGATTTTGGGAAATAAACTATATACAGACATCTTTTTGTGAGTTTGTGTAAGAGGATCATATCAGATTATGACAAATCACTAGTACCGTTGAGCTTTAAACACTTTAAGATCTAAACGATTCACTTAGATTGTCAGTATACTGATCCACTTAAATTTTCACACAAAGTTCAATTGTTTCGAGATATGGATTAGTGTTTTAAAAAACTAAACTTATTCGAGTGTCCCACCTCAGAATATACTCCCGTATCCAGACTCCTATATTCAGTCTTACAGGTGAATGTACACTAATGATATCTATAAATGGGTAATGCGAGGCCATGAGAGCTCAGGTTAGAACTTCCGTTTAGACAAAGAGATGATGGCTCGAATTTTAGGTGTGTCCCGTTTGGGGATCTTTTCTTCAACAGCACATGATTAGCATTTTTCAATGTTTCATCATTTTTTATGCTGAGGGTGGGCTTTATGATTAAAGCAGTGCAGAGTATTATACGAGGACTAGGCTATTGCTCCCGCAAAATCAGAAGTCCCTGTATAATACCCCAGATATCATCACGCACAAAGACCTAGTATGTCAGAAATAGAAATCCCTTCAAACAAGATTTCAGGGGTTATGTTAGGAAACTTTATTTGTAAGTATTGAAGAAAATCACAATCAACTGGATCTATGAAGAGATCACAGTCCTGAAGATCACGAACTAGAAAAAGATCAGATGGGACAACTGGAACGCACAGCATCTACTTCAAAGAATCACAAGTTGATCAAGAGCTGAATTGGATTATCAGAAAAGGTCACTTCTGATGGATCTGATGATATTTCTGATGAAATATCATCAGTTTCTGACGATTCTGATCATCAGGATTTTTCTGATGATTTGTTCATCAGAATTTCTGATGAAGTGGTTTATCAGAATTCTGATGAAATACCCCACTTGTCTGAAATTGGCTCTATCCTGCCACACTTACCGAAGCAAGTTGACATTAATTGATATCATGATGAAAAAGACAACTTGAACGTTGGATTCAATGAATATGTCAATTGGGCACTTTTTGCAGGACTTATTGCATAAATAAACTATTGTTTATTCATGCACCCAGCCTTCTATAAATAGAAGGCTCAACCAGGAGAAGCAAAGTGAGTTTGAAGCTTATCATTCACACATACATCAAAACTCCATAGCCCTCTCACCCACAGAATTCAAGATTCATTTGTACTAGATAATAATCTTACAATCACCTTGTAAACCATTTTGTTTCAAAGTGATATAAACTTGATAATTCTGTAGGTCTTGTTTCTTGAAAGTCTGATTTCCATTTCCGCACATCTTTTTCACATCTACTGAAATCACTTGCCATATTACGTGAAAAGAAGTTGGTTTAAGGCCATACTGGATCCAAAAATTGGTATCAGAGCAGATTGAATAAACTATTTTCAAACGATCAATCGCTCATCTTCTTTTCACTAAATATGGCCAGCTTTCAATCCTGGAATAATGCTTTTAACATTGGTTCTATGTCCAAACCTCCGACTCTGGTCAGAGAGGAATACCCCCAATGGAAAATCAGGATGGTCAATTTCCTTAATGGTCATGACCGAGCTCTGTTTCAATCCATTGAAAGGGGTCCACATACACCAATGACAGACATACCTGCTATTCCAGCAACTGACCAATCACCTGCTATCCCTGCCTCCCGCGCTCCCAAAAGTGAAATAAACTGGAGCGCGGAAGACAAGGAACGGGTGGCTGGGGATGAAAGGGAAAAGTCACTTTTAATAATGGCCATCCCCAATGACATATTTTCACAAGTTGATGCATGTGCATCAGCTAAGGAAATATGGGATCAGTTGGAAAATCTTTGTGAAGGAGGAGAAAGGATGAGAAGAAACAAGAGAACAAACAATGTCTCATCTTATGAAAGGTTTAAAAGTTTACCAAATGAAAGGTTAAATGATACATATCAAAGATTTACAAAACTTTTAAACGAGCTAAAGAAATTTGGAATAACAAAGTCAAATGATGAAAGGAACATAAAATTTCTTGATGCCCTTCCTAGAGAATGGAGAAGTCTAACCATGACTTTATCATCAACCTTAGAACTAGGAAACATGAGTCTTCATGACTTATACAGCATCTTGATCTCCAGAGAGGAAGAAATATTTGAAGAAACCATTCAAAGAGGGGGATCTTTAGCTCTTATCTCAAACTCACAAAGATCAACAACAACCAATGATCCACAACCATCAAACAGCCAAAATCTTGAAACTTCTGATGCATCATCAGACTTTTCAGCTTTTGCTGAAGCAATAGCACTGCTCACCAAAACATTTGAGCAGAGGTTGAGGGGAGGTAGCTAGAGATAC
Organism: Helianthus tuberosus; assembly: GCA_030545235.1. Classification (NCBI taxonomy): domain Eukaryota; kingdom Viridiplantae; phylum Streptophyta; class Magnoliopsida; order Asterales; family Asteraceae; genus Helianthus; species Helianthus tuberosus. The sequence continues at coordinate 45,837,821 of CM060414.1, read as the reverse complement.
CAGAGAAGTGACAGAGGAAGGATGGATGGAAGATCTAAAGAAGAGATTAGATCTAAGGATAAAGGGAAGGCTGAAGTTGTGTGTTACAGGTGTAAACAGAGAGGTCATTATGCATCAGAATGCAAGACCAAAAAGCTGAAGGATGTTGCATATTATGAGAAAAAGCTTGAAGAAGCAAAGAAACAGTAACAAGTAAGCTTAATTGCTGGAACAGATACATGGTTATCTGATGATTCTTCTGAAGATGAAGAAGAAGAATTGGCAAATTTCTGCCTCATGGCACTCTCTAAAGGTCTACCAGAAACTTCAGAACAAAAGGTAAATTTAGACAATCTTGATCTTGAACACAAGCTAAACAAGCTCATGTCAGATTTTCTAAATCTGCAAGAAAAACATCAATCAGATATTAGAAAATCTGATGAGTTGCAAAGGACTTTGAATAAAATAATTCTTGAAAACCAACTTCTTATAGAGGACAGTTTAGATCAAAGAGCTAAAATTGAGTTTTATGAAAATGAAAGAAAAGATCTTTACAAGAAAATCAATGACAAAGAAATCAATGTAAGAGGTTTTCAACAGGCCAAAGAGTTCATAAATTTTATTGAGTCCACACCAAAGAACAAAGGAGAGGGTTTAGGTTATACAAGTTCTACAAGATCAAATAGAAATAAACCCACTATCTTTGTGAAAGCAACTCATCAGAATTCTGATAAATTTACATCAGAATCTGAATCTGAATCTTGCAAAACAACATGTTCTGAATATTCTTTTGAAAAACCAAACATCAAAACAAACAATAGTGAATGCAGTAAAAAATCTGTAAAAACTCCACAAGCAGTTCACTCATCTTTTCAAAATTATCCACTCACTTCATCACAAGAGGACATATCAGAAAATTCTGATAACTCTTGTATGTGTGTTGACATACTGAAGCTTGTTCAACACAATCTTCAAAAGAAAACTGTAAAATCTGTTAATGGCTCAGCATATAATAGAGTTTCTGATGAAAAATCAAGAAGAAGAAGAAAGAAAGTGATTAATATTCCATCAGAAATAGTACCCAAGCATGCCTGGGTACCAAAAACCCTCTAATCATTTCATTTCAGGACCATCATGTGCAGCAGATCTGGTACTGCGACTCAGGAAGATCCAAGCACATGACTGGAGACAGGAGCTTACTCAGCAACTTTGTTTCAAGGCTGGGTAGAATGGTAAACTTTGGAAATGGAGTGAAAGGAAGGATCATGGGATATGAATGAATAAGGTATGGATGTTTGACCATAGAAAGAGTAGCCTATGTTGTAGGCTTAACAAATAATCTGCTTTGTTATGGTCAGAATTACTCAGATAATTTTAAAGACCAGAAAAATGATTGATAAATTGCTTTAGTGATAATCAGAGTCATATATTTGATAAATCACCAGAAAATCTGGCAACTTATCAGAAAATCTGATACAACATCTGAACACCTGATAAATCATCAGAATTCTGGTGAATCATCAGAAAATATGTTGGATAATCAAAATCATCAAAGTTCATTAAAACATATTGCTGCATTTGATCATCATCATTCATATCTCTTGACAATATACTTATAAATTGTACATTGGCAATTTTTTTTTCTTTCATTAAATTTTTTTTAGTTTTTTTCTTGTTAGTGCTGATAACGTCATCCAACAGAAAATTTCTAGGAACTCGTTAATATGGAACTTTCTCTCTCCTTCATTTATTACACCCCATGATGTATTAAGAAGGTTGAAGTGACATATTGGTAGGCTATCAGATTACATCACCAGAAATTAGCTGCCTATATCATTAAATACATGAGAAGTGGAGTAGAAACATATCTCTGGTATTTTTTTTGTCCTCTGGTAATCATTAAAATAACGGAGATTGCGGTGAAGAAAATCTGCAAGTTGGTAGCTTCCATTTATGGCAAATATTAAATTTACTATAAATAATCATCACTTTGAGTTAAAATCTGTCTTCTTCACTCCTCTTCTTCACCTCATATTCACACACTCTCACAAAATGAACACCATCAAAGATGAATGCTTCCCACTTATTCTTTATCCATATCACAACCTTAGATTGAGGACCAATCTAGAAGGTCCACAGTGGGAAGGGTGTCAAGTTGTGCTCAAGATGCTCATGAGTAGCAACTTGAGTTATGCCCTCACTGCTCACATAAGTGTTCATCCAGAAATTCTTCAAATCTTTTGGAAAAATGCAACATTATCAGAGTACCAGAACAGGGAACAGATGGCTATCAAGAGTGAGGTGCTAAATCAACAAATTCTGTTAAATGAAGCCACCTTCAGGACAGCCCTTCAACTCGATGATGATAATGACGTCCTGATGTTCACAAGGGCTCAGAAGGATGATGTCTTGAGTCAAATGGGTTATCACACACAAATCCAACAACGGGCAATCAACAAACATGGCTTCATTAAGCCATGGCAATATCTGGTCACACAGATGGGAGCATGCTTTTCAAAGAAGGTTATCAATCATCACGAAGTATCTCTTAGATTGATGGAACCTATACTGGCACTTGTACTCAAAGTACCTGACAATTTCTCTCATTATTGTAACACCCCTAAAACGGGTTTGGTAATCATACTCCGTTAATACCAAAAGACGGGTAAAGTACCGTTAGCAGTAAAGTTAACCCGGTAAATATTTGGATTTAATAAGAAATCCTAATAATTTAAATACAAGCGAATCAAAGAATTAAGGAATTGACTTTATAAGAACCCGAGTCAACGGGACTTAAAATAGAACGGGTTTTTAGCTCCGGGAACCCACCAAGTTAACTAGGTAAAATTAACCTAGTTAGTAAAGGGTAATTAAATAATAAACTATGAGTTATAGTTTCATATATGAATCTCTAAACTTGAGGGACTAATTATGGGCAACTAGAATAGTGTTTTATTAAAACACTTATAAAAAAAATAGAAATCAATACACACACATACGTATGCGACCAGGGGAAAGCTCCATGGGAGCTCAAACCCTAACTTCAACAAATCAACAAAATTGAAGGATCAAACCAAGTCCAAATCGAAAATTGAGCATAGATTAGTGATCCTCATCACAAGGGGGTTACAAGGTATGTAAAATTTGGTGTTAATTCTCTACTTGAAATTCTCATGAATTTAGGGTATTCGAAATTTGTTGATGCATGCTTGTTATATGGATGAAATAGGAACCTTGTAGTGTTTAGGAGTAAACCCTAGACAAGATATGTTGAAATCGTGCCAAATTTTAGTAAAAAAATCCATGAACACCATTGAAGGTGATTGTTGTTGGGGTTTTTTATTGCTAAAATGGTGTTATGATGTCAAGAACTTGCTTAAATTGAAAGCTGAATTCAAACGACTCTTGATCAGAATTTACAGCCGACTTGTATCGGCTGTAACCTGGACAAAACGTGATAAAAACATGTGTTTCTTGAGTCTAAAATGTAATTCCAGGAAATATCTTTAAAACCCCACTGTAATCACATTTTTTCGACGAGAATTGAGCGTTTTATGAATTTTTCCGTATCAAAGGTTCAAGCTGCGTTTTCTGGCAGAATTTGCAGCCCATTACGAATGTCATAACTCAATTTAGGAATTGAGTTATGGTCTCAAATTCTTACTGTAGAAAGTTTTAAGTGATTAAAAGAATCGCCAATTGGAATTTCGTCAATCGGATAAACGAGGAATTTTAAATGAATTTTTCCGTAAGCTGCAGTCAGAAGTGACGAATCTGATTGCCGCTTAGTAAATGAATTTTTATGAATTTTTGGTAAAGAGTTAGATCTTGAAATTTTAACACAAGGCCTAACCCTCTGAGATGTACGCCATATAAAAAAATCATAATTTTTGAAGACATGTAAACAGGTTAAACAAGTCACCAAAAACAGCCCATTTTCAGTGATATGAAATGCCTAAATGAAATCGCGGCCTACTAGTTAGTATGTGAAATTTGATTTCGTTAAGAGTTCGGATGAAATATGCCTAAGTGAGTTCATTGAACCAAATGTGCATTTGAATATGTTGATAACTCAATTGACTTTTAAAAAGTCAAACTGACCAATGATTAGATCGAATGATAATTTTGATATGGACGAATGATAAATTCGACATAAAACCCGTAGGATGGAATAGTCGTAAATGATTATGACTAAACTAATCGTCTTACGAATTATGATGATAGTTTGACGCTTGACAAGCTAGGTGGAGGCTTGGAAAGGAAGCGGGTCAAACGAAGCAAATAAGAAGTAAAAGCATGTTTCGGATGCAAGGTAAGTAAAACTTACACCTACTTGTAGTATACGTGTTTATTTTATAGGCGATAAATACAACAAAGGATTTGGTTCGAATTATGAGTTCCAACATGAAACGAATTGGGTTGGAACGAATAGAAACATTTTAAACCATGATTAATGGTGAAAAAGGCAAAATGGTAAACTAGTCATGAATTGGTTAATAGTTTAAGAGTTTTCTTAAAGTTACCTTATAGCGTAACTAGCAATGGAAAATGGGTAAAAATGGAAATTTAGTCAAGTATTGACTAAAGTAAAATAAGTTTCAAAGGACACCCATAGCATAAGCCGAATGGGTTAAAAATATAGGAAATTGACTTTAGAAAGAAAAGGATCTAGTGAGAAAATCCGAAATGGTTCGGATGTGTGATTTGTAAATAAAAATCATGTTTTTGTTACATATGAAAATGTTGTGTTATATATAGATCGAACGGGTCAAATGGTGGGAATAATGTCATTTGACAAAATCAACTAATGTGGTGGTCAAGTCATGTGTTACAGGAGCGAATAGTAATTTGGATAATTGCGTCGCCATAGAATATCGGTAATAAAAGCAAGGTGTTGAAACGGGTCACTAGGTTGACTCGAGCCAGGTACGTATAAATACGATTGTGGTTAAACATACATTTTTTTTGGGTCAAATTGTAGCAAATGCCCTTCGTCGTAAATGAGGGGCTAAAGTTGACTAAAATGCCCTTGTTGGGTAAACCGGGCAAACGACCTTTAAAGGTTGTTGGAAATAAGTGTTTTGGTAGATTAAATCCTTAAGATAAGTATAAAAGGGATGTATGGGACCTTAGTGCATAAATACCCTTAACGGGTCAAAATAAGCATACAAACGAAAACGGGTTTAATTTGTGTATTAAACCGGGGACTATAATCTAGTATGGTAAATAACATTAAGTTGAAGAAGTATATGAGATATAAAGGTCAAATACACAAGTTTGATGATGAAATCACGAACGGGTCAAAAGTTGGCAAAAAGGGTAATAAGCCAAAGACATAAAAGTCTGAAATTTTGTTAAACCGGATGTTAGATTTTAACTCCATATGATGGAGAATCAAATTACAAACACGTAGGAAGAAACGGTAGGTTAAACGGACGAGCGGATTGAAAGATACGAAAGTTTTCGTGTCGAAAACGGCAAAATGGAAAGCTGGAATGCAGAGACCACCGTAACTTACGGTGCCACCGTAAGTTACGGTGGAGCTGAAAAGTGTTACGGTAGCCCCCTACTGGTCTACGGTAGGGGCATGTCAAACCAGTGGCCACCGTAACTTACGGTGCCACCGTAAGTTACGGTGGAGGCCAGATTGAAATTTTTGTTTTTGTTATCAATTGTTTCTCGGACTCGTTTAGACACGTTTTAAGCCCTGTATGACTAAAGCATTTCATGTTTATGAAATGTAGGTACACCTTGGATGCCGGAAGATGATCAAGCTCAACGAAGAACCGAACACGATAAAGACACACGCTTCCGCACTTTGACACATTGTAAAATTTAAACAACGAATTCAACCACGTCATGTAGAATAACTTATGATTTGTAAAAGTTTTAATAAACCCGTATTTCCGATGTATATGATAATCATTAATTACATGAGTATCTTTCAAAATTTACGTTATGTCACACCCCGACCACGTAGAACATACAAAACGTGGCGGAAATGTCGGGGAGTGTTGTAACAGAATTAATTGTTTCAAATCCATGGCAATTGAAGTTTCGTTTTATTGATTAAAAGTGTTACAATGTCTTAACAAACAAGAAATACAACATAATTAACTATTCTTGCATCTTTTATTGTCACTAAAGCCCAAGTCTGCCTATGTGTATCTTGATCATCTTATGCAACAGTTCCTGAAAAACACATGTGAAAATAGGTACGTCAGCATAAAAATGCCTGTGAGATACATAGGTTTTGTGAAAATAGGTTTCATGACTTATGTTTGAGAAAATGTTTAGTCATGAACCTTGTTATTTGCTTTGCTTTGTAAATCATTTGAAAATCGATAAGATCAGATGATAAGTATAAATAAATGTAGGGTTAAATGAATAACCAAGTAAAATATGTTTGCATAAGATAAGATGTTTATAAATCAATGTCTTGTGAAAAGTATGTTATTTGTATAAAATGTTCTATGTCTCAAACTGAAATGATTCAAATAACGGTATGATATGTAATACCATACAAACACTTATATATAGGAAGTACCAGCGGCGTATCCACCATGCTTGTATCATATTACACACGCATCGTTACTTAATCACTTAATCAAACCAAACCAATGTAAGAAGTCTATGTTTAAATCAATTGTCAAATGTATTGGGTAATATGTCAAAGTGTTCATGTCAAGATGTAAATCATATCAAAATGTCTATGTCAAATATCCATGTCAAATGTCTATGTCAAATATCCATGTCAAACGTCTATGTCAAGATGTCATGTATGGCAAGTGAAATGTCTCAACTAAACCATATGCACAAAAACAAAGTATTGAAGTAAATCTTGGTTTAAATCAAAGTTATGTTTTGTGGGAAATGCATGATCAAATGTCAATCATGTTAAAATGTCTATGCCGAAATGTCTATGTCAAATGTCTATGTCAAAATGTCATGTAAAACGATGTACTAAGTAATGCACACAATTGGGCACACCTAGCATGAAATGTCATAAAATCATGTACTATAATGTACTAACGAACATAGCAGTATATGATGTTAAAACAGGGAAGCATGAAAGTAACAAGTAGGCACATGTGTTCCACCCCAAAACAGTTTGGAAAACAGTAAAAGAGGGGTCTATGTACTCACTTGAGATTGCTCAGTAGTCCTTGAGTAACAACTAAACAATGCTAGAGATCGCGGATATCAAACGGCACCTAGTATAGGTAGCTACATTAATAAACCGGACCTAAATCGGAAGATCGGGTAGCATTAGGGTTTGTAAACCAAACGAGTGTAGAGACTCGTGTCATTTGGTTTAACAAAGCCTACATACTAAATGAAACTTAACCTAATTGTTTACGACCCATTACGACCCGTTTAGGTAGCTTATGCTACTTTAACGCGTCGTTCGCGTGAAACGCGTTCGGACCGCCTAACTAGCCCTATGACAAGTGTTATATGCCTAAACATATTACATAATCAGTTATGTGACAAAGGTTTAGGTTACATATGCTTAATTACCAATTATACATGAAAAGGGTATTCTGGTAATTTACCTAAGGCATATAAACTACCTATCATACAACTACTTAAACGATGTGACCATAGGGTATAACCTCGGAAGGTTATTCCCTACCTACTATGGTCACCTAATGTGTTTGGTCGGATCCTAATGATCGACCAAACTGGGTCGGGTTCGAAGGTATAGGCGATTTATTAGATCGCCTACCCTACGACCCTAGACAACGTGGTAATCAGTGGGCATAGTCCCAAGGGACTATAACCAACGTGATTACACTCACGTTGCGAAGTTCAAACGAACTTCGCATTGACCATTACTGGTCAACGCTGAAAGTCAAACAAAGTTTGACTTTCTGACTCGAAAAGCAATAAAATAAGGAAAAGAACGAAAGAATACTTACGAAGGGTCCCCGAATGCTAAACTCGATTCAAAAATCTCAGGTATGAAACAAATGTTTCAACTTAGAGTTTCTCAAATCAAGTTTCTAGTGATTTTAGCAATGGGGGGTATGGGGTATTTATAGGAATACCCGAACCGTTAAGATCGTTTCATGGAAAACGTGCCTTAATCCCATCCGTACATGTGTTGCAAAGTTATGGTGTTTAGGTGTTTAAATTCCATCCATACATGTGTTGCAAAGTTATGGTGTTTAGGTGTTTAAATTCCATCCATACATGTGTTGCAAAGTTATGGTGTTTAGGTGTTTAAATTCCATCCTTATCCGCTGACTAAGCAAGTTTAGAATGTGTGGTTGTGAATTAAACAACGGCTAATACATCGAATCTGGTCCCGAATGCGAAAAACGAACCAAATGACGCGACGAATGGATTTTTCTTATGGCGAACACTAAAATAAAATATTTTAGTGCTTACATAAATTTTTGGATGTCCGGATGTATTCAGAACGTAAGTTATGCGCGAAAATGCAAACTTGTGCACTTTTTGACACTTTTAGTCCCTGAATGACCCAAAAGTTTATTTTAGCACACCGAACCCCTCAAAGCCTATTTCTAAGCTATGTAAAGGATATTTATGGTATGTTTAACTTATGGTCATGTTCCGGAAGGTCTGTTACAGTTCAAATTGGCATACTTTCGCAGTTTGTCAACTTTAGTCCCTGTAAGCGATTAAACTTGATTTCACCACACCAAACCTTCCAAAACTTATATATAAGTTATGTAAAGGTTATTTAAGGTATGTTAAGCCTATTTCACTATTCCGGAGTGTTCGTTGGATTAAACTGGTTATATTTACGCGTCAGTGCGCGTATAACCTTCCAGAAAGCGATTTAGAGCTTGAAATCGGACAAGAGTTGATATGTGCACAAGATACACATATTTATACAAGTCCAAAGTATGAAATACAATATTTCATTGGTTTGGCATTTGTTTGATGGTTGAAATAACACAGGTGTTACAGTCTCCCCTACTTTAGGAAATTTCGTCCCGAAATTAATTCGTAGGAGTCTATTTGTGACTTTGTGTTAAATAACCATCAAAGATGAACAAGACGTAATCCTGTAATTTCTCTTTAACGAACATTTTTCAGAAATGAAAAATGAACAGAGTTATTCTCAACAGGCATTCTTTAGAAACTAAAATGAACAGAACAGTCATTTTATATCTTTAGAAACAAAAATGAACGGAATAGTCATTTTACATCTTCAGAAACAAAAATGAACGGAATAGTCATTTTACATCTTCAGAAACAAAAATGGACAGAATAGTCATTTTACATCTTCAGAAACAAAAATGAACGGAATAGTCATTTTACATCTTCAGAAACAAAAATGGACAGAATAGTCATTTTACATCTTCAGAAACAAAAATGAACGGAATAGTCATTTTACATCTTCAGAAACAAAAATGAACAGAATAGTCATTTTACATCTTCAGAAACAAAAATGAACGGAATAGTCATTTTACATCTTCAGAAACAAAAATGAACAGAATAGTCATTTTACATCTTCAGAAACAAAAATGAACGGAATAGTCATTTTACATCTTCAGAAACAAAAATGAACGGAATAGTCATTTTACATCTTCAGAAACAAAAATGAACGGAATAGTCATTTTACATCCTCAGAAACAAAAATGAACAGAATAGTCATTTTACATCTTCAGAAACAAAAATGAACGGAATAGTCATTTTACATCTTCAGAAACAAAAATGAACGGAATAGTCATTTTACATCTTCAGAAACAAAAATGAACGGAATAGTCTCTAGACACATGACAAAATTTGCTGTGGTTTCCGTGCACTGAATTTCATAATTATGTATGCATCCATAATTACGCAATTCCTTGCATAGTCCACACAATTTGTCTGAAATGTGAAGGGGAGGAAAAATCAAACCTGATGGTGAGTGTGACTAAACTACCATAGGGTCCTTTTAATTAGATCGACAAAGGATCCTTTTAAATTAGGCCACCAAGGAGTCCTTTCAGCTATATCATCACATGATATTCCTAACCAGATTTTTGGATCAATCTGTTTACCTAGACCTCTCAGGGTCTAATTATGGAATGGTACAATATAATCCAAGGGTCTTTACTATTACGTACAAGCCCGTTGAGGATTTAATATAGCACCCAAAGATATGGAAGATTCTACGAGGATTTGGATGGATCACATAAAAACACAAAACACATAAGAACATAATCACATAATTGTTTAACTTGGTTATTAATTTGTTATCTTTGGACGCGGATACTCAAAGTGCACCAGGAATCCAATTCGTGGATTTCATTTGGCACTTAAATCATTAGAATCTAACTATGAAGATAGGAAGATCTAAATAAGAATTCGGCTTTGTCCTTATTGAATGGTAATGTACGTATTAAGGCATACGAATAATTCAATTAAGGGCTCCGATTTGAGTGATATTCATCCACAAGGATCTGATTATGAGGATAGAAAGATCCTTTATGGATTTTTGAAATTTGTGTAACGAGAGGTGCTTCGACACCTTGCACTAGGCGTGCTTAAGTCGATACACAAAGTAGAAAGTTCATGAGGTTGAGGTGCTAGATATGCCAAGGCGACATATGAAGCAGAACTTGAAGGTTAAGTAGCAACAGGGTTTGCAACTGCTTTGCTTTGAACAGCAAAGCGACACATGTTAACCAAATGTCTCCATCGTCCACCGTGGGTACATTTGTAACATGGTATTTGATTTGGATGATGACGGTTACACTGACTTCTCCAAGGAGCGGTTCCCTTGCACGGCTTCATTCCTGAGTTGACTCATGGTGATAGCTAAATCAACGGTCTTCTGGAGTACTACGCCTATTTGTTGGGCAGTTGTAGCACCTGGTCCGGACACTCGAGTCTTGTTGCGATGAAGAGACACCATGAAGAACATAGGAGATATGGGAGGGAACAAGGGAAATGAAAATAGAATAACAATGCATAAAATTGCGATCATTTGTTTGTTACTTAAGGCAAACAAATGAGACGGTGACTAATCAAAGTAAATAGGTCAAAAATAATGTATCGCGAAGACATGCTCGCCTATAAGTGAACACTCATCCCAAGAATTCCCAGGTAAGCACAACTGGTCTCGCGTCTGATGAGATGTATACGAAGTGCTTGCCTAGACAGAAAACCCAGAATACAGGCATTCACCCTTCCAGTTTGCACGTGTTCACATTATTTAAAACCCAAAACTTTGCCGAGATTTTGAAAATTCAAAGGGGTTCAAAACCATATAATAGAGGGTTCAAAACCTTACAATAGAGGGTTCAAAACCTTGTAATCAATCATCCTAGAACAGATGATTAGTTTTCAAAGCGGTTTTGAAATTTATGTTCTTGTTGTGGTAGTCGCCTAAGGATAGGTGACGGTATTGTTTTATGACTAAACGCAAGTAAACTCGCGTTAGGGTCCTAAGAAGGTTATAGACTAGGTCAAAGCATTACTAATAACCTAATTCCCTATAACCATTGGCTCTGATACCATCTTTTCTGTCACACCCCGACCACGTAGAACATACAAAACGTGGCGGAAATGTCGGGGAGTGTTGTAACAGAATTAATTGTTTCAAATCCATGGCAATTGAAGTTTCGTTTTATTGATTAAAAGTGTTACAATGTCTTAACAAACAAGAAATACAACATAATTAACTATTCTTGCATCTTTTATTGTCACTAAAGCCCAAGTCTGCCTATGTGTATCTTGATCATCTTATGCAACAGTTCCTGAAAAACACATGTGAAAATAGGTACGTCAGCATAAAAATGCCTGTGAGATACATAGGTTTTGTGAAAATAGGTTTCATGACTTATGTTTGAGAAAATGTTTAGTCATGAACCTTGTTATTTGTATAAAATGTTCTATGTCTCAAACTGAAATGATTCAAATAACGGTATGATATGTAATACCATACAAACACTTATATATAGGAAGTACCAGCGGCGTATCCACCATGCTTGTATCATATTACACACGCATCGTTACTTAATCACTTAATCAAACCAAACCAATGTAAGAAGTCTATGTTTAAATCAATTGTCAAATGTATTGGGTAATATGTCAAAGTGTTCATGTCAAGATGTAAATCATATCAAAATGTCTATGTCAAATATCCATGTCAAATGTCTATGTCAAATATCCATGTCAAACGTCTATGTCAAGATGTCATGTATGGCAAGTGAAATGTCTCAACTAAACCATATGCACAAAAACAAAGTATTGAAGTAAATCTTGGTTTAAATCAAAGTTATGTTTTGTGGGAAATGCATGATCAAATGTCAATCATGTTAAAATGTCTATGCCGAAATGTCTATGTCAAATGTCTATGTCAAAATGTCATGTAAAACGATGTACTAAGTAATGCACACAATTGGGCACACCTAGCATGAAATGTCATAAAATCATGTACTATAATGTACTAACGAACATAGCAGTATATGATGTTAAAACAGGGAAGCATGAAAGTAACAAGTAGGCACATGTGTTCCACCCCAAAACAGTTTGGAAAACAGTAAAAGAGGGGTCTATGTACTCACTTGAGATTGCTCAGTAGTCCTTGAGTAACAACTAAACAATGCTAGAGATCGCGGATATCAAACGGCACCTAGTATAGGTAGCTACATTAATAAACCGGACCTAAATCGGAAGATCGGGTAGCATTAGGGTTTGTAAACCAAACGAGTGTAGAGACTCGTGTCATTTGGTTTAACAAAGCCTACATACTAAATGAAACTTAACCTAATTGTTTACGACCCATTACGACCCGTTTAGGTAGCTTATGCTACTTTAACGCGTCGTTCGCGTGAAACGCGTTCGGACCGCCTAACTAGCCCTATGACAAGTGTTATATGCCTAAACATATTACATAATCAGTTATGTGACAAAGGTTTAGGTTACATATGCTTAATTACCAATTATACATGAAAAGGGTATTCTGGTAATTTACCTAAGGCATATAAACTACCTATCATACAACTACTTAAACGATGTGACCATAGGGTATAACCTCGGAAGGTTATTCCCTACCTACTATGGTCACCTAATGTGTTTGGTCGGATCCTAATGATCGACCAAACTGGGTCGGGTTCGAAGGTATAGGCGATTTATTAGATCGCCTACCCTACGACCCTAGACAACGTGGTAATCAGTGGGCATAGTCCCAAGGGACTATAACCAACGTGATTACACTCACGTTGCGAAGTTCAAACGAACTTCGCATTGACCATTACTGGTCAACGCTGAAAGTCAAACAAAGTTTGACTTTCTGACTCGAAAAGCAATAAAATAAGGAAAAGAACGAAAGAATACTTACGAAGGGTCCCCGAATGCTAAACTCGATTCAAAAATCTCAGGTATGAAACAAATGTTTCAACTTAGAGTTTCTCAAATCAAGTTTCTAGTGATTTTAGCAATGGGGGGTATGGGGTATTTATAGGAATACCCGAACCGTTAAGATCGTTTCATGGAAAACGTGCCTTAATCCCATCCGTACATGTGTTGCAAAGTTATGGTGTTTAGGTGTTTAAATTCCATCCATACATGTGTTGCAAAGTTATGGTGTTTAGGTGTTTAAATTCCATCCATACATGTGTTGCAAAGTTATGGTGTTTAGGTGTTTAAATTCCATCCATACATGTGTTGCAAAGTTATGGTGTTTAGGTGTTTAAATTCCATCCTTATCCGCTGACTAAGCAAGTTTAGAATGTGTGGTTGTGAATTAAACAACGGCTAATACATCGAATCTGGTCCCGAATGCGAAAAACGAACCAAATGACGCGACGAATGGATTTTTCTTATGGCGAACACTAAAATAAAATATTTTAGTGCTTACATAAATTTTTGGATGTCCGGATGTATTCAGAACGTAAGTTATGCGCGAAAATGCAAACTTGTGCACTTTTTGACACTTTTAGTCCCTGAATGACCCAAAAGTTTATTTTAGCACACCGAACCCCTCAAAGCCTATTTCTAAGCTATGTAAAGGATATTTATGGTATGTTTAACTTATGGTCATGTTCCGGAAGGTCTGTTACAGTTCAAATTGGCATACTTTCGCAGTTTGTCAACTTTAGTCCCTGTAAGCGATTAAACTTGATTTCACCACACCAAACCTTCCAAAACTTATATATAAGTTATGTAAAGGTTATTTAAGGTATGTTAAGCCTATTTCACTATTCCGGAGTGTTCGTTGGATTAAACTGGTTATATTTACGCGTCAGTGCGCGTATAACCTTCCAGAAAGCGATTTAGAGCTTGAAATCGGACAAGAGTTGATATGTGCACAAGATACACATATTTATACAAGTCCAAAGTATGAAATACAATATTTCATTGGTTTGGCATTTGTTTGATGGTTGAAATAACACAGGTGTTACACGTTAAACCTTGAATAATAAGAACGGGTGTTACAATTATCTAATGAGTGATTTTGCAAGTAATATGTGGGTTAGCAAGCCATTCTTAATGTATCCTCGTTTTCTGACAAAGATAATAACGAGCCAGCTAGACTCTGCAGGCATTCCTGCAAGTTATCCAAGAGCTGATATGAGACTTCAAGAAAATATGGGTCTCAGCATGCTTGTACCCACCAACCACAACTTTGGGTTAATAACTGATCTGTTGTTGCTCCTAGAAATGGAACATGGTGAAGGCATAGATATTGATTAGACTTTGTTTGCTCTGCTTGTACATATTTTGTCTTTTTGTTAATATTTTGTGCTTACTTGGTCATCTGTTTATGGTTTATATTTGTTTGGGAAATGGGTAGATATGATATGATCATCAGAAATCAAAATTCTGACTCAAAACTCAAGTTTTCTGATGATAGAAGACAAAATCTAATAATTCAAAAATGGATCTAATTTTTTTTCTGGTGAAACTTCAATAATAAACTAATTTAGAAAATATCAGAAAAATGCCAAGAGACATGGACATCACCAAAAGTACAAATGTGAGTCTTCTGATCCTATCTCATTCCCTCTCATCTATTAAAAAAAAATTGTTGAAAAGGATCACAAGTTTAGGGGGAAAACTCAAAAATTCTGTTGAAAAGTCTGTTTACTTCTGTTGACCACATCTAAAAGGTCAACAGAAGTCTGAACAAAAGGGAATACATATATTCAACAGAATTTAGGATAAATTTCTGATGACATCTGTCACACCCCGATATTTCCACGTTTGACCGGTGGGCCCTGTAAGGAGTATCGTGACGTCGTTGATATCATCATAGTCAAACAACACAATATATAAATGCACAGCGGAAGCAAAAGATAAATATATTACAATCCGAAATAGTGTAACATCAAAGTATTACAACGGAAGTAAAGGATCCACAGGCGGATCGAAAATAAAAATATAACACTGTTCAACAGACTTTAGGCATCTAAGCTTGCGAGACTCTTTATTGATGCTAGGAGTAGCCAGCCCATTCCGATTAGTACCTGCACTTAGCCTTTTTGGGAAAATACGTCAGTTTACACTGGTAAATACAATCAACCGACTCATTTTGAAAAGATTTAATAAATAATGGATTTGAATGCACATGGCACAAATAATATTTTATAACTTGGGATAATTATTTGAATATAATGCTTGTAAAGGATTTACATGTTTCTTATGCGTTCAGTAGCCCGGATCGATCCGGGTTAAAGATCAATAGACGCACCACATTAATTATATGAAACACCGACGGTTAGGTCGTGGCCATTTCGTAAAATGATGCCAGGGATATCCGGGACACGGTCATTAACCCCCCAAAGGCTTTAAGCAAACAAAACAATTTAAACGAGACATCTCAATACTTTAACCATCATACAATTAAAGATTCAATGCCCGACCAAGCGGTATTTTATATACCGTACCCCAAGCCCGTATAGGGAAAATAAGTTAAAAGTATTTACCTGAGCTAAATATAAATTCAATCCCAGCCGTATCAAATCAGCAAGTACAGATAGCTTTTACTGGGCTCCTAAATCTGGAACGAAGGTTTTTAATAACCTATTAGAATCCTAACGGGTCTTTAATTAAGCCTTGACTTAGACCGATTAGTTTTCAAGAGGAAGATACGGTTCAAACGCATGATTAAGCGAAGACCGGAATAGAATGTGATTTAGACCCGACAAGTTTGAAGACTTGCTTAATATGGGTATATTATACACATTCTGGAATTTGAGATAAAACTGATAAGGTTCGACCCGTTTCGGCTAATTTATGTAAACTAGTTACATAAACCGAACCGAACGCGCATGAAGCGTAACGGGTAACCATAATAGTCCTAAACAGGTTTCCTAAGTTAACATGCCTTAAATATGTTGTGATATCAGTAGGATACCTTCCATTATGCCCAAAACGAGTTTAACCTCTTATTAAGCCCCGTAGGGGTATTTTGGTCATTTTAAAGATTATGAAAGGGATTAATTAAGCTTCTGTGATCCGGGTCTGAATAAATCAGTAAAATAATTTATTTTAACAGGTTACCTCAGTTGGTAATAAGTCTTATGTGACAAAATGGTTTTAAACTCAAACTATGCGTTTAATACGCGTATAAAGCCGTTTTAAGCGATGTACGGGTTAAAATAGGATTCTGAGTTTTCTGATCAGTTAAACAGGTTCAAAACACTTCATTTATTATTTAAAATCAGTAGCAATTGGATTGGTATCAAAAGGACTTGTAAAACTCGTTTTATGGCCTAAAAGGGTATATTCGGTATTTACCGAATCAAGGCGGTAATCCTAGCTTATGATCAGTTTAAAAATAATTAAAAATCTTCAAAAATCCCAAAATATTATATTGCATCAGTGGTTAAAAGGTTTGGTGTCAAAAATTGGGTTTAGATATGCTTTACGCTAATGACGCCGTTTAATTACTAAGAAGCATTCTAAATACGTCATTAAGCATAACTCCTAATCTAGACCTCCAACTGATGTGAAAATTTAGGGACATGTTTAATAATCAGTAACAAAGATTATTGTACTTTCATATTTCCAAAATTCTCGTTTTATGGACATAAGGGCATTATGGTCAATATTTAAGCACTTAACGGAAACGTCGGACAATTAAGAATTTAAGTGGTATAAACGCAGAGGGTTATACCATCATGTAACTAGGTCCTAATGGAAATTTAAGGCATGTCTAAACCTATCAAAACAGGGTCAGAACTGAAGTCAAAGCAGAAAGTCAAACTATGCGCCTTTCGGTTCCTAATCGATCTTTAAACAGAAAGTTGTCGAATCAAACAAGCTTAGACAAGTTCTTATACTTATTATCAGGTTATATGAATGATAAAATAGGTTACACGCCTTTTATATTGATAATCATGCGTTAAATCGAAGATTACATTTCTGTTGACTTTTTCTAATCATCTTTGACTCGACAAATGACCTAGTTAGGATGGGAATCAGTGGGTGCCCTTTTAAGGGTTTAATGCCCACCTAATTACCAACTTATAACTACCTTAAGTTTGACTAATCGCTGGACCATTATCGATTAATCAATAAGTCAACCGTTATTTACGACGGTTTGACTTTTAAGCTATAAACTAATCAAAACTCAATTAAAGAAGGTTAAGCATACTTACAAGTGTCTATTGAACGATTAGGGATGAGTTGGAAATGTACTTGAGCTCCAGAACTTAATCAGTTGTTGAAAGGAAGGAATGAACACAAAGTTGCAACTTTGTGGGACTTTATATATTGATCAAAACTCATTTGATTGTTGACATGTAAGTCTATAAATGTTCATGGATGCTTGCAAGTGCCCTCTAGTGTCTAAAAACCAGTATAGGAAGCCCATGGTATTGATAAATGGCAAGGTAAGTCGGTTAAGATGTTATAACAGCCACCTGGGGGTTTTTCTGTTGCTGGGCATCGCTTGCGCACCTCAACGTTCTGGGTGTTGAGGTCCGTAAGCATGCTTGCGCACCTCAACATTCTGAGTGTTGAGGTCCGTCAGCTAGTCATCAGGTTTCTCATTTTTGCACTTTTGGTCCCTGGTCCTTCCAAACATCGTTTTCACACTATTTCTTGCATTATGAGGCTTTTAAATTGACATTTAGGGGCTTTAAGACTTATACCCACTTTATGAAGTCCTTGGCCACTTTGTTTTTACCCGAAAAGTCATAGATTTCAACGTTGACGCTTTTAACCCCTCGCACACGAATTTTATCATAACTTTCTCGTACGATAACGAAACTTGGTGAAATTTTTATCACGCATTCTAGTGAGCATAATTAATCGTTACAAAGCTTCAGGTTTGCTAAAAGGTCACTCAGAGGTATACTTTAAACATGTTGACACATTTAACCCCTGTCGTTTGTAATTCCTCACTTTCTTTCACAATTAGCTTCGTGCGATCCATAATTTATTCGTTTAAGGTTATAAACATCATGTAGGGTTATAGTATAGTATATTTATCCATTGTTGACATTTTGAACCCTTATATTTACATAGTTTCTTTGTTTGTCAACTTTAGTCCTTCTAAAGTATTCTTTCACACGTTCAAAGCTTATGACACGTGTCAATACATCATTGGGCATAAATTTTTGAGGTGTTACAACATCATCAGAATGGGTATGTTTGAGTTACAAAGAAAAGAGGATAAATACGAAGGAAGATGATTGGACCTCCTGTCTAAAAGGGTCCACAAAGAAGAAAAGGAGTCATAGAACCGATAGTTTTCTCCAATCAAATTAAAGATCAACACGTTCTTGAAGAAATAATTGAAGAAACTACAAATTGAAGGGATAAATTGAAATGGCATAACCACGTTTACATGGTAAATAATCTCATTAATATCTTGATACCCACGATCCAACGGTTACATTCTGAGCCAATAAATCATATCACACGATCTAACGGTTATAAAGACATTTAATGAGCTCTTAACCACCATTACATGCCACGTTCTAAAAATCCCCTCAACTCCATACACCCACAACACACTGCTGAAATACTTCTATATAACACACGCTTAGCAGAAATTCAAAAATCACTCACCTTCTTCACAAAAACCTTAACCCTGAAAATCCCCTGTTTCTCACTTACAATTCAAAAATCCCTAAATTTCAAACCCTAACTCACAAAGAACAAAAATGGCAGAAGTAAACCTCAACATCCCTATTGTTCAACATGAAGTACCTTTTGTTGAAGATGCAGAATTTCTACCAATGAAGGAAAACAATCTGCTGATGAATACAGAGCATTCAAAATATGATGAAAGATGTCAACTTCTGGTAGAATATCTCACAAAATGTCCGATCTCTGGAGCACTAACAAAAGGAAGAGAAGTACCAGATAAGCTACTACAACAATTTGTTCACACATTCAACGAAGTTGAAGAAAATCAGGTATCTGCTCATGTATGGGGGAGTGTTTATGTAACATTAACCCCTGCAAGAGTAAGAGAATGGCTTGAACTGCCTATTCTTGATGGCTATACTGAAGCTCCAAGCAAAGAAGATTTAATAAACTTCATCATGGGGCTTGGATACAAGAAAAGAGATATCAACAAAATTGGAGCAATAAGAAGAAGTGAATTGCCAGCCATCTGGCAAGTGATGATGGAAGTGCTAAACAAATGTCTCACCTCAAAGATAGGAGGAACTGATCAAATCAGTCAAGCAATTCTGACAATCATGTTTGGACTCATAAATGGGTTCAAAATTGATTACGGGTCAGAAATTTTTAACCTTCTCAAAAGATCAATCATCACCAGAAATGGAAGAATAACCTCTCATCTGCCATATCCAAGGTTAATCTCAATTTTCATTTCTGAAGCATTTATTGAAAGAAACATGGAAATTCCAATCTTGGAAGATGTCTGGAGATCAAAAACCATGAAGGCCTGGAGTTCCAATCATGGATGGGAATCAGACAAAGATGTCCCTGTGTTACCAGAAAGCATGTTATGCTTCATTGCACCAGACTCACAATACAGAATACAACATGAAAAACTTCTGACAAAATCAAATTCTCCAACAGAAGAACCCAGCAGAGAAGTTGTGAACTGTTCTTCATCAACATAAAAAGGAGATGATGAGAAGTCCTCGCCATCAGAAAAGGAGGGTGCAGAAGGAAGAAGAATTCTGGAAACAGCTAACTTGGAGATAGCCAACTCACCAGAAAACGAAGAAGAACATGCTGAAAGTCAACAGATTCATGAAGCAGGAACTCATCATGAATTTGAAATCCATCAAAAACATTATGCAGAATCACATATTGCTGGAGAAACTCATACTGCTGAAATTGAAGCCACTAAAGTCATACATTATGATGAATCTCACATTGCTGGTACATCTCTTTTAAACATTGTTTTAGTTGAGTCTCACAGAGAAGAAACAAAATCAGAGAGCTCAGGTAATGTATCCTACAAGATAGAATACAGAACAACTAAGGTTGATGAGGAGGTTACTAGTTCCATTAATCTCAACTCTGAATCAGAAAATGAGGAAGAGGATGAGATCCCAACAGATAGAGATCAGGAAACTGATCAAGGAAATCTGGCTAAAGGTAATTTGTTTACCTCAAAAACTTGTGGAGAATCATGTGTTGATATGGTTCAAGGACACAAGGAAATCCAGGATGAAAATGAGTTTTTCATTACTGGTGGAGATGATTCTGGTAAACTTAAAGCTGCACCAAAATCTGGTAAAGCCAAAAGTGACCCAATCATTTCCAAAATAGCAGGCAATATGTTTGCAGCTGGTATGTTACGAGGAACATCTGTTGTTCCCAATATCCCTGAAACACCTATGAACCAAGAAAATTTAAAAACAGTGCTGGAAAATGTTTACAAAGTCTGCAAAAGAGATCCATTTGAAGAAAAACTTGATATGTTGCTGTCAGAAATACAAGGTCAAAGAGCTGATATGAAGACTTTGTCAGAATCAGTGGAAGCAATAAAGAAACAAACTGATGAAAACACTGAAACACTAAAGTCTCTTCAAAAGATGAAAGAAAAGGCACCTGAATCCAACATCTCTGCATCAGAAATCCAAACGATTCTCACAGAAATAGAAAAGATCAAAGCACAAGTTGCAAATGTGATGGAGTCAAGGCAATCAAGTAGTGCCAACAGAGTTTTGGAGGAAGTTACCATGCTAAGGGCAAGCAATAACAGTATCACAGACGCCCTTGAGAAGCTGTCAAAAGAATGGGCTGTAATTCAGACAAAAGCTCAAACTGAATTCACAAATGTTCAGAAAAACATAGCCAGCAACTCCAAACAGGTAAAAGAAGTGCAACAGCTAATAGAGAAGATGCAATTCAACATTGCAAGATTGACCAAAATGGAGCCCCAAGAACTCATGAAAGAAATTCCTGCTGAAAGATCACATCAAGAAGCTCCAAAGTCAACTCCTCAACAATCATCAAGCACACCAATCACCAAAACTGGAACCACAATGATGGGACCACCCCCAAATGTCCCAAAAGAAGAAATGCTGCAAAGGTTGGCAACTGCAAAACCTCAAGCTATTACAAATTTGAAATTGCTAGCATCTGTTTCAAATCCCACAGTATCTGATGACTCAGCCATAAGTAAGTATATGAATATACAAACAATGAATGAATGGGAACAAGAAGGTGATTCATCAACAAAATCAAAGATTGTTAAGAGAAAAATCTCTGAAACCAAGTCTGTGATGGTTAAAGAGATTGCCAGGGATGTAATGATCTTCCCTGAGAACAATCTGGTGAGCTATTATCTAACAAAAGAAGATGAAATACCAAAATCACTGTCTCCTACCAGACTGGCTTTAAGAAAAGAAAGGATAAACAGAGGGTCAGGTAGCATTCACAAACAGAATGAGAATCCAGTAAGGAGAATTTTAAAGGTGGACGAAGTAAAAGTTGCAACTGATGATGTTGGAGGAACTCATGTGCAAAACAGATACACACTTCAGAGAGAAAATGGGGAAGAACAAAAGGTGACTGATGAAGAAATAGCTGACCAATTGCATCCTTTAGACATTCTGTTTATGAAGGATCACTATGAAAAAGAGAAGAGAAATAATCAAGAGGTCAGAAGGGCATTATATGGCATATCAAAGGCTGGAATATTGCTATTTGAAAGAATAGCTTTCTCAGACTTTGATCTATGCATCAATTTTGAGCATGTACACAACAAAAAGGTGTATGTCAGATCTCCAAAGACAAAGGTTCCCTCAGATATATTGGAAGATGCAAGATCTGGAGACATCATTATGGTGACAAGTAAAAATGAAGAACAAGAATATGGTGTCATCTTCAGAGATCATGATAATAACAAAGCTCTATTCAGAAGTATTGATATCTGTAAGTACTCAAATCAAACCCTAAGGTATATCTTGAAAACAATGAACAGAAGACAAGAACATCTTCAGAAGATAGAAAAGAACTTGGAGGGAAAAAGAAAAGAAATTGAGCAAATGATTGAAGAATGGATCCAAGCAAGAGAATGGTACAAAGACATGTATGTCAGCTGCAACAAGTATATCTCCTACAAAAAGAAGTTAAAGGAAGGAGATGTGCACAAAAGAATGAAGCTGAATTGAAGAACTTGTTCATCTGAATTTTCATCTTTTATGTAATTTGTTTTTCAAAAACATCAGTAACTGTTTTGCTTAATTCTGCAAGTATTATGTTTCCATTATTTGGAAATTTTCTGTTCATAAGGTAGTTCATTTTCTTACAATACTTAGGGGGAAACTGTTAGGAAACTTTATTTGTAAGTATTGAAGAAAATCACAATCAACTGGATCTATGAAGAGATCTCAGTCCTGAAGATCACGAACTAGAAAAAGAAGATCAGATGGGACAACTGGAACGCACAGCATCTACTTCAAAGAATCACAAGTTGATCAAGAGCTGAATTGGATTATCAGAAAAGGTCACTTCTGATGGATCTGATGATATTTCTGATGAAATATCATCAGTTTCTGACGATTCTGATCATCAGGATTTTTCTGATGATTTGTTCATCAGAATTTCTGATGAAGTGGTTTATCAGAATTCTGATGAAATACCCCACTTGTCTGAAATTGGCTCTGTCCTGCCACACTTACCGAAGCAAGTTGACATTAATTGATATCATGATGAAAAAGGCAACTTGAACGTTGGATTCAATGAATATGTCAATTGGGCACTTTTTGCAGGACTTATTGCATGAATAAACTATTGTTTATTCATGCACCCAGCCTTCTATAAATAGAAGGCTCAACCAGGAGAAGCAAAGTGAGTTTGAAGCTTATCATTCACACATACATAAAAACTCCATTGCCCTCTCACCCACAGAATTCAAGATTCATTTGTACTAGATAATAATCTTACAATCACCTTGTAAACCATTTTGTTTCAAAGTGATATAAACTTGATAATTCTGTAGGTCTTGTTTCTTGAAAGTCTGATTTCCATTTCCGCACATCTTTTTCACATCTACTGAAATCACTTGCCATATTACGTGAAAAGAAGTTGTTTTAAGGCCATACTGGGTCCAATAGGTTACCTATATATCCGAGAGATGTTCCCCACGAGATAAGTAAGTATTTGATATTTAGGTTTATATCTCGAAAACAATCTACTAAGCGTGTAAAAAACCTACTGGCATATCATCAGTGAGACCGTTTATCACATTTTAATTTTCCAATTCTTTAGCGTACTGTGATTGTCTACTGATGTACTATCATTTCCTCTTTTTCACAACAAAACTCATTTTTGATTTTTCGATGTTTTAGTATTTTTTATTTTATCATGTTTTTGGATTTTTCAAATTTTCAAAATTTTAATTTTTTTACTCCCCCTAAAATCAAAAATATGTTTCAATTTTTGATTTTCCGGGAAAATTTGAAAGAAAAAGCAATAATCTGTACAAATAAAATGACAAACTGATGTGAATTGCTTAAATTCTCCATTCTCTTGGCTTAAACAATCATAACTCCCCCTGACAACAAACTATTTTCCTATTATGATTTCAAAACACTTAAGTTTGTTTTAATCAAAATGGTTTTTCAGGAAAATTAGTTTTGTTGATTTCACACATCATGGGGATTCATTCATCACTTTGTTCTTTCAACCACTTGTAAAAACTATCACTTGTAGGTTTTTCACAAAAACATTTTTCAAGAATGATGCCGATTCATGCTCCACGATTACCAACTTGGGAGCTCCGGCAAGTCAGGATTTTACTTTTTAAAGAATCTCACCCATACCTGATCAATCATGGGTGAACCATCATCATTTGGTTTAACAATTTTCGATTCATAAAATTCTTTTACTCCCTTCACCTTCCCATCAGCCATCTTACCAAAAATATGTAGCACTTTACCATTAAAATGCTTTTTCAGCATCAAATTCTTTCTTATCAGAGAAGAATTGATCTGAAATCTCAATCTTACCAATTTTTTATTTCAAGTTTCCGTTTGACAATGGTGGAAAATTTTCATCATCCATTGTTGGAACGGAATTCTCATCATTTAGCACAACAGGTGGCTCCTCTGACTTTGACGAATCAGATTCATTGCCAGAAACAACCTCTGATTTCTTAACAACCCATTTATGTTTGTTTAAATTGGCTCTTCTTTTGTAAAAATGTTTCGAACTTTCACCAACTTCGAAAGTCGAATTTTTGAACTCCTTAAATTTTTCTATTGGTTGTTCCTTTTTATCAACACATTTCTCTTTCAATTTAGAGTTAGAAGAAACTCCCTGTTTTGTGTTGGTGAGCTTTGGGCAATTCCGGGCAATATGTCCAACCTCTTGGCATCTAAAACAGGTTCTTCTTTCAACTCTCAGTTCAGATTCCTTCAACACATTCTTTTGCTTTTCGGCGAGAAACTCCTTGTTTGACTGTTTCCAGAAAGGTTTCTCCTTCTCTTCTTCTGAACTTGCTCCTGAAACAAATTTAGTTTTTGGTTTATAAATTTTCTCATTTTTATGATTTTTGGGTGGAATAAAGCCCAATCCCTTCTTTTTGAAATTACTGTTATGGTTTGGTTTCTTTTGATACCCAGAACCAGAACTGTAACCTTTTTTCTTGTTCAATCTTTGTTGAACTCTTGAAGTGTACTTTTTAGGTTTTTCAGTAAGATTTACATCTTTTATTTCAGAAATATTAATTTCTGTTTGTTGGGATTGAACCCTATCAGAGGAACAGATAATTAAAGCCAAAACTGGATCAGAACAGTGGATCCAGAATAAGCAGATGTTTACATACAAATCTCTCCCCTTGAAAGTGATTTCATATCTGCTGACCTCCTATCTGCTGATCTTGCAAAGTGCTGACCTACAACTGCTGCTCAAAGTAAAGATCTGATGAAAGAACTAAAGCCCTGCTGATTCTATCTACTGCCTTGAGTCAAGCGCTGCTGATCCGGACAAGTACTGCTGGGTTCACAGCAGTGGAAGGATGCAGCAGCTGTTTAAGTGTCTTTTATGTAATGAAATGTAATAGCAGTAGTTAGTACATCAGTGTTTGTATAGATCAGAGGTTAGAGTTTGTTAGGAGGTTAGATGTCACTTTCATGGTGACGTCAGCTAAGATGCTCAGTGGTTTGCAAGTGCCTATAAATAGTTCAGTACTTTGTACTGTTCTATTAGCTCTTTTGCATCATCGTCTTCTTTGCACGACCAAACTACTGAGCTCTGGCTGAGGGGGAGTTTGCATTCATTCATCAATCATTGTAATCGTTATTGAAATAAATTCAATCTTCCGATTCATTGTGTAAAGATGTTTGATCAAAGTATTACTCTCGTTTGATTGTATGCAAAGTTTGTTTTCACCATAATTCCGCTGCACACTCATCCATTCTCATTTTAATTACAAACACAAAATACAATCAGAAACAAACTCAGATCCAACAATTGGTATCAGAGCCTGGACAGTCAAATTTGATTTAACAATCATTTTGACGTAAATAGTTCAGCTCATAACAGTTGATACTGATCGTTTGTTCGTTTGTTGAAAAACAGAGCAAGGATTAATCACCATTAAAGTTGATTTTTCAGTGTCTGTAAAACAACAAGAATGACGTCACAATCTCAGGATGATAAAAACAACATCGGCTCGCTTTTTAAACCACCTATGCTAAAAAGAAATGAGTACAACATCTGGCAGAGGAGGATGGGTCACATCCTCACTCAACAAAGCACAGGTTGTTGGAGGTCTGTCACCTTTGGTCCCCATGTTCCTTCAGTGCCAAGCGCTGAAGATGCTAAAAAGTTCGTTCCAAAACCAGTTGAAAATTATACCGAAACCGACTTTCAAAAGATCGAACTAGATGCTAAAGCGTTTAGCATCATAGCATTAGCGCTGCCCAATGAGATATATGCTGGACTGTTACACTGTAACAGTGCCAAAGAGTTATGGGACGCACTTAAGGAACAGTTTGGGGGAACCGAAGAAGTCATAGAAAACAATAGGGAAATCCTGAACCAACAGTATGAAACATTTTGTTACGTTAAAGGTGAATCACTAACGCAACAATTTGAGCGTTTCAGCTGTCTCATCAGTGAACTGAGGCTTGTTAACACCACTTTTACAAACTCAACTCAAAATAGCAGGTTCCTCAGGTCACTGCCAGAAAAATGGGACACCATAGCTTTTGTCACCCGAAACTCACCTGAATTCAAGGATCTGACCTTGACCCAACTCCATGGTCGACTCCTGACCTATGAAAGGGAGTTGAACCAGAAAAGGAGGTTGCAAGAGTCAGGAAAAGTTACTGATGATTACACTTTCGGTAACACTGCTCTTCTGGGTCAAGAAGAATCTGGGAGCAGTGGTAAGGATCAGGGTTATGATCACTTCATTGACATAACTACTGGTGCAAATTTTAACAACCCTGATCCTCACTCTGCTAGTTATGCATTCACTGCAAACGAAAACCAGATGTCAGACAATTTATGCTTTGAACTCAATGATTTGCAACATTTTGATCCCACTGACTTAGAGGAAATGGACATCCTGCACCAACTGGCTTTGCTAAGTGTTAGAACTAGCAAATTTTACAAAAGAACAGGGCGAAAATTCCCAGGTCTGCATGGGAATCTAAGGGTTGGGTTGGATAAATCGAAAATCAAGTGCTACAAGTGTAATAGGTTGGGACATTTCGCTAGGGAATGTAGGAGTCAAACTACTGGTCCCATAATTACTCATCCTAGCTCAAATCCTAGACCTCAAAACCAAAACACTGTGCACTATGCCCAGTATGCCCCAGCAGCTCAAGTGAACACTGCTCACTATGCTGCTGCCCCTGTGCCAGTGCACTATGTCCAAACTACTGTTCCACAGATCCAATATGTTCAAACCCCTGTTCCCCAGGCACAAGTGCAGCCTGCACCTCAAACCACTGCTCCAGCAGCAGTACAACCAGATCAACAAAGTTTTTTCACTCAAGGGTTTGTTGACTGGAGCAGTATGCCTGAAGACCTTAGTGATGAAAATTTTACTCTCTATGCTTCTAATGATTCTTCTCATAATGAGTTTTGTTTGATGGCATTAGAGTCAATACAGGAGGGGGTTGAAACTGAGGAGGAACAGCTGAGTATTGAAACAGTGGATGAGGTAACTGAAGCAGTGGTTACTGCTGTGGCTGGTGAATTACTGTTGGGAGAAAGTTCAGGTACCTTGATTGAACCAATGATAGATCCATGGTCCGAAGAGGACAAAGAAGAAGAGACGGAAGAAAAGGCTGGTGAAAAGAAGGTGAGAGCTGATGATGAAGAGAATCATAAATGTGATTGTGCAATGATGGCTGCTGCCAAGGGAGCTTCTGCATGCTTTGATAGTCTTTGGTATGTAGATAGTGGAGGCTCCAGGCACATGACAGGATGTAAAGCCCTCCTCAAAGACTTTAAAATCCATGGTGGGGGTGATATATCCTTTGGGAATAATAGTAAAGGGAAAGTTCTGGGGTCTGGTACAGTGCAATCTGGAAATGTAAAATTTGAAAATGTCAATCTAATAGACAATCTAAAATTCAACCTTCTGAGTGTGTCCCAAATGAGTGACAAAGGGTTTGGGTCATTCTTCACAAAAGATCGTTGTAGGATTGTTGGACCAGAAATGGTCAAAAAGATTGAAGCAATAATCAAAACTGGTCAAACTAAACTTGTTGCTCAAAGAAGTGGCAATGTTTATGTTGTTGATATGTCAAAAGAGTGTCCCAGAGCTGATGCCTGTCTGTTCTCAGCTGCCTCTAACAAAGAGACAGAACTTTGGCACAGAAGGCTGGGGCACACAAATCTTAAGACAATCACTGAAATTTCAAAAAATGGTTTGGTGAGAGGCCTACCACAAAAATTGTTGTCATGCCCTGAACATTGCATTTCCTGTTTAAAAGGAAAACAACATAAAAGTTCATACAAGTCCATTGAAGAGTCCAAAACAACCCAGTGTTTGCAAATGCTACACTTGGATTTGTTTGGCCCAGTTCAAGTCATGAGCCTCAAAAAGAAAAGATATTGTTTGGTTATTGTTGATGACTTTTCTAGGTTTACATGGACTTTCTTTTTACACTCAAAAGATGAGACTGCAGGCATTTTGCAAGACTTTGTAACACAGGTTGAAAAGCAATTTGACCTTCCAGTGAAAAGCTTTAGGAGTGACAATGGCACAGAATTCAAAAATAAGGAGTTGGATGCCTTCTGTGTGAAGAAAGGGATTGTAAGGCAGTACAGCATCCCTAGAACACCAGAACAGAATGGGGTAGTGGAAAGGAAGAACAGAACTTTGATTGAGGCTGCCAGAACCATGCTTGCAGATTCAGGTTTGCCATTAACTTTCTGGGCAGAAGCAGTAAACACTGCTTGCTATGTTCAGAACAGAGTTTTAATAAACCCCAGACACAAAAAGACTGCTTATGAAATTCTGTATAAAATCAAACCACTGATCTCATATTTCAAAGTGTTTGGCTGCCCATGCTTTATTTTGAACTTAAAATATTCCATTTCAAAATTTGCAGCCAAAATTGATTGTGGTTATCATCTGGGATACTCAACCACTGCCAAGGCCTACAAAGTGTTCAATACACGGACCAAGGCAGTGGAGGAGACTTTGAATGTTAAGTTCAATGAACTTTCATCAATGAAAATCCCAGCAAATCCTGCAGATCTGTTTGATCTTGAAAATTTTACTTTTGAAAATACTGCTGTCAAGACTAACAGTGCAGGTCCATCAGAGGATACAACATCAGACTATGGGTATGAAATCATCATCCCTCAAAGGTCTGCCACAAAGGGAAAAGCATCAGCTGTTCAAAACAGTTGTCAAAGCTCAACCACTGCTACCTCAACAGTTGTTGACCAAAGTAGCCCATTTACCACTGCTTCCACATCCTCAAAAACTGCTGACAAAAGTCCTCAAACAGTGGATAAAAGTCAGCAGATGTCCACTTCATTACCTCCTATTCCACCACCTTTTGAAGCCACTGCTGGATCATCCAAGTCCCCAGCAGTGGTTAGCTCAGATGATACACATTTGCAGCCTTCATCAACAAATGCCATCATACCATACCAAGGAGATTTAATCTTCTTGAGATCTCATCCACCTGATCAAATCATTGGCAACATAAATGAAGGGGTGCTCACAAGAAGCCAAACCCAAAACATTTGTCTTTTTGCTGGTTTTCTATCACTCCATCAGCCAGTCAAGTACCAAGAGGCACTGAAAGACAACAGCTGGGTTGAAGCCATGCAAGAGGAGCTCCAACAGTTTAAAAGACAACAAGTATGGGAGCTTGTACCACTGCCAGAAGAGGTTAGTCCCATTGGCACAAAGTGGGTCTTCAAGAACAAAACTGATGAAAGGGGTATTGTTGTCAAGAATAAAGCCAGGCTTGTGGTTCAAGGTTACAGACAGGAAGAGGGGATTGATTATGATGAAACATTTGCCCCTGTTGCAAGATTGGAAGCCATTAGACTGTTCCTGGCCTTTGCTGTCAACCACAGTATGAAGGTGTTTCAAATGGATATCAAAAGTGCTTTCCTCTATGGTACAATTCAAGAAGAGGTGTATGTTTGTCAACCTCCAGGTTTTGAGGATCCATTTTATCCAGATCATGTCTACAGGCTAAACAAAGCCTTGTATGGCTTGAAACAAGCACCAAGGGCCTGGTATGAAACTCTTTCCAACTTCCTACTCTCAAATGGTTTCAAAAGAGGTACCATTGATAAAACACTGTTTTTAAAATGGAGAGGGAAGGATTTAATGATTGTCCAGATTTATGTGGATGACATTATTTTTGGAAGCACATGTAACTCAATGTGTGAAGAGTTTAGAGAACTCATGACAGCTGAGTTTGAAATGAGTGCAATGGGTGAGCTGCAATGCTTTCTTGGTCTCCAAGTTCAGCAAATGCAAAATGGAACTTTCATTCATCAAAGCAAATATGCTAAAGAACTTTTAACCAAATTTGATATGAATGATTGTAAACCATGCAGCACACCCATGGCAACAAATAAGCTGGTCATGTCTGATGAAAAGGATGAGCTGATTGACCAAACACTTTATAGAAGCATGATTGGGTCCTTATTGTACCTAACTGCATCTAGACCAGACATCATGTTTGCAACATGTGTCTGTGCAAGAAGTCAATCAGCTCCCAGAAAATCAAATCTCATTGTTGTAAAAAGGATCTTCAGATACATAAAAGGTGCTCCCACACTTGGTATCTGGTATCCAGCTAATGGGAATATCAAGCTTTCAGGCTTTTCAGACAGTGACTTTGCTGGATGTCACACCACAAGGAAGTCCACTTCAGGAGGGTGCCAGTTTCTAGGTGATTGCTTAGTTTCATGGCAAAGCAAGAAGCAAGCAGCTGTTTCAACATCCACTGCTAAAGCTGAATACATTGCTGCTGCAAGCTGTACAGCCCAACTCCTGTGGCTTCAAAATCAGTTGCTGGATTTTGGTATCACTGCCTTAAAGACACCACTCATGTTGGACAGCCAGGCAGCAGAAAATATCATCAAAAATCCAGTTTCTCACTCTACCACCAAACACATCGACATCAGACATCACTTTGTGAGGGATTGCTATGAAAAAGGTTTGATTTCTCTGCATCATGTCCCAACTAAAGACCAGCTGGCAGATGTGCTCACAAAAGCACTTGATACAGCCACTTTTGAAAGCTTGGTCTCTAGGATTGGGATGCTAAACATGGAATAACAAGCAAAATCTTGTTTTTCTATGAATAAAAGCATCAAAATGTTTTCAGAAAATCAAAAATCCATCCTTAAAAATAGCTAAAAATGAAATTTTCATTAAAATCCTTAAAAGTCTGCCATTAACCACTGATTGTTCAAAAGTCTGCTCTACTTCAAAAGCCTGTCCACTGCTGAAAGTTAACCCCTGTTCTCTCATTCCATTTGATAAACTCTGTTGTTCAAAAGCAGTGTCTTATCCACTGATATACTATCCACTGATAGTGAAAATCATCCACTGCTCTACTACCACTGCCTTCATCAGTCACTTTCATAAAAGTACTGTCCTTCACTTTCACCAGGGGTTGTCACGTGGACGGTACATAGTGGTCAGACCTTTTGTAACGGCTGCCACCTCAGCATTCACTTTCTTCCCTATAAAATCCCCCATTCACCACCAAAACAGGGTTTTACTGTCGAATTGAATTCTTAAAAATTCTCTTCTCAAAGCAGTTTTTCATCTCATTTCTTCACAAATTTCTTCGATCATCATCTTCAAAATGACAAAATCGAAGTCATCTTCAAAACCCTCATCCAAATCTTCATCGAAAACAGCCTCTCAAAAGGCAATTTCCACTGAAATTCCATATAAACCATCCCACAATCTCCTGGGTCTTCTCACTAAACCAGGAACCACCAATGTTTTCGATTCCATCATTGACACCATGGCAAAATCAAAGTACAAAACTTTGTTCACTGTCGATGCACCAATCTATTTGGCAACCCAAAGGGAGTTTTGGAAGAATGCAACCCTTGAAAAACAAGGAGACATTGCAACCACCATACACTCTTCTATAAAGGGTAAAGCTGTCCAAATCACGCCACAATCCATTTCAGAGGTCTTTCAACTCGATGATCAAGAAGGTAAAATTTCTTTCACTAAAAACGAGTTGCAAACTGACTTCATTGAAAGAGGGTATGAAGCCACAATGATGAAGAAACTTACCTTACAAAAAGGTTATTTTCCTTCTGCAACCAGATTTTTATTTCATACCATCCTACTATGTGTTTCAAATAAAACCACTTCTTTCAATGAAATCCCTTTAAAGATTCAAAATCTGGGATATGCAATTCTTCAAGAAGAAAATTTTAACTATTCTCGGGAAATTTTTAAAGATTTGGTTAATAATGTTGAAACAAAATCATTCTTACTATTTCCAAGGTTTTTAAGTTACTATTTTGCAAAGAAATTCAGTAAGGATGATTTAGCCGCAATAAACCAAGGTGATTCTACTCAAATAAACAGTTTAACAACTGAAACTTTTTCAAGAATGTTAGCACCTTGCAAAACACAAGCAGAGGTGCCTGAGCAGATTTTAGCAGTTACAACTGCTCCTCAGGTATCTGCTGCTGAGCCCACTGCTCAAGGTGATCAAAGCAGCAGACCAACTATTTTGAAACCCACACCTACAATCCACAAAAAGCCACACAAAAAGAAAAATCAACCCCCCCCCCCCAAACCAATCAAAAAGGCAACTCTGGAGGATGAGATACCAGAGCAAATGCCTGTGACAACACAAAAGTCACAAGAAACCAATGCTGCTTCTTCCTCACAACAGTTGGTACAAATATCTCAACCCATAACCGAAACTCCTCCTGCTTCTTCACAAAAAGAACAGGTTGTACAAATAGGGTCTCCACATCATGATGCTCTGGAAACACTTGTTTCTATCATCCACAGCTCAATACCCGGGGCAAATCCACTTTCTACACCACCCATCACATCCACAATTCCCCCACCAACTAAACTGCTGTTGGATGCAATTGATTTGAACCAGGCACTAACCAGTCCTTCTCAATCCCCTATCAATGAGAATACACCTCAACAACTGACTGGGTCTGATGAATCAATCTTTGCTAACCCACCAACACAACCTGAGGAGGTTACACCCCTTGAGTTACAAGTAACTCTTGGTGGTTGTCCAAGTGAAGCAACCACTACACCTGTTGAACCCACTGGTTTACAGTTGGACAGTGGTTACATTAATAAGACTTCCTTGGAGGCAATTCCTTACATAGCACCTCTGCCAACCACCAGTGGATTTATATATCCTACTGGCAACATCAAAAGGTTGTCAAGTGTTGAAGGAAGAAGACCCCAGTACCAAGAAAAAGGGGCATCAGTGGTTAATGTTTGGAGTACATTCCCTACATCAACTACTGATAAAACCACTGCTAGTGGGAAATCAGATGATCCCATTCACTTGGGTGATGGTTTAAAGTACCAGAAATTGACGGACCGTATTGAAAAGCTTGATAACTCTGTTGCAGAACTCAAAGATATGCTACAACAGGTGTTACAAGTACAAAAGGTACAATCAACTGCTGTTCCATCTCAAGCACCTGCTCCACAAAAGGCACCTGCTACAAATGAGCTCTGGAATTTGTTTCAACCTTTTCTCCATCAACAAACAAAATTAGCAGATCAGCAACATGAAAAACATGTTCAACAGCTGAGAAATGCAATGGAGTCAAGGTTCAAGAATACTCAGGCTGATCTAAAGGCTCTCAAAACTCAGATCTTGCACACCACTGGCACTGCTCCTCCAAAAGTTCGCTTCATTTATCACCTCCCAGAAGATAATGCCAAAAAGGGGGAGAAAATTCAGGAGTGGAAAAAGAAGGGAATAGAGGATGGTCTCTACATTGAACCAGAAAATGCAAACATGACCAAACAGATCCCTTTGCCAGATGGAAGCAAGAAAATTGATGTGACCACAAATGCACTGGCAGAAGCAGTTGCAAGTGTAAAAAGGGATAGAGAGGCCAAAACGAAAGCCAGGGTGGATTATCCAGATCAGGGTACTTCAGGGTCACAAGATGATGAAAATCTTGTTGATGAAAAGAAGAAGCCTACAAGAAGAGTAAGGCTACCCAAATCCATTCCAACCAGACGTTCAAAGTCTGCTCCAAAACCACCACCTAAAACAGCTGTTGTAACTCCTGTTGTATCAACTACAGTCGGTACTTCAGTAGTTTCAACATCTGCTCCCACTTCAACACACACCACTTCAACACACACCAAATCCACTGCCTTACCACCATTACCACCAAAAACAAAATCACCTCCTGCCAAAAAGCAGAAGACAGTAGTTGTTAAAACATCTGCTGTAATGACAACAGTGGTTGGAACACCAGTTGTTTCAACAACTGTTAGTCAATCACAAACCACTGCCACTACATCCACCACCACTGTTCCATCCAAAACATCATCAGCCCCTCCTCAAACAAAGAGGAGAAGGCTAATTCTAAAAGATGATGACACTTCACCACCACAAACATCTTCAAAATCTTCAGCTCTTGTCACAATACCAAAACCTGTTCCTCTCTCTTCAGTTCCAATGTACAAGCCCTTACCTCCTGCAGGTGTTCAATTTCCTCTTGAACTAGCAGCTGTTAGAGAAGAAATAAAATCTTTTTACTATGAGGATGACCCTGCCAAAAGGAGTTTGCCATCAATAAAAGGATATCCCTGGCCTAAAAATGTTGATGAATATTTGGAAATCAAGGCCAAGCAAGCAGAGGATATCTCAAAAAGAAACACACAAGGGAATTCTGACAAAGAAATTTCAAGAAACTATCAATATCTGCTCACACAGGTCAGATCCCTAGAACAATTTGCAAAAAATGTCAGTCAACAAATTTTAGAAAGAGCAGCTGAAACTTTGAAGAAAGACTACATTGAAAGCATCATGGCTCACAAGAAGTACAAAGGAGAGAAATACATGTACAAAGAGTGGACTGTTCCTGAGCTTGAAAATGAAGCAGCAAGAATTCAAGACATGATAAAAAGGAAAGTCACTCACACTCCTCCTGTCTGGGCAAAGTTTAGAAAGAATGTACCTGACAAACAGGTAGAACTGAAGAGAATGAAAGAAGAACTGGTTGCTGCTGAATATGGAAACAAAAGACAAGTTGCTAGATGGAAAGAAGATGTGGTCAGGATCACCTACAAAAGGTTGGAGGAACTAAGAAAGAAAGATCCAAATGTTCCTCAAAAACCTGACTATCTTGAAGCAGAGGTTTCAAAAAGACCAACAAAGCTGCAAATCAGGAAAGCCACTGCTCCAGCTGGTGCTGCCATCTACAAAAGAAGGAGCAAAAACCAGCTGAGTACTGAAACAATTCAAGACTTATTAGCTGGAGATGATGTTGTTGTAAAAGCAGGCATGAAAGTAATGATTAAAGAAGATCTTGAATTGGAACAATCTGCAAGTGCTGCTCAGCCAGTGATGAATAGGCCAGCCTCACCAAATACCTCTGCAAATAAACATCTCCCAAGAAACCCACCAGGCTCAAAAATGCAAAAGTGGGAAACTGACAAACAGACCTGCGTATTGACTTTGCTCAGGTCTGGTGGAGAAGTGCAGAAAATATCAAGGGAACAAGCTCTTGGCCTGAGTCTTGAAGATTTGCAGGATCTCCTTGATCTTCCACTTGGCAGGGATGATGAAGACACAGATGCCCTAGACTTTGAACTACAATTCAAAGGTCAGATAAGGGAACTGTTAATGAGGCAATAATGATTTCCACAATAATGAAGAGTTTTGGCATTATCTGTTCCAGGGGGAGATTGTTGGGATTGAACCCTATCAGAGGAACAGATAATTAAAGCCAAAACTGGATCAGAGCAGTGGAACCAGAATAAGCAGATGTTTACATACAAATCTCTCCCCTTGAAAGTGGTTTCATATCTGCTAACCTCCTATCTGCTGATCTTACTAAGTGCTGACCTACAACTGCTGCCTTGCATCTACTGCCCAATGTCAAAGACTGATGGAAGACCAAAGCTCTGCTGATTCAATCTACTGCCTTGAGTCTAGTACTGCTGATCCAGACAAGCACTGCCGAGTTCACAGCAGTGGAAGGATGCAGCAGCTGTTTAAGTGTCTTTTATGTAATGAAATGTAATAGCAGTAGTTAGTACATCAGTGTTTGTATAGATCAGAGGTTAGAGTTTGTTAGGAGGTTAGATGTCACTTTCATGGTGACGTCAGCTAAGATGCTCAGTGGTTTGCAAGTGCCTATAAATAGTTCAGTACTTTGTACTGTTCTATTAGCTCTTTTGCATCATCGTCTTCTTTGCACGAACAAACTACTGAGCTCTGGCTGAGGGGGAGTTTGCATTCATTCATCAATCATTGTAATCGTTATTGAAATAAATTCAATCTTCCGATTCATTGTGTAAAGATGTTTGATCAAAGTATTACTCTCGTTTGATTGTATGCAAAGTTTGTTTTCACCATAATTCCGCTGCACACTCATCCATTCTCATTTTAATTACAAACACAAAATACAATCAGAAACAAACTCAGATCCAACACTGTTAATTTGAAGACCTTGTTAACCATTTCAGTTTTAACACCTCTTATTGGAAATTATTCATCAGAATATAATTTGTCAGAATTATTCAAAGTATATGCTACTTTGAATATTTCGTCATTCAAATTATTTTGTGAAATCAGAAAAATCTTTGTTGTAAACCCTTTTGACCGATGAACTCGAGCTTTTGTCTGATGAACTCGAATTTTCAGATTTAGACTCTGATTTTGACTCTTCATCTTTCTCCAACACCTGATCGACCACTTTCTTAATTGACTCGGACTCATGATCAGTGTCAGACGTTGTGAAGGTGACATCAATATCATCTGGTAATCCATTGATAGACTCGGATTTCAGATTCAGATTGAGTGCTTCAGCCACCTTTTCAAAGTGTCGGGGGGTATAGCCATCCCACATTGGATTTGGTACTCTGTTATAATTCAAACCAGTTTTCTTACCATAATTTTCTTCATCTTCTGCATATTTATGAGCTGCAACAGTAGGATAGATGCGATCAATAACATACTCTGAACTTTGATAACTTCGAAGTAAAGTATTCACTCTTTCTGTTTCGATTGTCATTGCTGCCAATTCTTGTTTAAGCCCTGCTATAATCTCAATGTATTTGTTGATTGCAGTTTGCTTTTGAAGAACTGTTGCTTTCAGAAGATTATTCATCTGGATATCCTCATCACTAGCTCCTTTGTACAAGTTCACTTTGCTACTTAGGAGATCATATGATTCCTTTATGCTTCTCACATTGTGTAGCAAATTTTCTTTAAGCTTCTCTAGTTCAGCATATTTTGTATCTTTTTCAGCACAATTTTTGCAAGGTACTAAACACTTTGCACAAGGTTTTTTAACCTCTAGTTCAGCATATTTTGTATCTTTTTCAGCACAATTTTTGCAAGGTACTAAACACTTTGCACAAGGTTTTTTAACCTCTACAATCTTTTCAACCTCAACAATTTTTTCAACTTCAACATTTTTTTCAACTTCGATAATTTTTTCAACTATTTTCTCCACCACATTTTTAATCACAATCGGTTCTTTCTCAACTTCTATCTTCACTTTACTCTCTTCAACCTCGACCTTCTCTGTCGATTTTTCTTCAACTTTGGCCTTATCAGCTTCTATCTTAACTTCAGTATTTTCTTCAGCAACCCTTCTTGCTTCCATTTCTCTCTTCAGTCTAGCAGCCCTTTTCTCTTTCAATATCTCTATTTTATCTGCAAAAAACAAATCAAAACTATAAGGATACAATTGTTTTCTAGCTTTATTAATATATTCTTCCTCATCATCAGTGTCTTCATCACTTCTTGAAGATTTAAAAATCGGTTGTCTTCTAGGACTGTTCTTAGATTTGATTGATTCTTCTTTCGAAGTTGAATCTTCAAAGATTCGAGCAACAAATGCTTTAGAAACTGAAGGTCTAGAAGGATCATAATCATCCCAATTAAAATCTTTCGGAATCCTTTCATCTACTTGGTCTACCAGACCAAAACAAGCTTTACCCTTTGATTCTTCAATCAGAATAGTACGTGAGTGTGAAGATTGTTGTTGATATGGTTGTTGAGCAACCTGATGATAAATTGCTTTTCTATGATAATCGTTGTTTCCGAAAGGATCTTGTCTTCCGGTTGCTTCTCTGTTTGTACACTCTCGTTTAAAATGTCATTTTTCTCGGCAACGAAAACAAGTAACCTTCGATTTGTCAAAACCTAGCTGAGATGTTGCAGCTTCACGAAGATCATCTCTTCCGGTGATCTGTTTGAACTTTTCTGCTCTTCTCAAAACGCTAGCTAAACACCACTTGATGTCCATCAACTCAAGTTCTTCAGAATCAATCTGATCATAATCCTCTTTAGTAAGCATTGGATTTCCGATTCGTCCAGCAACTAAGCTTTTATACGACTCTAACACAGTGACAAGAGATGCCATGTGTTGCTTCGCAATATCTGGAGAAAAATTTTGACCGTTTTGAATATGTAATGCAACATTGCATTGCAATACTTGACCGGTAAAATTTGTTGAACTTTGTTGTTGAGAACTCGGTGTCGAGAAATTTGGTTCAAAACTTGAATAGGATGAAGAATATCCACTACTCTGATTTGTATTGCTTGCATTTGTTCCGGAAGAATTTTCAGCACTGAACGCAGTTTGAATCTTCGGACTAGGAGTAGTCTTAATCTTGTTTTCCCTGTAGTACAGACTAACATCCTGTTGAGCACCCGGACTTCTCATTGTAGCAGTTTTTCGAATTGATAGCTCATGTTCTTCCAACTTCTGGATAAACCTACTCAAATTCATATCTTCAAATTGTCGGTTATGCTTTAAAATCAACAGATATGTTCCCCATTCATTATGTGGTAGCGCATCGGCTAGCTTATCAACCCATTCTTCATCTTCTTTCTTGATGTCCAATCTTTTCATCTCCATGACTAGATGACAATATCTCTCGATAATCTTCCTAGTCGTCTCACCTTCAAAAGCTGTAAAATATCAAACGATTTCTTTAGTAATGCTCGTTTATTTTTGATCATATCGGCACTACCCTCAAACTTTTTAATCAACGCTCTCCAGATTGATCTAGCAGTTCCCTCATGTTGAAGTAAAACAAAAATATCTTCTTATACTGCTTGTTGAAGAATGCTAATCATCATTTTTTCACTGGTGTATCTTAATTTTTCATCCGGTAAAAATTGACTTAATTGTTTTTCATTTCCAAGTTCATCTTTC
Organism: Helianthus tuberosus; assembly: GCA_030545235.1. NCBI lineage: Eukaryota > Viridiplantae > Streptophyta > Magnoliopsida > Asterales > Asteraceae > Helianthus > Helianthus tuberosus. The sequence continues at coordinate 45,798,614 of CM060414.1, read as the reverse complement.
GGTAAAGTATAATCTTTCTCTAAAGAAACCCATGCATCAAACTTGTTTGCTTGTACCCAGTTTTCAAAACGGTCTTGCTACCCTTTAAAATCCTCAATATACATAAGCTTTGGAGGTTTTTGGAAAGTTCCCGTTTCATTCTCGATACCGACAGTTTCAGCAACTGTAACTGGAGCGACCGGAGCAGTAGCAAACGCATTGTAAAATTCGTTTTCCATGTTTTGGTGAAAAGATTTACAAAAACAGAATTTCAAATGATCTGACGTTTTGAAACGAACTGGAATTCACAAACGGTCTGACAAGATCAAACGATCTGAGTGTTTGATACTTCAAACGATTTGAATTTCATGCGGTCTGGTAACCTTCAAATGATCTGAGTTAAAACCATGCTATCTGAATCAACCCGTGCGATCTGATCAAACCCTGCGATCTGGTCTGACTTCAAACGATCTGAACATAGTTTCAAACGACCTGAAGACCTTTTAACCACACCGTACGACCTAAAGGATATATTTCAAACGATCTGGTGATTTTCAAGCGACCTGAAGGGTTTTACACGATCTGATGTTTGTTTCACACGGTTTGGTCAAACTTTTCAAACGACCTGACCAGTTTTCACACGATTTGGAGATACTTCACACGATCTGAGCAGAATTCAAGCGATTTGGTTCAAAATTCAAACGATTTGAATAAAAATTCACGTCGTTTGAGAATTCTAAGTCCAATAGTTCATCATTTTGTCAAATTTTTATCAAGTTTTAGGTTGAATTTGGTTCTGATTTGTTCACGGGTTGTTTAAAACGATGTTTTACGAGTTATAACACGAAATTAGGTCATTTTAACCGTGGAATCTCGGTAAATTTGATGAAAAGTGTAGAAAAATGAGTAGAAAGCAGTTTTTATCCGTGAAAACAAGCTGAAATGGTAAGAACTCTTCCTCCTGAGCTCTGATACCACTTCTAGGATCGGGATTCGATCAAACGAGTCGTTCAGAAAAGTTGTCGATCAATACGAAAGGCGGAATCAGACGTATTGATGTTATAACAGCTAGATTCACACGTAGAATCACTTTAACTGTCGATTGTATAGATTTGATAGTGTTTATAGATCGTTCGACACTTCGGCAGCACTTCGTCTCCGGAATCACAAAGTTACAAATGAAGACCTGGACTCACCTATTTATAGGAATGCCAAACCCCATCAACCAGACCACACGAACTGGCCCAGGTCGCACGAACTGGCCCAGGTCGCACGAACTGGCCAGACCGCACGAACTTGGTCACCTCGTGTGAGGTGGCCTAGCCACTTCGTGAGGGGTGGCTGATTCAGGTCTGTTTCCCGTTTCTCTCGTACAACGTGTCCTGGTCTATCTATTCTAGTTACATGACTCGATACAAAACGAAGTCAACAAACATATGCACTAACACATCCATCACAATATTAGATTAATGTGCAGGATCCTCTACCTATATATATATATTTATAGGAAGTTTTCGTAATAAATTTGACTATATTAATTTTTGAAGTTATAGACCTATAAAAAATTGATCAGTTATTAAGAAAATAATAAAAAATGGTATTTTATAAAAGTTCCTATAAATTATTATATCTTTAAAAAAATATATATACGACCCGTATCCCTGTACTACTCATTTTGCTACACGATCCCATGTGGGTTTGCAAAGATCCGATGCCTAAATAAATCAGTCAAAAAATAAAAGGATAAATCTCATTCAAAGTAATCGATGATCGTTCATACAAAACAAAATATGAAAAGTTAACAACGGCTGATCACATCAGAAAAAATGTAGACCACACCACTAGAGCATAATGATCCAAGATTCCAAGTGCTCAAACCTTACCTCTCACAACCGGAGCATCTTCTACTACTGCTATTTCTAACCTCTATAGCCAGCTTAAAAAGTACTACCTTTTGAACCCTAACACCACACGGAGTGGGCGTGGAGGCTCCTCCACGCCGGTAACACCATGGAGGCCGGCGTGGTGGTGGGGGATTCTTCACCAACTTGAGGCGTTTAGTTTTGGTAATGTTGAGGCTTTTTATTAGTTGGTTTTGATTGGTTCTTGTTTATATATTTATTTTATAAACACGCCACTAATCACGATGCTTCCACTCTTCCCTTTTTGCACTACGTCACTTTTCTAACGCGTGCTGACGTGACAGCCAAATGTCCAAAAACGCCACTCTTTCATGCCCCCAATCCGTATAGTTTTTTATAATAGTTTTTATAAAAAAAAATGATTTAAAAATAGTTGAAAAATACATACACGACTAGTATAGATGAATCTATGTTCGACTCATTTTATACACTCGTATATGTCTTATTAAACCACAAGTTCAACCAACTTAAAAAAAACCCATATAAATCATACAACTCGTATAGAACACCCGCTAAACAATCTCTTAACATTCTCTAACTCTATACGAATCATATATACATGACTAGGGGTGCAAACGAGCCGAGCTCGATCAGGCTCGAGCTCGATTAACTTATGAGAGCTCGGCTCGATTCGAGCTTTGTTTTCAAAGCTCGAGCTCGGCTCGTTTGTATTTTCTCAAGCTCGAGCTCGGCTCGTTTACTAAATAAGCTTATTTTTAGGTTCGAGGTCGGCTTATAAACAAGTTTAAATAAGATCGGCTCGACTCGGGTCGTTTACACTAAGGCTCGATAAGGCTTGACGAGCTTCACATGCGAGGCTCGAGCTCGGGCTTGATAGACAAACGAGCTTTGTTTTTGACTCAAGCTCGGCTCGGGCTCGGGCTCAATAAGGCTCGGCTCGTTTCGAGCTTTTTCTCGAGTCGATCTCGAATAGCTCGCGAGCCGCTCGGCTCGTTTGCACCCCTGTACATTGTACATGACCTAAAAAAAGTTTGTGAAGATATACTGCAATGCACAACAAGAATGTTGATTGTTGAGGGACTATTCCTGTAACTATGTTTTTACATCCAAAAGTACTGCAGCAGTCAGCATACAAACATAGTAATCTTCCTTGAATTATTCTCACCGAATTACTCCACCCCCAACACAGATTTTCGTTCTTTCTGTCTTTCTTTCTTTTTATCTTTCTTTCTCTCTTCAACAATGGGTTCCCACAGTTGCTACCACAACAAACACTCCAAGAAGAACAACAACAAGCGTTCTGGCACCAAGAAACGAATGACCCTCGAACAATCTCTCGCCTATAAATCCGTCACCGAATGGGTTTTTCTCGACACCCTTTCTTGCTCCCCCAATTCCACCATCGCCATTGATGACGACTTTAAGGTCAAACTCGTTCATACCAAGGTTCCTGCTGACAAATTGGTGTTTGAATTGCACTCTCATTCGATTTGTAGTGATGGGTTTTTGTCCCCTTCTAAGCTTGTTGAAAGAGCTCATCAGTTTGGGGTATGTATGAGCTTGTTTTCATGTTTTTTTTTTCGTTCAGACATTTTGTCGAACAGTTGGTGTTCGTTATAGTTTTTCAAGTTTGTTGGTAATTTAAAAATTTGGTGTTAAATGTTCATGAATGAAATTGATTACACTTGAAAATATGGTGTATGTATGAGCTTTTATCATGCTTGTTTTTGTGTTTTTTCATTCAGACATTTTGTCGAACAGTTGGTGTTCGTTATAGTTTTTCAAGTTTGTTGATAAATTTTTAGTTTTGCTGTTAAATGTTCAAGAATGAAGCTGATTAGACTTGAAAAATATGGGTTTTGTAGCTAAAAGTTGTTATCTTGTCTCTTTTTTTATGAATTTGTTGATTTGTGTTTGGATTCTGGCCTTTAAGTTTTGACTGTGATTATTTAACAAATGTTTGATAGTCTGCTGTGTATAATTTAATAATATTCACTAGACCATATGGGGTTAGCCCAGTGCAATTAAAGATGGTAGGTCCTATGTAACAGTGTGATGAAATTATTGCATGAAAGGGACAAAATGGGTTACAAATGGTGAAATTATGGCAGTAAATTTAATGTCTATGAACCCTAGAAGGAAGGTTTATTTGTTAGTGTGGGGTATGCTATAAATGCAGATGTTTTTGACTGTTCAATACAAGATAATGTGGCAACTTTATTGAAGGATTAAGAAAGATTAATATTTGTTTTACAAGCATAGTGGAAACTTGTTGTTCTTCATTATTAAACATAAAAGTTTATATATATACTTTTTGTTTCGAATTATTGTTTGGTTTGTGAATTGATTAGTTCAGTTTGTTCAGAACAGGTAAAAGTGCTTTCTTTAACCGATCATGATACGATGGCTGGCATCCCGCAAGCCCTTGAGGCAGCTCGAAAAGTCGGGATCAAGATCATCCCCGGTGTTGAAATCAGCACCATTTTCAACCCGAGGTTATTTTCATTTTTCAAACAATGTTTGTTAATATAATGCATAAATTTAAAAAAAAAACTTATTTTGTAGAAATCTATAATGAGTTGTTAAATTTTATTAAACAGAACGGATACTGGATCAGAGGAACCGGTTCATGTTCTGGCCTATTATAGCAGCTGCGGACCATCAAATTATGAAAAGCTTGATCAGTTTTTGGCGAATATAAGAGAAGGGCGTTACCTGCGTGCGGAAAACATGATTTCGAAACTGAATAAACTAAAGTTGCCAATTAGGTGGGAAAATGTGGAAAAGATTGCGGGTGATGGTGTTGCGCCGGGAAGACTGCATGTTGCTCGTGCTATGGTTGAAGCGGGTCATGTTGAGAATTTAAAACAAGCTTTTAGCCGTTATCTTTATGATGGTGGACCCGCTTATTCCACGTAAATTATCTTTTAGCTTCACCTTTCCATATTATGTTGTTAGATATCCATCGGGTTGGGTAACATGCTCAACCGGGCTCTGGTCAAAACGGGTCACTTTTTGTACATAATTACTGATAAGCAACTAGTTTCGAATTACCGAATTCAATAATAATTAATTATCTGAATAAAAAAGGTTAAATTGCACTTTACGTCCTTTAAGTTTCAGCAAAATTTCAGGCGTTGTTCTTAAACTAACTAAATTACAGCGGATGTCCTTTATGTTCTAATTTCTTTACAGACGGTGTCCTTTCTCTCTAAAAATATTACAAAAATAAAGGACATCCGCTATAAAGAAATTAAAACAAAAAGGACATCTGCTGTAAAGAAATTAAAACATAAAGGATATCCGTTGTAATTTCGTTAGTTAAAGGACAACGCCTGAAATTTTGCTGAAAGTTAAAGGACGTAAAATACAATTTACACAATTAAAAATGATATAGAAGGTTCTGTGCATTACAACTGCACTCTCGGTGTTTTTCATTTGTTATTCTTTTCATTTGTTGTAGTGGAAGTGAGCCTGATGCTGAGGAAGCAGTGCGATTAGTATGTGAAACTGGCGGAGTCGCGGTGTTGGCTCATCCATGGGCTTTAAAAAATCCGGTTGCTATAATCAGAAGATTAAAAGAAGCGGGCTTGCATGGGTTAGAGGTTTACAGAAGCGATGGTAAATTAGCAGGTACGCACTCCCTCCGACTCATTAAAAATCATCTCAATTTCCATTTGTAAGCAACTGCTGACACGTTGTGTAAATGATTGTTCGTACAGCATTTAGTGACCTGGCGGACACATATGATCTTTTGAAGCTTGGTGGTTCGGATTATCATGCAAGAGGTGGCAGCAGCGAGTCGGCTCTGGGAAGTGTGAGCCTTCCGATGGCGGCGATTCATGAATTTCTTAAGGTGGCTCGACCGATCTGGTGTGGTGCTATCAAGAAGACAGTGGACCGTTACATAACTGAGCCCACGGAATTGAACCTAGAGCATATCTTGAGATATGCCAAGATCAAAGTTGTTAAGGGTGGCGGTGTTTCCTCCATCACTACACGTAATGTCGAAATCATCCACGAGTGTCTTTCTCAGTGGTTAACTAATGAAGAACAAAAAAGTTGTGATTTTGAAGCCGTTACACTTGCTGAAGACAAGCCCTGATGATTTTTTAGCTGGTGGCGGGCAGGTATTAATCGAGTTTTTGTTTGTTTATTGAGCCCTTTATGGATTCATAAGTTTAAACTCAATGTGATTTGGTATTTAATTTAATTGTTGCTGCTTCATGGTTTGAAAGTTACATGGTTTATTTCTAGTTTTTCGATCATCATACAACCATTTAGATCCCGAAACATCCCAGCCGGTCCTGGGCCTCGTCAACGTCCTTGTTTTATCCGTGCTCCAAACATTGCCTGATCCCGAAAATTGTCACAAACCTGAACATGACTTATGTATGTGCGAGTTGACACAAACAGTTAACTCGAAAGCTTTCAATATATTCTTTTTTTTCCATTTTACTATTTCTCTTTTTCACCTTTGACATAAATATACAACCTATTTAAGGGGCTGTTTGTTTACCTCTTAATGGGGCTCTTAATGATTCTGACCTCTTACTAGTTCAGCACATAATGGTTCAAACTGTTTGTTTCGTGAGAGTAGATGTCTGAATGGTTCTGACCTCTTACTAGTTCAGCACTTAATGGTTCAGACATTTGTCTCTGAATGGTTAAGTATTATGGTTAAGACCTCAAATCAGAATTGGTTAGACATTGGTCTCTAAACGGTTAACATTATATTGGTTCTTAATGGTTTAGACCCCTTACTGGTTCAGCACTTAATGGTTCAACACTTAACCATTCAGAAGTTGTCAAACAACCCCTAAGTTTTAAAACAATACTTTTAAAAGTATGAAACTGAACAGGTAAACATTACTTCTAACCAGGCATTTAGCCTTCAAAATTTACAGGTTGAACATGAAACTAACCCCAACCCATAAATTTGTATCTGATTCGCATCGATGTCATCATGTGAAAGATGATATTTATGGTATTGTAGTATGAATTCTATTAATATTTTGTTTAAATACAACTTAGCACATAACCAAGCTCTCGCCTAGTCTCCTCTTGACGCGATTAGAGAAACATAAAACCGAAAGCGGGCTGGCGGGTGTAACCAGTTTCATGACAGACCTACCTTAAGACGGTCTTTTGGGATCGGCTACATGCCAAAAACCAAGAACCCGAAGGTTCGCTTTCTTTACGCATATCTGATGTAGCAAATGATTAGGCTACAAAACTTTCAAGTCGATAAGCTATGGTTTAAAAAAAGTGAAAATAGTAATACATCTGTTTTCTGTCAACATATCATGGACCATGGTTGCTGCTCGACTCACCGACACCCAACAAGCACAAACCACCACCGAGTTCAGCGCATTACAGACGACTAGTCAAACGACACTAAATTACAAATTATCAGGACCGAAAATTTAAATAACTTGAAAATTCTAACAAAAAGAACATAAATCGTCTGCAATTGCCTGCCAACATTCTTAATTTCAACCAGTTGCGCCTCTCACCGCTACGATACCGAAACTTAGCCCAGCTTTCCAATTTCCATCTTCTTTCTTAAAGCCTTGTGACCATGGTAAACGAACGAATCTACAATCCCTGAAACTGTGAAAATACCTGAAAACACAAACAAAACCGAAATAAATAAAAACAATAACATATATGAACAAGAATATTAATAAAAGAGAGCCATCCAAAGCTAATTGTTTACCTCCAACAATGGCGCAAACGTTGGTCAAGAAGTGTAAGAACGATATATGTGTTTCTGTAAACGTCACCTGCACAAGCCACCAAGTTGTAGCAAAGAACAGATTTTTGTGGTATAATATTTTGTTTTGTAAAAGTATATTATTTTAGTACCTTAATTGGAGAAAGATCGTAGAAAAAGAAGACACCAGGGAGAGACCGTCTGCCAATTTCCGGGCTCTTATAGTGTTCCGTCACGGAGAACTATACAAATACGAAATGAAAATATATAAATACAAAATTAAGAAACTGATTACAAAAAAAAAATTATCTTTATAGTTGAGCATATACCTGATTTGATTGAATAGTGTAGCCTCTAATACTAGTGTATATGGTCGGTACAACCTGCAAAATTAATAAAATATTAAAAATAACTTTAAACTTCTATTTATACCTTTAACAAGTTCGATAAAAAGAATAACCCCAGTATCGAATAGACGAATACGGGTGCTATACCTTAAGAAAGTACTGATACATTCCGTTTGGATTTTCTTGGAACCAATGCACCCTGAATTGAAATTTAACTTATGACATTACATATCTTTCTTTAAAAAGTTTAGAAAATTAAAAGGTTCATAAAAGAAAGACTTACCCATCAAGAGGGTTCTTTTTCCCGGGATAGTGGTCTCCAAATGATAATTTATTTATCTTATGACTTATCTGCATGACCATCAACAAACTATTATAAAAACGAGGAACAAAATTATCAAAAGCAGATGAAACTTATAATTTGAAATAAATAGAGAGCACAAGTGGTAGCTTACGTTATAACTATCCTCTTGAAAAGCCAACAAATCAGGGATGTGAATACTTGATTGATGAAAGCTTTTGACAAAGTGAAAGTTTCCCGCCACTTTGTTAACCTCTAGAGACCCGTAAATGTTGCATCCTTCACCTTCTTCGTCTTTAATCTTCTGAGCAAAACCTTCCCGTTTGCACTGAGCAAAAGCATTGTTCAAGATAATATTTATCATGTCAGGACTAGGAAACATCATAATAAGATTCAATTTAAAGATTCAAAATTTTGATGTAATGCGATTATTCCAATATTATCTATTTCTATATATTTGACAGGACACGTAAAGAATGTTACTTTTATATGGTGCAACTGGCTTTATTTAACATAATATTATGAATTTTCTTCAATAAAACCATGTAGACAATATATATGTTTCTGCTTACCTGGTCAATCAAATCAGGATTGGTCAAACCCCATCCTTTTCTTCGATATGCTTCACGAACTTCTTCACATGAATTACAGCATTCATCATCTGACTGCAAACAGATAACAAACACTAAGGAACATTCCAAAGAAAGCAATAGAGGTGAAAAAATTGACCATTTACTTAAGAAGAGTCTATTCAGGTTATGTTTAATCTCTAATAGATAACTTAGGTAAATTAAAAACAAAATAGCTAACACCAAAAATCTCCCCAACTGTGCTTTTAAAGCATGAAACCTCCTAATCATTTTTATTCGAAAAGCTATATTATTATTGAAATAAAGTCATTCTTATGACCACATCTAATACATTAATAATTTACAGAATGTTCTAAAACTTTTAGACAAGGTGTTGTGTTAATCCAGCACAGTTTGTACAAAAAGTCAACCATTTTCACCACTGTCAACACGTCCAAAGTAGGGTCAAATAACAAGAAAAAATCATGAAAATTTTCCTGTGTTCTAGACACATATCAACGAAGTTGCAGAAATTGCAAGTAAGATATTTAGCATAAAGTTCCAACAAGTAAAAGTTTCAGAGTATATTAGTCCTAAAACGAATGTAAAGTATCATATTCTAATACTTGATGCTTTCTTTACAACCAGCAGCCAAAAAATGTAGCGATTTTACATTCTCTTTCCATGAGGAAACTTGAAAAGTTGCCATATAAAATATGTATTAAACATTAAAATACAATCTTAGTAAAAAATTATAGAAAAATAAAAAAGAACAGTTTAAGCATCTAATTTTTTTTAATCAAAAACTAAGTGAAGAGAGTGTTTTTCTTAGAGGGATGGGTAGAAAAAGAAACAAAATGTACCGCTTCTGCACCAAAGCATGAACCGCAATATGTTTCATTATGCTCGAGCCTGCCACCATGTCTTTGCAATGGCTTCTCAATCTGCAGAGGCTCACACAGCGATTAAAGTTTAAACAATAAATAAATAAATAAATAAATAAATAAATAAAATGGACTAAAGATTGACATGTCACATTATCTAAAAGTAAAAGCTCTTAATAGAAAGGGAATACCAATCACTTAATAACTTAATAATTAATATATACACAATCACAGGACGATGAGAAAAATGTAGTAACCTGAGGGCCACCGATTCCTTCTTTTCTCTCTTCAATGACTTTGCCATTGGAGTCGATTCTTTTCTTTATTATATCATGTCTCTGCGAGTTAAGTTTAGCACCAAGATAAAACATAAGCACAATAATCGCACATCAATAGAACAATTATTGATCATTTGATGAACATACAATGTCAAGATGTTGTTCCCCACTGATATCCATGGCATCAAGACTGAGTAGAGTACATGAAACAGCCGGAAATGTGATATCAAACTGCAATTAAAAGCAATACATATGAATGGTTGTTCAAAACTTCAAATGAATATAAAGTTAAAACGTATGAATGATGCTCACATTAATATGTAGTTTTTCCCCTCTGGAAGTGTCAACTACAAGCTTTGTTTCCGTAACTGTATGGAGATATAACCCTGCAATCAGAATAGTCGCCACAACAGTTAGATACAAATTGATATTTCTTATTTTTCCAGCACAACAAAGCATTAGCAAGAAGTTTATAAGTTGTTACAAGTTGCCTAGATGAATACCCCTATACCCCCATCCCAATACAAAATAACAACTATCTTAATCTTCGTCGTTTTGCCTTATTTGTAATGCTTTTTTTAACTACTGATTTTAAAACATCATTTCTTATATGATTCTTAAATGCAACTATGAGAAAACAAACAAGTTGCTATCTTAAAAGTTTGAATGATTAACGACTGGTTTTTATATCAAGTAGTTATATGATGATAAAATTTTAAGACAAGTAAACAACATCTTTGAAGAAACATTATGATTATATTTATGCGGTTAAAGTTTGACAAAGAAGTTATCATAAAGAAAAAAACATTGCACTTTAAAATATAACTTAATAACACAAAATGAGATTAAAAAGCAAGAGTAAAGTTATCCTACAAAGTCTCCTAAGGGTACAAAGGCACAATGGATCCCAAATTATAACACAATGTCGAGCAAAATATAACAAAATGCCGAGAAATATAACAGAATGTCAAGGAAAAAAGACACAATGAGTCGCAAATATAGAAAAGACACAATGCTAAATAACAAGACACAATGATCTAAACAAAAATTCTAAAATCTACAAGCTAAAAATCCAAAAGCAAAAACCTAAAATCTCATATCATAGTGTTCGATGAGACGATTCCAATGCCGCTTAAATGGGTTCAATCGGAGTGTTTCTACGACTTCCTATTTTTAGGAGACTATGTATTTGTCTATTTGATCCTAACCCTAAATAAAATTCATATTATAACATCAAGTGGGGGTATAGGTAGTGGAAAAAGAAGAGGAAGGGATAAGGATGCATAGGACTATGAGAGTGGAGAGGGAGGTAGGTTCATGTGTGTGCGATTGGTGGTGACTGGTTAGGGGTGGGGTGGCAAGGTAATAGGGTGATTGAGTATGTGTGAGGTTAAAATAAGCAAAAAAAAAAAAAAAACAAATGGGGTGATCTATATCATGATCCATAGCTAAGAGATCAGATCATGATCCATAGCTAATGGGTCTGATCACAATCCATTTAGTGGGTTCATGATTAAGAACTTAAGATGAGACCACAATTCAAATCCAAATCCGACCGTTATGATCTATGTGCCCTCTAAACTGCAAAGACAACATTCAAAACAATTTCTTTTTTCACTGTGAATCTATAACTTTAAGCAACAAAATTTCTTTCTTCACCACTATTATTAACCGAAGTCTAGCTATAGCAAAGCCACCTATAAAACATGTACATCTTACTTGACCAAGCATTTGCACCGCAAAACAACAACTAGTTAATTTAGTTCATTAAACACATCACACTCCTCTGCAAATCAAGTTTTCTAAGGTTTTAACTTTTGTGCACTGTGGCTTCCTTTTTTGATAAGTTAAGTCAACATATATGACACCACATGCATACATACTCACATCTCAATCCAAATCCAGTTTCCCAATCAACCATAAATACATAGTTACATACACTACCATATCTTATTGAGCGACTACAAGAATCGTTATCTTCTACATCATCCAACTAACCAATCAACTTAATGAAGAAACAAACAAACAAACAAAAATAAGTATAAAAAAATGTCAGGTTGATCGCACAATTTCATCAAAAAGATCAAGTCAACTTATTTAAAGCCAATTCAAGAGTAAAAATCGACTAAACTTCGAACTACGCCTTAAATTGTTATCCAAATTACTTCCTTGCCACCTCAAATCAACAACCCACATTAAACATAAATCACCACCAACTCGATACAGAAGCATGAATCTAAATCCCCAAAACAACCTCAACCTAAAAACACATAAACACCACAATCTTCCTACACAAACTTACATCAATACAGATTCACAAAACAGTAATCAAACCACATTCAGATGCATCAATATTAGTTTTAGTGATACAAATCATAAGATCAGAAACAACCAGTTAGCCAAATCAAATACTTTAGGGTTTATTACACAATAACAGCAACAATTTTAATAAAAAACTTACCGAGTTCAGAACAGAACAAAAGAAACATGGCGATGGAAGCAACGAGAGTAATAACACCGCCGGAAAGCGTACGGCTGTAGAAATCCTCATTAATTTTGGGATACGCATCCAAGTTCCGAACTTTATTAAAAACCCTATCCATAATTCTACAGATCCTTACAAACCCTAGAAAAGAGAAACAAGTGATGTTGAATTCAGATTGTTGTGTAAGGAATTGAAGTGAAGATTGGTTGGGGTGTGTGGAGTTGAGTGTGAATTGTTGACCGGAGATCGGAGGAGACGGCGGTGGGCGGCCGGCGGCGAAGGGAAGAGAATGAATGAATCTAGAGTAGTTGTGGTTTTGTTGAACAAATCTGACTTTGATTAAACGAACGAATTTTTGTTTGTGTATATTTTTTGCACATCGGTTTTCCCTATAATTCCGCGTTTTGGTCAACCAAGGTCTACTCCTTATTATTGTTACATGATAATCTTAATAATCTTAATTAAGTTTAGGGATAATAATCAAGAGTAAGGTTATTGGCCATTGACAGTCGTACTTTTAAATATTTTCACTACCAGTCAATCCTTTTACGTATTTTTCCTCTACCAGTCCTCCGTTAATTTTTCCGAATTACAAACAAGGCTTTTTATCATAACGACGATAGAAGTCGATTGATGTAAAATTTACCTCGAAATGGTGCTCCAAACGACGAAAACGACGCGTTAATTCGGGTGTTTAAACTTCCAATTAACAAAAATCAAGTCGTTTGGAGCACCGTTTCGATGTAAGTTTTACATCAAATGGACTCATATCGTCGTTCTGATCAAAAGGCCTAAAACATCTGTTTGTAATTCGGAAAAAAAAAAAACTTAACTCCGTTAAGTTTTTTTTTAACGAGGGACTGGTGGAGGAAAATAGGTGAAAGGTTGGACTGGCAGTGGAATATTCAAAAATGGGACTGCCAATGACATTTACTAGAGATTATTACAGACCAATTTCCCTTATCTTTATATGTTTTAAATTTTAATCAAGACTTTTGTTTCACACATTTTGTTACTATATTGGAATATAAGGTTTTGGAAGAAATATAGACTAATTTGTTCATATGAATAAAGAATAAGGCAAAGTTCTCTGGTCAGATTGGTGTAATTTTAATTTGATAAATTTTACGGTGTAGGTGTAATAGCTGAATGTTTCTAGCTTGTTTCTTTATGAAGAAGGTTATTCTAGTTATAGAAATTCTAATCATCATTTGGTAATATGGTTGTGTATTAGGTTTTCCACGTGTAGTGTTTATTTTTTTATGATAGTAAAGATTGTGTAGTGTTGTTTAATGACCCATCAAGTTCGGTTTAGGCTATGAAATGAGATCTTTGGTTTTAGTTTTAGGGTACGGGTTACACGAGAAAGAGAGGGAGAACACTTACACGAGAAAGAGAGGGAGAACACTTCCGTTTTATTCTAGAAACATATGAGTTGGGAGCACATCGTCGTTGTAGATGTATGTTGAGACACTATCATCTAATCCGAGAGGTTACCAACACTGAAAAATGTAGGGGCACCCTTTGATGAATTAACTTGATCAAGACATTTCATAGGTTTTGGAAGGTTGATTTGATCCATAAATTACGAGTTTTGTCCTTTATCTTAATACCACTTTACAGGATGTGTCATTTTCGATGAATTTTGACAGGTTTTACCCTTTAAAGGGAATATTGTTGCACGTCTTGTCCTTTAGCCATAACTCAGTTAGATTTTTTTTGTTAAATCTGATCATGTGCAAGGCACATGAGGGCATTCTTGTAATTTCATTTGAAATGACTAAATATGTAAAATAAAAATGTTCTCTCTTTATCACTTAGACCACCCACCACCATCACCACCATCGCCATCTCCCACCACCACCACCGTCGAAAACCCCCAGCTGCAATGGTATTGTTGGATGATAATGTTTATAAAAACCACCCGAACAATCGACTTTTGTCAATGATGATCAAACAAAACCGGATTAAAATAAGCATTAAAAAAGAAACCACATGAGAATGTGCATTTAGAAGTTTGATTTGATCAGGTAATTCATATGTACATTGCAGAACTGAAACTGAAAGTAACCAACTTCAAATGTACCTGACCAATGAACCCTAAATTAACTACTGTACATTTCAAATTAACAGATACAATCATCAAATCATTCAAATCGAGCATCAAAGTCACACAATCCAAACCATACATATCGAAAATTACCAGACGAGATTGTGCTTCATTCCTAATCCATGATTTCCATGAACACATCCAGGTTTGTTATGCTGATTAGCCAATCGTTTCATCTTCGGATATTCTCTTTTCCCCAATTTCCATATCCTCTGCCTTTCGAACTTATTATTCAACCATTTTGGCACTTCCTGTTCAAATAAATAATCTCATATTCAACTCCAAATTTTAAAACACACACTGAAAACTATCAAATTACAAATAACAAAATCATGAAAATCGGCGCAAAACCGACGCACCGTTCCGGTAAAAAAATCAAACATCCACAATAGGCTCACCCTTCGTCGAGCAACCATCTCAACATCATCGGATTCCCGTTCCAATCCAGCGGCTAGGGTTTCATTCGACAGTGAGACGCCTGATCTGTGGGGTTGTTGGTGGTCAGATGAGGGTGGAGTTGGTGGTTGTCGGCAGATGTGGATTGTGGTGGTCGGCAGGTTAGGGTTGGTTGTGGCGGGTTAGGGTTGGTTAGGGTTGAGGTTGACAGAAGAAAGGGCTGTGGAGGTGGTCCGATGGGGTTGGTTGTGGCGGGTTGTGGAGGTGGAGGTGGTCCGGTGGCGATGGTGGCTGGTGGACTAAACTACTCAGAGAGAGAGAGAGAGAGAGAAAGAGAGAGAGAGAGAGTGTGTGAGATTTTTGATTTTATAAAGATATTAGTTTTAAAGGTTTTGTTTTATTTATTAAAAAGATTCATAAATAAATGGGTAAAAAGACTTAACTACCCCTGTTTGACCAAATTTAACAAGAAATATTAACTAGGTTAGGTGTAAAGGACAATACGTGTAAAGAAGTTTCCTATAAAGGGCAAAACCTATCAAAATTCGTCGAAAAGGACACCGCCTGTAAAGTGGTATTAAGATAAAGGACAAAACGTGTAATTTTTTCTTCCATAAATGTATAAAAGTTCTTATCACATGTTTGTTAAGGGTCTTGCTAGGGACCTCACTAAGTCTATGATGTCAGCTCATGTTTATGTTTTGAATGTAGGGCTCTATTATATTATATCGGCTGGAATACACAGTTATCCTATGGTAATCATTTTTATTTGGATTTCTCACTTCTATAAAGTATTTATATCAAATTTAAATGAATAGAGCTTTATTTATTAGATAAATAACAAGATTATCGGCTATTTGAGGACCAGAAAATGAATACTAAAACTGCAATTTATTCGAATAAGAGTTCACAGCAGTTGTTATACACCCTGCACAACCATATTAAAATTACAAATGTGAACAAAGTGAGACCACCACTTGTGGCCATGATCCTTTGCATTTCTACGATGGTTTCTCCTTCAGGTAGCAGCCTCACCTGCCAATCACCCATGAACCTTCAGTACTAAACAAATGATCAAACGAGACCGACTACATAGTCAAAGTCAAAAAAAATTATGTTAACACAGGTATCTAACATCGTCGTTTTTTTTAGCAGTTTGACCACACAATATTTATCATTTAAGAATAGCTGAAGGGAGAATGTAAAACGAAAAGTTATAATGACCCCAACTTAAAACTTACTTGTTCCGCCTTAGACCTTAGTCTCAGTGTTTTTGGTTACAATTATACTAGAAATAAGATATGAGGCTATAATATAACTAGGTTCAATACCATATATCAAAGATATTCAATCAAGAACACTATTAATGTAACATCCGGCCCCTCATACCATCGCCATTAATATTTTGTCTGTTTTGCCCACTAACAATTCAACAGGTGCAAACTTTTGATGAGGTCACTCATCTTGGGCTTTCTCACACCCAAGCACGTTTAAGTATAGAGTTTTCTCATCAAAAGCCAGTGCGCCTAAAACGCATAGATGGTATTTGAGGCCGGGCATTACTTGTGTCCCAGTACAGAGCGTCCTATGAACAGACGATGTGGGATTTGCCTCAGGTGTCACAATTAATATGTTTTATATTTTAAATTTATATTGAAGGGGATTGTTTTTTTCCTGACCGGCTAACTCACAAACCCTCTAAATCTAAACCATTACCAGTGTCCATTATGGGACTTGAACCCTCAACCTCAGCGAGGGGAACACCTTTCCATACACCTTGGTATCAAGGGGCTATAAGCCTTTTGGAATATTGAAGAAAATTGTTACCTCTAAGGTTAGAGTCAAACCCACAATTTGTCAGATTCTTTGCAATTTCTTCTCCAATTACTTTCTGCCAGTCGGGCGTATCCTTTGCTTCAGGTACAGGCCATACAATTGCGGTTTCTGTTTTATGATCCACATTTGCAGATGACACTTGTGACTGTCCAAGTGTACAATATCAGTATCTTTAGTGACATAAGTTTATGTAAAGTTATAAATAGTGACAATAAATCTAATTTTCTGTTTATGTACTTGATTCTCCAATATTCTTTTCACACTTGATGCACATCCATCACACATCATCCCCTGAAAGAACAATATTACAAGATGAGTTTCATAACACCAACAAATACATGAAATTTATATTTCTTATGTATCGCTGCAAAATACTTCGGCATTAGCTAAGAAAAAGAATTTAAAAAATAAGTGTGCGATAATATGTTATATTTAACAATATTGTTAATGTAACATGCGTTCCGTTGATGTTAAAATGTGTATACAAGTTACTAACACGGATGGCCATTTGGTCCCCATTGTTTACCAAACGTACTGGTTGTAGTACCTAACATCAAAGGACGTTACATATGACTGTCAAGTTGATGTAAAATGGCTATTTTACCCTTTTTATTTGAAACGGAAAACTATGGAAATGTGTATGAATATGACAAAATCCCTCAATCATACACACCTCCAGTAATCGATTAAACCTACCTGAAAATTAAGGAAATCAAACCACCACATAGAAAAGAAAAAAAATCAAGGTGTCTGTTTCCAAAAATCGATGTGTTTGTTTTCAAAATCCATACCCTAAAAAACCAAGAACATCGACACTTGTAATCGCAAAAGAATGAATGTCATCATCATCATCATCATACTCAGTAAATCCCACCAATAGCAAAGCTAAGGTAGGGTCTGAGGAGGGTAAGATGTAGACAGCCTTACCTCTACCCCATAGGAATAGAGAGATTGCTTCCAGTGAGACCCCCGGCTCGATAGTAGTTTTGCATCAAGCCTTGGACATAAGGCACATAACACTCAGCAATTGAGACAATGGCCGATTAGTGCATGTACCCCCTTGTCTTTCGGCTATCAACGCCACCACATGATGCATGATTAACCATCCCCCTCTTTTAACGTTATTTTCACGAAATTAGTAAAATAACGTTAAAATTAGTGCACTTTCACTTTTGCCCCCCGAGCGCCCACACATACATACATTATATGCGCAAAAGAATGAATGTAAAAACATAAAACAGCTGGCGATCAGGAAAGCGCCTCAGGGCCTTTGGGGTTTGTAGCAGGGTGAAATGTAAAAAAAAAAAAAAAAAAACAACCGGATGAAGACATTATGAATGGTTCAGTTGATAAAAAAAAGCTAACATGTACAAGAGATGAGACTGTCTATGTGAACTATGAAGTGCTCGCCTAACGCCTCATGCCTCGGCTTTCGAGGCCTCGGATTGAACATGGCACTTTTAAACCAAGGATTCATCATCCTGAGGGATTACTTAATTTATTTTGTTTTAGATACGAGGGGTAAAATAGTTCATTTCACAGACAATGGATTTTTAGCAAATGGGAACCAAATCTACAAAAACTATACATCGTATTCACTACAAACAAAACATTCTGACCAAAAACATAAGGAGAATTCTTCTAGGTTAAATCAATCATGAATCCCAATTAATAGCTAGCTAAGCCAAAGTAAGTAATTTAATTAGGCACTTACTCGAACATCAAGAACTATGACATCTGACGAAGAAGAAGAAGATCCTCCAGCGGAGACAGGAGACACCCGTTCGAACAACGGAGACTTGGAGCCCAACTTTCTCAGAAACGCAGCGTTGGCGGTGGTTGTGATTCGTCGGACTGGTAATTGAGTCCCGTAGATTTGAGAGCAACGGGGGAGGGTTTTGGAGAAGAAGAGTAGAGTGGTTGTTGCAGTCAACGTTCCCTCCATGTTTTTTTGCAGATTCAGGGTTTTACGGAACACAAAGGATGAATACTTCTGCATAACATAAACACCATCCCTACCAACCAAAACCATAACCATAACTGTAATGTCGGTTAATTGATAATTATAACCATAACCGGTCAGTTATGGCAGTTTTGGTTAATTGATTTTGATGGTTATGACGGGTTAGTTATGGGTGGTTAACCGTGAATTTAGGCTTAGCTAAAATAGCTCATTTTTTGAATAAATTGTTATAAATATTTCTATATATTAGCATATTAAATTTAAATAGTACTAAAAATACAAGGTGAGGTTCGGCTACAAAGTCTATTTTTTTCTACAAAATGTACAAAGTCATAAAACACCACAATTTCAGCCATAAAACATAATTAAAACTCATAAATATCAGAGTGGGGATCACTGAAACACAATATCCAAACCCTAACAGTAAATAAAAACTTCAAACACACCATCATAGAACTATGAATACAAAACACAATATGATAATCAACATAAAACACACTAATGTTAGTCATTCGATAATCAAAGCCTTATTAACCAAAATGCAACACAAAACCAACAAATATAGCGTTTTAGTAATCTTCAGTTTGTTATTTGTGGGTTTTAAGTGTGTTTTATGGTTAACATTATGGTGTTTTATGACTTTTTACACTTTGTTGAAAAATTAGACTTTGTAGCCAACTCTCACCCTAAAAATACATATAATCTATAGTTTTAATACCAAATATTCAAACAAAATGATATGGTATATTCATATAAATTCAAATAAGCATTCAACTAAAATGATATGAAATAACCTATAAATACTAAAAATGTTCAATAAAAAACATCAAATATTAAAGAAATGGTGAAAAGTCTTAAATCCGACTAAAATTTACTACATATTGGTTCATTTCGGTTGAAGGAAAAAGCACGATTGAAGGAAAAAGCTATAAGGTATGTGGCGATACGCTTTATAGATTTCCTTTACATTACATATTGAACTGTGATGAATAACTAGGATAAAAATCAGGAAAATTTGGTTTGTTCTTAAGCGGTGGATTCCGTATGAATGAATCGAATGAATAAATTCAAAAACAAAGGAGTTTGTTTGTCAAAAGTGAAGAATTTCACTAAAAACGCCCAAACGGGTCGAAATACCAAAATTATGAAAACGTTATTTTAAGTTGCGTTATTTCGCATGAAACACGCATATGCTTTGTAACCAAAAAGATATTAGCATGCTTTCCTAGTTATACTAACAAATGGTTAAAGTATGAGCAATGCTCAAAAGATTACTGAGACTAAGTGCATTGGGTTTAAACTTAATGAACTACGTAAGAAAGGTTTCGGGGACGAAACCTCTTTAAAGGAGGTAGACTTGTAACACCCCAAAAACGGGTTTGGTAATCAAACCACGTTAATACTAAAGGACGGGTAAAGTACCGTTAGTGGTAAAAATTAACCCGATGAATGTTAGGATTTAAATAAATAAACCTAATATTAAATAAAAGTTGAATGAATACTTTTGATAAAATAAAGTTTATAAAAGGTCCGAGTTAACGGGACTTAAAATAAAACGAGTGGTAATCTCCCCGAACCCACTAAGTTAACTAGGAATGTTTAACCTAGTTAATAAGATGGAATATTGTTGGAACTAAGTGGGTTGTGACCTACTTAATAACTAACCAAACATGAGGGGCCAAAGTTGGATAAATTGAAAGTTTAATTATAAAAATTAAAACAAAACACCACACACACTAAGTGTGTGCGTGTTCTGGACGATCAGAAGAAGCTCCCATGGAGCTTAAACCCTAGTTTATACAAAATGATCAAATTGAAGCTCAAATTCACAATTGAACGTAAATTAACGATCACCCAAGCTAGGGGATCATAAGATATGTAGAATTTTGACGATTCTTGAAGTTGTGAATTTTGATGAACATCATAATTTGCGAATTATGTATGAATTATAGAAGTTATGGCTGAATTAGTGATGTATACTTGCTTAGGGACAAAACCCTAAGTGAAAATTATACATATACTGCCATGATTTGAATGTTTAGATGATTTACCACACTATAATAAGTGGGTTTTGTTTGATATGATGATATATTCATGTTAAATGATGTTAGATATCATCATGTGTTAAGAATGATTAAGGTATTTGGCTAAACTTGATGTTTAGGTGAATTATATGTATATATATGATGCAATGAATTGTTTCATATTGATAAAACAATTACAAATCCTTGTATGATATAAGTAGTCTAGCATACAATGATTGATGTTGTGTTAATTACAGTTACAAGAACTTGGTTAATAAAATGGTTAAAACGGTAGCATAAGAATGATGCTTACTGGATATTTGACAAAGTACTTTAAAGAGTAGTTGAGTTACATCGTGTGATTTCTTATGTCAATAGTGTAACATCCCGAAAATATAAAACATTATATCAGAATTATAAAGCTTAAATAAATGGGAGTTTACTAACTATGAAATTTTAACCTAGTTAGTTAACTAGTCTAGAAATAGCTTATAGAGTGGTTAAAGGTAACAAACAATATGTTGAACAAGTTTGAGGGGCTTAAGTTGTAAAAAAAATTGAAACTTGAGTCAATTAAACTAAATAAAACAAACCAAACACCCCACAAAGGGGATATCTGGTCGATCAATAGAGCAGGGGGCGATCCCCACTTCTTCAAAACCTAAAACTTCCTTAATCTTGCAAATTGAAGGATTAATCCAGGTCAAAATCGAAAATCGAGCTTAGAATCATGATCCTCATCACAAGAGGATTGTAAGGTATGTAAAATTTAATGAAATCTCTCAACTTGAAATTCTCATGATTTTGGAAAATCTGAATTTTTATGTTGCATGTGTGTTATTTGGTTAGATTAGAGATGATGTAGTGTCTAGAAGTTAAACCTAGACAACTACATGTGAAATCATGTTCAATTTCAGGAAATTCCATGAACACCTTGAAGGTGGGTTATGGGTTTTACAAGATGAAGATGAACACTAGGGTTTAGGATGATTATTCTAGTGTAAATTGATTGTTGAAAGTGATTCCAGAAAGATATGATGCTTAAAACACTATAGGAGGGCTCTATTGTTATCAAGTTAGCTAATTAGCAAGCTAAGAAGTTGATTTCTAAAGATATAAAAATTCTGCACATGGGTGTTTGTTGAAATGTCTCTATGAAGACTTAAAAATTTACATTTCGAGTTTAAATGCATAATCATGATGTTCGGTGTATTATGCGAATTATGATATGAAAAGAGTTCTAAACATGTACTGAATTGAACTCTATAGGACAAGATACCGGAACGTCAAGCGGACAAGCCGGTGGGGACTCACGGTTGAAGGGCGTGCGCTAAGGTATGTAACTTGTTTCGTTACATTTATTATATCGGATGATTTAAATATGTAATGGAATTTTGAATAAGAGTTGTTTTGAATTATGCTTTGAAGTCGTTCTATTGATTGATTTATAAAATTCGGTTGGTACGCGTTGGTAGTCGTCATATAGGAGGATTCCCTTAGACGAGCCAAACGGGTCAATAAATCAAGTGAAACATGATATATATACTCCGGAATATGATGGATAGAGTTATGTTATTGGTTAATAATTATCACATTATTAGAAACACTAGAATTTGGATGTTATGGAATGATAGGAAAGCAAATTACCAGATTTGTCCGAAGGAGGTGAACTAAACAAAACAAAACATTGATTTCCAGGTCTTACCGTAAATTACGGTAATACCGTAATTTACGGTAAAGGTCAGAACTGTTACGGTGTATACCTCCTGATTTATGGTGACCACAAATCTTCAGGGCTCACCGTAAATTACGGTGATACCGTAATTTACGGTGGATCCAGAATAGTTGTTTTGTTCTTGTTATTTCAAATGTGATGTACAACTTTGTGATTATTTTATACTATAACGTCAAAACTAATGCTTTTAATGGTTTTGATCATAGGTAAATCGACAAGTCTTACGGGTGGCGATCAAGTGATAAAGTGAAGAACCGAACACTCTATTTTGAAGCTTCCGCAACGTCTTAGATCTTTTGTAGTCTTTGTGTATGGGTCGTTAACACATTTTAAACAGTTTTGAAATTATGTAACTTAGTCATTAGTCGACTAAGGTCATGGTTACCTAACAATTTTGTTAATGAAATCACGTACTTAAACTAAATTTGTCAAAAATCAAGGGTACAAATTTTAGGGTGTTACAAGTTGGTAATCAGAGCTCATGGTTGTCAATAAGTGTTCGGTTCAAGCTTGATCGATCGTCCGGTAAGAATTAACTTGTTTTGTTAATAAATTATGTACTATGTATAAATTGAGAAATGAACAAATATGCATGAAAAGAGTGTGTAAGCTCACTCAAAAACAAGAAATGCATGAAACAAGAATGATTAAATCAAGTCACGGACTTGATCGAATAGAAACAAGAATGATTAAATCAAGTCACGGACTTGATTGAATAGAAACAAGAATTATTAAATCAAGTTACGAACTTGATTGAATTGAAACAAGAATGATTAAATCAAGTTATGAACTTGATTAAATCAAAACAAGTAAAGCATGTGTTATAAATGGAATGTTTAACAATCTATGTAAACATTTCAGAAATCGAGATGGCTGATGGAGGCAATGATAATGTGGTGCCAAGAGTCACCGAACAAATGAAAGAAGTGATTGCCGAAGAAGTTGGAAAGGCAATCGAAAACAGTTTGTCGGGCTTTATTGATAAAATTCAAAACACAATTTTATCAATAGTAGAAGATAGAATCAAGAAACTGGAAGATGATTCAAATGTAGCAAAGGAAAAGCGTGGAGGACGAAAGCCTTGTTCATACAAGGAATTCATGGCTTGTAAACCACCAATATATAATGGGGAGGTTGACCCAATAGTGTGCCAACGATGGCTAAGTGACATCGAAGGGGTATTCGAGAGAACCCATTGTGACGAAGAAGACTACGTAGCCTATGGTACGGGTCAACTAAGGAGTCAAGCGAAAGATTGGTGGGATAACAAAAAGAAGGAGATTGGAAGTGAAGCGGCTAAGGCCATGACTTGGGAGGAGTTTAAGACGCCGTTTCTTAAACACCATAGTCCCAAGGCGGTCATAAATAAAATCAAGGAAGAATTCATGCAACTCAGACACAAAGGTGAATCCATAGACAAGATCACGGGGATGTTTATGGACAAGATGAAGTTCTGTGATGATTTGATAACGAATGAAGAGCAAAAGGTCTATTATTATCATAACATGCTAAGCGCGGAATATAGAGAGTTCATAACCCCTTCAAAGTATGAAACCCTTACCGAGATTGTCAATGCTGCTCGGGAAAGGGAGATTGAATTGAAGAAGAGCATAGAACGGGGTGAACGAAGGGCACAAGATGTAAATCCAAGCCCTGCCAAGAAAGCAAGAACGAATGAATCAGCAAAGAAATCAGATGCTAAAGGTAGTACATCAGGTTGTAAAATTTGTGGGAAGAATCATAAGGGCGAATGTCGTTACAAGGATAAGCCTTGTCCCATATGCAAGAAAACGGGACATATGGCTATGTCATGCCCGGAGAAAGTGACGGTTTGTTACAACTGTTATCGAACGGGTCACAAGAAGTCGGAATGCCCGGAACTGGTTGGAAAGAAGGATGGGCAAGAACCGAAAGGTGAAGCCCCGAAAGCAAAGGCAAGATCTTTTCAACTAACTGCCGCAGAAGCAAAGGTTGAACCTGACGTGGTCTCAGGTATATTTGCTGTAAATTCAATTCCCGCACACGTGTTATTTGATACGGGTGCGAATAAATCCTTTGTTTCATATGGGTTTATTCGACATCCTTCATTTGTTTTAACCAAATTACCTGTGCCTTTAGAAGTAGAGATAGGTAATAACAAAAGCTTTATTGTTTGTGATGTATGTGAAAATTGTAAACTGAGCATCGATGATGAAGAATATTTGATAAATCCAATCCCGATGTCGATGGGAGAATTCCAAGTAGTTGTGGGGATGGATTGGCTATCTCAATACCATGCAAAGGTCGTGTGTTTTCGCAAAGAGATAAAACTAACATCTCCAAGCGGAAAACACGTCACCGTTTATGGCGAAAAACGAGGCAACCCCATAGTATGTTCGATGTTGAAAGCTCACAAGCTCATGAAGCGAGGATGCAAGGCATTCATAATTTATGCAAATGAGACCGAGAAAGAATCACGAAAGATTGGATATGTACCGGTAGTACGAGATTATGAAGATGTTTTTCCGGAAGATTTACCGGGGATACCGCCTGAACGGGAAGTAGAGTTCGGGATCGAATTGATTCCGGGCGCGAAACCTGTAGCAAAAGCCCCGTACTGACTTGCACCGTCGGAACTACAAGAGTTGATGTCCCAAATCCAAGACCTGCTTGATAAGGGATTTATAAGGCCGAGCGTGTCTCCTTGGGGCGCACCGGTATTGTTCGTGAGGAAGAAAGACGGGAGCATGCGTATGTGTATTGATTACCGGGAGTTAAACAAACTCACGGTAAAGAACCGATACCCGCTCCCGATGATAGATGATTTATTCGACCAACTACAAGGTGCGAATTGGTTTTCCAAAATTGACCTCAGATCGGGGTATCATCAACTAAAGGTCAAAGAAAAAGATGTGCCGAAGACGGCTTTCCGCACAAGATACGGACATTACGAATTTCTCGTGATGTCATTTGGGCTAACAAATGCGCCCGCGGCTTTCATGGACCTCATGAACCGGGTTTGCAAGCCAATGTTGGATAAGTCGGTCATCGTGTTTATCGATGATATCTTGGTGTATTCGAAAAGTGAAGCCGAACACGCACGCCACCTACAAGAAGTGTTAGAGACACTTAGACGAGAGAAGCTTTATGCAAAATTTTCTAAATGTGCCTTTTGGTTACGAGAGGTACAATTTCTCGGTCATGTCATAAGTGCCGATGGAGTTTTGGTGGATCCGTCAAAGATAGAGGCGGTGTCAAAATGGAATCCCCTTCTGAAATTAGAAGCTTTTTGGGGCTTGCTGGATATTATAGGAGATTCATTCAAGATTTCTCCAAGATTGCATCGCCGCTAACAAAGCTAACCCAAAAGAAAGCAAAGTTTGTTTGGGGAGTCGATCAAGAAAAAGCGTTTCGGACGCTAAAAGAAAGGCTAACTCAAGCTCCGGTACTGACATTGCCGGACGGAGTCGAAGACATGGTGGTCTATTCGGATGCTTCGTTATCGGGGCTCGGTTGCGTGTTAATGCAACGGGGCAAGGTAATAGCCTATGCCTCGAGACAATTGAAGATGCACGAGAAGAAATACCCCACGCACGATCTCGAATTGGCAGCGGTAGTGTTTGCATTAAAAATATGGAGACATTACTTGTATGGGGTAAAGTGCACCATATTCACCGATCACAAAAGCTTGAAATACTTCTTTGATCAGAAGGAGTTGAATATGCGGCAAAGGCGATGGCTAGAAACGGTGAAGGACTACGACTGTGAGATACATTATCACCCCGGAAAAGCAAACGTGGTAGCGGACGCTCTAAGTCGAAAAGCGGACTATGTCCCAATACGAGTGAGGTCGATGCAACTCGTGGTGACCTCGGGTATACTTGAACGTATTCGAGAGGCGCAGTTAGAAGCAGTAAAAGAAGAGAATTGGAAGAAAGAAAGAATAATTGGTCAATTGAAAGATTTGACGGATGGGAATCATGGGTTGAAGACTCGATCCGGAAGGATATGGGTCCCACATACTTGTGGAGTAAAGACGCTTCTACTTAACGAAGCTCATAAATCCCGCTATTCGATTCATCCTGGTGCAACCAAGATGTACAATGATTTGAAACAAAATTATTGGTGGCCCGGAATGAAGAGGGACGTGGCGAAATATGTGGAAAAATGCTTGACATGTTTACAAGTCAAGGCGGAGCACCAGAAACCATACGGTAAACTCCAACCTTTAGAAATTCCGGTTTGGAAATGGGAACATATTACAATGGGCCTGTTAACCAAGCTGCCTAAGACGAATCGTGGTTTTGATGCCATATGGGTAGTGGTGGATAGATTGACGAAAAGTGCTCACTTCATTCCGATTCGTGAGACTTATACGTCAGAAAAGATGTCAGAAGTCTATACCAATGAAATCATAGCACGTCATGGAGTGCCGGTGTCCATCGTGTCCGGTAGGGATACCCGGTTTACCTCGAAATTCTGGCGTGAATTCCAAGAACAAATGGGGACCAAATTGTTCATTAGCACTGCGTACCATCCTCAAACGGATGGACAAAGTGAAAGAACGATACAAATATTGGGAGACATGCTACGGGCATGTATAATCGACTTTGGAGGCAGTTGGGATGTTCACCTACCGTTAGTCGAGTTTTCGTATAACAACAGTTACCAATCTAGTATTAAAATGGCACCATACGAACTGCTTTACGGTAGGAAGTGTCGAACCCCGGTTTGTTGGGGTGAAGTGGGTCCACGTGAACTCGCCCACCAAGACATAGTACAAGCCACGAACGAAAAGATCGATAAAGTTCGGGCACACTTGAAAGCGGCTCAAGACAGGCAAAAGGCGTATGTTGATAAAAGGAAAAGGCCAATTGAATTTCAAGTCGGTGACATGGTCATGCTAAAAGTGTCCCCATGGAAAGGTGTTATTAGATTTAGAAAGAAGGGGAAGTTAAGCCCAAGGTTTATCGGGCCATTTAAAATTATCAGAAGAGTTGGCAAGGTAGCTTACCGTCTTGAACTACCGGAGGAGCTGAGTGGGATCCATGGCACGTTTCACGTATCTCAATTAAGAAAGTGCCTAGCAGACGAAACGACCTATATCCATTACGATGATATTGAAGTGGATAATAGTCTGAATTATGCTGTGAGACCGTAGGAGATTTTAGATCGAAAAGTCAAACACTTACGAAATAGACAAATTGATCAAGTCAAAGTCAAATGGGAACATAGGAAAGGTTCGGACACCACGTGGGAGTCCGAAGAGGAGATGCGACGTCTCCACCCTACATTATTTGGTACGTACTTTGGTTTCGGGGACGAAACCCTTTTTAAGGGGGGTGGACTTGTAACATCCCGAAAATATAAAACATTATATCAGAATTATAAAGCTTAAATAAATGGGAGTTTACTAACTATGAAATTTTAACCTAGTTAGTTAACTAGTCTAGAAATAGCTTATAGAGTGGTTAAAGGTAACAAACAATATGTTAAACAAGTTTGAGGGGCTTAAGTTGTAAAAAAATTTGAAACTTGAGTCAATTAAACTAAATAAAACAAACCAAACACCCCACAAAGGGGATATCTGGTCGATCAATAGAGCAGGGGGCGATCCCCACTTCTTCAAAACCTAAAACTTCCTTAATCTTGCAAATTGAAGGATTAATCCAGGTCAAAATCGAAAATCGAGCTTAGAATCATGATCCTCATCACAAGAGGATTGTAAGGTATGTAAAATTTAATGAAATCTCTCAACTTGAAATTCTCATGATTTTGGAAAATCTGAATTTTTATGTTGCATGTGTGTTATTTGGTTAGATTAGAGATGATGTAGTGTCTAGAAGTTAAACCTAGACAACTACATGTGAAATCATGTTCAATTTCAGGAAATTCCATGAACACCTTGAAGGTGGGTTATGGGTTTTACAAGATGAAGATGAACACTAGGGTTTAGGATGATTATTCTAGTGTAAATTGATTGTTGAAAGTGATTCCAGAAAGATATGATGCTTAAAACACTATAGGAGGGCTCTATTGTTATCAAGTTAGCTAATTAGCAAGCTAAGAAGTTGATTTCTAAAGATATAAAAATTCTGCACATGGGTGTTTGTTGAAATGTCTCTATGAAGACTTAAAAATTTACATTTCGAGTTTAAATGCATAATCATGATGTTCGGTGTATTATGCGAATTATGATATGAAAAGAGTTCTAAACATGTACTGAATTGAACTCTATAGGACAAGATACCGGAACGTCAAGCGGACAAGCCGGTGGGGACTCACGGTTGAAGGGCGTGCGCTAAGGTATGTAACTTGTTTCGTTACATTTATTATATCGGATGATTTAAATATGTAATGGAATTTTGAATAAGAGTTGTTTTGAATTATGCTTTGAAGTCGTTCTATTGATTGATTTATAAAATTCGGTTGGTACGCGTTGGTAGTCGTCATATAGGAGGATTCCCTTAGACGAGCCAAACGGGTCAATAAATCAAGTGAAACATGATATATATACTCCGGAATATGATGGATAGAGTTATGTTATTGGTTAATAATTATCACATTATTAGAAACACTAGAATTTGGATGTTATGGAATGATAGGAAAGCAATTTACCAGATTTGTCCGAAGGAGGTGAACTAAACAAAACAAAACATTGATTTCCAGGTCTTACCGTAAATTACGGTAATACCGTAATTTACGGTAAAGGTCAGAACTGTTACGTTGTATACCTCCTGATTTACGGTGACCACAAATCTTCAGGGCTCACCGTAAATTACGGTATCACCGTAATTTACGGTGGATCCAGAATAGTTGTTTTGTTCTTGTTATTTCAAATGTGATGTACAACTTTGTGATTATTTTATACTATAACGTCAAAACTAATGCTTTTAATGGTTTTGATCATAGGTAAATCGACAAGTCTTATGGGTGGCGATCAAGTGATAAAGTGAAGAACCGAACACTCTATTTTGAAGCTTCTGCAACGTCTTAGATCTTTTGTAGTCTTTGTGTATGGGTCGTTAACACATTTTAAACAGTTTTGAAATTATGTAACTTAGTCATTAGTCGACTAAGGTCATGGTTACCTAACAATTTTGTTAATGAAATCACGTACTTAAACTAAATTTGTCAAAAATCAAGGGTACAAATTTTAGGGTGTTACAAATAGGCAGATTGACTTTAAAAGTCAAACTAACCATTGATACGATCGAATGATAATTTCGACATAAAAACCGTAAGATGGAATAGTCGTGATTTATAATGACTAATCTAACCATCTTATGAATTATAATGATAGTTTGACGCTTGACAAGCTAGGTGGAAGACGAATCAAGTATGAAGGAAAAGCATATTTTGGATGCAAGGTAAGTAAAGCTTACACCCTTTTATTTTGAAGAATATTCCCTTATTGTATTAAGTACGAATAAGGTAAATAAGTGTTTGGAATATGACGTTCCGAAGTGTAGTCATAAGGAACAAAATAAATAAAATTAATAAGAAACCATGTTTAATGGTTAAAAAGGGAATAATATGATTATTCGGTCATACAATGACGAATAGACAATGAGTTTGAATGGTTACCTTATAGGGTAAGCCAAAATAAATAATAAGGGTAAAACGTTAATTCGGTCAAGCGTTGACGATAAACGTTAGTTTTTGAAAGACCCTTTATGGCATAAGCCATGATGGGTCAAAAAGGAATTAAGAAATAATTTATAAGTAATATGAACGTAAGGTGTAAACCGGAACGAGTCATGTGGATGAGATGGTAAATAAATATCATCTCGCAAAGATAAACGGTCATTTAGACCAAACGGGTCAAAAGGTGAAGATATCACCATTTGACAATTTCGACTAATGATTATTTGTCGAGTTGTATGCTTACAGGAGTAAATATCAAATGGATATTTGATTCGCTATTAATTAGCGGTTATTAAAGCAAGGCATTAAAATGGGTCACTTATACTTTGGTTTTACATGCCCTTTTTGTCAACCATGGCTCTTTCGTCCATAATGACTTATTTCACGAATTCCCTTGGGTCATTTATTTCTAATACATCAACCTTTAATCATTCATGCATCAAATTTCTCATGAATCACATCATCAAAATCAAGTAACATAAAAAAATCAATCTCTAATATATACACACTAGTATTTTCGGCCATATCAACATACACACAAGTTCCATTTTAAATTGGAAAAATTACAAGTTTTGTCATTTATCTTTATAGTACTTTACAGGCGGTGTCTTTTTTTCAAATGCTGACAGGCGGGGTCCTTTATAGGGAATTTTGTTGCAAGTTTTGTCCTTTAAGCCTAACCCAGTTAGATTTTTTTGTTAAATCTGATTACCCAAGGGTATTTTAGTCTTTTTATTTTTCTTTTTTACTTTATTTATATATTTTACTCTATTTCTAATAAAAAACCCACCTCAACCAGATTTTCCTCTCTCTCACCTCTCTTCAATCTCTCTCTACAACCCCACCACACACCACCACCGTCACACACCACAACCGTCCGCCGCCGCCACACATCTACCACCAAAATCGAACAAGAATTCGAGTAATCATACCGTTTCCTTAAGATCTTCCCCATGTAAATCCTAAAGAATGTCAAGAAACTTATCCAAAAGCAAAGCTTCATACTCAATAAGCTTATCATCCTCTTGTACTTTCCCAGGAACCAAAAGCCTCAACTGAGCTTCAATCGATGCCAATTTCTCCAAATTTTGAGTAGCCATTGCACACACCACACTTCAGTTTTCCCCTAATCCTGAATAATTAAACAAAAACAACCCATTTTATTACCCAAACACCCAAGCACCACCGTCCACCCAACCGCCGTTATTCACAGTCGCCGTTCAAGCACAAACTCACCGGAAATTTGCAGATGCAGAGTCGCCGTTCAAGCACAAACTCACCGGAAATTGCAGATGCAGAGTCGCCAGAGAACAACCGCGTGACGGTTTCATCGCTATTTTTAACCACCGCCATTATTCACAGATCTTGTGTTATAGAGAGAGATTAGAGAGAGAAGAGAGAGAGAGAGAGTGAGAGGAGTTCAGATGTTGATAAAGAGAGTTTGATATGCCGAAACCTGTTTTGTGAAGAGAGAGAGTGAGAGAAGTTAAGAGAGATGAAGAGTTTGATGATGTTTCTGATCAAGATTTGCTAGCGAGTTTGGTATGTTTCTGATCAAAATTGGTAATGGTGAATAGTTGATTTGCTTGATTTCAGATTTTAGATCTGATTGTTAGGGTAATTTGATTTCAGATATATATTTTTTTAAAATATTTTTTAAAGAATAAATTACAAGTTTTGTCCTTTAAATAAGTAAAAAGACTAAAATACCTTTGGGTAATCAGATTTAACAAAAAAATCTAACTGGGTTAGGCTCAAAGGACAAAACTTGCAACAAAATTCCCTATAAAGGACACCGCCTGTCAACATTTGAAAAAAAAGGACACCGCCTGTAAAGTACTATAAAGATAAAGGACAAAACTTGTAATTTTTCCTTTTAAATTTTGTATAAAAACCCATTTATTTTTGTTTCAGGTTTGTGAAATATCCCAAGAATCAAGAGAAACCTTCCAACATCATGAACATCACCAAGAATCAAGAGTATGTTTTTAAAAAGTTAAAATTTATATACCTTCAAGATTCAAGTAGGTTTTTGACAAGATTTTTGATGTTTGAAGCCTACAATTCATCACCATCAAAAGAAAATAGGAGAGATTTAACTTGTTTGTCGCCTTCACACCACCGCCTTTGCCATCGCCGCCTAGTCCGACTCCATGTCCTCGCCTTCCTCCCCATCATCCCTGTACGCTATGTGCTCCAGGATGTAAGTAATGTCAGAGCACATAGAGTTGACGTTTCTTTCCATGTTGCCGACCCGGGTGCTTGTGCTTTGACCCAAGCTGAAGGCGTTTCGGGATACTTGAAGTGTTTCCTACATGATGTTATACAAATTATGCATATTGGAAAAATCACTTCCCCCTTAGGAGGAAGATCTCGGGGTGAACTCGTAAGAGTATCGCGGAGGACGGTTGGGGTCATCTTCAATGGCAAGGACTTGGTCCGGATCATTTGGGCTCCAAACATTGCCCTTGTTGTCTTTGAAGCGCAAGAGTCCATTGTTGCAGTCGGCAATGAGGTTTAGGCTGCGGCATAGGCTGATATCGGCCCGAGTGACGCAACCCCTTTGGTGAAACTGCGTGTGGCGTAGGTCTTGTAGACCCGGGCGATTTAGCCACCGAAGAATATAGGCGTTGGATATGTAGCTTTTGCATTGGTGGTCATGTTCTTCAACAGCATATAGGCGACATTAAGGGGTTATTGGTTCAGGATGCAATATAGGCAAGTAAGCTCCCGAAGTTTCACAACACCCCTTCTATCTCTCCTTTGGCACAGAGTACCGCTTAGGACCCGATGAATGTAGCAGATGAGTGGGTCCCCGATCTTAGTACTCTTTGTGTGGCTCGGGTTGTAGATCCATTCTCTAGTCTGTGCCCAGAATATATTTCTTGTGTTGTCGGGCATCTCGATAATACTGTCGTTGAAGATGGGTTCCTGACGTGATCGTGTCGTCCCGACAAGTCAAAAACCCAATTAAACCTAGGTATCTAGGGTAAGTCGGGTATCGAATCCACGAAGAGCATGTGGTCAGTATCGCACGACCTGTTCGACTAGTTAGACTATTTACAAAAATGTACAAATTGATTATGAAGCTTGCTTATTTTATTTGTTTGTTAGGTTTTGAAAAGGAGTCGGACTAAGCCGACAAATTGATATTATTTAAAACTACTGTTGATTAACTAAGATAGCAAACTAAATTACTAAATGATTGAAACAAGAAACTAGAAACAAGTTCCACACTCGGTTTCGGTAATTGCCAACCTAGGGTTTCTACAAATTTTAGATTCAACTCAATTGCATACAATTAGCGGATTTAGTGTACCGTGACTTAGGTGCCAATAACTATCAACGTTTCGAAAAACAGACAAGAATGCACTTTGTAATCAACACAAGTAAAACCTAACCACGACAATGCATAACTACACATAACCATTTCGTAAAGTCATAACTTTTAACATCGTTCGACAATTTACGAATACGAAACAAATGTAAACTATTGTCAATGGTTTCAAAAATCAAACACAATTTGTCACAAATTTGAAGAAAGAAACAATTCGAAACCCTAAATTAAACAACTACCTATACCGGGGTGAAACCGAGGAGACTAGCCGTTCATAGTCGAAGAAGCACGATCACCGGAGGATGAACACGAACCCCGAACCATAATCTTCAAGTCTTGAGGAGAGGTGGAAGTTAGGGTTTGAAGATGAAGGTGGAAGAGGATGATGGTGATGATGGAATGATGGAGATGGTGATTTGATTAGGGTTAGGATGAAGATGGTGTTAGTGGTTGTGTTAGGATTGATTAGGGATGAATTGGATGATCAAGAATGGTTCCAAGGAGGTGTTTTTACCTCCCAAGGTTCGTAACCCCCGAAAAATGGTCAAACAAAATGTTATAACTCGTCAAAGATCAACAAGAAACAAGATTTCGTGACTCAGCAAACGGAGGCCCGTCGCCGACGGTCATAGGGGCGTCCCCGACGGCCTCTGGTTTTGCCGGTTTTGTCCGAAACTGTTTTCTTCATAACTTTTTCGTTATAGCTCCGTTTTACTCACCATTTTCGCCCACGTTCTCGTAATTCAGCCCTCTATCATGCCATCTTCCAATATATTCATTTTAAATCCATTAACATTCCACAAAACACATCCAATCTTCGTGATTAACCCGGTTTTGTTCATTTCACATCCCCGGTGCTCCGTTTAGCTCCCGATTAGCTCCTTAAACTCTTTTAGACCTGTAAAACACAAATCCCATTAAAAGTAGGCTATTCAAGATTAAAAGCTATGTAAAAGCATCAACTTAAGCACAAACGATCACCGGTTTTCGACCACGTATCACATCCCCACACTTGTCTTTTGCTTGCCCTCAAGCAAATCTGTTTTTCATTTTCACGTGGGTCGAACGAGAAACACACATCCCATCCCCGAGACTAAAGTTAAGGTCTAAAGTCATACCCGGTTCAAACTTTTTACAATTTACGAAATATCTAACGGTAAAGTGAATAATCACATATATAAAATGGTTATCGAAGATTAACCCGCCTTTGAAACTAATAAATCATGCACACCCCTCACAATGTTCTCTCCACTCGGTTTAAAATTTGGCTAATAGATAATGAATTAGCAATTTTCAAGTAATCACTCAAAACCGATTAGAACACGTACCCGCATAGGCTTGCAACTCAATCGTTCTCCACCACCGAACACGAATACTAAGTACAAGTCATAAGGTCTTTGGAGGGTTGTAATGGGGTTAGGCGAAGGGTAGGAAATAGGATATTTTAAAGTGGCTAAGGTGATGAAAATTCAATTTTTATTACAAAAGACTACTCTAAACAAAACTAAACTATAAACATCAACTACAAGGCAACAACTTTAGCCTTTTATTTCTCAAACTAATAACATATATTTTTGTTCTTTTCTCACAATTTTCTATCTTTTTCATACATTTTCTGATTTTTCTCTTTTTTTTTTCTTTTTTTTATGCAAACAAACAAATACAACTATACAAACTTTACTCTTATAATCGAATTTCCATCACACGGGTTTAAAAGAAAAAAAAAGTTTTAAGGTTATGGGCTAAAGGGTA
Source organism: Helianthus tuberosus (assembly GCA_030545235.1). Classification (NCBI taxonomy): domain Eukaryota; kingdom Viridiplantae; phylum Streptophyta; class Magnoliopsida; order Asterales; family Asteraceae; genus Helianthus; species Helianthus tuberosus. The sequence goes on along the minus strand of CM060414.1, from coordinate 45,763,393 downwards.
GTCAAACGAAAGGATTAGGCTCAAAATTGGCTACTAGGGGATAATTTTTGGGTAAGGATATAAAAATGGTGTAACAGGAAAAGGATTACCTAATGCCTTAATCATTCTCGTGCTTGTATTCGGTCTATGGTCTCGAACGTATCAAAAGTTGCAAGTTCTACAATACGCGACTAATGGTCCACTCAAACAAAGAAACATGTATATGTAAATCTATGATATAAAAGTGGCTCAAAACCTCACGTATAAGGGTATGGTATGTGATATGCATAAAATGCTAGTTCCTTAGGCGAATTATTCCCAAATAACCACCCGCTAAATACCCGTCATGCTATTAATTTGAACTTGACAATGACAAAAGACCAAATGGGTTGTGCAATCCCTCGTTGACTTAGTTACTTGTGCTTTTAAGATCGCTTTTTAAACAAGAAATTTTGAAAAATTTTTGAAATTTTCCCCCATCCCCACACTTGAGGTAAACATTGTCCTCAATGTGTAGTATTTAAATGAACGGGTCAAAATCGAAAACTTTTACTACTCCCCCATCCCCACACTTGAGGTAAACATTGTCCTCAATGTGTAAGAACTAGAGTTTTTAAAACGCACAAGGGATGTGACACGGCTAACCTTCCCAAAATTTCACCACAGAAAAAATAAAATACAATCCACTTATTACTAAACTAATAATCAAAGTAAAAAGGAAACGCATGCACCTGATTTTTGTTGCTTGATGCCAATATCTTCTTCTCCTCTTCATAAAAACGGTTGTCCCGCGAACATGTTGTACCTACAAATTCTAACCCTTGTGTAGAAGCATGCTTCTCACAACCATCAAAATTTGTTAGTTACCTAGTTCTACCACTTTTATGAAAATATTACCAAGCCATGCGTTACTTCACTTTGATTTATGTGGAAAATAATTTACAACAACAACAAACCTAACTCACTTTCGTAGGAATCACGGTTGCATTTAGCTTATGCAACAAGCCCTTTTAAACCCCCCAATAGCTTGGGAGGACGAGAGGTCTCATGAGGGTTATATAGGGAACACACCCACAACGTTCATTTAACTAAGAAAAGAAAAAAATAAAAATAAAACGAATAATAGTACAAACTCTACAACAATTATACCTGATTTGCCTCTCATGGTGGTCGAAGTGCACATTTTCCTACCGAGTTGCCTACATACGCTCGGTGTTTGGCATGCCAGATCCATTCTCTTTTTAGTTTGCTCGGCATGCATATTGTACAACTTTGGGGTCGCTTCTTACTAAACTGGCCTATGTCTTGCAACACCACCCTTCGAATCCTTATACCCGAACCCGCATCCCCAACTTTGTTGGTTGGAGTGATAAGTATGGCAGAAGGATGGATATGAACGTGGGCATCTTTCGGATCCAACTCGTCTCGCGGTGTGATGTCTTCCGCTCGGTTCAAACATTCATTTTCTTTCTCGGGAAGATCGATAACCTCTTCCACCACATCACCATCTACTATTGTACCATTGGCCCAAACCTCTTGGTCTCGTTTAAGCTGGGCTAATTCCTCCGCTAATTGACCCACTTGCACCACCAATGCTTCATGGGCTTTATCTCTCACTTCATTCTCTTTCTTCATATCTTTGATATCCTGGTGATATTCTTTCACCATGTTCATGAGAGCATCAAGCTTGGAATGCATCGAATCTTGTGGTTTCTCGTATATCGATTGAGGGTATTCATTATAATAATCATCATACTCCTCCTCCCGGTAACTTGAGAAATATGGTGATTTGGGTTCATAGTAATAGTCTTGATAATGTGGTGGTGGCTTGTAACTGGACTTTATTTTTTCTTTCCAAAACACTGGATCTTTCCAAAACACTGGACAATCTTCATGTATGTGAACTTTTCCACAACAAGGACATGACTGATAAGCGTCATTTTCTTGCTCCGGTGGTGGAGGTCTAATGTATGGAGAATGTGAGGATGGACCATTGAAATCTTCATAATCCGCCCTCCTATATTCAAACAATCCGCTGAGGTAGTCTTCCCGTTCCTTGTTGGCTTGAACTTTTTCGTAGAAAACATAGCAATCCTCTAAATAGTGCTCTCTGCTTCCGCAACACTCACACGGATCATCATCTACCCAATTCATATTGAAAGATGGTACCTTCAAAACATGTACCTGCACAAACAAGCTCGACCACCCAAAGTAAAATCACAAAAATACAAGAATGAAAAACTAAACTAAAATCGAACAAGCAATGAAATACTAAGCGCACTAGCTCCCCGGTAACGGCGCCATTTTGACGTGATCGTGTCGTCCCGATCAGTCAAAAACCCAATTAAACCTAGGTATCTAGGGTAAGTCGGGTATCGAATCCACAAAGAGCATGTGGTCAGTATCGCACGACCTGTTCGACTAGTTAGACTATTTACAAAAATGTACAAATTGATTATGAAGCTTGCTTATTTTATTTGTTTGTTAGGTTTTGAAAAGGAGTCGGACTAAGCCGACAAATTGATATTATTTAAAACTACTGTTGATTAACTAAGATAGCAAACTAAATTACTAAATGATTGAAACAAGAAACTAGAAACAAGTTCCACACTCGGTTTCGGTAATTGCCAACCTAGGGTTTCTAGAAATTTTAGATTCAACTCAATTGCATACGATTAGCGGATTTAGTGTACCGTGACTTAGGTGCCAATAACTATCAACGTTTCGAAAAACGGACAAGAATGCACTTTGTAATCAACACAAGTAAAACCTAACCACGACAACGCATAACTACACATAACCATTTCGTAAAGTCATAACTTTTAACATCGTTCGACAATTTACGAATACGAAACAAATGTAAACTATTGTCAATGGTTTCAAAAATCAAACACAATTTGTCACAAAGTTGAAGCAAGAAACAATTCGAAACCCTAAATTAAACAACTACCTATACCGGGGTGAAACCGAGGAGACTAGCCGTTCATAGTCGAAGAAGCACGATCACCGGAGGATGAACACGAACCCCGAACCATAATCTTCAAGTCTTGAGGAGAGGTGGAAGTTAGGGTTTGAAGATGAAGGTGGAAGAGGATGATGGTGATGATGGAATGATGGAGATGGTGATTTGATTAGGGTTAGGATGAAGATGGTGTTAGTGGTTGTGTTAGGATTGATTAGGGATGAATTGGATGATCAAGAATGGTTCCAAGGAGGTGTTTTTACCTCCCAAGGTTCGTAACCCCCGAAAAATGGTCAAACAAAATGTTATAACTCGTCAAAGATCAACAAGAAACAAGATTTCGCGACTCAGCAAACGGAGGCCCGTCGCCGACGGCCATAGGGGCGTCCCCGACGGCCTCTGGTTTTGCCGGTTTTGTCCGAAACTGTTTTCTTCATAACTTTTTCGTTATAGCTCCGTTTTACTCACCGTTTTCGCCCACGTTCTCGTAATTCAGCCCTCTATCATGCCATCTTCCAATATATTCATTTTAAATCCATTAACATTCCACAAAACACATCCAATCTTCGTGATTAACCCGGTTTTGTTCATTTCACATCCCCGGTGCTCCGTTTAGCTCCCGATTAGCTCCTTAAACTCTTTTAGACCTGTAAAACACAAATCCCATTAAAAGTAGGCTATTCAAGATTAAAAGCTATGTAAAAGCATCAAATTAAGCACAAACGATCACCGGTTTTCGACCACGTATCACATCCCCACACTTGTCTTTTGCTTGCCCTCAAGCAAATCTGTTTTTCATTTTCACGTGGGTCGAACGAGAAACACACATCCCATCCCTGAGACTAAAGTTAAGGTCTAAAGTCATACCCGGTTCAAACTTTTTACAATTTACGAAATATCTAACGGTAAAGTGAATAATCACATATATAAAATGGTTATCGAAGATTAACCCGCCTTTGAAACTAATAAATCATGCACACCCCTCACAATGTTCTCTCCACTCGGTTTAAAATTTGGCTAATAGATAATGAATTAGCAATTTTCAAGTAATCACTCAAAACCGATTAGAACACGTACCCGCATAGGCTTGCAACTCAATCGTTCTCCACCACCGAACACGAATACTAAGTACAAGTCATAAGGTCTTTGGAGGGTTGTAATGGGGTTAGGCGAAGGGTAGGAAATAGGATATTTTAAAGTGGCTAAGGTGATGAAAATTCAATTTTTATTACAAAAGACCACTCTAAACAAAACTAAACTATAAACATCAACTACAAGGCAACAACTTTAGCCTTTTATTTCTCAAACTAAGAACATATATTTTTGTTCTTTTCTCACAATTTTCAATCTTTTTCATACATTTTCTGATTTTCTCTTTTTTTTTTCTTTTTTTTATGCAAACAAACAAATACAACTATACAAACTTTACTCCTATAATCGAATTTCCATCACACGGGTTTAAAAGAAAAAAAAAGTTTTAAGGTTATGGGCTAAAGGGTAGTCAAACGAAAGGATTAGGCTCAAAATTGGCTACTAGGGGATAATTTTTGGGTAAGGATATAAAAATGGTGTAACAGGAAAAGGTTTACCTAATGCCTTAATCATTCTCGTGCTTGTATTCGGTCTATGGTCTCGAACGTATCAAAAGTTGCAAGTTCTACAATACGCGACTAATGGTCCACTCAAACAAAGAAACATGTATATGTAAATCTATGATATAAAAGTGGCTCAAAACCTCACGTATAAGGGTATGGTATGTGATATGCATAAAATGCTAGTTCCTTAGGCGAATTATTCCCAAATAACCACCCGCTAAATACCCGTCATGCTATTAATTTGAACTTGACAATGACAAAAGACCAAATGGGTTGTGCAATCCCTCGTTGACTTAGTTACTTGTGCTTTTAAGATCGCTTTTTAAACAAGAAATTTTGAAATTTTTTTGAAATTTTCCCCCATCCCCACACTTGAGGTAAACATTGTCCTCAATGTGTAGTATTTAAATGAACGGGTCAAAATCGAAAACTTTTACTACTCCCCCATCCCCACACTTGAGGTAAACATTGTCCTCAATGTGTAAGAACTAGAGTTTTTAAAACGCACAAGGGATGTGACACGGCTAACCTTCCCAAAATTTCACCCCGGAAAAAATAAAATACAATCCACTTATTACTAAACTAATAATCAAAGTAAAAAGGAAACGCATGCACCTGATTTTTGTTGCTTGATGCCAATATCTTCTTCTCCTCTTCATAAAAACGGTTGTCCCGCGAACATGTTGTACCTACAAATTCTAACCCTTGTGTAGAAGCATGCTTCTCACAACCATCAAAATTTGTTAGTTACCTAGTTCTACCACTTTTATGAAAATATTACCAAGCCATGCGTTATTTCACTTTGATTTATGTGGAAAATAATTTACAACAACAACAAACCTAACTCACTTTCGTAGGAATCACGGTTGCATTTAGCTTATGCAACAAGCCCTTTTAAACCCCCCAATAGCTTGGGAGGACGAGAGGTCTCATGAGGGTTATATAGGGAACACACCCACAACGTTCATTTAACTAAGAAAAGAAAAAAATAAAAATAAAACGAATAATAGTACAAACTCTACAACAATTATACCTGATTTGCCTCTCATGGTGGTCGAAGTGCACATTTTCCTACCGAGTTGCCTACATACGCTCGGTGTTTGGCATGCCGGATCCATTCTCTTTTTATTTTGCTCGGCATGCATATTGTACAACTTTGGGGTCGCTTCTTACTAAACTGGCCTATGTCTTGCAACACCACCCTTCGAATCCTTATACCCGAACCCGCATCCCCAACTTTGTTGGTTGGAGTGATAAGTATGGGAGAAGGATGGATATGAACGTGGGCATCTTTCGGATCCGACTCGTCTCGCGGTGTGATGTCTTCCGCTCGGTTCAAACATTCATTTTCTTTCTCGGGAAGATTGATAACCTCTTCCACCACATCACCATCTACTATTGTACCATTGGCCCAAACCTCTTGGTCTCGTTTAAGTTGGGCTAATTCCTCCGCTAATTGACCCACTTGCACCACCAATGCTTCATGGGCTTTATCTCTCACTTCATTCGCTTTCTTCATATCTTTGATATCCTGGTGATATTCTTTCACCATGTTCATGAGAGCATCAAGCTTGGAATGCATCGAATCTTGTGGTTTCTCGTATACCGATTGAGGGTATTCATTATAATAATCATCATACTCCTCCTCCCGGTAACTTGAGAAATATGGTGATTTGGGTTCATAGTAATAGTCTTGATAATGTGGTGGTGGCTTGTAACCGGACTTTATTTTTTCTTTCCAAAACACTGGATCTTTCCAAAACACTGGACAATCTTCATGTATGTGAACTTTTCCACAACAAGGACATGACTGATAAGCGTCATTTTCTTGCTCCGGTGGTGGAGGTCTAATGTATGGAGAATGTGAGGATGGACCATTGAAATCTTCATAATCCGCCCTCCTATATTCAAACAATCCGCTGAGGTAGTCTTCCCGTTCCTTGTTGGCTTGAACTTTTTCGTAGAAAACATAGCAATCCTCTAAATAGTGCTCTCTGCTTCCGCAACACTCACACGGATCATCATCTACCCAATTCATATTGAAAGATGGTACCTTTAAAACATGTACCTGCACAAACAAGCTCGACTACCCAAAGTAAAATCACAAAAATACAAGAATGAAAAACTAAACTAAAATCGAACAAGCAATGAAATACTAAGCGCACTAGCTCCCCGGCAACGACGCCATTTTGACGTGATCGTGTCGTCCCGATCAGTAAAAAACCCTATTAAACCTAGGTATCTAGGGTAAGTCGGGTATCGAATCCACGAAGAGCATGTGGTCAGTATCGCACGACCTGTTCGACTAGTTAGACTATTTACAAAAATGTACAAATTGATTATGAAGCTTGCTTATTTTATTTGTTTGTTAGGTTTTGAAAAGGAGTCGGACTAAGCCGACAAATTGATATTATTTAAAACTACTATTGATTAACTAAGATAGCAAACTAAATTACTAAATGATTGAAACAAGAAACTAGAAACAAGTTCCACACTCGGTTTCGGTAATTGCCAACCTAGGGTTTCTACAAATTTTAGATTCAACTCAATTGCATACGATTAGCGGATTTAGTGTACCGTGACTTAGGTGCCAATAACTATCAACGTTTCGAAAAACGGACAAGAATGCACTTTGTAATCAACACAAGTAAAACCTAACCACGACAATGCATAACTACACATAACCATTTCGTAAAGTCATAACTTTTAACATCGTTCGACAATTTACGAATACGAAACAAATGTAAACTATTGTCAATGGTTTCAAAAATCAAACACAATTTGTCACAAAGTTGAAGCAAGAAACAATTCGAAACCCTAAATTAAACAACTACCTATACCGGGGTGAAACCGAGGAGACTAGCCGTTCATAGTCGAAGAAGCACGATCACCGGAGGATGAACACGAACCCCGAACCATAATCTTCAAGTCTTGAGGAGAGGTGGAAGTTAGGGTTTGAAGATGAAGGTGGAAGAGGATGATGGTGATGATGGAATGATGGAGATGGTGATTTGATTAGGGTTAGGATGAAGATGGTGTTAGTGGTTGTGTTAGGATTGATTAGGGATGAATTGGATGATCAAGAATGGTTCCAAGGAGGTGTTTTTACCTCCCAAGGTTCGTAACCCCCGAAAAATGGTCAAACAAAATGTTATAACTCGTCAAAGATCAACAAGAAACAAGATTTCACGACTCAGCAAACGGAGGCCCGTCGCCGACGGCCATAGGGGCGTCCCCGACGGCCTCTGGTTTTGCCGGTTTTGTCCGAAACTGTTTTCTTCATAACTTTTTCGTTATAGCTCCGTTTTACTCACCGTTTTCGCCCACGTTCTCGTAATTTAGCCCTCTATCATGCCATCTTCCAATATATTCATTTTAAATCCATTAACATTCCACAAAACACATCCAATCTTCGTAATTAACCCGGTTTTGTTCATTTCACATCCCCGGTGCTCCGTTTAGCTCCCGATTAGCTCCTTAAACTCTTTTAGACCTGTAAAACACAAATCCCATTAAAAGTAGGCTATTCAAGATTAAAAGCTATGTAAAAGCATCAACTTAAGCACAAACGATCACCGGTTTTCGACCACGTATCAGTTCCCCAATCTCTTCTTTGGTGTAGATTCCCACTCTTCACCTAATTGAGCCACATAGATGCCATACAAAGTAGCATCGCAATGGAAAGTGACCGCTTCATTATCGAACATATCATCTATGTCCTTTTTGAAGGAAAACGTGCTTAGGAATTCAAGATTGAACTCGTAAACAGATTGCAGTGGTGCCTTAAGAAAGACACGGAGTGGTCCCGTCACCATGCTGTCATATCGTTCGCTCTGTCCCACAGGGTCTAACGTGTCATAACACACTTATCTTGGTGGTTCTTCATTTCGAGCTTTGAGTATTTCCATCCGCTCCACGCATTGTGAATGCTTTATTTTGAATCTGAGCCACTTGTGTGGTGCCATTTCCTACAGAGAACGAGTATTAAACAATTAAGTGCGGTAAAAAGTGCATAAAATGAAAAACAGGGGCTGCTCACGGCCCCATGCATGATAGGCATGACCCCGTGCTGCAGAGTTTCAAGGGACACGACCCCATGCCTTAGAGGCACGACCCCGTGTGAACTCACTGTTTTGGCCAAAATCCAACTTTTTCGAGCTGGCTTCGAAAAGTCCAAAATTTTTGGTCCCCTGTGTGCGGTATACCCCGAAAAACAAACCCCAAGCATCAATTTCAACTTACCAACCCGTTTCCCCTTTCGATTCTTAGTGTTTTCGTTGAAGAACAAGGGTTTTCAAAACTGGTTGAAAATATTTGATTTTTCCACAATGGGTTGATGATTTACTTGTTAAAACACTTATATTATCTACTACTAACAAGATCTAGGACAAAAATTTCAGATCGACATGGGTCAAGTTCAAGAGCCCTAGATTTTTCCCCAAATATTGATGTTATTTAACATGCAAAACATAAATCAAACTAATCTAGGTGTTAGCAACATACCTCGTTTGGTAGATTATGGAAGGAGATCGTCAAAACGTAGCGGAGAGCAGGCGGGGAACCGGTTGTTGTAGAGAAACGGACTGTGTGAGTTCTGAGGAAGAAGTTATGAAAGTAAGGGTTTTAACCCGTCTGCAGTTGGGCATGGCCCCGTGCCTCAGAGGCACGACCTCGTGTCTTTTAAAAATGTTTTTTTTGTGTGGTCGTTACTCTGGCCACTTGGTTCCTTTTCTCGACTTACAAGATAGATTATTGTAACGAAATAACTATAAAAACATGTAAAAGTAATTTCTATTCCTGATTTCTTATCGGGTGGCTCCGGCTTATCTTCCAACAAGGGGTCGTCATTGCCTATTGGGTATTTCATTAATCCATCGAGATTAAAGCTTCATTTGTCGGCCCCAAGTTTAGTGGGAAGATTTTGGTTTTTTGTTTGAGCAAAACTTGATGGGTTTTCGTGAATGGTTGTCCCCACACGAGTGGGGCATCATCTAAGATGATAAAGTCGGTTGGTACAACCGTTTGATGCGTTTTAATGACAACGTCCTCAACCACTCTTGTAGCGTGTTTAATGCACTTGTCAGTCGAGATGCTCACACGGCCCCGTGTGTCAACGGCACGACCCTGTGGCCCTTGTACTTGCTGTACGATCCAAGATTTGAAAATCGAATAGTGGACCATGGCCCGTCCATGAGACACGGCCCCCTGTCACTTGTCTGCTTCTGTTTGTATTTTTCTTCAGGGAATCTTGAGTGGGGTACGGCCCCATGCCCGACAGGCACGACCCGTTACATGTTTTCCTTCAAAGAAATAAAGCTAGAATTAACTAAAGTTAATCATTTCCAACCACGATACCAACTGGTAAAACCGTGTTTTGTCGTGGGCTTTGGTAAAAATGTCAGCTTTTTGCAGATCGATGTGAATGGGTAGTACTTTGACATAACCCTTTTCAAAAGCATCAATGTGCTTAGTCTTCGAGTAATTGATGGGATTTCTGATGATTCCCAGACTAGCATCATTATCGATGAACATCAGTGTCTGCATAAACTTGAAACCATAATCAATTAGCTGATGTTGGATCTACATCACTTGAGAGCAACAACTAGTAGCAACGGTATATTCGGGTTCGGTTGTAGACTGAGAGACTATTGTTTGCTTTTTGCACTGCCAATATATCAAGCGATTTCCCAGATATTAACATCCACCAGACATAGATCGACATGTCACTTTACACCCTCCATGACCAGCATTAGAGTAAGCCACGAAATCAATGTTATCATCTATTGGATACCACAAGCCAAGACTTGGTTACCCTTTAAGGCAGTAGAAGATACGTTTAACAGCTACTTCATGAGATTCTTTGGGATCAGGTTGATAACGGGCTCAATAACAGACAGCGAACATGATATCCGGGTAACTAGCAGTGAGATACATCAAAGAACCAATCATTGATCTGTAGTTGCGACGATTGACAGGCTTGCCAGACAAGTAAGGGGTGTGAGAGGTTTGAGAAGCAACTGGAGTGTTCTTGGGAGAACAATCATACATTTTATACTTTTTAATAATGTCTCAAACATAATTGGCTTGATGGATAAGAATGCCATCATCTTGTTGCTTCACTTCAAGACCAAAAAAGAAAGTAAGCTCTCCCATCATGCTCATTTCAAACTTGGCTTTCATGACTTTCTTAAAATCTTTGCATAACTTGTCATTTGAAGAGCTAAATATGATATCATCAACATAGACTTGAACAAGCATGATATCATCCCCGACTGTCCTTTTGAAAAGAGTCATATCTATCTGTCCTCTAGCAGGTATTTGTACAATGTCTCATACCAGGCTCTAGGTGCCTGGTGAAGACCATACAACTCCTTAATTAGGTATTTGGACAAGTCTAGCTATTGGAGCAAACATTTTGTCATAGTCAATGCCTTCTTCAAATCCTGCAAAAGGCAGGTGTGGCGTGATTTTAGCCATTAAAAAAATACTATAGGGATGTTACACTTTAAATGTCACAAAATTGTCGATGAGGTTAAAGGTTGGCATTTTAAGCTAAATGATGGAATCCAGTAACTTAATGACGAGAAATTTGTATGGGAAGCAAAGAGGAAAAATAAACTAAAGAGTACTTTTAACATTGATTCGTAGTGAGAGAACCAAGTCGCTTACATTAGGGGTGAGCAATAATCTGAAGGGGTATGGTCCCAAAAAGCCGTTCAGACCTTTCTGGTCGCGCGCAAGACCATATGTCACACCCCGACCACGTATAACATACAAGACGTGGCGGAAACATCGGGGAGTGTTGTAACAGAATTAATGTTTCATAACCGTGGATACCAAAAAGTGTTTTGTTTTATTAAACATTGAATAGTTACATCGTCTGGAAATCTAAATGCACAATTTAAACATTTTCTATCATTGTTATTGAGTCACTAAGGCCTTGTCCAGTCCTATGTGAGCATGCATCCTATCAATCGATATCTTTCAATACCTGAAACATATGTGAAAACGAGGTCAGCAAAGAAATGCTGGCGAGATACATAGGTTTTGTGAAAATAAGATTCATGACTTCTGTTTTAAGAAAATGTTTAGTCATGAACCTTGTAATATGCTTTGTCTTTGTAAATCATTTGAAAAATAATAAGTTCAGATGATATGTACAAATAAAAGAATAATGCATGATTAAATGAATAACCATGTAAAATGAGTTTGTATAAGATAAGTTGTTTGTAAATAAATGTCTTGTGAAAAGTATGTTACTTGTATAAAATGTTCTATGTCTCAAACTGAAATGATTCAAATAACGCTACAATATGTAATACTATACAAACACTTATATATAGGAAGTACCAGCGGCGTATCCACCATGCTTGTATCATATTACACACGCACCGTTACTCAAATCACTTACCCAAACAAACCACCAATGTAAGATGTCCATGTTTAAACACATTGTCAAATGTATTGAATAACATAACAAAATGTTTATGTTAAGATGTAAATCATGTCATGTATAATCAATGTCAAAAGTGTTTGTGTCAAATGTAAACCATGTAATGTGTAACCAAAATGATATGTATGGCTAGTGAAATGCATCAACTAAACCATAGATGAAACGCACAAAACAAAGTATTGAAGTAAAACTTGGTTTAAATCAATACTATGTTTCGTGGAAATGCATGATCAAATGTAAATCATGTCCACATGTTTACCCAATCGTTAAACCATCTTGTTTTAATCGTTCAAATCGTTCTTGTTTTAATTGTGAAACTACTTAATGGTCGATCCTCTAATAATATTCAAACCTTCTTGACGCGTTCCTCGTTCCAACTCGCTCTCGTTCTCGTTCTTAACAAACCCTTACCAAAGGGTAAATTAATAATTACAGATTCAGTCGTTACCCAAAATACCCACACATAACCATGGGTATAGAAAATAACGGGATTTGTCAGATCCTATGGTACCATAACCTAATACTGGTCGGCTCGATCATTGCTAATGAATGTCATTGGTTATGTAACTATAACCAACAAGTTCGTTCACTTTATTGAAATTTGTAATTAGTTTTTGAACCATTGAAATCGTTCTTGAAACCCTTGTTATTGTTCTTGAAACTACATTGTAATTGTTATTGAAATTATTGTAATCGTTCTTGAAACCACATTGTAATTGTTATTGAAATCATTGATAAAGCATTTAGCACATATGAGTCACCCCAAAACAGTTGAAAACAGTAAAAGAGGGGAATAATGTACTCGCCTGAGAATGCTTGGAGGTCTTGAACAACAACCAAACAAAGCTAGAGAGAGCACGGAATCAGTCGGCAGTCTAAAACTATATAAATAAACCGGACTTAAATCGGGAGATCGGATAGGATGAGGCTTGGTAAACCAAATGAGTGTTGGAACTCATATGATATGGTTTAACAAGGCCTACATACTACAATGAAACCTATCCTAAGTGCTTGTGACCCATTACGACCCGTTTAGGTGGCTTATGCTACTTTAACGCGTCGTTCGCGCGAAACGCGTTCGGACTGCCTAACTAGTCCTATGACAAGTAATATATGCCTTAACATGTCTAATATGGTTGTCAAATCAGTTTAGATGTCAAGTTATGTTACATATGTTTAAAATGAATTTTGGCATCAAAGGGGTATTTTGGTAATTTACCTAAGGCATATAAATTACCTATCATACAACTACTTAAACGAAGCGACCATAAGGTATAACCTCGTAAGGTTATTCCCTATATACTATGGTCACCTAATGTGCTTGGTCGGATCCTAATGATCGACCAAACGGGTCGGGTTCGAAAGTATAAGCGATTGATTAGATCGCTTACCTCTACGACCCTATATAAGCACTAAACTAAAAGTGACGAGCTAAGCATGTTAAAACATGTTTAACTAAGTTTAGAAAACAGGTTTGGTATCACAACAAACGGTTGTGATACCTAAGAGTAGTTTGGTTACAAAATACGTAAGAATACGTATTCTGCCCGAAACTACGGCTCGTCACTGAGCCTAGATAACGTGGTAATCAGTAGGTATAGTCGCTAGGGACTATAACCATCGTGATCACACTCACGTTATGAAGTTCAAACGAACTTCGCATCGACCATAAATTGGTCAATGCAGAAAGTCAAACAAAGTTTGACTTTCGGACTCGAAAAGCAATAAAAGAACGAAAGAATACTTACGAAGGGTCCCCGAATGCTAATCTAGATCAAAATAGCTCAGGTATGAAACAAAGGTTTCAACTTAGAGCACAATTGATCAGATTCTTGTGAGGAATGAATGAATATGTGTTGGGTATTTATAGATTTCGGTCCACCGTTAGGATCGTTTCTTGGAGAAGAGGGAATGATCTAGCCCGTACACTTGTCACAATGTTGTGGTTACTGAATTTGGCCACCATAAGAGTTTAACATGTGGCACTTGACCTTTGGGGGATGCTAGGGGATGTTAATCTTGTGTTTAAATGGCTTTTCCCGATCAGAAGGGGCCTAGCGTGACGCTAGGGGGGCTAGGCGTCGCGCTAGGGGTCCCCTGATCAGCAACACTTTCAAATGCTCACCTTTCAGTCCCCGTTGCGTGTTAAGGCCATTTCCGACGTGTTTAAGGCTCGTTAAATCATTTTCAAGGCTCCACAAGGATGCCTAAACATTGTGGGCATGAAACATGCTCAAAAATATGCCGGATGTCAGTTCGTTTGGTCGTACGAACGCGATGTTCGGTTATTTACGACGGAATGCGCATAAGCGCGAGAAACGATTCAAATGACGTGACGAATGGATTTTTCTTATGCCAAACACTAAAATAAAATATTATAGTGCTTACATAAATTTTTGGATGTCCGGATGTATTCAGAATGTGAGTTATGCGCGAAAATGCAAACTTGTTCACTTTTTGACACTTTTAGTCCCTGAATGACCCAAAAGTTTATTTTAGCACACCGAACACCTCAAAGCCTATTTCTAAGCTATGTAAAGGATATTTATGGTATGTTTAACTTATGGTCATGTTCCAGAATGTCTGTTACAGTTCAAATTGGCATACTTTCGCAGTTTGTCAAATTTAGTCCCTGTAAGCGATTAAACTTTGATTTCACCACACCAAACCTTCCAAAACTTATTTCTAAGTTATGTATAGGTTATTTAAGGTATGTTAAGCCTATTTCACTATTCCGGAGTGTTCGTTGCATTAAACTGGTTATATTTACGCATCGGTGCGCGTATAACCTTCCAGAAAGCGATTTAGAGTTTGAAATTGAACGAGAATTGATATGTGCAAATGATACACATATTTTTACAAATCCCAAGTATGAAATATAATATTTCATTGGTTTGGTATTTGTTTGATGGCCGTGGAGGCACAGGTGTTACACCATACTCCTTATACATTAATCTAAGTAATCTACAGATCCCGCGGGGATTACTTAGGCTCAGGCTAAGCCGCGCGCGGTGCCCAAGCAAGGATAAAGCTCAGATTCTACACTTAGCATCCTGAATAAAAGCCCTCAATGCCCAGACCTCGCGCAGGTTGATTGGGCACACACCAAATGTCACGCGAGGGTAGCGGAGCAGGTTCATTCCAGGAAGCACGAAAGGTACAAATGCCAGAGGAATAAGCCGATAAACGTCCAATAGGTTGTATTCTATCATTCTCCACGATTAGCAATCGTGTAGAAGACAAAAAGTACACAAGGACACCTATGTGGCACCAATCAGGGAGCGGCGACAACTGCCCCATGATCTCCACTCACCTGCTGATGTCAGAGAGACAACAAGGATGACAACCCGGACACGTGGCTCCAATCGAGGTGCGCCAACACCAAAGATCTTCTAGAAGACACTAACGATTGTCACAGAAGAGACAAGACGGATATTCCTTGTTGTCGTCTTCAGGCCCAAGGCCCATCAGCCCATCTCCTTCTACATTACTCCGGCTATAAATAAGGTCCTTCATACACAGGTTAAACCATTCTATTATCTACTCTCTCACTCTTAACACACACTTATTTCCTCAAAACAAGTACTTATTCTCACGCCGGAGAGTGGTTAAGAGGGAAACCCCCATATTCCCATCTTAATGAGCTTAACGGGGTGTTGATTGTTTTGAAGGAAGGATCACAGCCAAGCACGGGAAGGATTAAGAAGATTAACCCTTATGGTTGAAACATAAACCAAACTAATAAACTTAAAATTAGTACGTGTTTCTTCATTGGTGCCCACCGATTTTTACAATCATCTCATTTTTTTTTTTCTAAGATTTTTTCTGTTCTCTCGATCATGGCTAGTCAGGGAATACAAGATTTCGGTTTCGGTACACACTCTCAAGTGGGAACGGGGGAAGACAACTCGCACGTCCAACTCCATCCCACTGAAGAGTTAGCCGAGGGCAAAGCAACAAACACTAGGGGACCCCGCGCGAGTATCACTCGCATCACTCAAATGGCTACCCCAATGAGTAATACCGCTGGTCCGTCAAACTCAGCTCCTCCAAAAATTTCGGTGTTATTAGGTTTACCAGAAGGCGAAACATTAGCCTCTTGGTATGCTAAACTAATTGCTACTATAAACGCTGCTTACCAGTCGTTAAGTGCACAACAAGCAATATTGCAAGCGGAACCATCTCTGGTGACACCCTCTACGCCAACACAGGGGGCGCGCCAAACGCCTCCTCAGCAGAACGTATAAGGGCAATTCAGCAGACCTCCTCCTCAAAGAAGACCAAATGTGCACGAGATGCGCGATACGTATGAGGAGACAGGCAGTAACTATGATCATCCGTCTAACGTGCAACACAGGCGACTGTTGCACAGCCGACTGGGGCCGCGCAACATAAACAATGAATGGGATAATACATATGAGGATGATCCTACTTGGCAAGAAGACGAAGGTTCTTCAGTTTTCAGCCGCTTGCAAAGAAATCATGAGTCTTACAGACCAAGGTCATGCGCCACCTACAATGAAGCAGCAGAGCATGATTTTAGTCTGGTTTACAGACCAGCAGAAGCTGTCGAGCACTCGAAGTTTATCCGGAGCATCGCTCTAGCCCCGCTAGAAAAAGCAAAGCTGCCACAAACCGTGGGAAAGTTCAACGGTCTTACTGACCCTGATGATCATGTGCGACTATTCACAAGTGTTGGTGTTTTAGGACAATGGACCATGCCAATGTGGTGCCATCTTTTCGTCCAAACCTTCACAGGGGGCTGTTCACGTGTGGTTCGAAAACCTACCATCTGGGAGAATCAAATCGTGGATCGATTTCAGAGATCAATTTGTAACCCATTTCAGCTAGCAAAGGCGCTATCAACGCGATACGTCCGAAGTAACAGACATCTGGCGCAGGGAGAATGAGGGGTTAGAAGATTTTATCACTCGATTCAACAAAGAGTGTCTGGAAATTGGAGGTGTTAGTGAAGATTTGATGCATGCCCACTTCAAAAAGGCCATCCGTTGTGACAGTCTGATCAGGACTATCACAGGCAAAGACGACATGCCTAAAGAATGGGCCAAACTCATGGGAGAAGCAAAGATTGTTGCGCAGACAGAAGAATCGTTGGCAGGTGGCAAGAATTCTTACTCTGAAGATCGCTTTTCAAGAGGCAACTCGTGCGATACTGGCAGGCGCAACAAAAACAGAAACCCTGGCTGGATGGCAGGCCAGTCCAGCGGTTATGAAGAGAGACCTCGCTTCAAAGAGGATGCGCGAGATACAATGGATCGAATCGGCTATCACAAGGCCATCAAGACCGAGAGAAACATTGGACTCCGCTCATTAAAACACCTAAGAAGGTGCTCATGACGGCGAACCATGATTTTAAGGCGCCGAAACCAATGATAAACAAAAAGGGCAAGACCCCAATCTTTATTGCGACTTTCACAAAGATACATACCATTTAACCGATGACTGTATCAGTTTAAGGCAAGAGATAGATAAGGGCTTGAAGAGCGGTAAGTCGAGCCACCTTGTAAGGCATGTGCGCAAGGAAACGCGCCAAATCCAAAGGAACGATGATGGAGGCCAAAAGAAAGTCAGGCATCTGGAAACTCACATGGTCAATGTACCGAGACATAGCGTGAGGAGCAAGGGCAAGCGCCCATTTAAACCAGCATGGCAGGAGCAACAAGTCATTTTTCCAGTAGTGCGCCGGGGACCATGCGCCACGCGCCCCGTCGTCATTACTGGCATTATAGGCCACTATGAAACAGAGCATGTCTTCATCGATCCAGGAAGTACGACCGACATAATCTACGAATAACGCTTCAATCAGTTCGATCCGGAAGACAAAGCGCGTCTCGAGCCAGTTGACTATCCTCTATCCGGATTCTGCAACGAAACAGTCTTCCCATTGGGACAGATCAGTTTCCCCGTCACGCTATCTGACAGGAAGCATTTAAGAGCAATGAACGTCAATTTCATGGTGATGCCAGTCAAGTCGAGACATGACGTTCTGATCGGAAGAGAAACCCAAGGAGAGATGAACATGGTAACCTCCAGGCCCCATTCAACCATTGGCTTTCCAACTGAAACAGGGGTGGAGATTATTTATTCAAAGAAGGAAGTGATGGCGACAGAGGATGCTCGCCCGGTCAAAGCAAGTAAGGTCTCATCGACTGAACCTGAGAAATGGGTCTTGAATCGCAAGTACCCAGAACAAACAGTGACGATCGGCCATGCAATTTCACCAAGTATCAGGACGCACCTCAAACAATTGCTATTCAGAAACATGGATATATTCACCTGGACACCGTCTGACATGACGGGCGTCCCGCGCGACATCACTAAACATTGTTTGAGTACTTACCCATCTGTTGAGCCTTTATCGGACAAGACAAAGGCTATGAATGAACAAGTTTGTGAGCTGCTCAAGGCAGGATTATTGTGAGAGGTGCGCTACCAAAGTTGGGTTGCAAACCCTGTAATGGTCGAGAAGTCTATAGGTGGATGGCGCATGTGTGTTGACTGCACAGATCTTAATAAAGCATGCCCCAAAGATTGTTACTCATTGCCTGAGATCGATAAGAAAATAGACTCTCTCGCGCCATTCAGGTGGAAGTGTTTTCTAGATTGCTATAAAGGATATCACCAAGTCCAGATGAAGCTGGAAGATGAGGACAAAACTGCTTTCCGCACCGGTATTGGTATTTTTTGCTACACAAAGATGCCCTTTGGGCTAAAAAATGTTGGCGCAACGTACCAACGATTAATGGACAAAACGTTTGGTGATAACATTGGGAAGCATATCAAAGTGTACATTGATGATCTTGTGATCAAGAGTCCTGAAGAGGACCAGATGTTGAAAGACATAGAGAAGACGTTCAATTCTCTAAGAAGCGTGAACATGAAGCTTAATCCAGCGAAATGTTCTTTTGGTAAGTTTTTGGGTTTTGTGGTTACAAACGGCGGTTTTAAAGTCAACCACACAATCAAAGAAATGCAGAGATTAGCCGCGCTTAATTGTGTTTTATCAAATCACGCGGCAAAATCTTATCCTTTCATCAGTACTTGCGCAATTGCGTGAAAAAACAAGAATTCAGATGGACACCGGAAGCTGAAGCAGCCTTCAAACAGATGAAAGAATGCTTGATCAAGCTCCCTACTTTAACATCACCATTTGAGAAGGAACCACTCATTTTGTACTTTTCCTATTCAGACAAGGCAATTGGTTCAGTATTGCTAGTGGAGAGAGATGGAGTTCAAACTCCGATTTATTACGTCAGTAGGGTGCTCACTGATCCGGAAACACACTATTCGACCATGGAGAAGTTAGTTCTTGCGCTACTACATGCCTCCAAAAGGCTGCGCAGATATTTCACTGGCCATGTTATCACGGTACTCACAAACTTTCACATTGGCACTATCTTGCAAAAGCCATAGACATCGGGTCGATTGGCAAAGTGGGCGATCGAACTGGGGGGGGGGGTCGTAACATCTTGTATAGGCCACGCCCAGCTATCAAAGGCCAAGTGTTAGCAGACTTCATCAATGAAGTTCTGGAAGACAAAATTAAAGAACGTGAAACAGTGGATATCCCGCCAAAGACACACCGGATGAATTATGGTTGTTATTCACTGATGGAGCTTCAAATGAAGACGGTGCAGGAGCAGGTTTGCGCCTCGTCAGTCCAGAAAAGCATGAGTTCACCTATGCTATCAAGTTGGATTTCAAGAATAGCAACAATGAAGCAAAATATGAAGCGTTCTTGGCAGGCTTACGCTTGGCCATCAAGATGGGGGCACAGAACTTACAAGCGCATGTTGACTCTCTGCTAATCGCGAGTCAGATCAATGGTTTGTATGATGCAAAGGGTGAAGTAATGGCTTTATATTTGGAACAATCAAGAGAGCTGCTCCAAAGATTCAAATCGTACAAGGTTGTTCACATCAACCGATCAGAAAATAAGCCCGCAGACGCGCTAAGTAAGCTAGCCTCAACAGCATTTCAGCACCTCGCGAAAGATGTGAGAATTGAAGTTCTGAAAAACCCATCGGTATTGCTGCGCCAGGTGAATGTTATAGAGATAGGGCCACCTTCGTGGATGACCCCTATCATCCAATATTTGCAAGAGGGAATTCTCCCAGAGAACAAGGCAGAGGCTAGAAAAATCCAGAACAAGGCGTTGTTTTATGAAATGAATGGGGGCATTCTTTATGGGAGATCCTTTTTGGGCCCACTATTACGATGCGTGGACCCCCAAGATGCAAGCTATCTGATCAGAGAAATTCATGAAGGCATCTGTAGAATACATGCGAGCCCTCGCATGGTCGTGGCAAAGATCATGAATGCAGGCTATTATTGGCCAGGGATGCACGTCGATGCTTTAAATGAATTGCGCAAATGTGATGCCTGTCAGAGGCATGCGCTAAATACCATGTGCCCATAGAATGATCTGATTCTAGTATCAACAGCCTTGCCTTTCCAACAATGGGGGATTGATATGGTAGGACCCTTTCCTGAAGCCCCAGGCGCAGTAAAGTTTATAATTGTCGCTGTTGATTACTTCACTAAGTGGGTGGAGGCAAAGGCCCTCGCTTCAACCTCAGCAATGATAGTGTGGAAATTCATCTGGGAGCATATCATTTGCAGATTTTGCCTCCCACTCAAAATAGTGACTGACAATGGCACCAATTTTGCCTCCGAAGATCTTCAAAAATGGATGAAGGAGCTGAACATTGAGCACACCTTCTCTTCCGTTGCGCACCCCCAAGGCAACGGTTAAGTGGATAGTGTCAACAAAAGCATAGTTGAAGGGATAAAGGCCCGCCTGGGCACAAAAAGACGACGCTGGGTTGATGAGCTCCTTAGCATCCTATGGGTTCATCTAACCATGCCAAAAACAAGCAATGGCGAGACCCCTTTAGCCTTGTTTACGGCTCAGAGGCGGTTATCCCAGCAGAAATAGGCCTCCCCTCGCCGCACTTATCAGCAGTTAACAAGATCGATAACGAGGCAGAGCGCCATTTAGACTTGGACCTACTCGAAGAAGGGCGCGAGATCGCGCGCATCAAAGAGGCCAAGTAGAAGACCCAATTAGAGCGATACTACAATGCGAGGGTGCGCATTTGTACTTACACTCCAGGGGAGTATGTGTTAAGGGACGACGAAGCCTCTAATGCCGAGCGCCCTGGAAAACTAGCACCCAAATGGGAAGGCCCATACTTGGTTCATGAGGTGCTAGGAAAAAGGGGCATACAAACTTCGCACTTTAGATGGCCACATCATCCCGCGCACATGGAACGCGCAACAATTGCGCAAATGCTACATGTAACAACTTTCAATGTATGTTGGCCACGCGCCTATTTCAGTTACTTAATGCAAACGTTGTCTACGCTTTATGATTATCATCTTATGTCTTCTAAGTTACAAATGCATGTTAAACTTTTGATTAGCACGAAAACACTTCAATAAATTAGGAGCTCTTGGGTTAAGCCTCCAAGATCCCCCGCGAACATAGCGCGAGACAGGGCAACAATACTCATAACGAGCCACACTTACATTTATTCGTGCTAACTTAACCAAAGTTTCTAACAACAATGCAATAATTGTAACACTTGACAAAATAAAAGGCAAACTTAATTCCATTCACAAAAAAGCGCGACCGCGCAACGTTTACATGTTTGGAAACAACGAAAATTACAAGGCAAAAGCCCAAAATCCTACTATCTATTCATCACCGCCATCACCATTCTCCTCCTCCTCATCTGATAAATCCACAGTCTCTGGATGCACGAGGATGGACTTCAGCCGCGCCACATAATCATCGTGCTTTAGCGCCTCCGTGACCAATTCCATAACAGATAAGGATAGATGGTCATAAACTTCCTCTGCGCGAGAAAGCATCTCATCGGCTTGATCAGTCACAAAGCAATGGCGAGTCCCAAACTGTTGTCCAAGCGCCTCCTCAACATGTTGGGCACATTCGAGATAGCCACCGCGATGCCCGACGGCACGCGCGGCATTTGTAATTGCCGCAACTGCTTGATCTAGCTCAGTGGCGTTTAGTATGGAGTTGGCAACCTATGCAAAAGAAACAAAATCGTGAAAACAAGTTAACAAGATATCATAACTTAGGGAAAAAAGAAAAACACTTACAGCAGCTACGCCATAATTGCGCATCCATTTGGACTCGGAGACAAGCGTATCCAGGACTGATTGAGCCTCAGAATAGTTATTCTGAGCCACGTTCAAGGCTGAAGTGCTGATGTTACGTGCCTCTTCAGCCCCTTTACGTGCCTCTTCGGCAGTATCAGCCTTCACCTTTTCAGCGGCCAGATCTATCTCTAGCGATTCACTCTTCTCATGAGCCTCAAACAATCGGCACTTCAACTCCGTGATCTCAACATCCTTAGCAGCCAGATCCTTGTCCTTATTCACGATTCATGCACTCAATTCAACCTACAAGTTTTGGGAAAGAGCAAGTTAGAAATATTTTAGTAAGCAAGGAAATATAAGAGGAAAGGGAGCTAGCCTGTTGAACCTCAACACGCTCTCTATTAGCTTGAGCTTCCTCAACCTTCCTTTTCAAAGTGGCAACTTCGGCCTCAAGGTTGGTAATTTCGGTGCGCGTAGCATACATACGCTTGTTATCATTATCACAAGCCTTCTTAAATTTTGCACGCTCATTCGCCTGAAGCTCTTCAGCAGCATGGAGTTTATTCTTCAACCCATCGCGCCCCCACTCCACAGACCTTTTCTCCTTCTCAAAGGAGGCCTTCTCCTCTAAAAACTTGTTCTTCATCTGTTCAAACTCCCGGGCTTCCGTTAGCAGACGCTCCCGGTACTTCTCCCAACCCACTCGCTCCTTATACATCGTATGCCACTCGAGCACGATCTGATGGTTGGCAGCATGAGCGTTGGCCTCCCCAACAATGTAGGCGTGATACAAATCCTCATGGTTACGCGCCCTTTGGCGATTCACCTCCCCAGGAGGAAAAGTACCCAGGAACCAGTCTCGACATGTTCCAAAATCAACGAAGGTATCTTTTTGCTTCAAACTCCAAACGGGAATATGTTTGTCTTCGCCACGTTGTTCCTTAGTATAAGTCTTATAGTAGATGTCCCCAAATGTGTCCTCCGCACCTATGCGGGATCGTGGCCTCGAAATCTTCTTCCCGTCACCTTTCTAGCTATCTTGATGCACCACTTTCGCCTGTACGTTGGTAGCAGACCCCCCAACAACATATGTCACTTCTGCAGTTTGGGTGGGGACGTCGTGCTGCGCTGCTACAGTAGGAGTAACAACTTCTGGTCCTTTACTTTTCAAAGGCTGGTCAATCCCGGTAACATAAACGACCTCCGGACCCTGCGCTTTATCATGAATGGTGGTAGTAGCGATCTCGGTCTCTTGCAGTACTGGAATAACATCGCCCGCGGGCTCTTCTACCCTCTTCTCAGCCTCCTTCTCAGCGGTTGTCTTTGGGTGGATAATAACAAACTTGGTCTTCTTGGGCTCTGGCTCCTTAGCCTTTTATAGCTCAGGACCTTTAACCTTCTCCGCAACCTTCTACAGTGCCTCAACAGAAGGGAAAAGTGTTAGAAATTTTACTAAGGCAGGAAGCATAAAACAAAAAGGATAAAACACCAATCGGGTGAAAATTTGTAAAGCCTCCGTAAACTACCCTGTTTCCCTATAGCTTGGGTCGCAACAACTTTTCGTGCTGGTGGAGTGTCACTAGCAGTGGTCTCCTTGCGCGACCTCTTTCTGGTCACCAACCTAGAACCTTCTTCTTCGACTTCTTCCTCTTCTTCTTCTTCTTCTTCTTCCTCATGAAGAGAGGACGGAGTCGCGCTGGACTCAGGAGCCCTGGACCCTGCGCTCCCAGAAGTCTTTGATGCAGTCACGCCACTCTTCTTCTTCTCACCTATACGTGACAAACCCTCTAGTGAGTCGCTCATAACAACATAGTCTTCAAGGTTACTCTGTCAAAATCGAAGAGTACCTTTTTCAGGGATCGCGTGGCTAGCTCCTGCTTTCTTGCTTGTCACACCAGTATCAACAGTCACCTTCTTCTTTGCCGAGGCCTTCTTCGGTTTTTCCTCCGGATCTATCCCTAGGTTGCGCACCACACTTGCAAATATGTTAGACCATGAGCTCAACTCTTCATGCGACGAGTCTACGGACTCCTCGCTGGAAAGATACAAAATCTCTTTTCCAGCAGAAGTCACGCCTCACAAGGGTCTTGGTTTAGGAAGTTACGTATGTTCGGTTGCAGTAGGAAGATTGGCAAAAGCTCCCGCTGGTGGATATAAGAAGTTGGCTTTGATTTGCTCGGACCAATACACTTCACCATCTTCCAATGGACGCACACCCATCGCCCCATCAAAAGTAGGGAATGCAGCCTGATAGAGCTGAGCAACTGCAACAAAGAACATCAATCAGGTGTAGGTGCTACTAAAAGAAAAAGAACGAAAATTATAAGTCCCGAAACCGAGATCACAATGATATCGTACAACTTGTAAGGTGGCGGAATCACACAAACAAGTTGTAAAGAAACAAAAGAGATGAAAGAAATATTCTTGTATTCAAAAGATTCAATCTTGCATACAACCTAGTTGTCTAATACAAGATTTGCACAAGTCACCAACCCATGCTCCTCATTTCCTTTTTCTATTTATAGGGAGGGTTTCCCCCAAAACCCTAGGCCCATGTTCCCCTAAAGCCCACACCAATACCCACCTTCTAGAAAAATGGTCCATTGGCCTATAATTCCTACTAATCCATAAACCTATAGGGCCTAACAATCTCCCCTAGGTTTACTGGATTAGTTGCTGAATCCGTCAGGAGGACCACAAGGAAACGGAGCTGGATCAGCAAACAAATGATTCTTGATTACGTTCTAGAACTTCCTTTCCAGCTTAGCTTTCAACAGATGTCAGCATACCCACATCACTTTGTAGTTGTTCGATCGCCTGATCTTTGCTTGATATTTAAGCCTGCAAAGATGAGATCTGAACTTCCTTCAGGGTAGCGTCTTGTTCCAACGCAATCACTCTTCTTTGCAGCTTCACTACATCAACATCCGTATCATCATCACTATCTCTTTCTTTATTAAATTTCATCTTGCTGGCAGCGAAATGCAGGGTTGCTTCATCATGCTCAGAGAAAACGGCACCACTGAAACTTCTTACATTGAACCTGATGCCGCTTGAGCTTTCTGGTTGCGAGTGAGTTGTTTCAGGCAGATCGAAATCGAAAGCAAAATCAAAATCGAGATCTTGTGTGCTTGCTTCTTGAGCAGAAGCAGTGACTTGTGGATCGGTGGGCATAGTAGGCTTTGGTTATGAGCTTGGGCCAGTAGAATGAAAATCAGGAGCTGTTTCGGTTCTTCGTTTCTTGTTGGATGCTTCTTCAGCATCATCTGTCGCATCTTCAACTTGAACATGAGTTTCAGGAGTAGGTACGGTAGGGGGGTTTCCGACACTACCCTGCAAAGACTCAAGTAGGGTTTGTAAATTTTCAGCAGTCATTAACGTTGATTCTCGAACGGGTTCCTCAGCTTTCTCAGAGACAATCACTTCCACATCACTGTCGTCGTCAGATTCTTCTTCGTCTGAATCTAGAATTTCTATTTCTATCTCAGCTTTTTCATTAGCAAGTGTCTGTTGCACGCCATGTTCTTCGGCAACTGTGGCATTCAAAAGCTTTGGTTTGAAAAGTATAGGAATCTGCAAACATTGTAATTCGAATAAGTGGTCCGAGAAGATAATGAGAGGTTTCGAAATGATTAGGAAATGAGATTAGTATGAAATATGACTCGAAAGAGAAATGGTTGACAATTTACAGTGTTTCGGATTGGGCCTGAGATCAAACGGCCAAGTCCCAACTCGGAACAATGGTCCAAATTACATTCGAGAGCAATCGGCTGGATCTGATTCGTTTTATCCGAAACAGTGTTTTCCAATCCGAAACAGTGAGCCAGACTAATACTTTAATGTTTTGTTTTTTCAAGATAGAAAACATCTTTCTCAAAATCAACGATCCAACCAACCGAGCAACCTTTTTTGTTTTTTTGTTGTTTTTTTAATCAGAAAAAAAATAAAATAAAATAAAATAATAATAAAGGGGTAATATAAGGAGGAGCTGCCATGGGATCAAATCGTTTTCGAACTGATTAAGGAACATTTTTCAGCTCCTGCTTACTTAGACTAGTCCCCGCGATTGTTAATATATTTGTCCTCTTAAATCCAACGCTCAACCTTCAACTTTCAACCTTGTGATACGCTTAAGGTAGAATTATACTGTGACATCTGTGTGTCCCTGTTATGGGCCATTTTCTGAACATATATCCTGACTAATATTCTGGCTTTGATTGTTTATTTGTGATCAGGATATTGGTGACATCCTGGTACGATATCCTGGTATTAATTGATTTAACCACGTGCAGATTAGGAGGTGTAAATCTCCAACATTCAAGAAGACTTCTTCCCCCCATGACTCGGGCAAATCAGTTAGATTGAAGACATTGAACCCGAAAGACCAGGACTGCAACGTTCGTTTGTGGAATATTCGAAGCATCCCGGTTTAATAGGATAGTTAGCTATTTTTGTTTTACTATAAATAGATTGATCGGATCAGATTAAGACACACACCAATACACACACTTTTACTCTCCAGTTGCAAACAATCACTACACACAAACACTTGTACTCGAATTACATTGTAACACATAGTTGATCCGCATCATATCCTGCACTATATCCTGATATTAGAAGTAATAGAAGAACAAGGCAGCTGCGATTGTCAGCTCCCGAGGGTTTGGGCCGGCGATCTAGATTGATCAAGGGCTTTCCTCGTATATCCTGTGTCATCCTTTACATTTTTGCTCATTGTTTGATCGTAGATATAGCTCTATATCCTGAGCCGTATCCTGAAACTGTTTTTTGCAAATAACTTAACTAGCATATTTTCAACGCACATTTCCAGCACACTACCTCACTTAACTAATTTGATCACTTAATTACTTCGGTAATTTTTGACCAAAACAATTTGGCGCCCACTGTGGGGCAAGTGGTGCTATTTCTACTAAAAACTTTTGCAAAATCGTTATTTGGTTTTCTATTTTCAAAACTTTTTGCCACACTATTTTCAATGGCCTCAAGATTAAACATGAGCTCTTCCACCATGTCTACTACAACCTCTGCAATAATTGGTTCGGTGCTTCCACCACCTCCTCTGAGAATGCAAGCCTCTTCACAGGGAACTGAAAGTCATGTGGCTCGGGATGTTATCCCTGCTCGCAATGTCCAGGGATCCGGTCCTGTTTTGGCTTCTAACGAAGAAATTCTAAATTTGTTTGGTAGTGTACAGGAACAGATGAGGCAGCAGCAGGAAACTAATGAGATGCTGATGAGGGAGATACAACTCTTGAAGTCTGGCCCGAGTCAGCCTGCTGAAGATACTGTCACTCCCTTGCAACCCAGGGCTTTGAACTTCAGTTCTGCAGTTTATACTGAGGATAACCAGGGGAATATTCTGCCCAGCCATTCCCAGAATCATACTCCTGAGATACCTTCTTCAGTAAGAGTATCGACTGTGAGAAGCTCAGGATATGCTTCAGGATATGGCCAGAATCCCCAAGTTGGTAATGTATCTAATAATAATAATACTCTTGCTACTAATGGTGTTGGATCTTTGCAGGATGCAGGTATGACATCAGCATTTTCCAGAGAGCTTCAAAAACTGAAGGACATGATATCCAGTGTACCTGGGGTGGTTCAGCCAATTCCTGAAGGACAGCCACATGATATCCCGGTTTGCATATCCCATTTGAGATGCTGAAATCCCAAAAAGATTTCAAACCCCCAACATGAAGCTCTATGACGGAACTACGGATCCTGAGGAGCATATTGCCCAGTATAGGGAAAGGATGGAAATCAAACCTATCCCTCCAGACCTCAAAGAAGCATGCTTGTGCAAGGGTTTCGGTTCTACCTTAAAAGGATCAGCCTTAAAATGGCTGTTAAACTTTCCTCCTCACTCCATTTGTTGGGATTAAACCCTACCAGAGGAACAGATAATGAAAGCCAAAACTGGTTCACAACAGTGGATTCATAATAAGCAGTTGTTTATGCTAGACTTCTCCCTTGAAAGTGATTATAACATCTGATGGTCCTCTATCCACAACAGCTGCTGTTCTTCTAACTACTGATGAAGCCCTGAAGACTGCTAAGAAGTAAACACTGCTGGTTAAATCTACTGATGACAAAGCACTGCCCAATCAAGGACTGATCAACCTTGAGGAAAGCACTGATGTAAAGGGAAGGCAGTAGTTTAGTGTGTCACTTGTCTTGTATAAAGTCAGTGGTTTAGATTAGCAATGTCTGTATAGCAACAGTGGTTACAGGTTGTTAGACGTCGCTTTCATGGTGACGTCAGCTGAGATGCCTCAGCGGTTTGGTTTGTCTATAAATGGAACAGTACTATGTACTGTTACATTTGATCATTTTGAGTGAGTTCTTATCCTCAATTCAATCCTTTCATCTTGTGCAACCAACCTTGGAGCATCAGGCTGAGGGGGAGTTTAGTTTGTAAGCTTGCTTTGTAATCTTTTGATTTGCTTTGTAACCTTTCGACTGATGAAAAGCATGTGTTTATCAAAACTATTTTCTTCTTTGATTGTGTTTACAAAGTTTGTGTTCATTTCCGCTGCATATCTCATTGAATCATGTTTATTAATTGATCATTTATTACAAACAAACACAATCATGAGAGCCTCCGATCCTAACAATTGGTATCAGAGCTTGGACAATCAAATTCGATCTAACAGTCAATTTGACATAACAGTTCAGCTCAAAATTCATTGATACTAAGGTTGATTGCACTTAGTTGAAAAACAGAGTAACAAGAGATCACGTTCAAAGCTGCTATTCAAAAACTCTGTAAAACAACCAAGATTTCATAAGATACACAAATTTCACACTACAAGTGATGTCATGCACAAGTCACAACAAGTGCTGTTATGAATTTGTAATGGGTTCATCATGTTTGATGCTAAAGCATGAACCTCAGATTAACAAAAACCTATGTTCATAAAGCATTAGTGTTTTTGTTTACATAATAAGAGGGAAATTAAAACGTTAGTCATTTAGATCTTATGTATTGAAAAACAGGTTGAGAATCCTTCAAAAGGACCAAAAATCAATTGTGTTAAGAATACATTAAGAAAATCAGCAGTAAAAAATGTCCAAATCATGGGTGATGTGAAATTTGGCATAAGCATGCGCAGAAATGACCAAATCTCTCAAATCATTACTACAAAATGACTTTGGAATAGGTATTCCTTCAATAAAACCTCCCAGTGAGTATTTCAGTACTTATGAATGGGAAGGGTAAGATGGGAAAAAGAAAAATTTCAAAATCTCAAAAGTGTGTTTATCTCAAAACTTTTGTTGTCAAAAGAAAAGAGTATAAATGTAAAACACTTAAGAGTCCAAAAATAGGGTGAACAATGGTCATCAATCAACTGTGTGCATTCATTGGTACAGGGAAGCTCAAGTATAAATAGTATCCCCAGTAAGTAAATTTACAAGAGGACTAGACAAGCTATCAGAATCATCACATGGTAACAAAATCTGTAACAGGGTTTTCAAAAACTTATGTGTTCATGTGTTCTCATTTTTTTTGTAATCAAATGACAAGAAAATGGTGCCAAAACAGTGGTCAAAATATATCTACATTTTCATACCACTGTTGTCAAACCACTGACCATTTTCATAAAATTGATAATGATATGATCATGTGTTTTATTGGAAAATATACCAGATCCTTTTGGTGCTGTTCTCAGAAAATCCTTTAATTATTTTTCTCGAAAAGGATTTTCTCAAAATAAAGCAGGATATATTATTCCTCATTCCTTTAAGAATAATATATTTTGTACTTTTACTGATTTTTGTTTGTAAAAGTGTCAATCTCCTGCCAGGATATAGAACCTTTATTTTGTTGGTGATATTATCCTCAAAAATAGATCAAAAGGAAATGGTGTATGTGTCAAGATCAAATTCATGTCATACTCAAGTTTGATTTTAACATAGATCAAAGTTTGATTGCTAACAGATTTTAAAACACTGGGATACTAAACCACTGTCAGGAATCTATAAAAGATTATCCACTGATGCATTAACAGTTGCTGATGTAACAGTTTAGTCTTTCAAATCTTTACCATTACCCCTAACCACTGCTTTGTTCAAACATCTGCTTCCTGAATATTGTCCACTGTTGAAAGTCAACCCCTGTTCCTCCATTTTCTTGGCAAGCACTGATGCTCAAAATCAGTGTCTTATCCACTGATATGTTATCCACTGATAGTAAAAATCACCCACTGTTCTCATATTGTTACCGTTGTAACCACTGATATTTGCTTCATCAGTGGTTCTCCAAAACAATTGTCCTCCATTATTCATCCTTTCATCAGAGGTTGGCACGTGGTTAGTTTTTAGCCATCAGATCATTATAACCGCTGCCACATAAGCATTCATTTTTTCCCTAAATAAAACCCTGATCAAAACCCAAACAGGGGCTCACACTGTTGAATTGAATTCCAAAAAAAATTCTCTTCTCAAAGCAGTTTCCCACTCTTCACTCCAAAATCATTCATCGATCTTCTTCATCAAAATGATGAAATCAAAATCGAAATCAAAATCATCTTCTTCCTATGCTTCCAAAGACGCCACTCAAATGGCCGCTGAACCCATCGAAATACCATACAAAGCCCCTCACAACTACTTGGGTATACTCACAAAGCCCACCACCACCAACATCTTCAACGCCATCATCGACACATTATCTGCATCAAAGTACAAAACTTTGCTAACAGCAGATGCTCCAATTTACCAACAAACCCAGAGGGAGTTCTGGAAAAAAATGCTACCCTTGATAAACAAGGAGACATTGTCACAGCCATCAACTCCTCGATACAGGGTAAAGCAGTTCAAATTTCTCCACAATCCATTTTAGAAGTCTTCAAACTCGATGATCAGAAAGGTAAAACTTCTTTCTCTAAAACCGAGTTGAAAAATGATTTCTTGAATAGGGGGTATGCAGAACAACCAAAAAGAGATACCTTACAAAAAGGTTATTTCCCTTCTGCACCTAGGTTTTTATTTCACACTCTTTTGATGTATGTTTCTAATAAAACAACTGCTTTTAACGAAATACCATCAAAGATCCAATGCCTGGGATATGCTATTTTAAATAATGAAAATTTTGATTATTCCCAGGTGATCTTTGATGATTTGGTAAAAAATGTTGATAGCAAAGCATTTCTGCTTTTTCCAAGGTTTCTAAGCTACTATTTTGAACAGAAATTTGGAAAAGAAAATGAAAATTTGCTCAAACAAGGTACCTATTTTCAAATAAATGGTTTGACACCTGAAACATTCTCTAGAATGTTAACACCTTCAAAAACAAAAGCAGAGATGCCTGAGCAGAATTTAGCAGC
Source organism: Helianthus tuberosus (assembly GCA_030545235.1). Lineage (NCBI taxonomy): Eukaryota > Viridiplantae > Streptophyta > Magnoliopsida > Asterales > Asteraceae > Helianthus > Helianthus tuberosus. Next base: position 45,731,911 of record CM060414.1, on the reverse strand, counting down.
TACCACTGCTCCTCAGGTATCAGCTGCTGAGCCCACTGCTCCAGGTGATCATAGCAGCACAACCACTGCTTTGTAACCCACACCTGCCATTACCAAAAAGACCAAAAAGAAAACACCCAGAAAGCCCTCCAAACCCAAAACAAAGGCAACTCTGGAAGATGAGATCCCAGAGCAACTGCCAGTGATAACACAAATGTCACTTACAACCACTGTTGCTACTTCCTCACAGCAGATGGAAGAAAGATCTCCACCATTGCCTCAAACTCCTCCTGCATCCTCACAAAAGGATCAGGTTGTAAGCACAGGGACCCCACATTATGAAGCTCTGGATCCGATTGGTTCCATCTTCCTCAGTCCTGATCCCAAGGACATGTCTCTTTCAACACCCATACCCTCACCAATCACATTACCACAATCCATAATACCTTTGTTGCATGCAGTTGCTATAGCTCAGACATAAACCAGTTCCTCTCTATCACCTATCACTGAGAGTATACTCCCACAAGTGACTGGGTCTGATGTTACTATCTCTGCTATCCCAGCAACAAATGAGGAGGTTACACCCCTTGAGTTACAAGTAACTCTTGGTGGTAGTTCAAGTGGAGCAGCAACTACAAGTGATGGATCAATAGATCTACATTTGGACAGTTGTTTCATTAGTAAGACTCCCTTGAAGGAAATTTCTTCTATAGCACCTCTGGTAACCACCAGTGAGTTTGTTTTGACCACTGGTACCATCGAAAGGTTATCAAGTGCTGAAGAAAGAAGTCCCCAGTACCAAGAACAAGGGGCATCAATGAATGATTTATGGGCTTCATGTCCTAAGTCACACATTGGTACAACCACTGCTGGTGGGGAAACAGATGATTCCATTAAATTGGATGATGATTCAAAATATCAGGAATTGACGGGGAGAGTTGAAAAACTTGAAACTTTAGTTGCTGAAATAAAGGATATGGTGCAACAGCTGTTAAAAGCTCAAAAAGCACAATCCGCTGCTGCTCCAGCTCAAGCACCTGCACAACCTGCACCTGCTGCAAATGAGCTATGGAATGTATTTCAAACCCTGCTTGAAAAACAAAAACAAGTGGCTGATCAGCAGCATGCAATACATGTACAAATGCTGACAAACATGGTGGAGTCAAGATTTAAAGATACTGAAGCAGACATCAAAGCTATCAAGGATCATATACAAAGCACCATTGGAAAAGTTCCTTCCACTATTCTCTTCATGAATAACCCCTTGCCAGATAATGCCAAAAAGGGGGAGAAGATAAAGTTGAAAAAGAAGGGAATAGAAGATGGCCTGTATGTTGAACTAGAACAAGAAAAACAGACATCTAAACCACCTTCCAAAGATTCCAAACCCCAAACCACAAAATCTCAAACTTCCATCCAAACAATTGATATGTCAGTGGTTACAAAAACTGCTAGCCAAACAGCTGCCATCTCTTCACCACACACCACCATAACCACTGCCCTACCACCATCATCATCTATAATTACATCACCACCACCAAAACCAACATCACCACCATCGCCTCCTGCCAAAAAGCAGAAGACAGCAGATGATACAACATCTGTTGTAATGACAACAGTGGTTGAAACACCAGTTGTTTCAACACCTGTTAGTCAGACACTTTTCACCACTCAAACCACCACCACTGATCCACCCAAGACATCATCAGCCTTTCCTACAACAAAAAGGAGAAGGTTTTTCATTCCTGATGATGATTCTCCATCACCACCAAAAACAACTTCACCACTTTCAACCCCTGCTCAAAAGCAGAAGACATCTACTGACACATCAGTAGTTGTAATGACAACAGAGGTTGAAACACCAGTTGTTTCAACAACTGTTAGTCAGCCACCATCCACCACTACCATCACTTCACTTCAAACCATCTTCACTCCAATAAAAAAATCACCCAAAAGTACTCCTTCACTGGTAAAAATTTACACCAGAAAAAGAGAAACAACTCAGGCAGGTGATGACAAATATGATCCTATTGCTGCAAAATATCCACTGGAACCTGAATTGAAAGGATTAAAAATGATCCAAGAAAGAAGAAGACAGCTCCAAACTGGAGCAAATACAAAAAGTTCATTGCTGATCTTACTTCTGAATACAAAAGAAAGAAACAAGAGCTGGTGGATGCTAAGGTGGATACTGCTGAAGCCATAGCAAAATGGACAAACCAGTATACCGATGAGGCTTATGAAAGGCTTAAGAAAAGGAGGATAACAGTCTCAGACACTCCAAAGAAGCCTAACTACAAAAAGCTAGAATAGCAGATTAGTGCTCTTAAACCACTGATCACATCAGCAGATAACCCTGTCCTTGTGAAAAACCAAGAAAAAGAAAAAATGTTGACCAGTGAAGAAGCAAAAGAAAAGGAAGCTGAGTACTTTACAGAAGCCATCAAGAAAATGGATCTAAAAGAAGATAGCTCAGTGAAACTTCAAAACCTTGTCAAAAAGGTATTAACCAAACCTGCATCACCTAACACTGCAGCAGATATCTCAGACATTGAGCTAGATCAACAAAAGAGACAAGAACAGATTGACAAAGAAGTTGCAGAAGACATAGCTGCAGCAAATGAAGTCATAGAAAAGGCTTTTAAACAAATGTCTGAAGCTCAGGATACTGCTCTACAAATCTTTACAAGGCCAAAATCTCCCAGCTCATCAGTAAATAAATCTCTCCCAAGAAACCCATTGGGTTCAAAAATACTAAAGTGGCTCTCTTATCAAAAGACCCATGTATTGACCCTGATCAAATCCAATGGTGAAATGAAGTACATATCAAGTAAACAAGCACTAAGCCTTGGTGTTGAAGATCTACAAGATCTTGTTAAACTTTCATTGTGCAGCGATGAGGATGACTTAAGTTCCAAAGAATTTGAAGCAGAATTTAAAAGACAAGCTAGTGAACTTCTGATGAGGAATAAAGATCCAAAATAATGAAGTGTTTTAGCATTATCTGTTCCAGGGGGAGATTGTTGGGATTAAACCCTACCAGAGGAACAGATAATGAAAGCCAAAACTGGTTCACAACAGTGGATTCATAATAAGCAGTTGTTTATGCTAGACTTCTCCCTTGAAAGTGATTAGAACATCTGATGGTCCTCTATCCACTGTCCGTATACAACAGCTGCTGTTCTTCTAACTACTGATGAAGCCCTGAAGACTGCTAAGAAGAAAACACTACTGGTTAAATCTACTGATGACAAAGCACTGCCCAATCAAGGACTGATCAACCTTGAGGAAAGCACTGATGTAAAGGGAAGGCAGTAGTTTAGTGTGTCACTTGTCTTGTATAAAGTCAGTGGTTTAGATTAGCAATGTCTGTATAGCAACAGTGGTTACAGGTTGTTAGACGTCGCTTTCATGGTGACGTCAGCTGAGATGCCTCAGCGGGTTGGTTTGTCTATAAATGGAACAGTACTATGTACTACTATGTACTGTTACATTTGATCATTTTGAGTGAGTTCTTCTCCTCAATTCAATCCTTTCATCTTGTGCAACCAACCTTGGAGCATCAGGCTGAGGGGGAGTTTAGTTTGTAAGCTTGCTTTGTAATCTTTTGATTTGCTTTGTAACCTTTCGACTGATGAAAAGCATGTGTTTATCAAAACTATTTTCTTCTTTGATTGTGTTTACAAAGTTTGTGTTCATTTCCGTTGCATATCTCATTGAATCATGTTTATGAATTGATCATTTATTACAAACAAACACAATCATGAGAGCCTCCGATCCTAACACAATTACTTCTTTTGCTCATTTAGTTAATTTATTTAATAGTCAATTTTCTTGCAGCCGGAGTTTTGAGAAACTAACCAGTGATCTTTACAGGATAACTCAAGGACCTCAGGAATCCTTGAGGGATTATGTGAACAAGTTTAGTCAGGAATCCTTAGATATCCCACATCTTGATGTTGCAACAGCTGTGCAAGCCTTCAAGATGGGGTTGCAAAAGGATTCTCAATTTTATCAGGATCTTGTGATGAATCCCTGCGGAAATCTGGACGAAGCTCGTAACAGGGCTTTAAGATACATTCGGCCGGAGGATGATAAAAAGATGCAAGAGAGAATGAATTCGTCCACAACCTATGAGTCAACCAACAGGAAATCAGAATCCTCGTATAAACCATATCGCTCAAAGCCATATGGCAGAAATGATAGCAAAAAAGTGAATGTTGTTGAAGATGAGGATCCTGAGGATTATCCTGAGTTGTCTGAATATTGTTTTTCTGTAAACATACTTGAACTAATGTATGCTATCCAGGGTTTAGGAGACAAAGCAAGATGGCCCCGATAGAATCAACAAAAGGCTGATTGGAAGGACAAGTCCAAATGGTGTGCTTTCCATGAGGACTTCGGACATGTTACTAAGGATTGCATCGCTTTAAGAAAAGAAATAAGCTATCTCTTGAGTAAGGGATATCTGAAGGACCTCTTGGGAAGAAAGAAGAATAAGGCTCAGGATCCGGAGAAGGATCTTGAACGGGCAGCATCACCTCCTGCGGATGCGAAAATAATTAACTTTATTTCAGGAGGATCCGACATCTACGGCACATCATATTCTGCGGCAAAAAGACACGCGCAGGAAACCAAAGCAGAGAGGGGAGAAAAGCCGACAAGGATGTCAATCCTCACAACTGACAAAGTCATCACGTTCGATAATGATGACAGGAATACTGTCCAGGATCCCCATCATGACGCCTTAGTGATAACGTTATATGTTGCTAACCATTTTGTACGCATGATATTAGTGGATAATGGCAGCTCGGTCAACATAATTCAGCTGGAAACATTAAAGAGGATGAATGTATCTCTGATGGACATTACTTCAAAGTCCACTGTGCTCGTTGGTTTCAGTGGAGAAGCTAGGAATACCATAGGAGAAATAAAGTCGCCCATGTATATTCAAGGGGTCAACTCAATGCAGCGCTTTTGTGTCATGGACTCTTTATCCTGCTATAATATTATACTAGGTAGGCCTTGGATCCATGATATGAAAGTTGTTCCATCAACCTACCATCAATGCATCAAGATCCCTACTCCTTGGGGAGTTGTCAAGGTAGAAAGTGATCAGCAGGAAGCAAAGGAGTGTTATTCTTCTTCGATGAAATCCTCAACAAAGCCTAGTGCAACATAGCAATTAAAGATTCGAGGCCATGATATCATGGAGGCTTCAGAGCAGGATGTCAAGAAAGTGATCCTGGATCAGAATAATCCGGATATCTCGGTGCTCGTGGAAACCAATATCCCTCAGGATATTGAAGATCAATTGACTAATTTTTTGAAATGCAGGATGTCAACATTCGGGTGGAAGCACGAGGATATGACATATATTTCCAGGGATATTATAACACATAAGCTCGGTATTGACAGGTCATTCAAGCCTGTCCAACAAAAGAGAAGGAAGTTTGCTCCGGAGCGAAATGTGATCATCCAAGAGGAAGTCGAAAGACTACTAAGGAGCAAGATGATTAGGAAAGTGAAGTTTCCTAAATGGCTGGCGAATGTAGTTGTGGTGCAAAAGAAAAATGGGAAATGGAGAGTTTGTGTAGATTACACAGACTTAAACAAAGCTTGTCCCAAAGACCCATTTCCTCTTCCTCATATTGACTCAATGGTGGATCCTACTGCCGGCCATAAGATGTTAACCTTCATGGATGCATCCTCAGGATTCCAGCAGATCCAAATGGAACCTTCAGACCAGGAGGATACTGCCTTCATGATGCCAACAGGTATTTATTGCTACACTGCTATGCCCTTTGGTTTGAGAAATGCAGGTGCAACATATCAAAGATTGGTGAACATGATGTTCAAAGACAAGCTGGGGGACACTATGGAGGTGTACATTGATGACATGGTAGTAAAATCTAAAAAGGCTGAGGATCACCTCCAGGGTATCAAGGGAGCATTTGATATCCTGGATCAGTATAACATGAAGCTAAATCCTGCTAAGTGCCATTTTGGAGTGGGGGCAGGAAAGTTTCTAGGATATACGGTGACTAAAAGAGGGATAGAAGCAAGCCCGGAGCAGATTAAAGCTATCCTGGATATTAAGTTACCTTCAAATATGAAGGATGTTCAACGGTTGACAGGACGAGTGGCAGCATTGAATAGATTTATTTCAAGATCCTCAGAGAAATGCAAAGAATTTTACGATATCCTGAAGAAGAATAAGAAGTTCGAATGGGGAGCAAAGCATGCAACGGCCTTGCAGGATTTGAAGCAGTATCTTTCAACTGCACCCTTATTGATGAAGCCTGAGGATGGTGAACCATTATCCCTGTATCTTGCAGTATCAGGGAATGCAGTAAGTGATGTCCTCGTAAAGGATCATGAAGGTCATCAGTATCATGTTTATTATGTTAGTAAAAGTTTATTAGATGCCAAAACTAGGTATTCTCACTTAGAGAAACTAATATTAGCCCTAGTTATGGCGTCAACAGAACTTATACATTATTTTGAAACACATAGGATTCACGTTAAAACCAACTATCCTGTTAAAAATGTGCTTAGGAAACCCGAGATGTCAGGTAGGATGGCTAAATGGTCAGTGAAATTAAGTGCCTTTGATCTAGTATATGAACCTAGAAATGCCATAAAGTCTCAGGCTTTAGCTGACTTTATGGCTGATTTCAGTAGTGATATTCAAAACGAAGTAGACCTAGAAGTACAACAGCTAGGAGAAAACCTAGAATCCTGGACGTTATATACTGATGGTGCATCTAATGTAAGAGGTGTAGGTTTGGGTATACTACTAAAATCGCCACAGGGGGACATATTACCCCAGGCTATTAGATGTGAGTTTCCTGCCACTAATAATGAGGCAGAATATGAAGCTTTAATTGCAGGACTAGAATTGGCTAAAAGTATGAATATCAAGAGTTTGCAAGTATATGTTGATTCTTTGTTAATTACTAATCATTTTAATGGAACCTATGCAGTTAAAGGTGAGAAGTTAATCGAGTATCTCAAAATTTTCAAAAAATTAGCAGGATATTTCGATATTTTTACACTTGAACAGGTACCAAAAGAGGATAATGCTGAAGCTGATGCCTTGGCAAATCTAGGATCATCAGTCAGGATACCGGAAGGAACCCGAATACCAATATTACATATCCTATATCCTGCGACGGATCCTCAGGATAAGGAAGTAGTAAGTGTTCAGGATCCTGATGATGAGTAGGAGCTAAAAAAGGAAGGTGGGCAGAAGAACTACCCTTTGTTTTGTGGGCTGATAGGACGACGGTGAAAAGTGCAACTGCCCAAACCCCGTTTTCCTTGGTGTTTGGAGCAGAAGCGGTGATCCCGACAGAAATGGTAATACCTACAACGAGATCCAACCTCCGGGATCTTGAGCAGAATCCTGAAGTCCTATGCCAGGAATTGGATACTATTGATGAAACAAGAGACGCAACAAGACTAAGGATGGCGGCATATCAACAGAGGATATCTAAAGAATATAAAAAGAATATAAGGACTAGAAGGTTCCAGGTTGGAAATTGGGTATTGAGGAAGGCTTTTCAGAATACTACTAATCCTGCTGATGGAAAGTTGGCTCCAAAATGGGAAGGACCCTATGAGATTGAATCAGAATCAGGAAAAGGAGCATACCGACTCAAGAATATGGAGGGGGAATGCTACCAAGATCCGGGAATGCTATACATCTAAAGCTCTATTTCAAGTGAGTTTAGAATTTAAATTCTAACTCAGAATGGTATGGATTCTATCTCTTTTAATATGTTTTAATATTATTTATTGTTTTGAACCCATTACTGACTTAAGCATCGGGGGGTGTTATCCAGGCTAACACCCACCTTAGCTTACAGTTGTTTTGCAGTATATGCTTCGGGATATAGCTCCAGGATATTCATTCAGGATACTTCAAAAGATTAGAGGATTGGCCCCCTCTCTCACGTTTAAGGGATCCTGATCCCTTCACAGGTTTAAAGGTATTCACCTTTCTTTCGAATCGGGTTTAAACACCCCGCCTGGAGCGCAAGTTATCCAGGGATAGTTCAAGATAGCGGGACCAGTCCATGTAAAAGTGGCTGACAATTTCGTTATTGTTGGCTATATCCTGGATCCTAAAGGTAAATGAGGATTGATCACCCTCTCTTACGAAAGGGTATTTTCATACTCTCTAAGGTTTAAAGGTTATCACCTTTCTAAGTCTTGGAGTTTATACACTCCCGCCTGTAGCGCATGAAAATATGGGATTTTCCCCAGGATACTTATGGGATTTTCTCCAAGATACTAAGGATTTATCTCCAGTATGTTTTTGGGTTTTACCCTAGTAACACAAGAACTGTCCAAACAGTTAGAACTTGAATTCAAAAAAAAAATTCTAAGCGTCCAAAGACTTTATGCACATGGGACATTCCTCCTAAGGCGATTATGTAAGGCTCAAGGAGTCAAACTCAAACCTAGTGTACTAGGTATCTCGGACTGGGGACATCTTAGTTGAAGAAGTTGCAAAAGGATTGAAGTTCGATACTAGGGTTACACTCTATTCCTGGTATGATCTTTCCCGTTGGTGCATACGTCTGTCGACTTCGTCTTGTATCGAGTTTTGCATTACTCAGGGCACGGAGTTCAAGAAATCAAGTGAAATGGCTAATTCCGCTTGAAGAGATCAGCAATGTAATTCCGCTTGAAGCTGCTGTTTTCGCTTGAATGGTAATTTCGTTTGTAATGTGATTCCGCTTGAGTCATGTTCAAGCGGAATTAGGAAGTCTATATATATGTGTGATCTCGTTTCATTTGAAACGGAATTAGCAAGAGTGTTTCCGACGGCGAAGCTCTGTCGAAGTGTCTACTGACTTGTAATTGTTATTAGATCAATACAAAGATAATTAAAAGTGATATTCTAGCTGAATCCAACTCAATATGTCTGTTTCCGCCTTTCATATTGAGTAGAAAGCCTCTGGTTGACTCGTTTCGGGTCTGCACACGATCCTACATGTGGTATCAGAGCTCAGGTGGAGGAGTTCTGCAGATTTCAGCTTGATTTCATTGTGTTTTCTTACTTCTACACCTTCTTTTCTAAATTGAACAAGTTTTAACGGTTAAAATGGCCTGAATTTTTCACAACATAAGCGTAATCCTGTTTTAACAAACCCTTGAGAATATTAGATCAAAATTCAAAGAAAAAGTGACAAAAATGGACCAAATAGTTAATTCCGTTTGAACGAGTACCCTAATTCCGCTTGAAAATTTGAAACAAAATCAGTGATTCCGCTTGAAAACCTATTTCCGTTTGGTGATTTCGCTTCAAATTGGTAATTCCGCTTGAAAGTTTCAAGTGAAATTAGTTATTTCATTTCAAGTTGTTGATTCCGTTTGAAACTGTTTGAGTTTTAATTCCGCTTGAAGTTGTTGTTTCAGGTGATTTCGCTTGAGTTGTAATTTCGCTTGAAAGACCTTATTCCGTTTGAAAGCTACTGTTTTGTGAAAAAGTTTACCGAATCATGGAAGAAGAGTTCTATAACGCGTTTGCTACATCTCCGACTACTCCGCCTACCATTGCTCATAACATGAACTTGGAAAATGAAACTGGAACTTTACAAAAACCCCCGAAACTTATGGGAATTAAGGAGTACCATGGTTGGAAAAATCGTTTTGAGAATTGGGTTTGTTGGTGCATGTTTGTGACAACAGCTTAGATTTGGTCTTTGGATATCTTGTAATTAGATAAACGATAAACAGTTAGCGGGTTTAGCTTTGTATTAGTGAGTTGTAATGTTTGGGCTAACCAAACCCACTAGATTGGGTGATGGGGAGCGAATTGGGCTTACACCAATTCGCAGCCCAAGAGGTTTTGATCCTAGCCCAAGTAGCAGACCTTATGTTATATAAACAGGGTTATGCTTTAGGGTTTAGGTTAAGGGGACCTACAGGGTTCAGGCAAACCATCTGAGCGCTTGGGAAAGCATTGAAACCAAATATGTTAGACCACAGACAGCGTTGAATGTTGATAAAATTATCTCAGAATTTTCAGACAATGAGAGAGATAGTTATAAAGGAGAAAAAATGATGATTAGTCTTCTACAACAAGCTGTCAAAGAGGATATATTTGTGTTGCTTCAGCATGATGGTAGTGCTTTTTCAATATGGGAGGCACTTAAGAAGAAATTCGAAGGAAGTACGAAAATGATCAACAGCAAAAAATCATTACTGAAGAAAGAATTTGAGTTGTTTACAAGTATGCCAGGTGAATCTACAAAGACTCTCATTGAGAGATATTGTCATCTTATGCGTACCACGTCTCAGTTGAAAATTACTAAAACTCCAGCAGAATGGGTTGAGAAGTTAGTTGATGCTTTACCTCAGAAAGAATGGGGTACATATCTCATGATCTTAAAGAATACAGTAGAGTTTAGTAGATTATCAATTGCACAATTCATTGAGAAGCTTGAGGGACAAGATCTTGAACAGCAGAAAATTGCAAGAATGAATAATTCAAATGTTCAACAAGACATCAATCTATATTACAAAGGAAATGTTGAGAAGTTTGAAGCAAGTCCAAAGATCCAAACCGCTTTTAGTGCAGGAAATTCATCTGGATCAGTCAGTCAAAGTTCAATCAACACTAGTGGATTTTCAAATGTTAATCCTCCAAGTGTTCAAAATGAAAATGTTGGAACTGGACATATGATTCAGTGCAATGTTGCATTACATCTTCAAAATGGTCAGAATTTTTCTAAAGAAGTTGTTAAAAGTCATATGGCATTACTGGTTACTGCTTTGGAATCGTATGAAGGATTGATTGCTGGAAGAATTGGTAATCCTATGCTAACCAAGGAAGATTATGACCAGATTGATGCAGAGGAATTGGAGCTTATGGATATCAAATGGCGCTTAGCTAGTGTCTTGAGAAGAGCTGAAAAGTTCAAAATGATTACAGGAAGAAATGATTTCTTGGATGCACATGTTTCTACTTTGGGTTTTAATAAATCTAAAGTTACTTGTTTTCGATGCAGGGAGAAAGGTCATTTCAAAAGAGAATGCAAAAATCAAGAAGCAAATGGAGCAAAAATCCGTTTGGTGGTCATGATTACTATCGAAAAGCCATATATCAACAAATTGCTCATCAACCGCATCAACAAAAAGATTCACAAACTGCTCAAGGGAAAATGATCGAAGATGCAAATAAGAAAGCTTATTATGGAATCATTGATCAAGATGATGAGAAAATGGCTCCAGGATTCAGCTGGGATAAGTTTGTAGATGAGAATAGGGAGTTTAAAGCTTTCATTGCTCAAATTGTTCAAAAGACAGAATTGATGAAAGAATGGATAGCAGTGTTATCTGATGAAGAAGAAAGTCAAGATGAAGAATCTGTTTCTTCTAAAAATAGTTCAACAGATACTAGTGATGATGATGAAGAAGTTGAACAGATAAACATTGGAAAAACTCATTTATCTTCTGACAGTTTTGAATTTTATTTTGCAGAAAAATTGAAGAAACTTAAAGAGAGAAAAGCTGCAAAAGAAACGAAAGAAGTTAAGGTTGTTGAGAAGATTGTTGAAGTGGAAAAGGTAGTTGAAGTCGAGAAGATTGTGGAGATTGAAAAGATTGTTGAAGTCACAAAACCTTGTCTTACATGTTTGGAACCTTGCAAACAATGTGAAAATAAAGATGAAAAACTCATTTATCTTCTGACAGTTTTGAATTTTATTTTGCAGAAAAATTGAAGAAACTTAAAGAGAGAAAAGCTGCAAAAGAAACGAAAGAAGTTAAGGTTGTTGAGAAGATTGTTGAAGTGGAAAAGGTAGTTGAAGTCGAGAAGATTGTGGAGATTGAAAAGATTGTTGAAGTCACAAAACCTTGTCTTACATGTTTGGAACCTTGCAAACAATGTGAAAATAAAGATGAAAAACTCATTTATCTTCTGACAGTTTTGAATTTTATTTTGCAGAAAAATTGAAGAAACTTAAAGAGAGAAAAGCTGCAAAAGAAACGAAAGAAGTTAAGGTTGTTGAGAAGATTGTTGAAGTGGAAAAGGTAGTTGAAGTCGAGAAGATTGTGGAGATTGAAAAGATTGTTGAAGTCACAAAACCTTGTCTTACATGTTTGGAACCTTGCAAACAATGTGAAGACAAAGATGAAAGGTTTAGTGAGCTTGAAAAGTTGAAAGAGAAGTTGTTGTTTGATGTCAAGAATGTGAAAGAGTCATACGATATATTAAACAAAACTGTAAATAGTTTGCAGAAGACAAACTCTGAAAGAGAAGATGCTTTGACAATGATGAATGCAACAATGATGTCCAAACAAAAGGAGATCAATTACTACATTGAAGAGTGTGCTAAGTTGAAGCAGGAGTTGGAAATTGAAAAAGTTGAAAATGAAAGAATCAGACGATTACTGAAAAGTTATTCAAGTTCTGATTACTTAATTGACAGAATTTATCCAACTGTTGCAGGTTTTGCAGTGTTTGAAGACAAGAAGCCGAAGAAAAAGGATACTGATAAGAAACAGAGTGTTTGTTATAACAAGTGTCCGCCTCCAATTTGGGAAGGGTATTCGTCTAGAAAACCGAATGAGGAACAAGTAAAAAAGGCAGTCAATATAAAGTTGGAGTCCGAGATAACCGATGTATTACCAGACAATATTGACATCACATTCACAGCGTCCGACATAGATCATGAGTCTGAGTTAATAAAAAGGATGGTCGATCAGGTGTTAGATAAGGATGAGGAGTCCGAGTCAATGTCCGAGTCCAGAAATTCAAGTTCGTCGGTCAGGAGTTCAAAGTCGTCGGGAAAACGGGTGTATAGTAAAGAATTTTTGTTGTCAAAATCTAATTTGAATGACGAAACATTTGAAGTTGCATATACTTTGAATGATTCTGACAAATTATATTTTGATAAAGAATTTCCAATGAGAGGTGTTAAACCAGAAATGATAAATTTTTTTTCAAACTAACATAAATTAATATTTCTGAAATAATAGATGAAAATCTTTCTGAAAAACCAAGTCCTCACACCTCAAGAGTTCAACAACGTTTAAACAAGAAAAATGGTTACAGTTCTGGTTCAGGTTATCGAAAGAAACCAACCCATAACAGTAATTACAAAAAGAAAGGATTAGGTTTTATTCCACCAGAAAATTATAAAAATGAGAAAATTTCTAAAAATACAAAATTTGTGTCAGGTATTTCTATTGAGGATGAAAAGAAGAGTTCATTATGGAGACAGTCAAATCAGGAATTTCTTGCTGAAAAGAAGAAAACTGAAGCTCATCAGAGAAAAGAGACTAGAACCTGTTACAGGTGTCAAGAAGTTGGTCGCATAGCTTGGAACTGTCCTAAAGCAACTAACACAAAATAGGGAGTCTTAGAAAAACTCAAAGAAATAGTTGTTGATGAAACTGAACCACCAATTGAAAATTTTTAAGTATTTAAAAACTCTACATATGAAGTTGGTGAGTGTTCGAAAAGGTTTTACAAGAAATGGGGAAATCTTGACAACCAAGCATGGGTTGTTAAGAAATCAGATGTAAAATCCGGCGATGAATCTGATTCCACAAAATCAGAGGAGCCATATGAGGTAAAAGAAGAAAACTCACTTCCTCCAATGGATAATGAGAACTTTCCACCATTGAGGACTGAAAATTTTAAACAAAAGGTTGGAAAGGTTGAGATCTCGAATCAATTCTATTATGAGAAGAAAGAATTTGATATCGAGAAAGCATTTAATGGAAATGTTAAAAAGATTTTTGGGACAATGGTCGAGGGAAAGGCCAAAGGGGTAAAAGAATTTTACGAATCAAAGAAGGCAACTTACAGCCCAACTCCTAGTGAAGTTGAGAAAGTCACACCCAAGGAAGGTCAGGCTTGGGTGTCCATATTATTTGTTTGAAAAATCTGACTTGCCGGAGCTCCCAGGTTGGTAAGAGTGGAGCAGGTATCGGCATTTTTCTTGAGAAATTCACTTCGGTGATATTTCAACTTATAAGTGGTAAATCAGGGACATTAAGTTGTACTTGATTTTCTACAAGTGATATTGTTGATAATATCTAAGATTGTTAAATTTTTCAAGTGATATTGAGAAAAACAAAGTGATGAGTTATACCCCTAACCTACAAGTGGTAAAATCAACAAAACTTATTTTCTGGAAAAATCATTTTGATTAAAACAAACTTAAGTGTTTTGAAATCATAATGAGAAAATAGTTTGTTGTAAGGGGGGGGGGGGGGGTTCTGATTGTTTATGCCAAGTGGATGGCGATTTGAAGTGATTCGATATCAGTTGTCACTTTACTTGTATAGTTTGTTTTAAAATTTCCTTTAATTGTGTTTGAATTTTAGGGGGAGTAAAGACATTTCAGAAAATCCAAAAACATTTGAAAATTTGAAAAAGACAAAAACATGATAAAATTTACAAAACGAGTTTTGGTGTCAAAAAGAGGAAATGATAGTACATCAATAGACAGTTACAGTATGCTAAAGAAATGTAATGATTAAATAGCGTTAAACGATCTCACTGATGATATGCCGATAGGTTTTTACACATTTAGTAAGCTTTTTCGGGATATAAACTTAAATTCAAACTTGCTTATTTCGTGGGGAACAATACTTGGATATATAGGTAACCCCTGAAATCTCGTTTGAAAGGTCCCTCTTTCTGAGATACTAGGTCTTTATGCTCAGTGATATCTGGGGTATTATCCCAGGACTTCTGATTTTGCGAAAGCAATGGCCTAGTCCCCGGAGAATACTTTACGCTTGCTTGAAATAAAAGCCTGCCCTCAGCATAAAAAATGATAAAACATTGCAAAATGCATATCATGTGTTGTTGTAAAAAAGATCCTCTAAAGGGGACCCACCAAAAGTCGAAACTGTCATCTCTCTGCTGAACGGAAGTTCTGACCTGAGCTCTCACGGTCTTCGCATTTAACCCCTTACAGATATCATCTGTGGTATACTCACCTATAAGACTGAATATTGGGATCTGGATACGGGAGTATATTCAAGAGGTGGGACACATGAATGAGTTTAAGTCCTTAATACACCTAATTCATATCTTGAATCAGTTGAAGTTTGTGTGAAAATTTAAGTGGATCAGTATATCGGAAATCTAAGTGAATTGTTTAATTCTTAATGAGTAACTAAGCTCAACGGTACTTGTGACTTGTAAAAAACTGATATGATCCTCTTACACAAATTCACAAAAATAGTGTCTATTTATATTTCTTTACTGCATTTCACTTCATTTAAAAAATCCAAAAAGATTTTAGTGTGTTTTAGCATAAATTTTTGAAAAATCCAAAAAGATTTTCGACAACTGATGTTGGAGAACTGTTTTTCAAAATTCCAAGTGCTAAACATGATGAGCATGTGGTGAGGGGGAGTTTGTGTTTAAATGAGAATTTTTTTTTTAATATCTTCTACAAGTGGTTCATCAGTTTTTAACATTGTTATATCATTCTGGATAAATTTGAAAGGAAGCCTGGATATACAAATTTGTAAAATGTTAAATTTGTGAAATTTGTGAAATTTATTGTGAGGTAGAGGATGTGCAGGATAGCCTGGATTCTGAAATCTGAGTATAGAGCCAGGACACAATCCTGATCCTGTGAAAGCCAGATTGAGATCAACATCCGAGGGTAGATTGTTTGTTCGAGAGGAGTCTGTTGATGCTGAAGAGGAGAAGAATGAGATAAAGTTTGAGGATGCTTACACTGTCAGATACTTTAAAGAAGCCTGAAGACTGAAGACGTTGAAGACTCGACACTTAAGACTCGTCAACATCCGAGGGGGAGTCTGTTGGTGCATACGTCTGTCGACTTCGTCTTGTATCGAGTTTTGCATTGCTTAGGGCACGGAGTTCAAGAAATAAAGTGAAATGGCTAATTCCGCTTGAAGAGATCAGCAATGTAATTCCGCTTGAAGCTGCTGTTTTCGCTTGAATGGTAATTTCGTTTGTAATGTGATTCCGCTTGAGTCATGTTCAAGCGGAATTAGGAAGTCTATATATATGTGTGATCTCATTTCATTTGAAACGGAATTAGCAAGAGTGTTTCCGACGGTGAAGCTCTGTCGAAGTGTCTACTGACTTGTAATTGTTATTAGATCAATACAAAAACAGTTAAAAGTGATATTCTAGCTGAATCCAACTCAATATGTATGTTTCTGCCTTTCATATTGAGTAGAAAGCCTTTGATTGACTCGTTTCGGGTCTGCACACGATCCTACATTTCCTTTGTGAACCTTACATAAGTTGTTTAAACTTTTGAAACTGTGTTTAAGGCTCAAATATCCTGATAAGGATATATCTTTAGGATATGTTCTCAAAATGTGTTTTCGGGATACGTTTCAGGATATTTGATTGGGATATTTGGGAAATAATACTTGGGTTGAAGATTAGTACTCTGGTCAAACAAGTGTTATCAAGACGGCTTTTGAAAAGTAAACTGTCTTTTATTCTTCAGAGACTTTGTCTAAATTGTTTGGGTTTTGAGAAGTCCTATTTGACGAAAGTCTTCGTAGGATATCACTGAGTATATTGATCAGGGTATTTTCAAAAAATAATTGTGCTAATTTTGCAAAACTAAAATCTAAACTAAGTAATGCATGACAAAAAACTAAAAGGCAACAGCGCATAAGCTAAAAGAAGGCGGTATTATTTAAAATAGGCGATACTAGTCGATAACCAAAGGCTTCATCCTAAAACCTAGGACCCATCCACCTTTGGTTATCAAATTGTTTTAATTCACGGAAAGAAAATTGTTCAAAGGACAAAAAAATAAAATTGTTCAAACAAACGTAAATCTCAAATTTAAGGGAAATAAGTTTTAGGAGGCAGCGCCTTCTTCGTTCATGGCATTTTTGACAGCATCCGTTTCAGGATCAGCTTGAGTGTCCCTCTCAGCATCAGTTGGTTTTTCAACCGCCTTGGAAGATCCTTCAGCTGCAGGTTTAACAGGATTGCTGTCGAGACTCCTTAGCTTTGTCTCCCAGGCATTGACATCCCAAGAAGGGCATTCGAAGCCCAGTGCCTTAGCTTCGTCGGCCATCTTTAACCTGGCCTGAAGAAGCGAAGTAACAACAGAACTTTTAAGGCCTTCCCGGTAGCTGATCATATCCCGTTCATGTTGAGCATGGGCAGTGTCAAGATCTTCTTGGGCCTCAAGAGCGACTTTTTTGAGGGTGGCCTGGTGTTCTTGGGTCATAGCCCTAAACTTGTCCTCGTAATGCCGAGATTTGGCGGCTGCAATCATGCCCTGGTCGGAGATGGTGACCTCGGCTTTCTTCAACTTGGACTCGAGCGTTTTGTTGAGCCCACAGGATTTCTGGTATAAATGAACCAGACGTTCGAGACCCTGCAAAATAAGAGACCAGGTATTAGTCTTAAATAAACATTTATAACCAGCATATGGTGCATGATATAGCTCAAGGATACTAACCTGGTTGAGAAAAGAAGTCATGAATCCGCTTGCCTCAATGAACCCATGATTCTCATAGGGGAACGTATCAGAGATGGCATGTGAGTTAGTCTCTTTCCTTTAGCGAGAACTTGAACTCCGGGGCATAGTAGCTGGAGAAGGCTTGGGAATGATGATGGCTTTGGAGCTGCTGGGTTTGGATGAGGCCGTGGCCTTGGGACTGGGCTCCTTCTTGACCTGGACGTGATCGGAATAACTGTCCAGCTCATCAAGGTCGAAAACCTCAGGGATCTTGGCTGGTGCTGCATAAAGGAAAAAGTCTACATCCTTATTACTCTTCATTATATTACATTAATCAGTCATTTACGAAGTAATTCTTACCAGACATTTCAGATGATGAATATTGGCTGGAACTGGGGGTGTGTGTAGTAAAACTCCTGTCACTTGTAGGTAACTGGTAAACTGCCTCGATTCTTTTTTTAGATTCCGCAGTAGGAGGAGCTACTTCCTTAAAGTTCACTGCAAAAAGATCAAATAAGAAGATATTAGCACCGGATAAAAGTTTAGAAGCATCTGCAGAGATTCTTGACCCTACCGGTGGTTAACCACTCCACCGGAAGACTAGCACCCTCATAGATGGAGTCTCGTTTGACGAAGAAGAACTTGCGTTGCCATCCATCCTCATTTTTGGTGGCTTTGAGTATAAGGGGTTTGCTGGAAGTTGAAAAGAGCAAGAACCGACTGGAACCGTGTGATCGGAGGCAGTAAGCAATCGGCATATCCTCGATGCAGAGATCGGGACAGTGAAGGTTTTTGATTTGGTTGAGCACAATCAATACTCTCCAGACCATGGGCATGGTTTGGGCAAAGGAAATACCAGTAGTTCGGAAGAGTTGCATCATGAACTCAGGAAATGGATACCGAAGACCTAGCGAGAAAGGGTATGCCGGAAAACAGACCCAATCGGCAGAAGAAACATCTGATCGGATTAATCGATCAAATGGTCTGAAAATCGTGCCGTCGGGGAAAGCGCCGGAGGCTCTCAACGCTGCAATGTCTGCGTTATCAAAAGCGCAGATCTCCTTCTGGGGATTTTTGAGAAGGTTTTGCTGAACGAAGGATTCCGACGATTCACCAGTTTGAGAGTGGACTCTAGTGGCCATTAGAGGAAAAATAAAATTAGCAGAAAATGAGGAAGGGATGAGTGATTACCTGGGGATTCTGTTGATGATATCTGGTTCTCGAACAAGAAGAGAGAAGATATAGGGGCGTAATGGATGTCCATCGAGTGAAAAGCGCGTTGGAAGTTACATAGTGCTATCTTGACCGTCATTTCGTTTTAATTGCCTCGGTTTACGAGATAAGGTTTTAAAATATATCCGTTGGATTGGTATACCAACAGATATATTTGGGGACAATTGTTATGGGCCATTTTCTGAACATATATCCTGGCTAATATTCTGGCTTTGATTGTTTATTTGTGATCAGGATACCAGATCAGGATATTGGTGACATCTTGGTACGATATCCTGGTATTAATTGATTTAACCATGTGCAGATTAGGAGGTGTAAGTCTCCAACATTCAAGAAGACTTCTTCCCCCCAAGACTCGGCAAATCAGTTAGATTGAAGACGTTGAACCCGAAAGACCAGGACTGCAACGTTCGTTTGTGGAATATTCGAAGCATCCCGGCTTAATAGGATAGTTAGTTATTTTCATTTTACTATAAACAGATTGATTGGATCAGATTAAGGCACACACCAATACACACACTTTTACTCTCCAGTTGCAAACAATCACTACACACAAACACTTGTACTCGAATTACATTGTAACACCTAGTTGATCCGCATCATATCCTGCACTATATCCTGATATTAGAAGTAATAGAAGAACAGGGCAGTTGCGATTGTCAGCTCCTGAGGTTTTGTGCCGGCGATCTAGATTGATCAAGGGCTTTCCTCGTATATCCTGTGTCATCCTTTACATTTTTGCTCATTGTTTGATCGTAGATATAGCTCTATATCCTGAGCCGTATCCTGAAACTGTTTTTTGCAAATAACTTAACTAGCATATTTTCAACGAACATTTCTAGCACACTACCTCACTTAACTAATTTGATCACTTAATTGCTTCGGTAATTTTTGACCAAAACAGTCCCATTCCAAGGTATACCCCCGCGACCAAGGTAAGCACAACGGTTCATCATAGCAGGTGAGTATACTGAGTCCATACTTTGCTTTTACAACGCCAGACTTTATGGTGAATAGGTCAGTACTTCCGTACAACAGTGTGACCAGAGAAGTCTGACGAGGGATGGGCAGATACCTTTAACAGTACGAATTTGGCTTTTTTAAGCTTACGGAATTCTCTTTTAGAGATTTTCTTCCGTTTTCAGGTTTTGGCCCTTTTAGTGGCTCTTTTTCAAGATATCCTGACTGTGCCCAGGTCTGCATATAATCTGGTTGCAACAGAGGGGAAGTCCTGATATCCTGGATGACTCATCAGTATAAAGACCCGAAACCAGATGTTGGCTATCTATCAACACAGGATTTAAGACCATGAAATCATACACCGTTGGTCTGTTACCCACGAGATATCCAGTCCATTAGGTTTATATCACTTGGTATCTTTTATCCTTTTGAGCGTTAGACCTATCAATACATCGTAGTGGATCCTAGTCTTTTCAGCTTTGAAACCTTACATGTGTTAATGAAATTCTTTAGCACGAAAATTTATTTCACTTCCCATAAAGAAATGTCGTCTTTACATCCATTTGATAGACTGTAAATCCCATACAGGATGCATATGCCAAGAAATTACGAATGGCTTCAAGACGCGCTACTGGAGCATACACTTCATCATAATCTAAACCCTTGACCTGACTGAAGCCTTGGACTACTAATCTGGCCTTGTTCCTTACGATCACTCCAGAATCATCTTGCTTGTTACGAAATACCCATTGTGTGCCAAGAGCTCGTTTTCCTTGAGGCAGTTTTTCAAGCTTCCATGCCCCAAGCCTTTCGAACTGATTGAGCTCTTTATGCATTGCATCAACCCATCCGGGTTCCTGGAAAGCGACATTAATGTTTTTAGGCTCAATCTGTGATATGAAGCAAAAGTATAAACATGAGTTGATGTCTCCAAATTTGCTACGGGTCTGAACACCAGCAGATAGTGGGCCAATGATATTTGTGATTGGGTGACTTTTCTGAACACGCTGTGGAATTGCTATTGCAGGGACTTGCAAGTTTGGTTGTAAATTTGAAAAGCTTCTTGATGCTATTCCAGATGGCTCCCCCTCATTTGGTGCAGCGGTGTTAATCACTCGAGGATCTACAGTGCAATCTGATGGAATTGCATCTTGAAACAGAGAAGCTCCTTGAACGTTTGACGGTCCAGCGGAGACTTTAGTGTTATTAGCTTCACCATCAGGGATAGCTGCCGAAAGTTCAGGATTCGGTTCCTGAGTAGTGGAGGAGTGAAGTTGTGCTGTAGTATCCTTGTCAAATCCTGATGGATTCACAATGAGTTTCTTGATCATATTTTGCAAGGGCACATCCTCATCTTCATCTTAGAAGGGAATAGGCATCTCTGCAGCTGAAACTCCTGCATCAACAATTACATCAGACAAAATAGCAAACGATTTAAACAAGGAGGAATAGTCATATAGCCAATCAGGTCCAATGCGAGCATCTTTTGGATTTTCTTCCAGCCAATCCACATGATATGCTTCCACAATCTGCTTCTTGACCTTGTTGTACACACGATAAGAAGTATTCTTAGCGTATCCAATGAAATAGCATGGATCTCCTCAAGCTTCAAATTTTCCTCTGGAATCCATGAGAAAAAGTACACATGGACAGCCGAAAGTACAAAAGTGTTGCACCGAGGGTTTTTGATCTTCAACTATCTCATAAGGAGTTTTCATGTGTCGTTTGTTGATCAAGGCATGATTCTGAATGTAGCAAGCCGTGTTCACTGCTTCTAACCAGAATATTAGTGGAAGGCCTGAATCTATCAGCATTGTGCGAGCAACTTCGATAAGAGTACGATTGCGTCTTTCTGCAACTCCATTTTGTTGAGGAGATCTTGCTGTACAGTATTGACGGTCGATTCCTTTTAGGGCACAAAATTCATTCAGCTCAGTATTCTTGAATTCTGTCCCGTTGTGACAGTGGATAATATTTACACGTTCATTTGACTGATTCTCCTTGAGTATTACAAATTTCTTGATTAAACCAGTTGTCTCGCTATTCTACTCCAAGAAGAATACCCAAGTGAAACGAGAAAAATCATCTGTGATGACCAAACAGTAAGCCTTTCCTCCGATACTGAGTAAATTGACCGGGCCAAATAAATCCATATGCAACAGGTCCAAAACCTTTGAAGTGGTGTGAACAGGTTTGGACTTATGAGGCCTTTGATGCTGCTTTCCTCTAGCACATGCTTCACATTTCTTTATTTGCATTAAATCCTTGGTTGGCAAGTTCCCGACGAGACCTCCTTTTGCTAACCGATTTAATTTTTTCGTGTTCAGGTGACCCAACCGACGGTGCCACAGCATAGCATCATGTTCAGCAATTTCTGAAAACAAACAAGTAACTTGATCAGTAGGTACTTTGTTCATATCAATCACATAAGCATTTCCTCTTCGCTCAGCTTCAATTAGAAACCAGTCTTCAGGTATGATAATTCCTGGTTTCAAGATAACGCAGCCACTCTTGGTGAAGAGAACTTCCATTCCTTTGTCGCACATCTGTGATACGCTCAGTAGACTGTGCTTTAGCTCAGGGACATAGTTAACGTCTGAAAAGGTAAGGACGCCATTTTTTACTGTGCCTTTCATGGTGATTCTCCTCGATTCTCCTCCAGCGAAGTTGATACATCCTCCATCGAATATCTTGATGGCATTCAACTGGGATATGTCTCCCGTCATGTGTCTAGAACAACCACTATCAATAAACCAGAGTCTAAAGATATCCATCCATAGTCGTTCCGTCTCGGAGAGTGATTTTGGTTCCTCGGTCATTGCCATCAAGCACTGATGAACCCTTTCCAGAGCAGTAGTTTCAGACAGCTTCATTGATTCCACTTGAGCAACTGCATCAGCCCAATTGAATCCATTTTGCTCCTGAGCGATCAATGCCCTTCCAGCTCCAGAGTTTCCCTGTCCGTTTGAAGTCGAAGTCTCAACATGTGCGACAGGAACCATAGACCTTTCCTTGTTCCTTGCTGCAACTGCTTGAGTAGCTTCATATCCTGCTGGTGCTTTCTTGAAATCCCTAGCAAAATATCCCAGTTCATAGCACCTTTAGCACCTCAGCCTGTCTCTCAGCACTCCAGGACGAGCATTCATAGGACGACGCCCATATCTCTTAGCAAACTTATCTGCCTTAAATGCTGACATAGCCATATTCCAAGCCACATCTAGTTCATCCAAGACTTCTTCCACAACTTGATTCACATCTGGTGTTATCTCTCCTGAGGGCATGAGATCTCCAGCTAAGAAGGCATTGAAACTGGAGATCATAGAAGCTGCGAGAGCAAGTTTTTCTCCATTTTGTTTAGTTAAGAAAGCCATGTGGTCCAATGAAGGTGATGATTGGGTATTCTGAGGTGCAGACTGGGTGGTCGAACCAAACGCAGCATTAGCATGATGTGGTTGAGGCTGAGATTGTGGTTACACATTTGTGGTACTGGCAGCAGGAGCTTGAGTAGCAGGAAGAGACATTCCATACACGTAGTTGGATTTTGGTGCAGAAACGGGACTGAAAACAATGTTCGGGTTGTGATTCATAACTCCAAGAACAGGGCTGAAAACCAGATTTGGATGAGCTTGAGACATCAATGTTGCGAAGTTGGCGCTAGTCATTCCAGCAGCCATCAATGAGTTCTTGTGATTCATTTCTCTCTGCTGATTGTCGATCTCACAAGACTTGATAGTAGCAATTAGTTCCGTATAAGTGTCATTTCATTCAGATCCTTGGTACGCTTAATCATAGAAACCTCGGCATCCCAACCTTTAGGCAGAGAGTTAAGCAGCTAACGATTCATTCCACTGTTTGAGATGTTGATTCCAGCACTCACCATGTGTGACACGAGTTTGACAAACCTCCTAATCTTATTCTCAACAGTTTCCCCATAGATGTGATTAAACGAAGTGAACTGTTGGTTCATCATGTTGATTTTGCTAGCCTTCATGTCAGCATTTCCTTCAAACAAGTGTGTCAGTTGATCCCAAATTTCCTTTGCACTTTTGCAGTTTCGAACTCCAATTGAAATGTCTGGACCAAGAGCCATTGATAGAGTTCCATAAGCAACTTCATCCACATCAATGACCTTTTTGTCTTCCTCAGTGTAAATGCCTTCGGGTTTCGGAATCTGGGTCTGAGGACCATCTTCAGTAGAGTACATGATAGTCCGTGTGTCACACCCTGACTTTTGCGGAAGCGTGGTTATTGGTGTGACTTCTTAATACCATAGCATTCAATCATAACACTGCTATATGATAAAACCAAAAGATATTCATCCATATATTAAGTTTAGAAAATACCACATCATACTTGTTTGAAATATCGACACCAAATTTAAGTTACAACCATAACATGTTTTAATGAGTTCACGAAAACTCGACAACATAATTTAGACCAACCCGAGCTTAGAACTATGTATCTCGTCCAGGAGTAAGATACATATCCTAAACTCTAAAGACTTGGATGACATCTTTTATTTAAACGCAGCTTGAAACACATGCACACACCTGCCAGATCCACTTAGTTCCCTGAAATACATGTAGTTTAAAAACATCAACAAAAGTTGAGCGAGTTCATGTGTTCGTGAGTATGTAAAAATCCTTTGTGTTCATTGTATGTATGAAAATTTGTAAGTCCCGGTATGAAAGCAAACAAGGAAAAGATCACAAATGGTTTGCAAGGCCACTGATATGTGTGACTGTGTAGGAAGACTCAAACCTAGCAAATTTGTACCGGGCTTCCGGCTGGAAGACATAGTCACCCTATGGGCAACCCTGGTCCCCATGGGTGTGGGCTCGCTACACCCAAATATATCTATCACTCATGCCCCTCGGTCCTACAAGAGGATTGATGGCCTCAAGTATACGCCTACCCATTCACATGATCTATGGTTCTTTCCTAGGATAACCATACCAAATGTAATGTATGTAATCCTTTAGTAACATGTATTTCACCCCCGAAGTAAATAAACAAAACCGTTTAAAGAAAAGGGGGACATGAACTCACAGTATTGCGTCTTCAGTACGAGCAACTCAAATCTCCTCAGCAAATACGACTACCTACAGTGTACTAACGTCTATTAGACGAACGGGTCGTGCCTTTGCTTAGTATTAATGTTTTGGAGTTACGTTTCTTATGTTCCCAATATTATTCCAAGTTATAATTACTTGTCAAAATAATTAATATTTCAACTTAAATTATATTTAATTTTGGAATAATTGTTAAACAATATTTTTGTAACAATACTTCTCAAGTATTTGTTTTCGTATTTCCTTCCCAAGGATGGGGTATTTCATACATGTGTATTCGTATTTTTGCATTTATAGTTCCAAAATCATATATTTTCTAGTCTCACTTAGAAAACATATTTAAACTTATTTTTATCCAAAAATAATGTATTCCAAGAAAATATATATTTTTCTCAAAAATCATACATCTTCAAAATATTCAAGAAAATGTATTTTTACTTCCCAAAAATAATATATTTCTCCTTGCCGAAAATATGATACAACTTGGTAATATTTACAAAAATCATATTTTCATTTCTTGCATCCAAAATAATATTTACCAAAATATATTTATAACGACATTTTTCCAGAATAGTTTATAAGTCACGTTCTTTCGTTCGGTTTCGCAATATGATGCGGGCAACTTATGTATTTATTCCTCGTGAGTTTTGGTAATATTTTTGGATTGTAATTTCTTGGTATTATTTTAAGTTATATTATTTTACCCTAAAATAATATAACTATTTCACAAAGTATATACATATTCACACAAGTGTCTTAATATATATATATATATATATTCTAAATATATATTTACCCATTTTTATTTATAAAAACCAACCTCCAATACTATGGCAAGGTTTGTATTGAAAACCATAGTTAAAACTCACTTGTAAATACTTGTTTAGAAAATATTTTTCTAAGTGTTTGTATTTTTAGAAAATTTTGTCATAGTTTCCCCTAAAAATGGAGGTGTCCATGCTATTAAAGCATATCAATTTCTTTTCAAAAATCATCATAAACAATCAACAATCAATCTACACTTACCATGTTCTAAAACAAAGCTATCTACATAATGATCATGAACTTGAGTTTTCATAAAAACTTGTAGGGGGGGGGGGTAGTTGCACGGACCTCCCATCCGCCGGAGTATTGCAACTCCGCAAGCTAACAATGTCCCAATGTTGCCTGGCGGTGAGTACCCACGGTGAAGAGCCCCAACACCCCAATAGGGCATTGCTGGGAGTCGAACCGGTGACCTCAAGAAGAGGCTGGGTGGGACTGGCCAACTGGGCTACCCCAGAAGGTTTTTCATAAAAACTTGTAGTAACTTGGTAGTGTATTTAGTAGACTTAGTTACCCTCCAAAATGTATTTACTTCTTGATAAACTTCATTCTTAGAAGTTTTAGGTGCTTACAACTTGTAAACATATTTTACAAAAACGTTTCTTTATGAATCTTCTTGTTTCTCTAGTGTTTCTACACTTGTTTTATCACCAAAAATGGTATAGGTTTAAGTAAGAACCAAGATTTCCTAAAAATCATATTTTGAACTCGGTTCTTTTGGAAAAACCATTCATAAATCTTAGATCTATACGATTATCAACTCACTTGATTATTATTTTTCAAGAAATCATTTTGTTTTTCAAGTTCATGCTTACACATGAGGATGATCATCTTGTTTCATCATATAATCATCCTCTCACTTGCTAGATCATGTGTTTAATCACAATCTAGCAAGCTCCTTATGATGATCAACATCATAATCTTCAAGAAAATTAACAATCAAGTATCATTCATACACTAAACAACATAGTTTCATCATATTTCAAGCTTATGTTCATGCTTCTTGGTTATATTCTTTAGTGTTCTTGTGATTAACAACATATTACATCTTTTAACCAACAAAATTAGAAGTAACAAAGGGTTACAAGGGTCTCACTACTAGCTCTATGGCTAGGGATGAACTCTTGAAGATGAAGGTGACAAAGATGGTAGATAAAAGCAAGCAAAGGAGGTCCTTCAAGTTCCACAAGCTCCAAGCTCCATTGAATGAAGTTTAACACCCTTGTATGTGCTTTGAATGGATGAGAAAGTTTGAATGAAAGTGGGTGTATGGTGGGTGGTGTTCGGCCGAGAGCAAGAAGGAGAGGGAGAAGGAAGTGTGGAGGTGATGAGGTGAAGTTATGATCTTGGAGTCCTACTTATAATCCATACTCTCATGTTAACCTTTGGGTTTTATGTCATCCATAGTACATGGCAAGATCTATTAAACAATTCAAATAAAATTCACTTAATTAGGCATGTGGGCCGATTACTAGCTTGTGGGGGGGGGGGTGTAATTGTAAATTGTAACCATATAGTTATCTTGTAATCCAAATCCAAGTATATAGTTAGTTTAGTTAGTTACTAGATATTTTAGTGGGTGTTAAGGTGTTCGGGGATCATAACTAGCTTAGAAATAATAAAACAATGCTTTTAGTATAATTTTGGTGTTTCGGGTAGTGTCCGGTTGTTCGGTTAGATACCGGTTCGTTAAAGTGTCAAGTTATTCCGTTTAGTGGTCTTTATGTACCCTTTTGTGACACTTTTAATTCCCGACACTTAGGAAAGCATTCAGGACCATTTAGTCATATTTTTGCATGAAACTAGCATGCTAAAATGCTGATTTTTGCTGATATATGCAGAATTCTGCACTTTATGTGGGTTTTAGGCACTTTCCGGCACTTAAACTATCATCTAGTGAAGCAGTTTTATGGTTCTTACTTCCCTACACACTATACTAGTGTAGTACTTGGTTTCTGGCTCATACTGGGTCTCAAAACACTGTCTGTCTATGTACTGAATCCCGTCAGCATATTCCTGCTTTATCCGTTATCTGTGCTAACTGTGCTTTGTGCATCATGTATGTCAATATAGTTTGCATGTAAAAGTGATATGACATTAAGCAATATATGATTCACATGTAAGTATGATGTTGTAATCAGAGAACAATTTATTGTCATTAAGCACTAATCATAATTAATTAATTGTACGGATAGCTGGATTTATGAGGGTTGTCACATTCTCCCCCTGTTAAGAAAATTTCATCCCGAAATTTTAGTTCTGCTACTAGCTGCAGGGGCCTTGGGGAACAAATGTGGGTATTTCGCTTTCATACGATCCTCACGCTCCCAAGTGAACTCTGGGCCATGACGCGCATTCCAACGAACCTTGACGAGTTTAACACTACTCCGTCGCGTCTTGTTAACCTTCCAATCAGTAACCTCAACAGGTTCTTCAGTAAAGTGGAGTTTGTAGTCAATATGAACTTCATCAGCAGGTATGACAACTGTTTCTTGAGTAGGACTCTTTTTCGGATTAGATACGTGAAATGTATCATGAACGCCATTCAGTTATGCGGGTAGATCCAACTTGTAAGCTACAAGACCAATCCTTTCCACGCTTCCCAAAGCGTGCTACACCCTTCTAGGGTGAAACCTTTAACAAAACCACATCTCCCACTGTAAACTCCAACGGTTTCCTTCTTCGATCCGCATAACTCTTTTGTCGATCACGAGCCGCCTTTATGCGCTCTCGGACGTAACAAATCTCATCAAAAGTCCTATTTATTATATTATTTTATCCAAAAAGGAAACCCTAATTGAGACACCCAAGTGATTCTATACAAACCCTAAAATTTTCAGAACAATCGGAATCAGGATCAAGGCCCCTAAAACTCAGGGGGGATAAACCCTAATCGGTAATATCCAAACAGTTTTACCTGTGAATTGAATCTGCATGCGAGACCAACTCAGCTGAGCTATGCAGACACGAGGCTACCCTATGGTAATAGGGTGTCCCTCGCGCCATGCGACGCGCACAAAGGGACCTCTCGCGTGGCGCGAGAGGGTCGATTTTCCAGCTATAAATAGTAGGCTGTGGGACTTGATTCCTGGCTTCATTTCGACGTAAAAATTCAAAACATACGTTGAGATATAGTAAAAACAGTCCAACAACACACACAATTCACGAAGTGTTGCCGCAAAACAGGGTAATAACTTGATCGCTGCTACGATTCAATGTCCGATCGATTAAACTATCCAATGGATGTTTAAGTGTTGCCCACATTAGGGTTTATGCTTTGTCATTCGTCGTTAATTTGATGGATGTTTAAGTATCGCACTTTGTCATTCAATGTGAGGGTTTAATCTCGTGAGTTATCGTAAATGTTGTATTAGTTACTAACCTAGTTTGTGTTCATTGTTATTCAAACTAGGTTATCAAGACTAATTAGTAGGCTAAGCTCTGTTCATATTAAATCTGCAATGTGAGTCATTCTCTTTTTATCAAATTTGTTTACAAAAGCATGTTTATTTTCAAAGTTATAATTACAGTGATTAAGTATATGTAATCACCAAGTTACAGCCGGTATGTGGGGTTTTGTATACATTACTTGATAATCGTCACCATTTGGGCAGCCAATGGGGGATATGACCATAGTCACAGAAACGAGTCGAGTGACAAATACCGTGGGTAGTTGGTTGATATCTGGAAACATTGTAATCTCTCTTAATACTGTGAATTATAACAAACGTGTCATTTTAAATAAATAGAATGATTCACCAGTATTTCCCGCTGACAAAACCTTTTTAAAACATGTTTCAGGTGATCTGTTGTGATCCAAGAAATATGCGGCAAAGCACTACAAGCTTAAGGAAGTGGCTCAATATAAAATAAAGAAACATGTTTTGTAAAAGGAAGATATCTTCGTGAAATCATATGATTGTAAATTACCGAGGTTATATCCCGATTTGTGAAATAAAATAATCAGGAAATTTTCAGTTTTAAAAAGATCCTGAAGAAAACTTCCGCTGTTAAATAAATACCACGGGATTTTCTGTCCCGCGGCTCCTGAAACGGGTCAAACCGGGACGGGGGCCGTGACATTGGATCTGTGTAATCTTATCAGTCGTCTCTTGAACCAATTCAGGACCAACAAGTTGTCTATCACCCGCGTCTGGCCAGCATAACGGTGATCGACACTTGCACCCATAGAGAGCTTCAAATGGTGCAGCTTGGATACTCGCATGGTAACTATTGTTGTACGAGAATTCTACCAAGTGTAAGTGAGTGTCCCAACTACCACCCAAATCCATTACGCAAGCTCGCAACATATCTTCCAACGTTTGAATCGTTCATTCGCTCTGGCCGTCAGTCTGTGGATGGAATGCAGTACTCAGATTCAACTGAGAACCAAAGGCTTCTTGGAAGGATTGCCAAATCCTTGACACAAACCTTCCATCTCTATTAGAGATAATCGAGAGAGGCACTCCATGTCGTGCAACTATCTCTCTGAGGTACAGCTAAGCAAGTTTGCTAGTGATATCTTTTTCCTTGATGGGCAAAAAGTGTGCAGATTTCGTCAGACGGTCTACGATTACCCAAATCGTATCATGACCTCTGGGTGTCCTTGGTAACTTCGTTATAAAATCCATTGAAATCTGCTCCCATTTCCACATGGGTATTTCAGGTTGTTGCAGAAGTCCTGAAGGCTTCTGATATTCGGCCTTTACCTTGGCACAAGTCAAACATTTGCCAACATACGTTGCAACATCACCCTTTAATCTCGGCCACCAATAAAAATCCTTTAAATCTTGGTACATTTTATCCGATCCTGGATGGATCGAGTACCGTGACTTGTGAGCTTCATAAAAAATAACGTCTCGTAGACCACCGAAGAGAGGAACCCAAATCCTTCCCATGAAACACAACGTTCCTTCCTCGTTTGGTACCAACTGTTTCTCCATCCCACGGAGATACTCATCCTCAAGATTCCTTTCCTTAAGAGCTTCTCTCTGCGCGGCACGAATGCGCAATGAGAGGTCCGTTTGAATAATCATTTCCAAAGCCCTAACCCTTATGGGCTTGATTCTTTCTTTCCGACTCAGGGCGTCTGCGACCACATTCGCCTTCCCTGGGTAATACTTGATTTTGCAATAATAATCGTTTAACAACTAGACCAATCGTCTCTGTCTCATGTTAAGCTCTTTCTGATCGAATATATGCTGTAAGCTCTTGTGATCAGTAAAGATTGTGCATCGCGTGCCATACAAGTAATGTCGCCAGATCTTCAATGCAAACACCACAGCGCCTAGTTCCAAATCATGTGTGGTGTAGTTCTTCTCATGAACCTTCAACTGGTATGAAGCATAAGCTATAACCTTTTGTCGCTGCATCAGCACGCATCCTAAACCTTGACGCGAGGCGTCGTAATATACCACGAAGTCGTCAGTGCCTTCGGGTAGGGATAAGATCGGTGCGTCACAAAGCTTGTTTTTCAACAACTGAAATGCTTCTTCTTGCTTGTCTCCCCATTCGTATTTCTTATCTTTCTGGGTGAGAGAGGTCAAAGGTTGAGCGATTTTTGAAAAATCCTCAATAAATCTGCGGTAATAACCTGCCAAACCTATAAACTGTCGAATCTCGGTTGGCGTCTTCGGAGTCTCCCAATTTTTTATTGCTTCAATCTTTGTAGGATCCACATGGATTCCATCTCCATTTACTACGTGACCAAGGAACTGAACCTCGCGCAACCAGAACTCGCACTTCGAGAACTTCGCGTATAATTTCTCTTCCTTGAGCAGCTCTAAGATAGCCCTTAGATGTTGCTCATGTTCTTCCTTCGTCTTCGAATAAATCAAAATATCGTCAATGAACACAATCACAAACTTATCGAGGTACGGCTTACAAACTCTGTTCATCAAATCCATGAATACTGCTGGTGTGTTTGTCAACCCAAACGACATAACCAGGAACTCGTAGTGCCCATATCGAGTCCTAAAGGCTGTCTTTGGAATACTCTCCTCTTGAATCCGCAACTGGTGATAACCTGATCGAACATCGATCTTAGAGTAGAAACTCGAACCTTGTAGTTGATCGAACAGGTCATCAATCCTTGGCAAAGGATACCGATTCTTAATGGTCAACTTGTTTAGCTCTCGGTAGTCGA
Organism: Helianthus tuberosus; assembly: GCA_030545235.1. Classification (NCBI taxonomy): domain Eukaryota; kingdom Viridiplantae; phylum Streptophyta; class Magnoliopsida; order Asterales; family Asteraceae; genus Helianthus; species Helianthus tuberosus. The sequence goes on along the minus strand of CM060414.1, from coordinate 45,700,247 downwards.
TATACATATGGAAACTACCGTCCTTCTTCTTGACAAATAATACTGGAACTCCCCAAGGCGAGAAGCTTGGTCTGATAAATCCCTTATCCAATAGCTCCTGAAGTTGCGTTGACAGCTCTTGCATTTCTGAAGGTGCAAGTCGATAGGGTGCCTTAGCTAAAGGCGCAGCACCTGGAACTAAGTCAATGTGAAACTCGACTTGTCTTTGCGGCGGCAATCCTGGCAAATCTTCAGGAAAGACTTCAGGATATTCCTTCACGACTGGAATGTCTTCCAATTTCTGCTTAGCGGCTTCTTTGTCCACAATGTGTGCCAAGAAGGCGACACATCCTTTCTGCAAACATCTACGTGCTTTCAAACAACTAATGATCCTTAGGGGTGTATCGCGTTTCTCTCCATGTACCACAATTGTGTCTCCATTCGCCATCGGAATGCGAATGACCTTCTTGTGACATACGATCTCTGCTCTACTGCTTGACAACCAATCCATTCCCACTACCACGTCGAAGCTTCCCAACTCGACTGGCAGCAGATCAAGTGTAAACTCGTGCTCCCCAAGCTCTATTACGCAACCTCTAATGACTTCGTTCGGTTCTACTAGCTTTCCATTTGCTAGTTCTATCGAATACGGAATGTCTAGCTTACTAGCTACCAACCTAAGAATTTTCTTAAACTCTAGTGATACAAAACTATAATCGGCACCAGTATCAAATAGTACAGATGCAAAGCGTTGGTTGATAGGGAACGTACCAGTGACCACATTTGGATCTTGGCGAGCTTCCCTCGCACCGATGTTGAAAACCCTTCCTTGAGCTTGATTGAGCTTTGGGCACTCTCTCTTGAAATGCCCCACATCTCCACAATTAAAACAACCTGGTCCTCGACCATTACCGTTCCCATTACCACCTTGATTGTTATTCGCTCCACGGTTTCCATTTCCAGTTTGATTCCCAAAATTACCACGATTTCCGTTACCGCAATTTCCTCCTTGAGGGCGGTTTCCATACCCATTACCACCACGGTTATTGTTTCCATTGCCACTGTCGTAACCTCTTTGACCACCACGGCCAGTACCAACCCAGCATGTTTCCTTCGAGTGACCAACCTGTCACAACCCGATATTTCCACGTATTACCGGTGGGCCCGGTGGGGGAGTATCGTGACGTAGTTGATATCATCATAGTCAAACAACACAAATTTAAATGCACAGCGGAAGCAAAAGATAGATTCATTTCAACTTTAATAAATTGTAATATTAAGTATCACAAATAGTTGAAACATATCCACAGGATGGATCAAATAAAAACAAAACATTGTTCAACAGACTGAAATGCATCCAAGCTTGCGAGACTCTTATTGATGCTAAGGAGAAAGCCAGCCTATTTCGAGTAGTACCTGCACTTAATCTTTTTGGGAAAATACGTCACTTTACACTGGTAAATACAATCAACTGACTCATTTGAAAAGGTTTAGAAAGTTAATTTAAATGCACGAGGCACAAACATTTTATAACTTGGGATAATTATTTGAATATAATACTTGTAAAAGAATTTACATGTTTCTTATGCGTTCAGTAGCCCGGTTCGTGCCAGGTTAAAGATCAATAGACACACCACATTATGTATTTAGGCACTGACGGGTGTACGCCTACACCCCCTGCTTAGGTCGTGGCCATTTCGTAAAATGATGCCAAGGATATCCGGGACATGGTCATTAACCCCCCAAAGGCGTTTAAGCAAACAAAACATATTTTTAAATGGGTCATCTCGATAATACTTAACCACCAATCGATTAAGGTCAAATGCCCGACCAAGCGGTATTTTAGATACCGTACCCCAAGCCCGTATAAGGGAAAATAAGTTAAAAGTATTTACCTGAGTAAAGTATAATCACAACAGCAAGTGCAAATAGCTTTTACTGGGTCTCCTATTCTGGAACGAAGGTTTATAATAACCTATTAGAATCCTAACGGGTCTTTAGTTAAGCCTAAACTTAAACCGGTTAGTTTTAAAGAAAGATACGGTTTGAACACATGATTAAGCGAAGACCGGAATAGAATGTGATTTAGACTCAACAAGTTTGAATACTTGTATAATATGGGTAAACTAAACACATTCTGGATTTTGAGATAAAAATGATAAGGTTCGACCCGTTTCAGCTAATTTATGCAAACTAGTTACATAAACCGAACCGAACGCGAAGAACGCATAACGGTAATCGAATGAGTCACGAACAGGTTCCCTAAGTTAATATGCTTTAAATATGTTATGATATCAGTAGGATACCTTCCATTATACCCGAAACGAGTTTAATCTCAAATTAAGCCCTGTAGGGGTATTTTGGTCATTTTAAAGATTATAAAAGAGATTAATTATAATTCTGATGTTCGGGTCTGAATTAATCAGTAAAACAACTTAACTTAATAGGTTATATCAGTTGGTGATAAGTCTTATACGACAAAATGGTTTTAAACCCATACTAGGTGTTTAATACGCGTAAAAAGCCGTTTAAAGCGATTTCCGGGTTATAACGGAAATCTGAGTTTTCTGATCAGTTTATAAAGTTCAACATACTTCATTTATCATATAAAATCAGTGGCCAAAGGTTTGGTATCAAATTGTTATGTAAAACTTATTTTATACGCGAAAAGGGTATAATTGGCATTAACCGAATCAAGGCGATAACCCTATGTTATGATCAGTTTAAAAATAATTAAAAATCTTCAAAAATCCCAAAATATTATATTATATCAGTGGGTAAAAGGTTTGGTGTCAAAAATTGGGTTTAGATAGGCTTTACGCTAATGACGCTGTTTAATTAATAAAAACGTTCTAATTACGCCATTGAGCATAACTCCTAATCTAGACCTCCAACTGATGTGAAAATTTAGGGACATGCTTATAAATTAGTAACAAAGATTATTGTCAACATTAAGCATTTAAAGGAAACGTGTAAACGAATCGGAAAAACCACTAACCAATCACAGAGGGTTATACTATCATGTAACCTGGTCCTAATGAAGCTTTAAGGCATTTCTAAATCCATCTAAATCGGGTCAGAACTGAAGTCAAAGCAAAAGTCAAAGTTTTACGACTTTCGGTTCCGAACCGAGCCTAAACAGAAAATTGTCGGATCAAACAAGCTTAGACCAGTTCTTATACTAATTACCAAGTTATATGAGTGATAAAATAGGTTACACGTCTTCTACATTGTTAATTATGCGTTAAATCGAAAATTAAGATTCTGTTGACTTTTTATAACAAACTTTGACCAGACAAATGATCTAGTTAGAGCGGGAATCAGAGGGTGCCCTTTTAAGGGTTTAATGCCCACATAATTACCAACTTATAACTACCTTCACTTTGACTAATCACTGGACCATTAGTGATTAAATGTTAAGTCAAACCTTAATTACGACGGTTTGACTTTAAGCTAATTAACTAAGTAAAACACGATTAAGGAAGGTTAAGGAAGCTTACCAAGGTCCTATGCATGACTAGTGATGCTTAGGGAAGGCTCTTGAGCTCCAGAAGTCTTCAGGAGTGAAGTTTGGAATGAATGATCACAGTTGCAACAATGTGGGTCTTTATATAGTGTTCTTGATTGATTAAGATCATGCCAAACAACTCTAGGATTGATCCCTGATCAATTACAAGTGTCCCTAGTGCCTAAGAAATAGTTTGTGTTGCACATGGGAGTGAAAAATGGCAATATAAGTCGGTTAACTCGTTATACAGGCGGCTGTCAACTTTCTGTTACTAGGACTATCTTACGGACCGTAAGCGGAGGGTTTTGCAGTCCGTAAGAGCCTCTTACGGACCGTAAGACCAAGTCTTTGCGGTCCGTAAGCCTTTACCAGAAGGCAAAAATTTGTAACCTTTCAAGCTTCGAACAGGCAACTTAGGTATTTCGAATTTGGGCCTCTATTTTCAGAATGGGGCCTCCATTATCATGTCCTGAACAGTTAAGTCCACCTTGCCATGTTCTAAAGTTGTCTTGGATTCTTTTGAAAGGGCCATAAACGAAGGTTTGTCAAACATATTCTCATAGGGTCCTATCTTTACTATTTGAATCAATTATTACTAGCATTAACCGGATTTGAATGTATATCAGATGTTTATAACACCGGTTAAGGTTTGGGATTTATACATAGGTCGTTCAGAGGTATTTATTAACATGTCGACACTTTTAACCCCTCGTATACGAATTTTATCATAACTTTCTCAGATGATAACGAAACGTGGTGAAATTTTTACCATGCATTTTAGTGAGCATAATTAATCGTTACAAAGCTTCGGGTTTGCTAAAAGGCCAATCAGAGGTATACTTTAAACATGTTGACACATTTAACCCATGTAGTTTGTAATCTCTCACTTTCTTTCACAATTAGCTTCGTATGATCCATGATTCATTCGTTTAAGGGTATAAACATTTTGTGGGGCTATTGTGAAGTATGTTTATCCATTGTTGACACTTTGAACCCTTTTATTCACATGGTTTCTTTGTTTGTCATCTTTAGTCCTTCTAATCAATCCTTTACACGTTTTAAGCCTATAACACGTGTCGATATAATTTTGGACATGAAATTTCGAGGTGTCACATCCTCACCCCCCTTAAAAGAAATCTCGACCTCGATATTTACTGAAATAGATGAGGGTATTTCTCTTTCATTGTGGACTCTACCTCCCACGTGTACTCGGGATCTCTACGGGCATCCCATTTCACTTTTACAATCGGTACATGCTTCCTTCGAAGCTTCTTAACCCGTCGATCCTCGATCGACACAGGTTTTTCAACAAACTTCAAGCTCCTATCGATGTGCACATCTGTATGTGGTATGACTAGTGATTCATCAGCTAGACATTTCTTCAGATTGCAGATGTGGAATACGTTATGAATACCACTGAGCTCTTCAGGCAAATTTAGCTTATACGCTACTGATCCGACACATTCGATGATCTCGAATGGTCCTATGTATTTGGGGCTTAACTTGCCCTTCTTGCCAAAACGCATTACCCCTTTCCAGGGTGATACCTTGAGTAGTACCTTGTCACCTACCTCGAATTTAAGAGGTTTACACCTTAAATCTGCGTAGCTTTTCTGCCTATCCCTGGCAGCTTTGAGACGATCGCGTATTTGCACAATCTTATCTGTCGTCTCCAGGACTATTTCAGGTCCTGACAGTTGGACATCTCCAACTTCCGCCCAACAAACGGGCGTTCTGCACTTCCTACCGTACAAGGCCTCGAAGGGCGTAGCCTTAATGCTTGTATGATAGTTATTGTTATAAGAGAACTCGATTAATGGCAGGTGGTTATCCCAACTACCACCTAAGTCTATCACACATGCACGAAGCATGTCTTCCAAAGTTTGGATGGTACGCTCACTCTGCCCGTCCGTCTGAGGATGGTAAGCCGTACTAAAATTTAAGCGCGTGCCCAAGGATTGTTGGAAACTTTTCCAAAAATGTGATGTGTATCTAGTATCTCTGTCAGAGATAATAGACACTGGTACGCCATGCAGAGATACAATCTTGTCTACGTACAATTGGGCTAACATGTCGGAGCTATAAGTCTCCTTAATGGGTAGGAAATGTGCTGACTTGGTCAGTCTATCTACTATCACCCATATAGTATCATTTCCTTTCTTTGTCTTTGGAAACTTGGTGATGAAATCCATCGTCACCATTTCCCACTTCCAGGTGGGAAGTTCAGGTTGTTGTAGCAAACCTGATGGCTTCTGGTGTTCCGCTTTAACTTGTGCGCACGTCAGACATTTGGCCACATAAGTGGCTATAGACTTCTTCAAGCCTATCCACTAGAAATTTGCTTTCAGATCCGGGTACATCTTGTCAGCTCCAGGATGAACGGAATATTTAGAACTGTGGGCTTCCTGGAGGATAACATCTCGAAGTCCCCCATAAGCTGGAACCCATATGCGTCCATTTAACCTCAGAATTCCGTCCTTACCACAGGATAACTGTTCTTTGGTTACTCCTAGCTTTTCATCAGGATAGTTAGCTTCTAGCACAGCTTCCTTCTGCACAGCTAACAACCTTTCGTTCAAACTATTCTTTATCTCAATGCTTTTGGCATTGATTCTTATAGGCTTCACTCTTTCCTTTCGACTCAAGGCATCGACGACCACATTCGCCTTGCCGGGATGGTATCTTATCTCACAATCATAATCATTCAAAGTTTCCATCCAACGTCGCTACCTCATGTTAAAATCCTTTTGGTTAAACAGGTGCTGGAGGCTCTTGTGATCAGAATAGATCACACACTTGATACCATATAAATAGTGCCTCCATAGCTTCAGTGCAAATACAACGGCACCCAACTCTAAGTCATGGGTGGTGTAATTCTTTTCATGCACCTTTAACTGACGTGAAGCATAGGCAATAACTTTGCCTTTCTGCATAAGCACACATCCCATCCCGGTGTGTGATGCATCACAATATACCACAAACTCTTCTATTCCATCAGGCAATGTCAACACAGGTGCATTGCTTAGTTTCTGCTTAAGGATATCAAAGGATTCTTGTTGCTTCGGTCCCCAGTCGAACTTAATATTCTTCCTAGTCAAAGAAGTTAGGGGCGCAGCAATCCTTGAAAAATTTTCAATGAAACACCTGTAATATCCTGCCAATCCCAAGAAACTGCGAATCTCTGTGGGCGTCTTCGGTTCTTGCCAATTCATGACAGCTTCAACCTTAGCGGGATCTACCTGGATTCCGCGCTCACTAACCACATGTCCAAGAAATTGGACTTTACGAAGCCAAAATTCACACTTGGAGAATTTGGCGTAGAGTTTTTCTCGATGAAGCAGTTTCAGAATGCAATGGAGGTGCTTCTCATGGTCAGCTTGATTCTTGGAGTAAATAAGAATATCATCGATGAAGACGATGACAAATTTATCCATGTAAGGCTTGCAGACGCGGTTCATGAGATCCATGAATGCGGCTGGTGCATTAGTGAGTCCAAAAGGCATCACTAAGAACTCGTAGTGACCATAACAAGTCCTAAATGTCGTCTTATGTACATCTTCATCCTTGACTTTCAGTTAATGATATCCTGACCTTAAGTCGATCTTGGAAAAGTAACTCGCTCCTTGAAGCTGGTCGAACAAGTCGTCGATCCTGGGTAATGGATATCGATTCTTGACAGTAACTTTGTTAAGTTCTCGATAATCGATGCACAGACGCATCGACCCATCCTTTTTCTTCACAAACAGGATTGGTGCTCCCCAAGGAGATGAGCTAGGTCTAATAAATCCTTTGCTTAACAAATCATCCAGTTGAGTTCTCAACTCTTTCATCTCCGTTGGTGCCAATCTGTAAGGCGCTCTTGCAACAGGTGCTGCTCTACGAATAATGTCAATCCTGAACTCCACTTGCCTATCTGGGGGTAAACCAGGTAGTTCTTCAGGGAATACGTCTGGATATTCAGAGATAATGGGTATGTCTTCGATCTTAGGCTTTGGTTCATCAATAGTTACTTGCGCCATGTAGATAACACAACCCTTCGTCAAACACCTTGATGCCTTGAGCATGGACACTTGCTCAGACATTCCATACTTAGTATCTCCTTGGATTGTCAAATGCTCGCGATGAGGAGCTCTGACTACCACTTGCTTCTTAGCATAAACGATTTGGGCTTGGTTGTGAGACAACCAATCCATGCCTATTACTATATCGAAACCGGATAATTTCAAAGGAAGTAAAGACAATGGAAAAGAGTGGTTCCTAATGGATATAACACATCCATCTAACACGGTTGACGCTGTTTCTATGGTTCCATCGGCAATTCCACTTCATATTTCACACTTAGGGTTTTAACAGGTAAATTCAGTAACTTACAAAACTTGTTATCTACAAATGACTTATCAGCTCCTGAATCAAATAGCACTCTTGCATAAACATCATTTATGAGGAAGGTACCTGTGATCACATTGTCGTCCTGAACAGCTTCCTTTGCATCCATCCGGAAGACCCTTGCATTGGTCTTTTTCCCATCCTCAGTCTTCTTTGCAAATTTTGGGCAGTTGGACTTGATATACCCTTTTTCATTGCAGCTATAACACGTAGCATCTTTGATTTTCTTACAGTCTAGGGCCTTGTGCTCAGAAGACTTGCAAATTCCACATGCCCTTGGCTGTGACTGGGATTTCGACTCATATCTGCACTTCCCGAAGTGCTGTTTCTTACAAATCTTACAATTGGGTTTATCACCCGATTGACGACCATCTTTCTTAGATCCAGAACCCTTCTTGTGGTCATTGCTTCCCTTATGTCTCTTACCCGATCGTCGTGAGCTATCATCCTCACGCTTCCTTTTCTCAGCATCAGTGTTTCTCAGCGATCTCTGCCTGACCGCGTCCAGAGTAAGAGATAATGCTATATCAGCTGCAGACCAGAAAGTAGCTGGTCTAGAGGCTTTCACACTGGCCTTAACTTCTGGGGCTAAACCCCCGATGAATCGAGCTATCCTCTTGGGTTCCGGTGTCACAAGATAAGGAACCAACCTTGACATGGTGTTGAAGCTTGTAAGGTAGGCTTGACAATCCAGGTTTTTCATAACCAGTGACAAGAAATCAGCTTCAATCTTCTCAACCTCATGCTGAGGGCAGTAGTTCTCCTTGATCAGTGACACAAACTGTTCCCAAGTCATATTGTATAATAGGATTTTCCCTGTAGCTTGGATCAAAGACCTCCACCAAGCTAATGCCTCACCCTTGAAAGACTGAGACACGAATTTCACCACATCCTTATTAGCGCAACCACTGATATCCACCACAGTGTCCATTTCATCCAACCAAGTCATGCAGTCTATAGCTCCTTTTTCCCCAGTGAAATCCCTGGGTTTGCATGAAACAAAATACTTATAGGAGCAACCCTTATCGCGGGGTTCCTAATTCGGTACGATCCTTTGAGATGGAACACTCCTTTGGTTTGATGGGTGATGGGAGTTACTGTTGTGAGCAGTGTGAGTTTTTGAGGGTGTTTTAGAGTGTGGTGCAGATTGGGTCCTCTCATGGGTACCACTGGATTCATGGAACTGTCTATCCAAAGCTCCAGTAATGGCATTGTCTATCATTGCCTGCAGTTCTGCACCCGCTACGTTAATTCGGGTATTATCATGATTCTCCCTTGGGTGACTGTTGATCTCATCCAAGTCAGCCATGTAGTTTGAACTGTTACATAAGATATTGACAATAATTTATTTGGGAGTTTATTATGGAATTGTCTTTTATGGCAATTCATTAACCATGGTAAACATAGACCATATTTGGTTAATTTGTTAATCATATTTATTTAGGATTTTTTTATTATAATTTATCCTAATTATAAAACAATAACAGTATTATTAGTGGCACAAAAGGCCTAGTCACAGGGACATTCTAAATCATAAGCCATGATTTCAGAGAATTGGGGCATTAAGGTTTGAACATAGTTCTTTACCTTTTTCTGACAGGGAGTCGTAGACTACTACTGTCTTTTGTCTTATATGACAATGAGTATGACCCGTAGGCACTACATTACCTATGGATGTTTAATATATAATCATCTTAATTAGGTTAAGATAAGAATCTTTTGAAGAATCCTATTATAAGAATGACGTGGGTGATTTTAACTAATCACGTCTGCCAGGAGCGTTAACATGTTTTCAGATGTTAACAGGGATTTGAATCTTTTTAAACAGGTCTTACCATTCTGGCCAATTCTTTTAATGACATGTAGGCTAGGTTACACCTTTAATATTCTTATTCAATATTTAATAGGCAGATTATTTTTAAAAAGGAATGATTTTTAATTTATTTATTTCATGTATAATATATTTATGCATAAAATGATAAAAATGAAATTTTTAAATTTATCATTCCATTAAACATAAAAAGGAGTACATAGTGCCCTAAACGGGACTTTTAACAGAAATAACTTGCCCACGCAGGGGCTAAACTGTACAAACAAGTCCTCGCAGGGACTGATTACTAAAAGAGATGTCCACGCAGGGACTAAAAAGACAAGTCCACACAGGGACTAAGTACATATATAAATGTCCACGCATGGACTTGATTGAAATAAGTAAATACAACAATACATATAGAGATTCAATGATCCCTCTTCTTCTTTCCTTTTAATAAGCTTGCTAGGCCCTTGAGGAATCCCCGGTTGTTCCTACGTTCTTCTTGAAATTCTTGCTCCACCCTGTGTAGCCTGTGGAGGATTTCCTCCTGTTCCGGTGGGGAAAACCGTGGTGGCTGTGGCGGATGCTGAACCGGAGGTTGAGCAGGTATTTGATACCCATGAGTTGGGTATCCCACTCCCCAAGGGGCTCCATACGGTCCTTCAGGATGAAGGGCGTTGTAGTTTGCTGCTACTCGGTATGGGTCGGCTTCAGCATAGTTGTAATGAGTGTGAGCCGGCTGCTCAAAAGGATTATACGCCGTTGAGCCAGCGTATGTAGGAATCGGGTTACCAAATCCCGATGGTGGCGGCGGTGGTGCAACTGGTGCAGAATTCACCTCTGCAACTGGGTTTGAAGGCCCACCCATTTTTGGGTCTTCATGCAGTGGCGGATAGTGACTGCCACTTGAGTGTTAGGGGGTGCTAAAATGAAAACCCCTTTCCCGCATGGACATTCGTGCGCCTGTTCTTCTACGCCTCGGTGGTTCTGGAGGCGCTAGCTGTACTGGTGGCGGTGGTGGCGATGGCGTGACTGCCACGAAACGCGAATCCTCGGAGGGATCCTGCTGCTGCTGAGGCAATGAATGGTGAGAGGGTGTAAAATACCACTCATACTGGTTGAACCTTGCTTGGTAACTGTCTGGACCACGGTAAGGTGATCCATGGAAAGATGATCCATCAGAGACTTCAATAGGGTGTGTGGGGGTTCCAGTCGGTGGTTCAACAGGGTCAGTGTCCTCATCCATATCCATGGCGTGATCACCGGAAAAATGATCCTCTGGTCCCAATGGGTTAAAACCCACTGGTTCTTGAATATAGTTTGCCGGGTTAAACCAGCCCTGAAAGACAGGAGTGGGGTCACCAAATGAATGGTGCGAAAGGGATCGCTGCAATGGCAAGTAGGAGTGGCGTGAGTCATCGGGCTCATTCTCTGAATGCGGCCCAAAGGAGTGACGATAGGGAGGCGTTGAGTTAAGCGAGGCAGATCGCCTAGCGGGCTCTGTATAGGTCCTCCAGTCTCCTTGAGGACGGGCACTCATAGTTGCAGAAGGAGTTCGCCGGTGTGAAGGCCCGGCCTCGTGATCATTGGGGGCGTGGATTGGCCCCTTGCCTCGTCCTCCTCTCCGGAATCTTAGTGGCATATATATTGTCAAACAATTAACAGATACAACAAAGAAATATAAAGGACACAGTTTAAAAATTAAAAACAATTTGGATTAGTCCTAAGTTCTTTATCTAGACTCGAAAATTTAGGAATGTGCAACTGTGTAACTGAGATTAAACACAAAAGGCTAGTGTTTAATTCACTCAGTGTTGGCTCTGATACCAACCTGTCACACCCCGAAATTTCCACATATTACCGGTGGGCCCGGTGGGGGAGTATCGTGACGTAGTTGATATCATCATAGTCAAACAACACAAATTTAAATGCATAGCGGAAGCAAAAGATAGATTCATTTCAACTTTAATAAATTGTAATATTAAGTATCACAAGTAGTTGAAACAGGTCCACAGGATGGATCAAATAAAAACAAAACATTGTTCAACAGACTGAAACGCATCCAAGCTTGCGAGACTCTTATTGATGCTAAGGAGAAAGCCACCCTATTTCAAGTAGTACCTGCACTTAATCTTTTTGGGAAAATACGTCAGTTTACACTGGTAAATATAAACAACTGACTCATTTGAAAAGGTTTAGAAAGTTGATTTAAATGCACGAGGCACAAACATTTTATAACTTGGGATAATTATTTGAATATAATACTTGTAAAAGAATTTACATGTTTCTTATGCGTTTAGTAGCCCGGTTCGTGCCGGGTTAAAGATCAATAGACACACCACATTATGTATTTAGGCACTGACGGGTGTACGCCTACACCCCGTGCTTAGGTCGTGGCCATTTCGTAAAATGATGCCAAGGATATCCGGGACATGGTCATTAACCCCCCCAAAGGCGTTTAAGCAAACAAAACATATTTTTAAACAGGTCATCTCGATAATACTTAACTACCAATCGATTAAGGTCGAATGCCCGACCAAGCGGTATTTTAGATACCGTACCCCAAGCCCGTATAAGGCAAAATAAGTTAAAAGTATTTACCTGAGCAAAGTATAATCACAACAGCAAGTGCAAATAGCTTTTACTGGGTCTCCTATTCTGGAACGAAGGTTTATAATAACCTATTAGAATCCTAACGGGTCTTTAGTTAAGCCTAAACTTAGACCGGTTAGTTTTAAAGAAAGATACGGTTCGAACGCATGATTAAGCGAAGACCAGAATAGAATGTGATTTAGACCCAACAAGTTTGAAGACTTGTATAATATGGGTAAACTAAACACATTCTGGATTTTGAGATAAAAATGATAAGGTTCGACCCGTTTCAGCTAATTTATGCAAACTAATTAAATAAACCGAACCGAGCGCGAATAACGCATAACGGGTAATCGAATGAGTCACGAACAGGTTCCCTAAGTTAATATGCTTTAAATATGTTGTGATATCAGTAGGATACCTTCCATTTTGCCTGAAACGAGTTTAATCTCAAATTAAGCCCTATAGGGGTATTTTGGTCATTTTAAAGATTATAAAAGAGATTAATTATAATTCTGATGTTCGGGTCTGAATTAATCAGTAAAAAAACTTAACTTAATAGGTTATATCAGTTGGTGATAAGTCTTATACGACAAAATGGTTTAAACTCATACTAGGTGTTTAATACGCGTAAAAAGCCGTTTAAAGCGATTTCCGGGTTATAACGGAAATCTGAGTTTTCTGCTCAGTTTATAAAGTTCAACATACTTCATTTATAATATAAAATAAGTGGCCAAAGGTTTGGTATCAAATTGTTATGTAAAACTTATTTTATACGCGAAAAGGGTATAATTGGCATAAACCGAATCAAGGCGATAACCCTATGTTATGATCAGTTTAAAAATAATTAAAAATCTTCAAAAATCTCAAAATATTATATTACATCAGTGGGTAAAAGGTTTGGTGTCAAAAATTAGGTTTAGATAGGCTTTACGCTAATGATGCCGTTTAATTAATAAAAACGTTCTAATTACGCCATTGAGCATAACTCCTAATCTAGACCTCCAACTGATGTGAAAATTAAGGGACATGCTTATAAATTAGTAACAAAGATTATTGTCCTTTCACATTTCCAAAATTCTCGTTTTATGGTTAAAAGGGCATTATGGTCAACATTAAGCATTTAACGGAAACGTGTAAACGAATCGGACAAACCACTAACCAATCACAGAGGGTTATACTATCATGTAACCTGGTCCTAATGAAGCTTTAAGGCATTTCTAAATCCATCTAAATCGGGTCAAAGCAAAAGTCAAAGTTTTGCGACTTTCAGTTCCGAACCGAGCCAAAACAGAAAATTGTCGGATCAAACAAGCTTAGACCAGTTCTTATACTAATTACCAAGTTATATGAGTGATAAAATAGGTTACACGTCTTCTACATTGTTAATTATGCGTTAAATCGAAAATTAAGATTCTGTTGACTTTTTATAACAAACTTTGACCCGACAAATGATCTAGTTAGAGCGGGAATCAGAGGGTGCCCTTTTAAGGGTTTAATGCCCACATAATTACCAACTTATAACTACCTTCACTTTGACTAATCACTGGACCATTAGTGATTAAACGTTAAGTCAAACCTTAATTACGACGGTTTGACTTTAAGCTAATTAACTAAGTAAAACACGATTAAGGAAGGTCAAGGAAGCTTACCAAGGTCCTATGCACGACTAGTGATGCTTAGGGTAGGCTCTTGAGCTCCAGAAGTCTTCAGGAGTGAAGTTTGGAATGAATGATCACAGTTGCAACAATGTGGGTCTTTATATAGTGTTCTTGATTGATTAAGATCATGCCAAACAACTCTAGGATTGATCCCTGATCAATTACAAGTGTCCCTAGTGCCTAAGAACTAGTTTGTGTTGCACATGGGAGTGAAAAATGGCAATATAAGTCGGTTAACTCGTTATACAGGTGGCTGTCAACTTTCTGTTACTGGGACTGCCTTACGGACCGTAAGCGAAGGGTTTTGCGGTCCGTAAGAGCCTCTTACGGACCGTAAGACCAAGTCTTTGCGGTCCGTAAACCTTTACCAGAAGGCAAAAATTTGTAACCTTTCAAGCTTCGAACAGGCAACTTAGGTATTTCGAATTTGGGCCTCTATTTTCAGAATGGGGCCTCCATTATCATGTCCTGAACAGTTAAGACCACCTTGCCATGTTCTAAAGTTGCCTTGGATTCTTTTGAAAGGGCCATAAACGAAGGTTTGTCAAACATATTCTCATAGTGTCCTATCTTTACTATTTGAATCAATTATTACTAGCATTAACCGAATTTGAATGTATATCAGATGTTTATAACACCGGTTAAGGTTTGGGATTTATACATAGGTCATTCAGAGGTATTTATTAACATGTCGACGCTTTTAACCCCTCGTATACGAATTTTATCATAACTTTCTCATATGATAACGAAACTTGGAGAAATTTTTACCATGCATTTTAGTGAGCATAATTAATCGTTACAAAGCTTCGGGTTTGCTAAAAGGCCAATCAGAGGTATACTTTAAACATGTTGACACATATAACCCCTGTAGTATGTAATCTCTCACTTTCTTTCACAATTAGCTTCGTATGATCCATGATTCATTCGTTTAAGGGTATAAACATTTTGTGGGGCTATTGTGAAGTATGTTTATCCATTGTTGACACTTTTAACCCTTTTATTCACATGGTTTCTTTGTTTGTCATCTTTAGTCCTTCTAATCAATCCTTTACACGTTTTAAGCCCATGACACGTGTCGATATAATTTTTGTGACACCCGTGTCACTGCGACCATCAAACAAATGCCAAACCAATGAAATATTGTATTTCATACTTGGGATTTGTAAAAATATGTGTATCGATTGCACATATCAACTCTTGTCCGATTTCAAGCTCTAAATCGCTTTCTGGAAGGTTATACGCGCACTGATGCGTAAATATAACCAGTTTAATGCAACGAACACTCCGGAATAGTGAAATAGGCTTAACATACCTTAAATAACCTTTACATAACTTATATATAAGTTTTGGAAGGTTTGGTGTGGTGAAATCAAAGTTTAATCGCTTACAGGGACTAAAGTTGACAAACTGCGAAAGTATGCCAATTTGAACTGTAACAGACATTCCAGAGCATGACCATAAGTTAAACATACCATAAATATCCTTCACATAGCTTAGAAATAGGCTTTGAGGTGTTCGGTATGCTAAAATAAACTTTTGTGTCATTCAGGGACTAAAAGTGTCAAAAAGTGCACAAGTTTGCATTTTCGCGCATAACTTACGTTCTGAATACATCCGGACATCCAAAAATTTATGTAAGCACTAAAATATTTTATTTTAGTGTTCTCCATAAGAAAAATCCATTCGTCACGTCATTTGGATCGTTTGTCGCGCTTGTGCGCATTCCGTCGTAATTAAGCGAACATCGCGTTCGTACGACCAAACGAACCAACATCCGGCATATTTTTGAGCATGTTTTGAGTCCCCTATACTTTAACTTCATTTTAGAGCCTTGAAATGAGGTTAACGGGGTTCAAACGCATCAAAAAAGGCCTTAAACACGTGCAGGGACCATTCCTGCCACTTTTGAAAGATTTCTGAAACAGCAGGGTGCTAGCGTAGCGCGACTGCCTAATGCCTTGGCAGTAGCGCTACGCGACTGCCTATTCTGGACAGAAAACATGCAGAAAACTCAGTTTTGCATTTCCGGGACCAGATTCGATGTATTAGCCGTTGTTTAATTCACAACCACACATTCTAACATGCTTAGTCAGCGGATAAGGATGGAATTTAGGCACCATAACTTTGCAACACATGTATGGATGGAATTTAAGCACCTAAACACCATAACTTTGCAACACATGTATGGATGGAATTTAGGCACCATAACTTTGCAACACATGTACGGATGGGATTAAGGCACGTTTTCCATGAAACGATCTTAACGGTTCGGGTATTCCTATAAATACCCCATTACCCCATGCTTTAAAATCACTAGAATTTTGATTGAGAAACTCTAAGTTGAAACCATTGTTTCATACCTGAGATTCTTAAATCGAAATTAGCATTCGGGGACCCTTCGTAAGTATTCTTTCGTTCTTTTCCTTATTTTACTGCTTTTCGAGTCAGAAAGTCAAACTTTGTTTGACTTTCAGCGTTGACCAGTAATGGTCAATGCGAAGTTCTTTTGAACTTCGCAACGTGAGTGTAATCACGTTGGTCATAGTCCCTTGGGACTATGCCCACTGACTACCACGTTGTCTAGGGTCGTAGGGTAAGCGATCTGATAAATCGCTTATACCTCGAACCCGACCCAGTTTGGTCGATCATTAGGATCCGACCAAACACATTAGGTGACCATAGTAGGTAGGGAATAACCTTCCGAGGTTATACCCTATGGTCGCATCGTTTAAGTAGTTGTATGATAGGTAGTTTATATGCCTTAGGTAAATTACTAGAATACCCTTTTCATGTATAATTGGTAATTAAGCATATGTAACCTAAACCTTTGTCACATAACTGATTATGTAATATGTTTAGGCATATAACACTTGTCATAGGGCTAGTTAGGCGGTCCGAACGCGTTTCACGCGAACGACGCGTTAAAGTAGCATAAGCTACCTAAACGGGTCGTAATGGGTCGTAGACACTTAGGTTAAGTTTCATTTAGTATGTAGGCTTTGATTAACCATATCACATGAGTTCCTACACTCGTTTGGTTTACAAACCCTCATGCTACCTAGTCTTCCGATTTAGGTCCGGTTTATTAATGTAGTTACCTATATTAGGTGCCGTTTGATATTCCGCGATCTCTAGCTTTGCTTGGTGGTTATCCTAGGACTTCTGAGCAATCTCAAGTGAGTACATAGACCCCTCTTTTACTGTTTTTCCAAACTATTTTGGGGTGGAACACATGTGCCTACTTGTTACTTTCCTGCTTTCCTGTTTTCACATCATATACTGCTATGTTCGTTAGTACATTATAGTACATGATTTCATTACATTTCATGCTATGTATTGCCATTGTGTGCATTACTTAGTACATCGTTTTACATGACATTTTGGCATAGACATTTGACATAGACATTTCGACATAGACATTTTAACATGATTGACATTTGATCATGTATTTCCCACAAAACATAACTTTGATTTAAACCAAGTTTTACTTCAATACTTTGTTTTTGTGCATATGGTTTAGTTGAGACATTTCACTTGCCATACATGGATATTTGACATAGACATTTGACATGGATATTTGACATAGACATTTGACATGGATATTTGACATAGACATTTGACATGGATATTTGACATAGACATTTTGACATGATTTACATCTTGACATGAATACTTTGACATATTATTCAATACATTTGACAATTGATTTAAACATAGACATTTTACATTGTTTGGTTTGGTTTGATTAAGTGATTAAGTAACGATGTGTGTGTAATATGATACAAGCATGGTGGATACGCCGCTGGTGCTTCCTATATATAAGTGTTTGTATGGTATTACAATGTGATGTGCGTGAAGTGTCGTATATTTTAGGTGTATATTTTAAGCCCTTTTTAACACTTATTTTAGCCAAGTTTTAAATTTATAAAACACGATATTTCACTAACACTAA
Source organism: Helianthus tuberosus (assembly GCA_030545235.1). NCBI lineage: Eukaryota > Viridiplantae > Streptophyta > Magnoliopsida > Asterales > Asteraceae > Helianthus > Helianthus tuberosus. The sequence goes on along the minus strand of CM060414.1, from coordinate 45,682,356 downwards.
ACACACATATGGGCAAGTGCACCCATCGTTGAGTGTAGTATAGCGTTGGTAAGATACCGAGGTCGTCCAAGGACACAAGAGCTTTTAGTACCGGTTTATCCTCAACGTCTAACCAAAATAAAAGTTTAGAAAAATGTTTTAAACTAAGAAAAATAAAAACTAACTAAAATGCTGAAAATAAAAATAAAATAAAAACAGATAGACAAGATGAATCACTTGGTTCCGACTCGTATCTAGTATAACCTTTGATTATTTCCGCACTTTTGCACATAATTAAGAGATTATCTTAGTTATTGTAGTAGGCCCCTCTTTTGAAGGTGACGTTACCCTCACCCCAGTAGTTTGAGTCAGCAGGGATACAATCCTAAAGGGGTGGATTATTGGAAGATAATGAATTAAGTTATTAATGCAGTATTGTGGTAGGCCCCGCTTTTGGCGGTGACGTTACCCTCGACTAAGTAGTCTGAGTCAGCAGGGATACAGTCCTAAATAGCCGGGTTATAGTATTAATAGTAGTTAACTTATGAGGGGATCAAAGAGTTTGGACCCCCGCCATCCAATACCGTGAAGTATTGAAGGAGGTCCTACTAAATTTGACCCAGGTCCATTGCAGGACCTCTAAACGCTGAACAATGGCAAGACCTTTACCAAACCGTTCCCTTAACCCCCTACCAGGTAGCCAACATACCTCCATATAGACCGTGGAGATATGAATGGTGAAAATCCTTTATTTTATATAGACAGTAAAATAATGCCAAGACACCACGGACAAACGATAAGGAAAGATCACCTTCAACATAAGTAACTAGTTATTAAAGTCATTAATACAAAACCAAATAAAAAGTGCAAAAGATTAGAAATAAAAAGTATTATACTAGACACTTTGTCTTCACCAAGTGATGTAAGAGACTTAGGCAAACATGGCCTTGATTGTCAAGAACTCTTACGATCAATCTTGGATCCCGAGACGACTCACACACTCTATGATGGACAATGGATGATGGTGGTGGATGATGGTGTTGTGATGGTGGTGGGTGGTGGATGAAGTGTGAGAGAGGTGGTGTGCCAAGGGATGGTTTGAACTTGAGCCAAGCACTCCTATTTATAGGCTGTACAGAAGCCTGGACACGGCCCCGTGTCCACCCTTTTCTCTTTCTTCATAAATACAGTTTGTCTTTATTAGCTCCACACGCCCCCGTGTCCGCTGGGCACGCCCCCGTGTCCGTCTGACACTCTCTCTCTTCATTAATTGTAATTCGCAATTACAATTAATGCGCCTGTTGTACTTTCGCCACGCCCCCGTGTCCGCTGGGCACGGCCCCGTGGTGGGCAATAGAAGCTTCTACAGGTTTGTCTTTTGTGCCAGGGTTGACCATTCTGGACACGGCCCCGTGCTGAGCTGGGCACGCCCCGTGTCGGGCTGGGCACGCCCCGTGTCGGGCTGGGCACGCCCCGTGTCGGGCTGGGCACAGCCCCATGCTCAGCTGGGCACAGCCCCATGCTCAGCTTTCTTCTTGTTTTTGCTTTGGGAGTTGTTGTCGAGGGGTCGGGCATGCCACGTTTCTTCCATTTCTTTGTATTTATGTTGGGTTTGGCTGTATATTTGTTCCTTTTGTTCGTTTAAGCTCATTTGATCCTGAAAATACAAAAGGAAGACAAAAGCACACTTTTTCCAACATTAGTACTAAAAAAGGGTTAGTTTTATGCCTTATTTGATGTAATTTATATGTTGCATTTTACACACATCAAATACCCCCACACTTGAATCTTTGCTTGTCCTCAAGCAAAACTCTTTATAATGTGGCTTTACACTCCCAAATGGAATGGGTAGAGAAGAAGGTTTTTGGGCTTGTCATAGAGTGTCGGGATTTCCAAGATTCTTTATTAGATTTTATTTTTATTTATTTACAATCCTATTCGTCATGATTTATTTAAAACTTTTCATAAGATAAATTACTTATTAGGGCATAACATACCATTTTAAAATTCTATTTATATACAAGTTCACATACCTCACGGGGATCACTCAACACTCGGCCGAAAATGTATTTTTGTGGATCACTCGAGAGCGGCATGGAACTTACTCCTACCATAGGCTTGCCAAGCAATCAATCCTCCTCCTTTTTAACTTATATACCTTTGTAAATATCAAGAGGACTTTTTGGGTGAAGGGTTTGGCTTGGGTTAAAGGTAGGTGGTTGGGTTAGTGGTTAGTAGAAAAAGGGCGAAAAGCGTAACAAGTGTCGGTTTTCGTAAGACTCTTTTTTTTTTTTTTTTTTTTTTTTTTTGTCATCATTTTTTTTATGAAGCTATTTTTCAAACAAAGTCATTGTTGATAAACTTGTTTGTTTATTTGCTTTTGCTTCATAATCAACTTTTTCTCTCTCTTTTTTTTTTTTTTTTTTTTTTTTTTATAGTCATACGAAAAACCGAACTTGTTACTAAAATAAAGGGTTAAAAATGAAAAAGGTTTTGGTGGGTAAAAAGGGTGTTTGGTTTGGGTTATGAAATGAAAAGGTTTAGGCTCAAAGGGGCTAACTAGGGGGATTTTGGGTAGGTGGTAAAAAAAAAGAAAAATAATGGTGTAGAAATAAAAATGGTTAGTCCTAATGCCTCCATCATTTACTTACTCGGGTTTAAGTTGGTAAGGACCGGGAATGTATCGTCATGGCAAGTTCTAGAGTCGTAAGAACCAAGCGGCTATTCACACAAGAAACGAAAGATGAGCATTTAATTTAAAGGTATATATTTGTATGCTCAATAAAGGCTCAAAACTCACTTTTGTGGGAATGGGTTTTTATGTGATCAAGTATATATAATTAAATTTTAACTAAGCTTGTCATGCCTTTTCATAATTTTCTTATGTTGGTTCTTTTTATCACGACGCTATCGGTTGTAAATTTGTAAAAATATAACCTTTTTAGAATTTTGAAATTCCCAAATTAAACCTAGACAAGTAAAAAAAATGAAAATTTTTGAAAAAATTTGGGGTGATTAGCGATTCCAATAGAGTTTTGTGTAAGGCTTGTATTTAGGACTTGCAAGATTCAAGGTTTTAGCATCCCCCCCACACTTAAATTACACATTGTCCTCAATGTGTCCCAAAAATAAGTTTTTAGGCTGATTAAATGTGTAAAAATGGGTTAAAAACAAGATTTTATGGTACTGGGTAGCTGAACACGGGGTGGTGTTGGCTGAGCACGGCCCAGTGTCCAGACTGTCAGTGCCAAAAGTAAACAGAAGGCTGGGCACGGGGGCGTGTCCAGTGAGCACGGCCCCGTGTCCAGGTACCTGAACTGGGCATTTTCTACAGAACCTTGGGCACGGGGCGTGTTGGGGTGAGCACGGCCCCGTGCTGAACTTGCTGTAATGAAGAAAAATTGTCGGGATGCTCTGTTTTTGTGTATGGGGTGTTGGTTCAAGCTTCCCTTATCATCCTTCACCATCCCGAGTGTGTTTTATTCCTGAAAAAAAAAAAAAAAAAAAAAAAAAAAAAACTAAACTAGAAAACGTAAAAGTTAATCTAAACTAAAACTACGGATAGTTCCGCGGAATGCCTCCGTGGTGCGCCACGTTTATAAGGGTCCTTGGCTAGACCCACCTTATCGGGTGGTTCTGGCTCATCTTCAATTAGGGGGTCGTCATTGCCGAATGGATATTTCATTGATCGCTCAAGATCGACACTTCTTTTAAATGCCCCTAATTAAAGAGGTAGATTGTTGAACTTCCGGTTTTTCAAAGCTTCGTGAGTTTTTACAAATGGTCGTCCCAACACTAGAGGAGCGTCATCGAGGATGACAAAATCGGTCGGGATTACCATTTGATTTGTTTGAACCAATACATCCTCAACTATACCGATTGATTTTATTACTTTCCGATTGGATAGAAAAATGGGTATTTGAAGTGGAGAAAAATCACTAATACTTAATTTTTCGAAAATGTAGTTAGGCATTATGTTAACACAAAGATTTTTATCGATTGTAACGTTACTAATAAACGAATTTTGAAAGAAACATGGAACCGGTGTAATGTTAATTTCAAATGGGTCTTCTTTTATTAGTGAAGTTTGATCATTAGTTAACTTAACACTTACCGTTTCGTCAATTTTAGTGTTAGTGTTTAACTCTTTTAAAAACTTAGCATGAGTGGGTACTAAACAATGGTTTTCGAAAGAAGGTGACAAGAGATTAATTTCTTCAAAATTAGACTCTTCTTGGATTTTAACGTTGGCGGACTCACCTTTTTCGTTGTTTAACTCATGTGTAGGTTTTTCACTTATTTGTTCTTCCATTTTTACATTTTCAGTTATCTCTTCCTTTTTTAATTCTTCTCTTGCGCGGGACTCCTCTTCCCTTGCGCGAGCTTCTTTTATACATCGATCGATAACTCTAATGTGTTCTAATATCCTATCGGTCACTTCGGTTATAGAAAAAGAATCGGTATTTTCTAAGCTTGAATCCGGTTGTTCGATCCTTTGTTCCTCATAATACCCATATGAAGTAGATGGTTCACACCATTGTTCTTCATTGTAAGCATATGATGGATAAGGGTCATAATTTTGTTCTTCATAATACTCGTATGAGGTGGGTTGTTCACGCCATGGTTCCTCATAATAAGCATACGAAGGTGGTGGCTCATATCTTGGTTCCTCAAAGTATGAGTATGAAGGCTCATACCTTGGTTCATCAAAATATGAGTATGAGGGAGGAGGTTCATACCTTTGGTCTTCATAGGATGTGTATGAAGTTGATGGCTCGTACCTGGGCTCCTCATAGTAGGTGTATGAATTGGATGGTTGATATGAGCGATTATTTTGGACCGATCGTGCGTTACGACAATTAGTGCAATAATTACCCCTATAATCATCCTCCTCATAGGTGTAGTTGTAACCTCCTGAGTATTGATCCATACTTTGTTTTTGTGCATATGGTTTAGTTGAGACATTTCACTTGCCATACATGGATATTTGACATAGACATTTGACATGGATATTTGACATAGACATTTTGACATGATTTACATCTTGACATGAATACTTTGACATATTATTCAATACATTTGACAATTGATTTAAACATAGACATTTTACATTGTTTGGTTTGGTTTGATTAAGTGATTAAGTAACGATGTGTGTGTAATATGATACAAGCATGGTGGATACGCCGCTGGTGCTTCCTATATATAAGTGTTTGTATGGTATTACAATGTGATGTGCGTGAAGTGTCGTATATTTTAGGTGTATATTTTAAGCCCTTTTTAACACTTATTTTAGCCAAGTTTTAAATTTATAAAACACGATATTTCACTAACACTAAACACACATATGGGCAAGTGCACCCATCGTTGAGTGTAGTATAGCGTTGGTAAGATACCGAGGTCGTCCAAGGACACAAGAGCTTTTAGTACCGGTTTATCCTCAACGTCTAACCAAAATAAAAGTTTAGAAAAATGTTTTAAACTAAGAAAAATAAAAACTAACTAAAATGCTGAAAATAAAAATAAAATAAAAACAGATAGACAAGATGAATCACTTGGTTCCGACTCGTATCTAGTATAACCTTTGATTATTTCCGCACTTTTGCACATAATTAAGAGATTATCTTAGTTATTGTAGTAGGCCCCTCTTTTGAAGGTGACGTTACCCTCACCCCAGTAGTTTGAGTCAGCAGGGATACAATCCTAAAGGGGTGGATTATTGGAAGATAATGAATTAAGTTATTAATGCAGTATTGTGGTAGGCCCCGCTTTTGGCGGTGACGTTACCCTCGACTAAGTAGTCTGAGTCAGCAGGGATACAGTCCTAAATAGCCGGGTTATAGTATTAATAGTAGTTAACTTATGAGGGGATCAAAGAGTTTGGACCCCCGCCATCCAATACCGTGAAGTATTGAAGGAGGTCCTACTAAATTTGACCCAGGTCCATTGCAGGACCTCTAAACGCTGAACAATGGCAAGACCTTTACCAAACCGTTCCCTTAACCCCCTACCAGGTAGCCAACATACCTCCATATAGACCGTGGAGATATGAATGGTGAAAATCCTTTATTTTATATAGACAGTAAAATAATGCCAAGACACCACGGACAAACGATAAGGAAAGATCACCTTCAACATAAGTAACTAGTTATTAAAGTCATTAATACAAAACCAAATAAAAAGTGCAAAAGATTAGAAATAAAAAGTATTATACTAGACACTTTGTCTTCACCAAGTGATGTAAGAGACTTAGGCAAACATGGCCTTGATTGTCAAGAACTCTTACGATCAATCTTGGATCCCGAGACGACTCACACACTCTATGATGGACAATGGATGATGGTGGTGGATGATGGTGTTGTGATGGTGGTGGGTGGTGGATGAAGTGTGAGAGAGGTGGTGTGCCAAGGGATGGTTTGAACTTGAGCCAAGCACTCCTATTTATAGGCTGTACAGAAGCCTGGACACGGCCCCGTGTCCGCTGGACACGGCCCCGTGTCCACCCTTTTCTCTTTCTTCATAAATACAGTTTGTCTTTATTAGCTCCACACGCCCCCGTGTCCGCTGGGCACGCCCCCGTGTCCGCTGGGCACGCCCCCGTGTCCGTCTGACACTCTCTCTCTTCATTAATTGTAATTCGCAATTACAATTAATGCGCCTGCTGTACTTTCGCCACGCCCCCGTGTCCGCTGGGCACGGCCCCGTGGTGGGCAATAGAAGCTTCTACAGGTTTGTCTTTTGTGCCAGGGCTGACCATTCTGGACACGGCCCCGTGCTGAGCTGGGCACGCCCCGTGTCGGGCTGGGCACGCCCCGTGTCGGGCTGGGCACAGCCCCATGCTCAGCTGGGCACAGCCCCATGCTCAGCTTTCTTCTTGTTTTTGCTTTGGGAGTTGTTGTCGAGGGGTCGGGCATGCCACGTTTCTTCCTTTTCTTTGTATTTATGTTGGTTTTGGCTGTATATTTGTTCCTTTTGTTCGTTTAAGCTCATTTGATCCTGAAAATACAAAAGGAAGACAAAAGCACACTTTTTCCAACATTAGTACTAAAAAAGGGTTAGTTTTATGCCTTATTTGATGTAATTTATATGTTGCATTTTACACACATCACAATGTCGTAACGTTATTTGAATCATTTCAATATTGAGACATAGAACATTTTATACAAATAACATACTTTTCACAAGACATTGATTTACAAACAACTTATCTTATACAAACACATTTTTTTACATGGTTATTTATTTAAACCTGACATTTACTTATACATATCATCTGAACTCATTGTTTTTCAAATGATTTACAAAACAAAGCAAATAACAAGGTTCATGACTAAACATTTTCTTAAACAGAAGTCATGAAACCTATTTTCACAAAACCTATGTATCTCACAGGCATTTTTATGCTGACGTACCTATTTTCACATGTGTTTTTCAGGAGCTGTTGCATAAGATGATCAAGATACACATAGGCAGACTTGGGCTTTAGTGACAATAAAAGATGCAAGACTAGTTAATTATGTTGTATTTCTTTGTTTGTTAAGACATTGTAACACCTTTAATCAATAAAACGAAACTTCAATTGCCATGGATTTGAAACAATTAATTCTGTTACAACACTCCCCGACATTTCCGCCACGTTTTGTATGTTCCACGTGGTCGGGGTGTGACAGAAAAGATGGTATCAGAGCCAATGGTTATAGGGAATTAGGTTATTAGTAATGCTTTGACCTAGTCTATAACCTTCTTAGGACCCTAACGCGAGTTTACTTGCGTTTAGTCATAAAACAATACCGTCACCTATCCTTAGGCGACGACCACAACAAGAACATAAATTTCAAAACCGCTTTGAAAACTAATCATCTGTTCTAGGATGATTGATTACTAGGTTTTGAACCCTCTGTTATACGGTTTTGAACCCCTTTGAGTTTTCAAAACTCTCGTCAAGGTTTTGGGTTTTTAATAATGTGAACACGTGCAAACTGGAAGGGTGAATGCCTGTATTCTGGGTTTTCTGCCTAGGCAAGCACTTCGTATACATCTCATCAGACGCGAGACCAGTTGTGCTTACCTGGGAATTCTTGGGATGAGTGTTCACTTATAGGCGAGCATGTCTTCGCGATACATTATTTTTGACCTATTTACTTTGATTAATCACCGAGGTCGTTTGTTGCTTCGTAGTAACAAACAAATGACCACTATCCTTGCTTTCATCAGATTTGTTTCATCTCATTCATTTCGTCTAATTCTCTCACTCGTTTCCTTTCATGTTCTCCTCTTTTAGAATGCCTCCACGACGCGAAAATCCGGTATCTGTTGACGAGCTGGCAGCTGTTATTACACAGCAAATGACTGCTGCAATCCCGATCATCGTTGCCCAATGTCACCAAGCTATCAACAACAATAATGCCCTCTGCAGCTTCAAGACATTTAACTCGGCCAAGCCATCAAAGTTTTCTGGGTCTCAAGGAGCGACTGCACTTCTGCAATGGTTCGAGAGTCTAGAGAGCACCTTCAGGCATGTTCAATGTCCAAACGAGCGAAAGGTAGATTTTGCATCTAGTGTCTTCGAGAAACGAGCTTTGACATGGTGGAACGGTGTGGTGAGAGATAGGGGTGCCGAAGTGGCACTGGCCCAAACTTGGGAAGAACTTCGAGCACTAATGATGAAGGAATTTTGTCCTCGACATGAGATCAGGGCCTTAGAAAGGGAATTCGATGACCTTAAGCAAGACAGCGGCGAACATCGAGCATACATTGATCGATATGAGGAGCTGAGTCTGTTGTGTCCTACCATGGTTACGCCTTTGGATAAGGCGATCGAAAAGTACATTGATGGTCTCCCTGACTCAGTTCAAGACATTGTTACTGGTAGTAACCCCACTACGGTTAGGCAGGCCATTGAGCTATCTGCAACTCTGACTGAATCTCAGATCAGGAAACGTAAGCTTTTCCGGAAGGGTGACAAGAAACCAATCGAGGAATCAAAGACCATGGATGAGCAGACTGGATCCCTTGAGCGGTCAAAGAAGCAAAAGGCTTCTCAGAACTTCGCCTTGGTCGCTCACAATGGTCAAGCCGTCCCCAACCAACCAGCTCAACCCCGTACTAGGAAGCCATACAATGGAACTTCACCCTTGTGCAACCGATGTGGCTTACATCATCATTCTAATGTGAAGTGCCGCGAATGCCAAATTTGTGGACTTAAAGGTCATATGGCAAAAGTTTGCGTTGCAGCAGTTGCACCGAATCAAGCCGACAACAAACCTATTCGAGCTCGCTTTCCACCAGGTTCTTGCAACAAGTGTGGTAAGATGGGACATTTCCGAAGAAATTGCCCAAAGCTTGCTAATGCTAATCCAGCACAGAGATGAGCATCTGATCGACTAGAAGACAACACTCTTTAGAAATAATCATATCTTATGTATTATTTTCTTTTGTTGTCAAGGTCCATGAAACAGTTGTTATCATTGTTAATAAATAAATCTTTTTATTTACATTACAATGTATATTATGTGGTTGTATGCATAAACAACATATCCCCTATAATACCGACAATCAAGGAATCGTATTACTTGAAAAGCAAACTACCCCCAAAATTCTTCCATTTTACAATCTCTTGCGTTTTCCACAAAGATCCTAAGTACCCGTCTCTTGCAAAGAAACGAAGTACAAGATAAAAGTTATAATTCTATACGAATACCCCAAGTACCACTATAAATTTTTAATAGGGTACCCAAGGGTATTTCCGTATGTCCTAAATTATTGTGTACCTTAATTCGAATATTGCGTTTTCCTGAAAACGAAAATCGAATTTTTGGTAGATCATCCTATCTTCATGGATGGATTCTTGAAATGATTAAAGTACCAAAAGAAATCCACGAATTGGATTCCTGGTGTACTTTAAGTATCCGCGTCCAAAGATAACAAATTAATAACCAAATTAAACAACTATGTGATTATGTGTTTATGTGTTCCCTTTATGTTTTCGGTGTGATCCAAATTCTTGTCATTCAAATCCTCGTAGAATCTTCCATATCTTTGGGTGCTATACTAAATCCTCAACGGGCTTGTACGTAATAGTAAAGACCCTTGGATTATATTGTACCATTCCATAATTAGATCCTGAGAGGTCTAGGTAAACAGATTGATCCAAAAATCTGGTTAGGAATATCATGTGATGATATAGCTGAAAGGACTCCTTGGTGGTCTAATTAAAAGGATCCTTGTTGATCTAATTAAAAGGACCCTATGGTAGTCTAGTCACACTCATCACAGGTTTGATTATCCTCCCCACAAACATTTCAAGACAAGTTGTGCGGACTATGCAAGGAATTGCATAATTATGGATGCATACATAATTATGGAATTCAGTGCACAGAAACCACAGCGAATTTTGTCATGTGTCTAGAGTCTATTCCGTTCATTTTTGTTTCTGAAGATGTAAAATGACTATTCCATTCATTTTTGTTTCTGAAGATGTAAAATGACTATTCCGTTCATTTTTGTTTCTGAAGATGTAAAATGACTATTCCGTTCATTTTTGTTTCTGAAGATGTAAAATGACTATTCCGTTCATTTTTGTTTCTGAAGATGTAAAATGACTATTCTGTTCATTTTTGTTTCTGAAGATGTAAAATGACTATTCCGTTCATTTTTGTTTCTGAAGATGTAAAATGACTATTCCGTTCATTTTTGTTTCTGAAGATGTAAAATGACTATTCTGTTCATTTTTGTTTCTGAAGATGTAAAATGACTATTCCGTTCATTTTTGTTTCTGAAGATGTAAAATGACTATTCTGTTCATTTTTGTTTCTGAAGATGTTGTGGAAAATGACTATTCTGTTCATTTTTGTCTCTAAAGAATGTCTGTTGAAAATAACTCTGTTCATTTTTCATTTCTGAAAAATGTTCGTTAAAGAGAAATTACAGGATTACGTCTTGTTCATCTTTGATGGTTATTTAACACAAAGTCACAAATAGACTCCTACGAATTAATTTCGGGACGAAATTTCCTAAAGTAGGGGAGACTGTGACACCCGTGTCACTGCGACCATCAAACAAATGCCAAACCAATGAAATATTGTATTTCATACTTGGGATTTGTAAAAATATGTGTATCGATTGCACATATCAACTCTTGTCCGATTTCAAGCTCTAAATCGCTTTCTGGAAGGTTATACGCGCACTGATGCGTAAATATAACCAGTTTAATGCAACGAACACTCCGGAATAGTGAAATAGGCTTAACATACCTTAAATAACCTTTACATAACTTATATATAAGTTTTGGAAGGTTTGGTGTGGTGAAATCAAAGTTTAATCGCTTACAGGGACTAAAGTTGACAAACTGTGAAAGTATGCCAATTTGAACTGTAACAGACATTCCGGAGCATGACCATAAGTTAAACATACCATAAATATCCTTCACATAGCTTAGAAATAGGCTTTGAGGTGTTCGGTATGCTAAAATAAACTTTTGTGTCATTCAGGGACTAAAAGTGTCAAAAAGTGCACAAGTTTGCATTTTCGCGCATAACTTACGTTCTGAATACATCCGGACATCCAAAAATTTATGTAAGCACTAAAATATTTTATTTTAGTGTTCGCCATAAGAAAAATCCATTCGTCACGTCATTTGGATCGTTTGTCGCGCTTGTGCGCATTCCGTCGTAATTAAGCGAACATCGCGTTCGTACGACCAAACGAACCAACATCCGGCATATTTTTGAGCATTTTTTGAGTCCCCTATACTTTAACTTCATTTTAGAGCCTTGAAATGAGGTTAACGGGGTTCAAACGCATCAAAAAAGGCCTTAAACACGTGCAGGGACCATTCCTGCCACTTTTGAAAGATTTCTGAAACAGCAGGGTGCTAGCGTAGCGCGACTGCCTAATGCCTTGGCAGTAGCGCTACGCGACTGCCTATTCTGGACAGAAAACATGCAGAAAACTCAGTTTTGCATTTCCGGGACCAGATTCGATGTATTAGCCGTTGTTTAATTCATAACCACACATTCTAACATGCTTAGTCAGCGGATAAGGATGGAATTTAGGCACCATAACTTTGCAACACATGTATGGATGGAATTTAAGCACCTAAACACCATAACTTTGCAACACATGTATGGATGGAATTTAGGCACCATAACTTTGCAACACATGTACGGATGGGATTAAGGCACGTTTTCCATGAAACGATCTTAACGGTTCGGGTATTCCTATAAATACCCCATTACCCCATGCTTTAAAATCACTAGAATTTTGATTGAGAAACTCTAAGTTGAAACCATTGTTTCATACCTGAGATTCTTATATCGAAATTAGCATTCGGGGACCCTTCGTAAGTATTCTTTCGTTCTTTTCCTTATTTTACTGCTTTTCGAGTCAGAAAGTCAAACTTTGTTTGACTTTCAGCGTTGACCAGTAATGGTCAATGCGAAGTTCTTTTGAACTTCGCAACGTGAGTGTAATCACGTTGGTCATAGTCCCTTGGGACTATGCCCACTGATTACCACGTTGTCTAGGGTCGGAGGGTAAGCGATCTGATAAATCGCTTATACCTCGAACCCGACCCAGTTTGGTCGATCATTAGGATCCGACCAAACACATTAGGTGACCATAGTAGGTAGGGAATAACCTTCCGAGGTTATACCCTATGGTCGCATCGTTTAAGTAGTTGTATGATAGGTAGTTTATATGCCTTAGGTAAATTACCAGAATACCCTTTTCATGTATAATTGGTAATTAAGCATATGTAACCTAAACCTTTGTCACATAACTGATTATGTAATATGTTTAGGCATATAACACTTGTCATAGGGCTAGTTAGGCGGTCCGAACGCGTTTCACGCGAACGACGCGTTAAAGTAGCATAAGCTACCTAAACGGGTCGTAATGGGTCGTAGACACTTAGGTTAAGTTTCATTTAGTATGTAGGCTTTGATTAACCATATCACATGAGTTCCTACACTCATTTGGTTTACAAACCCTCATGCTACCCAGTCTTCCGATTTAGGTCCGGTTTATTAATGTAGTTACCTATATTAGGTGCCGTTTGATATTCCGCGATCTCTAGCTTTGCTTGGTGGTTATCCTAGGACTTCTGAGCAATCTCAAGTGAGTACATAGACCCCTCTTTTACTGTTTTTCCAAACTGTTTTGGGGTGGAACACATGTGCCTACTTGTTACTTTCCTGCTTTCCTGTTTTCACATCATATACTGCTATGTTCGTTAGTACATTATAGTACATGATTTCATTACATTTCATGCTATGTATTGCCATTGTGTGCATTACTTAGTACATCGTTTTACATGACATTTTGGCATAGACATTTCGACATAGACATTTTAACATGATTGACATTTGATCATCTATTTCCCACAAAACATAACTTTGATTTAAACCAAGTTTTACTTCAATACTTTGTTTTTGTGCATATGGTTTAGTTGAGACATTTCACTTGCCATACATGGATATTTGACATAGACATTTGACATGGATATTTGACATAGACATTTGACATGGATATTTGACATAGACATTTTGACATGATTTACATCTTGACATGAATACTTTGACATATTATTCAATACATTTGACAATTGATTTAAACATAGACATTTTACATTGTTTGGTTTGGTTTGATTAAGTGATTAAGTAACGATGTGTGTGTAATATGATACAAGCATGGTGGATACGCCGCTGGTACTTCCTATATATAAGTGTTTGTATGGTATTACAATGTCGTAACGTTATTTGAATCATTTCAATATTGAGACATAGAACATTTTATACAAATAACATACTTTTCACAAGACATTGATTTACAAACAACTTATCTTATACAAACACATTTTTTTTACATGGTTATTTATTTAAACCTGACATTTACTTATACATATCATCTGAACTCATTGTTTTTCAAATGATTTACAAAACAAAGCAAATAACAAGGTTCATGACTAAACATTTTCTTAAACAGAAGTCATGAAACCTATTTTCACAAAACCTATGTATCTCACAGGCATTTTTATGCTGACGTACCTATTTTCACATGTGTTTTTCAGGAGCTGTTGCATAAGATGATCAAGATACACATAGGCAGACTTGGGCTTTAGTGACAATAAAAGATGCAAGACTAGTTAATTATGTTGTATTTCTTTGTTTGTTAAGACATTGTAACACCTTTAATCAATAAAACGAAACTTCAATTGCCATGGATTTGAAACAATTAATTCTGTTACAACACTCCCCGACATTTCCGCCACGTTTTGTATGTTCCACGTGGTCGGGGTGTGACAATTTTGGACATGAAATTTCGAGGTGTCACACAACCCTTCCACAAGACTCGCATTTCCCAGCTCTGCATCGTCCACGGTGATGCAACTGGCACGCATCGCATTTGGGCAAGGTGCCCATATACCCTTTTCCCCTATTTTCAATACCAGCTTTGACCTTGGCTGGTGCGTTTGCCTCTTCCTTCTTACTAACACTGCTGGTACCCTTTTTGAAGTTTGAGAACTTCCTCTTGTTCTCACCCGATGATTCCACGTGAGTCTCTTTCTTCTTCTGGTCAGAGGTCGAAAACTTGTTTAACCTGATAGCTTCTTCTGTCAGCGACACACTCAGATCAATAGCCTTTGTAATTGTTGCAGGCTTTGATGTTGTCACCATACTCAGGATCTGAGGAGCCAACCCCCTGATAAAATGCTCGATGCGCTTAAATTCAGGATCAACCATGTATGGTACCACGCGAGATAGGTCGTGAAATCTCTGCACGTATTCGGCAATCTTTGTGCCGTCCATCTTGAGGTTCCAGAATTCAGTATCCAGCTTTTGGATTTCAGCCCTGGAGCAGTTTTTCTTTCGCATGAGTTTCTTCATTTCATCCCATGTCAAAGCATAAGCAGCCTCTTCTCCCAAGTTCTGGACTTGGAGATTCCACCAGGATAACGCTCCATCTAAAAACAATCTGGAGGTGTAGGTGACTTGGTGTTCCGGAGCACACTTGCTCATCCTTATCACAGAATCAGTCTTCTCCGTCCATCTGACAAAAGCTACAGGACCCCCGGTGCCGTCGAAATTCAATGGCTTACAGTCTAAGAACTGTTTATAGGTACAGCCTGTACAAGTAACATCAGTCACATAAAGCATTAGCGATCGCACATGGAATATCCAAAAGTAATGTAATGTTTCTTTAGTGACTCAAACATTACCAAGAGGTGGGTTGCTTCCCGAGGTACCCCCGCTATGTTCGGAGCGTAAGGCCTCGTGTTGTGCTATCGCCCTTGAGATTCGTTCTTGTAATTCGGCTTCAGTCGTGGGCAGTGTGTTATCTCTTCGAGGAGGCATCTTCTAAAGAAGATTGTATAGGTCAGGTATTTATGTATATAAGTATGTAGTATGTGTATGTAATATCATTTTTCAACGCAAGTAAACACATAACATCCCATGTCATAACACAAACAAGTAATTCAACAACGTATATAATGAGAATCTTGCGATTGAGCTTTCATATATCAATGACCACAATTACAGTTTTACATGTTCTACAATGTATCATATTACACCAAAAGGGACCAAAGGGCTCACATCACCCTTGTCCAAAATATCCATCAAAATACAATAATCACAACATCAAAAGTGGTCCTCAAAAGGCTGTGTAATCTGGCTCGATAGCTGCACTCTCACCAAAAGTATGCTATCTGCATAAAACCAAAAACTGTTATGCTGATGGTGGAGGAGGAGGAGGTGGAGGAACGAATAGCAAACTGCGCAGATGCGCTAGCTCCTCCTCAAGAGCATGAACGATACGCAATAGATAGCTAATCTGCTGCTCCATAGTAAGAAAACAGACATCAAAATCCAGGTATGGCAGGAGAGGAGCGGGCGGAGTCGCGAATAGTGACTGACAAGTGCAAGGCGGAGGACGTGGAATCCTTTCAAGATCCATGACTCTGCGACACAACATCTCCCGCTGGAGTTGTAAGGACAAAAGCAAATCATCTCTCGTGTATCCAGTGTAATGGAAAGGATGATATGGATCAGAAACAGGCATCGTGTTGGGCGGAAACCAAATCAGTGGCTCGCCCGATGGTGCAGCAGCAAAAGGTGCAGTATGTGAAAACTGTGGCATGAAAGGAAAAGCACCCGACACAGGTGGGACATGACCAGATGGCTGGCATGAAAGGAAAAGCACCCGACACAGGTGGGACGTGACAGGTAGATCGGTGCGGTGTATGTCTGACACATGTGGGTGAAACGGGGCAATGTCAACTGGTGCATGTGTAGGTGCAGGTGGGGGAGTAACAGGTCTAACAAAAGGAGGCAAGTCATCGTCGTCCTCTATCCACCCATTGTGGGTGAATGCATAACGGGGATCTATATGGTCAGCAAAAGGAGCATGGTCTGTGGGTGCAGGTAGAAGGTCAGGCAAAGGAGGTGCAACAACTGGTATGTCAACGGGGTCATGCTCCGGTAGAGGATCATGAGCAGGTATGGGCTCGGGTGCAACCAAAGGCTCAGGGTCAGCTGGTGCAAGCTCAAGATCAGCGGGTATATCAAAGAGCTGATCGTCAGGAACGACAGGTGCCTCAAAAGGCTGATCATCGGGGACAAACTCAATCTCATGCTCAGGGTCAAAGTCGTGTGGAAAGACAGGATCAAACTCATCATCAAACTCGAAGTCCTGTGGAGGAACAGGTGCGGCAGACATAGCTGTGTCGGAATCAGAATCTGTGGGATAACGCTGTAATCCCAGTGCGTGTAGAGTAGTAGATGACACAGACTCGAATGAATCAGGACCAGAATGGTCAGATGAACTCTCAACGACAGGAATCTCAATAAGCGGAACAGCAATGATATCATCGACTGGAATCTCGACAAGTGGAACGACAACGACATCATCGACTGGAGCTCCATCATCCTGGGCACCCTCAGGGGGACCCTCAATAAAAAGATCGATGTCGTCGTTAGACAAAGCATCAAGAGGCAGATCCTCCAGAGGAAATGCAGAAAGAGGAAAAGGAGCGGGGATCTGAACAAGAAGTAGATCCTCGCCAGGAAGACCATCAGCTAGCGGTATATCATCGCCAAAATCTGGTAAAGCAAACGGCTTGAAATCATCATCATCGTTACTCTTAGTGTCAGATGTAAAAACCTCATCCTCTGGGATGATCTCATCATCCGAAACTATGGCCATAGGGTCTACGGTATCAGATACTCCGCTCTCAGAAGAGGACATGGTGTCTGTAACAAATCAATCACAACGTATGCACATATATCAACAATCATCAAATAAACATGTAAGTAGTAACAATGTAAGCATGTATGCATCCTAGTCTTCCCAAGACTATCCCACCCAGCCTCTCAGACTGAATTACTTAGTCTCTCAGACTAAACCTCCCAGTTTCTCAAACTGAACTACCCAGCTAGTCTCTCATACTAACTCCCCAGGCTCTCAGACTGCCCCAACTAGTCTCTCAGACTACCTAGTCTCTCAGACTGACTTTCCCAGTCTCTCAGACTGCCCCAACTAGTCTCTCAGACTAACTCCCCAGTCTCTCAGACTGCACTACCCAGTCCCCCAGACTGAAATATAACATAAATTCCTTGAAATGTATTTTGTGTCTTTTATTTGTAAAAATATTTGTTTCCTGGATCTGGACATTTTGTGTATGCAATGAAAACATGTTTGTGAAAACATTTTCGTGAGAGCCCTAATGATCGTAGTCTAGACTCGAGAAAGAATCCTAGTTCGCTACGATCGAAGCTCTGATACCAAGCTGTCACACCCTGACTTTTGCGGAAGCGTGGTTCTTGGTGTGACTTCTTAATACCATAGCATTCAATCATAACACTACTATATGATAAAACCAAAAGATATTCATCCATATATTAAGTTTAGAAAATACCACATCATACTTGTTTGAAACATCGACACCAAATTTAAGTTACAGCCATAACATGTTTTAATGAGTTCACGAAGACTCGACAACATAACTTAGACCAACCCTAGCTTAGAACCATGTATCTCGTCCAGGAGTAAGATACATCTCCTAAACTCTAAATACTTGGATGACATCTTTTATTTAAACGCAGCTTGAAACACGTGCACACACCTGCCAGATCCACTTAGTTCCCTGAAATACATGTAGTTTAAAAACATCAACAAAAGTTGAGCGAGTTCATGTGTTCGTGAGTATGTATAAAACCTTTGTGTTCATTGTATGTATGAAAATTTGTAAGTCCTGGTATGAAAGCAAACAAGGAAAAGATCACCAATGGTTTGCAAGGCCACTGATATGTGTGACGGTGTAGGAAGACTCAAACCTAGCAAATTTGTACCGGGCTTTCGGCTGGAAGACATAGTCACCCTATGGGCCACCCTGGTCCCCATGGGTGTGGGCTCGCTACACCCAAATAGATCTATCACTCATGCCCCTCGGTCCTACAAGAGGATTGATGGCCTCAAGTATACGCCTACCCATTCACATGATCTATGGTTCTTTCCTAGGCTAACCATACCAAATGTAATGTATGTAATCCTTTAGTAACATGTATTTCACCCCTGAAGTAAATAAACAAAACAGTTTAAAGAAAAGGGGGACATGAACTCACAGTATTGCGTCTTTAGTACGGGCAACTCAAATCTCCTCAGCAAATACGACTACCTACAGTGTACTAACGTCTATTAGACGAACGGGTCGTGCCTTTGCTTCGTATTAATATTTTTGAGTTACGTTTCATATGTTCCCAATATTATTCCAAGTTATAATTACTTGTCAAAATAATTAATATTTCAACTTAAATTATATTTAATTTTGGAATAATTGTTAAACAATATTTTTGTAACAATACTTCTCAAGTATTTATTTTCGTATTTCCTTCCCAAGGATGGGGTATTTCATACATGTGTATTCGTATTTTTGTATTTATAGTTCCAAAATAATATATTTTCTAGTTTCACTTAGAAAATATATTTAAACTTATTTTTATCCAAAAATAATGTATTCCAAGAAAATATATATTTTTCTTAAAAATCATACATCTTCTAAATATTCAAGAAAATATATTTTTACTTCCCAAAAATAATATATTTCTCCTTGTCGAAAATATAATACAACTTGGTAATATTTACAAAAATCATATTTTCATTTCTTGCATCCAAAATAATATTTACCAAAATATATTTATAACGTCATTTTTCCGGAATAGTTTATAAGTCACGTTCTTTCGTTCGGTTTCGCAATATGATGCGGGCAACTTATGTATTTATTCCTTGTGATTTTTCGTAATATTTTTGGATTGTAATTTCTTGGTATTATGTTAAGTTATATTATTTTACCCTAAAATAATATAACTATTTCACAAAGTATATAAATATTCACACAAGTGTCTTAATATATATATATATATTCTAAATATATATTTACCCATTTTTATTTATAAAAACCAACCTCAAATACTTGTATTTTTGTTACAAAATCAATGGCAAAGTTTGTATTGAAAACCATAGTTAAAACTCACTTGTAAATACTTGTTTAGAAAATATTTTTCTAAGTGTTTGTATTTTTAGAAAATTTTGCCATAGTTTTCCCTAAAAATGGAGGTGTCCATGCTATTAAAGCATATCATTTTCTTTTCAAAAATCATCATAAACAATCAACAATCAATCTACACTTACCATGTGCTAAAACAAAGCTATCTACATAATGATCATGAACTTGAGTTTTCATAAAAACTTGTTGTAACTTGGTAGTGTTTTTAGTAGACTTAGTTACCCTCCAAAATGTATTTACTTCTTGATAAACTTCATTCTTAGAAGTTTTAGGTGCTTACAACTTGTGAACATATTTTACAAAAACGTTTCTTTATGAATCTTCTTGTTTCTCTAGTGTTTCTACACTTGTTTTATCACCAAAAATAGTGTAGGTTTAAGTAAGAACCAAGATTTCCTAAAAATCATATTTTGAACTCGGTTCTTTTGGAAAAACCATTCATAAATCTTAGATCTATAAGATTATCAACTCACTTGATTATTATTTTTCAAGAAATCATTTTGTTTTTCAAGTTCATGCTTACACATGAGGATGATCATCTTGTTTCATCATATAATCATCCTCTCACTTGCTAGATCATGTGTTTAATCACAATCTAGCAAGCTCCTTATGATGATCAACATCATAATCTTCAGGAAAATTAACAATCAAGTATCATTCATACACTAAACAACATAGTTTCATCATATTTCAAGCTTATATTCATGCTTCTTGGTTATGTTCTTTAGTGTTCTTGTGATTAACAACATACTACATCTTTTAACCAACAAAATTAGAAGTAACAAAGGGTTACAAGGGTCTCACTACTAGCTCTATGGCTAGGGATGAACTCTTGAAGATGAAGGTGATAGAGATGGTGGATAAAAGCAAGCAAATGAGGTCCTTCAAGTTCCACAAGCTCCAAGCTCCCTTGAATGAAGTTTAACACCCTTGTATGTGCTTTGAAGGGATGAGAAAGTTTGAATGAAGGTGAGTGTATGGTGGGTGGTGTTCGGCCGAGAGCAAGAAGGAGAGGGAGAAGGAAGTGTGGAGGTGATGAGGTGAAGTTATGAGTCCTACTTATAATCCATACTCTCATGTTAACCTTTGGGTTTTATGTCATCCATAATACATGACAAGATCTATTAAACAATTCAAATAAAGTCCACTTAATTAGGCATGTGGGCCGATTACTAGCTTGTGGGGGGGGGGGGGGTCTAATTGTAAATTGTAACCATATAGTTATCTTGTAATCCAAATCCAAGTATATAATTAGTTTAGTTAGTTACTAGATATTTTAGTGGGTGTTAAGGTGTTCGGGGATCATAACTAGCTTAGAAATAATAAAACAATGATTTAGTATAATTTTGGTGTTTCGAGTAGTGTCCGGTTGTTCGGTTAGATACCGGTTCGTTAAAGTGTCAAGTTATTTCGTTTAGTGGTCTTTATGTACCCTTTTGTGACACTTTTAATTCCCGACACTTAGGAAAGCATTCAGGACCATTTAGTCATATTTTTGCATGAAACTAGCATGTTAAAATGCTGATTTTTGCTTATATATGCAGAATTCTGCACTTTATGTGGGTTTTAGGCACTTTCCGGCACTCAAACTATCATCTAGTGAAGCAGTTTTATGGTCCATACTTCCCTACACACTATACTAGTGTGGTACTTGGTTTCTGGCTCATACTGGGTCTCAAAACACTGTCTGTCTATGTACTGAACCCCGTCAGCATATTCCTGCTTTATCCGTTATATGTGCTAACTGTGCTTTGTGCATCATGTATGTCAATATAGTTTGCATGTAAAAGTGATATGACATTAAGCAATATATGATGCACATGTAAGTATGATGTTGTAATCAGAGAGCAATTTATTGTAATTCAGCACAGTCATTAAGCACTAATCATAATTAATTAATTTCACGGATACCTGGATTTATGAGGGTTGTCACACCGTGGTCCATTCTTGATGCTTCTCCAAACATGAGGTTCTTTCGCCTTGCAGTATTGCTCAAACCTAAACTTCCACTCACAGTAGTCGTCTCCGTACAAAAACCTTGGAACTTTGGTAGATGTGCCGATAACTTGGTCAAGTTCTTGATGGAAAGCCAAAGACTGAGTCTGAATGGCAGCAAGGGTAGCATTAGCGAGATCAGTTGCTGTCACAATGTCGTTCATAATACCGATTAGGTTCAACATGATGTTTGTTAAGTCTGAACAGTAATCCGAGATTTACAGTCCGAAATGGTGAGTCCGAGATGAATACTGATCCGAGATGAAAGAGTCCGGGACGAACAGTAGTTCAAGATGGGTTCTATCCGAGATGATAAGAGTCCAAGATGAAACACAAGGCAATCTTCAAACACAATGATCCGAGATGGTTAAACACTATCCGGAATCTGATAAACTCTATCCGTGATCTGATGATGATGGTCTGTGATCTGATGATGATGCTCCGTGATCTGATGATGATGGTCCGAGATGGCTTGATGATGATCCGAGATGCCTTGATGATGATCCGAGATGCCTTAAAGATGATCCGAGATCAGGCAATCTTCAAGTCCAAGATGGCTAATGATGGTCCGAAATGATCCGGAATGCTATGAAGACAGTCCGAGATCAGATAAAGACAGCCCAAAATGCACAGAAACAGTCCATAAACCTCCACAAAGTCGGAACAGTAGCTAAAAAACGGAACAGTAACAGTAACCAGTAACGAAATATCAGATCCGAGCCTGGAAATCAGGTTCGCAAGGCCCTGATACCAATTGAAAGTCCCGAAACCGAGATCACAATGATATCGCACAACTTGTAAGGTGGCGGAATCACACAACCAAGTTGTAAAGAAACAAAAGAGATGAAAGAAAGATTCTTGTATTCAAAAGATTCAATCTTGCATACAACCTAGTTGTCTAATACAAGATTTGCACAAGTCACCAACCCATGCTCCTCATTTCCTTTTTCTATTTATAGGGAGGGTTTCCCCCAAAACCCTAGGCCCATGTTCCCCTAAAGCCCACTCCAATACCCACCTTCTAGAAACATGGTCCATTAGCCTATAATTCCTACTAATCCATAAACCTATAGGGCCTAAAAAAAATGTTAAGACATACCTTCACCGTTGAACATCAAAACAGGAACTTCTTCACTACGCTCTGGCCACTTATCACTCATGCCCGCGACAACCAACACCTGTTCACCAAAAATCCTATTTGGGGTCGCGAATAAGTGCATGTACCAGTCATCCGTCTTTGGGATCGGAAGTTCTTCCTTTTCAATCTTGTCAGACTCCCGAAAGATCATCGCGGTCGGAATAACTTCTTCTCTAATGAAGAAGAACTTCATCTTCCAGTCATGGAAGCTTTTGGGTGGGTTTATCAATATCTTCTTCGCAGCACGAAGACCAAACGAGTAAAAACCCATATTCCTAATCAACTGGTAAAAGGCTCTGAACTTTTCAACGGAGGGTTCCAGCCCCTGAGATCTACAAAGAAACTCGAAGTGTTTGACCCTAACCATCCCCATCGGACTCATCTGGGATATATGAAACCCATAAAAATGCAATATCGACGCCATGAAAGTGGTGGCCGGCAACCGGAAGTTACCATCGAAGAAAAAAATCAGCAAACATCGTGATATAGCCCGGTGGTGCATCGGCCGTCGTTTAGCCTTGTTGGGGATAACGTGCATCCCATTCAACCGGGAACTGAAATCCCCTTACTATCTGCTCGAATAATCCTTGGTCCCATTTGAGAACAGGGACCGGTCCGGCACCTTCCTCAATCGGAGTTGCTTCCTCTTCAGCCATGTATATCAGATATGCGAGTGAATAGAAAAATAGAAGAAGATCTACCCAGATTTCTGGAAAAACTTGAAGATTGTCTCAAGAAATCTTTGAAGATTTGAAGAAAATATGAAGATTAGAGAGAATTCGAAGGAACGGATGTGAAGTTCTCTTTCTATCTTCGAATATATACACCCATCGCATTTAATGCGATGGGTAAACGTGCCGAATACACCGCGCGCGTAACCAACCAGAGACCGCCACGTAAGGCGGGATTCTCGGAGTAACGGTTACCACACGCGCATGGGCCTCACTCGCCTGATAAAAGACTGACCGTCAGTGACAGCATGATGATCGCCGTGTCAACAGTAAACTCAAGGGTCGCTGTTAATGACATTTGCACCAACCTGTCAGGATTCAAAATTCGAGGAGTTTCCCGCCTAAAATTAGGAAGAAACTTCATAGTAAAGATAGCAAGGGCCACGCCGCATGCATCATCAGTCAATGATCATGTGCGCGAACCCTCAAAAGTACAATTATTAGAAAGCAGACCTGGTAGCCGCGCCGTAGTAAGTGACAAACAATTACATGTGCGCCGGCCACCAGAACTCAACAAATGCTTCATAAGCAGTCCACTTTTTTTCTAAGTCCAGAGCTCCAACCATTTACTTCGCGCATGGAAGCAGCACTGGACTGGGGGGACTTGAAGGGGTATGGTCCCAAAAAGCCGCGCAGACCTTTCTGGTCGCGCGCACGACCATACTCCTTATACATTAATCTAAGTAATCTACAGATCCCGCGCGGATTACTTAGGCTCGGGCTAAGCCGCGCGCGGTGCCCAAACAAGGATAAAGCTCAGATTCTACACTTAGCATCCTGAATGAAAGCCCTCAATGCCCAGGCCTCGCGCAGGTTGATTGGGCACACACCAAAGGCCGCGCGAGGGTAGTGGTGCAGGTTCATTCCAGGAAGCACGAAAGATACGAGTGCCAGAGGAATAAGCCGATAAGCGTCCAACAGGCTGTATTCTATCGTGCTCCACGATTAGCAATCGTGCAGAAGACAAAAAGTACAGAAGGACGCCTACATGGCACCAATCAGGGGCGACGACAACTGCCCCATGATCTCCACTCACCTGCTGATGTCAGAGAGACAACAAAGACGACGACCCGGACACGTGGCTCCAATCAAGGTGCGCCAGCACTGAAGATCTTCTAGAAGACACTAACGGTTGTCACAGAAGAGACAAGACGGATATTCCTTGTTGTCGTCTTCAGGCCCAAGGACCATCAGCCCATCTCCTTCTACACTACTCCGACTATAAATACGGTCCTTCATACACAGGTTAAACCATTCTGTTCTCTACTCTCTCACTCTTAACACACACTTATTTCCTCAAAACAAGTACTTATTCTCACGCTGGAGAGTGGTTAAGAGGGAAACCCCCATATTCCCCTCTTAACGAGCTTAACGGGGTGTTGATTGTTTTGCAGGAAGGATCACAGCCAAGCTCAGGAAGGATTAAGAAGATTAACCCTTATGGTTGAAACATTAACCAAACTAATAAACTTAAAATTAGTATGTGTTTCTTCATAATCGAACCGTTAACCAAAACCGAACTGAAAACCGACAAAACCAAAACAAAAGTAACCGAAGCCGAATTAATCAAAAATCGGTTAACGGATAATTTTTGTAGCATCGATTAACCGAACCGAATCGCTTAAATCTTCATATATTTCTAGCTTTTATACATCTATGTCATGTTTTATACTTCCATTTCATGTGTTTATACCTTCATTTTATTTATTTCTTTATTTCTTTATTTATACATCCAATTCATGTATTTATATATCTATTTCATGTATTTATACCTTCACTACATGTATTTCTAAACAAAAATTTTAGCCGATGTTTGGTTTTGTTATTAAATGAACCAAACAAAAAACTGACAAATTAACCGAATAAATTGAATCGATTAACCGATGACTTCGATTACAGTTACAGATAATGCTAATAACTGAACCAAACCGAACTATACACACGCTAAGTTACATAGAAAGGGAGGAAATTCCAAAGCATTGGAATGCAACATGGGAAGTTATGTTAATTTTAAGACCTAATTCATGACAGGAACATGCAATGTATTTATAAGCCTAATCCTTCTCTTAGATATATAAAAATCCTCACTCCTCACTATATATGTTCCTACCTCAAACCTAACATATCCGACCCTTCTTATGGAATAGACACCCCTAATAATGTAAGATGTTCATAAACTACTTATGTGATGCGTCTATAGATATATAAATAGTTTTAACTAACATTATAAATTTTATAAAGATCTCGAATGAAAATTTTAATTATTTTTGTAAGAGAGATAAAAATCGATTAATTTTATGATAAAGTTTGATACTTTAACCTTAAATGTAACTTCTTTTTAGCAAATATATCGATCAAGGTTTCAAAAAATAAAAAAAAAGGATATATCCACTAGGACTAGAGGGTATGGGGGCCGGCTGAGGCCCGGCGCCGGTCCCCCACACCGCCCCCCCCCCCCCACTCCTCCGGCTCGTCCCATCCGTCTTCCACCAGCCGATCTCGCCGAGCCTCATTCCTCTCTCCTCACACACACATCTATACATACATACATATATATATAAAGGGGTTCATCCCCCACCCCCTAGGTCCATCTCCTTCAAGCCCTTCCTACGTGGCGCCGACGTGACGGCCCATCCCCTTGGGGATGAGCCTCTCCATACCCTCTAGTCTAGGTCACAACAACGACCTTACAATTTGATAAAAAAGGAAAATAAATAATCAATAATTAATATCAAAACAATATGTTTTTGATAAAAAGGAAAACAAATAACGAATAATTAAATTAATAGTGAATTCCAAATTTTGTTCATTATCTTTATAGTGAATTTCAGGTGACGTCCTTTATCTTTCAAATTGATGAGTCTTGTACTTAATATTTTAAAATCTTGCACGTTATGTTCTTTAGCCCTAACCCAGTTATATTTTTCTGTTATATCTAGTCATGTGACTTGCACTTAAGAGTATTATTGTCATTTCACTTTTCAGGGACTAGTTGTGTAAATAAATTAAATACCTAACCATTAAAAATTAAAAATTAGATATATCTTTCACCCATCTCTCTCTCTCATTTACCACCAACATCCACCATCTACCATCACCACCACCACCATCCACCTCACATCACCTACTGCCATCACCACCACCACCCACCGCACACCACCTATCTATCATCACACCAAAACCCAAAAAAACCAAAATCCTCTGTGGTAGACGAAAGGGCTTACCAGACCATAACCAACATTCACCTCCATCTACATAACCATTGCTAACCACCACTCACATACCACTCATCCGACCTGCAACCTTCCCCATCACCATCTCCGCCAAATACCACTATCATACAACGCCACCCACAGCGCATCAAACCCAAAACCACCGTCACCCCTGATCTGAAACCCACCACAACCCCTCTCTACCTTCAAACCTTGAATAAATCTCCAACCCACTTGAACAAACCCCTACAGAAACCATGACACCAGATAATGTACACACGGTAAATGTGACTGATCAGTTTACATAAATTCCAAATAGTTACTCTGTCCGAGGATACACACACATTTTCAAATCAACCCCAAAATCGGAAAGCCTAAATACTATTCTTACTAATTCCAGAAAAAACAAACAGAAACCTAGTATAGTGAAGATGTGTGTCAGAAGCTTGGAAGCCCTGAATTTCATGATTCGTTGTGTCAGCAGCTTCTTCGACTAGGCAAGGGCTAGGAAGGGGGCTGTTAGTAGTGAAGATGTTACGAGAACAATTCCTCACAACCCTTGATGAACCAATTTTTATTCCACCCACTCTTTGACGTCCTTTACCAACACCCTTTGTCTCTAAGCCCCTTCGTCTACCACAGAGGATTTTGGTTTTTTGGGTTTTGGTGTGATGAGAGATAGGTGGTGTGCGGTGGGTGGTGGTGATGGCAACAGGTGATGTGAGGTGGATGGTGGTGGTGATGGTAGCTGGTGGATGTTAGTCGTAAATGAGAGAGAGAGAGGTGAGAGATATATCTGTTATAAATATATTATTATATTATTATGGTTATCAACTCCTAAAATAGACTGACTTATTCTCCAAGTTTTCTCCTCCTATATATACTACATTGTATCTCTTGTATTAGATATATCTATCAATAAAATATCAGTCTCTTTCTCCCTACATCTCTTTCTCTTATGGTTTGCTATTAGGCTAGTAGGTCGTTGTTTCACAACACGTTATCAGTACGAAAGTGCTCTCATCAAAACATTAATTTTTTGATTCCGTACCATATAACCGTTGTCGTCTCCAATTTTCCAATTTTCTTTGGCCGCTACCAACATCACCAATACCAATTTTCATCATACTATTTGGCTTCCTTTACACACAAGACTCGCAAAATGCTAGTGTGGGCTGCAACCGGTGTTCCACCGAGTTCGGGCGACTTGTTCTTAATGCGCAACTCAGGTATCAACTAAACAATCTCTTCTATTTTATTTGATTCGTAGATTACATATGTATTTTGTGAAAACGACTTCGTTTAGATTTTGTTATAACCCCAATGACTATGTTTGTTACTCGGAAAATAACAAAGAAGATGATGGTAGGAGTTTCGTTTGGCATCCCTAGGAAAGAAAGGGACATCATAACCTTTTTCTTAAAACTAATATGTGAACCGACTCAATTAAATCTATATATAAGTATATTCATTAATACTCCATATTAAATCGGAAACCGACTATACAACTGGGTGGTGCTAAAAGGAAGCAAATTTGATTACTTTAAAAGAGTTAATTATTATTATTCTGATTATTAGTTAATATATAGTGTTTCCATTAGAACCAGTTGTTTCTTGATTTTATTTAACTGGTATCTTTGTTATGAATAAATTATACTAATTAATAATGTTTTAAATCTTGGTTATCACTCTTTCGATGATATAGCTATAAATATTTTAAGTGATATCCTCAAAATCTCTAAAATCGATTAAAGCGTTACTATCTATAAGCTTCATTATTGGCTATCACTCTTGTCTTCTCAAACTTTCCATTATAGTAAAGTTGTGTATTAATAAATTATACATATATTATTTTGGATAAAATCATGAGTTTTAAAGTAATCAACTTAAGGTTGGAGTTATGGTGTATGCTACATGAGTTGATATAGACTTATAATTATAATTTTAATCATACCTACTATCATATATTTTGTTACTGTATAGATGTAATATATGCTATCTTGTGTATATTAAGAATATTATCATATATTAAGTATATTAATTGACTGATATTACTAATAGTATGTCAAAGTAAAGGTGTATATATTATTTAACAATTTAGAATGTATTTGTTTATAATATATCCCTTTAATATTTTTTTTCGTGTGCATATACATGATTCACTGGTAAAAAAGTTTTCAAAAATAAACATATGAGTTAGTAAAAGTATTGTGAATGTTGTGATGATAATAAATTTAATACATTCAGTGATTAAATGGTTTATTGTATACATGTTTTAGTGTTAATAAAATACATGTCTTAACATTAAAATAATAGTATGCGTTTGTAAAATGGTGTTGACTATATATATATATATATATATGTTTTGTTATAAGTGATTGGAAAGTTTTATTCCATGAAGTATGTTAATATAAGTTGTTTTATATGGTGACATGTATGATTTGACTTCAAGTATACCTTTTATTTTATATGTTATTGGTTATTACATAGATGGTATTTAATAGTACAATTAAATTAAAGTTGTCTTTTGGTATAAATCTCATGAAAGAGTATAGATATGCTTAGGCATTACACTCGAAGTGTCATACTCATAAATCTTATATGACTCGGCCATCTAATTACTTCTCTATTGGTGTTATGAAAATTGCAAAGAGAAGATTATTACAAGGGAAACTCGGATAAATATTTTCGGTTGTCACACCTCAAATATGCTCGTGAAGTAGCAATATTATTAAAAGGGTATGAAAGGTTTGAAGTGACTTTATATTCGTATGTCTAAGAAAATAAATAATGAAAAGCTATGAAGCTTGTTTTGGTTATTCCATTCCCTAAAGTGAATGATATTATATAACGATCATTGAAAATGTCGTGATCATGGACATAGTTAAGAAATTTTGTAATGATGGTTATGTTAATAATGAAATCGATCATCAAAAGTGTTATGATAACCAAGTTGATAATGAGATTGACCATCAGAATGTTATGATAGCCAAGTTAATAATGAGACCGACTATTATAATTGTAATAATGGTTATAATGAGATAGACCACTAGAAGTAGCAATTAAAGGAGTAAAGATTATATGAGAACAAAATGTGAAAATGTTAAAAGTTATATAACATGATAGTTTGCAATGATAATGCGTTGTTCTCTCGCATAATGCAACTAATCACATACGATCGTAAATTAGAAGTTTATGTATCAATATATCATGATTATTTACTTATTGGCATGACCGGTTAGACCACACCGAGTCAATGATAATGTGAAACATAATGAAGAACTTGAAGATTCTTCTAGCTGATAGCATGTATTGTTTGCTCTCAAGGGAAATTATGTATTTTCCAGTTAAGGGTGTGTATCCCTAAATATTTTGGAAGTGATTAAGGGATATGTATATCCCAACATGATACCATTTAGTGTCTTAAATCGATGCATCGTCTAGATAGTTATCAAATTCATAACTTGATGTTTGTGTAATTTATGGCTTAGCTAATAAGATAGCAAGCACAATATTCCAGATTGCATGTATTTATTAGTAGTGACGATAAGTTTATTTCCCTAGCTATTAATGATCGGCGGAATAAGTGTTGAACTTCTTGTAGATTGTGTTCATACACGAATTGCTTTTGTTAAGACGATCATTGAACGCCTACGGTTGATAGCAAAGCCAATAATCATGAGAGCAAGTTCATGTTTATATATGAATGCATGTAATTTTACATGAAATAACATTAATTCACATCTTGCCAACATGTTGTAATAGTTTCTCCCCATTATAGTTGGTTTTTGGTCAGGAACCAAAGATGTCCCTTCTAAGATTTGTTTGTGCGGTATATATTGAAACTGATCCACCACTACGCACAAAGATGGGACTTTAGAAGGTGTTTGGGAATATATGGTAACGAATAGAGCCTTTCACGAGATATTTATTTATGGCTCAATTAATTGATATCCATCTCAATGGATTAACATTCCCAATATTAGGGGGAGATAAAAAGCAGTTGGAAAATAAATGAGTTGGTATGAATTATCATTGATCCTCAAAACTAAAAGTGTGAACCAGAAGTTCAAATGATAACTCAATTACAAAGATTAGTGAATATATTACCAGACGCATTCACTGACCTTAAAAAGGCGACTATGTCACATATACCAACTGCTAATGCTCAAGTTAAGATGAGTGTCCTAGACGGACAACCACATGTGTGTAATGAGTCTATTGCACGACCGAAGCGTGGTAGACTAGTTGATTCCAATAATAAAATTCCTCGAAAATTGGAGCAAGTAATTAAGATGGTCAAGTCGAGGTTATAATAATAAGATATCCTGAAGAGACAGTAGACATGATGGTTCAAGAAGAACCTCGGGTACCTGAAATTAAAGAGATCTCGTTAATTTATATCATGTCTAAATATATATATGAAATCAAATTGAAATCGACGTCGTTATACTTTTGTATATAAAATAGCGCTTGAAATAATAAAATGATGAGGATCAAAATTTAAGATCTTCCTATGAGAAATGATTGGCCAAAAGAGAAAAGACGTGAATAAGGCAGAGTTGAATTCTCTAATGAAATGGAAATCTTTCGAACCAACAATCCATGCAACTGAAGTTGTAAATTATGTTGGAAAGAAATAGGTCTTTTATGCGAATTATGAATTGAAAATCAAATCAAGTAATATAAGGAAAATTGGTGGCACAAGTATTTTCGCAAAGACATATAACTGATTATGAGGAGACGTATTCTCCGATGGTGGATGTATTGGTTTTCCAATATTTAATTAGTCTGGTAATATAAAGAGAGAATTGATATGTGTCTTATGAAAGTTATGAATCACTGGATATTAAAAGTTTACATGAAAGTCCCTCAAGGATTTAATTTATTAAATAAATGTAAAATAAGTTCTCGAGAACAATATGATTATTGTATATAGATTCATATTTAAATACGTTGAATATAATTGGAACTCCTGATGAGTATTCTAAAGCATTTAAGTGCTTATAAGGTTAAGTGGAAACATCTTATGGATGTAATTCTTGTGCACCAATAAACATACATAGAATACCTGTACTTGATGATTATGGTATCTCAATATACAGTGTATAAGCATGATACAATATGTATTATACAAATGAAGCAAGTGTTCAAGACATCCTTGAATATGATATAGAAATCAATAAGGAGGTTTATGTAACAGAACTCCTAAAGAGTGTATGCACATACATTGTTTTTTCAAAGTGGAAATAAGTAAGTGAATGATTGGAAATGCCTGAAGCATTGATTTCAAACCTCATGAATGTATCTTTTTAAACTTAAAAAGATAGTATGGATAAAATAGTTGGGTTGAGTGTTGTACAACTCATGAGATATTCTGATAAAAGAGCAATATGAGTTTGATAATATCATCCATCTTTATCAAAAGTCCTCTCCTAAAAGTTCACTATAATCGCAGTTTACAGTGATGATGTCTAGGCACCATCGAGATAAACTGTCGAGCTTTTTGAGGGGGAATTTTGAATGACACTGGCTCAGTCTAGTTACAATTCAACCTACAGTTCGAGTATATTTGTGATCATATTTTTATCCATTGATCAAACTACATCCAGAAAATGCTGGGACATTTTAGTATGGATAAAACTGAACTTTAAAGTATGTTAAAGGTTGTTCAGACAATTTTTTTTAAGAAATGACTATCATCATCTCCTACCAAAGTAAGGATTCTCATTCCAAAAGTATCATGGCTAAAGTGAAATTGTGCATTGGTATTTCTTCCTAGCTATGCATGATTATATATATCTTTATTTGAATTTATAAACATGATATAGCACATGTCCAGTGAGGAGACATTCGAATGGTAAAGAAGATATGTCGATACCCTAAAGGTAAGAATGATATGTGCCTAGATTTTAATAACCCATGAAAACAAGTTTTGTTAGCCTTGTAGATGTAAAGAATGTAACACAACATAGTTGTGGATCTTATGGTATTTGTTCGCAAGAGGAAGCATTAGAAGTCTCACAAGAAGATTTTGCAACATCATTCAACATAAAGGATTGCACTTCAAGGCATCAAGCGACAAGTCATTCTACAAAAGTTTTGAGCAACTTTCAAGGAAGACAGACACACGTCACTTAAAGGATGCATATTATAATGAGGGGGAGATTTATTCAAGTTGCACTCTTTTTCCCTCACTAAGTTTTGTCCCATTTGGGTTTTCTTAGTAAGGTTTTTAATGAGGCAACATATCTCATCCAGAAGTATCAGGAGAAGAAAATACGTGCTGCACTCTTTTTCCCTTAGCTGAGGTTTTGTCCCACTGGGTTTTCCAAAGCAAGGTTTTTAACGAGGCAGCATCTCAAAGCGTATTAAGTTGATAACCAAGGGGGAGTGTTATAAATATATTATTATATTATTATGGTTATCAACTCCTAAAATAGACTGACTTCTTCTCCAAGTTTTCTCCTCCTATATATACTACATTGTATCTCTTGTATTAGATATATCTATTAATAAAATATCAGTCTCTTTCTCCCTACATCTCTTTCTCTTATGGTTTGCTATTAGGCTAGTAGGTCGTTGTTTCACAACAATATCTAATTTTTTATTTTTAATGGTTAGGTATTTAATTTATTTACACAACTAGTCTCTGAAAAGTGAAATGACAATAATACCCTCATGTGCAAGTAACATGACCAGATTTAACAGAAAAATCTAACTGGGTTAGGGCTAAAGGCCATAACTTGCAAGATTTTAAAACATTAAGTACAAGACTCATCAATTTAGAAGATAAATAACATCGCCTGAAATTCACTATAAAGATAAAAGACAAAACTTGAATTCACTATTAAATTAAAAAAACAATTGTATAGTTGATTTTAATTAAATAAAATTAAATATTTTAGCACTAGTTTTTTTACATGCCGCGCGTTGCGGCAGCGTTGTACGCGAAATGATAACGTGTAGACTACAATCGATCAAACTCGTTTCCGAACTAAATTTACGTCAAAACGTAAGATAACTCAAATTTATACAGTCAAACCAAAATGTTCTAAATTTAACCCGATGTGTTTTCAAATAAAAGTGACATGGAAACGTAGTCCAACTCAAAACGAACATAGAAAACATTTTATAATTGACCTAACTCGTTTTCTAACAAAAATTACGTTAAGGCATAGATGAACTCGAATTTATACCGACACGCCCATAAAAATAAAAACGTAGAAATTAGTTTTAGGGTAAGTTCGAAACTTTGAAAACTTGATGGGGTCAAAGTAATATTTACAAAGTTAGAGGGTTACCTTTGATATTAATAAAAAGTTTGGGGGTAGAATGGTTTACGTATCAAAAGTTTGAGGGTAAATAAGAAGTTAGAAAGTATAAGGGTCTTTTATGAAAAGTTAAAAAGTAGAAGGGTCATTTTTATCAAGCTAGAAAGTTGATTTTTATCAAATTGGAAATTTAAAGGGTGACTTTTGTTAATTTAGAAAAGTTAGAGTGGAATTTTGTCAAAATAAGTTAGGTGGTCACCGACCTTTTAATTTAATGTTATATAAATTGTATAGTTGATTTTAATTAAATAAAATTAAATATTTTAGCAAAGTTGATTTTAACTAAATAAAATTAAATACTTTAACACTATCGGCTAATTTTCAAAAGCCAATGACCTTGTGGTCCAGTGGTGGAAAGTGCTTGAGTTCTCAAATAAGGCTTAGGTTTGATCCTCATTAACTGTAAGTCAGGTGGTAAGGTTTACCCACCTTGGTGGGGTTCCTGACCGAGGTCACGGATTCGAGCCTGGCAATCGGGATTAAGTTTCCACGAGGTGCGAGGAAGGGCTCTGCACTGCACTCCCCCTCATTCGAACCCGGATGGCTGTGCTTCCGATAAAAAATGTTGAAGCGCAGTCAATAGTGGATTTCCAATCGACCTATACCTTAAAAAAAAGGCTAATTTTCAAAGGGTGTACCTATTGGCACACCCATGTGACTATCTACACACCTTAAAAGATGTTTTTTGTCATTATATGCACACCCTGCAGTGTCGAACTGTGGGCAAAACGCGGCGTTTTGGTCCGGTTAACCAGACAAAGACTGACGGGTTTCTGACGGGTCTGTTGACCAGACCAAAACGCCGAGCTTTGGCCGCGTTTTGGTCCTGTCAACCAGACAAAAGACTGACACCCGGTCTGGTTGACAGGACCAAAACGCGGCCAAAGCTCGGCGTTTTGGTCCGGTCAACAGACCCGTCAGACACCCGTCAGTCTTAGCCTGGTTAACCGGACCAAAACGGCGCATTTTGGCCACAGTTCGACACTGCAGGGTGTGCATATAAGGATAAAAAACACGTTTCTCGGTGACTATCTACACCTGTGTACAACCAATAAAAGATTGTACAAGATTGTACAACCAATAAAAACACGTTTGGGCGTTTTCAAAACAACATCAATCACTTGATTTGGTCTTCACACAAGATTGTACAACCAATAAAAGAAATTATTAAAGCCATCATAAATACAAGAAAGTCAAAGGAGAAAGAGAGAAGGCCTTAAAATGCCCTTACCTTTTGGCAGCATTCTTCAAGAATCCAAATAGCAAAAATCAAAGCACCCCAGTCCCCACCCCCCTTTTGTGCTTCTTCTTAGGGACGGTTACTAAGTCTACCAAAAACCCTTCTCAACACTCCTTTCACACATCATTTCTTGATATTATTTCATGTAATCATCCCCAATTTCAGCTGCTATTTGCTCAGATTTCTTGGGCTTTTATTCAAGATTTGTGATCTGTAAGTTCAAATTCAAGATACCCATTTGTTTGTTGTGCAAGAAATTGTGGAAAGTTGAGATTTTTTTCATTTGGGTTTCGTGGGATTCTTGTTTTGGGTGATGGTTTTTTATTTTATTTTTTTGTGTGTGTGTGTGTGTGTGTGTGTGTATGTTGTTGTGATTCTTGATGTTTTGGTGACTTACAGGTGCTGAAAGTTTAGGGCTTTTTTTGGTGGTAGAAGAGGTAGATGTTAAGTTGTAGATTTAAGTGGTGAGGGAGGCTGAATTACTATATGGGTAATTTATGCTGCAGTTCTGCTTCTAAGGTGAATATGGTTTATCCCTTTTTTTTTCACTTTCCAATTTCATGGTTTTATATGAATTTCTGAGTTTTTGTATACTATCTGTTTTTTTTAATTATAAGCTTGATTAAGTAATTGGGTGTGTGATAATTCTAGTTTTATGTGAGTATATGTATGTTACCAATCTTCAATTATTTTGTTCAGGGTATTTAAAAAAAATCAAGTTAGGGTTTTAAATTAGGGGTTTGGGTTTTGTCAACCTTTTAAGATTAAAGGAACCTTGGGGCATCAGGAATCTAAGTTAGGTTTCTCATTTAGGGTTTCATTCCATTATCAAATCCATGACTTTTGTGAGTGATCTTGGTTGATAAGTTTTCATTTAGGTTGTTCCCGAAAAGTTACAAAGCTGGTTCTTGGTTAATACGTGTATCGCTATCATCACGAAGAATTGGTCTACTTTTCTGCACACTTGATTCTCCCTTTTCCTCATACT
The DNA here is from genome assembly GCA_030545235.1 of Helianthus tuberosus. Taxonomy (NCBI): domain Eukaryota; kingdom Viridiplantae; phylum Streptophyta; class Magnoliopsida; order Asterales; family Asteraceae; genus Helianthus; species Helianthus tuberosus. The sequence continues at coordinate 45,646,181 of CM060414.1, read as the reverse complement.
ACTGTTTATTTCGTACTATTTCATACGTTTGACTAATCTAATGCCAAGTCAAACATTCATACGAACGAAGTTGGTCAAAGCTGAAACCTTGAGAGTGTTGCCAAGTTTGACCATGTAGTTGTGGTGGGTTCAGTAGATTATAGATGGCTGCTATATGTACCACATTGTGGGATTTTTTTTTAATTCAATACTCTTGTTTGTTGGATAACAAATAATTCATTATCATGTTTGCTTTATTCGTTTTTCTCTTTACGTACTATTATAATTTGGCCGCCATTGAAATTTTCTGGTTAGTGAGATCATGTCGGATGTCATATAATAATACAATCATGTTGGCTGAGCCGCTATTTCATTCCGTTAATAATTACATATACACGATATTTTGTGTTTTTATGAGTTAAAAAGTGAACAACTTTGTTTGTCGTTACTAGCTCTCGGGCGGCCAATCAACGCATGACACTGGCAAGGGGCGGGGCCACCAAGGGTCGGCGAGATATGGATTCAGTTTGGTTAAAGGGAAAGCTAATCATCCAATGGAAGATTACCATGTGGCCAAATTTATATCTCATCAAGGGCACGAGCTTGGACTTTTTGCTATATATGATGGCCATCTAGGAGATAACGTGCCTGCGTATCTTCAAAAACATTTATTCTCCAATATTATAAAAGAGGTTAGCTTTTATTGCTCTCCATATTCCAAAATCAATCTATTATTATTTCTTTGTTATGATTATATGTATGTGTGTGTGTGTGTCGGTATTGTTAGGATCAAATGCAAATAGGGTTTCCTTTGCGAAGCGTAAGGAGTGAAGGAAAAAACACGCGGTGCATTTTTGTAAATAGTGTAATTGCGCTACAACAAACTTGAACAAACGCAATTACTATTACTCTACAACAATTGAAGCAGAGTAATAATTATTACATTGCTTTAAAAGCGTAGAGTAATGATGATTAATTGATTACGCTAGTTTAGTTTTGTTGTTGAGTAATAATATTGCACAACAAAATTGAAGTAGCGGAATGATTATTACTCTACTTTAAAACTGTAAGGTACTAGTAATTATGCTAGTTCAGTTTTGTTGTAGCGTAATCATTACACTATTTACAAAAATGCCACCGCGTGTTTTTTTTTCTTCGCTTTGTATGCTTTGCACAGAAAACCCCGTAATCGCCAAGAGTCTAATGCATATATACTCTTAAATCTTTTTATGCATAGACTTGGATTATTACGCTAATAATTGTGTTTCAGTATTCATGAATGACTAAAAAGAAATGCGTTGATTATGTATAAAAAATAGACAAAAATATGCTTGGGATTGACCCAACCCAACGTACGTCATCCGTACATATAAAGACCCATTTCATCTTGAATCTGTTTGACCCGTTACCCACCCTGACTGACCCGTTGATCTTGCCACCTCTAACTTTGACTCTTCTATTAGTTTGCTTTCCTAACTTTATTTAATTTTTAGTTTTTACAATGTGCGTACTTACCATGCATGTCTCCCATTTTAATCCGATGTTTTATCTTGTAACTACATTTACCACTTTTAATATCTGAAAACAATCCAAGTTAAATAAATAAATTGTAAGGTATTTATTTTGACTCTGCCAGATTCCTCTACTTCTCTATACTTTTTACTAAAGGCTATTATTGAAAATTCCTAAATAGTTAAAATTTGCTACCTAAAATATTCCTAGTCAACATTGCAAACTTATAAATCTTAAGCTTTAATGACGAATTATTTGCAAGTATCTTTATACATTTTGCATGCTTGCAGAACGAGTTTTGGACGGATCCAAACACCGCAATATTTAAAGCTTATGAAAAAACGGACGCGTCAATTCTTTCCCATAATCCGGACCTGGGAAGAGGTGGATCTACTGCAGTTACTGCAATTTTAGTCGACGGTCGTAAATTATGGGTAGCGAATATTGGTGATTCTCGGGCAGTTTTGTCTAAGAACGGGCAGGCAATTCAAATGAGTATTGATCATGAACCCAGTGCCGAAAGAGGCAGCATCGAAAATAGAGGAGGTTTTGTATCCAACATGCCAGGTAGTATACGTAGATATTAATGCTACGTTTTGTTTTATATGGAAAAAAATATTTTATTTATTAAATGAATAATCTTAATATAAACATTTATTCAATAATATTGCAGGAGATGTAGCACGAGTGAACGGGCAGCTAGCTGTTTCACGCGCATTTGGAGATAAGAATCTCAAGAATCATTTGCGGTCTGATCCTGACGTCACAAATGCCGATATTGATGCCAATACAGAAATTCTCATTCTTGCAAGTGACGGTCTATGGAAGGTAATTAGGATTAACGAAAGTTTAACAACCGTCATCTAAATATCACATAATCGTTATCAAAAAGTCGACAAATATTTCATAACCGATGTTTTAAAAATAGTAAAGCACACGGATGGTCCATGTGGTTTACCAATATTTTGGATTTGATCCCTAGCTTTCTAAAAGTACACAAATGGTCCCTATGGTTTGCATTTTGTAACGCATTTAATCCCCAACTTTTTCAAAAAGTACATGAATAGTCCCTGTGGCTTGCACTTTGTAACGCATTTAATCCCCAGCTTTTTCAAAAAGTACATGGATAGTCCCTGTGGTTTGCACTTTGTAACGCATTTAATCCCTAGCTTTTTCAGAAAGTACATGGATAGTCCCTGTAGTTTGCACTTTATAATGAATTTAGTCCCTAACTTGGACATGCGAAAACCATTAGATTTGTTGGCTTGGGACTACATGCGTTACAAAGTGCAAACCACAGGGACCATCCGTGTACTTCTAGAAAGCTAGGGACCAAATCCAAAATTTGGGTAAACAACAGGGACCATCCGTGTACTTTAACCTTTTAAAAAAGAAAACAATCTTTCATAACCGATGTTTTCAAAAAGTAAATAATCTTTCGTAACCGATGTTAACGATTTTTCACAACCGATGTTTCTTGTTCTTGTTGGCCCAAGGTTGTGACAAACCAAGAGGCAGTGGACATAGCGATAAAGATCAAGGACCCACAGAAGGCGGCAAAAGAACTAGCAGTTGAAGCCTTGAATCGAGAAAGCAAAGACGACATTTCATGCATTGTGGTTCGGTTTAACTGAAGAACTGTGTGCAGTATAAGGTGTACATTGGGGGATTAAGTACAAAAAAAGATCTAAAATTTGCTCATAAAGATAGCTAAGTTACTTGGCACAGGTTATATTACATATATAATATATATATATGACTCATCCTTTGTTTATTTTTGTGTAAGAAGTTGAAGTTCTTGTATTCAAGATTGTGAGGTTTGCTGCTGTTCGATTTCTTTCGAGTGTATATAATACACACACAATCTGTTTCCATTATATTTGATTTCTAAATGACAGATTAGAAAGCAAGAATCTGTTGACCCCTCAATGGCTCAACATGTGCCTTTGTTTTTGATGTGGCCAAATGATCTGTTTTGAGTTGGATGGGGTAATAAGTTGGGTCAAAATGATATGGAAGAGAGGGTGTTTGTTCGTTAAGGGTGGGGCTTGGGTTAACCGAGTTAAATCGTTGTTTCAACAGACTTAACATGTAAACACTCCATTAACTTGGTACACACTAATAAGTAGTAACTTACTGACCATGCAAACTGAGATTATTACCATGTGTAAGTGTATTACATTTGCATTCACGTGTTGATATATCAAGTGAAGCTTCCAAGACCCAAGTGTTTGCTTTTATACATATCAAGAGAAGCTTAATATATTGAGCTGACTACGACAAGATCAGTAACTTGCGACAGCATTTAACACTTATGTTCAATGTTTTGGTCAAGCATCTTGTTCTCTTTGACGGTTCTAAAGTTGAATGTGCATGCGTGTGTGTATATTATAGGTGGGGGATCGGGCACAAATAGGAACTAACCTACTAAACATGCTAAGTGAGTAGATTAAAGAAATCCACATGGTGGCAAAAGTGTACTTTTATCAAACTCTCTTTTTCTCACATAAAACGTCAGTTATTAAAAAAAACAACCTCTCCAGAAGGCAATCAAAGCTCTCGTTTCAACCAAAAAAACCCAATATTAGACACTTAAAACCGATCATTTATAGTGAAATATTCAAATCAAATGGCAAATGAAGGTAAATGTCTTCTTTCTATACAGTTGAATTACCTTTCATAATTATTAAGCTACTGAAAGTATTAATCCGGGTCTAGCATAAAAAAATCACCTCTAAAGATCTAAACCCATTTCTAGCAAGAACACGAGGATATATTAATTTTCTTTTGCTTAATGATGGTTAAAGGGCCCTTAGAACAGGGGCGGATGTATTATGGAACAAGGGGTAGCCTCCGCTACCGCTTGGTCGGAAAATTTTTGACGTTTTTAGTGTAAATTTTGGAAAAATTTGACGTTTTTTCGATTTCGTTACCGCTTATTTATAAAACGTTACTGCTTGGTCGGAATCCTAGATCCGCCACTGCCTTAGAACACTCCCAAACACACCCTAATTCACTTGGAATTTACATAGTTACCTAATACATTACAACAATAATGATATTTGAATTTCAATAACTCACTTTCATATATTATTACTTGAAAAAATATTACAATTTTGATTATGGGGTATTACAAAGTTTCTCTTATGTTAAATGCCAAAAGTTCTCACTCCCACCACAAAGGAAAATGACATGTAGTAGTGACACCCTAAAAATGTCATTGCATTTGGGTTTTTAATTAGTTAAACTTTTAAAAAGTTTATAGCTTTTAGTCACACATTTATTTTATCAAAAATTATTCCAAAAAAGACTAAAAGCCTATTAATTTCCCCTTTTTGTGTCACTATATATGGGTCGTCTTTACTCACACGTTTTTATGTGCAAGTAAAACTTTGTGACCGATAGTAACAACTTTTGACTTTTAATGGCATGTTTTGTATTTTTTTGACACTTTTTTGTGTAGCCGACATTTTTTTTTAGATTACAAATCATTTATTGGAGCTAACACCGGCCAGTAGCATTCTCTAGATTATAACAGGCTCTGAGTAAATCTCAAATCTTTTGGAAGAGGATAGTTGAGGCTCCTACAAAGAACAAACTTCAAAATGTAAGCACATAACAAAAACTTAGCAACAAATACTCACACATTATACTCAACAAATACCATACAATAATAATTACATATAATTATTATTAGTGTTTCACTATTTTCTCACACATTATACTCAAGAATACATGGATAATCATGTTAGGAGTTTAAATGAGAAGAGAAGAAGTACCTGGGGCATAGAAGATGCACATGGCATAAATCGGCTTACTACTTGTTGAGCATGGTTAACTTTTTTTCGCATAGAGGTAAGTAACGCTCCATACGTCAGTTTGCTTTCATTTTCGATAGTTTGGATGAAGCTAAAAGTCAACGCGCCTATAGCCTTGCCTGTGAAAGCCTGCAGAAGCGCTAGTGTATAACTTCTAGAGTAACACTGAACATATAGAGGCATGATCAAATAGAAATAAAATATGCGCGTGTGCTTACAGATGTATCTGCTGATATTTGGTCGTCTGCGCAGGCACTAATACACACTGCTTTACCGCCACGGGTTCCTTTATTTGTAAGTTGGTGTTCTTCCCACTTATAGAGTCCATCCCTGTTTGGAAATATAATGTCTTTATGTAGGTTTCTTTAACAAATGAAAAAATGTCTTACTATTGCAAAAAAATAGAAAAATGAACAATTATGAAATTATATGCTAGTTGTTTTTCCCAATTTAACTTTAATTAATGTGTTACCGACCGGTTGATCGTGCATAGAAATGGTAGATCAAGAAGAGTTCCACTGAAGCAAGTGTCGACGACACAGTGAAGTGTAACGCCATGAGGCAGTGGTGCTACAATGGTGGCATTGATTTCATCATCTAGTATTGCTCCAGCCACTCTATAGTCAAGAGGGCACAATGCTTCATCATACCCATCAATCTCATCTCCATCTTCGTCGGGAATCTGGCTTGCATGACCTGCATAGTAGAACATCAATGAGTCCCCGGGTTGGCAACCGCGGACTAGCCACTGTAATGCCGCTTGTATGTTGCGTTTTGTTGGGATCCTAGACCGATCCGACTCTTCTTCTGATCCAAGAGGTAACAAACTATTAATTAGACCAGTTCGATAAAGGGAAACATCGTAGAAAGTGCCAAAACTAAAACGAGTATGTATAACTTGCGCTAGGAGTGGAGTTATGGGCCCATAAACAGCAGAAGGAAAGGTCTCAATGAACTGGAATGACCCAACTGTTCGATAAAGGGTAACTTTTATATGTAAATACGCTATTAAAAATAAAAAAGCAGCGACGGGAAGTTTGTGTTACACATGTTACACATCAACTCGTTTTTTTATCATGAAACATGTATAACGCATTTTGGTACAACTATGCAACACAAAATCCCTTCAGCGGTTTTTTGTTTTTATTTTTAGTAACATAAGAAAATATAAAAGTTACCATAAACTAATGGGATGGTGGTTCATTGGCAAAGACAAAGCCGTTAAACACCTGAGTTTGGAAGAGGGAGGTTTTGGGTTCAAGTCCCACATACGATAGGGATTTAACTTAATTTCCCGTTCAAAAAGAAAAACGTTACCATAAAAAATTGAAAAGAAATGTTATATAGGGTTTTTTCTAGGGTTTTCTCATCTTAAGTGAGTTTTCTAAATATTTACTCTCCTCAAAATTACATATTATTATCTTATTAAATGTGTACCTGTAAGGACAATGATGGAAGCATTTGGAAAGCCCATTTTGTTAACTAGTAGTTGTTGCATGCTCCTGACATTATGAACACTAGCTTCAAGTTTCTTTCTGTGGCCATTGTAGGTGATACCACATAGAACAGCTCTTTTCCTGCCGCGATTTGAGGGTTGTCGTTGAAGCTCATGCTGATATTGATTTGCTGCTGCGTTGATAAACTGTCCGATGCGGAAGAGAACACGACCCTTGATCTTTTGGTTGAAAAGGTTGACGGTGGTGCACACGGGACACACTTCGTATTGTGACCCAGGCATCTTAACAAGGTTTCTTTGGCATGTATTGCACTGTTTCGCCGCAGTTGTTGACATGTTTGTGTTGTTCTAGCTAGTTTAAGTTGTTTGGGAGGTAGAATGATTTTGTGGATGCTTGCTAGTTTTGGTTGTTTTAATTTAGAGTTGTTTCTTCAACTTTTATAGTCCATTTAGCCATTTATTAATTGTCTTATTCTTTCCCTGGAATGGATTCACTTGGTCTTCACAAAGTAAAAAGCTAGAACAAGATTCACTTGTGAAACTCCTTTCGGCAAAGATAGATTTATTCCCATGTAACTATGTTGACTAAATTAAAAAGTTATCTATACGGCTAACAACAAAGAATAAATAGGAAAAAAAAAATAAGAATAACTCTTACAAAACAGAAAAAAACCAAGAACACGCATACAACAATAATACGGGTATGATTTCCAAGACTAAACTACAAAACATTTTTAAAAAAATAATCACCAGCGGTTCCAACTATTAACATATTGGTCTACAATTGACCATTACTAACAGAACCCTAATGCCGTTAGTCTCTGGTCACCGGAAAAACGTTTTTGGCATGAAAAAGGTTCGTAAAGGTCCGATCTAAGGTTACAAAGTGGTTTGCGACGAAAATGTTGAGTTTTCCGGCCAAGAAGAAGTTTTCCGACGAAAAATGAGTTTTCCAATGACCTCAATAATTAACGTTTTTACTTGAAAAAAAGTTTCTAAAGGTCCGTAATAATGTTACAAAGAGGTTTGGGACGAAAGGGGGAATTTTCCAGCCAAAAAAGAGTCTTCCAGACAAAAAACATTTTTCCAGAGACTAATGTCGTTAGGGTTCTGTTACTCAAAGTTTTTTTTTTGTTTTGCAAATGTGTATTTTTTTCTTTCTTACAGAAGGTCAAAATCAAAAAAGGCTAAATTGAAAGTAAATGATCAAATATCAACTCTATAGGTGAAGTTATTAGTGAATGATCTCTAGATCAACTAGTGGAAGGCTTGCATTTCTCTTGAGAAATGCAAGTTCAACTCCCACTTAGTGCAGAGTGTGACATTGGTGAGCAATGATAGGAGACCCAGGGAAACCTGAGTTCGATCCTTGAGCCAAACAAGTTTTACCGGTAATTTCACTGTCGTGCCTACGGGCGGGTGGGTTACCAGGTTTTCTCCGGAACTAATGGTAGACTCGGGTTACTCTCGGAGTACTCCGTTTTGTCCAGTGGGTGCCCCAAGAATACTCGGGATTAATTCTGTTGGCCGTTAAAAAAATATATATAGGTAAAGTTATTTTAGTCAACAAGGCTATATATGATTTCTGGCACTTGGGCACAATAACGCAAAAAGTCTATGAAAGGTCACATCCAAATATCTAAATGATATGTGGGATATTAGAAGTTTAACGTCTTGCGGGCATTGCATGTATGATCCTTAGTGTGGTTGGGGTGTTGCCCGCAAGACGTAAAACTCCAAATATCCCACATATCATTTAGATATTTTGTGATACCCCAGGAAAAGCAGGAAACCACGCAACCTAACTAGCTTCCTCAGTGACTACGTGCTAAATTTCGAGACGAAATTGCTTTCAACTTGGGGATGATGTGACAACTCGTATTTTAGAACCTTTCATTGTGCTCGATGTAACTTGTATAAACATTATGTGACTAGTTGGTATGTGTTTGTTTGCAATGGAATGATATGTTTGAGTATGTTATGTGTTATGAGTTTGTAATGTGTTATAAGTATGTATAACAAATGTAATCGCACAAGCCCTTTTGGGCCGCACAACTTGTCCTTTGTCATACACACTCCTCTCGGCCCACCTTGTTTAAACTCGAGACCGAGGGCAGCCCAAGGAAGGGTTCGGCCCACTCCTTTTATACACACACATACTCATTAGTGGGGTTTGTTCCTCATAATTTAGCAAACACAAGAACACACACAAAACCCTAAGCTCTCTCACTCTCTTTGGAACCCGACGACAACCCCTCATCTTTCGAAGCTCCCTTTGTGTTCATCTTGAATCGGGTTAGTACCTTAACACTATTCGAATGACTATTGATTGATATATATGTGGTGTGTTTGAATATATCTTTGCATGATGCTTAGTGTTAGAAATCGTATGTTAACAATATGTTGGGTTGATCGATGATGACTTTAGAATGGTATGCTAATAGAGTCTTTGATAAGTTATTCATGAGAATCTAAGGGTGGATTATGTTCGTGGAAAATTAACATGAAAGTGTATGATTCGATTGCTTCTATGTTATTGTTGATCGATGGATTGTGTTATGTGATGATTAAACATGATAAATGAATTCAAATAAAAATGGGTGTTCGACGATTATACTGATTAACTCGATAGGAATGATTAGGGAGTTATTGATTATGGTTAAGTGATAATTAGGGTTCATATGAATCAAGGAATGATAAACTGTTTTGATCTATTTTGAATAATAACTGATCATGATTATTGTTAGTGAGATTTGGAAACAGGTTGGAATATTTTTAGAATTTACTGAATTGATTGTAACTGATTTCCTAAATCTATGGCATCACAATTCCAATCGCACAAGATCTGATCATATAAGATCTGATCGCACAAGGGCACGTCGCACAAGTTCTGATCGCACAAGCCCTAGTCGCACAAGCAAGGATATCATAGGGTACAATTGTTAAAGCACATAGTACTGTCTGTTTATGCATGACCGCACAATATATTGTGGATCGCACAAGACTGTGCTGATCGCACAATATATTGGGCCGCACAAGAAGTTTAGTTGTTTGATGTTTGGGCCGCACATGTATTGGGTTACATATTGTAGTCGGCTGAGTATGAGATGGATCGCACAACCCGTTGCAGATCGCACAAGGCTGTGCTGATCGCTCAACAGGTTGGGCCAGCCATCGACTTCGTATTGTGACCCAGGCATCTTAACAAGGTTTCTTTGGCATGTATTGCACTGTTTCGCCGTAGTTGTTGCCATGTTTGTGTTGTTCTAGCTAGTTTAGAGTTGTTTGGGAGGTAGAATGATTTTGTGGATGCTTGCTAGTTTTGGTTGTTTTAATTTAGAGTTGTTTCTTCAACTTTTATAGTCCATTTAGCCATTTAATTGTCTTATTATTCTTTCCCTGGAATGGATTCACTTGGTCTTCACAAAGTAAAAAGCTAAAACAAGATTCACTTGTGAAACTCCTTTCGGCAAAGATAGATTTATTCCCATGTAACCATGTTGACTAAATTAAAAAGTTATCTATACGGCTAACAACAAAGAATAAATACGAAGGGTGGAGATACAATAGGAAGTTAATTTGGCTAGGAAGGCTAGGAAGTGATCTTGACCATCCATTTAGTTAATCAAGGGCTAAGATTAAATCAGGGAAATTGTAAAGAAGAAAAGAGGCGCGTGAGTTTGTTTAGGGGCATTCTAGTCAATCAAAGCCAATAGTTTCTCTCTCCTCCAACCCCCCCCCCCATTTTTTAAACGTTAATAACTCTTTCATACGACATTATTTTTTTATAAAAATTTCACCAAAAAAACGAGCGTTTTTTTATCTTTAAAACGAGTATACTATTGCTATATTTAAAAAAAAATTTAAACCCAGTTGCGTAAAACGCAATAGAACAACCCCCAGTTACGTAAAACGCAATAGAAAAAAAACCTAAAAAATGACATTTTTCTAAAACGCAATGCACCAAAAACACAAATAATGACTTATTTGTAAAACGCAATGGCCAGAAAACACAAAGAAATGTCTTATTTCTAAAACGCAATAGCCAAAAAACTCAAAAGAAAATGTACTTTCTAAAACGCAATGCACTAAAAACACACAAAAAAGTGTTTTACCTAAAACGCAATGCACAAAAAACACAAAGAAATGTCTTATTTGTAAAACGCAATGGCCAGAAAACAATTAAAAATGACTCATTCTAAAATGCAATTGCCTAAAAGACAAAAGAAAGTGTTCTCTGTAAAACGCAATAGACTGAAAACACCTAAAAAAGTGTTTTACCTAAAACGCAATGCACCAAAAACACTTCAAGAATGTGTTTTTCTAAAACGCAATGGCCAGAAAACACCAAAGAAAGTGAATTGTCTGTGCTGTGAACTGTCTGGACCAATGCAGTTTCCAGAGGCAATTTACAGAAAATTAATTTTTCTGATGCATTTTTATTACAACAATTTAATTTTTCCAGAGGTAATTTACAGAAAATCAACCCCAGCCAGGGGTTGCCGCCCCTGGGACTCCGCTACCAGGGGCGCTGCCCCCGGACCCCCGCCAAGATCCTAAAACGCAGTGACTAAATCAAAAACCCATATCGTAAAAATGAAAATAAAGAATTTCTTACATGGATCGAAGTGATTTCTTCAACAATTGACGATTTTTGAATGATTGAAACACTTATCAGCGCTCGAATCGAACGGATCGAGTGATTATCTTTAAAATCACCGGAAAAAACGAGATTTTGTATGAAATTAAACTGGGTTTTCTTCAAAAAAAGCTGAAGAACACGTTGATCGGGTGTTTGAATCATTGATTGGTGATGAAAATCGCAATATAATGTAGTGATTATTGAGATAGAAAGTGAAGAAATGGTTGAAGATGGTGGGTTTTGAAAATGGTGGGTTTTGAAGTTACTGGGTTTTGAAAAGGAAGAAGAAAAGGGTTGGATTGACTAAAATACCCTTTTTCTTTATTTTAATTGTTGCCACATGTCCTAATCCTATTGCTTCTTAGACTTCCTAGCCAAAATAAACTTCCTATTTGATCTTTTCCCTAAATAGGAAAAAAAATAAGAATAACTCTTACAAAACAGAAAAAAAAACCAATGAAAAAAGAACACGCATACAACAATAATTCGGGTATGATTTCCAAGACTAAACTACAAAACATTTTTAAAAAAATAATCACCAGCGGTTCCAACTATTAACATATTGGTCTACAATTGACCCTTACTAACAGAACCCTAATGTCGTTAGTCTCTGGTCATCGGAAAAACGTTTTTGGCATGAAAAAGGTTCGTAAAGGTCCGATCTAAGGTTACAAAGTGGTTTGCGACGAAAATGTTGAGTTTTCCGGCCAAGAAGAAGTTTTCCGACGAAAAATGAGTTTTCCAATGACCTCAATAATTAAGGTTTTTACTAGAAAAAAAGTTTCTAAAGGTCCGTAATAATGTTACAAAGAGGTTTGGGACGAAAGGGGGAATTTTCTAGCCAAAAAAGAGTTTTCCAGCCAAAAACATTTTTCCAGAGACTAACGGCGTCAGGGTTCTGTTACTCAGGGTCCATTGGAGGCTAATATGTTAATAGTTGAGACTGCCAGTGGTTTCTTTTGAAGTTGAGACTGTTGGCGGTCAATGACGAATAGTTGAGATTACTAAATCCAATATTTTTTTTTCATATTAATGGGTTTAAATCGCCATATCTATATATATATATATATATATATATATATATATAGGGTGGGGTTCTAGAGTGAACACTAGTGTATTTGCGAACTGAGTGAACAAATCCTGGCCATTAATCTACACACATGTATGGCCAGGATCTCATCATCAAATCGTAAAATACACTAGTGTATTTCAACATCAAATCCTGACCATTGATCTACACACGTGTATGGCCATGATTAGTTCACTCAGTTCGCATGCTACACTAGTGTTCACTCTTGAACCTAATCCTATATATATATATATATATGGGAAGGTTTAAATGAGAACGCTAAATATTGCGAAAACCGTGAGAACGAATGAAAAAACCAATCAAAACCAATTTTTTTAATACAAACCTCATTGTAATTAAGATACAACATCAAAGAAAGAATTTACAATATCAAATAATTCATTTATCCTTTCAAAATAACTCTTTTTAGATTTTTTACACATGTGTAAATGGCAAACTTACACATGTGTAAATTTTATTTGTTTACGAATTCACGTAAATTTAAACGTGTAAATTAAATTTCTAACATTGTATTCGAATAATAATGATAAGCGTAGAAAAAAAAATTTGAATTTGAATTGTTTTTGAACAAGTTCTCGCGGTTTTTTCATTTGTTCTCACGGTTCTCAGAATATTTAGCGTTCTCATTTAAACCTTCCCATATATATATATATATATATATATATATATATATATATATATATATATATATATATATATATATATATATATATATAGTGTGGGGTTCATTGGGGAACACCAAAAAGTGGGGAACCGGGGAACACCCTTGGATTAAGTTAATCAATGGTTAAGATTAGATTAGATTTGTAAGGTTTAAAAAACACGGAGGGGCATATTTGGAATTTATGAAAAGTTTTAATTAGGTCGTTGGAGAGTATTGCGTAGTTCGCCGGAGAACTCAACCCTCTGCAACATGACACCCACTGATTCTTTGCCTCCGGCTTCCAATTCCGATCTCTTTCCGGCGGTTTCAGAGATGATCGGAGATGTTAATTCTGATTCGATCTCGATCTCCTTCCGGCTGTTTGGAAGATGCTTAGATTTGTTAATTCTGATTCCGACATTGTTCCGGCGGTTTAAGAGATGATCAGATCTGTTACTTTTGATTCCGATTTTGTTCCAGCGGTTTCAAAGATGAACAGATCTGTTAGTTCTTCCATTGTTCGTGCTTAAGATGATCAGGTCTGTTAATTCTATTCTTAGTGTGTGATTAAGTGATTAGATTCATTCGTATGTTGATATACAGGTATTCACCGACGATGATCTAGATTTTAATTAGTTTTTTGAAGTGAAATTCGTGTTGTGGCTCATTGATATGAAGTATTCTTGTTAGATCTGAAGTTAATTTTTAACATGTTAATTGATATTTTTATTCTCAACATAGACTCATCATCATCATCATCGTACTCAGTATATCCCACCTATAGCAAAGCTAAGGTAGGGTCTGAGGAGGGTGGGATGTAGACAGCCTTACCTCTACCCCGTAGGAATAAAGAGGCTGCTTCCAATGAGACCCCCGGCTCGATTGTGGTTTTGCATCAAGCCTTGGACATAAGGCACATAACACTCAGCAATTGAGACAAACGCCAATTGGTGCATGCACCCCCTTGTCTTTCGGCTATCAACGCCACCACATGATGCCTGATTAACGATCCCCTCTTTTTAACGTTATTTTCACGAAATTAGTAAAATAACGTTAAAAATTAGTGCACTTTTGCTTTTGCCCCCCCGAGCGCCCACACATATATTACATTATATGAGCAGACCGCAAGCGGGGCTCATTCTCAACATAGACTACAGTGGCTTTAAATGTTACTCAAGAACCTAACAGATCCTTGAAAGTTCAATTTAAGCTGCTTACAAAGTCTCGTACATACAGGTATATTATTTGCTCTTATGTGAATTTAGATTTCAACCTTTTAGTTTTACTTTTGTTTATTAATTTGTTTTTTCTATAGTATTTGTCATATGAAACAATATTTTAAACACACATACAAATAATTATATTTTAGTTTTACTTTTGTTTAACATTCTGTTTTTATCTTAATCGAATATATATATATTTGATTAAGGTATATTATTTGCTCTTGTGCATCTATTTTAGTTTTACTTTTGTTTAACATGTTAAATAACTATATTTTTAAAGGAGATTGAGACGGTAGGAATATCATTTCGGTATCTACATTCTCTTTTTATCTTAATTGAATATATATATCTATTAGATATTGAGACACTAGTTTGAGTTTTCAAATAGATGCATGATTGATTATAGGAATATCATTTCGAAAACATTTCTGTGGATAGATACGTACATGTCTGCATACATATTGATCAGTGTTTGTTTAATTTGAAGTTTTGATGGAGATTATACATATCTGCATACATATTGATCAATGTTTGTTTAAAAGGACTAACTAAATTGTTGACAGTTTTACATGTTAAAACCGACCAGTTAAGTGTTTCAATCATTATATGTAACACCCTAGTGTTTGATTAACGAATTTGTATGTAATTACCAACAATTAGATGTGTAGTTAAGACTACACATGCTATAAAAATACGGGTTTATTAAAACTTTTACGAATCATAAGTTATTCTACATATCGTGATCGAGTTCGTTGTTTAACATTTACAACGTGGCAAAGTGCGGAAGCGTGAATATATATTGTGTTCGGTTCTTCGTTGAGCTTGATCTTCATCCGACATCTACTAAGTACCTACATTTCATAAAAACATGAAATGCTTTAGTCGTACAGGATTTAAAACGCATCTAAAAGAATCCGGGAACTAAAACTAAATAAAAATATATTTTGTTTCTGGGTCCACCGTAATTTACGGTGGGACCGTAAATTACGGTAGCCCCTGAAGATCTATCCTTCCACTGTAAATCAGTGTATAACCATCGTAAACATATCAGCTCCACCGTAATTTACGGTGGTCCCTGCATTCCACCTCTCTATTTTGCCGTTTAACGACACGAAAACTTTCGTATCTTTCAAACCGCTTGTCCGTTTGACCTACCGTTTCTTCCTACGTGATTGTAATTTGACCCTTCATCATATGGAGTCAAAATCCAACATCCGGATTAGCAAATTTTGAGACTTTTAAGTCTTCGGCTTATTACATTTTTACCAAATTTTGACCCGTTCGCTATTTTATCAAACAAACACGTTTACTTGATCTATAAACTCATGAGAATCATCATTTCAATATTTCCTATCAAATAAATCATAAATCATGGGTTTCTTACTTAGTTAGAACCCGTTTATGTTCAAGTGCTTATTTTGACCCGTTAAGGTATTTAAGCACTTTAAGCTTAAAATTGCTTTCATTCATTTCTAGCGTTATTTACAACATTCTAATCAAGAAATCTTCCACCACAACTATAATTGTGGTGGACTTAATGAGGTGATCCATATAATCCGAGTTTTTCTCATCTGATTACTAATTTACGACAAAGACTCATATAAAGTCATTTGACCGAAGATTTACATCTTTCGCTTCTTACACTTATTCCAATTATTTGATTGATCATAAAACTCGTTTCAAAACTACCTTTAAAGGTTGTTTATTCGAATTAGCCAACAAGGGCGTTTTAGTCAATTTTTGTCATTCTTTTACGACGAAGGACTATTAGTGCTTGTTTGAACCACAAAGTCCGACCTTTTAACCATATTCTTGTTTAGAAACCAATATGTTTCTAAACACCATAATTATAACTCAATTTATTCGCTTTACCTAAAGATAACCGAATATCTTATTTTAACCTTGTCCAACTGTTATATAACTCCAAATTCTACATGATGAGTTGTATTACTATACATACCTGGCTCGGATCAATATATTGACCCGTTTCAATACCTTTCCTTAGTGGCTACTAAGTGATAACGATGTAAGCATCCGTGTGCTATTTATTTCCTAAATTCACGCAACTTGACAACCCATTAGTCGATATTGTCAAAGGGTGATAATTTCACCTTTTGACCCGTTTGGTCTATATGACCAATTACCATTGTCAAATTGTCAAAATTTCCATTTTGCCCTTAATGGTTATTATGTTTTAACTTATATGATAACCATTAAAAGTACATGCTTCATTCGTCATAATATGATCGAATTACCGGTTTAACTCATTTTTAGCCATCACCATGTTTTCTTGTCATATTTAATTATCTTGTTCCGTACGACCACACGTCGGAACATCATATCTCAATTAGGTATTTTTAGTTTTCGTAACTAATAAGACGAAAGAATATTATAAATATATGACTAGTGTAAGATATACTTACCTTGCATCCGAATTATGCTTTTTCCTTCATTCTGGATTCGTTTGACCCGCTTCCTTCTTCAAGCTTTCACCTAGCTCGTTAAGAGTCAAACTATCATCAAAATTCGTAAGACGGTTAGGTTAGTCATCATTATTATGACTATTTCATCTTACGGATTTTATGTCGAAACTTCTATTCCACTACATCATTGGTTATTTCGACTTTCTAGAATCAACTACCTTTATTCATATAATATGCACAATCAAGGCAATTCTATCTTATGATTAGAAACCATTTTATCCCATATCTCGTGTAATTAGTCAAGTTAGACAATTACGCATTTCACTCGAATTTCAACACTATAGTTCCCATTTAGGCATTGTAACAAACACCTAATGGACATGATTCTACACATTTGCTAACTAGTTCATAATTAGTCATTTTTACCAAGATTAACATCAAGATTCAACCATTATCATGTATGATCAAATACTCAAACTTGCAATTTGTTCAAGTATCTTGCATCTACTATCACTTATGATGATTTCTAACACAACTATATTATCATCTTTTCTACATAATCAAAACCCACTTGACACATGAGTGTATGATTATGAATTCACAACAATGAACATCAATTCAACAATTACATGGCTAGGGTTTACTACTAGACATAGTTTCATCCCTAATTTCATCCAAACAACATACATGCAAGCTTATATTCGAATTCTCTAGGTTTGCTCAGAATTTCAACTAGAGATTTACCAAGAAATTTACATACCTCGTGACTCCTTTTTCAATGGAGATCACTAATTCATACTCGGATTTTGATTTGGACTTGATTTGCTCCTTCAATTTGATGAATTTCTGTGTTTTAGGGTTTGAGCTTGAGAGCTCTTCCTGGCTCCTGTGTTTGTACGACCAGAACACACACACAAGGTGTGTGTTTTGGTGTTTTTAACTTTAATTAATAAAAACCATTTTCTCACTTTAACCATTTTAATCCCTCAACTTTACCCAAGTTTATAAAGGTTACTACATCAAGTTCCTCACTATTTTAAAACACTAGACTAACTAGGTTGATATTCCTAGTTATTTAGTGGGTCCCGGGAGTTATAACCCGTTTTATTTTAAGTCCCGTTAACTCGGCTCTTATAGATTCAATTTCCTTAAAACTTTGATTTGTTTGTATTTATTTTTTAGGATTTCTTATTTAAATCCAAATATTCACCTGGTCACTTTTACTACTAACGATACTTTACCAGTCTTTTAGTATTAATGGAGTTTGATTACCAAACCCATTTTCGGGGTGTTACATTATACATGTTAAATGTTTAAATTCGCATGATTTTTAGATATAAGAACCTCGTTTATAGATTTGTGACGAATTTTATTATCTTTCATTATTTTTACAATTGTTCTTATGATGCACAGAAACCGGAAACATGTGCGGGTGAGCAAAACGCTAATTCGTTGGTTGATTTTTAATCGAAAACAGATGAAGTTGAGGATATGTTGAGAGGTACTTCATTTGCTTTTGTGATTCTGAACACTTCATTGATCAATGTGAATGATTCATATATTTTTTAAGCTTTATATTATACTTCCTTGCTTTTCAGGGAGAAAAAGAAGCAAGAAGAAAGAACCGACTGCTTACCAGAAAACTTACTCACTAGAAAGAAATGAGCCTCAAAAGCCACACACAACAACACATCATCGCTGCTGCTGCTCTGTTCCCTACACCATCGCCACCTTCGAATTCCCGTCGTCGTCATCGTCGGCCCTGCTGCTCCGCTCGTTTCACCCATACGACAACAACAACAGCCGTCGCTGCTGCTGGTCGACCACCACCACCGCCGTAAGATCCTGAACTTATGTTATCTGTTCGATTTCTGTGATTTAAGTATGGCTTTACTTTATGCTTTTGTGTGCTGCTTTTACACATGAAATTATTATGAACTGATGTAGAGTAGGTTATATATCATATGATAGGGAATGGTGTTACTGATGTAGTTTTGTATCAAAATTAAGTTCTTAGGAGGTTTATATGCAAAGCAATACATGGGATGTAGGAAAGGTTTATATGTGAAACAGATATATAGGCACCTCATGTAGTTTTGTACATAGACGTCTGTCTCGTGCTTTGACTTTTGGGACCAAATGTCTCGGATTAAACCAAGATGATAGGACGAGATCACACCGCATCTTCTTGAATATGAGAATTATTTTGCTAGTGTCGTTGAGGGACATTCAAGAAACATGGTCACATAATGTTCTTTCTTATTTCAGTTTTTAATTTATTTACGGACTAATATATTTTTTTATCATTAGCAGAATCTCGTGGTTGAGAATAAGGGGTTTTGTCACATGGTTCCATCATCCATGCTTAGTGCATGAATCAAGTCCATCTAAAACTACATTAGAGTTAATATATGAAATGGTGGTTCAGGAATCGGGTCAAAATGTGGATTACACCCAGGACTATCTCAGCAATGTAATCCAGTTTTCTTTCTAGTGAGTAGTGACCAAGGGTACATAGGCAGAGTTAACCGAGAAAGCACACACGAAATCTTGCAGAAACTTGTAGAGGTTAAGTTTCTGCTCAAACTCAACATGACAGTTACTTTCCAAATTCCCATTTTCAAGAGGAGGTATCTTTCTTGATTGGTTTCATCATTGAGGCACTCTATATTGACATTACGAGGGATGCTCATGTACCAAAGAACAACATAAACCATATGTTGTGGTTTTTGTGGGAGTTAATGGAGTAGGAAAGTCTACTAATCTTGCAAGGGCATGATCACCAGTCACTTTCAATACTTCATGTGTTCATAAAAGATAAACTAATTAGGAATGCAAACATGTACACGCGGTGTAGTGGCTGTAGGAGCATGATGTCAATGTCATGATGGCTGCATGTGACACATTCTGTTCAGAAGCAGTTGAGCAGCTGGGTACTCATGCTCGTAGGCTCCAGGTATGATATTGGCCTCTTGATCATGATATTTTCATGCCTTGTAACTATGATGCTAAATTAAAATTACATTTTGCTTGCAGATCCCTATTTTGGAAAAGGGTTATGAGAAAGATCATGCAATCGTTGCTAAGGAAGCAATTCAGGAGGCTACACCCGAATGGCTCAGACGTTGTTCTTATTGACACGGCTGGTTAGATGCAGCTTTAAAGGCAACAAAACTATTTATAATATTGTTTTCTTCTTGTAATTATGTGTATTATGTTTTTATTTGTGTATAAACCTTATGTTATTACAATATGATCTAAATCATGTGAAGTTTGCATATATAATATTCGATTCGGATTAGTTGTGAAAAGTTTCTAGGGTTAATAAAGCAAGAATTGCGATGTTAGATAAATATAGATAAATTTGACATGTTAAATGATAGTTTGAATTTATCAACTAGATTCAATTCAACTTTGCTTACCAAATTATATATCGAATTTCGGATTAGAGTTCAAAATATTAATCTGAAACAATTTTTTTTAAATAAACCAATAAAATATATTTAACATGTTAAGAAAATATTTTACGATATTAAAAAAATATTTAACATGTTATGAATACGTTTTTTATTTATTAACAAACGTTTAGTCTGTTTAAATTATTTAACGTGTCATAAATATTCGCAATGGTATATTTCATATTAATCAATATAATTCGTTTAGCTTATATGAGATACAACACATAAAGTTGAAAAATCAAATTATATTTCATATTAATCTGAAACATTTATTTTTAAATAAACCAATGAAATATATTTAACATGTCAAGAAAATATTTTATCATATTAAAAAAATATTTAACATGTTAAGAATTTGTTTTTTTATTTATAAACAAATTTTTGGCTTTTTAAATTATTTAACGTGTCATAAATATTCGCAATGGTATATTGTCAGGAAAGCTTCTAAGCTTCTACGAGGTGATTTATCTCTGATCTCACCCGGATCATTTGTGATCTAAAAAAAACTATGATGACACAAGACGTACCTTGCAATTAATAAAAATTAAAATAATCAATCTATAATTCGTTGTGCTCATATCAGATATAACACATAAAGTTGAAAAATCAAATTATATTTCATATTAATATGAAACAATTATTATTTTTAAATAAACCAATAACATATATTTAACATGTTAAGAAAATATTTTATTATGTTAAAAAATATTTAACAAGTTAAGAATTTATTTTTTTATTTATAACCAAATGTTTAGTATTTTTATATTATTTAACGTGTCATAAATATTCTCAATGGTATATTGTCGGGAAAACTTCTAACCTTCTACGATGTGATGTATCTCCGATCTCACCCGGATCACTCGTGATCTAGGAACTATAGTGACACAAGACTTACTTTACAATTAATAATAATTAATCAATATGATTCATTGTGCTTATATGAGATACAACACATAAAGTTGAAAAATCAAATTATATTTCATATTAATCTGAAACATTTTTTTTTAAAATAAACCAATAAAATATATTTAACATGTTAAGAAAATATTTTATGATATTAAAAAAATATTTAACATGTTAAGAATTTGTTTTTTATTTATAAACAAATGTTTAGTCTTTTTAAATTATTTAACGTGTCATAGTTATTCACAATGGTATATTTCATATTAATAAATATAATTCGTTGAGCTTATATGAGATACAACCCATAAAGTTGAAAAATCAAATTATATTTCATATTAATCTGGAACATTTTTTTTTAAAAAACCAACAAAATATATTTAACATGTTAAGAAAATATTTTATGATATTAAAAAATATTTAACATGTTAAGAATTTGTTTTTTTATTTACAAACAAATGTTTAGTCTTTTTAAACTATTTAACGTGTCATAAATATTCGCAATGGTATATTGTCAGGTAAGCTTCTAACCTTCTACAAGGTAATCTATCTCTGATCTCACCCGGATCATTTGTGATCTAAAAAAAAAGCATGGTGACACAAGACGTACCTTACGATTAATAAAAATTAAAATACTCAATCTATAATTCGTTGAGCTCATATCAGATATAAAACATAAAGTTGAAAAATCAAATTATATTTTTTATTAATCTAAAACAATTATTATTTTTAAATAAACCAATAACATATATTTAGCATGTTAAGAAAATATTTTATTATGTTAAAAAATATTTAACAAGTTAAGAATTTTTTTTATTTATAACCAAATGTTTAGTCTTTTTATATTATTTAACGTGTCATAAATATTCGCAATGTTATATTGTCGAGAAAGCTCCTAACCTTCTAGGATGTGATGTATCTCCGATCTCACCCGGATAATTTGTGATCTAGGAAACCGTGGTGACACATGGCATATTTTGTGATTAATAAAATTTAAAATAATCAATCAATATAATTCGTTGTGCGTATATGAGATACAACACGTAAAGTTGAAAAATCAAATTATATTTCATATTAATCTAAAACAATTATTTTGTTAAATAAGCCAATAAAATATATTTAACATGTTAAGAAAATATTTTATAATGTTAAAAAATATTTAACATGTTAAAATTTTATTTTTTTATTTATAAACAAATATTTAGTCTTTTTATATTATTTAACGTGTCACAAATATTCTCAATGGTATATTGTCGGGAAAACTTCTAACCTTCTACGAGGTGATGTATCTCCAATCTCACCTGGATCGCTCGTGATCTAGGAACCATGGTGACACAAGACTTACCTTGCGATTAATAATAATTAATCAATATAATTCGTTGAGCTTATATGAGATACAACACATAAAGTTAAAAAATCAAATTATATTTCATATTAATCTGAAACATTTTTTTAAATAAACAATAAAATATATTTAACATTTTAAGAATTTGTTTTTTTTATTTATAAACAAATGTTTATTCTTTTTAAATTATTTAACGTATCATAAATATTCGCAATGGTATATTGTCAGGAAAGCTCCTAACCTTCTACGAGGTGATTTATCTCCGATCAAACCCGGATCATTTGTTATCTAAAAAAAAACTATGGTGACACAAGATGTACGTTGCGATTAATAAAAATTAAAATAATCAATCTATAATTCGTTGTGCTTATATCAGATACAACACATAAAGTTGAAAAATGAAATTATATTTCATGTTAATCTGAAACAATTATTATTTTTAAATAAACCAATAACATATATCTAACATGTTAAGAAAATATTTAACATGTTAAGATTTTATTTTTTTATTTATAACCAAATGTTTAGTCTTTTTATATTATTTAACGTGTCATAAATATTCGCAATGGTATATTGTCGGGAAAGCTCCTAACCTTCTACAAGGTGATTTATATCCGATCTCACCTGGATAATTTGTGATCTAGGAAACCATGGTGACACATGGCATACCCGGTGATTAATAAAAAATAAAATAATCAATCAATATAATTCGTTGTGCTTATATGAGATACAACACGTAAAGTTGAAAAATCAAATTATATTTCATATTAATCTAAAACAATTATTTTTTAAATAAACCAATAAAATATATTTAACATGTTAAAAAAATATTTTATTATGTTAAAAAATATTTAATATGTTAAAAATTTATTTTTTTATTTATAAACAAATATTTAGTATTTTTATATTATTTAACGTGTCATAAATATTCTCAATGGTATATTGTCAGGAAAGCTTCTAACCTTGTACGAGGTGACGTATCTCCGATCTCACTCGGATCACTCGTGATCTTGGAACCATGGTGACACAAAACGTACCTTACAATTAATAGTAATTAATCAATATAATTCGTTGTACTTGTATGAGATACAACACATAAAGTTGAAAAATCAAATTATATTTCATATTAATCTGAAACAATTTTTTTAAATAAACAATTAAAATATATTTAACATGTTAAGAAAATATTTTATTATATTACCAAAATATTTAACATGTTAAGAATTTGTTTTTTTATTTATAAACAATTTTTGGCTTTTTTAAATTATTTAACGTGTTATAAATATTCGTAATGGTATATTATCAGGAAAGCTTATAACCTTCTACGAGGTGATATATCTCCGATATCACTTGGATCATTTGTGATCTAAAAAAACCACGGTGACACATGACGTACCTTGCGATTAATAAAAATTAAAATAATCAATCTATAATTCGTTGTGCTCATATCAGATACAACACATAAAGTTGAAAAATCAAATTATATTTCATATTAATATGAAACAATTATTATATTTAAATAAACCAATAAGATATATTTAACATGTTAAGAATTAATTTTTTTATTTATAAACAAATGTTTAGTCTTTTTACGTTATTTAACGTGTCATAAATATTC
This sequence comes from Helianthus tuberosus, assembly GCA_030545235.1. Lineage (NCBI taxonomy): Eukaryota > Viridiplantae > Streptophyta > Magnoliopsida > Asterales > Asteraceae > Helianthus > Helianthus tuberosus. The sequence continues at coordinate 45,622,074 of CM060414.1, read as the reverse complement.
GCAATGGTATATTGTCGGGAAAGCTCCTAACCTTCTACGAGGTGATGTATCTCCGATCTCACCCAGATCACTCATGATCTAGGAAACCATGGTGACACAAGACGTGCCTTGCGATTAATAATAATTAAAATAATCAATCAATATAATTCGTTGTGCTTATATTGGATACAACACATAAAGTTGGAAAATAAAATTATATTTCATATTAATCTAAAACAATTATTTTTTAAAAATCAACCAATAAAATATATTTAACATGTTAAGAAAATATTTTATTACGTTAAAAATATTTAACATGTTAAGAATTTGTTTTTTATTTAACTGAAGTGTAACTTGGAACGATTCCTTTCCCGACAACCCGTTTTAAAAAAAACACTTACTCCATTTTGATATCGTTTTTGTTGATATACGTTGCAAGGATCAAATTCGGGAGCCGTCAATCTCCAATTACGGAAGTGGATTCCCGTTCGGAGTATAGATCTTCAACTTCTTTAAGCTCGTTAAGCTTTACTAATGACGAAATCATACAGTGATATTCTACATCGTTTAGCCCCATTCATGCAGTAATTCTCTACAGTAAGTAGATAAAGTCATTCGGAATAGCCCCACTTGAGCCACCCCTTTAGGGGATACACATTCAAAAACATTCTTCAAAAGTAAAAAATGATGAGCCAAGAAACCTACAGAATAGCTAACACATGCAATGCACAGATTGGAAATGATTGTCAAAACACACTTGCAGGGAAACCTGTTTTTCTAGAGTTGTGCAATCTACACCTTCGCGAGTTTTTTCTATTAATATATAAACAAAATCTAATCCTCATCTTTCGAAAAAAAGGTCGGGCCCCATTCGACAAAATATAAGGTGTTTCAGGGCAATTTAGTAATAATTGCCCATGCGTCTATACTACCTTTAGATTCCAAGATATTGTCATTTAGATTCTTTTCAACAAGATGGAATACTCTCACACATCTTTTAGCCTCTTCAAACCATACTTGCGTAGCCATGAACTCCACACATCTCTCTCGAAGATCCACTTGAGCAGCCTTCTTAACCAAAACGGTGTTCACTTTCGTTTCCATAAGCAAATTGCACTTCTTGCTGGCCTCCTTCCTTTTGCGGATGATGTTCAAGTGAGCTCGAAGCCATGACACATTAAAGTTGGTTGCCTCTATAGCCAACACTTGTTGCTCTTAACCAGAAGATAAGTATTCTTTCAAACTGAGCTCCAAATAATGGGAGATTGTTTATATACAGTTTTACAACGCTTAACATTTCGGGCCAATAAACTAAGCTTGTGTTTGGTTTTCTAGACCAGACATAACTGGAGTTCAAGATTCCATTTGACCCGACTAAATGTCTATTTTGGCTAACAATTTCATTAATATCTCATCTACGAATTCAAGATTGCACCTGATTCTAACAAATGAACTGGAGCACTGCCATCTTCAATAAGAGTCTTGATTTCTGAACAAGTCAACACATTATCCAACAGAATCCATTAAAGATAGCGTTGTCATAAAAAAAAATTAAGCAATTTAGACCAATAAACCCATAGGGTAGGGTTCCAGCGTGAACAACCTCCCAAGAGTGAACGACGTGAACAGATCTGGACCCTTGATTTCCTTTTTAGTTGTTAAGGGTAGGATTGTAATTATCTAAAAAATTAGATTTAAATAATTATTTTAATAATTGAATTAAGTTACATCTTTCCTAATTTAAATTCATTATCCACATTATGTTTTATTTATTAATAAGATAATTATCAAAACAAACAACAAATCACCAGATTTCAATTTTAATTTTTATTTCAGATTTCATCACCAGAATTCAAATTTTGATTTTTAAGATCCACGTAACCTTCATATTTCAATGGTATACACATGTGTACTTGGATATAAATAGAACAGTACACATGTGTACTCAGCATCGTACATATGTGTAATTAGCTACATAATACATACATAGAAACAATACCTGTAAAACTATTTTGTATTTAACAAATTACAAGTTCCATAATGTTTTCCAAACCAAACAAAAAAACATATAATTACAAGGTCCAGTTTCGTAAAAACAATAAACCCAACATAATCGAAAAAACAAAAAAACATAATCTTTTACAACTATTCGCCACGTTGTATGCTGAATCATCCTTATTGACCTCATACGTGAATCATCCTTATCGACCTTCCATCTCCACTTTTCTCGTTAACGACATCTCCTATAATAGCACAAAAAAAAAAACTCAGCAACTAATACTTTGCATAATTCACAAGTGTACATCAACAACTTTACACATTCAATACACAAAATTATGAGATATCACAAAAGCAGAAGCTATACACATGTGTACATTGGGTTAAAATTAGAGAAAAATTAGAATACACATGTGTACATCGCATTAAAAACAGAGCAAAATCAGAATACACATGTGTACACCGCATTAAAAACAGAGCAAAATCAGAATACACATGTGTACATCGCATTAATATAATTTTTAAAATTGAAAAGATAAATGAAGGCTTAACAATGTCCCATATATTCATCTTCTCGAAAAGTAAAACGAGCTCTAGATATCTTTTGTTTTAAAACTAGTAAAATACATGAAAAATATTAATAAATTATGCTTTTGGATATCTTTTGTTCGTAAATTGCTAAACATGTTCAAATGGAAACATCTACGATATAGATCGACTTACAAGCTAAACCGCCAGATCACGTCGGCGCTGCCGTCGGACGACGGTGCCGCCATAGTTGGAGGCAGAGGACATACTTCTTCATATTCCACTCATCTTTGTTATCCTCAACACATCGGTCTCCAACTGTAACCTTCTTCATCATTTGTTTTTTTATTGATTCATGGCTTGGTTTATGAGAAAAGACGATGAAGCAACTGATAAAATTGAAGAGTATGCGATTCTGGAATATAGGAGATGATTGAAAGAAAAAAAAACTGTCGAACTAGGTATTTTGGATGAATACTGATTTGGAATCTTGTTAAAGTTTGAAAGATATTTTTGAAATCACATTAAAATAGGATTAGGTAACTGATTTTGATAACTCCGTATTAAAAATGGAATTTAATTAAATGGAAAATTACACAAATACCCTTATTCACTTAATTAAATAATAACAAATAACCAAATAATTACCATCATGCCATTCACTTAGAATTTCAAGATCATAAAAATCAAGGGACCAGATCAGTTCACGCTGTTCACTCTTGGGATTTTGTTCACGTTTGAACCTAATTAAACCCATATAGGCCTTTCTTTTATAGTCTTATAAGCAAATTAAAAGCTATTTTATGTTGAAAACCTGAAACAGAGGCTAATAGAACAAGATTCCTAAGTATGGACTAATAAATGAATATATAAATGGTAGTGTTGCTCGTGGTAAGAATGCAACAAAACCAGGGCAATGGGTTCAAGAACGATTCATAGACATGTATGCATGTCATTTGTATACAAGAAAAACTACAAACAAAACATATCACAAAACATTCTAAATCACACCATCACAAAATAAAATCAACAATAATTAGCTAATAGCTTGTTTATTTGCTGAAAACATGAAAAGTTTGAAATCGATCTATCTCCTTTTTTTACAGCAAACGAGAACAATTTTATTACACCAAAAGCTTAGCTAGCTGCGAAGCAAAAGTATAACTGAAAATAATAACACATGACCAGCACCAAGAAACATAAAGGACAAAAACCATGTAGCCGAACTCCAGCCCCCTAAATTCGCTCCAATTATCCAAAGAAAATCCCCACATCTCGGACACCTCCCTTCCTCGACCGTAACCCCCGAGCCACCAAAGAACCTTTCGTAGCAATCCAGTCTGCAACAGCCCTCCAGACAAAAAATGACTTTTAGCTCTGCCATCGAGCTCCATTTGAACTGATTACCCTTCACCACTGGATACATGCTATCGTTCAGATCCTTCCTCACCTGTTTAACAGAGAAATCGACAACCATTCCACCCGACTTCCACCACCAGACATCGTTCTTCTTTGAATATCCTACAGAGCAAGAACCTCCAACAACTGATTAAATTCCAATTTTTCAGTATTTGTAGACGCCCTTTTCTAGCCCAAATCCCACATTAAGCCTACCCCACCCTTTTGTAACACTCCATCACCATAACCTTTTTATACCAACTAATACTAAAAAGGCTAGGAAAACGATTTTTAGACAAACACCCTTAATCCAAAGCTTGTTCCAAAATTCCACTGAGTTGCCTTTACCCGATGGTGCACACCAGATAAACAATCAAAGCTTCCGATTGTTGTATATAACCTAAGTAGATAAATATAATATTTAACATCTTAAATGAAATTTAACATGTTAAATTTTAAGTTTATAGTAGAACAAAATCAAAACCTAATAATTTTTTGAAACATGAATGTGGAAACAAGCAAAATTACTAACAACAAAAACTGCTAGTGTTCTATTTGGATCAATAACCACTAAAATTATATCAATGACAATTATATATAAACCTAAGCATAGACAAATACAACATAGATAATCCATAAACAACAAATTTGTAAACATTTTAGGGCTTCAAAGTTAAAACATAACAATACCTCATTATTTTTACAAGCTAGATCAAACGAATCTTGTTTCGACGGCAATCACACACTACAGACTAAACCAACACACAAATTAATCAATATATACGTCAATCACACACTACAGATACAAATACAAACAATTATACATACGTAGTGAGAGAAAGAGAAAGAGTGAGGCATTTTACCGGTGGTTGGTCGCCCAGAGGAACGGAACGAACACAACGAAAAATCGAAAGAGGTTGATCTTCAGTATGCGTGTGTGTATTAGAACCATGTATAACCAGGCGGTGGTTAGGATTGCACAAATCATTCAGAAGCATTTTAATTTTGTTGACTTGGAACCTACTTCGGAGATCCAGATCCGTAAAGCAGCACAATATGAGTTCACTTTCAAACCCTAAGTTATCTTGATTCCACTCTGAAAATGTTCCGCTGGATCGACGGTGGCAGATGGAGAGTGTGACGGTGTTGATTTCTATCGACGGTGGATGAGCTAGGGTTCCGATTTGGGTGGCGGTGGCGGTTATGGTGGTAGTTCAGTGGAGTTAGGGTTTGCAACTGAGGATGGAATTCTGTTTCTAACACCTGCACTTAATGAAATATGGTTTGGACAAAAATGCCCCTGTTCCCCAGTTCCCCACTTTTTTGGTGTTCCCTAATGAACTCTCCCCTATATATATATATATATATATATATATAGCATATTTTTTTTATTTTAACTTTACAGTACTTGCCAAGTTACATCAAAACAGAAGGTAGACGGGCAACAAGCTGCGCCGCCATCCCTTTCTGAATTGCAAACCCTAATCTACCAAAGATAAAACACTGCCCCCCTGGGGTTGAACAATTGATGTGGATGACCTGTCGGACCCTGGTCAGGAATTGGATAACTTCTGGAGCTAGGGAGCCAAATGTGTCAAAGGTAAAAGGGACAAAAACATGCTGGTTCTCTGCACAAGCTTTAGCGTGCTTATCAACTTTGTTCGATTCTGCATTTCTTGTTGCTTGTCCAGCTGCAAACCCGTCTTCCCTTAAACTAACGAGAGGGGAAACCAAAAGAGAAGAAACGAATGAAAAATGAACAGGCTTACAACAATAATCCGGGTACGATTTCCAAGCGTGATTATTGATTCCAAGGTTAAATCATAATCGTGCCTTTTTTTTTTCTTTCTTACCGAAGGTCAAAATCAAAAAAAGGCTAAACTGAAAGTGTAAATGCTCAAATATTAACTCTATACAGGTAAAGTTATTTTAGTCAACAAGGCTATATATGATTTCTCGCACTTGGTACCACTTGGGCACAATCACGCAAAAAGTCTATGAAAGGTGACATGACATCCAAATATCTAAATGATATCTGGGATATTTGAAGTTTAACGTCTTGCACCTTTTTCTTCTCCGTTCAACATCGTTGTTGGAGCTTTCGGTGTTGCAACATTCTCAACGTCCCCAAAAAGAACCTGATACGTGCCAAAAAGTAGTATATAAAGCTAGTGGTTACGTAAAAATATCACTTATTTAAGAAAAGTTTTTTATGGACGAAAATAGGGCTGCAAACAAACCGTGTTCGTTTGTCAAGGAAATACAAGTGTTCACGAACAGTTCATGAACACTAACAAGATTTCCTGTTCATGTTCGTGGAACTGAACGTGTTCGTTTGTTAATGTTAGGTACCGAACACAAATGAACGCAAACAAACATTCATGAACACACACACACACACAAATAAACAGAAATGAACGCAAACAAGCGTTCATGAATAGAAATGAACACAAATGAACATATATTAAATTTTGAATAAAATAGGAATCTTTCATCATAAACATTAAGTATATCCACCCAAAAACATACTAATGAACGTGGGAATACTGAAATAGTGTTCATTTTTCTCAGTTACCTGTATAAAAAATAAATATAAACATTAAAAACCCTAATTAACTATCGAACACAAATGAACATAAACGAACGAACGTGAACGAACACGTTACCGTTGCCGAACGTGCACGAACATAAATGAACGAACACGGACTATGTTTATGTTCGTTCATTTAATTAAATGAACGAATTTTTTTGTTCGTGTTCGTTCATTATTAAACGAACGAACACAAACAAATCGAACACAAATGAACATAAACGAACGAACATGAACGAACACGTTACCGTTGCTGAACGTGCATGAACATAAATGAACGAACACGGACTATGTTTAGGTTCATTCATTTAATTAAATGAACGAAATTTTTTGTTCGTGTTCGTTCATTATTAAACGAACGAACACAAACAAACTTTCCGCCGAACGGTTCATGTTTGCAGCCCTAGGTGAAAAAACCGAAGGATAGTTTTAAACTTTCTAAATGATAAGACTCACCTCAGCTCGAAAACCTTTTGGGAACCGAGCCTTTGAGTCCCAAAGAGTGTCCAAGTTGTCACAATTGAGAATCAAAATATTGGATCTGATAAAGGCGGTATTAAACATTATACGAAACATCATAACTTCTCTTTCGGAATCAACGTCTAGACGTAGACACTCTAGAACAACATCACCTTCCACCATACACTGAACATCGATCTTAATAACGTCACTATGCTTCTGCATCATAAAACGTTTACTCGTCAGCCAATCACAATATAAGAAAAAATAGACGTATATGTATTACGGAAGGAAAACTGAGTCCCACCTGGCGGTAATGTCAAAGATTTCTACCTCTCCTCGGAGTTGAATATATCATTTGGGTCAAAAGCCCGTCTTTACTTAAAAGATTTCGGCCGTATATTCGAATAAACGGTTTGCACCCATTTTTATTATCGAAATTTGGAATAGCACGAAAAAAAAATTTAGTGCTAAGTTCCGTTGAAAATCCTGTCCGCACCCCATGGAATTTTCCGTCCGCACCCCTTGGAATTTTCACCCGCACCCCTTAAGTAAAAAGTGTTATCAATTTATATTTTAAAAATATTCTTTAGTAAACTCTTATTTTATAAAAAAATACTACCTAAATTATATTACTTTTAATACCTAATAAATAACTAAACCCAAATACCCAATACATTTAACTAGCCCACTATTAAGTCTTAGCCCAATAAACAAACCCAACAAATCAACAATATTTCAAACTAAAATAAAACAAACAAGCAACACTTACATATTCTATCCTGCTCTCTTTATCGTCCTTGCACTCCAGCGATCAGAACATCAACAGCGACAACAGTGAACAGTCAGTAGCCGCATACCACCGTAATCAGCCACCATACCACCGTCGATCAAACACGAGTAAGTTTCTTTGTTATTTTTTGTTGATATTATCCACCTTCAGCAGCCTATTATAGCCGCATACTAACCATAGTAGACATGTGCCTCATTTTGTTTTCATTATGTTATGGGGGTTATATTTTGTTAGTGATGATATTTTGCCTTTTTTTATAGCAGCATACCACAGTATGTTTTGGCTTTTTTTTAGTGAAGAACGTTTGTCTTTTTTTTTTTATGGTGTGTATGTTGTCTAGATGATTTTTAGGGTGATTTACATTATGATATTTAGGGCTTGAATAGTTGATACATTATGTAATATGTTATGGAGCCATGAACTTATTGTAACACCTGTGCCTCCACGGCCATCAAACAAATACCAAACCAATGAAATATTGTATTTCATACTTGGGATTTGTAAAAATATGTGTATCGTTTGCACATATCAATTTTTTTTCAATTTCAAACTCTAAATCGCTTTCTGGAAGGTTATACGCGCACTAATGCGTAAACATAACCAGTTTAATGCAACAAACACTCCGGAATAGTGACATAGACTTAAAATACCTTAAATAACCTCTACATAACTTAGAAATAAGTTTTGGAAGGTTTGGTATGCCGAAATCAAGTTAAATCGCTTACAGGGACTAAAATTGACAAACTGCGAAAGTATGCCAATTTGAACTGTAACAGACATTCCGGAACATGGCCATAAGTTAAACATACCATAGATATCCTTTACATAGCTTAAAAATAGTCTTTGAGGGGTTCGGTATGCTAAAATAAACTTTTGGGTCATTCAGGGACTAAAAGTGTCAAAAAGTGCACAAGTTTGCACTTTTGCGCATAACTCAAGTTCTGAATACATCCGGACATCCAAAAATTTATGTAAGCATGACTATATTATGCTTTAGTGTTTGGCTTGCCAAAAATCCATTCGTTGCGTCAATTGGATCGTTTTTCGCGCTTATGCGCATTCCGTCGTAATTAAGCGAACATCGCGTTCGTACGACCAAACGAACCAACACCCGGCATATTTTTGAGCATGTTTCATGTCCACAATGTTTAGGCATCATTTTAGGGCCTTAAAGTTGGCTTTACAGGCCTTAGAAGTGTCGGAAATGGCCTTAAACACGTGTAGGGACTGAAACTGTCATTTCTGAAACATGTTGGCTGATCAGGCAGGCCAGGCGGCCCGCATTATATTTGTCTGATCCTGAAGCGGGCCGCGTCCGACTATCAAACCAGATTAACTGCATTTAACAGCAGATTGCAGCTGTTTTAACCACACCCACACATTCTCAATTGCCTAGTCAGATGATAAGGATCATTTTTAGTCACCATAAGGTTCCAACACTTGTACGGATGCGATTAAAGCACGGATTCCATGAAACGATCTTAACGGTGGACCGAAAACTATAAATACCCCATGCCCCCCATTGCTCAAATCACTAGAATTTTGATTTGAGAAACTCTAAGTTGAAACCATTGTTTCATACCTGAGATTCTTGAATCGAGATTAGCATTCGGGGACCCTTCGTAAGTATTCTTTCGTTCTTTTATTGCTTTTCGAGTCTTTTCGAGTCTGAAAGTCAAACTTTGTTTGACTTTCTGCGTTGACCAGTTTATGGTCAATGCGAAGTTCGTTTGAACTTCGCAACGTGAGTGTAATCACGTTGGTTATAGTCCTTTGGGACTATGCCTACTGATTACCACGTTGTCTAGGGTCGTAGGGTAAGCGATCTAATAAATCGCTTATACCTCGAACCCGACCCATTTGGTCGATCATTAGGATCCGGCCAAACACATTAGGTGACCATAGTAGGTAGGGAATAACCTTCCGAGGTTATACCCTATGGTCACATCGTTTGAGTAGTTGTATGATAGGTAGTTTATATGCCTTAGGTAAATTACCAGAATACCCTTTTCATGTATAATTGGTAATTAAGCATATGTAACCTAAACTTTTGTCACATAACTGATTATGTAACATGTTTAGGCATATAACACTTGTCATAGGACTAGTTAGACGGTCCGAACGCGCTTTGCGCGCACGACGCGTTAAAGTAGCATATGTTACCTTAATGAGTCGCGTTGGGTCGAAAGCACTTAGGTTAGTCTCAATGTAGTATGTAGGCCTTGTTAAACTATATCATATGAGTTCCAATACTCATTTGGTTTACCAAGCCTCATCCTATCCGATTCTCCCGATTTAAGTCCGGTTTATTTATATAGTTTTAGATTGCCGACTGATTCCGTGCTCCCTCAAGCTTTGTTTGATTGTTGTTCAAGACCTCTAAGCATTCTCAGGAGAGTACATTATTCCCCTCTTTTACTGTTTTCAACTGTTTTGGGGTGACTCATATGTGCTAAATGTTTTAACAATGATTTCAAGAACGATTACAATGGTTTCAAAAATAATTACAATGTGGTTTCAAGAACGATAACAATGGTTTCAAGAACGATTACAATGGTTTCAAAAACAATTACAATGTGGTTTCAAGAACGATAACAATGGTTTCAAGAACGATTACAATGGTTTCAAAAACAATTACAATGTGGTTCCAAGAATGATTACAATTGTTTCAAAACAATTATAATGGTTTCAAGAACGATTTCAATAATGTGAACGAACTTGTTGGTTGTAGTTACATAACCAATGACATTCATTAGCAATGATCAAGCCGACCAGTATTAGGTTATGGTACCATAGGATCTGACAAATCCCGTTATTCTCTATACCCATGGTTGTGTGTGGGTATTTTGGGTAACGACTGAATCTGTAATTATTAATTTACCCTTTGGTAAGGGTTTGTTAAGAACGAGAACGAGTTGGAACGATGAACGAGTCAAGAAGGTTTGAATGTTATTAGAAAATCGACCATAAAGTAGTTTCACAATTAAAACAAGAACGATTTGAACGATTAAAACAAGAACGATTTGAACGATTAAAACAACAAGAACGATTTGAACGATTTCACAAAATGTTTTAACGATTGGGTAAACATTTGGACATGATTTACATTTGATCATGCATTTCCACGAAACATAGTATTGATTTAAACCAAGTTTTACTTCAATACTTTGTTTTGTGCGTTTCACCTATGGTTTAGTTGATGCATTTCACTAGCCATACATATCATTTTGGTTACACATTACATGGTTTACATTTGACACAAACACTTTTGACATTGGTTATACATAACATGATTTACATCTTGACATGAACATTTTAACATATTATTTCAATACATTTGGAAGTTGGTATAAACATAGACATCTTACATTGTTGGTTTGGTTTGTGTAAGTGATTAAGTAACGAGGCGTGTGTAATATGATACAAGCATGGTGGATACGCCGCTGGTACTTCCTATATATAAGTGTTTGTATGGTATACATATCGTAGCGTTATTTGAATCATTTCAATTTAAACATATAACATTTTATACAAATAACATACTTTTCACAATACATTGTTGTACAAACAACTTAACCTATACAAACTCATTTTACATGGTTATTCATTTAATCATGCATTATTCTCTTATTTATACATATCATCTGAACTTATTATTTTCAAATGATTTACAAAGACAAAGCAAATTACAAGGTTCATGACTAAACATTTTCTTAAACAGAAGTCATGAATCTTATTTTCACAAAACCTATGTACTCGCCAGCATTTCTTTGCTGACCTCGTTTTCACATATGTTTCAGGTATTGTTGAAAGATATCGATTGATAGGATGCATGCTCACATAGGACTGGACAAGGCCTTAGTGACTCAATAACAATGATAGACTATGTTTAAATTGTGTAATTAGATTTCCAGACGATGTAATTATTCAATGTTTAATAAAACGAAACACTTTTTGGTATCCATGGTTATGAAACATTAATTCTGTTACAACACTCCCCGACGTTTCCGCCACGTTTTGTATGTTACACGTGGTCGGGGTGTGACACTTATAGATCAATTTGTTTGTGATAGCCGATAGGAACAATGAGCAGGGACGTCATGGCGCGATTTCTCAAGAGGAAAGTTGATACGTCTTCCGGATTCGTTGATGTGGATACTTGCGTAATCGGATTGTCGATAGAATTTAAGTGAATGTTGCATATGTTATATAGAGAAAGAGTTGCTTAAGAAAGTAGGGTTTGATGATGTTTTGGATAGATTTTAAAAAATAAAAACCCGTAGGACGACGTTTTAATTATGTTTGTAACAAGGTTTGACGTGTTTTTGATGATTATATAAATTTAGTTATTTTATTTTACATGACCCGACTCGACCCGATACGAACCGATTTTTTATTTATATACCTGGGGGCCTAAAAATTTTAAAAATGTTCCGCACCCTCTGGAAAATTTTCTGGGTCCGCCACTGCAAATATCCCACCTATCATTTAGATATTGGATGTGACCTTTCGTAGACTTCTTATGATAGCCATTCGTGATAGCACACCGCTTGAGGATGATGGGGGACTTGTGATATACATCATGTGTGTGTGGATATAGCATATTCATGTGAGGCCCACCAATAAATTAAAAAAACATTTTTTTTACCAGTAAATACGCTAAATCTTTATCCATTTTATACATGACTCCAATTACAATTAATTCTAAAAATCCTTTACCCTTCTTTATTTTATATTTTTAGAAAAATACCAATGGGGATATAGAGTACTTGAGTACATTTCCGCCTAACTCGTCTAGTTCGTTGGAGCTTTGAATTTTTTTTATAAAGATGTCTGGGCTTATGGAGCTTGAAGATACGGGACGGTCAAAGAAAAGAATTGTTCGTCGCGGCCTGGAAGAGGCTAATTAATGAAGTTCTAATGAATGATTACTTTGTTGAAAACCCAAGGAATAATGACGATACGGTTAGAATGCGATTTTGAATTTTATTAGGTCAAACATTACGTTGACTAATATACCTTCTATTATTGAGGTTGTATATAGGTTTTGAAACTCTAGTAACAAGAATTATTAGGGGTGTGCATGGGTCGGTTTGGGTCGGTTTTTACTATTATCCATAACCGCTAGTTCGGTTATGGAGTTTTGGTAACCATAACCATAACCAAACTTCGGTTATGGTTAATCGGTTATGAAGTCGGTTATGGTTCGGTTTTGGTTAATTTCGGTTAAGTAACCAAGCAAGTTTTGAAATAAATAGGGTTGTGCACGATTTGAATTTAGCTTGAGCATATTTTATAAGATAACAAAGACTAAACTTTTTGGTTAAACTACCGATTTAGAGTTCTTTTTAATAAGGTAATTCTCAAACAAAAACAATTATGGTCATAACACCTTAGTTCTTTATCAAAATAAATGACATCTATATCAAGATCATTTTGTTACTAACATACTTTTATCTTAGTAAAAACCTTCTATATGGTTTTGTAAAACACAAATCTATTATATAAAGTTAACATCATAACTTCGGTTCGGTTTTGGTTATATTCGGTTAACCAAAGCTTCATAACCATAACCATAACCATAACCGATTGAGCGGTTATACAAAGTTTCATAACCATAACCATTGGTTATATTGGTTATCGGTTATTAGTGGTTCGGTTATGTCGGTTATCGGTTATGATGGTTAATTTGCTCACCCCTAAGAATTATGAAAACACTGAAATACGTTAAACTCTAGTTATGGTGGTTAATTTGCTCACCCCTAAGAATTATGAAAACACTGAAATACGTTAAACTCTATTTTTATTTGTTGTGGTCTATCATTTATTGAAGTTAACGGTAGTTCTATTGGTTGCATCATTAAGTGTTGTTATACGTTTTTCTTTCAGCAAGGAATGTAAAGACGGAATTGCGTAATCGGATGTAAATAGATCGTTTCTGAAAGATGAAATTTGTAGTTAACATATATAGAAATTTATGATTTTTTTTTTCATTTTAAAGATAGAGTAAATTTCAAAGTTCGTCCTTTATGTATGTCTAAAATATCAAAGTATGTCCTTTGTCTTTAATAACCTCAGAAAACATCCTTAATGTTTGAAAAACCAATCAGGTTATGTCCTTTAGCCCTAACTGAGTTAGTTTTTATAGTTAAATCTGATCAGATGGATCCTACATGAGGGTATTTTAGACATTTTACCCTAATTAATATATTAAAATCTATTTAATGATTTATTAGTCTTTATTTAATAAATAAAAAAAAAGATTTGTTATATTAAACACATATACAGATCAATCTGTACTCTCTTTCTCTCTCTCTCTCCCTTAGCTCTCTCTCTAGTTCTTCTCACCACCACCACCCACCCTACAACTACCACACACCTTCCGCCACCACCACCTAACCACACCGCCACCTACCCAACACCGCCACCACCGCCTTACTCTCTCTCCTCTCTCTATACTTTCTCTCTCTAAAAAACCCACAACCCACCTGCCACCGCCACTGTCACCGCCACCGCCACCACCACCACCACCACCACCGATCTGCCACCACCACCACAAATCCAAATTTTTCATCCCTCTTTCTCTCCCTCTCTCTAACCTAACCAGAAAACCCTAAAAATCCAAAATTTTCATCCCTTTGAAGAAGAAGAATGAGTGCAGTGATGAAATCGGAAGGTTTTAGGGTTTGGAGATCTGGAATATACATCACCACCACCACATGCCACCACCGCAATCCGCCGTCCCCCACAACGACTGATGAGGATTCTCCTGTACGGACTCCAGTTCTTCGAGATCTGGAATATACAGGTTGAAGTCGGAATGAGGACGGATTGGAGTTAGAGGATCGTGAAAGTGAGTGATGATCGGAGAACAACAATGGCGTGTTTCTCTCTCTAGAAAAGTTTATTTGGATCAGAGATGTTTTCTAGAGAGAGAGAAAAGTGTTTGCTTGTTGAGTGATAAATAGTGTTTTAATTGAAGTTTAAGTGCAGCAAAGGTATGATAACTTTACGTGGTTTGGACAGGAAGCATAAAGATACTTTTTAATTTCACTGGATTTACAGTTTGTGGGGGGCGGCGGATTGCGGTGGTGGCCTGTGGTGGTGGTGTCGGCGATGGGTAGCAGTGGTCGCTGGTGGTGGTCAGCGGCGGAGGGTGGTGGCGAGGACGGGTTGTGGTGGTGGTAGGATTGTTAGATAGAGAGAAGAAGGGGTATGTTGATTTGCAGGTGATTGAAAGATGGAGAAGATGATGGTGGAGTTTAGGGTTTTTATTAAGGTAAAGACCAATATACCCTCATGTGCTTCTCACATGACCTGATTTAACTGGGAAAACAAACAAGATTTAGGGTAAAGGACATAACCTGATTGGTTTTTCAAACATTAAGGATGTTTTCTGAGGTTATTAAAGACAAAGGACATACTTTGATATTTTAGACATACATAAAGGACGAACTTTGAAATTTACTCTTAAAGATATCATAATTTATTTTGTTTTTTATTGATTATGTACTTTTATTATGAAATCATATTTTATTATATATGTTACCCAGCCCGAACTGAAAATTTTAACTTTTGGTTGTGGGAGATTTGACCATTCAAAAAATGGCGACTAACATATTAAAATAATATGGCCCGCGATTGTCCTTAACGCATGCGTACGTTTTCTATGGCTATTATTGTGACCAAACCAAGAAATCTTTGTAATGGGTAGGGGTGTAAACGAGCCGAGCCGAGCCCGAGCTCGACCAGGCTCGAGCTCGGCTCGTTGGGTTTCTATGAAACTCGAGCTCGAGCTCGGCTCGGTTCGACCCTACTTCTTTGAGCTCGAGCTCGGCTCGCGAGTAAAACCCAGAGCTCGAGCTCGGCTCGACTCGAACTATTTTGAGAACAACCTTAAACGAGCTAAAAGCTCGGCTCAAGCTCACTTCAACATCGCTTAAACAAGCCAAAGCTCAGCTCGAGCTCGGCTCATCAATGTTATCATCATTATTATATATAAAAAAATTAAAATCTTGTTTGGGCTCGTTTAGGCTCGCGAGCCTTAACAAGCTTTGTATTTCAGGCTCGAGCTCGGGCCCGATAACAAAACTAGCTCTATTTCAGGCTCGAGCTCGGGCTCGGGCTCGTTAAGGCTCGGCTCGTTCGAGCTTTTAACCGAGCCGATCACGAGTAGCTCTCGAGCCTCTGAGCTTGTTTACACCCCTAATGGGGAATCCTTCTTTTCTTAGACTATTTGAAGAAAAAGATGCCTATATTTGTTTTGAGTATTAGGTTCCTGATGTTAATAAAATGGGTTCATTGTAAGTTGATGTAACTAGCTTCTTGAAGTACATTGGAATGGATTCATATGGTCTTCACAAAGAACCTCAAATTTGACATTGTGAACACCTCAAATTTTCCAAAATATATTCCTAGGGTTGATCAAAACATCATGGGCCAATCATTTTGAATCCACACATTTCTAATCATGCAATGCATGTCCCTAAGTTCTTTTTCTAGGAAGGACATCAACATTCAAGGGGTTAATCATATACAGGGCCGGCTCAAGGGAGTAAAATAAAGCAAGAGCTTTAGGCCTCCATTTTCCTAGAGCCTCAAATTCTAACAAAATATATTATATGTTGGTAATTTTGGCTTTGAGATTGTTAACGTTAAGGTTTATGATCTATAATTATGCGTATACAAAGATGATATATCAATAATAGGATCCATAGCATTTTTTTCGTTTACAAAAAGGGCCCCAATTTTGCTATCCGCTCTGGGCCTAGAAAAATTTAGAAATTTTTGAGCCGGCCCTGATCATATATGATGATCTTCAATTATACAATTTGATTTGATTATTTAACTTCTCATGGTGTTCAGAATATAATGTAGCGAAAAATAGAATAAGGATCCAATAGAAATATACAAGGGTAATACAAATGTGGAACTATAGCTTCGTTTGAAAAATTTTGGACTGACCACTCATGTGAACCTAAATAGGGTAAAAAAATTTTCTAGATCACTACAAATTTTAGGGTAAAAAAATAAAAATTAAATTCTAGATCACTACATATTTACCACCACTAATCATAGAGCAATACGAAGAGATTAGAAAAAAGTAATCAGTATCCTCTTACGATGAATCTTCAAGATGTTTCCCATTAAGCTAAAGTTAAAGTGGGAGAATATCATCCAAAAATATGCCCTTTTTCCATCCACAAGTGTCACACCTCGAAATATCAGAGCATTGGCGTGACTGGACCGGTATCTTCATTGCACATCGGAAGTATTTGAGCTAAGACTTCTAAACAGTGAACGCCCGCTAAGTACTCGAATTCCCATGGGCTCTCCTATTCCAATCGTTCCGTAGTTTGAAAAATTTAACCTAAGAAAGAACATGCGAAAAATCAACATAAAGTTGAGCGAGTTCATAAGTTGTTTTGAAAAGATTTAAAATAAATCTTTTTGATAACCGGTTTAAAAGTTGTTGAGAAAATATAGTAAAATCTTTTTCTCGGCATGATATATGAAAACTGTGAGTCTAGCCCACGAGAGTCTTTGTGCATTGCACGAGAGAGAATGGGCCGAGCCCAAAAGAGTCTTTGTAAGCAGGACCAACTCGTCCTCTTACTTGTACATCAGTTGAAAACGTTACCAAAGTTCGTAAATCATGTATTTGTGAGTTTTTACCAATGAATCTTACAAATATTTGAAAATCCGAGTACCAAAAACTGGTATGTAAGCGTCTATGAACAGATCATTAATGTTTTGTAAGGACATTAATATATGCGGCGACATAGGAAGCACTCAACCCTAGCGAATTTCCCCCGGTCCACCCGGTTAGAACAACAAAAGCATTACATGGGCCACACAAGGACCCAAGAGTGGGGCTCGCTACACCCGATAGATCTACCACTTTTGCCCTCGGTCTTATACAAGAATAATGGCACTTAAGAGATATTACTATTCGCTCACATGATCTAACAGTTCATTCCCTAGCTAAACCATACCATTGAGACATGTATTCCACCCCCGAGAGTTATAAATCCGAAAACATTTAAGAGAGAAGGGGGACTTGAAATCACTGGGTGTCCCGTTCTTCAAAAGCAGACCAACCCAGTCCCGTTGTTATAACTAGGACGATCCCGTCCCTGGTCATGAAAATCATGCACGTTTCGAGAATACGCATTTGTTTTGTAAAACCAGTATATTTAGTATGAATCGTTCGTAAACCATTTGAGTTCCTTGAAATTCATTCGTAACATGGTTTATAAATATGGGTTTTCGCTTATCGAAAAATTATTTACTTTTGCAAAACTTGCATGTCTTTCCACCCCTGAAGACATTTATAAAATGTAAAACAGTAAAAAGTGGGGGTTATGAACTCACTGGTTGCGTTCCGTGGTAATCGCTAACAATCTCTGGGTTCGTGCATGTAACACAACCTACAAGTGTCCTAGTATAACCCAATACTGAATAAGTCACGTGTTCTCAACATGCTAGCCCAATATGTATCTTGTTCACCCGACACGTCTCTTGTGTTACAAATAATAATTTTAATTTGAAAACCTACTCGACATCTGTGACAATATATTTCGTTGGTAATGTGTTCCCTGATATCCCAAATACACTCACATATTTTTTTGTGATGATTATTCGTCTTTTAAATCCCCAAAACTTAGTAATAATTTTCCTTGGATACCCCCTTGTTAGTTTTACCACAAAAATCCCATTTATAACATAGATTTTCGACAAAAAAAAATATACAAAAGTTTTAAAACATTATCCTTTACCAAGATCACCCAAAATAACTTATTTTCATGGTACTATCCACAAATTTCCCAATAGTACTTGTCCAAGATTCAACTTCCCAAAATACCAAAAATATACAAGTGTTTATAGAGTCAATTTATTCTACAAATGCTTCTAATTGTAATAAGTGTAAGAAGGATTTATAGAGTGACAAGTGTCCAATAACCTAAAACTAAATCCACTACATCACCACCAAAAACCTAAACACCCACCCCCACCCCCACCCCCACCCACCCCACCACAAAAACCTAAAAAAAAACTAAACACCCACCCCCACCACAACCCAAAAACCTAAACCCCCACCCCCACCCCCTCGGCAAAAAAAAATGTGGGAGGGGGGTGGGGCTTTAGGTTTTTGGTGGTGGTGGATGTTTAAGGTTTTTTTTTTTTTTGTAGAGGGGTTTTTGTGTAGTGGGTTTTTTTAAGAAAAGAGGATTAGTTCCTGTCACCTTAAAAAATAAACATTTTTTAAAATAAATTTTAAAAGAAAAAAAAATTTAAATGAGTTTTAAAAATTCGTTTGAAGATTCGAAAGAATCAATCGAACAAGAAGTAACTGAAGTAATAAACTTTAGTGAAAACGAAAAAGGTTTTGTATCAGATTACATGATTAATTCTGATCAACTAACAAAAATTAGCAAGCTTAAATTCAAGCTTGACGCAAAACAGGTTTTTAATCAACCAAAAACTGTACAAAGTTTAGTTTCTAGAGCCTTTTCTAGAAAAAATAAAATATTTTATTGTTTTAACACTGAAGAACTTTCAGTTGACATAAAAAATACAGCAGGTGAAGTTTATTTGTCACTCTTAACAAAGGGTGAAATAGCAAAAAAGCTTTTGCATATTAAACCAGAGTTGAGAAAGTCTCTCAATAAAGTTTCATCCCAAGTTGTTCCTTTGATGAAATTTTGTTTGATTCCTGCAGACTTATGTTCTAATAATAATAACAAAGCCTTAGCATTGGAAAAATCATCTGAATTAGTCTGAATGATTAGACTGATCTCAGTGTTCCATTTATCAATTACCTCTTTTCTTTTGTCGAGGTTGAAGATACAATCAATTTTAATAGTATTAATAGTAGTTGGACTATCATTGTTATTACTATTATAATCAGGTATACCTTTATGATACGGCATGGAAAATTCCGTATCTTTTTTTCTACGCCTGTTACCTTTGCTAGTAGAGGCATGGTAAGTTCTTTGTCTCGGAGACATTTCCGTATCTGAAGAACTTTCTTCAGTTTCGGGTTCTTCTTTCTTAACAGGAAAGCTTCTTGGTTCTTCATTCTTCAAAACAAAGACCTGTTCTTTATTTTCAGAAGGAAAATATCTTTCTTTTAAGATTTTATCTTCAGAAAGCTTTTGTTCACATTCTTTGTCATCCAAAGTAATGAGATTAACAAGTTCTTTTATTTGTTCAATTGGAAGGGTATCCAATTGTTCATCTAAAATTTGTTCCAATTTTTGAATGATGGAACTCATTTTATCCACAAGATAAAATAATCTTGTTATCTTTTAATCTTTGAATATCTTTTTCTATAAAAGAATTTCTTTCTTTTTAAATCAGTTAATTCAAATAGTTTATCAGAAGGATGAATACTCCAATCTGAATGTAATTCATAAATTATTTGATTATTTCTTTCAAGATAGAAATAATGTCTAGAGATCTCTCTATTTATATTCCTTAAAAGGTTTTCCATTTGACCTTTATTGGTCATTTGAAGTTGATCCAAAAGGCCATGATAATGCATTTGGACTTTTAGAACTTCCTAAAGATGGATTTCCATCGTTGAAGTTTGGAAATGAATACTTTTGAAAGCTTTTTTCATCATCAATTTTTTCTTTTTGCCTTTCGGGCATAAGAGTTTTTGAATTCATTTTTTCATCAATTTTGTCTGAACATCTTTCATGATTTTTGCGGCAGTTACCTCAAGATTTTCGTTGGTAGATAGACTATCCAACTTTCTTATTAAATCTTTAACAAGTTCCTCTAATTTCAAAAGAGTAGTCATGTTACAGATATAATTGCTTTTTTAGTTCTAAGCTCAATAATTTTTTGCTTAGAAGCAAAAATGTTTTCCTTAATAATCTTTATATTAAGAATTTTTGTTTTATGACTTAACATAAAATTTTCTTTAATTTGATATATTCTCATAAATCCAAATTGTGTATCAGCCTCTTCAAAGGTGATTTGTTGATCAAGATATTGAAAATAATCTAAAATTGGTTTTGAAGACATTATTCTCCAATAACTTCTTTTAAAATTCTACCATTTCCATTAATTCTTTCTGACATAGAACGAATTAATTGTTCAGTATTACTTGAATCTCCTATTTGTAAAGAGTTTCCAGCATAACTGTGTCTGGGTTTTGATACTAAAACCTGTTTATTTCGTGCAATATCAATTGCCCAATTTTCTTGTAATTGTAATGGCTCAGCGAATTTGCTACCTTCAACAATTCCAATTTCAGAAAATATATCTTCATTCAAGAGTTATATTTTCATTTTCCTTATACTCGATTGAATGAGTACTGTTGGTTAAAGCATAAGAGATTAAATAATTAATCGTAAACACTTTATTACCTGGTTCCATAAGATCAGTTCTTTCACACTGATGTATAAAACTTAAAGTTTTGTCGAAATCTTTTGAATCTCGATGTAAAGCAAATTTAGGATAGACAGTAAATATAAATTTACCATATGCTAAATTGCCTTGAATTGCTCCCAGAAGAGCATCTTGCGTATTGATAATTCTATTATCAACAAGTGCCATTTTTATAGGAAAATTAATTCCATATCTAAACTGAGCTTTAAGGAGGATTTTAACCGCTCCTATGTGTACCATATTGAGAGACTTTCTCAACTCTGGTTTAATATGCAAATTTTTTTTTTTGTTATTTCTCTCTATGTTAAGAGTGGCAAATAAACTTCACCTGCTGTATTTTTTATGTCAACTGAAAGTTCTTCAGTGTTAAAACAATAAAATATTTTATTTTTTCTAGAAAAGGCTCTAGAAACTAAACTTTGTAAAGTTTTTGGTTGATTAAAAACCTGTCTTGCGTCAAGCTTGAATTTAAGCTTGCTAATTTTTGTTAGTTGATCAGAATTAATCATGTAATCTGATACAAAACCTTTTTCGTTTTCACTAAAGTTTATTACTTCAGTTACTTCTTGTTCGATTGATTCTTTCGAATCTTCAAACGAATTTTTAAAACTCATTTAAATTTTTTTTCTTTTAAAATTTATTTTAAAAAATGTTTATTTTTTAAGGTGACAGGAACTAATCCTCTTTTCTTAAAAAAGAGCAACAAGGCTCTTATACCATATGCGGAGGTACTTCAGATTTTTTTGACAATTCGACTAAAGGGTTCATTATGTCCTTTAGAGGTTTTGTGGTCTAGTTAAGACTCATCATTTTTTGTAGATTAAAAATCCTTTGTGTAGATTAAAAATCATTTTTTGTAGACGGTATTTTAGCAAAAGCTAGGATACCAACTGGCCCAATTAACAGACTATAGAATATAAAATTCATTAAATGAATCTTTTTGAAAAAGACGCACAGTATTTCTTTTCTTTTTAGTCGATTAAAAAGAAAAAGATGAATAGTATTTTTAATATAATATTCTAAAGATTTCTTTGAAAAGAATCTTTCATTATTATTAATCAATTTAAAATAATCGATTGATAACTTAGATTTCAATTTATTGAATATAAAATTCATAACTTGAAATTCAATTTATTGAATTCAATGGATCGAATTCTAAGAATTCAATTTATTGAATATAGAATTCATATTAGAATTATTAATCGATTTAAACAATCGATAGATAATTTGAATATGAAATTATTAGCCGACAAACGTAGACTAATATAAACAATTTTGAAATTGTTTAATTGTGGAATCAATCCTTTGAATTTACAAAATTCATTATTTTTTATAGTCATATTTTGGCTAAATTTTTTAGATTGAAAAATCATTTGTGTCGATAGTTGTTAATCGATTCCTGTGTGTGTGTATAAACATTATTTTTATTTTCTTTCGAAATCTTAGTTTTTTTGTTTGAATAAAATTCTTTTTATGATTTTAAGGAGATATATGAAATATCAATCTTGAAGTAATTTAACAGTTTGAAATAAAATTTATATCTTTCTTCTTCTTTGTATCTTCTTCTTGATTGTTTCTAATTTTTCTGCAAGGGACCAATCCAACCCTTATTTTCCCTAACGGCCACCTGCCTAAGCGGTACTTCAACGGGTTTCAGGACTCCAGGTTTTACAGAATAAAAACTTTCATGATAGAAGATAAAAGATACATGGAGGTTTACAAAGGAGTTTTTTATTTCATAACTGTTCTCCCGAAGGAGAACTTCTTGATATTTACATAACCCCGTTAAAGGAGTTCTACTCCATCATTCTAAACTAAGAAAGCATGAAAAGAAAAAGTGAAATGGTGGGTGAGAAAAGGTACGAGGGAATTCTCAAATTGAGAATTTAGGAAAGGATGGTGGTTGAGGATTTGGTTTCAAGCCAGAGGATTGAACCGGGGATAGGTTAAGGGATGTCCTAAACTAATGAATTCAACTTCTTTATATAGCAGAAGTGAATTTTACAAAAGGACTAAAATAGCCTTAAGTGTTCGTCATGCATGACGTTTTTTTGGTCGACAAACCCATGTGGTGGGTCCAGCTTTCCGGTGTCGTCTTCTGAACAGTAGTTGTCTTTAATAGAGAGACCACTTTTGTCAGAATTTTCTTCGGTGGAAGATTATTTACAGCTCATGCACTGATGGCTTTCCTGTGCTCTTTGCATTATTTTGCAGAGTCTTTGTTTGGTAGTAGGACTCACATCAACTTTTTTGAAGATAATGCGTTGCTCCATTTTTTCTAAAGCTTCATTCTCGTGCTTTGGTAGTGGAGTTCCACTGTAACTTGTGATGATGCAGTGGTTGCTGCAATAATTCACTTTATTAAAGCTTTTTACTTTAATATTTTGAAGATTGTTCAGGATTTTTAAGAATCTTTTAACCCTTATTTCGACCCAATTTTCGAAATCTTCTTGCTCCTCATTCATAACTTTTGAGGGGTTGACGGTTCTTGCTTTCGCGAGCCCGATTTCTATATGATGGTAACTTTGAGAAGAAGCTCCTTTGTACCAATCTGGAAGTGTAGAGTTACACTTTATGAAGATGTTTGCGTCTTTTGCTGCAGCAATCTTCTTTCGAAAGTTTTTAATAGCTTTCTTTATCCCTTCTGGAAACATGCTGATTTCAAGCAAATTTGGAGATGGGTATATGAACTTTATTAGACCAGCAGAAAATGCTAGTGAAACAAGTTCTGGACTTGCGCCTGGACAAAAGACTAAAAGACGTTTATTAGCCTTATCTTCTATGTAGACATGCTCAAACTCGAAATCATCTTGACTAAGAGCTCTTGTTTTAGACCAAATTCTTCTGAATTCGTCCAAACATAGAATATCTTCTTCTTCTTTCTTTTCTTTTATTGTTGATCTTGAGAAAGTGTTCTTGAATTCAATGATTTTTTCTTTTTTCTTGGGCTTCAATGGCTCAGGAATAATTGTTACCTTTAAAGGTATTCCTTTCTTCCCGAGGTTTGCTGAATATCGGGTAGCTTCTTGTTGGGCTTGCGCTAACGACCCAAATTTTTTGAAAGGATAGTCGGTCTTATCAATGTAATTTTTGACTATACCCCAATCTTCATATATTCCTCTGTGGTTACCATCGAAAATAACATAAAATCTTGAATTATGCTTTTCTGGAATTTGTGTGACTTGGGAGTAACTTGGTCTGAGAGAGACCTTGTCAGTTTTTGGCAAACTGTCAGCCATCAACGGATTTGATGTGCCTTTACCAGAGCCATTTGCTACTGGGCTAGATGAAGATTTTAGTTCTTCATTTACTTTATAATTGCTTTTTTCCAAAGCAACAGGAATCAACGGACTTGATTTTTCTTTACCTTTAGCCGTTTGTAAAGGAATAGATTCAGATTGTATCCTTTCGGAATCCTGTTCTGAATTAACAGTTGTGTCTAGACTTTCGTCGTAGAGAGCTATTTTTTCTTGAATAGCTTTTATTTCTATAAAAAGAATTTTTTCTTTTAGGCGTAAAGCCTTTAAATCTTCCATTTCTTCAAAAATATGCATTTCTTTTTGTAAGTGTAAATGAAAGTGATGAATTTTTTGAATGAAGAAATGCCTTCTATTTATAGTAGCAAGAATGACAGTGACATTTTTGCTTAAGATTTCTGAAAATCTCGTGTCAAGCTATCAGTTAACACATTTTTGGCCCTCTTACCGTGTCTGTCATTTGACAAGACGACCCTGTTTATTATTTCCAAAAATATCTTTGTTTTCAGAAAATTAATAATTTTTGAATAAACAAATTTCAAAAATTCTTTTTGTTTATTTTTATCCCCCCAACTAAAAGAGTGGTTGGACTTCATTCTGAGTCTTCTGTAGAAGAATCGGATAATATTTCTAATTCATATACTTGTGTATAGCCAACAAAAATATTTTCATAAGGAAAATATCCTTCAGTTTCCGCTTTAGAAATAATTTTTAATTTTTCCGGAAACTTTTGTCTGTTGGGACATTCGTTTGCATAGTGTCCTTCTTCAGAACATATCCAGCAACGACATTTTTTCTTCCCTTGAGGACAAACCTTAGGTTTTTCTTTTGAAAAGTATTTTCCAGGAGAAAACTTTCTTTTCTTGGTTTTCCAAAAACGTTTTTTAGTTTTTGTTTTATATTTATTTTTATATTTCTTTTTGAAATAATTTTCATCTTTTACTGGTTCACAACCAAAAGTTAATTGTGGTAACTCAGTAAGTTTTTTGCAACAGCTTTTGGTAAAACTTTTTAGTTGTTTTTGTTTATCAGAAAAATCACAGTATACCGCAATTTCTTCTTTGACAATTCTTGTTGCAAACCCAAGAGAATGCATCGTAAATTGATTCTTTTCTTTGTTCCATCGTTCTTTGGCTTTTTCTTCAACGATAGGAATCTACATTAAGTAAGCCTCAATCCAAGAGTAGAATTCACCTGTACTTAATTTGTATAGATTTGTTTCATAAAGACAAGTAAAATCGTCTAACAAACAAATATCACAAATTTGTGCTTTTGCAAGATTTTGTCTTGCTTTTTCTAGCAATTTTTGATTTTCATGGTTTTTATTTGTTATAAGGTCGAGACCTAAAAACATCATGTATATTGCATTTATGATTTGATCAAAAAGATCTTCACCATGTAAAGTTTCATCCCAAGTTGTTCCTTTGATGAAATTTTGTATGATTCCTGCAGACTTATGTTCTAATAATAATAACAAAGCCTTAGCATTGGAAAAATCATCTGAATTAGTCTGAATGATTAGACTGATCTCAGTGTTCCATTTATCAATTACCTCTTTTCTTTTGTCGAGGTTGAATATACAATCAATTTTAATAGTATTAATAGTAGTTGCACTACCATTGTTATTACTATTATAATCAGGTATACCTTTATGATACGGCATGGAAAATTCCGTATCTTTTTTTCTACGCCTGTTACCTTTGCTAGTAGAGGCATGGTAAGTTCTTTGTCTCGGAGACATTTCCGTATCTGAAGAACTTTTTTCAGTTTCGGGTTCTTCTTTCTTAACAGGAAAGCTTCTTGGTTCTTCATTCTTCAAAACAAAGACCTGTTCTTTATTTTCAGAAGGAAAATATCTTTCTTTTAAGATTTTATCTTCAGAAAGCTTTTGTTCACATTCTTTGTCATCCAAAGTAATGAGATTAACAAGTTCTTTTATTTGTTCAATTGGAAGGGTATCCAACTTTTCATCTAAAATTTGTTCCAATTTTTGAATGATGGAACTCATTTTATCCACAAGATAAAATAATCTTGTTATCTTTTAATCTTTGAATATCTTTTTCTATAAAAGAATTTTTTCTTTTTAAATCAGTTAATTCAAAAAGTTTATCAGAAGGATGAATACTCCAATCTGAATGTAATTCATAAATTCTTTGATTATTTCTTTCAAGATAGAAATAATGTCTAGAGATCTCTCTATTTATATTCCTTAAAAGGTTTTCCATTTGACCTTTATTGGTCATTTGAAGTTGATCCAAAAGGCCATGATAATGCATTTGGACTTTTAGAACTTCCTAAAGATGGATTTCCAACGTTGAAGTTTGGAAATGAATACTTTTGAAAACTTTTTTCATCATCAATTTTTTCTTTTTGCCTTTCGGGCATAAGAGTTTTTGAATTCATTTTTTCATCAATTTTGTCTGAAACATCTTTGATGATTTTTGCGGCAGTTACCTCAAGATTTTCGTTGGTAGATAGACTATCCAACTTTCTTATTAAATCTTTAACAAGTTCCTCTAATTTCAAAAGAGTAGTCATGTTACAGATATAATTGCTTTTTTAGTTCTAAGCTCAATAATTTTTTGCTTAGAAGCAAAAATGTTTTCCTTAATAATCTTTATATTAAGAATTTTTGTTTTATGACTTAACATAAAATTTTCTTTAATTTGATTTATTCACATAAATCCAAATTGTATATCTGCCTCTTTATAGGTGATTTGTTGATCAAGATATTGTAAATAATCTAAAATTGGTTTTGAAGACATTATTCTCCAATAACTTTTTTTAAAATTCTACCATATCCATTAATTCTTTCTGACATAGAACGAATTAATTGTTCAGTATTACTTGAATCTCCTATTTGTAAAGAGTTTCCAGCATAACTGTGTCTGGGTTTTGATACTAAAACCTGTTTATTTCATGCAATATCAATTGCCCAATTCTCTTGTAATTGTGATGGCTCAGCGAATTTGCTGCCTTCAACAATTCCAATTTCCGAAAATATACCTTCAAGAGTTATATTTTCATTTTCCTTATACTCGATTGAATGAGTACTGTTGGTTAAAGCATAAGAGATTAAATAATTAATCGTAAACACTTTATTACCTGGTTCCATAAGATCAGTTCTTTCACACTGATGTATAAAACTCAAAGTTTTGTCGAAATCTTTTGAATCTCGATGTAAAGCAAATTTAGGATAGACAGTAAACATAAATTTACCATATGCTAAATTACCTTGAATTGCTCCCAGAAGAGCATCTTGCGTATTGATAATTCTATTATCAACAAGTGCCATTTTTATAGGAAAATTAATTCCATCTCTAAACTGAGCTTTAAGGAGGATTTTAACCGCTCCTATGTGTACCATATTGAGAGACTTTCTCAACTCTGGTTAAATATGCAAAAGTTTTTTTGCTATTTCACCCTTTGTTAAGAGTGGCAAATAAACTTCACCTGCTGTATTTTTTATGTCAACTGAAAGTTCTTCAGTGTTAAAACAATAAAATATTTTATTTTTTCTAGAAAAGGCTCTAGAAACTAAACTTTGTAAAGTTTTTGGTTGATTAAAAACCTATTTTGCGTCAAGCTTGAATTTAAGCTTGCTAATTTTTGTTAGTTGATCAGAATTAATCATGTAATCTGATACAAAACCTTTTTCGTTTTCACTAAAGTTTATTACTTCAGTTACTTCTTGTTCAATTGATTCTTTCGAATCTTCAAACGAATTTTTAAAACTCATTTAAATTTTTTTTCTTTTAAAATTTATTTTAAAAAATGTTTATTTTTTAAGGTGACAGGAACTAATCCCCTTTTCCTAAAAAAGAGCAACAAGGCTCTGATACCACTATGCGGAGTTACATCAGAATTTTTTGACAATTCGACTAAAGGGTTCATAAAGTCCTTTAGAGGTTTTGTGGTCTGGTTAAGACTCATCATTTTTTGTAGATTAAAAATCCTTTGTGTAGATTAAAAATCATTTTTTGTAGACGGTATTTTAGCAAAAGCTAGGATACCAACTGGCCCAATTAACAGACTATAGAATAAAAAATTCATTAAATGAATCTTTTTGAAAAAGATGCACAGTATTTCTTTTCAGTCGATTAAAAAGAAAAAGATGAATAGTACTTTGAATATAATATTCTAAAGTTTTTTTTGAAAAGGATCTTTCATTATTATTAATCGATTTATAATAATCGATTGATAACTTAGATTTCAATTTATTGAATATAAATTCATAACTTGAAATTCAATTTATTGAATTCAATCGATCGAATTCTTAGAATTCAATTTATTGAATATAGAATTCATATTAAAATTATTAATCGATTTAAACAATCGATAGATAATTTGAATATGAAATTATTAGCCGACAAACGTAGACTAATATAAACAATTTTGAAATTGTTTAATTGTGGAATCAATCCTTTGAATTTATAAAATTCATTATTTTTTGTAGTCATATTTTGACTAATTTTTTTTGATTGAAAAATCATTTGTGTCGATAGTTGTTAATTGATTCCTGTGTGTGTGTATAAACATTATTTTTATTTTCTTTCGAAATCTTAGATTTTTTGTTTGAATAAAATTCTTTTTATGATTTTAAGGAGAGATATGAAATATCAATCTTGAAGTAATTTAACAGTTTGAAATAAAATTTATACCGTTCTTCTTCTTTGTATCTTCTTCTTGATTGTTTCTAATTTTTCTGCAAGGGACCAATCCAACCCTTATTTTCCCTAACGGCCACTTGCCTAAGCGGTACTTCAACGGGTTCCAGGACTCCAGGTTTTACAGAATAAAAACTTTCAAGATAAAAGATACATGGAGGTTTACAAAGGAGTTTTTTATTTCATAACTGTTCTCCCGAAGGAGAACTTCTTGACATTTACATAACCCCCTTAAAGGAGTTCTACTCCATCATTCTAAACTAAGAAAGCATGAAAAGAAAAAGTGAAATGGTGGGTGAGAAAAGGTACGAGGGAATTCTCAAATTGAGAATTTAGGAAAGGATGGTGGTTGAGGATTTGGTTTCAAGCCAGAGGATTGAACCGGGGATAGGTTAAGGGATCTCCTAAACTAATGAATTCAACTTCTTTATATAGCAGAAGTGAATTTTACAAAAGGACTAAAATAGCCTTAAGTGTTCGTCATGCATGACGTTTTTTGGTCGACAAACCCATGTGGTGGGTCCAGCTTTCCGGTGTCGTATTCTGAAAAGTAGTTGTCTTTAATAGAGAGACCACTTTTGTCAGAATTTTCTTCGGTGGAAGATTCTTTACAGCTCATGCACTATATTCAATAAATTGAATTCTAAAAATTCGATCGATTGAATTCAATAAATTGAATTTAAAGTTATGAATTTTATATTCAATAAATTGAAATATAAGTCATCAATCGATTATTTTAAATCGATTAATAATAATGAAAGATTCTTTTCAAAGAAATCTTTAGAATATTATATTCAAAGTACTATTTATCTTTTTCTTTTTAATCGACTAAAAAGAAAGAAATACTATGCATCTTTTTCAAAAAGGTTTTTTGTGTAGTGGGTTTTTTTAAGCTTTGTATTTGATCCTAATCCAGTGTTTATACACAATTATTTGCATTTTAAGCTTCTGTGTATATAATTACTTATTATTCTTGTATGGATCTACTAATATACATACTTTATTCATGTTTATACATATACTGTTATGATCCGTGTATTCATAATTCATATGTCTATAAAAGCTTATATCTTACTTTTATACTTTCTAGACCTATGAACACTCCCAAAACAACATCACTAACAATTATATTTCTGGATCTGGTAACTTTTAGGGGTTTTAAGTATTATGAGATCCTATTTAAACAAGTTTCACTTGTTGATTCTCGTGTAACCAAGTTTAGGGCTTTTAAGATCCTTGTTACCCATGGCTTTATAGCCTAGTGGTATCTTGGGGGTGAGATAATACTTTAGACCAATAGGTCTTGGGTTCGATTCTTACAAGGGGTTTTTTTCCCATATTTATTGGGTTTCCTCCTGAATTGGTGTATAGGCATTATGCCTAGTGGAGATGGATATCATCGGGTGGTTCCGCTGGTGGCACGATGATACTCCAGTGGTACGTCAGTGATCCAAATTTGCCGTTCAAAAAAAAAAAAAAAAAAAAAAAAAGATCCTTGTTTTTTTATGCTATACTCTTTCCTAAAAACTATTTAACAAGTTTATAACCATATTCAGTGAACACTTTAAACCACCAACAACATGAGGGCTAGGGTGAACAAGGCTAGGTTTTATGAACTAGAAAGTGAAAAGGAATGGTTTTACTCACGAAAGCAAGTAGGAATGACAACTTTGGGTGAACTAGGAGGCTTCAATCACCATGAACAACGTGGATCCAACCCTCAAACATCTTGATCCAGCCCTTAAACTCGAAAATCCAGCCCCTAACACCTTGGATTAGCTTCCAACACCTTTGATCTTCTTCTAAGATGCAAGAATCTGAAGCTTTTTTTAGAGAGAGAGGTAGAGGCTACGATCTTTTTTTTAGAGAGAGAAAGAGGGGTGTTTTTGTAGATGAAATGCAAGATTGTAAATATAATACAAATGTAGTATTTATAACAAGAGTTTGCGCCTTTTAGCAATTTAAGTACAAACTAAGATCTTTAACTAGAAATGTTGGTTGGTTCACTAGATTTTTGGTACATATTGGTTGGGTAGAACCGATTTAAGTTGCTATGATGGTTCTTGTACTTTACGAATTTTTTTAATCTATTTCCGATGTTTTGTAAGAGGGTGATTGTATCTACACATCCCCTAAAATTTTTGTACATCCCTCAATAGAAACCATATAGGCCAATACGCTTTCCATAGGGTTTGAAGCATTAAATGCGACACCAATAGGAAGCGTATTGGGCAATACGGTTCCTATTGGTACAATATTCTCTGACGCGCACGCAGTTCAAAACTATACAGGTCTGAAAAGTGACCCAATAAGAAGCGTATTGCCCAATATGATTCCCATAAGTTTAATAGGAAGCGTATAGGGCAATACACTTCCCATAGGGCTTGGGTTGGTGAACGCATTAAATCAATAGGAAGCGTATGGGGCAATATGGTTCCCCTAGACCCAAAGTATAGGAAGCGTATGGGGCAATATGGTTCCCCTAGACCCAAAGTATAGGAAGCGTATGGGGCAATATGGTTCCCCTAGAGCCAATGTATAGGAAGCGTATGGGGCAATATGGTTCCCCTGGTCCCCTAATCTAAATCCTTTTTATAAAAATGTGTCAAAAAAACGTTTATACATTATTTGAATAACTTAAATTCTTTTCATTTTAAATTTGAAGATATGGCGTCAGATGATGAGATGGATGGCGCGGGAGATTTCGATCCATGGGCCGGTGACGATTGTTCACGATATCCATATATGATATACCCTTCCCAAACGTATGAAGCGAAACGGTTCAATAAACTTAGGGAGATGAAGGTGGGGTGCATGAGAGGGATACATTGGGATTCGTTAGAGACATGTGGGTGGCGGACACTGTTCGACAGGTTATCGGGCAGGATAGCCCGTGGGATCGTTTATTTCGAATAGGAGCCGCACCATCTTATCGGCCGTTGATAGTGGAGTTTCTTTCCACATTCCGCTATAGACCTCGACCGGATGACCGGCCGAACTCGGATTTTGATGATCCGAACTTGCCGGCCCCATCACCCGAGATCACATTCCGTCTGTTCGGCGAGGTATTTGAGATGTCGCTTCGTCAATTTGCCGTCGCCACCGGTTTTTACACAGACGAGGAGTTGGTTCAGGACGTGTATACCACGGCTATCGATCGTATGCCCGAGGATGAGTTAATTGCCTGGTGGCCCACCATCGGTGAAGGTCCATACACCAAGGCGGAGGAGGTCCGATCCTTGGAGATTCGCGACCCGTTAGTTCGTCCGTGCGCCCTCCATCTCTGCCTGGTGGATTATTTTGTCACACGTTGGAAAAAGCAGCGTCGTGGTAGTATATATGGAGGATCGTTTATCGGTCGGATAGCCCAGAGTGTTAGTCGGTACTTTGGTTGGGTCGAGGATAGGTATCCACCGCCGGCTCCCTGCAAATATTTGGACATGAGGTCGATGACAGGGATGAAAATGGCGGCAAACATTCCTAATGTTGGTTATAGGTTTGTCGGGACGAACCGTCAGGTTTGGGCATGGCAGCCGTTGGTACATCACCCGCGTTTGGAGGCCGAGGAGGTTCAGATGCCTCAGATGGCTGAGCAGGATGGCGGGCATGATGATGTTGAGGTCCCGCCTCAGCATGAACAGGGGGATCATCAGCATCCACAGAGAGCTTATCGCGCGGTTAGGTTGCCTCGGTCAACCAACCGTCTTCTCGATAGGATTTTGCGTAACCAAGATGAGCAAATGTGACTTCTAACACTGCATGGTCAGGAGATAACATCCCACGGTCGCCAGATGGATCAGATGCATGATGACATAGGGTGGCTGATGACTGGCATGGGTGAAATGTATAAGTACATGGGTATATCGGTTCCACCCCGTCCACCACTACGAGTTTATCCGGACCAAGGCCCGTTCTTTACGCAGGAGCCCGACCCGTCCATGCCATCCTTTACCCAGCCCCTCCCTTCCATGCAGGTATATTATCTTATTTTTATTTCATTTATCTACGAGCAATTTAATGTTATGTAATGGGTATTTTGTTTAAATTCTTATAGCCTTACGACCCGTCCTATAATCAGCCCGACCTTTCCTTGCCACATTTTCCTCGGTCCGGCCAGACCATGCCGCTCTTTCCTCTATCCGACCTTTCCATGCAGGTATGTTATTTTGTTTTATTTCATTTTCTACGAACAATTTTAATGTTATGTAATGAGTATTTTGTTTGAATTTTTTATAGGCTCCAGGCACGTCCTATACACGGCACAGCCCGTCACCCTCTACTAGGCGTGACCCGGACTTTACAGAGGAGGAGCTCGCTGAGTCTGACGAGGAGTCTGACGAGTATTGATGATGATAGTGGTTTTTATTATCATATTATGTAGTACTGTACGAACAATTGAATTTAATTTTAAGTATTTGTAATATTTGTTTAATGTGGATATGTTTAATTTGTTTGGATTCCTTAATTTCACTACGTCTTTTATAAAATTTATAACAAAAAAACTAACTTCATTTTATAACAAAAAAAAACAACTTAATTAATGTTTAAAAAAATAAAGTTCAAAAAGATACTAGTAACAATATGCTGTTCTTGCAAAAAAAAATTCCTCCAGGGAACGTATGGCCCTATATGATTCCTCTTGTCTTTTGAAAAAAAAATCATTAAGGGAGCGTATGGTCCTATACACTTCCTTTTGGCTGACCATCTTTTGAAAAGTTTGGTACACATATAGGAAGTGTATTGCTTAATACGCTTGGACCCAGAGGAACCGTATTGCCCTATACGCTTCCTCTAGTCCCCTAATCATTAGCTGTCCATCTTCTGAAAAGTTTGTACTTCAAGTACACATATAGGAAGTGTATTGCTCAATACACTTAGACCTAGAGGAATCGTATTGCCCTATACGCTTCCTATAGGGTTCAAGGGATGTGCAAATAACCAAGGGGATGTGTGAATAACCAAGCCCTTTGTAAGAGCATGGGAGTTGTACTAAAAATATAGATGCATGCTAGATTAAGTTTTCAT
Source organism: Helianthus tuberosus (assembly GCA_030545235.1). NCBI lineage: Eukaryota > Viridiplantae > Streptophyta > Magnoliopsida > Asterales > Asteraceae > Helianthus > Helianthus tuberosus. The sequence continues at coordinate 45,587,979 of CM060414.1, read as the reverse complement.
TTTCTTTGGTATGTGTTCTTGATTTTTCTGGGTTTGATTTTTGGGTGTTCTTGAATCTGGGTTTGATTTTGGGTGTTCTTGAATCTGATGGGTGTTCTTGATTTTTCTGGGTTTTTTTGAATCTGATGGGTGTTCTTGAATTTGATGGGTGTTCTTGAATCTGATGGGTGTTCTTGAATCTGATGGGTGTTCTTGGGGGTTTGACTTTCTGGGTTTGATTCCGTTGAATCTGGGCTTAAATGTTGTTCATGTTGAATCTGGGTTTGAATGATGTTATTGTGACCTTTTTTGATCCTGTTGAATCTGCGTTTGAATGATATTCTGTTTTTTGAATGATGTTCATGTTGAATCTGGGTTTGAATGTTGTTCATGTTGAATCTGGGTTTGAATGTTGTTCATGTTGATCAGTGGGTTTTGATTTGTGATATTTAAATCTGTGGGTTTTGATACGATCGACGGGGTGGCGATGATGCAAAAAAAAAAAAACCCGTAGATTTTGATGACGATGGCGCGGCAAGGACGGCGGAGGGTAGGGTTTTTGATCCTGCAACCCCACTTTTGCAGCCTCTTGATTATCAGATAATCTGAGCCAAACCCCTTTTTTTTCGAGATACCCTTTGTTTTTTATGTTTGTTGGGTTTTTATATTTTTTTTTTGAGGCGTCGATGATGATAACAATATATCTGAGACACCTCCCGAGTTTGCGATTTTTGGGTGCGTTCGTTTTTGCGTAAAAAAAATTTGTAAAAAAAAAATAACCCGTAAACTTTTTTAACGTAAAACGTAAAAAACGTGAAGCGTGAAAAGTTTTACGTAAAACGTTTTACGTAAAACGTAAATCGTAAAAAGTTTTACGTAAATCGTAAAAAGTTTTACGTAAAACATAAAAAGTAAAAAGTTCTACGTAAAACGTAAAACGTAAATTTTTTTTTTTTACTAAAACGAAAAAAACGTTTACGTAAAAACGTTAACGTAAAAAACCGTTAACGTAAAAACCGTTAACGTAAAACGTAAAAGGTTTTTCGTAAAACGTAAAAAGTTTTAGGTAAAACGTAAACGTAAAAATTTTAACGTAAAAAACCGGCGCGTAAAACGTAAAAAAAACATTAACGTAAAAAACCGGCGCGTAAAACGTAAAAAAACGTTAACGTAAAAAACCGGCGCGTAAAACGTAAAAAAATGGCGTTAAAAAACGACGCGTAAAAAGCGGCGTTAAAAAATAGGCGCGTAAAAAACGGCGCGTAAAAAACGACTTGTAAAAAACGGCGCGTTAAAAAAACGGCGTGTTAAAACGTAAAAAACCGGGGCGTAAAACGTAAAAAACCGACGTGTAAAACGTAAAATAACGTTAACGTAAAAATTGGCGCGTAAAATGTAAAAAAAACGTTAACGAAAAAAACCGGGGCGTAAAACGTAAAAAACCGACGTGTAAAACGTAAAAAACTAGGGCGTAAAACGTAAAAAACCGGGGCGTAAAACGTAAAAAACCGACGTGTAAAACGTAAAAAACCGACGTGTAAAACGTAAAATAACGTTAACGTAAAAATTGGCGCGTAACGTGTAAAACGTAAAATAACGTTAACGTAAAAATTGGCGCGTAAAATGTAAAAAAAAAACGTTAACGTAAAAAACCGGGGCGTAAAACGTAAAAAACCGACGCGTAAAACGTAAAAAACCAGGACGTAAAACGTAAAAAACCGACGTGTAAAACGTAAAATAACGTTAACGTAAAAATTGGCGCGTAAAATGTAAAAAAAAACGTTAACGAAAAAAACCGAGGCGTAAAAAAAACGGATCTTCAAAACGTTTTTTTTAAACAAATCTTTAAAAAAAATATACTAAAAATTTGATTTCAAAAAATTTGTTTAACAAAAAAATCAGTTTATAAATAAAAAACAATTAAGTAAAAAATGTAATTAATGAATATGACAAAAAAAGTAATTTAAAATTAATATATACAAAAAGACAAAAAGACAATTTTACTTATATACCCTTTAAGAATAAAATATTAAAAACATAATAAGACAAAAAATACTTAATATTATTTTTTAATACTTTCAATCTCATCCATCCATCTACTTGATCTAATGGCTAGGAAGTGGTTCTCGTGGTTCTTACAACTGGAGGTGGTTCTCATTTTAGCGGTCCCCTATATATATATAGGCATTATGGTAGAGGATCCTGTAAAAAGTGCTCAAAGTGTGAGAAGTGTATTATATAATACACACTATATATAATACTATATAACACCATATAAACACCGTATAACAATATGTAACACCATATAATACCATATAACACTATGTAACACTATATATCATTATATAACAAATATAACACTATAGGTTGTCTGATAGCATGTCTATGATAGATGTATAGTGTTATATTTGTTATATAATGATATATAGTGTTACATAGTGTTATATGATATTATATGGTGTTACAAATTGTTATACGGTGTTATATAGTATTATATATAGTGTTATAATACACTTCTCACACTTTAGGCCCTTTTTACACTATCCTTACCCTATATATATATATATATATATTGGAATTTGATTTTTTTAACCATTTGGTATATACCAATATAATCATATAAATAAACATAAGAGATTATTCAAATTTAGAATTATCCGTTTTGTATAATCACCAACGTACGTTCGTTCGTCGGTTGCGTTAAAACCGCATCAAACACTTTGGTTGTCGTTTCTTGTTCGTTTTTCTATCCGATTTAAACTACGGATATTAAAATTTGAAAACGAAGCAAAATATATCATATTATATTAACATCGAGACATAACTCGAGTTCGGTGCTTCCGTTTCGTTGTTGATTGACGGTGTGTTCTGATTTTTCCGCGTTTTTCGTTCACGTACGCATTTTGTGTCGTTCAAGAGTATGAAAATTTCGCAAAACGAAATCCTTATTTATAAAATATATGTACAAAATTTGTATTTGTCGCCATTGTCAGTATTTGGTACGGTGTCAGTTCGTATTTGTTTATCGTTCCGCGGTTTTTCCGAAAATCACCATACGCACAATGTAGCGTTAGATAAGCGTTCCTAGGCATTCCAATAGCCTAATTAAGTTAATACGTGCCTTAAACACTATTTATTATCGCCTTAAGCGTTCGTTAGTCATGTAATTAAGAGGCGTTAATTTCCGGTTGTCACAACAAGATCCCAACATCAAGCGTATAGATTAATAGATAGAAAGCATTATAAATCATCTTAAATTGTTCATTAAGCCTACAGTCAGGATGGTTGTAGATTGAGAAATAATTATAAACGAACTGAATATTAAACCATTGTATTTTATATTGTATTATTGTATTATTATATTATCACACGTGAGAGATTAGTTGACCAAGTTTATAGGTAAGGATAGCTCAGGTTGTTACTGAGGTTTGTTAGCTAGGTTTGTTGAGTTTGTTAGCATGAGATCGTATTTATAGTGTCTCTCCTTGAACATTGTAAACATCGAACAATTCAATATACACAACAATACTTTTATGGTATCAGAGCACAGCTCTGTACCGAAACCCTAACCTTCATCTTCTATTTTTCTTTTCCGATCCACTTCCATGGAAGGCGACAACACACCCACACCCCCATCCGATTCCAATGCCAAAACCCTTCACCCTGTGTACTCTGTCACCAACATACAAAACAAGATCCGAATTCTTGATGGTGTTAAGGTCACATACTCGTCATGGGTCAAGCTTTTTAAGCTCCATGCTCGAGGGTATTGCGTTCTTGACCACATCGACGGATCAAACCACCGGCGAAAACCTCACCGACTTATGAGTCGTGGGCAGAAATTGATGCCATAGTCCTTCAATGGATCTATGGCACCCTCTCGGATGATCTCCTGGTTCGTGTGTTAGATGCGGACTCGACTGCATGAGTAGCTTGGGAAAAGATACAAAATATTTTCATCAGCAATAAAAGCTCCAGAGCTGTTACCTTGGAACATGAATTCACAAATCTCTCTTTATCAGATGTTCCTCGTTGGATGATTATTGTCAGAGGCTGAAGGATCTAGCGGAACAGCTCGGTGATGTCGATCACCCAGTAAACGAATCCATACTTGTCTTGTAGCTTGTTCGGGGGCTACCGCTGGGGTTTGATACGGTGGCCTCTTTTATCAATCAGTCTAACTGCTCGTGGGACAACGCTAGAAGAATGTTTCAACTTGAACAACATCGCCAAAATGCTCGACAGAATCCAACACAAACTGTTCTCGTTGCCTCACGAAATAACACCGGTAACCCTCCTGCTGCTCAAGTACAGTTCGAATCAGCCCCAGTCCAACGGCATGATCAAACTCAAGGTCGAGAAACCTATGCGAGACAGCCCTCACGAGGGCGTGGAAGGGGACGTAGTCGAGGCGGACAGAACGGTGGAAAAGCATGATCATTCTTCTTTAATCAACTTATTTGAAAAAACGCTAAATGTTTTTCAGTTATACTTACAGGGATTAAGTCTTTGTAATCTATAATTATTGCCAGTAGTTGGGATTTATTATACATTACTAGTCCACAGTCACCAAGGGTGTGACAGGAACCGTTACTGTTGGGCAGTGTTGTAAAAGTCGGATTACTCGGCCGAGTACTCGGCGAGTACTCGGTCCTCGGACCCCCTCCGAGGCGACTTCCTCCTAGGCGGTCTCAATAAGTCGGCCTCGGGATTACTCGGGAGTACTCGGTGCCTAGTCGGCCTTGTCGGTGCCTAGTCGGACGTAGTCGGCCTAGTCGGTCTAGGCGGTCAACGTGGTTTGTTGACTTTTAATCGGTCAAACTCGGTCAAAATCGGCCTACTCGGCCTTGTACTCGGACTACTCGGCCTTGTACTGAGACTAGTCGGACTTGTATTCAGAATATTTGAACTTTAAACATGTTTCATTTTAAATTATACTCAGTTGACATGAATTATGCTTATTTTATGTCACACCCTGGCTTTTGCGGAAGCGTGGTTAATTTGGTGTGACTTCTCAATACCATAGCTTAATCATAACAAAGCTATATGTAGTAAAAACATGCAAGATCATCCATTAAGTTTTGAAAACCAAATACAGTACCATTGTTTTAACGGGAACGTACCCTAACAACCACAACCTTGTTCAACAGACATTGCAAACTTAAAACATAACATAAACATGGTTTAAGGATTGTGTCTTGTCCAGGAAAGAGACACATCCCCTAAACCCCGGATGACCTCGGAAACTAGTGCAGCGGAAAACATGCCATACCGTGCCAGATCTCGTTAATTTCCTGAAATACATGTAAGTTGAAAAATCAACAATAATGTTGAGCGAGTTCATGTGTAAGTGAGTAAGTAAACCTTTGTGAGTATAAAAATAGTCGTGGTATGTAGCCAATAAGGGGACTTGTGATCACCAATGGTTTGCAAGGCCACTGATATATGTGAAGTGCAAATAGGGAGACTCAAACCTAGCAGATTTCGCCACGGCATTAGTATGTGGACAAAGTCACCCCAAGGTCCGTTTCTAGTTTGGCCTGGGGCTGGGCTCGCTACACCCAGATAGATCTACCGCTCCTGTCCCTCGGTCCCGACATGAGGACTAATGGCCTCATATTGCTCCTACCCACTCACATGATCTGAGTAATAAACCTCCTTACGCTAACCATACCGTATATAAAGTACTTGTAAACAAAGTAACATGTATTTCACCCCCGCAGTTAAGAAAACTGAAAACAGTTAGAGAAAAGGGGGACATGAACTCACAGTGAAGCGTCTCTACCAAGTATCTCCAAATCAGAAAGCTGTGCGACGACCTACAAGTGCTAATTCTATTAGACGGACGGCCGTGCCTTAGCTTTATAGTTTAAGTTTTTGGGAAATAGTTAGACAACTATTTCGTGTTTATGTTCTGTATATACTTGGTAGTTAAACTCCTTCCCAAGGATGGGGGATTCAATACATGTGCGTAAGTTACGTTTTTAACAATCGAGTGGTAATATAATTACCAGTGCAACTTATATAATTATGGTGAAAGCGTTCGTATTATTTTGGAATCGTTAACGTTTGTAAATATTATTTTTACTCTAAAAATAATATTCATGTATTTTCACAAAATAATCATAAACAGTGTTGTGACAATATATATTTATCACGTTAAATTTTGTGAAAATCCACCTCCGAATATTTAATAAATAAAGTTATGGCGAAATTTATATTTCGAAAACATGTCAAAAATAATTCTAACACTTGTTGTGTAAATAATTCTAAGTGTTAGGTTTTTAGAAAAATTTCGCCAGAGTTTCCTCTGTAACTGGAGGTGGCCACGCTTTCAAGCGTATCATTTTCTTTTACCAAATCAATCTCAACAACTTCCTTATTCAATCAAACAATTTCCGACACATCAAACTAGTCGACAAGTATGTAAATCGCATAATCGCATGAACTTGTAGTTTTTCCGAAAACTATAGTGTAAATCCCATTATATTTTGTGGATCTTTATATAAAGTAATTTTGTTCTCGTAAAAACCTTGTTCTTAGAGAAATCCGTCTTTACAACTTCTCGTCATCTTTTACAAAAACGGTTATTTGTCGGATCTTTTCATTTCACAAGTGTTTACACACTTGTGGTTTATAAAATCATATTTGTTAGTGTAAGATCCGTCTTTTAGAAAAACATGGTTTCTTTAACTCTTGGTCCTTTGAAAATACCACTTGCAGATACGTAGATCTGCTAGTTTTAAACACTATTGTACAAGTTAAAACACTTTTACACAAGTAAAACAGTTTTACACAAGTTCATGTTTCGCGTGTGGTAGAGTTTCACCTTTTAACCCTTGTATTATCCAAAACAAGCTTATGTTAAGATCCATGATCTTACCAAACCGGGTTAAACGATGATCCGAGCTACCACAACATAGATCGGGTCTAAATAATCACATATTTCAAATACTACAACATTTACACAGCATATATGCTATTAACCACCATTTTAAGTGTTTTTAGTAGACTTTTGTTCATCATTTTGCATTTTAACGAGATTTAACCGATAAAAATCCTTTTAACCACTTTAGAATAGTTTAAATACGAGTTCTAAGTATTATACCTCTAGCTCAAGGCTAGGGAAGAATCTTGACGAAAATGGCGTGGATAAAAGCTAGATAAAGAGGTCCTTCGAACTCCGAGCGCACCAAGACTCCTAATACTCGACCTTTGATGTATGTATGATGTTGGAATGGCAAGAACCAAAACCGAAAGTATGATGGATGTGGGTGGGGGTCTCGGCCGAAAGTGATAAAGAGAGGGAGAGAGTTTGAGGTTGGGATGTTGTGAAGTGAATGATCTCTAGTGTTTAGCTAAGAACTTATAGACAAGTTTAAAGGTTTTAATCCAATGGATTATGTGTTGTTTAGATATGGGACAAGAGGATTAAAATAATCAAATAGTGTACAATTGTGTTCCCCATGGTTTGGGGCCGGTTAGAGAAAGGGGGGGGGGTCTAGTTCGATCTCAACTAGTAATTAGGTAGTTAGTTATGTTAAACTAAGTTAAGTTAAGTGTTTAACCCCGTTACTAATGTGTAGTGTGTTACAACGGGTGTTAGGGTAATCAGGGACCCTAACTGGCTCAGAAAAAGAGTAATAATGAAAACCTCAATATTTTCATGTTCCGGGTATAGTCCGGTTGTTCGGTTGGATAGTAATCCGTTAAAGCGCTTAACAAAGCTTTAAAGTGTCGTTATATTATTTTTAGTGACACAACTTATCCCTTCAAAGTGTCAGGAATATTTTCTCATGTATTGGCACTTTATTAGTTAGCTAGAAGCTGAATTGTTTATTAAAGTGCTGAGTTTTGTACTTTAAGTACGTTTTAGGCACATCCAGTCATAGTGACTTATCCCTAGAGACGCAGTTCCACAACCCTTATATCCCTACACTCACCATTAGTGTAGCAAAATATTTCTGGCTCATACAGGCCTTAGAGGCAGTGTTTGCCTGATGCTGGCTTTATCAGCATGTTCAATAGGTTATCCGTGTATTGTGCTACTGTGCTCTTTGTGCATCATGTTTGTCACTAAGGTGCCGTATGTATATAATGTAGTGACGATAAGTAAAGTATGATGCAGGTAAGTACATGTATCAGATATCAAGTAGCAGTTCAACAGCTAGTTCAAACAAGCACAGTAATTAAGCAGTAATTAATCATTAATTAAGTCGTACGGATACCTGGTTTAGTGCGGGTTGTCACATTCTCCCCCCGTTAAATAAATTTCGTCCCGAAATTTAAGTTCTGCTTGTAGAAGCAGGGTTTTTAGGAAAAAGGTGGGGGTATTTCTCTTTCATCCGGTCTTCACGTTCCCAGGTGTACTCAGGACCATGTCTGGCATTCCAACGAACCTTGACGAGCTTGACACTGCTCCGGCGGGTCTTGTTAACTTTCCAATCCGTGACCTCGACAGGTTCTTCAACGAAGTGGAGCGTGTCGTCAACATGAATCTCGTCGGTGGGAATGGCAACGTCCACTTGAGTTGGACTTTTCTTTAGATTGGATACATGAAATGTATCGTGAACACCATTCAGTTCAGCAGGTAGGTCCAACTTGTATGCTACTAGTCCTATTCTTTCCAGAATTCTGAAAGGACCAATGTAGCGCGGATTTAACTTCCCACGCTTTCCGAAGCGTGCCACACCCTTCCAGGGTGAAACCTTCAATAACACCATTTCTCCAACTTGGAAATCCACATGTTTCCGGTTTGGATCCGCATAGGCCTTTTGTCTGTGGCGAGCTGCTTCGATGCGTTTAAGGATCTGCGCGATTTTGTCTGTCGTCTCTTGGACGATTTCGGGACCAGCGAGTTGCCTATCACCTGCGTCAGCCCAACAAAGAGGTGATCGGCACTTGCGTCCGTAAAGGGCTTCAAATGGCGCAACACCAATACTGGTGTGGTAGCTGTTGTTGTATGAAAATTCGACCAAAGGTAAGTGTTTATCCCAGCTACCGCCCAAATCCATAACACACGCCCTTAGCATGTCTTCCAAAGTCTGTATCGTGCGCTCGCTCTGGCCGTCAGTTTGCGGATGAAACGCAGTGCTCAGATTCAATTGTGAGCCAAAGGCTTCTTGGAAGGATTGCCATATCCTTGACACAAACCTTCCGTCTCTATCAGAGATGATTGAGAGAGGTACTCCATGGCGTGCGACAATCTCTCTCATGTATATTTCCGCAAGTTTACTAGTACTGTCTTTCTCCTTGATCGGCAGAAAGTGTGCGGACTTTGTTAGGCGGTCAACTATCACCCAAATCATATCATGGCCTCTTGGCGTTCTTGGCAATTTCGTAATAAAATCCATGGAGATTTGTTCCCATTTCCACTTGGGAATTTCAGGCTGTTGCAGAAGTCCTGAAGGCTTCTGGTATTCCGCTTTAACCTTAGCGCACGTTAAACATTTGCTCACGTAAACAGCAACATCGCGTTTCATCCTAGGCCACCAATAATAATCTTTGAGATCTTGGTACATTTTATCCGCTCCAGGATGGATAGAGTACCGTGACTTGTGAGCTTCGTCAAAAATAACTTTCCTTAAATCTCCAAACAGAGGAACCCAAATCCTTTTCTCGAAGCATAACGTTCCTTCCTCGTTTGGTACCAAAAGCTTCTCCATCCCACGGAGATATTCTTCTTCAAGGTTTCCTTCTTTGAGGGCTTCTTTCTGCGCGGTTCGAATGCGCAAGGAAAGATCGGTTCGTATAATCATTTCTAAAGCTCTAACCCTTATGGGCTTGACTCTCTCTTTACGACTTAGGGCATCGGCGACCACGTTCGCCTTCCCTGGATGATACTTTATCTCGCAGTTGTAGTCGTTCAGCAACTCAACCCATCGTCTTTGCCTAATATTCAACTCCTTCTGGTTGAATATATGCTGTAGGCTCTTGTGATCTATAAAGATTGTACACTTTGTACCATAAAGGTAGTGTCTCCAGATCTTTAAAGCAAAAACCACTGCGCCAAGTTCCAAATCATGTGTGGTATAGTTCTTCTCGTGCACTTTCAGTTGACGCGATGCGTAAGCAATAACCTTTTGGCGTTGCATCAACACACAACCCAATCCTTGACGCGATGCGTCGCAGTATACCACAAAATCATCAGTACCTTCCGGTAGAGCTAAGATTGGCGCATTGCAGAGCTTATCTTTCAATATCTGAAATGCTTCATCCTGTTTGATTCCCCAATCAAACTTCTTATCTTTCTGGGTGAGGAGCGTCAATGGTTGAGCGATTTTCGAAAAGTCCTCGATGAACCTTCGATAGTAGCCAACCAAACCCAAGAATTGCCGAATCTCGGTTGGTGTTTTTGGCGTTTCCCAATCCTTGATCGCCTCGATCTTGGTTGGATCCACGTGGATTCCATCTCCATTTACCACGTGCCCAAGGAATTGGACTTCACGTAGCCAAAATTCGCACTTGGAGAATTTGGCATACAGCTGTTCCTTCTTCAGTAGCTCTAGAATGGCTCTAAGATGCTGCTCGTGCTCAGCCTTTGTCTTTGAATAAATCAAGATGTCGTCGATAAACACAATCACGAACTTATCCAAGTACGGTTTGCAAACTCTATTCATTAGATCCATGAATACCGCAGGTGCGTTTGTCAAACCAAACGGCATAACAAGGAACTCGTAGCGTCCATAACGAGTTCTGAAGGCTGTCTTTGGGACACTCTCTTCTTGTATCCTTAACTGATGGTATCCAGATCGAAGATCGATCTTTGAATAAAAGCTTGAACCTTGAAGTTGGTCGAACAGATCATCAATTCTTGGCAGAGGATACCTATTCTTGATCGTCAGCTTGTTCAGCTCCCGGTAGTCGATGCACATTCGAAAACTACCGTCCTTCTTTTTGACAAACAGGACCGGAGCTCCCCAAGGCGAGAAGCTTGGTCGGATAAAACCCTTGTCTAACAACTCTTGAAGTTGTGTCGATAATTCCTGCATCTCAGACGGAGCAAGTCTATATGGTGCCTTAGCCACAGGCGCGGCGCCTGGAACTAAGTCAATGTGAAACTCTACTTGCCTCTGAGGTGGCAGTCCAGGTAAGTCTTCTGGGAAGACTTCTGGGTATTCCCTCACGACAGGGATGTCTTCGATTCTCGGCTCAGCTGCCTTCTTATCCACAATGTGTGCCAGGAAGGCAACACATCCTTTCTGCAAACACTTTCGCGCTTTCAGGCAGCTGATAATCCTTAACGGCGCATCACGCTTCTCTCCGTGAACCACAATTGTCTCGCCATCTTCGATTGGGACACGAACAACCTTTTCATGACAAACGATCTCTGCTTTGTTGCCTGATAACCAATCCATTCCTACCACCACGTCGAAGCTTCCCAACTGGACTGGTAGTAGATCTAGAGCGAACTCACGCTCTCCTAATTCGATCACACAACCTCTAATAACTTCGTTGGCTTCTACTAACTTTCCATTGGCCAATTCGATCGAGTAGGGAATATCTAATTTATTAGCGGCTAAGCCAAGCATATTCTTAAACTCTAACGATACGAAGCTATAATCGGCACCAGTATCAAACAAAACGGATGCATAGCGTTGATTTATAGGGAACGTACCAGTAACGACATTGGGGTCCTGGCGCGCTTCCCTAGCTTCGAGTTGGAACACTCTTCCACGGGCTTGGTTTAACTCTGGGCAGTTCTTCTTAAAATGCCCGATATCACCGCAGTTATAACATCCAAGTTTTTGCCCGTTTCCACCAGCTTGATCATTCCTCTGATTACAATTCACAGCGCCCGCTTGGTTAGCATTGTTGCCTCGATTTCCGTCTCCTCCATTGTTTCCTTGCGAGCGATTTCCAATACCACCACGGTTATTATTCCTATTCCCAAATCCTCCCTGGCCTCCTCGGCCAGCACTAGCCCAACAAGAATCTTTTGAGTGGCCCAGCTTTCCACATGCTTCACATATTTTCACACTACAATGGCCAGTATGGTGGTGTTGACAGGTGTTACACTTGGGCTGGGTGCCCTGGTATCCTTTTCCTTTCTTTCCACTGCTAGCTGATCCTCCTTTCTTAACCGCCACACTGGCGCCCTGCTTGAAGTTTGAGAACTTCCGTTTGCTACCTCCTGACGACTCGACGTGAGTCTCTTTCTTCTTTGGTTCTGCTTCATCAAACTTATTCAAGCGAATAGCCTCCTCGGTGAGATCTACGCTCAAATCGATCGCCTCAGTAATGGTCGCAGGCTTGGATGAGGTTACCATGCTTATGATTTGAGGAGCTAGTCCCCAAATGAAGCGTTCAATTCTCTTGAACTCAGGAGTGACCACGTAGGGTACCACATGCGATAAGTCATGGAACCTTTGAACGTATTCTGCTATCTTTGGACCGTCCATTTTCAAGTGCCAGAACTCGGTCTCCAATCGCTGGATTTCTGCGCGGGAACAGTACTTTTTGCGCATGAGTTCCTTTAGTTCGGTCCAGGTCAGCGCGTAGGCAGCAGCTTCGCCTAGTGTCTGTACTTGTAGATTCCACCAGGATAGGGCTCCATCTAGAAACAGCCCTGAGATATAGGTGACTTGCTGATCCAGCGCGCACTTGCTCATGCGCAGAACAGATTCGGTTTTCTCAGCCCAACGAACAAAGGCGACAGCACCTCCAGTGCCATCAAAGTTGACCGGTTTGCAGTCTAGAAACTGCTTGAAAGTGCATCCGTGAGGGGGATTGTTATTGCCTTGGTTAATACTCCCGCTCGTTCCGGGCTGAGATGCTGCATACTGTGCTATGGCAGCAGCAATGACTTGCTGTAGTTCTGCCTCAGTAGTAGGCATGCGTGTCTCACGTCTTGGCGGCATCTTCTAAAAGATGGTTTAAGTTGGTCAGGCCATAGTAAAAATCCCATGTTATAATACGTAAGTCAGGTCATAATATAGCGTACGTATATAACGATAGTAATAGCACATAATATCTCATGTTATCAATCCATCACAAATATCAATCACACAACATCCCATGTCATAAAAATATAAATAAGCAATCAAGCGAATCAAATATGATGAGAATACTGCGATTGCCATATATCGAGACCACATAGTAAGTGTATCAGTACATCCTGTGTCATACAATCATCAATCAACTAGGGGCTACATCACCCCTGTCCAAAAACTATATCATGTCAGTGTCAAATACCACATCAAATATGTCAACAAAAGTCAGGATCATAAAGTAGTCTCCAAAAAATGCTGTGCAGTCCGACAATCGCCGTCTTCTCATCCTCGTCTTCCCAAACAGCACTGATGAGCTCTATACAGATGGTGGTGGAGGAGGGGGAAAGTGGGTGTAAAACAAACGACGTAACTGGAGCCAGTCCGCCTCCATAGCCTGCTGAGTACGAATGATAGAAGCAACCTGCTGCTCTAGTGTAAAGAGACGGGCAGCATAATCTGGGGGTAAAGGTCGAAATGGCTGCAGAGGAGAGTGTGTCCGACCATGACACTGGCAAGGTGGCAGCTGAGCTCTCTCAAGCTCCTGGATGCGCTGCGCGTTCGACTCGTGCTGGGCGACAAAGGACATCAAAACGTCCTCGATAGTATACCCCATGTGGAAACGATGGTAGGGGTCAGTAGGTGGCATACCAGAGTCTGGTGCCCAAAGAAACGGCTCACGGGTGGGGTCAAAAGGTGCCACACGAAATGGAGCAAAAGAGGGTGGGACAGATGACATCGGGGGCATGAAAGGGATAGACATCGGTACATGCCCAAAAGGATGGGCTGAAGAACCCTCTCCAGCCCTCGCTGGAGGTACAAACTGAGGAACCTGAAAAGAAAAATCAACATGTCGTGTATCAGGGATATGAGGGGGAAATGGTGGAACATCCTCATCAGCAGGTATCCAACCGTGCTGTGCGTGCTCATCTGGTGGATCCATGCGTGTTGCGAACAGTGCATGCTCGGGCTCTAGTGGAACGGGATCAGGTGCAACCAAAGGGTGAACAGGTGCAATGTGCTCAACAGGATGGTCAATAGGTATATCAACAACAGGTAAGGGAACAACAGGATCAACAACAACATGATCGCCCTCTAACAAAGGAACATCCACGGGGAGATCGCCAACAAGTGGATCTGCTATAACAGGCTCAAAAGGTATATCAACATGTACGGGATCATGCTCAAGCATGGGGTCTAGAGCGGCTGCCTGCTCAAAGGCGACGGCAGGCTCAGGGTCATCAAATGCCATCTCGAAGTCAAACTCTGGGTCGATAGGATCTACTGGGTCAGCTAGATCCTCCATGGGCTGATCCATAGGTATGAACTCGATATCACGATCTAGGTCGTATCCCGGGGGAAAGATAGGGTCAGAATCCTCTATGTCATCATGGTCAAACATAAAGCTGGGAATAGGTGCAACAGATGATGCCTGGTCAGGATCAGAATCGTGCACAAGGTGATGTGCGCTCAAAGTATGAGAAGGTGCGGATGCCACAGACTCGAAGGAGTCTGGGACAGGTGAATGAGCAGGTGACTCCGCGGCGGGAGCATCTGCGATCATCAAGAGATCATCAGCAACAGGAAGGGCCTCGCCCTGAGCATCCTCCTCTAAAGGCTCGTCATCGAGTAGATCGATGTCGTCATCATCTCCGTCGTCGAGAAACAAACCATGGACAGGCTATGAAGCAAGTGGTACGGGAGCAGGAATCTCCACTAAAGGTAGGTACTCAGCAGGAAGGTCATCTGCAAGCTCATCAGCACCATCGGGTAGTGCGAAGGGCTGGAAATCGTCCTCATCTGTGCTGGTATAGTCGGACGTGTACACCTCGTGCTCGGAGGGTGTAAGGTCATCAGATACAGTGGGTATAGGTCCTGTGGTGCCCGAATCGTCAGTACCAGCCGAATCCATGAGTCTGTAACACAAATATGCTCAAATAATCAATCATACAATCAGATAATCACATAAGTCACCAAGTAAGATATCACATAATTCTCCTAGTTTCACTAGCCTCCCAGTCTTCCTAGACTGCTCTTTCCTCCACCTCGACCACTTAGATCGAGCCTCGGTCCCCTTGACCGAGCCTCAGCCTTCATGACTGAGCCTACTCTTCCTAGCCTTGCTAGCCACTACCTCGGTCACCTAGACCGAGCCTCGATCCTCCAGACCGAGCCTCAACCCTCCAGGCTGAGCCTATAATAAATCAACGTGCTCAACTACCTCGGTCACCTAGACCGAGCCTCGATCCTCCAGACCGAGCCTCAGCCCTCCAGGCTGAGCCTATAATAAATCAACGTGCTCAACTACCTCGGTCACCTAGACCGAGCCTCGATCCTCCAGACCGAGCCTCAGCCCTCCAGGCTGAGCCTATAAATAATAAAATGTGCTCAACATCTGTTTGTAAAAAGTTTTGGATCTGGACTTAAGTGGTATGCAGAAAAATGTTTTCGTGAGAGCCCTAGTGATCATAGTCTAGACTCGAGAAAGAATCCTAGTTCGCTATGATCAGAGCTCTGATACCAAGCTGTCACACCCTGGCTTTTGCGGAAGCGTGGTTAATTTGGTGTGACTTCTCAATACCATAGCTTAATCATAACAAAGCTATATGTAGTAAAAACATGCAAGATCATCCATTAAGTTTTGAAAACCAAATACAGTACCATTGTTTTAACGGGAACGTACCCTAACAACCACAACCTTGTTCAACAGACATTGCAAACTTAAAACATAACATAAACATGGTTTAAGGATTGTGTCTTGTCCAGGAAAGAGACACATCCCCTAAACCCCGGATGACCTCGGAAACTAGTGCAGCGGAAAACATGCCATACCGTGCCAGATCTCGTTAATTTCCTGAAATACATGTAAGTTGAAAAATCAACAATAATGTTGAGCGAGTTCATGTGTAAGTGAGTAAGTAAACCTTTGTGAGTATAAAAATAGTCGTGGTATGTAGCCAATAAGGGGACTTGTGATCACCAATGGTTTGCAAGGCCACTGATATATGTGAAGTGCAAATAGGGAGACTCAAACCTAGCAGATTTCGCCACGGCATTAGTATGTGGACAAAGTCACCCCAAGGTCCGTTTCTAGTTTGGCCTGGGGCTGGGCTCGCTACACCCAGATAGATCTACCGCTCCTGTCCCTCGGTCCCGACATGAGGACTAATGGCCTCATATTGCTCCTACCCACTCACATGATCTGAGTAATAAACCTCCTTACGCTAACCATACCGTATATAAAGTACTTGTAAACAAAGTAACATGTATTTCACCCCCGCAGTTAAGAAAACTGAAAACAGTTAGAGAAAAGGGGGACATGAACTCACAGTGAAGCGTCTCTACCAAGTATCTCCAAATCAGAAAGCTGTGCGACGACCTACAAGTGCTAATTCTATTAGACGGACGGCCGTGCCTTAGCTTTATAGTTTAAGTTTTTGGGAAATAGTTAGACAACTATTTCGTGTTTATGTTCTGTATATACTTGGTAGTTAAACTCCTTCCCAAGGATGGGGGATTCAATACATGTGCGTAAGTTACGTTTTTAACAATCGAGTGGTAATATAATTACCAGTGCAACTTATATAATTATGGTGAAAGCGTTCGTATTATTTTGGAATCGTTAACGTTTGTAAATATTATTTTTACTCTAAAAATAATATTCATGTATTTTCACAAAATAATCATAAACAGTGTTGTGACAATATATATTTATCACGTTAAATTTTGTGAAAATCCACCTCCGAATATTTAATAAATAAAGTTATGGCGAAATTTATATTTCGAAAACATGTCAAAAATAATTCTAACACTTGTTGTGTAAATAATTCTAAGTGTTAGGTTTTTAGAAAAATTTCGCCAGAGTTTCCTCTGTAACTGGAGGTGGCCACGCTTTCAAGCGTATCATTTTCTTTTACCAAATCAATCTCAACAACTTCCTTATTCAATCAAACAATTTCCGACACATCAAACTAGTCGACAAGTATGTAAATCGCATAATCGCATGAACTTGTAGTTTTTCCGAAAACTATAGTGTAAATCCCATTATATTTTGTGGATCTTTATATAAAGTAATTTTGTTCTCGTAAAAACCTTGTTCTTAGAGAAATCCGTCTTTACAACTTCTCGTCATCTTTTACAAAAACGGTTATTTGTCGGATCTTTTCATTTCACAAGTGTTTACACACTTGTGGTTTATAAAATCATATTTGTTAGTGTAAGATCCGTCTTTTAGAAAAACATGGTTTCTTTAACTCTTGGTCCTTTGAAAATACCACTTGCAGATACGTAGATCTGCTAGTTTTAAACACTATTGTACAAGTTAAAACACTTTTACACAAGTAAAACAGTTTTACACAAGTTCATGTTTCGCGTGTGGTAGAGTTTCACCTTTTAACCCTTGTATTATCCAAAACAAGCTTATGTTAAGATCCATGATCTTACCAAACCGGGTTAAACGATGATCCGAGCTACCACAACATAGATCGGGTCTAAATAATCACATATTTCAAATACTACAACATTTACACAGCATATATGCTATTAACCACCATTTTAAGTGTTTTTAGTAGACTTTTGTTCATCATTTTGCATTTTAACGAGATTTAACCGATAAAAATCCTTTTAACCACTTTAGAATAGTTTAAATACGAGTTCTAAGTATTATACCTCTAGCTCAAGGCTAGGGAAGAATCTTGACGAAAATGGCGTGGATAAAAGCTAGATAAAGAGGTCCTTCGAACTCCGAGCGCACCAAGACTCCTAATACTCGACCTTTGATGTATGTATGATGTTGGAATGGCAAGAACCAAAACCGAAAGTATGATGGATGTGGGTGGGGGTCTCGGCCGAAAGTGATAAAGAGAGGGAGAGAGTTTGAGGTTGGGATGTTGTGAAGTGAATGATCTCTAGTGTTTAGCTAAGAACTTATAGACAAGTTTAAAGGTTTTAATCCAATGGATTATGTGTTGTTTAGATATGGGACAAGAGGATTAAAATAATCAAATAGTGTACAATTGTGTTCCCCATGGTTTGGGGCCGGTTAGAGAAAGGGGGGGGGGGGTCTAGTTCGATCTCAACTAGTAATTAGGTAGTTAGTTATGTTAAACTAAGTTAAGTTAAGTGTTTAACCCCGTTACTAATGTGTAGTGTGTTACAACGGGTGTTAGGGTAATCAGGGACCCTAACTGGCTCAGAAAAAGAGTAATAATGAAAACCTCAATATTTTCATGTTCCGGGTATAGTCCGGTTGTTCGGTTGGATAGTAATCCGTTAAAGCGCTTAACAAAGCTTTAAAGTGTCGTTATATTATTTTTAGTGACACAACTTATCCCTTCAAAGTGTCAGGAATATTTTCTCATGTATTGGCACTTTATTAGTTAGCTAGAAGCTGAATTGTTTATTAAAGTGCTGAGTTTTGTACTTTAAGTACGTTTTAGGCACATCCAGTCATAGTGACTTATCCCTAGAGACGCAGTTCCACAACCCTTATATCCCTACACTCACCATTAGTGTAGCAAAATATTTCTGGGTCATACAGGCCTTAGAGGCAGTGTTTGCCTGATGCTGGCTTTATCAGCATGTTCAATAGGTTATCCGTGTATTGTGCTACTGTGCTCTTTGTGCATCATGTTTGTCACTAAGGTGCCGTATGTAAATAATGTAGTGACGATAAGTAAAGTATGATGCAGGTAAGTACATGTATCAGATATCAAGTAGCAGTTCAACAGCTAGTTCAAACAAGCACAGTAATTAAGCAGTAATTAATCATTAATTAAGTCGTACGGATACCTGGTTTAGTGCGGGTTGTCACATTTTAACACATAAATAATATATAACAATTAATTTTCTTTATATTTACCATGTCCGCGTACTCCCCGAGTACTCTCCGAGTACTCCGATTACTCCCAACTCCCCAGTCGGCCGACTAGGGACCGCCTAGCGACTTTTACAACACTGCTGTTGGGTGAGAGGACCCAAAGTAATATGACCACGAGCACGGGGGAGTGTCCCCAGTCGCATACTGTGTTGAATAATTGATAGAAATATACACTATAATTCCCCTTAATACTGTAAAGTTATAACAATGTATCTTTTATAAAAATGGAATGAACTCGCCAGTATTTCTTGCTGATAAAATATTTTTAAAAACGCGTTTCAGGTAACTTGATGTGAAGCTAAAAAGCCCGATACGGAGCACTGAAGGCTTAAAGAAAGCGGCTTTAATTTACCTAAATAAAAGAAGAAGTTATATTTTCAGCAAACTAGGGTTTATTCCTATAAAGATATTATAAATGAAATATAGGTTTTATCCCATTTGTTTAATACAAAAGGTTTGGTGTTTTGCAAACTCTGAATTTATTTCCTAACTACATTTCCGCTGCCAAATTAATAAACATCGATACCACCGGCTCGTGTTCGCGGCGTCCGCTCCCGGGGTGGGGTCGGGGGTTGCGACACATGTGGAGCCCCAACCCAACTGAGAACATCCTGGACAACACAAAACCCAAATTCATGTTGTTCTATAAATTGAAGACTTGTGTGTTCATCGAGCATTCAAATTATGGCAGGTGTGAGTAAATGGAGGAAGATGAAGGTTGCTTTAGGGCTAAATACGTGTTTATACGTTTCCGAAAGCTCCAATGACGGTGAATTTGTGAAAAGTTCGTCAAGAAGTTGTTCAGATGCTCGTCGGCGTATGCCGATCACTCCGAATCCGTCGTCTTCTGGTCTCCGTGTGTCGAAATACGACGATAAATCGACGTCGGAGGTAGTTTTGAATGTTGTTTGAGTTTTAATTGTTAGTTGTTGATTGATAATTGTTAATTTTACTGTTATGTCTTTGATTGAAAGTTTGAGATTAGGTTTAGATGTGTAGATGAACTGTTAAGGAATTAGTGAGTTACAGTGTGATTAGAACTGAAAGAGAAAGGAGAGAAAGTTGGGTTGGGGCTCCACATGTGCATACCACCATTGTCGATCAGCACGGTTGCAGGAGAATAGAGTTTGGAGAAGATGATGGATTAGGGTTTGGGTTTGGGGGGAAGATGAAGATGATAAATCTGCTTTTATAGGGTCAAGGTCAAAGGGTTATTTAATTTAATTAATTTAATTAGTAATGTGTTATAATAAAATTATATTGACCATTTTGCCGCTGAGGAAAAGGACAAAATAACAGGATTATATTAGACAAATATCAGCTGATTTCACTTTTGGACCAAAATGGCAATAAAAGTGAAACCACAGGGACCCAGATTTAAAAGGTTTGAGATTTGGACTAAAGTGGCAAAGGTGACCAAACCTTATGGACCAAAATGGCAGTTTATTCTTATATTTATAATAACTAATGAAATAAGAAACGTGTATTACATATGTTGAATAAATAAATATTAAATAATTAAAACAATGATTTAAGAATTATAATAATGGTATTTTAGGATAAGATATGATTACCCGGTAACTTATTCCGGTATAGAGAATGGGTGAAATAAGAGAAATGAGAAAAAAATAATCTTAGGCTTAACAAGACACATTGTGTAAACATTTACTTATCTATTAGGTATAGTGGTATAGATTTAGGGGCACCTTTCAAAGTTCACACGAGTGACGAATATTTTTTCATACAAAGGTTAAGTTTCGTATCAGCATTGTGTATATCAATAAAGAATCTCATTCTATCTTGTTTAAACGATATTTCAGAAATACTGAGAAATTTATATAATAACAAATGTTGAATAGTCTTATTAATAGTGTCAGTTTCTAGGTTCTCTTAACCTACACATGCTAGTCATTTAGACATTTACATAGTTTTCCACTATTTTTACACCCCTGTATCTTATTCACACACCCTTTTTCATTTTATCTTTCTCTATATGTATCTATGTATGTATAAAGAAAGATAGAGGGAAGAAGTATGTGAATATTAACTCCCTTTACATAATTATTTGATCATGGTTTTGTTTTTTGGATTTGTTTTTCTTTTTGCTTTACAGTAATAATAATTTAATTGAATTGGGTCGTAAAAATATTATATATTAAATCATTTATAGTATGTTAATTTTCATATCCTATTTAACTCATTTGTTAAGCAGTGCCTTTTTTTCCTAAACAAGTTAGCATTAATGTATATAAATTTCGGTACAAATATCAATATATTAAAACGCTGATATTAAGTTAAGTTTATTATCAATATAGTTAAGGTTTATTACTATATAATATTGAAACTGATGGACTCGCGTTTGTTTTTTTTAAAGCTCAATACATGTACGTGTTTAACTTATTTAGACGTGCGGTATAAATTTTGTTGACAACGGATTTGCATTCAAGTAAGAGTTTTTTTTTTTTTTTTGTTATCGTAGGCTATACACGAGCGTTGGTACGTTAACGAACCGAACCGAACCAATATTCGTTTTCAAAGTTTTCATTAGATATAAAATACGTCACGATACCCATTTGAGTGCTAGTACTATAACGAGCATAACCAATACCGATCGAATTCCCGCCGCGTAGCGCGGGAAAATCCTACTAGTTAAGTAGAAATGAAGTTGTATGTTTAAATACCTTCATATGCATTTACCACTTAAATGTTGATGTCCTATTTAGAGGGTGTTTGGGATTACGTTTTGAAGTGATTATTTTGATTATTGCGTTTGTAAAACATAAATAATCTAAAAAAATGTTTGGATGAAAAAGTGATTATCTGCCTCCAAAATGCAGTTTTGGAGAACCAAGTACCTACATGCTTTTTCAAAACGCAGTTTTGAAAACGCAAAATCTATTTTGAAAACGCATAATCTATTTTGAAAACGTAACACCAAACACCCCATTAGAAAAATATAGTGACATACATTACAGGATTAGAAATGTGTGGATTCCAAAATGATTGGCCCATAATGGTTTATGATCAACATAACAACATATCATCTTGGAGTGTGGATTCCAAAATGATTGGCCCATAAGGCTATGTGGTATGATGATAGTTCTTCTTTGGATGGTTCGTCACATAGGCGCTATGTAGTTCGGATGTGAGGATGGGGCAAAGAGGATGGAGGCATGGAAATGGGGGATGGACCTAAAATATATGTATATGTTGTATGTATATATGTGTTTGTGAGGAGGTTTTGTCCTCTAGTGGGACGGCTTGAACGTCCCATACCCGACGATTTGGAAGCCGCTCGAGGGGGGGGGGGGGGGGGGGGGAGTGGGAAGAGCTCCGGCGCCGGTGGGGGACGGTCCAAGAATGCTCCCCACACCGTGCAGCCTAATGGTTTATGATCAACATAGCAACATATCATCTTGGACATTAAATTTTAGGGGCTCACCAATACCATAGCAAATTTGATCAAGTTCTACCATTTACTTTGCAAAGACCAAGATAGTGTTTGGTATGCCAGAATGAGAGGTGGAATGGAATAGGTGATTACAAGGGAATGAAGAAAATGATGTTTGGTTGGTTAATGGAATGGAATCACCAATTCCAAAAGGCATTCTATTCCCTCAAAATCATTTCATCCACCCCATGTTTTTTTTTCATTTCATCCCCTCTTGCATCATTTATCAACAACACCACAACCCACCACCTTCGCCACAACCCACCACCACCACCACCCACCACCGACGCCATCGCCGCCACCCGCCACCACCTCACCCCGACAGCCACCGTCGCCGCCGCCACCCACCCGCCACCGTTATCACCCACAGCCGCGACCAACCGCCAACGCCACTCGCTGCCGCCGCCCACCACCATCGTCGACACCACTGCCACCACCAACCGCCGCCGCCGCCGCCACCCATCACCCCTCCGCCGCCACCCACCACCAAGGGCCGCCTTACCACCACCACCACTCGTTGTCGCCGCCGCACCACCACTCGCCGCCGCCACCACCACCCATCGCCGCCGCCACCACCACCCACCGCCGCCACCTATAACCACCCACAATCACTACCACCGACCACCACAACCACTCACCGCTGATTTTATTAATTCGTTTTTCTTGCCTATCGAACAATACACAATAATAATTCATTCCATTCACACATGCTAACCAAACAAGACATGTAATGATAATGATTCATTGCATTCCCTCGTACATTCCATTACCTCGTACATTCCATTACCTCGTCCATTACATTTCTTCGTCCATTCCATTACCCCATACCAAACAGATCACAAATGAATTGATTCCATGATAATTCAAGAAGCAAGATCAGCTTACAACGAATGCATTCCATTGTAAGGAACCTAATGCTCAAAATATACCAACTAATAGAAAAAAAAAAGAGTTCGATAAGCATCTTCTTAAAAAAAGTCTAATTATATTGAAGTAGTACTCACAATAATAAAGACTTCTTGTGTAGGTTGCATTCATATTCACAAAATACTTATGCCTTCCGTTCTATTTCTGCTTGTGCTGTCAAGTGTCAACTCCATTGATGATCATGCATACATGCCCCCTAGACGTAAACTTCACACGTCAAGTGTGTATGACCTTTCGCATAGACCTTTTGTGTGATTGTGCTACAACCCAAGTCATATCATGTGGGAGAAATCATTTTCAATTTAGCCTTTTAGATTTTGACCTTTCATAGAAAAAAAAAGGAAAATTACACGTTGCAAAACAAAAAAAAGACACCAATGAAAAAACGACATGTAATACTAATATTCGCACGACATGTAGAATCGTGTGATTATTCTATACGTGTCTTTTTTTATCGATTTTTTTTTTTGTTTCTTAACGTGTTAATTTCCTTCTTTAGTTAGAATAAATGGTCAAATTGTTGGTTCAGTTCTGTTTAATCATGAGGGAAAACAGTAAAACATACATGTCACAGCAGATAGTGCAGTGGAGAATCCAATAATGGAGTTCGACATGCTTGTCATCGTGATCTGGTTCCTTCTTAGGGTGCTGACTGATGATGGGGACTTAGAAATCGAATAGGGGATTCGATTAGGAAAGGAGGTCGATTGAATGATGTTATGGCTAATGGGTTGTGTCTAATGTGTAACTGAGTAACCCTTTAACCTCCACATAATTCTCCTTATATAAGCACCCATGAGGAAACCTAATTAGTTAATAAGGGTAATATGGTCCATCAACAATTACCAACTAATTATTTAATAGGTTATTATATATTTTGATCTATATTATGTAAATGATTATAATGGCTATAGATTAAATATTGTTACATAATATATTTAATCTTACATTTTCCCACTTAGCCGAGTAATCATTTACTATGAGTATTAGATAAGCCTGATCAGGAGTTAACACTCATTTTAGCCTTAAACAAGTACTATAGCAGAGAAATACAGCCGTTGAATCATTATGCAACTCAGGACCCCCATTAATCATACTATAGCCTTAATTTAAAACCTAATCGTTATGATCAAAATACGCATAAGCCCTTTGTTTGATTTGTAACTTTATTTGTCAATATGCCATTATACCGGTTGAACATATTCTAAGAGACATACAAAATCAAACTGAGGAAATTTCATTAACATAAATCATAAGCTAGTACAATATGCTCAAATAAGGTCTTTACAAAATCCCATATTCCGAACATGTTCTTCATAAACCTTAGGAGGGAGACCTTTAGTCATCGGATCCGCAAGCATATCCTTAGTACTAATATACTCGATACAAAGATTATTTTCCTCAACTCGTTCACGTACGAACAGATATTTTGTATCGAGATATAAACCAGCTCCAGTCGAACTGTTACTGTTCGAGAAACTAACGGCAGCTGAATTATCACAGTAAAGCTTCAATGGTCTAGAAATGGAATTTACGATTTTGAGTCCAGTGATCAGATTTCTAAGCAACATTCCATGACAGGTTGCGTTATAAACAGCAATGTACTCTGCCATCATTGTGGAAGTTGTGGTCAACTGTTGTTTATGACTCTTCCATGAGATAGGGCCGCCTGCTAACATAAAGATATAGCCCGAAGTGGATTTCTTGTCATCTTTGCATTTGGCAAAGTCAGAATCAGAATAGCCCACCACTTCTAAATGATCACTTCTTCTATAAGTCAGTTTATAGTCTTTCGTCCCTTGCAGATATCGAAGTACCTTCTTAGCTGCTTTCCAGTGATCTAGGCCAGGATTGGTCTGATAACGGCCTAGCATTCCAGCAATATAAGCGATATCTGGGCGAGTACAGACTTGAGCATACATCAAGCTCCCGACTACTGACGCGTAAGGTATCTGGCTCATTTGCTCCTTCTCAACCTCTGTTGTCGGACACTGGAATGAACCGAAAACATCTCCCTTAACTACTGGAGCGACGGAGGGTTTGCACTGTTGCATGTTGTAACGCGTAAGGACACGATCTATGTAAGCCCTTTGGGACAATCCTAAGATCCCTTTGTGTCTATCTCGGTGAATTTCGATGCCAATGCCGTAAGAAGCCTCTCCGAGATCCTTCATGTCGAAGTTATGCGAAAGTAACCGCTTCGACTCATGCAACATGTCTAAACTATTACTTGCCAATAGAATATCATCTACGTAAAGGACAAGTATAGTAAAGTTGCTCCCACTCATCTTGAGGTAGGTGCATTGATCCACTTGATTCTTCATAAAACCTTGCTTCTTCATGACTTCATCAAACTTGAGGTACCACTGACGTGATGCTTGTTTTAACCCGTAAATGGATTTCTTCAACTTACAGACTAGATGCTCCTCACCTTCAGGTTTAAAGCCTTCAGGTTGTTTCATGTAAACATCTTCGTCCAAATCTCCGTTAAGGAAAGCGGTTTTAACGTCCATCTGATGTAACTCCAAATCAAAATGAGCTACTAGGGCCATGACGATCCTTAATGAATCTTTACGAGAGACAGGTGAAAACGTCTCTTGATAATCAATTCCCTCTTTCTGAGTGTAGCCCTTTGCAACCAATCTCGCTTTGTAGCGTTCAACGTTCCCATTCGGATCCAGTTTTGTTTTGAATACCCATTTACATCCTACGGGTTTGGCTCCGTTGGGTAATTCTACCAAATCCCAAACGTCATTTTTCTTCATGGATTCAAGCTCATCAATCATCGCTTTATTCCATTCAGAAGACTGATCACTGCTAATGGCTTCATTGTAAGAGATAGGATCATTGAGCTTTCCAGCATCCATTTCAGTCAGGTAGGTAACATAATCATCCCAATTAGTAGGCCTTCTTTGCCTAGATGACCTCCTGAGTGGATTATCGGGTTCAGCGTTGTCTTGGTTTTGAGCGTTTGATGTGCCTTCGTCATGAGGTATAATGGGTTCTGATTGTAGAGGTGAATTTGGAGTTGGTGCGGTAGCTTCAGGTACAGTAGTTGCATTGGGTACAAGAGGAGTAATCGGAGTAATGGTAAGCGACGAGTCTCTCCCCCCCGCGTCTTGTACTTCTTGCAATTCTTCGTAAGGGTTGGTACTGCTCCCACTGACCTTGAAATCCTCCAGGAACGCGGCACGCTTGGTTTCAACAATACGGGTGACATGGGAAGGACAATAGAAACGATAACCCTTAGAGTTCTCAGGATACCCGATAAAGAAACATGTAACTGTCTTAGGGTCAAGTTTCCTTAGGAAAGGATTATAAAGTTTTGCTTCAGCAATGCAGCCCCATACTTTCATATATTTAAGACTCGGTTTCCTTCCTGTCCAAAGTTCATAAGGAGTTTTAGGGACAGACTTAGAAGGAACTCTATTGAGTATATGAACAGCTGCTTTTAATGCTTCAGTCCAGAGGAATAATGGTAAATTAGTGTTGGCTAACATACTGCGCACCATGTTCATAAGGGTACGGTTTCTTCTTTCAGCGACACCGTTCTGCTGAGGTGTACCAGGCATGGTGTATTGGTTCACAATCCCCTGGCCCTTACAAAACTCATAAAATGGACCAGGAGCTTGACCCACATCAGTATGTCTTCCATAATATTCACCGCCTCTATCTGATCTCACAACTTTAATCTGACGATCTAATTGCTTTTCAACTTCAGCCTTATAATCTTTAAAAGTTGTTAGAGATTCAGACTTTTCCTTAATTAGATACAAGTACATGTAACGAGAATAATCATCAATAAAAGTGATAAATGAAGTATGTCCTGTTATGCCAGCGATTTGGTAGGGACCACTAATGTCAGTGTGAATGAGTTCTAATAAATTAGAGCTCCTAGTGGCACCTTTCTTATTCGCTAATGTCATTTTACCTTTAAGACATTTGACACATGTTCCAAAATCAGCTTTGGCCAGAAATTAAAACATTCATGCTTATGATGCACACACAACATAGCTTTCGTAATACTTGAACGATAAGTAGATGTATCAAGTCAGCTTTGGCCAGAAATGATATATCAAAAGCTCATTCAAGTTAAGCTATTCTGGTTTTGCAAAACATTATCTGATTCTGATTAATTAACTAAGTAAATTACAAAACCATTTATTTAATAGCAAACCACCCGTTAGCGCGGATCGAACTTGTGCGATCCATAAGGCCCAAAGTAAACTTGTGCGATCATTAAGGCCTTGTGCGATCCGTTATGCCTTGTGCGATCCGTTATGCCTTGTGCGATCCATAAGTTTTGTGCGATTATCTTATGCGATCAGATCATCCCTTATGTGATCTGATATTGTGCGATTATCTTATGCGATCAGATCATCTCTTATGTGATCTTGTGCGATCCAGTTGTTGTTTATGGTTATAACAACTGAAAATTTGAAATTTATGAATTGTGATAGAGTTTCCTATTATAATGTTGATCTATTTTTATCATAAAATTTCGAAATAATGATCTGCTTATCCTTTTAACAGATTTCGAAAAATACTTATTAGAAAATTAGATCAAAATCAGGAAAAACATATAACAATCCAAATCATACTCCAAAACATAAAGGATATTTCGAATTTTAACTAGGAACATGATGAACCCTAAAAAATTAAAACATGAATTCTGGAACCCGAAACCTGAATTTTAAGGTTTTTCTAAAACAGATTTCGGTCATAAAAACATAACCCATTAGATTTCGAGCAAACATATGATTAATATTTTCCGAAAACAGGGATTTTGAACATATACCCACTCGAAACCGGCTGTTAATTCATAAGATTTCAAAAAAATTCCGTTTTCCAAGTTTCAATCCCAGAATTATGGATACGAAAACAGAACTGACTAATCAACATATGATCTGATACCACATGTTGGTTCAGTTCTGTTTAATCATGAGGGAAAACAGTAAAACATACCTGTCACAGCAGATAGTGCAGTGGAGAATCCAGTAATGGAGTTCGACATGCTTGTCATCGTGATCTGGTTCCTCCTTAGGGTGCTGACTGATGATGGGGACTTAGAAATCGAATAGGGGATTCGATTAGGAGAGGAGGTCGATTGAATGATGTTATGGCTAATGGGTTGTGTCTAATGTGTAACTGAGTAACCCTTTAACCTCCACATAATTCTCCTTATATAAGCACCCAGGAGGAAACCTAATTAGTTAATAAGGGTAATATGGTCCATCAACAATTACCAACTAATTATTTAATAGGTTATTATATATTTTGATCTATATTATGTAAATGATTATAATGGCTATAGATTAAATATTGTTACATAATATATTTAATCTTACACAAATGACTATTTAGGAAAGTTTTTGCAGTCAACAATGGAATAAATCCATCTTTGCCAAAAGGAGTTTGAACCTGAATCTGGTTCTTCCATTTACTTATGGAAGACCAAATGAATCCATTCTAGAGCTATAAAGGTTGAAGGGAAAACAAAAACTAACAAGCATCCACAAAATCATTCTACCTCCCAAACAACTCTAAACTAGCTAGAACAACACAAACATATATGGCAACAACTGCGGCGAAACAGTGCAATACATGCCAAAGAAACCTTGTTAAGATGCCTGGATCACAATATGAAGTGTGTCCCGTGTGCACCACCGTCAACCTTTTCAACCAAAAGATCAAGGGTCGTGTTCTCTTCCGAATCGGGCAGGTTATCAACGCAGCGGCAAATCAATATCAGCATGAGCTTCAACGACAACCCTCAAATCGCGGCAGGAAAAGAGCTGTTCTATGTGGTATCACCTATAATAACCACAAAAAGAAACTTGAAGCTAGTGTTCATAATGTCAGGAGCATGCAACAATTACTAGTGAACAAATTGGGCTTTCCAAATTATTCCATTATTGTCCTTACAGGTATTATGTTCTCTCGTATGCAATGCTTTTTACAAGAGAATGATATGTAACTTTATGAGTATATATGACCAGCTGACAGATATAGAATTCCCCAAAATATTGATATAAAGTTGATATGAATTAAACATTACATGAAAGCCCTTTTATAGCTAGTTCTAAATTTGTTAGGTTTGTCAAATTTTCGAAATTACAAATTCGTGTTTAAACACTAAATTTAAAACAATCAAGGATTTATGCATTTTTAGATGAAAAGGAGAGAATTCGATATCTAAAAGTTAAGGAAAGTCTTCCAGTGGCGGACCTACTCACAATCGTGGGTGGGCGGCCGCACCCCTTGAAAAAAAAGTTAGTGTATATTTTAGGCAAAAAACCCGACCGCACCCCTTGAAAATATGGTTGAACGCCTCATCCACACCACCAGCAAATAATTTCTGGGTCCGCCACTGAAGTCTTTGTGTATGAAGTTTGTGTTCTTTCTGTCATGTTTCCTTAATCCAACTGCTCCAAGTAAAAGTCAAAACAACTCTTGGACAACGATCATTATCACCAGTGTAATGTTTGATGCAGAGGAGGAGTCGGATAGCTCGAGGATTCCAACGAAACATAACATACAAGGGGCATTAAAGTGGCTAGTCCAGGGTAGCCAGCCCGGGGACTCATTGATGTTCTACTATGCAGGCCATGGAACCCGAGTTCGTGATCAAGATGGAGATGAGATTGATGGGTATGATGAAGCATTGTGCCCTCTTGACTATAAGAAGGCTGGAACAATGCTAGATGATGAAATCAATGCCACCATTGTAGCACCACTCACTCATGGTGTAACACTTCACAGTGTCGTTGACACTTGCCACAGTGGAACTCTTCTTGATCTACCTTTTCTGTGCACGGTCAACCAGTCAGTATTTTACTCATATCAAACATCTTCCATTTTCGCAACCGCACTAAAGAAACCGCCATAATGACATTGAATTTCCAAACAGGGATGGATTCTATAAGTGGGAAGAACATCAACTTACAAATAAAGGAACCCGTGGAGGAAAAGCAGTGTGTATTAGCGCATGTGCGGACGACCAGTACTCAGGAGATACATCAGTAAGCACACTCATGCATGACTAAATAAAAAAAAAAAGAAGTGTGTATGCACATTCTTTTCGTATCAAATCCACTTTGGTACATGTATTTGTATTTGATCTGGACTCTATATATATATCTGCAGGCTTTCACAGGCAAGGCTATAGGCGCATTGACTTTTAGCTTCATCCAAACTATGGAGAAAGAAAGCAATCTAACATATGGAAAGTTACTTACCTCTATGCGAAAAAAAGTTAACCAAGCTCAACAAGTGGTAGGCCGATTTGCGCCACATGCATCTCCTATGTCGCAGGTACAATGTAAATCCTTAACATGAGTTGTCTAATTATGTATTCTTGGTGATAGTATAGTGTGTAGGAGAGAATAGTGAAAAATGGTTTTAAGTAACGTTGGACACGGATGATTATGTCTAATTATTATTTATACAACTATTGCGATATTATTGATGAGAGCTTCGCTTTGGAACAAGCTAAGAAGTGTCCAAAGTGAAGCTTAAAGTGGAGTAATTAAAATGAAAAGTTTTTTTTGAGAAATCGGGTGACGACTTGTCCACTTAGATGATCTATACAGTTGTGTTTTACTTCAGCTCATACGTTGACAAATTGTCGAGAGTGCCGAGTATGAACATTACTTATAAGTATGACATGTTACACAAACTAACAAGTGAAGTAAAACTAGTATCTCTATGAATTTCTTTTCTTTTTTTTTTAGACTAATAAATGCTAATTGTTGCTAAGTTTTTGTTATGTGCTTACATTTTGAAGTTTGGTCATTGTAGGAGCCTCAACTATCCTCTTCCAAAAGATTTGAGATTTACTCAGAGCCTGTTATAATCTAGAGAATACGTCTGGCCGGTGTTAGCTCCAATAAATGATTTATGATCTACGATTTCACCGACACAAAATAAGTGTCAAAAAATACAAAACTGTCAAAACAAAAGTGTCCCTATATGTAATAACCGGTCACTAAATTTTACTTGCCCATAAAAATGTGTGATCGTAAAGGCCCATCTATAGTGACACAAAAATAGTGGATATAGACTTTTAATCCTTTATGAAATAACTTTTGATCCATATAGTGTATTTAATACAAAACTATAACCTTTTAGGCAAAACTTTATGAAGGTTGTGTAAATTAAAAGTTAAAACCCAAATGCAGTGACATATTTTAGTGTTGCTAAATGTCATTTTCCTTTGTGGTGAAATGCACTAGCGTGAGAACTTGTGGCATTATTTGACATCTAATATAAACTTTGTATTAGGCCCGTAATCTGAATTGTAATATTTTATTGTAAGTAATAATGTATGAAAGTAAATTATTAAAACACCATGACATAAATAATCGTAATACAATTCTTCTATAGAACACCATGACTTAAATCATTTGTAGATAAATCACCATGCATCTTTGTGAACCTTGATCCATATCTTGTTTCGAGCCTCTTCCTATTTGAAAGCACGAGTGATTTTTTAGGGGTCAATTAATTTCAAATTGTTAGTTATCAATTGCAAAACACAGTCAATTAACGCTCCTTATCCATGTATAATCAATTATAAATTAAAACACAATTTACAAAATTACCATTCAAATAATCTCATCACCATTAAATGCGTTGATCCAACGGTCTTGAATCTTAGCCTTGTTTTTTTTTTTTTTGGCAATGCGTTATTTCGCAGAAAACATACTACAGCAAGATGCTGCAACAAATTACACACAGGAAAAGAAAAACAAAACTACAGCCACTCATACAAGATCTTAAACTATGAAATCAAAGCTTCGCCATTCGTTCCATGAGATATCCTTGAACTTTGATCTATTCACCAAACAATCGTTTGTCATTTCCTTGATCTCTTCCACTAGCTTATGTCTGATAACATTCACACCTTGAAACCTCTTGTTGTTCCGCGCCTTCCAAATGCTCCACAAAGTTGTAACAAAAATAACATAGAATTACTCTTTTCATGTTAACTGATACATCTAATCCTCCCATGCTCTCCATTAACTCTTTAAT
This sequence comes from Helianthus tuberosus, assembly GCA_030545235.1. Taxonomy (NCBI): domain Eukaryota; kingdom Viridiplantae; phylum Streptophyta; class Magnoliopsida; order Asterales; family Asteraceae; genus Helianthus; species Helianthus tuberosus. The sequence continues at coordinate 45,555,722 of CM060414.1, read as the reverse complement.
TATGTCACCCATTTGCCTAAAGGGAATCTTAATTCATGATAGAATATGTTGCCAAATTTCCACAGCTTGTCTACAAGTTACAAATACATGATTTGTTGTTTCCCTACCTTCATTACAAAAGGAGCATGCTGCATTTTGTACCTGTACACCCCTAATTTCTAGCGCTGCATTTGTTGGTGTTTTGTCCTGAGCTGCTTTCCATACGAATATATTTGCCTTCAGTGTTGCAATTTTACACCAAAGAAACTCGCTGGGAGGTTCATGTCCAGCGTTTTAGACAACTCCCCACGCACTCTCTTTACACTAACCCCTGCCACTGATTCATCCTTCCATTGCCACACATCCCCTGTATCCTTTATCATTTGCTGGTTCAGAAACGTGTTCAAATTCTGCATTTCTGTTTTTTCTTCTACCGTCTGTGGCGCCCTTATCCACTCCCATTCCCAATAAATTTCTCCATTTATTATTTTATAACGTTCCTCTATAAGTGCCCTTTTATTTTTTGCTAACTGGTACAATAGTGGGAAACTTTCCCGAAGAGACGACCCGTTACGCCATCTATCACACCAAAATATTGTTTTATCGCCTTTCCCCACTTTGCTCATTAGACTTGTATCCACATTAATGCCATATTTCTCGCACTCTTTTCCCACCCCCATAATCACTTTCCATACACCCGCATTTGCCATCTTGATCGGAGAAGATGCCACATTTCTCTAGTTGTAATGTAACGCTTTAACTAGTTTCACCCACAACAAATCCGGTTCCATCTTTAGTCGCCACCACCATTTTAGTAGTAATGCTAAGTTAAGTTCCCTTATGCCTCCTACCCCTAATCCTCCATACTAAAAATGGCATTCGCCTAAGCAAATGTGCCATAAGGACAAGTAAAAGTAGTCTTTTCTTGACCTTCCGGATGAATAGCAATTTGATTGTAACCGGAATAACCATCCAAGAAGCAATAAAATTTTTGTCCGGTCAATTTTTCAACTACTTGGTCAATAAAAGGTAAGGGGAAGTGGCCTTTAGAAGAAGCAGAATTTAACTTCCTATAGTCAATACAAATCCGCTACCCGATTACCGGCCGAGTGGCTACCTCCTCACATGAGTCGATTGTAACAACTTGAATACCTGCCTTCTTGGGGACGGGTTGCGTTGGGCTCTGATGTGCGTAAAATACAACATATATATTATATCAAATACGACGTAAAATCAACCCTTTTCGGTACTAATGTTGGAAAAAGCATGTTTCTTTGTTCCTTTTTAATTTATAGGGTTAAAAGAGCTTAAACGCACAAAAGAGGCAAAATAACAGCAAAAACCAACATAGATACAAAGAATGAGGATTGTCACGACTCGCCAAGCCCCCTGATGTATTGCAAAATACATTTCTTATTCGTGTACAGTTTGTATAGTTTTCCGTTATATTTAGTTCCGTTTTCGTTAGAATGTGTGTACTATTGATCAGATTGAGTTTTGCAGGTCTTGGTGCTTAAATTTGCTGAAAATTGAGTAAAAACGAGCCGCAATGCTGAAACACCAAGTCCCGGAACGAGTTGAAAAGAGTTAGAATAAATTTTGAAGTTTTTAAGATGTGGAAGCTGGGAAATTTACGAAGGAGTCTGTGAAATTGAAGCCGACGCGTCACGCCACAGGGGACCATCAACACCGTCGCGCTACGCCAGCAATATAATAACAATTTCTGGAATTTTATATGGTCGCGCCACGCGACCTCAAGGTTATATAGCCGTCGTGCTACGCGACGGGGTTAAATGACGGAAATTCTTCATTAAGCAGCTAGGGTTACGTATAAAAACCAAGAAATCACAATTAAAACCCTAGTTACGAATTAAGGAGATCATAGGCGATTCTTGGAGCATTCTTGGAGCAATTTTGAAGGTTTTGAAGCATTAGAATCATCGGTACGAGTTCGGGACGAAGAATTGAAGACTTTCTTGGGTTTTCCAATTCCTTGTTTGTCTATTTTTCTTTCGAAACTAGTTGTTATGAATTCTTAGTTGAACTTTTTACTTTGTTTTCATTATTTGATATGCTCGGCTAAACTTTTAAGCCACCTAGACTATGATGAATGGATTGATATAAAGTTTAAATCTTTTTTCGTTAATTGCATGTATTTTATGGGTCAGTTGTGTATTGTAACAAGTTTGGTTTATTGATTTGATGTGCATGCGTACTTTAATTTGGTTTATTACTATAAATTGCTTCGTGTGAATCTTGGTGGTTGTCTGCTACGGAATAGGTTCATGCTAGATCTTTGACTGTGTGTTTTTGATCTTTAGGGAGAATTGGCCAATAAACCCTAGAAGTAATTCTTAGTAATTTACTAGGTTTTAGTGTTCTACTAGTCCTAATAGCTGGAAGGTGAGGGGCTATTGGTGGGTCTTATCCGGCGAATTGCTTTAGACAGTCTTTGGAAAAGTCGTGCCTTAGGTGCCCCGTCGGTTTATTAGTCTATCAAGTCAAATTAGTAAATCCAAACTACCCTAGACTTATAATTGGAAAAGAGTAGGTCAATATTAGGGTACTTACACAATAATTAGACAACTGGAAAGACGTCTAATAACCGGTAGAATTAACGGCCTATGTAGTGCCATAAGTTTCACCTCGAGAAGGGTTGAGGGGCTTAGTTGGTGTCTTAATAGGTTTAGTATCATAAGATCCCGGTTCCATAAATCATGCAGTTAACCTAATTGGTAATTTCTTAAAATCAATCCAGGATTCTAGTCTAGGTGGTCTCTTTCATCGCCTGAGTAAAGTCTTCACAGTAATTCGCATTAGCTTAGTTCTAGTTTAATATTTAGTTTAATTAAGTAGTTTAAATATATTTCCTTAGATTTTCAGTAACCCCCCCCCCCCCCAAAAAAAAAAACAATTAAACAGTTTGAGTCGTGTCTGTCAGTGTCTGTTAGAGTCTAGTTTACGTGATAAATAGAGTCTCGTGGTTCAATATCCGGACTTCCTTAGGTTATACTACAGTGATCGGTACACTTACCGATTGTGTGGTTTAGGTCGAGTCTAGATTTAAAGCTTTTTAGTGTCTAGCTTAGAGAGTCTAATTTAGTTAATTTTAGTAGTCTGTTTAGCACACATTAAGTTTTTGGCGTCGTTGCCGGGGACTCTTGGCAATCGCGTTTATTAGCTTTGATAGACTTATTGACATATACGTGCTACGTGTTTTATTTTGTTTTGTGTCTTTTATTTTCATCTTGAGTTTTAGTGACTAGTGTTTGCTTTTCTCATATTTAGGTTTTTGCTTGTAGTGGATGCCACATCTGCGCTCGCACGGACCGCCGCCACCAGTCAAGGAGTCATCATCTCAACTTGGCCAAGGCCCAGAGGTTAGTACTTCATCTTCGTCTTTTACTGTTTTCCCATATTTCGATACCACTCCCATACCCATTCCACCCCCTTCACCAAACCGTTCACCTAAGGTTTCCCCACCCGATAGTCCCACTTCTAGCACTTCTAGCGCCCCAGAGAACATAGACCTAGAACAAATAGCCAATCCAAGACAACCCGTCCATCAACAAGCCACCCAAAATTTCACCGGTCTTGCTTCACCCATCACCGTCCCACCCATGGTTAGCGAAAACTCATGGCAGATTCCATCTTATGCCATGCAAGCCATCACTAATACCATTCAGTTCCACGGCCGCAAGGACGAGGACGCCCCCGCCCATATAAACTGTTTCTCTCGTATACTTGCTACTTTTAGCCTTCACGGAGCCCCAAATGATGCTACTTACTTACAGCTCTTTCCCTTTTCACTAGCCGGCCGTGCGGCTACTTGGTTGGACTCTCAGCCAACCGGTACTTTTACCACATGGATGGGCCTCTGTCAAGCCTTTCTGAACAAATACTTTCTACCCGCGAAGGCCTCACGTCTTCGCGATCAGATTCACTCATTCCGCATGGAGCCCGACGAGCCCTATTACCTTGCTTGGGAGCGTTTCCAAAACCTTTGTGCTCGTTGCTCCCAGCATGGTCTTTCTGATTGGGCCCTTTGTGAAAAATTCTATAACGGTCGTGATCGTTTTGACACTAATGCGGGAGGTCATATGATGGGTATTCTTACTGTTGCCGAGTGTTTAGAGCGTTTCGAGGCGTTTGTCCAATCTCAATCTCAGTCGCGAGCTGATTAGCGATATCAAGGTAGTAATTCAAATACCACTACTAGTGCACCCGCCCGTGGGGTGAACCATGTCACTATGGACCCTAGCCTAGCCGCCGTATTAGAAAATGTGACTCAAGAACTCAAGGAGATTAAGGCTAAGGTAGATAAGTGTGAGTTTTGTCGAGGGGGTCACGATACGAGTGCGTGTCCATTGTTAGTTGGTGAGGAGCAAGTTGATTTCGTGGGGGGGGGGGGTTAGGTAGAGGTCAACCTAGTGGGTTTGGTAATAATTTTGGTTCGAGTTGGCGTAATAATAATAACTTCAATAATAATAATTTTCGTTCCAATGGAAACCCCCTTGGTTTTCAATTAGCTCAAAATCCAAATAGGGGTCAAGGTTCATTCTTTAGTGGGGGTTCAAATGGGCAGTTCAATAAGGGGTTCAATGGACAGGTCAAAGAGGGGGGTTCAAACAGTCAGGTTCAACCAGGTCAGGGTTCAAGTTATGATTTAGGGGGTAGTCTTGAGAGAATGGAGGCAATGATGAGCCAATTAGTTGTTAAAGACCAAACCACCCAAAAGATCCTTACTGAACATGACCTTATGCTTAAGAATCACCAAGCCTCTTTCCAAGACCTTTAAAGGGTCGTAGGTGACATGTCTAGGAAACTAGAGGAGAGACTACCCGGTCAGTTTGCGGGTAACACCCTACCTAACCCTAATGCCCATGCCAAAGCCATTACCACTCGTAGTGGCAAAACCGTAGGGAACCCGAGAGTTGAGGAGAGAGTGGTAGAGGAAGATGAGGATATTGTAGACGAAGAGATCGAGATGGAGGCTCCCGGCAAAGTGCAATAGAGGCTAAGCCCAGCAAGTACCGCACAACCCGGTGAGCCTCAAGTTGAGAAGAAAGTAGAGAAACCACCCCTAGACATTAGACCTTCTCCTCTAGTAGAGCATTCGCGAGTCTCGTTTCTTTCAAGTCTTAGGAACCAAAAATACTCAAAGGAATACGGGCAATTCTTAGACATCTTCAAGCAATTGAAGATTAATCTACCTTTTATCGGGGCACTCCAATTTATGCCTAAGTACGCGAAATTCTTGAAATACCTTCTTAGGAACAAGGAGAAGTTGGGGGAGTTGCCGAATGTTCCATTGAATGGAGGGTGATTAGCAGTTGTTCTAAATAAGCTTCCCGAAAAGCTTACCGATCCCGATATTTTTACTATTCCATGTCTATTTGGTAGTAATACCAATACTCGAGCCTTAGCCGACCTAGGTGCTAGCATCAATTTGATGCCCTTTTCTCTCTATGAGAAGCTAGACCAAGGCCAGCTATCACCTACCCGTAGGACATTATCATTAGCCGATCAGTCCATTAAATACCTGAGGGGTATTGTTGAGAATTTGTTGGTTAAGGTCGACAAGTTTGTTTTTCCCGCCGATTTCGTCATTCTCGATATGGAAGCGGATGAGAGAGTTCCCATTATACTTGGTCGTCCATTCTTGCGTACCGCTAAAGCCCTCATAGATGTTTACAATGGTAAGATTACACTTAGGTTCGGTGAGGAGAGAGTCACCTTTGAGATAGATCGTTCCATGAACCACCCGAGTGGTTCCGATGACTATAGTGGTCCTTGCCATTCTATTTATTTCTTGAACTCCTTCATCTCATGTGTCGACCATTGTTTAGAGTATATTAGTGGTGCCGACTTAGTGGTAGGAGAGAGAGTAGAGGAGGAGTCGTTGAGGGTAGATGAAGCAGAAGTTGAGGGAATTCCTTTGATTCCTGAAGTGTTAGCCGTTAGTGATGACACCACCCAACCCCGACCCTTAGAGCTTAAGGTACTTCCATCTGATTTAGAATATGCTTTTCTAGGGGAGGGTTCCGAGCTACCCGTTATCAGCTCATCATAGTTGAAGGAAGAAGAGAAGTTGAGGTTGTTGGAGGTGTTGAAGGCCAACAAAGAGGCCATTGCTTGGAGGTTGTCCGACATTAAGGGCATAAGCCTTTCCTATTGCACCCACCGGATACTTATGGAGGATGATTTCAAACCGGTGGTGCAACCCTAAAGGAGGCTCAACCCCAATATGCAAGATGTAGTGAAGAAGGAGGTTCTAAAACTCCTAGATGACGGGATGATATATCCCATCTCTGATTCGCCTTGGGTTAGTCCTACTCAGGTTGTCCCTAAGAAGGGAGGGATGACCGTTGTCATGAATGCAAAGAATGAGCTTATCCATTATCGCACGGTCACGGGATGGCGCGTGTGCATCGACTACCAAAAGTTGAATGATGCCACCCGAAAAGACCACTTTCCATTGCCCTTCATCGATCAAATGTTGGAGCGTCTCGCGGGTCAACAATTTTATTGTTTTCTCGAAGGCTTTTCTTGGTACTTCCAGATCCCCATCGCCATGGAGGATCAGGATAAAACCACCTTCACAAGCCCCTATGGCACCTATGCGTACCGACGCATGCCATTTGGGTTGTGCAACGCTCCAGCTACCTTTCAGCGGTGCATGCTTGCATATTTCAGGATATGATTGAGAGTTCCATGGAGGTTTTCATGGATGATTTTTCGGTATTTGGTAACTCCTTTGATGAGTGTTTGAAGAATCTCGAGAGGATGTTAAAGAGATGTGTCGAGACGGAGCTTATGTTAAATTGGGAGAAGTGTCACTTCGTGGTGACGGAAGGTATTTTTTTAGCCCACAAGATCTCAAGGGATGGCATAGAGGTAGATCGTGCGAAAATAGATACCATTAGTAAGTTACCTCCACCCACTAGCGTGAAGTCGATTCGGAGCGTTTTAGGGCATGCGGGGTTCTATAGGCACTTTATTAGGGATTTCTCAAAAATTACTCCCCCCATGACCCATCTTTTGGAGAAAGATGTTCCATTCATCTTTGACGAGGAATGTCTTAAGGCCTTCAACTTTTTGAAGGAACAGCTTGTGAGTGCGCCTATTCTTATCTCGCCCGATTGGAGCTTACCGTTTGAGCTCATGTGTGATGCGAGTGACTATGCCGTTGGAGCGGTATTAGGACAAAGAAAGGATAAGCACATCCACCCCATATACTACGCGAGCAAAACGTTAAATGATGCTCAAGAGAACTACACCACCGCGGAGAAAGAACTCTTAGCCATAGTTTTTGCTTTCGACAAATTCCGCTCATACCTCGTGCTATCTAAGACCATAGTTTTCACCGACCATTCAGCATTACGTTTTCTTTTCCAAAATAAAGACGCCAAACCTCGACTTATTCGGTGAATTCTATTGTTTTCCGAGTTCGATATTGAGATTAGAGACAAGATAGGGGCCGAAAACGTAGCAGCCGATCATCTATCACGTCTAGAGGACCCCAAGAGAGAAGAGATTCGTGAAGAGGAGAATGGAGATACATTCCCTCGCGAGTCGATTGAGTTCGTAGAGGCCGAGAAGGAGGGATTGCCTTGGTTTTGCGATTTAGCGAATTATCTTTCTAGTGGCAATATTGTTAGGGAGATGACCACACAACAAAGGAGGAAGTTCCTTAGTGAGTCAAGGAAGTATGTGTGGGACGATACATTTCTCTTTCGAATAGGGGGAGATAGGATACTTAGAAGATGCGTGTCGAGAGAGGAGGGTTGGAACATCATTAAGCATGTGCATGAAGGCCTAACGTGTCACACCCCAACCGATGGCGGAAACATCGGGGTATGGCACTGAGTGAAACAGATTGTCCAGAAGTTTCCATAACAATTATCATTACCATTCAATTTAAAGTAACATGTCCCATACCATGTCTCAAAAGGTAAACAAATTATTACAGACAAAGTCTAGGCAAATAGTTCTATTCTGACAACTCAGATTTAAATAGAGCAATTGTTTATCTGCTTCTAGAGACCCTTGATTTAATTTGTACAGACAACTATTTGTTGGCCTCTAGAGCCTTATTCTAGCCTCGATTTCCTAGCAGATGTGCATCCTAAGCACCTGTCACATACGTTAAAATAAAGTCAATACATATAATGTAAAGGTGAGCATACAAGTTTTGATATAGCATATATAGTTCGAATTTCGTTAACGCGTAACCAGCACGTACACATAGTGAAATGAAGCACGTTAGTTATCGACATAGATCCATCGATACCAATGACTACGGGTTGACTACCTGAGGCAGTTCGCAATACATGATTACCACCGTAATCCATGCAAGTAATTGTCCTTAACAACCCCTACGAACAGGTGCTGAGTCCAAACTATAGTACTATCGTTGCTAAGGCAGGTAGACCGCATTCCATGTGTAAACATAACAAACAAGCATTCATAAGCCACGTATAACATGCATTAACGGTTAGCGTTCAAAAAGTATTGAGTAGTGTGTTGATTGTGATTTGAATATTCGTAACGTATGTAACACCTAAAAGTACAAAAAGAAAAAAGGGATCGAGTATACTCACACCGATTGATGGATTGAAGGGAGCGCTTAGAGAGTAAGGTTAGCCTGAATAGATTGATAGCATAACGGTAAGTGACGCGTAAAACGATGCAAGGTGTAAGTGGCTCGGACAGTAGTTCGGTCAGATGGGTAATCCGATCAGACGGTCCGGTCGTGCGGATTGACAATCCGTTCAGGTGGTCATCCGGTCGGACAGGTTGTCCGGTTGGATGACTGTTCGAGTGGATTGTTTCTTCCTTTGATGTGTTTATGTATGATGGCTTGTCCTTTGAAGTTTTCATTGTAGCATTTTGAAAACTTTGAAGTATCTCTACCTTTCAAGTTGGTCGATCGGATGGTCAGTCGTGCGGACGACAATCAGCTCGGATGATCTATCCGGTCGGACGACGACTCAAGTGATGAGGTTACTTAGTAAGAACAAATCCACAGCAGGTTGTCACTCTTTCGGACAGCAGTCCGGTCGGGTGGCATCCTCAGTGCATTGAACATGTTGAAAATTGTTCGAGTGTTAAAGTCCAAGTATCTCATGATCCGAAGAGTAATCCAGTCAGATTGGTAGTCCGATCGGATAGCAATTCGTTCAATATTCAAACTTCAGATAAAGTTGATAAAAGTGTGGGACCCAAGGTGTAATCTGTTCGGATGACCTAGTCGCTCGGGTGGGTTATCCGTTCGGACAGTAGTCTGGTCGGATAGCATTCTGGGCTGGTCGTTCCATTCGTCTTTCACTTGGCCGTTTTGATTGTTTGTTGCTTTTATCAAGACGTTTTGACAATGTGTTAACCAACAGAACTCCATCTTGACCCAAGTAACCCGATCGTCCAGGAATCACCCTAGTTCGACCAGTTAACCGGTTCGAGGTGGTTGTTCTTGGTTAACCCGAAATCTGTGGTCTTGTGAGTAGAATCCAGATCTTGAGCTAGCACAACACTACGAATAAGTAGAAGACTAGGACAAGGTCCGATTCTATCGGTTTTTAAGTGCATTGAGTGTAAAAGAGTTGAAAGAAAGTTAGAAACCATCTTTCAATCCTTTTTCACCATGAATGTGTCTAGATCTATGCAAGATCTTTGCTTATTTGTGTGGAAATCGATTAGATCTAAGTTGTTCTTGGTGAGTTGAGGCCAAAACATGAAGTTCTTCAAGAACTCATGATGACGTCATCCTAGAACACCTCAAATCTAGTGATTTCACAGTTAAAAGTTAAGATTTAAAAGATAGAAAGGTGTAGAAGTGCGTGTAGATCAAGAAAGTACATGATTTAGGACGAGATCTTACCGGATTTGAGAGAAATCGAAGAAAAGGTGGAGTGCACGAGCTGGTCGGACAGAGAATTGCCAAAAGTAGAAAGAATGAAAGTGACATGGGTATTTATAGAGTTACCCAAAGAGGAAAGTGTGGGTCGGTCGGATGGCATCCCACCCGGATGACTTATCCGGTCGGATGTCATCTCGGTCGGATAACACATGGCACCAGATCAAGTGACAGCCCGGTCGGATGGGCAATCCGGCCTTATGGCACTTGGTTCAGATGTTCGACGTGACGATTTTTGAGGTTTCGATTCCGATTGCGATCGATTCGAAAGTGGTAGAGTTTCCTAGTCAAATTACTTTTAATCCCAACTACTCATATCTTGCACTGTCCCTTCTCCACTAATTATCATAGTTCGATTTCGATTGAGTTCGTTTGCGTTTCGAGTTTCGATTGCGATTCGATTGATTGCCACACATAACATAAATAAACATGCACAAGTAACACATAAGGCAGACACACACGTATATAAATAACCAAAATGCGTATTTCGAGTTGCGAGTGAGATTACCATTCGATGTCGATTTGATTAGCCTAGTTTGATTATCGTTTTATTTACTTTATCGCATTGTTACTTCCTATAGTTCACAGTCGTAGGTCGATTGAATAGCGATTATCACACGTCGATTATTGTAATTATTGACACTTACTCCACATAATACAACTAAAATAAATACATAAAAGATATTCACTACATGTCAAGTCGCGCGAAATGGGTCGTTGACTTTGACCTTGACTTTGACTTTGACTTTGACTTCGAAAACACAGGGTGTTACAGCCTCCCCTTGTTTAGGGAATTTCGTCCCGAAATTAGGCCGAAGCCGTAACGAACAACTGCGGGTACTTCGCCTTCATGTCGCTTTCGAGTTCCCAAGTGAACTCCGCGCCTCGCTTGCCTTCCCATCATACTTTCACAATAGGAATGCGCGAGCGTCTGAGCTGCTTGGTTTGGCGATCCATGATTTCGACAGGCTTTTCCACGAAGTGTAGTGTTTCGTTCACTTGTAGATCTTCTAACGGAACATGTAAGTCGTGGTCGGCCAGGCACTTTCTGAGGTTTGAGACGTGGAAAGTCGGGTGAAAGTTGCTAAGTTCCTCCGGTAGTTCGAGTCTGTAAGCCACTTTGCCGATCCTTTCCAGAATCTTAAAGGGTCCAACGTATCGAGGTGCGAGCTTTCCTTTCTAGTCGAATCGGACCACACCCTTCCAAGGTGAAACCTTTAGGAGTACGTAGTCACCAACGTCAAATTCATGGGGCTTGCGTCGTCTATCGGCGTAACTTTTCTGACGATTCCGAGCTTTCATTAGATTGTCTCGAATTTGGAAAATTTTGTCCGTCGTTTCTTGCAATAGCTCGGGACCGGTTAATTGCGAGTGACCGATCTCGTGTCATACAATAGGCGATCGACATTTTCTTCCGTATAAAGCCTCGAATGGCACCATTTGAATGCTTGCATGATAACTGTTGTTATACGAGAATTCGACTAACGGCAGGTATGTATCCCAATTACCACCGAAGTCTATGACACACGAACGGAGCATGTCTTCAAGAGTACGAATCGTTCTTTCAGTCTGACCGTCGGTTTGAGGGTGGAATGCGGTACTTAGATTAAGCGATGTACCGAGAGCCGTTTGAAACGTTTCCCACAGTCGCGAGGTAAACCGAGCATCACGGTCAGAGATGATATCACGAGACGCCCCATGATTACAAATGATCTGGTCGGTGTAGATTTGGGCTAATCGTTCTACCTTGTAGTCTTCCTGTATTGGCAAGAAGTGAGCTGATTTGGTCAGTCGGTCAACAACAACCCAGATGCTGTCGTGACCTGATGACGTGTGCGGAAGCTTTGTTATGAAGTCTATAGCTATACTCTCTCACTTCCGCATAGGGATCGGTGGTTGCTCGAGTAAGCCAGAGGGTGTTTGGTGTTCAGCCTTGACTCTTGCACAAGTCAGGCACTTCCCAACGTATAGCGCAATATCTCTTTTCATACCCGGCCACTAGTACTTATAGCGAAGATCCTGGTACATTTTTCGGCACCGGGATGAATAGAATACCGGGATTTGTGGGTTTCGTCCATCAAAATCTGTCGCAAATCGGTCCGTTTAGGGATCCAAATTCGGTCCAGAAAGTGGAATATCCCATTTGATTTACTCACAAGCTGGGCTCCATCGTGATAGATTCGTTCCTTCTTCAAAGTGCGTTCATTAAAATACGCATGCTGAGCTTCGTGGATGAGGGTTTCGAGGTCGTATTGGGCTTGGACGTTACGAGTGCTAAGCAGATAGCTCTGTATGTTGAATGCATCGGCAACAACATTTGCTTTGTCTGGGTGATAACGAATCTCACAGTCGTAATCGTTGAGAAGTTCTACCCATCGGCGTTGACGCATATTAAGTTCCTTCTGATTAAAGATATGTTGCAGGCTCCTATGATCGGTGAAGATCGTACACCTTGTACCATACAGGTAGTGTCGCCAAATCTTTAACGCAAAAACAACTGCGCCTAGCTCGAGATCATAGGTTGTATAGTTCTTCTCATGGATTTTGAGCTAACGAGATGATTAAGTTATAACCTTGTCTCGTTGCATGACGACACAACCAAGACCAAGGTTGGAAGTATCACAATAGACAATGAAATCATCGTTTCCATCGGGTAATGTGAGAACGGGAGCATTACAAAGCATGTGCTTAAGGGTTCGAAAGGCAGACTCTTGTTCAGTTCCCCAAACAAAAGGCTTGTCTTTATGCGTGAGAGCGGTAAGCGGCACAACGATCTTTGAGAATCCTTCGATAAACCGTCGATAATAGCCCGCTAGTCCGAGAAAAGAACGGACTTCGGACGGGTTCTTAGGTGTAACGCAACTCTTAACGGATTCAATCTTCGCAGGATCGACGTGAATACCTTGACTATTTACGATGTGACCCAGAAACTAAACTTCCTCCAACCAGAATTCACACTTGGAGAACTTGGCATAGAGTTGGTTCCCCTGGAGTAGCTCAAGAACCAAACGTAGATGTTGCGCGTGTTAGGCTTTCGATTTGGAATAGATCAAGACATCGTCGATGAATACGATGACGAAACGGTCAAGATATGGTTTACACACGCGATTCATCAGATCCATGAAACCGCGGGTGCATTGGTTAAACCAAAGGGGATAACAACGAATTCGTAGTGGTCGTATCGAGTGCGAAACGCGGTTTTGGGTATATCTTCCTCTTGAATGCGTAGTTGATGATAGCCTGAGCGTAGATCGATCTTCGAGAAACACGTAGCGCCTTGTAGCTGGTCAAACAAATCGTCAATGCGAGGTAGGGGGTAGCGGTTCTTGATAGTTAACTTATTCAATTCCCGATAGTCGATGCACATCCTGAACGACCCATCCTTCTTTTTGACGAAATGGACTGGCGCGCCCCAAGGAGAGGTGCTCGGGCGAGTGAAGCCTTTCTCAAGTAATTCCTGGAGTTGGTTTGAGAGTTCGCGCATCTCGGATGGTGCGAGTCGGTAAGGAGCTTTGGCAATAGGGTTGGCTCCAGGAATGAGGTCGATACGAAAGTCGATATCACGACTTGGTGGTAAACCTGGAAGATCGTCAGGGAAAACGTTAGGAAATTCACAAACCACAGGAACGTCTTTCACCTCTGTCTTTCCTTTCTTTTCCTTCTCCGCTACTACAATGTTAGCCAAGAAAGCTTTGTATTCCTTGCGGAGATACTTGTTAGCTTGGACACATGACATGAGTTTGAGACCTTTCGAAGCAGTTTCGCCATAAACACACAGTAAATCACCATTCGCGAGCGAGAATCGGATCATCTTTTCGAAGCACACAACTTCAGCATAATTTTCGCGAAGAAAGTCCATGCCTACTATGACATCAAAACTTTCGAGTTGCATCAGAAAAAGGTCGATTGGGAAGATGTGATTGTTGAGCTCAATAGTACAATCACGAAGAACAGAATTAACGGCGACAGTTCTTCCGGTAGCGACTTCAACATCGAACGTCGAGGAGAGATGGGAGCGTTTACGACTAAGGAGCTTCTTGAATTCGAACGACACAAAGCAATTATCGGCTCCAGTATCAAATAAACACGAAGCATAAATACCATTCACAAGGAACATACCATTGACCACGTTGTTGTCGGCTTGGGCTTGGCGCACGTTGATGTTGAAAGTTCGTGTGCGTGCTGCTTGTTGTTGTTGCTGCTGGTGTTGCTGCTGAGGCTGCTGCTGCTGGGGCTCTTGTTTCACAACCCTGTTTGGGCACATGTTGGCGAAATTGTTAGGATCGCCACATGTGAAGCAGGCTCTGGCGTTGACCGCGGGTCCCGGAGGAGCTTGTTGACCCTGAGGGGCGGTGAGTAGAGATTGATGAGTAGGAGCTTGTCGAGCACGGCAGTTGGTAGTGAAATGGTCGTACATATTGCAATGAGCACAAAAACGGCAAGCGATGGTAGTCGGGTGGTGGTAGGTCAAGTAGGGAAAAGCGGGTGTGGCCCAGTGTATGCACGTTTGGCAAGTGGTGCATTTGCCATAGGCGCCGCTACTTGACGCTGTTGGGCTGGTACAGCTTGAATCGGTGCAGCAGTGATCACACAGTTCTTGTTGCTGGAGCTGTTCTTTCTCTTGTTCTTCCTCTTGTTGCTCGATGCGGTGGGGGTTTCAGCAAATGGTGCGGTGGTGGTAGCTTGATGCAGGTGCTTTGAAGTTTTATCCCAAACACCAGCCTTGACCCGCTTATCGTTGATTTCAGCGGCCAGTAGGTAAGTCTCTTCGATCGTCTTAGTCTTAGCCACTTGCACGAAATCTGCAACACAGTCAGGCAGGGCTCGGATATACTTCTTGATCACCATGTCTAGAGTCTTGACTTGATCAGGGCAGATGATGCTGAGTTGTTTGAAGCGAGCAGTGAGCGCAACGTTTTCTCCTTCCTTCTGCTTTATGTGCCAGAATTCATCTTCCAACCTTTGGCGCTCATGAGGAGGGCAGAATTCTTCCAGCATGACCTCCTTGAGTTCCTCCCATGACAAACCGTAGGCTGCATCGTTTCCCCGCTTGTTCCTCTCAGCCGTCCACCAGTCTAATGCGCGGGACTGGTAGACGCCTGTAGCATTTAGTGTGCGTAGGTCGTTGGGGCAACCGCTCTGTCGTAGAGTGACCTCAATGGAATCAAACCATTGGAACAACGCTGTAGGGCCTTCCTAGCCAGTGAATTCCTTTGGCCCACAAGACTTGAACTGCTTGAAATTGAAGGTAGCTTTGGGACCAGCTTTAGGAGTTTCGATTCTCGACCCCTCAGATGATTTGTTGACGTTCTCGTAGACATCACTCACGGATTTTGCTACCTGTTTAGCGATGATAGCAGCAAGACGTTTGTCTCTCTTCTGTTGACGAGAAAGTGGGGTGTGACGGGATGATGGTCCAGTTGACATTGTCTGCAACAGACATCGCCATAGGTCTCAGACACATCGTAATCGAATCTCACCTCACACGTCTAATACTTACTAAAGCTCAGGAACACAGCGTAATACGTATCGCATAAACACATAGGCACATAATCACAGAATCACGTAAACACAGAAGCACATAAGCACGTAGGCATGTAGAGCACATAATCCACAAAAGCACATAAGCACGAAAGCACAAGATGCAGTCAGAATACAGAAATCTATCTTTCACAGTTGCGAGCGTTGCGTATAACTTGTCGAGTAGCATAGTATAAGCGTATAACGTAGCATAAAGTCGTCCATAATTTAGCGATTTGTTAGCGTATTGAGATAGAGATGCAGTGCAAGTCATGCGTGTCGATTGAAGTGAAAGCAAAAATCGAGTAAATCTCCAAAATTTAAACACATAAACAGGTAAACACACATACAAGCACATAAAATCGACGAATCATCAGAGTCAGCAGTTGCGGGCTCAGAATCGAAACACGTAAAAATTGGGAAATAGATTGTCTGCGGCTATTAGACTTCGACTACCCAAAGTGATTCGACTATTCACAAGGACTTGTTGTGCACATTTGACCTTCAGGGCAGTGCCTTTGCCTCGATTCTTGGGCGTTGGGCACGCATCCCGTTAGTCATATTGTGACTTCAAGTCGTTGGAGTCCGTCGAGACTTTGGTGAGAGTTTTGTAAAATGAGCGGAACAAGTCGTCAAGGTTAGGGTTTCACCCCTAGCTTAACAACTTCGTTCCTGTTTTTAATAAAATAGAGGAGATTATTCATCAAAATACGGATTTCATTCCTGATTTGGCATAATTCTCCCCGTTTGTAGATAAAAATGCGGGTTGATTAAGCAACGTTAGTCGAGAGTTTGCGGTTTTCACACCTAATCTCGACTTAGTTACTCGTTCCTAGTTGAAAATTCGTGTGTAGTGATAGTGTAGTATAAGCGAGAATAGCGAGAATAAGCTCGTACATAATCCCTACCGGATATGCACAAGTCGGTCTGTTGGTTCCTAACTATAGACTTGGTCTCTAAGACATCGGCCCGGACTAGGTCGAGTCTTGCCAAATTCCCTATAGTTATGGCTCTGATACCAATCTGTCTCACCCCAACCGATGGCGGAAACATCGGGGTATGGCACTGAGCGAAACAGATTGTCCAAAAGTTTCCATAACAATTATCATTACCATTCAATTTAAAGTAACATGTCCCATACCACGTCTCAAAAGGTAAACAAATTATTACAGACAAAGTCTAGGCAAATAGTTCTATTCTGACAACTCAGATTTAAATAGAGCAATTGTTTATCTGCTTCTAGAGACCCTTGATTTAATTTGTACAGACAACTATTTGTTGGCCTCTAGAGCTTTATTCTAGCCTCGATTTCCTAGCAGATGTGCATCCTAAGAACCAGTCACATACGTTAAAATAAAGTCAATACATATAATGTAAAGGTGAGCATACAAGTTTTGATATAGCATATAGAGTTCGAATTTCGTTAACGCGTAACCAACACGTACACATAGTTAAATGAATCATGTTAGTTATCGACATAGATCCATCGATACCAATGACTGCGGATTGACTGCCTGAGGCAGTTCGCAATACATGATTACCACCGTAATCCATGCAAGTAATTGTCCTTAACAACCCCTGCGAACAGGTGCTGAGTCCAAACTATAGTACTATCGTTGCTAAGGCAGGTAGACAGCATTCCATGTGTAAACATAACAAACAAGCATTCATAAGCCACGTATAACATGCATTAATGGTTAGCGTTCAAATAGTATTGAGTAGTGTGTTGATTGTGATTTGAATATTCGTAACATATGTAACACCCAAAAGTGCATAAAGCAAAAAGGGATCGAGTATACTCACAGCGATTGATGGATTGAAGGGAACGCTTAGAGAGTAAGGTTAGCCTGAATAGATTGATAGCATAACGGCAAGTGATGCGTAAAACGATGCAAGGTGTAAGTGGCTCGGACAGTAGTTCGGTCAGATGGGTAATCCGATCGGACGGTCCGGTCGTGCGGATTGACAATCCGTTCGGGTGGTCATCCGGTCGGACAGGTTGTCCGGTCGGATGACTGTTCGAGTGGATTGTTTCTTCCTTTGATGTGTTTGTGTATGATGGCTTGTCCTTTGAAGTTTTCGTTGTAGCATTTTGAAAACTTTGAAGTATCTCTACCTTTCAAGTCGATCGATCGGATGGTCAGTCGTGCGGACGACAATCCGCTCGGATGATCTATCCGGTCGGACGACGACTCAAGTGATGAGGTTACTTAGTGAGAACAAATCCACAGCAGGTTGTCACTCGTTCGGACAGCAGTCCGGTCGGGTGGCATCCTCGGTGCATTGAATATGTTGAAAATTGTTCGAGTGTTAAAGTCCAAGTATCTCATGATCCAAAGAGTAATCCGGTCGGATTGGTAGTCCGATCGGATAGCAATTCGTTCAATACTCAAACTTCAGATAAAGTTGATGAAGTGTGGGACCCAAGGTGTAATCCGTTCGGATGACCTAGTCGCTCGGGTGGGTTATCCGTTCGGACAGTAGTCCGGTCGGATAGCACTCCGGGCTGGTCGTTCCGTTCGTCTTTCACTTGGCCGTTTTGATTGTTTGTTGCTTTTATCAAGACGTTTTGACAACGTGTTAACCAACAGAACTCCATCTTGACCCAAGTAACCCGATCGTCCAGGAATCACCCTAGTTCGACCAGTTAACCGGTTCGAGGCGGTTGTTCTTGGTTAACCCGAAGTCGGTGGTCTTGTGAGTAGAATCCAGATCTTGAGCTAGCACAACACTACGAATAAGTAGAAGACTAGGACAAGGTCCGATTCTATCGGTTTTTAAGTGCATTGAGTGTAAAAGAGTTGAAAGAAAGTTAGAAACCATCTTTCAATCCTTTTTCACCATGAATGTGTCTAGATCTATGCAAGATCTTTGCTTATTTGTGTGGAAATCGATTAGATCTAAGTTGTTCTTGGTGGGTTGAGGCCAAAACATGAAGTTCTTCAAGAACTCATGATGACGTCATCCTAGAACACCTCAAATCTAGTGATTTCACGGTTAAAAGTTAAGATTTAAAAGATAGAAAGGTGTAGAAGTGCGTGTAGATCAAGAAAGTACAAGATTTAGGATGAGATCTTACCGGATTTGAGAGAAATCGAAGAAAAGGTGGAGTGCACGAGCTGGTCAGACAGAGAATTGCCAAAAGTAGAAAGAATGAAAGTGACATGGGTATTTATAGAGTTACCCAAAGAGGAAAGTGTGGGTCGGTCGGATGGCATCCCGCCCGGATGACTTATCTAGTCGGATGTCATCTCGGTCGGATGACACATGGCACCAGGTCAAGTAACAGCCCGGTCGGATGGGCAATCCGGCCGGATGGCACTTGGTTCGGATGTTCGGCGTGACGATTTTTGAGGTTTCGATTCCTATTGCGATCGATTCTAATGTGGTAGAGTTTCCTAGTCAAATTACTTTTAATCCCAACTACTCATATCTTGCACTGTCCCTTTTCCACTAATTATCATAGTTCGATTTCGATTGAGTTCGATTGCGTTTCGAGTTTCGATTGCGATTTGATTCATTACAACACATAACATAAATAAACATGCACAAGTAACACATAAGGCACACACACACGTATATAAATAACCAAAATGCGTATTTCGAGTTGCGAGTGAGATTACCATTTGATGTCGATTTGATTAGCATAGTTTGATTATCGTTTTATTTACTTTATCGCATTGTTACTTCCTATAGTTTACACTCGTAGGTCGATTGAATAGCGATTATCACACGTCGATTATTGTAATTATTGACACTTACTCCACATAATACAACTAAAATAAACACATAAAAGATATTCACTACAAGTCAAGTCGCGCGAAATCGGTCGTTGACTTTGACCTTGACTTTGACTTTGACTTCGAAAACACAGGGTGTTACATAACGGGAGGACATCATGGTGCATAAGCCACCGCTTAAAAGGTGTTTGATTGTGGATTTTATTGGCCTAGCGTACTTAGTGATGCCGTTGAGTTCGTGAAAACATGTGATGTTTGTCAACGAACCGGCAACATTTCAGCCAAAGATGAAATGCCTCAAAACCCGATCCAAGTGTTGGAGGTTTTTGATGTTTGGGGCATAGATTTCATGGGACCCTTTCCCGTCTCCAAAGGGAATCGTTATATACTTGTGGCGATTGACTACGTGTCTAACTGGGTAGAGGCTCAAGCTCTTCCTACAAATGAAGCCCGAGTAGTATTGAGGTTCCTCAAGAAACTCTTTTCCCGATTCGGTACACCTAAAGCCTTAATTAGTGACCGTGGTACTCACTTTTGCAATGCATTGATGGAAAAATTGCTTGCACGCTACGGAGTCACTCATCGTTTGTCTACCGCATACCATCCACAGACGAGTGGTCAAGTGGAAAACGCAAATCGTGGTATCAAACGTATCTTAGAAAAAACCGTTGGTAAGAATAGGAAGGATTGGTCCGACAAGCTAGACGATGCATTATGGGCGTTTCGAACTGCTTACAAAACGCCTATAGGAACCACACCATTTATGATCGTCTATGGAAAAGCTTGTCATCTTCCCGTAGAGCTAGAAGACCGAGCTCTTTGGGCATTGAAAACCGTTAACCTTGACATGACCGAAGCCGCTAGGAAGCGTTTCTTTCAAATCCATGAGCTTGAGGAGCTTAGTGATGCGGCTTATGCTCGATCGTTGGGAATTAAGGAGAAGACGAAAGCTTCACATGATCGCAAGTTGAGAAAGGTCAAGGAGTTTAGCAAGGGTGATAGAGTACTTTTCTACAATTCAAGGTTGAAGTTGTTTGCGGGGAAGTTGAAATCGAAGTGGTCGGGACCGTATATGGTTCATTACGTGTTTCCGTACGGAGCGGTTGAGATTATGGATGAATCGGATGGCCGGAGTTGGAAGGTAAATGGCCACCGTTTGAAACACTGCATTGGAGGAGCAATAAACAAGAGCGAGATGAAGGAAACTCCTCTCGAAATTCCATTAAAAGCTGCCACTTAGTGTTTTGGGATGAAATCCCAAGTGTAGAGTTTGTACCGTTTGTAAATTTTGTTAACTTTCGTAATTCGTCATAGTTTTTCGTGTCCTTGTTTCGTGTGTTTGAGTAATTTTGCAGGAATCATACCATTGAAGAGCTGAATTTGCGAAGAAAACGACATTCCAGGTAAGTCCCAACACTTAGAAAAAAATTTGGGATGGTTTGGGGAAGGTTTGGTAACACTTAGAATTTTTTCTAAGGCATAAAACAAAATTTTTCACGCAACTTACTGTCCAAAACCTGCCTTCGCGTGCCGCCACCACAAAATCATCTCTTTGTGGCGTGCCGCCACCCCTCAGGTCAAATAACACGTTTGACCCCTTCTATCGAGTACCGCTAACACACTTGAACCATATCGTCGCGTAACGCGACCCCTATAAGTGAACCCCCACCTCTGAACCGACCCTTCGCGTTACGCCACGGCTAAACCACTCCTTCGTCGCGGCACGAGACCTCATGTCGGTTCGATTAAAAGTCTTTCCTCTCACCTGTCATCCCTAAACCACTTCAAAACCCTTTCTCTTATCCCCCATCGTCGAACACCATATTAATCACCATATCTCCACCATTAGTTCACCGTTTTCCTCCATTTTTCCACCCACGTGACCGGATTCAAGTGCTGAACAAAACCCACCAAAAATTTTCAACATCAAACCACGGTTTTGCTTCGATTCGAGACCCACTCTTCATGAAAAACCTAAGTTTTTTCTTGCAAATTTCGACACTTCAGGTATGTGTTCTTGTTTATACTCTTATTTGTTTGGTGTTTTGAGTCTATTTAGAGTTTAGTTGAATCAATTTTTGTGGTCTTGTTTGTCGGTTCAGTTGTAGGTCAGTCGAGTCGATTATGTCGGCTCATGTTGAGTCAGTTGTTTGGTCCCTTTTGTCGGGTCTGTCGTTGAAGTCATGTTTGTGTCGAGTCTTATGTTTTGTGTCTAGTTAGTCGGGTCGGTAGCTAGCCGTGTGTTGGGCTCGAGTTAGTCTAGTGTTGAGCCGACTTATTTCGCATCTAGTATACTCATGGTAGTTAGTATAGTTCAGGGGTGCGGCTGGCTTGGTTTGGGTTTATGCACATGATTTTAATTCCATATCTAACTTGACATAGCAACTTTGACATAAACTTCGGTTCTTGTTTCAAGGTTCTTATTGGGTGCGGGTGGTGTTGGTTTGATAATAGTGAATGTGTTTCGGTTGAGGATTGAATAGTTTGGGATATTGACACATAAAGTTTCAACCTTGCGCATTGAAATCAATTTTTTGCAAAATGGAAAACCCTCCTTTAACTAGGCGGACTTTTTCAATTCGAAAGATTTGGTTTTAAACTAATAAATGGCTGACTTTTAAGCAAGGTTGGACTTCAATGTCTTTGTTAGGCACTCGACTTTAATTGCGGACAATTAAAGTGCCGAAAGGGGGTAGTGTACATTGAGTACAGTTTAGTGTCTTTGTGTCTTTTTAGTCATTTTTAGTCTAGTTCGAGTCGTATTTTGTCGGTCTTGGGTTTACTTACAAGTGATTTAGGCTCGCCCGTACTCAACCTCCATTCGGGCGAGTTTAATTATCACTTAGGGGCTGTTTGGTAGCCTCTTAATGACCATTCAGATGCTACCTCTTAATGGTTTAAAGCCTTTGAATGAATAAGAGGTAACCTCAAGTCTGAGTGGTTAAGAGGTAACCTCTGAATGGTAAATCATCACATGTCACATTCTTCTACCTTTGTTGGTGCACCTGTGTCTGTACTTTGTCTGTATTTCGTCATGATACAAAACGATGTCTTTAATGTAAGGTTGATGTAAGTTTGACCAAGTCAACCATCCTCCTGGTTTGACTTGACCAAACAGTTAGAAAAAGGTGGTAAGCTGGTTGTGTCGAAGGATTGTTTTATATCCTTCGATGATGAGCTCGAAGGATAGACCACGAAGGATAGACCACGAAGGATATCATCCTTCGTGGTGTATGTGATCTTTCGATGGGCTTTCTGGTCGACAGATGATCTTTCGATCAATCTGTCTGATCCTTCGACCAGACCTGCTGTGTCGGGTATTTATACCCATGTAGTGTGTTGTGTGAATTAGAGACACTTAGAGAGAGACAAGACACAGAGAGAACACTCAGAGCAAAAACACACACACACGAGAGTTAGAGAGAGTTTGCAGAATAGATTTGTAAACCTTGAGCTTGTAACCGGAACCTTTCATACGCATTAATACAAGTGGTGTTAATCGTTGAACCTTGTGTGTTTTGTGTTTATGCTTGTCTCAACTCGGTTGCACTCTAGCTTGGATTCCGCACTTGCTAGTGTGTTAATATAACAAGGATAAGGTTTGACCTCATCCGAAGAGGGACCTACAAGTGGTATCAGAGCCTTGGCTCTTTTCCTTGTTAAAACCGAGTGTTTTAGAGTGTTTCGGGTTTTTGAAGTTTATATTTTCTGAAATTTTCTGTTTTAAAACTTCGAAAATCATTGCATGTTGCTGAAAGTTGTTATAAAAACCGGTTTATTCTTCATTTTCACATTGTTAAAAGTTGGTTTTTATTGAAGTTTCGACCAAAACTCGTGTTTGGCAGTGTCGGTTTTCTGGAAAATTCAAATTTTCTGGGTTTGTTCTTGGTATCTTCATCAAATTTTCAAGTGTTCTTCAAAACTTTTATGTATTTTGATCTTGTTTGACTATTTTCGAAAGTTGTTTGCTTTGGGAAGGTACCCAAATCTGTTTTGGCAGAAAAGAAGGGTCTGAACATACCTTCTGCCGAAAGTTGTGCACCAACCCGTCACCTTTCTCACCAACCTGTCAACTTTGTGTCAGTTGTGTCAGTTGCAATCGAAGGATATCTTTCGACATCGAAAGATCATCTTACGATCAAGGAAGGCTCGATAGATAATCATCTTTCGACCCATCATTCGAAGTCAGAGATATATCCTTCGATCAAGGGAATCTTTTCGAAAGATAGTTATTCGAAAGATAAGGATATATATTCGAAAGATAAGGATCTGTCAAACTGTGAATCTTTCGAGTTAGTGAATCTTTCGAAACCATTGTTCGAGTCTCAACAGTGATCTTTCGAACACTGTTGATCCTTCGAACAAGTGTCTGTTTTTCGAACCTGTGTGCATCTTTCGATCCTAATCTGTTTAAGCTTAACAGTTTGTGTTTTTCAGTACTTTCGATCAAGGATCCTTCGGCTGTTTGATTATCATTCGAAATTTTAATATAGTTTGTGAAAATTAATTTTAAATCAATTTTCACTTAATATATTAATTTTTATAAAATGGGAACAAACGATCAGTGGGATCCAACCGCGTGGACTCTAACATCTTCACGATCATCAGTTACACAACCTGAGCCAGAATTCGACAAATCTGCATGGATGCGAGGTATTGCCCCAACTCAAGCTGCAATGATAACTGCAAATCAATGGGCTTTGGTCACAAATCAACACAGCAGCATTCAATCTATGATGCAGAACGACATTGAAACTGGTACAAGCACAAAACCGCCAAAGCTGAATCACATCAATGATTGGGGATGGTGGAAAGAAAGGTTGAGAACTTATGTTCAGGGGCAAGGTCAAGATCTATGGATGTGTTTCTTCACTCCATTTGAAAACGAGTTGGAAGTTGCAGGATCAAATCCAGAAACTTACAGCACTTTGTCCGATGTAGATAAGAAGAAGATTGAGTTAGAAAAGAAAGCATTCATGATTCTCACACAAGCTCTTAACAGAGACATTTACCACCAGTTTGTTTATTGCACTACTACTAAAAGCTTGTGGGATATGCTCACGTTAAGATGTGAAGGAAATGCTCAATCAAGAAAGATCAAGCAAGATTTGCTGAAGAAAGAATTTGAAGGATTTACGTGTATGGAGAATGAGACTTTGGCAGATTTATCTACAAGGTTTCATCACTTGTTGAGCGAGATGTTTGCTTTTAAAGTAAATGCCACTCCACAAGAAATGACGAAGAGATTTGCTGATAGCTTACCAGCAAAGTGGAGCAGTTATCTTGAAATCCTTAAAGAAAATGGTGTTTTAGACACAATCACCGTTTATGATTTAATTCAAAAATTGGAGAACAAGGATGTAGAAGAAAAACTGAAGGCAAAAAGAACACTAACTCCTCAAAGTCCAGAGATGTATTTTGGGATTGCAGGAGGCATCAGTGGAGAAAAACCAGCATCTCAACACGCGAAGCTTCAAACAGCTTTCGTCTCAAACACTGGACCATCAACAACAGATCAGTTTGATCCTTCAGCATACTTGATGTATCCAAGACAAGATGTAAAACCGACAGCTCCTCAGCAACAACCGCAACAGCAAGGGTTTTATGGAAGCTCTTCAAACTTTCAAGCCACTTCCAATCCAAACACAGTCAGATTAGACACTTCCAACTTTTCCAAAGTCAGTGTCGAAATAGCCAAGGAGCATATGGAGATGTTGAATACCTTGGTTAGTGCTTATTGTGGATTGATCGCAGGTCAGATTGGGAATATTAATCTAACTAATGAAGATTATCAGCAAGTGGATAGAGATGAGTTTGAAATGATGGATATTAAATGGGCTCTTGCTAGTGCAATTCGAAGAGCAAAGGAGTTTATGGAAAGGACCGGGAGAACCAACTTGGAAAGCAAGAAAGACACCAAGTATGGGTTCGACAAGCAAGCTGTGACCTGCTTTAACTGTGGTGAACGCGGTCATTTCAAAAGGGAATGCACAAGACCAGCTCAGCATGGAAACCAAAATCCCTTCAGAAATCAAGGCAACCAGCAGAACCAGAACAGGAACAATGTTCGTACGTTGGTACCTGTCAACAACCAAAGCCAACCAGGGTCATCAAATGCCAACCGGGGACTCGTGGTTCAAATAGATGAAGGTTGTGATTGGTCGCTTCAGCTTGGAGAAGGAGGAAATGGTGGAACAGCATGTTATGCTAAGGTGACTGAGAAGGTTGTAGAACCCGCGTCTGCTGGTGAATCTTCGGAAGATGAAGATAGTTCGGGTTATAGTGGGAGCATGGATGGGGAATCACTTGATGCTGGTGATTTATCAAGTGATGCTTTAGATTTGAAGGTTGATGAACTTTTGGCTGAAGCTGAAGTATTATGCAAGAGGAGATCTATTCTCTGCCAGAAATCTGCTGGAACTTCCGAGAAGCTTGCTAAGTTCTTCTCTGAAGATGGATCTTTTTCTTTCCATTCAGCCTTTACGGCTAATGTCGACAGTTCATCAGGTCAGGTAAGTGTCGATGAACCCACTGTAGTTAGCTGTGAAAATTGTGATAGTTTAAAGGTTAAATATGCTGAACAGGAAAGTAAATTTGAAGTCACACACAAACACAATCAAGAATTGATTGTTGATCTTTCTAAAGCAACTGAAGCTAACTTGTTTTTAACCAGAAATGAAAAGGAGTTTAAAGCAACAATTGCGTCATTAAAACATGATGTTTCTGAATTACAAAGGGCTGTTTTAAGAAAACAACATGTTAACAATGATTTAATCGACACAATTGAAAAGCAAATGGTAGAGTTAACAACAGCTAGATGTGAATGTGAGACAATTAAGCAGAAATTGGAAAGCTATTCCAATTCCCGCTATGTTTTGGATCACATTATTGACGTTCAGAAGAAAAAGGGGGATAGGAAGTGTAATGGATTCAAATCATGTCCTCCCCCAATGAATCACAATTACTCCAAATTGCCTGATGACGAGGATATGCCCCGTTTTGAACCTACAGGGCCACTCAATCTAGATGATTTTGCAGCAGGCCTCGGGTTCACAACTGGTACATCATCCTCTGGTCAATCCGAATCTGAATCTGAGAATGTGACAGATTCATCGTGTGTTAAGGAACAGAGTCCTCCCACTGTTGAGGATACTGACTCTTCGGATGATGAATCTGACTCATCGGATGATGAATCTATAAAAATTGTGAATCAACAGTCTAACTTGGTTACAACAGAAATTCCAATTGAGAATCACATCTTGTGTGATCCACCAGTGGAACCGAGTAAGACTGAAATGTCAAAAGGAATGGAGTCCCTTGTCTCTAGTTGTGAAGGGAATAACTTGTTGTACACGCTCAAAGGAGATGACAAAATCTACTCTAACAAAGATTTTCCAATTAAAAATGTAAATCAAGATTTAATTGAGCAAATTTTTGAAGGATGTATTGAAAAGTTTTTGGGGAGCAAAAGTGGCAAAGTTACCGTCACTCAATGTGATCCAATTCCGTGTGAACAAATTAGAAAACAATACGGAAACCAAAAACAACCAGTTGAGCGAAAACAACAAGTGAACTCCGGGAAAGGTAAGACACAGGGAAAGAAGGCTCAGAACAAGAATGTTCAAGCACCTAAGGTTCAACAGCAAAAGGTGCAAAACAAAAGAGCTCCTGTTAAGAAAAGAGAACCGAAAGTGAACTTTGTTGGATCAACGGGTACAGATAAACTTGAAACATTTCAGGATAAATCTAACATTGATTTTATAAAACAAGTTAGAATTTTGAAACGAAATGATCAGAATAATTACACCCAACACACAAAGGGATGTGATTTATGTCCAAGTACATCTAGATCACAAAGTTCATTGTCGGGTTCTTCGACTGGTCATCAACATGTTTCTCCGAGGTTTGTAGAGCGGAGAATGTGTTTTGAGTGTGGCACAATTGGGCATATTGTAAGATACTGCCTATACCTGCAAAAGTTGAAGGCTCCCCAAGAAACCAATTACCAAAAACGATCAGTTTCCCCGAAACAAGACCCGCGTGTCTTAAAAGAAAGGGAAAAGAAGTTGAAACAAAAGAATCAAAAGGTAATTGAAAAGGCCTTAAAACCAGAGGTCAAAGAAGAAAAACCTGTTCAAGCAAAACCTAAAACGGTAAAACCAGTAAATGCAAAAACAATTAATACAAATACTGGTAAAGGACAAACAGCTTGGAAACCAAAACAGGTAATTCAGTCGGGGGGAGCACCACAGGTTCTTTTTCCTAATCATCAAGTGATTGAGATCACTTTTCTTGATGATCAAGGACGACCCAAGTCCACAAAGGCTTGGGTCCCCCTCTCCGTCTAATCTTTGAATGAGTGTGTAGGATATTCCAGGAGGAACTTTCAATAGTCGTAAGATTGTTGATAGTGGAGTGTCCATGCACAAAATAGGTGACAGACGAAATTGTCGCCTGTGATGGAGAGAAGAAAAGAAAATGGAAAAAGAACAGAATTGTCTGTTGAAAGAGTTTGAAAAGCTTCGACAAAAATGCAAAGCCTTTTACAATCAAGCTTTGATCGGGTCCCCAGGGTAGATTCAAATCAAAATGTACGCACCTGCAGCACGTTTGAAGTTCAAAATCAACAAGATGAACGTGCAGTGTACATTTCTTCGTGGTGTGATTGAAGAAAATGTGTTTGTTGAACAAACCAACTGGGTGTGCGGATGCCTTGGCATGGATTGAACAACCGCACACTACTTCTGAAAGAGAAAGACAAAAACCTTCGCTGGTGAAATGTGGAAGACCAGTCGGACCCAAAGGTTTATGATCTTGTTGCTGTCAAGAGACTTCTCAGTAGCTACAAAGAATCGACTTTGAAATCCACACCGGGTGGATATCCAGTTTGGGAGAGCACTCAGATTCCTTGCAATGCACAAAGCAGTTGCAGGATACGGTTTTTAAAATTCTAATCTCTCCTTTACTTGTCGATATTTAAGCTGCTTTATGAATTTGTATTATCTCGTACAGCACTCTTTGGCCAGACAATGCTGTCATGGTCCACACCGCAAACCGACATGCCAACTGATTTTTCCAAAATTCGATAAATCTTTTCAGATTAAAAATTAATTTTGGTAAACGGCATTGAGGTAAAACATGAGTTAACCAACATCGGAAAGTCAATTTTGTAAATACCTTTGTGTTTTTAAATTTTATCTTAGTTTGTTGTTTTTAGGGGGAGTAAATCCAAATTTGAAAAATCCAAAAACATCGAAAAATTTCAAAAACACAAAAACAATAGAAAAACAAAAATGAGTTTCCTGGCGAGAAAAAGAGAAAATGATAGTTCATCAGTGGTCTGTCTAAAACTCTTTAAACCTTAAATGAGAAAAAGCGATAAGCAGCTCTATATAAGATGTATCGGTAGGCTCACAATCATTTTAAAGTGTGCAGGGTGATATAAACTTAAATCGACTGAAGACTGGGTGGGAACCATTCATTGGCATATGGTCTTAGTACCGAAATTTCGTTTGAGAGATTGCCGAGGTTCTGAGATATTCGGTCTTTATGCTGCTTATCATCTGGGTATCATGGTTGTTTCTTTTACCGAAAAATAACGGGGACGCAAGTCTAGATCTTCCATGATACCATACATACGTGTACATATCTCATATTGCATTCGACCTCAATAAGTGATAAACAATCACATGTCCAATCAAATAAGTGATACAATATCACATTTTCCGGGAGTCAAGTTCGTCTCTCTGCTGTACGAAAGTACTGACCTGTTCACGGACTTGCTCCTGTGCCTTCATACATTCGAAAATCAAGTTCCTCATCAATAAGTGATTATATCACATAGGGCTTGTTTTCAATCAAAATAAGTGAGAATCTCACATCATATACGGTCAAACAGATGATAATCGGTATACTCACCGGTAAGATGAACCCTCGTGCATACCTTGATACGGGAATGTGTCGTGATGTGGATGAACACCGGTCGGTAAGTATATATAATACCTTAACGTATCCCCTCGCCATGATTACAAATGATAAGTTGAGCTTAAGTGGACAACAATACCGATAATTGTTATAGGATGCTTATCTAAAATGTTAACTAAAAGAACAAAAAGAGCGTTTTGGCATGACCGTACACTGATATGATTCTCTTACCCTCGAAACTCGCAAAAAGAATGTCTGTAAATATTTATTTACTGCTTTCAGTTTCTGTATCTTTGTATATATTTATTTATTGCTTTCCGTCTTTACATTTGAAAAATGAAAATTTCAAAAAGATTTTAGGTGTGTTTTAATATAAACTTTATAAAATCCGAAAAGATTTTGCTTCTAGTTT
Organism: Helianthus tuberosus; assembly: GCA_030545235.1. NCBI lineage: Eukaryota > Viridiplantae > Streptophyta > Magnoliopsida > Asterales > Asteraceae > Helianthus > Helianthus tuberosus. The sequence goes on along the minus strand of CM060414.1, from coordinate 45,526,231 downwards.
ATTTTTGATTGACTGATGTTGGAACTCGAGTCTATCCTTCCCAAGATCCTGATTATAAGCTGGAAAACAATTGCATCTTCATAAACAGTCGAAGTTAACGAGTTTTGAAAGTTAAAGGATTAAAATGAATATTTTTCTAAACTTTCAAATTGCTGTCGGTTGGTGTTTGATTGAGATTTGATCTCATATGTGTCGTTAGTTTAAATGTTAACTATATTCCAAGCGGTTGTTCTCATTATGCGTTTAGCTTTCTTGCATGTGCAGATGCTAAAGGCGAGGAGAACATGTTCGATGAAAAGCTTTGGAATGAAGACACGAAGTGGAGGCACTCAAAGGATAAAATGATCGAGTTGCCGCTGTCCCTTCATCAACACCACAAGGATCTGAAGAATTGACAAGTCAAAAGATTCACGAGCATGACTCAATGGAGAGCTCAATCTAAGGGGGAGTTTGTCAACACACTTTCTACATGAAACGGGGAGTTTGTTGATACACTTTCTGCTTACGACGCGTGAAAACTTTGAAGATCCTCCGACATGAAAGACATAGAAGACGAACCATCACGAGTAGCGTCCAAGGGGGAGTTTGTTGATGCACTTTGTGTGGACGCGACTCGGCTCGGTTCGACTCGGCCTTGAAGACTTGAAGACACGAAGATCGAGACAAAGTTACAGCCAAGGGGGAGTTTGTTGGTGCACCTGTGTCTGTACTTTGTCTGTATTTCGTCATGATACAAAACGATGTCTTTAATGTAAGGTTGATGTAAGTTTGACCAAGTCAACCATCCTCCTGGTTTGACTTGACCAAACAGTTAGAAAAAGGTGGTAAGCTGGTTGTGTCGAAGGATGTGTAATCGAAGGATTGTTTTATATCCTTCGATGATGAGCTCGAAGGATAGACCACGAAGGATAGACCACGAAGGATATCATCCTTCGTGGTGTATGTGATCTTTCGATGGGCTTTCTGGTCGACAGATGATCTTTCGATCAATCTGTCTGATCCTTCGACCAGACCTGCTGTGTCGGGTATTTATACCCATGTAGTGTGTTGTGTGAATTAGAGACACTTAGAGAGAGACAAGACACAGAGAGAACACTCAGAGCAAAAACACACACACACGAGAGTTAGAGAGAGTTTGCAGAATAGATTTGTAAACCTTGAGCTTGTAACCGGAACCTTTCATACGCATTAATACAAGTGGTGTTAATCGTTGAACCTTGTGTGTTTTGTGTTTATGCTTGTCTCAACTCGGTTGCACTCTAGCTTGGATTCCGCACTTGCTAGTGTGTTAATATAACAAGGATAAGGTTTGACCTCATCCGAAGAGGGACCTACAAGTGGTATCAGAGCCTTGGCTCTTTTCCTTGTTAAAACCGAGTGTTTTAGAGTGTTTCGGGTTTTTGAAGTTTATATTTTCTGAAATTTTCTGTTTTAAAACTTCGAAAATCATTGCATGTTGCTGAAAGTTGTTATAAAAACCGGTTTATTCTTCATTTTCACATTGTTAAAAGTTGGTTTTTATTGAAGTTTCGACCAAAACTCATGTTTGGCAGTGTCGGTTTTCTGGAAAATTCAAATTTTCTGGGTTTGTTCTTGGTATCTTCATCAAATTTTCAAGTGTTCTTCAAACAGCACCACAGCAGGATCCGATTGATCCGATCCCACAGGAGACCCCGATTCTTCAGATAGCTGCTGATGATTCAAAGTTGAGAAAAATTAAGTACCAAAGGGCTCATGAGTTTATTCCGACACATAAAGTTAATCGACTCGACCACCCGATACTGCAGTTTGAGCCGAGTACACCTGAGTGGAATAAATATGATAAGTTGAAGGATACGGATCTACTTCAGCACAGGGTGATAGATTGGACTTGGTTGGAGGAAATAGGTTCAAGGCAGGTAGTGTTGGACCTCCTGGGTCCAAAGTTGACTGATGCACTAGAGTGTACACAGGATCAGTATGAGGAGTTGGTGCTGGAGTTTCACAGCACATGGAGACACAAGGAGGGAAAGTTTGATGATGAAAAGGTTGTGTCTTTCAGTTTGGGTAGGCAGGTGTTCGAGATGAATATGGCGAGGTTTGCCATTGTTTCGGGGTTTTATACTGAGGAGGAGGTGAAGCAGCCTGGGTTTATGACTAGTCTACGTGGTGCATACTCTATTGTGAGGGATTACAGTGTTGGTTCAGCTGAGCTGTGAAATTTCTGGCAGACGATTTCCGACAACCCATTCACACTTACGAACCTGATTACTTCGGTTCGTAACCCAGTTTACCGGTATGTGTTGAAGATCTTGTCGACTACGTTGGTGGGGCGGAAATCGGGGGAAAATAAAGCGAATTGGATCGAGTTGTTCATACTTATGTGCCGTGTGGAGAATCGAGAGATGAACTTGGCTACAGTGCTAGCAGATTCTTTCAGCAGGGGACGTAGAGGTGGTCATCGGGCTGGGTTGGCTATGGGCCCATATATTACTCGTATTGCACAAAATTTGGGGGTGTTTAACAAGTATGTCCCCCAATTTCTACATGAGGGGCCCAAGACGGTGACGTTTGGTTTGAGAAAGTTGCAGCAGGATGGGATAGTGTCGTATACTGTGCCCTACGGCTGGGAGCCGATTAGGCAGGGCCCGCAGGTACAGCCGCCAGAGGGACATACAGCTGAGGATGTGATGATTCAGATCGACCCTACACACCGACAGCGGACACCACAGCGACATGAGCGGCCGGCACCACAGTACCCCCCGCAGGCAGCCACCACCTGTGCCTCTTACTTTAGAGTCGTTCTCTGGCTATGTGGAGCAGAGATTCGACAGGCTGGAGCATCTGATTCAGACGGGTCAGGATAGACAGGAGGAGGCTCTCCATTACATGATGAGCAGGCACAGTATGGGGATTCTGGACTTCTTTCAGCCGAGACAGCAGGGTGGCTCGGCTGGTGCTGGAGAGAGGTTTGATCCGGTTCCCCCGTTTCATGTATTTGGTGAGGGTAGCTCTGGTGCAGGTGGACGACAGGAGGGCAGTGAGGAGTCAGCCAGTGAGCATGACGAGGATTAGTGTGGGGATTATGAGGATGCAGCAGCCGACTATATCTTTTGTTTGATTTTTCTTTTATGTTGTTTTTTATTCTCATATGTTGGTTTGTATTTATACTGATACACGTTAAATAGGTTGGTTGGGCAGGATGGGTTGGTTTGTGTTTGAACTGATATTTTGGATGATATATATTATGATATTTTGGTAGTTTGTTTATGATGATTGATAGGTTGATGTTTAGCCACTTTCGTTCGCGTGTCCGAAAATAAGAGTTGTTTGCTGAGCGCGTATCGAATTGGAGGGCTTATGTGGAAACTACTGGCACTTTGACAGTCTCACATATGCAGCTAAGTCGTTTCCCTTGTATTCTTGTATTATTTTATTTATTTATTTATTTATTTAGTTCGTTCGTAGTTTAGTGGTAATTTAGGTAGTCTTGAGTCGTATTTCCGTTCTTGCATTAGGGACAATGCAATCTTTAAGTGTGGGGATGTGATACATGTAAATAATCGAGTCATAAATATGGAAAAAAACACAAAAAAAAAAATCAAAAATTCAAAAAAAGAAATCCAAAAAAATTGAAAACATCAGAAAAATGTCTTTTAAATAAAGAAGTTTGCAAAACTATACGAAAAATGATAGAAAAGATGAGTTTTTGTTCGGGTTCGAATAATAATAATAAGAGATTAAAATAAATCTAGCTTGTGTCTAGTTAGGGATGTGTGAATAGGTCCGGGTTTGGTTTTAGGTCCCTTTGAGTTAATATTACCTTAATTGTTGGTTTGCTAGTGGGTTTTCATCTGGGAAATATGGGAAATTGAAACCGCCGATAAGAGTATAAGGAACACCGTTATAAGTTAAAGCCGTTAGAATTTTTTATCATAAAAAAAATAGAAAAAATGATTAGCTAGAAACTGAATGAAGTAGCACAGTTCTATGTAGTCTGGGTTGGGGATAGTGACTTTACAACCGGATTACCTCTAGGATGTGTGAAATCGAACTTGCAAAGAAAAGAAAACGTACCGAAGCCTAAGTAATCCGAGTTGGGGATAACGACTCTACAGCCGGAATGCCTCTTGGTTAAGGAAAGCAATGTCTACGCTCATAGAAAAAAAAGTGATGAAAAAGAAAAAAATAGAAAAGGAAAAAATTGATTTTAAATTCTCTTGGTTTTGATATAAGACGGTTGGGAATTGGTCCAGTGGTCGTTCCTTTCGTTCTATAAGCTTGAGGCGGGAGTAGGTGGACCGTAGATTCTAGCGTGAGACCATAGGTAGATTGACCGCACTTAAATTAAATTCACATGATAAGGGCTTAAGGCCGGATTTGGGTTTAAAGGGACAAATATATTCGCAATTGCGGCTAACGCAAGCTTTGGTTTTAATAAAATATAAATATGCCTTTGACCCGAGTATCCATTCATCTCTGATTCCGTTGCATAATTCTTTTTCGAGGACGAAAAAAGAGTAAGTGTGGGGATATTTGATGTATTGCAAAATACATTTCTTATTCGTGTACAGTTTGTATAGTTTTCCGTTATATTTAGTTCCGTTTTCGTTAGAATGTGCGTACTATTGATCAGATTGAGTTTTGCAGGTCTTGGTGCTTAAATTTGCTGAAAATTGAGTAAAAACGAGCCGCAATGCTGAAACACCAAGTCCCGGAACGAGTTGAAAAGAGTTAGAATAAATTTTGAAGTTTTTGAGATGTGGAAGCTGGGAAATTTACGAAGGAGTCTGTGAAATTGAAGTCGTCGCGTCGCGCCACAGGGGACCATCATCACCGTCGCGCTACAGCAATATAATAACAATTTCTGGAATTTTATATGGTCGCGCCACACGACCTCAAGGTTATATAGCCGTCGCGCGACACGACGAGGTTAAATGACGGAAATTTTTCGCTAAGCAGCTAGGGTTACGTATAAAAACCAAGAAATCACAATTAAAACCCTAGTTACGAATTAAGGAGATCATAGGCGATTCTTGGAGCATTCTTGGAGCAATTTTGAAGGTTTTGAAGCATTAGAATCATCGGTACGAGTTCGGGACGAAGAATTGAAGACTTTCTCGGGTTTTCCAATTCCTTGTTTGTCTATTTTTCTTTCGAAACTCGTTGTCATGAATTCTTACTTGAACATCTTTACTTTGTTTTCATTATTTGACATGCTCGGCTAAAATTTTAAGCCACCTAGACTATGATGAATGGATTGATATAAAGTTTAAACCTTTTTCGTTAATTGCATGTATTTTATGGGTCAATTGTGTATTGTAACAAGTTCGGTTTATTGATTTGATGTGCATGCGTACTTTAATTTGGTTTATTACTATAAATTGTTTCGTGTGAATCTTGGTGGTTGTCTGCTACGGAATAGGTTCATGCTAGATCTTTGACTGTGTGTTTTTGATCTTTAGGGAGAATTGGCCAATAAACCCTAGAAGTAATTCTTAGTAATTTACTAGGTTTTAGTGTTCTACTAGTCCTAATAGCTGGAAGGTGAGGGGCTATTGGTAGGTATTACCCGGCGAATTGCTTTAGACAGTCTTTGGAAAAAGTCGTGCCTTAGCTGCCCTGTCGGTTTATTAGTCTATCAAGTCAAATTAGTAAATCCAAACTTCCCTAGACTTATAATTGGAAAAGAGTAGGTCAATATTTTAGGGTACTTACACAATAATTAGACAACTGGAAAGACGTCTAATAACCGGTAGAATTAACGGCCTATGTAGTGCCATAAGTTTCACCTCGAGAAGGGTTGAGGGGCTTAGTTGGTGTCTTAATAGATTTATTATCATAAGATCCCGGTTCCATAAATCATGCAGTTAACCTAATTGGTAATTTCTTAAAATCAATTCAGGATTCTAGTCTAGGTGGTCTCTTTCATCGCCTGAGTAAAGTCTTCACAGTAATTCGCATTAGCTTAGTTCTAGTTTAATATTTAGTTTAATTAAGTAGTTTAAATAGATTTTCAGTAACCCCCCCCCCCCCCAAAAAAAAAAAAAAAACAATTAAACAGTTTGAGTCGTGTCTGTCAGTGTCTGTTATAGTCTAGTTTACGTGATAAATAGAGTCTCGTGGTTCGATATCCGGACTTCCTTAGGTTATACTACAGTAATCGGTACACTTGCTGATTGTGTAGTTTAGGTCGAGTCTAGATTTAAAGCTTTTAAGTGTCTAGCTTAGAGAGTCTAATTTAGTTAATTTTAGTAGTCTGTTTAGCACACATCACCCCCATCCATACCCAAACCAACAAAATAACAAGATCAGAAGCTCTAGAATGGGGCCGTGCTCACCAGGCATGGGCCGTGCCCAGTCAAGATTCTCTACAGAAGAAAAGACAACAAAAGACAAACCAGACATACCAACATGGGGCCATGCTAAGGCAACACGGGGCGTGGTCAACTCTAAGATTCACAGAATCTGAGATAGTAAAACAAGTACAATGGCCATGGGCCTTGCCGTTAACGCAAGGGGCCGTGTTAGTAAAAGACCTGACACTGCAGTTAATGAGCAGGAGAGAGACTGAAGGACACGGGGTCGTGAATGGGGCGTGCTCACCAGGCATGGGCCGTGCCCAGTCAAGATTCTCTACAGAAGAAAAGACAACAAAAGACAAACCAGACAGACCAACATGGGGCCATGCTAAGGCAACACGGGGCGTGGTCAACTCTAAGATTCGCAGAATCTGAGATAGTAAAACAAGTACAATGGTCATGGGCCTTGCCGTTAACGCACGGGGCCGTGTTAGTAAAAGACCTGACACTGCAGTTAATGAGCGGGAGAGAGACTGAAGGACACGGGGTCGTGCCAGGAGGGCACTGGGCCGTGGTGGTGCTCTGTTTTCAGCTATAAATAGGGATGCTTGCTTTCATTCCAATCCATCCATTGGCAAACCACTTCTCTCACACTTGCCACCACTCCACCACCACTACAACACCAACACCCACCACCATCATCCATCTTCCATCATTTGGAGTGTGTAGTAATCTCAGGATCCAATATCGATCGTAAGAGTTCTTGTCAAACAAAGGTCATGCTTGGCTAAACTCTTACATTACTTGGTGAAGACAAATCTTTTATGTGTTACCTTTTTTTATTTCCAACCTATGGCTCCTTTTTATTTGGGTATGTATTAATGACTTTAATAACTAGTTTTCTATATTTAAGGCGAATTTATTTAACCATTCTTCATGTGTTGTTGATTCACTCATTCGTGTCTTTACGGTCTATATAAAGCACGTTAACTACTTGGCAGGGGGTTAGAATGGTGGTTTGGTAATTCTATGTCTCGTTCAGTGTATAGATCCTGCAAGAACCTGGTTCAAGCTTAGTAAGACTTCACGAGTGGGTGGTACTGTTCGCCTCGGGAGAAGTAAGAAATCGCTTGAATCCCTTATCTATAAACTACTATTAAAACTTTAAACCAACCATGCGGGACTGTATCTTGCTGACTCAGACCAATGGGTTGAGGGTAACGCTGTCTGGAAGGGGGTTTACCACTTTTCGTATTAATAACTTAGTTAATTATCTTTCAATAATCCGACCTTGCGGGACTGTATCACTGCTGACTCAGACCAATAGGTTGAGGGTGATGGTTGCAGTGGTGGTCAAGAAAATTATAAAACAACCGAAAAAGAGTTACTAGCCGTAGTATTTTGCTTTTGATAAATTTAACTCCTATCTTGTTCTTTCTAAAACAATAGTCTATACGTGTTAGGATCTGAGGTTGAAGGGTGATGGTTGTAGTGGTGGATGAGGTTGAAGATGATGGTGGGAGGATGTGGTAGTGGCGTTTTTCCGATGGGGTGAAGTGGTGGTGGTGAAGTTGGAGGTGGTAGAAGAGGGTGAGGGTGGGGGTGGGGTAGGGATAGGAAAAAGGTGGGGCCCACTTTTCTTTAAAATAATAAATTAGATTTTTTTAATATTTTTTTGTGATTTTTAATAGTAAGGGTAAATTTGTAATTTCACATCCACTTGACATCAAAAACTAACCTCCATCCGCACCAGGGACAATCCGGGTCCTGTTGTTCATAAAGCTCGCGACTCGTAGCTCGCTCGAAAGAAGCTCGAGAAAAACTAGCTAAAAAACTCAATTTTAGATGACGTGAACCAAGCTGGCTCATTTTGTAACCAAGCCCAGCTCGAGCTAAGCTCGGCTCGGCCCATGGCTCGGCTCGTTGGCTCGTTCTTAGGCTCGTTTAACTCCGACGTAAAGCTCAAGCCAAGTTTAACCGCCTGAATTAATTTCGAGCTTGAGCTCGACCCCACCCTGGCTCGACTCGGCTCGACTCGTTTACAGCCCTAAATCCGGGAACGAAATTGCAAAAGTTGGGGAATATAGCTGTAATTTTAGAAAGTTATGGACTAAAGGTGAAAAATGGGCAAACCACAGGTACTATCCGGACATTTTTCTCTAAATTATATATCTTATACAAAATAAAATACTACCGAATTTCATCGTCAGATTCATCAAAAACGTAAAAACACACGCATAAAAAAAGACATGAAATGTTTGAAATGGACACAAAAAGTCAAAAACATCAAAACCCCTGAAGCACAACTGTTCTTACCGCCTCAGCCCTATAAGGCGCACGTACAAAATAACCGCCCGAGGCCTTAGACTCGTTTTTTGGTGTCTCTTCTTGAGGTGCGCCTCAGCCGTTTTTTTAAACTATGGAGGCGCTGTCTCAAGCCGCTAAGGGGTTTTTCAGCTCATCTCGCACGCCTAGCGCCTTGGGTGAGCGTTTTAAAACTAAAAAAACTACATATAGAACATGTGTTTATCCTTTAAATTTATGTATAAAAAACCATCTGTTTGTGACATACAGGGGAAAAAACTAAACTACATACAGAATACTCAAAGGGTATACTATTGTCTACAACACGAAAAATAAATAAATAAACAAAATAAAACATTCATTTTCTTCTCCCCAAAATCTAAAAGACTGCCTCAAACTGGAAACAACAAATTAACTTACTGTTGATAAGCCCTTGACAAACTCCTTTCAGGAACACCCCAAAGCTTATCTTTGCATTCTGGACACATAAATCCGGTTGCATCAGCCATTGTTTCTGCATCAACCGGCTCGCAAAGGAACTCTTTGTCGCACCATGTGCATTTGGTCCTGAACCTGCCATTGTTATTGTTGTTAACCATGGCTACGGGTGCCTCTACTCCAGCCATCTTTTGTGAGCTGGAAGATGCTTCACCTAATCGTGACTCATCTTGGCCCACAACAGCATGCTGACCACGGTCCGCTTGTGCCTACAAACAAAAGCTACAATTAGTTGCCACAAATTTTCAAAAAATGATTATAACAATAATAGTAACAAAAGTTCCATACCTTGTCTAAAGCAGGAGGTTTTTTTGGAAGCTCAAATCTTCGGGTTGTTTTATTGTGAACAATCGCAAGGTGTTTGTTGAGCGCAGCGATATCATCAAACGTGAGTCCACACGGAGAGCATTCGATAAAGGAGCCTATTTCAACATCATACAAGTCATTTGTTCCATGCAATAGGTTATTATTTGCCTCATGAAGAGTCGATGAATTAGTGAGTTCGTTTATCTGCACATATTTAAAAAACAGAAATAACATTAAATTATTGTCTTCCACAAATTCGGCTTGCAAGTTGCAACAACAGTGATCTTAGATTGTACTTACAGATTTGAGGAGCACACGACTACCGTTGTTGATCTGTCTCATCTCCCCTTGTTTGGAAGGACCCGCAACATCTATCGAAGATTGATCTCTTAGATACGCTGCAGCCTCCTTGCATGACTTAAATTGCATCCCTGTTGGACTGAATATATCGAAGAAATAACAGTATTGCGTAAGTTAGATAGATAAACGTGATCTAATAAGTAACAAGTAATAACTTCAACATCCTTTATGAAGAATTTATCATCATATAAATCTTTTTTTAACACATATGAAGAGATCAACTTAGGGCTTAGACATCTAGATATACGTCAAAAACACGTAATATAACCAATACCTTAGAATATTCCTTTAAGTACAGCACATATGAATGACCGATCGATAAAATTATGGAATCTAGTTAGAATCTTATTTATCATCTATAAATCTTATTTCACCAAATATGAAGAGATCACCCTAGACATCTTGATATACTTCAATAAGACATATAATGTATTTCGTGAAACCATCTTGAGTGCACTGTGGTGGTACCGCCGCTGCCACCGATACGTCAAAATGGTCCGCACAAATGATTAATCAAATTACTAAATCTAATTAAAATCTTATTTATCATACAAATCTTAGTTTACCAAATATGAGGATATCACCTTATACATCTTGAAATGCCTCAAAAACACGAAAAATGTTCCGTTCGGGGACAACACAAATGATTGATAAATTTACTAAGTCTAATTAAAATCTTATTTTTCATCATATAAATCTAATTGTACGAAATACAAAGAGATCACCTAAGGCATCTGGACATATTTGAAAAACACGTAAAATGTATTAGGTGAAAATGAAACCATGTTGAGTGCTTGGTGGTGGTACCGCGGCTACCGCCAATTAGGGCTGGCAACAGGTAACTTGTAGGTAACCTGCTAAGACACGATAACAGAAAAGTATACCATGTGATTTTTTATGTTTTTAAAAATAATCAAAATTTGAAAGTTATGATATATTATTTCTCCTTCTAAGTGCATAAAATATGCATCTGTCTTATAAACATTGGATATAAAGTAGTTAAACGAGTCGTATTCCTGTTTAAAACTTTTGTTGTTCGCGTTATTAGATACCTGATAAACCTGCTAAGACACGATTTGCCAGCCCTACCGCCAATACCTCAGAATATTCCATTTAGGAACAACACAGACGATCAATAAAATTACTAAATTCAATTACAACTTTTTTTGTTTAACCGTGATCTGAATGTTATTTGAGTTCGAAATATCTTTTTAAGACACAAGACACAAGTCACCTAACATAAGCCAGCTTTCAAAACACTATTCAAAGTTTATTTTTGTAAAGGTTTCCGTATAACTAGCACAAATATAAGATCTTTGATCTATTCTCTACTCAAGCTTTGCACACGACACTAGGTCGAAGGCAAACTATTTATAACAGAATCGATTGCAGGATGCTCTATTAAATCTCCCACTAGCATAGTAGCATCACTAGTGTTCCTAACTACAATAAAAAATCTTATCGAAACCCCTAGGGTATAAACATTTATGTCCTTCAAGATCTAAACCGAACATTTAACAAAGACGCATAAGGTAAACAGCTAACGATACTCTCAAAGCATGACGCAATAGAATAAAAAGCCTCTAAATGTAAACTTCAATTAACTTAACATCCACGTTATTTCCATCCGTAGAGTATATGCGTAACCTAAACTCCTAAAGTAACAACGAGAACAAAACACTAGCCCTAAATTTCTTAAAACAGCACACTCAAACAACGTATCAAGTATCAACGACGTGTTAATCAAAAGACCTAGAAAACGTCAACAATGTTTACGATACATTAACAACAGAACACTATCTCTGAACTTCTTCAACATCATGAATAAACCAGGTAGCAAACAACGTAGATATTAACAAGCACCGTGCGACGTTCCTGTCAAATAAATCAATCAAACTTACAACTATAAGCTACTTTGAAAACTTACGTTCAGATTAACAACTTAACACTAATCAGAATTACTGAAAAACTGTTAGTCACAATGAACACAACATTTCTGATTATACACCGATCTAAGTTAACTCCAGATTCAAAATTAGGTCTAAATCGTCAACAAATCTACAACTAGCGAACCAGAACCTGTAAAACCTCAAAATCACCTGACATTTTTTCAATTAATTTCAACACAAGCACAACAAAAAACAGAATTAACACAACTCGCATGAAAACCTAGCTTACGAACAGCATAGATTAACGTAAAAACTTTCAATCAAAAGTTCAAAACACAATGCAATAACGAGAGGCGAAAGTGACGGTGAAAACCTAACCTTACATAACTCCGGCAGTATAGAGAACACAGTTGAGCACGGCGGCGAACGGCGATCTCGATCTTCCAATCGACCGGCAGAACTTTGACGATTTCGGCGGCAACCACCACCTTCCTCCGCTCACTACGACGGCACCACTCTCCTTCTAAACTATCCATAAACCCTACCAGTTGTACTCTCGACATACCCTGCGTCATGCTCTCTAACTCCCTCTCGTACGCGCCGTCCCCTACACGCGCTACCAAGTTTAGGTCAACCTTTTCTCCATTCTTGTATATTACATTCTCCCCCTCTAACTCTTCTTCATTTTCAATAACCACTTCGCGTTTTCTTTTTTTGTTTCGACTTCTGTTCCGACTTTGACTTGCTCTCGCAAAAGTGTTTTCCCACGAGCTAAAACACGTGCGGGGACGACGGTGACCGGATCGGGGACGATGGGGGATGTAGAGTTCAGGTAGTGTTAGAGTTGGTGATGTTATGTCTGTATTTCTCATGTCTGGTGCCGAAGTTTTTTGTCTAAGGGCTTTAAGATTGTAGACGCTTGGAGAAGGCTGATTAAAGGTTGATTATTATTGGATGAATATAATTCTCATGTCTGACATCAGAAGGTTGATTATTATTGGATGAATATAATTCTCATGTCTGACATCAATTTTTTTGTTGGGGGAAGGGGGTTAAGATCATTGACGCTAGGAGAAGGCTGATTGAAGGTTGATTGTTATTGAACGAGTTTGGATTTTTTTTTTTTTTTTTTGTGTGATATGTAAAGATGGGTGTTTTTGCTACGGGTTATGGCGGATTATGGTGGTGTAAAGTGTTTGGAGGAGAGGCTAATTAACAGTAAGATGAAAAGTGAATCCTATTTATGGTGTTTTTAAGGATGAACACATGCATCAGTTATATGTGTTCTTTGTGATGTGGATCAACTAATTATGAAACAATGATATTTTATATTTTAACAATAGTTATAATTTTGGAAGAAAATAAAAGGGACATGAATGTAATAAAATTGAAGATGGGTTTGTATTGCATTATAATGTGAACAATTTGAAAAAAAAAACGTGTGGGTAAATTCAATTAATCAAATAATCTATTGAATTGAATGAAATGTATTACCTTTTAGACATTTTACACCTTGAATAATTTAAATGAATGATTATAAAGATTCGAAATTAATGAGCATATTAAATGTGTTATGTGTATATATGCAAAATGAAATGAATGGTAAATATAGAAACAAAAAAGTTATCTCACATTACTCTTGTAAATCTGAATATTGAAGTTTTATTTTGGTCATACTTAGTGGTTTACTAGTATGATGCTTGTCTTTTATAAAAGTAATATGGGTTTAAATTTTTATAATTATAAAGTTAGATGAAATTTAGGTATTAAAAAGTTAGCTCTTAAAAAAAATTGAAGTTTTACATCTAAAAATAATTTTTGCAACTATAAAGTTGGATGAAATTTGAGTATAAAAAAGTAATTAAGTTCTTAAAAAAATGAAGTTTTACATCCAATTTTAAATTTTTGAATAAGTTTCAAGTAAAATATATAAAGGAATTGTATTGATATTAATTACTTTACTGAAATAGATAAAGGAATGGTATTGATATTATTACTTTATTATTGAACTTTACTGAAAAACGGTATTCATCATAGCATTCAAGTAAGATACATGTTTATCGTTGATCATTAATTAAAAGTTCAAGTACTCTTTGATGATGACTATAAAAAGAATATTATTAGCAAAAAGGTACATATGATTATAATCCATGTTGTACCATTGTGTTCACACTTTGATGTTGATACACGTTTTTTGGTACTATCACTTGTACAAGTAGGAATACACATGACACGTGAGATTTTTATAGAGAATAAGTGGATTACATAAGTAAATCTTGATGGGGTTCAAAATGTAGAATAACGTAGATAAAATAAGCGATCTGCACTATATGGAACTTAGGAAAACATTACGTGGTTTAAATCAGTGTTAAGGAAAGCGAAGACGAGAAAAGAAGACATAAAAGCATATTATATTTGAGATGACTAAAGAAATGTTAATAATAAAGGTATGGATTAAAATGTTAAATTTTTGTACGTTTCAAAGAAAAAACTAAAACAAATGACAAAAACTAAGGGAAAAAGTAATGAAATTGTTTATAAAAAAATATTGGCCATCCATATAGTTGAGTCAATTTGTAACTTCCATCGATTTTTTAAACTCAAATAACTTTTATATACTCAACTATTTCTTTTAAATACGCCACTAACTCGAGCAGTCTTTTCTCTGGAAATGTGTATAGTATTAATATATATTTTTTAATAAAAAAACAAGTTTTTTTAAGTGTAACTCACTACGTGTATAACTTTTGTTGTTTACCATATACACGGTGATAATATATGATCATGTCTAGAATAATTTTATGATTACGAAAACGAAGGTGTTGTTATCTAACAACGCAATTATCCAGGCATAGACACATATCAACGTATAACAACACAGTTATATGTGCAATTATCTAGACCTTACAACACCATGTACATTAAGATCTATAAATGTCAAAGATATGCAAACATCGAAGATTTGTTACCTTACCTCACGATGTCACACCCCCAAAATCCACCATGCGGAGTTCCACCGCTTGGAGGCGTGACGTGACCAGGATCGAGCCACCAATCATACTGAACAACGTACTTAAGGAAATAGAGACAACCACAATACGATTGCTGACCAAAAGCTAGTTAACCAAGTTTTTAATTTAGACAGCGGAAGCATAAACGTAAAGTTCAAAACATAAGTTCGCAGTTCATAAGTTTAAAGTCCAACACAAAGGTTTAATAAGTTCATAATGTTTTAAACATTAAACACTGGACATAACCGTCCGCACACCACAACGACTCCTTCCTCGTGCAAGCTCTAAATGTTTAGCGACCTGTAAGGCATGTAACAACGAGTCAACAACAAAGTTGAGTGAATTCACAGTTGGTTGTTTAGTTATAGCATTCGTTTCGTAAATCATCCGTTCGTCTTGAAAACCATGTATCGTATGAATTTGCATCGCGGTCTTTCTGACATGTTTGCGAAGATTAGTGGGGGTTTCCCATGTGGTACTAGACCACGCGTATCGACTGCTACGAAAAATATAAGAGGTGCCCTAAGTCAATGTCTATCAGCATTGACCCTTTGCCCATAGTCCATTAGTACACGCCCGTCCGACTGGCACGGTGTGAGGTTTGTTAAACCTAATAGCGCTATTAACTAATGACCCGCTAGCCATAGGCCTCGGCGATTAAGTCGATAATTGAGGGACTTAAAGTGATAGAGTTGATGGTCATATGATCGTGTACGTAGGTTTTACGTACGCGCCCTTCAATCCGAGGACAGTAGTAAGTATGAGTGTACGTAGGTTTTACGTACGTGCCCTTCAATCCGAGGACAGTAAAAAGTAGTTTAATAGTAATGATAGTACAAGTAGTTATTCAATCCCATTCCCAACCCCTGGGAATCCCATGCCTTAGAAAGAGTGTGAACTCACCTCGGTTTGCTCGGTTAGGTTCTCAAATATAGTTAACAGTCAAGGTCGGTCAATCACGTCCTAATAAGGTACGGATAACAATCAGTTTCTCATGCATAACACGTATCCTACGTATGGTTTATTTGCACATTACTTCGTCCACATAACAGGTACACACTTTAACGATTTATGCCCATATAAACTTCCCATCCATTCCCCACTCATAAACAAATATACGATATTGCACGTAACACATAATACATGTTAGATCATTCACCGATAGCATACTCGACATTTAGACACGCAAGTCACAACTTATGTCAATTCAGCATTAATATTCAAAACCGGCTGTTTTTCGGAGCTTTAAATAAAATAGTTAAATTATTCCAAAAATTCCCAAATTTTTACAGGATGTCTTAAACGTTCCATATTTTATTGTGTAAAAATATCGGGGTCCGGTTCATTACCAATATTTTATAGAAAATCGTTTACCGAACTGTGATCAGATTTGTCACATTCTGATCACAGTTTACGGAATAATTCGTCTAAAATTCCTCGTAAGTCCGTTTGTCGAAATTCCAGTCGGGGAATCACAAATACATCAGTGACCATCTTTGATAAAAATTTCAGGGGCTGGTTCGGTTTAGATTTCAAGTTGTGACTGAAAACGTATGACCCATTTTACTGCAGTTAAAATCAGCCTTAGCTGCTGTCACGAAAACAGACTTTTAAAATAGTAACCGACCTCAGAAAAATACAATTCCAGCGCCATTTTCTTCGTTTTTCGAAAAGACACGATTTAGGCTTCAGAAATTCTGTTTTTTGATTTATTAAAGTCCGTTTACAGCCTGTTGAAGGCGGCTGAAAAAGTACATCAGCATGTTATTTTAAAGTTTAAATGTTATTAGTCGTGTTACAAGTGTCCGATTAACGGGTTTAACAAGAAAACAACTTTTAAACATCAAGTATGATTTAACCAACCCTCAAACCAACAAGATTCCGCTTCATGATTCAGACATAAGTAAATTTTTATGTAGCTTTTATGTTCATAACTCATGTTTCACATTTTCTAGTATTCTTGTAATTTAGTGATTTAAACAACAACACATCATACTACAAATCATAAATTTGAACAAGATGAACCAAGGCAAAATGAGACTTACTACTAGCCTCTAGCTAGGGATGAACTCTAGTGAAGAAATGTGATGAGAAAAGGTGAAAAACTAAGCAAGAACAATGCTCCTTTGAAACCCCTTCAAGTTGCACCTTCCATGGATGAACACTAAGCTTTGACTGGACTATGTAAATGAAGAAGATGAAGGTGTAAGGGTGATGGTGGTGTTTTCGGTTTGGGGCAGCCGAGACAAGAGGGAGAGAGAAGAGTGATGAGGGTTGAGTGTGAATCTTGAGTGTGATGATTATAAATCTTATGCACCATACTTCTTATAAGACATCTTACACATTTTGTTTACATACACAAGTAACAATCACATAAACAATTAGATTAAAATCAAGTAGAAGATAGCAAGTATGGTGATGTTGATGTGGTGGGTCCACAAGGACCGATTTTTTTCCGATTGGGGGGGGGGGGGGGGTAAAGGGAAACATTTCTCAACTAAATGTAAAAGATAGTTAGTTTGCAAGCATTTGATATTTTATGTTAGATATAGGGTTTTTAGTGGGTGTTATGGCATACGGGGACCATGACTAGCCAAAAATAATTAAATAGTGTGTTTGACAAATATTTGATGTCCCGGGTAATGTCCGGTTGTTCGGTCGGACACTGTTCCGTTAAATTGTTTAATTGTTCCGTAAGGCGTCTTATTTATATATTTTTGTAACGCAATTTATTCCTAACACATAGGAAAACATACCGGACTTTTTAGTAACTTTTATGTATACTTCTAGTATGCTAACACGCACATGTAAGTATAACACATAAATCAGAGAGCAGTTAAATGATTCAGCACAGTCATCAAGCACTTTAATTATCATTTAATAAATTGTACGGATTACATGTAATTTTTGAGGGTTGTCACATTCTCCCCCTGTTAAGAGAATTTCGTCCCGAAATTTAGCATGTGGTTACTGAGGAAGCTAGTTAAGTTGCGTTGTTTTCCTGATTTTCTTGGGGTGTCACATCATCCCCCCGTTGATTTGGAATTTCGTCCCGAAATTCTGCAGTAGCTTCAGCCTCAGTAATGGTTGCGTTTTTCTTAAACAATTGGGGATACTTGAGTTTCATTTGGTCTTCTCGTTCCCAGGTATACTCTGGGCCACGACGAGTATTCCAACGAACTCGGACCAGAGGTATCCTGGTATGCTTGAGGATCTTAACATCTCGATCCGTAATCTCTACTGGTTCCTCGACGAATCGCAGCTGGTCGTCGATAGTGAGTTCCTTAAGAGGAACTATGAGGGTCTCATCTGACAGACACTTCTTCAGATTTGACACGTGGAATACGTTGTGAACTCCGCTGAGTTCTTCAGGTAGATCCAACCTGTAAGCGACTTTGCCAATTTTCTCGGTGACTTCGAATGGTCCGACATAACGCGGATTGAGTTTGCCTCGTTTGCCAAAGCGGACTACACCTTTCCAAGGTGAGACTTTGAGTAGCACTCGATCCCCAACCTGGAGCTCGAGTGGTTTTCTTCCCTTATCAGCATAGCTTTTCTGACGGTCACGAGCTGCCGCCATTCGCTGTCGTATCTGAGCAATTCTCTCGGTGGTATCTACCACAAGTTCTGGGCCAGTGATTTGGCTGTCACCAACTTCTGCCCAACAGAGAGGTGATCGGAATTTGCGTCCGTACAATGCCTCGAACGGAGCGGCCTGAATGCTGGTGTGGTAGCTGTTGTTATATGAGAACTCCACTAGCGGGAGGTGCTTTTCCCAGCCATTACCAAAATCGATTACACATGCCCTAAGCATGTCTTCAAGGGTTTGGATGGTGGGTTCAGATTGCCCATCCGTCTGCGGGTGATAAGCGGTTCTCATATCTAAACGTGAGCCAAAGGACTTGTGCATTGCTTGCCACAGTTCAGAAGTAAAACGTGCGTCACGATCAGAAATGATGGAGGTTGGCACTCCGTGCCTCGATACCACTTCCTTTAGGTAAATGTGTGCAAGAGTAGAAAACTTATCCGTTTCTTTGATGGCCAGAAAATGTGCAGACTTGGTCAGTCGATCTACGATCACCCAAATGGTATCATTTCCGCGTTGAGATCTGGGCAGGCCGGTCACGAAATCCATGGAAATTTGTTCCCATTTCCATTTCGGGATCTCCGGTTGTTGAAGTAGGCCTGATGGTTTCTGATATTCAGACTTGACTCTCGCACAAGTTAAGCACTTGCTGACGTAGGTTGCTATGTGGGCTTTCATGCCAGGCCACC
Source organism: Helianthus tuberosus (assembly GCA_030545235.1). Lineage (NCBI taxonomy): Eukaryota > Viridiplantae > Streptophyta > Magnoliopsida > Asterales > Asteraceae > Helianthus > Helianthus tuberosus. The sequence goes on along the minus strand of CM060414.1, from coordinate 45,507,307 downwards.
AGTATGTGGTCTTTAAGTCGTGGTACATCTTATCCGAACCAGGATGTACTGAATAACGAGACTTATGTGCTTCATCCATCACAAGCTCGCGTAAGTTGCCATAAAGTGGAACCCAAATACGCCCGGTTACATAGTAGGCGCCGTCTTCCTTTTGTTCTAGCCGCTGCCTCGATCCTCGTAGGGACTCAGCCCTGATGTTCTCTGCTTTCAATGCTTCAACCTGAGCATCGCGAATCTGAGCGGGAAGGTTAGATTGGATGGTAAGCTGTAGAGCACGTACACGCCTAGGTATGGTATCCTTTCGACTGAGGGCGTCGGCCACAACATTGGCTTTGCCCGGATGATACTTGATAGCGCATTCGTAATCATTCAAGAGTTCGACCCATCGGCGTTGTCGCATGTTTAACTCCTTTTGCTTGAAGATATGTTCGAGACTCCTGTGATCAGTGTAAATGGTACACTTGGTACCGTACAGGTAATGTCTCCATATCTTAAGCGCGAATACAACTGCTCCTAGCTCCAGATCGTGAGTAGTGTAATTTCTTTCGTGAACCTTAAGTTGGCGCGATGCGTAGGCAATAACCTTGTCACGTTACATCAATACGCAACCAAGTCCTTGGATGGAAGCGTCGCAATAAACCACGAAATCATCGGTGCCTTCGGGCAATGGGAGGATAGGCGCGCTACAAAGTCTATCCTTTAGATGTTGAAATGCGGACTCTTGTGCATCACCCCAACGATAGATGACACCCTTCTGAGTCAGTGAAGTGAGAGGTTGCGCAATCTTGGAGAAATCTTTGATAAATCTTCTGTAATATCCTGCCAAACCCAAGAATTGGCGGATTTCTGTTGGTGTGCGGGGTGCAGGCCAGTTCTTTATTGAGTCAACCTTGGATGGATCAACATGAATCCCATCCTTGTTTACCACATGGCCTAGAAAGTGGACTTCGCGAAGCCAGAAGTCACATTTTGAAAACTTGGCATACAATTGCTCTTTTCGAAGAAGTTCCAACATAAGTCGTAGATGCTGCTCGTGTTCCTCCTGACTCTTAGAATAGATCAGGATATCGTCGATGAACACAATAACGAACTTATCCAGGTAAGGCTTGCACACTCGGTTCAAGAGATCCATGAAGACCGCTGGTGCATTCGTCAGCCCGAATGGCATAACCAGGAACTCGTAATGGCCGTAACGAGTTCTGAATGCTGTTTTGGATACGTCCTCATCTCGGACCCTCAGCTGATGGTATCCCGATCTCAAATCAATCTTGGAGTAATAGCTTGATCCTTGCAACTGGTCGAACAAGTCGTCAATACGTGGAAGAGGATAACGATTCTTTACAGTCACTTTGTTAAGTTCGCGATAGTCAATACACATTCTGAAAGTACCATCTTTCTTCTTCACGAACAAGACTGGTGCTCCCCAGGGCGAAGAGCTAGGACGAATAAAACCCTTTTCCAAGAGTTCTTGTAATTGCGTGGACATTTCTTCAAGTTCTGATGGAGCTAGACGATAAGGTGCTCGAGCTATGGGCGCTGCTCCAGGAGCTAGCTCGATTTGAAATTCAACTTGGCGGTGAGGCGGAAGACCAGGTAATTCCTCAGGAAATACCTCGGGAAAATCGCGTACTATAGGAATGCCTTCAATTCTCTTCTCTTCCGTTGATGTGTCAGTGACGAGCGCTAGAATGGCAGTGTGGCCCTTTCGTAGACATTTCTGGGCCTTAAGGAAAGAGATGATGCCTTCGACAGCACCACTCTTGTCGCCACGAATCACAAGAGGGTCTTCACCAGAACAAGGAATGCGGATGATTTTCTCCTTGCAAACAATCTCCGCTTGATGATGAGATAGCCAATCCATACCAATAACAACGTCGAAACTACCCAGTGTGATAGGAATAAGATCGATAGGGAAAATCTGACCAGCTAAGACCAGGTTACAACCTTTAACTACGTGTGTGGCTTCAAGACTTTTACCATTTGCTAGTTCTACCGCGTGTTTGGTGTTCAAAAGTGTTGGGGTACGTGTAAGCATTTGACTAACATTTAGAGACACATAACTGGTATCGGAACCCGAATCAAATAAGACAGTAACAAAGAAGTCATCCAGAAGAAACTTACCCATCACAACGTTGGGATCGTTCCTTGCGTCACCCTGACCAATCACGAAAGCACGACCCCTTGCTCCATTACCATTGTTGTTACCCCCGTTGTTGCCTCCATTGTTGTTCCCGTTTCCCTGGTTGTTGTTGTTGTTCTGATTCTGGTTAAGCTGGGGACAGTTCTTCTTAAAGTGGCCTTCAGCGCCACACTGAAAGCATCCCCTGTTGCTGTTGTTGATTCTGCGGTGCTTGCTGTTGCTGCTGGCGATTCTGATTTGCAGGCCGTGAGCTCCTGCAATCCTTGGCTTCATGACCCATCTTGAGACACCTCTGACAACGTCCTTTGTTGCATTGACCACTATGGTGTCTGTTACATTTGTTGCACTTTGGGTGGTTTCCTCGATATCCACCCTGTCCTTGATTACCGGAGGATTGCTGACCCGGACTCTGGTAGTCATCAGTCCTTCGCTGCTGAGACTGACCCAAAGCAGAACCCTTACTGGAGTTTCCATCCCATTTTCGTTTGTTGTCTGTAGGTGCATCAGAAGTAGCTGTGGCACTGATACGTTTGGGTAGCCTGTTTTGCTCCACTGCCTGGTCGGTGAGACGATGAGCCAACTTGATAATTTGCTGAATGGTACCCAGGTTGGCTGAAGTTACGTGACTTTGAATCTCTGGTACAAGGCCCTTGAGGTACAGCTCAATTCGTTTGATGGGAGGGTCCACCATAGTTGGACACAGGATGGCCAGCTCGTTTGACCTCTTAGTATACGCCTCAATCTCAGACCCCGTCATCTTCATATTGTAAAATTCCACTTCTAGCTTGTGGATGTCATCCCGACTATAGTACTCCTCCTTGATCAGCTCTTTGAAACCATTCCAGGGTGTGGCATTAGCAACTGCCAGTCCTAGTAGTTGAACCTGTGCCTTCCACCAGGTTAACGCAGCTCATTCAAGTGTTCCGGTAGCATATTTCACCCTATGGTCTTCGGGGCATTCGCACATACTCAAGCTTTTCAAACCAGTGAAGAAGGCCCACTGCTCCTTCGGTGCCACTGAAAGTAGTAGGTCGGCAGTCCATGAATGTTTTGAACGTGCACACAGGAGGCTGAGCATGTTGACCTCCTGCAGGGTTGGCTGCGAGTGCCTCAACGACTCGTTTGTTGATCAAAGCCGTCAGCTGGGCTTGAGTTAGGTTCAAACGTCCACCCATGATCTTCACAACGAAATAACATAGGTGAAAAAGTGTCGCGAAAGTGCGTAAGTGTGGGACGATAGTAGAGAGTAAGCACACATGGTTCAAATAGCAATTATCACATTATCTAATGCACAGTGAGAACTATCTAACCGACAATATAACATAAATCATACCACTTATGGTGTCGAGTCTTGCACGTGGAGCGAAGCTTCGTTGTGGATCGTTGAGCACTGTACAGGTTATAGTCTGGTTTTATCAAAAAAAGCTTTTCCCTTATTAAAACCAAGTTCACTATAACCAATGGCTCTGATACCAATCTGTCACACCCCCAAAATCCACCATGCGGAGTTCCACCGCTTGGAGGCGTGACGTGACCAGGATCGAGCCACCAATCATACTGAACAACGTACTTAAGGAAATAGAGACAACCACAATACGATTGGTGACCAAAAGCTAGTTAACCAAGTTTTTAATTTAGACAGCGGAAGCATAAACGTAAAGTTCAAAACATAAGTTCGCAGTTCATAAGTTTAAAGTCCAACACATAGGTTTAATAAGTTCATAATGTTTTAAACATTAAACACTGGACATAACCGTCCGCACACCACAACGACTCCTTCCTCGTGCAAGCTCCAAATGTTTAGCGACCTGTAAGGCATGTAACAACGAGTCAACAACAAAGTTGAGTGAATTCACAGTTGGTTGTTTAGTTATAGCATTCGTTTCGTAAATCATCCGTTCGTCTTGAAAACCATGTATCGTATGAATTTGCATCGCGGTCTTTCTGACATGTTTGCGAAGATTAGTGAGGGTTTCCCATGTGTTACTAGACCACGCGTATCGACTGCTACGAAAAATATAAGAGGTGCCCTAAGTCAATGTCTATCAGCATTGACCCTTTGCCCATAGTCCATTAGTACACGCCCGTCCGACTGGCACGGTGTGAGGTTTGTTAAACCTAATAGCGCTATTAACTAATGACCCGCTTGCCATAGGCCTCGGCGATTAAGTCGATAATTGAGGGACTTAAAGTGATAGAGTTGATGGTCTTATGATCGTGTACGTAGGTTTTACGTACGTGCCCTTCAATCCGAGGACAGTAGTAAGTATGAGTGTACGTAGGTTTTACGTACGTGCCCTTCAATCCGAGGACAGTAAAAAGTAGTTTAATAGTAATGATAGTACAAGTAGTTATTCAATCCCATTCCCAACCCCTGGGAATCCCATGCCTTAGAAAGAGTGTGAACTCACCTCGGTTTGCTCGGTTAGGTTCTCAAATATAGTTAACAGTCAAGGTCGGTCAATCACGTCCTAATAAGGTACGGATAACAATCAGTTTCTCATGCATAACACGTATCCTACGTATGGTTTATTTGCACATTACTTCGTCCACATAACAGGTACACACTTTAATGATTTATGCCCATATAAACTTCCCATCCATTCCCCACTCATAAACAAACATACGATATTGCACGTAACACATAATACATGTTAGATCATTCACCGATAGCATACTCGACATTTAGACACGCAAGTCACAACTTATGTCAATTCAGCATTAATATTCAAAACCGGCTGTTTTTCGGACCTTTAAATAAAATAGTTAAATTATTCCAAAAATTCCCAAATTTTTACAGGATGTCTTAAACGTTCCATATTTTATTGTGTAAAAATATCGGGGTCCGGTTCATTACCAATATTTTATAGAAAATCGTTTACCGAACTGTGATCAGATTTGTCACATTCTGATCACAGTTTACGGAATAATTCGTCTAAAATTCCTCGTAAGTCCGTTTGTCGAAATTCCAGTTGGGGGGTCACAAATACATCAGTGACCATCTTTGATAAAAATTTCAGGGGCTGGTTCGGTTTAGATTTCAAGTTGTGACTGAAAACGTATGACCCATTTTACTGCAGTAAAAATCAGCCTTAGCTGCTGTCACGAAAATAGACTTTTAAAATAGTAACCGACCTCAGAAAAATACAATTCCAGCGCCATTTTCTTCGTTTTTCGAAAAGACACGATTTAGGCTTCAGAAATTCCGTTTTTCGATTTATTAAAGTCCGTTTATAGCCTGTTGAAGGCGGCTGAAAAAGTACATCAGCATGTTATTTTAAAGTTTAAATGTTATTAGTCGTGTTACAAGTGTCCGATTAACGGGTTTAACAAGAAAACAACTTTTAAACATCAAGTATGATTTAACCAACCCTCAAACCAACAAGATTCCGCTTCATGATTCAGACATAAGTAAATTTTTATGTAGCTTTTATGTTCATAACTCATGTTTCACATTTTCTAGTATTCTTGTAATTTAGTAATTTAAACAACAACACATCATACTACAAATCATAAATTTGAACAAGATGAACCAAGGCAAAATGAGACTTACTACTAGCCTCTAGCTAGGGATGAACTCTAGTGAAGAAATGTGATGAGAAAAGGTGAAAAACTAAGCAAGAACAATGCTCCTTTGAAACCCCTTCAAGTTGCACCTTCCATGGATGAACACTAAGCTTTGAATGGACTATGTAAATGAAGAAGATGAAGGTGTAAGGGTGATGGTGGTGTTTTCGGTTTGGGGCAGCTGAGACAGGAGGGAGAGAGAAGAGTGATGAGGGTTGAGTGTGAATCTTGAGTGTGATGATTATAAATCTTATGCACCATACTTCTTATAAGACATCTTACACATTTTGTTTACATACACAAGTAACAATCACATAAACAATTAGATTAAAATCAAGTAGAAGATAGCAAGTATGGTGATGTTGATGTGGTGGGTCCACAAGGACCGATTTTTTTCCGGTTAGGGGGGGGGGGGGGGGGTAAAGGGAAACATTTCTCAACTAAATGTAAAAGATAGTTAGTTTGCAAGCATTTGATATTTTATGTTAGATATAGGGTTTTTAGTGGGTGTTATGGCATACGGGGACCATGACTAGCCAAAAATAATTAAATAGTGTGTTTGACAAATATTTGATGTCCCGGGTAATGTCCGGTTGTTCGGTCGGACACTGTTCCGTTAAATTGTTTAATTGTTCCGTAAGGCGTCTTATTTATATATTTTTGTAACGCAATTTATTCCTAACACATAGGAAAACATACCGGACTTTTTAGTAACTTTTCTGTATACTTCTAGTATGCTAACACGCACATGTAAGTATAACACAGAAATCAGAGAGCAGTTAAATGATTCAGCACAGTCATCAAGCACTTTAATTATCATTTAATAAATTGTACGGATTACATGTAATTTTTTAGGGTTGTCACATTCTCCCCCTGTTAAGAGAATTTCGTCCCGAAATTTAGCACGTGGTTACTGAGGAAGCTGGAAATGTGTATAGTATTAATATATATTTTTTAATAAAAAAACAAGTTTTTTTAAGTGTAACTCACTACGTGTATAACTTTTGTTGTTTACCATATACACGGTGATAATATATGATCATGTCTAGAATAATTTTATGGTTACGAAAACGAAGGTGTTGTTATCTAACAACGCAATTATCCAGGCATAGACACATATCAACGTATAACAACACAGTTATATGTGCAATTATCTAGACCTTACAACACCATGTACATTAAGATCTATAAATGTCAAAGATATGCAAACATCGAAGATTTGTTACCTTACCTCACGAAGATCTACAATCATCGAAGATTTGAAGCCTCGACCCTCGAAGTTGAAGTCGAAGATCTGTAAACGTCGAAGATCTACAAACATTGAAGATTTGTAAACCTACGACCCCACTAACTTACACCTCAACATTTTGTATACGTATATTATTCTTTATTGTATATGTTATCTGTGATTATTTGTGCGTCATGTAATATTGTAGTGGTGATTCATTTAAAGTAGATTCAGTTCAGTTAATAGGATCTCTAGTTACTAATTCATTTGCTAGATTAAACTAGTTATACGATGCAAACCTTTGACCCCACTAACTGATCTGTATGGCTGATGAGTTTTCTTTATATATAAACCATCGTAGATTTGTTTCCAATCTTGTTTGTTCCATGGGTTCGTTCTATTTTGGTTTGTTGAACATGGTTTATTGCTTACGGCTTTGTTTTGAATTTATTATAGATTATTTTAAATGGATATCCTATCCACAATGCAAACAACTCCGATTAGGAGCTAGTGTCTGGAAATGAGGTGATTTCTAAGGCCAAAGAAAAGAAGAAGCAAAAAAAAAAAAAAAAAAAAAAAAACGATGGAAAACACCAGTTGTACCCAATAGTATTGTAAGTGAATCTCAATCTACACGTGTAAGCATAAAAAGATATGGTTGGTGGGATCATTTTGTTGAGAGTGATGTCATTGATAAGTCTGAGTGTATATATTGTCATAAATTAATTAGTTGTGCATCAAAAGGTGGGATGCCCCCTTTGAAAAACCACATTAGCACTTGCAAACAATTTCCTGCATTTATTGATAAAAACAAAAGTTACTTGATCTTGAGTCATTAGTGATGATGGTTTTATTGAAACAAGGACAATACCTAAGTTATGGGAGTTTAACCAATAAGTAATTAGGAAAGCCTTAGCAAAAATGATGATTGTTGATGAATCATTGTTTTCTTTTGTGGACCAGGAGGGTTTTCGTGAATTATGTAAGACTATTAATGCCCATTTTTGTTGTACCTTTACGTTTAACTGCTACAAGAGATTGCTATAGTTATTTTATTGAGTAGATGATTATTGAATATATTTAAAAGGATGTCCTCTAGAATATCTTTAACCATAGACACTTGGACTCAGGTCAAAATTTATTCTATAAGTGTCTAACTGCGCATCTTATAGATGATGATTGGCGTTTACATAAGAGAATTATAAATTTGTCTTTACGTTGGTCATTCAAGTGTCCTAATAAGGAAAGCACTTGAAAGTGACGGTTGATAATGCTAGCTCTAACGATTAGCTACTAAGCACTTGCAAAGTTAGGACATAAATTAACACCTTTGAAGATCATCTCATTCCTACCATACCATATCCTCCACACCATCATTAAGAACACTGCGTAGGACCGTCTTCTTCTTCTTCTTCAGGGAAACATTTAAATGGGGGCAATATTGTAACAAATTACTTAACGTAACAAAGTTAGGCGGAATCGGGACTTTGACCCACGCGCATACTTGCCACCAATTGGATCTAGCAACCACACATGCGACCAACAAATGCTCTGCTGAAACCGAATGGATGACACAAGTCGGGCACAAAGCATCACCAAAGGCAAATCCTCTCACTGCTAAGGATTTTGCAGTTGAAATCATGTTTATAATCATTCGCTACACAAAACAGTTGACCTTATGAATTGCAATGGAGCTCCATATATATTGATTATTCTGCATGGATGGGTAACTCTTTTATGCAACGTCCTTCACATGCATAACCATGAAATCCACCCGACTCCATGTTGTGTTCCAAAGCCACACATTCGACCCACCTTTAATAATCTGATTCAAAATCTCCGAAAGAATGGAAACTTTCGATTTTCCTTATTAGTTGAGGACAACCATTTTTATTTATAATCCTATACCACCCTGTTGTCCAAAACATTATAACAATCACTAACCTTTACACCTTTTGTCTTTACTAATGAATAGAGTAAAATAAATATGCCTTTAAGTTAATCCTCAAAGCACCATGATTCTTTCCAAAATTGGACAACGACCTCTACCCTAATTGAGCAAATGAACTTAGATTGAATATCAATACCACATTTAGCACTTCAATACCACATTTAGCAAAGCGCTGATTAACTGACCCTATAACCTTCCACACCCTAGGAATATATTTTCTACAGGGTACACAATTATGATTTCTATCTACCACCATGGACTGAGGTCTCCACCCTAGCCCACAATTATTCTTTAGACGACTTGGACCTCCACCACCATTTGGCAATAATGAGACCCAAGTTTATTTCTCTAATCCATCTTACGCCCGAGTCGCCACATTTCTTAGGTTTTAGAATTTTCCCTCGTGCCAACCACTTAATTTTTCTGATGTTCAACGCTCCACCCCATAGGAAATGTCTACGGATACCCTATAGAGTTTTAATTACCGCTACCAGAGCTTTAAATAACGAAAGAGTGGAAATTGGAAGAGACCCCCAACCACTTTAATTAACATTATTTGTCCGACGAAGGATAGGTTCCTCACTCTCCAAGACGATAAGTGAAAGTTGAACTTATTAATTATAACTAGAATTACGACCCGCTGCAATGCGGCGGGGGTTCTTTGCTTATAACTAAGTCGATTTAGGACTCGCACGTTATGTTGAACATGTCAAACGGGAAAAAAATAGACGATGTAAAAACGTTAAACCAAAGACGCACGTTGCGCTGTGTTAAGTCACAAAATTTAGAACGAAGCAAAAAGTGAAAAATTTGCGGAAAATGAAAACTATAAAGGACCGAAGTTGAAAATAAAAAAATGTTGTGAGGATAGATTGCAAAACATAAAAAGTTTTGGGTTAAAAGTAAAAAAATAAATAGTTTTGTGTTAAAGGTAATTTATGAAATACTTTTGGGTGAAAAGTAAAAAAAAATCATTTTTTTAAAAAACCCCCAAAGCCAAAGTTACAACAACCATATGCATAACAATTTTTTCTTTGAAAACCCCCTAAAGCCAAGATTACAATACATATATGCATAAACATGTTGCTTCTTTATAGTGTTTTAATAATTAATTTTCCAATTCCCTACCCTATTTACGGTGAACGAAATGGAACCCTCCTCTTTTAAAATTAAGGTGATTAGCCAAATCACTCACAATCCCACCTTCTACCCCCACCCCCATCCCGAACACCAGATTTTAGTTAAGTTTACCCTCAGACCAAATGTCAAGTTAAAAGACCTCAATATTTGATTAAGGTTTTTAATGTTTTTCTCCGACTATTCGCCGTTAAAAAGTGCATCGTTGGCATAAAAATATGTTAGTGCATTATGTGTCTATCGCCTTCGTCAATCCGAGCCGTAGCGAGAAACAGAAGAAAACGAGTCGTTATTTTAGTGATAGCTAGATAAAAAGGCAAGGTGGCATAATTGTAATAATGAGAAATCTCATTAAAAGCCTTGGACTATAAATAGGAGATTATGTTATAGATTAGGGACTTTTGCTACATTTGTCATTTGGAGCTCTATAGATCTAGAGAGAGAATCTAGAGAGAGAAAGTACTCCACGTGATTCACAGTTCTTGTACGTTATCAGATTTTATAATGGAATCACGATTATATTACATCATGTGTGTTTAGGTCGCGTTCGTGTACGGATTCTGCACGTTTCATGTTCGTTTCGCAATCGTTTCGGAGTCAAAACCGGTCCTACAAGTGGTATCAGAGCAGGAGCTCGATTGCACTGATCTATCACACATTTACGCGCAGAATATTATCAGATTCAGATCCGAATTTCATCTACTTCTTCATCTTTTTCATATTTTCACGTTTTACACTGATTTTCGTCAAATTGAATGGGTTTTTACGGTTCGAATCAGTTGATTTTTTGATATGTTGTGATAAAACACTTGATTTACAATCCTACCAAGTTTCAGATCCTAATTCCTAGCCGTTTAGGAGATATTCGAGTTTTTAGGTCCGTTTTAGTTTGAATCAGCGAGCTGACCGTTTGAAAGCAGCCTTCCTGTTTGAAAATGACACTTCCCGTTTGAAAATGACACCTTCCCATTTGAAAATGACACTTCCTGTTTGAAACTGACACTACCGTTTGAAGGTGTGACAGTTTGAGAGTGTGACAGTTTGAGGGTGTGAAAGTTTGAGGGTGTGACCGTTTGAAGGTGTGACAGTTTGAGGGGTGACCGTTTGAAACACGATTCCAGTTTGAAAGAGTCCTGTCAGTTTGAGGAGTGTTGTCCGTTTGAAGTGGTTACAGTTTGAAAGTGTTCTTGTGATTGTTCAGTTGTCGGCACATGTGAATTGTCGATATAGTGTCTCGGTTCAATCAAATTAAAAGAAGGAGTCAAGTTTGCATGTGATATTAATAGAAGATTGTCAGACCCACCGATTGAAAATCCCAATTGTAATTAGGTTATGTAAAGGTCCAATTAAAATTGTTTGACTAAAGTTTGTTGGCTATAAATGTGTTGCATGTGAAAATTTGTCGGTTCAGAAGATTGTCATCGAAACAATTTGGCATGTGAATTCAGAATTTTGGCTCAATCACGTTTGGTTGTTAATAAAGTCAAGTGAAACCCACTAGTTGAACGGTCCAATCATTGAAGGGGATTGCATGTGAAGCACTCATCATTGTTGTTGACCATTTGTGAGATCATTTAATTGGATTAGTCATAAATTGGTTAGTGTACAAGTGAAAGTGTTGAAGTCAAAGAATTGTCAGCACAGTTAACAGTGCATGTGATAAACAATATTGTCGGTTTAGTCTATTAAGAGGTGTCAGCTCATTAGACTTTGCATGTGAAGTTTTGGCCCAAGATTCAATATATGCCGCCCATGTGCTGATTGTGTTGTTCAAAAGATTTGAGGTCTAATAATATTACATTGAACAAAGTTGTGCATGTGATTGTTGTCGACAACATTTAATCCGATCCAAGTGAACTTCATTGTTTGCGGCCCAAAAGTGTATTACATCAGTTTCAGTCTAAGTCCGTATCTCGTGGCCCACTTGTTCTGGTCTATTCATTCAGAAATTATACCGGAATATATTGAAACGAGTCCGCGAGTCTTCGACACGAGTCCTAGATCAATTCCACCCTCACACTTTTACATATTCAGTTCATTTTTAAACTGATCGTTTGATTGTTTTGATTCAAGGTGTTTGAAGATATCAAGCAACGGTGAAGAATTCTACAACACATTCTACAACGCGTTCACTTCTGAATCAACAGATAGAAGATCCGAGATGAGAGAATATTCAAGAGAGATTTCGAAGAATTTGAAATTTGAGAACATGTATGGAAGCCAACAGAAGCCACCAAAGTGGAAGATTATCACTGGTGGAAAAACAGATTTGAGGGTTGGGTAAAAGCTTTCGCTCCTGAAAGCTGGTTAAAAATGACAGATGGATACACTGAACCAGTAAAAGAGGGAGGAGAGTTAATAGATCCAAAAGATTTCTCAGACATAGATGTAAAAAATGTTGTGGCTGAATATAAGATGATCACATTAATCAAACAGTCAGTGAGAGAGGATATTATCTCGTTACTTGAACAAGAGAAAACTTCAAAGAGTTTGTGGGAAGCGTTAGGGAAAAAGTGTGTAGGAAGTAATGAAATTGTTAAAAACAAAAAGAAATTGTTGCGTAAAGAGTTTGATTTATTCAACTGTATGAAAAATGAGTCTGTTTGTAAAATGATTGAGAGATTCGGATATCTGAAAATGGAGCTGATCAGACATGAAATTTTACCTTCTGAAGAAGAACTGGTGGATAAATTGTTTGATTCATTGCCAAATGATCAAGAGTGGCAATACTTCGCTCTAATGTTGAAAAACACAATCAAGCCTGAAGATTTAAAAGTGGATTTGCTGATTGAAAGGCTTGAAAGCCATGAGCTGGAGATAAAGAGATCTAAAGTCAACAATCCGGCTTATCAGCAGAATGTAGAGCTTTACTACAGAGGAAATGTACCGCAGGCTGGGTCTCCAAGAACAGCGTTTTCTGCAGAAAGCTCAAATTCAGTGAACAATGAAAGTCTTCACAGTGGTTTTCACAGTGGATCTTCTTCAAACACTTCAAGTCAATCTGCTTCCAAGAATTTGTTTCAGTGTAATATAGCAGTAGATCTGAAGAATGGGCAGAATTTCAGTGAAGAATCGGCAAAACAACAGATGGTTTTCTTGGCATCTGTACTTGAATCGTATGAAAGCCTCGTTGCAGGGAAGATTGGTAATACCAACTTGACGAAAGAAGATTATGACCAATTAGACCCCGAGGAGATGGAACGAATGGATATAAGATGGTGCATGGCCAGTGCGGTTCGTCGGGCACAGCGGTTCATGGAGATCACGGGGAGAAAGTCAATTGGTGGACCATCTACCAAACTGGGATTTGATAAATCTAAGGTGACATGTTTCAAATGCAAACAAAGAGGTCATTTCAAGCGTGAGTGCAGAAATGCGTATGCTAATGATGAATCTGCAAACCCATTCAACGTAGATTATTACAAGAAAGCGATTTACCATCAGAACAAGTATGAGTCACCAAGATTGAAACAGCCTGAAGAAAAATCAAGGGCTCTTGCAGTTATATATGATGATGAAGGTTACGACTGGAGTCAGGTTTGCCCTGAAGAAGATGCTGTTGGGTATGCATTTGTGGCTGATGCTGATCCTGATAGATATTGGAAAGCAGACTATACAAGATGGGAAATTGGAAAATTAAATGAACCATTCAAAGAAGCCCAGAGAGCAAAAAGATGGAATGAAGAGTTGGAATGTTACATGGATCCATGGGGTAATCCAGTTGTTGACCCATCAAAAGTGGATTTCGAAGCTGTAACAAATTTGGTTCCAAGGCAGGCTACTTTCAACACACGAAGGTTATCTGATAAAACATATTTTCCTGATTTGGAGAAGAAGATAAGAGAGGTTTGTGAAGAAAGTCTACCGAAGGTGGTAGAAATGAAGAAGAGAAAAGAAGAAGAATTGAAGAAGATGATTGAAGAAGTGAAGACTGTTGCAAAGCTTGCTGGAGAGGAACAGAGAGCTGAAGAAGGACAGAAGAATGAAGAAGCTCAGAAAGAAGAAATGGAGGAAGTTCAGAAAGTTGAGTCAGAAGAACCGGTGCTGAATGAGACTGAGGTTAGAAAATCTTCTGATTTATCGAATGTTGAATTGGTTGATGAAAAAGAAAACAAGTGCAGGAATTGCATAGAAATGTGCAAAGCCTGTACTGAAAAAGATGACATCATAAAAACAAAAGACATTGACATAGTTAAACTTGAAAATGGTTTCACAACAAAATGTAAAGATATGATTGAAAAAGAAGAAATTTTGAAACTAAAAATTGAAAAATTGACACAGAAATGTCAAGGTCTTGAAAAGGATAATGATGTTTATAGACAACTGTGTTCAGCAAAATGTGTCGATTGTGTTGAAAAAGAATCTAAATTTCAAGATTTACAAAAACAGTATGATTCTTTAAAGTGGTCGAGTCAGAGAGTACAAGAAGCTTATGATACTTTGAAGAGCCAAGTCAAAAGTTTTGATCAAAGATTGTCAGAAACCTTAGTTACTAAAGAAATGTATGAAAGAAAGTTTAAAGAAAAGCAAATTGAATTAAACAAATGTGTTGATGAAATTGCAAATCTTAAACAAGTCTTGGCTGAAAAAGAAAAGGTTGTTACAAAACTTCAAAGTTATCATAACTCTTCGTACATTCTCGAACGCATTTTCAACATCACACCAGATGACAAAGATACTGAAAATTGCAAAAAGGGTATTGGTTCAGAGTTTCATCAGGTACCACCACCATTGAGAAACAATTATACTTTTTATGATGAGGAAAAGGTGGCAAAGGGTTTGAACATAGCTGACCAGTTACCTGAAAGTATCGATGTGACTTACTCCAAATCTGATGATGCTAATGATTCAGAGGTGGTAAGTAAGGTTGTTGAAAGTGTTTTGAAAGATGAGTCTACAAAAGGTAAGTCTGAATCACAGGATGAAGATGAAGGAAATCTTTATGATGGTTATCTGAAAAACACAAAATCCGAGAAAAATTTGAATGATGATTCAAAAGGATTGGTTTATACCATGATTGGATCGGACAAATTATTCTTAGATGTTGTATTCCCGATTCAGAACGTGATTTCAGAGAAGGTCGATAAAGTTTTCAAAATGGTTGAGATTGAGAAGTCTGAGATTCCAAAGTTTGCTGGTAAAGGTCATAAATCTTTTTATAACAAACCTGGTTTTAAGAAGAAAAACATGAAGGCTGGTTTGGGTTATAAAAAGAAACGAAATTGGAATCAAAGTAAAAAACAAAATTTGCAACAAAAGATGAATTTTGTTCAAGGGAAAAGCTTGAAAGAAGAGGAAAAACTCAAATTTGGACAACAGTCTAATGAACAGTTTGATGCTCTGAAAAAGAAACAACAACAGGCCAAGGATGTTTCAAAGAAAGTGTGTTTTAAATGTGATCAAATTGGACATGTTGCACGAAAGTGTCCAAATCCAAAGCCTGTTGATGTTGAAAAACAGAAATCTGAGGATGTGAAACCGAGGTCAACCAGATTTGATTCGAAACAAACTTGGAGGTACAATACAAACAAGTTTGCTTCAAATCAAAATTGGAAATCAATCCCGAACAGGTTTGATTCAAGACAGACCTGGAATTCTCACACACCCAGATTCAGAACAACACAGAGTTGGAGAACATCTGTTGATATGACAAAACCTCAAGAGTTTTGGAAACCTAAAAATGTTGTTCAAGATCAAAAAGTTCAAAAAGAGACAAATTTTTACAAAAGAGGTACTCCGAAAGGTCAAATGTGGAGTGCTAAGAAACAAGTGATGTTGGTAAAAGATGAAAAAGTTGAAGTCAAAATTGAAAATGTTTTAAGTGATAAAGAGTTTCCGAAATTAAATGAACATTATTGTGTTGACATGCCTAAGGTCCAACAGACCTGGGCTAAATTGTTCAAATGATTGATATAGTTTGAATGTGCAGGTGCTCAACGAAGCTGAAGATTGTGAGAATGGTAGTTGGAGCAACCTAGCACAGGAAGAGGTTGCAGGACCCTGGTTTGGTTGAACAGGGAGTTTAGTTTGAGTGTTGTTTGTACATAAATAAATAATATTTTCAAAATCCTAAAAATTGAAAAATTTAAAACCAAAAATATGTTTTTTAGTTTGTTAAAATTTGAAAAACCAAAAATATGTTTGTTTTTAATTTTGTTGAATAAATGTTGATTGAATACGCCGAAACCCTCACGGCTGAACAAACATGATTACTTTCATCAGATTGAAAAACGGTTTTCAAATTGTAAAATATCAATGTGTTGTAAATCATGGGGGTATGTTATTTTTTCTGCAAATCAGTGCATGAGAAGCAGAAAATGGATGGCGAGACAAAGCTATCAGTGTTGGTTGTCAAATTTTCTTTAAATGGTTTTGCATTTTAGGGGGAGAAATATTGTTAGAAAATCCAAAAACATTTGAAAATTTGAAAAAGTTAAAAACATGATAAAATTGAAAATTGAGTTTTTGCGTAAAAAGAGGAAATGATAGTACATCAGTAGACAGTTACAGTATACTAAAGAAATGGAAAGATTATATAGCGTTAAACAGTCTCACTGATGATATGTCGATAGGTTTTTATACACTTAGTAAACTTTTTCGGGATATAAACCTAAATTCAAACACTTGCTTATTTCGTGGGGAACACTACTTGGATATATAGGTAACCCCTGAAATCTCGTTTGAAAGATTCCTTTTTCTGATATACTAGGTTTTTATACTCAGTGATATCTGGGGTATTATTCCGGGACTTCTGCTGAATGGAAGTTCTGACCTAGTCCTCGAATAATACTTTTCACAAATGCTTGAAACATAGCATCACCCTCAGCATATATGATAAGACAATAAAATTGCTTAGCAATGCTGTTGTAAAAAAGATCCTCTAAAGGGGACACACCCAAGTTGAGTCATGATCTCTCTGCTGAACGGTAGTTCTGACCTGAGCTCTCATGATTCTTCATAATTTATTAACCCCTTACAGATATCATTTGTGTTATACTTACCTGTAAGACTGAATATTGGGATCTGGATACGAGAGTATATTCAAGAGGTGGGACACATGAATGGGTTTAAGTTCTTAATACACCTAATTCGTATCCTGAATCAGTTGAAGTTTGTATGAAAATTTAAGTGGACAAGTATATCGACAATCTAAGTGAATTGTTTAATTCTTAATGTGTAATTAAGCTCAACGGTACTTGTGACTTGTCATAAACTGATATGATCCTTTGACGCATACTCAAAACAAAAATATTATCTGTAAATATGTTTGTACATATTTCTTTACTGCTTTATGTTTTCAGAAAATACAAAAAGATTTTGATTTCTGCTTTATTTTCGACAACCGATGTCTGAGTGCTGAGTTTCAAAATCTAAGTAAGCTGATTGTGTTTCTGAAAATAAAACAAGTTCATTAATTTGAAACTTGACGTTTTAAAGTCAAAAATCAAAAACAGTTTGTGATATCTCCAAGGTCATTAAGTTGGACTTGGATGATTAACTGTGGGGGATTTGGATGCTTATATTGTTATAGAGTTAGTTTCCGATACGATTCGATGAAACTACCAAATTCATGAGAAGTAATTTTGAGAAGATTGAATTGTCAGATTACGATATCTGGAAGATTAAAATGTTGTTACTTATAGTTGTATGAGTGATTGCAGGAAAAGTCCAGACTACGATCCCAGAAGCTGAGTCTAAGGGGGAGTCTGAAGACGAGCTCAAAGCAAGGAGGAGCTTGTACCCGGAAAGCCAGGTGTCGATCCCAAAAGCACGGAAGTTTGACGAAAGGGGGAGCCTGAAGAAAAGGAGTTTGAAGGAAAGAAAGAGCAACTGAGTCTGAAAACAGATCCATGGGGTTTCTGTTTGTGAAAGAGAAAAGACAAGACGCTACGAGATTGACCGCGGCAATATCCAAGGGGGAGTCTGTTAGTGCATTATGTGTCTATCGCCTTCGTCAATCCGAGCCGTAGCGAGAAACAGAAGAAAACGAGTCGTTATTTTAGTGATAGCTAGATAAAAAGGCAATGTGGCATAATTGTAATAATGAGAAATCTCATTAAAAGCCTTGGACTATAAATAGGAGATTATGTCATAGATTAGGGACTTTTGCTACATTTGTCATTTGGAGCTCTATAGATCTAGAGAGAGAATATAGAGAGAGAAAGTACTCCACGTGATTCACGGTTCTTGTACGTTATCAGATTTTATAATAGAATCACGATTATATTACATCATGTGTGTTTAGGTCGCGTTCGTGTACGGATTCCGCACGTTTCACGTTCGTTTCGCAATCGTTTCGGAGTCAAAACCGGTCCTACAAAATAAGTGAGACATAGTCAGACCTTTGTTCGAAAGTTTTATGCCTCTAAAGGTTCCCGCCTCACCGCTCTAGTCACATCACGTGGATAGCTTCCATAAGAATAGTGATTAAAAATGTGGAAAAAGGATCCCCTTGTCGAAGCCCCCGTTTTAGTTAAAACTCTTCCATAGGAGTTCCGCTTATCAATACCGAACCTTTCCCTATAAACAAGATTCACACGATCCAATTTCTCCAATGAGATTTTCATGATATTTACTAAAAACTTCCACAAGAGACAATCATAGGCTTTTCAAAATCTACCTTAAACAACATAACCTCCTTTACCAATTTGGCCCATGAGTACACCTTATCTCCAATTAAATTCCCGCTTGAAACAAAAACCGATTGTTTTGGAGAGATATCACCTTTTCGAGGACCTTTTTTCAGCCGATCTGTTAAAATCTTAAAAAATTACAATTATTTGGTAAAAAACAAAAAAAAAAATCCGACCTGCCGGTTTCGAACCAGCGACCTAAGGATATCTAACGGTTAACCCACTACAGTCCTCCGCTCTACCAACTGAGCTAAGGTCGGTTGTTATTTCCACTCACAGATAAAATATATATATAACATAAAGTCTACACGAACATGGGCTTGTAGGGCTTTTGCTAGGTGGGTTTAGAACGACTATAGCTATAGCTAGTAGTATATTCGTCTCCTTCTCTTTCAAAAACCTCATCTTTCTAGCACCTTCTCCGCCCTCAACCACCGCATCTCCGTCGTCCCTTTCATCTCTGCTTATTGTTCCGTACCTTCAATTTCAGGTTTGTATATCGAATTCCATTTAATTTCCATGTTTATTGTAATTCGTTATCGGTTTTTACTGTTTTGCTTGTGTTTGTTACCGTTCATTTCTGTCTCTAAAACCCTAGCCCTACGTTTAGATGTTTATAAAAAGGTTAATTTTATCATTAATTGAAGAGGTAACAGGGAAACAAGTTTTCTAGATTGAAATTATACAGGTTAATACATCCTAATTGAGTGATATGATTTTGGTTTTTTAATTTGTTATGAATAATAAAAATAATAATTATATTAATAATGATGATAATAGGTGTATTAGTTTGATTATGTTTGTTATGGTTTGTTGTTTTGTAGAGACTATATTGAATGGCAGTCTTACCTTGTGCGGGTACGTCGGTTGCGCTATGTGGAGTTCAGCCTCAGTCGATGTTGAGTGTTTCTTTTGCTAGCAAGTCGTTTGCTCGTTTTCCTTGGTGAGTGTTGTCTCGGTTGTTTGATGCTAAATCTTTGTGTTTATCTGACTATGGACACTTTTGAACCAATTATGTTATGTACTCTGAAGTTATTCGTATATTGGCTTTGATTAATTCGATATTCGGAAGTCATTCAGACTCCTTTAATGAGTTTTGTTCGGCTTGGCTGTGTTTTCTGCAGACCCCTTTTATGAGTTTAGGTGTACATGTTTGGTGGTGTTTTCGTCTTTTGGGAAGGTTGAGTTGGTATTATGATATGCCCACTTTGCCTAACTCTTAAAATAATTGATGGGCGTGAAATGTTTATTAGAAAGTTTTGACTAAGATTTCTGTAGGCCATAAATAGTATGCGGTCTATTTTTGGTTGTTGGCATGCGTGTTCTTGTATAATTATTTTCAAGTCTTACTATGCTTGACCTTCGGAAATGGTTAAAAACTTTTGGGAAGTCATTTGATGGGGTTGGGAATACCGTTATGAGTGCTTTGTTCCTGTTATAGCTACTTGGATTAATGGAATAGTTAGTCATTCATTTGCTTTGTTTGATGGTGGTCACATGATTCATGCATTAAAAATAAGAGATCAAGAATTAGTGTTAGTCATTCATCTGGTTGTTATGCATTAATCTGAAATTTTTATTTATGTTATGTTTTTGTGTTTAAAATATGGTTAGATGAGAATATGTTGCAAACTATTGAACACTTTTAGGACATATTTAATGTCAATTGAAAATTAGCTCAAAATGTGCTAGTGTGATACGTTGATATGGTTTGTAAGTGGTAATCGGAAATATGAAATTGTACGATTTGATGCAAAGGTGTCATTTTTTGGAAATTTGGATAATAATTATGTTTTTATCTCAAAAATGTGCTAGTGTGATACGTCCTAGAGGATTTGCATCATCATGTTCAAGCTTCTTCTCACAACAATCCTTTTACACACTATATCATATGAGGTCTTCGAGTGGTAATTTTCATCACCGCAGAGGTAGCAGACTCATTGTTAGAGCTGAATCGGTAAGTTTGCTGTTAAGATATATATCATTTTTACTCTCATAATAACGATGATATTTCACTTCTATGTTTTGTAAAACAATTCCGTTTTTGTCTGTATTGTAATATGTAATTACGTTTCATCTTGTACCCAGGATTTCTATTCGATACTTGGGGTGTCAAAGAATGCCAGCAAATCAGAGATTAAGAGTGGTTAGTGAAATATACAAGTCCATGATAGTTTATTAGAGATTCTTGAAGTTACTATCTGTTCTGATATTATTATGCGGTACTGGATGGATTATTTTTATTTACATTGGGCATTCGATACTGACACTATGTTCTTTTAGTTGTGAGTGGCTGTATTGACCTCTAAACTTGTTAAAGCTGATAACGTAGTGTGTTTGCAATTAAAGCAAACAATCAACTTCTATATAACAAAATACTTATGTACTTGAATGTTGGTTCATAACTCTGCTCGTTACAAGAAGTTCTAATTTTTGTTTCTATGTTCAGCTTATAGGAAACTTGCAAGGAGTTATCATCCTGACGTGAACAAGTAAGTTTTTAGCTGCTGTTCCATTTTTCACAAAGCACATGTACGATCAGTTCAACACACAATGCCTGTGTTCTTTATATGTCTAATTTAATTGTTGATAAGATCAAACAGAGTTGACTCTTTTTATCTAACATCCACCCTCTGAATCTTGGGTTGGACACCAAAAAACTTTTTATAGGTGGTCGGTTTAGATCTCGGTACTTAAACTTTCAGATCTTTCATTTAATAATTTAGTTTAACTAGTAAGGTTAAAAATAATTCTGTACTAGAGAGTTACGCTGATCAAACAGTGATACATGTCTAATTCGTTGGGCAACCGACTACTGAACAAATAAGGGCTCAGTTATTTTTGAATCTGGTTGCAATAGAATCGTTGAAACATTCAAGATGCTTATGTCTAGTTGAAAACTGTATCTCGTACGTTTTGGCATCTTTTCATTTGTTTTATATTGGTAAAATATATTTCTGGATTAATACCTGTTCCAGGAGATGATGAATGATGTGTAACATACTCTGACAAGATTATTACATCTACTCTTCAATTAATCAGTTATAGCCATCCAGATTATTAGCTTCATTAATTCATAGATATGGATAATTACAAGCCATGCTAAAAATCTAAAACTTAATTAAATAAAAGCATCATCTTTCATCAGTGTTCATTTCATCATTGCAAGTTTAACTACTACTCATAATCAAAGTGAAAGACAGAATTTGAGTACAAAGAAAACAGCTTGAAACAAATACATAACCAATAAAGGAAACCAAAACGTTATAATAAATAAATTTTTTCTCATGTATAAATGTATTAATATGTCTTTGCAGAGAACCAGGAGCTGAACAAAAGTTCAAGGACATTAGCAATGCTTATGAGGTAACATCTTTGCTCACCATATAAGATAGCATGAGATGGCGATTTATGATGTGTTGATTTGGGTTTTGTTATATTTTAACTGTTCAAATGGGTAAAAACCGTAAAATCGTAAAAAAAACTATAATGAAACGAGTTGAACATTCTACTATTGATGCATAAAACCCCCTAAATAAATAAATTATATTATATGAAATGCTATCGAGCCGGGGGTCTCACTGGAAGCAGCCTCTCTATTTCTACGGGATAGAGGATTAGAGGTAAGGTTGTCTACATCTTACCCTCCTCAGACCCTACCTTAGCTTTGCTATTGGTGGAATTTACTGAGTATGATGATGATGATGATGATGATATTATATGAAATACTAGATTATAATTGGAATAATGTAGTATTTTAATCATAATTGCCCAAATTTTTAAATATTTAAAATTTCAGGAAAAGAAGTGTTCTGGCATATTGACTTGTTACGCTAATGCAGGTTTTATCAGATGATGAAAAACGATCCATATATGACCGATACGGTGAGGCTGGGCTTAAAGGTGCTGGCATGGGGGGCCAAGGGGTAAGTTCTATCTGCCAAAAATACTTATTATACCAACATTCTTATTAGTTTAAATTTTTTAAATCTGCCACTTGGCACATTCCAATTGCTTTACACAGGATTTCAGCAGCCCATTCGACATCTTCGAGTCATTATTCGATATGGGCGGCATGGGAGGCCGAGGCTCACGTAACATGGCAACAGAAGGCGAAGACCAGGGTTACAATCTTGTCTTAAACTTCAAAGAAGCCGTGTTCGGCGCCGAAAAAGAGATCGAAATAACCAAACTTGACACCTGTAAAACTTGTGACGGGTCCGGTGCCAAGCCCGGGACCACCTCGTCTAGATGCACCGCATGTGGCGGTCAAGGTCAAGTCATCTCATCAGCCAGAACTCCGTTAGGCGTGTTTCAGCAAGTATCCACATGCCCTTCGTGTGACGGAAGTGGAGAAATTTCCACCCCGTGTGATACATGTAAAGGAGACGGGCGTGTAAGAAAGTCAAAGAAAGTCAGCCTTAAAGTCCCGGCCGGGGTAGACTCGGGCAGCCGTTTAAGAGTCCGGTCAGAGGGTAATGCCGGAAGGAGAGGCGGGCCCCCCGGTGACCTTTTTGTAATGATTGACGTGCTTCCGGATCCTGTGTTGAAACGCGACGACACAAATATTCTTTATACTTGTAAAATCTCGTATCTTGATGCTATATTGGGGACAACAGTGAAGGTGCCGACTGTGGACGGAACAGTTGATTTGAAAATCCCGAGTGGGACCCAGCCGGGTACGACTTTAGTGATGGCGAAGAAGGGGGTCCCGCTTCTTAACAAGAGCAACAAGAGGGGTGATCAGCTGGTGAGAGTGCAAGTAGAGATACCGAAACGCGTAAGTGGTGAAGAAAAGAAGCTAATCGAAGAATTGTCGAATCTTAAAAAGGGTAAAGTTGCAAGTGGCGCTAGATAATGTGTTTTGCTTCAAACTGATTATTTATAAATGCTTGATCATGGATTCTGAGTGGTGCCTATATATTAATTTACTAAATTAGTGAGGAAAATAGACATTTTTAGCAGAATTTTTGGCATTGGATTATGATTATGTTGATTATAAGTGATATTTTACGAATGCAGTTTTTGTAATGGGTCAAAACGGGCCAATTTTTACTCGAATGTGAAATTTATCAATACCTAAAACCCTACACCAGAGTTTAGGATTCTTCTAATTTAGGGTTTTGATTATTTGTTGCAACTAAGCCTGGCAGTCAGAATGGGTCGCTTAAAAAGAGAGTCCATTTTGGATCGGCTTAAAATGAGTTATGATCTCTACTATAAAAACACAAATCTAAACTTCGAAATGAACATTCATGTGCAACTAGGAATACTTCATTTTAACTTAAGTCTGGAAAAACAGGCAGTCAGATGATGGGTGAAACTAGAGGTGCACAAAAAAACTGCTTTGGGACCGAAACTACCCGACCCGAACCAGTTCTGGTTACAAACTGGCACCTTCCAAACCGGTTCAGTTTGAGATCCAAACCGTAGGTTTCAAACCGGTCCCCCATCTTCGTTCCTCACCCCGAATAGAACCGGTTTGACCAATCCCCCCCCCCCCCCCCCCCCAAAAAAAAAAAAAAAAAAAAAAAAAAAAACAGTTTTTAACCAGATCTAACCGCTTGAAATTTTAGCAGTAAGAAAACGACTAAATAGCCATTAACCAGCCTTTTCGGACCGTTTTTCTTAACCGAAAATCACCATTTGGCCCCCTAAGTTGGTATAATTAGGTTTTTGATGCATTGGGTTGATCACAACACTTGAAAACACACACACACTTAAAAACGCAATCCCAAAAAAACCGGTTTGGAACCAATCCCAAAAAAACCGGTTTGGAACCAGATCTAACCGCTTGAAATTCTAGCCGTAAGAAAACGACTATATAGCAAATAACTAGCCTTTTTGGACCGTTTTTCTTAACCGAAAATCACCATTTCGCCCCCCAAGTATAATTAGGTTTTTGATGCATTGGGTTGATCACAACACTTGAAAACACAAACACACACTTAAAAACACAAAAGAAAGAAAAACATATAAATTCGCTTTCTTATTCATTTATTAGCTATGGCTTAACAAAGTGCTTAATCACAAGCATCCGTTGGTGTCAGTTCTTCAAACAAGCGAACCGTTGTAAGCCTTTTACAAACGACTCTAACCCCGAAATTTGGGGGCAAGATAATAGGTGGTTCGATCTAGGCTAATGTCGAATGGCACTCAAAAGGCTCCTTGCAAAAGGTGTGAAGGTTTTCTCTAACTAAACTCTAACTCGACTTTGAAAAATCATATGGCCAAATATTGCTGAACATTGATAGAAGAAAGGGGTCAAACATGAATCGAGACTCAAGATGACACTTTTATTTACGACTTTAATAAGGTTCAAGAAAGAATGACGAAGTTTGTGATTCAAGGTGGTTTGTCGTTCGACCACTTTGACAACCCTCGCTAAACAAAGATGATTTGAGACACGCTGCAACCTCGTTACAAACGTGTAAGTCGTACTACTCTAAGAAGGGTAGTGTATGAAAGTGTGGAAACAAGCAACAAAAAAAGATATAATTTGATCTTATTTTTTGAAAATTTACAATACGATGTGAACTTAACTAGTGATGTTTGGTGACTTTGGTCGCCTCCACACTATTTGCCGGAATCATACCTTTGCATTAGAATTGTTTGTGTATCCACACACCGGAGAAATTTATTTCAAATTTTAGATTATGTAATAAAAACTTCTAAATTAAAAAAAAAAATATTTGAGTGTCGTTGGATGACGCCTCAAACAATACAAGTGCGGTTGAAAAATAAAAATCGATTTGTGTAACGCCCAGAATTTTTCCATTTAAATTTAAACAATGACATACTATATCTAACGAAATTTGGGCATTACCCGTTCGTATTACGAGCGGTCCCCTGTTTTTCACAATTTTATTTAAAATACGCTACGTTTCAAAAGTCATAATATATAACGTCAAGGCGAACCTTGATATACATGCGAAAACCATTAAGTTAAAATACTTACAACCAACTAAGTTTTCAAAAGACAAACATGTTAGGACTTTAAGATTTAACTACTAGACATAAACTAAAGAGACCAAAATATATTTGTCATGAACATCTTTACAAAAGTTGCGGAACACATGACGGGCTTTGAAGTGTGTTCGGACCGGGCGAAGCTTGACATTAAACTTGAGATTTACCTACATCACAACAACAAATAACTTCATTAAAACTAAAATTACTTCCTTTATAACTCAAGATTTCAACTCACAAATTTTTAGCCATCATGACATTCGCGAACTTACTAGTTACTCGATACATTAGTATCGTCATTCTTACACATAAGTATGTTCCAAAATGGAACTTCATACCATTGTTTTTCATCCTTACGTTCTAAATCTTTTGACCCGTTCATAAGGGTCTACACACATTCTTTCTCTTGCATCTTAATTCGACATATTCGACCCATTAAGAGTCCTACACATAGTACTCGTTAAAATTAACTCAATTACAACATCATATAGTAAAACAATAACATAATAAAACCATTGTACATGTAGCGTACCTCGTTCTTGATTTCCTTGTTGCTTCACATGACTTGATCTTTCCTCCTTCACACCTATACATCATTCATTCATACTTAGAACTCATGTCATATACACATAACTTACATTCCTTTATAAGATGTCATACATTTTAACACCTACTTCATGAACACATTCACATCATGATTTTCACATAAAATTTATGGTTACTAAGGCTAGATTTTTAATTGAAACATTTCATCAAACACTTGGTGTGCATAACATCAACAAGGCACAAGGTACAAGTATTTATAGCATAATTCTACTTGTTCACTTTTTA
Source organism: Helianthus tuberosus (assembly GCA_030545235.1). NCBI lineage: Eukaryota > Viridiplantae > Streptophyta > Magnoliopsida > Asterales > Asteraceae > Helianthus > Helianthus tuberosus. Next base: position 45,480,851 of record CM060414.1, on the reverse strand, counting down.
GTCTAACAAGAATCAATCAAGTTCATATCTTTCTTTCATCTACATCATCTTAACTAATTTCTCTATCTCTAATCAAGATCATGTAACAATTTTCACCTATTGGCATTTATTTAAATCATCATGTTCATCATACTTTCACAACAATTGGGTATAAAGCTTAAATCATTCAAACAATCAGAAATCAAGCGATATTTTCGAACCATTATGAAACCCTAACTCTCAATTACATGAGATTTCCACATAATTTCATGATTGGGTTAAAACCCACTTTCTACAATTCCACCAAAACAGAAATTTCGACTTACCATTCGATGTACGAGCTTAGATGATTATAGTTTTGAGTTCATGCATTAGTTTGGGCCTTAATCTCTTTCAATTCTTGGGAATTTCTGGAACTAGGGTTTTCCTTGTTTCCCCTTGCTTCTGGTCGATCCACAGAACACACCTGAGTGTGTGTTTTGTGTTTTTCTTTTATATAATTTCTATTAAAACTTCCATCCTTTTTTCACAAGTTTAGTCCCTCTATTTATTATTGTTGTCTATTATCACATAAACTTTCCTTCTTGTTGATTTATTAACATATTCTTTTAACTTGGTTGATATTACATAACTAGACATTTAAGGTAACATAATAAATTGCATATTTTTGGTATGTTACAAGTCTACCCTCCTTAAAAGAGATTTCGTCCCCGAAACCTTAATACGTACCATATAATGCCGGGTAGTGCTCCCTCATTTCATCCTCTAGTTCCCAAGTAAGATCTGATCCTTTCCGATGTTGCCATTGCACCAAGACTTGCTTTATAGTTTTGTTTCGAAGGTGCGTTACCTTAGAATTCTTAATAGCTATCGGTCTTTCAACGTAGTTCAACCTTTCGTCCAATACAATATCTTCGAGGGGTACGTATGCCGTCTCATCCGCTAAGCACTTTCTCAATTGCGACACATGGAATGTGTCATGTATTCCATCTAAGGCCGGCGGTAATTCTAAACGATATGTGACTTTCCCAACCTGAGCTAAAATCTTGAAAGGTCCTATGTAACGTGGACCTAGCTTTCCTCGCTTACAAAAACGGATTATACCCTTCCACGGGGAAACCTTCAATAACACATGATCACCTATTTGAAATTCGATAGGACGTCTTCTTTGATACGCATAGGCTTTTTGTCGGTCTTGAGCCGCTTTTAAACTGGCTCGAACGAGATCAATCTTCTCGTTAGTCTTAGCTACTACATCATTGGGCGCAATTTCTCTTTGCCCCACCTCTCCCTAACAAATGGGAGATCTACATTTCCTCCCGTACAACATTTCATACGGTGCCATTTGAATGCTATTATGGTTGCTATTGTTGTACGAAAATTCCACCAATGGCAAGTGGTCATCCCAGCTCCCCCCGAAATCTATCACACACGCTCGCAGCATATCGATGAGTGTTTGAATGGTTCGCTCAGACTGACCATCCGTTTGGGGGTGGTAGGCGGCACTAAAATGTAATTTTGTACCCATACTCTCATGAAAACCTTGCCAATATCGAGATGTGAATCGGGTATCTCGATCCGACACAATAGATACAGGGACTCCATGTCGAGATATTATCTCGTTAACATAAATTTCCGCCATCCTTTCAGAAGAGAAAGTCACCCGAATGGGTAAGAAGCGCGCGCTCTTGGTGAGGCGGTCCACGATCACCCATATAGCATCGTGTCCTTTCCTTGTCTTAGGAAGCTTGGTCACTAGGTCCATCGTCACTTCTTCCCATTTCCATACCGGAATTTCTAACGGTTGTAACTTTCCGTATGGTTTCTGATGTTCTGCCTTTACCTGCAAACAGGTCAAACATTTTGCAACATACTTAACGATATCACGTTTCATACCAGGCCACAAGAAAATTTTCTTCAAATCTCGATACATTTTTGTAGCCCCCGGATGGACTGAAAAACGGGATTTATGAGCCTCAACGGGATTTATGAGCCTCATCAAGTCACATAGTCTTTATCTCGCATGACCAAGGTATCCAGATTCGACCGAACCTCGTCTTTAACCCATTCACATTTTCCTCCAGCTTATCCTCGAACCCCTTTGTCCTTTCTTTCTTTGGATCCCCCGTATTTAATGATTTAACTTGTGCCTAACGTATTACCTCAAGAATTCGAGGAGTAATAATCATCCTCATTGGTGTTACTCGAATTGTAGATAGGTGATTCTTACAGCTCAATGTGTCGGCCACGACGTTCGCCTTTCCCGGGTGAGAGAGAATTTCGCAATCATAATCCTTAATGAGCTATAGCCATCTTCTTTGTCTCATATTTAATTCCTTCTGTTCGAAGAAATACTTGAGACTTCTATGATTCGAATAACTCGTACTCTTCATCCCGTACAAGTAATGCCTCCATATCTTCAAGGCAAATACCACTGCTGCTAACTCCAAATCGTGAGTCGGGTAATTTCCTCCATGAGGCTTCAACTGCGTCGATGCATACGCTATAACTTTACCCCTTTGCATTAAAACACCTCCCAACCCCTGATGAGAAGCATCCGTATACAGAACCAAATCTTCTACGCCATCAGGTAAAGTCAATACTGGAGAACTTGATAATTTTTCCTTCAATGTTTGGAAAGCCTTTTCTTGGTCACTACCCCACACAAACTTCTCATTCTTTTTTGTTAATTTTGTCAAAGGTAAGGCTATTTTTGAGAAGTCTTGAATAAACCTCCTGTAATATCCTGCCAGACCTAAAAGGCTTCTCACTTCGCTTGGGTTCTTTGGAGGTACCCACTTCATAACAGCTTCCACTTTTGACGGATCTACTAAGATACCATCCGTATTAATCACATGACCGAGAAATTGTACTTCTCTAAGCCAGAAAGCACACTTAGAGAATTTCACGTACAATTTCTCCTCGCGTACAATTTGACGGGTATTCGCAACCTTCTTTGTCAGCGCATCTATTTTTTCAGTAATGCACCGATCATATGCAATGACTTAATCCACCAGTTTTCATAAACGCTCAAGCAGTTTCATTTCATTTGGACTTGACATTCTCCACACTATAGACATATAAAGAACGTTAAAATAAGTTAATAAACAAACAATGCTTCTTTTCCAGAAAAAAGAAAAAAAAAAAGAAAAACAAAGAATGACAGTCGACTCTATGATAACATCATTGCCTAGACCCACCAAAAAGTCTCAATCAAAATCACACCATTTTTCGTAAACGCTCAAGCAGTTGCATTTTACAGACTCTTGGAATTGAAAGTATTGAGATGTATACAATTGGGTTGTTTTACTACTCAAATTTAATAAAATGCCCAAAATCACACAATTTATGGGTCAAAAAAATTTGTAAAATGATCGACAACCACACGCTGATGAACATTATCATCAACAACAACCCAACGTCAAACCCTAAATCAATTCAAAACCCAAACCACAGCTACAATCGACCGACAACCACACAATGTCATCAATAACAACCCAACGCCGAATCCCTAACAAATTCGAAACCTAAATCATAACACATACATAACCACAAAAAACAACAAAATAGAATAAACCAATTGTTCTAACAACCCTTTCAGACAAAATCGTACAAACCCGTTGTTTGCAAACTTGAGTTTTTTTGTTGGTGGTGGCGTGGTGGCTGTGACAGTGGTGGTTTGATGGTGTTGGGTTGATGGTGGCGGTTTGAAGAGAGAGATGCAAAGATTTAGAGAGAGAGAGAGAGGTGTACTTAAAAAAAGTTATCATAAATAAATAAAGTATAAAGAATTCCAAAATGCCCCTCAGTTGGCAAAATGTCTAAAAAGCCCGTTATTTTACGGTACATTTAAGATAAAATTGCAAAAATCAACCTTTATTTTATACTCAACTGCACTTCATAACTTTTATTATGAAATCAGAAAAAACCAATCTTTATGTTCATGTTTTGCTACAACTTCAACCTTTACCATTAACCTCGTCAAAAAGCCAGTTAAATGGCCTCACAAGCGATGCACGTGACGGCATTTAAGTTATTTCCCATTTTACTTTTAATATTCATTTAAACTAATGAAACCTTAACTGCATAAATGTTCATCTTCTTCCCAGATCATCAACTTGTTCACCACCACTGCCACCCATCCTCACCCTCTCTGAAACACAACTATAACCGTTCACCACCACTGTAACCCATCTCCACCCCTCTCTGAAACACAACCACCACACCACTACCACCACTATTCACCATCAATGCCACCCATCCCCGCCCCTCGCTGAAATACAACCACCACACTGCTGCCACCACTGTTCACCACAAATGCCACCCATTTCTGCCCCTCTCTAAAATACAAACCACCACACCGCTGCCATCACCGTTCACCACCACAACCACCCATCTCCACCCCTCCCTGGAATACAACCACCACACTGCTACCACCATCGTTCACCACCAACTCCACCTATCTCCGCCCCTCTTTGAAATACAAAACCACCACACCGCTGCCACCATCGTTCACCTCCACAACCACCCATCTCCACCCCTCCCTGAAATATAACCACCACCGTTTACCACTAGTGCCACCCATCTCCACCCCTCTCTAAAATATAAAACCACCACACCGCTTCCACCACCATTCACTACCACAACCACCCATCTCCCCCTACCAACCACCGTTTACCACCACAGTCACCTCTTAGATTTGAAACTGATTTTCTTTCCCTAAATTTTTAAGATGATGTTAGCCAGTGATTGTGGTCCACTTGCTAGAGAAGGTTTGTAACACCCAAAAATCGGGTTTGGTAATTAAACCAAGTTTATTGGGATGAGCGGGTAAAATACCGATAATGACAGAAGTTAACCCGGAAAACATTAGGATTTAATTAAATAAACCTAATGTTAAATAAAGAGTGAGCAAATACATTTAGTAAATAAAATTTATAAAAGGCCCGAGTTAGTGGGACTTGAACGGGTTATAACCTCCCGAAACTTACTAGATTAACTAGTGATGTTTAACCTAGTTAATAAGAAGTAATAATTGTGGAAATAAGTGGATTGTAACCCATTTAGCAACTATAAAACTACAAGGGCTGAATTGTAGTTTCTAAATGATTAAAAAATATATTGGAAAAAAAATAATAATAACACATACATGTGTGTGTGTGTGTCGTGAGTTGGAGGGAGAAAGAAGGGAAAAACCCTTGACTATCTCCATCCCCAACCCAACCCAACCCAACTTTCAATAAAAAAATAATTTTTCTTTCTTCCACCTACACAACCCAACTTAACCTTTCACACTCATTAACAACCCAACCTAACCAATAGAATGTTGACATGTGGCAAATAAGATAATGTTAGATAAAAACAATTAAAAAAATATATTATTTTTTTATAAAATTTATATCTTCATGTTCACAAAGAAAAAAAATAATAATAAACAAGACTGTGATTTTAGATTTTTAAAAGAGTTAAATTTTATAAGTTATTAGATATAATCTAATTATACTTATAAGAAATTATGTTAAAAGAAAAAGGAAAATTAAAATAAATATATCATCCATTCCCATGTGGACATATGGCAATAAAGTTGTGAAGATGAATGTCACAACCTGGGTCGTTCCTTCCTTCGACCATGTTGGTGAGTTTAAATGAATTTTCCTTTTTATTTTTATTATTTTGCCAACCTAGGTTGAGGCAATATCACCAATGAGTATAACCTTCAAGCACAAAACCTAGAAATCAAGGGTGAAATCAAGTGGATTTTGATTGCATGTTGAAGGTTTTTAGCTCTATAACATCATCTAAACACAAGTATGTGAACAATTTAGTGATTTGATTAAATGTTCAAACATGGCTTGAAACGGGTTTAGATGATATGATGAAATTAATGCTGTAATGATGTTAAAAGGTGCTTGAAATCATCTATACATGAATGTTTGAAGTCTTTGACTAAGTTGTTTGAGTAAATTCCATACATATGATGAAATGGGTTGTTTCATAGTGATGAAACAATCCCAAATTCTTGTATAATAACTGATGAATTAGCATGAGATGGGTGAAAGTTTATATTGACTTGATGTTCATAAGTATATAAACTTGCTAAATTGAATGAAATGTGGTGATTTTGGATGAGAAATTTAGTTAAAAAATAGCCTAAAAATGATGCCCACCAAGTATTTGATAAAATTTCTAAATGAGTTTTATTCAACTTGATAGTTTATATAAATGACAATTGGCAGTTTGACATCTTTTAAAAGTTAAACTATAAAAAGAACTGGATAAGAAAAATGTTACAGAGGTCCATAAGAGAGATGATCATAGTATATGATGACTAATCTAACCATCTTGTGGATATTGTATTCTAGTTTGACTCTTGACAAGCTAGGTGGAAGCTTGGAAAATAATGGGTCAAGCGGGTCAAAAACGAGTAAAAGCTCGATCGGGCGCAAGGTAAGTAGACCTTACAATTCCTAGAATACAATTACAACTTACGTGATGAAAAGTATTTTGGTGATTAATGACAAAATGTCACCCTATGGTGTCAACCATAATGGGTCAAACGAGTAAAACTGGTTGGTAACCACTTATCGTGTTTTGTCAATAAATTAGTTGTTGGCGACAAGTAGGTCCTCCACTTGCAGAAATTATTTCGATGTCTTAGCCATTGACTTTTGACACGATATTTGGTCAGAAGTTGTTTCACAACATGAAGGATGTTTGGTAATTTTTATAGATTTTTCCAAAGTTGTTTAATGTGATTTTCACGTCTGTTTTGTCAATAAAATAGTTGTTGACAACAACAGGTCTATTACTTGTAGAAATTGTTTCGAGTTCTTAACCATTGAGTTTTTAAATGATATTTGGTCAGAACTTGTTTCACAATATAAAGGATGTTTGGTAATTTTTATAAATTTTTGCAAAGTTGTTTGACGTGTTTTCGCGACTGTTTTGTCAATAAATTAGTTGTTGACATCAACATGTCCGCTAATTGCAGACATTTTTTCGAGGTCTTAACAATTGAGTTTTGACACGATATTGGGTCAAAAGTTGTTTTAGAACATATAGGATGTTTAGTAATTTTTATACATTTTTCCAAAGTTGTTTAACGTGGTTTTCGCGGCTGTTTTGTCAATAAAATAGTTGTTGACAACCACAGGTCCGCTATTTGCAGAAATTGTTTCGAGGTCTTAACCATTGAATTTGGACACGATATTTGGTCAGAACTTGTTTCACAACATAAAAGATGTTTGGCAATTTTTATAGATTTTTTCAAAGTTGTTTGACATGGTTTTCGCGGCCGTTTTGTCAACAAAATAGTTGTTGACAGCAACAGGTCCGCTATTTGCAAAAATTGTTTTGAGGTCTTAACCATTGAGTTTTGACACGATATTTGGTCATAAGGATGTTTGGTAATTTTTATAGATTTTTCCAAAGTTGTTTAACGTGGTTTTCGTGGCTGTTTTGCCAATAAAATAGTTGTTGACAGCAACTGGTCCGCTACTTGTAGAAATTGTTTGGAGGTCTTAACTATTGAGTTTTGACATAATACTTGGTCAGAAATTGTTTAACAACATAAAGAATGTTTGGTAATTTTTATAGGTTTTTATAAAGTTGTCCAACGAGATTTTAGCGACTGTTTTGTTAATAAATTAGTTGTTGACAGCAACAGGTACGCTACTTGAAGAAATTGTTTCGAGGTCTTAACTATTGAGTTTTGACACGATATTTGGTCAGACGTTGTTTGACAACATAAAAGATGTTTGGTAATTTTTATAGGTTTTTCTATAGTTGTTTGACGGGGTTTTCCAGCTGTTTTGTCAATAAATTAGGTGTTGACAGCAAGCAGGTCCGCTACTTGCAAAAATTGTTTTGAGATCTTAACGATTTTATCTTTCATGATTTTTGGTCAGAAGTTAGTTAACAACATAAATGATCTTGGGTCATTTTTATAGATTTTTTAATGAAATAGTTCGATGCGGTTTATGCCGACGTTTTGTCATAAAATAGTGGTTGATATCAAAATGTTTGATAATTTTGTAACGAGTCAAAATTATTAGGGACACGGCCGGGTGGAAACCTGACCCGGCAGGGTAAGGGTGCTGAGAAAAAGACATGTTTCAGTTGACACGGCCGGGTGAAAACCTGACCCGACCGAGTAAGAGGACTGAAAAAATGGATATTTTGTGCTTAATATTTTCGTTAAAATGTTTCGATTACTACTCGTTTGACCGTAGAACTTAGACACTAATTGTTTTTAGTGTTTACGATAGGCTTTCAGTAAGGCGAGAAGCGTACAGACAGACGACTAAGCACGCTGTTGGGATTGAACCCTACAAAGGAACAGTTGATAAAGCCAAAACTGGATCAGATCAGTGGATCCTCAATAAGCAGTTGTGTGCAACAGTTCTTTCCCCTTGAATGTGGCCTAACATCTGATGACCTCTATCTACTGTCCTTCTACAACAACTGCTGATCTTCAACAACTGATGAGACTTAAAGACTGTTGGAGATGAAACACTGATGCTCAATCTACTGTCATGGTTCAAGTACTGCTGAAGGTACAAAGCACTGCTAGGAGTATAACAGTGGAATTAGAAGCAGTAGTTTAGTCTATCTTTTGTATTTATTGTAATAAGTAGTTTGTAATAGCAGTAGTTGTATAGATCAGTGGTTACAGGTTGTTTGTAGGTTAGATGTCACTTTCATGGTGACGTCAGCAAAGATGCCTCAGTGGTTTGTTCTGTACTATAAATAGAACAATACCATGTACTGTTCTATTAGCTCTCTTCTTCCACAAGTCATTCTGTACGAACAAACCATCTGTGAGCTCAGGCTGAGGGGGATATTGTATGCATGCATGCATTGTTATTGAAGATTGTAATAAATATAATCATTCGATTTCATGTTAAACATGTTTGCTTAAAACAATTCTTTCTTTGATTGTGTTGAAAGTTTGTTCCATTGTCATTTCCGCTGCACTTAATCTTAATTCATCTTCATTATATTCAAATAAGCACAATTATAAGAAACTCAGATCCTAACACACGCTAAGAACCGAACACTCTTAAACTGCCATTTCTGCATAGCATTCTTCGGGAAAGTTTAAGCGTGATCATGCATGACAAAGTTTTATGCATTAAAACCTTATTGTTTCGACGGTAATTTATTTGTGTAATTACCCATTAAGTTGGTTTGTCTGGGTTATTCGTTAAACCAGACTCGTACGTTAATTAAAATAAATTGAGAACTAATTATCTGCATTTTATTAAAGTATTATCAAAATGGGTTAGAGTGTTACAAGGTTAAGGGTAGTTTTTGGTGAGGTGAGGTGGTTGTAGTCGTGTAATGTTTCTGTAAAGGGAAGAAGAAGATATAGTAGAGAGAGATTAAAGAGAGACATAAATAGAGTGAAAGAGTGAGGTGGGTTTTATAATAACAAAAGTGACTTTAATGCCCTCACCTGCAACACATGTGCGGGCATTTAACCAAGATAATAAACTAGGTTAATGGTAAAGGTTGAACCAGTAGCAAAACATGAACATAAAGGTTGGTTTTGCCGATTTCATAGTGAAATGTACGAAGTGCAGTTTGGGTATAGAATAAATGTCGATTTCTGCAATTTTGTCTACATTTAAATAGGGTTAGTCAATTGGATGGAAATGGCCACAAAATGCAAACCTTAGGTGTCCAACTAAAAAAAAACTTTTTTTAGATGGATGTAACAAATCTGTCTAAACTTGAGGAACGATTTTGACATTTCAGTCTTATTAAAACAAGTAATTTAGTTATAAAATATCAATGTTAAATATGTTATAGATATTAAAAATGTATAGTTTGTTAAAATAAGTATTTTAGTTATGACATATCAATGTAAAATTTAGATACAAATATAAGTTTATGGATAAATGTTATCACAAATGCATTATTAATTTTTTTTGATAGTGCAAGGATCAAACCAACAACAACAACAACAGAATGTTTAGCTACTAGTAGAAAGATAAACATAGATATTTGCTTCAGCTTTTTGAGAGAACGTGAGTGACAAATTTGTCAAAGTTGAGATAAGACAATCCATCAATGGTGACTCCTTCTTCGGCTTTTCTTCTCAACTCCAAAGCCTTGGCTTTCATCAACTTTCCTTTTTCCCCTTCTATCATCTCCCTCACTTGAGCCTCCACCTTCTCTCTTTTCACATTTGTATCTATTTCCATCCCAATCCCCCACTCTACACAACTATATCGACAATTCGTTTGTTGTTCAGCAAAAAACGGCCAACAAAGGATCGGAACACCACTGCTAATACTCTCAAGTGTCGAGTTCCATCCACAGTGTGTCAAGAATACTCCGATTGCAGGGTGCTTTAAAACCTTTAACCGTATATAGATTAGTCACCGGGCTTTCCAATGTTTATATTAGATTTCATGCATGTTATAAACCTTGTTTATAAATTAAACTTGTTTATATTAGAAAACCCCAATTTCCAACAAATACAACACAACTGATGAGCATAACCAATAGAGTTAAATGACATAAATCTATCATTTTGTAAATAAGTAAATAACGTTTTCACTTATGTATTCTTGCTAAAAATGTATTCTTGCTAATAATGCAAAATCATGTGTATTCTTTTGTCTGCTATATATGTATTGAGGTCGGTTAACGTACAATATTTCTTAACGTACGAGTTTACGCTGTGAAATTACGCACATTGTGAAACACAAAACTCTAATCACGCGTGTGAAAAACATAAATCACGCATGTTGACATAAACTCGGAACACTACTTCGCAAACTCGGAACCTACTGCATAAATTCGGAATCTCTTTGGCAAACTCGGAACCTTCGTTCAACATGCGTAATTATCTTTAACATGCGTAATTATCTTTCAACATGCGTAAAAGATCATAACTCAGAATCTACTTCACAAACTCGGAATCCTTTCAACATGCGTAATTATGTTTCAACATGCGTAATTTCCATAACGTACGCTCGTACGTTAAGCAATATACTATATGTATTAATGTAAATATATTATGTAGATATTATATGAATGAATTATGTGGATTCTTTTGTCTGTTATATATGTATAGATATTATATGAGTTACCTGTTCTTGAGGACACCAACTAATGATCAAGCCTCTCCCTTTAGTCTCAACTAGGAACTCCTGAGGCATCACCGCCTCATTGCCGCAAACAATGTCCGGCCTGGTTATCCATAAGAAATCCTTCTTGCTGTTAGCGAGTCCCCATGCGAACTCAATTAGTTGTTCCTTTGTCAGCACTGTAATGCTTCCATAGTTGACGAAAACAACCGAGCCAGGGTCTTTTGTATCAAGCCAATGGATGCAAGTGACATCTTCTTTCCAAAGACTGGACCCAAACTGTTTGACCCGCTCATCTTGCACATGTTGTTGCATCAGGTTTAGTGGGCCCACAGTGAAAATTCGTGGCATGGATGCAGTTAAGAGGTTAACAGTGTCTTTTTCTAGAGCATCGAATGTGTTAAGTACCACAACGGTGCCTCTAGTTAGAGCCTCGGCCTCGGTGACGAGATAGTTAAGCATGATGTCGTTAATGTCTGTGGTTCGAATGAAGCTTGGGAAATCTCTTAATCGAATGTTGTTCATCCCTGGAATCCAATCTAAGATTGTTTCTAAATACCCATTTGTCACGTAACTCAAATCTGAAACAATTTAGTTGGTTAGTATAAGTAATCAAATGTAGACACTTAATTTCACATCTTTATTGGGGAATGTTTAACATGTTTTGCTTCTACACAAATAATTGTTAATTATTATTGTAATATAGAAAGATCCATGTTATTCTTTTCAGTACCAATATCAAGTTGACCATTGTAATATTTTTTTTTAACTTTGAATTTATATTTATCGGTTTCCTTTATTTGTTTTCATATTAGGGGCTATTTGGCAACATCTGAATGGTTAAGTGCTGAACCAGTAAGATGTCTGAACCATTAAGTACTGAACCAATAAGAGGTCTGAACCATTAAGAGTCTGTATAATGCTTAATCGTTCAGAGGCAAATGTTTGACAAATTCATATTAGACGTCTTAACCATTCAGAGGCAAATGTCTGAACCATTCAGACATCTGCTCGTGAAACAACAGTCTGAACCATTAAGTGCTAAACCAGTAAAATGTCTAAACCATTAAGAGCCTCACTAAGAGGTAAACAAACAGCCCTTAGACAAGGATTGAACTTTTGGTTAGGTAAGTCATTTATCTATTTTTGTCGAGTTCATATAATAAAGAAAAGAATCGAAGTTGGTATGCTTCAAATATCTTGTATATTCATCTATTTTTCGGTTTTGATACAACTGTATTGTATTCCGACAATTTGTATCAGAGCAACCATTCAATAAAGATACTAGCGGTAATCCTCCGCTCTTCACAGCGGGATTTCGGTTGGTATTAATATGGTTCATTATAGTACTAACGACGATATCAACACTCGGTATATCAATCGACACATGTTTTTCATCGTTCAAAAACTATAAAAAATGAATATTGATATTGGTTTCGGTGTTATTTGGTTGGTATTGGTTCGGTTCGCCATGATATCGTACGGTAAGAACACTCTGTAAAACTTACAATACCAAAAAATATTCTACGTAGATACAACTTTGTATTCAACGAAACTTATACGGCTATATAGAGAAAACCAAAAAAATGAATATGGTAGTACATGTATCGATGTTGCTTGGTCAAGATTTGTTCGGTCGGTTCGTGACAATAAAGAGCAAAAAAAAGCTAGAACTTTTTATCAAATCACAACGTATATTTGGAATTCTACAAAACGTTATATTATATTACTTAAAAACTTGGATCACTATTCATCGCCTTTTCTAGCGCGTTGCGGCGGTACGTTATTGCGAGCATTGGATCGCACTGGGTATAGAAATCAACATCTGTTTTACAACTACTGAAAATGATAAAAATGAACACCATTACCGACACCATGTTGTCCGAATGAAATCGATTGGTTAAGATCATCACGGTATTGGTATCGATATTCATTTATCGTCCAAGACATACTTGTATAATTGAAAAATTATCGAGACCAGAAACCATAAAAAAATGAATACATGTACCGGTACCAATGTTGTTTGGTACGGTACGGTATTGAAACGATGTCAATTTATCGAAAGCGCAAATAATAAAAATAAATATTGGTACCGAAACCGATGTTCCTTTGGTTTCGGTTCAGTATGGTAGGAGTATGGTATCTGTTAATCAAATAGGAAACCATAAAAATGAATACATGTACCGATTTGTGACAACCCGCAACTTCAAGTTACTACTTTAACCTAGCCATAGTTAATTCAGACATACATTCATCGCATTACATTTAACTAGGGTTAGTTAAACGAGTCTACGTTGGTAATTCAGGGAATTACCGGCACACGCACAAGTTGATTCTCGAACGTTGGTAACTAACACGAATAATTATAAACGAATGGTTTACATGAAATTTGTACGTTGTTTGTCAAATACGTGAATTATGTGTTTTAAATGTGAATTGCATGATTTATGTGCCTTGGTGTAAAAGTTGTTTAATTAAGGGAGGGGGGGGGGGGGGGTTTAGAGTATTTGTGAAATTTTAATAGATTACTTCAAACCCTAAAACCTCTCAAAATCACTGTACGACATTTATTCTTCTCAAATAATTCTCTAATCATTTTGACTCTGCAACACAACTCTTTATCCTCAATCTTGAACTTTCCAATTCTCCTAGAACAGTCTCTATATCAATCTAAGGTAAGTATTCATGCTTTATGTTGTGAATCTCGTTCTTTTGATTCCATGCAAAACCCTAAATATCCAAATAATCTGTGTTTTGTTTCATGACTGATGAATGTGTGATAGTAGCTAGATTGATTGAATTGTATGTTTACTGCTAGTCATTTTAGATGCTATTTATTATGATATGAATGCTAAACTATTGCTTTGATTCATAATGTAATTGATTACGATGATTAGGGTTTTGGTCGTAGGATTGTTATTGAAAAATGTGATATTCTCCGTGTTATTGACTTGTGAAGAGATGTTAGTCCGACCTTGTGAAGTCACAAGGGTTAGAGTTTATCAATTGATGTAGTCCGAGTTTGTGATTATGTGTCCGAGTTTATGAGTTACTATAATAGTCCGAGTTTGTGTGAGGATGATTATGTTAGTCCGAATTTACAAGCTAATATCATAGTCTGAGTTTGTGATTATGTTGGTCTGAGTTTACAAGCTAATATAATAGTCCGAGTATGTGTGTGGATGATTATGTTGTTCCGAATTTATAGGTATACATGTGGGTGGTCCGAACTTAATGAGGAAACAAGAGGGGAATCAGAACTTGTTGATTATATGGTGTCCGTACTTATATAATTGTGTTTATGATCCGTACTTACAATATAATGGTCCATACACATATATATGTACACACACACATATATATATGTATGTATCATGATAGTGATCAGAACTTGTTGATTTATATGGTGTCCTCACTTATATATCTATGTATATGATCCGTACTTACATTATAATGGTCCGAATATATATCATGATAGTGGTCAGAACTTGTTGATTGTGTGCATGTGGAGTTTGAATTTACCTTGTAACGACTTATGTGATCTATTAAAAGAGTTGATTGTAGTAGCGTTTATTTGCAACAAGAAATCCAGATCACTAAGACACTGTATAATAAATATTAACCTGATCATTACAACACTGAGTTGTTTGGACACTTAGGGTATTGCATGACCCTGCAAATGTATGTACTTACATTATTTAAACCCTAGGTCATGTGTAACGGACCTAACCACTAATTAACGCTAGAAGTACGTTGTCATACCGAGCAAACTAAGGTGAGTTCACTACCTTTTCACAAGCATGCGTCTCGGGGGGGACAAGCAAACTAATATTCCTGGGAGGAATACTTTTAAATATCTTGGTTTATTTTCGATCTTATTTAATAAACTCAACTCTATCATGAAAGTCCCTACTTACATACCAAGCTAGTTGCTTGGGAGGCAACGGGGTATTAGTTGATAGCGCTATTAAGCCTGACAAATCTCACACCGTGCTGGTATCAGAGCCACTAGTTATAGTGAACTAGGTTTTAAAAAGTTTTTATAAAACCATAATATAAACGAATTAGTCCCGAAAGCGACCATGACACTACGCTCCAGATTGCAAGGTTCGTCTTTATTTATCGCATACATTATTCATCTAGCGTACACATATGCATTGCATATAGTGGCATACCCAGCATTACAGTACAATTACATGTGTTACTTGTTTACATCATGATGTATCGTTGGTATGACATAATCTCTAGACCTTTGTGATCTTTACCGTTTTGGCAACATCGGTTTTAACACTCGAATCTGAGGATTTTTTGACACAAGTTAGGTGGAATTGAGATGAACATGCAAATTGCATTATCATTACGGGTGCACATGTAATAATAATCTGGGGTGCATGTGAGTCCTAGTGAGGCTTAACAAGTGTAAAAGGATTCTGACCCATTATCCTAAATAATTGGGAATTCAACAATCTATAGGAGTCATAGCGATGATTGACTTCTACTCGATCTTGATCCTTACTCTTTCCACTCTTCTTGTAGATGAAGAAGCATGAGTGGACGCAGTGGACGCGGTGGTGGACACGGTGGCGACCGCGGCGGTGGACGTGGCAACATCGTCATGACTCAGGCGGAGTTGACGAATCTCAACAACACGCGTGTGGCTGAGGCCTTAGCAGTCCAATAAGCTGGTCAACACATGAACCAAAATTAGAACAATCCGCCCGCCTTTACTTTCAAGACGTTCATGGATTGCAAACCACAACTTTGAATGGGACTGAAGAAGCAGTGGGACTTCTTCGTTGGTTTGAGAGGGCTGAATCAGCATTTGCTATGTGTAACTGTCCGTGTGGTGACTGGGTGAAGTTTGCTTCAGGCACACTGGAGGATGGTGCCTTAACTTGGTGGAACACCTAAGTTCAGCTGCTGGGAATTGACATGGCGAATGCTACTACCTGGGATGATTTCAAGGAATTAACGAGGGAGGATTAATGTCCTTGTGATCAGATTTAAAAGTTGGAGAACGAGTATTACCATCTTCAGATGGTGGGATAGGAGATTGAAACTTACACAAAACGTTCTCATGAGCTTACAAATATGTGCCCTAACTTATTAAACCCACCCTACAAGAGGATCGAACTGTAGATTAATGGTTTAGCATCACAAATTAAAAGTATGGTTACTTCAACGAACCTCGATAACTTACCACGGATCATTCATTTGGCTTACAAGATTATGGATCAAGAGGTAGAACGTGGTACACTACCAGAGCGTAGTGCTGTGACTACTCCAGCTACTGACAAGAAATGAAAGTGAAATGACTCAGACAAGGCCTCCAATCCCAACCAGAAACAGAAGAAGGCTGATAACAACAACAACCGCAACTTCAATCAGTCTTCTTCTACAAATCAGAACCAAGGCAACAATCAGAATAAGGGTTCTTACGCGGGCAAGCAAATAAAGTGTAACAAATGTAACTACCATCATCATGGGCAATGCACTCGAACATGTCAGAGGTGTGACAAAGTGGGCCATATGGAAAAAGTCTGCAGAGCTCCGTTCCCGAAACAGTAGCAACATCAATAGTAGCAATAGCAACAACAGAGGCAACAACCGCAGCAGAATCAGGGTAATCGAAAGGGGTGCTTTCAGTGTGGAAGTGGGGTTACTTCAAGAAGGATTGCCCATAGTTAGACCAAAACGCCAACAACAACGAAAACAACAACAATGCCGGGAATCACAACAACAATAACAATGATGGAAATGGTGCTCGCGGGAGGGCATTCACTATTGGCGCGGGTGATGCCAGGAACGTTGGCAACGTTATGACCGATACGTTTTCTGTGAACAATCTTTTCGCCTCTGTTTTATTTGATTTCGGTGCCGATTGGAGTTACATGTCCTTAAAATTCAGTAGACTGTTAGGATCAACCCCGACACCTCTCGAAACCAAGCATATCGTAGAATTGGCTGATGGTAAGCCAATTGAAGCATCTCATGTTCACGTTTGGTGCGAACTCGATCTTCTAGGTCAAATGTTTGACATTGACCTTCTTCCTATCACTGTTGGAAGCTTTGACGTAGTCGTCGGTATAGACTGGTTTTCCAAACACCGAGCTGAAATTCTCTGTAAAGAGAATATCGTTCATATTCCTTTCCCTAGTGGAGATTCCTTGTCTGTTCAGGGTCATCGGAGTGGTGCTACGGTTGGTGTCATTTCGGATATGAAAGCAGAAGTGTATACGGAAGGGCTATCCGACTATTCTAGCTCTCGTTACCGACACTCAACCTCAGGAAAGGAAAATTGAAGACACTCCAGTCGTCCGTGACTTTTCCGACATTTTTCCCGAGGAACTTCCAGGACAACCTCCACATCGACAGTTGGAATTTCAGATCAAACTTACACCTGGAGCAGTTCTGATTGCTCGTGCTCCTTACCGTCTTGCACCGTGGGAGTAAAGAACTGTCTAATGAACTCCAACAACCGTTGGATAAAGGTTTTATCCGACCTAGTTCTTCGCCGTGGGGAGCCCCAGTCTTATTTGTGAAAAAGAAAGACGGATCTTTCCGCATGTGCATCGATTACCGCGAACTTAAGTAGGTGACGGTCAAGAACCGTTTTCCTCTTCCTCGTATTGACGATCTGTTTGACCAGCTGCAAGGGTCAAGCTTTTATTCGAAAATCGACCTAAGACCGAGCTATCATCAGATGAGAGTCCGAGAAGAAGATGTTCCCAAAACAGCCTTCCGAACGCGGTATGGCCGTTATGAGTTTTTGGTCATGTCATTCGGGTTAACTAATGCACCTGCGGTCTTCATGGATCTGATGAACCATGTGTGCAAACCGTATCTTGATGACTTTGTCATTGTGTTTATCAATGGCATTTTGATCTATTCTAAGAGTAAGGAGGATCATGAGCGACACTTGCGTCTTATCTTGGAACTCCCGAGAAAGGAGCAACTTTATGTGAAGCTCTCTAAGTGTGATTTTTGGATTCGAGAAGTACACTTTCTTGGTCATGTGGTCAATGAGTCGGGAATACATGTTGATACAGCAAAAATCGATTCTATCAAGAATTGAGTGACACCTAA
The DNA here is from genome assembly GCA_030545235.1 of Helianthus tuberosus. Lineage (NCBI taxonomy): Eukaryota > Viridiplantae > Streptophyta > Magnoliopsida > Asterales > Asteraceae > Helianthus > Helianthus tuberosus. The sequence continues at coordinate 45,462,687 of CM060414.1, read as the reverse complement.
GACTCCTACGGAGGTGCCACAATTTCTTGGTCTCGCGGGGCACTATCGCAGATTTATCAAAGGATTTTAGAAAATCGCTCAACCTCTTACCGCTTTAACTCAGAAAGGTGTCACTTATTCATGGGGAGCGAATCAGGAGAAGGCCTTTCAGTCTTTAAAACAAAAACTCTGCAGTGCACTGATATTGTCTTTACCCAAGGGTGCGGATGACTTCCTGGTGTACTGTAATACTTCTATTCAAGGTCTCGGTTGTGTTTTAATTCAACAAAAGACAGTGATAGCCCATGCTTCTGGACAGTTGAAGGTTCACGAGAAAAATTACATGACTCACGACTTAGAGTTGGGAGTCGTGGTCTTTGAACTTAAAATTTGGAGGCATTACTTGTAGGTACTAAATGCACTATTTATACCGATCACAAGAGCCTTCAACACATTTTCTATCAGAAGGAGTTGAACATGCGAAAGCGTCGCTGGGTGGAACTCTTAAACGATTACGATTGTGTAATTAAGTATCATCCATGCAAAGCTAACGTTGTAGCTGACGCCCTCAACTGGAAGGAAACCAAACCCAAACGTGTTTGAGCCTTACAGCTCACAATCCATTCTAACCTTCCCGACCAGATTCATTCCACCCAAACTGAAGCGTTGAAGGACGAGAACCTTCAAGCTGAATCCATTAGGGGAATGGAGACACAACTCGTAACCAACTCTGACGGTATTCGCTACTTCATGGAGCGAATATGGGTCCTTTTGCTTGGTAACCTGAGAGAGCTTGTGTTGTACGAAGCACACAAGTCTCGATACTCTGTCCATCCAGGTTCTGATAAGATGTATCCGGATCTAAAAAACTTGTACTAGTGGTCAAACATGAAAGCGAACATAGCGACGTATGAGAGAAAATGCATGACTTGCGCGAAGGTCAAGGTAGAGTACCAAAAACTGTCTGGTTTGCTTCAGCAACCAGAACTACCTATGTGAAAATGGGAACAAATTTCCATGGATTTCATCACTAGCTTGCCAAGAACTAAAAAGGGAATCAACACCATATGGGTGATCGTTGATCGTCTAACAAAATCTGCACACTTCCTTGCGATCAAGGAAACTGACAAGTTTTCGCAAGTTGCTAGTATTTACTTGAAGTAAGTAGTTTCTAGGCACGGGGTGCCGACTTCTATCATTTCTGATCGTGATCCACGTTTCGCGTCCAATTTGTGGCAAGCGATGCATAAATCATTCAGCTCACGTCTAGACATGAGCAACGTTTATCACCCTCAAATGGATGGTCAAAGTGAACGAACCACCCAGACGCTTGAAGATATGCTGCGAGCATGTGTGATCGATTTTGGTAAAGGTTGGGAAAGATATTTTCCTTTGGTAGAACTTTCCCACAACAATAGTTACCACTCTAGCATTCAGGCAGCTCCATTCGAGGCGTTCTACGGACGGAAATGTCGATCTCCTCGTTGTTGGGTTGAGGTGGGTGACGGCCAAATCACGGGTCCAGAACTCGTGCTTGAAACTTCTGAGAAGATTGTTCAAATCAGAAATCGTATGGCGGCATCACGTGATCACCAGAAAAGCCACGCCGACAAGTGTAGGAAACCTTTGGAATTCGCCATGGGCGATCATGTTTTATTGAAAGTCTCACCCTCGAAGGGTGTGGTTTGTTTTGGGAAATGCGGCAAGCTCCATCCGCGTTATGTTTGGTCGTTCAAGATTTTGGAAAGAATTGGTAAGGTGGCTTACAGGATTGAGTTGCCTGATGAACTTGGTAATGTTCACAACTTTTTTCACATCTCTAATGTAAAGAAGTATTTGTCTGATAAAACACTTGTGGTTCATTTCCAAGACCTGAATATCGATGATAAGCTGCAGTTTATCGAGGAACCCGTTGAAATTATGGACCGGGAAGTCAAGATCCGTAAACACAGTCAGATACCAATCGTGAGAGTTCGTTGGAACCAAAGACGTGGACCAGAGTTCACGTGGGAACGCGAGGATCAGATGATGCTCAAGTATCCTCACTTATTCAAAACTACTGAACCCAACCTTGATGAAACTAGTGAATTTCGGGACGAAATTCCCTTTCGAGTTGGGGATGATGTGGTACCCGAGGAAAACTCACAGTCATCTTAACTTACCGTCACACTTCTCCGAGACTGCTTATCAAATTTCAGGACAAAATTTCTTTCAAGATGGGGATGATGTGACAAACCGCAACTTCAGGTTACTACTTTAATCTAGCCACAGTTAATTTAGACATATATTCATAGCATCACATTTAACTAGGGTTATTTAAATGACTCTACGTTGGTAATTCAGGGAATTATCGGAACACGCACAAGTTGATTCTCGAACGTTGGTGACTAACACGCAATTATAAACGGACGATTTACATGAAATTTGTACGTTGTTTGTCAAATACGTGAATTATGTGTTTTAAATGTGAATTGCATGATTTATGTACCTTGGTGTGAAAGTCGTATAATTAAGGGGGGTGTTTAGAGTATTTGTGAAATTTTAATAGACTACTTCAAACCCTAAAACCTCTCAAAATCACTGTACGACAGTTTATTCTTCTCAAATCATTCTCTAAGCATTTTGACTTTGCAACACAATTATCCATCCTCAATCTAGATCTTTCTAATTCTCCTAGAACAATCTTTATATCAATATAAGGTAAGTGTTCATGCTTTATGTTGTGAATCTCGTTCTTTTCATTCCATGCAAAACCCTAGACATCCAAACAATCTGTGTTTTGTTTCATGACTGATGAATATGTGATAATAGCTAGATTAATTGAATTTTATGTTTGCTGCTAGTCATTTAAGATGCTATTTGATATGATATGAATGCTAAACTATTGCTTTGATTCATAATATGATTGATTACGATGATTAGGGTTTTGGTCGTAGGATTGCTATTGAAAACTGTGATATTCTCTGTGTTATTGACTTGTGAAGAGATGTTAGTCCGACCTTGTAAAGTCACAAGGGTTAGAGTTTGTCAATTGATGTAGTCCGAGTTTGTGATTATGTGTCCGAGTTTATAAGTTACTATAATACTCTGAGTTTGTGTGAGGATGATTATGTTGGTCCGAATTTACAACCTAATATCATAGTCCGAGTTTGTGATTATGTTGGTCCGAGTTTACAAGCTAATATAATAGTCCGAGTTTGTGTGTGGATGATTATGTTGGTTCAAATTTATAGGTATACATGTGGGTGGTCCGAACATAATGAGGAAACAAGAGGGGGATTAGAACTTGTTGATTATATGGTGTCCGCACTGATATAATTGTGTATATGATCCGTACTTACAATATAATGGTCCGTATATATATAGGGTCAGGATTTAGAGAAAACGGTAGAAAGTGTGAGAACAGTGAGAACGCTTATTGATCATCCGATTAAAACAATCTATGGACTAGATTGGCGGGGTGGCATTTTAGTAAATAACAACAATTTTATTACGTGGACGCGCTTCATTAAGGGTAAAAATGTAAAAAAAAACATTTCTCACATAAAACGCCATTAAAAAATAAAAAGCCAAATACATACAAAACGCCAATTTTATCACTGGGTGCTTTCTTCTGGGTTTTTATTTAAGCTCTCTGACTACAAAAACGCCAAAAAATATGAAACGCCATTAAATATAATGCCAAAGCTTACATCAGGATAAATGTTAATTGCATTTTTTTTATAAAAATAACATCCCGCCTAAACTACGCGCCAAAAAGAATTCTATAAATAGAAACGTCTCACCACCTTCCGTTTATCACACCAAAAAAACATAAAAAAAACACAAAAAACACAAAAAAACACATAGTGGTTGCTAAAAAAATTTACAACTCAATGTAAAACGCCAAAAAATACAACGACGGCAAACATATTTTCTTTGATCCTCAGTAATGTTCTGCATGAAGCTTCATTGAATGATTTGTTACGTGAGTGTATAAAGATTTTGCTGCATGAGATGGACAAAATTGAATAAAGAGGGACTAATGACACCCATATGTCATACTGTCATCTTTGTTCTTGAAGAAGGTTTAGATGATAAGAAGAGACCTATACCAGTGTAAATGCTACTTTGGTCTTGATGATTATAATGAAGATGACAGGCAGATAGCATCCACCCACACGGGGTCGATCTAAGTCTCCAACATCCACAAAGACACTTCAACACATGAACAAAGAAAATAAACAACGCCAAACACAAAACGACATTTATTTGTCACATTGCTTGTAGTTTCAAAAGAAAAAAGAGACTGATAACACTGAAGATTTAAAATCATAAATTGCTTCTACTTTGTTTTTTTTTAATTTTCTTTATCTATTGTTTGTTTTGTAATTTCAGTTAATAAACAACAAAAAGAATATTAATGCTATAATAAAAAATATAATAAAACGCCAAAATTGGCAAATGCGTGTAAAACGCCATAATGCCATAAAAAACGCCCTAAAAAAACTACCAAACTATAATAAAATTAATTTGAACAACTAATATTATAAAAAAAACGCGAAACAATGTGCAAAGAATATAAAACAAAAAGAAGTCCAATAGTTATCTAACCGCCATTGGAAAACAAAACGCCATAATTACAGCCGTCAAAGATTTGACGTGTTACACCATAAAAATAGTTGAGTCTGAAACAAAACACGGTAAACTGCAAAAAACAATAAAATGAAACGATGGAAAACATAATTACTAACATTTATTATATTTATTTATCTTTTTCAAAACGCCATAATTACATGTCATACGCGGGAAAAAAAGTCAATATAAAAGAAGACCATGAGAACCCAAGCGCAAACACGCCAAAAAATTTGACTAAAACGCCACATATTGTCCAAAACGCCAAAAAATTTAAAAATGGCTATGGTTATTGCATGGAGGTTTGAAAGGAAAGAGAAACGATTCATCATAAAGTTCTCTGATAGGGGAAGGGTAAAGGTAAGGACAATCAAAGCAATGCTTGGAATAAATGAAAATGTTCAGAAGGATATCCTGGCCCTTGGGGTTCCAATAGACAACGATTGTGAAAGAACGAGAACTGTAATAAAAAGTCTGAAGAGAAAATTTCCGGCAGAAGATGATGAAGATGATGATGATATTGAAGATACTCATATACCAAAACTTAGCAGTTTGGTATTGCATGAGGAAGAAGGAACACTTGAAGTGACTTATAAAAACGGGGTGCAATACTCAAGGCCAATGGAAGAAATGTTGAAGACAGGGTTGCTCTCTATCATTGAACAACTCTGTGATTTAACACCTTCAAACGATCCAAAATCCAAGGATGCAGTCATATTCAATAATAGACTGCAGCAAAGAAGAGATGAGCTAATGGCGTTATACGCAAAAATGAAATTTGATGATGAAGAATGTGAAGAAAGTGAAGAACAAAGCGATGGGTACATCTCTGATGTAATCTCACCTACGGAAGACTATTAGTTTATTTTGATTTTCGTGTTATTGTAGTTTTATAAAATATTAATCTATGGTAATCAATTATTAACAAAAAGATACAAAACGCCAAAAATAACATGGAAAACCATAACGCCAAAAAACTAACTATGTGACACAAAAAGATTTAATTCAACGAAAAGAAATCTGAGAAAAATAGTAAAACACCAAATAATTAATAATTCTACATAACGCCAAAATTATCTTGCACGCAAAAAAAAAAAAAAAGCAGCATGTCAAACGCGAAAATAGTGAAAGGAGAAGAATACTAAAAAGGCAAAAAACCCCTCGGACACTGATCAGGCCCCGCGCCACGTGTTCGGCCAGGATGCGTTCTCACCGTTCTCACACTTTTTGTCGTTTTCTCCTGATCAAGTTTCTATATATATATATATATATATGAGTAAAATGCATGGATAGTCCCTGTGGTTTTGCAAAATAACACCTATAGTCCCCAACTTTTGAAAATTACACCGGTGCTCCCTGTGGTTTGACAGTTTGTTACTCGAATAGTCCCTGGAGTGGATGACGGTTAGTTTTCTCTGTTTAGTGTATGTGAAATGACAAATTTACCCTTCATCTTCTCCATTCTATAAAAACAAAACAAAACAACCCCAACCCCACCCAACCCCCCACCTTTCTCTCTGTTTTCCCCACCATTAACCACCAACCACCTCCCACCTACACCACAAGTAACCACCGGATCTTTGCACCTTTGTTCATTTAGAATTCCAACCATTTCTTTGCAAGTTTTGTGAAGAGAAAACAGGAAATCAAAGCTAGTGTCACAGGATTAGTAGATGAGCGGTGGCGATGGAAATCGAAATTCACTATGAAAGGGTGTTGATTCAATCTCATATGGAAATATAAATGTTAGTTTAAATTCATTGCATCACGGATATTATTAGATTGGTCTTCAATTTATTGTTAAAGTGTATAATAGCATCAGAACATAAACAAAACCCTAACAAGACTAATCAATGAATGTGCAAAATTATCAGCACAGACAAATTGACTAAACAATTGAACAACTAATTTTCAGAATACTTGCTATTGAATTCACTCAGACACTTCTTAATACAATCAAAAGTAGAACACCGACAATATCGTAAACATAAGCGCACCAAAGGTGCTGCATAATAAGCGCTCCAAATTTACAAAAAAAAAAAAACAAACAATGCTTCGTTTCCAGAAAAAAGAAAAAAAAAGAAAAACAAAGAATGACAGTCGACTCTATGATAACATCATTGCCTAGACCCACCAAAAAGTCTCAATCAAAATCACACCATTTTTCGTAAACGCTCAAGCAGTTGCATTTTACAGACTCTTGGAATTGAAAGTATTGAGATGTATACAATTGGGTTGTTTTACTACTCAAATTTAATAAAATGCCCAAAATCACACAATTTATGGGTCAAAAAAATTTGTAAAATGATCGACAACCACACGCTGATGAACATTATCATCAACAACAACCCAACGTCAAACCCTAAATCAATTCAAAACCCAAACCACAGCTACAATCGACCGACAACCACACAATGTCATCAATAACAACCCAACGCCGAATCCCTAACAAATTCGAAACCTAAATCATAACACATACATAACCACAAAAAACAACAAAATAGAATAAACCAATTGTTCTAACAACCCTTTCAGACAAAATCGTACAAACCCGTTGTTTGCAAACTTGAGTTTTTTTTGTTGGTGGTGGCGTGGTGGCTGTGACAGTGGTGGTTTGATGGTGTTGGGTTGATGGTGGCGGTTTGAAGAGAGAGATGCAAAGATTTAGAGAGAGAGAGAGGTGTACTTAAAAAAAGTTATCATAAATAAATAAAGTATAAAGAATTCCAAAATGCCCCTCAGTTGGCAAAATGTCTAAAAAGCCCGTTATTTTACGGTACATTTAAGATAAAATTGCAAAAATCAACCTTTATTTTATACTCAACTGCACTTCATAACTTTTATTATGAAATCAGAAAAAACCAATCTTTATGTTCATGTTTTGCTACAACTTCAACCTTTACCATTAACCTCGTCAAAAAGCCAGTTAAATGGCCTCACAAGCGATGCACGTGACGGCATTTAAGTTATTTCCCATTTTACTTTTAATATTCATTTAAACTAATGAAACCTTAACTGCATAAATGTTCATCTTCTTCCCAGATCATCAACTTGTTCACCACCACTGCCACCCATCCTCACCTTCTCTGAAACACAACTATAACCGTTCACCACCACTGTAACCCATCTCCACTCCTCTCTGAAACACAACCACCACACCACTACCACCACTATTCACCATCAATGCCACCCATCCCCGCCCCTCGCTGAAATACAACCACCACACTGCTGCCACCACTGTTCACCACAAATGCCACCCATTTCTGCCCCTCTCTAAAATACAAACCACCACACCGCTGCCATCACCGTTCACCACCACAACCACCCATCTCCACCCCTCCATGGAATACAACCACCACACTGCTACCACCATCGTTCACCACCAACTCCACCTATCTCCGCCCCTCTTTGAAATACAAAACCACCACACCGCTGCCACCATCGTTCACCTCCACAACCACCCATCTCCACCCCTCCCTGAAATATAACCACCACCGTTTACCACTAGTGCCACCCATCTCCACCCCTCTCTAAAATATAAAACCACCACACCGCTTCCACCACCATTCACTACCACAACCACCCATCTCCCCCTACCAACCACCGTTTACCACCACAATCACCTCTTAGATTTGAAACTGATTTTCTTTCCCTAAATTTTTAAGATGATGTTAGCCAGTGATTGTGGTCCACTTGCTAGAGAAGGTTTGTAACACCCAAAAATCGGGTTTGGTAATTAAACCAAGTTTATTGGGATGAGCGGGTAAAATACCGACAATGACAGAAGTTAACCCGGAAAACATTAGGATTTAATTAAATAAACCTAATGTTAAATTAAGAGTGAGCAAATACATTTAGTAAATAAAATTTATAAAAGGCCCGAGTTAGCGGGACTTGAACGGGTTATAACCTCCCGAAACTTACTAGATTAACTAGGGATGTTTAACCTAGTTAATAAGAAGTAATAATTGTGGAAATAAGTGGATTGTAACCCATTTAGCAACTATAAAACTACAAGGGCTGAATTGTAGTTTCTAAATGATTAAAAAATATATTGGAAAAAAAATAATAATAACACATACATGTGTGTGTGTGTGTCGTGAGTTGGAGGGAGAAAGAAGGGAAAAACCCTTGACTATCTCCATCCACAACCCAACCCAACCCAACTTTCAATAAAAAAATATTTTTTCTTTCTTCCACCTACACAACCCAACTTAACCTTTCACACTCATTAACAACCCAACCTAACCAATAGAATGTTGACATGTGGCAAATAAGATAATGTTAGATAAAAACAATTAAAAAAATATATTATTTTTTTATAAAATTTATATCTTCATGTTCACAAAGAAAAAAAATAATAATAAACAAGACTGTGATTTTAGATTTTTAAAAGAGTTAAATTTTATAAGTTATTAGATATAATCTAATTATACTTATAAGAAATTATGTTAAAAGAAAAAGGAAAATTAAAATAAATATATCATCCATTCCCATGTGGACATATGGCAATAAAGTTGTGAAGATGAATGTCACAACCTGGGTCGTTCCTTCCTTCGACCATGTTGGTGAGTTTAAATGAATTTTCCTTTTTATTTTTATTATTTTGCCAACCTAGGTTGAGGCAATATCACCAATGAGTATAACCTTCAAGCACAAAACCTAGAAATCAAGGGTGAAATCAAGTGGATTTTGATTGCATGTTGAAGGTTTTTAGCTCTATAACATCATCTAAACACAAGTATGTGAACAATTTAGTGATTTGATTAAATGTTCAAACATGGCTTGAAACGGGTTTAGATGATATGATGAAATTAATGCTGTAATGATGTTAAAAGGTGCTTGAAATCATCTATACATGAATGTTTGAAGTCTTTGACTAAGTTGTTTGAGTAAATTCCATACATATGATGAAATGGGTTGTTTCATAGTGATGAAACAATCCCAAATTCTTGTATAATAACTGATGAATTAGCATGAGATGGGTGAAAGTTTATATTGACTTGATGTTCATAAGTATATAAACTTGCTAAATTGAATGAAATGTGGTGATTTTGGATGAGAAATTTAGTTAAAAAATAGCCTAAAAATGATGCCCACCAAGTATTTGATAAAATTTCTAAATGAGTTTTATTCAACTTGATAGTTTATATAAATGACAATTGGCAGTTTGACATCTTTTAAAAGTTAAACTATAAAAAGAACTGGATAAGAAAAATGTTACAGAGGTCCATAAGAGAGATGATCATAGTATATGATGACTAATCTAACCATCTTGTGGATATTGTATTCTAGTTTGACTCTTGACAAGCTAGGTGGAAGCTTGGAAAATAATGGGTCAAGCGGGTCAAAAACGAGTAAAAGCTCGATCGGGCGCAAGGTAAGTAGACCTTACAATTCCTAGAATACAATTACAACTTACGTGATGAAAAGTATTTTGGTGATTAATGACAAAATGTCACCCTATGGTGTCAACCATAATGGGTCAAACGAGTAAAACTGGTTGGTAACCACTTATCGTGTTTTGTCAATAAATTAGTTGTTGGCGACAAGTAGGTCCTCCACTTGCAGAAATTATTTCGATGTCTTAGCCATTGACTTTTGACACGATATTTGGTCAGAAGTTGTTTCACAACATGAAGGATGTTTGGTAATTTTTATAGATTTTTCCAAAGTTGTTTAATGTGATTTTCACGTCTGTTTTGTCAATAAAATAGTTGTTGACAACAACAGGTCTATTACTTGTAGAAATTGTTTCGAGTTCTTAACCATTGAGTTTTTAAATGATATTTGGTCAGAACTTGTTTCACAATATAAAGGATGTTTGGTAATTTTTATAAATTTTTGCAAAGTTGTTTGACGTGTTTTCGCGACTGTTTTGTCAATAAATTAGTTGTTGACATCAACATGTCCGCTAATTGCAGAAATTTTTTCGAGGTCTTAACAATTGAGTTTTGACACGATATTGGGTCAAAAGTTGTTTTAGAACATATAGGATGTTTAGTAATTTTTATACATTTTTCCAAAGTTGTTTAACGTGGTTTTCGCGGCTGTTTTGTCAATAAAATAGTTGTTGACAACCACAGGTCCGCTATTTGCAGAAATTGTTTCGAGGTCTTAACCATTGAATTTGGACACGATATTTGGTCAGAACTTGTTTCACAACATAAAAGATGTTTGGCAATTTTTATAGATTTTTTCAAAGTTGTTTGACATGGTTTTCGCGGCCGTTTTGTCAACAAAATAGTTGTTGACAGCAACAGGTCCGCTATTTGCAAAAATTGTTTTGAGGTCTTAACCATTGAGTTTTGACACGATATTTGGTCATAAGGATGTTTGGTAATTTTTATAGATTTTTCCAAAGTTGTTTAACGTGGTTTTCGTGGCTGTTTTGCCAATAAAATAGTTGTTGACAGCAACTGGTCCGCTACTTGTAGAAATTGTTTGGAGGTCTTAACTATTGAGTTTTGACATAATACTTGGTCAGAAATTGTTTAACAACATAAAGAATGTTTGGTAATTTTTATAGGTTTTTATAAAGTTGTCCAACGAGATTTTAGCGACTGTTTTGTTAATAAATTAGTTGTTGACAGCAACAGGTACGCTACTTGAAGAAATTGTTTCGAGGTCTTAACTATTGAGTTTTGACACGATATTTGGTCAGACGTTGTTTGACAACATAAAAGATGTTTGGTAATTTTTATAGGTTTTTCTATAGTTGTTTGACGGGGTTTTCCAGCTGTTTTGTCAATAAATTAGGTGTTGACAGCAAGCAGGTCCGCTACTTGCAAAAATTGTTTTGAGATCTTAACGATTTTATCTTTCATGATTTTTGGTCAGAAGTTAGTTAACAACATAAATGATCTTGGGTCATTTTTATAGATTTTTTAATGAAATAGTTCGATGCGGTTTATGCCGACGTTTTGTCATAAAATAGTGGTTGATATCAAAATGTTTGATAATTTTGTAACGAGTCAAAATTATTAGGGACACGGCCGGGTGGAAACCTGACCCGGCAGGGTAAGGGTGCTGAGAAAAAGACATGTTTCAGTTGACACGGCCGGGTGAAAACCTGACCCGACCGAGTAAGAGGACTGAAAAAATGGATATTTTGTGCTTAATATTTTCGTTAAAATGTTTCGATTACTACTCGTTTGACCGTAGAACTTAGACACTAATTGTTTTTAGTGTTTACGATAGGCTTTCAGTAAGGCGAGAAGCGTACAGACAGACGACTAAGCACGCTGTTGGGATTGAACCCTACAAAGGAACAGTTGATAAAGCCAAAACTGGATCAGATCAGTGGATCCTCAATAAGCAGTTGTGTGCAACAGTTCTTTCCCCTTGAATGTGGCCTAACATCTGATGACCTCTATCTACTGTCCTTCTACAACAACTGCTGATCTTCAACAACTGATGAGACTTAAAGACTGTTGGAGATGAAACACTGATGCTCAATCTACTGTCATGGTTCAAGTACTGCTGAAGGTACAAAGCACTGCTAGGAGTATAACAGTGGAATTAGAAGCAGTAGTTTAGTCTATCTTTTGTATTTATTGTAATCAGTAGTTTGTAATAGCAGTAGTTGTATAGATCAGTGGTTACAGGTTGTTTGTAGGTTAGATGTCACTTTCATGGTGACGTCAGCAAAGATGCCTCAGTGGTTTGTTCAGTACTATAAATAGAACAATACCATGTACTGTTCTATTAGCTCTCTTCTTCCACAAGTCATTCTGTACGAACAAACCATCTGTGAGCTCAGGCTGAGGGGGATATTGTATGCATGCATGCATTGTTATTGAAGATTGTAATAAATATAATCATTCGATTTCATGTTAAACATGTTTGCTTAAAACAATTCTCTCTTTGATTGTGTTGAAAGTTTGTTCCATTGTCATTTCCGCTGCACTTAATCTTAATTCATCTTCATTATATTCAAATAAGCACAATCATAAGAAACTCAGATCCTAACACACGCTAAGAACCGAACACTCTTAAACTGCCATTTCTGCATAGCATTCTTCGGGAAAGTTTAAGCGTGATCATGCATGACAAAGTTTTATGCATTAAAACCTTATTGTTTCGACGGTAATTTATTTGTGTAATTACCCATTAAGTTGGTTTGTCTGGGTTATTCGTTAAACCATACTCGTACGTTAATTAAAATAAATTGAGAACTAATTATCTGCATTTTATTAAAGTATTATCAAAATGGGTTAGAGTGTTACAAGGTTAAGGGTAGTGTTTGGTGAGGTGAGGTGGTTGTAGTCGTGTAATGTTTCTGTAAAGGGAAGAAGAAGATATAGTAGAGAGAGATTAAAGAGAGACATAAATAGAGTGAAAGAGTGAGGTGGGTTTTATAATAACAAAAGTGACTTTAATGCCCTCACCTGCAACACATGTGCGGGCATTTAACCAAGATAATAAACTAGGTTAATGGTAAAGGTTGAACCAGTAGCAAAACATGAACATAAAGGTTGGTTTTGCCGATTTCATAGTGAAATGTACGAAGTGCAGTTTGGGTATAGAATAAATGTCGATTTCTGCAATTTTGTCTACATTTAAATAGGGTTAGTCAATTGGATGGAAATGGCCACAAAATGCAAACCTTAGGTGTCCAACTAAAAAAAAACTTTTTTTAGATGGATGTAACAAATCTGTCTAAACCTGAGGAACGATTTTGACATTTCAGTCTTATTAAAACAAGTAATTTAGTTATAAAATATCAATGTTAAATATGTTATAGATATTAAAAATGTATAGTTTGTTAAAATAAGTATTTTAGTTATGACATATCAATGTAAAATTTAGATACAAATATAAGTTTATGGATAAATGTTATCACAAATGCATTATTAATTTTTTTTGATAGTGCAAGGATCAAACCAACAACAACAACAACAGAATGTTTAGCTACTAGTAGAAAGATAAACATAGATATTTGCTTCAGCTTTTTGAGAGAACGTGAGTGACAAATTTGTCAAAGTTGAGATAAGACAATCCATCAAAGGTGACTCCTTCTTCGGCTTTTCTTCTCAACTCCAAAGCCTTGGCTTTCATCAACTTTCCTTTTTCCCCTTCTATCATCTCCCTCACTTGAGCCTCCACCTTCTCTCTTTTCACATTTGTATCTATTTCCATCCCAATCCCCCACTCTACACAACTATATCGACAATTCGTTTGTTGTTCAGCAAAAAACGGCCAACAAAGGATCGGAACACCACTGCTAATACTCTCAAGTGTCGAGTTCCATCCACAGTGTGTCAAGAATACTCCGATTGCAGGGTGCTTTAAAACCTTTAACCGTATATAGATTAGTCACCGGGCTTTCCAATGTTTATATTAGATTTCATGCATGTTATAAACCTTGTTTATAAATTAAACTTGTTTATATTAGAAAACCCCAATTTCCAACAAATACAACACAACTGATGAGCATAACCAATAGAGTTAAATGACATAAATCTATCATTTTGTAAATAAGTAAATAACGTTTTCACTTATGTATTCTTGCTAAAAATGTATTCTTGCTAATAATGCAAAATCATGTGTATTCTTTTGTCTGCTATATATGTATTGAGGTCGGTTAACGTACAATATTTCTTAACGTACGAGTTTACGCTGTGAAATTACGCACATTGTGAAACACAAAACTCTAATCACGCGTGTGAAAAACATAAATCACGCATGTTGACATAAACTCGGAACACTACTTCGCAAACTCGGAACCTACTGCATAAATTCGGAATCTCTTTGGCAAACTCGGAACCTTCGTTCAACATGCGTAATTATCTTTAACATGCGTAATTATCTTTCAACATGCGTAAAAGATCATAACTCAGAATCTACTTCACAAACTCGGAATCCTTTCAACATGCGTAATTATGTTTCAACATGCGTAATTTCCATAACGTACGCTCGTACGTTAAGCAATATACTATATGTATTAATGTAAATATATTATGTAGATATTATATGAATGAATTATGTGGATTCTTTTGTCTGTTATATATGTATAGATATTATATGAGTTACCTGTTCTTGAGGACACCAACTAATGATCAAGCCTCTCCCTTTAGTCTCAACTAGGAACTCCTGAGGCATCACCGCCTCATTGCCGCAAACAATGTCCGGCCTGGTTATCCATAAGAAATCCTTCTTGCTGTTAGCGAGTCCCCATGCGAACTCAATTAGTTGTTCCTTTGTCAGCACTGTAATGCTTCCATAGTTGACGAAAACAACCGAGCCAGGGTCTTTTGTATCAAGCCAATGGATGCAAGTGACATCTTCTTTCCAAAGACTGGACCCAAACTGTTTGACCCGCTCATCTTGCACATGTTGTTGCATCAGGTTTAGTGGGCCCACAGTGAAAATTCGTGGCATGGATGCAGTTAAGAGGTTAACAGTGTCTTTTTCTAGAGCATCGAATGTGTTAAGTACCACAACGGTGCCTCTAGTTAGAGCCTCGGCCTCGGTGACGAGATAGTTAAGCATGATGTCGTTAATGTCTGTGGTTCGAATGAAGCTTGGGAAATCTCTTAATCGAATGTTGTTCATCCCTGGAATCCAATCTAAGATTGTTTCTAAATACCCATTTGTCACGTAACTCAAATCTGAAACAATTTAGTTGGTTAGTATAAGTAATCAAATGTAGACACTTAATTTCACATCTTTATTGGGGAATGTTTAACATGTTTTGCTTCTACACAAATAATTGTTAATTATTATTGTAATATAGAAAGATCCATGTTATTCTTTTCAGTACCAATATCAAGTTGACCATTGTAATATTTTTTTTTAACTTTGAATTTATATTTATCGGTTTCCTTTATTTGTTTTCATATTAGGGGCTATTTGGCAACATCTGAATGGTTAAGTGCTGAACCAGTAAGATGTCTGAACCATTAAGTACTGAACCAATAAGAGGTCTGAACCATTAAGAGTCTGTATAATGCTTAATCGTTCAGAGGCAAATGTTTGACAAATTCATATTAGACGTCTTAACCATTCAGAGGCAAATGTCTGAACCATTCAGACATCTGCTCGTGAAACAACAGTCTGAACCATTAAGTGCTAAACCAGTAAAATGTCTAAACCATTAAGAGCCTCACTAAGAGGTAAACAAACAGCCCTTAGACAAGGATTGAACTTTTGGTTAGGTAAGTCATTTATCTATTTTTGTCGAGTTCATATAATAAAGAAAAGAATCGAAGTTGGTATGCTTCAAATATCTTGTATATTCATCTATTTTTCGGTTTTGATACAACTGTATTGTATTCCGACAATTTGTATCAGAGCAACCATTCAATAAAGATACTAGCGGTAATCCTCCGCTCTTCACAGCGGGATTTCGGTTGGTATTAATATGGTTCATTATAGTACTAACGACGATATCAACACTCGGTATATCAATCGACACATGTTTTTCATCGTTCAAAAACTATAAAAAATGAATATTGATATTGGTTTCGGTGTTATTTGGTTGGTATTGGTTCGGTTCGCCATGATATCGTACGGTAAGAACACTCTGTAAAACTTACAATACCAAAAAATATTCTACGTAGATACAACTTTGTATTCAACGAAACTTATACGGCTATATAGAGAAAACCAAAAAAATGAATATGGTAGTACATGTATCGATGTTGCTTGGTCAAGATTTGTTCGGTCGGTTCGTGACAATAAAGAGCAAAAAAAAGCTAGAACTTTTTATCAAATCACAACGTATATTTGGAATTCTACAAAACGTTATATTATATTACTTAAAAACTTGGATCACTATTCATCGCCTTTTCTAGCGCGTTGCGGCGGTACGTTATTGCGAGCATTGGATCGCACTGGGTATAGAAATCAACATCTGTTTTACAACTACTGAAAATGATAAAAATGAACACCATTACCGACACCATGTTGTCCGAATGAAATCGATTGGTTAAGATCATCACGGTATTGGTATCGATATTCATTTATCGTCCAAGACATACTTGTATAATTGAAAAATTATCGAGACCAGAAACCATAAAAAAATGAATACATGTACCGGTACCAATGTTGTTTGGTACGGTACGGTATTGAAACGATGTCAATTTATCGAAAGCGCAAATAATAAAAATAAATATTGGTACCGAAACCGATGTTCCTTTGGTTTCGGTTCAGTATGGTAGGAGTATGGTATCTGTTAATCAAATAGGAAACCATAAAAATGAATACATGTACCGATTTGTGACAACCCGCAACTTCAAGTTACTACTTTAACCTAGCCATAGTTAATTCAGACATACATTCATCGCATTACATTTAACTAGGGTTAGTTAAACGAGTCTACGTTGGTAATTCAGGGAATTACCGGCACACGCACAAGTTGATTCTCGAACGTTGGTAACTAACACGAATAATTATAAACGAATGGTTTACATGAAATTTGTACGTTGTTTGTCAAATACGTGAATTATGTGTTTTAAATGTGAATTGCATGATTTATGTGCCTTGGTGTAAAAGTTGTTTAATTAAGGGAGGGGGGGGGGGTTTAGAGTATTTGTGAAATTTTAATAGATTACTTCAAACCCTAAAACCTCTCAAAATCACTGTACGACATTTATTCTTCTCAAATAATTCTCTAATCATTTTGACTCTGCAACACAACTCTTTATCCTCAATCTTGAACTTTCCAATTCTCCTAGAACAGTCTCTATATCAATCTAAGGTAAGTATTCATGCTTTATGTTGTGAATCTCGTTCTTTTGATTCCATGCAAAACCCTAAATATCCAAATAATCTGTGTTTTGTTTCATGACTGATGAATGTGTGATAGTAGCTAGATTGATTGAATTGTATGTTTACTGCTAGTCATTTTAGATGCTATTTATTATGATATGAATGCTAAACTATTGCTTTGATTCATAATGTAATTGATTACGATGATTAGGGTTTTGGTCGTAGGATTGTTATTGAAAAATGTGATATTCTCCGTGTTATTGACTTGTGAAGAGATGTTAGTCCGACCTTGTGAAGTCACAAGGGTTAGAGTTTATCAATTGATGTAGTCCGAGTTTGTGATTATGTGTCCGAGTTTATGAGTTACTATAATAGTCCGAGTTTGTGTGAGGATGATTATGTTAGTCCGAATTTACAAGCTAATATCATAGTCTGAGTTTGTGATTATGTTGGTCTGAGTTTACAAGCTAATATAATAGTCCGAGTATGTGTGTGGATGATTATGTTGTTCCGAATTTATAGGTATACATGTGGGTGGTCCGAACTTAATGAGGAAACAAGAGGGGAATCAGAACTTGTTGATTATATGGTGTCCGTACTTATATAATTGTGTTTATGATCCGTACTTACAATATAATGGTCCACACACATATATATGTACACACACACATATATATATGTATGTATCATGATAGTGATCAGAACTTGTTGATTTATATGGTGTCCTCACTTATATATCTATGTATATGATCCGTACTTACATTATAATGGTCCGAATATATATCATGATAGTGGTCAGAACTTGTTGATTGTGTGCATGTGGAGTTTGAATTTACCTTGTAACGACTTATGTGATCTATTAAAAGAGTTGATTGTAGTAGCGTTTATTTGCAACAAGAAATCCAGATCACTAAGACACTGTATAATAAATATTAACCTGATCATTACAACACTGAGTTGTTTGGACACTTAGGGTATTGCATGACCCTGCAAATGTATGTACTTACATTATTTAAACCCTAGGTCATGTGTAACGGACCTAACCACTAATTAACGCTAGAAGTACGTTGTCATACCGAGCAAACTAAGGTGAGTTCACTACCTTTTCACAAGCATGCGTCTCGGGGGGGACAAGCAAACTAATATTCCTGGGAGGAATACTTTTAAATATCTTGGTTTATTTTCGATCTTATTTAATAAACTCAACTCTATCATGAAAGTCCCTACTTACATACCAAGCTAGTTGCTTGGGAGGCAACGGGGTATTAGTTGATAGCGCTATTAAGCCTGACAAATCTCACACCGTGCTGGTATCAGAGCCACTAGTTATAGTGAACTAGGTTTTAAAAAGTTTTTATAAAACCATAATATAAACGAATTAGTCCCGAAAGCGACCATGACACTACGCTCCAGATTGCAAGGTTCGTCTTTATTTATCGCATACATTATTCATCTAGCGTACACATATGCATTGCATATAGTGGCATACCCAGCATTACAGTACAATTACATGTGTTACTTGTTTACATCATGATGTATCGTTGGTATGACATAATCTCTAGACCTTTGTGATCTTTACCGTTTTGGCAACATCGGTTTTAACACTCGAATCTGAGGATTTTTTGACACAAGTTAGGTGGAATTGAGATGAACATGCAAATTGCATTATCATTACGGGTGCACATGTAATAATAATCTGGGGTGCATGTGAGTCCTAGTGAGGCTTAACAAGTGTAAAAGGATTCTGACCCATTATCCTAAATAATTGGGAATTCAACAATCTATAGGAGTCATAGCGATGATTGACTTCTACTCGATCTTGATCCTTACTCTTTCCACTCTTCTTGTAGATGAAGAAGCATGAGTGGACGCAGTGGACGCGGTGGTGGACACGGTGGCGACCGCGGCGGTGGACGTGGCAACATCGTCATGACTCAGGCGGAGTTGACGAATCTCAACAACACGCGTGTGGCTGAGGCCTTAGCAGTCCAATAAGCTGGTCAACACATGAACCAAAATTAGAACAATCCGCCCGCCTTTACTTTCAAGACGTTCATGGATTGCAAACCACAACTTTGAATGGGACTGAAGAAGCAGTGGGACTTCTTCGTTGGTTTGAGAGGGCTGAATCAGCATTTGCTATGTGTAACTGTCCGTGTGGTGACTGGGTGAAGTTTGCTTCAGGCACACTGGAGGATGGTGCCTTAACTTGGTGGAACACCTAAGTTCAGCTGCTGGGAATTGACATGGCGAATGCTACTACCTGGGATGATTTCAAGGAATTAACGAGGGAGGATTAATGTCCTTGTGATCAGATTTAAAAGTTGGAGAACGAGTATTACCATCTTCAGATGGTGGGATAGGAGATTGAAACTTACACAAAACGTTCTCATGAGCTTACAAATATGTGCCCTAACTTATTAAACCCACCCTACAAGAGGATCGAACTGTAGATTAATGGTTTAGCATCACAAATTAAAAGTATGGTTACTTCAGCGAACCTCGATAACTTACCACGGATCATTCATTTGGCTTACAAGATTATGGATCAAGAGGTAGAACGTGGTACACTACCAGAGCGTAGTGCTGTGACTACTCCAGCTACTGACAAGAAATGAAAGTGAAATGACTCAGACAAGGCCTCCAATCCCAACCAGAAACAGAAGAAGGCTGATAACAACAACAACCGCAACTTCAATCAGTCTTCTTCTACAAATCAGAACCAAGGCAACAATCAGAATAAGGGTTCTTACGCGGGCAAGCAAATAAAGTGTAACAAATGTAACTACCATCATCATGGGCAATGCACTCGAACATGTCAGAGGTGTGACAAAGTGGGCCATATGGAAAAAGTCTGCAGAGCTCCGTTCCCGAAACAGTAGCAACATCAATAGTAGCAATAGCAACAACAGAGGCAACAACCGCAGCAGAATCAGGGTAATCGAAAGGGGTGCTTTCAGTGTGGAAGTGGGGTTACTTCAAGAAGGATTGCCCATAGTTAGACCAAAACGCCAACAACAACGAAAACAACAACAATGCCGGGAATCACAACAACAATAACAATGATGGAAATGGTGCTCGCGGGAGGGCATTCACTATTGGCGCGGGTGATGCCAGGAACGTTGGCAACGTTATGACCGATACGTTTTCTGTGAACAATCTTTTCGCCTCTGTTTTATTTGATTTCGGTGCCGATTGGAGTTACATGTCCTTAAAATTCAGTAGACTGTTAGGATCAACCCCGACACCTCTCGAAACCAAGCATATCGTAGAATTGGCTGATGGTAAGCCAATTGAAGCATCTCATGTTCACGTTTGGTGCGAACTCGATCTTCTAGGTCAAATGTTTGACATTGACCTTCTTCCTATCACTGTTGGAAGCTTTGACGTAGTCGTCGGTATAGACTGGTTTTCCAAACACCGAGCTGAAATTCTCTGTAAAGAGAATATCGTTCATATTCCTTTCCCTAGTGGAGATTCCTTGTCTGTTCAGGGTCATCGGAGTGGTGCTACGGTTGGTGTCATTTCGGATATGAAAGCAGAAGTGTATACGGAAGGGCTATCCGACTATTCTAGCTCTCGTTACCGACACTCAACCTCAGGAAAGGAAAATTGAAGACACTCCAGTCGTCCGTGACTTTTCCGACATTTTTCCCGAGGAACTTCCAGGACAACCTCCACATCGACAGTTGGAATTTCAGATCGAACTTACACCTGGAGCAGTTCTGATTGCTCGTGCTCCTTACCGTCTTGCACCGTGGGAGTAAAGAACTGTCTAATGAACTCCAACAACCGTTGGATAAAGGTTTTATCCGACCTAGTTCTTCGCCGTGGGGAGCCCCAGTCTTATTTGTGAAAAAGAAAGACGGATCTTTCCGCATGTGCATCGATTACCGCGAACTTAAGTAGGTGACGGTCAAGAACCGTTTTCCTCTTCCTCGTATTGACGATCTGTTTGACCAGCTGCAAGGGTCAAGCTTTTATTCGAAAATCGACCTAAGACCGAGCTATCATCAGATGAGAGTCCGAGAAGAAGATGTTCCCAAAACAGCCTTCCGAACGCGGTATGGCCGTTATGAGTTTTTGGTCATGTCATTCGGGTTAACTAATGCACCTGCGGTCTTCATGGATCTGATGAACCATGTGTGCAAACCGTATCTTGATGACTTTGTCATTGTGTTTATCAATGGCATTTTGATCTATTCTAAGAGTAAGGAGGATCATGAGCGACACTTGCGTCTTATCTTGGAACTCCCGAGAAAGGAGCAACTTTATGTGAAGCTCTCTAAGTGTGATTTTTGGATTCGAGAAGTACACTTTCTTGGTCATGTGGTCAATGAGTCGGGAATACATGTTGATACAGCAAAAATCGATTCTATCAAGAATTGAGTGACACCTAAGACTCCTACGGAGGTGCCACAATTTCTTGGTCTCGCGGGGCACTATCGCAGATTTATCAAAGGATTTTAGAAAATCGCTCAACCTCTTACCGCTTTAACTCAGAAAGGTGTCACTTATTCATGGGGAGCGAATCAGGAGAAGGCCTTTCAGTCTTTAAAACAAAAACTCTGCAGTGCACTGATATTGTCTTTACCCAAGGGTGCGGATGACTTCCTGGTGTACTGTAATACTTCTATTCAAGGTCTCGGTTGTGTTTTAATTCAACAAAAGACAGTGATAGCCCATGCTTCTGGACAGTTGAAGGTTCACGAGAAAAATTACATGACTCACGACTTAGAGTTGGGAGTCGTGGTCTTTGAACTTAAAATTTGGAGGCATTACTTGTAGGTACTAAATGCACTATTTATACCGATCACAAGAGCCTTCAACACATTTTCTATCAGAAGGAGTTGAACATGCGAAAGCGTCGCTGGGTGGAACTCTTAAACGATTACGATTGTGTAATTAAGTATCATCCATGCAAAGCTAACGTTGTAGCTGACGCCCTCAACTGGAAGGAAACCAAACCCAAACGTGTTTGAGCCTTACAGCTCACAATCCATTCTAACCTTCCCGACCAGATTCATTCCACCCAAACTGAAGCGTTGAAGGACGAGAACCTTCAAGCTGAATCCATTAGGGGAATGGAGACACAACTCGTAACCAACTCTGACGGTATTCGCTACTTCATGGAGCGAATATGGGTCCTTTTGCTTGGTAACCTGAGAGAGCTTGTGTTGTACGAAGCACACAAGTCTCGATACTCTGTCCATCCAGGTTCTGATAAGATGTATCCGGATCTAAAAAACTTGTACTAGTGGTCAAACATGAAAGCGAACATAGCGACGTATGAGAGAAAATGCATGACTTGCGCGAAGGTCAAGGTAGAGTACCAAAAACTGTCTGGTTTGCTTCAGCAACCAGAACTACCTATGTGAAAATGGGAACACATTTCCATGGATTTCATCACTAGCTTGCCAAGAACTAAAAAGGGAATCAACACCATATGGGTGATCGTTGATCGTCTAACAAAATCTGCACACTTCCTTGCGATCAAGGAAACTGACAAGTTTTCGCAAGTTGCTAGTATTTACTTGAAGTAAGTAGTTTCTAGGCACGGGGTGCCGACTTCTATCATTTCTGATCGTGATCCACGTTTCGCGTCCAATTTGTGGCAAGCGATGCATAAATCATTCAGCTCACGTCTAGACATGAGCAACGTTTATCACCCTCAAATGGATGGTCAAAGTGAACGAACCACCCAGACGCTTGAAGATATGCTGCGAGCATGTGTGATCGATTTTGGTAAAGGTTGGGAAAGATATTTTCCTTTGGTAGAACTTTCCCACAACAATAGTTACCACTCTAGCATTCAGGCAGCTCCGTTCGAGGCGTTCTACGGACGGAAATGTCGATCTCCTCGTTGTTGGGTTGAGGTGGGTGACGGCCAAATCACGGGTCCAGAACTCGTGCTTGAAACTTCTGAGAAGATTGTTCAAATCAGAAATCGTATGGCGGCATCACGTGATCACCAGAAAAGCCACGCCGACAAGTGTAGGAAACCTTTGGAATTCGCCATGGGCGATCATGTTTTATTGAAAGTCTCACCCTCGAAGGGTGTCGTTTGTTTTGGGAAATGCGGCAAGCTCCATCCGCGTTATGTTTGGTCATTCAAGATTTTGGAAAGAATCGGTAAGGTGGCTTACAGGATTGAGTTGCCTGATGAACTTGGTAATGTTCACAACTTTTTTCACATCTCTAATGTAAAGAAGTATTTGTCCGATAAAACACTTGTGGTTCATTTCCAAGACCTGAATATCGATGATAAGCTGCAGTTTATCGAGGAACCCGTTGAAATTATGGACCGGGAAGTCAAGATCCGTAAACACAGTCAGATACCAATCGTGAGAGTTCGTTGGAACCAAAGACGTGGACCAGAGTTCACGTGGGAACGCGAGGATCAGATGATGCTCAAGTATCCTCACTTATTCAAAACTACTGAACCCAACCTTGATGAAACTAGTGAATTTCGGGACGAAATTCCCTTTCGAGTTGGGGATGATGTGGTACCCGAGGAAAACTCACACTCATCTTAACTTACCGTCACACTTCTCCGAGACTGCTTATCAAATTTCAGGACAAAATTTCTTTCAAGATGGGGATGATGTGACAAACCGCAACTTCAGGTTACTACTTTAATCTAGCCACAGTTAATTTAGACATATATTCATAGCATCACATTTAACTAGGGTTATTTAAATGACTCTACGTTGGTAATTCAGGGAATTATCGGAACACGCACAAGTTGATTCTCGAACGTTGGTGACTAACACGCAATTATAAACGGACGATTTACATGAAATTTGTACGTTGTTTGTCAAATACGTGAATTATGTGTTTTAAATGTGAATTGCATGATTTATGTACCTTGGTGTGAAAGTCGTATAATTAAGGGGGGTGTTTAGAGTATTTGTGAAATTTTAATAGACTACTTCAAACCCTAAAACCTCTCAAAATCACTGTACGACAGTTTATTCTTCTCAAATCATTCTCTAAGCATTTTGACTTTGCAACACAATTATCCATCCTCAATCTAGATCTTTCTAATTCTCCTAGAACAATCTTTATATCAATATAAGGTAAGTGTTCATGCTTTATGTTGTGAATCTCGTTCTTTTCATTCCATGCAAAACCCTAGACATCCAAACAATCTGTGTTTTGTTTCATGACTGATGAATATGTGATAATAGCTAGATTAATTGAATTTTATGTTTGCTGCTAGTCATTTAAGATGCTATTTGATATGATATGAATGCTAAACTATTGCTTTGATTCATAATATGATTGATTACGATGATTAGGGTTTTGGTCGTAGGATTGCTATTGAAAACTGTGATATTCTCTGTGTTATTGACTTGTGAAGAGATGTTAGTCCGACCTTGTAAAGTCACAAGGGTTAGAGTTTGTCAATTGATGTAGTCCGAGTTTGTGATTATGTGTCCGAGTTTATAAGTTACTATAATACTCTGAGTTTGTGTGAGGATGATTATGTTGGTCCGAATTTACAACCTAATATCATAGTCCGAGTTTGTGATTATGTTGGTCCGAGTTTACAAGCTAATATAATAGTCCGAGTTTGTGTGTGGATGATTATGTTGGTTCAAATTTATAGGTATACATGTGGGTGGTCCGAACATAATGAGGAAACAAGAGGGGGATTAGAACTTGTTGATTATATGGTGTCCGCACTGATATAATTGTGTATATGATCCGTACTTACAATATAATGGTCCGTATATATATAGGGTCAGGATTTAGAGAAAACGGTAGAAAGTGTGAGAACAGTGAGAACGCTTATTGATCATCCGATTAAAACAATCTATGGACTAGATTGGCGGGGTGGCATTTTAGTAAATAACAACAATTTTATTACGTGGACGCGCTTCATTAAGGGTAAAAAAGTAAAAAAAAACATTTCTCACATAAAACGCCATTAAAAAATAAAAAGCCAAATACATACAAAACGCCAATTTTATCACTGGGTGCTTTCTTCTGGGTTTTTATTTAAGTTCTCTGACTACAAAAACGCCAAAAAATATGAAACGCCATTAAATATAATGCCAAAGCTTACATCAGGATAAATGTTAATTGCATTTTTTTTATAAAAATAACATCCCGCCTAAACTACGCGCCAAAAAGAATTCTATAAATAGAAACGTCTCACCACCTTCCGTTTATCACACCAAAAAAACATAAAAAAAACACAAAAAACACAAAAAAACACATAGTGGTTGCTAAAAAAATTTACAACTCAATGTAAAACGCCAAAAAATACAACGACGGCAAACATATTTTCTTTGATCCTCAGTAATGTTCTGCATGAAGCTTCATTGAATGATTTGTTACGTGAGTGTATAAAGATTTTGCTGCATGAGATGGACAAAATTGAATAAAGAGGGACTAATGACACCCATATGTCATACTGTCATCTTTGTTCTTGAAGAAGGTTTAGATGATAAGAAGAGACCTATACCAGTGTAAATGCTACTTTGGTCTTGATGATTATAATGAATATGACAGGCAGATAGCATCCACCCACACGGGGTCGATCTAAGTCTCCAACATCCACAAAGACACTTCAACACATGAACAAAGAAAATAAACAACGCCAAACACAAAACGACATTTATTTGTCACATTGCTTGTAGTTTCAAAAGAAAAAAGAGACTGATAACACTGAAGATTTAAAATCATAAATTGCTTCTACTTTGTTTTTTTTTAATTTTCTTTATCTATTGTTTGTTTTGTAATTTCAGTTAATAAACAACAAAAAGAATATTAATGCTATAATAAAAAATATAATAAAACGCCAAAATTGGCAAATGCGTGTAAAACGCCATAATGCCATAAAAAACGCCCTCAAAAAACTACCAAACTATAATAAAATTAATTTGAACAACTAATATTATAAAAAAAACGCGAAACAATGTGCAAAGAATATAAAACAAAAAGAAGTCCAATAGTATCTAACCGCCATTGGAAAACAAAACGCCATAATTACAGCCGTCAAAGATTTGACGTGTTACACCATAAAAATAGTTGAGTCTGAAACAAAACACGGTAAACTGCAAAAAACAATAAAATGAAACGATGGAAAACATAATTACTAACATTTATTATATTTATTTATCTTTTTCAAAACGCCATAATTACATGTCATACGCGGGAAAAAAAGTCAATATAAAAGAAGACCATGAGAACCCAAGCGCAAACACGCCAAAAAATTTGACTAAAACGCCACATATTGTCCAAAACGCCAAAAAATTTAAAAATGGCTATGGTTATTGCATGGAGGTTTGAAAGGAAAGAGAAACGATTCATCATAAAGTTCTCTGATAGGGGAAGGGTAAAGGTAAGGACAATCAAAGCAATGCTTGGAATAAATGAAAATGTTCAGAAGGATATCCTGGCCCTTGGGGTTCCAATAGACAACGATTGTGAAAGAACGAGAACTGTAATAAAAAGTCTGAAGAGAAAATTTCCGGCAGAAGATGATGAAGATGATGATGATATTGAAGATACTCATATACCAAAACTTAGCAGTTTGGTATTGCATGAGGAAGAAGGAACACTTGAAGTGACTTATAAAAACGGGGTGCAATACTCAAGGCCAATGGAAGAAATGTTGAAGACAGGGTTGCTCTCTATCATTGAACAACTCTGTGATTTAACACCTTCAAACGATCCAAAATCCAAGGATGCAGTCATATTCAATAATAGACTGCAACAAAGAAGAGATGAGCTAATGGCGTTATACGCAAAAATGAAATTTGATGATGAAGAATGTGAAGAAAGTGAAGAACAAAGCGATGGGTACATCTCTGATGTAATCTCACCTACGGAAGACTATTAGTTTATTTTGATTTTCGTGTTATTGTAGTTTTATAAAATATTAATCTATGGTAATCAATTATTAACAAAAAGATACAAAACGCCAAAAATAACATGGAAAACCATAACGCCAAAAAATTAACTATGTGACACAAAAAGATTTAATTCAACGAAAAGAAATCTGAGAAAAATAGTAAAACACCAAATAATTAATAATTCTACATAACGCCAAAATTATCTTGCACGCAAAAAAAAAAAAAAGCAGCATGTCAAACGCGAAAATAGTGAAAGGAGAAGAATACTAAAAAGGCAAAAAACCCCTCGGACACTGATCAGGCCCCGCGCCACGTGTTCGGCCAGGATGCGTTCTCACCGTTCTCACACTTTTTGTCGTTTTCTCATGATCAAGTTTCTATATATATATATATATATATATGAGTAAAATGCATGGATAGTCCCTGTGGTTTTGCAAAATAACACCTATAGTCCCCAACTTTTGAAAATTACACCGGTGCTCCCTGTGGTTTGACAGTTTGTTACTCGAATAGTCCCTGGAGTGGATGACGGTTAGTTTTCTCTGTTTAGTGTATGTGAAATGACAAATTTACCCTTCATCTTCTCCATTCTATAAAAACAAAACAACCCCAACCCCACCCAAGCCCCCACCTTTCTCTCTGTTTTCCCCACCATTAACCACCAACCACCTCCCACCTACACCACAAGTAACCACCGGATCTTTGCACCTTTGTTCATTTAGAATTCCAACCATTTCTTTGCAAGTTTTGTGAAGAGAAAACAGGAAATCAAAGCTAGTGTCACAGGATTAGTAGATGAGCGGTGGCGATGGAAATCGAAATTCACTATGAAAGGGTGTTGATTCAATCTCATATGGAAATATAAATGTTAGTTTAAATTCATTGCATCACGGATATTATTAGATTGGTCTTCAATTTATTGTTAAAGTGTATAATAGCATCAGAACATAAACAAAACCCTAACAAGACTAATCAATGAATGTGCAAAATTATCAGCACAGACAAATTGACTAAACAATTGAACAACTAATTTTCAGAATACTTGCTATTGAATTCACTCAGACACTTCTTAATACAATCAAAAGTAGAACACCGACAATATCGTAAACATAAGCGCACCAAAGGTGCTGCATAATAAGCGCTCCAAATTTACAAAAAAAAAAAAAACAAACAATGCTTCGTTTCCAGAAAAAAGAAAAAAAAAGAAAAACAAAGAATGACAGTCGACTCTATGATAACATCATTGCCTAGACCCACCAAAAAGTCTCAATCAAAATCACACCATTTTTCGTAAACGCTCAAGCAGTTGCATTTTACAGACTCTTGGAATTGAAAGTATTGAGATGTATACAATTGGGTTGTTTTACTACTCAAATTTAATAAAATGCCCAAAATCACACAATTTATGGGTCAAAAAAATTTGTAAAATGATCGACAACCACACGCTGATGAACATTATCATCAACAACAACCCAACGTCAAACCCTAAATCAATTCAAAACCCAAACCACAGCTACAATCGACCGACAACCACACAATGTCATCAATAACAACCCAACGCCGAATCCCTAACAAATTCGAAACCTAAATCATAACACATACATAACCACAAAAAACAACAAAATAGAATAAACCAATTGTTCTAACAACCCTTTCAGACAAAATCGTACAAACCCGTTGTTTGCAAACTTGAGTTTTTTTTGTTGGTGGTGGCGTGGTGGCTGTGACAGTGGTGGTTTGATGGTGTTGGGTTGATGGTGGCGGTTTGAAGAGAGAGATGCAAAGATTTAGAGAGAGAGAGAGGTGTACTTAAAAAAAGTTATCATAAATAAATAAAGTATAAAGAATTCCAAAATGCCCCTCAGTTGGCAAAATGTCTAAAAAGCCCGTTATTTTACGGTACATTTAAGATAAAATTGCAAAAATCAACCTTTATTTTATACTCAACTGCACTTCATAACTTTTATTATGAAATCAGAAAAAACCAATCTTTATGTTCATGTTTTGCTACAACTTCAACCTTTACCATTAACCTCGTCAAAAAGCCAGTTAAATGGCCTCACAAGCGATGCACGTGACGGCATTTAAGTTATTTCCCATTTTACTTTTAATATTCATTTAAACTAATGAAACCTTAACTGCATAAATGTTCATCTTCTTCCCAGATCATCAACTTGTTCACCACCACTGCCACCCATCCTCACCTTCTCTGAAACACAACTATAACCGTTCACCACCACTGTAACCCATCTCCACTCCTCTCTGAAACACAACCACCACACCACTACCACCACTATTCACCATCAATGCCACCCATCCCCGCCCCTCGCTGAAATACAACCACCACACTGCTGCCACCACTGTTCACCACAAATGCCACCCATTTCTGCCCCTCTCTAAAATACAAACCACCACACCGCTGCCATCACCGTTCACCACCACAACCACCCATCTCCACCCCTCCATGGAATACAACCACCACACTGCTACCACCATCGTTCACCACCAACTCCACCTATCTCCGCCCCTCTTTGAAATACAAAACCACCACACCGCTGCCACCATCGTTCACCTCCACAACCACCCATCTCCACCCCTCCCTGAAATATAACCACCACCGTTTACCACTAGTGCCACCCATCTCCACCCCTCTCTAAAATATAAAACCACCACACCGCTTCCACCACCATTCACTACCACAACCACCCATCTCCCCCTACCAACCACCGTTTACCACCACAATCACCTCTTAGATTTGAAACTGATTTTCTTTCCCTAAATTTTTAAGATGATGTTAGCCAGTGATTGTGGTCCACTTGCTAGAGAAGGTTTGTAACACCCAAAAATCGGGTTTGGTAATTAAACCAAGTTTATTGGGATGAGCGGGTAAAATACCGACAATGACAGAAGTTAACCCGGAAAACATTAGGATTTAATTAAATAAACCTAATGTTAAATTAAGAGTGAGCAAATACATTTAGTAAATAAAATTTATAAAAGGCCCGAGTTAGCGGGACTTGAACGGGTTATAACCTCCCGAAACTTACTAGATTAACTAGGGATGTTTAACCTAGTTAATAAGAAGTAATAATTGTGGAAATAAGTGGATTGTAACCCATTTAGCAACTATAAAACTACAAGGGCTGAATTGTAGTTTCTAAATGATTAAAAAATATATTGGAAAAAAAATAATAATAACACATACATGTGTGTGTGTGTGTCGTGAGTTGGAGGGAGAAAGAAGGGAAAAACCCTTGACTATCTCCATCCACAACCCAACCCAACCCAACTTTCAATAAAAAAATATTTTTTCTTTCTTCCACCTACACAACCCAACTTAACCTTTCACACTCATTAACAACCCAACCTAACCAATAGAATGTTGACATGTGGCAAATAAGATAATGTTAGATAAAAACAATTAAAAAAATATATTATTTTTTTATAAAATTTATATCTTCATGTTCACAAAGAAAAAAAATAATAATAAACAAGACTGTGATTTTAGATTTTTAAAAGAGTTAAATTTTATAAGTTATTAGATATAATCTAATTATACTTATAAGAAATTATGTTAAAAGAAAAAGGAAAATTAAAATAAATATATCATCCATTCCCATGTGGACATATGGCAATAAAGTTGTGAAGATGAATGTCACAACCTGGGTCGTTCCTTCCTTCGACCATGTTGGTGAGTTTAAATGAATTTTCCTTTTTATTTTTATTATTTTGCCAACCTAGGTTGAGGCAATATCACCAATGAGTATAACCTTCAAGCACAAAACCTAGAAATCAAGGGTGAAATCAAGTGGATTTTGATTGCATGTTGAAGGTTTTTAGCTCTATAACATCATCTAAACACAAGTATGTGAACAATTTAGTGATTTGATTAAATGTTCAAACATGGCTTGAAACGGGTTTAGATGATATGATGAAATTAATGCTGTAATGATGTTAAAAGGTGCTTGAAATCATCTATACATGAATGTTTGAAGTCTTTGACTAAGTTGTTTGAGTAAATTCCATACATATGATGAAATGGGTTGTTTCATAGTGATGAAACAATCCCAAATTCTTGTATAATAACTGATGAATTAGCATGAGATGGGTGAAAGTTTATATTGACTTGATGTTCATAAGTATATAAACTTGCTAAATTGAATGAAATGTGGTGATTTTGGATGAGAAATTTAGTTAAAAAATAGCCTAAAAATGATGCCCACCAAGTATTTGATAAAATTTCTAAATGAGTTTTATTCAACTTGATAGTTTATATAAATGACAATTGGCAGTTTGACATCTTTTAAAAGTTAAACTATAAAAAGAACTGGATAAGAAAAATGTTACAGAGGTCCATAAGAGAGATGATCATAGTATATGATGACTAATCTAACCATCTTGTGGATATTGTATTCTAGTTTGACTCTTGACAAGCTAGGTGGAAGCTTGGAAAATAATGGGTCAAGCGGGTCAAAAACGAGTAAAAGCTCGATCGGGCGCAAGGTAAGTAGACCTTACAATTCCTAGAATACAATTACAACTTACGTGATGAAAAGTATTTTGGTGATTAATGACAAAATGTCACCCTATGGTGTCAACCATAATGGGTCAAACGAGTAAAACTGGTTGGTAACCACTTATCGTGTTTTGTCAATAAATTAGTTGTTGGCGACAAGTAGGTCCTCCACTTGCAGAAATTATTTCGATGTCTTAGCCATTGACTTTTGACACGATATTTGGTCAGAAGTTGTTTCACAACATGAAGGATGTTTGGTAATTTTTATAGATTTTTCCAAAGTTGTTTAATGTGATTTTCACGTCTGTTTTGTCAATAAAATAGTTGTTGACAACAACAGGTCTATTACTTGTAGAAATTGTTTCGAGTTCTTAACCATTGAGTTTTTAAATGATATTTGGTCAGAACTTGTTTCACAATATAAAGGATGTTTGGTAATTTTTATAAATTTTTGCAAAGTTGTTTGACGTGTTTTCGCGACTGTTTTGTCAATAAATTAGTTGTTGACATCAACATGTCCGCTAATTGCAGAAATTTTTTCGAGGTCTTAACAATTGAGTTTTGACACGATATTGGGTCAAAAGTTGTTTTAGAACATATAGGATGTTTAGTAATTTTTATACATTTTTCCAAAGTTGTTTAACGTGGTTTTCGCGGCTGTTTTGTCAATAAAATAGTTGTTGACAACCACAGGTCCGCTATTTGCAGAAATTGTTTCGAGGTCTTAACCATTGAATTTGGACACGATATTTGGTCAGAACTTGTTTCACAACATAAAAGATGTTTGGCAATTTTTATAGATTTTTTCAAAGTTGTTTGACATGGTTTTCGCGGCCGTTTTGTCAACAAAATAGTTGTTGACAGCAACAGGTCCGCTATTTGCAAAAATTGTTTTGAGGTCTTAACCATTGAGTTTTGACACGATATTTGGTCATAAGGATGTTTGGTAATTTTTATAGATTTTTCCAAAGTTGTTTAACGTGGTTTTCGTGGCTGTTTTGCCAATAAAATAGTTGTTGACAGCAACTGGTCCGCTACTTGTAGAAATTGTTTGGAGGTCTTAACTATTGAGTTTTGACATAATACTTGGTCAGAAATTGTTTAACAACATAAAGAATGTTTGGTAATTTTTATAGGTTTTTATAAAGTTGTCCAACGAGATTTTAGCGACTGTTTTGTTAATAAATTAGTTGTTGACAGCAACAGGTACGCTACTTGAAGAAATTGTTTCGAGGTCTTAACTATTGAGTTTTGACACGATATTTGGTCAGACGTTGTTTGACAACATAAAAGATGTTTGGTAATTTTTATAGGTTTTTCTATAGTTGTTTGACGGGGTTTTCCAGCTGTTTTGTCAATAAATTAGGTGTTGACAGCAAGCAGGTCCGCTACTTGCAAAAATTGTTTTGAGATCTTAACGATTTTATCTTTCATGATTTTTGGTCAGAAGTTAGTTAACAACATAAATGATCTTGGGTCATTTTTATAGATTTTTTAATGAAATAGTTCGATGCGGTTTATGCCGACGTTTTGTCATAAAATAGTGGTTGATATCAAAATGTTTGATAATTTTGTAACGAGTCAAAATTATTAGGGACACGGCCGGGTGGAAACCTGACCCGGCAGGGTAAGGGTGCTGAGAAAAAGACATGTTTCAGTTGACACGGCCGGGTGAAAACCTGACCCGACCGAGTAAGAGGACTGAAAAAATGGATATTTTGTGCTTAATATTTTCGTTAAAATGTTTCGATTACTACTCGTTTGACCGTAGAACTTAGACACTAATTGTTTTTAGTGTTTACGATAGGCTTTCAGTAAGGCGAGAAGCGTACAGACAGACGACTAAGCACGCTGTTGGGATTGAACCCTACAAAGGAACAGTTGATAAAGCCAAAACTGGATCAGATCAGTGGATCCTCAATAAGCAGTTGTGTGCAACAGTTCTTTCCCCTTGAATGTGGCCTAACATCTGATGACCTCTATCTACTGTCCTTCTACAACAACTGCTGATCTTCAACAACTGATGAGACTTAAAGACTGTTGGAGATGAAACACTGATGCTCAATCTACTGTCATGGTTCAAGTACTGCTGAAGGTACAAAGCACTGCTAGGAGTATAACAGTGGAATTAGAAGCAGTAGTTTAGTCTATCTTTTGTATTTATTGTAATCAGTAGTTTGTAATAGCAGTAGTTGTATAGATCAGTGGTTACAGGTTGTTTGTAGGTTAGATGTCACTTTCATGGTGACGTCAGCAAAGATGCCTCAGTGGTTTGTTCAGTACTATAAATAGAACAATACCATGTACTGTTCTATTAGCTCTCTTCTTCCACAAGTCATTCTGTACGAACAAACCATCTGTGAGCTCAGGCTGAGGGGGATATTGTATGCATGCATGCATTGTTATTGAAGATTGTAATAAATATAATCATTCGATTTCATGTTAAACATGTTTGCTTAAAACAATTCTCTCTTTGATTGTGTTGAAAGTTTGTTCCATTGTCATTTCCGCTGCACTTAATCTTAATTCATCTTCATTATATTCAAATAAGCACAATCATAAGAAACTCAGATCCTAACACACGCTAAGAACCGAACACTCTTAAACTGCCATTTCTGCATAGCATTCTTCGGGAAAGTTTAAGCGTGATCATGCATGACAAAGTTTTATGCATTAAAACCTTATTGTTTCGACGGTAATTTATTTGTGTAATTACCCATTAAGTTGGTTTGTCTGGGTTATTCGTTAAACCATACTCGTACGTTAATTAAAATAAATTGAGAACTAATTATCTGCATTTTATTAAAGTATTATCAAAATGGGTTAGAGTGTTACAAGGTTAAGGGTAGTGTTTGGTGAGGTGAGGTGGTTGTAGTCGTGTAATGTTTCTGTAAAGGGAAGAAGAAGATATAGTAGAGAGAGATTAAAGAGAGACATAAATAGAGTGAAAGAGTGAGGTGGGTTTTATAATAACAAAAGTGACTTTAATGCCCTCACCTGCAACACATGTGCGGGCATTTAACCAAGATAATAAACTAGGTTAATGGTGAAGGTTGAACCAGTAGCAAAACATGAACATAAAGGTTGGTTTTGCCGATTTCATAGTGAAATGTACGAAGTGCAGTTTGGGTATAGAATAAATGTCGATTTCTGCAATTTTGTCTACATTTAAATAGGGTTAGTCAATTGGATGGAAATGGCCACAAAATGCAAACCTTAGGTGTCCAACTAAAAAAAAACTTTTTTTAGATGGATGTAACAAATCTGTCTAAACCTTAGGAACGATTTTGACATTTCAGTCTTATTAAAACAAGTAATTTAGTTATAAAATATCAATGTTAAATATGTTATAGATATTAAAAATGTATAGTTTGTTAAAATAAGTATTTTAGTTATGACATATCAATGTAAAATTTAGATACAAATATAAGTTTATGGATAAATGTTATCACAAATGCATTATTAATTTTTTTTGATAGTGCAAGGATCAAACCAACAACAACAACAACAGAATGTTTAGCTACTAGTAGAAAGATAAACATAGATATTTGCTTCAGCTTTTTGAGAGAACGTGAGTGACAAATTTGTCAAAGTTGAGATAAGACAATCCATCAAAGGTGACTCCTTCTTCGGCTTTTCTTCTCAACTCCAAAGCCTTGGCTTTCATCAACTTTCCTTTTTCCCCTTCTATCATCTCCCTCACTTGAGCCTCCACCTTCTCTCTTTTCACATTTGTATCTATTTCCATCCCAATCCCCCACTCTACACAACTATATCGACAATTCGTTTGTTGTTCAGCAAAAAACGGCCAACAAAGGATCGGAACACCACTGCTAATACTCTCAAGTGTCGAGTTCCATCCACAGTGTGTCAAGAATACTCCGATTGCAGGGTGCTTTAAAACCTTTAACCGTATATAGATTAGTCACCGGGCTTTCCAATGTTTATATTAGATTTCATGCATGTTATAAACCTTGTTTATAAATTAAACTTGTTTATATTAGAAAACCCCAATTTCCAACAAATACAACACAACTGATGAGCATAACCAATAGAGTTAAATGACATAAATCTATCATTTTGTAAATAAGTAAATAACGTTTTCACTTATGTATTCTTGCTAAAAATGTATTCTTGCTAATAATGCAAAATCATGTGTATTCTTTTGTCTGCTATATATGTATTGAGGTCGGTTAACGTACAATATTTCTTAACGTACGAGTTTACGCTGTGAAATTACGCACATTGTGAAACACAAAACTCTAATCACGCGTGTGAAAAACATAAATCACGCATGTTGACATAAACTCGGAACACTACTTCGCAAACTCGGAACCTACTGCATAAATTCGGAATCTCTTTGGCAAACTCGGAACCTTCGTTCAACATGCGTAATTATCTTTAACATGCGTAATTATCTTTCAACATGCGTAAAAGATCATAACTCAGAATCTACTTCACAAACTCGGAATCCTTTCAACATGCGTAATTATGTTTCAACATGCGTAATTTCCATAACGTACGCTCGTACGTTAAGCAATATACTATATGTATTAATGTAAATATATTATGTAGATATTATATGAATGAATTATGTGGATTCTTTTGTCTGTTATATATGTATAGATATTATATGAGTTACCTGTTCTTGAGGACACCAACTAATGATCAAGCCTCTCCCTTTAGTCTCAACTAGGAACTCCTGAGGCATCACCGCCTCATTGCCGCAAACAATGTCCGGCCTGGTTATCCATAAGAAATCCTTCTTGCTGTTAGCGAGTCCCCATGCGAACTCAATTAGTTGTTCCTTTGTCAGCACTGTAATGCTTCCATAGTTGACGAAAACAACCGAGCCAGGGTCTTTTGTATCAAGCCAATGGATGCAAGTGACATCTTCTTTCCAAAGACTGGACCCAAACTGTTTGACCCGCTCATCTTGCACATGTTGTTGCATCAGGTTTAGTGGGCCCACAGTGAAAATTC
Source organism: Helianthus tuberosus (assembly GCA_030545235.1). Taxonomy (NCBI): domain Eukaryota; kingdom Viridiplantae; phylum Streptophyta; class Magnoliopsida; order Asterales; family Asteraceae; genus Helianthus; species Helianthus tuberosus. The sequence goes on along the minus strand of CM060414.1, from coordinate 45,426,015 downwards.
GTGGCATGGATGCAGTTAAGATGTTAACAGTGTCTTTTTCTAGAGCATCGAATGTGTTAAGTACCACAACGGTGCCTCTAGTTAGAGCCTCGGCCTCGGTGACGAGATAGTTAAGCATGATGTCGTTAATGTCTGTGGTTCGAATGAAGCTTGGGAAATCTCTTAATCGAATGTTGTTCATCCCTGGAATCCAATCTAAGATTGTTTCTAAATACCCATTTGTCACGTAACTCAAATCTGAAACAATTTAGTTGGTTAGTATAAGTAATCAAATGTAGACACTTAATTTCACATCTTTATTGGGGAATGTTTAACATGTTTTGCTTCTACACAAATAATTGTTAATTATTATTGTAATATAGAAAGATCCATGTTATTCTTTTCAGTACCAATATCAAGTTGACCATTGTAATATTTTTTTTTAACTTTGAATTTATATTTATCGGTTTCCTTTATTTGTTTTCATATTAGGGGCTATTTGGCAACATCTGAATGGTTAAGTGCTGAACTAGTAAGATGTCTGAACCATTAAGTACTGAACCAATAAGAGGTCTGAACCATTAAGAGTCTGTATAATGCTTAATCGTTCAGAGGCAAATGTTTGACAAATTCATATTAGACGTCTTAACCATTCAGAGGCAAATGTCTGAACCATTCAGACATCTGCTCGTGAAACAACAGTCTGAACCATTAAGTGCTAAACCAGTAAAATGTCTAAACCATTAAGAGCCTCACTAAGAGGTAAACAAACAGCCCTTAGACAAGGATTGAACTTTTGGTTAGGTAAGTCATTTATCTATTTTTGTCGAGTTCATATAATAAAGAAAAGAATCGAAGTTGGTATGCTTCAAATATCTTGTATATTCATCTATTTTTCGGTTTTGATACAACTGTATTGTATTCCGACAATTTGTATCAGAGCAACCATTCAATAAAGATACTAGCGGTAATCCTCCGCTCTTCACAGCGGGATTTCGGTTGGTATTAATATGGTTCATTATAGTACTAACGACGATATCAACACTCGGTATATCAATCGACACATGTTTTTCATCGTTCAAAAACTATAAAAAATGAATATTGATATTGGTTTCGGTGTTATTTGGTTGGTATTGGTTCGGTTCGCCATGATATCGTACGGTAAGAACACTCTGTAAAACTTACAATACCAAAAAATATTCTACGTAGATACAACTTTGTATTCAACGAAACTTATACGGCTATATAGAGAAAACCAAAAAAATGAATATGGTAGTACATGTATCGATGTTGCTTGGTCAAGATTTGTTCGATCGGTTCGTGACAATAAAGAGCAAAAAAAAGCTAGAACTTTTTATCAAGTCACAACGTATATTTGGAATTCTACAAAACGTTATATTATATTACTTAAAAACTTGGATCACTATTCATCGCCTTTTCTAGCGCGTTGCGGCGGTACATTATTGCGAGCATTGGATCGCACTGGGTATAGAAATCAACATCTGTTTTACAACTACTGAAAATGATAAAAATGAACACCATTACCGACACCATGTTGTCCGAATGAAATCGATTGGTTAAGATCATCACGGTATTGGTATCGATATTCATTTATCGTCCAAGACATACTTGTATAATTGAAAAATTATCGAGACCAGAAACCATAAAAAAATGAATACATGTACCGGTACCAATGTTGTTTGGTACGGTACGGTATTGAAACGATGTCAATTTATCGAAAGCGCAAATAATAAAAATAAATATTGGTACCGAAACCGATGTTCCTTTGGTTTCGGTTCAGTATGGTAGGAGTATGGTATCTGTTAATCAAATAGGAAACCATAAAAATGAATACATGTACCGATTTGTGACAACCCGCAACTTCAAGTTACTACTTTAACCTAGCCATAGTTAATTCAGACATACATTCATCGCATTACATTTAACTAGGGTTAGTTAAACGAGTCTACGTTGGTAATTCAGGGAATTACCGGCACACGCACAAGTTGATTCTCGAACGTTGGTAACTAACACGAATAATTATAAACGAATGGTTTACATGAAATTTGTACGTTGTTTGTCAAATACGTGAATTATGTGTTTTAAATGTGAATTGCATGATTTATGTGCCTTGGTGTAAAAGTTGTTTAATTAAGGGGGGGGGGGGGGTGTTTAGAGTATTTGTGAAATTTTAATAGATTACTTCAAACCCTAAAACCTCTCAAAATCACTGTACGACATTTATTCTTCTCAAATAATTCTCTAATCATTTTGACTCTGCAACACAACTCTTTATCCTCAATCTTGAACTTTCCAATTCTCCTAGAACAGTCTCTATATCAATCTAAGGTAAGTATTCATGCTTTATGTTGTGAATCTCGTTCTTTTGATTCCATGCAAAACCCTAAATATCCAAATAATCTGTGTTTTGTTTCATGACTGATGAATGTGTGATAGTAGCTAGATTGATTGAATTGTATGTTTACTGCTAGTCATTTTAGATGCTATTTATTATGATATGAATGCTAAACTATTGCTTTGATTCATAATGTAATTGATTACGATGATTAGGGTTTTGGTCGTAGGATTGTTATTGAAAAATGTGATATTCTCCGTGTTATTGACTTGTGAAGAGATGTTAGTCCGACCTTGTGAAGTCACAAGGGTTAGAGTTTATCAATTGATGTAGTCCGAGTTTGTGATTATGTGTCCGAGTTTATGAGTTACTATAATAGTCCGAGTTTGTGTGAGGATGATTATGTTAGTCCGAATTTACAAGCTAATATCATAGTCTGAGTTTGTGATTATGTTGGTCTGAGTTTACAAGCTAATATAATAGTCCGAGTATGTGTGTGGATGATTATGTTGTTCCGAATTTATAGGTATACATGTGGGTGGTCCGAACTTAATGAGGAAACAAGAGGGGAATCAGAACTTGTTGATTATATGGTGTCCGTACTTATATAATTGTGTTTATGATCCGTACTTACAATATAATGGTCCACACACATATATATGTACACACACACATATATATATGTATGTATCATGATAGTGATCAGAACTTGTTGATTTATATGGTGTCCTCACTTATATATCTATGTATATGATCCGTACTTACATTATAATGGTCCGAATATATATCATGATAGTGGTCAGAACTTGTTGATTGTGTGCATGTGGAGTTTGAATTTACCTTGTAACGACTTATGTGATCTATTAAAAGAGTTGATTGTAGTAGCGTTTATTTGCAACAAGAAATCCAGATCACTAAGACACTGTATAATAAATATTAACCTGATCATTACAACACTGAGTTGTTTGGACACTTAGGGTATTGCATGACCCTGCAAATGTATGTACTTACATTATTTAAACCCTAGGTCATGTGTAACGGACCTAACCACTAATTAACGCTAGAAGTACGTTGTCATACCGAGCAAACTAAGGTGAGTTCACTACCTTTTCACAAGCATGCGTCTCGGGGGGGACAAGCAAACTAATATTCCTGGGAGGAATACTTTTAAATATCTTGGTTTATTTTCGATCTTATTTAATAAACTCAACTCTATCATGAAAGTCCCTACTTACATACCAAGCTAGTTGCTTGGGAGGCAACGGGGTATTAGTTGATAGCGCTATTAAGCCTGACAAATCTCACACCGTGCTGGTATCAGAGCCACTAGTTATAGTGAACTAGGTTTTAAAAAGTTTTTATAAAACCATAATATAAACGAATTAGTCCCGAAAGCGACCATGACACTACGCTCCAGATTGCAAGGTTCGTCTTTATTTATCGCATACATTATTCATCTAGCGTACACATATGCATTGCATATAGTGGCATACCCAGCATTACAGTACAATTACATGTGTTACTTGTTTACATCATGATGTATCGTTGGTATGACATAATCTCTAGACCTTTGTGATCTTTACCGTTTTGGCAACATCGGTTTTAACACTCGAATCTGAGGATTTTTTTACACAAGTTAGGTGGAATTGAGATGAACATGCAAATTGCATTATCATTACGGGTGCACATGTAATAATAATCTGGGGTGCATGTGAGTCCTAGTGAGGCTTAACAAGTGTAAAAGGATTCTGACCCATTATCCTAAATAATTGGGAATTCAACAATCTATAGGAGTCATAGCGATGATTGACTTCTACTCGATCTTGATCCTTACTCTTTCCACTCTTCTTGTAGATGAAGAAGCATGAGTGGACGCAGTGGACGCGGTGGTGGACACGGTGGCGACCGCGGCGGTGGACGTGGCAACATCGTCATGACTCAGGCGGAGTTGACGAATCTCAACAACACGCGTGTGGCTGAGGCCTTAGCAGTCCAATAAGCTGGTCAACACATGAACCAAAATTAGAACAATCCGCCCGCCTTTACTTTCAAGACGTTCATGGATTGCAAACCACAACTTTGAATGGGACTGAAGAAGCAGTGGGACTTCTTCGTTGGTTTGAGAGGGCTGAATCAGCATTTGCTATGTGTAACTGTCCGTGTGGTGACTGGGTGAAGTTTGCTTCAGGCACACTGGAGGATGGTGCCTTAACTTGGTGGAACACCTAAGTTCAGCTGCTGGGAATTGACATGGCGAATGCTACTACCTGGGATGATTTCAAGGAATTAACGAGGGAGGATTAATGTCCTTGTGATCAGATTTAAAAGTTGGAGAACGAGTATTACCATCTTCAGATGGTGGGATAGGAGATTGAAACTTACACAAAACGTTCTCATGAGCTTACAAATATGTGCCCTAACTTATTAAACCCACCCTACAAGAGGATCGAACTGTAGATTAATGGTTTAGCATCACAAATTAAAAGTATGGTTACTTCAGCGAACCTCGATAACTTACCACGGATCATTCATTTGGCTTACAAGATTATGGATCAAGAGGTAGAACGTGGTACACTACCAGAGCGTAGTGCTGTGACTACTCCAGCTACTGACAAGAAATGAAAGTGAAATGACTCAGACAAGGCCTCCAATCCCAACCAGAAACAGAAGAAGGCTGATAACAACAACAACCGCAACTTCAATCAGTCTTCTTCTACAAATCAGAACCAAGGCAACAATCAGAATAAGGGTTCTTACGCGGGCAAGCAAATAAAGTGTAACAAATGTAACTACCATCATCATGGGCAATGCACTCGAACATGTCAGAGGTGTGACAAAGTGGGCCATATGGCAAAAGTCTGCAGAGCTCCGTTCCCGAAACAGTAGCAACATCAATAGTAGCAATAGCAACAACAGAGGCAACAACCGCAGCAGAATCAGGGTAATCGAAAGGGGTGCTTTCAGTGTGGAAGTGGGGTTACTTCAAGAAGGATTGCCCATAGTTAGACCAAAACGCCAACAACAACGAAAACAACAACAATGCCGGGAATCACAACAACAATAACAATGATGGAAATGGTGCTCGCGGGAGGGCATTCACTATTGGCGCGGGTGATGCCAGGAACGTTGGCAACGTTATGACCGATACGTTTTCTGTGAACAATCTTTTCGCCTCTGTTTTATTTGATTTCGGTGCCGATTGGAGTTACATGTCCTTAAAATTCAGTAGACTGTTAGGATCAACCCCGACACCTCTCGAAACCAAGCATATCGTAGAATTGGCTGATGGTAAGCCAATTGAAGCATCTCATGTTCACGTTTGGTGCGAACTCGATCTTCTAGGTCAAATGTTTGACATTGACCTTCTTCCTATCACTGTTGGAAGCTTTGACGTAGTCGTCGGTATAGACTGGTTTTCCAAACACCGAGCTGAAATTCTCTGTAAAGAGAATATCGTTCATATTCCTCTCCCTAGTGGAGATTCCTTGTCTGTTCAGGGTCATCGGAGTGGTGCTACGGTTGGTGTCATTTCGGATATGAAAGCAGAAGTGTATACGGAAGGGCTATCCGACTATTCTAGCTCTCGTTACCGACACTCAACCTCAGGAAAGGAAAATTGAAGACACTCCAGTCGTCCGTGACTTTTCCGACATTTTTCCCGAGGAACTTCCAGGACAACCTCCACATCGACAGTTGGAATTTCAGATCGAACTTACACCTGGAGCAGCTCTGATTGCTCGTGCTCCTTACCGTCTTGCACCGTGGGAGTAAAGAACTGTCTAATGAACTCCAACAACTGTTGGATAAAGGTTTTATCCGACCTAGTTCTTCTCCGTGGGGAGCCCCAGTCTTATTTGTGAAAAAGAAAGACGGATCTTTCCGCATGTGCATCGATTACCGCGAACTTAAGTAGGTGACGGTCAAGAACCGTTTTCCTCTTCCTCGTATTGACGATCTGTTTGACCAGCTGCAAGGGTCAAGCTTTTATTCGAAAATCGACCTAAGACCGAGCTATCATCAGATGAGAGTCCGAGAAGAAGATGTTCCCAAAACAGCCTTCCGAACGCGGTATGGCCGTTATGAGTTTTTGGTCATGTCATTCGGGTTAACTAACGCACCTGCGGTCTTCATGGATCTGATGAACCATGTGTGCAAACCGTATCTTGATGACTTTATCATTGTGTTTATCAATGGCATTTTGATCTATTCTAAGAGTAAGGAGGATCATGAGCGACACTTGCGTCTTATCTTGGAACTCCCGAGAAAGGAGCAACTTTATGTGAAGCTCTCTAAGTGTGATTTTTGGATTCGAGAAGTACACTTTCTTGGTCATGTGGTCAATGAGTCGGGAATACATGTTGATACAGCAAAAATCGATTCTATCAAGAATTGAGTGACACCTAAGACTCCTACGGAGGTGCCACAATTTCTTGGTCTCGCGGGGCACTATCGCAGATTTATCAAAGGATTTTAGAAAATCGCTCAACCTCTTACCGATTTAACTCAGAAAGGTGTCACTTATTCATGGGGAGCGAATCAGGAGAAGGCCTTTCAGTCTTTAAAACAAAAACTCTGCAGTGCACTGATATTGTCTTTACCCAAGGGTGCGGATGACTTCCTGGTGTACTGTAATACTTCTATTCAAGGTCTCGGTTGTGTTTTAATTCAACAAAAGACAGTGATAGCCCGTGCTTCTGGACAGTTGAAGGTTCACGAGAAAAATTACATGACTCACGACTTAGAGTTGGGAGTCGTGGTCTTTGAACTTAAAATTTGGAGGCATTACTTGTAGGTACTAAATGCACTATTTATACCGATCACAAGAGCCTTCAAAACATTTTCTATCAGAAGGAGTTGAACATGCGAAAGCGTCGCTGGGTGGAACTCGTAAACGATTACGATTGTGTAATTAAGTATCATCCATGCAAAGCTAACGTTGTAGCTGACGCCCTCAACTGGAAGGAAACCAAACCCAAACGTGTTTGAGCCTTACAGCTCACAATCCATTCTAACCTTCCCGACCAGATTCATTCCACCCAAACTGAAGCGTTGAAGGACGAGAACCTTCAAGCTGAATCCATTAGGGGAATGGAGACACAACTCGTAACCAACTCTGACGGTATTCGCTACTTCATGGAGCGAATATGGGTCCTTTTGCTTGGTAACCTGAGAGAGCTTGTGTTGTACGAAGCACACAAGTCTCGATACTCTGTCCATCCAGGTTCTGATAAGATGTATCCGGATCTAAAAAACTTGTACTAGTGGTCAAACATGAAAGCGAACATAGCGACGTATGAGAGAAAATGCATGACTTGCGCGAAGGTCAAGGTAGAGTACCAAAAACTGTCTGGTTTGCTTCAGCAACCAGAACTACCTATGTGAAAATGGGAACAAATTTCCATGGATTTCATCACTAGCTTGCCAAGAACTAAAAAGGGAATCAACACCATATGGGTGATCGTTGATCGTCTAACAAAATCTGCACACTTCCTTGCGATCAAGGAAACTGACAAGTTTTCGCAAGTTGCTAGTATTTACTTGAAGTAAGTAGTTTCTAGGCACGGGGTGCCGACTTCTATCATTTCTGATCGTGATCCACGTTTCGCGTCCAATTTGTGGCAAGCGATGCATAAATCATTCAGCTCACGTCTAGACATGAGCAACGTTTATCACCCTCAAATGGATGGTCAAAGTGAACGAACCACCCAGACGCTTGAAGATATGCTGCGAGCATGTGTGATCGATTTTGGTAAAGGTTGGGAAAGATATTTTCCTTTGGTAGAACTTTCCCACAACAATAGTTACCACTCTAGCATTCAGGCAGCTCCGTTCGAGGCGTTCTACGGACGGAAATGTCGATCTCCTCGTTGTTGGGTTGAGGTGGGTGACGGCCAAATCACGGGTCCAGAACTCGTGCTTGAAACTTCTGAGAAGATTGTTCAAATCAGAAATCGTATGGCGGCATCACGTGATCACCAGAAAAGCCACGCCGACAAGTGTAGGAAACCTTTGGAATTCGTCATGGGCGATCATGTTTTATTGAAAGTCTCACCCTCGAAGGGTGTGGTTTGTTTTGGGAAATGCGGCAAGCTCCATCCGCGTTATGTTTGGTCGTTCAAGATTTTGGAAAGAATCGGTAAGGTGGCTTACAGGATTGAGTTGCCTGATGAACTTGGTAATGTTCACAACTTTTTTCACATCTCTAATGTAAAGAAGTATTTGTCCGATAAAACACTTGTGGTTCATTTCCAAGACCTGAATATCGATGACAAGCTGCAGTTTATCGAGGAACCCGTTGAAATTATGGACCGGGAAGTCAAGATCCGTAAACACAGTCAGATACCAATCGTGAGAGTTCGTTGGAACCAAAGACGTGGACCAGAGTTCACGTGGGAACGCGAGGATCAGATGATGCTCAAGTATCCTCACTTATTCAAAACTACTGAACCCAACCTTGATGAAACTAGTGAATTTCGGGACGAAATTCCCTTTCGAGTTGGGGATGATGTGGTACCCGAGGAAAACTCACAGTCATCTTAACTTACCGTCACACTTCTCCGAGACTGCTTATCAAATTTCAGGACAAAATTTCTTTCAAGATGGGTATGATGTGACAAACCGCAACTTCAGGTTACTACTTTAATCTAGCCACAGTTAATTTAGACATATATTCATAGCATCACATTTAACTAGGGTTATTTAAATGACTCTACGTTGGTAATTCAGGGAATTATCGGAACACGCACAAGTTGATTCTCGAACGTTGGTGACTAACACGCAATTATAAACGGACGATTTACATGAAATTTGTACGTTGTTTGTCAAATACGTGAATTATGTGTTTTAAATGTGAATTGCATGATTTATGTACCTTGGTGTGAAAGTCGTATAATTAAGGGGGGTGTTTAGAATATTTGTGAAATTTTAATAAACTACTTCAAACCCTAAAACCTCTCAAAATCACTGTACGACAGTTTATTCTTCTCAAATCATTCTCTAAGCATTTTGACTTTGCAACACAATTATCCATCCTCAATCTAGATCTTTCTAATTCTCCTAGAACAATCTTTATATCAATATAAGGTAAGTGTTCATGCTTTATGTTGTGAATCTCGTTCTTTTCATTCCATGCAAAACCCTAGACATCCAAACAATCTGTGTTTTGTTTCATGACTGATGAATATGTGATAATAGCTAGATTAATTGAATTTTATGTTTGCTGCTAGTCATTTAAGATGCTATTTGATATGATATGAATGCTAAACTATTGCTTTGATTCATAATATGATTGATTACGATGATTAGGGTTTTGGTCGTAGGATTGCTATTGAAAACTGTGATATTCTCTGTGTTATTGACTTGTGAAGAGATGTTAGTCCGACCTTGTAAAGTCACAAGGGTTAGAGTTTGTCAATTGATGTAGTCCGAGTTTGTGATTATGTGTCCGAGTTTATAAGTTACTATAATACTCTGAGTTTGTGTGAGGATGATTATGTTGGTCCGAATTTACAACCTAATATCATAGTCCGAGTTTGTGATTATGTTGGTCCGAGTTTACAAGCTAATATAATAGTCCGAGTTTGTGTGTGGATGATTATGTTGGTTCAAATTTATAGGTATACATGTGGGTGGTCCGAACATAATGAGGAAACAAGAGGGGGATTAGAACTTGTTGATTATATGGTGTCCGCACTGATATAATTGTGTATATGATCCGTACTTACAATATAATGGTCCGTATATATATAGGGTCAGGATTTAGAGAAAACGGTAGAAAGTGTGAGAACAGTGAGAACGCTTATTGATCGTCCGATTAAAACAATCTATGGACTAGATTGGCGGGGTGGCATTTTAGTAAATAACAACAATTTTATTACATGGACGCGCTTCATTAAGGGTAAAAAAGTAAAAAAAAAACATTTCTCACATAAAACGCCGTTAAAAAATAAAAAGCCAAATACATACAAAACGCCAATTTTATCACTGGGTGCTTTCTTCTGGGGTTTTATTTAAGCTCTCTGACTACAAAAACGCCAAAAAATATGAAACGCCATTAAATATAATGCCAAAGCTTACATCAGGATAAATGTTAATTGCATTTTTTTTTATAAAAATAACATCCCGCCTAAACTACGCGCCAAAAAGAATTCTATAAATAGAAACGTCTCACCACCTTCCGTTTATCACACCAAAAAAACATAAAAAAACACAAAAAACACAAAAAAACACATAGTGGTTGCTAAAAAAAATTACAACTCAATGTAAAACGCCAAAAAATACAACGACGGCAAACATATTTTCTTTGATCCTCAGTAATGTTCTGCATGAAGCTTCATTGAATGATTTGTTACGTGTGTGTATAAAGATTTTGCTGCATGAGATGGACAAAATTGAATAAAGAGGGACTAATGACACCCATATGTCATACTGTCATCTTTGTTCTTGAAGAAGGTTTGGATGATAAGAAGAGACCTATACCAGTGTAAATGCTACTTTGGCCTTGATGATTATAATGAAGATGACAGGCAGATAGCATCCACCCACACGGGGTCGATCTAAGTCTCCAACATCCACAAAGACACTTCAACACATGAACAAAGAAAATAAACAACGCCAAACACAAAACGACATTTATTTGTCACATTGCTTGTAGTTTCAAAAGAAAAAAGAGACTGATAACACTGAAGATTTAAAATCATAAATTGCTTCTACTTTGTTTTTTTTTTTAATTTTCTTTATCTATTGTTTGTTTTGTAATTTCAGTTAATAAACAACAAAAAGAATATTAATGCTATAATAAAAAATATAATAAAACGCCAAAATTGGCAAATGCGTGTAAAACGCCATAATGCCATAAAAAACGCCCTCAAAAAACTACCAAACTATAATAAAATTAATTTGAACAACTAATATTATAAAAAAAACGCGAAACAATGTGCAAAGAATATAAAACAAAAAGAAGTCCAATAGTTATCTAACCGCCATTGGAAAACAAAACGCCATAATTACAGCCGTCAAAGATTTGACGTGTTACACCATAAAAATAGTTGAGTCTGAAACAAAACACGGTAAACTGCAAAAAACAATAAAATGAAACGATGGAAAACATAATTACTAACATTTATTATATTTATTTATCTTTTTCAAAACGCCATAATTACATGTCATACGCGGGAAAAAAAGTCAATATAAAAGAAGACCATGAGAACCCAAGCGCAAACACGCCAAAAAATTTGACTAAAACGCCACATATTGTCCAAAACGCCAAAAAATTTAAAAATGGCTATGGTTATTGCATGGAGGTTTGAAAGGAAAGAGAAACGATTCATCATAAAGTTCTCTGATAGGGGAAGGGTAAAGGTAAGGACAATCAAAGCAATGCTTGGAATAAATGAAAATGTTCAGAAGGATATCCTGGCCCTTGGGGTTCCAATAGACAACGATTGTGAAAGAACGAGAACTGTAATAAAAAGTCTGAAGAGAAAATTTCCGGCAGAAGATGATGAAGATGATGATGATATTGAAGATACTCATATACCAAAACTTAGCAGTTTGGTATTGCATGAGGAAGAAGGAACACTTGAAGTGAATTATAAAAACGGGGTGCAAAACTCAAGGCCAATGGAAGAAATGTTGAAGACAGGGTTGCTCTCTATCATTGAACAACTCTGTGATTTAACACCTTCAAACGATCCAAAATCCAAGGATGCAGTCATATTCAATAATAGACTGCAGCAAAGAAGAGATGAGCTAATGCGTTATACGCAAAAATGAAATTTGATGATGAAGAATGTGAAGAAAGTGAAGAACAAAGCGATGGGTACATCTCTGATGTAATCTCACCTACGGAAGACTATTAGTTTATTTTGATTTTCGTGTTATTGTAGTTTTATTAAATATTAATCTATGGTAATCAATTATTAACAAAAAGATACAAAACGCCAAAAATAACATGGAAAACCATAACGCCAAAAAATTAACTATGTGACACAAAAAGATTTAATTCAACGAAAAGAAATCTGAGAAAAATAGTAAAACACCAAATAATTAATAATTCTACATAACGCCAAAATTATCTTGCACGCAAAAAAAAAAAAAAAAGCAGCATGTCAAACGCGAAAATAGTGAAAGGAGAAGAATACTAAAAAGGCAAAAAACCCCTCGGACACTGATCAGGCCCCGCGCCACGTGTTCGGCCAGGATGCGTTCTCACCGTTCTCACACTTTTTGTCGTTTTCTCCTAATCAAGTTTCTATATATATATATATATGAGTAAAATGCATGGATAGTCCCTGTGGTTTTGCAAAATAACACCTATAGTCCCCAACTTTTGAAAATTACACCGGTGCTCCCTGTGGTTTGACAGTTTGTTACTCGAATAGTCCCTGGAGTGGATGACGGTTAGTTTTCTCTGTTTAGTGTATGTGAAATGACAAATTTACCCTTCATCTTCTCCATTCTATAAAAACAAAACAACCCCAACCCCACCCAACCCCCCACCTTTCTCTCTGTTTTCCCCACCATTAACCACCAACCACCTCCCACCTACACCACAAGTAACCACCGGATCTTTGCACCTTTGTTCATTTAGAATTCCAACCATTTCTTTGCAAGTTTTGTGAAGAGAAAACAGGAAATCAAAGCTAGTGTCACAGGATTAGTAGATGAGCGGTGGCGATGGAAATCGAAATTCACTATGAAAGGGTGTTGATTCAATCTCATATGGAAATATAAATGTTAGTTTAAATTCATTGCATCACGGATATTATTAGACTGGTCTTCAATTTATTGTTAAAGTGTATAATAGCATCAGAACATAAACAAAACCCTAACAAGACTAATCAATGAATGTGCAAAATTATCAGCACAGACAAATTGACTAAACAATTGAACAACTAATTTTCAGAATACTTGCTATTGAATTCACTCAGACACTTCTTAATACAATCAAAAGTAGAACACCGACAATATCGTAAACATAAGCGCACCAAAGGTGCTGCATAATAAGCGCTCCAAATTTACAAAAAAAAAAACAAACAATGCTTCGTTTCCAGAAAAAAGAAAAAAAAAAGAAAAACAAAGAATGACAGTCGACTCTATGATAACATCATTGCCTAGACCCACCAAAAAGTCTCAATCAAAATCACACCATTTTTCGTAAACGCTCAAGCAGTTGCATTTTACAGACTCTGGGAATTGAAAGTATTGAGATGTATACAATTGGGTTGTTTTACTACTCAAATTTAATAAAATGCCCAAAATCACACAATTTATGGGTCAAAAAAATTTGTAAAATGATCGACAACCACACGCTGATGAACATTATCATCAACAACAACCCAACGTCAAACCCTAAATCAATTCAAAACCCAAACCACAGCTACAATCGACCGACAACCACACAATGTCATCAATAACAACCCAACGCCGAATCCCTAACAAATTCGAAACCTAAATCATAACACATACATAACCACAAAAAACAACAAAATAGAATAAACCAATTGTTCTAACAACCCTTTCAGACAAAATCGTACAAACCCGTTGTTTGCAAACTTGAGTTTTTTTGTTGGTGGTGGCGTGGTGGCTGTGACAGTGGTGGTTTGATGGTGTTGGGTTGATGGTGGCGGTTTGAAGAGAGAGATGCAAAGATTTAGAGAGAGAGAGGTGTACTTAAAAAAAGTTATCATAAATAAATAAAGTATAAAGAATTCCAAAATGCCCCTCAGTTGGCAAAATGTCTAAAAAGCCCGTTATTTTCCGGTACATTTAAGATAAAATTGCAAAAATCAACCTTTATTTTATACTCAACTGCACTTCATAACTTTTATTATGAAATCAGAAAAAACCAATCTTTATGTTCATGTTTTGCTACAACTTCAACCTTTACCATTAACCTCGTCAAAAAGCCAGTTAAATGGCCTCACAAGCGATGCACGTGACGGCATTTAAGTTATTTCCCATTTTACTTTTAATATTCATTTAAACTAATGAAACCTTAACTGCATAAATGTTCATCTTCTTCCCAGATCATCAACTTGTTCACCACCACTGCCACCCATCCTCACCCTCTCTGAAACACAACTATAACCGTTCACCACCACTGTAACCCATCTCCACCCCTCTCTGAAACACAACCACCACACCACTACCACCACTATTCACCATCAATGCCACCCATCCCCGCCCCTCGCTGAAATACAACCACCACACTGCTGCCACCACTGTTCACCACAAATGCCACCCATTTCTGCCCCTCTCTAAAATACAAACCACCACACCGCTGCCATCACCGTTCACCACCACAACCACCCATCTCCACCCCTCCCTGGAATACAACCACCACACTGCTACCACCATCGTTCACCACCAACTCCACCTATCTCCGCCCCTCTTTGAAATACAAAACCACCACACCGCTGCCACCATCGTTCACCTCCACAACCACCCATCTCCACCCCTCCCTGAAATATAACCACCACCGTTTACCACTAGTGCCACCCATCTCCACCCCTCTCTAAAATATAAAACCACCACACCGCTTCCACCACCATTCACTACCACAACCACCCATCTCCCCCTACCAACCACCGTTTACCACCACAGTCACCTCTTAGATTTGAAACTGATTTTCTTTCCCTAAATTTTTAAGATGATGTTAGCCAGTGATTGTGGTCCACTTGCTAGAGAAGGTTTGTAACACCCAAAAATCGGGTTTGGTAATTAAACCAAGTTTATTGGGATGAGCGGGTAAAATACCGATAATGACAGAAGTTAACCCGGAAAACATTAGGATTTAATTAAATAAACCTAATGTTAAATAAAGAGTGAGCAAATACATTTAGTAAATAAAATTTATAAAAGGCCCGAGTTAGTGGGACTTGAACGGGTTATAACCTCCCGAAACTTACTAGATTAACTAGTGATGTTTAACCTAGTTAATAAGAAGTAATAATTGTGGAAATAAGTGGATTGTAACCCATTTAGCAACTATAAAACTACAAGGGCTGAATTGTAGTTTCTAAATGATTAAAAAATATATTGGAAAAAAAATAATAATAACACATACATGTGTGTGTGTGTGTCGTGAGTTGGAGGGAGAAAGAAGGGAAAAACCCTTGACTATCTCCATCCACAACCCAACCCAACCCAACTTTCAATAAAAAAATAATTTTTCTTTCTTCCACCTACACAACCCAACTTAACCTTTCACACTCATTAACAACCCAACCTAACCAATAGAATGTTGACATGTGGCAAATAAGATAATGTTAGATAAAAACAATTAAAAAAATATATTATTTTTTTATAAAATTTATATCTTCATGTTCACAAAGAAAAAAAATAATAATAAACAAGACTGTGATTTTAGATTTTTAAAAGAGTTAAATTTTATAAGTTATTAGATATAATCTAATTATACTTATAAGAAATTATGTTAAAAGAAAAAGGAAAATTAAAATAAATATATCATCCATTCCCATGTGGACATATGGCAATAAAGTTGTGAAGATGAATGTCACAACCTGGGTCGTTCCTTCCTTCGACCATGTTGGTGAGTTTAAATGAATTTTCCTTTTTATTTTTATTATTTTGCCAACCTAGGTTGAGGCAATATCACCAATGAGTATAACCTTCAAGCACAAAACCTAGAAATCAAGGGTGAAATCAAGTGGATTTTGATTGCATGTTGAAGGTTTTTAGCTCTATAACATCATCTAAACACAAGTATGTGAACAATTTAGTGATTTGATTAAATGTTCAAACATGGCTTGAAACGGGTTTAGATGATATGATGAAATTAATGCTGTAATGATGTTAAAAGGTGCTTGAAATCATCTATACATGAATGTTTGAAGTCTTTGACTAAGTTGTTTGAGTAAATTCCATACATATGATGAAATGGGTTGTTTCATAGTGATGAAACAATCCCAAATTCTTGTATAATAACTGATGAATTAGCATGAGATGGGTGAAAGTTTATATTGACTTGATGTTCATAAGTATATAAACTTGCTAAATTGAATGAAATGTGGTGATTTTGGATGAGAAATTTAGTTAAAAAATAGCCTAAAAATGATGCCCACCAAGTATTTGATAAAATTTCTAAATGAGTTTTATTCAACTTGATAGTTTATATAAATGACAATTGGCAGTTTGACATCTTTTAAAAGTTAAACTATAAAAAGAACTGGATAAGAAAAATGTTACAGAGGTCCATAAGAGAGATGATCATAGTATATGATGACTAATCTAACCATCTTGTGGATATTGTATTCTAGTTTGACTCTTGACAAGCTAGGTGGAAGCTTGGAAAATAATGGGTCAAGCGGGTCAAAAACGAGTAAAAGCTCGATCGGGCGCAAGGTAAGTAGACCTTACAATTCCTAGAATACAATTACAACTTACGTGATGAAAAGTATTTTGGTGATTAATGACAAAATGTCACCCTATGGTGTCAACCATAATGGGTCAAACGAGTAAAACTGGTTGGTAACCACTTATCGTGTTTTGTCAATAAATTAGTTGTTGGCGACAAGTAGGTCCTCCACTTGCAGAAATTATTTCGATGTCTTAGCCATTGACTTTTGACACGATATTTGGTCAGAAGTTGTTTCACAACATGAAGGATGTTTGGTAATTTTTATAGATTTTTCCAAAGTTGTTTAATGTGATTTTCACGTCTGTTTTGTCAATAAAATAGTTGTTGACAACAACAGGTCTATTACTTGTAGAAATTGTTTCGAGTTCTTAACCATTGAGTTTTTAAATGATATTTGGTCAGAACTTGTTTCACAATATAAAGGATGTTTGGTAATTTTTATAAATTTTTGCAAAGTTGTTTGACGTGTTTTCGCGACTGTTTTGTCAATAAATTAGTTGTTGACATCAACATGTCCGCTAATTGCAGAAATTTTTTCGAGGTCTTAACAATTGAGTTTTGACACGATATTGGGTCAAAAGTTGTTTTAGAACATATAGGATGTTTAGTAATTTTTATACATTTTTCCAAAGTTGTTTAACGTGGTTTTCGCGGCTGTTTTGTCAATAAAATAGTTGTTGACAACCACAGGTCCGCTATTTGCAGAAATTGTTTCGAGGTCTTAACCATTGAATTTGGACACGATATTTGGTCAGAACTTGTTTCACAACATAAAAGATGTTTGGCAATTTTTATAGATTTTTTCAAAGTTGTTTGACATGGTTTTCGCGGCCGTTTTGTCAACAAAATAGTTGTTGACAGCAACAGGTCCGCTATTTGCAAAAATTGTTTTGAGGTCTTAACCATTGAGTTTTGACACGATATTTGGTCATAAGGATGTTTGGTAATTTTTATAGATTTTTCCAAAGTTGTTTAACGTGGTTTTCGTGGCTGTTTTGCCAATAAAATAGTTGTTGACAGCAACTGGTCCGCTACTTGTAGAAATTGTTTGGAGGTCTTAACTATTGAGTTTTGACATAATACTTGGTCAGAAATTGTTTAACAACATAAAGAATGTTTGGTAATTTTTATAGGTTTTTATAAAGTTGTCCAACGAGATTTTAGCGACTGTTTTGTTAATAAATTAGTTGTTGACAGCAACAGGTACGCTACTTGAAGAAATTGTTTCGAGGTCTTAACTATTGAGTTTTGACACGATATTTGGTCAGACGTTGTTTGACAACATAAAAGATGTTTGGTAATTTTTATAGGTTTTTCTATAGTTGTTTGACGGGGTTTTCCAGCTGTTTTGTCAATAAATTAGGTGTTGACAGCAAGCAGGTCCGCTACTTGCAAAAATTGTTTTGAGATCTTAACGATTTTATCTTTCATGATTTTTGGTCAGAAGTTAGTTAACAACATAAATGATCTTGGGTCATTTTTATAGATTTTTTAATGAAATAGTTCGATGCGGTTTATGCCGACGTTTTGTCATAAAATAGTGGTTGATATCAAAATGTTTGATAATTTTGTAACGAGTCAAAATTATTAGGGACACGGCCGGGTGGAAACCTGACCCGGCAGGGTAAGGGTGCTGAGAAAAAGACATGTTTCAGTTGACACGGCCGGGTGAAAACCTGACCCGACCGAGTAAGAGGACTGAAAAAATGGATATTTTGTGCTTAATATTTTCGTTAAAATGTTTCGATTACTACTCGTTTGACCGTAGAACTTAGACACTAATTGTTTTTAGTGTTTACGATAGGCTTTCAGTAAGGCGAGAAGCGTACAGACAGACGACTAAGCACGCTGTTGGGATTGAACCCTACAAAGGAACAGTTGATAAAGCCAAAACTGGATCAGATCAGTGGATCCTCAATAAGCAGTTGTGTGCAACAGTTCTTTCCCCTTGAATGTGGCCTAACATCTGATGACCTCTATCTACTGTCCTTCTACAACAACTGCTGATCTTCAACAACTGATGAGACTTAAAGACTGTTGGAGATGAAACACTGATGCTCAATCTACTGTCATGGTTCAAGTACTGCTGAAGGTACAAAGCACTGCTAGGAGTATAACAGTGGAATTAGAAGCAGTAGTTTAGTCTATCTTTTGTATTTATTGTAATCAGTAGTTTGTAATAGCAGTAGTTGTATAGATCAGTGGTTACAGGTTGTTTGTAGGTTAGATGTCACTTTCATGGTGACGTCAGCAAAGATGCCTCAGTGGTTTGTTCAGTACTATAAATAGAACAATACCATGTACTGTTCTATTAGCTCTCTTCTTCCACAAGTCATTCTGTACGAACAAACCATCTGTGAGCTCAGGCTGAGGGGGATATTGTATGCATGCATGCATTGTTATTGAAGATTGTAATAAATATAATCATTCGATTTCATGTTAAACATGTTTGCTTAAAACAATTCTCTCTTTGATTGTGTTGAAAGTTTGTTCCATTGTCATTTCCGCTGCACTTAATCTTAATTCATCTTCATTATATTCAAATAAGCACAATCATAAGAAACTCAGATCCTAACACACGCTAAGAACCGAACACTCTTAAACTGCCATTTCTGCATAGCATTCTTCGGGAAAGTTTAAGCGTGATCATGCATGACAAAGTTTTATGCATTAAAACCTTATTGTTTCGACGGTAATTTATTTGTGTAATTACCCATTAAGTTGGTTTGTCTGGGTTATTCGTTAAACCATACTCGTACGTTAATTAAAATAAATTGAGAACTAATTATCTGCATTTTATTAAAGTATTATCAAAATGGGTTAGAGTGTTACAAGGTTAAGGGTAGTGTTTGGTGAGGTGAGGTGGTTGTAGTCGTGTAATGTTTCTGTAAAGGGAAGAAGAAGATATAGTAGAGAGAGATTAAAGAGAGACATAAATAGAGTGAAAGAGTGAGGTGGGTTTTATAATAACAAAAGTGACTTTAATGCCCTCACCTGCAACACATGTGCGGGCATTTAACCAAGATAATAAACTAGGTTAATGGTAAAGGTTGAACCAGTAGCAAAACATGAACATAAAGGTTGGTTTTGCCGATTTCATAGTGAAATGTACGAAGTGCAGTTTGGGTATAGAATAAATGTCGATTTCTGCAATTTTGTCTACATTTAAATAGGGTTAGTCAATTGGATGGAAATGGCCACAAAATGCAAACCTTAGGTGTCCAACTAAAAAAAAACTTTTTTTAGATGGATGTAACAAATCTGTCTAAACTTGAGGAACGATTTTGACATTTCAGTCTTATTAAAACAAGTAATTTAGTTATAAAATATCAATGTTAAATATGTTATAGATATTAAAAATGTATAGTTTGTTAAAATAAGTATTTTAGTTATGACATATCAATGTAAAATTTAGATACAAATATAAGTTTATGGATAAATGTTATCACAAATGCATTATTAATTTTTTTTGATAGTGCAAGGATCAAACCAACAACAACAACAACAGAATGTTTAGCTACTAGTAGAAAGATAAACATAGATATTTGCTTCAGCTTTTTGAGAGAACGTGAGTGACAAATTTGTCAAAGTTGAGATAAGACAATCCATCAATGGTGACTCCTTCTTCGGCTTTTCTTCTCAACTCCAAAGCCTTGGCTTTCATCAACTTTCCTTTTTCCCCTTCTATCATCTCCCTCACTTGAGCCTCCACCTTCTCTCTTTTCACATTTGTATCTATTTCCATCCCAATCCCCCACTCTACACAACTATATCGACAATTCGTTTGTTGTTCAGCAAAAAACGGCCAACAAAGGATCGGAACACTACTGCTAATACTCTCAAGTGTCGAGTTCCATCCACAGTGTGTCAAGAATACTCCGATTGCAGGGTGCTTTAAAACCTTTAACCGTATATAGATTAGTCACCGGGCTTTCCAATGTTTATATTAGATTTCATGCATGTTATAAACCTTGTTTATAAATTAAACTTGTTTATATTAGAAAACCCCAATTTCCAACAAATACAACACAACTGATGAGCATAACCAATAGAGTTAAATGACATAAATCTATCATTTTGTAAATAAGTAAATAACGTTTTCACTTATGTATTCTTGCTAAAAATGTATTCTTGCTAATAATGCAAAATCATGTGTATTCTTTTGTCTGCTATGTATGTATTGAGGTCGGTTAACGTACAATATTTCTTAACGTACGAGTTTACGCTGTGAAATTACGCACATTGTGAAACACAAAACTCTAATCACGCGTGTGAAAAACATAAATCACGCATGTTGACATAAACTCGGAACACTACTTCGCAAACTCGGAACCTACTGCATAAATTCGGAATCTCTTTGGCAAACTCGGAACCTTCGTTCAACATGCGTAATTATCTTTAACATGCGTAATTATCTTTCAACATGCGTAAAAGATCATAACTCAGAATCTACTTCACAAACTCGGAATCCTTTCAACATGCGTAATTATGTTTCAACATGCGTAATTTCCATAACGTACGCTCGTACGTTAAGCAATATACTATATGTATTAATGTAAATATATTATGTAGATATTATATGAATGAATTATGTGGATTCTTTTGTCTGTTATATATGTATAGATATTATATGAGTTACCTGTTCTTGAGGACACCAACTAATGATCAAGCCTCTCCCTTTAGTCTCAACTAGGAACTCCTGAGGCATCACCGCCTCATTGCCGCAAACAATGTCCGGCCTGGTTATCCATAAGAAATCCTTCTTGCTGTTAGCGAGTCCCCATGCGAACTCAATTAGTTGTTCCTTTGTCAGCACTGTAATGCTTCCATAGTTGACGAAAACAACCGAGCCAGGGTCTTTTGTATCAAGCCAATGGATGCAAGTGACATCTTCTTTCCAAAGACTGGACCCAAACTGTTTGACCCGCTCATCTTGCACATGTTGTTGCATCAGGTTTAGTGGGCCCACAGTGAAAATTCGTGGCATGGATGCAGTTAAGAGGTTAACAGTGTCTTTTTCTAGAGCATCGAATGTGTTAAGTACCACAACGGTGCCTCTAGTTAGAGCCTCGGCCTCGGTGACGAGATAGTTAAGCATGATGTCGTTAATGTCTGTGGTTCGAATGAAGCTTGGGAAATCTCTTAATCGAATGTTGTTCATCCCTGGAATCCAATCTAAGATTGTTTCTAAATACCCATTTGTCACGTAACTCAAATCTGAAACAATTTAGTTGGTTAGTATAAGTAATCAAATGTAGACACTTAATTTCACATCTTTATTGGGGAATGTTTAACATGTTTTGCTTCTACACAAATAATTGTTAATTATTATTGTAATATAGAAAGATCCATGTTATTCTTTTCAGTACCAATATCAAGTTGACCATTGTAATATTTTTTTTAACTTTGAATTTATATTTATCGGTTTCCTTTATTTGTTTTCATATTAGGGGCTATTTGGCAACATCTGAATGGTTAAGTGCTGAACCAGTAAGATGTCTGAACCATTAAGTACTGAACCAATAAGAGGTCTGAACCATTAAGAGTCTGTATAATGCTTAATCGTTCAGAGGCAAATGTTTGACAAATTCATATTAGACGTCTTAACCATTCAGAGGCAAATGTCTGAACCATTCAGACATCTGCTCGTGAAACAACAGTCTGAACCATTAAGTGCTAAACCAGTAAAATGTCTAAACCATTAAGAGCCTCACTAAGAGGTAAACAAACAGCCCCTTAGACAAGGATTGAACTTTTGGTTAGGTAAGTCATTTATCTATTTTTGTCGAGTTCAAATAATAAAGAAAAGAATCGAAGTTGGTATGCTTCAAATATCTTGTATATTCATCCATTTTTCGGTTTTGATACAACTGTATTGTATTCCGACAATTTGTATCAGAGCAACCATTCAATAAAGATACTAGCGGTAATCCTCCGCTCTTCACAGCGGGATTTCGGTTGGTATTAATATGGTTCATTATAGTACTAACGACGATATCAACACTCGGTATATCAATCGACACATGTTTTTCATCGTTCAAAAACTATAAAAAATGAATATTGATATTGGTTTCGGTGTTATTTGGTTGGTATTGGTTCGGTTCGCCATGATATCGTACGGTAAGAACACTCTGTAAAACTTACAATACCAAAAAATATTCTACGTAGATACAACTTTGTATTCAACGAAACTTATACGGCTATATAGAGAAAACCAAAAAAATGAATATGGTAGTACATGTATCGATGTTGCTTGGTCAAGATTTGTTCGGTCGGTTCGTGACAATAAAGAGCAAAAAAAAGCTAGAACTTTTTATCAAATCACAACGTATATTTGGAATTCTACAAAACGTTATATTATATTACTTAAAAACTTGGATCACTATTCATCGCCTTTTCTAGCGCGTTGCGGCGGTACGTTATTGCGAGCATTGGATCGCACTGGGTATAGAAATCAACATCTGTTTTACAACTACTGAAAATGATAAAAATGAACACCATTACCGACACCATGTTGTCCGAATGAAATCGATTGGTTAAGATCATCACGGTATTGGTATCGATATTCATTTATCGTCCAAGACATACTTGTATAACTGAAAAATTATCGAGACCTGAAACCATAAAAAAATGAATACATGTACCGGTACCAATGTTGTTTGGTACGGTACGGTATTGAAACGATGTCAATTTATCGAAAGCGCAAATAATAAAAATAAATATTGGTACCGAAACCGATGTTCCTTTGGTTTCGGTTCAGTATGGTAGGAGTATGGTATCTGTTAATCAAATAGGAAACCATAAAAATGAATACATGTACCGATTTGTGACAACCCGCAACTTCAAGTTACTACTTTAACCTAGCCATAGTTAATTCAGACATACATTCATCGCATTACATTTAACTAGGGTTAGTTAAACGAGTCTACGTTGGTAATTCAGGGAATTACCGGCACACGCACAAGTTGATTCTCGAACGTTGGTAACTAACACGAATAATTATAAACGAATGGTTTACATGAAATTTGTACGTTGTTTGTCAAATACGTGAATTATGTGTTTTAAATGTGAATTGCATGATTTATGTGCCTTGGTGTAAAAGTTGTTTAATTAAGGGGGGGGGGGTGTTTAGAGTATTTGTGAAATTTTAATAGATTACTTCAAACCCTAAAACCTCTCAAAATCACTGTACGACATTTATTCTTCTCAAATAATTCTCTAATCATTTTGACTCTGCAACACAACTCTTTATCCTCAATCTTGAACTTTCCAATTCTCCTAGAACAGTCTCTATATCAATCTAAGGTAAGTATTCATGCTTTATGTTGTGAATCTCGTTCTTTTGATTCCATGCAAAACCCTAAATATCCAAATAATCTGTGTTTTGTTTCATGACTGATGAATGTGTGATAGTAGCTAGATTGATTGAATTGTATGTTTACTGCTAGTCATTTTAGATGCTATTTATTATGATATGAATGCTAAACTATTGCTTTGATTCATAATGTAATTGATTACGATGATTAGGGTTTTGGTCGTAGGATTGTTATTGAAAAATGTGATATTCTCCGTGTTATTGACTTGTGAAGAGATGTTAGTCCGACCTTGTGAAGTCACAAGGGTTAGAGTTTATCAATTGATGTAGTCCGAGTTTGTGATTATGTGTCCGAGTTTATGAGTTACTATAATAGTCCGAGTTTGTGTGAGGATGATTATGTTAGTCCGAATTTACAAGCTAATATCATAGTCTGAGTTTGTGATTATGTTGGTCTGAGTTTACAAGCTAATATAATAGTCCGAGTGTGTGTGTGGATGATTATGTTGTTCCGAATTTATAGGTATACATGTGGGTGGTCCGAACATAATGAGGAAACAAGAGGGGAATCAGAACTTGTTGATTATATGGTGTCCGTACTTATATAATTGTGTTTATGATCCGTACTTACAATATAATGGTCCACACACATATATATGTACACACACACATATATATATATGTATGTATCATGATAGTGATCAGAACTTGTTGATTTATATGGTGTCCTCACTTATATATCTATGTATATGATCCGTACTTACATTATAATGGTCCGAATATATATCATGATAGTGGTCAGAACTTGTTGATTGTGTGCATGTGGAGTTTGAATTTACCTTGTAACGACTTATGTGATCTATTAAAAGAGTTGATTGTAGTAGCGTTTATTTGCAACAAGAAATCCAGATCACTAAGACATTGTATAATAAATATTAACCTGATCATTACAACACTGAGTTGTTTGGACACTTAGGGTATTGCATGACCCTGCAAATGTATGTACTTACATTATTTAAACCCTAGGTCATGTGTAACGGACCTAACCACTAATTAACGCTAGAAGTACGTTGTCATACCGAGCAAACTAAGGTGAGTTCACTACCTTTTCAAAAGCATGCGTCTCGGGGGGGGGGGGGGGGGGACAAGCAAACTAATATTCCTGGGAGGAATACTTTTAAATATCTTGGTTTATTTTCGATCTTATTTAATAAACTCAACTCTATCATGAAAGTCCCTACTTACATACCAAGCTAGTTGCTTGGGAGGCAACGGGGTATTAGTTGATAGCGCTATTAAGCCTGACAAATCTCACACCGTGCTGGTATCAGAGCCACTAGTTATAGTGAACTAGGTTTTAAAAAGTTTTTATAAAACCATAATATAAACGAATTAGTCCCGAAAGCGACCATGACACTACGCTCCAGATTGCAAGGTTCGTCTTTATTTATCGCATACATTATTCATCTAGCGTACACATATGCATTGTATATAGTGGCATACCCAGCATTACAGTACAATTACATGTGTTACTTGTTTACATCATGATGTATCGTTGGTATGACATAATCTCTAGACCTTTGTGATCTTTACCGTTTTGGCAACATCGGTTTTAACACTCGAATCTGAGGATTTTTTGACACAAGTTAGGTGGAATTGAGATGAACATGCAAATTGCATTATCATTACGGGTGCACATGTAATAATAATCTGGGGTGCATGTGAGTCCTAGTGAGGCTTAACAAGTGTAAAAGGATTCTGACCCATTATCCTAAATAATTGGGAATTCAACAATCTATAGGAGTCATAGCGATGATTGACTTCTACTCGATCTTGATCCTTACTCTTTCCACTCTTCTTGTAGATGAAGAAGCATGAGTGGACGCAGTGGACGCGGTGGTGGACACGGTGGCGACCGCGGCGGTGGACGTGGCAACATCGTCATGACTCAGGCGGAGTTGACGAATCTCATCAACACGCGTGTGGCTGAGGCCTTAGCAGTCCAATAAGCTGGTCAACACATGAACCAAAATCAGAACAATCCGCCCGCCTTTACTTTCAAGACGTTCATGGATTGCAAACCACAACTTTGAATGGGACTGAAGAAGCAGTGGGACTTCTTCGTTGGTTTGAGAGGGCTGAATCAGCATTTGCTATGTGTAACTGTCCGTGTGGTGACTGGGTGAAGTTTGCTTCAGGCACACTGGAGGATGGTGCCTTAACTTGGTGGAACACCTAAGTTCAGATGCTGGGAATTGACATGGCGAATGCTACTACCTGGGATGATTTCAAGGAATTAACGAGGGAGGATTAATGTCCTTGTGATCAGATTTAAAAGTTGGAGAACGAGTATTACCATCTTCAGATGGTGGGATAGGAGATTGAAACTTACACAAAACGTTCTCATGAGCTTACAAATATGTGCCCTAACTTATTAAACCCACCCTACAAGAGGATCGAACTGTAGATTAATGTTTTAGCATCACAAATTAAAAGTATGGTTACTTCAGCGAACCTCGATAACTTACCACGGATCATTCATTTGGCTTACAAGATTATGGATCAAGAGGTAGAACGTGGTACACTACCAGAGCGCAGTGCTGTGACTACTCCAGCTACTGACAAGAAATGAAAGTGAAATGACTCAGACAAGGCCTCCAATCCCAACCAGAAACAGAAGAAGGCTGATAACAACAACAACCGCAACTTCAAGCAGTCTTCTTCTACAAATCAGAACCAAGGCAACAATCAGAATAAGGGTTCTTACGCGGGCAAGCAAATAAAGTGTAACAAATGTAACTACCATCATCATAGGCAATGCACTCGAACATGTCAGAGGTGTGACAAAGTGGGCCATATGGCAAAAGTCTGCAGAGCTCCGTTCCCGAAACAGTAGCAACATCAATAGTAGCAATAGCAACAACAGAGGCAACAACCGCAGCAGAATCAGGGTAATCGAAAGGGGTGCTTTCAGTGTGGAAGTGGGGTTACTTCAAGAAGGATTGCCCATAGTTAGACCAAAACGCCAACAACAACGAAAACAACAACAATGCTGGGAATCACAACAACAATAACAATGATGGAAATGGTGCTCGCGGGAGGGCATTCACTATTGGCGCGGGTGATGCCAGGAACGTTGGCAACGTTATGACCGATACGTTTTCTGTGAACAATCTTTTCGCCTCTGTTTTATTTGATTTCGGTGCCGATTGGAGTTACATGTCCTTAAAATTCAGTAGACTGTTAGGATCAACCCCGACACCTCTCGAAACCAAGCATATCGTAGAATTGGCTGATGGTAAGCCAATTGAAGCATCTCATGTTCACGTTTGGTGCGAACTCGATCTTCTAGGTCAAATGTTTGACATTGACCTTCTTCCTATCACTGTTGGAAGCTTTGACGTAGTCGTCGGTATAGACTGGTTTTCCAAACACCGAGCTGAAATTCTCTGTAAAGAGAATATCGTTCATATTCCTCTCCCTAGTGGAGATTCCTTGTCTGTTCAGGGTCATCGGAGTGGTGCTACGGTTGGTGTCATTTCGGATATGAAAGCAGAAGTGTATACGGAAGGGCTATCCGACTATTCTAGCTCTCGTTACCGACACTCAACCTCAGGAAAGGAAAATTGAAGACACTCCAGTCGTCCGTGACTTTTCCGACATTTTTCCCGAGGAACTTCCAGGACAACCTCCACATCGACAGTTGGAATTTCAGATCGAACTTACACCTGGAGCAGCTCTGATTGCTCGTGCTCCTTACCGTCTTGCACCGTGGGAGTAAAGAACTGTCTAATGAACTCCAACAACTGTTGGATAAAGGTTTTATCCGACCTAGTTCTTCGCCGTGGGGAGCCCCAGTCTTATTTGTGAAAAAGAAAGACGGATCTTTCCGCATGTGCATCGATTACCGCGAACTTAAGTAGGTGACGGTCAAGAACCGTTTTCCTCTTCCTCGTATTGACGATCTGTTTGACCAGCTGCAAGGGTCAAGCTTTTATTCGAAAATCGACCTAAGACCGAGCTATCATCAGATGAGAGTCCGAGAAGAAGATGTTCCCAAAACAGCCTTCCGAACGCGGTATGGCCGTTATGAGTTTTTGGTCATGTCATTCGGGTTAACTAACGCACCTGCGGTCTTCATGGATCTGATGAACCATGTGTGCAAACCGTATCTTGATGACTTTATCATTGTGTTTATCAATGGCATTTTGATCTATTCTAAGAGTAAGGAGGATCATGAGCGACACTTGCGTCTTATCTTGGAACTCCCGAGAAAGGAGCAACTTTATGTGAAGCTCTCTAAGTGTGATTTTTGGATTCGAGAAGTACACTTTCTTGGTCATGTGGTCAACGAGTCGGGAATACATGTTGATACAGCAAAAATCGATTCTATCAAGAATTGAGTGACACCTAAGACTCCTACGGAGGTGCCACAATTTCTTGGTCTCGCGGGGCACTATCGCAGATTTATCAAAGGATTTTAGAAAATCGCTCAACCTCTTACCGCTTTAACTCAGAAAGGTGTCACTTATTCATGGGGAGCGAATCAGGAGAAGGCCTTTCAGTCTTTAAAACAAAAACTCTGCAGTGCACTGATATTGTCTTTACCCAAGGGTGCGGATGACTTCCTGGTGTACTGTAATACTTCTATTCAAGGTCTCGGTTGTGTTTTAATTCAACAAAAGACAGTGATAGCCCATGCTTCTAGACAGTTGAAGGTTCACGAGAAAAATTACATGACTCACGACTTAGAGTTGGGAGTCGTGGTCTTTGAACTTAAAATTTGGAGGCATTACTTGTAGGTACTAAATGCACTATTTATACCGATCACAAGAGCCTTCAACACATTTTCTATCAGAAGGAGTTGAACATGCGAAAGCGTCGCTGGGTGGAACTCTTAAACGATTACGATTGTGTAATTAAGTATCATCTATGCAAAGCTAACGTTGTAGCTGACGCCCTCAACTGGAAGGAAACCAAACCCAAACGTGTTTGAGCCTTACAGCTCACAATCCATTCTAACCTTCCCGACCAGATTCATTCCACCCAAACTGAAGCGTTGAAGGACGAGAACCTTCAAGCTGAATCCATTAGGGGAATGGAGACACAACTCGTAACCAACTCTGACGGTATTCGCTACTTCATGGAGCGAATATGGGTCCTTTTGCTTGGTAACCTGAGAGAGCTTGTGTTGTACGAAGCACACAAGTCTCGATACTCTGTCCATCCAGGTTCTGATAAGATGTATCCGGATCTAAAAAACTTGTACTAGTGGTCAAACATGAAAGCGAACATAGCGACGTATGAGAGAAAATGCATGACTTGCGCGAAGGTCAAGGTAGAGTACCAAAAACTGTCTGGTTTGCTTCAGCAACCAGAACTACCTATGTGAAAATGGGAACAAATTTCCATGGATTTCATCACTAGCTTGCCAAGAACTAAAAAGGGAATCAACACCATATGGGTGATCGTTGATCGTCTAACAAAATCTGCACACTTCCTTGCGATCGAGGAAACTGACAAGTTTTCGCAAGTTGCTAGTATTTACTTGAAGTAAGTAGTTTCTAGGCACGGGGTGCCGACTTCTATCATTTCTGATCGTGATCCACGTTTCGCGTCCAATTTGTGGCAAGCGATGCATAAATCATTCAGCTCACGTCTAGACATGAGCAACGTTTATCACCCTCAAATGGATGGTCAAAGTGAACGAACCACCTAGACGCTTGAAGATATGCTGCGAGCATGTGTGATCGATTTTGGTAAAGGTTGGGAAAGATATTTTCCTTTGGTAGAACTTTCCCACAACAATAGTTACCACTCTAGCATTCAGGCAGCTCCGTTCGAGGCGTTCTACGGACGGAAATGTCGATCTCCTCGTTGTTGGGTTGAGGTGGGTGACGGCCAAATCACGGGTCCAGAACTCGTGCTTGAAACTTCTGAGAAGATTGTTCAAATCAGAAATCGTATGGCGGCATCACGTGATCACCAGAAAAGCCACGCCGACAAGTGTAGGAAACCTTTGGAATTCGCCATGGGCGATCATGTTTTATTGAAAGTCTCACCCTCGAAGGGTGTGGTTTGTTTTGGGAAATGCGGCAAGCTCCATCCGCGTTATGTTTGGTCGTTCAAGATTTTGGAAAGAATCGGTAAGGTGGCTTACAGGATTGAGTTGCCTGATGAACTTGGTAATGTTCACAACTTTTTTCACATCTCTAATGTAAAGAAGTATTTGTCCGATAAAACACTTGTGGTTCATTTCCAAGACCTGAATATCGATGACAAGCTGCAGTTTATCGAGGAACCCGTTGAAATTATGGACCGGGAAGTCAAGATCCGTAAACACAGTCAGATACCAATCGTGAGAGTTCGTTGGAACCAAAGACGTGGACCAGAGTTCACGTGGGAACGCGAGGATCAGATGATGCTCAAGTATCCTCACTTATTCAAAACTACTGAACCCAACCTTGATGAAACTAGTGAATTTCGGGACGAAATTCCCTTTCGAGTTGGGGATGATGTGGTACCCGAGGAAAACTCACAGTCATCTTAACTTACCGTCACACTTCTCCGAGACTGCTTATCAAATTTCAGGACAAAATTTCTTTCAAGATGGGGATGATGTGACAAACCGCAACTTCAGGTTACTACTTTAATCTAGCCACAGTTAATTTAGACATATATTCATAGCATCACATTTAACTAGGGTTATTTAAATGACTCTACGTTGGTAATTCAGGGAATTATCGGAACACGCACAAGTTGATTCTCGAACGTTGGTGACTAACACGCAATTATAAACGGACGATTTACATGAAATTTGTACGTTGTTTGTCAAATACGTGAATTATGTGTTTCAAATGTGAATTGCATGATTTATGTACCTTGGTGTGAAAGTCGTATAATTAAGGGGGTGTTTAGAGTATTTGTGAAATTTTAATAGACTACTTCAAACCCTAAAACCTCTCAAAATCACTGTACGACAGTTTATTCTTCTCAAATCATTCTCTAAGCATTTTGACTTTGCAACACAATTATCCATCCTCAATCTAGATCTTTCTAATTCTCCTAGAACAATCTTTATATCAATATAAGGTAAGTGTTCATGCTTTATGTTGTGAATCTCGTTCTTTTCATTCCATGCAAAACCCTAGACATCCAAACAATCTGTGTTTTGTTTCATGACTGATGAATATGTGATAATAGCTAGATTAATTGAATTTTATGTTTGCTGCTAGTCATTTAAGATGCTATTTGATATGATATGAATGCTAAACTATTGCTTTGATTCATAATATGATTGATTACGATGATTAGGGTTTTGGTCGTAGGATTGCTATTGAAAACTGTGATATTCTCTGTGTTATTGACTTGTGAAGAGATGTTAGTCCGACCTTGTAAAGTCACAAGGGTTAGAGTTTGTCAATTGATGTAGTCCGAGTTTGTGATTATGTGTCCGAGTTTATAAGTTACTATAATACTCTGAGTTTGTGTGAGGATGATTATGTTGGTCCGAATTTACAACCTAATATCATAGTCCGAGTTTGTGATTATGTTGGTCCGAGTTTACAAGCTAATATAATAGTCCGAGTTTGTGTGTGGATGATTATGTTGGTTCAAATTTATAGGTATACATGTGGGTGGTCCGAACATAATGAGGAAACAAGAGGGGGATTAGAACTTGTTGATTATATGGTGTCCGCACTGATATAATTGTGTATATGATCCGTACTTAGAATATAATGGTCCGTATATATATAGGGTCAGGATTTAGAGAAAACGGTAGAAAGTGTGAGAACAGTGAGAACGCTTATTGATCGTCCGATTAAAACAATCTATGGACTAGATTGGCGGGGTGGCATTTTAGTAAATAACAACAATTTTATTACGTGGACGCGCTTCATTAAGGGTAAAAAAGTAAAAAAAAACCATTTCTCACATAAAACGCCATTAAAAAATAAAAAGCCAAATACATACAAAACGCCAATTTTATCACTGGGTGCTTTCTTCTGGGTTTTTATTTAAGCTCTCTGACTACAAAAACGCCAAAAAATATGAAACGCCATTAAATATAATGCCAAAGCTTACATCAGGATAAATGTTAATTGCATTTTTTTTTACAAAAATAACATCCCGCCTAAACTACGCGCCAAAAAGAATTCTATAAATAGAAACGTCTCACCACCTTCCGTTTATCACACCAAAAAAACATAAAAAAACACAAAAAACACAAAAAAACACATAGTGGTTGCTAAAAAAATTTACAACTCAATGTAAAACGCCAAAAAATACAACGACGGCAAACATCTTTTCTTTGATCCTCAGTAATGTTCTGCATGAAGCTTCATTGAATGATTTGTTACGTGAGTGTATAAAGATTTTGCTGCATGAGATGGACAAAATTGAATAAAGAGGGACTAATGACACCCATATGTCATACTGTCATCTTTGTTCTTGAAGAAGGTTTGGATGATAAGAAGAGACCTATACCAGTGTAAATGCTACTTTGGCCTTGATGATTATAATGAAGATGACAGGCAGATAGCATCCACCCACACGGGGTCGATCTAAGTCTCCAACATCCACAAAGACACTTCAACACATGAACAAAGAAAATAAACAACGCCAAACACAAAACGACATTTATTTGTCACATTGCTTGTAGTTTCAAAAGAAAAAAGAGACTGATAACACTGAAGATTTAAAATCATAAATTGCTTCTACTTTGTTTTTTTTTAATTTTCTTTATCTATTGTTTGTTTTGTAATTTCAGTTAATAAACAACAAAAAGAATATTAATGCTATAATAAAAAATATAATAAAACGCCAAAATTGGCAAATGCGTGTAAAACGCCATAATGCCATAAAAAAACGCCCTAAAAAAACTACCAAACTATAATAAAATTAATTTGAACAACTAATATTATAAAAAAAACGCGAAACAATGTGCAAAGAATATAAAACAAAAAGAAGTCCAATAGTTATCTAACCGCCATTGGAAAACAAAACGCCATAATTACAGCCGTCAAAGATTTGACGTGTTACACCATAAAAATAGTTGAGTCTGAAACAAAACACGGTAAACTGCAAAAAACAATAAAATGAAACGATGGAAAACATAATTACTAACATTTATTATATTTATTTATCTTTTTCAAAACGCCATAATTACATGTCATACGCGGGAAAAAAAGTCAATATAAAAGAAGACCATGAGAACCCAAGCGCAAACACGCCAAAAAATTTGACTAAAACGCCACATATTGTCCAAAACGCCAAAAAATTTAAAAATGGCTATGGTTATTGCATGGAGGTTTGAAAGGAAAGAGAAACGATTCATCATAAAGTTCTCTGATAGGGGAAGGGTAAAGGTAAGGACAATCAAAGCAATGCTTGGAATAAATGAAAATGTTCAGAAGGATATCCTGGCCCTTGGGGTTCCAATAGACAACGATTGTGAAAGAACGAGAACTGTAATAAAAAGTCTGAAGAGAAAATTTCCGGCAGAAGATGATGAAGATGATGATGATATTGAAGATACTCATATACCAAAACTTAGCAGTTTGGTATTGCATGAGGAAGAAGGAACACTTGAAGTGACTTATAAAAACGGGGTGCAATACTCAAGGCCAATGGAAGAAATGTTGAAGACAGGGTTGCTCTCTATCATTGAACAACTCTGTGATTTAACACCTTCAAACGATCCAAAATCCAAGGATGCAGTCATATTCAATAATAGACTGCAGCAAAGAAGAGATGAGCTAATGGCGTTATACACAAAAATGAAATTTGATGATGAAGAATGTGAAGAAAGTGAAGAACAAAGCGATGGGTACATCTCTGATGTAATCTCACCTACGGAAGACTATTAGTTTATTTTGATTTTCGTGTTATTGTAGTTTTATAAAATATTAATCTATGGTAATTAATTATTAACAAAAAGATACAAAACGCCAAAAATAACATGGAAAACCATAACGCCAAAAAATTAACTATGTGACACAAAAAGATTTAATTCAACGAAAAGAAATCTGAGAAAAATAGTAAAACACCAAATAATTAATAATTCTACATAACGCCAAAATTATCTTGCACGCAAAAAAAAAAAAAAAAGCAGCATGTCAAACGCGAAAATAGTGAAAGGAGAAGAATACTAAAAAGGCAAAAAACCCCTCGGACACTGATCAGGCCCCGCGCCACGTGTTCGGCCAGGATGCGTTCTCACCGTTCTCACACTTTTTGTCGTTTTCTCCTGATCAAGTTTCTATATATATATATATATATATGAGTAAAATGCATGGATAGTCCCTGTGGTTTTGCAAAATAACACCTATAGTCCCCAACTTTTGAAAATTACACCGGTGCTCCCTGTGGTTTGACAGTTTGTTACTCGAATAGTCCCTGGAGTGGATGACGGTTAGTTTTCTCTGTTTAGTGTATGTGAAATGACAAATTTACCCTTCATCTTCTCCATTCTATAAAAACAAAACAACCCCAACCCCACCCAACCCCCCACCTTTCTCTCTGTTTTCCCCACCATTAACCACCAACCACCTCCCACCTACACCACAAGTAACCACCGGATCTTTGCACCTTTGTTCATTTAGAATTCCAACCATTTCTTTGCAAGTTTTGTGAAGAGAAAACAGGAAATCAAAGCTAGTGTCACAGGATTAGTAGATGAGCGGTGGCGATGGAAATCGAAATTCACTATGAAAGGGTGTTGATTCAATCTCATATGGAAATATAAATGTTAGTTTAAATTCATTGCATCACGGATATTATTAGATTGGTCTTCAATTTATTGTTAAAGTGTATAATAGCATCAGAACATAAACAAAACCCTAACAAGACTAATCAATGAATGTGCAAAATTATCAGCACAGACAAATTGACTAAACAATTGAACAACTAATTTTCAGAATACTTGCTATTGAATTCACTCAGACACTTCTTAATACAATCAAAAGTAGAACACCGACAATATCGTAAACATAAGCGCACCAAAGGTGCTGCATAATAAGCGCTCCAAATTTACAAAAAAAAAACCACAAGTTCAATACTTTCAAAACACAAAATTAACTCAGGTAAACATATACCGGACAGAGAGACGAACTGCCATGATGAAAAGTTACTCGATCATTTTCAAACAAGCTTGATTTGATGATAAAATCTGAGACATCAACAATAGAGAAGAGGTAAATTACTTACCTTAATCATGACAGCAGATGAAATCCATAACCTTAATTAACCAAAAAAGAAGATAAATTTAAAGGAATTTTCTGTCTTGTCGAATTCGTAAGAAGACAGATGATGAAGATGATGACACTCCATTCAAAACCCTCGTTCTTATGGTGGGTGAGAACAAAAAGGCAGATGAGACGATAACACAATCTAGTGGATGGAGGAGAAGAAGAAGGGTAAATTTGTCATTTTACATCTACTTAACAGATAAAACTAACCATCATCCACTCTAGGGACTATCCGAGTAACAAACTGTCAAACCACAGGGAGCACCGGTGTAATTTTCAAAAGTTGGGGACTATAGGTGTTATTTTGCAAAACCATAGGGACTATCTGTGCATTTTACTATATATATATCATGATAGTGATCAGAACTTGTTGATTTATATGGTGTCCGCACTTATATATCTATGTATATGATCCATACTTACATTATAATGGTCTGAATATATTTCATGATAATGGTCAGAACTTGTTGATTGTGTGCATGTGGAGTTTGAATTACCTTGTAAGGACTTATGTGATCTATTGAAAGAGTTTATTGTAATAGTGTTTATTTGCAAAAAGAAACCCTGATCACTAAGACACTGTATAATAAACATATTAACCTGATCATCAAAACACTAAGTTGTTTGGTCACATAGGGTATTGCATGACCCTACACATGTATGTACTTACATTATTTAAACCTTACGCCGCGTATAATGGACCTAACCACTAATTAATGCTAGAAGTGCGTTATCATACCGAGCAAACTAAGGTGAGCTCACTACCTTTTTCACAAGCATGTGTCCCGGGAGGATAGGCAAACTAATATTCCTGGGAGGAATACTTTTAAATGTCTTGGTTTAATTTCGATGTTAGTTAATAAACTCAACTCTATCACGAAAGTCCCTACTTACATATCGAGCTAGTTGCCTGGGAGGCAAGAGTGTATTAGTTGATAGCGCTATTAGGCCTGACAAACCTCACACCGTGCTGGGAGCCGAACGTGAACTAATGACCTTAAACACTTTGATCAATGATGATAGACATTGACGAGGGCACAAAAAAACAGAACAGTTAATCGGTATCAAGTTTATTATTCGTAACATGTCTTTAAACTAAACACTTACATTATTTTTGTTAAACAAAACTGTGAACTCGCCAACTTTATGTTGACACACTTTTTCTGCATGCTTGCAGGTCGTTAGATGTCTACATGGATCAGAACTTGTAACCGGAGGAGCTAGAGATGTCATGGGTCGTGTTGCGTATTGGAACGCTTAATGTTATGTGATGCTTTACAAACAATTTGTTTTCGAATATTTAAAACAATTACGATTTGCTTCTGCTGAACGTATACTTTGTTGAGTCACATAAGTTGAAATGCACTTTTCATGATTGAATAAGAATGCTGAGTTAATTATTTTACTATTAGTTCGACTTGATTAGTGGTTAGATCCTGGTACGTCACACGCCTCGCGGTAAAATCCGCATGTGGTATTTGGGGGTGTGACAAGTTTGGTCCTTTCTATTAGCTTTGGTATGCAAGTTATACCGCAATGTTGAAAAAAAAACTGAGAAGTATAGAACGTAAGTTATTAGAAAAAATCAAATTAAAATGATGAATAAAATATTATTAAGAAATAAATAAATTCTTTAAAATAATAAATTACTAATCATCTTCGGTTTCAATTCGGTTTAGTTCAACATCGACACCATATCTATTTTCATTAAAAAATACTGATGAATATAATATTATTAAAAATAAATAATTCAAAATAATAAATTATTATTTACCATTGGTTTCGGTTGGTAGACTATCCGCATCAGTGAAAGGCTATCCTTTCTACAAACAGCCTAATCAGCATGCCACATCAGCTTTTCACTTATTCTTCCCACAAACACTTTTTATCCACAACAATAACATATATATCATTCCCACAAACAACCTTATAAAAAAAAAGAAAGGACCCACCATTAGGCCATTTTTCACCATTCTTCCCCAAGAATTGTGAAGAATGAACACCCTCCATGTCATCCTCTACAACACCCACTAATCCATCCCTCTCACAAATGCCCTCCACATAGGAATGAACACCCTCCATGTCACCTACAAACATCCTTGATGTGGATAGTCGTATGTTACAACAATGGCATGGTATCTATTTTAAATAAAACTTATATCCCAAATTGGAAAAAAATAAACATAGTTGCGGAGTTAGATTTTTAAAAAGCTTAACGAATGCAAAGTATTATTTACCGTTAGAATAGAACTTTTATGAATCGTACATAATGATAAACACATGATGACACAAAATAGTAAAAAAAACTATACCGATGTTATACGGTACAGTATTGATGTTGTTCAGGCAGTACCCGTAATATGAAAAAAATCATTAAAAGGTTAAATTAAAGAAATATGTTTAATGTTAAAAGTAAATATAACAGTAATCTATTGTAATATTGAAATGATAGAAGTATGGAAAAAAACTATATATATTATTAAAAAAATCAAATTAATAATGATAACTTTCCAATTATACTTGCGCGACGAAACGGAAAAAATGATAATGTAAACACATGTTATTTGAAAATTAAGCATGTTGTTTAAGAAGTCAAACCATTAGAATCGGTTCACTTCATCATCATACCATTTTATGATACCAAATAAATACTCAATTTTGAATACAAATTCGTTTTTAACAAAACGTATACCATAGTGTCGAGAGAAAAAAAATTAATGAATGAAAGTTATTAAAGAGATATCAAATTAATTGATAAAGGAAATATAACTTTAAAAAACAAAAAAAAAATTATTAAAAACACAAAATAAAATATGGTTTAAAAAAAAGGAAAAAATAAGTTAAAACTTAAAATAAATATAATAATAAACTATTATAATATTAAATAAAAAATTAAAAAAACTATATATCATTGTAAAAATACAATCACTATTCATGACCACTTTCCAATTATCGTTGTATAAATTATAAAATGACGAATATAGTTTTTGGTGAACGAGGGTGAAGGTGTGGTGGCGGCCCATCCTCATGGGGATGAGCCTCCCATACCCACTGGTCTTAGATTTGGTGAACGAGGGTGAAGGTGTGGTGGCAGGTGGGGGTGGTGTTGGCTAGTATGGCGGGTGGTAAATATATATTAAGTATTTTTTTTTTTTTTTACAAATATGGACCTTTTATAGGTAAAAGATTAAAACACCCTTGATTACTAAAATCTAACAGAAAAAATTAACTGGATTAGGGCTAAAAACATGCCGTGCAGGATTTTGAAACAATAAGTACAAAACCCCTCAATTTTAAAGATAAGGAACACCGTCTTAAATTTGATATATACATAGGGATATGATAAATAGACCAATAATAAGGACTAATATATCAAACTAGTCAACGTGGTAATTATTAACTAATTTAATATATTATTTTATTCTAAAGTCAAAATTAATAATTATGTTTTTATCTTGTTTTATTTTATTTTATAATACTTTTGTTACTCTTTTTACTTTTTTATATTTTGTAAATAATCCTCTTTATATTTTCTCAATGAAAGTTTTTATTGTATAAAAAGTAAAAAAAAGTTTATGTATTTTTAAAATGTTAAATACTTTTCGTTACATGGATATTTTTTTTGTTTTTAGTGTAAATACATTATTTGTTTTAATTATTTGTATACCTTAAAAAAACAGTTTACTTAATTAGGAATTTCAGTTTTCTTATATCTTCAAGAATAAATATTGTTATATAATAATCTAATAGTGTAAAGTTTAATAGGGAACACTAAAAAGGTAGGGACCGGAGAACAATATATCTAACATTTTAAATATATCTTAAAAATTCAATTTAAAATGTTATTTTTTTTTTGTAAATTTATTTCAGAGCTATTGCATATAAAGATGTGTAGAAAAGCTATTCCAATAAAAAATATTTTTGTAATTTTTTTTACTGTATTGTACTATATATATTTTTTAATTTTTGTAATTTTTTTTACTGTATTGTACTATATATATTTTTTAATTTTTGAAATTTTTTTACTGTATTGTACTATATATATTTTTTAATTTTAAAGTTTTTGATTTTTTTTATTAAAAAGACTTCTACATGTATTTATATGCAAGACTTTTGAAATTTTTCAAAAATAATTTTTTTAACATGTTAAATGTATTGTTTTTCCTATTTCTCATTTTTTATTATATAAATATGATGACTCTAATAAATATTAAAACGCCTCAACTGATCACTTTACATGTCATTTAAGTTTAGAATTTAGGTTAAAAGTTTACATTCACTGAACTGTAGTTGATTTCCCTTAGATAGAGAAACTAGATGCATAGCATTTATCTAATGGGACTATGAATTATAAGGCTGCACGGTATGGTCCCGTCCCCCACCTCGTCTCAATCCGGCGACGCCAGCAACACCAACCCCCCCGCCCCCCCGGTCCCCGTCCTCAGCGTCGCTTCCTGGACGTTGGCGACGAACCAAAAGTGTGAGCCCCCATTAGAATCGGTTCACTTCATCATCATACCATTTTATGATACCAAATAAATACTCAATTTTGAATACAAATTCGTTTTTAACAAAACGTATACCATTGTGTCGAGAGAAAAAAAATTAATGAATGAATGTTATTAAAGAGATATCAAATTAATTGATAAAGGAAATATAACTTTAAAAAACAAAAAAAAATTATTAAAAACACAAAATAAAATATGGTTTAAAAAAAAGGAAAAACAAAGTTAAAACTTAAAATAAATATAATAATAAACTATTATAATATTAAATAAAAAATTAAAAAAACTATATATCATTGTAAAAATACAATCACTATTCATGACCACTTTCCAATTATCGTTGTATAAATTATAAAATGACGAATATAGTTTTTGGTGAACGAGGGTGAAGGTGTGGTGGCGGCCCATCCTCATGGGGATGAGCCTCCCATACCCACTGGTCTTAGATTTGGTGAACGAGGGTGAAGGTGTGGTGGCAGGTGGGGGTGGTGTTGGCTAGTATGGCGGGTGGTAAATATATATTAAGTATTTTTTTTTTTTTTTTTACAAATATGGACCTTTTATAGGTAAAAGATTAAAACACCCTTGATTACTAAAATCTAACAGAAAAAATTAACTGGATTAGGGCTAAAAACATGCCGTGCAGGATTTTGAAACAATAAGTACAAAACCCCTCAATTTTAAAGATAAGGAACACCGTCTTAAATTTGATATATAGATAGGGATATGATAAATAGACCAATAATAAGGACTAATATATCAAACTAGTCAACGTGGTAATTATTAACTAATTTAATATATTATTTTATTCTAAAGTCAAAATTAATAATTATGTTTTTATCTTGTTTTATTTTATTTTATAATACTTTTGTTACTCTTTTTACTTTTTTATATTTTGTAAATAATCCTCTTTATATTTTCTCAATGAAAGTTTTTATTGTATAAAAAGTAAAAAAAAAGTTTATGTATTTTTAAAATGTTAAATACTTTTCGTTACATGGATATTTTTTTGTTTTTAGTGTAAATACATTATTTGTTTTAATTATTTGTATACCTTAAAAAAACAGTTTACTTAATTAGGAATTTCAGTTTTCTTATATCTTCAAGAATAAATATTGTTATATAATAATCTAATAGTGTAAAGTTTAATAGGGAACACTAAAAAGGTAGGGACCGGAGAACAATATATCTAACATTTTAAATATATCTTAAAAATTCAATTTAAAATGTTATTTTTTTTTTTTGTAAATTTATTTCAGAGCTATTACATATAAAGATGTGTAGAAAAGCTATTCCAATAAAAAATATTTTTGTAATTTTTTTTACTGTATTGTACTATATATATTTTTTAATTTTTGTAATTTTTTTTACTGTATTGTACTATATATATTTTTTAATTTTTGAAATTTTTTTACTGTATTGTACTATATATATTTTTTAATTTTAAAGTTTTTGATTTTTTTATTAAAAAGACTTCTACATGTATTTATATGCAAGACTTTTGAAATTTTTCAAAAATAATTTTTTTAACATGTTAAATGTATTGTTTTTCCTATTTCTCATTTTTTATTATATAAATATGATGACTCTAATAAATATTAAAACGCCTCAACTGATCACTTTACATGTCATTTAAGTTTAGAATTTAGGTTAAAAGTTTACATTCACTGAACTGTAGTTGATTTCCCTTAGATAGAGAAACTAGATGCATAGCATTTATCTAATGGGACTATGAATTATAAGGCTGCACGGTATGGTCCCGTCCCCCACCTCGTCTCAATCCGGCGACGCCAGCAACACCAACCCCCCCGCCCCCCCGGTCCCCGTCCTCAGCGTCGCTTCCTGGACGTTGGCGACGAACCAAAAGTGTGAGCCCCCATTAGAATCGGTTCACTTCATCATCATACCATTTTATGATACCAAATAAATACTC
Organism: Helianthus tuberosus; assembly: GCA_030545235.1. Taxonomy (NCBI): domain Eukaryota; kingdom Viridiplantae; phylum Streptophyta; class Magnoliopsida; order Asterales; family Asteraceae; genus Helianthus; species Helianthus tuberosus. The sequence goes on along the minus strand of CM060414.1, from coordinate 45,384,295 downwards.
AATTTTGAATACAAATTCGTTTTTAACAAAACGTATACCATTGTGTCGAGAGAAAAAAAATTAATGAATGAAAGTTATTAAAGAGATATCAAATTAATTGATAAAGGAAATATAACTTTAAAAAACAAAAAAAAATTATTAAAAACACAAAATAAAATATGGTTTAAAAAAAAGGAAAAAATAAGTTAAAACTTAAAATAAATATAATAATAAACTATTATAATATTAAATAAAAAATTAAAAAAACTATATATCATTGTAAAAATACAATCACTATTCATGACCACTTTCCAATTATCGTTGTATAAATTATAAAATGACGAATATAGTTTTTGGTGAACGAGGGTGAAGGTGTGGTGGCGGCCCATCCTCATGGGGATGAGCCTCCCATACCCACTGGTCTTAGATTTGGTGAACGAGGGTGAAGGTGTGGTGGCAGGTGGGGGTGGTGTTGGCTAGTATGGCGGGTGGTAAATATATATTAAGTATTTTTTTTTTTTTTTTTACAAATATGGACCTTTTATAGGTAAAAGATTAAAACACCCTTGATTACTAAAATCTAACAGAAAAAATTAACTGGATTAGGGCTAAAAACATGCCGTGCAGGATTTTGAAACAATAAGTACAAAACCCCTCAATTTTAAAGATAAGGAACACCGTCTTAAATTTGATATATAGATAGGGATATGATAAATAGACCAATAATAAGGACTAATATATCAAACTAGTCAACGTGGTAATTATTAACTAATTTAATATATTATTTTATTCTAAAGTCAAAATTAATAATTATGTTTTTATCTTGTTTTATTTTATTTTATAATACTTTTGTTACTCTTTTTACTTTTTTATATTTTGTAAATAATCCTCTTTATATTTTCTCAATGAAAGTTTTTATTGTATAAAAAGTAAAAAAAAAGTTTATGTATTTTTAAAATGTTAAATACTTTTCGTTACATGGATATTTTTTTGTTTTTAGTGTAAATACATTATTTGTTTTAATTATTTGTATACCTTAAAAAAACAGTTTACTTAATTAGGAATTTCAGTTTTCTTATATCTTCAAGAATAAATATTGTTATATAATAATCTAATAGTGTAAAGTTTAATAGGGAACACTAAAAAGGTAGGGACCGGAGAACAATATATCCAACATTTTAAATATATCTTAAAAATTCAATTTAAAATGTTATTTTTTTTTTGTAAATTTATTTCAGAGCTATTGCATATAAAGATGTGTAGAAAAGCTATTCCAATAAAAAATATTTTTGTAATTTTTTTTACTGTATTGTACTATATATATTTTTTAATTTTTGTAATTTTTTTTACTGTATTGTACTATATATATTTTTTAATTTTTGAAATTTTTTTACTGTATTGTACTATATATATTTTTTAATTTTAAAGTTTTTGATTTTTTTTATTAAAAAGACTTCTACATGTATTTATATGCAAGACTTTTGAAATTTTTCAAAAATAATTTTTTTAACATGTTAAATGTATTGTTTTTCCTATTTCTCATTTTTTATTATATAAATATGATGACTCTAATAAATATTAAAACGCCTCAACTGATCACTTTACATGTCATTTAAGTTTAGAATTTAGGTTAAAAGTTTACATTCATTGAACTGTAGTTGATTTCCCTTAGATAGAGAAACTAGATGCATAGCATTTATCTAATGGGACTATGAATTATAAGGCTGCACGGTATGGTCCCGTCCCCCACCTCGTCTCAATCCGGCGACGCCAGCAACACCAACCCCCCCCCCCCCCGCCCCCCGTCCTCAGCGTTGGCGACGAACCAAAAGTGTGAGCCCCCATTAGAATCGGTTCACTTCATCATCATACCATTTTATGATACCAAATAAATACTCAATTTTGAATACAAATTCGTTTTTAACAAAACGTATACCATAGTGTCGAGAGAAAAAAAATTAATGAATGAAAGTTATTAAAGAGATATCAAATTAATTGATAAAGGAAATATAACTTTAAAAAGCAAAAAAATTTATTAAAAACACAAAATAAAATATGGTTTAAAAAAAGGAAAAAATAAGTTAAAACTTAAAATAAATATAATAATAAACTATTATAATATTAAATAAAAAATTAAAAAACTATATATCATTGTAAAAATACAATCACTATTCATGACCACTTTCCAATTATCGTTGTATAAATTATAAAATGACGAATATAGTTTTTGGTGAACGAGGGTGAAGGTGTGGTGGCGGCCCATCCTCATGGGGATGAGCCTCCCATACCCACTGGTCTTAGATTTGGTGAACGAGGGTGAAGGTGTGGTGGCAGGTGGGGGTGGTGTTGGCTAGTATGGCGGGTGGTAAATATATATTAAGTATTTTTTTTTTTTTTTTTACAAATATGGACCTTTTATAGGTAAAAGATTAAAACACCCTTGATTGCTAAAATCTAACAGAAAAAATTAACTGGATTAGGGCTAAAAACATGCCGTGCAGGATTTTGAAACAATAAGTACAAAACCTCTCAATTTTAAAGATAAGGAACACCGTCTTAAATTTGATATATAGATAGGGATATGATAAATAGACCAATAATAAGGACTAATATATCAAACTAGTCAACGTGGTAATTATTAACTAATTTAATATATTATTTTATTCTAAAGTCAAAATTAATAATTATGTTTTTATCTTGTTTATTTTATTTTATAATACTTTTGTTACTCTTTTTACTTTTTTATATTTTGTAAATAATCCTCTTTATATTTTCTCAATGAAAGTTTTTATTGTATAAAAAGTAAAAAAAAAGTTTATGTATTTTTAAAATGTTAAATACTTTTCGTTACATGGATATTTTTTTGTTTTTAGTGTAAATACATTATTTGTTTTAATTATTTGTATACCTTAAAAAAACAGTTTACTTAATTAGGAATTTCAGTTTTCTTATATCTTCAAGAATAAATATTGTTATATAATAATCTAATAGTGTAAAGTTTAATAGGGAACACTAAAAAGGTAGGGACCGGAGAACAATATATCTAACATTTTAAATATATCTTAAAAATTCAATTTAAAATGTTATTTTTTTTTGTAAATTTATTTCAGAGCTATTGCATATAAAGATGTGTAGAAAAGCTATTCCAATAAAAAATATTTTTGTAATTTTTTTTACTGTATTGTACTATATATATTTTTTAATTTTTGTAATTTCTTTTACTGTATTGTACTATATATATTTTTTAATTTTTGAAATTTTTTTACTGTATTGTACTATATATATTTTTTAATTTTAAAGTTTTCGATTTTTTTATTAAAAAGACTTCTACATGTATTTATATGCAAGACTTTTGAAATTTTTCAAAAATAATTTTTTTAACATGTTAAATGTATTGTTTTTCCTATTTCTCATTTTTTATTATATAAATATGATGACTCTAATAAATATTAAAACGCCTCAACTGATCACTTTACATGTCATTTAAGTTTAGAATTTAGGTTAAAAGTTTACATTCACTGAACTGTAGTTGATTTCCCTTAGATAGAGAAACTAGATGCATAGCATTTATCTAATGGGACTATGAATTATAAGGCTGCACGGTATGGTCCCGTCCCCCACCTCGTCTCAATCCGGCGACGCCAGCAACACCAACCCCCCCCCCCCCCGCCCCCCCGGTCCCCGTCCTCAGCGTCGCTTCCTGGACGTTGGCGACGAACCAAAAGTGTGAGCCCCCTTTTTGAAAGTTACCGTTAGATAAAAAAAATTAAATTTCCATTTTCAAAAAAAAAAAAAAAAAACAAACAAACAAACGGTCAAAAATCTCAAATATATATATATTTCAAATCCATTTTCACCTCCATTCACAAATTTAACCCCAAAATTTCATCCCTCTCACTTAATTTTTATAAATCTTCTTCCACTTTTATAAACCTTATACTCTATCATAGATCCCTTCAACAACCCGAACAATCCCAACAACCCGACCCAACCTAATGTTTTCTCGGTTCCGGGATATTATCCGACGCTAGAACCGAACCAATTCTCGCAATATTCATCAAATGCGTTTGCATCATTCCAACACTCGCCGAACCAATTCGCTCAATTCTCTCAAAATCAAGTCATTCAACAAATGATGATGCGGTGTGCTTATAATTTCCCATCGAACCCGACACCACCCGTTCAACCCCAACCGATCCCGACGCAACCCGTTCAACAATCCGAACCCGACGACGATGTGGAGGTTGTTCCCGAAACCCGACAACAATCCGAACCCGCCTAAAGAAAAAGGAAAACGAAAAAAAGGCAAGCAAGTGGTGGGTGAGCAATCGTCCAAACCGAAGTCGACTAAGTGGACGCCAATCGTCCAAACCGAAGTTTATGTTTTTTTTATGTTTATATAATGTCTTCTAATATTAATGAAAATATTTTTGTTAGTTTATTTGTTAAATGTTAAAAAAAGTAGAAGATTAAAAAAAGTAGAAGATTAAAAAAAAAAAAAAAAGTGGTGGGGAGGACTATGACTAGGATCATCCTCCATACCCTCTAGTTTTGGGGGATGGACCATCCTTGGTAGAACTATGACGTGACGCCTGCGTGACCGATCATCCTCCCTTGGAGGACCATCACCATACCATCTAGCCTAACTATTTTACATTAAAACATTTAATACGAACAAAGTTTAATAAAATAAACATTTAGAGCTCTGAAATATAGATAACATTTAATATATTCCAACACATATTGGATTAAAAAACATTTGTATACAAAGTTTGCTCATTTTGAAACAAAAATATAAACGAATTTAATTTTAAAATAATAGTAAAAAATAAAAATAAATCAGGGTAGGTTAGAACTAAAATCAATTTACGAATAAAGGAAAGAAAGAATATTGGTGAAATGATCCTAACTTGAGCCTTGTGTCAAAGCAGTTGACTCTTCTATTTTTAAATTAAAAAAAAAATTAAAAAGAGTTAATTTGTGAGTTCATTTAACACAACCCCTACAGATATAAGACAAAAATTGTAATTCATGAGATTAATTAGAATAGACTAGGATAGGATAAGATATGATAAGATAAGATAGGACATGATAGAATATGACGTGATGTGATATAATATGATATGATGATCTCAACCAAAGAACTACATGTTTGCTTCTCGATCACGCCTACTGTTCATTAGCAAGCGATTAAATAGCGATACTATTTGAATAAACTCTTTTTCCAACAAAGTTAATACCTGAACATTGTGGGGCGCTATGCCCCCACATAGCGCTGTAAAGCGCCCCCAAACACCGAAACGCAGGGCGGTATGGCCAAAAATTTTTGAATGGCGCGATCTCCATAGCGGCGTCTTGTGTGTGTTGTTTGAATTTTTAATTTTTTTTTTATTTTCTGGTTTTCCCCTCATATATTTAATGCTCTGTTTTTGTGTTTGTGTTGCAGGTATATCGAAGAAGAAGGAAGACAAGGAAGAAAGAATAATTTTAGGGTTTTGTTTTTATGGGGTTTGGGCTGGTTTTGTGTTTTGTTTTTATGAGCTTTGGTTTTCTCCTCATATATCACACCCTGCAGAACTTTTTCCACCAAAATTTGAGTTAATTAGTGTAAGGTTTTTTATTTATTTTATTTTAACGCTTTTTTTTTTTAATTTTATTGTAATGTTTTTTTTATTTAATGAAATGGTTTTTAATTTTATAAAGTTAGAAATTAATTAAAAAAACGAAAATTAATTAATTGAGTAATGATGAGGTATGACCTTTATGACTACGGGCTCTAGTGACATAACGCCCCATAAAGCCCCTGTGTGACGTGGCACGACACGTGTCGCATAACGCTCACAAAGAGCCTTTATGACTACACATGGCCTAAGACAAAAATTGTAATTCATCATATTAGATTAGAATAGACTAGGATATGATTGGATAAGATAGGATAGGACATGATAGGATAGAATATGACGTGATGTGATATAATATGATATGATGATCTCAGCCAAAGAACTACATGTTTGCTTCTCGATCACGCCTACTGTTCATTAGCAAGCGATTAAATAGCGATACTATTTGAATAAACTCTTTTTCCAACAAAGTTAATACCTGAACAACGATAAGAAAAATATTAAACGTATTTAGCTTTATAGAAAAGATAATGAACGCGAGTTATCGAAGGAAAATTAAATTATAGAAAAAACTTAATGGGTTAAAGCGCATATGTTTTAAAGCATATGCCGATACGGGTTTCGATAATACCGATAATATCAATACCGGAATCGATGTTGTTTGGTTGGTGTTAGTATCGTTCTTCATGGTGTCGTTATGACACCGACACTCGATCTAGCACACGATAAAAAAAAAACTCCATTTCGAACATAACCCCATTATTATAAAAAATAAATATTATTAAAATAAATAATTTACTATTCATAAACTTCAAAATTTAATCATGTCACCTATCCGTGATACACACTCATCTTGCGACCACCTATTATCCTCATCTAAGTTTTAAATGTATACTTCATATAACATTTTTTTTACACTTCCATTTTTTTAACAACTTGCATGATATGATCTGAACTCCTAACTTTACCATTAGTAACGAGTCTTTACATTTAAATACAATCTAATTTTGTAGTTGCAAAATTTAAACTCATATCATTTTTACGAGATACACATCATAAGACTAGATAATGAGATTTTAAACGTATATTTAAATATCAAAATTTTTTTTTTTGAACGGCCGACAAAAATATTTTATTAAATGTAGCAAGAAACATAAGATATTTTGATTCGATATTTATTGGCGGTAGAGAGTATGAAAAAACAGAGAGTGAGACAGTAAATTTACCTTTGAGAGGAGTATACCCTTTTCGCATAAGATCACGACAGCGAAGGTAACCCAAAAGCCCACAAGCACTCGTCGTCCAGAAGAATACTTCCGGCAACCCAAACTTCTCAGCAGCTTTGAGGGTAAACGTCATAGCCCCGTCGGAGACAATACAGCTCACCCGTGGCACGTCAGATGCGCCATTAAGCCTTGTAATCAGCTCACAGAAAGGTTCCACACAATGCTTAGGAATGGACTGAAAGAGGTCTGGGATTGACTGGGTGGCATCGGCATCAGATGGTGGGAGGCCATCAGGAATGGAGTAGAAACGGAAGTCTGGAAGGCCGTCGAGGGCGGAGGGACCTTGGGATCGGAGCAAGCGCTTATGGTTGAAGTGAGTGTTTACGAAGGAGATGTGGAATCCCTTCAAGTGAAGGAGCTTAGCAAATTTCATCATGGGGTTTACGTGGCCTTGTGCTGGGAAGGGGATGCATATGGCATGTGGCTTTCCCAGTTGTGCATTGGAACCCATTTGTGTGAGCTTAATTGTGCGTTTAGTTCTGCTGTGGATGAGAATTATTAATAGAGGAAAAGTCTGAAAAAATACATATAAATTTGATAGTTGATATTTTTATTTAACCCTACTACTAGTCTAAGTACCCGTGTGTTATACGGGTGGCTAATAAGAAAAATAACTACTTTAACGTTGTTGACGTAAATATTTTAATTATATGTACGTTGAGTTGAAATATTAACGGAAATGATAGAGAGTACACTAAATAATTGAAATACATGAATACAAACAAAATAAATATTAATATCATAAACATATTAATACTGAATTCATACGGATTTGTTGATGCATCGTTTAACACCTAGCATTACAAATGGAAAAATGGAAACACTCAAGAGCACCGAACCGGCGTAGCCTCTTAAAAAAGACCTGCATTGCATCCAAATGCCTCTTTATACCTGTGAGCTTCATCGACTATCACATACCTGGTTCATAAGTGATAAGTTTAGTATTAGGCCATATTTAGAAAAAGGGAAAAAGACAAAAAAAGTTCTAGCCAATCTGTATAAAGACATTATTTGTAAAATTGTATAACACCAGCATGCATGCATTAGAATAACCACATACCCTTTGTCCACATCATGATAGCCATGTCTATAACAACTTTAAGTTACGCACCAGAACGCATTAAAAGTAATTCCACAACCGATTGGAGAAGTTCTTTTCCGAATTTACACTCGCGTTGATGCCTTAATTAGGCTACTAATTTCCATCATAGCACAAAAAGCAGCACAAGTTGGAAGATTTTATGGCACTTACAATGAGCAAAAAAAGTGACAATAATATTATAGTAAATAAACTTAACAGAGTAATAAAATAAAACAAAAATATAGCATATACAAAGTTATTTGGTTTAAAGAGCTCAAAGTAGACTTCTCTCACTTCAATGGTAAGCAACTTACGTATATGCTCACATAGCCTTAGCAACTGCATTCCTATGGATAAATAAATAGAAAGCTAGAATTTACCGGAGACATCATAGACAACCGGTCATACGCCAAACATCTTGAGATCAATCGGCAATCGGATTTGTTGGACTTCAAATCTGAAGCGCCAGAATCGCAGCTCAAAGAACACCACAAAAAGCCTCAAATATTTTTAATTGTATAAAAAGCCTCAAGTGATGCGTTGTATTAACAGTTTTTCATTTATTTTCATTGATGCGTCACAAATGTGATAATTTTATTCAAGAACCAAATTATAAAGTTTAAAAGGAAATGGGTCATATGGATTGGAAGTTCCTTATTTAATCATTTATTCAAAATATTAGATTACTATCTAATAGTGTCGATATTGTATTAATACTATCTAATATTAGATTACTATCCCAACCTACACTAAAAGCAATTGCTCTGACCCGTTACTTGACTCCCTTGACCCCAACTATTTTTCATGACTACTATTTTTCAGGTTTCAACTAAAGCAAACCTTATATTCAAAACTTTTGAAGAACCACATACCTAAAACGCAAGCTACTCAACAATGGTTGCCACGCAAGAGAAAGGTCATGAGACCATTACAGATAATTTGTAGTAAAAAATAATGAAACATAGACGGACAAATAATGAGCATATAAGAACAACTCACTACCAATATTTATATTTAATATCATCAGTTCTAAAATAGCTTTACATGGACTTAGTAAAGATGAAACAGGCTAAAATCATTGTACAAATTTCATCATATTAGAAAGTCTAGAATGTCAGCCTAGTCTTTTTTTACGCTTTTTTTGTCTCGTCGAGGGCCCAAAATAATTTTAACATCCATGGAGACGGGGTTGGGGCTGGCGTTTGACCAAGTTAAACAACTTTTTCAAAACATGAAACCAAGTTATGCGTAGCATAAAAGTCGAGCAAGCAAAATTTGGAACCAAAAAACTAAGTTAAGTGGTAAACCCAACAACAACAATTCTGCACCAAACAAAAATTTTCAACTCTCTAATTCATTATTCACAACTCAAGAAAGCCTAATATTGGAAGCCCAAAATCAAAATGAAAAGTAAAAGGCGTAATAGTATTGCCATGTGGTAAGTCCTTATTTAAGAGCGCCTCGCACTTTTCATAACACCTTGCGCTTTTGAAAATGATATTTAAAAACTGAATAGAGTTTACCTTGGTATATTTTGTCATAGTATTCCAGGTGGTAGGTACTTATTTAAGAGCTCTTTGGCAATCTTTGTTGGAAGATCAGAAACCGCTCCGTGAACCTGATAAAACAAATAAATGTAATAAAATATTCCAAAAGTTAAAAAAAATTACATAGCTCACAAGTATGAATAGTGAATACACACCCTTTCATCTGCAATAATATGTATTTTTCCCAGTTCAAAAGCCGCAGTTGCATAAACATCAGCTAAGAATCCCATAACGGTTCTAGCTGACATGAATCCTCTTCATAGAGCAGGATCCCTAATCAATTGTAATGTGGTCCATTCCTGTGATGCAATTATGAGGAGATAAGATCAACATATAGATAAAATATGATACTTTCTCATTTCGAAGTGATAAAAAAGTCAATATCTTATAATAGCATTATTTAATGAATAAAATAAGCAAAAAATCATGCATTGAGAGTTGAGACGATTCACACTAATATCGTTGTTTCCTATGTATGCATTTAGTTAGCCGTTATTATGGTATTATTGTATTTACTATACCAAAGTCAAATACAAAATCAATCCATTTACGTTAAACTGAAGATTGTGACATGTAATCAGTCCATTTTATTTTCCAAACTTGAATATGAAACCAATCCATTAATATATATTATTATACACCAGGTGCCAGTAGTACTGTACTGATACCATTGCAACGTGTAGGGTAAAATATCAAAGTTATCAACAACAATTTAAACTGAATTTCTTACCAGTCTAACTACAACTTATTCTCACAGTTAAATCTGTTATTCCACAAATTCATGCTACATCTCATCCGCCAGCAGCCTTTGCAAACACCTCATCTAGAAACATTAATATGACTTCCGTAGAAACAAAACTATTCAAATTTAAAGAGAGTTGGATCAAAAACTAAAACCAGATGGAACAGTGGATCAAAGTCATAATTAGATTTAAAATTGGAAGTCAAAATTCAGGTTGTCGACTTATTACTCATTCCATAAGATGAAGTACAATACATAGCATGATTAAACCAAACTTATGAAGACTTTTAGCAGCCCATTTAACAACCCAAATAAACTGACCAATTCGTTAAACCTGAACACCGATTGAACAGAGCTTATTTAGGTCGGTGTTCGATTACATTTTCGAAACCCCAAAACCCAACTAACTCGACCCGATTAAGACCCCTAGCATCAACCCAGTAAACATTTAATGTGTAAGTATTATAAACGAATGAAACACACCTATTAATAACTTCCACTATAGTTTCAACTTGATACAAAGGTTACTGGGCCAATCTGCCACTTTAGGCTTAGGGAGTTACCTTCAACAATGCATTGACTTCATAAATGCCTTTTATAAGTCCTATTTAAGTAAGATGACACCACGACGTTGCACAATATTTTTCCCAGACTCGTAACAACTTCTTCAAGTAGAATATCCTAAAAAAGACAAAAAATAAAAAAAATTCAACAAATATGCAGTAGAATATTTCTTATGAGAGGAAAGAATGTGCACCATGTTGGTAAGCGACAACGGTATGCATTCCAGTGCACTGAGGGCCTTCTGACCCATGAGCCGAAAATAATAATACTGAAAGGAAGAAGAATGATTTGCATATAAGTTTAAAACATGTAACCTATGTGTGCGATAATCAACTTAAGTTTATTTCGCTTACAAATGTCTAATACTTTGTCAGAATTCAAAAGTAGTTATAATGCATTATTATCCGAAACTGAACAATAGAGGTTGCAAAATAGGGAGGTTGAGTAACGACTCAACACCGAAAACTTTATATTTTTCTGGCACAGGTTGAAACAGACCAGACCATGTTTGGTTAACCCAAAAGCTTAACCATTTTATAAGTAATCAATAATAATATAACTTGGTTTAGAAAAAGGTTTGTCTAAATATTTTTTATTTTATACGTTTGACCCGTTAGAGATACCAGTTGAAATTGCCACCTCTCCAGTAAAATCTTGAAAGTAGAAATCTGACTGCGAATTCAAAGAAAACACTAACTTCTTATATCTTGATTAAAAAGCTTCATGCATAGTCCAAAAGCGACAAAACCAGGTCAACTTACATACTACGGATACCTGTATTGACCTTGACCAGCAAAATACTCCATCCTATGGTGTCGGCCCACCAACACCACTTTCCTTCCCTTACCCAAATCACCACCATTGACAACCACACCGTGACCACCATGTAACCACCACTTGTCATCCGGCTTCCAGCAGTTTTGTCGACGGAAACAACACCTGTCAAACATCACCACTCCAACCATCGTGTAAACCTCTTTTGGTCTCCATCATCCAAGCTAGTCAACCCATCAACAACCACCACCCCATTAACCATCGCAGTTCATTCCAACATCCATCACCACTGTTTTCCAACAACCATCACCACTGTGCACTACCGCAGGTCCACCACCTTTTTTTGGACCACCACTGTACTGATGTAGCTCTAATAAATCTCTGAAGCCGAAGTCGTGGATGGATGAGACCTTGCACCATTGAGTTATTAACTGCCATACTGATTGCGCAAACGAACATGAGACAAAAAGATGTTCACATGTTTCATCCGCTTCACCACACAAAGAACAAAGGACGGATGGCACCTAGATGATCCTGCGGGCCAGCCCAACCCGAGTCGGAAGACGGTCTTATCTGCCCTCCTCGCAAGCAAGCAAACTTTTCCAAGTAAGCATGTAATTCCGTGAGCTTTGGGGAGCTGGCTGGATGGATCTGTTGAGGCTGCACACCGAAAAACTACCAGAATCATGTGCACCCAGGTCCATTGGTCTGAGCCAGAGGTCAAAACAAAGCCACGAATCAGCTGAATAAGATTCACCAGCTCCATGACTTCAGTAGGGGACTCCAGCAGACGCTTCCAAGACCAAACCCAACCTGACCCATTTGATCCCAACTGAAACCTGACATGTGTCAGCCACTGTGCATAGTTTCTGGGATTCAACCAAGAATAAAGCTGGAAATATCGATGCCAGAGGAGCTGACCCACACCAGAAATCAAATAAAAGTATAAAAAGAGCTGGATCGATGATGTCAGGACAGTTAGTTGCATCGATAATGAAAACCGTCTTTTTAGCTGACATCCCGTCCATTTCAGTCAAAAGTTGATTCAACACCCTATCAGCTGCACCTCTCGCATCTCCTCGACTACTTCCTCTCTGTAAGCAAAACAATAAAGTCAACAAAATGTAAAATTTTGTGAAAACTAAATTATTTTGAATAGATTCACTATATTATTATGAATAATATTATGATACAGACCTGGGTAGCAATGGAGTCGAGCTCATCGAAAAACAGAACATAAGGGGCGGACCCACGGGCATTATCGAAGATCTCACGAACATTAGCTTCACTTTTGTCACACCCCGACCACGTGTAACATACAAGACGTGGCGGAAAACGTCGGGGAGTGTTGTAACAGAATTAATTGTTTCATAACCATGGCATACAAAGTTGTATTTATTTATCAACATAAGAGTTACATTGTTTTAAACAGGAATCAAAAGAGTTTATAACATAATTAAACAAGTCTATCTCCATTTTTAGTCTCTAAGGCACAGGTCCGCCCTAGTGTCCTGATCAACATCCTACGGAAAAGCTCCTGAAAACACATGTGAAAATAGGTACGTCAGCATAAAAATGCCTGTGAGATACATAGGTTTTGTGAAAATAGGATTCATGACTTGAGTTTAAGAAAATGTTTAGTCATGAACCTTGTAATTTGCTTTGTCTTGTAAATCATTTGAAAAACGATAAGATCCGTTGATATGTATAAATAAAAGTAAGGTTAAATAAATAACCATTTAAAATGAGTTGTATAAAATAAACTGTTTTGTAAAACAATGTCTTGAGAAAAGTATGTTATTTGTATAAAATGTAATATGTCTATACTGATATGATTTAAATAACGTTACGATATGTATTATTATACAAACACTTATATATAGGAAGTACCAGCGACGTATCCACCATGTTTGTATCATATTACACACGCCTCGTTACTCAAATCACTTGCCGAAACAACCACCAATGTAACTTGTTCATGTACAAATCAATTGTCAAGTGTTATTGTGTAAACCATATCAAAATGTCTATGTCCAATGTAAACCACCAAATGTGTATATAAATGTCAAAATGTTTGTGTTCAATGTAGATCATGTAATGTGTAACCACAAATGTCATGTATGGTAAGTGAAATATATCAACTAAACCATATGTAAAATGCACAATAACAAGGTATTGAAGTAAAACATAGTTTAAATCAAAGTTATGTTTTGTGTAACAAATGCATGCTATACTGATACAAACATCTATGCGGTATTGTGAAAATGCATACATCCAAGCCTTGAGACTGTGGCGATAAACCCTTAAACAAATTAAAGGTTTATCTAAGTTATGTATATCGAATTCGGTCATTCCTTCCAATCCAAACAAACCCAGGATTTCAGGAACGGGAGTTGTCAATTCCTATGGTACCACTACCTACTAACGAACGGCGTGATCAATGTTAATGAATGTATTGTTCCATGTTAAACAAACCAAATGTCATACCAAAATGTAAGCATGTTATGAAAACAACTGTACTAAGTATGCACACAATGGGCGTACCTAGCATAAAATGTAATGTGAAACGATGTACTAAGTATGCACACAATGGACATACCTAGCATAAAATGTAATGTAAAACAATGTACTAAATATGCACACAATAGGCATACATAGCATGAAATGTAATGTAAAACAATGTACTAAATATGCACACAATGGGCATACATAGCATGAAATGTAATGAAATCATGTACTATAATGTACTAACGAACATAGCAGGTATATGATGTGAAAGCAGGAAAGCATGAAAGTAACAAGTAGGCACATGTGTTCCACCCCAAAATGTTTGGAAAACAGTAAAAGAGGGGTCTATGTACTCACTTGAGATTACTCAGTAGTTCTGGAGTGACAACCAAACAATGATAGAGATCTCGGAATCAAACGGCACCTAATATAGGTAACTATGTTAATAAACCGGACCTAAATCGGAAGATCAGATAGAATGAGGTTTCGTAAACCAAACGAGTATGGAAACTCGTGTAATTTGGTTTAACAAACCCTACATACTAAAACGAAACTTAACCTAAGTGTTTACGACCCATTACGACCCGTTTAGGTAGCTTATGCTACTTTAACGTGTCGTTCGCGTGAAACGCGTTCGGACCGCCTAACTAGTCCTATGACAAGTGTTATATGCCTAAACATGTTACATAATAAGTTATGTGACAAAAGTTTAGGTTACATATGCTTAATTACCAATTATACATGAAAAGGGTATTCTGGTAATTTACCTAAGGCATATAAACTACCTATCATACAACTACTTAAACGTCGTGACCATAAGGTATAACCTCGGAAGGTTATTCCCTACCTACTATGGTCACCTAATGTATTTGGTCGGATCCTAATGATCGACCAAATGGGTCGGGTTCGAAGGTATAGGCGATTTATCAGATCGCCTACCCTACGACCCTAGACAACGTGGTAATCAGTAGGCATAGTCCCAAGGGACTATAACCAACGTGATTACACTCACGTTGCGAAGTTCAAACGAACTTCGCATTGACCATAAACTGGTCAATGCAGAAAGTCAAACAAAGTTTGACTTTCAGACTCTAAAAGACTCGAAAAGCAATAAAAGAACGAAAGAATACTTACGAAGGGTCCCCGAATGCTAATTTCGATTCAAAAATCTCAGGTATGAAACAATAGTTTCAACTTAGAGTTTCTCAAATCAAAATTCTTGTAAGTTTTGCAATGGGGTGGATGGGTATTTATAGAAATACCCGAACCGTTAGGATCGTTTGTCGAATATCGTGCCTTAATCGCATCCGTACAAGTGTTGGAAAGTTGTGGTGACTAAAATTTGGTTCTTATTAGCTGACTAGACAAGTGTGAGTGTGTGGTGGAGGATTAAACAGCTGCAATCTGCTGTTTGATTCATTTAATCTGGTCAGAAGGGGCCACGCGGCCCGCTTCAGGATGCACATAATCTAATGCGGGCCGCCTGGACATGTCAGATCAGAAACATGTTTGAAAAATGACAGTTTCAGTCCCTGCACGTGTTTAAGGCTATTTCCGACACTTCTAAGGCCCGTAAAGCCAACTTTAAGGCCCTAAAATGTTGCCTAAACATTGTGGACATGAAACATGCTCAAAAATATGCCGGATGATGGTTCGTTTGGTCGTACGAACGCGGTGTTCGCTTAATTACGACGGAATGCGCACAAGTGCGAAAAACGATCCAAATGACGCGATGAATGGATTTTTGGCAAGCCAAACACTAAAGCATAATATAGTCATGCTTACATAAATTTTTGGATGTCCGGATGTATTCAGAACGTAAGTTATGCGCGAAAGTGCAAACTTGTGCACTTTTTGACACTTTTAGTCCCTGAATGACCCAAAAGTTTATTTTAGCACACCGAACCCCTCAAAGCCAATTTCTAAGATATGTAAAGGATATTTATGGTATGTTTAACTTATGGTCATGTTCCGGAATGTCTGTTACAGTTCAAATTGGCATACTTTCGCAGTTTGTCAAGTTTAGTCCCTGTAGACGAATTAACTTGTTTTTGCCATACCAAAGCCTTCAAAACTTATTTCTAAGTTATGTAAAGGTTATTTAAGGTATGTTAAGTATATGTTGATGTTCCGGAGTATTTTTCGCGTTAAACTGAGTACGTTTACGCACCAGTTTGCGTATAACTCTCCAGAAAGTGATATAGAGTTTGAAATTGCACAAAAGTCAAAACATGAAAAATGTAAAACACAACCAAACAAACATTGGGATCAAATAACATTGTTTTATTGATAACTGAACTGTTCAAAATGATTACAAGCACAGTTGTTACAGTCTCCCCTACTTGTGGAAATTTCGTCCCGAAATTTATTTAGAGGAAACTCGTGGGAAAAGATGCGGATATTTCGCCTTCATTTGATCTTCGCGTTCCCAAGTAAACTCGGGTCCACGTTTAGCTTCCCAGCGAACTTTGACCAAAGGAATGCGCTTGCGTTTAAGCCACTTGACTTCACGTTCCATGATTTCCACTGGTTTCTCAACAAATTTCAGTGTTTTGCCAACACGAATTTCGTCAAGCGGTACGTGGAGGTTCTCATCAGCTAAACACCTCTTGAGATTGGACACGTGAAAAGTTGGATGAACATTTCCAAGTTCAGGAGGTAACTCAAGTCTGTAGGCTACCTTTCCGATTCTTTCGACGATCTTGAATGGTCCAACGTATCTAGGTGCAAGTTTTCCTTTCTTTACAAAACTGATCACACCCTTCCAAGGTGAGACCTTAAGTAATACTCGATCACCGACTTGAAATTCCAAGGGTTTGCGTTTTGGATCCGCGTAACTCTTTTGACGGCTCATAGCTGTCTGAAGGTTATCACGAACTTTCTTGACCTTGCCAGTTGTCTCTAAAATGAGGGCAGGTCCAGTAAGTTGAGCCTCGCCGATCTCATTCCAGCAGACTGGTGAACGACATTTTCGACCATAGAGAGCCTCGAAAGGAGCCATTTTGATGCTAGTGTGATAACTGTTGTTGTAGGAGAATTCAATCAACTTAAGATGTGAATCCCAACTACCACCAAAATCGATCACACAAGCTCTAAGCATATCCTCCAGAGTCTGGATTGTTCTTTCAGATTGACCATCCGTTTGCGGATGATAAGCTGTGCTCAGATTAAGTTGGGTCCCCATAGCAGATTGCATGGTTCTCCAAAAATGAGAGGTGAAACGAGCATCTCTGTCAGAAATGTTGTTCAAAGGAACACCATGTCGAGCTACAATTTCATCCACATAGATTTTAGCAAGTCTGTCAGCAGGAAAATCCTCACGAATTGGCAAGAAATGCCCTGACTTAGTAAGACGATCAACAACTACCCAGATGGCATCATGACCTTTCTTTGTGCGTGGAAGTTTGGTAACAAGATCCATAGTAATGTTTTCTGATGCGTGTGAAGTGTTATATATATTAGGTGTATATTTTAAGCCCTTTTTAACACTTATTTTAGCCAAGTTTTAAATTTATAAAACACGATATTTCACTAACACTAAACACACATATGGGCAAGTGCACCCATCGTAGAGTGTAGTATAGCGTTGGTGAGATACCGAGGTCGTCCAAGGACACAAGAGCTTTTAGTACCGGTTTATCCTCAACGTCTAACCAAAATAAAAGTTTAGAAAAATGTTTTAAACTAAGAAAATTAAAAACTAACTAAAATGCTGAAAAAAAAAACAGATAGACAAGATGAAAAACTTGGTTCCGACTCGTATCTAGTATAACCTTTGATTATTTCCGCACTTTTGCACATAATTAAGAGATTATCTTAGTTATTGTAGTAGGCCCCTCTTTTGAAGGTAACGTTACCCTCACCCCAGTAGTTTGAGTCAACAGAGATACAATCCTAAAAGGGTGGATTATTGGAAGATAATGAATTAAGTTATTAATGCAGTATTGTGGTAGGCCCCGCTTTTGGCGGTGACGTTACCCTCGACTAAGTAGTCTGAGTCAGCAGGGATACAGTCCTGAATAGCCGGGTTATAGTATTAATAGTAGTTAACTTATGAGGGGATCAAAGAGTTTGGACCCCCGCCATCCAATACCGTGAAGTATTGAAGGAGGTCCTACTAAATTTGACCCAGGTCCATTGCAGGACCTCTAAACGCTGAACAATGGCAAGAACTTTACCAAACCGTTCCCTTAACCCCCGACCAGGTAGCCAACATACCTCCATATAGACCGTGGAGATATGAATGGTGAAAATCCTTTATTTTATATAGACAGTAAAATAATGCCAAGACACCACGGACAAACGATAAGGAAAGAGCACCTTCAACATAAGTAACTAGTTATTAAAGTCATTAATACAAAACCAAATAAAAAGTGCAAAAGATTAGAAATAAAAAGTATTATACTAGACACTTTGTCTTCACCAAGTGATGTAAGAGACTTAGGCAAACATGGCCTTGATTGTCAAGAACTCTTACGATCAATCTTGGATCCCGAGACGACTCACACACTCTATGATGGACAATGGATGATGGTGGTGGATGATGGTGTTGTGATGGTGGTGGGTGGTGGATGAAGTGTGAGAGAGGTGGTGTGCCAAGGGATGGTTTGAGCTTGAGCCAAACACTCCTATTTATAGCCTGTACAGAAGCCTGGACACGGCCCCGTGTCCATCCTTTTTTCTTTCTTCATTAATACAGTTTGTCTTTATTAGCTCCACACGCCCCCGTGTCCGTCTGACACTCTCTCTCTTCATTAATTGTAATTCGCAATTACAATTAATGCGCATGCTGTACTTTCGCCACGCCCCCGTGTTCACTGGACACGGCCCCGTGGTGGGCAATAGAAGCTTCTATAGGTTTGTCTTTTGTGCCAGGGCTGACCATTCTGGACACGGCCCCGTGCTGATCTGGGCACGCCCCGTGTCGGGCTGGGCACGCCCCGTGTCGGGCTGGGCACAGCCCCATGCTCAGCTTTCTTCTTGTTTTTGCTTTGGGAGTTGTTGTCGAGGGGTCGGGCATGCGACGTTTCTTCCTTTTCTTTGTATTTATGTTGGTTTTGGCTGTATTTTTGTTCCTTTTGTTCGTTTAAGCTCATTTGACCCTGTAAATTCAAAAGGAAGACAAAAACACACTTTTTCCAACATTAGTACTAAAAAAGGGTTAGTTTTATGCCTTATTTGATGTAATTTATATGTTGCATTTTACACACATCAAATACCCCCACACTTGAATCTTTGCTTATCCTCAAGCAAAACTCTTTATAATGTGGCTTTACACTCCCAAATGGAATGGGTAGAAGAGAAGGTTTTAGGGCTTTGTCATAGAGTGTCGGGATTTCCAAGATTCTTTATTAAGTTTTATTTTTATTTATTTACAATCCTATTCGTCATGATTTATTTAAAACTTTTCATAAGATAAATTACTTATTAGGGCATAACATACCTTTTTTAAAATTCTATTTATATACAAGTTCACATACCTCATGGGGATCACTCAACACTCGGCCGAAGATGTATTTTAGTGAATCACTCGAGAGCGGCATGGAACTTACTCCTACCATAAGCTTGCCAAGCAATCAATCCTCCTCCTTTTTAACTATACACCTTTGTAAATATCAAGAGGACTTTTTGGGTGAAGGGTTAGGCTTGGGTTAGAGGTAGGTGGTTGGGTTAGTGGTTAGTAAAAGGGCGAAAGGCGTAAAAAGCGTCGGTTTTCGTAAGACTTCTTTTTTTTTTCATAACTTTTTATTTTGATGAAGCAATTCTTCAAACAAATTTGTTTTTGATAAACTTGTTTGTTTATTTCTTTTGGCTTCATCATCAACACTTTCTTTTTCTTCTTTTTTTTTTTTTTTTTTGAAAAGTCATACAAAGAACCGAGCTAGTTACTAAAACAAAGGGATAAAAATAAAAAAAAGGTTTTGGTGGGTGAAAGGGTGTTTGTTTGGGTTATGAAATGAAAAGGTTTAGGCTCAAAAGGGCTAACTAGGGGGATTTTGGGTAGGTGGTAAAAAAACCATGCGGACAATGCGGCTATTCACACAAGAAACGAAAAATGAGCATTTAGTCTAAAGATGTAAATTTGCATGCTCAATAAAGGCTCAAAACTCACTTTTGTGGGAATGGGTTTTTATGTGATCAAGTATATATAATCAAATTTTAACTAAGCTTGTCATGCCTTTTCATAATTTTCTTATGTTGGTTCTTTTTATCACGACGCTATCGGTTGTAAATTTGTAAAAATATAACCTTTTTAGAATTTTGAAATTCCCAAATTAAACCTAGACAAGTAAAAAAAAATTGAAAATTTTTGAAAAAATTTGGGGTGATTAGCGGTTCCAATAGAGTTTTGTGTAAGGCTTGTTATTAGGACTTGCAAGATTCAAGGTTTTAGCATCCCCCCCACACTTAAATTACACATTGTCCTCAATGTGTCCCAAAAATAAGTTTTTAGGCTGATTAAATGTGTAAAAATGGGTTAAAAACAAGATTTTATGGTACTGGGTAGCTGAACACGGGGTGGTGTTGGCTGAGCACGGCCCAGTGTCCAGACTGCCAGTACCAAAAGTAAACAGAAGGCTGGGCACGGGGGCGTGTCCAGTGAGCACGGCCCCGTGTCCAGGTACCTGAACTGGGCATTTTCTACAGAACCTTGGGCACGGGGCGTGTTGGGGTGAGCACGGCCCCGTGCTGAACTTGCTGTAATGAAGAAAAATTGTCGGGAGGCTCTGTTTTTGTGCATGGGGTGTTGGTTCAAGCTTCCCTTATCATCCTTCACCATCCCGAGTGTGTTTTACTCCTGAAAAAAAAAACTAAACTAGAAAACGTAAAAGTTAATCTAAACTAAAACTACGGATAGTTCCGCGGAATGCCTCCGTGGTGCGCCACGTTTATAAGGGTCCTTGGCTAGACCCACCTTATCGGGTGGTTCTGGCTCATCTTCAATTAGGGGGTAGTCATTTCCGAATGGATATTTCATTGATCGCTCAAGATCGACACTCTTTTTAAATGCCCCTAATTGAAGAGGTAGATTGTTGAACTTCCGGTTTTTCAAAGCTTCGTGAGTTTTTACAAATGGTCGTCCCAACACTAGAGGAACGTCATCTAGGATGACAAAATCGGTCGGGATTACCATTTGATTTGTTTGAACCAATATATCCTCAACTATACCGATTGATTTTATTACTTTCCGATTGGATAGAAAAATGGGTATTTGAAGTGGAGAAAAATCACTAATACTTAATTTTTCGAAAATGTAGTTAGGCATTATGTTAACACAAAGATCTTTATCAATGGTGACATTACTAATAAACGAATTTTGAAAGAAACATGGAACCGGTGTAATGTTAATTTCAAATGGGTCTTCTTTTATTAGTGAGGTTTGATCATCAGTTAACTTAACGCTTACCGTTTCGTCAATTTTAGTGTTAGTGTTTAACTCTTTTAAAAACTTAGCATGAGTGGGTACTAAACAATGATTTTCAAAAGAAGGTGACAAGAGATCAATTTCTTCAAAATTAGACTCTTCTTGAATTTTAACGTTGTCGGACTCACCTTTTTCGTTGTTTAACTCATGTGTCGGTTTTTCACTTATTTGTTCTTCCATTTTTACACTTTTGGTTATCTCTTCCTTTTTTAATTCTTCTCTTGCGCGGGACTCCTCTTCCCTTGCGCGAGCTTCTTTTATACATCGATCGATAACTCTTATGTGTTCTAATATCCTATCGGTCACTTCGGTTATAGAAAAAGAATCGGTATTTTCTAAGCTTGAATCCGGTTGTTCGATCCTTTGTTCCTCATAATACCCATATGAAGTAGATGGTTCGCACCATTGTTCTTCATTGTAACTATATGATGGATAAGGGTCGTAATTTTGTTCTTCATAATACTCATATGAGGTGGGTTGTTCACGCCATGGTTCCTCATAATAAGCATACGAAGGTGGTGGCTCATATCTTGGTTCCTCAAAGTATGAGTATGAAGGCTCATACCTTGGTTCATCAAAATATGAGTATGAGGGAGGAGGTTCATACCTTTGGTCTTCATAGGATGTGTATGAAGTTGATGGCTCGTACCTGGGCTCCTCATAGTAGGTGTATGAATTGGATGGTTGATATGAGTGATTATTTTGAATCGAGCGTGCATTACGACAATTAGTGCAATAATTACCCCTATAATCATCCTCATCATAGGTGTAGTTGTAACCTCCTGAGTATTGATCCATAAGAATCACTCAGCAGACCACAACCAAGTCTCGAGATCAGAAAACAAAAATAAAAACGGAAACAGAGGCTGGACACGGCCCCGTGTTCAGTGGACACGGCCCCGTGTTCAGGATCTGTATCTGGGCGTTTTAATTAAATTTACTGATCTAGTTGAGCACGGGGCGTGTTCAGTGAGCACGGCCCGTGTTCAACCTACTGTAAATGCAAAACTAAACTAAAATGCAGAAAAATGTGGGCCCGTTTTGAAAAGGTTTTGGAAAACTGATTAGGCCGTCGATTTTAAGCTTTCCTAAAATCCTTGTGTCCCCGGCAACGGCGCCAAAAACTTGATGCGTGTGAAGTGTTATATATATTAGGTGTATATTTTAAGCCCTTTTTAACACTTATTTTAGCCAAGTTTTAAATTTATAAAACACGATATTTCACTAACACTAAACACACATATGGGCAAGTGCACCCATCGTTGAGTGTAGTATAGCGTTGGTAAGATACCGAGGTCGTCCAAGGACACAAGAGCTTTTAGTACCGGTTTATCCTCAACGTCTAACCAAAATAAAAGTTTAGAAAAATGTTTTAAACTAAGAAAATTAAAAACTAACTAAAATGCTGAAAAAAAAAAAAAAAAAAAAAAACAGATAGACAAGATGAATCACTTGGTTCCGACTCGTATCTAGTATAACCTTTGATTATTTCCGCACTTTTGCACATAATTAAGAGATTATCTTAGTTATTGTAGTAGGCCCCTCTTTTGAAGGTAACGTTACCCTCACCCCAGTAGTTTGAGTCAGCAGGGATACAATCCTAAAAGGGTGGATTATTGGAAGATAATGAATTAAGTTATTAATGCAGTATTGTGGTAGGCCCCGCTTTTGGCGGTGACGTTACCCTCGACTAAGTAGTCTGAGTCAGCAGGGATACAGTCCTAAATAGCCGGGTTATAGTATTAATAGTAGTTAACTTATGAGGGGATCAAAGAGTTTGGATCCCCGCCATCCAATACCGTTAAGTATTGAAGGTGGTCCTACTAAATTTGACCCAGGTCCATTGCAGGACCTCTAAACGCTGAACAATGGCAAGACCTTTACCAAACCGTTCCCTTAACCCCCGACCAGGTAGCCAACATACCTCCATATAGACCGTGGAGATATGAATGGTGAAAATCCTTTATTTTATATAGACAGTAAAATAATGCCAAGACACCACAGACAAACGATAAGGAAAGAGCACCTTCAACATAAGTAACTAGTTATAAAAGTCATTAATACAAAACCAAATAAAAAGTGCAAAAGATTAGAAATAAAAAGTATTATACTAGACACTTTGTCTTCACCAAGTGATGTAAGAGACTTAGGCAAACATGGCCTTGATTGTCAAGAACTCTTACGATCAATCTTGGATCCCGAGACGACTCACACACTCTATGATGGACAATGGATGATGGTGGTGGATGATGGTGTTGTGATGGTGGTGGGTGGTGGATGAAGTGTGAGAGAGGTGGTGTGCCAAGGGATGGTTTGAGCTTGAGCCAAGCACTCCTATTTATAGCCTGTACAGAAGCCTGGACACGGCCCCGTGTCCATCCTTTTCTCTTTCTTCATTAATACAGTTTATCTTTATTAGCTCCACACGCCCCCGTGTCCGTCTGACACTCTCTCTCTTCATTAATTGTAATTCGCAATTACAATTAATGCGCCTGCTGTACTTTCGCCACGCCCCCGTGTTCACTGGACACGGCCCCGTGGTGGGCAATAGAAGCTTCTATAGGTTTGTCTTTTGTGCCAGGGCTGACCATTCTGGACACGGCCCCGTGCTGATCTGGGCACGCCCCGTGTCAGGCTGGGCACGCCCCGTGTCGGGCTGGGCACAGCCCCATGCTCAGCTTTCTTCTTGTTTTTGCTTTGGGAGTTGTTGTCGAGGGGTCGGGCATGCCACGTTTCTTCTTTTTCTTTGTATTTATGTTGGTTTTGGCTGTATTTTTGTTCCTTTTGTTCGTTTAAGCTCATTTGACCCTGTAAATTCAAAAGGAAGACAAAAACACGCTTTTTCCAACATTAGTACAAAAAAGGGTTAGTTTTATGCCTTATTTGATGTAATTTATATGTTGCATTTTACACACATCATTTTCCCATTTCCAAACTGGGATCTCTGGTTGCACCAATAAACCAGAAGGACGCTGATGTTCAGCCTTAACCTTAAGACAAGTAAGGCATTTTGACACGTATAAGGCAATGTCTTTCTTCATACCAGGCCACCAATAGTGAATACGAAGATCCTTATACATTTTATCTGAGCCCGGATGAATAGAATAACGAGACTTATGGGCTTCATCCATAAGCAAGGTACGAAGATCATCCTGGCTTGGGACCCACAAACGGTCCATGAAGTAATACGATCCATTGTCCTTTAGTTCCAAAGCAGGTGTTATGTGATAGGGAAATTCCTTATCCATCAAACCTTGTGCAACACAAGATTGTTGAGCCTGAGAAATGCGTGCTTGGATATCGGATCGAGCTTGAATAACAGATTGAACACGTACACAATGAAGCTTAGTACGTTCCTTACGACTCAATGCATCGGCCACGACATTCGCCTTACCAGGATGGTAGCGAATCTCGCAGTCATAGTCGTTTAAAAGCTCAACCCAACGTCGTTGTCTCATGTTGAGTTCTTTCTGGTTGAAGATATGCTGAAGACTTTTGTGGTCCGTGAAAACCACACATTTTGTACCGTACAAATAGTGTCTCCAGATCTTGAGAGCGAAAACAACTGCACCCAACTCAAGATCACGAGTGGTGTAGTTCTTCTCATGTATCTTCAACTGCCTCGATGCATATGCTATGACTTTGTTCCTTTGCATCAGAACACAACCAAGGCCCAATTTTGATGCATCACAATACACGACAATATCAATATCACCCTCAGGCAATGATAGAACAGGCGCATCGCAAAGCTTCCGCTTCAAGTGTTGAAAAGCTTCCTCTTGTTTGAATCCCCAATCAAAGGGTTTGTTCTTCTGAGTTAGAGCAGTTAGAGGAACTGCAATCTTCGAGAAGTTTTCAATGAAGCGGCGGTAATAACCCGCTAGACCAAGAAAAGAACGAACTTCAGTAGGAGTAGAAGGTGTATCCCAATCCTTAATCGCACTGATCTTGGAGGGATCTACATGAATACCTTGTTCGTTGATAATATGTCCTAAGAATTGAACTTCTTTAAGCCAGAATTCACACTTGGAGAATTTGGCGAAAAGTTGCTCTTTCTTTAGGAGTTCCAGAGTAAGACGAAGATGTTGCTCGTGTTCAGCTCGCGTCTTAGAGTATATCAAGATGTCGTCAATAAAAACAATGACGAACTGATCCAAATAAGGTTTGCAGACCCTATTCATTAAGTCCATGAAAACAGCAGGAGCATTAGTCACACCGAATGGCATGACTGTGAACTCATAATGCCCATAACGAGTACGGAACGCTGTCTTGGGAATATCTTCTTCATGCACCCGAAGTTGATGATACCCGGAACGCAGATCTATCTTCGAAAAATAAGAAGCGCCCTGTAGCTGATCAAAGAGATCGTCTATGCGAGGTAGGGGATATCGATTCTTGATGGTAAGCTTGTTAAGCTCACGATAATCGATACACATCCTAAAAGATCCATCCTTCTTTTTGACAAAAAGAATGGGAGCACCCCAAGGTGAAAAGCTGGGACGGATAAAACCTTTGTCAGAGAGCTCCTGAAGCTGCTTAGACAACTCTTGCATCTCAGATGGTGCAAGACGATATGGAGCTCTGGCAACGGGATTTGCACCAGGTACGAGATCAATGCGGAACTCGACTTGGCGTGCTGGAGGTAGACCAGGTAAATCTTCAGGTAAAACTTCAGAATAATCCCGAACGACAGGAATATCTGAAATAGACTTACCCTTGCCTTTATCTTCTGTAACATGTGCCAAGAAGGCCACATAGTTCTTTTGTAGATACTTCCGAGCTTTAAAACAAGACATGAGTTTGAGACCACCGGTAGGTTTCTCACCTTGAACCTGTAGGATCTCGCCTGTCGAAAGCGGCACACGAACAATCTTCTCGAAACAAACTACCTCTGCATGATGCTTGGATAACCAATCCATACCCACAATGACGTCGAAGCTTCCAAGTTGCATAGGCGTGAGGTTGATAGGAAAAAGATGGTCGTTAAGGTTCAACTGGCAGTTGTGAAGAACAGAATCAAGAATAATGGGTTCACCACTAGCAACCTCTACTGTCAAAGATTTACTTAGTTTCGTTCTAGACACGCGAAGCATTGGCTCAAAAGACAATGACACAAAACTCTTGTCGGCACCCGAATCAAAAATAACAGATGCAGGCTGATTATTAATAAAGAACGTACCGTTCACCACATTATCATCTGCCTGCGCCTCTTGGGCATTCATGTTAAAAGCTCGTCCACGAGCCTGAGCCTGATTCTGATTTTGATTCTGGTTCTGGTTGGCTAGCCTTGGGCACCGGTTCCTGTAGTGGGTCAGATCCCCACAGTTATAACAAGCACCCGGTGGGTAGGGTGGTCGTGCAGCTTGACCCTGTTGCGGAGCAGGATGCTGAGCAACTTGTTGAGCCGGGTTCTGAACTGCGCGATTCTGAGCAAACCGACAAACATCGGCAAGATGACCTGACTTCCCATAGTTAGTACAGAAACGGCACTGATGTTGCGGCTGATGGTGACTGTTGCATCTATTGCACAAAGGTGCATTTCCTGAATAAGGCTTCTTTGCCGGAGGCTGTGCGGGTTGGTTGGGAGCTGCCTGGTTAGCTTGTGCAGTGACAGCATAGTTTTGGGAAGCCTTACGCTTCCTTGACCCTCTCGAAGAACCAGAATTCTGCCCACTCTTGTTTTGACCTTTCTTGCTATCTTCCTTGTCAGCCGACTGTTTCTTGCCCTTGTCACCTTTCCTGTGTAGCTTATTCTTCCGAATCTGCGACTCAGTCAATGTCGCCGATAACTCGATCGCCTGACGTAGTGTGGTAGGGTTACTACCAGTAAGGATATCTTGTACCGAGTCAGGTAGGCCGTCGATGTATCTTTCGATAGCCTTGTCGAGTGGGGTAACCATTGTCGGGCAAAGCAGACTCAACTCTTCAAACCTATCAGTATAAGCCCTGTGCTCACCACTATCTTGCTTCAAATCATCAAATTCCTTCTCCAAAGCTCGTTGCTCATGACGAGGACAGAATTCCCTCATCATAAGAGCTCTTAGTTCAGCCCATGTCTGTGCCAAAGCAATCTCAGCACCCCTATCTCTCATAACCCCGTTCCACCATGTCAAAGCCCTCTTCTGAAATACGCTTGAAGCAAACTCGACTTTGCGATTGTCCGGACACTGCACGTGGCGGAAAGTATTCTCAATGTTCTCAAACCACTGAAGAAGCCCAGTCGCTCCCTCAGAACCACTAAACTTGAGTGGTTTAGCCGAGTTAAAATCCTTGTATTTGCATGGAGCATTATTGTTGTTGTTGGCTTGGTGCCATTGAGCAAAGAGATTTGGGAATTGAGCATCCATCTGCTGCGCAATAATTTCTGCCAGTTCGGCAGTCGCTATCTGGTTCTCGCGTCGAGGAGGCATTCTAAAAGAGGAAAACATGAAAGGAAACGAGTGAGATGATTGGATGGAGAGAATGAGATGAAACAAAATCAACAAAAGCAAAGATGGTGGTCATTTGTCCGCATTACCAAGCAAACAAATGACACACAGTGTCTAATCAAAGTAAATGGATCAAAAATAATGTATTGCGAAGACATGCTCGCCTATAAGTGAACACTCATCCCAAGAATTCACAGGTAAGCACAACTGGTCTCGCGTCTGATGAGATGTATACGAAGTGCTTGCCTAGACAGAAAACCCAGAATACAGGCATTCACTCTTCCAGTTTGCACGTGTTCACATTATTTAAAACCCAAAACGTTGACGAGATTTTGAAAATTTGAAGGCACAAGGCCAAAAATTTTAGTTAAACTGGAAGGGTTCAAAACCTTACAAAAGAGGGTTCAAAACCTTGTAATAAATCATCCAAAAATAGATGATTGTTTTTCAAAAATCGATTCGGAAAATTTGGTTCTTGTTTTGATAATCACCTAAGGATAGGTGTTGTACATGTTTTAAGATCTAAACACAAGATAACTTGTGTTAGGGTCCTAGAAAAGTTATAGTCTAGGTCAAAGCATTACTAATAACCTAATTCCCTATAACCATTGGCTCTGATGCCAACTCTTCTGTCACACCCCGACCACGTGTAACATACAAGACGTGGTGGAAAACGTCGGGGAGTGTTGTAACAGAATTAATTGTTTCATAACCATGGCATACAAAGTTGTATTTATTTATCAATATAAGAGTTACATTGTTTTAAACAGGAATCAAAAGAGTTTATAACATAATTAAACAAGTCTATCTCCATTTTTAGTCTCTAAGGCACAGGTCCGCCCTAGTGTCCTGATAAACATCCTACGGAAAAGCTCCTGAAAACACATGTGAAAATAGGTACGTCAGCATAAAAATGCCTGTGAGATACATAGGTTTTGTGAAAATAGGATTCATGACTTGAGTTTAAGAAAATGTTTAGTCATGAACCTTGTAATTTGCTTTGTCTTGTAAACCATTTGAAAAACAATAAGATCCGTTGATATGTATAAATAAAAGTAAGGTTAAATGAATAACCATTTAAAATGAGTTGTATAAATAAACTGTTTTGTAAAACAATGTCTTGAGAAAAGTATGTTATTTGTATAAAATGTAATATGTCTATACTGAAATGATTTAAATAACGTTACGATATGTATTATTATACAAACACTTATATATAGGAAGTACCAGCGGCGTATCCACCATGTTTGTATCATATTACACACGCCTCGTTACTCAAATCACTTGCCCAAACAACCACCAATGTAACTTGTTCATGTACAAATCAATTGTCAAGTGTTATTGTGTAAACCATATCAAAATGTCTATGTCCAATGTAAACCACCAAATGTGTATATAAATGTCAAAATGTTTGTGTTCAATTGTAGATCATGTAATGTGTAACCAAAAATGTCATGTATGGTAAGTGAAATATATCAACTAAACCATATGTAAAATGCACAATAACAAGGTATTGAAGTAAAACATAGTTTAAATCAAAGTTATGTTTTGTGTAACAAATGCATGCTATACTGATACAAACATCTATGCGGTATTGTGAAAATGCATACATCCAAGCCTTGAGATTGTGGCGATAAACCCTTAAACAAATTAAAGGTTTATCTAAGTTATGTATATCGAATTCGGTCATTCCTTCCAATCCAAACAAACCCAGGATTTCAGGAACGGGAGTTGTCAATTCCTATGGTACCACTACCTACTAACGAAAGGCGTGATCAATGTTAATGAATGTATTGTTCCATGTTAAACAAACCAAATGTCATACCAAAATGTAAGCATGTTATGAAAACAACTGTACTAAGTATGCACACAATGGGCGTACCTAGCATAAAATGTAATGTGAAACGATGTACTAAGTATGCACACAATGGACATACCTAGCATAAAATGTAATGTAAAACAATGTACTAAATATGCACACAATGGGCATACATAGCATGAAATGTAATGTAAAACAATGTACTAAATATGCACACAATGGGCATACATAGCATGAAATGTAATGAAATCATGTACTATAATGTACTAACGAACATAGCAGGTATATGATGTGAAAGCAGGAAAGCATGAAAGTAACAAGTAGGCACATGTGTTCCACCCCAAAATGTTTGGAAAACAGTAAAAGAGGGGTTTATGTACTCACTTGAGATTACTCAGTAGTTCTGGAGTGACAACCAAACAATGATAGAGATCTCGGAATCAAACGGCACCTAATATAGGTAACTATGTTAATAAACCGGACCTAAATCGGAAGATCAGATAGAATGAGGTTTCGTAAACCAAACGAGTATGGAAACTCGTGTAATATGGTTTAACAAACCCTACATACTAAAACGAAACTTAACCTAAGTGTTTACGACCCATTACGACCCGTTTAGGTAGCTTATGCTACTTTAACGCGTCGTTCGCGTGAAACGCGTTCGGACCGCCTAACTAGTCCTATGACAAGTGTTATATGCCTAAACATGTTACATAATAAGTTATGTGACAAAAGTTTAGGTTACATATGCTTAATTACCAATTATACATGAAAAGGGTATTCTGGTAATTTACCTAAGGCATATAAACTACCTATCATACAACTACTTAAACGTCGTGACCATAAGGTATAACCTCGGAAGGTTATTCCCTACCTACTATGATCACCTAATGTATTTGGTCGGATCCTAATGATCGACCAAATGGGTCGGGTTCGAAGGTATAGGCGATTTATCAGATCGCCTACCCTACGACCCTAGACAACGTGGTAATCAGTAGGCATAGTCCCAAGGGACTATAACCAACGTGATTACACTCACGTTGCGAAGTTCAAACGAACTTCGCATTGACCATAAACTGGTCAATGCAGAAAGTCAAACAAAGTTTGACTTTCAGACTCTAAAAGACTCGAAAAGCAATAAAAGAACGAAAGAATACTTACGAAGGGTCCCCGAATGCTAATTTCGATTCAAAAATCTCAGGTATGAAACAATAGTTCCAACTTAGAGTTTCTCAAATCAAAATTCTTGTAAGTTTTGCAATGGGGTGGATGGGTATTTATAGAAATACCCGAACCGTTAGGATCGTTTGTCGAATATCGTGCCTTAATCGCATCCGTACAAGTGTTGGAAAGTTGTGGTGACTAAAATTTGGTTCTTATCAGCTGACTAGACAAGTGTGAGTGTGTGGTGGAGGATTAAACAGCTGCAATCTACTGTTTGATTCATTTAATCTGGTCAGAAGGGGCCACGCGGCCCGCTTCAGGATGCACATAATCTAATGCGGGCCGCCTGGACATGTCAGATCAGAAACATGTTTGAAAAATGACAGTTTCAGTCCCTGCACGTGTTTAAGGCTATTTCCGACACTTCTAAGGCCCGTAAAGCCAACTTAATGGCCCTAAAATGTTGCCTAAACATTGTGGACATGAAACATGCTCAAAAATATGCCGGATGATGGTTCGTTTGGTCGTACGAACGCGGTGTTCGCTTAATTACGACGGAATGCGCACAAGTGCGAAAAACGATCCAAATGACGCGACGAATGGATTTTTGGCAAGCCAAACACTAAAGCATAATATAGTCATGCTTACATAAATTTTTGGATGTCCGGATGTATTCAGAACGTAAGTTATGCGCGAAAGTGCAAACTTGTGCACTTTTTGACACTTTTAGTCCCTGAATGACCCAAAAGTTTATTTTAGCACACCGAACCCCTAAAAGCCTATTTCTAAGCTATGTAAAGGATATTTATGGTATGTTTAACTTATGGTCATGTTCCGGAATGTCTGTTACAGTTCAAATTGGCATACTTTCGCAGTTTGTCAAGTTTAGTCCCTGTAGACGAATTAACTTGTTTTTGCCATACCAAAGCCTTCAAAACTTATTTCTAAGTTATGTAAAGGTTATTTAAGGTATGTTAAGTATATGTTGATGTTCCGGAGTATTTTTCGCGTTAAACTGAGTACGTTTACGCACCAGTTTACGTATAACTCTCCAGAAAGTGATATAGAGTTTGAAATTGCACAAAAGTCAAAACATGAAAAATGTAAAACACAACCAAACAAACATTGGGATCAAATAACATTGTTTTATTGATAACTGAACTGTTCACAATGATTACAAGCACAGTTGTTACAACTTTCACCGAACCACATGGTTAGCAATTCTGGACCCTTGATGCTAATGAAGTTAGCTTGGCACTCATTGGCTATAGCCTTGGCTAGAAGCGTTTTACAACACCCGGGTGGCCCGTAAAACAGACCTCCTTTAGATGGTGACATAACGAATTTCTCGAATTTTTCAGGGTGTTCAACCGGATATTGCACAGTCTGCATGACAGATTAATATATTTTAGATCACCGATCATTTATAAAAATAAAAATTTATCAAACAAATAAATAAGAATACTACCTCTTGGAGCTCTCGTTTAACGTTTTCGAGCCCACCGATATCTTCCAAGCTAACGTTAGGAACTTCGACAACCGTTTCATGAAGAGCAGACGGGTTACTCGTACCAAGGGCGGTTTAAAAATGAACATCATTCGTAACCGCCAACGAATTAAGAATCTCAGCATCAATCGACTCATCTTCTAAATCGATCACATCCATATTCTCACGAATACACTGAAGTGCCGACTCAGTACACAAAGCCGCCAGGTCAGCACCGACATATCCATGTCTCTCTTTCGAAATCTTCTCCAAGTCCACATCTTCAGCCAGCTTCATGTTCTTGGTATGAATGCGGAGCACCTCGAGCCGATCGACTTCATCGGGAACACCGATATCGATTTCATGGTCAAACCTGCCGAATCATCTCAGAGCCGGGTCAATGTTGTTGGGACGGTTGGTTGCACCCATAACAATAACATGAGCACGGGATTTCAACCCGTCCATCAGAGTCAAAAGCGGTGAGACGATTCTTCGTTCAACTTCTCTGTAACACATTCCTTTCAGAATAACCTTTCGGAAGTCACCATCTTCACCCCTACTAAAATTTAAAACCAAAATAACAGATGCAGAAAATGTTTAGAAAATTTTAAAACCAAAATCAATACAATTATTTAACATTTATGTTAACAGATGCAAAAATGTTAAAAAGAACGTCTCCTGAATTTGAGGAAGATGGATGCTTTACGGTTCTCCCTCTTCGTACCAGATCTGCAAAGCAAAAGAAGATCTTGCCTAAATGCCAAATTATATAATGCATACAACAGGGAAAAAACCCAAAATCAAATGACAAAGGGATAGATCTGGTTACCGGAATCCAGCCAAACCCCCAGCCGTGACCGGTTTACACCACTTCTGCCGCCAGCTTCACCCCAACCACCAGCACGGTTGTAAACCACAACAGTAATCCCTTTACTTTTCCTTATGTTGACGTCGCACCGTTGCTTCCTTAAATGGACTCATGATAATAGCCGCGACAAAAGTCTGAATTCTGAAACAACCGGAAAAGTCATGTTACGTCGCCGGGAATCCACAAATCGAACCGCATCAACCAACGACGCCAATATTGACATCGTCGGTGACGCAAACAACCACCGTCGTTGCCGTAAGATGAAGAGGTTAAAAAGCATCTAAATATCATTCACTACAATAGAAGGATGCTAATATCAGTCATTTTACATGACCCCAAATGAACTGGCCCGAATCACAAAGATACCAATGCCATTTGCGAATGATTACTGTGTATAATTACTCAATACATAATTATACTTACTATATCTAATTACCCAATGACCACATGTTGATAAACAGGACCGAATCATAAAAACATACTTATGATCAATCCTGTGCGAGGAACTTATAGGTAAAAAGATTAATAATTTGAAAAATTCGAATAGAGTTAGCTTAGTTAAAAAGGTTACTTGAAGTATGCCCGTACGAACGATCTTGTGCGGACATGGCCAACGAATCTAACTGATATTCAAAGAAACATTATCATACATACATTGAGGTGTGGCAAGGTAAGATTGATCGGCTTCAACTCACGACCTTTGGGCGCCATCTCTCGATTTCATCTTCTACCAGTGGACCAGTGGCATTGTATTGATGAATGAGTCCAAATGAGAACACGATCTGAAAAAAAAAGTATATTAGTGAAGCATTTTACAATTCCCCTTTGCTTGCTACTTCTGAAATACGTGTCACTGTGTACTAATATCATGCTAGATATAATAAATTAGGAAAAAAAATAAAAGTAAAAAAACAGAACTGAACGATCAAGCTAAAATATGGTGAATCAGACACTGGCATATCTACTAACACCCAGTTAGTATATCAGGTGTTAAACTCTCGAACACCCTGAAAAACAATAATTTCAACACTTGTTTACCCATTAGCAGCAGCTGTAGAGAAATTCTCAGGCTTCAAAGTTGGTAGAGCTGTGTTTCTTGGAATGATCTTTGTCATCACACCACTGAAGGTTTCTAGACCAATTGATAATGGTGTCACGTCTAGAAGAACAATGTCACTCACATCTCCAGCTAAAACACCAGCCTAAACAAACAAAATAATTAAATCCGACGCCACCAGATTACTTATGTTGTAACATAAAAACGTATTGCTAATGATTGTTTTACCTGAACTGCAGCTCCCAAAGCAATAACTTCATATGGATTGACTGTAGAGTTCGTCTCTTTTCAGGTTAAGCTATTGACAACTTCAACGATGAAAGATAACTTTGCATCCCTCAGAGAATTCTCAACGGAGCGTTTAATCCTGAATGAAGAATTAAAACACAATGATTCCAACATCTTTACTTTTTATGAGGTTTTAAGCATTTGATAGCATCATTTTCCAGTTTTTTTACTCATAAAGTCCGTTATCAATTGATGGAACCCAAATTGACCCGTTTTACAGGTCTACACAAATGAAAATGAACATACTGTATCATCACTTCGTCCACTGGGAAGAACCACATTGTTGCACCATACTCAAGCGACATGTTGGCAATAGTAGCCCTGTCAGCAAGTGGTATTTTACCCACACCATCACCTAAATAAATAAAACAAAAGGACACATCAGTAACTAAATGTTTTTTTACCTTGCACTTGCAAATAACTACAAAGTTTACCTACCATGGAATTCAACAAATTTACCTACAACACCATGTTTTCTTAACATTTGGGTAACAATTAAAACCAAATCAGTAGTTGTTACACCATCACGTAGTATTCCTGATAACTTGAACCCAACAACACCAGGCTCATTGGCTGTCATTGTCAAAATATACTTTTAGAAAATCTTCCAAAAAAGACAGGTGAGTAAAGTCTCAAAACGTCAAAATTTAGAATATAACATAAAATTTGTTTTATCACATTACCATAGAACAACTTTCTATCAACCAATTTAGTATTGCAACTTTTAAAAATTTTAATACACTAACTTTTTCATAAAAATACAAAAAAAAAAAAAAAAAAATCGTTGGTGGTTAAACCTAACCTGGACTAAAAATGTTTGACCGTGAACGTGCGAAGTCTTCGAATCCATCCCAAACATCAGGTGCAGCATCTTTGGTGAGTTGCCTTTTGTGCTTGCTTATCTAAATAATGGAAGTTACAACATCAAACTATAAACCGTAATTATAATCCAGCAACAGATTTTCCCAAAACAAAGAAAAAACACAAAATTTAAAAAGGTTATAAACAATGGTTTCTATTTTTTTTAACTAATTTCTAATCAACCAAAACAAAAAATCTTCATTAAAGAAATGCCTACAACTTTAAAAGAAAACCAACATAGGAAAAACAAACCAGTGATATACGATCGAGAAGCCGAGTAGTAATCAATAGTCTCTGATTTCAAAACACACGCCCCAATATCACTCCATTGTGTTAATTTCATATAAACCATATCCAGATCATGCCATGTCTCCATCTCTATTTTGATCAACAATTGAGGGATCTGTGAAAACTTGCTCTGAAGCTGGGTAGAAACATAACAAAAACAACATTGTTTAATTAGTAGTTAGTACAAATCGAAATCGAAGATCCAACTATAAAAATGGATACTTGTATCACTACTGAAGTTGTTTGGACAGTATTGGTTTGGTTCATCATGCTAAAGAACAATAAAAAGTTTAAAAATTAAAAAAATGAATAAAAAGTTCTTAACTTACTCTACAACTGTTGTTTTTTTATATATACATGTTGATAGACCAAGGCCCATTAAGCCAAAAGAGTTTATGATTCTGGTTTCATTGTAAACTAAGTTGACAAAGAAAAAAATAAAATCAAAAATCAAAACAACGCATCAACACCAAAATATCACACGTGAACATGTATTGACAAAATAATCAAACCAAATGATGAAAGCATCTTCCATTTTGAGTAAATGTCCAACTGTTAAAGATTTTATCTATTTTTTATTTTGCTTTGATGATATAAGGATCATCATCCCAATCTTAATCAAATATTTAATAGGTAGAAATAAATAAAAAAACTTATATAAAACCGAAATGTAAAATGCATACCTTTTTGGCAGCCAGGTCATGGATCAAATTTGGGATGTCATCAAAACCCTAGAATAAAAAAGAAAAAAAACAATCAATTTTAGATTCCCATTTGGATCCAATCCAACCATGGTAGATTTAGCTAAATAATAATGATTATCAAAACAATAACTAAAATAGATTTACCAACAAAATAATAACATCAAAGTTTTTCAGATCTAAGAAAAGATCAAATTCCATTACGAAAAGACATAAAAGCACCAAATTTACCTCTTTTTTTGCGCTCACGCTTCCTCTTCACTAAACACTATTTGAGAAATTACATCCACATATACGCAATAGATGTGCTCTTTCTTCTCAGGCAAGCTTGGTCTGTTTGTCCGTCTGATGCAATACGATAGGAACAACAATAGCCTTATATACTTGTATACAAACTGCATCAATGAACAAAAAAAAAAAAAAAAAAAACAAAGCAACAGGAGATCTAAAAATCATTGATTAGTAATAGGGGAACCATAATATGCTTTCTCTAAAAAGTTTTGCATCATTGGTATGTAGTAATGTTAAAAATCTGAATAACCAATCGTAATCTGAAAAAATAAGAACCAAAACAAACCCTAATCTAAATTGATAATTGAATTACATGTTGTCACTTACATCAAGATGAAACCTTATTCTAATTTTAACAATTTTGAACCAAAACAAACCCTAATCTGAACAAAATGATAAAACTGTAATACTAACATCAAATCATTGTGTGAGAAAGGAAGTTTAATGAATTAAAATTTTAACTTTAATGAAGCTGATACTCGGCTCCATTTACGGCTCGTTGAACGTCATTGCTTGATTTTACTGGAATCAGGAATCCTCTCGTGTAGCCACTATTGAAGGGATTGTTGAGAGCACAACGGCGTGGAATCAAAATAATGGTTTTGAGAAGCCATGTGAAGAATCTGGACTTCATCATCCATGGGGAAGGCAAGAAGAAAAACAGAGCGTGGTAGAGGCAGTGAAGAAAGTGAAATTAGGGTTTTAAGGATTGATTGAAGAGACGACGTGTTGGAGAAGATTTCAACTAATTGAGAATTGAAGAGGGTTTCCATACAGAAGATCATATTTAGGCGGTTTCACAAATGGTGGAGGAATGAGGAAAAAGGATTTGCCGCTCAATCACTGAATTCTCTGGCCAAAGACATATGCCACATCAAGGTCAAATGGTCAACACTTATTTTGCTTTAATATAATAGATAGATAATGCTGTAACATGTATCAATTATCATGTACGTGTGTGTGTGTCAGGGAACGTGTTATGGAAAGTGAAATATCATATCCATTATTTTTTTTCTTGGGTTCATCAAAAAAAAAAAAAAAAAACTATAGATATAATCATCACATGGAATAATCTCGAGAGCTTATACTACATAAGGAATGAATAATCACTAGATGCATATACTACAAATGTATTAGCATAGATAAGTTGCAATATAGATATAATCACCGGATGGAATAATCTTGAGAGCATATATAGCATCGACTATGTGTAGATGAGCGGCTATTCATATGAAGTCAGCGTGAGCCATCACAAAATCTTACCTTCAAAAAAAGCCAAGTCTAGTGTTTTAATTCTATGAAAATTCATTAGAAAATTGGATCTAACTAAAATAACTATCCTAATTTAAGCTCAGCAAATTGGGACGATATGTAGAGTCCATAGCTGATGGATGAGTTCAATGATACTTACACATAATCATCTTCATCATACTCAGTAAATTCTACCAATAACAAAGCTAAGTTAGGGTCTGAAAAAGGTAAGATATAGACAACCTTACCTCTACATCGTAGAAATAGATATGCTGCTTCCGGTGAGACCCCCCCTCCCCCAACTCGATAGTAGTTTTGCATCAAGCCTTGGACATAAGGCACATAACATTCAACAAAAGGCCGATTAGTGCATGTACCCCCTTATCTTTTGGCTATCAATGCCACTACATGATGCATGATTAACCGTCTCTCGCTTTCTAACGTTATTTTCACGAAATCAGTAAAATAAAGTTAAAATTAGTGCACTTTATTTACACATCTCATCAAGATTTGTTATACTTTTTTTTTGAATGACATCCAGATTTGGGACAATTCCCTTTTGTTTTCACAAACTCCAACATCTCAACTCCTCTTGGGAGTTGGGGGTGTTAGATAATTCAACGTTGCAATGATATCCAAGTGGTTGTGGAGATATAGAGACGACCAGATCAACTTTGGGTGAAAGTCCTGTCATCTATTCATGCTACAAAAATCCATAACAACCTAATCCCGCTGAAAAAAACGATCCTATGTATATGGAAAGATGTTGGGTCGATAGACAACATACTAGCAAAATCGGGTGTCCACATAAAGATAGACTACGGGTTTTGATTGGAGATGGGAGTAAAAACGTGTTTTTGGAAAGACGGGTGCTGACCAGGGAACCGTTGAAAGACCTTTATCCAAACATTTACAGGCTCACAAAAAATAAAGATGATTCTGTTACGGCTCATGCGAGTTTTGCAGGGAACACCATACAATTGGGGGGGGGGGGGAGTGGATTAACAACCCACATTCATTCAGTGAATGGGAGGAGATGAATAATTTAATGGGAGGCTAAAGAATGTGACCCTTAAAAACAGAGATGTGTAGAAATGGGAAAATGACATGGAGGTCAACTTCTCTATTAAAGCATTAAGAAGGTAATTGGAATTGGAAATGTGGGATCCATTAAAATGCAATTTTTTATTATATCTTTAAACATGTGTTAAAATATAGAACCTAGTCATGTTTATTTAATCATAACTAGGGGTGCTAACGAGCCGAGCTACTCGCGAGCTACTCGAGCTCGGCTCGAAAAAAAGCTCGAACAAGCTCGAGCTCAAGCCCGAGCCTAAAAAACAAGCTCGTTTAGTAAACGAGCCCGAGCCCGAGCTTCGCTTATCGAGCTCGAGCCAGCTCGCGAGCCTAAACGAGCTTTCTGTTTATATATTTTTTATTAATATATTAAACATATATTTATATAATAATAATTACCATTTATATAAATATAAAAAATAACTTAATTATATGTATAATAATAATTATAATTAATATAAATTAATTAATAAATACTAAACGAGTCGAGCTTGAAAAATTACCTTCGAGCCGAGCTCGAGCTTTAGAAATAAAGCTCGAATCGAGCCGAGCTCGAGCTCGAGCTTTTATATGTTAAATGAGCTCGAGCCTGGTCGAGCTCGGGCTCGGCTCGGCTCGTTTGCACCCCTAATCATTACGTAAATATAGATACCAAGTTAGAGACACTTACATATGGGAGTGATCATCTTTGAAGACGAAGATAAGGCCATGATTCCTGTTATGGTACCTTAGGTTGATGGATCACCTTCGAGAGAATTTTAGTATTGGTGTTCTACTAGTTTTTCATCTCTTATGATCAATATATATTAAACATCAAAATGAATGATGATCATCAATAGTGATCGGTTATGAAAACTCGTTACATTCTCTATTAAAGTACCTAAAGGGAAATCATAATTGCCCCTTAAACTAATCAATAATTACAATTACTACCATCAAGTAATTGTCGGGGACTAGTTATGTCATATTGGTAATGTTACCAAATGATCCGTAAGGCTACATCAACGGGTTATTTCTAACATTCTCCCACTTGGCCGAGTGATCATTTGTGATAAGTATAAGTAAGTTTGGCCAAGTTAAAACATTAATCAATGTTTCAAATTGAAGTTGTAACAGAAAAATACAGTCATTGAGTTATTTTCAACTCAAGACCCCCACTAATCATGTTACAACCCCAAATCAAAACATACGTAAATTTAAGACCAAAATGACTGAGGTAAGCCCTTTAAAATTAATTTGTATAATTATTGTCTATACGTCATTAGGTGCACATATACGTATTTATAGACAAACAAATTTAAATAATTGAGGAAATTTAATAATAACTAATCATTCATATGTACGATATGCTATTATGTAAGGCCTTTAGTAAAACCCGTCTTTATTATGAGCTCTTAAAAAGACTTTGGGTGTAGACCTAAGTTATCGGATCCACGAGCATATCATGAATGTAAATGTATTCGATACAAATATTTAGTTTCCTCTTCTTGTTCATAAACAAACAATGATTCTGTATCGAAGTTTAATGCAGCACCTCTCGAATTGTTACTGTTCAAGGAAAAAAAAGGTAGTTGTCTTTTCACAATAAGTCTTCAATATAGTATTTATATGGAGTTAACAAGTTTATGTCCGCTGATAAATTTTCAACAACATTTATTGACAACTGCGTTGTTAATTAACAACATATTATGTCAATATAACGTATGTTGTTTTATTAGTTTTTTATGACTCCTCCATGAGACAATTATATCTGCTGACGTAAGGATATACCCCGAAATTGACATTCAAAGGAAAAGTAATTAACCTGTTTGAGTTCTCACTTCGTCTTACAGTCTTTCTCGTTTCTAAAAGATAACGTAAGATGCTTCATAATAATCTAGAGTGATCTAATGTTCATCAATGTGAGCAATATCTAAATGAATATAGACTTGAACCTTCGTAAGGCTTCTAATTAACGAAACATAAGGAAGTAATCTCATTTATCATTTTATCCTCTAAAGGAGAGCAATATTGTTTGTTACACATGTAAGAGGCCGCTTTAGACTAAAGCTTATAAAACTAATGTCCCGTTCGGTCTATCTCAGTATATATTTTGATAACTGCCACGTAAGTGGTATCTTCGAGATTCATTTTTATCAAAATATATGTGAGAAATTATTTGACCTATGTAACATATGCTTATCAAAAGAGTGTCATCTATATAAGGACAAGTTTACATTAGTTGCTCCCACTCATCTTGAGGTAGGTACATAAATACACTTAACACTTGATGAAAATAATTGCATTAATATTTCATCATATTTTGATGCTTGCTTCAACCCATACTTGGAAGTTATTGACATACAAAGTAAGTGTTCTTGACCTTAAGTTTAGAACTTTCAGGTTGTTTTATGAACATGTAAGTCTTTTAAGGAAAGTTGTTTTAATGTTCATATAATGTAGCTCAAAATAATTATGAGCCACTAGAACAACAATGATAGTCAAAGAAATATTTGTAAGAAAGGTAAGATGATTCTTTGATAAATAATTCTCTTCTAAGCATAACCATTAACAATCAATCTTGCTTTTAGTGTCTTAACGTTTGCATTCAGATTTTGTTTAGTGATGAACACCCTTAGGTAATTCAACCAAATCCCAAACGTTATTCTAACAAATAAAATAAAATTTACTAATAACAATTCTTATTCCATTTAGAAAATTGATTGATGCTAATGGCTTAACTAGAGGAGGTAGGACCAGTAAACTTTCCAATATCCATTTCAACTTCAGTCAAGGAGGATACATAATCATCAAAGTTAGTAGGCTTTTAAAGCTAGATGACCTCCTTAGTTGATTATTAGGTTTTATAAAGAGTTTCAGTTTTATGGATTAACTCTTGCCTAAATTGCTATCACTTTCATAAATCTAAGCGTGTAAGAGTTGGTATAGTATGGTGTGCGAGAGGTGTAATCGGAGTAAAATTTAATAGGTCTCTTCCCCCCGCCTCTTGCACTTCTGGCAAGTCCTGATAAGGACTTTTACTACTCCCACTGACTTAGACATCTTTAACAATTTAGTATGCTTATGGTCAACATTAGAAGACAAATAAATTCTAATAGAGAAACAAATTAATGAAGTTACTCCTTGTAGTTTCTCTGTTTGAGGATTACAATTATGGCAAGAAATCTGAGTGTGCCCACGTCTAAGCAACAATGAAACTTTTGTTAAAGTAGTAGTATATTCTTAAAGAGAAAAGTTGTGAAGGAGCAGTGTCTTGTACAAGAGGTACAAATTGATGTAACAACAAGCTTTCACTCCCCTACCTCTTGCAACTCTCGCAAGTTAAGATAAAGACACTTAATGCTCCCACTAACCTTTTAGATCTCTAGGAATGCTACAAGATAAGTTTCAGTGATGTACGTGTTGTGGGAACCTTTCATATATGTTAGACTTGACTTCCTTAATGTCCAGATGTTATAAAATATTTGAGGACATATTTAGAAGGAATCATAGTATACATGAATGAATTTCTTTAATACCTTTATTCATATAAGACATATTAAATACAATTAAATATTATGATAAATGAATTATGTCTGAATATTTCATTTTGGGATAAGCTCCAATGAAATATAACTTCTGATTGAACTTGACTTATTCTCTTAGCCATTTAATTATTAAGGCTGATAGGCTACAGGTCCTATTCTTCTAATAATCTCAAAAGGTCCAACATACCTGGGACTTAGCTTTCCCCTTTTGATGAATCTTACCACTCCTTTCCAAGGAGAGACTTTCAATAACACCTTATCTCCTACTTGAAATTCCAATGGTTTTTGTTGGTTATCAGCATAACTCTTTTGTCGATCACGTGCTGTTTTCAGTCGTTCCTTGACTTGAATGATCTTGTCTGTTGTTTCTTGTACTATCTCAGGTCCAGATAGTTGCTTTTCTCCAATTTCTGCCCAACAGACTGGCGTTCGGCACTTTCGTCCATAAGTGCTTCGAAAGGTGCAACATTGATACTTGTATGATAACTGTTATTATAATAAAATTCTATCAATGGTAAATGATCGTCCCAATTACCTCTGAAATCAATTACATAAGCTCTAAGCATGTCCTCCATTGTCTGAATTGTCCTTTCGCTTTGTCCGTCCGTTTGAGGATGATAAGCGGTGCTTAGATTCAACTTAGTTCCCATTGCTTTTTGGAAACTTGTCCAAAAATGAGAGGTAAAATGACTATCTCTGTCAGAAACAATTGATAAAGGAATTCTATGTAATGAAACTATTTCATTTACATATAATTTAGCTAACTGTTCCATACTGAAAGTTTCCTTCATGGGTAGGAAATGAGCTGACTTGGTTAGCCTGTCTACAATCACCCAGATTGTATCATTACCTTTTCTTGTTTTGGGTAATTTGGTAACAAAATCCATTGTTATCAATTCCCATTTCCATACAGGCATTTCTAACTGTTGCAGTAAACCTGAGGGTTTCTGATGTTCAGTTTTGACTTGTGAACAAGTTAAACACTTTGCAACATATGCTGCTACATCCTTTTTCATTCCTATCCACCAAAAATTCTTTCTTAAGTCCTGATACATCTTATCACTTCCAGGATGCATCGTATATTTAGACTTATGGGCTTCTTCTAATATACGGTGGCGTAGGTTTCCTAATTTAGGTATCCACATTCTTTTCTTATGGAATCTCCAAATTCCATCTGTTCCTTGTTCTAATTCCTTAATCATTCCTTTTAACTTCTCAGTATCATCCTTGATTACTGAGTCTTGTGCCTTTCTAATTTGTTCATTTAAATTTACTTGCAGATTTAACTTAAGAGAACGTACTCTTTTTGGCTTTTCATGATACTTTCGGCTTAAAGCATCAGCTACTACGTTTGCTTTTCCTGCATGATACTGGATATTACAATCAAAATCACTAAGTATCTCCATCCAGCGTCTTTCTCTCATATTCAATTCCTTTTGCCCAAAAACATACCTTAAACACTTATGGTCGGTGAAAATGGTAAACTTACTACCATATAGGTAATGTCTCCAAATTTTAAGGGCAAAAATTATAGCTCCTAATTCTAGATCATGGGTTGAATAATTCTCTTCATGATTCTTAAGTTGTCTAGATGCGTAAGCTATAACCTTTTGACGTTGCATTAACACACATCCATAACCTAACTTAGAAGCATCACAATAGATTACAAAATCTTCAGTTCCTTCTAGCAACGCTAGTATGGGTGCGTGGGTTAGTCATTGCTTAAGCATTCTAAAGGCTTCTTCTTGTTTTGGTCCCCATTCAAACTTAACAGATTTACAGGTTAACTTAGTTAAGGGAATGGCTATTCTAGAAAAATCTCGAATAAATCTTCTATAATAACTGGCCAATCGTAAGAAACTTCTAACCTCGGTTGGTGACTCAGGGGTTTTCCATTTGGTAATTGCCTCGATCTTGGTGGGATCTACATGAATTCCTTCATGATTAACTAGATGTCCAAGAAACTGTACCTGTTCTAACCAAAACTCACACTTCGAAAATTTAGCATAAAGCTTTTCTTTTCTTAATAAACTTAGAAGTGCGTGCAGATGCTCTGCATGTTCCTCTTTGCTTTTAGAATAAATAAGAATATCATCTATAAAGACAATTATGAATTTATCCAAATATGGCTTACATATTCGGTTCATCATGTCCATAAATGCAGCTGGGGCGTTGGTTAAACCAAATGGCATGACAGTAAATTCATAATGGCCA
Source organism: Helianthus tuberosus (assembly GCA_030545235.1). NCBI lineage: Eukaryota > Viridiplantae > Streptophyta > Magnoliopsida > Asterales > Asteraceae > Helianthus > Helianthus tuberosus. The sequence continues at coordinate 45,339,447 of CM060414.1, read as the reverse complement.
TACCTTGTTCTGAAAGTGGTCTTAGGAATGTCCTCTTCCTATACCTCTAATTGATGATATCCTGACCTTAAATCGATTTTAGAGAAAAATCGTGCTCCTTGCAACTGGTTAAACAGATCATCGATTCTTGGTAATGGATACCGATTCTTAATCGTGACCTTGTTCAATTCACGGTAGTCAATGCACATACGCATTGATCCGTCCTTCTTTTTAACGAATAAAATCGGTGCTCCCCATGGCGATGAGCATGACTGAATGAATCCTTTCTCCAACAATTCGTCTAACTGTTTCTTTAGTTTCTGCATTTCTGTGGGTGCCAAACGGTAAGGTGCTTTGGCAATTGGTGCTGTCCCTGGTATCAAATGGATTCTGAATTCAACTTCCCTGTCTGGAGGTTGCCCTGGTAGCTCTTCTGGAAATACATCTGAAAACTGGGATACTACTGGAATATCCTTTAATTCTTTTTCCTTAGTGTTAGTGATTATAGAAATCAAATACACTAATGACCCTTTTCTTATATAACTTGCTGTTTTCATCACAGAGATGAATTTTTGTGGATCTAGAGGTTTTATTTCCTTTAATTGTGATCTTTTCACCCCTTGGTGAATTTACTTGGATTGACTTTTGATCACATAAAATACTGGCTTTATTGGCTATTAACCAATCCATTCCTAACACAACATCAAATCCTGCCAGATTCATGGGGTAAAGGTTTGCAATAAATTTCTGATTTAAAATTTCTATTCTTGCCCCCTGCAAGATTTCAGAAATCTTAATGGTTTCCCCATTTGCTGTCTCTACTAGACATTCTTGTGGGAGTTTAGTTAATGATTGATTAAGAAGTTTGCAAAATGAAGTACTAATAAAACTTTGGTTCACACCAGAGTCAAATAATACTTTAGCAAAAACATCATTAACTAAAAACGTACAGGCGATCATATCCGGGATCATCTTTGCTTCTTCTGCATTAAGAACAAATGCTCTAGTATTTTTAGTATTCTTGGTGTTTGTGGCTGGAGCTAGTTTTGGACAGTTAGGCTTGATATGACCTTGTTCTCCACAGTTGTAGCATATCCTGTTGTTAGGCTTCTTCCTGCAATCTTCCTCCTTTTGTCCAGACATTTTGCAGAAGTTACAGTATATGGAGCATCTTCCGGAATGCTTCCTTTTGCAATACCTGCAATAGGGTGTTGAGGTAGAGCCTACATTTTTCCCACGGTTAGAATTTCCAGAACGGAATTCTTGGGTAAGCTTTTGGGTTAGGTTCCTCCTTCAATTCTCTTCTCGTGTACGGACTAATTCATCTGTCAAGGTGTTGGCTAGTTCTACAGCTTCTTCTATGGTTTGGGGTCTAGCTGCCTTGACTACATGCCTTATCTCCCCCATTAATCCCCAGATGTAACAGGAGATTAATACTGGTTCAGGTGTGTTAGTGCATGCATCTGTCAACTTCGTCTTGTATCGAGTCTAGGACTAGATATGTTAGATCAGGGCATGTTGTACGAGAAAATAGGAGATCTAAGATTGTATTTGATGTAATTTTGGCTTGAGAGGGGTGATTTAGCTTGAAATGACTTGTGTCAATTTCAAGCGAAATCATCATAAGTGTTTTCGCTTGAAATACACATGGTCATCTTCCATCGAAATCCCAAGTCTTATATATAGCAGGTTCAAGCGAACCAGTTGGAACAGTTTCCTGAAATTCATACCGAGGTGCTGTCGGTTTGAATTCTGAATGTAATCATTGTTAAATCAATCAGAAAAGTGTTTAAAGTGAATTGCAAGCTGTGTCTAAGTCTGTTTCTTATTTTCCGCATCTGAAACAGATCAAAACTCCTCTGAACGACTCGTTCGGGTCAACAACACGATCCCACAAGTGGTATCAGAGCTCAGGAGGAGGAGTTCTTCAGTTTTCAGCTTGATTTCATCTCGATTTCTTACATCTACACCTTCTTTTATCAATTGGACAACTTTTCACGGATAAAATGGCCTGAATTTCACATATCACAAGCGAAACAGTGTTTTAACAAATCCTTGAGAATATCAGCTTAAAATTCGGACTAAATCTGATAAAAATGGACTAGAAACCAGGTTTCGCTTGAAAGAATCACCAGATTTCGCTTGAAAGAATCACCAGATTTCGCTTGAAAGAATCACCAGATTTCGCTTGAAAGAATCACCAGATTTCGCTTGAAAGAATCACCAGATTTCGCTTGAAAGAATCACCAGATTTCACTTGAATTGATATTCAGTTTAAAATCTTCGCTTGAAAGATCAAACCTGATTTCGCTTCAATCAGATATTTCGCTTGAAAGATATATTTCGCTTGAAATTGTTTGAGTTTTGATTTCACTTGAAGTGTTGTGCAGGTATTTCGTTTGAAAAGTGCTGTTTTTGAAAAACGTGTTACCGAATCATGAGTGAAGAGTTCTACAACGCGTTTGCAACATCCCCGACTACTCCAGCTTCCATTGCTCAGAACATGAATTTGGAAAACGAAACCGGAACTACACAAAAACCCCCAAAGCTAATGAGCATAGAGGAGTATTATGGATGGAAAGATCGGTTTGAGAACTGGGTTTAAGCCAATCACTTGAGATCTTGGGAGTATATTTTGAAGAAATATGTATTACCACGTACTGATCTGCAAGTTGAGAAAGAAATCTCTGAATTCAATGACAAAGAACGAGACATGTACAGAGCTGAAAAGATGATGATTAGTCTACTTCAGCAAGCTATTAAAGAAGACATCTTTGTGTTGTTGCAACATGACAAAACTTCAAAATCAATCTGGGATGCACTTAAGATCAAGTTTGAAGGAAGTGATAAGATGATCAAAAGTAAAAAAGTCATATCTTGAGAAAGAATTCTATTTATTCACAAGTTTGCCTGAAGAAGATACAATGAAATTGATCGAAAGATATTGCCACTTAGTGCGTTCTATGTCGTTGTTAAGTATAACCAAAGAACGAGAGGAATGGGTTGACAAATTAGCTGACGCTTTACCTCAGAAAGAGTGGGGTACATTTTTGATGATCTTTAAGAACACCGGAGTTTATGATGGTTTGACGATTTCTCAGTTCACTGAAAAGATTGAGGGTCAAGATCTTGAACAACAAAAGATTGCGAGGATGACTAATCCAAGTGGTCAACAAGATGTGAAAATCTATTACAAAGGCAGTGTTCAAGAGGTAGAAAGAAACCCGAAGATCCAAACTGCTTTTAGTGTTGGAGATTCATCTGAAAAAGTTGATCAAAATTCAAACAAAAGCAGTGGATTTTCTTCATATCGAAGTGTTAATCCAAAAGATACAACATCAATCTTTCATTCTCAAAGCACAAAAAATGGAAATGGTTATGTGATACAATGCAACATTGCTTTGAATCTTCCTGATGGTCAAAGTTTCTCTGAAGAAGTTGGGAAAGATCACATGGCATTACTTGGTTCTGTACTATTATCCTATGAAAGTTTGGTTACAGGACGGATCGGGAATCCTATGCTAACAAAGGAAGATTACGATCAGATAGACACTGAAGAAATGGAGCTAATGGACATCAAATGGTGTCTAGCTAGTGTCCTAAGAAGAGCAGAGAAGTTCAAATTGATTACTCGGAGAATTGATTTTCTTGATGCACATGTTTCTACTTTGGGTTTTGATAAATCTAAAGTTACCTGTTTTCGTTGTAGGGAGAAAGGTCATTTCAAGAGAGAATGCAAGAATAGGGAAGCAAGTGAAGCAAAGAATCCATTCGGAAAAGATGATTACTACTGGAAAGCCATATATCAACAAGTTGGTTAACAACAACAACAAGAACCACAAATGGCTCATGGTAGAAAAGTGATAGAGGATTCAAAGAGAGCATGTTTGGTGAATCAAGAAGATTTTAGCTGGAACAAATACATTTCATCCGATAGCAAAGCATGCTTAATCAATCAAAATGATGAAAGGTTACCAGAAGGTTTTAGTTGGGATATGTTTGTAGATGAGAATGGGAATTTTAAAGTATTCATTGCAAAGATAGTTCAAGAACCAGATATGTTTACCGAGTGGATGAAATCTATTGGTGTTAGTGTGAAGAATGAAGAAGAAAAGTCTGTTTCATCAGATGAAAGCTCACAAAGTTCAGATGAAAGTTTAGAAAGAGAAACTGTTTTTGATCAAACACCATCTGATTCTAGTTATTCAGATGATAGTTCTGATAAATCAATTGAGTTTGATCAATCACCAACTGATGACAGTGGTGATGATGAAGAAGAAAAACATATTAATGTTGCAAAAACTCATTTATCTCCTGAAAGCTTTCATTTTTATTTTGCAGATCGCTTGGAGAAGTTAAAGGAAAGAAGAGCTGCAAAAGAAATATGAAAGTGGTGTTCAAGAATATGAGATTGTACAAAATGATGAAGCTAAAAGTGTTGCTGAAAAGGTTGTTGAATCTGAGAAAATCAGTGAAGTAGAAAAGATTGTGGAAGTCATCAAGCCTTGCTCAAAGTGTTTAGAACCATGCAAGGAATGTGCAGCAAAAGATGAGAAACTAGCTGTTAGTGCATACATCTGTCGTCTTCGTCTTATGTCGAGTCTCGGGTTTGTTACACTGCTGAACAAGAGTGATGTCATCATATATGATGATGATATCATATATGTGACATCATCATATGCATCATCACATAAAGACAAAACAAAATTCTAGATGTAACCATTTGAAAGTCAAACTTGTAATCGTTTGAGGCATGACCGTTTGAAGGCATGGCCGTTTGAGGGGGTCACCGTTTGAAGGAGCTGTCCGTTTGAAGGGTGTCTTGCCACCTTCAAACGGTCAGGGTCTCTCCTATAAATACCCTTCAAACATTCATCATTTGTAACTTTTTGATTTCCGACAGCGAAGCCCTGTCGAAGTGTCTCTGTGCTGTAAATCTGTTCAAGATCAATAAACAAGACATTTATTAGCGAATACAAGCTAAACGAAGACCGAATCAATGAATTCCGCCTCTGATTCGGTCTGAGCACTCTTCTGATCGACTCATTAGGTCGTTTCACGATCCTACAAGTGGTATCAGAGCTCAGGAGGAAGAGTTCTTACCGTTTAGCTCGTTTTCGCTAGCAAATTCTGATTTTCTACACCTTCTTTCACAAAATTAATACTTTTCACGGTTAAAATCGGCTAAAACTTTCACAATGTGTGCGTAATTGTGTTTTAACAAACCCTTGAGAATATCAGATCAAAACTCGAAGTACAACTGGTAAAAATAGCTTGAAAATTGGTGACCGTTTGAACGAGGCTTGTCTATCCGTTTGAAAACTGACCTGTCCGTTTGAAAAATGACCTGACCGTTTGAAAGTTGCCATCGTGACCGTTTGAAACTGTCCATCCCGTTTGAAGCTAGCTATCCAGTTTGAAAGTGGTTCAGTATTTCACGTGATAGTGCATTGTGTTGTGTGAAACATTGAATGAAGTTGTCAGGTAGTTTGAAATTGGGACTATAAATCACGTGAACTAGTGTCGGCCCATTTACTTTAGATAAACTTTAAAACATTTTGTCGGCCAAGTTCAAAAAGGGAATCAGATTAGAACAAATATGTCAACCATTACTAATTACATGTGAAAGTTGTCGGTTATTATTTCAATTCATGTGCTTTAACTGACCATTATAAGCATCGGTCCAATCAGTGGATTAGGTGTTCAGATCCATTTATCATTACATGTGATTTCGTATTAAAAGTCTAAGTCTATTGGGTTTACAAATAGTGTGGCCCAAGATTCTGCCCAATCAGATTGTTTGAACAAATTGTTTTGAAATATGGCGAAAATGTTTGACGAAGAAGAAAATGATAATCTTGAAAGTTTAAATAGTTGGTATATGAGAACTGTGGATAGAAATTATAGAAATGTGAGTACGGACATTTGGGTTAAAAGTTTTGAACATTTCATGTGTCAAAAGGATGAAACGTTGGACGAGTTGGAAATACGGTTTAAAATTTTAATAGACAATTTGAGGAAAAAAGATATTAGAATATCAAGTGATGAACAGATATCTAAATTGGCAAATGCATTACCTGCTAAATGGGATGAATTCTTGGTTGAGCTAAAAAGGAAAGATTTTTTTCAAGAACTTTATCCAAAACAGTTCTTTAATGAGGTTAATGCAGAGTTTCGAAAGGAATATAAGAAAAAGAAGGAATTTTTGAACGAAATGGAAAAGAATTTACAAAAATTGGAATTGGATGTAATTACTTAAATTGATAAAAGAATTCGTGTGTGTCTTGCAACAAAGAGTATTCTGAAATATGATATTAAAAGGAAATGTTATATTGATGAAAGTATGAATCCTTTTGATTCCGTTAAACTCTTTTGTGCAGGAACATACAAGATGGAAACAAAGGATTCTGGTTCTGAATTAGTGTGCTCTAAATATGATAAACTTGAGGCTGACAATGGCAAACTCTTGAAGAATGCGGAAAGTTTGACATTGGAAATCAAGAAGTTGAAAGAAGAGAAACAATCTGATGTTCAACAGATTCTTATGTTGCAAGAAAATTATGGGAAGCTGAAATCTGAAAATGTTAAACTGTTAAGTGATTTGAACAGTTTGACATTAGAAAACAAAATTTTGAAAGAAAACGAAAAAGATTTTGAAAATGAAAAATTAAAAATTGAAAAAGATTTTCAAAGTCAAATGAAGAGTGTAGAAGATGAGAAATCTGTTATCTTTAAAAATAATCTTGAAAAACAAATTGAAATAAATTCTCATCTTCAGAAAATCATTCGGCTTGAAAAAGAAGCTGAAAGTGCTCGGAATAAAATCAACGAGCTTGAAAAGAAATTGAAAGGTTTTGAGAAATCAGATTATGCATGTCCAAAACCGATCAATTCTGTTCCAATAAGTGACGATGTCACAAACTATGACAAAGTCACAGTTGAAGATTGCGATGAGAAATCTGATGAAGAAAATGAAAAAATGAAGAAAAAGAATTTATTTTTGAAGTTAAAAGAAAAGTTTCAAGAAACTGTTCCACAATCAACTGAAAAGGGAGCATGCTCTAAGCAAAAGCCTTTGAAGAAGAAAGTGGAACAAAAACAAAAAGAGAAAATTTTGAAAAATGTTCAAAAAGAAAATAAAAGTTCATCAGATCAATCATCCAATCGCAATCAAAAATTACAAAAAGTAAAAATTGAAAATTCAAAAATTGTTGGTAATGAGTGGTGCAGGTCGGACCACAGTGCTCAAAAGCCAAATCCATCAAACAAGAGAAGAAAGGATTATCACCAAGCCAAACAGTGCTTTGATCTGAATGTTTGGACTAAAAATGGTCATTGGTACGATAACAGAGTGTGTTACTGATGCGGCTATCAAGGACACATTGCTGTTAACTGCCAGAGTTAGAGGTTTGAGTCAAGGAGATGCTTTAACTGCAACATCATTGGCCATATTGCTAGAGATTGCTCAATGAGATCAATGAGAAGATCAAGGGCTGAATCTCAGAAGCAGGTGAAGAAACCAGTCAATGTCAAGCCCAAAGAACAGAAGGTTCAAGAACCTAAAGTTCAAGAAAAGAAAGTGAAACTTTCTCAGGGACAAAAAGACAGACCGAGGAAGAAGAGGAAGAAGGCCAGAGAGTATCTGGAGAAGATTTTGTCCTCGGATACAACTGGTAAAACAGATAAAAGTTCTGATAAATCGTCTTGCTCTCCAAAGAATGACAAGTCAAGCAAAATGCATTCATCAGATACAAATCTAAGGACGAAAGAGGAAAAGAAGAAAAAGAAAGTTGATGGTGATGAATTTTTTTCTTCGGAAACAAAGGAGCCACATGTCGGTGATGAATCGGGCTCATTAAAGTCAGACAAGCCACATTCAGACAATGATTCTGGTTCGTTAAAACCAGAGGAGCCATTTGTTGAGGTAAAAGTTGAGAATTCTGGTCTAACAATGGATGATGCAAATTTTCCACCATTGTTGAACAAGAATTCAAAATCACCCAAGGACCGTCAGGCTTGGGTGAATCTGTTTAAATGAAAAACCTGACTTGCCGGAGTTCCCAGGTTGGTAAGAGTGGAGCAGGTATCGGCACATTTCTTGAGAAATTCACGAAAGTGATATTTCGTCTTACAAGTGGTAAATCAGGGACATTAAGTTGTACTTGATTTTCTACAAGTGATGTTTGTGAATTGATCTTAAAAATGTTAGTGTTTACAAGTGGTTAAAGAAAACAAGGTGATGAAAGTTCCCCGAATTTGTGAAAAGACACACAAAACTTATTTTCCGGAAAAACCATTTTGATTAAAACAAACTTAAGTGTTTTGAAATCACTATGGGAAAATATGTTTTGTTGTCAGGGGGAGTTCTGATTGTTCATGCCAAGTGAATGGAGAATTGAAGTGATTCTCATCATGTTGTCAGTTTATTTTGTACAGTTGTTTTTCAAATTTTCCCAGAAAATCAAAATTGAAACATATTTTGATTTTAGGGGGAGTAAAAATTTTAAAAAAATTAGAAAATTTGAAAATGTTAAAAACATTGAAAAATGCAAAAATGAGTTTTGTTGTCAAAAAGAGGAAATGATAGTAGATCAGTTGGACTGTCACAGCATGCTAAAGAAATGGAGAGATAAAATGTGATAAGCGGTCTCACTAAAGATGTGACGATAGGCTCAGCTAGACTAGTAGATTTGCGATAACGATACAAACCTAAAATGAAAAAGCCTAGTTCTAGTGGGAAACATGATTGAAAGCATAGTACTTAGTTTTGTCCTTGTTGATTGTCTGCCTACTCGGTAATCGCTGATTGTCGAAAGACATAAAAGTGGTTAAGTTTGTGAACTTTCACAACTTTTCTGAAAAGTCACTGTGATTGTGCATTTCATTTTGCAAAGATTTAAACTTGTTTTATTTCTTTATTTTGTTTAAGCATCGGACATCCTCTGCGTATACGTGAGTATCGACCTGGATGTTGTTGCCTAAACGTTTTGCTTTATTTTCTTTGGTGTTTCGTTTAAACTTTGGACCTCCTCTGCGTATACGGAAGTATCGACCTGGTGGTTAAAGCCTAAACAACTTCAACTTGTTTTATTTTTTTATTTTGTTTAAACATTGGACTTTCTCTGCGTATACGGAAGTATCGACCTGATTGTTAATGTTTAAACGTTCTGCTTTATTTTCACAGAAATCACAGTTGATAAAAGTTTAAAGGCATTACTTGAGTCAGTGTATTACATGATGAGGGGATATGCTGAGATCGTGGGGTCCATAAGAATTTAGTGCTATCTAAATATACCTTAACATATCGGTAAGCATTTCAAAAGTTTTTAGATTGAGTTTAAGTGGACAACAACATTGTCAATCTATGTGAATCGTTTAAAACTGAAAATGTTTAAAGCTTAACGGTGCTAGTGATTGGTCACAAAACTGATATGATCCTCTTGCACAAACTCACAAAAATATTGCCTGTATATATTTCGTTACTGCATTTCATTTATGTTATAAAAATTCAAAAAGATTTTAGTGTGTTTTAGCATAAATTTTGAAAAATACAAAAAGATTTTCGACAAATGATGTTGGAAAGCTGATATTCAAAATTTCAAGTGCTGAACATGATGAACTGGTTTGGGAGTGTGCGTTTAAAAGAAGAAACTGATTTTGAGAAAGAAAAAATTTGATTAGTTTATCGAGATCATTAATTTGAACTTGATGTAACTATTACTAGTAAGTTTTTCTTATTGATTTATGTAAAAACTTATGTGTTGTGAGAAGATTATGCAGGAGATGAGCTTGATCAGAGATAAAACCAGGGATTGATCTCTAGGTGATAGCTAATTCCAGACGGCGATCCCATCATGATGAAAGGGGGAGTCTGACGAGGTTAGAGCCAAAGAGAATTTCCTGGTATATGCTAAGAAAGAAAAGAGACTGATAAAGACTGAAGATGCGAAGACTCGACACTTAAGACTCGTCAACATCTGAGGGGGAGTCTGTTAGTGCATACATCTGTCGTCTTCGTCTTATGTGATGTCATCGTATATGATGATGATATCATATATGTGACATCATCATATGCATCATCACATAAAGACAAAACAAAATTCTAGATGTAACCATTTGAAAGAAAAACTTGTAATCGTTTGAGGCATGACCGTTTGAAGGCATGACCGTTTGAGGGGGTCACCGTTTGTAGGAGCTATCCGTTTGAAGGGTGTCTTGCCACCTTCAAACAGTCAGGGTCTCTCCTATAAATACCCTTCAAACATTCATCATTTGTAACTTTTTGATTTCCGACAGCGAAGCCCTGTCGAAGTGTCTCTGTGCTGTAAATCTGTTCAAGATCAATAAACAAGACATTTATTAGTGAATACAAGCTAAACGAAGACCGAATCAATGAATTCTGCCTCTGATTCGGTCTGAGCACTCTTCTGATCGACTCATTAGGTTGTTTCACGATCCTACACTAGCTGAGTTTGAGAAGATGAAAGAACAATTATTGTTCAATCTCAACTATGTAAAGGAATCTTATGATGTTTTGAACAGAACAGTAACTGGTCTTCAAAAGACAAATTCTGAAAGAGAAAATGCTTTGACGATGATGAATGCAACGATGATGATGAAGCAGAAAGCTATTAACTTCTAAATCGAAGAAAGTGCAAAGTGGAAGCAAGAGTTGGAGACCGAAAAAATTGAGAATGAGAGGATCAGACGATTATTACAAGGTTATTCTAGCTCTGGTTATCTTATTGATCGAATTTATCCAACTGTTGCAGGTATCGAAGCTTTTCAAGATGACAAGCCAAAGAAAAAGGATACTGGTAAGTAACCGAGTGTTAGCTATAACAAGTGTCCACCTCCAATATGGGAAGGTTATTCTCCCAGAAAACCAAATGAGGAGCAAGTCGAAAAAGCAGTCAATATAAAGTTAAAAACCGATACAACTGATGATTTACCAGAAAACATTGGCGTCACTTTCACATCATCTGACACTGATCATGAGTCTGAGTTAATAAAAAAAGTGGTCGATCAAATGTTGGATACTGATGAGCAGTCTGAGTCAAAGTCTGAGTCTGGAGGATCAAGTTCATCAGTTAACAGTCCAAAATCATCGGTTAAACGGGTTTACAGTAAAGAATTTTTGTTATCAAAATCAAATTTGGATGATGAAACATTTGAAGTTGCATACACTTTAAATGATTCTGACAAATTATATTCTGACAAAGAGTTTCCAATAAGAAGTGTTCGATTTGACATGATCAAAAAGGTTTTTAAAATGACAGAAATTAAAATTTCTGAAATAAAAGATTTAAATCTTACTAAAAAACCTAAAAAATACACTTCAAGAGTTCAACAGCGTTTAAACAAGAAAAAGGGTTACAATTCTGGTTCTGGTTTTCAAAAGAAACCAAACCATAATGGTAATTTTAAAAAGAAAGGTTTAGGTTTTATTCCATCTGAAAATTATAAAAATGAGAAAAATTCTAAAACAAATACAGAATTTGTTTCAGGAGGAAGTGCTGAAGAAGAACAGAAGAAACCTTTCTGGAGACAATCAAACCAGGAGTTTCTTGCTGAAAAAAAGAGAACAGGAACTGAAGTTTTTCACAGAAAGGATACTCGAACCTGTTTCCAGTGCAACGAGACTGGTCACATTGCTTGGAATTGTCCGATGAATACTAAGACAAAACAGGGAGTATCTGAAAAACTTAAAGAAAAAGTTGTTGATATTGAATCACCAACTGAGAAATTTAAACTTTTTGAAAATTCAACTTATGAAGTTGGTGAGTGTTCAAAGAAAAACTTTTACAAAAAGAGAGCAAAAGATAACCAAATGTGGGTTGTTAAGAAGGTTGACGGCGATGAATCTGATTCCACAAAATCAGTGGAGCCACAAGTTGAGATTGAAGAAGTAAAATCAGTGACTTCAATGGATGATGTTAAAATTGCATCATTGAAGAATGAAAGTGTTAAACAAAAGGTTGGTAATGTGGAGATCTCGAATAAATTTTATTCTGAGAAGAATGAATTTGATGTTGAGAAAACTTTTAATGGAAATGTGAAGAAATTTTTTGGGAAGATGATTGATGGAAAAGTAAAAGGGGTTAAAGATTTTTATGCAACAAAGAAATCAACTTATAATCCTACTGAACAAGAGTTAAAAACACCCAAGGTTGGTCAGACTTGGGTGGAAATTCTTTTCCCTTGAAAAATCTGACTTGCCGGAGATCCCAAGTTTGTAATCGAGGATCAGGAATCGGCATCATTCTTGTTAAAATAGAGTTTGTGAAAGATTTTAAAAATTGTTTAAATTTTACAGGATGATAACTTGCCGGAACTTCCAGGTTGGTAAGTGTTAAGCAGGAATCAACATTTTTATTGGTAAAATGATTTTGTGTAGATGTGGTATTCCTACAAGTGATTGATGGAAGTTTTTTTTCTTACAAGTGGTTAATCAAGTTCATTAGGTTGAACTTGATTGGATCATACTTACAAGTGGTATTTGTAGGACAATGTGATGAACCAAACCCCGAACTTTACAAGTGGTAAAATAAACAAAACTTATTTTCTGGAAAAATCATTTTGGTTAAAATAAACTTAAGTGTTTTGAAATCATAATGAAAAAATAGTTTTGTGAAAGGGGGAGTTCTGATTGTTTATGCCAATTGGATGGCGAATTGAAGCGATTCAATATCGGTTGTCAATTTACTTGTACAATTTGTTTTCAAATTTTTCTAAAATGTGTTTACATTTTAGGGGGAGTAAGAATTTTCTGAAAATCCAAAAACATTTGAAAATTTAAAAAAAAAATCCAAAAACATGATAAAATCAAAAATGAGTTTTGTTGTGAAAAAGAGGAAATGATAGTACATCAGTGGACTATCACAACATGCTAAAGAATTGGAAAATTAAAATGTGATAAACGATCTCACTGATGATGTGCCAGTAGGTTTTTGCACATTTAGTAGATTGTGACGAGATATAAACCTAAAATTCAAACTTGCTTATATCGTGGGGAAACATCTCTCGGATATATGGGTAACCCCCGAAATCTTGTTTGAAAGGTCCCTCTTTATGAGATACTAGGTCTTTATACTCAGTGATATCTGGGGTATTATCCCGGGACTTCTGATAATGCGGAAGCAATGGCCTAGTTCCCGGAGAATACTTTATTGTTTGCTTGAAATATAGCGCCGCCCTCAGCATAAAATGATGAGACAATAAAATTGCAAATCAATGCTGTTGTAAAAAAGATCTTCTAAAGGGGACTCACCTAAAGTCGAGTCGTCATCTCTCTGCTGAACGGAAGTTCTGACCTGAGCTCTCACGGTTTCGCATCTAACCCTTTACAGATATCATCTGTGGTATACTCACCTGTAAGCCTGAATATTGGGATCTAGATACGGGAGTATATTCTGAGATGGGACACGCGATTAAGTTTAAGTATCTAAGATACTAATATCATATCTCGAAACAGTTGAACTTTGTGTGAAAATTTAAGTGGACCAATATACTGACAATCTAAGTGAATTGTTTAGAACTTAAAATGAAATGAAGCTTAACGGCGTTGGTGATTTGTCTTAAAAACTGATATGATCCTCTTACACAAACTCACAAAAAAAATATTGTATGTAAATATTTCTTTATTGCAGTTCATATAAAAATTCAAAAAGATTTTAGTGTGTTTTAGCATAATTTTTTAAAAAAAATCAAAAAGATTTTCGACAACTGGTGTTGGAGAGCTGATTTTCAAAATTCCAAGTGCTAGATATGATGACATTTTTTGTGAAGGGGAGTCTGTGTTTGAATACAAATGTGTTTTGATCAAATCTATAAGTGAGTTCATCAAGATTATGGTTATATTTGAGGGGGAGTTTGAATAACTAAAGTTGAAATGTTTAATTGTGTGAAATTTATTTTAAGGTAGAGATTGTGCAGGGTTGAGTAAGAGCTGGATGTAAGCCAGGTTAATCAATCATGAGAAGCTTGTGTTTAAAGAGCCAGGTTCCAATACCTGAGGACTTTGGGGACAAATTATGAGCCATGCAACGATCCTGAACATGAGAGAAACATTGTTTATGATCTTGAAGCTGATGATGCTGATGAACTTAAGGAATGCCAGCACATCGTAAGGAAGTGTTTGAAGACTTTTAAGAGAAGAATAGAAAGAGCTTTGCCCAAAGACTGATCAAGATTGAAGACGTAAAGACTCGACACGAAAGACTCGTCAACATCTGAGGGGCAGTCTGTTAGTGCATGCATCTGTCAACTTCGTCTTGTATCGAGTCTAGGACTAGATATGTTAGATCAGGGCATGTTGTACGAGAAAATAGGAGATCTAAGATTGTATTTGATGTAATTTTGGCTTGAGAGGGGTGATTTAGCTTGAAATGACTTGTGTCAATTTCAAGCGAAATCATCATAAGTGTTTTCGCTTGAAATACACATGGTCATCTTCAAGCGAAATCGCAAGTCTTATATATAGCAGGTTTAAGCGAATCAGTTGGAACAGTTTCCTGAAATTCATACCGAGGTGCTGCCGGTTTGAATTCTGAATGTAATCATTGTTAAATCAATCAGAAAAGTGTTTAAAGTGAATTGCAAGCTGTGTCTAAGTCTGTTTCTTATTTTCCGCATCTGAAACAGATCAAAACTCCTCTGAACGACTCGTTCGGGTCAACAACACGATCCCACAAGGTGATGCAAGGGTTGGTACTATTCGGGCATATTCAAAGAATAATGTAGTATAACCCTTACTATCTACCCCAATCATCCTAGGATTTAGGGATTTGTTTGCTATCTATTCCTTTTCATTAGGAGGGCAGAATTTCCTTTCTACCATATTTTTAAATTCCTCTCATTCCATATTGTAAACCCTATCACTTCCCCTAGACTGGAGGATAGTGTTCCACCATTCTAGTGCTGAATTCTTAAACAAATTGGAAGCAAACATTATCTTATCCTCTTCCGCACATTTACTTATTCTTAAGACCGCCCCAGTCTTTTCTATCCAGCGTAGAGATGCAACGGCCCCTTCATTGCCCGAGAATTCCATTGGTTTACAAGACCAGAATTCTTTATAAGAACAACCATAAGGCACGGTTCTTCTTCTTTTGAGAATGGGCACTTGAAGTACGGGTCCATTATTTACGGTATTTTCAGGTTCAGAAGGTCGTTTGCTATCATGTTTACTTTTATTTTCTGTTTCCCTAACTGTTTTGATAATATATGGCATTGCATCTATTATACCTTGTGCCACTATATGTTGCATGGCACTGTTATCCACTTGGTTTCCATTATTGTTGTTGTTCGGGTTTTCATTATCCGGGTTATTGTTACTCTGGTTATCGTTATTCTGGTTTTCCTGGTTTACTTCGTCGTCCATCTGAATTTTAAACATTTACCAATTATTAATATCACAAAATAATTAATAATCTGTCACAACCCCAAAAAACCACATGCGGAAACCCCCGCGAGGCGTGTGACATACCAGAATCTAGCCATCAATCACATTGAACTCATAGGTACATTTAAATAAAACTTTCATTTATTAGCGTCAAGTATTACAAGTTACAAATAATTTACAGTATACATTGGAAGCATAATTCACTCGTTATGAGTTTAGAATCACATGTAAAAACTACTAGTCTTGTGTTGCGATTCCATGCTTTTCGACCCATGACCACTCCAGCATCCCAGACAGCAAGTTCCAGCTATAAGCACCTAAAGGCCTGCAAGACATGTAACAACGAGTCAACAACAAAGTTGAGCGAGTTCACAGTTGGTTGTTTAGTTTTAATGTTTGTTTCGAAAACCATAAGTTGTTTCGTAAACCACGAGTTAACCAGTATCTTTGTTTCCCAAACCATATCCATAATCAGTGGTGGCTTCCCCATGTTAACCACTAGACCGTTACCATATCGACAACTAACGAAAGTAAGTTGTGCCCTAAGTCAATGTCTATCATTATTGACAGAGTGCCCAGATCCATTAGTACACGCCCGTCCTACCGGCACGATATGAGGCTTGTCAACCCTAATAGCGCTATTAACTAATGACCCGCTCGCCATTGGCCCGACGATTAAGTCGATATAAAAATGAGGGACTTAATGATAGAGTTTTGTCTAGTAAGTTTAAGGTTGTCGTCCTACCCAAGGAGGACGAACGTACGTATTCTACCCAAGGAGAATACGTAGATTTAATATTGGCATCCTACCCACGGAGGATGGCGGTACATATCCTACCCAAGGAGAATATGTAGATTCCGTTTTAGTTCCTTAACCCATTCCCAAACCACCGGGAATTCCATGCCTTGTAGAGAGTGCGAACTCACCTTGGTTTGCTCGGTAAGATTAAAGTACGGGTTCAAGTTGCTCAAATCAATCCTAACATAGTCATCAATAGTAATCAGTTTCATTTGTACATATACTACATATTCCGCGTATGATTAATTCACGTATTCCTTAATCATGTACCACACAGTTTGATGTATAAGTGACTCACATATAGTCCAAGTCATAACAGTTAACGTGTCAACAACAACAAGTAGCCTCTTAGCCTGTGTTCTGCTTACACCTAAAATCCCAAAATGGTTACCACTGCTAATCATTTTCATATTCAACTTCAACACCTAACTCTACCCACACATTTACAGTTAAAACACAAGAAAGCATGTATTGGCATTCATCACCCTATGCATGGAACTTAGTAGTATACACATTGCATGGCAATCATTAATATATATAACCCAATAAACACGAGACCCTAACTAGTGTGCGACTTCCTATGGGCACCTACCCAAACCGGTGGGGTGCGGCCCAACTACTTAACTAGTCCGAGTATAGGGCCCGATACTTTGTCGAGATACTAAGTGGCGAAACAATAGGTTTCGTCGGCTTTATGTGTGTGACGAAACACTAAGTTTCGTCGGCTAGAAGGTGGCGAAACTCTATGTTTCGTCGGACTAGGATGTATGGCGAAACACTATGTTTAGTCATGGCTAATCATCACCATCAGATAGTCACAATCAATAATCATGATGAATTCTCACAATATCAATCAAAACAGTTATAACTTCGACTATTATAATTTAGATTATTCACATAATTCATCATTCAACCGGTTTATCAATAGCGGCCCAATAGAAGTTGACTTAGATCAGAGTTGTCGGCCATCATTCAATTGAGATATCATTCAACTGTTGTCCGATAACTACTTGATTCGGCCCATGTGTTGTTTTTGAAAGGTCCACTAGCAATGTAAATTAGTGGGTTTGAGTCAGAAGGTTATTCTTTGGTTCAATCAAAAGCAATTACTGATTTCACATGGCAAATTATGTTTAATCAAGAAGTGGTCAGATCCCTTTTTGTTTCATGTGACCCAAACCATTTAGTAGAGACCCACATCTCAAATCAATTAAATGCTAAGACTCTAATTCACACATCGATCACATATACTAGCATCAATAAATCAACATCATCAAATAATAACATGATCAATCAGATTGATTGATTCAACGACTGAATATGGAGGAAACACTAACCAGATTCAACTTAAAACAATGAGGACTTCGAGAGGGAATGAGGGCCTGTCGTCGACTTCCAAGAAGTGTGGGAGGGATTAGGGTTTGTTGTATAATTGCGTTATCATCATACGTAGCCTAAGTGTGTATAAATGCTAACCAAAAGCCGGCCCCCTTAATGCGAGACCCACTTGGGGTGTGAAACTCACTTGGGATCCTATAGGCCCAAACATAACTACTCATGGTTCCGGGTGTGTGTGAAAGCCCAAAATGTATACACTAGTACTCGGCCCAAGCCCAAACATATGATTTTCGTTTACGTTTAAGTGTAACAAGTAACAAGCGTCCAACGCAACGTGTGATAAAACGTCGCGTGAAAAGAAAAATACAAGATTAAAAGTTACGAGGTTAGACGACGCTAACCTTGAAAGTTCGGGTTGTCACATCATCCCCAACTTGAAAGAAATTTCATCCCGAAATTTAGCACGTAGGTACTGAGGAAGCTAGTTAGGTTGCGTGGTTTCCTGGGGTGTCATATCATTCCCCCGTTGTTTTGGAATTTCGTCCCGATATTCCGCAGTAGCCTCAGTAGGGGTTTCGTTTTCTCGAACAACTGGGGGTATTTGTGTTTCATTTGGTCTCCTCGTTCCCATGTAAACTCTAGGCCACGACGGGAGTTCCAACGAATTCGAACAATAGGTATTCTAGTGCGTTTGAGAATCTTGACCTCCCGGTCCAAGATTTCCACCGTCCTTTTTCTTTTGAACAATCGCAACCGATCATCGATGGTGAGCTCCTTGAAAGGAACTATGAGGGTCTCATCTGACAGACGCTTCTTCAGATTTGAATCATTGAATACGTTGTGAACTCCGCTGAGTTCTTCGGGTAGATTCAATATGTAGGCCACCTTGCCAATTCTCTCAGTGATTTCAAAAGGTCCAACATATCACGGGTTGAGTTTGCCTCATTTACCAAAACTAACTACACCTTCCCAAGGTGAGACTTTAAGTAGTACTCGATCCCCAACCTAGAACTCGAGTGGTTTCCTGCGCTTATCAGCGTAGCTTTTCTGACGGTCACGAGCTGCCGCTATTCGTGGTCGTATCTGAGCAATCTTCTCTGTTGTGTCTACTACGAGTTCTGGGCCAGTGATTTGGTTGTTTCCAACTTCTGCATAATGAAGAGGTGATCGGCACTTCCGTCCGTACAATGCCTCGAACGGAGCAGCCTGTATGCTGGTGTGGTAAATGTTGTTATACGGAAACCCCACTAAAGTTAGATGCCGCTCCCAGTCGTTAACAAGGTCGATTACACATGCTCGAAGCATGTCTTCAAGAGTTTGGATGGTGCGTTCAGTCTGCCCACCTGTCTGTGAATGATATGCCGTGCTCATGTCTAGACGTGAGCTAAAGGATTTGTGCATCACTTGCCACAAATCAGATGTAAATCGTGGATCGCAATCAGAGATAATGGAGGTTGACACCCCGTGCCTAATAACTACTTCTTCCAGGTAGATGACTGCAAGTGTAGAAAACTTATCCGTTTCCTTGACGGCTAGAAAGTCTGCTGGTTACGTGAGACAATCAATGATCATCCAGGTGATATTGTTTCCGTTCTGAGATTTGGGTAGGCCATTGATAAATTCCTTGGTTGTCTGTTCAAATCTCCCAACAGGTGTTCCTGATTAGTGATACAAACCAGGAGGCTTCTGAGGTTCCATTTTAACTTTCGTACAAGTCGAACGTCGTTCGCATGATTCGCTGCGTAGGCATTCAAGCCAGTTGCCAGTACAAGATCCTTAGATACTAAGATATTCCATCAAGATCCAGATGACTAGAATGTCGAAGCTGGTGTGCTTCCCTCAGCATAAGTTCCCTTAGATTGCTGCCTAGTGAGACCCGTATCTGTTTCCTGGAATAGCGAGTATCGTCCATCTCGGTGGAAGTTGTTCCTCCATGCCCCGCATGGACCCAACTTGAAAATTTTCTCCTTTCAGTGTTTCGGTTTGAACATGCGAGTCTAGTCAGATAGGGTAGGATTGCTGGTGGGCTACGAGGCTCATACGCGTCTAGGCTTCACAGTTGAATTCAGTCCAAGGTTTCATCCGGCGATATCACTACGTGTTTAATTCCTTCGAAACAGCGGTACACAGGAGGCCCTTGTGATCGGTCTAAGTAACACCTCTGGTACCGTCCAAGTAATGCCTCCAACTTAAATCCAAAACCATGGTTTCTATCACTGATTGTGGGTCGTGCAACTCTCTTTGTAATTCCAATACGTAAGCTATCACTTTGCTCGTGTTGGATCAGCGTGCAACTGGAACTCTGGTTCGAACCGTCATGGTATACCACTAGATCGCCCGTACCCTCGGGTAAGGACAGTACTCGGTGCATCGTAGGGTTGAGTTTCAAAAGCTGAAAAGACGTCCTCCTGTTTCGTCTTTCACGAACACAACACCTTACTGTGCTAAGGGGATTTAAGCTGTGTGACCTTCGAAAATTTTGTGGGTAAGCTGGGATAGTATCTAGTGAAACCAAGGAATTGTTGAATTCGCACGCAATGGCCCTTCCCATAGAAGCGCTAAGATAGGGTACATATGCCACCCTTGGTGTTCCTTTCTCCTGGTCATGATTCAGAACGTCATCGACAAATACGATCGATTCGTGTGATCCCTGAAGCTGCTGGTATGGTGATCAACTCAATAATCATGGTGTACAAAGTTGAATTGGCTGCATTACGTTCGACGTGCTGTTCTAAGAGTATTCTCCTCTTGAATTTCCATCTGATGATAGCTCGTTCGCTAGCCAATCCCCGAATGGAAGCTTGTTTCTTGTATCTGGTCACCTTGTTACGTTCTCGATACACATGTGAAGAGGCTCATCTTTACTGGTATAACTAGGGCTCCCCAAGGCGAAAACTAGATCCGATAAAACTCATGTCCAATAGTTCCTGAAGTTGTTTAGGCAAGTTCCTGCAACCTTTCTGGTGTAAGACGTTAAGGAATACTAGTACAGGGGCTACTTCTGACATGATGCCGATATGATATTCTTCCTGACGATGTAAGGGTAAACCTGATAGTGCTTCTAGTAGCTCTTAGGGAGAAATCACGAACAATTGGTGGATCCTCGATCCTCTTTTCCTTAGTCTTGACATCAATAACGAGTGCTATCATGGCGGGGTAATCCATCTGTGGACACTTCTGGCTTTCGTTGTTGAAATGACGCTAACCGTTGCGCCATTCTGACGCGTTAGAACAGATAACAATTCTCCACTAAGGAGAGGGATACGTAAAACCTTCTCCTCACAGGATACATCTATCAAGAACACAGAAGTAAGGTCGATGTCGAACACTTGTCCCACAAGGTCGAGTTTGCATCCCAACGATCATATGAGGTTTCCATTGACTTGCCATTAGCCGATTCCACCACAGGTTGGGTTTCAAGAAGTATCAAGGTTACATAGAACAGAGACAAAGTGATTCGTTACCAAGAACGGGTATGCCACCATGTTTATTATAATCCTAGCGTCGCCCATACCAATCCTAAATGCCCCTCCATGAGCATCATTTCCCGTGTGGTTGTACTCATTGCGAGGATTTCCAGTACGACCGTCGTTCCCTGGGTTGTTGTCGTTTTGATTTAGCGACAGCCATTCTATGTCGTAGGCACCTTCATTTCTATACTGTTGGTTTCCGTTTCAAGTTCCTTGATGTTGCCGTGACTGTTGCCTCCAACGCTGTTGTTTGAAACTGAGCTCTACGATCTTTCATCGACAGGGCCCATATTTTCATATTCCGTGCCACGCTCTAAGTCGCTACCCCTGGTGCTGGTAGTTTCGCGTTCCATAACATGATCAAGTGTCACCATTTATGCCTTGATTATTTCGTGAAAGTTGACTCCCATGAGTCGCTGGCTAGGGTTAAGGATTCGATTGGAGTCAAATCGTTGATGTTTGTTGCTGGTAACTGGGGCTGTTCAAATGTTGAAGTCCATCGTTCTTGCAAGTTGACTGAGTAATACACGGTATGTTACGAGAGTGTCGCAGAAGTGATCACACTTCGTGATCTAAGATGTCAATACATGAGTCCCCACAAACAAAGAGAAGTGAGGGAAGTATAGGCCAAATTACTTGGCGTTGCAACATCCAATTCAGGGATGTTCGTACAGGTACCTAACGTTCTACACAGTTCGCTAGGCGTTCAGATGAGTGTTCAAGTGACACTCGATAGCATCGAGATTCGAAAGGATCCAGAGAGGAATGAAAAGTTCACGTTCGAGTAGGGGACATCACTGCTATGACCCCTATAGGTTTGTTATGTTTCACATCGATCAAATAACGGAACGGAACCCCTTTTCCACTTGTTAAGACTTACTGGGACTTACATGCACCCCACATTATTATTATGTGTGCACCCACAATAATATTGTGATTTGCATGCTCATCTCAGCTCCTCTTAACTCATGTCAAATGGTTCCTCAAACCCGAGTAGCAAACAAAGAGCATCACGAAATGTAAGTCACGAAGGTTTAGGTAAATACCACCCTATTAGTCACATAACACATGCAAGTAATACAGGAATTCGTATTGTTGTGCTAAACGTGCAGTCACATGCGATATCATATGTAAGTGTTCACTAGTTATGTAGTACAATGAGTATACGAGAGACGAACCTTGCAGTCTGGAGCTGAGTGTCATGGTCCTATTCACGTTTTCAGAACTATTCGGTTATAGTCTGGTTTTACAAAAAACGTTTTTCCCCTTCAAAACCAAGTTCACTATAACCAATGGCTCTGATACCAATCTGTCACACCCCCAAAATACCACATGCGGAAACCCCCGCGAGGCCTGTGACGTACCAGAATCTAGCCATCAATCACATTGAACTCATAGGTACATTTAAATAAAACTTTCATTTATTAGCGTCAAGTATTACAAGTTACGAATAATTTACAGTATACAGCGGAAGCATAATTCACTCGTTATGAGTTTAGAATCACATGTAAAAACTACTAGTCTTGTGTTGCGATTCCATGCTTTTCGACCCATAACCACTCCGGCATCCCAGACAGCAAGTTCCAGCTATAAGCACCTAAAGGCCTGTAAGGCATGTAACAACGAGTCAACAACAAAGTTGAGCGAGTTCACAGTTGGTTGTTTAGTTTTAATGTGTGTTTCGAAAACCATAAGTTGTTTCGTAATCCACGAGTTAACTAGTATCTTTGTTTCCCAAACCATATCCATAATCAGTGGGGGCTTCCCCATGTGAACCACTAGACCGTTACCATATCGACAACTGACGAAAGTAAGTTGTGCCCTAAGTCAATGTCTATCATCATTGACTGAGTGCCCAGATCCATTAGTACACGCCCGCCCTACCAGCACGGTGTGAGGCTTGTCAACCCTAATAGCGCTATTAACTAATGACCCGTTCGCCATTGGCCCGACGATTAAGTCGATATAAAAATGAGGGACTTAATGATAGAGTATTGTCTAGTAAGTTTAAGGTTGTTGTCCTACCCAAGGAGGACGAACGTACGTATTCTACCCAAGGAGAATACGCAGATTTAATAATGGCATCCTACCCACGGAGGATGGCGGTACATATCCTACCCAAGGAGAATATGTAGATTCCGTTTTAGTTCCTTAACCCATTCCCAAACCACCGGGAATCCCATGCCTTGTAGAGAGTGTGAACTCACCTTGGTTTGCTCGGTAAGATTAAAGTACGGATTCAAGTTGCTCAAATCAATCCTAACATAGTCATCAATAGTAATCAGTTTCATGTGTACATATACTACATATTCCGCGTATGATTAATTCATGTATTCCTTAATCATGTACCACACAGTTTGATGTGTAAGTGACTCACATATAGTCCAAGTCATAACAGTTAACGTGTCAACAACAACAAGTAGCCTCTTATCCTGTGTTCTGCTTACACCCAAAATCCAAAAATGGTTACCACTGCTAATCATTTTCATATTCAACTTTAACACCTAACTCTACCCACACATTTACAGTTAAAACACAAGAAAGCATGTATTGGCATTCATCACTCTATGCATGGAACTTAGTAGTATACATATTGCATGGAAATCATTAATATATATAACCCAATAAACACGAGACCCTAACTAGTGTGCGACTTCCTGTGGGCACCGGCCCAAACCGGTGGGGAGCGAACCAACTACTTAACTAGTCTGAGTATAGGGCCCGATACTTTGTCGAGATACTAAGTGGCGAAACAATAGGTTTCGTCGGCTTTATGTGTGTGACGAAACACTAAGTTTCGTCGGCTAGAAGGTGGCGAAACTCTATGTTTCGTCGGACTAGGATGTATGGCTAAACACTATGTTTCGTCATGGCTAATCATCACCCTCAGATAGTCACAATCAATAATCATGATGAATTCTCACAATATCAATCAAAACAGTTATAACTTCGACTATTATAATTTAGATTATTCACATAATTCATCATTCAACCGGTTTATCAATAGCGGCCCAATAGAAGTTGACTTAGATCAGAGTTGTCGGCCATCATTCAATTGAGATATCATTCAACTGTTGTCCGATAACTACTTGATTCGGCCCATGTGTTGTTTTTGAAAGGTCCACTAGCAATGTAAATTAGTGGGTTTAAGTCAGAAGGTTATTCTTGGTTCAATCAAAAGCAATTACTGATTTCACATGGCAAATTGTGTTTAATCAAGAAGTGGTCAGATCCCTTTTTGTTTCATGTGACCCAAACCATTTAGTAGAGACCCACATCTCAAATCAATTAAATGCTAAGACTCTAATTCACACATCGATCACATATACTAGCATCAATAAATCAACATCATCAAATAATAACATGATCAATCAGATTGATTGATTCAACGACTGAATATGGAGGAAACACTAACCAGATTCAACTTAAAACAATGAGGACTTCGAGAGGGAATGAGGGCCTGCCGTCGACTTCCAAGAAGTGTGGGAGGGATTAGGGTTTGTTGTATAATTGTGTTATCATCATACGTAGCCTAAGTGTGTATAAATGCTAACCAAAAGCCGACCCCCTTAATGCGAGACCCACTTGGGCTGCCAAACTCACTTGGGCTCCTATAGGCCCAAACACAACTACTCATGGTTCCGGGTGTGTGTGAAAGCCCAACATGTATACACTAGTACTTGGCCCAAGCCCAAATATATGATTTTCGTTTACGTTTAAGTGTAACAAGTAACAAGCGTCCACCGCAACGTGTGATAAAACGTCGCGTGAAAAGAAAAATACAAGGTTAAAAGTTATGAGGTTAGACGACGCTAACCTTGAAAGTTCGGGTTGTCACAATTTAGGCAACCAATCACACAATACACATATTGGTCAAAAGCGTCGAGCATTGCGACTTACTCTTTTCTATTATAGTATGCTTCTAATACAAACCGATACTGTAAATTAAAAATTAAAATACTACTATGCATCGCTAACCACGAAGTGGTCTATACTACAACATATATTATTGTTATTATTATTATTACACATATATATAATTTTTTTTTTCATACAAACATATTATATTATATTTATTATTATATTATTATTACTTTTATTATTTTCACAATCACCTTCACTGATATGGATTCATCCAGTAATCCATATTGCGCTCGTCATACTTCCAGACGAGTCACTCTCCTACCTGCCTCATCCTCTCGCTATTCTCTAAAATCTCTTCTCTGAAAGTTCGGAGTTCTTGCACATTTTCTGCACTCATTGGGGGTGTAGGTGCTGGTACTGGGTCTGGGTACTGGGGCATGGGCTCCTCCTAAGGGTACGGATTCTCTAAGATCTCCCTAATGTATTCATCGTTATCGTAGTAGGGATCTAGAGGGTCCAGACCTGGATAGGCTGCTAAGTTCGGCATGGGTTCGTCGTTTAGGTGACAGCGTGTCACATAATCTCTGTGATCATCAAACCACGGATCGTAGTCTGGGTGTAAGGGATTAGGGACTAGTATCCTAGGTATCTCCTCAGGGTTGAAATCATGCATTTGGACTTGGTTTTCGGGGTTGTTTTCTATTTCCATCGGCTGAGTGGGAAACAAAGGTAAGGGTTGTGGGGCTACTAGTTGTTCCAGATTTGGGTCGACAGCTGTGGTTGCTAGGATATGAAAATTGTCTAAGCTCCTATTAAGCATATCCTGTGTATGGGCATCTGACTCTCGCTTAGCGGCTGCTAGGACTCTCCGCTGTTGCAACTTTCGCATTCTTTTCCTACGCTCGTGTGCTCCCTTACTGAATCATCCTCTCTTTTTCTGAGGGAACAACTCTTCAGATTGAGCCTTAAACACAAACATTCCTTCTTCATTATCAGTTGCATACCCAGAGAGGGCAGGTTGTGAAGAGGTACCTTCACTCCTAGGTGAATCGGATAACTGACGATATGCGTCTGAGGGTCCTTGATCAGTCATACTTTAAACTAACAAATAGTCAAATAACACAAAACAATAAAATACAGATATGCACGTATTTCCATAATTAATTTCCTAACAATTTGAATAATATCTTGGTGTCAGCAGAACACTTTTGTGGCTGAATCAGTAGCTTAGCTCTGATACCACCTTCTGTCGCAACCCCCGCCCCCTATCTGTCCCGGGAACGGGCGGCCGCGAGACCAGTTTTGGTGGTATCATTTGTTTATCAATTTGGCAACGGAAATTTCATCAGAAATGTAGTTAGGAAATATTTATCAGAGTAAATACCACGCTTTTATAATATTAAACATATTGGGATAAAACCCAAGTTTTCATTACAAACATTTTCATAGGGAAACTCCCTATTTTATTGAATAAAACATCTTCTTTTATTTAGGTAACTTTTATAGCCACTTTTTTCAAGCCTTCAGTGCTGTCCAGCTGACTTCTAGTTGGTTTTCACATTTTGTTACCTGAAATGCGTTTAAAAACATTTTGTCAGTGGAAAATACTAGTGAGTGAATCTCAGTTTAATCAAGAAGAGTTTTATCAATTAACACAATATTGAGAGCAATTACAATGTTTATTTCTACACAATTACTCATTCAGTACTGCCAATCCTGACTGGTGGGTCATATTACACATTGGCTAACTCGTTATCCAATGGTAACATGTTCCACATTTTGTATACAAAACCCCCAACATACCGGAAGTAATTGAAGAACTACAAAGACTCAATCACTGCTTAATCACATTGTAAAATATTTAAGGTTTTGTAAAAACAGTTTACAAAAAGGAGATTACTCACATTGCTGTCTTAGACTTCTTTTAAGGGTTTCCTGGTTGTTATCTATTAATTACACAAATGTACATGTGTTAGTACAATAACCCAATATTTACATTAGTAATACCCTCCCCGAGACGACATTCCAACGACTACGTCGGGCAGAACCTCGACAGCCGTTACGGAACCCTAGATCAATCGGGCAGCGTATCTAATACGTAATCAGGGCTATGATACTTACAACGGAACATAACTTCGCTAATTAGGGGGGTATTATGCCCGGAAATTATGCTACCTATAAGAAATTCGAGAGAGAAAGAAAAGATTGAGCGAATTCGTTTGAAGGCCTGAGCTCCCATTATATAGGAGCTGAAATCGGGTTTCTCGCGCCCCGAGTAAGCTTAGGCTAAGGCTTACGCGGCCCGCGTAGTAGGGGTGTAGACCTTAGCTCTGATTGGTCATCACAACTAGCTTTGACACGATCGTGACACGTGTCGGCTCAGGGCTGCGCCTCGTTGCAGGGCTGTCGCGCCTCGCGTAGACCAAGGTGTGGTCTTAAGCTGCCCGCGAGCGACATCAAAACTTTGTTTTTATTTAATTTTTAATGTTATATCGTATTTTGAGCTCGGTTTTTGCATATGGGGTGTATTTTAGAACATATAGGAATATTTTAATATATATTAGGGTGTCGAAAAATATTTTGGAGGGTTGTTATAAACAAACCCCCCCACCCCCCACCTCCACCCAAACTAAAATGCTAAAAACTAAATCCCAAAAAAACCTAAAAAAATTAAAAAAATACACAATTTTTTTTTAAAAATTTTTTACCTAAAAATCGCTACTTTTAGTAGCAAAAAAAATTTTTTTTTTTAATTTTTTTTGTAACGAAATTAGCGATTTTGAGGTAAAAAATATGAAAAAAATAAAATTTGTGTGTGTTTCTTTAGCTATTTTTATGTATTTTTGGTTATGTTCAAATTGGTTCTCGCGGTTCTCGCAATAAAGGGTGGTTCCTAACGGATCCTTCTCCTATATATATAGGTATTTTTGGTTGTGTTCAAATTGTCAGCATAGGACTCAACACGGCCCGTGTCCAGTGGGCACGGCCCCGTGTTTAGAAGCGTATATGTACTATCAAGATTTTGCAAGATTCTGCGTATCTTATTGTTGGCCACGCCTCGTGCTGAGCTGGGCACGCCCCCGTGGTGGGCATAGAAGCTTCCACAGTTTTTTCCTTTCTGCAGACACCTGACGACGCCCCCGTGTCCAGTGGGCACGTCCCGTGGCCAGTCTTCTGTTTCTTGTTTTTGCTTTTGAGGATGCTGCCGAGGGGTCGGACATGTCACGTTTATTCCTTTTCTTTGTATTTATGTTGGTTTTTGCTGTATATTTGTTCCCTTTGCTCGTTTAAGCTCATTTGATCATGTAGATTCAAAATGAAGAAAAAAACACACTTTTTCCAACATTAGTACTAAAAAATGTTAGTTTTATGTCTCATTTAATGTAATTTATATGTTACATTTTACACACATCAATGGGCGTGACTCATGAAATATGAAATCTAACAACATTTAAGTAAAAACTATAAACACATGTATTATTATTATATATAATAGATAAAATTATTAGCTACAGTACACGTTTTGTTTTTTTTTTAACGTGAATTTATTTTTCTTCTTCCTTTTTGTCATTTTTTGGTTTTTTTTTTAAATTTCAATCGCACGCGGTATTCTACAACAAACAAAACAAACCGATTTGATACTGACCATATAATATTAGTACTGGAGTCGATTTTTGTTTTTATAGTTATGACCAAATTCGTGTTAGGTAGATTTACAATTTTTTAAACATTTAGATTTTTTATTATAATTAATTTTGAGTATATTTTGCTTTTTTATAATTTTTAATATACGATGTATTATAAAATTAAGAGTATGTCATTGTGACGTGCTTATTTTTATTACGTCTCGATAAATGCACACATAAATATTATCAAAGTGACCTCATTAAATTAGCACTGTTTGACTATCTTCGTTATTCTAATAATATACAAGATGTTTTATAAAGTTCCGAGTACACCGTTATGACGTGCTTAATTTTATGCTTATATAAATTCGTTGAAAATGGAGTTTTATTCGCATTAGAGTATATTTTTATCTTAAGCCATTGGTACGGTGCCTGTAGCGGTACCGTGATGAACCGAACATATGTCAACGACAAAAAAACATCGATATTGGTATTGGTATGCCGACCGAAACATCAAATGCGTATCCATTATTTTAAATTTGATAAAAATGGGGTGGTATTTCCGCGAAACGCGAGTGTAGCCCACTAGTTATGTAAAAAGGAGAAAATATGAAACCGGTTAAGTATAGAAATACCGGTACCGATATAGTACGGTACAGAACCGATGCATTCGATATAGTGTTTGGTACCCACTTCTCTTCATTTTTGGCATTTGTATTCTCGTACAATACCAATCTAACCTATATTTAGTTGGTTAGGGAAGGTGAGGGGAGTTGAGAGATGGACTCCCCCACCCTTGTTTCATTTATTTATACTAAATTAGTAAGATTAAATAGTTTATCACAATAAGTAAATTGTTATAAATTATTTAATTAATTTAAAACCTAGATTCAATTAAAAAGTTTATGGATAAACGTAATCACTTATTCATTATTGAGGTTTGTATTACAATATGAATGATATTGAGAGTGAAAAGAATTAAACTAAGGACAATAGAATGTTTATCTGCTGGTAGAAAATATACATATAAATTGGAACTTCACTTTTTTAACAGAATTTTGGTAACTAATTGATCAAAGTTGAGATAAGACGATCCACCAATGGTAACTGCTTCTTCAGCTTTCTTCTTCAACTCCAAAGCTTTCACTTTCATCATCTTTCCTTTCGTCCAATCTATGATCTCCCGCACTTGAGCCTTCACCTCCTCTCTCTTGACATTTGTATTGATTTCCATTCCAATCCCGACAATTTATTTGTTGTTCTGCAAAAAACGGCCAACAAAGGACCGAAACGGCAAAACACCACTGCTAATACTCTCAAGTGTCGAGTTCCATCCACTATGCGTCAAGAATCCTCCAGTTGTAGGGTGCTTCAGAACCTTCAATTGTATATAGATTAATCATCATACTTTCGAACGCTAATTTATATATATATATATATATATATATATATAGAGGCCGGTTATCATACAAATAACCTAATCGTACATTATGTACGCTTCATCCACAACCGTCGGATCATCTGATTTAAACAGCGTGTTTTACTATTAAATTTATCAAATTAAAATTAATACAAAGAAACCGCCAAGGTTAAAATCGTCTAATGCGAGATCAAAACCCTTGATAATCAGCAAACAAAAACCTCAAAAATCATAACGAAAGATTCTAAAATCAAAACCGAAATCGAAATTATAAAAATTAATCAAAAATCGATCGATTCCTATTCACCAAAATCCTTATGTGAAAAATGAAATTCGGATGAATTTAGAAATTATTAACTAACACGAATCGATGGACACGTTTGTGAACTTCTGATTAATATATAAATTGAAATTATAACAACTAATCAAGAAGATGATGCAGGTTTTGAGATCATGTGCGAATTCATGGACAATGCACATGCGATTTATATTAAAAAAAATTCTTTCAAATTTCATATAGTGTGCGAATTCATAACAATGTACATGCGATTTCGATAAAAAGTTAAGTATTTCTTATACTTTCATATAGTGTGCGAATTAATGATAAAGCATTGCGATTTAAGTAAAAATGTTAAGTATTCTTTGAGATTTTACATAGTGTGCGAATTTGTATCCATTCAAATGCGATTTCGAATAAAAACAGTGCAAAACAATTAAAAATTGCATTCTCTTAAAACTGTTAAAAAAAAATTAAATAATAAATAAATAACTAAAAAAAAAAAACAAAATACGAATCTAAAAAACTAAAAATAGTAGTATTATATATAAAAAATACTTGATTTATGACCGATGTGACTGTAAATTGACATGTAATGATCAATTTTACAATAATTACTATTGAACTTAGCACCCAACCTACATAATAAATTTACTATATTAATATAAAAAACCTAGATATAACTACCTTCCATATTAAGTCTTACAAAGAAGATTATCAAAAACACACACAAAACATACAAACAAACATGGCATCTGATGATTCGGAACAAATCAAAAACATTGCAATCAAAGAATTATTGTTAACTCGCACGTTGACAGAACTAAGCACTGATGTCAACTCTTCTCATCTGGTTCTTGATGTGCAGGGTAAAATTCTTGAACAAATCAAGAAAAATCAAGATATATGGGAACGCCTACTTCAAGAACCACCATCAAGCTTCAAGGACAGAGCTTTGGATCACATTAAAGAGCAATCTCGAGCTGATGACTTGGCCTTCTTTTTCCTGTGAAGGAGAAGATGGAGTTCAGCTCTTCTGATGACTTGGCCTTCTCTTTCCTGATGACTTGGCCTTCTCTGAACACTGTGAAGGAGAAGATGGAGTTCAGCTCTTCTGAACGTGACAAAATATTTACTCCAAGTAACTAAAAAACTCTTTTTAATCATTTTTTTGGTAATGGCTGTGTTAGACAATAACTATTGTTATATTTTGGGTACATATTTTTTAACATATTATGTTATCTCTTAATATTAAATCGCATGAATGATATATCCATCATTGTCACATAGCAAAAAACAAGATAACTAACAAATCGCATGTAATAAAAGTGAAATCGCATGTAAAAATTTATATTAACTGTTGATTATAAATTCGCATGTTTAAAAAATATAATCGCATGAAAACTGATATAAACAGATGAATATAAAAAAGCGCAAGTGTTTCGTATAAAATCGCATGTCCATTTAGAAAAAAACTACTCATCCTCATCATCTTCCGAAACCTCCTCCCACTGATCTTCTTCTTCAGATCCATCATCACTACTGTAATCTTCAAACTCATCTTCCTCTTCATCATCTTCAACCTCATTGTCTTTGTCTCTATCAACATTTTCGATCTGGATGCTCTTCTTCTTCTTTTTTTGCTGTTTACCTTGTAGTTTGGCTTTCAGCTCCTCGCAAGTCCGAATGTCATGACCTTTTACATTACATACGCTACATGTCCTTGACCTTTTCCCCTTGCGGCTGATCATTTGTTCTTTCTTAGATTTAATCCTTTTATGCGAGCCTCGACCTTTGTTTCTTATACCAGCTGGCACACAGACAGTAGGAGGAGCATTAGTTACGGGTTGTTGATAACCAATCAACTTGGAAAATCGGTCAAATTTTGGATCAAGTTGCTTGGTTATACGACTCTGATCCACTCTCTCTTTGAGCTGCATCATTTGATCCCTCACTAAAACAAGTTGATCGAGGTCGGAAATCAAATTGCTAACCAAATACTCCCCTGTGTGGATGATTTCACGAGCAATCCGTTTAGCCTTGTGTTGCACATCCTTGCCACCCACATTTAGATTGTACTTCACATTTAACTCATTCGGAACAACATCCTTCGTCCATCTCTTCGTAACATACTTGTTTGGTATTTCTTTAACACCAAACATCTTGAAAAGGAAATAAATGTGTTTGCAAAGCAGCCCATACTGCTCAAAACGCAAACAGCTACATTGTGCAGTTACATCATTTTCAAGGTTCTTGAACCACACCTAGGAAAAACCAACAAAAAAAATATATATATATTCAAAATTAAATTCGCATGTGAAACATGACAATTTCGCATGTCTTAAAAAACATGTAATTGAATCAGTTTTAAAATCGCTTGTGTAACATATTAAATTCGCATGTTTTACAAACATGTAAAGGGATAACTTTAAAATCGCATGTGTAACATAATAAATTCGCATGTATTATAATACCTCCAATAAACCATTTCCATGTGCTTTAAAGTCCTTCAACATTATCCTGATCTGTGGACCGTCTACTTTGGTGTCCATCGGCAGACATTCAGAAATTGTACCTAAAATCTCTATTTGCTGATCAAAGAATATAGACCTGTTGAATCTCTTAGCAACATCTTCTTCCAAAGAAGTTCCGCTCAAATCAGTAGGCTCCGTATATCTTGAAATATGATCATTCTTTCTATGATTAAAACGTTGGACATCCATTGCACCGTCGAAATGATTCATAAACTCTACGAGAGTGAGTTGTGAATTAGACACCTGGCAGAAAAAATGGTTCTCACTCTCTGATCTTGATGTTGTTCTCATAAGTCCCGACATTGGCTCGTGTCGGTAAAAAGCAGGAATCCACATGGATCTCATCACAAACATATCATCGATCCATTTGTTTTCTGTGAGACCAAAATCAATCATCACCAACTTCCACTGTCTCTCGAATTCTTCAGGCTCAATCGAATCAGTCCATACAATGTCGCACATCCTCCTTTTAAACTCATCGTTATTGCACAACTCGTGTCCAACCTATGACAAATAAATGCTCTTAATATCAACCTATAAAAAAAATATATAATATACAAAAAAATAACACTAACAGAAGACAATATGGCATACTATACCTTATCTGCCACTTTTTTCATTATGTGCCACATGCACAATCTGTGTCTGCTGACATAGAAAACCTCCTCAATAGCCTGTTTCATAGCTGGGTCTTGATCAGTCACTACAACCTTTGGCTGCTGACCAAATGACTTTAAAAATGAATTCAATAGCCATTTATATGATTCAATGCTCTCCGATGCCAACAACCCAGCTCCAAATGTTACATTTCGACAGTGGTTGTTAATGCCAGTGAACGGGACAAACACCATCTTGTACCTGCACAACACATGCGAAAAAACGTTGAAAAACATGCGAATTACAAAAACCCACATGCGAAAACAAAAAGTAAAACATGCGATATAGTTAACACAAATTTTACACATGCGATATACACAGCTCATGAAGACATATAACATGCGAAAAAATAGTAAAAAAAAACATGTTTGTCTTCAAACACTAACCTGTTTGTCTTGAAAGTTGCATCAAAGGATATCACATCCCCAAATTCCATATAGTTAAGCTTGCATAAACCATCAGCCCAGAACAAACCAGTTAAACGTTTGCCATCATCAACAGAATATTCAAACGAATAATCAGCTAAATACTGTTTTTTGTCAGTCATCCTATTAATCACCATGTCAGCATCATATTCTCCTATATAGCTGTTAATTCGCTTCCTAAAATTTTTGCAATCATCAACCGTGGCACCAACGTTCTCGAAACCACCATAACGTTTCCTCATTATATGGAAAGCTTTGACAGGACCAAGGTTTAAAGTGCCTAGTTCCCATACCATCTCCTCCTGGACATCTGACAATTGTCTGTAAGCTGGCAACATGTGAATATCATCTTGGCATACAAACTTATGATTATGGCCATCAACAAATCTCTTTACTGTATATAATCTACCATCCACAGTGCAAATCATAAGTTGAGCTTTGCATCCAGTTCTAATAGTCCCCCTGTTCCTTGTTTTGAATTGTTTTTTTGACTTCGAACGATCGTCAATACACATTGGCTTATGTCCCTCTTTAGAACAAACAAAATACTTAGTTTTGATTATACCACCACTGTGTACTTCACCACCTTTTCGAATAGAAAAACCAGCTAACTTAGCATATGATTGGTAAAACGCATATGCTTGTTCAATAGAGATAAATTTCATTCCAACCACAGGTGTAGCTGATGCTTGAACCTCCGGAGTGTATACCCTTTCATCTAAATGAATCAAATCAGAAAAATAAAAAAAACATGCGAAATCTATAAAAGAAAACATGCGAAATTGATGTTTTTGATTAATGTGATTTATCTATGCGATTTAATATACCATAGCATGTGAAATAGTTAAGGAAAAAAACATTAAATGCGAATTGAAAAGACTAATAACATGCGAATTTGTACATGTTGTTTTCATGTCAAAAAAATACTCAACATTCAAACTTCAAAAACAGTTACATAAATGTAAAATCAGAGAAATGATTAAACAAAAAACAGGTATACGAACATTTTAGAGATCTGAATTAACATAATTACCATTAAAACAATCGTTTAGAGCACTTGAACTTGCAATTGGATTTGAATTTGTAGATGGCGGATTTAAAACATCCTCAATAGAAACTCTCTGATATGCAGATAATTGATCATGATCACCGATAGGTCGACTTTCTTCAACATCAACAACGTTTGCACGTCCAGCGCTGCTCTGTGGATCCATCGAAAAAAAAACAACTGAATAAAACCCTAACACAGAAGAACGATAACTGCAAATTGAGAATTATGAAAAAATTTGAAATTGATTCGAATGATAAATACCGGGATATTAGTGTAACGAACTTCTCGCTCGCTGATTGAATGAAGAGACGAATTTACCCTCAGATAATTGAATTGATTGTCTAATTTAACCTTATATATGAAAAAACCAATCAAGACACGTGTATGGCTATTATGCTCGCGTATATAATGTACGATAAGGTAATTTGTACCGTACTCTTTACCTATATATATATATATATATATATGGTAAGGTTCATGCGAGAACCACCTTTATTGCGAGAACCGCGAGAACCAATGTGAACACAACCTAAAATAGCTAAAAAAAACCCTAAAAAAACCTAACCCCCACCCCCAAGCTAAAATGCTAAAAACTAAACCCCCAAAAAACCTAAAAAAATTAAAAAAAATCTAAAAAAGTAAAAAAAAAAATCTAAATTTTTTTTAATATTTTTTTATGTTAAAATCGCTACTTTTAGTAGCAAAAAAAAATATTTTTTTTGCTACTAAAAGTAGCGATTTTTTATAAAAAATATTAAAAAAAAAAAATTTGTGTGTTTTTTAGCTATTTTTGGTTGTGTTCACATTGATTCTCGCAGTTCTCGCAATAAAGGGTGGTTCCTAACGGATCTTTGTCATATATATATATATATATATATCGGGTATGTTTGACAAAAGTAGCTGGTGGCTGGTGTCTGGAAGCTGGTAGCTAGTAGTTGTAGTTTTTTAGATATATTTGGTGTTTGGGAGAGTAGGTGTAGTTTTTAATAAAATGTATAAAATGAACATAACTAAAAATTTAAAAAGTTTGTGCATTAAAAAATTCATTATCTTTAGATGTTAAAATAGTTATTTTTTTTTTCGCTAAAAGCTTGTAGCTCCTTCCAAACGCTACTAGTAGGAGCGTTCAACCAAAATCTTCAAGCTCCTAACATAAAAGCTTCAAGCTCCTTCAACAAACAAGGTTTTTTTTATTGAGTATGGGCTTTTTCTTAAAAGATTAAACCTTCATTTCAAACATACCCATCATAAAAACACAATCAAAACAGTTAAATGGCATAATATCCATTATAATTAACGTTTTTAACTTTATTCTTGTATTACTACATGAGTGATTGCAAGTAATCTATCTGTTGAAATTAAGCACATTCTATAAAATTTTGATCGGGACTCTTGAAAAGAAAAAATAAATAAAGTTGCCACTTGCCACCACGAGCAGGGGCGCAGCTTAGGCTTACGTCCGAGGGGGCGCCCGACCCCTCGAACTTTTCGACGCGTAGTGTTATGAATAGTACTTTCCTATAGAAATTTTTTAGGTATATACGTTTCCACCCCCGGTTTCGGAAAAATGGGGGAGGGGGGGGGGGGGGGCGAAGCTTCGCCACTGACCACGAGGTCTTTTCTTGTACCACCCTTTCGTTTTTTCCAGCCAAATTGCTTTTTATTTTTTGGTTGCATGCTAGTATCAAATTATTGTAGCCATTATCTGATGTATTGTCACCTTATATTCAACTAGTGCCTAGTGGCCATAATACGAAAGCATGTGAATATTTTTTTTGTCTGTTATATTTGTATATTCTGTTGATATTATACGAGTTTACTGTTCTTGAGTACAAACAGTAGAAAGCCCTTCAAGATAAGATGGTGGTCCATCTGTATGCAATTACATCTTTATTTCTGAAATACAGCTAATATTTTTAATAAGTTGTAATATTTAATAAAGATCTGCATATAAAACTTTGCTCAATTTTCTATATTTGGATAGAGAACTGAGTTCAATGAAAAAGTATTATTAATGTAACTCAGTTTTTATGAAAATTATATTGAAATTAATACAATGAAGAAAACTATATTTAGTTTCCTGTTATTTTTTTACATGTTATTAGGGAAGGGGAGTGAGATCGGCACGGGTGGGGATGTCCCATGTAAACTTGCGGTGCGAGAGGTAACACCGCACCACCCCTTTGCGGTACTGCTGCATAATATTCAACACACGCTTTATCTAGCCTATTCGCACAGTGGCGGGCATATATAATATGCACTAACAAATTCCCTCTTGACCGTCATTGTCGAATCTTGATCTTTGAATATGAGAGCCGTGTTTGAATATTTGTAACTTCAATCAAGCATTTGATATATTCAGATAATTCCCCCTTGATTGATGATTCGGGCTTGCATTATCTTCAATACTTTTCCCCTGAAATGAATCTTCAGGTCTTTGTTTACACGGTTCCCGACCTCATTTGATTTGCTTAACTGTAATCTTCACAAATAATCATCAACTTGAAAGTTTCAAGTTGAAACTAATTGAAAGTTTCAAGTTAAAAGTAATCTTCAAGTTGAAACTAATTGATGCAGCATCTCTGTTTCAACGTTAATCACATCCGTGTTCGGTTTTTGATTTACCACTTCAACTCAATCTCTTAATCTTCAAAAACCCAACTGGTAATTGATAGAAACTTCGAATCACCACACCGGTATACTTCAAGTCTATGAATACCCACGAAAATCTGAAATCCCGTTTTCCATAATCATCTTTAAGCATACTCCTGAATGATTGATCAGTGTAAACGGTAATCTCCACAATCAGCAAATCTTCATCGGATAACAAATCATCTGGTAACACATTGCGATTTAAGAAACATTCTTTCACTATCAGATTCACATTATTCCTCTTCAGTCACGGTAACAGATGTATATTCTTCTCCATTAGTCCCGACAGCAACTTAATCAACAAACATCATCGCTTCCCGGTAGTTAGTCCAGTAAATAACTCACCTGCTCGAAGATTAATCAATCTGACACTTTAGACTATCACATAATTATCAGTTTCGAAATATCTTTTAAGTATCGACAATGCTAATGCATCAATCCTGACACTAATCCTGCTCACCGACTTCTACGAAGACTCGGGACTCAAACCCTAAGACATCAATCTGAAAACTATCTGAAGAATCTGAACTTCCTATGATCAAGAACTAACGAATCCAGATTTTATGCATCCCCGGACAATCTGAATTCGGAACCACCCGAATGCTGTTGCATGTCTGAATTTAAAAAATGCCGAAATTTTAATATATTCTAAAGAAATTTTTATTCCCCCCAATTTTTGCAAATTCAGTCCTCTCTGTCACATAAAAACTCAACTATGTGTAAAATATGTCATTTTGGTACACAAAAGTGCGATTTTCATCAATGCAGATTTTTCTATTTGGCCCATTAATAGTCACTATACAAAATGGTAAACACTCTGCATAGGCATCAATGACTACCCTTCAACATTTTGTGATCTCATCATCATATCTATTCTTTGAATCCCCCGACGATGTCCCCGAATAGCCCGTATTTGATGTTAAAATCTCGAAAAAATTCTATCACCAAATTTTTTCTTGAGACTCGTCTCATCACCACGATCAGAAAATGCCTTCATGCGAACGAGATGATGTAGGTTCATTCGTGCGGATGAAGTAGGTTCATTCGTGCGAATGTCTCCATCGTGCGAACGAGATGATTTAGAAAGAATGAAGCTTAGTTCGTGCGAACGCAAACATTTTGGAGCGGAAGATTTACATCCATTTAATCTCAAAACAAAACCTTGCGAGAACCCTATGACTCAAGGAAAACAGTGACGACGCTAGACTTCTCCCGGCATCGACAATAATTGAACTCGGTTTATTTCAATCGGCAAAATACAACAGCGATGACTTCTTCTTCGATTGAGGTTCTTGAACTTGGTTCGAGTAACAATTCAAGTCCAAGAACCGATAAACAAGAACACAAATAGGTTTTGAATTCCTCTCCAATATATAATAGAGAAATATAACTCATAAAATCAATTATAATCTCTTAAACCGTAACCCGATTTCTCTCTACCCCATGATATCAAACTTGGTTTATATAGACTAACCCTAACTTGCTATCCAAAATATTACCATACTAAGTAATGTAATTAGCAAACTTAACCAATTTATTCTACTTGTCCACTTTGGTCCCTTAAGTTCACAACGCATGACAAGTTTAAAACACATTTAATTTCTAGGTTGGACCCCTCGATCAGGCCAAACAACAATTGAGCCAACAATATAATTGTTGAAGTTTAAAATGATTAAAAGAGTTTAAGTGACGTTTTGTTTGGTAAAATAGAATCATAATGGGCGTGAATGATGAAATATGGAATCTAACAACATTTGAGTAAAAACTATATACACATGTATATTATTATATATACTAGGGGGAATACCCGTGCGATGCACGACATGCATGATAGTTATTGTTTTTTCCTGGAACGACGACTGATATAGATAGTGCGTGACATGGTACGAAAGTGCGAATATAGTATAGATTTTTAAAACAAAAACCGTTTTTTTTAAAGTTAGCCGTTTGACCATGGTTATTTTGACCAAGTCCACTCCTCATTCGGCGCTTTGTGGTAGCACCACCAGTAAAAAAAGGTCCAAAACGCCCGAGGGTACAGTGTTCCCCCGCGTTTTTAAGACGCTTTGAGAGAGGTTTGCGCCCCACCACATGTGGTCTCACAAAACTTCAAATCTATGGACGTGTGGTTTCTCAACCCTCTTCAAAAGACGTCACAGTTTTCTAATTTTTTATTTTTATTTTTTCCTTTTCATTGTTTTAGATGGCGTAAAATAGATGTTAAATATATATATATATATATACACACACATATTATACTACATACACATATACTTATAAATTCAGTTTTGACATCTAAAAGTCAAATTGCAGGTTTTGTTCCCTTTTATAGATCACAAAGCAGTTTATAAACCAACAAAATTAACAAATCCTAACAGTTCTTCAAGTGTTTAGTTATATAATCTATATATATTTTTTACTAAAATTTATTACAATTAACCCAATACTTAATAAATAGGGTATGCAGGACTTAAAAAGTGTTACATGGACACGTATGTCACTCCAGCTTGCTAATCTTGTGTACCGACTCCAGGGTAACATTTTCAGATGCCTGCAACACATCTGGTTATAAAAGTAAAAAATAAACAAAAATGATGTTTTAGATTTTCACCCTGGTCTCAAACTTAATGCAGCTGTTTAGTCCATTTAATTAAATTTTATTTTTAGTTGATGCATAGGTACAATGTAGTCCTCTATTTGTGACAATTGTCATTGTGCTTATAGTCCTGTGATGTTGTTTTAATACCCGTTAACCAACTCGTTTCGCCTCTATTTCTCAGTTATTTAAAGAAGCAACATATACATCAGAAGTAAATTTCTAAAGATAATGGTGAACCGTCAATGGTACAATAAACTTACCTCAAGACTACCATTTGCTAAACTTGCAGTGTATCTCAGAGTCCAGAAATCCCGTGCTAGAGCTATTTCAATTAAATTGCAGTAAGTATTAAATATATAAGCTAAA
Organism: Helianthus tuberosus; assembly: GCA_030545235.1. Classification (NCBI taxonomy): domain Eukaryota; kingdom Viridiplantae; phylum Streptophyta; class Magnoliopsida; order Asterales; family Asteraceae; genus Helianthus; species Helianthus tuberosus. The sequence continues at coordinate 45,298,987 of CM060414.1, read as the reverse complement.
AAGGAGAGTATTTTGACTGTCTAAAGTCAAACCAAAGGTTCCACATTAAAGTTGAAAACTTAAATATAACAGGTTAAACAATACAGGGGGAAGGGTTGTAACTAACAGGTTAACCGGGTCATAACAAATTAGCTGGTCTCATGTTAAGTTAAACAACTTAATTATATCAAACAAAGTAAAACCACATAATAATTGTTGAGATATAATAACCCAAAAGGCAAAGCTAGCAATCTGTAGTAGCAGTGTACGTAAGACAAAGACGCATATAAAGAGGCATGCTAAAACTTTATTAAACCATGGATCGTAATTTGTTCTGTTGGCATAACTCGTGTGCCAAAAAAAATAAGGGAAAAAGATGTCTTCCAAAATAAAAAACATGAAACATAAATGAAAAAAACGCAGTAGCTCTCGCACGCCTCCCTGTCTTATTGGATAACACATGGACCGAACTTTAGTTAACGCATGGAACTGTCATCCCCAATCCCATCACCAGTCGACTGCCTGCAGTGAATTAACGAAAGGAAGATTGTTAAAAAGTGGTAGGTTATGCATTTTTATCTAATGTATGCAGCCTAACTAAGAATAAAGTCAAATGAAACTGTTAAATGGACGTTGGTAGTTTCTTTGGAATAAAGGCGAATTAAATGTTAAATGGTATCTGAAATTTAATGAGTTACTACTAACACTATAAAAGTGAAATCTAAAGGTGTATGTTTGTTTCCAAACGGTGTACCTTTCACGTGGATCATCGCCAACGTTCTCTTCTGAATCCGAATCTGCATAAGTAGTCCTACGAAGGAATAAATGGGAACTTTTCTAGACGACTTAAAAAAGCTATACGCTTGCTTAAAAAAGCTAGGCGAAACACCTCCTATGAAGCAAAATACCAAAACTATTTTGAAGTCAAAATTAATGATAAACCGAGATATACCTTACGGTCGTTTCAACGTGCTTAACTGGTGTCGGTATCGGCACTACCCCATTGTCTTTATTAGGGAGCGAAGGAGGTGTGGAAGAACCAACGCACCCACAACCATCTCCGTCTAGAAGAACATTCTTGCAGTTAAAGCTTTCAAAAGAACCATGATCATAGTACGTACATGAATCAAGCTGGAGGGTCTGAGTGCTGCCCACAAGAGACTGCAAACAATTCGGCAGTGCTGAAATGCTGCCGTCGGGGTTTCTTATCATCACCAGAGTGAACTTATCCTGGATGTCGGTGGAATAAAGGTTGTAGACGACTGATAGGCCAGACTCTGCTGTGAGTATACCATGAGTGGTGGCCTTTGTCAAGCGTTGGGCGGTGTCATCAAAGCAGACAACGACAGATTCGACTGTTGAATCAAACACCTCGACTTCTAGCCTGAAACTGTGCAAGGTTTGTAATAAAAGGGTCAATTTATTTGTCTGCATGAAGATTGCCACAAATTAACATAACTACACACTTTCTGAAACTAACCTTGCTCTCGGGAAGAGAACGGGTTTTCGCACCCATCACACCACATATTGTTCTCTTCACGGACCACACCTTTCATGCAGCCTCCACCGCCACATGTCAGTGTGAACCACTCCTGGTTATTGCGTATGCGATTATAATGAACATGACAGGTGAATTCAACACTCTGCATAAATTATCAGCACTCTGTAAATATGCTATTTGGATGCGCTATATTAAAAGAAAGCATATAGTTTCGTAGGGGGCATACAGTGTGTTGCATGTTTCTTCTTCCGTGGTTCAAGATGGCTTCTAGGGTGGTCCATTTTTCTGAATAGCCGGTGACAGTCTTGTTCCCTGACATGGCGTCACGTGTAGATCCAGCAACTACAGGTTGTTGAAGAGAAGGAGAGTATGACCTGCAATGTGGAGACTGATTTATATAGTCATTTAAATAGTCTTTTGGAATGGATAATGTAGTTTAATTCAAAATTTAATACAGAACTGTTATGGGCAGATGATTAGCCGATGTTATTAATGTGCAGTCTGTTATTAATGTGATTATTAATCACATTAACATAACCCTCAAGTCAATGTAAAGGCACATTAGTAAATAAGCACATTAGTAATCAGAGATATAATTGTAATTTAGTGTTAGCTCTTCACCTACATAGAAATGTTACATTAATTAATATTATCTGCTGCAAATCTGCTGTTTTTGCCAACTTCACCAATCATCAAACATTGTGCCAATTGTTACATCACATTTCATTAAAAATAAAGAGTGGAAGTAACATGTTACCATATACATCCCAAAATGGAAATCTATGGAGCTTTTAGGCTCTATGTAGTATTTAGTAATTTAGATCATATATGTAAGTAGCCAAGGGTTCTAAATAAGCACAAAGTTTTGTTCTTTCGGTGATTCCCAATTTTTTTTTTTTTTTTTTTTTTTGTAATGTAAGTCTTAAAAGTTAATGAGGGGCAAATGAAACATATATGAATATTGGTTACTATTTGGTGAATTTTTTTTCCAATTTTAGTTAAATTTAACAGTTATGATACTTAGTAATTATTAAGTGAAATTTTTATTTTTTCTTAACTATTACCTCCTATTTCAAGATGACTGGAACAAATATCACTTATATGTAACCAGGATGTATATATGTTCCATTTGACTCCTAATTTGAAAAAAACATGAACAATTATAAAATATTACATAGGCCTGGGACATTTTAGTTGGTTAATCTGCCACAATCACACCTAACAATTATTTAAAAAAAAGTATTTCTAGTGGAACCATGAGAACAAATTTTATTTGAAGCATCGAAGATGAAGATTGACCATTTACCCGATGTGTGGTGGTGGCGGCCGCCGATAGGTACGGATGGATGAGGTTGGGTAAAAAAATGATTGAAGTGCTGCTAGTGTTTGTGAAACGGAGGAGGGTTGTGCCTTTGTAACAGCTTTGCTATAAATCTACTGCATCAGCCTTCACAGTTTATTGGTTAGAGAACACGTCACCAATAGATTTCAGGGAGACTTCTTTGTTTTAAAGAAGTTGCAACCAACACAAACCAATAGTAACCTATGAATATTAATTGTAGCAAACTATTTTTCTTCTGATCTACCTGCGTCACACACAGAGGTTTTACTCTGAGCATTATAGGTATGTGCACGGAACGTATATTTGAGAGAAATAGCGTATTAGTATACATAGCCTACACGGAAGCGAAAGTACCTCTATGTCAAGAAATATATATCAAAGTTCGTCATGGTTCGGAAAAAGGAAACCACTTACTGACTTGCACCTATTTCTCCATTCGTCAATGTTGCTTCGTTGTGCGTTTTTTAGAAGAAGCTTTTATAAGGCGTTTGCATTTTTCTGTTACAAAAGACTGTTTATGTAAAATATCGCTTGAATGTTTGATATACATTGGCAAAGTTGTTAGTAAAATGTAACTATTTAGTCACAAGTACATAAAATATATATATGCAGGTATGGTATTTCTTTTTTAAAGTCGCGTATATGAAGAGATGCATATATTGTTCAAGGTTGGCAAAACATAATATACCTGGAATATACGCCTTCTTGTTTTAATGTCTGGAAGTGGGAATTCAATCTTCCTATCTATACGACCAGGTCGAAGAAGAGCTGGGTCAAGACTTTCAATGTCAACAAACTCTATATTTTCTGATCTTAGAGTATAGGCATATGGGTAATTGGTCAATAATCAAGAATATATAAAAATGGAGGACAGGTGTACGCTAAAGGTATAATATCAGTAAAAATGTTGTCAATTCAGATAGTTGTATTATCCATTTTTTCAATCAATATTAACTCATTGAACGGTTACCTGTGAACAATTGTTTGTTTATTCCGGCCGCTCTGATGTGGCCGAATTGTTAAACATTTCTTTGTAAACGATGTTTCTGGTATGGTTTTTCATGCCACCGTCGTCGTCCTCTACGATGACAATCTTTAAACCTTCAGGTGACGTAACCCTTGAAATTGCGACGTAAAGCTGGCCATGGCTAAACACAGGTCGGGGAAAATAGAGGCCAACAACCTTTAATGATTGGCCTTGGATTTTATTAATGGTCATTGCATAGCATGGCTTTACTGGGAATTGCCGTCTTTTCATAATAAATGGCCATTTCGATTTCGTGGATGAAAGGGTGATCCTTGGTATCAAAGCAGTGTCTCCATTATTTGACCCAGTAAGTATCCTAGCTTTGATAACCAATTTCCCCAGGTCTGTGATAATAAGGCGTGTGCCATTACATAAGCCTTGCGAGGGGTTCACGTTTCGTAGAAGCATTATAGGGAGGCCTTCTTTTAAATGCAAAGCATGCGGCGGTATACCTGACAATGCCAAATAATTAAAGATTTTAGTTGGCAGTAGAAACTTTTTTAACTAATATTTTAGCGCAGTCGGGGGGGGGGGGGTTACTTGGGAATGTCAAAGAATTCAGGAATTCAGTCGAATAGAGTTGATCCTGTTCTAATACGTCCGTGGATGCGCGACATATCTCATCAGAGCTCTTATAGGTCCTTGCGGTCCATTTAAATTGTTGAAACATGTAATCATTGATTTCATCCGCGTCTATATTGCGTGGGGTTAGTATTGCTCTTTCACACAAAAAATCATAATCATCCTGACTTTTTGTAAATGACGGGAAGACAACGTTAACAATTGATTCTACAGGGACACCACAACTATCAACGATGAACCTGGTGGGTATCTCGATCCAGGTCGGCTCATTTTCACCTTCTTTGGCTTTCGACGGAACGATTCCATCGCCGATGTCTAACAACCATTTGTTGAAACGTTGTCTATCCATGTCTATCACACCTGTGGAGGTGTATTCGTTGACGCCCATACTCCGGTGGAGAGTGAAGAGTTGACAACTTTTCCACAGGTTCGATTTATTTATGCATGCCTGAACGACATCTTCACTTTTTCCCTTTGAGATGACGGGAAGGATTTGTCTGAAATCACCACCAAGCAAGACAGGCATGCCACCAAACACACGTTCCCTGTTTGCGTAGGTACAGAACCCCAAGATATCTCTAAGTGTTTTATCAAGTGCTTCAAAGGCGTATTTTTGCATCATTGGTGCCTCGTCCCAGATGATTAACCTTACCTCTTGTAAAAGGTGTGCCAATTGGGTATTTTGTTTAATGGCATACGTGCTACTGTGAAGTAATTCTAAAGGGATAGCGAAGCGGCTATGAGCTGTCCGGCCACCGGGTAACAGAAGGGATGCGATACCTTGCGCAACGGGATAGGTAAAGTTAGTAAAAATGGAGTTGATTATGCAACCACATACATTAAGTAGCGTGAGAATAATTATACACCATAACAGGATTATTTCTTTTACCTGAAGACGCAACTGCAAGGGCAATCAGGTCCATAGATCTTAAGCGTGACAAGATGGTCCTGTACAGGAAAGTCTTCCCAGTCCCACCCGGAACATATACGAAATAAAACCCTCCTTTTTTGGCGGTAACAGAATCAATGACCCTGTCGTATATGGCTGTCTGTTCCGTATTGAGTGATGCGTACAGTTGCTCGTGTTCATCTGTCAATTGTTTTCTATTGTAACTCATCTCTTCCCTGATTAGACGATTATGCATCTTATCGAGGAGCGACATATCCGGTTGTGGCATATCCGTGAAATCCGCCAATGATTTGCCATTTTTCTCCAATAGTTCATTCAGCTCAATCAGGCAATAGTTCTTAAGCTGGTCGTCCGATAAGTGTAATCCCGGAAACATGAAGTGCCTACGTTTCATGTACAAAATATCATCAGATAGTATCTCCCAATTCTGCGCCCACAGTTGTGCCGGGCGGTTCACTTCGCAAAACAACAACATGGTAACAAACAATTCCCGTAGCTGGGAACTAGACGCCCATAATTTAGCATCTGAAAGGGCGTCACTCCACTCCTTGTCATCATTAAGCAAGCCATACGCATAGCAGGCTTCTTTGTACGTTTCATACACGACCCCATCAACTGTTTTTATTTCTTCGAAACTTCGGGGGCCTCTCACAATTCCCAACAACATCCTTAAATAATACTTTGGCCCAGCTGCTGGATTGCAATACACAATCCACCCAACGGCTGTCCGTTCCAACCGCTTTTTCCATACCTTGTTATCCTCTTACCACACATACTGTGTTGGTATCTCGGCGTACGCCAACTTTCTTGCCACTGCATCTCTGTTGTTCAGCGCAAACCATTGGGTGAACATTGTTTCTCGTATCCCGTCCCGGTTTAACAGGGCTGGTAAGCTGTCCGAATCATGCAACGTGAGCAGTTGTTGGTTAGGTAGATGGAAGGTTAGCTTCATGACGGATGGGAATGAGTAATGTATAGGAAATGCAAGCATTCGCCACACAGCCTCACACGGCGATAAGTACCAGCAGTCCAAATAGTTTTTAATCTCATCGACCTTAAGAATCTGTTGTGCACGCTTTTCGCTGTCACTGCCAATGTTTTCTTGAACAACCATTGTAGCCCTATCTGGCCCCTTGTTTAAGTATTTAAACATGTATTTTATTGCTCGAGACTGGTTGCACCATTCAACGTTGATGTGTGATTTGTACTTCAAGAGGAGATAACAGTTGTATGGGACGACAAACCTGTTGTCAAGCCTAATTTTTGCCCTTCATGAAGAAAATCCTGGAATCCCTTCGTCGATAAACCAGGTAACCGTCTTCGTCAATTGTCATTTCTCGATAAAATGGTTTTGGAAAGTGTTTCATGCATTTTCCGTCTGTTGTACATGAAGCACTGCGTGCGTCATTCCCACATGGGCCATGCAACATGTAATTTGTGACAGCCTTATAGCCGGATGGGTCATCAATCTTCGATGGGATCTCGGCTGAAATCAAATCATCTATACCAGCAGGTGTGCGACACGCGGCGGAATGTTCAAGCCAAACACAGAAGGTGCGCATGCGGTAGTCCTAGTTTTTGAAACTCAATTGTGTAAACGGCTGTATATCACCACGAGACATATATTCAAGACAGAGAGGGAAAAAAGGGGGAAAAATTAGCAAGAAAAAAAAGGTGAGAATTGGTGGGAGAATTGATAGCAAAAGAAAGAGTTGAGTGCATTACAAACTTTACCTGCTCTGCATTTGCTAAAGATTTGTTTCTTCATAATATCTTCAATCAAAAAGGTCAGCTTTAGCTTAAAAACGCGTGATACAACATCTGCATGGTCATGGGATTTCTGGCCTGGTATGAGAGATACCATGTATTCGATCTCAGGCCATTTTGGGTTGGCTGTAAATGTGACAAACAGGTCAGGGTTCCTAAAAGCACGACACAGAGCCATGGCGTCTTGGTAATTTTGGATCAGATATCTTGGACTGCCCGTAAAGGTTGCAGGTAAAACTATCCACTGTCCGATAGCCTCAGCATTTGTATCTCCACGTGTCACAGCGTCGCAAACATTATGGTAGAGCTCAACACGCAAATCATTCTGGTTATTTCTCATCCAACACAACCTTTGTTCTTCTATGCCCGTGTATGCGTCAACCAGATGTTGCTGGTATAAGCGACCGCCTCTGAACAGGGTGGCGCCTTCATTGTTGTGATAATGGATTCTGTAGCAGTAGTATTCCCGCATCGTAACACACTGTCGTTTAGTCGCACGGCATCCGGTGTTGTCATGGTAGCGTATTAGCTCTTGGTACCCGGTTTCTCCGTACGGAAACAACAACGGATACTGCAAAGGCATGTATAGCTGATGTAATTATGATATCCGTTGCAGCGCTCCGTGCTTTGTGCTGACGATAACATCGCGTGGCTCGGTGTCTTCCCCAAAGTCGTTTGTGATAAGAACGTCAACTTCAGACACATTAGGGCGATTGTACTGTGGGTTATTTATTACATGGCCGAGTAAGCGCAGCTGACAGTCGTTTCTTTCATTCTGAGTGCACCAGTTGCGCGCCATTCGGAAGGCGTTAGCCACAGAACTGTGTTCGTCTAACATTCTTATTAGGGACACACCAATTGTTTCGTCTACTGTGTCATCACAATGGTCCTGGCCGAACAAAGCAGCTATACGGTTTTTGATTTCATTTTGCGTGTCATAGAAATACAGCTGAGCATATCTGGGCTGTTCACCTTCAACTGGTAACATGGATCCTATTCGGTGGTAGTTCTGACCGCTTATTCGGAAGTTATATAGGCTTCTACCACTGTTTATAGCATGATCAATCTTTGCCCCAAATGATGTGAAACAGAACATGCTGTTGTACACTCTAATTTGTTCTCTGAATCTAACCGTCTCCAGGTCGTTACAATCAAGTAACGATCTTAATGGCTTAGGGGCGTCAAGAAGGCGAGGAAGCAAAACCTTGCCATCCTGGCAGCACGAAGAGAAAGTCGTCCCATCAGACGCCTTTGTATTTTTGTTCCTCTCCTCATACCACATGATTGCTTCACAATTATGACATGTGAAGGTTGGACGGCCAAGGCTCTAGTACTCAACACGCGCACCTGTAATATTTATAACATGTAAATTTAGTACAACACACGGATTGAGAGTAGCGTACCCAAACAGTGGATTACGTTAGACGTAAAAGGGAACAAAAGGTGTGTGGTAAGAAAATAGGGTTGGACAGTACCTGCTGATGCAAACACTGCCTTGCGCGGGGTTCGAATACGAACGCCTGTTAGCAAAATTAAATATGGCAATGTTATTCCTGTGGTGGTGATAGATGGGTAAAAGCCTAGTAGGGTACCGGGAAGTGATGGAAGTTTACCTTCTGTTTTTTAGGGCGAGGAGGACGCAGATGTGATGAACCCGCCACGTTTTGATGATAATTTTGTGGCGTGTAGGAAATACTGTCTACAAAAAAAATAGTTATGGAAATGGTAGAAGGATAGTAGTAAACAGCGTAGCTAACAGTGTAGACCTTGGGCAGATACGGAGGGAGAACATGCTGTTAGTGGACATACCACAGGCAGGGTGTGCACTGTATCGCTCCGCATGATGTTTTTACCTGCAACATATATTAAGGGAAACAACTATGATGCATGCGTTGTATTGGGATGAGGGATGATGTAAGTGTGCAAACAAAAAAATATGAACATGCGTACATCGTCCCAGCAGGACATTGATGAGGAAACATGGGAACGACCTTTTATTGATCCTTCTTTGCCCGCTCCAGCGGCAGTACCAGTGGTCACCGTAGCACTTGGCGGCTGTATTTGAGTGTTACATGAAACAGGAAAAAAAGATGCAGATAGAACAAAGACAGCATAGTAGGCAGAAAATTAAATCACTAAGTATGAAAGTAAATTCCAATCCCTTGTGTGTGGCCTGATGGCAGTGTCGTCAAAATTGGAGGGCCTAAACTGTTTGTAGCCTAACTGGATCTTAAATTTGTACGTGCACGGATGTCGGCACGCGAACATTATGGCTATATGGTTCCGTTTTCACAAAGAGTACAGCTAACCTGTGTTGGGGTCGGCTGAGGATGCAAATGTACTTATGGAAGAAAGTGTAGGTCCACAATATGTCACGTTCTTCCCACCAAGGCCCACATAGTTACGACTTTGTATATGGATGGAATTTTTGCCACCCACGAAGCTGGTATCGCTGCAGCTGTTCATCAATGTAAGACCGAAATATTTTTGCACCTTGCTGTCAGACAGCGTATGGGAGCGAAGGCGGACTTGTATCGAATGACTAACCATACCAGGAGTAGCGGACCATAACCTGGAAACCTCATCTTTTTATGAGGGAATGGGAAGGGGTAGAACTCAGCATTTTAAATTCCATATGTGGGGTTCGGGATAACACTGCAATTCAAAGTTCCATACCTTTGTCAGGTCCAGCCTGGGTAAGCAGTTTTAGCCCACAAACGTATTGGATCAACCCGTTAGCCATAACACGTGAATGTGTATGAAAGGCGAAAGAGGCTTCGAGCATCACGAATGGGCGCGGAGGCAGCTGCATGTTGCATAAATGTTTAGTAAAGGAACCGGGGGTGCACCGCCTCCCAATCAGGTTAGTAACTTATTTTCATATTTATATGCCTGCTTGATTTTTATTCAATAAAGTCTATATTTTTTAACAACAATCTTTCAATCCTAGGATGATGATTTGATGTGTTGCTTTTTTCTTTTATTTACATAAAGGCTGTTTGTTTAACTGCTAAAGCTAGCCATGTGTCCATGTTTGTTTCTTTAAGTTAATGAACAAAATTTTTTGTTCATGTATATTTGTTTATTGATAAACGGACATAAATGAAGTAATGAACTCCCCACCGAAAGGTTCATGCACAGTTCACTGAATGTTTGGTTCGTTTACAGGTCTGATATTAAATTTTTATAGATTTTGGACAAAAAGCCTTTCGGGTCAACTCGACCAAGTTAACATGTGCAATAAAAGTACTTGTTTTGACCCGTTACCGGATCCACTTAACCTCTCACACTTTGTTTTATTTTTTGTATGTTTTTTTAGTTTTATTTTTTGCATTCCAGATAGGGGACATTCCGGACGCTGAGATTAAACCTCCTGATAACGTGATCTTTGTATGCAAACTAAATCCAGTAACTGAAGTAAGCTGTTAACGTTTTAATCTAGTATATATGCTGATTCTACTTTATTAAATTTCTCTCTTTTTTAACAGAGGATGAGGATCTAAATACTATCTTTTCACGTTTAGGAACCGTGACCGTGTAAGTTATCAAATCTTGAAGTGTTCTATTTGACCAAATTCATAAACTTTTGCAGAACTGATATAATCCGTGACTATAAAACCGGTGACAGCTTGTGCTATGCTTTTATTGGTGAGTCGTTATGATTCTTTGATATTTTAGTTTAAGCCAGTTTAATTTTAATATGAAATTGTCATTTATATTTCAGAGTTTAAGCCAGTTATATTTCAGAGTTTGAAAATGTCATTTATATATCGTGCAATAGAGAAGCATTACACTTTTGGTGTGGGCACAACTCCTAAGCATCGCCACATTATTTGAATACATAAAAGAGAAAGTCACAACTGCGAAAACACTTAAATAAGCTTAAGAATGAGCATTGCCATATCAGCAAGAACCCTCCTCATCATCCCTACCATCGTCTAGCACATCAGTAAAATCCTTACGATCAACCAGCACCCCATCATCATCTTCATCCGATTCTTCAACGCAGCTAAAAAGAAACATTAAAACACATGTGTTGGCACAAAATTCGAACGGGTAAACATTCGAAACAAGGGAGAATTGGTAAGGGTATCTTACAACTTTCTAAGTTTGCGTCCAGTTCCAGGGGTCAGCGGCGGGAGGTTCGAACCACGTTTTAGGGAGCCGGATGGTGTTGCACCCAAATCAAACACAACAGTATCAACGCTCCTATCTGCATCATCCATACCAGGGCACAATCTTCGTGCAAGTGAAGCTCTCATAGTCCCCAAAATGGTAGTATGTATGGCTCTTAATCTCAAAAGTGTGTTTTGTTCCAATAAGGGTTGCGAGGGCGGAGGGTAGTATGGGAGCATCAATAGAAGTATCCTGCACATAGGAAAGCCATCGTAGCAAATTCACATATGCTTGAAAAACCACCTTACAATGCGTAGCGTACATACCTTCAACTGTTCCTCTACCAAGGATCTCGATGTCCGCTTAACCAATTTTTCAGCAACTTCATCAAAGAGGACGAACTACAGTGCTCATCGTTCCGTCAGTTACATCTGCCTGAATGCGAAACCTAGCACGGTATAGTAGATCAATAACAATTGTAGGGCAGCGGCCAAATTCTTTGGCGGTGAATGTAGAAGCGCGACAAATAGTCCCGGACAACAAAGAATCATGACATCATATGGGAAGGGGAACAATAGTATAAAGGGACGATAACAGAAGTAACGGATTTGCGTATGAGATATTCAAGTGTATACCTTGTCCTTGGATAGTCAACCTTTGATTCACAAGCCTTGCAAATGAAGTAACCGTCCTCTCTTGTCAGTCCCTTACGACACTTGCTACCAGAACACGCGAAAAGATACCAGCTGTTCTTGGTTCTAATAGACGTAATCTCCACAATGTTTCGAAAAGGATGACCTATAACGAACAAAATAACAGGGGTAGTTTAGCGAGGCAAACGGGGTGGGTGGGGGGAATGTATGGACAGTGTCTTCACACATGGGAGGTCCATAGGTAGGTTACATCGGGGAGGCTAATCCCTATTGTCGCACACTTGGCAGGCCAGACAGTTCTGTCGACCAGATCTCTATCCTAGGTTGACCTAAAATCCAAAACCCTTACATAAAAGTCAAACCCCGTAAATCCAACGTTTCCAGGTATCAAACCAAACCCTCTCAATCTAAAATGATTCCAGCTTTGCTGGAGGTGACGTCGATTCCAGGTACTAAAAGGCCTCATTTTTGGTTCAATTCAGTATCAATTTTCACTGGTCAGGTTTTTGAGTTGAAATATATATAAACAATATGTACATTTCTGAATTCTGAGTTGAGAAACTGGAAATTAGGATTGATTTCAGTTATGTTAAGGGTTTTGATTACTAAATATTTGAATATTTTAGCTTTTGTTATCGAGTTTGTGGAATTAGGTTGAATTTACCTAAAAGGTTGTCATAAATAAGTGTTTGAAGAAGATGAGGATAGAATGGTATGGGTCATGCATAAAAGTAAGTTAATAAAAAAATAAAGCTGTAGGGGATGTTGGAATGGTTGCCAGTTGTACATGCCCGGATGAGATGGGTTCGACCCAGGTACAGCATGTCCACACCCACACCATGTTCAAACTCTCACATGTAGGTCTAAGGGTGGAGACGAATGGTAACAGCCAGTTGGCATACATACCTTCTTTTTGGATTTGTCGGCATGGACCCTGTCCACAAGCTCTTGTAGCGTACCAACACAGACCACATCCTCGGTGATTGGATCGATAGTATCTCCAACGGCAACACAGCTGGGAATCATAGTTGGATATTCAGCCAGAGTGATAAATGTATAAAAACAGATAATTAAAGTGTGCATGACCAAGGTTGTACCAGTACCTAATGGATGTCTTGAAAGTTTGTAGGGCGGGTACCTCGGGCGAATCAATGATCATAGTTGACGATGAGCTGGACAAACCAAGGGCGCCTGCATTGCGCAAAGTAAGGTAAAGGGTTTTGAAGTAACACGCATAATCATAGACGCAGTAGGAAAGCAACCGTACCTAAGTAAAACTTTTCGCTAATGGAAGTCAAGATTAGAGAATAGAGAGCGGGGTTTTGTTCCTTCTTCTTGAGCATAGCATCACCCAGCTGACCCCACAACGTCACTCTAACTCCGCGGTTACTGTGAAATTTATAAAAAGGCTAAAAAGTGAGACTTAACTAAGCAAAAGTAAAAGACCAAACGGACAATAGGGATGGGGTACTTACCGTTCATTTGTTAGGTTGAACTCGACCGTGCGAGCACCTGATGCTTTCACAGACTACGGCCCCACCTCAGTAACATATCCTATAACATCTGCAACACAATGTTTAAAAAGGACACAACAATCAGGGGCCATTCAAAAAGGGGACCACAAAGTGGGGAATCAGGCTAAGTTGCGGGACTTTGTGGCGAAGCTATCGAGTTCACGATAGTAAAACCCTAATTTAATTATATTCTCAATGATATTCCAGCATCTCATCAGCCACACCACATAATTTAACAGTAAGATTCAACACAAAACTACATGTTATTAATCTGATAGCAATTACTTTAATATACAACTTCATTAACATCCAAAAGAACATTAATCTCTAAGTGAACTATAAACTCCTATAAATTATGTTTTGTGTTAAAGGGCAGTGATAAAAAAACTGAACCTAGGGGTTTCACAAACCCGGACTAATTTGATGATAATCCCAATCCAACTATTCCCATTCAGAATCAAACCTGGTACATGTACCCGGTCGTTCAAACTTCAAACTTTTACAAATCCCTAATAATGGGAAATGTATTTTTATATCAGTTGTCAACCAAGTTGCCCATCCCACTCATTTAATAGAGAAGCCCAATTCAACTGACACAATTATATGATGGGCCAGATTTGTGAAGCCACGTTTAAAAACAATCATAAAAATTAGAAACCAAATGACACGTGTTGCCTATCTGAACCCGTAATTTATACATTGAAAAGTATGTTCTTAGTGTATTTATACATTCAAACTTATGGAACATCATAGCCTCTATCCATATGACCTATATGCAAATCTTTTAAACCAAATGACAAAATATGTTCTTAGCAGATGCGGTATTATTCCAATCTCAAATTTAGTATCTTGATAGTCATGAATGATTTTAAAACCCATATGCAAATTTATACATTGCGTATGCAAATTTAGCATCTAAGATTTTATCATTTGCATATTGTTTATAAATTTGCGTATGACCGAAATGCAAATTTAAACATCATAGCCTCTACCCATATGACATATATGCAAATTTAAACCCATATGAAAATCTTTAAAACCAAATGACAAAACATGTTCTTAGCGGATGCGGTATTATTCCGGTCTCCAAATTTAGTATCTTCATAGTCATGAATGATTTTAAAGCCCATGTGCAAATTTATACACTGCGTATGCAAATTTAGTATTCAAGCTTTTATCATTTGCATATTGACAAATTGACATACTTTAAATCTACTTGCTTAATCAAAATAAAACATCTTGTAATAAGAATTTATAAAGTATTTTTTAAGAAATATTATTATTCACCATACCTACAAAAAACTTGCTCTCAGTTGGTTGGAGGTCCTCAAACGTCGTAAGTAAGAATGGGTAGCGCGTAAAGGAACCACTGGCATCGTCAACCTTCTTCACAATCGTGGAACCATTTAACCCGATAACAAAGGGGCTGTCTTTTAGAATCCGGTATTGATCGGTGCTCTGTACCGTAAAACCCCTAAGTAAATACATCCCGCCCTCTTTGAGTTTGTCAAAGAAGCAGTGCACAATGTTATTTCTTGCGGTACAATGCATCACACCTCCATATGCAAACCAAACAGCATAATTTCAATAACAACGAAATCGGTAAAAGGAAAACATAAGGGGGGTTAAAAGGGTGAGACTTACCTTTTTATCACTGACGACCTAGTCGGTGCTCATGTAGCGTCCATTGAAACTTGTGACATCCCACTTTCGGCAAACCATAACCGTGATGGGGCCGGTACTCCCTTCACGGAGGTCAGCAAGGGCTATTTGGCAGCCAACACCACTTCCCGATGTATTCGTATTAACAAAGTTGGACATGTTAGTAGAGTAGCAAGGCTGAATGTGTACCTACAACAATAGAGAAGGAGGACGTTATATAATAGACATTCAGACCATTCACCTCCCCAGGAAAAAACCGTGGAATAATCAATGCAATTGAAAACGGCCGTAAATGGTGGTGGTATGTAAACAACCCCATTAAATAAGCTTAACATCACTTGATGAAGAAAACGAAGAGGTTCATTGCATAAACATAAATAAAAAATAAATAAAAAAGTAAACAATATTAAATATTAGTTATCTAATCACCAATCAATCCTTTAAGGTGAATTGTTATGAAAAGTCTATAAACTCTAAGTTAAACATTAATATATGGAGAAAAGGAAGAGCCTCATTGATTAAACATGGTCATAAAGGCCCGTACTATTTCATTAAAGTTAATTGTAATATTAAATATTAGTTATATAATCACCAATCAATCCTTTAAGGTGAATTGTTATGAAAAGTCTATAAACCCTAACTTAAACATTAATATATGGAGAAAAGGAAGAGCCTCATTGATTAAACATGGTCATAAAGGCTGGTACTATTTCATTAAAGTTAGAGTAAATTGTCATTTTAGTCCCTGAGTTTTGTCCAAATTTGCCATTTTGATCCAAATAGTTTTTTTTTCGCCTGTGGGTCCCTGACTTTTCCATTTTGTTGCCATTTTGATCATTTTGTCTAACTCCATCCAACTCCATCCAATTTTTTCTAACTCCATCCAAAAACCCAGTTTGTACATAGTCACTAATGTTTTCAGTTGCCATTTTGATCCAATTCCAAAAAATCAAAAAAATTCCAAAAAATCTAAAAATCAAAAAAATTCAAAAAAATCAAAAAAATTCTAAAAAATTCAAAAAAATCTAAAAATAAAAAAATTCTAAAAAATCATAAAAATTCTAAAAAATCCAAAAAATCATTAAATGTTTCGGCACGAACCGTTTCGAACCGTACCGTTTCGAACCGGACCGTTTCGACCCGTACCGTATCGAACCGAACCGTTTCGACGCCGTACCGTATCGAACCGTACCGTTTCGAACCGTACCGTATCGAACCGAACCGTTTCGACCCGTACCGTATCGAACCGAACCGTTTCGACCCGTACCGTATCGAACCGAACCGTTTCGACCCGTACCGTTTCGACCCGTACCGTTTCGACCCGTACCGTTTCGACCCGTACCGTATCGAACCGAACCGTTTCGACCCGTACCGTTTCGACCCGTACCGTATCGAACCGAACCGTTTCGACCCGTACCGTATCGAACCGAAACGGTACGGTTCGATACGGTACGGTACGGGTCGAAACGGTTCGGTTCGAAACGGTACAGTTCGATACGGTACGGGTCGATACGGTACGGGTCGAAACGGTACGGGTCGAAACGGTACGGGTCGAAACGGTTCGGTTCGATACGGTACGGGTCGAAACGGTACGGGTCGAAACGGTTCGGTTCGATACGGTATGGGTCGAAACGGTTCGGTTCGTTACGGTACGGTTCGAAACGGTACGGCGTCGAAACGGTTCAGTTCGATACGGTACGGGTCGAAACGGTTCGGTTCGAAACGGTACGGTTCGAAACGGTTCGTGCCGAAACATTTAATGATTTTTTGGATTTTTTAGAATTTTTATGATTTTTTAGAATTTTTTTGATTTTTAGATTTTTTTGAATTTTTTAGAATTTTTATGATTTTTTGAATTTTTTTGATTTTTAGATTTTTTGGAATTTTTTTGATTTTTTGGAATTGGATCAAAATGGCAACTGAAAACATTAGTGACTATGTACAAACTGGGTTTTTGGATGGAGTTAGAAAAAATTGGATGGAGTTGGATGGAGTTAGACAAAATGATCAAAATGGCAACAAAATGGAAAAGTCAGGGACCCACAGGCGAAAAAAAAACTATTTGGATCAAAATGGCAAATTTGGACAAAACTCAGGGACTAAAATGGCAATTTACTCTTAAAGTTAATTGTAATGCATTTAAAGCAACCATAAATTTTGATTTTAAATATAAGATATAGCTAAACTTAGAAATTGTTTACTGAAAGTTGAAGTTGAAATAAATCATAACCAGATAATTATTTTTTATATGCAAATTCAAATAGACCTATCAAAATATGTAGGAAAACTCCATGCAAGTCTAACTCAGTCACGCTTAAATTCATGTAACCTGAATGCGGTTCATTACTTATTTAACCCATTTATTTAAATAGGCAGGCGGGTAGTAATCGGGTTGGTGGGTTGTAAAACTATGTTAATTTTACCAGCATGGTTGAAGTCAATATTCTACCAGCATCATTACATCCAACTTTTTAAAAGTAAACAAATGGTTTGATAATATGAAAACTATTTCAAATGAATATTAGTAATGTATAAATTTAAACGAACATTCAAATGAAAATAAAGAATGGTTACAAACGAACGCAAATAAGAGAGAGGACAGACATAAACGAAAGTCAATCATCGAACATAAACGAACAAAAATAAACGAACATAACATTGAACCTCCAATTCGTTTACGGGTTGCACCTACTAGTGTTTAAAGCAAGATGTATAGATTATGCAATGTACTTTAACCACGCGCGTGTGTGTATATGTGAATATATGTTTTTAACTTGATCCGCATAAATAGTTTTGAGCCAACAGAAAGCGAACCGGGGACTAAATAAAAAATGGAACCCAACTAAAAGCGAAAACCAAGGAAACTGAAACCAAACCTAAACGAACCAAAAAACAAAACCAGACTGAAATGAACCTAGACAAACTGAATAATTTTACCAAAACAAATAAGCTGAGACAAATAATGTCGCTGAAATGAAAACCGAACCTGAACAAAAAACAAATAAAGCGAATCTAACCGGAAAGGAAACTAAATTTACACAAAACTAAAAAAAACTGAAACGGAACAAAAAACGTAAAAGATCTTACCGAAACGAACTCAAAAAACTTAGATCGAAACAAAATAATTGCTGGGAAAAATCAAAACCAAAACGATGCAAAAAAAATAAAACAACCTAAAACCAAACCGAAACCAAAAACTGATAAAAGTAAACAAAATTGATTCAAAATCGAGCCGACAATAAAAACGGTCACGTTAATAAAGTATTCACTTTCACACCTGGCAGGGGTGATTAGTATGTGGTAGCAAAACAATCAAATAGTTAACGAACAACATAAATGCAGGTACCTTAACAACGGTAGTGACTCGGTTAGTGACTATCAATTGTTCGGAGATTACTTTGTGTTGGATCTGAGTTTGTTTCTGATTGTATTTTGTGTTTGTAATTAAAATGAGAATGGATGAGTGTGCAGCGGAATTATGATGAAAACAAACTTTGCATACAATCAAACGAGAGTAATACTTTGATCAAACATCTTTACACAATGAATCGGAAGATTGAATTTATTTCAATAACGATTACAATGATTGATGAATGAATGCAAACTCCCCCTCAGCCAGAGCTCAGTTGTTTGTTCGTGCAAAGAAGACGATGATGCAAAAGAGCTAATAGAACAGTATAAAGTACTGAACTATTTATAGGCACTTGCAAACCACTGAGCATCTTAGCTGACGTCACCATGAAAGTGACATCTAACCTCCTAACAAACTCTAACCTCTGATCTATACAAACACTACTATGTTAACTACTGCTATTACATTACTTTACAAGACA
The DNA here is from genome assembly GCA_030545235.1 of Helianthus tuberosus. NCBI lineage: Eukaryota > Viridiplantae > Streptophyta > Magnoliopsida > Asterales > Asteraceae > Helianthus > Helianthus tuberosus. Next base: position 45,280,101 of record CM060414.1, on the reverse strand, counting down.
GACTATAGATCAGCTGTTGCAACTTTCCACTGCTGTGAACCCAGCAGTACTTGTCCGGATTAGCAGTGCTTGACTCAAGGCAGTAGATAGAATCAGCAGGGCTTTAGTCTTTCATCTGGTCTTTACTTTGAGCAGCAGTTGTAGGTCAGCACTTTGCAATATCAACAGATAGGAGGTCAGCAGATATGAAATCACTTTCAAGGGGAGAGGTTTGTATGTAAACATCTGCTTATTCTGGATCCACTGCTCTGATCCAGTTTTGGCTTTAATTATCTGTTCCTCTGATAGGGTTCAATCCCAACAATCTCCCCCTGGAACAGATAATGCTAAAACTCTTCATTATTGTGGAAATCTTTATTGCCTCATCAACAGTTCCCTTATCTGGCCTTTAAATTGTAATTCAAAGTCTAGGGCATCTGTATCTTCATCATCCCTGCTAAGTGGAAGATCAAGGAGATCCTGCAAATCTTCAAGACTCAGGCCAAGAGCTTGTTCCCTTGATATTTTCTCCACTTCTCCACCAGACCTGAGCAAAGTCAATACGCAGGTCTGTTTGTCAGTTTCCCACTTTAGTATTTTTGAGCCTGGTGGGTTTCTTGGGAGATGTTTATTTGCAGAAGTATTTGGTGAGGCTGGCCTATTCATAACTGGCTGAGCAGTACTTGCAGTTTGATCCAAACCAAGAGTTTCTATGATCATTTTCTTTATTCCTTCTTTTACAAGGTCATCTTCTCTTATCATCTCTTGAATGGTTTCACCTCTCAACTGTTTGTGTGCCCTTCTTTTATAGATGGCAGCACCAGTTGGAGCAGTGGCTCTCTTGATCTGCAGCTTTGTTGGTCTTTTTGAAACCTCTGCTTTAGGATAGTCAGGCTTTTGAGGAACATTTGGATCTTTCTTTCTTAATTCCTCCAACCTTTTGTAGGTGGCCCTGACCACATCTTCTTTCCATCTAGTAGTTTGTCTTTTGTTTCCATATTCAGCAGCAACCAGTTCCTCTTTCATTCTTTTCAGTTCTACCTGTTTGTCAGGTACATTCTTTCTAAACTTTGCCCAGTCAGGAGGAGTGTGAGTGACCTTCCTTTTGATCATGTCTTGAATTCTTGCAGCTTCATCTTCAAGCTCAGGAATAGTCCACTCTTTGTACATGTATCTCTCTCCTTTGTACTTTTTGTGAGCCATAATGCTTTCAATGTAGTCTTTCTTCAAAGTTTCAGCTGCTCTTTCTGAAATTTGTTGACTGACATTTTTTGCAAATTGTTCTAGGGATCTGACTTGTGTGAGCAGATATTGATAGTTTCTTGAAATTTCTTTGTCAGATTTCCCCTTGTGTGTTTCTTTTTGAGAGATCTTCTGCTTGCTTGGCCTTGATTTTCAAATATTCATCAACATTTTTAGGCCAGGGATATCCTTTTATTGATGGCAAACTCCTTTTGGCAGGGTCATCCTCATAGTAAAAGGATTTTATTTCTTCTCTAACAGCTGCTAGTTCAAGAGGAAATTGAACACCTGCAGGAGGTAAGGGCTTGTACATTTGAACTAAAGAGAGAGAGGAACAGGTTTTGGTATTGTGACAAGAGCTAAAGATTTTGAAGATGTTTGTGGTGGTGAAGTGTCATCATCTTTGAGAATTAGCCTTCTCCTCTTTGTTTGAGGAAGGGCTGATGATGTTTTGGATGGAACAGTGGTGATGGATGTAGTGGAAGTGGTTTGTGATTGACTAACAGTTGTTGAAACAACTGGTGTTCCAACCACTGTTGTCATTACAGCAGATGTTGTAGCAACTACTGTCTTCTGCTTTTTGGCAGGAGGTGATTTTGTTTTTGGTGGTAATGATGGTAAAGCAGTGGATTTGGTGTATGTTGATGTGGTGTGTGTTGAAGTGGGAGCAGATGTTGAAACCACTGAAGTACCAACAGTTGTTGATACAACAGGAGTTACAACAGCTGTTTTAGGTGGTGGTTTTGGAGCAGACTTTGAACGTCTGGTTGGAATGGATTTGGGTAGCCTTACTCTTCTTGTAGGCTTCTTCTTTTCATCAACATGATTTTCATCATCTTTTGATCCTGAAGTACCCTGATCCGGATAATCCACCCTGGCTTTCCTTTTGGCCTCTATATCCCTTTTTACACTTGCAACTGCTTCTGCCAGTGCATTTGTGGTCACATCAATTTTCTTGCTTCCATCTGGCAAAGGGATCTGTTTGGTCATGTTTGCATTTTCTGGTTCAATGTAGAGACCATCCTCTATTCCCTTCTTTTTCCACTCCTGAATTTTCTCCCCCTTTTTGGCATTATCTGGGGGAAGTTGATAAAGGAAGCGAACTTTTGGAGGAGCAGTGCCAGTGGTGTGCTGGATCTGAGTTTTGAGAGCCTTTAGATCAGCCTGAGTGTTCTTGAACCTTGACTCCATTGCATTTCTCAGCTGTTGGACATGTTTTTCATGTTGCTGATCTGCTCTTTGTGCTTGTTGATGGAGAAAAGGTTGAAACAAATTCCAGAGCTCATTTGTAGCAGGTGCCTGTTGAGGAGCAGGTGCTTGAGATGGAACAGCAGTTGATTGTACCTTTTGTACTTGTAACAACTGTTGTAGCATATATTTGAGTTCTGCAACAGAGTTATCAAGCTTTTCAAAACGATCCGTCAATTTCTGGTACTTTAAACCATCACCCAATTTAATGGGATCATCTGATTTCCCACTAGCAGTGGTTTTATCAGTGGTAGATGTAGGGAGTATACTCCAAACATTAACCACTGATGCCCCTTTTTCTTGGTACTGGGGTCTTCTTCCTTCAACACTTGACAACCTTTTGATGTTGCCAGTGGGATAAATAAATCCACTGGTGGTTGGCAGAGGTGCTATGTAAGGAATTGCCTCCAAGGAAGTCTTATTAATGTAACCACTGTCCAACTGTAAACCAGTTGGTTCAACAGTTGTAGTGGCTGCTTCACTTGGACTACCACCAAGAGTTACTTGTAACTCAAGGGGTGTAACCTCCTCAGGTTGTGTTGGTGGGTTAGCAAAGATTGATTCATCAGACCCAGTCAGTTGTTGAGGTGTATTCTCATTGATAGGCGATTGAGAAGGACTGGTTAGTGCCTGGTTCAAATCAATTGCATCCAACAGCAGTTTAGTTGGTGGGGGAATTGTGGATGTGATGGGTGGTGTAGAAAGTGGATTTGCTCCGGGTATTGAGCTGTGGATGATAGAAACAAGTGTTTCCAGAGCATCATGATGTGGAGACCCTATTTGTACAACCTGTTCTTTTTGTGAAGAAGCAAGAGGAGTTTCGGTTATGGGTTGAGATATTTGTACCAACTGTTGTGAGGAAGAAGCAGCAGTGGTTTCTGGTGACTTTTGTGTTGTCACAGGCATTTGCTCTGGTATCTCATCCTCCAGAGTTGCCTTTTTGATTGGTTTGGGGGGTTTTTGATTTTTCTTTTTGTGTGGCTTTTTGTGGATTGTAGGTGTGGGTTTCAAAACAGTTGGTCTGCTGCTTTGATCACCTTGAGCAGTAGGCTCAGCAGCACATACCTGAGGAGCAGTTGTAACTGCTAAAATCTGCTCAGGCACCTCTGCTTGTGTTTTGCAAGGTGCTAACATTCTTGAAAAAGTTTCCGTTGTTAAACTGTTTATTTGAGTAGAATCACCTTGGTTTATTGCAGCTAAATCATCCTTACTGAATTTCTTTGCAAAATAGTAACTTAAAAACCTTGGAAACAGTAAGAATGATTTTGTTTCAACATTATTAACCAAATCTTTAAAAATTTCCCGAGAATAGTTAAAATTTTCTTCTTGAAGAATTGCATATCCCAGATTTTGAATCTTTAAAGGGATTTCATTGAAAGAAGTGGTTTTATTTGAAACACATAGTAGGAGGGTATGAAATAAAAATCTGGTTGCAGAAGGAAAATAACCTTTTTGTAAGGTAAGTTTCTTCATCATTGTGGCTTCATACCCTCTTTCAATGAAGTCAGCTAGCAACTCGTTTTTAGTGAAAGAAATTTTACCTTCTTAATCATCGAGTTGAAAGACCTCTGAAATGGATTGTGGCGTGATTTGGACAGCTTTACCCTTTATAGAAAAGTGTATGGTGGTTGCAATGTCTCCTTGTTTTTCAAGGGTTACATTCTTTCAAAACTCCCTTTGGGTCTCCAAATAGATTGGTGCATCGACGGTGAACAAAGTTTTGTACTTTGATTTTGCCATGGTGTCAATGATGGAATCGAAAACATTGGTGGTTCCTGGTTTAGTGAGAAGACCCAGGAGATTGTGGGATGGTTTATATGGAATTTCAGTGGAAATTGCCTTTTGAGAGGCTGTTTTCGATTAAAATTTGGATGAGGGTTTTGAAGATGACTTCGATTTTGTCATTTTTAAGATAATGATTGAAGAAATTTGTGAAGAAATGAGATGAAAAACTGCTTTGAGAAGAGAATTTTTTAAGAATTCAATTCGACAGTAAAACCCTGTTTTGGTTGTGAGTGGGGGATTTTATTGGGAAGGAAGTGAATGCTGACGTGGCAGCCGTTACAAAAGGTCTGACCACTATGTACTGCCCACGTGATAACCCCTGGCGAAAGTGAAGGACAGTACTTTTATGAAAGTGACTGATGAAGGCAGTGATATGAAAGCAGTGGATGATTTTCACTATTAGTGGATAGCATATCAGTGGATAAGACACTGCTTTTGAACAACAAAGTTTATCAAATGGGAGAACAGGGGTTGACTTTCAGCAGTGGATAGGCTTTTGAAGTAGAGCAGACTTTTAAACAATCAGTGGTTAATGGCAGACTTTTAAGGATTTGAATGAAAATTTCATTTTTAGCTATTTTTAAGGATGGATTTTTGATTTTCTGAAAACATTTTATGCTTTTATGCATAGAAAAACAAGATTTTGCTTGTTATTCCATGTTTAGCATCCCAATCCTAGAGACCAAGCTTTCAAAAGTGGCTGTATCAAGTGCTTTTGTGAGTACATCTGCCAGCTGGCCTTTAGTTGGGACATGATGCAGAGAAATCAAACCTTTTTCATAGCAATCCCTCACAAAGTGATGTCTGATGTCGATGTGTTTGGTGGTAGAATGGGAAACTGGATTTTTGATGATATTTTCTACTGCCTGGCTGTCCAACATGAGTGGTGTCTTTAAGGCAGTGATACCAAAATCCAGTAACTGATTTTGAAGCCACAGGAGTTGGGCTGTACAGCTTGCAGCAGCAATGTATTCAGCTTCAGCAGTGGATGTTGAAACAGCTGCTTGCTTTTTGCTTTGCCATGAAACTAAGCAATCACCTAGAAACTGGCACCCTCCTGAAGTGGACTTCCTTGTAGTGTTACATCCAGCAAAGTCACTGTCTGAAAAGCCTGAAAACTTGATATTCCCATTAGCTGGATACCAGATACCAAGTGTGGGAGAACCTTTTATGTATCTGAAGATCCTTTTTACAGCAATGAGATTTGATTTTCTGGGAGCTGATTGACTTCTTGCAAAGACACATGTTGCAAACATGATGTCTGGTCTAGATGCAGTTAGGTACAATAAAGACCCAATCATGCTTCTATAAAGTGTTTGGTCAATCAGCTCATCTTTTTCATCAGACATGACCAGCTTATTTGTTGCCATGGGTGTGCTGCATGGTTTACAATCATTCATATCAAATTTGGTTAAAAGTTCTTTAGCATATTTGCTTTGATGAATGAAAGTTCCATTTTGCATTTGCTAAACTTGGAGACCAAGAAAGCATTGCAGCTCACCGATTGCACTCATTTCAAACTCAGCTGTCATGAGTTCTCTAAACTCTTCACACATTGAGTTACATGTGCTTCCAAAAATAATGTCATCCACATAAATCTGGACAATCATTAAATCTTTCCCTCTCCATTTTAAAAACAGTGTTTTATCAATGGTACCTCTTTTGAAACCATTTGAGAGTAGGAAGTTGGAAAGAGTTTCATACCAGGCCCTTGGTGCTTGTTTCAAGCCATACAAGGCTTTGTTTAGCCTGTAGACATGATCTGGATAAAATGGATCCTCAAAACCTGGAGGTTGACAAACATACACCTCTTCTTGAATTGTACCATAGAGGAAAGCACTTTTGATATCCATTTGAAACACCTTCATATTGTGGTTGTCAGCAAAGGCCAGGAACAGTCTAATGGCTTCCAATCTTGCAACATGGGCAAATGTTTCATCATAATCAATCCCCTCTTCCTATCTGTAACCTTGAACCACAAGCCTGGCTTTATTCTTGACAACAATACCCCTTTCATCAGTTTTGTTCTTGAAGACCCACTTTGTGCCAATGGGACTAACCTCTTCTGGCAGTGGTACAAGCTCCCATACTTGTTGTCTTTTAAACTGTTGGAGTTCCTCTTGCATGGCTTCTACCCAGCTGTTGTCTTTTAGTGCCTCTTGGTACTTGACTGGCTGATGGAGTGATAGAAAACCAGCAAAAAGACAAATGTTTTGGGTTTGGCTTCTTGTGAGCACCCCTTCATTTATGTTGCCAATGATTTGATCAGGTGGATGAGATCTCAAGAAGATTAAATCTCCTTGGTATGGTATGATGGCATTTGTTGGTGAAGGCTGCAAATGTGTATCATCTAAGCTAACCACTGATGGGGACTTTGATGATCCAGCAGTGGCTTCAAAAGGTGGTGGAATAGGAGGTAATGAAGTGGACATCTGCTGACTTTTATCCATTGTTTGGGGACTTTTGTCAGCAGTGTTTGAGGATGTGGAAGCAGTGGTTGATGGGCTACTTTGGTCAACAACTGTTGAGGTAGCAGTGGTTGAGCTTTGACAACTGTTTTGAACATCTGATGCTTTACCCTTTGTGGCAGACCTTTGAGGGATGATGATTTCATACCTATAGTCTGGTGTTGTATCCTCTGATGGACCTGCACTGTTAGTCTTGACAACAGTATTTTCAAAAGTGAATTTTTCAAGATCAAACAGATCTGCAGGATTTGCTGGGATTTTCATTGATGAAAGTTCATTGAACTTAACATTCAAAGTCTCCTCCACTGCCTTGGTCCGTGTATTGAACACTTTGTAAGCCTTGGCAGTGGTTGAGTATCCCAGATGATAACCACAATCAATTTTGGCTGCAAATTTTGAAATAGAATCTTTTAAGTTCAAAATAAAACATGGGCAGCCAAACACTTTGAAATATGAGATCAGTGGTTTGATTTTATACAGAATTTCATAAGCAGTCTTTTTGTGCCTGGGGTTTATTAAAACTCTGTTCTGAACATAGCAAGCAGTGTTTACTGCCTCTGCCCAGAAAGTTAATGGCAAACCTGAATCTGCAAGCATGGTTCTGGCAACCTCAATCAAAGTTCTGTTCTTCCTTTCCACTACCCCATTCTGCTCTGGTGTTCTAGGGATGCTACTGCCTTACAATCCCTTTCTTCACACAGAAGGCATCCAACTCCTTATTTTTGAATTCTGTGCCATTGTCACTCCTGAAGCTTTTCACTGGAAGGTCAAATTGCTTTTCAACCTGTGTCACAAAGTCTTGCAAAATGCCTGTAGTCTCATCTTTTGAGTGTAAAAAGAAAGTCCATGTAAACCTAGAAAAGTCATCAACAATAACCAAAAAATATCTTTTCTTTTTGAGGCTCATGACTTGAACTGGGCCAAACAAATCCATGTGTAGCATCTGCAAACACTGGGTTGTTTTGGACTCTTCAATGGACTTGTAAGAACTTTTATGCTGTTTTCCTTTTAAACAAGAAATGCAATGTTCAGGGCATGAAAACAATTTTTGTGGTAGGCCTCTCACCAACCCATTTTTGGAAATTTCAGTGATTGTCTTAAGATTTGTGTGCCCCAGCCTTCTGTGCCAAAGTTCTGTCTCTTTGTTAGAGGCAACTGAGAACAGACAGGCATCAGCTCTTGGACACTCTTTTGACATGTCAACAACATAAACATTGCCACTTCTTTGAGCAACAAGTTTAGTTTGACCAGTTTTGATTATTGCTTCAATCTTTTTGACCATTTCTGGTCCAACAATCCTACAACAATCTTTTGTGAAGAATGACCCAAACCCTTTTTCACTCATTTGTGATACACTCAGAAGGTTGAATTTTAGATTGTCTATCAGATTGACATTTTCAAATTTTACATTTCCAGACTGCACTGTACCAGACCCTAGAACTTTCCCTTTACTATTATTCCCAAAGGATATATCACCCCCTCCATGGATTTTAAAGTCTTTGAGGAGGGCTTTACATCCTGTCATGTGCCTGGAGCCTCCACTATCTACATACCAAAGACTATCAAAACATGCAGAAGCTCCCTGCACATGAAGTAAAAGGATTAGTTCATTAAGGTCTCCAAAGCCAACAAGTCTTTGGATGGGGTCTCAACAGTGTCTGGAATGGATGCAGAATGATGGACAGTGGTTAGGTCAGGGGTTTGGACTGTTTTAGGACAGTGTTTCTCTAACCACTGTTGTGGGTCTTGACCAATCATCTGCTGGTAACCAAAAGGATGCCTATTCACTTTAGGTTTAGAGGGCCTTTTGTAGGCCTCATAAACGTGTGGAATCCTTTGGTAAGACTGTTTTTCCTTGCCTTTTCTGAACTGATTGGCAGGGGGTGCATCAGTAACCTGAACATCTCTTTTGACAGATGTTTGGTTCAGCTACAGCTGTTTGAACTGGCACAAACAGTGGTTGTTTCTTGGTGAATTTGACAGATGTTGATGATGATGGACTCAAGGATGTTTTAGCAATGTACTCATTCTTTTTCACATCAAAGTTTTTGAGATACACACATGCTTGAGTTTTGTGGTTTGTCTTACCACAAACAATGCAACTTTCAGCTGAAACAATGACACTTGTTCTGTTTAAATCATAAGCTTTTAAGTGGAAACAATCTTTTGTTAGATGATTCCTTTTCTCACAGAATTCACAAAACAAGTTATCAATTTTTTCTTTCTTCTTTCTCTTTTCAGACTCCTTTGCAGCAGAGGTTTTAACCACTGCTGGGATGTCCTTGAGAGGTATGACTTTAGCTTTTGGAGCTTTAACACCATCAGTTGATGTAAAGTCCATTGGCTTGAAATTTTCAAGAATATCACACTCATCAGACCACTTTGGTTTAAACTGATAATCTTCAAGCTCCTCAAAAGTAGAGGATCCCATTGGTCTGTCAAGTGTGATTTTGTTACCAAGTTTGTCAGTGATTTTCACTTCTTGGCCATTCTTGTTTGTGGGGATGAACTCAGTGGTTACATCAATGTTTTGAACAGATTTTCCAAAAGCAGTGTTTTCATCATCATGTTTTCTATAACCAACCCCAAATTTCACATTGCTTTTTATCTGTTTTTCAAGCATAACCTCATACCCTTTGCATGATTCCACCCATCTCTCACATGTGATCTGGGTGGACTCTAACTCCTTTTTGCAAACTTGGTATTTTTCTACCATAGTTTGGAGTTGAGTTTTGGTTATGCTTTGTTCTTCTTTCAGACTGCTGATCTCTTTTTCTTTTTTAGTCAATTTGTTTTTAAGTTCTTTTAAAGATCTTTCAAATTTGACTTCATTAGTTAAGATTTTATCCTGAAGGTTTTAATTCACCTCTTTGATGTTAGCAAAAGCAATAATGCAATTGTCAGAACGCAGTTTTTCTAGAACTTGAGGAGATACCTTGGCAGCAGCCATCATTGCACAATCACATTGATGATTCTCTTCATCATCAGCTATCACCTTCTTTTCACCAGCCTTTTCTTCCTTCTTTTCTTCTTTGTCCTCTTCGGACCATGGGTCTGTCAGTGGTTCAATCAGGGTACCTGAACTTTCTCCCAAGAGTAGTTCACCAGCCACAACAGTAACCACTGCTTCAGTCACCTCATCCACCGTTTCAATACTCAGCTGTTCCTCTTCAGTTTCAACTCCCTCCTGTATTGACTCTAATTCCATCAAGCAAAACTCATTATGAGAAGAATCATTAGAAGCATAGAGTGCAAAATTTTCATCACTAAGGTGAAAAAACTTTGTTGATCTGGTTGTACTGCTGCTGGAGCAGTGGTTTGAGGTGCAGGTTGCACTTGTGCCTGGGGAACAGGGGTTTGAACATATTGGATCTGTGGAACAGTAGTTTGGACATAGTGCACTGGCACAGGGGCAGCAGCATAGTGAGCAGTGTTCACTTGAGCTGCTGGGGCATACTGGGCATAGTGCACAGTGCTTTGGTTTTGAGGTCTAGGATTTGAGCTAGGATGAGTAATTATGTGACCAGTAGTTTGACTCCTACATTCCCTAGCGAAATGTCCCAACCTATTACACTTGTAGCACTTGATTTTCGATTTATCCAACCCAACCCTTAGATTCCCATGCAAACCTGGGAATTTTCGCCCTGTTCTTTTGTAAAATTTGCTAGTTCTAACACTTAGCAAATCCAGTTGGTGCAGGATGTCCATTTCCTCTAAGTCAGTGGGATCAAAATGTTGCAAATCATTGAGTTCAAAGCATAAATTGTCTGACATCTGGTTTTCGTTTGCAGTGAATGCATAACTAGCAGAGTGAGGACCAGGGTTGTTAAAATTTGCCCCAGCAGTTATGTCAATGAAATGATCATAACCCTGATCCTTACCACTGCTCCCAGATTCTTCTTGACCCAGAAGAGCAGTGTTACCGAATGTATAATCATCAACGGCTTTTCTTGACTCTTGTAACTTCCTTTTCTGGTTCAACTCCCTTTCGTAGGTCAGGAGTCGACCATGGAGTTGGGTCAAGGTCAGATCCTTGAACTCAGGTGAATTTCGGGTGACAAAAGCTATGGTGTCCCATTTTTCTGGCAGTGACATGAGGAACCTGCTATTTTGAGTTGAGTTTGTAAAAGTGGTATTAACAAGCCTCAGTTCACTGATGAGATAACTGAAACGCTCAAATTGTTGCGTCAGTGATTCACCTCTAACATGACAAAATGTTTCATACTGTTGATTCAGGATTTCCCTATTGTTTTCTATGACTTCTTCGGTTCCCCCAAATTGTTCCTTAAGTGCGTCCCATAACTCTTTGGCACTGTTACAGTGTAACAGCCCAGCATATATCTCATTGGGCAGCGCTGATGCTATGATGCTAAAAGCTTTAGCATCTAGTTCAAACTTTTGATAGTCGGTTTCGGTATAATTTTCAACTGGTTTTGGAACGAACTTTTTAGCATCTTCAGCGCTTGGCACTGTGGGAACATGAGGACCAAAGACGACAGACCTCCAACATCCTGTGCTTTGTTGAGCGAGGATGTGACCCATCCTCCTCTGCCAGATGTTGTACTCATTTCTTTTTAGCATAGGTGGTTTAAAAAGCGAGCCGATGTTGTTTTTATCATCCTGAGATTGTGACGTCATTCTTGTTGTTTTACAGACACTGAGAAATCAACTTTAATGGTGATTAATCCTTGCTCTGTTTTTCAACAAACGAACAAACGATCAGTATCAACTGTTGTGAGCTGAACTATTTACGTCAAAATGATTGTTAAATCAAATTTGACTGTCCAAGCTCTGATACCAATTGTTGGATCTGAGTTTGTTTCTGATTGTATTTTGTGTTTGTAATTAAAATGAGAATGGGTGAGTGTGCAGCGGAATTATGATGAAAAAAAACTTTGCATACAATCAAACGAGAGTAATACTTTGATCAAACATCTTTACATAATGAATCGGAAGATTGAATTTATTTCAATAACGATTACAATGATTGATGAATAAATGCAATCTCCCCCTCAGCCAGAGCTCAGTTGTTTGTTCGTGCAAAGAAGACGATGATGCAAAAGAGCTAATAGAACAGTACAAAGTACTGAACTATTTATAGGCACTTGCAAACCACTGAGCATCTTAGCTGACGTCACCATGAAAGTGACATCTAACCTCCTAACAAACTCTAACCTCTGATCTATACAAACACTGCTATGTTAACTACTGCTATTACATTACTTTACAAGACAGACTATAGATCAGCTGCTGCAACTTTCCACTGCTGTGAACCCAGCAGTACTTGTCCGGATCAGCAGTGCTTGACTCAAGGCAGTAGATAGAATCAGCAGGGCTTTAGTCTTTCATCAGGTCTTTACTTTGAGCAGCAGTTGTAGGTCAGCACTTTGCAATATCAGCAGATAGCAGGTCAGCAGATATGAAATCACTTTCAAGGGGAGAGGTTTGTATGTAAACATCTGCTTTTTCTGGATCCACTGCTCTGATCCAGTTTTGGCTTTAATTATCTGTTCCTCTGATAGGGTTCAATCCCAACACTTTGAATCAAGAGTTAGTATGCTAATGGGCTATTAAGCAGTTAGTAATAAATAACCGAGTCACTAACATCTCTATTAACCAAAAATGTTGCATCAGTTCTACTAAAATTGTTAAATAACAATTGATAGTCCTTATTATTAACTTTAACAACATTAGCATACTAAAATTATTATTGACTATCAGCTAATTATTTATTACTAAAATGTTGTATTAACTTTATTCTGCAACATATTCTTTATAAACTATGCTTACCTTGACATAAACTAATAGCTATATTTCCTTATTAGAAGTCACTGATAATTGAAAATTAGTACATATTATTACCTTGTTGGTGAACACATTTACTCTATGTTTAGGGCATAATTTGATTAGGTTGCTGATACTGAATTGAATATCACACCAAATTACAATAGCAGTTTATATTGCTACTATTCACCCAAATCAAGCACCTTAAATAAGTCAGTGTTTCTCTATATTCAAAAAATGAACTATAACTGACGATTATTAAATTGCAACAGTCAATTTAATCAAAATACTGCAATAGAAACATAAAATCTACCATAATTCGTTGGTTAATCACGTATAGTTCTTAATCGATTAGAATCAGAAAAAAGGAAATTGACTCACCGTAACTTAAAATCAGGAAGAAGGCGAACAAAGGGGCGGAGTTTTTCGAAATCAATGACCCCTGTCTTTCATTGTTATTCCTTGAATGAGGTAAGCAAGACCCCATACTACACACTGCATACACATACATAAAAATTGGGTTCAATATTATTTATATAAACACCGATTGGAAACCCTCACATTGCATTTGATGAAAACCTAATCAATATAAACACACACACTAACACTCACGAATCGAATTTATAAAAGGAAAAATTCGGGCTGTTTTTACCTCTTGCTGCTCCAAATCTTCATTACCATACATTATCTTCATCTTAGAGATATAGATATTGCACTTAAAGGTTGCTGGAGAGTCGGAGGATGATGTGTAATTAAAGGAGCAAGTAAATGACCCATTTTGATTCCAATTGAAGTTGCCGACTGATGGAGAGCCTGTGCAGGAGATCAATCGAAGATATATGTCTGAGAATTGTGTGCCAAATCGATGAAGATCTTCAATTGGGGAGAAGTTAATTACGATTCCAATTGAGTTGCCGACTGATGGAGAGCCTGTGCAGGAGATCAATCGAAGATATATGTCTGAGAGTTGTGTGCCTAATCGATGAAGATCTTCAATTGGGGAGAAGTTAATTATGGATTGCAGAGCATATATTGAGAGGCGAAGGATGAATATCACGGACTCCAAAGTCCCCACAAACGCCAGTTAAACAACCCTTTCACTTCCGGAAGTCCTCTTCTCGCTGTTGCATCCGTCTCCGGCGACTCCTCCACTACCTCATGTTCTTCCTTTGCACATTCTTCAACTAATGAGACGTCGTACGGAGGTGAAACCGAAACCTCTGGCGGAGGATTTAAAGCTTTTCCGGCGAACCTCCGATGACTCGCCTTCTCTTTCTTCTGGTTAGGTTTACGGCCGTGGCAGTTAACCTGTTCACTACTGGTAAGGTTTTCTTTAAATGCTTCAATTACTTGATGAATTAGCTCTCGGTTAACAGACGTGTCCCACCCGAACCAGTAGTTTGTGTAACAATCGAAGCAATCGCAGTCGAATACCGGAGATTTGTGTGCGGCCGGAGCTTTCTTCATATTGTTATTATCAGATGATCTAGGGTTTGTGGAATTATTTTTGACACAAATGATTAAAGTAATGTAACTTGTGATTATTAAACTGGAATTATTTTTGACACAAATGATTAAAGTAATGTAACTTGTGATTATTAAGTAAATTAAATGAAATTAATAGGATTTTTATAGGCCAGTGCATTTAAAACAACCATAAATTTTGATTTTAAAATAGAACATATAACTAAACTTTAGAATATATATAGATAACACATAAAACTTTTTCTTCTTTTTTTATGTGAATTTATTTTTCTCCTTCCTTTTTTGTCATTTATTGGTTTTTTTTTTAAATTTCAATTGCATTTGGTATTGTACAAGTAATAAAACAAACCGACTTGATACTGACCAAATAATATTAGTACCGAAATCGATTTTTATTTTTATATTTACGACAAAATTCGTGTCAAGTAGATTTACAATTCTTTTAAACATTTAGTTTTTTTATTATAATTAATTTTGAGTATATTTTGTTCTTTTTAAATAATTTTTAATATACGATGTGTATTAAAATTAAGAGTATGTCACTGTGATGTGCTTATTTTTATTACGTCTCGATAAGCGCACACTTAAATATTATCAAAGTGACCTCATTAAATTAGCACTGTTTGACTATCTTCGTTATTCTAATAATGTACAAGATTTTGTATAAAGTTATGAGTACACTGTTATGACGTGCTTAATTTTATGCATATATAAATTTCGCTGAAAACGGAGTTTTATTCGCATTAGAGTATATTTTTATCTTAAGCCACAATGAGTGTTGGTACAATGTTCGTAGCGGTACCGTGATGAACCGAACTTAAGTCAACGACCGGAAACATCGATATTGGTATTAGTATGTTGATCGAAACATCAATTGGGTATACATTATATAAAAATTGTTAAAAATAGTGTGGTATAGCTGCGAAGCGCGAGTGTAACCCACTAGTTATGTAAAAAGGGGAAAATATGAAACCGGCCAAGTATAGAAATACCCGGTATCGATACCATACCGGTACAGAACCGATACGTTCGATATGGTGTTCGGTGCCCACTTGTCTTCATTTTCGGCATCTGTATTATCGTACAATACCGATCTAACCTATATTTAGTAGTTTGTTAGGGAAGGTGAGGGGAGTTGAGAGATGGACTCCCTCACTCTTATTACATTTATTTATACTAAATTAGTAAAAATAAACAGTTTATCACAATAAGTAAATTCATAGTCACCTAATTCGCGGTTCGCTCTGGTTCGGGTTCGCAATTTGCAAATTGTGACGAATTTGGTTCGGAGGGGGTAGGTTCATTTCAGTACGTTCTGGTATGATTCGGCACGGTGTATCATTTCGTGGTTCGGTAAACACAAATTAAAACAAAAATTACTAGTTTCTTGTGTCTTGCTTACATTGTCACACCCCAACCGCGTAAAACTACAAAACCGCGGCGGTAACGTCGGGGAGTGGAGCGACAAAATTATTGTTTCACAACCATGGATTCAAAAGTTTCGTTTTATTTAATTGTTAACTATTTACAATGTCTTAAAATTTGAAACAAACAAGTTCACATATCGACTATCATCGTTATTAAGTCACTAAGGCCTCGTCCAGTCCTAATGTCACACCCCGATATTTCCATGTATTACCGGTGGGCCCGGTGGGGAGTATCGTGACGTAGTTGATATCATCATAGTCAATTAATCACAGTTTAATGCATAACGGAAGTTTTGAAAGTAAAATATTAGTACAAACCGAAACACAAAGTATAATTAAATATTATACAAGCGGTTATATGTGGATCCACAAGCAGATCTAAAACATAAAGAAATATTGTTCGACAGACTTTAAGTATTAAGAGCTTGCAAGACTCTTTATCTAATACTCAGGAGCTTCCAGCCCATTTCCCGTAGTACCTGCACTTAATCTTTTTGAAAAACACGTCAGTTTACACTGGTAAATACAATTAACTGACTCTTTTGAAAAGTGTTTACAAAATTGGTTTGGATGCACTTTGTAAACACTTTTCAAAAGAGTCAGTTAATTGTATTTACCAGTATAAACTGACGTATTTTTCAAAAGATTAAGTGCAGGTACTACGCGAAATGGGCTGGAAGCTCCTGAGTATTAGATAAAGAGTCTTGCAAGCTCTTAATACTTAAAGTATGTCGAATAATATTTTCTTTATGTTTTAGATCCGCCTGTGGATCCACATACAACCGCTTGTATAATATTTAATTATACTTTGTGTTTCGGTTTGTATTAATATTTTACTTTCAAGACGTCCGCTGTGCATTAAACTGTGATTAATTGACTATGGTGATATTAACTACGTCACGATACTCCCCACCGGTAATACGTGGAAATATCGGGGTGTGACAGGTTGGTATAAAAGCCAACATTGAGTGAATTAAACACTAGCCTTTTGTGTTTAATCTCAATGACACAGTTGCACATTCCTTGACTTCCGAGTCTAGGCAAACAACTTTGGACTAATTCTAATCTTAATCGTTTTGCTTTATTTGTTTTGTTTTGACAGGACTTCAGTAAACATGCCTCCAAGAGTTAGGGGAAGGAGCGGACGAGAAAAAGCCCCAATGCGGGTAAGGAACGATCACGAGGCCAGACCATCTCACCGACGCATACCATCAGCAACACTCAGCTCCAGTCCACACGAAGACTGGAGGACCTATTTGGAGCCCGCGAGACGCTCTGTGTCGCTCAGTTCCTCACCGTCTTATCACCATTCGTTCGGGCCACATCAAGATGAAGAGCCTCATGATTCACATCATTCTTACATTCCTTTGCAGCGTTCGGGTTCTCACAATTCTTTCCAGAACCCAACTCCTTATTTCCAGAGCCGGTTCAATCCATTGAACCAAGTCGAAGAACCAGAGGGTCCAAACCCTTTGGGACTAGCAGACCATTTTCCTGAGTACCAAAACATGGATGTGGACGAGGATCCAGATCCTGAGATGCTGCCATCAGGGACGCCGACACTTCCCATCGAGATTTCTAGCGGATCATCTTTTCATGGTTCGTCTTACAGGGGCCCTGATATCTGGGCCGAAAGATGGGCTTCATACAAGTGGGAGTATACTCCCCCTCACCACTACTCACCACCGCACCAGCAAGTCCCTTCGGAGGACCCACATTTTGAGGCGGTTACGCCACCGCCACCACCAGCGCCAGAGCAGCCACCGCCTCCAGAACCATCGAGGCAGAGAAGAAGTGCACGGATGTCCGTGCGTGGGGGTTTCCACTTCAGCACCCCCCAACACTCCAGCAACATCAACTACCCGCCGCTCTATGAAGACCCGCAAATGGATGGGCCTTCAAATGCAGTTTCTGAAGTCGACTCTGCACCAGTCGCACCAACACCACCCATGGGTTATGAAAACCCAATCCCATCTTACCCAGGTGCAGCTGGGTACAACCTGTTTGAGCAGCAAGCTTACTCGGGTTACAACTACAACAATGCCCCTGCCATCGACCCATACGTTGAGGCAGTAAACTACAACGCTCTCTACCCTGGGCCCTTCCCAGCTACGTACCCAACTGGGTACCCTGCATATGGGTATAAATACCCACCGCCTCCTCAACCTCAGCAGCAGCAGCCGCCACAGCCACCACAAATTCAAACACCGCAGCTACAAGAAATCCTCCAAAGGTTGCACGAGGTGGAACAGAGGGTAGATGAAAAGCGTAGGAGTCGCCGCGGTCTTCTAAAGGGATTGGCAAACCTAATTAAGGGGAAGTAGAATGATTATTAGAAATCCTTAATTATTGCATTGTTATTTTATTTCAATTAAGTCCCTGCGTGGACATTTCATTTATGTAATCGGTCCCTGAGTGGACTTGTCTTTCTTATTTTAGTCCCTATGTGGACAAGTTATTTATTTAAAGTCCCGTTTAGGGCAGCTATTGTACTTTTTGAGACAATTTATGGAATGTTTCATTTTAAGATTTATTTGTCATATATATATATGCATGTACAATATAAAACAAATCAAAATATCATTTCAATTTTCAATTGATCTGCTATTAAATATTAGAAGAAAATCTTAAATGTATAACCTAGCCCACATGTCATTTTAGATAGGGACATGATGGTAGAACCTTTTTAAGATTCAAATCTTTGTTAACATCTGAAAACATGTTAGCATTCCTGGCAAATGTGATTCGATAAAGTCACACTAGTCATCCTTGTATTGGATTTTTCCAATTCCTTATCTAACCTGATGATTTAAACATCCATTAGTGATGAAATGCCTACGGGCTATACTTATTGTCCTATAAGACAGATGACAGTGAAATCTATGACTTCCTATCAAGAAAGGGTGACGAACTATGTTTAACCCTTAATGCCTTGATCCTATGAGATCATGGCTTATAAATTTAACTGTCCTTGGGACTAGGCCTTTTGTGCCACCATAATATCCCTAATGTTTTATAACTGGGTACAATTACAATGGAAGTTTTAAAATTTACCAATATGGTCTATATTTACCATGGTTAATGAATCATCGAAAATGGTGATTCCATAATAAACTCCTGAAATTTTTTTTTGTCAATTGTTTTATAGCAATCAAGCTTTATGGCTGAATCTCAAGAAGTTAATAGTTATCCAAGGGAAGGAAATGATAACACCAGAGTAAATGTAACTGGTGTAGATCTTTAAGCATTGATAGACAATGCTGTTACTAGAGCCATTGACAGACAGTTCAAGGAACCAAGTAATACTAGGACAAAGACTCAATCTGTGGCTCATAGTAAGCCCCCTTCTAAAACACATGAGTCAAATAAGGACAACTCTCAGTCGTCAAATCAGAAGAGTCTCCCATCCAGACAAATTGTGCTTAATCAGGAACCGCGTGCAAAGACTTGTTCTTACAAATACTTCGTCTCTTGCAAGCCAAGGGACTTTATAGGCGAAAAGGGTTCCATTGACTGTATGACATGGCTTGATGAGATGGATACTGTAGTAGATATCAGTGGCTACGCGGAATAGGATATTGTGAAGTTTGTTTCACAGTCGTTTAAAGGAGAGGCTTTGGGTTGGTGGAGGTCGTTAATCTAAGCCACGGGGAAGATCCCACTGTACAACTTATCTTGGGAACAATTCATTGCATTGATCAAGGAAAACTTATGTCCTCAGCATGAGCTTAAGAAAATCAAAACTGACTTCTTGACTCTGGTCATGAAGAATTTGGATTGTCAGGCGTATGTTACAAGTTTCAAAACCATGTCTAGGCTTGTTCCTTATCTGGTTACACCTGAACCTAAGCGTATAGCGCGCTTCATTGGAGGTCTGGCTCCGGAAATCAAGGGTAATGTGAAAGCCTCCAGACCTACCACATACAGGTCTGTGGAGGATCTGTCTTTATCTTTCACACTCGATGCAGTCAGAAACAAGTCTGTCAAGGCTTCTGATGAGGGAAAGCGAAAACGGGAGGATGAGAGTTCTCATCGCTCCGACAAGAAAAGAAAGGGAAACTCTGAGCATAGGAAGAGTTCAGGGTTTAAGAAGGACTCTCAGCGGACAGGTGAAAAACCTAAGTGTAAAGCCTACGAGAAACACCATTTTGGGAAATGTAGATTCGAATCGAAATCGCAATCGCAATCACTGCCTAAAGTTTGTGGGATTTAAAAGTCAAAGGAGCATAAAACTTTGGATTGCAAGAAAATGAAGGATGCAACCTGTTATGGTTGCAATGAGAAGGGGCACATAAGGACCAATTGCCCTAAGAACCCAAGGAAGCCTGAAGAGGCAAAGAAGACAAATGCTCGAGTCTTCCAAATGAATGCCCAGGAAGCAGTACATAACGATAATGTTATAATAGGTACTTTCCTCATCAATGATGTATAGGTTAGAGTTTTATTATATTCTGGTGCAGATAAGTCTTTTGTAGACAATAAATTTTGTAAGTTGTTAAATCTGCCTGTTAAAACTCTAAACATAAAATATGAAGTAGAATTGGCCGATGGTACCATAGAGAGTGCTTCAACAATCTTAGATGGATGTTTCATATCCATTAGGAATCACTCTTTTCCACTGTCCTTGCTTCCGTTGAAATTGGCAGGATTGGTTATCTTTTAACCAAGCTCAAATTGTCTGCGATAAGAAGCAAGTTGTCATCAAGACCCCTTATGGTGAGCCACTTACTATTCAAGGAGATACGCAGTATGGATTGCCTAAACAAGTATCTATGCTTAAGGCATCAAAGTGTATGAAGAAAGGCTGTGTCATTTACATGGAACAGGTGACTATAGATGAACCAAAACCCAAGATAGAAGCTATTCCTGTTATTTCTGAATATTCAGATGTTTTTCCTAAAGGATTACCTTGTTTACCTCCCGACAGGCAAGTGGAATTTAGAATTGATATTATTCCAGGAGCAGCACCAGTTACCCGAGCTCCTTATCGGTTGGCACCGACCGAGATGAAAGAATTAAGAACGCAGTTGGATGATTTGTTGGAGAAGGGTTTTATTCAACCAAGTTCATCTCCTTGGGGAGCGCCTATTCTATTTGTGAAGAAGAAAGATGGCTCGATGCGTCTATGTATCGATTATCGTGAGCTGAAAAAAGTACAATCAAGAACAAATATCCATTACCCAGGATCGATGATCTGTTCGATCAACTGCAAGGGGCAAGTTACTTCTCAAAGATCGACCTAAGGTCAGGTTATCATTAGTTGAAGGTCAGAACCGAAGATGTGCACAAGACTGCATTCAGAACGAGATATGGCCACTCGAGTTCTTAGTGTTGCCTTTCGGGCTCACTAATGCACCAGAAGCATTCATGAATCTCATGAATCGCGTTTGCAAGCCGTATTTAGACAAGTTTGTTATTGTCTTCATTAATGACATACTTATTTATTCAAAGATCCAAGCTGATCATGAAGGACATCTCCGGTGTATCCTTAAACTTCTGCAACAGGAGAAACTCTACACAAAGTTCTCTAAATGTGAATTTTGGCTCCGTGAAGTCCAATTTCTTAGACACATAGTAAGTGAGTATGGTATCCAGGTGGATCCCGCTAAGATTGAAGCAATCATGAATTGGTAAGCACCAAAAACACCTACAGAGATTCGCAGCTTCTTAGGCTTGGCAGGTTACTACAGACGTTTCATTGAAAACTTTTCAAGAATTGTTGCACCTTTGACTTCATTGACTCGCAAGAATGTAAAGTTCGATTGGGGTCCCAAGCAACAAGAATATTTTGAGATCCACAAGCAGAAATTAAGCAATGCCCCTGTATTAACATTGCCAGAAGGGATTGAAGAGTTTGTTGTGTACTGCAACGCATCACACACTGGGATGGGTTGTGTGCTTATGCAGAGAGGCAAGGTTATTTCCTATGCTTCACGCCAATTAAAATTGCACGAAAAGAACTACACCACCCATGATTTGGAATTAGGTGCCGTTGTATTTGCACTCAAGCTTTGGAGGCATTACCTATATGGAACCAAATGTGTAATCTATTCAGATCATAAAAGCCTTCAACACTTGTTTAATCAGAAAGATCTCAATATGAGGCAACGTCGTTGGATGGAGACCTTAAACGACTATGATTGTGAAATTCGCTATCACCCGGGCAAAGAAAATGTTGTTGGCGATGCATTAAGCAGGAAAGAGAGGATTAAACCTATCAGGATCAATGCCAAAAGCATCGAATTAAAGAACAGCTTGAATGAAAGGCTGTTAGCTGCTCAGAAGGAAGCTGTATTAGAAGCTAACTTTCCAAATGAGAAGTTAGGTGTGACTGCTGATCAGTTGTCTTTTGACAAAGATGGAATCTTTAGATTAAATGGTCGAATCTGGGTTCCAATTCATGGAGGACTTAGAGATGTGATCCTCCAAGAAGCTCATAGTTCAAAATATTCAGTCCATCCAGGCAGTGATAAGATGTATCAGGATTTAAAGGCAAATTACTGGTGGATAGGTTTGAAGAAATCTATAGCCACTTATGTGGCTAAATGTCTGACGTGTGCACAGGTTAAAGCCGAGCATCAAAAGCCGTCAGGTTTGCTGCAACAGCCTGAACTTCCCACTTGGAAATGGGAAATGGTAACTATGGACTTCATTACTAAGTTACCATGGACGAAGCACGGGAATGATACAATATGGGTTATAGTAGACAGGCTGACCAAGTCAGCTTACGTGTTGCCTATTAAAGAAACACACAGCTCCGATAAGCTAGCTCGGCTGTACGTGGATGAGATAGTATCTCTCCACGGAGTGCCAGTATCTATTATCTCTGATAGGGATACTAGATACACATCTCATTTTAAGAAAAGCTTTCAGCAATCTTTAGGCACTCGTTTAAATTTCAGCACTGCTTATCCACAAAAACTGCTTTCTTTTCTTTGTTTCATTCAAACACTTCTTTTCTATTACTATAATAAATAACATATTAGAATTTACAAACAAACTTTATATTTTCAACATATACATTTTCAAGTTGCTTACGTCATCTGGGAATAGTATTGTTAAGTGGTTGACCACTTTTGGCGGCCATTTTGACTTTTTTTTCTTCCATATAATAGTTATTTGAGAAAATTACCAAATTAGCCAAGAAAAAACTTTGACCACCAAATTAGCCATTTGATGCCTCCTTGGAGCAGGGCATCCCCCATTTAATGCGTCCGCCAATGGTGACTTGACACGTGGCAAAAGTTACTTGATAGGTCAGCCGCCGACGCATCCGGGCCAAAAAGTAGGTTGATGCGTCCGACTTAGCTGCATCCGGATACAAATGGCTGGCTCAGCTGTGGCTCGTTGAGTGGCTCATTGGAGGAGCTGTTAGACGCATGGTGGCGCATTGGGAGCTGTTAGACGCATGGTGGCGCATGGGGGCATCGGTTTCCGTGCTTTTCTTTTTCTTTTTTTATATTTCACAGATGGGCAAAGCGAGCGTACGATTCAAAAACTTGAGGACATGCTCAGGGCTTGTGTTATTGATTTGGGTGGAAGTTGGGATGACCATCTTCCTTTGATTGAATTTTCATACAACAAGAGTTATCATTTGAGCATCCAAGTCGCGCCTTTCGAGGCCTTATATGGAAGGAAGTGCAGAACGCTAGTTTGTTGGGCGGAAGTTGGAGAAACCCAACTATCAGGACCTGATATAGTACTGGAGATGACGGACAAGATTGTTCAGATCCGTGATCGTCTGAAAGCTGCCAGGGATAGGCAGAAAAGCTATGCAGATATGAGGCGCAAACCTCTAAAATTCGAAGTTGGTGATAAAGTGCTACTCAAGGTGTCACCCTGGAAAGGGGTTATGTGCTTTGGCAAAAAGGGCAAGCTGAGCCCAAGGTACATAGGACCCTTCGAGATCATCGAATGTGTCAGATCTGTAGCTTACAAGCTGAATCTACCTGAAGAGCTTAGTGGGATACACAATGTATTCCATATTTGCAATTTAAAGAAATGTCTAGCTGATGAATCGCTAGCAATGTTGCATAAGGACGTGCAGATTGACGAAAGCTTGAAGTTCATTGAAAAACCTTTGTCGATCGTGGATCGACAGGTTAAGAAACTTTGAAGAAAGAATGTGCCGATCGTAAAAGTGAAATGGGATGCCCGTAGAGGCCCAGAATATACGTGGGAAGTTGAATCCACGATGAAACAAAAATTCCCTCATTTATTTCAGTAAATCTCGAGGTCGAGATTTCTTTTAAGGGGGTGAGGATATAACACCTCGCAAAATCATGGCTAATGTAGTAACGACACGTGTCATAAACTTTAAACGTGTAATGAATTGATTTCAAGGGACTAAAGTTGACAAACAAGGAAAAGATATGTATGAAAGTATCTAAAGTGTCAATATCTGGAAACTATGCCTTTCAATAACCCTACATGATGTTTATACTCTTAAACGAATGAATTGTGAAACGTATGAAGCCGTTTGTGAAAGAAAGTGAAAGTTTTTAAGGCACGGGGGTTAAACATGTCAACATGTTAAATTACTACCTCTGAGTGACCTTTTAACGAACCCGGGGCTTTGTAACGATTAATTATACTCTCAAGAATAAGTGACGAAAAATTCACGAGATTTCGATATCGTTTGATATTAAATACGTCAACTTTCGTAAATAAAGGGTTAAAAGCGTCAACTTGATGAAACTAGTGTTTTCGGTTATCGTTTAACGAAACCGGACCTAACGATGTTTGCTTATATGCTAAAGATCATCCAAATATAAACTTTATGGGTTAAAAGTGCTTGAAACAGAACTTATTACGTTTTAAAAGGTTCAGGGGCCATTCTGGACAAGTTTGAAACTTAGATTGCTGGTCCCCCCTAGGGGTCGCGCTGCGCGACACCAACACTCCCCTGCCGTCGCGCCATGCGACGGCATGATTTTCATAGCAACATGCACAGGTGCAGGTCCTGCGCAATTCT
This sequence comes from Helianthus tuberosus, assembly GCA_030545235.1. Taxonomy (NCBI): domain Eukaryota; kingdom Viridiplantae; phylum Streptophyta; class Magnoliopsida; order Asterales; family Asteraceae; genus Helianthus; species Helianthus tuberosus. Next base: position 45,255,709 of record CM060414.1, on the reverse strand, counting down.
TCACCCATTTTCAGCTTTGAACACATATATCTTGAAACAATGGACTGTTTGCTGGTTTCTAATACCACCATGGACACTTGTTCTCATCTGGGATCAACACTAAACACCTGGGATGATCTGGAGATGCTCTCAATTGCTATAAATAGGTGTTCTTGGGCAGTCTCATTCCTTGCACTTCAAATTTTCATTACTCTCTCAATTGCTCAAGCCTTGGAGCATTCTATAGAGCATCCTAAGCATTAAGGAAGCTCTCTTAAGTTTAATCTTCGTGCTAAGGACTCTTGTAAGCGTTCTTAGCTCCTGTAGTTAAGTTTTTATTAGCTTAATGACCGAAAGTCAAAGATATCATAATGACACTTTGACTTTGAGATTAATCACTAACGGTCCAGCCATTATTCGAATTAAAAGTGGCTATGTATTGGTTATTAAGTAAGTGATAATCCCTCAAAAGGGCACCTCCTAATTATCACATTTACTTAGTCAATTGCCGGGTCAAAGTTATGAACAGAAAAGTCAAACGAGTCAGTTTTTATAAAATAATTCATAACTAATAATGTAGAAGCTATAAAATATGTTTTATCAATTAAATAACTTGGTAAATAATAAAGAACATATTTAGGCATGTGCAACCCGACAATTCTGAGTATTTGGCTCGGTTCGCAACCGAAAGTCATAAAAGTAGACTTTTGCTTTGACTTTCAGTTCTGACCCGAATTAGCTTAGTTTAGTTTTGCCTTAGGGTTCCTTTTTGACCATGTTATATGTTAGAATAACCATCTGAGGTCATATTACATGGTCCCTTAGAAATCAGAAATCATTTACATGTTTCCGTTAATTGCTTAAAAGTTGACCATTATGCCCTTATCTTATAAAAACGAGATTTTTTAAATGTGAGAGGACAAAAAGATTTATTACTGATATATAAGTATGTCATAAAAATTTGACATCATTTTCTGGTCCCAAACAAAAGTTATGCAAGATAGCGTAAAATGAAACTTTTTGTTAATTAAATGACATATTTAGCATAAATCATCATATTTAAACCCAAATTTTGGCACCAAACTCATTACCTACTGTTTTTATATAATATTTAGGGAATTTTGGAAATTTTTGTCAAATTTTATACTGGCTATAACATAGAGTTCTTGCATGAGCACGGTAATTGACGATAATGCCCTTTTCATTTATAAAATGAGTTTTACACATCATTTACATGTCAAACCTTTTCCTACTAATGTTATATATTAAATAAAATATTTTAAGCATTTGAGACTGATTAAAACTTCAGAATTTTATAAACATCTTGAATATCGCCAATTACCGACTTTTACGCTAATTAGGCGCATAATATGGTTTAAAACCATATTTAACGCCTAAGACTTGTTACCTACTGATTTTAAAAATAAATTTTTATACTTTAACAGTAAGTATAAGTCTTGAACTCAGATTTCCAAATTTGACCTTAAAAACATATGTGAAATGACCAAAATGCCCCTACGGTGCATAGTTTGGCCATAAATGATAAACCTCACATATGTATGATATTTTACTGATGTAACTTGATAAAATAAATAGTTTTACTGAATATTTTAGACCAGAACCTCAGTTTGCTATTAAACCTCTTTTATAAACTTTAAAATGACCAAATTACCCTTTTGGGGCTTCAATTGGTTTTAAATTCGTTTTGGGCATAATTGAAGATATCCTACAGATATCACAACATATTTTAAGCATAATAATTTATGGAACTTGTACTTGTCTTATCTGGTTACCTGTTATGCTTATACGCGTTCGGTACGGTTTATGTAACTAGTTTGCATAAATTAGCCGAAACGGGTCAAACCATATCATTTTTATTTCAAAGGAAAAATTACAAGTTTTGTCCTTTATCTTAATACCACTTTTCAGGCGGTGTCCTTTTTAATGAATGTTGACAGGCGGTGTCCTTTACTAGGTATTTTGTTGTAAGTTTAGTCCTTTACACCTAACCCAGTTAAAAAACATGTTAATTGTTGACAGGCGGTGTCCTTTACTATGTATTTTTTTTTTTTGCAAGTTTAGTCCTTTACCTAGGTACTTTGTTGCAAGTTTAGTCCTTTACACCCAACAATTAACAGGGTTTTTTAACTGGGTTGGGTGTAAAGGACTAAACTTGCAAGAAAATACCTAGTAAAGGACACCGCCTGTCAACATTCATTAAAAAGGATACCGCCTGAAAAGTGGTATAAAGATAAAGGACAAAACTTGTAATTTTTCCTATTTCAAAACCCAGAATGTAATTAGTTTACCCATTTAATACAAGTCTTCATACTTGTTGGGTCTAAATCACATTCCAATCTGGTCATCGCTTAATCTCGCGTTTCGTACCGTAAATTTTTCTTTAAAACTAACCGGTCTAAGTTACAACATAAATAAGACCCGTTAGGAATCTAATAGGTTATTAAAACCTTCGTTCCAGATTAGGAGCCCAGTAAAAGCTACCTACACTTGCTGATTAGAATATACGACTGAGTATAATTTACATTTAGCTCAGGTAAATACTTTTAACTTATTTTCCCTTATACGAGCTTGGGATACGGTAAATATTTAATCGATTAGTAGTTAAATCATTGAGATAATCCGTTTTAATCTGTTTTGTTTGATACAAACCATTTGGGGGTTAATATGACCGTGTCCTGGATATCCTCGGCTCATTCATTTGAAATGGCCACGACTTAAGCACGAGGTGTAGGCATACACCTGACAGTTGCGTATGTAAAACGGTATCTCACTCGTGAGGAAAATTCTTGTGGGCTTATACTAGTGGCGTGTCTATTAATCTTGTCCCGGCTCTTCTATTCTGGGCCCTGAACGTACGACAAACATGTAAACCTGTATACAAGATTATTTTATATAATTGTCCCAAGTTATAAAAGATTTTATGCCTTGTGCATCCAAACCAATTTTGTAAACACTTTTCAAAAGAGTCGGTTAATTGTATTTACCAGTGTAAATTGACGTATTTTTCAAAAAGATTAAGTGCAGGTACTAGGCGAAATGGGCTGGAAGCACCTGAGTATTAGATAAAGAGTCTTGAAAGCTCTTAATACTTAAAGTCTGTCAAACAATATTTTCTTTATGTTTTAGATCCGCCTGTGGATCCACATACAACCGCTTGTATAATATTTAATTATACTTTGTGTTTCGGTTTGTATTAATATTTTACTTTCAAGACTTCCACTGTGCATTACACTGTGATTAATTGACTATGATGATATGAACTACGTCACGATACTCCCCACCGGGCCCACCGGTAATACGTGGAAATATTAGGGTGTGACACCTAAGTGAGCGTGCTTCCTAGTAGCAATCAACATCATTCAACACCACCTGAAACATATGCGAAAATAAAGTCTGCAAAGAAATGCCGGCGAGCACATAGGTTTGTGAGAGTGTCGGATTCATGGCTCGTTTACATGTTGCAATACCTCGTTTGACTATAAGAGTCGTTAATTGAAAGCCTTGTTTTGGAAAGAGTTTGGTATTGCAATATGAATAACCAGCTCAAAATAAGTTGGTTATGGTTTATAAAATCTCGTTGCCATGAATCTTAACCCAAAACATTTTTTTAAGTAAACCAAATTGTAAGTCGTTTTTGTAATAAAACTCGTATGGTTTATATCGTATAGTAAACCTCGTTGCGTGACATCATTTAAAATCGTTCGTCCCAGTGAACTAAATAACGCCACAGAATATAATATGATAAAAGCACATATATATAAGAAGTACCAGCGGCGTATCTACCATGCTTTTATCACATTACACCCGTCCCGTTATCTAATCACAGCCAAAAAACCAATCGTTCGTTCAATTCGTTTAACTTGTTCAAATCGTTCAATCGTTTAAATCGTCCAATCGTTCAAAATTGTTCAAAAATCGTTCAATCGTTCAAATCGTTCTCGTTTTAATTGTGAAAACTAACTTTTGGTCGTCTCGCTTATAACATTCAAACCTTCGCGACTCGTCCATCATTCAACTCGTATTAACAAACCACCAAAGGGTAAGTTAACAATCATCAGGTTCAGTCGTTATCCACATAACCCCTCCCCCCCATACATAACCATGGTGGCAGTCTGATAATGGGATTTGTCAGATCCTATGGTACCAAACCTAATACTGGTCGGCTTGGTCATTGTTAATGAATGTCATTCGTTATGTAAATACGTCCAACAAGTTCGTTCACATTATCGAAATCGTTTTGTTTAATATAAACCATAGTATTCATTTTTGAAATCATCGTAATCATTTAAAACATATAAATCACCCCAAAACAATTGAAAAAAGTAAAATAGGGGAACTATGTACTCACTTGAAGTGCAAAGTATCCTTGATCTAATGAACTTAACGAAGCTCAGGCAAACCAAGTAGCACCTAATAATCGGATCGCCTAGTTAATAAATCGACACTAAATCAGAAGATCGGGTAGAATGAGGTCTTTATAAACCAAATGAGTATTGGAACTCATGTGATATGGTTTAACAAAGCCTACATTCTAAATCAGAACCTATCCTAAATGCTTACGACCCGTTACGACCCATTAAGGTAGCTTATGCTACTTTAACGCGTCGTTCGCGCGAATGCGCGTTCGAGACGCCTAACTAGTCCTATGACAAGTATTATATGCCCTAACATGTTTAAATAGGTTGCATAATCAGTTTAAGTGACAAAAGTTAGGTTACATATGCTTAAATACAAATTATGCATGAAAAGGGCATTTTGGTCATTTTCCTAAGGCATATAAACTACCTATCATACAACTAATTAAACTAAGTGACCATAAGGTATAACCTCGAAAGGTTATTCCCTATTCAACTAAGGTCACAAAACATGCTTGGTCAGATCCTAAATATCGTCCAAACGGGTCGGGTTCAAAAGTCTAAGCGGTGGTTTACACCGCTTGACTTATGACCCTAAACAAGCACTAGACTAAAAGTGACGAGTTAAACATGTTAAAACATGTTCAACTAAGTTAGAAAACAGGTTTGATATCAAAATAAAGTGTTTTGATACACAAAAATAGTTTCGTTGCAAAATACGCATAAACACGTATTTTGACCGAAACTTTGACTCGTCACTTCGACTAATCAACGTGGTAATCAGTAGGTATAGTCGCAATGGACTATAACCATCGTGATTACGCTCACGTTGCAAAGTTCAAATGTCACACCCCCAAAATCCACGTGCGGAATACCACCGCTTGGAGGCGTGACTGACCAGGATCCAGCCACCAATTATACCGAGCATTGGTTAATAGTAAGGATGTTCACCATCCACAATAGTTAGTAGACGTTTCAGGTTTAAAAGTTTTAAGTTCAAATAACAGTTTAAGTAAACAGCGGAAGCATAAACCAAACAGTTTCAAAACAAAGTTCATAGTTCAAGATTATTTAGAACCCAACACATGGGTTAGACGACCACTACACATTCCCAAGCCGCAAGCTCCTGAGTCACTGGGTACCTGCAAAGCATGCAGTAGGGAATCAACAAAAATGTTGGCGAGTCCACGAGTTGTCCAGTTTTAATTACCAAAAACTTGTTTCACCAGTTAATTTATCCGTTTATACATGCGATGGGGAGCTACCCCATAAGTAAGCGACTAAATTGTTTTCACAATACCGAATACTTACTTAACCGTAAGTTTCCGTAGTGCCCCATTTGTCAATGTTCTATCATCATTGACGGTTTGCCAGAGTTCATTAGTTCACTCCCGTTCCCAGTAACAAGGGTCGGTGTGAGGCTGGTTACACCTAAATAGCGCTATTAACTAATAACCCGTTCGCCAGGCCCCGGCGACTAATCGGTATTAAATGGTAGGGACTTAAGTGATAGAGTTTCGTTTAGTGTTGCTCGTTGCATTCCGTATAAACCGTAATTAACCAAGAGTTCCCATTAACAAGGGAAGTAAGTAAGTTTGTTCCCAGTAACAAGGGAAGAAAAGTAAGTTTGTATCCCTTACGCGGGGATAGCGTTTGATTAAGTTTCCGTTTCCCAAAACCACCGGGAATGCATGCTTTAATAGTTGTGAACTCACCTTGGGTTGCTCGGCAGTTTAGTTTACTTGGTCAAACACGTTGGTCACCACGTCCTAGCATGGTTACCAGTATAGGTCAGGTTTGGGGGTATAAGTAATCACGTATATCCTACAGGCATCTAACACATCGAATGCATACAGTTACCATTTAAGTTATTGGGCCTGCCCTTAAAATTATACGGTTAAACCGTAACAGTTAACACATTAGTCCAGTAATACATAGTCCAACCATAACACATTGTGGCCCAATAACCAAAGTAGGCAGCCCAGTCGAGACGAAGTGGTCTCGACTAGAGAACACACGGTCTCGAGTCGCAACCAAGAGATCTCGAGTTATCACATTTTGGTCTCGAGTGATGCTGGTATGAGTCGTAACCTCAGGGGTCTCGAGTCCAATCTCAAGTCGCAATCGGAAGATTTCGAGTCGCAATTGGGAGTTCTCGAGTCGAGACCTTGATGGTCTCGAGTCCCTGAAACCTGTTTTGAGTCACTTGGGCATGGTCTCGAGTCGAGACTTAGGGGTCTCGAGTTGTAACACGATGGTCTCGAGTCGAGACCGAAAGTTTCGACTCCAACATTGTTGTTTCTAGAATGCCAGCCAAGACATGTACTAGCCAATAGGATTTTATGTGCATGATTTTATGTACTGTCCAATAGAATTCCATAAACATGTTTTATTGTCTAAACTATATTCAAAACAGATCAAACATGGCATTTCAAATATTTTCACTAACCTTCATGTTGTTCTTCACATATTCAAATATTCCTATCACACTTATGTCATATTCAATCAACATGTTCATTCAAACCAATCCAAACTTCTAAACAAATTGCATGATTCGGACATTACCAACGGCTATCTTTGGTTTCTATATCTAGCATATAATTACTTGGTTCCATAACATCATACATTCCTCGGATTACAAACATACACATACACACCCTTATTGTCCTAATCAATCTTGCATGTTATCTAACAATTTCTTATCAAAGCATGAACATGTCTTGCATATCATCCTATTATCACTATAACACAAAGATCTATCAATAACTTAGTCATCTTAACTCATCTATCCTCATAGCACATGTGTATTATCCAACAAGCATACATCTTTGTTAATCCATAATATATTCTATCATCTAACCGAGATATGGTACTAACCGGAACTTGTTTTGGTTGTGAGTGTGTGAGACGATGAAGGAAGTGTCCAAGCGATGATCACGAGCTGATCCGGATATCTTGATGCTTCAGGTTTGAATCCTAGAGAGGAGAGGTGATTTTGTGAGGGTTTTCTAGAGAGAGAGGGAGTGAGGATGAGTGGGTTTTTGGCTTATATTTAGAGGGTGGTGCACCTTGAGTGGGTTTTCGAGTAGGCTTATATTTAGAGGGTGGTGCACCTTGAGTGGGTTTCCGAGTAGGCTAAGGGAGGTGCGGCCCAACTGTTCACTTATTTACTCGAGACCGGGTGGTCTCGAGTCGTGGTTTCGGTTCACGAGTATCTTTATATACACATATATATTACATACACGTTATCGACATATAGCACAAGAAGAATCACATCTTTCATTTAATAACATATATATACGCACAAAGTAATTACAAGGTGTTTGCTCGGAAAAACCTAGAGTGTCACATTATCCCCAAGTTTTAAGAACTTTCGTCCCGAAAGTTAAGGCAGCCACTGACAAGCTAGTGTAAATGAGAACGTTTCAACGGGGTGTCACATCATCCCCCCGTTAGTTTGGAATTTCATCCCGAAATTCGGTTGTAGCTTCAGTGCTGGGAGTTTCATTTGGGAACAACTGGGGATACTTGCGCTTCATCTGGTCTTCCCGCTCCCAGGTGAACTCTGGGCCACGACGCGAGTTCCAACGAACTCGTACGAGGGGTATCTGGCTACGTTTGAGGGTTTTGATCTCTCGATCCGTGATCTCAATCGGTTCCTCAGTAAAGTGTAGCTGTTCGTCAATAGTAAGTTCCTTGAAGGGAATGATGAGTGTTTCATCTGACAGACACTTCTTCAGATTAGACACGTGGAAGACGTTGTGCACAGCACTTAGTTCTTCGGGCAGATTCAATCTTTAAGCGACCTTACCGATCTTTTCGGTAATTTCGAAGGGTCCGACATATCTCGGATTTAGCTTGCCCCGTTTTCCAAAACGGACCACACCTTTCCAGGGTGAGACTTTAAGTAGAGCCCGGTCACCAACCTGGAACTCTAGCGGTTTCCTATCCTTATCAGCGTAGCTCTTCTGACGGTCACGAGCTGCCGCCATGCGTTGCCTAATCTGGGCAATCTTTTCTGTGGTGTCTACTACATGTTCGGGGCCTGTGATCTGGCTGTCACCCACCTCCGCCCTGCAGAGAGGCGATCGGCATTTACGAACGTACAATGCCTCAAAGGGTGCTGCCTGAATGCTGGTGTGGTAGCTGTTGTTGTAGGAGAATTCCACTAACGGTAGGTGCTTCTCCTAATTCTTGCCAAAATCGATCACACATGCCCTAAGCATGTCTTCGAGGGTTTGGATGGTGCGTTCAGATTGCCCATCCGTTTGCGGATGGTAAGCGGTGCTCATGTCTAAACGTGAGCCAAAAGATTTGTGCATAGCTTGCCACAACTCAGAAGTAAAACGTGCGTCTCGATCGGGAATAATAGAGGTTGGCACTCCGTGCTTCGAAACCACTTCCTTTAAGTATACCTCTGCTAAAGTAGAGAACCTGTCTGTCTCTTTAATAGCCAAGAAGTGGGCAGATTTAGTTAATCGATCTACTATCACCCAAATGGTGTCATTTCCGCATTGAGACCTAGGCAAGCCAGTAACAAAGTCCATGGAAATTTGCTCCCATTTCCATTGTGGGATCTCTGGTTGTTGGAGTAGGCCTGATGGTTTCTGATACTCCGCCTTGACTCTTGCACAAGTCAAACATTTTCTGACATAGGTTGCTATATGAGCTTTCATGCCAGGCCACCAGTATGTAGTCTTTAAGTCATAGTACATCTTATCCGCACCAGGGTGTACTGAGTAATGGGACTTATGGGCTTCATCCATTACAAGCTCGCGCAAATTCCCATAAAGTGGGACCCATATACGTCCGTTTACGTAGTAAGCGCCATCTTCTTTTTGTTCTAACCGTTGTCTCGATCCTCGTAGGGACTCAGCCCTGATGTTCTCGGCTTTCAATGCTTCAGCCTGAGCATTTCGGATCTGATTAGGGAGGTTCGAGTGGATAGTGAGCTGTAAGGCACGAACACGCTTGGATTTGGTCTCCTTTCTGCTGAGGGCATCGGCTACCACATTAGCCTTGCCTGGATGATATTTAATTGCACACTCGTAGTCATTCAGGAGTTCGACCCATCGGCGTTGCCGCATATTCAACTCCTTTTGTTCCATTATGTGCTGGAGACTCTTGTGATCAGTGTAAATCGTGCACTTGGTACCGTACAAGTAGTGTCTCCAAATCTTGAGCGCGAAGACCACAACTCCAAATTCTAACTCATGTGTCGTGTAGTTCCATTCGTGGGTCTTGAGTTGTCGCGAAGCGTAGGCAATGACCTTCTCGCGTTGCATCAGTACGCAACCAAGTCCTTGAATAGAAGCGTCGCAGTAAACAACGAAGTCGTCGGTACCTTCAGGTAAGGAAAGAATAGGAGCACTACAAAGGTTCTTCTTTAGTTCCTGAAAGGCAGTTTCCTGAGCATCACCCCATTTGTAAGCAACACCTTTCTGAGTGAGGGTCGTGAGTGGTTGAGCGATCTTGGAAAATCCCTTGATAAATCTTCGATAGTACCCTGCCAATCCCAAGAATTGGCGGACTTCGGTCGGAGTCTTAGGTATAGGCCAATTCTTAATGGATTCGATCTTAGCGGGGTCGACATGAATCCCATCCTGATTGATTATGTGCCCAAGGAAATGAGCCAGAAATCACATTTCGAGAATTTGGCGTACAGTTGCTCATTACGAAGGAGTTCGAGAATAAGACGCAGGTTTTGTTCATGCTCCTCTTGACTCTTCGAGTAGATTAAGATGTCGTCGATAAACACAATTACGAACTTGTCGAGGTAGGGTTTGCACACTCGGTTCATGAGGTCCACGAAGATCGCCGGTGCGTTGGTCATTCCGAAAGGCATAACAAGGAATTCGTAGTGGCCATAGCGGGTTCTGAAAGCAGTCTTAGAGATGTCCTCATCGCGGACTCTCAGCTGGTGATAACCCGATCGCAGATCGATCTTGGAATAATAGCTCGACCCTTGCAGCTGATCGAACAAGTCGTCGATACGGGGAAGTGGGTAACGGTTCTTGATGGTAACCTTTTTCAGTTCACGGTAATCAATGCACATTCAGAATGTGCCATCCTTCTTTTTGTCGAAGAGCACTGGGGCTCCCCAGGGTGATGAGCTAGGACGGATAAAACCTTTGTCCAGAAGTTCTTGTAGTTGAGTAGAAAGTTCCTTGAGTTCCGTGGGGGCTAGTCGATAAGGTGCACGAGCTATAGGTGCTGCTCCGGGAGCTAGTTCGATTTGAAATTCGACCTGACGGTGAGGAGGGAGTCCGGGTATTGCTTCAGGAAATACCTCAGGATAGTCGCGTACAACAGGAAAATCTTCAATCCTGCTTTCTTCTTTCTGTATGTCTGCAACAAGTGCTAAGATAGCGGTGTGCCCCTTTCGTAAACACTTCTGGGCTTTTAAGAATGAAATGATGCCAGTGACTTCTTCGCTCTTATCGCCTTGAACTATAAGAGGTTTGCCAGGAGGACGGGGAATACGAATAGCTTTCTCTTGGCAGAGGATTTCAACTCGATGTTTGGATAACCAATCCATACCAATGATGATGTCGAAGCTTCCAAGAATGATGGGGAAGAGATCGATACGGAAGGTCTGACCAGACAATTCTAATTTGCAGTTACGTATTACGTGTTAGGCCTCGAGGTTTCTACCATTAGCTATCTCGACGATGTGCTTAGAACTTAATGGCGTAAGAGTGGACTTAAGTTTCTTACTAATACGTAGGGATACATAACTAGCATCTGCTCCGGAATCAAATAGTACGGAAACATAACGATCATTAAGTAGGAACTTACCCGCCACAACGTTGGGGTCATTCCTTGCTTCTCCAGCTCCAATCACAAAAGCCCTTCCTCTTGCACCATTCCCAGCATTGTTGTTATTGTTCCCAGCACCCTGATTGTTGTTGTTCTGATTCTGGTTCAGCTGAGGGCAATCCTTCCACATGTGTCCTATTGCCCCACATTTGTAGCATTCATGATTGTTTCCTTGCTGCTGCTATTGCTGTGGTTGATGCTGATTCTGCCTAGCTGGGAACTGGCTTCGGCAGTCCTTGGCTTCATGCCCCATCTTGTTGCATCGCTGACATTGACCTTTGCCACATGGCCCACTGTGGTGTCGGTTACCTTTGTTACACTTGGGGTGGTTTCCTCGATAACCACCCTGTTGCTGAGGGCCTTTGTTGTTTTCAGTCTTCCTTTGTTGAACTGGGGCCTGAGTGGGGTTAGCATCCTTTCCCTGACTTCCATCCCACTTTCGTTTGTTATCGCTAGAAGTTCCAGCAGTAGTACCGATCCTCTTGGGCAACTTGCCCTCCTCCACGGCCTGATTGGTGAGTTTGTGAGCAAGACGAACCACGGGCTGTATGGTATTGAGGTTGGCTGAGGTCACATGGCTCCAGATTTCTGGGACCAAGCCTTTGATGTACAATTCGATCCTTCGATACATAGGTCGGGACATGTTTGGGCAAAGTGCAGCATAGTCGTTGGACTGCTTGGTGTAGGTCTCAATCTCTGATCCAACCATCTTGAGCTCATAGTACTCGTTCTCGAGTTTGTGGATGTCATCCCTGTGATAGTACTCCTCTTTGATCATGTCCTTGAAATCTTCCCACGCAGTAGCATTAGCAGTTTCCAGACCAAGCATCTGAATCTGTGCTTTCCACCATGAAAGCGCGTTTCCTTCAAGCGTACCAGTCGCGAACTTAACCCAATTAGCAGGGGGACACTCACAGACAGCAAAGACAGCTTCGGCCTTTTCAATCCAGTGCAGAAGGCCTATGGCACCCTCAGTGCTGTTGAAAGGGAGAGGCTTGCCATCCATGAAGGTTTTGAAAGTAGAAACACGTGGCTGTGCAGACGCAGGCTGACCTGTTGTGAGAAGTGAAGCGAATAGGTTTAGAGGTGAAAAGACGATGTGGGGGTAGGATCTAAACATCCTAAAGCAACGAGTTTACCTCCAGGGTGAGCTGCGAAAGCTGCAGCCACCGTGTTGAGCAAGTTGGTGAACTGAGCCTGAGTCATGTTAACGTTTCCTCTTCCGCGTCCACTCATTGTCTTCATAACCAGAAAACACAGTATGAGTGTGATGTCGTAATGTAGCGAGAATGAGATAGAAGAGGGATGCGTATCTAACTAATTAGGCACACTAGTATGTATAGTAGAGCAGTCAACATAAGATAAACAAGCAAGTAAACACAAGTCCGAGCTATGAGGTCTAATATGTTGAGTCTTGCCCTTGGAGTGTAGTGTCGTCACGAGTCACGGGTTATAGTCTGGTTTTTCTCAAAAAGACCTTCTTTTTAAAAACCAAGTTCACTATAACCAATGGCTCTGATACCAATCTGTCACACCCCCAAAATCCACGTGCGGAATACCACCGCTTGGAGGCGTGACTGACCAGGATCCAGCCACCAATTATACCGAGCATTGGTTAATAGTAAGGATGTTCACCATCCACAATAGTTAGTAGACGTTTCAGGTTTAAAAGTTTTAAGTTCAAATAACAGTTTAAGTAAACAGCGGAAGCATAAACCAAACAGTTTCAAAACAAAGTTCATAGTTCAAGATTATTTAGAACCCAACACATGGGTTAGACGACCACTACACATTCCCAAGCCGCAAGCTCCTGAGTCACTAGGTACATGCGAAGCATGCAGTAGGGTATCAACAAAAATGCTGGCGAGTCCACGAGTTGTCCAGTTTTAATTACCAAAAACTTGTTTCACCAGTTAATTTATCCGTTTATACATGCGATGGGGAGCTACCCCATAAGTAAGCGACTAAACTGTTTTCACAATACCGAATACTTACTTAACCGTACGTTTCCGTAGTGCCCCATTTGTCAATGTTCTATCATCATTGACGGTTTGCCAGAGTTCATTAGTTCACTCCCGTTCCCAGTAACAAGGGTTGGTGTGAGGCTGGTTACACCTAAATAGCACTATTAACTAATAACCCGTTCGCCAGGCCCCGGCGAATAATCGGTATTAAATGGTAGGGACTTAAGTGATAGAGTTTCGTTTAGTGTTGCTCGTTGCATTCCGTATAAACCGTAATTAACCAAGAGTTCCCAATAACAAGGGAAGTAAGTAAGTTTGTTCCCAGTAACAAGGGAAGAAAAGTAAGTTTGTATCCCTTACGCGGGGATAGCGTTTGATTAAGTTTCCGTTTCCCAAAACCACCGGGAATGCATGCTTTAATAGTTGTGAACTCACCTTGGGTTGCTTGGCAGTTTAGTTTACTTGGTCAAACACGTTGGTCACCACGTCCTAGCATGGTTACCAGTATAGGTCAGGTTTGGGGGTACAAGTAATCACGTATATCCTACAGGCATCTAACACATCGAATGCATACAGTTACCATTTAAGTTATTGGGCCTGCCCTTAAAATTATACGGTTAAACCGTAACAGTTAACACATTAGTCCAGTAATACATAGTCCAACCATAACACATTGTGGCCCAATAACCAAAGTAGGCAGCCCAGTCGAGACGAAGTGGTCTCGACTCAAGAACACACGGTCTCGAGTCGCAACCAAGAGATCTCGAGTTATCACGTTTTGGTCTCGAGTGATGCTGGTATGAGTTGTAACCTCAGGGGTCTCGAGTCCAATCTCGAGTCACAATCGGAAGATTTTGAGTCGCAATCGGGAGTTCTCGAGTCGAGACCTTGATGATCTCGAGTCCCTCAAACCTGTTTTGAGTCACTTGGGCATGGTCTCCTGTCGAGACTTAGGGGTCTCGAGTTGTAACACGATGGTCTCGATTCAAGACCGAAAGTTTCAACTCCAACATTGTTGTTTCTAGAATGCCAGCCAAGACATGAACTAGCCAATAGGATTTTATGTGCATGATTTTATGTACTGTCCAATAGAATTCCATAAACATGTTTTATTGTCTAAACTATATTCAAAACAGATCAAACATGGCATTTCAAATATTTTCACTAACCTTCATGTTCTTCTTCACATATTCAAATATTCCTATCACACTTATATCATATTCAATCAACATGTTCATTCAAACCAATCCAAAATTCTAAACAAATTGCATGATTCGGACATTACCAACGGCTATCTTTGGTTTCTATATCTAGCATATAATCACTTGGTTCCATAACATCATACATTCCTCGGATTACAAACATACACATACACACCCTTATTGTCCTAATCAATCTTGCATGTTATCTAACAATTTCTTATCAAAGCATGAACATGTCTTGCATATCATCCTATTATCACTATAACACAAAGATCTATCAATAACTTAGTCATCTTAACTCATCTATCTTCATAGCACATGTGTATTATCCAACAAGCATACATCTTTGTTAATCCATAATATATTCTATCATCTAACCGAGATATGGTACTAACTGGAACTTGTTTTGGTTGTGAGTGTGTGAGACGATGAAGGAAGTGTCCAAGCGATGATCACGAGCTGATCCGGATATCTTGATGCTTCCGGTTTGAATCCGAGAGAGGAGAGGTGATTTTGTGAGGGTTTTCTATAGAGAGAGGGAGTGAGGATGAAGTGAGAGAGTGTAAAGGAGAGTGTGTGAGGGTTCTTGGCTTATATTTAGAGGGTGGTGCACCTTGAGTGGGTTTCCGAGTAGGCTTATATTTAGAGGGTGGTGCACCTTGAGTGAGTTTCCGAGTAGGCTAAGGGAGGTGCGGCCCAAGCGGCCCAACTATTCACTTATTTACTCGAGACCGGGTGGTCTCGAGTTGTGGTTTCGGTTCACGAGTATCTTTATATACACATATATATTACATACACGTTATCGACATATAGCACAAGAAGAATCACATCTTTCATTTAATAACATATATATACGCACAACGTAATTACAAGGTGTTTGCTCGGAAAAACCTAGAGTGTCACATCAAACAAACTTTGTGTTGACCAAATCATGGTCAAAGCAGAAAGTCAAACACTGTTTGACTTTCATGCTTGGAAAGCATAAACAAGCATGAAAGAAGCTTACAAAAGGTCCAAGCTCGGAAGATTTGAACTAAAACACTCAGGTATGAAGTCTTAGCTTCAACTTAGAGCACATTTAGATCAAATGTGTGAGGAATGAGAATGAACAAGATGGGTATTTATAGAAAGTCTTGGGTTCTTAGGAACTTGACAAGTGTTTTTGCAAGAATCAAAGCTTGATCCAAGCCATACACTTGTGCCCATGGATTTAGAATACAAGGGGAACTCAAAACAAGTCCAGTGTATCCAAAATCTGGGGTTAAAATCAGTGAATAAAGCTGCTGTGACCAAGTTCATAGTTTCTGTGCTGGTAGTCTATCGCGCCCCGCGAAGACTTGAACACAGGTCTTCACGCCCCGCCTAGCTATCTTTCACAGATTGTCAAAAATGGCACCTGCATGTGTAAAACTTTGATTTTGGTGTTTTTAAGCCCCGTTAACCCCATTTCAAGGCTCTACAATGAAGTTAAAGCATAGGGAACATAAAATATGCTTGAAAAAATCTCGGATGTTGGTTCGTTTGGTCGTACAGTTGCGTTATTCGGTTAATTACGATGAAAACTCGAACGGACGCGAAAACGATCCAAATTACACGATGAATGGTATTTTTTGCATTCCAATCACTAAAATAAAATATATTAATGATTACAAAAATTTTTGAATGTCCAGATATGTTCAAAACGTAAGATATGCGCGAAAATGCAAACTTATGCAATTTTTGACGCTTTTAGTCCCTGTTGATCAAATAAGTTTATTTTTTGCGCACCAAACCCCTCAAAGCCTATTTCTAAGCTATGTAAAGGATATTTAGGGTACATTTAACTTATGATCATTTTCTAGAATGTTCGTTACTATATGAATCGGCATACTTTCGTAGTTTGACATAAATAGTCCATGCGACCGAATAAACTTGTTTTCGACACACCAAACCCTCCAAAACTTATTTCTAAGTTATGTAAAGGTTATTTAAGGTATGTTAAGCCTATGTCATTATTACAGAGTGTTTTTCGCATTAAACTTATTACGTTTACGTATCAGTTTGCGTATAACTTTCCAGAAATCGATTTAAAGCTTGAAATCGAACTAGAGTCAAATCATAAAATCGTCAAACACAAATACACAAATATTAACACCAAAACACATCATTTCATTGATAATTGATATTATTTTACATCGTTCATCGTTTACAGAGCACAGTTGTCACAGTCTCCCCTACTTTAGGAAATTTTGTCCTGAAATTTTAACTAGAGGAAACTTGTGAAAACAAATGTGGATATTTCATTTTCATTTGGTCCTCTCATTCCCAAGTAAACTCTGGGCCTCGTTTGGACTCCCAGTGAACTTTGGCTAATCGTATTCGCTTGTTCTTCAGTCGCTTGATTTCACGGTCCATTATCTCCACAGGTTTCTCGATAATGTGCATCGTATCATCAACTTGAATTTCGTCGAGTGGAATATGATGATCAGTATCGGCTAAACACTTTCGTAAATTGGACACGTGAAATGTTGGGTGAATATTCCCAAGCTCTGGAGGTAGCTCTAGTCGATATGCAACCTTTCCGACTCTTTCAACAATCTTAAATGATCCAACATATCGTGGTGCAAGTTTTCCTTTCTTTCCAAATCTCACCACTCCCTTCCAAGGGGATACCTTGAGTAGGACATGATCTCCGACCTGAAATTCCAAGGGCTTGTGTCGTATATCCGCGTAACTCTTTTGACGGCTTCTAGCTGTCAGAAGATTATCGTGAATTTTCTTGATTTTATCTGTTGTTTCCAGAATGAGCTAAGGTCCAATAAGCTGAGCTTCACCGATCTCATTCCAACAGACAGGTGAATGACATTTTCGACCGTATAAAGCTTCGAACGGTGACATATTAATGCTAGCATGATAACTGTTATTGTAAGAGAATTCGATCAACGGTAGATGAGAATTCCAATTACCACCAAAGTCTATCACGCATGCTCTAAGCATATCCTCCAATGTTTGTATCGTCCTCTCGGATTGTCCATCTGTTTGGAGATGATAAGCAGTGCTTAGATTTAGTTGGGTTCCCATAGCAGATTGCATGGTCTTCCAAAAGTGAGATGAAAATCGAGCATCATGATCTGATATGATATCCAAAGGAACACCATGTCGAGACACAATCTCATCAACATAAATCTTGGCAAGTTTATCAGCAGATAGATCCTCGTGAATCAGTATAAAATGAGCTGATTTCGTCAATCGATCAATGACTACCCAAATAGCATCGTAACCTCTGGATGTGCGCGGTAACTTAGTGATGAGATCCATTTCAATGTTCTCCCACTTCCATACCGCTATCTCTGGTTGTACAAGCAAACCAGATGGTCGTTGGTGTTCAGCCTTAACTTTGAGACAAGTTAGGCATTTCGATACATACAAATCAATATCCTTCTTCATACCAGGCCACCAGTACTGAGTACGAAGATCCTTGTACATTTTGTCAGCACCAGGATGGATAGAATATCAGGACTTATGAGATTCGTCCATCACTAACGTGCGAAGATTGTCTTGTTTTGGAACCGATAAACGATTCTTGAAATAGAGTAACCCATCGTCCTTCATTTCGAGTTTAAGCGCTAGCTGACGTGGTAATTCCTTACCCGTTAAATCTTGTGTAACACAAGTACGTTGAGCATGAGAGACACGTGATTGGATATCGGATAGAGTGCAAACAAAATGAAGCTTTGATCATTCCTTTCGACTTAACGCATCGGCTACAACATTCGCCTTACCAGGATGGTAGCGAATCTCGCAATCAGAATCGTTCAAGAGTTCAACCCAGCATCGTTATCTCATGTTTAGCTCCTTCTGATTGAGAATGTGTTGGAGACATTTGTGGTCAGTGAAAACCACACACTTCGTGCCATAAAGATAGTGTCTCCAGATTTTGAGTGCAAAAACCACAACACCTAACTCAAGATCATGAGTCGTGTATTTTTTCTAGTGAATTTTTAATTTTCTTGACACATAAGCTATAAATTTACCTCGTTGCATAAGAACATAACCAAGGCCTAGATTCGACGCGCCACAATAGACAACAAAATCATCATTTCCATCGGGCTAGGATAAAACAGGAGCATCACAGAGTTTTTGTTTCAACGTTTGGAAATCTTCTTCTTGTTTGGGTCCCCTCTCAAAAGGCTTATTCTTCTGAGTCAAAGCAGTGAGAGGAACCGCAATCTTTGAGAAGTTCGAAATAAATCGAAGATAGTAACTAGCAAGACCAAGAAAAGAACTAACTTCTATGTGTGTTGTTGGTGTGTTCCAATCCTTAATTGCAACAATTTTGGAAGGATCCACATGAATACACTGCTCGTTAACAATATGACCCAAAAATTGAACTTCCTTAAACCAGAATTCACACTTGGAGAATTTGGCGAAAAGTTGTTCCTTCTTTAGGAGTTCCATTGTTAGATGAATGTGTTGTTCGTGATCGGCTAGAGACTTCGAATAAATAAGAATATCGTTAATGAATACAATGATGAACTTGTCTAAATAAGGTTTACAAACCGTATTCATTAAGTCCATGAAAATAGCTGGAGCATTCGTCAAACCAAAAGGCATGACAGTGAACTCGTAGTGACCATATCTCGTGCAGAAAGCAGTTTTGGGAATGTCTTCTTCGAATACACGAAGCTGATGGTACCCAGAACGCAGATCGATCTTGGAAAAACATGAAGCACCTTGTAGCTGGTAAAAAAGATCATCGATTCGTGGTAGGGGATATCGATTCTTGATGGTAAGCTTGTTAAGCTCACGATAATTGATACACATTCGAAAAGATCCATCTTTCTTTTTCACAAACAGGACTGGAGCGCCCCAAGGTGAATAACTCGAACGGATGAATCCTTTGTCAGATAACTCTTGAAGCAGTTTCAATAACTCTTGCATCTCAAATGGTGCAAGACGATAAGGTGCTTTCGCAATCGGGTTAGCATTAGGTACAAGATCAATATGAAACTCGACTTGACGAACTGGAGGCAAACCAGGAAACACCTCTGGATAATCGCGAACAATCGGAATATCTTGAATATGCTTACTCTTGCCTTTCTCCTCGGTGACACGTGCCATAAAAGCCACATATCCTTTTCGTAAATAACTTTGGGCTTTCATACACGACATGAGTTTCAAACCTCCAGATGGTTTTTCGCCACGAACTTCTAGGACTTCACCAGACAAAAGAGGAATACGAACAATCTTAACGAAACAAACCACCTTAGCATGAAACTTAGTTAACCAATCCATCCCTATCATAATGTCGAAACTCCCAAGTTGCATTGGTATGAGGTCAATAGGAAAAAGATGGTTATCGAGGTTTAATTGACAATCGCGAATAACAAAATCGAGTACAAGAGGTTTACCAGTAGCAACTTTGATAGATAAGGGTTTCCTCAGTTTAGTTCTAGGTATCGCAAGTAAAGGCTCAAATGATAACGATACAAAACTTCTATCATCGAAAAGAACAGATGCAGGTTGATGGTTAACAAGGAACGTACCATTAACAACCACATTGTCAGCACGCGCCTCGTTAGAATTCAAGTTGTACACTCGTCCACGAGTGGGATTTGCATTCGCATTGGCATTCGGATTCGCAAGGCTCAGACAATTGTTGCGGAAATGACCCATTTCTCCGCAGTTATAGCATGAACCAGGTGGGAATCTAGCAGTGTTTCCCTGAACTTGTGCTGGATTCTGAGAAGCTTGATTCTGACCCAAATGACAAATGTTGGCCATATGTCCAAGTTTACCACAAGTGGTGCACTATTTACAAGCTTGTTGAGTCGCATGATGACCATTGCACATATTGCAGTGAGGAGCAGTACCAGCATACTGTTTCTTGGTAGGAGGTTGAGCTGGTGGGTTCTGAGCATTTTGTGCAGTGACAACAAAATTTTGGGAAGCCTTTCGCTTCCTCGACCTCCTAGATGACTCGCCCTTTTTCTTACCCTTACCCTTGTCTTGAGTAGTATCGGTCGACTGCTTCTTGTCACCCTTATGAGTAAGTTTACCCTTCCTGACTTGAGAGTCAGTCAGGGTTGCAGCCAGTTCGATAGCCTAAAGAACAGTGGTAGGATTACTACCAGTCACAATGTCTTGCACAGAATCGGGTAGACCATCGATATACGTCTCAATCGCTTTCTCCGGCGGGGTAACCATAGTAGGACACAATAAGCTTAGCACCTCATAACGAACCGTATACGCACGGTGTTCTCCCCCATCTTGTTTCAAATCATCAAATTCTTGTTCCAAAGCCCTTATCTCATGACAGGGACAAAACTCTTTCATCATGAGAGCCCGTAGCTCTTCCCAAGTTTGTGCCATAGCCACATCGGCACCCCTATCGTGCATCACACCGTTCCACCATGTAAGAGCACGCTTCTCGAAAACACTGGATGCGAACTCAACCTTTCGTTCATTTGGACACTAAACATGTCTAAATGTGCTTTCCATACTCTCGAACCATTGTAGGAGCGCAGTTGCTCCTTGAGACCCAGAAAACTTTTGTGGTTTAGCCGAGTTAAACATTTTGAAACTACACTGAGCATTGTTGTTATTATTGTTGTTTGCTTGATTGATCTGAGTTATTAGGTTCGGAATCACAGCAGCCATTTGCTGAGCGACAAGGGCTGCGATTTCGGCGTTAGTTTGAGGTTGTGCATCACGTTGAGGAGGCATATTCTAAAAAGAACAAGGAAACATGAGAAACGAGTGAGATGGACAATTGGATAAACAAAAGAGTTATTGAAAACATCGACAAAACAAAAGGAAGGCGATCATTCGTTCGTTACCTCGAACAAACAAACAACACACAGTGACTAATCAAAGTAAATGGGTCAGTATAATGTATCGCGAAGACATGCTTTAGCCTATAAGTGGACACTCATCCCAAGAGTTCCCAGGTAAGAGTGACTGGTCCGATTATGTGGATTTGTACGAAGACTCTAGCCTTAAACAGAAAACTCAGGATACAGGCACCCTGTCACACCCTGGCTTTGCGGAAGCGTGGTTAATTTTGGTGTGACTTCTTAATACCATAGCTTAATCATACCAAAGCTATATGAGTTAAAAACATGCAAGATCATCCATTAAGTTTCGAAAAACCAAACACAATACCATTGTTTTAACATACCCTGACTACCATAATCTTGTTCAACAAACATTACAAACTGAAACATAACATAAACATGGTTTAAGGACTGTGTCTTGTCCAGGAAAGAGACACATCCCCTAAACCCCGGATGACCTTGAAAACTAGTGCAGCGGAAAACATGCCATACCGTGCCAGATCTCGTTAATTTCCTGAAATACATGTAAGTTGAAAAATCAACAATAATGTTGAGCGAGTTCATGTGCAAGTGAGTAAGTAAAACACTTGTAAGTATAAAAGTTTCCTGGTATGTAGCAGTGTAAGAGGACTTGTGATCACCAATGGTTTGCAAGGCCATTAGCATGTTGTGAAATGCAAGTAGGAAGACACAACCCTAGCCGATTTTTGCGTTGGGCAACCAAGTCACTCCAGGTCCGTTCTGTTGGTCCTCAGAGAGGTCCATTCTGTTGGGCCTAGAGCTGGGCTCGCTACACCCAGATAGATCTACCGCTTAAGTCCCTCGGTGTTCTAACTACCCATTCACATGATCTAAACCTCCTTACGTTAATCATACCATGTATAAAGTACTTGTAAACAAAGTAACATGTATTTCACCCCCGCAGTTAAGAAAACTGAAAACAGTTAGAGAAAAGGGGGACATGAACTCACTGTCGGTGCGTCTCTACCAAGTGTCTCCAAATCTGAAAGCTGTGCGACGACCTACAAGTGCTAATTCTATTAGACGGACGACCATGCCTTAGCTTTATAGTTAAGGTTTTCGGGAAATAGTTAGACAACTATTTCGTGTTTATGTTCTGTATATACTTGGTAGTTATAATCCTTCCCAAGGATGGGGGATACAATACATGTGCGTAAGTTACGTTTTATCAATCTTGTGGTAATGTAATTACCGGTGTAACTTATATATTCATGGTGAAAGCGTTCGCAAAGTTTTGGGATCATTAACGCTTGTAAATATTATTTTTACTCTAAAATAATATTTATGTAATTTCACAAAATAATCATAAACAGTGCTGTGACAAAACATATTTATCACGTTAACTTAGTGAAAATCCCACCTCCGAATATTTAGTAAAATACAGTTCTGGCGAAATTTATGTTTCGAAAACAAGTCAAAAATGATTCTAGCACTTGTTGTGTAAATAATTCCAAGTGTTAGGTTTTTAGGAAAATTTCGCCAGAGTTTCCTCTGTAACTGGAGGTGGCCACGCTTTCAAGCGTATCATTTTCTTTTAACAAATCAATCAATCAATGTTCTCAACATTATCAAACAACTTTTTAACATTTTAACTAGTCAACAAGTATGTAAATCGCATAATCGCATGAACTTGTAGTTTTTCCGCATCTATAATGTAAATCCCATTATATTTTGTAGATCTTTACATAAAGTAACTTTGATCTCGTAATAACCTTGTGATTAGAGAAATCCGTCTTTACAACTTCTTGTCATCTTTCCCAAAAATAGTTATTTGTCGGATCTTTTAATTTCACAAGTGTTTACACACTTGTGGTTTATAAAATCATGTTTGTTAGTGTAAGGTCCATCCTTTAGAAAACATGATTCCTTTAAAGTGTGGTTCTTCAAAAATACCACTTGCAGATACGTAGATCCGCTAGTTTTAAACACCAATGTACAAGTTAAATCACTTTTACACAAGTAAAATATTTTTGCACAACTTCATGTCTCTAGTGTGGTAGAGTTTCACCTTTTAACCCTTGTGGTAATCAAAAAAGAGCTTATGTGAAGATCCATGATCTTACAAAGTCGGGTTAAACGGTGATCCGAGCTACCACATCATAGATCGGGTCTAGATAAACACATCTTTCAAGTACTACAACTTTTACACAAGTTGTAAGCTATTAACCACCATTTTTATAGTTTTTACTAGACTTTAATGCTTCAAAACGTATGTTATAGATATTTAACCGACACGAACCCTTTTAACCACTTTAGATATGTTCAAACAAGAGTTTTAAGTGTTATACCTCTAGCTCGGGGCTAGGGAAGAATCTTGACGGAAAGTGGGTGGATAAAAGCTAACGGAAGTGGTCCTTCGCGTTCCGAGTGCACCAAAGCTCCTAATACGCGACCCGTGAAGCTTGTATCTACTTGGAATGGAATGATCAAGGACCGAAAGTGGGTGTAAGGGGGCTAGGGTGTTCGGCCGAGAATGGATAGGGAGGGAGAGAGTATGTTGTGGTGAGTGGTGTTTAGTGAAAATGATCATGTGTCTAAGTGTTATTTTATAGACAATCAAAGGTGCTAATACTCAATGGGTCTTGTGTTCTCTAGATCTTAAACATTTGATTAGAATAATCAAGGGATTGTACTAGTGTGTCCCCCTTACATGGGGCCGGCTATAAGGAGGGGGGGGGGGGTTAGTTCGAAATCAACTAAGTTAGTTGATGTTTAGTTTGGTTAAATAGGTTAATTAAGTATTAAACTCCGTTAGTAATATATAGCGTGTTATGACGGGTGTTAGGGTAATCAGGGACCCTAACTGGCTCAGAAAAATATAGATAGTAAAAATAGTAATATTTTCATGTCCCGGGTAAAGTCCGGTTGTTCAGTTGGATAGTAATCCGTTAAAGCGTTACAAAAGCTTTAAAGTGTCGTTATTGTTATTTTTAGTGACACATTTTGTTTCCACTCTTTAGAAAGTGTCTAGTGATATTTTCCCCATATTTTGGCACTTTACTAGTCAGCTAGAAGCTGGATTATTTATTAAAGTGCTGTGTTTTGTACTTAAAGTACGTTTTAGGCACATCCAATCAGTGTATCTTATTCCTAGAGACGCAGTTCTACAACCCTTATATCCCTACACTCACTACCAGTGTAGCCAGAATATTTGAGGCTCTTCACAGGCCTTAGAGGCAGTGTCTGCCTGATGCTGGTTATATCAGCATGTTCACTGTGTATCCGTTTAGTGCTACTGTGCTTTTTGTGCATCATGTTTGTCACCAAGGTTCAGCATGTAAATAATGTAGTGACCGCAAATAAAGTATGATGCAAGTAAGTGCATGTATCAGTATGCAGGTAGCAGTTTATCAGCTAGTTCAAGCAAGCACAGTAATTAAGCAGAAATTAATCATTAATTAAGTCGTACGGATACCTGGTTTAGTGCGGGTTGTCACATTCTCCCCCTGTTAAATAAATTTCGTCCCGAAATTTAAGTTCTGCTTGTAGATGCAGGGTTCTTAGGAAAAAGGTGGGGGTATTTCTCTTTCATCCGGTCTTCACGCTCCCAGGTGAACTCAGGACCATGTCTGGCATTCCAACGAACTTTGACGAGTTTGACACTGCTCCGGCGGGTCTTGTTAACTTTCCAATCCGTGACCTCAACAGGTTCTTCAACGAAGTGGAGCGTGTCGTCAACATGGATCTCGTCGATGGGAATGGCAACGTCAACTTGAGTTGGACTTTTCTTCAGATTGGATACATGAAATGTATCGTGAACACCATTCAGTTCAGCAGGTAGGTCCAACTTGTATGCTACTTGTCCTATTTTGTCCAAAATTCTGAAAGGACCAATGTAGCGCGGATTTAACTTCCCACGCTTCCCAAAGCGTGCCACCCCCTTCCAGGGTGAAACTTTCAATAACACCATTTCTCCAACTTGGAAATCCACATGCTTCCGGTTTGGATCCGCATAGGCCTTTTGTCTGTGGCGAGCTGCTTCAATGTGTTTAAGAATTTGCGCAATTTTGTCTGTCGTCTCTTGGACGATCTCTGGACCAGCAAGCTGCCTATCACCAGCGTCAGCCCAACATAGTGGTGATCGGCACTTGCGTCCGTATAGGGCTTCAAATGGCGCGACACCAATACTGGTGTGGTAGCTGTTGTTGTATGAAAATTCGACCAAAGGTAAATGTTTGTCCCAGCTACCGCCCAAATCCATCACACATGCTCTCAGCATGTCTTCCAAAGTCTGTATCGTTCGCTCGCTCTGGCCGTCGGTTTGCGGATGGAACGCAGTGCTCAAATTTAATTGTGAGCCAAAAGCTTCTTGGAAGGATTGCCATATCCTTGACACAAATCTTCCGTCTCTATCAGAGATGATTGAGAGAGGTACTCCATGGCGTGCGACAATCTCTCTCATGTATATTTCCGCAAGTTTACTGGTACTGTCTTTCTCTCTGATTGGCAGAAAGTGTGCGGACTTTGTTAGGCGGTCAACAATCACCCAAATCATGTCATGGCCTCCAGGCGTTCTTGGCAATTTCGTAACAAAATCCATTGAGATTTGTTCCCATTTCCACTTGGGAATCTCAGGTTGTTGCAGCAGCCCTGAAGGCTTCTGGTATTCCACCTTAACCTTAGCGCACGTCAAACATTTGCTCACATAAATAGCAACATCGCCTTTCATCCTAGGCCACCAATAATATTCCTTGAGATCCTGGTACATCTTATCCGATCCAGGGTGGATAGAGTACCGTGACTTGTGCGCTTCGTCGAAAATAACTTCCCTTAATCCACCAAACAGAGGAACCCAAATCCTTTTCTCAAAACATAACGTTCCTTCCTCGTTTGGTACCAAAAGCTTCTCCATCCCACGGAGATATTCCTCTTCAAGATTCCCTTCCTTGAGAGCTTCCTTTTGTGCGGCACGAATACGCAAGGAAAGATCGGTTCGGATAATCATTTCTAGAGCTCTAACCCTTATGGGCTTGATCCTTTCCTTTCGACTTAGGGCATCGGCGACCACATTCGCCTTCCTCGGATGATATTTTATCTCGCAGTCGTAATCGTTTAACAATTCAACCCATCGTCTTTGCCTCATATTCAACTCCTTCTGGTTGAATATATGCTGTAGGCTTTTGTGATCTGTGAAGATTGTACACTTCGTACCATAAAGGTAATGTCTCCAGATCTTTAGTGCAAAAACCACTGCGCCAAGTTCCAAATCGTGTGTGGTATAGTTCTTTTCGTGCACTTTCAGTTGACGTGATGCATAAGCAATAACCTTCTGGCGTTGCATCAACACGCAACCCAATCCTTGTCGCGATGTGTCGCAGTATACCACAAAATCGTCAGTACCTTCCGGTAGAGCTAAGATTGGCGCGTTACAAAGCTTATCCTTCAGTATCTGGAATGCTTCTTCCTGTTTGATTCCCCAATCAAACGTCCTTTCCTTCTGCGTGAGGAGTGTCAATGGTTGAGCGATTTTCGAAAAATCCTCGATGAACCTTCTATAGTAGCCAGCCAAGCCCAAGAATTGTCGAATCTCGGTTGGCGTTGTAGGCGTTTCCCAATTCTTGATCGCCTCGATCTTTGTTGGATCCACGTGGATTCCATCTCCATTCACCACGTGCCCAAGGAATTGGACTTCTCGTAGCCAAAACTCGCACTTGGAGAATTTGGCGTACAGTTGTTCCTTCTTTAGCAGCTCCAATATGGTTCTAAGATGTTGCTCGTGTTCAGCCTTCGTCTTTGAATAAATCAAAATGTCGTCGATGAATACAATCACGAACTTGTCCAAGTATGGCTTGCAAACCCTATTCATCAAGTCCATAAAGACTGCAGGTGCGTTTGTCAGGCCAAACGGCATAACAAGGAACTCGTAGTGTCCATAACGAGTTCTGAAGGCTGTCTTCGGGATACTTTCCTCCTGTATCCTTAACTGATGGTACCCAGATCGAAGATCGATCTTTGAGTAAAAGCTTGAGCCTTGCAGTTGATCAAACAGATCGTCGATTCTTGGCAGAGGGTACCTATTCTTGATTGTTAGCTTGTTCAATTCTCGGTAGTCGATACACATGCGGAAGCTACCGTCCTTTTTCTTGACAAACAGGACCGGAGCTCCCCAAGGCGAGAAGCTTGGTCGGATAAAACCCTTGTCTAACAACTCTTGAAGTTGTGTCGACAATTCCTGCATCTCAGACGGCGCGAGTCTGTAAGGTGCCTTAGCTACAGGCGCGGCGCCTGGAACTACGTCAATGTGAAACTCTACTTGCCTCTGAGGTGGCAGTCCAGGCAAGTCTTCTGGGAAGACTTCTGGATACTCCCTCGCGACAGGGATGTCTTCGATTCTCGGCTCAGCAGCCTTCTTATCCACAATGTGTGCCAGAAAAGCAACACATCCTTTCTGTAAACACTTCCTTGCTTTCAAGCAGCTGATAATCCTCAACGGCGTCTCACGCTTTTCTCCATGAACAACAATGGTCTCACCATCATTGGTTGGGATACGAACAACCTTTTCGTGACATACTATCTCAGCCTTGTTGCCTGATAACCAATCCATTCCTACCACCACGTCGAAGCTTCCCAACTGGACTGGTAGTAGATCCAAAGTAAACTCACGTTCTCCCAATTCTATCACGCAGCCTCTGATTACTTTGTTGGCTTCAACTAACTTTCCATTAGCTAATTCGATCGAGTAGGGAATATCTAACTTATTAGCGGCTAACCCAAGCATATTCTTAAATTCTAACGATACGAAGCTATAATCGGCACCAGTATCAAATAAAACGGATGCATAGCGTTGGTTCACAGGGAACGTACCAGTGACGACATTGGGGTCCTGGCGTGCTTCCCTTGCTTCGATTTGGAACACCCTTCCACGGGCTTGGTCTAAATCTGGGCAGTTCTTCTTAAAATGCCCAACATCGCCGCAGTTAAAACATCCAAGTTTTCGACCACTTCCGGCGCCATCCCCAACTTGCTGGTTGTTTTGGTTCGCATTGTTGACTCCGTTCCCTCCATTATTTCCTTGTGGGCGATTACCACCACGATTACTGTTTCTGTTTCCATATCCTCCCTGGCCTCCCCGACCGGCAGGGGCCCAACAAGTGTCCTTCAGGTGACCACGTTTCCCACATACTTCGCATACTTTTTGCCCACATTGACCAGTATGGTGGCGTTGGCAGGCATTGCATTTGGGCTGGGTGCCCATGTATCCTCTTCCTTTCTTTCCACTACCAGCTGTAACCTGAGCTGGTGCGTTTGGTTCCCCTCTCTTACCAACACTCCCAATGCCTTGCTTGAAATTCGAGAACTTTCTTTTGTTGCCTCCTGATGACTCAACGTGAGTCTCTGCCTTCTTCGTCTTGATCTCATCAAACTTGTTCAGGCGGATTGCCTCTTCTGTGAGTGCCACACTCAAATCAATGGCTTCGGTAATTGTCGCAGGCTTTGAAGAGGTCACCATACTTATGATTTGGGGAGCCAAACCCCAAATGAAGCGCTCGATTCGCTTGTATTCAGGTGTAACCATGTAAGGAACCACTTGAGATAAGTCGTGGAATCTTTGGACGTATTCTGCAACCTTTGGTCCATCCATCTTTAAATGCCAAAATTCAGTCTCCAACTTCTGAATTTCCGCGCGGGAACAGTACTTTTTGCGCATAAGTTCTTTCAATTCGGTCCAAGTCAGCGCGTAGGCGGCAGCTTCGCCTAGGGTTTGTACTTGTAGATTCCACCAGGATAGGGCTCCATCTAGAAACAGCCCTAAAATGTATGTGACTTGCTGATCCTCTGCGCATTTGCTCATGCGTAAAACAGAGTCGGTTTTCTCAGCCCAGCGGACAAAGGCAACTGCACCTCCTGTGCCATCGAAGTTGACCGGTTTGCAGTCTAAGAACTGCTTGTAGGTGCACCCTGCACATACGTACAACATATGATTGGCATTAGCATCATCGCTAAAATCTCCAACTAGGTCATGGTAGGTCTAAATGGCTTGGTATTACCGTGAGGTGGATTGTTATTGCCTTGGTTAACACTTCCGCTCCCTCCTGGCTGAGATGCTGCGTACTGTGCTATGGCAGCTGCAATGACTTGCTGTAGCTCTGCCTCATTAGTAGGCATTGGTGTTGGGCGTTTCGGCGGCATCTTCTAAGAGATGTGTTCACATTGGTCAGGCCATAGTAAAAATCCCATGTTATAGTACGCTTTACTATGATAGTAATAGTAATAACACATAACATCTCATGTTATCAATACATCACAAATATCAATCACACAACATCCCATGTCATACAAATAAGTAATCAAGCGAAACAGATATGATGAGAATACTGCGATTGCCATACATCAAGACCACAGAGTAAGTGTATCAGTACATCATAGTGTCATACAATCATCCATCAACTAGGGGCGACATCACCCCTGTCCAAAAATCATAACAAATCAGTGTCAAATACAACATCAAGTACATGTCAACAAAAGTCAAAGTCATAAAGTGGTCTCCAAAATGCTGTGCAATCCAACAATCGCCGTCTTCTCATCCTCGTCTACCTAATCAGTAACTGGTGAGCTCTATGCAGATGGTGGTGGAGGAGGGGGAAAGTGAGTATAAAACAAACGGCGCAACTGGAGCCAGTCCTCCTCCTGGGCTCGCTGAGTACGAATGATGGAAGCAATCTGCTGCTCTAATGTAAAGAGACGGGCAGCAATATCTGGAGGTAATGGTCGAAACGGCTGTAGAGGGGAGGGTGCCTGACCATGGCACTGACATGGTGACAACCGAGCTCTCTCGAGCTCCTGGATACGCTGTGTGTGGGACTCGTGCTGTGCGACAAAGGACATCAAGACGTCCTCGATAGTGTATCCCATGTGAAAAGCATGATAGGGGTCAGTAGGTGGCACACCGGAGCCAGGTGCCCAAAGAAATGGCTCGCTAGTAGGGTCGAAAGGTGCCACGCGAAATGGAGCAACAGCGGGTGGAACGGATGACGTCTGAGGCATGAAAGGGATAGGCATCGGTACATGCCCATCAGGGTGAGCTGAAGAACCCTCTCCAGGCCCTGCTGGAGGTACAAACATAGGAACCTGAAATGAAAAGTCAATATGTGGTGCAACAGGAATCTGTGGAGGAAAAGGTGGAACATCCTCATCAGCCGGTATCCAACCGTGCTGTGCGGACTCATCCGGTGGATCCATATGTGCCGCGAACAGTGCATGTCCGGGCTCTAGTGGGACGGGATCAAGTAAGGGAGCAACAGCAGGGTGAACGGGTGCAAGGTGCTCTAAAGGATGGTCAGCAGGTATATCACCAACGGGTAAAGGAACAACGGGATCAACAGCAACATGATCGCCCTCAATCACAGGAACATCTACTGGGAGATCAGCAACAACAGGCTCAAACGGGATATCAGCATGTACTGGGTCATGCTCAGGTATAGGGTCTAGAGCGGCTGCCTGCTCAGGAGCAACGGCAGGCTCGAAGTCATCAAAAGCCATCTCGAAATCAAAATCTGGGTCAATATGATCAAATGGGTCAACAGCGTCTACTGGATCCTCCATAAACTGGTCCATCGGAACAAACTCTATGTCACGATCAGGGTCGAATCCCGGGGGAAACATAGGGTCGGAATCCCCCTCATCAACATGGTCAAAAGCGAAACTGGGGATAGGGGCAACAGAAGATGCCTGATCAGGATCTGATCCATAAGAGAAGTGCTGCGCACTCTGGACATGTGTGGGTACAGAGGCCACAGACTCAAAGGAGTCCGCGACTGGGGAGTGAGCAGGTGACTCCGCGGCGGGAGCATCTGCGATCAACAAGGGACCATCAGCAGCAGGTAGGGCCTCGCCCTGAGCATCCTCCTCGAAAGGCTCCTCCTCAAACATATCGACATCATCCTCCTCGTCGTCGATGGGCAAAACAGGGTACGAAGCAAGCGGTATAGGGGCAGGGATCAATGCCAGTGGTAGATCCCCGGCCAGAGGACCATCTGCGAGCTCGTCAGCACCGTCAGGTAATGCGAAGGGCTGGAAATCGTCCTCATCTGTGCTAGTGAAGTCGGACGTGTAAACCTCGTGCTCCGATGACTCAAGGTCGTCTGAAACGATAGGCCTAGGGCCTGTGGTGCCTGAACCACCAGTGCCTGTAGAATCCATGTGTCTGTAACATACAAACATGCACAAACAGTCAATCATATAATCAAATAGTCACATAAGTCATCAAGCAAGCATTCAAATCATTCTCCTAGTCCCACTAGCCTCCCAGCCTCTCAGACTGCTCTTCCTAGTCCCACTAGCCAATTTTCCTAGTCTCACTAGCCAATTCTCCTAGTCCCACTAGCCAATTCTCCTAGTCCCACTAGCCAATTCTCCTAGTCCCACTAGCCAACTCTCCTAGTCTCACTAGCCAACTTCCTCGATCTCTCAGACCGAGCCTTAGTCTCTCAGACTAAGCCTATAATGAATAAAATGTGCTCAACATTTGTTTTGTAAAAAGTTGTGGATCTGGACTTAAGTGGTATGCAGAAAAATGTTTTCGTGAGAGCCCTAGTGATCATAGTCTAGACTCGAGAAAGAATCCTAATTCGCTATGATCAGAGCTCTGATACCAAGCTGTCACACCCTGGCTTTGCGAAAGCGTGGTTAATTTTGGTGTGACTTCTTAATACCATAGCTTAATCATACCAAAGCTATATGAGTTAAAAACATGCAAGATCATCCATTAAGTTTCGAAAAACCAAACACAATACCATTGTTTTAACATACCCTGACTACCATAATCTTGTTCAACAAACATTACAAACTGAAACATAACATAAACATGGTTTAAGGACTGTGTCTTGTCCAGGAAAGAGACACATCCCCTAAACCCCGGATGACCTTGAAAACTAGTACAGCGGAAAACATGCCATACCGTGCCAGATCTCGTTAATTTCCTGAAATACATGTAAGTTGAAAAATCAACAATAATGTTGAGCGAGTTCATGTGCAAGTGAGTAAGTAAAACACTTGTAAGTATAAAAGTTTCCTGGTATGTAGCAGTGTAAGAGGACTTGTGATCACCAATGGTTTGCAAGGCCATTAGCATGTTGTGAAATGCAAGTAGGAAGACACAACCCTAGCCGATTTTTGCGTTGGGCAACCAAGTCACTCCAGGTCCGTTCTGTTGGTCCTCAGAGAGGTCCATTCTGTTGGGCCTAGAGCTGGGCTCGCTACACCCAGATAGATCTACCGCTTAAGTCCCTCGGTGTTCTAACTACCCATTCACATGATCTAAACCTCCTTACGTTAATCATACCATGTATAAAGTACTTGTAAACAAAGTAACATGTATTTCACCCCCGTAGTTAAGAAAACTGAAAACAGTTAGAGAAAAGGGGGACATGAACTCACTGTCGGTGCGTCTCTACCAAGTGTCTCCAAATCTGAAAGCTGTGCGACGACCTACAAGTGCTAATTCTATTAGACGGACGGCCATGCCTTAGCTTTATAGTTAAGGTTTTCGGGAAATAGTTAGACAACTATTTCGTGTTTATGTTCTGTATATACTTGGTAGTTATAATCCTTCCCAAGGATGGGGGATACAATACATGTGCGTAAGTTACGTTTTATCAATCTTGTGGTAATGTAATTACCGGTGTAACTTATATATTCATGGTGAAAGCGTTCGCAAAGTTTTGGGATCATTAACGCTTGTAAATATTATTTTTACTCTAAAATAATATTTATGTAATTTCACAAAATAATCATAAACAGTGCTGTGACAAAACATATTTATCACGTTAACTTAGTGAAAATCCCACCTCCGAATATTTAGTAAAATACAGTTCTGGCGAAATTTATGTTTCGAAAACAAGTCAAAAATGATTCTAGCACTTGTTGTGTAAATAATTCCAAGTGTTAGGTTTTTAGGAAAATTTCGCCAGAGTTTCCTCTGTAACTGGAGGTGGCCACGCTTTCAAGCGTATCATTTTCTTTTAACAAATCAATCAATCAATGTTCTCAACATTATCAAACAACTTTTTAACATTTTAACTAGTCAACAAGTATGTAAATCGCATAATCGCATGAACTTGTAGTTTTTCCGCATCTATAATGTAAATCCCATTATATTTTGTAGATCTTTACATAAAGTAACTTTGATCTCGTAATAACCTTGTGATTAGAGAAATCCGTCTTTACAACTTCTTGTCATCTTTCCCAAAAATAGTTATTTGTCGGATCTTTTAATTTCACAAGTGTTTACACACTTGTGGTTTATAAAATCATGTTTGTTAGTGTAAGGTCCATCCTTTAGAAAACATGATTCCTTTAAAGTGTGGTTCTTCAAAAACACCACTTGCAGATACGTAGATCCGCTAGTTTTAAACACCAATGTACAAGTTAAATCACTTTTACACAAGTAAAATATTTTTGCACAAGTTCATGTCTCTAGTGTGGTAGAGTTTCACCTTTTAACCCTTGTGGTAACCAAAAACGAGCTTATGTGAAGATCCATGATCTTACAAAGTCGGGTTAAACGGTGATCCGAGCTACCACATCATAGATCGGGTCTAGATAAACACATCTTTCAAGTACTACAACTTTTACACAAGTTGTAAGCTATTAACCACCATTTTTATAGTTTTTACTAGACTTTAATGCTTCAAAACGTATGTTATAGATATTTAACCGACACGAACCCTTTTAACCACTTTAGATATGTTCAAACAAGAGTTTTAAGTGTTATACCTCTAGCTCGGGGCTAGGGAAGAATCTTGACGGAAAGTGGGTGGATAAAAGCTAACGGAAGTGGTCCTTCGCGTTCCGAGTGCACCAAAGCTCCTAATACGCGACCCGTGAAGCTTGTATCTACTTGGAATGGAATGATCAAGGACCGAAAGTGGGTGTAAGGGGGCTGGGGTGTTCGGCCGAGAGTGGATAGGGAGGGAGAGAGTATGTTGTGGTGAGTGGTGTTTAGTGAAAATGATCATGTGTCTAAGTGTTATTTTATAGACAATCAAAGGTGCTAATACTCAATGGGTCTTGTGTTCTCTAGATCTTAAACATTTGATTAGAATAATCAAGGGATTGTACTAGTGTGTCCCCCTTACATGGGGCCGGCTATAAGGAGGGGGGGGGGTTAGTTCGAAATCAACTAAGTTAGTTGATGTTTAGTTTGGTTAAATAGGTTAATTAAGTATTAAACTCCGTTAGTAATATATAGCGTCTTATGACGGGTGTTAGGGTAATCAGGGACCCTAACTGGCTCAGAAAAATATAGATAGTAAAAATAGTAATATTTTCATGTCCCGGGTAAAGTCCGGTTGTTCAGTTGGATAGTAATCCGTTAAAGCGTTACAAAAGCTTTAAAGTGTCGTTATTGTTATTTTTAGTGACACATTTTGTTTCCACACTTTAGAAAGTGTCTAGTGATATTTTCCCCATATTTTGGCACTTTACTAGTCAGCTAGAAGCTGGATTATTTATTAAAGTGCTGTGTTTTGTACTTAAAGTACGTTTTAGGCACATCCAATCAGTGTATCTTATTCCTAGAGACGCAGTTCTACAACCCTTATATCCCTACACTCACTACCAGTGTAGCCAGAATATTTGAGGCTCTTCACAGGCCTTAGAGGCAGTGTCTGCCTGATGCTGGTTATATCAGCATGTTCACTGTGTATCCGTTTAGTGCTACTGTGCTTTTTGTGCATCATGTTTGTCACCAAGGTTCAGCATGTAAATAATGTAGTGACCGCAAATAAAGTATGATGCAAGTAAGTGCATGTATCAGTATGCAGGTAGCAGTTTATCAGCTAGTTCAAGCAAGCACAGTAATTAAGCAGAAATTAATCATTAATTAAGTCGTACGGATACCTGGTTTAGTGCGGGTTGTCACACACCCACCCTTCCAGATTGCACGTGTTCACACTATAAAATCCAAACTTTAACAAGATTTTGAAAACTTTGAAGGTTCAAAACCTTATAATAAATCATCTAAGAATAGATGACTGATTTTCAAAGCGGATTTGTTATTTGTGTTCTCGTTGTTGTTATCACCTAAAGATAGGTGACGGTATTGTTTTAAAATCTAAACGCAAGTAAACTCACGTTAAGGTCCTAGAAAAGTTATAGTCTAGGTTAAAGCATTACTAATAACCTAATTCCCTATAACCATGAGCTCTGATACCAACTCTTCTATCACACCCGACCGCGTAAAACAACGAAACCGTGGCGGAAACATCGGGGAGTGAAGCCACAGAATTATTGTTTCACAACCATGGATTCAAAAGTTTCGTTTTATTTAATTGCTAACTATTTACATTGTCTTAAAATTTGAAACATACAAGTTCACTTATCGACTATCATCGTTATTAAGTCACTAAGGCCTCGTCCAGTCCTAAGTGAGCATGCTTCCTAGTAGCAATCAACATCATTCAACACCACCTGAAACATATGCAAAAATAAAGTCAGCGAAGAAATGCCGGTGAGCACATAGGTTTGTGAGAGTGTCAGATTCATGGCTCGTTTACATGTTGCAATACCTCATTTGACTATAAGAGTCCTTAATTAAAAGCCTTGTTTTGGAAAGAGTTTGGTATTGCAATATGAATAATCTGCTCAAAATAAGTTGGTTATGGTTTATAAAATCTCGTTGCCATG
The DNA here is from genome assembly GCA_030545235.1 of Helianthus tuberosus. Classification (NCBI taxonomy): domain Eukaryota; kingdom Viridiplantae; phylum Streptophyta; class Magnoliopsida; order Asterales; family Asteraceae; genus Helianthus; species Helianthus tuberosus. The sequence continues at coordinate 45,219,908 of CM060414.1, read as the reverse complement.
AATCTTAACCCAAAATATTTGTTTAAGTAAACCAAATTGTAAGTCGTTTTCGTAATAAAACTCGTGTGGTTTATATCGTATAGTAAACCTCGTTGCGTGACATCGTTTAAAATCGTTCGTCCCAGTGAACTAAATAACACCACGGAATATAATATGATAAAAGCACTTATAAATAAGAAGTACCAGCGGCGTATCTACCATGCTTTTATCACATTACACCCGTCCCATTATCTAATCACAGCCCAAAAACCAATAGTTCGCTCAATTCGTTTAACTTGTTCAAATCGTTCAAATCGTTCAATCGTTCAAATCATCCAATCGTTCAAAATCGTTCAAACGCTCTAAAATCTTTCAATCGTTCTCGTTTTAATTGTGAAAACTAACTTTTGGTCGTCTCGCTTATAACATTCAAACCTTCGCAACTCGTCCATCGTTCAAGTCGTATTAACAAACCACCAAAGGGTAAGTTAACAATCATCAGGTTCAGTCGTTATCCACATAACCCCCATACATAACCATGGTGGCAGTCCGATAACGGGATTTGTCAGATCCTCTGGTACCATAACCTAATACTGGTCGGCTTGATCATTGTTAATGAATGTCATTCGTTATGTAAATACATCCAACAAGTTCATTCACATTATCGAAATCATTTTGTTTAATATAAAAATAGTATTCGTTTTTGAAATCATCGTAATCGTTTAACACATATGAATCACCCCAAAACAATTGAAAAGAGTAAAATAGGGGGACTATTTAGTCACTTGAAGTGCAAAGTATCCTCGATCTAATGAACTTAACGAAGCTCAGGCAAACCAAGGAAATCAAGTAGCACCTAATAATCGGATCACCTAGTTAATAAATCGACACCTAAATCAGAAGATCGGGTAAAATGAGGTCTTTGTAAACCAAATGAGTATTGGAACTCATGTGATATGGTTTAACAAAGCCTACATTCTAAATCGGAACCTATCCTAAGTGCTGACGACCCGTTACGACCCATTAAGGTAGCTTATGCTACTTTAACGCGTCGTTTGCGTGAATGCGCATTCGAGACGCCTAACTAGTCCTATGACAAGTATTATATTCCCTAACATGTTTAAATAGGTTGCATAATCAGTTTAAGTGACAAAAGTTAAGTTACATATGCTTAAATAACAATTATGCATGAAAAGGGCATTTTGGTCATTTTCCTAAGGCATATAAACTACCTTTCATACAACTAATTAAACTAAGTGACCATATGGTATAACCTCGGAAGGTTATTCCTTATACAACTAAGGTCACAAAACATGCTTGGTCGGATCCTAACGATCGACCAAACTGGTCGGGTTCGAAAGTTTAAGCGGTGGTTTAGACCGCTTGACTTATGACCCTAAACAAGCACTAGACTAAAAGTGACGAGTTAAACATGTTAAAACATGTTTAACTAAGTTAGAAAAAGGTTTAATATCAAAACAAAGTGTTTTGATACCCAAAAATAGTTTCGTTGCAAAATATGCGTAAACACGTATTTTGACCGAAATTTTGACTCGTCACTTCGACTAATCAACGTGGTAATCAGTAGGTATAGTCACAAGGGACTATTACCATCGTGATTGCGCTCACGTTGCAAATTCAAACGAACTTTGTGTTAACCAAATAATGGTCAAAGCAGAAAGTCAAACACTGTTTGACTTTCATACTTGGAAAGCATAAACAATATGAAAGAAGCTTACAAAAGGTCCAAGCTAGGAAGATTTGAACTAAAACACTCAGGTATGAAGCCTTAGCTTCAACTTAGAGAAGATTTAGATCAAATTTGTGAGGAATGAGAATGAACAAGATGGGTATTTATAGAAAGTCTTAGGTTCTTATGATCTTGACAAGTGTTTTTGCAAGAATCAAAGCTTGATCCAAGCAATACACTTGTGCCCATAGATTTAGAATACAAGGGGAACTCAAAACAAGTCCAGAGTATCCAAAATCTGGGGTTATAATAAGTGAAAACAGCTGATGTAACCAATTTCATTGTTTCTGTGCTGGTAGTCTGTCGCGCCCCGCGAAGACTTGAACACAGGTCTTCGCTCCCCGCCTAGCTATCTTTCACAGATTGTCAAAAATGACCCCTTCATGTGTAAAACTGTGATTTTGGTGATTTTAAGCCCCGTTAACCCCATTTCAAGGCTCTACAATGAAGTTAAAGCATAGGGAACATAAAATATGCTTGAAAACATCTCGGATATCGGTTCGTTTGGTCGTACGGTTGCGTTATTCGGTTAATTACGACGAAAACTCGAACGGATGCGAAAACGATTCAAATTACACGACGAATGGTATTTTTTGCATTCCAATCACTAAAATAAAATATTTTAATGATTACAAAAAGTTTTGGATGTCCAAATATGTTCAGAACGTAAGATATGCGCGAAAATGCAAACTTATGCAGTTTTTGACGCTTTTAGTCCCTGTTGATCAAATAAGTTTATTTTTGCGCACCAAACCCCTCAAAGCGTATTTCTAAGCTATGTAAAGAATATTTAGGGTAAGTCTAACTTATGATCATGTTCCGGAATGTTCGTTACTATACGAAATGGCATACTTTCGCAGTATGACACAAATAGTCCCTACGATCGAATAAACTTGTTTTCGACACACCAAACTCTCCAAAACTTATTTCTAAGTGATGTAAAGTTTATTTAAGGTATGCTAAGCCTATTTCATTATTCCATAGTGTTTGTCGCATTAAACTGATTACGATTACGCATCAGTTTGCGTATAACTTTCCAAAAAGCGATTTAAAGCTTGAAATCGAACTAGAATCAAATCGTAAAATCGTCAAACACAAATACACAAATATTAACACCAAAACACATCGTTTCATTGATAATTGATATTTTTTTACATCGTTCATCATTTACAGAGCACAGTTGTCACATACATGTGTCTCTTCTTGATCATCATCACTGTATTTGCTTTTTTTTTTTTGCCAAAAGCCATTTGAATGTGTGAAATTGAGGATGAAGGTATGATTATTGAGGCTAAAATCGTAGATATATATACATGATTGGCGATTTTTGGAATTTTGGCAATTGGTTAGAAAATAAGGTAACGTCAATACAGTATCTATATTTTTCCCGCTCTTTCACAAGCCCGCCAACAGACGTATTGGCGCCGTATCTAACCCTAATACTTACTGACCCTCAAAATTCGCTATTATTGCAAACGAAATTCAGTGAATTGGTGCAGGAAATTTGCAGAATTGAATGGAATGAAACGCTGAATTCATGGAGCGAATTCGAACCGTGTTATGCGGAAACGAATTTCGTATGGTACGAAATGTACCAATACCAAATTCGCCACTTTTTTAGCGAATTCTGTGACTATGAGTAAATTGTTATACATTGTTATTAATTAATTTAAAATCTAGATTCAATTAAAAAAATTATGGATAAATGTAATCACTTATTCATTATTGAGGTACACTACAAGAAAGACAAGTAATTGCGGTGACACTTTTAGCGACGGCATAGGAAATGTCGCTGCTAAAGGTCTCAATCCGGAACTCGGGTGTTTAAAGTGATCTGGGTCGTTGCTTCCGAAAATAATCTGATGGATAGGGTTTATCCCTGAATAAAGAAGGAGAAAAGGTCTCTTGGCGCGCATTTTCCCTCCACACACCTCTGCACACAACAATGGTTCTCTCTCAGACTACAAAACACCACATCGCCGCCGCACCACATTGACTCTGCCGGAGCTCCGCCACAATGCCTTGACTATAACACCGCTCCTAAAACCTCTTAACATAACCCTAACGTTCCTAATATACCCCGTATACGCGTTAAAGGGCCTAAAATACCTTAATATTTATAAAAATCAAATAAAACAAATTCTTAAAGCCTATGGCGTCCCGCGACAGACACACTACCAATGTGTCGCGGGGCGCGACGGCCATAACTTGTCCGGCACACAATATTGCCACATGTCCCCTCTCGTGGCAACCCTACTCGATGACTGGCTAAGCCAAAGCCCTAGCTAAGGCGGCTGGCAGCCCGTGACGGGCAGGCCCTGGGGTGCCGCTGGGCGTGACGGGGTGTGCGACAAGCCCATAAATAGAGGCTTCAGCCTCATTTCTTCAACGTTCATTTTCTAATTCTCTCTCAAACTCTCTGATATTCTAAACTCTCTGGAATAATACCCCTTTAAAGCGAAGCTCTGCCTCGTTGTAAGTATTATAACCCCTGATCACGTATCTGTTACCCTACCCGATTGATCTAGGGCTCCGTAACGCATGTCAAGGATCTGACTGACCTAATCGTTGGAGTTCTGTCTCGTGTTACACCCGATTGATCTAGGACTCCGTAATCCATGTCAAGGCTCTGCCTGACTCAGTCATTGGAGTTCTGTCTCGAGTTGTACGGTTAAAGTGATTTGGGTTATCTTACTACCACGTGTGCATTGTTTAATTTTAATAGATAATAACCAGGAGAATAACCAGGAAGCTATAGTAGTATCACCTATCACCTAAGTCAACAATGTGAATACATCTTGTTTTTACAAATCTTTTTGCAAAACCTCAAATATTTTCAATTATAATTAACAGTGATTGAGTCTATGTGTTTTACAATTACTGTCGGTATGTTGGGGTTTTGTATACATTATTTGAAATCCGTTAGTATTGGACAAAGAGTTAGCCAATGAGTAGCATGACCCACAAGTCAGGATTGACAGTACTGATGAGTAACTGTGTACATATAAACATTGTAATCGCTCTCAATACTGTGAAATTATAAAACTGTTTTGATTAAACTGGGATGCACTCGCCAGTATTTCTTGCCGATAAAACATTTTTAAAACGCGTTTCAGGTAACTTAATGTGAAGCCAATAGAAGCCAGCTGGAGAGCACTGAAGGCTTAAAGTTGTGGCTATAAAAGTTACCTAATAAGAAAAGGATTCTATGTTTTCAATAATTAGGGTTTACCCCTACAAATGTATAATCAAATGAAACCTGGGTTTTATCCCATTTGTTGTTATAAAAGTTTGGTGTTTAACTCTGATAAAAATATTTCCTAACTACGGTCCTGATGTATTCCGCTGCCAAATTAATAAACACCGATACCATCTGACTGGTTTGTGGCACTCGCTCCCGAGGCAGGGGTCGGGGGCTGCGATAGAAGGTGGTATCAGAGCTACAGCCATTGGTTTAAGCTAATGAGGTGTTCCGCTGATATCTAAATTTTAGATAAATTGTGTTAGGAAATGATTTATGTGATTATGTGTAAATATATTGTTTTATGTTATTTGACAATTTGTTAGTTTATAGTGTAAGTGTAAGTGAGCAAGGTACATCCGACGCTTATCGTCAATTTGCTAGTTCCCCAAAACATGAAGGAACCTCATCTCAGCCAAATCCCTTAGGATAAACAGCTGATACTGAGGAAGGAATATTTATTTTTAAGGCACAGTCTGAGGAGCCATTCCCTCTTAGAAAAAGAGGATGGTTTAGTAGAGGAGCGCATGAGAGAAGGAAAAAGGGTGAAGAAGTTACAACAACAGAGAGTGATATCAAAAGCCAATAGGGGAGTGAATGCCCCAACTCAGGAAACAATCAATAGACCACTGTGGAAAGAGGAACTAGATAAACAGTTGGCAAATTTCCATAGGCTAGCCACTACCGCAGTAGACTCTAACCTAAACCAAATAGCTGAACCACCACTGTTACCCTTATCCCCAGACCAACAAATGCTAGAACCCAACCAGGAAGACCAGTTCCCAATCCCAGACGTCGACCCCTATGAGATCCCCCGAATTCCCCCACCAAACCCCATAGCTTAGTATACCGACCTGAACCCTTTAGACCCATTCTAGAACAGCGACTGGTATAAGCAAAGTATAATAAGAAACCCATACCCTTACGGACACCCCATTCCTTGATACCCTGATCCAGTACCATCACCCATGCCACCTATGAGCCAAGAGAATTTGGAATAACTTCGCTCATATGGTGACGAGTTAGTGGAAAAAGAAGAAAGAATCCGACAGATAGGAGAAAAGCTAGTGTAGAAGTACTTCGAGTGTGAGATACATGATTGTATACACGACACCTAGAATAATATATGGACATGTGTGTAATATTGTATTTGATATATATATATATATATATATATATATATATGTGTGTGTGTGTGTGTGTGTGTGTGTGTAACCAACTAAAATAAATAGACTAAAATAGATATAGATGCATAACTACTAGTGTTAGTTTTTCAGTTGTAAATATGTAATCGATGCATATATATATATATATATATATATATATATAGTAAAATTGCAATGTTCGACGTTTTTGATCAACCTGCTTGTGTGATTGTTGTATAAATGTCTGTATTAAATTTTACTCTGTGATATTTATACCTGATAAATGTTTCCAATTTAGACGGATAACGAAGTAAATCAGGAAAACCGGAATAATGATAATAACGAGAACCAAATGAATAATAGTGCCATCGAACATATAGTCGCACAAGGAGTTATTGTAACAACTCTCATCAAAAAGTATTATTTATTACTTTAATTTAACCAATAGGAAACCCTAATTGAGAAACCCAAGTGATTCTGAACAAACCCTAAAATTTTCAGAACAATCGGAATCAGGATCAGGGCCCTTAAAACTCAGGGGGGGGGGGGGTAAACCCTACTCGGTAAAATCCACACAGTTTGCTTTCAAAAATTAAAAATCACACGAAACCAACTCAGCCAAGCTACTGGGACATGAAGCAAGCCTATAGTAGAATAGGTCCTGTCGCGCCACGCGACAGAAACAAGAGAACCCCTCGCGTGGCGCGAGGGGGGCGATTTTTCAAATATAAATAGGTTGCTGTGGGACTTGATTCTGGACGTTGATGCGACGTTCAGTTTCAAATTACACTCCGAGTTATTATAGAAATAGTCAAAAAACACACACTGATCACGAAGTGCTGCCACAATTCAGGGTAATAACTCGATCGCTGCTACGATTCAATGTCCGATCGATTAAACTATCCAATGGATGTTTAAGTGCTGCCCACATTAGGGTTTATGCTTTGTCATTCGTCGATTAATCGATGGATGTTTAAGTATCGCACTTTGTCATTCGTTGTGAAGGTTTTAATCTCGTGAGTTGTCGTAAATGTTGTATTAAGTTACTAACCTAGTTTGTGTGCTTGATTATTTAAACTAGGTTATCAAGGCTAATCAGTAAACTAAGCTCTGTTAAATCTGCAATGTGAGTCATTCTCTTTTTATCAAATCTGTTTACAAAAAGTATGTTTAAATTCAAGATTATAATTACAGTGATTAAGTATATGTAGTCACCAAATTACAGCCGGTATGTGGGGTATTGTGCACATTACTGTTTTTATCACTTTAGGTGGGCGTACCTAAATAATGATACTCGTTACTATTGGGTGAACGGACTCAATAGTAATATGACCACAGTCACCGAAACAAGTCGATGACAAATACTGTGGGTAGTTGGTTGAAATAAACATTGTAATCTCTCTTAATACTGTGAATTATAACAAAAGAGTCATTTTAGCAAAATGAATGATTCACTCAGTATTTCCCGCTGACAAAACCTTTTTCAAACATGTTTCAGGTGATCTGTTGTGATCCAGGAAAAAGTGCCGTGAAGCACTATCAGCTTAAGGAAGTGGCTCAGTATTAAAATAATGAAACATGTTTTGTAAAATAAAAGATTTCCTGGTGAAATCTCAAGATTGTAAATTACCGGGTTTTATCCCGAATTGTGAAATAAAATAATCGAGAAATATTTCAGTTTTAAAAAGATCCTGAAGAAACTTCCGCTGTTAATTAAATACCACGGGATTTCTGTCCCGCGGCTCCTGAAACGGGTCAAACCGGGTCGGGGGCCGTGACAGAAATAAGGTGGTATCAAAGCCACTGATCTAAGCCTATTAAGTATTTAGAAATACTTAATTTTACTGATTGCCAATTTTGTGATTATGTGTTTTATTAACTGATTATTTGTTAATTACAGTATGGGTAAACAAAAGCTGTCAAACATTTTATCTTAAACTAGATAAAATGTTGTTTTAACAATTGGTATGTATTTTGCATATATGCTAAACAGCATGGAATTCACCGGTTACTTCGCTGATAAAGAAGAACCCATGGAATTTCAATCCAAACCACTGGCAAAACCTAAACCCAAGAAAAGAAGCAGATTTGTGGGCTGGAGGCGAGTAAGAAGGAAAAAGCCAGCAACAAGAAAGGTTACCAAAACTGAAGAACCAAAAGACAAAGGAAAAGGGGTAGAAATTGAGGAAAATATTAATCCAATAGAGATAGAAACTGAGAAGAATTTTAATCAAACAGAAAGAGAAGTCGGAGAGAGTTCTAGGCAAAAACAGAAAATGACTCATTGGGAAGTTTTAGATCATCAATTAGTAATGAGTGACCTCATCGGACCTGCCGATGGAAACCTTAAAGCAGCTAATCCAAACCTTATATTTACGGAGGAAGATCTTTTTAGCTACCCATTAGAAGCTCCAATCCCAATCAATCTGGAACCTGCTATTCCAGATCCTATTGTCCAACCTCAACCTCTACCAGTAGAATTAGATGAATGGTGGACAACTGATTGGCAATACCAAAATCTTTTAAATAACCCTGATACATTTTTCCCACAAGTTGGCCCAGAACCTCCACTATACCCAACCATGAGCCCGGAGAATCTGACTGAACTTCGCCTCGGGGGCGAAGAGATAATTGATGCAGGAAATCGGATTAGGGATGTGGGAGAAAGAATCACTTGGAAATATGACGAAAGGGAGCGTCGTTTTTAAGAAAGTAGCTGACCAGATAATGAGAGTTCGCAGGAATATATGTGAATAAATAATCATAATAACCAGTATGTGTAATAACTTAACAATAAAACGTTGTATGATAATCGTGTGTACGAGGCATAATATAAAATATAGAAATGAAATTTGTGAAATCAATAATATTTGATTATATATGTTAATGTGATTATGTGCAAACTGTTTTATTTATATTTATACTAATTATTTACATAAAATTTATTATCAGATGTCAAACATTGGTAACGAACCAGTAAATGAGGTTAATCAGTCAGAGCAACATCCAGGAGATCAATATATGACTCGGCAAGATATCGAAAACATTGTTGCTCAAGGGATAGCCAATGCTATTCCAGCATTCGTTGCTGCTATAAAGAATCCAATCGAACCACAACACATTGTTCCTAGTAAACGTATTTCTGAAGATAACTTCAGTAATAGTGTAAATGGAGGCAATGATAATATTAATCATAATGGAGAACCACATCAAGCTCCATTACCTAAGAAAATGAAAGCCGCAACGCCTGGTTGCACTTTCAAAGAATTCCTTGCTTGTAAACCCACTGAATTTGCAGGCAATGAAGGAGCAACTGCATCACTGCGTTGGTTAGAGAAAACCGAAGCAGTCATTGCAATAAGTAAATGTGCTAAAGAGGATCAGGTCATGTACTCATCAAATCTCTTCAAAGAAGGAGCACTCGAATGGTGGAACACTGTGTTGCAATCAAAAGGAAGAATAATAGCTTATGCTATGACTTGGGAAGAATTTAAGGGTTTAGTAGAAAGAAAATTCTGTCCTGAGTATGAAAAGGAACAGATGACAAACAAGTTTCTAAATCATCGGATGATGGGTGTAGATTGTCGTGGTTATACTTCGACATTCTTTGAATATGCTAGAGTGGTACCAACGCTGGCTTCGCCAGAACCGATACTCATTTCTCGCTACATTTGGGGACTGATTAGTGAAATTCGCAATATCGTTAAAGCTGCGAGACCTCGCACTATTGACGATGCTGTGGAATTAGCTAATACCCTAACCGATGAACTGGTGCGCACAAGAGATGAAGACAGAAAGAAAGAATTGGCTCAGAAAATTACCCTGGGATTTCGTACGGGTAATAATAACAACTTCAACAGAAGAGGAACGGGAAAATCCTCAACCATGCCATTCTGCAGGAATTGCAAAAAGAAACATTATGGAAGATGTAATATAACCTGCAATTTTTGCAAAGTTGTAGGACATCGGGAAGAGAACTGCAGGAAGAAATCCACAATTTGTTACAATTGTGGAGAAACAGGACATTTCAAAACAGAATGTCCTAAATTAATCAAACCAGCAGACAACAAAACCAAGGCGACCGACGGAAATATTAAGAAAAATGCTAGGGCATTCCAGCTGACCACTCAAGAAGCAGAACTCATCCCAGATGTGATAGCGGGTACGTTTTTAGTTCACAACATTTAAGCCAAAGTATTATTTGACTCTGGTGCAAACCAAAGTTTTATAAATACTTCATTCTGCCAAGCTCTTAATTTACCCTTAACCAATATTAGGCAGATTTTTACAGTTGAAATGGCAGACGGAAATTCAGTTAAAATAGATAAAGTTTTGCAAGAAGAAAAGATAGAACTTTTAGGACATAAATTCTCTGCAAAACTATTACCGATGAATTTAGCTGAATTTGATGTTGTATTAGGAATGGATTGGTTAATAGCCAACCATGCTAAAATCCTTTGTGATCAGAATTCCATAGAAATTCAATCACCCACCGGAGAAGTGATTAGGATTACAGGAGATAAACCACGTAAGCCCATGAAGTTCATATCAGTAATGAAAGTTGCTAATTATGAACGAAAACAAGGAATAGTATATATGATTTCAGTAATCATTAGTACTAAGGGTAAAGAACTTAAGGAAATTCCTGTAGTCTTAGAATATCCAGATATATTCCCAGAAGATTTACCAGGATTACCTCCGGATAGGGAAGTAGAATTTAGGATTCATCTAATTCCAGGAACTACACCGATAGCCAAGGCACCTTATCGGTTAGCACCCACAGAAATGTTAGAACTGAAAAAGCAATTAGATGAATTACTAAGTAAAGGATTCATACAACCTAGTTCATCCCCGTGGGGAGCACCTGTGTTGTTTGTTAAGAAGAAGGATGGTTCAATGAGAATGTGTATCGATTATAGAGAATTGAATAAGGTTACAATTAAGAATCGATATCCATTACCTAGGATTAATGATCTGTTTGATCAACTTCAGGGGGCTAGATATTTCTCTAAGATAGATTTACGCTCCGGATATCATCAATTAAAGGTACAAGAAGAAGACATACCTAAAACTGCTTTCAGAACTAGGTATGGTCATTATGAGTTTACAGTCATGCCCTTTGGATTAACAAATGCACCTGCTGCATTCATGGACATGATGAATAGGATCTGTAAACCATATTTGGATAAATTTGTAATTGTCTTCATAGACGATATACTTATTTATTCCAAAAGTCAGACAGAACATTGTGAACACCTTCATGCACTCTTAACTTTGTTAAGAAAAGAAAAGCTTTATGCCAAATTCTCAAAGTGTGAATTTTGGTTGCAAGAAGTGCAATTCTTAGGACACATGGAGAATCACAAAGGTATTCACGTAGATCCTGCTAAGATAGAGGCAATTACCAAATGGAAGTTTCCACAAACAGCAATGGAAATAAGAAGTTTTATTGGTTTAGCTGGGTATTATAGACGGTTTATTAAGGATTTTTCCAAGATAGCCGTACCATTAACTAAGTTAACCTGTAAAGCTATTAAGTTTGAATGGGGACCTAAGCAAGAAGAAGCCTTTAGAATATTGAAGCAGAAATTAACAAATGCACCAATCTTAGCCTTACCAGAAGGAACTGAAGATTTTGAAGTATATTGTGATGCTTCAAAACTAGGATATGGATGTGTGCTCATGCAACGCAAAAAGGTAATTGCATATGCTTCAAGGCAATTGAAAAAGCACGAAGAAAACTATATGACTCATGATTTAGAATTAGGAGCCGTAATTTTTGCCCTTAAGATTTGGAGACATTATCTTTACGGAAGTAAATTTACTGTCTACACAGACCACAAAAGTTTAAGATATATATTTGGGCAAAAAGAGTTAAACATGAGGCAAAGGAGATGGATGGAAATCCTAAGTGACTACGACTGTGATATTCAGTATCATGAAGGAAAGGCGAATGTAGTTGCAGATGCCTTAAGTCGTAAGTATTATGAGAAACAACGACGAGTTCGTGCTCTCAGATTAAATCTACAAATAGATTTAATGGAACAATTGAAGAATGTACAAACTACAGCAATCAAGGATGATGCTGAAGGAATGAAAGGAAGAATCAAGGAATTAGAACAAGGAGCAGATGGAATTTGGAGATTCCACAAAAGTAGAATTTGGGTACCTAAACAGGGAGACTTAAGACCTAATATTTTAGAAGAAGCTCATAAATCTAGGTATACTATGCATCCAGGAAACAATAAGATGTACCAAGATTTAAGAAAGAACTTTTGGTGGATAGGAATGACAAAGGACATAGCACGATATGTTTCTAAATGTCTTACTTGTTCACAAGTTAAGGCAGAACATCAGAAACCTTCGGGGTTACTACAACAATTAGAAATGCCAGTATGGAAATGGGAACTTATAACCATGGATTTTGTTACTAAGTTACCCAAAACCAGAAAAGGTAATGATGCGATTTGGGTAATTGTGGATCGATTAACCAAATCAGCACACTTTTTACCTATGAAAGAAACCTTTAGTATGGAAAGACTGGCAAAATTGTATGTAGATGAAGTTGTATCCTTACATGGAGTTCCACTCTCCATTGTTTCGGATAGGGATAGTCGTTTTACTTCTCATTTCTGGAAAAGTTTCCAGCAAGCTATGGGAACTCGACTAAATCTGAGCACTGCATATCATCCCCAAACAGACGGACAAAGTGAAAGGACAATCCAAACTCTAGAAGACATGCTCCGAGCATGTGTAATAGATTTTGGTGGGAACTGGGATGATCATTTACCATTAATAGAATTCTCCTATAACAATAGCTATCATTCAAGTATTGAAACTGCCCCATTTGAAGCACTGTATGGAAGAAAGTGCAGAACTCCAGTCTGTTGGGCAGAAATAGGAGAAAGTCAATTATCAGGTCCTGAAATAGTGCAAGAGACGACTGATAAGATTACTCAAATCAAGGAAAGGCTGAAGACGGCTCGAGATCGCCAGAAAAGTTATGCAGACAATAGATGCAAGCCGTTAGAATTCCAAGTGGGAGACAAAGTACTATTGAAAGTTTCTCCTTGGAAAGTAGTTGTTAGATTCGGAAAGAAAGGAAAACTAAGTCCAAGGTACGTAGGACCATTTTCAGTGATCCAACGTATAGGACCAGTCGCTTATCGTTTAAGACTACCAGAAGAATTATCTGGAGTACATGATGTATTTCATGTATCCAATATCAAGAAATGCTTATCAGATGAATCACTGGTAGTACCTCTTCGAGATATAGAAGTAAACGAAAAGTTGAAATTTGTTGAGAAACCTCTTCAAATTGAGGATCGAAAGATCAAGTTTCTCAAACACAAACGACTAGTTTTAGTCAAAGTAAAATGGGATTCAAAGAGAGGAGCTGAATACACTTGGGAGCTGGAATCAGAAATGAAGTGAAACTATCCTCATTTATTCCGGTAAATCTCGAGGACGAGATTTTTCTTAAGGTGGGGAGAATGTAACAACTCTCATCAAAAAGTATTATTTATTACTTTAATTTAACCAATAGGAAACCCTAATTGAGAAACTCAAGTGATTCTGAACAAACCCTAAAATTTTCAGAACAATCGGAATCAGGATCAGGGCCCCTAAAACTCAGGGGGGGTAAACCCTACTCGGTAAAATCCACACAGTTTGCTGTCAAAAATTAAAAATCACACGAAACCAACTCAGCCAAGCTACTGGGACACGAAGCAAGACTATAGTAGAATAGGTCCTGTCGCGCCACGCGACAGAAACAAGAGAACCCCTCGCGTGGCGGGAGGGGGGCGATTTTTCAAATATAAATAGGTTCCTGTGGGACTTGATTCTGGACGTTGATGCGACGTTCAGTTTCAAATTACACTCCGAGTTATTATAGAAATAGTCTAAAAACACACACTGATCACGAAGTGCTGCCACAATTCAGGGTAATAACTCGATCGCTGCTACGATTCAATGTCCGATCGATTAAACTATCCAATGGATGTTTAAGTGTTGCCCACATTAGGGTTTATGCTTTGTCATTCATCGATTAATCGATGGATGTTTAAGTATCGCACTTTGTCATTCGTTGTGAAGGTTTTAATCTCGTGAGTTGTCGTAAATGCTGTATTAAGTTACTAACCTAGTTTGTGTGCTTGATTATTTAAACTAGGTTATCAAGGCTAATCAGTAAACTAAGCTCTGTTAAATGTGCAATGTGAGTCATTCTCTTTTTATCAAATCTGTTTACAAAAAGTATGTTTAAATTCAAGATTATAATTACAGTGATTTAGTATATGTAGTCACCAAATTACAGCCGGTATGTGGGGTATTGTGCACATTACTGTTTTTATCACTTTAGGTGGGCGTACCTAAATAATGATACTCGTTACTATTGGGTGAACGGACTCAATAGTAATATGACCACAGTCACCGAAACAAGTCGATGACAAATACTATGGGTAGTTGGTTGAAATAAACATTGTAATATCTCTTAATACTGTGAATTATAACAAAAGAGTCATTTTAGCAAAATGAATGATTCACTCAGTATTTCCCGCTGACAAAACCTTTTTCAAACATGTTTCAGGTGATCTGTTGTGATACAGGAAAAAGTGCCGTGAAGCACTATCAGCTTAAGGAAGTGGCTCAGTATTAAAATAATGAAACATGTTTTGTAAAATAAAAGATTTCCTGGTGAAATCTCAAGATTGTAAATTACCGGGTTTTATCCCGAATTGTGAAATAAAATAATCGGGAAATATTTCAGTTTTAAAAAGATCCTGAAGAAACTTCCGCTGTTAATTAAATACCACGGAATTTCTGTCCCGCGGCTCCTGAAACGGGTCAAACCGGGTCGGGGGCCGTGACAGTTATAGATGCAATGCCCGATATTTTCAAGACTGTTAAAGAAGCAGAAAATAATAAATCTGTAACTGGAAGTAAACGTCAACCCACTGAACCAAGTCATAGCATTTACGAAAATCACGGACCAATAATCCAAGATCCAATTCCAAAAAGAAGAAGAACCATTTCTTATGGTTGTTCTTATAAAGAATTCTTGGCCGGCAAACCAATAGAATTCTCAGGCAATGAAGAAGCCATTGCAACCTTACGTTGGATAGAAAAAACAGAAGCAGTCATAAAAATAAGTAAATATGCAGATGAAGATAAGATTATGTTTGCTTCTAATCTTTTCAAAAATGCAGCCATAGAATGGTGGAATACTATTCTCCAGTCTAGAGGAAGTGACACAGTTTATAATATGGACTGGACTAACTTTAAGGAGATAGTCGGAAGAAAATTTTATCCTCCTCATGAAAAAGAACAAATCGCCAATATGTTCTTAAATCTTAAAATGACTGGAATAGACTGCAAAGGTTACACTACCATATTCTTTGAATATGCTAGAATAGTGCCAACCTTAGCCTCACCGGAACCAGTATTAATCTCCCGTTACCTTTGGGGATTAATTAGTGAGATTTGACATGTAGTCAAGGCAGCTAGGCCACAAACCATAGAAGAAGCAGTAGAACTGGACAACGCCTTGACTGGTGAATTAGTACGCACACAAGAGGAAAACCAGAGAAAGAACCTAGCTCAAAGGCTTACCCAAGAATTTCGCTACAGTAATTTCAACCGTGGGAGTTCTTCCTCTACGCCCTACTGCAAGTATTGCAAAAGGAAGCACTGTGGAAGGTGCTCAACATATTGCAACTTTTGCAAGATGTCTTGGCACAAGGAAGAAGATTGTAGGAGGAAACCTAGCAATAGGCTACGCTTTAATTGTGGAGAAACTGGTCACATCAAACCGAACTGTCCGAAACTAGCTCTAGCAACAACCAGCAAGGCTAAGATAACTGAAGGACCCAAGAAGAATGCCAGAGCATTCGTTCTGGCAGCTGAAGAAGCCAAGATGATTCCGGACGTGATAGCCTGTACGTTTTTAGTTAATGATATATTTACCAAAGTATTATTTGACTCTGGTGCAAACCAAAGTTTTATCAATACTTCTTTCTACCAACTTCTCAATCAACCATTAACTAAACTCCAACAAGACTGTTTGGTGGAAAAAGCAAGTGGAGATTCCATTAAGATAAGTGAAATCTTGCAGGGAGCAAGAATAGAAATTTTGAATCATAACTTTTCAGCTAACCTTTACCCAATGAATCTAGCCGGATTCGATGTTGTATTAGGAATGGATTGGTTGGTAGCTAATCGTGCCACTATTTTATGTGATTAAAAGTCAGTACAAGTAAGTACATCAATTGGTAAAAAGATCACAATTAAAGAAGACAAGCCAACCAGGCCAACAAAATTCATCACTGTGATGAAAGTTGTAAGTTATGAAAGGAAATGAGGAATAGTGTATATGATTTCCATAATCATTAACACTAAAGGAAAAGAATTAAAAGGTATTCCTGTAGTATCTAAATTCTCAGACGTTTTTTCTAGAAGAGTTACATGGATTACCGCCTGATAGAGAGGTTGAATTTAGAATTCACCTAATACCAGGGACGGCACCGATTCCCAAAGCACCATATCGACTAGCACCAACGGAGATGTAGGAACTGAAGAAACAATTGGATGAACTACTTGACAAAGGTTTCAAACAACCTAGTTCATCGCCGTGGGGAGCGCTGGTTTTGTTTGTTAAGAAGAAAGATGGATCAATGCGTATACGCATTGACTACCGAGAATTGAACAAGGTTACGATTAAAAATCGGTACCCACTACCGAGAATTGATGATCTGTTTGATCAACTTCAAGGAGCTCGATTCTTTTCCAAGTTCGATTTACGCTCAGGGTATCATCAATTGAAAGTACAGGAAGAAGACATTCCTAAAACTGCTTTCAGAACAAGGTACGGTCATTATGAATTTACCGCCATGCCATTTGGTTTAACCAATGCCCCAGCTGCATTTATGGACATGCTGAATATGATATGTAAGCCATATCTGGATAAATTCATAATTATCTTTATAGATGATATTCTAATGTACTCTAAGAGTAAAGAGGATCATGCAGGGCATCTACATACACTTCTGACATTATTGAGAAAAGAGAAGCTTTATGCTAAATTCTCAAAATGTGAATTTTGGTTACAAGAAGTGCAATTCCTTGGACATCTGGTTAATCATGAAGGAATTCATGTGGATCCCACAAAAATCAAGGTGATTACCAAATGGAAAGTCCCTGAGTCACCAACAGAAGTAAGAAGTTTTCTTAGACTGGCAGGTTATTACAGACAATTTATCCAAGATTTCTCTAGCATAGCCATTCCATTAACCAAACTGACCTGCAAATCAGTTAAGTTTGAATGGGGACCAAAACAGCAAGAAGCCTTTAGGATTCTTAAGTAAAGGTTAACCAACGCACCCATACTCGCATTACCAGAAGGAACTGAAGACTTTATAGTCTATTGTGATGCGTCTAAGTTAGGATATGGATATGTGTTGATGCAACATCAAAAGGTTATAGCTTATGCCACTAGACAACTTGAGAAACATGAAGAGCATTACATAACCCATGATCTAGAGTTAGGAGCCATAGTTTTTGCCCTTAAGATTTGGAGACACTATCTTTACGGTAGTAAGTTCATTGTGTTTACGGATCATAAGAATTTAAGGTATATTTTTGGGTAAAAGGAATTAAATATGAGACAAAGACGCTGGATGGAGATTCTTAGTGATTATGATTATGATATCGAGTATCATGCAGGAAAAGCTAATGTAGTAGCCGATGCTTTAAGTCGAAAGTATCAGGAAAAGCCGAAACGAGTACGCTCTCTCAGGTTAAATCTACAGGTAGATTTAAATGAGCAAGTTAGAGAGGTACATAAAATAGCTATCAAGGACGATGCTGAAGGTTTAAAAGGAATGATTAAAGAATTAGAACAAGGAACATATGGAATTTGGAGATTCCATAAGAAAAAAATCTGGATACTTAAACAAAGAAACCTATGCAACAGAATTTTAGAAAAAGCCCATAAATCTAAGTATACGATACATCCCAGAAGTGATAAGATGTATCAAGATCTAAGAAAGAATCTCTGGTGGATAGGAATTGTGACACCTGTGCCTCTACAACAATCATACAAATACAAATCCAATGAAATCCTGTGTTTCATTCTCGGGATTTGTACGATTACATTTATACATATCACATCATGTACGATTTCGAGCTCTAAATCGCCTTCTTTAAAGTTATGCTCAAACTGTTATGCAAACTTAATCAGTTTAACGCGACAAACACTCTTGAATAGTGACATAAGCTTAACATACCTTAAACAACCTTTACATAACTTTGAAATAAGTTTTGAAGGGTTTGGTATGGCAAAAACTAGTTTATTCAATCACAGGGACTATTTGCGTCAAACTGCAAAAGTCTGTCGTTTCGTATGGTAACATGTGACATCTGTGTCTCTACGACCATCATACAAATACAAAATCAATGAAATATTGTGTTTCATACTTGGGATTTGTATAAATATGTGTATCATTTGCACATATCAATTCTTGTTCAATTTCGAGCTTTAAATCGCTTTCTGGAAAGTTATACGCAAACTGATGCGTAAACGTAATTAGTTTAACACGAAAAACACTCTGGAATAGTGACATAGGATTAACATACCTTAAATAACCCTTACATAACTTATAAATAAGTTTTGGATGGTTTGGTATGTCGAAAACAATTTATTCGATCGCAGGGACTATTTACGTCAAACTGCGAAACTATGCCAATTTGTATGGTAACGAACATTCCGGAACTTGATCATAAGTTAAACATACCCTAAATATCCTTTTCATGGCTTAGAAATAGGCTTTGAGGAGTTTGGTATGCGAAAATAAACTTTTTGATCAAACAGGGACTAAAAGCGTCAAAAAGTGCATAAGTTTGCTTTTTCGCGCATATCTTACGTTCTGAACATATCCGGCCATACAAAAATTGTTGTAAACATTAAAATATTTTATTTTAGTGATTGGAATGCAAAAATACCATTCGTCGCACAATTTGGCTCGTTTTCGTGTTCGTTCGAGTTTTCGTCGTAATTAACCGAACAACGCAACCGTACGACCAAACGAACAGACATTCGAGATGTTTTTGAGCATATTTTAAGTTCCCTATACTTTAACTTCATTGTGGAACTTTGAAATGGGGTTAACGGGGCTTAAACGTGTCAAAAAATGCATCAAAAACCAGGTTTTGGATATGCAGGGACCAAAAGTGACATTCTGTCAAAGATTGCTAGGAGGGGCGCGTAGACTGAGGCCTATGTCTACACGGATCGCGATAGCATATCAGACAGAAGCATTGAATCTGGTCTAATTCAGCTATTTTGATGGTTTTGATCCTTGTTTTTCAATACCATTTGATGGTTTTTGAGTTCCCCATGTTTTGTAAACAATGGGTAACACTTGGATGGCTAGGATTAAACCACAAATATCGAGAAACGATCCTAACGGTTGTCTAAAATCTATAAATACCCACCATTTCATTTCATTTCATTCCAACTCACATTTTGATTCAATCTGCTCTAAGTTGGAGTGTATACTTCATACCTGAGTAATTTTGAATCAAAACTTCCTTGCTTGGACCTTTTGTAAGTTTCTTTCATACTTGTTATTGCTTTTCAAACGTGAAAGTGAAACAGTGTTTGACTTTCTGCTTTGACCATTCTTTGGTCAACACAAATTTCGTTTGAACTTTGCAACGTGATCGTAATCACGATGGTTATAGTCCCTTGTGACTATACCTACTGATTACCACGTTGATTAGTCGAAGTGACGAGTCAAAGTTTCGGTCAAAATGCCATTTATGTGCATTTTTAGACGAAACTATCCTTGGGTATCAAAACACTTTGTTTTGAAATCAAAACCTATTTTCTAACTTAGTTAAACATGTTCTAACATGTTTAGCTCGTCACTTTTAGTCTAGTGCTTGTATATGGTCGTAAGATAAGCGGTCTTAACAACCGTGTAGACTTTCGAACCCGACCCATTTGGTCGATCATTAGGATCCGACCAAGCATATTTGTGACCATAGTTGTATAGGGAATAACCTTCCGAGGTTATGCCTTATGGTCACTTAGATTAATTAGTTGTATGATAGGTAGTTTATATGCCTTAGGTAAATTACCAAAATGCCCTTTTCATGCATAATTGGATTTTAAGCATATGTAACTTAACTTTTGTCACTTAAAATAATTATGCAACATATTTAAACATGTTTAGGCATATAATACTTATCATAGGACTAGTTAAGCGTCTCGAACGCACATTTGCGCGAACGACACGTTAAAGTAGCATAAGCTACCTTAATGGGTCGTAACGGGTCGTAAGCACTTAGGATAGGCTCCGATTTAGAATGTAGGCTTTGTTAAACCATATCACATGAGTTCCAATACTCATTTGGTTTACAAGACCTCATTCTACCCGATCTTCCGATTTAGGTATCGATTTATTAACTTAGTGATCCGATACTAGGTGCCACTCGATTCCTCGATTGCTCGAGCTTGTTAGTTCACTTTAATTGAGGATACCTACCAATTCAATGTGAGTAGATAGTTCCCCTCTTTTACCATTTCCAACTGTTTTGGGGTGATGCATATGTGCTAAACGATTTCGAGCTTTCTAAATAAATGCTATGGTTTATACTAAACACAACAATTTCAATTATGTGAACTATTGAACCACTGGAACTACGAGAACTATGTGAACTATTGAACCACTGGAACTACTGATCTATGTGAACTACTTGAGCTAATTGAACCATTGGGACTATTTGATCTATGTGAATTACTTGAGTTATATGAACCATTGGAACTATTTGATTTATGTGAACTACTTGAACTATTTGAACAATTGGAGTTATTTGAACTATTAAATGATTGGGTTATGGTAAGTGATTAGGTAAATGGGCGGGTGTAATGTGATAAAAGCATGGTGCATACGCCGCTGGTACTTCCTATATATAAGTGCTTTTAACACATTACATACCATTGTGTTATCTAGGTCACTTGGTCGAATGTTTTCAAAACAAAGTTACACTACAAGGTTTTCTTAACGATATACACCATACGAGTTTTATTACAAAAATGATTTATGATTTGGGTTACATAAACAAATGTTTTGGGTTAAGATTCATGGCTACGAGATTTTATAAACTATAACCAACTTGTTTTGAGTTGATTAATTATATTGCGATACCAAACACTTTTCACACAAGGTTTTCAACTATCAACTTTTGTAGTCTAACGAGGTATTGCAACACGTAAACAAGCCATGAATCCTGTTAGGTCCTATATGTACCGGATCTGATTTATGCAACCGTAGATGAACCGATCTTGAGCAAAGTGCGGAATCCTTTGATCAAGTCATAGAAATACAACGAGTGGTTATCCGGTCGGATGGCTATCCGGTCGGATGGCCATTCGACCGGATGACACAAGCCAACCGTCGGGCATCATTTTTTAACAAACCAAGTCCATTTCCTGAGCTGTCAACCTATCTAACGCACATACATTACATAATACATTACAAAGGACACAAATATACAAAACATGACTAAATGCTGACGGAAGCTACAGACGTATACACTAACAGACTCCCCCTCGGATGTAGCTGCAGTTCCTTCCAGCATAGTCTTTAATTCCTCCTGTTGCGCCTTCATTCTTTCGCTTTCTGTCTTCTCTTCTCTGCCCTTTCATCTAACATTCTTTTCCTTATATGTCTTCCTTCAGTCAACCACCATTTTCTGTAGACTGGATCACCATCACGCTTCCGATCCCATTTGGGAATCTTGTTCTCTTCTGATTCAATCGGTGTTTGATCCGTTGGTATTGACTTCCCAAACTTGCGTTTGCCTAACTCAGCTGCTCTTTTAGCAATAGCTTTTGATCTTTGTTCACGTTTATACTTTTTCAGAAAATTCATCAATCTCGAGATCTCTCCATTTTGTCTTCCAGTATCTTCCCGAGTTGATGTCTTGAGCAAAACACACATCCACTATTGATTGATATTGCATTGCTTGTTCTTTATCAGGCCTTTCGTAGACTATCTTGTTGTAGAATAGACAGTCTATGTCTTTCTTTGAACCATTAACAAGCCACATAAGATCTAACACGCAAATCATTCTTGCTTCTTTAGTGGTCTTGTTGTATAACGAGATGATAGCTTCGGTCGTCGTTTGATTGTATAACCACCCTTCAAACTCTTCATAGAAATCTTGCTCCATTGCTCTTAAAGGCATATTCTTCAAACAACTAGGAGGCTTGATATCCCGAGTAATATCTTTTTGACCATTTTCTAAGATTCTAACAATCTGATCTGGGTAGTGTGGTTTCCAATCAGGATACCTTGCCTTTGCTTGCAGCTTCACATAGTTCCATAGATGTTGATCATGCTGCTTCACATCCAAACCATAGTAAAATTCTTTAACGTTCTTCGTTTTCACCAACTCATCTACATCCCACCACGGAAGGGTTTTAATATCTGACAAATACTCAAAGTACTGCACCCCTTGTTCCCGTCTGATGGCATAAACTTGTAAGTCTTCCAGATACCCCCAAGAAAGAATGTCTCCCCAAGAAAGATCTTTGTTGTGAGTGAAGAACTGAAGTGCCCTAAGTTTCTTTCTCTCCTTTGGCATAACTTTGAACCATTTCTTCCTTTCTTCAGCCAGATTTTCTCTGGGTATAGTTTCTGGAATACCCTCAGTGGATACTTTCTCAACAATCTTTCTCCTGATTTCATCTTCATTTCGGTCTTTGAACATTTCCGCCAAAGAGGGAAAAGTCTCATCAATTCCAGAATAGTGAAAATCAATTTCATCATCAGATGAGTCTGAAGCATCTTCAACAATCACATCATTGTAGTGATCGGCTTCATAAGCATACCTTGGCTCAAATATATCTTCAGATGACTGAGGAATCTCATCTTCATTATCGAATTTAAATTTCCCATCTTCTATACCCAATTCCTCCAACATCTCTTCTCTTGACCTCCTAACCTCAATCACCTCCTCATGTTTATCGTGTAAGTAAATAACAGTAGGATTTGTGAGGAATACCTGATCAACTTGCTGTTTTCCAGATGTAGAAGTTTCTTGCTGATTGATGTGTGTAAAATGCAACATATAAATTACATCAAATGAGCCATAAAACTAACCCTTTTTAAGTACTAATGTTGGAAAAAGAGTGTTTTTGTCTTCCTTTTGTATTTTCAGGATTAAATGAGCTCAAATTCACAAAAGAAGCAAAAAGACAACTAAATCTAACATAAATACAAGGAAAGGAACATAAGTGGACTACCCGACCCCTCAACGGCATCTTCCCAAGCAAAATAGAGAAGGCAGAAGACTGAACACGCCCCGTGCTCAGCCAGCACGGGGCCGTGCCCAAGAAGCAGCAGAAAAGACAAACCTATAGAAGCTTCTATTGCCCACCACGGGGCCGTGCCCAGTGAACACGGGGGCGTGCCAAAAGTACAGCAGGCGCATTAATTGTAATTGCGAATTACAATTAATGAGGAGAGATAGTGTCAGACAGGCACGGGGCCGTGCCCAGCGGACATGGGGCCGTGCCCAGCCTTCTGTTCATCCTATAAATAGGAGTGCTTGGTTTCATTTCAACTCATCCCTTGGCACACCACCTCTCTCACACTTCATCCACCACCCACCACCATCACAACACCATCATCCACCACCATCATCCATTGTCCATCGTAGAGTGTGTGAGTCGTCTCGGGATCCAAGATTGATCGTAAGAGTTCTTGACAATCAAGGCCATGTTTGTGTAAGTCTCTTACATCACTTGGTGAAGACAAAGTGTCGAGTATAATACTTTTTATTTCTAATCTTTTGCACTTTTTATTTGGTTTTGTATTAATGACTTTAATAACTAGTTACTTATGTTGAAGGTGATCTTTCCTTATCGTTTGTCCGTGGTGTCTTGGCATTATTTTACTGTCTATATAAAATAAAAGATTTTCACCATTCATATCTCCACGGTCTATATGGAGGTATGTTGGCTACCTGGTCGGGGGTTAAGGGAACGGTTTGGTAAAGGTCTTGCCATTGTTTAGCGTTTAGAGGTCCTGCAATGGACCTGGGTCAAATTTAGTAGGACCTCCTTCAATACTTCACGGTATTGGATGGCGGGGGTCCAAACTCTTTGATCCCCTCATAAGTTAACTACTATTAATACTATAACCCGGCTATTTAGGACTGTATCCCTGCTGACTCAGACTACTTAGCCGAGGGTAACGTCACCGCCAAAAGCGGGGCCTACCACAATACTGCATTAATAACTTAATTCATTATCTTCCAATAATCAACCCTTTTAGGATTGTATCCTTGCTGACTCAAACTACTGGGGTGAGG
The DNA here is from genome assembly GCA_030545235.1 of Helianthus tuberosus. Lineage (NCBI taxonomy): Eukaryota > Viridiplantae > Streptophyta > Magnoliopsida > Asterales > Asteraceae > Helianthus > Helianthus tuberosus. The sequence continues at coordinate 45,195,412 of CM060414.1, read as the reverse complement.
GTAACGTCACCTTCAAAAGAGGGGCCTACTACAATAACTAAGATAATCTCTTAATTATGTGCAAAAGTGCGGAAATAATCAAAGGTTATACTAGATACGAGTCGGAACCAAGTGATTCATCTTGTCTATCTGTTTTTTTTTTATTTTTATTTTCAGCATTTTAGTTAGTTTTTTTTATTTTTCTTAACTTAAAACATTTTTCTAAACTTTTTATTTTGATTAGACGTTGAGGATAAACCGGTACTAAAAGCTCTTGTGTCCTTACCAACGCTATACTACGCTCACGATGGGTGCACTTGCCCATATGTGTGTTTAGTGTTAGTAAAATATCCTGTTTTATAAATTTAAAACTTGGCTAAAATAAGTGTTAAAGGGGCTTAAAATATACACCTAATATATATAACACTTCACACGCATCAAGTTTTTGGCGCCGTTAACGGGGACACAAGGATTTAAAGAAAGTTAGGAATCAACGGCCTAATCATTTTTTCCTTTTTCTTTTTTATTTTTTTAGATTTTCTTAGTTTTTCAGCTTCTGCAAAGCTCAGCACGGGCCGTGCCTGGTCGGACACGGGCCGTGCCCAGCATCATCACTGGCAGTTTTTATTTTCTGAGTTACAGAGAGCTGAGCACGGGGCCGTGGCGGTGCAACACGGGGTCGTGCCCAACTCCCAGTAACTGGGATACAGAAAACAATTACTGTACCTCTGACCACGGGCCGTGTTCACTGAGCACGGGGCCGTGGTGAACATTCTGACCAACGTTCTTTTCTGTTTTTATTGCAGGACTTGGAACCTAGGCGCCACATTTGAACCTCCTACGTAGTGCATGAGCTCCAGTTCTAGTAAAGACATAAAAGAACCTCTATAAGAACCTGAACGCTTTCTCAGAAAAAGACTTAAAGCCAAAAATCAAGAGAAAGTTTCGGGGGACCCATTTCCAATGGCGGACCAACGTACCCTCATGGATTACCTACGGCCCACCGTAGGCAATCTCGGCGCCGCTATCAATGCACCGAATGTTGAAGCCAACAACTTCGAACTTCGGCCGCATTTGATACAAATGCTCCAAAACTCCGCAACCTTCCACGGGATTGCGGACGAGGATCCCCATCTACATATTACTAACTTCTTAGAAATATGTGATACCTTTCGGATCAATGGAGCATCGAATGACGCCATCCGCCTGCGAATGTTTCCATTTTCACTAAAAGACCGAGCTAAGGCTTGGCTTAACACCCTCCCAGTGGGCTCGGTAAACACTTGGGATGAACTTGCCCAAAAGTTTCTATATAAGTATTTCCCTCCTGCTAATACGGCTAAATTAATGACTGAAATTAATACATACTCACAAGAGGATGGAGAATCCTTATACGAAACTTGGGAAAGGTTCAAGGAGCTTCTAAGAAAGTGTCCTCATCACGGTCTAGCGGTGTGGCAACAAGTATCCACTTTCTACCACGGATTGTTGCCACACACAAGACAAACACTTGATTCAAGCTCCGGGGGACTTTTAGGTAATCGTCGCCCAAATGAAATATATAATCAAATTGAGGAAATTGCTCAAACCAATTTTCAATGGCACACCCCCCGAGGTAATAAATCTATTGCCCCGGGCGCCCATAAGGTTGACGAAAGCACCTCTCTACAAGCCCAAATCGAGGCCCTCTCTTCGAAAATCAAAAAGCTAGAAATGAGAAAAACGGCCTCGGTTATGGCTTGTGAAGGGTGTGGTGGGTCACATGAAAATTTGAGTTGTATGAAAGAATTAGATGAACAAGCGGAAACGGTAAACTACATTGATAATAGACCTAGGCCGTCGGGTCCTCCAACGGGTACCTACAACCAAGGATGGCGTAACCACCCAAATCTTGGTTGGAGAGATCCCGGCAATAGTAGTAACCAACAAAACCAACGAACTAATTTTCTACAACCACAAAATTTCTCTCAACGACAAGGTGGAAGAGAAAGGCTTGAAGATACTGTATCTCGCCTCATCTCTGACACTGAAAAGAAAAACTCAGATCGATTTCAACAATTGGAATCGAATTTTAGAAATCAACAAGCTAGCATTCAAAATGTTGAAAAACAATTAAATCAACTAGCTCAAATTTTCTCCGAGAGACCACAAGGCGCGTTACCAAGTAATACCGAACCCAACCCAAAGGCGCAAGTACACCTCATCACGTTGAGAAACCGGACCGTGGGTCCTGAGGATGAGCCTTTACCACCGATTGAAGGAAGTCAACGCCAAAACGCTGCTTCACCCACGCCTCAACCAGCAAAAGCTCCTTCAACTACTCAAGAACCCACCAAGACTCATCCAATTCCATACCCCGGTAGGTTAAATCGTCAGAAGACCGATGAGCAATTCGCAAAGTTCGAAAGTTTACTAAAACAATTGCATGTTAATATTCCTTTCATTGAGGTCCTAACCCAAATGCCTAAATATGCAAAATTCATGAGGGATTTCCTCACTCACAAAAGAAAAATTGAATCATTGCAATTAGTAAACTTAGGCGAAGAATGCTCAGCTTTAGTACTCAACAAACTTCCACAAAAGAAAATCGACCTCGGGAGCTTCACAATCCCTTGCTCGATTGGGAAGTCCCCCGTCCGTAATGCTTTAGCCGATCTTGGGGCAAGCATCAACCTCATGCCCACGTCAATGTTCAAGCGGCTGGGCCTAGGAACGACAAGCCCTACAAAGATGAGCATACAACTCGCCGACAAGTCCGTCAAATTTCCACAAGGTGTCGCTGAAAATCTGCTAGTCAAGGTTGACAATTTCGTCTTTCCAACCGACTTTGTTATCCTAGACATGGAAGAAGACACTGATGTCCCTCTCATCCTCGGGAGGCCATTTTTAGCCACCGCCCAAGCAGTGGTGGATATGAATGACGGAACTCTAACATTGAAGTTTAGAGATGAGGAAGTAAAATTTGAATGTGGAAAGAAAGTAGAGGAAGAAGATCCGGTCAACTACATGAAGGTCATAGACTCAAGCTTGGATGATGCTCTCCGACGGTGTAACATGGGATGCAATACATCCCACTTGGGTGACATATGACCGGCTTTGGGTCTAGCCAAGGACCCTTATAAACGTGGCGCACCACGGAGGCATTCCGCGGAACTATCCTTAGCTTAATTTAGATTATTTTTTTATGTTTTATAGTTAGTTTTAATTTTCAGGAATAAAACACACTCATGGTTGTAAAGGATGAAAAGGGGAATGAGAAAAATGACCCCATGCACAAGAACAAGGCAACCCGACGATTTTCTCCATTACAGAAGGTTCAACACGGGCCGTGCCCAACCAACACGGCCCCGTGCTGAACCACTTGCAGAAAAACGCCCAGTTCAGGTAACTGGACACGGGCCGTGTTCACCCGACACGCCCCCGTGTCCAGACTTCTGTTTCTCTTGTTTTAATTTTGTTACTGGCACTTGAACACGGGGCCGTGTTCAGCGCCCAGTAACACAAAATTTTTGCTTTTACACATCTAATCAACCTAAAAATTTATTTTTGGGACACATTGAGGACAATGTGTAATTTAAGTGCGGGGGGATGCTAAAACCTTGAATTTTGCAAGTCCTAAATACAAGCCTTACACAAAACTCTATTGGAACCACTAATCACCCCAATTTTTTTCAAAAATTTCATTTTTCTTACTTGTCTAGGTTTAACTCGGGAAATTCAAGTTCTCAAAAAGGTTATATTTTTACAAATTTACAACCGATAGCGTAGTGATAAAAAGAACCAACATAAGAAAATTATGAAAAGGCATGGCAAACTTAGTTAAAATTTAATTATATATACTTGATCACATAAAAACCCATTCCCACAAAAGTGAGTTTTGAGCCTTTATTGAGCATACAAACTTACATCTTTAGACTAAATGCTCATTTTTCGTTTCTTGTGTGAATAGCCGCTTGGTTCTTACAACTCTAGAACTTGCCATGACGATACATTCCCGGTCCTTATCAACTTCAACCCGAGTAAGTAAATGATGGAGGCATTAGGACTAACCCTTTTTATTTCTACACCATTATTTTTCTTTTTCTTTTACCACCTACCCAAAAACCCCCCTAGTTAGCCCCTTTGAGCCTAAACCTTTTCATTTCATCACCCAAACCAAAAACCCTTTTACCCACCAAAACTTTTTTTATTTTTAACCTTTTGTTTTAGTAACAAGTTCGGTTTTTCGTATGATCGATCAAAAAAAAATGTTGATGTTGAAGCAAAAAGAAAATAAACAAACAAGTTCATAAAAAATAACTTTGTTTGAATAAAAGCTTCATCAAAATAAAAATAGAAAGTCTTACGAAAACCGACACTTGTTACGCTTTTTCACCCTTTTTCTACTAACCACTAACCACTAACCTAACCACCTACCTTTAACCCAAGCCTAACCCTTAACCCACAAAGTCCTCTTGATATCTACAAAGGTATAAAAGTTAAAAAGGAGGAGGATTGATTGCTTGGCAAGCCTATGGTAGGAATAAGTTCCATGTTGCTCTCTAGTGATTCACTAAAAATACACCTTCAGCCAAGTGTGAGTGATTTCTCCCGTGAGGTATGTGAACTTGTATATAAATAGAATTTTAAAAAAGGCATGTTATGCCCAAATAAGTAATTTCTCCTATGAAACGTTCTAAATAAATCATTACGAATAGGATTGTAAATAGATAAAAATAAAACCCAAAAAGATCTTGGATATCCCGACACTCTACGACAAGCCCAAAACCTTCTCTTCTACCTATTCCATTTGGGAGTGTAAGCCACATATTAAAGAGTTTTGCTTGAGGACAAGCAAAAGTTCAAGTGTGGGGGTATTTGATGTGTGTAAAATGCAACATATAAATTACATCAAATGAGGCATAAAACTAACCCTTTTTAAGTACTAATGTTGGAAAAAGAGTGTTTTTGTCTTCCTTTTGTATTTTCAGGATTAAATGAGCTCAAATTCACAAAAGAAGCAAAAAGACAGCTAAATCTAACATAAATACAAGGAAAGGAACATAAGTGGACTGCCCGACCCCTCAACGGCATCTTCCCAAGCAAAATAGAGAAGGCAGAAGACTGAAAACGCCCCATGCTCAGCCAGCACGGGACCGTGCCCAAGAAGCAGCAGAAAAGACAAACCTATAGAAGTTTCTACTGCCCACCACGAGGCCGTGCCCAGTGAACACGGGGGCGTGCCGAAAGTACAGCAGGCGCATTAATTGTAATTGCGAATAACAATTAATGAGGAGAGAGAGTGTCAGACAGGCAAGGGGCCGTGCCCAGCGGACACGGGGCCGTGCCCAGCCTTCTGTTCAGCCTATAAATAGGAGTGCTTGGTTTCATTTCAACTCATCCCTTGGCACACCACCTCTCTCACACTTCATCCACCACCCACCACCATCACAACACCATCATCCACCACCATCATCCATTGTCCATCGTAGAGTGTGTGAGTCGTCTCGGGATCTAAGATTGATCGTAAGAGTTCTTGACAATCAAGGCCATGTTTGTGTAAGTCTCTTACATCACTTGGTGAAGACAAAGTGTCTAGTATAATACTTTTTATTTCTAATCTTTTGCACTTTTTATTTGGTTTTGTATTAATGACTTTAATAACTAGTTACTTATGTTGAAGGTGATCTTTCCTTATCGTTTGTCCGTGGTGTCTTGGCATTATTTTACTGTCTATATAAAATAAAAGATTTTCACCATTCATATCTCCACGGTCTATATGGAGGTATGTTGGCTACCTGGTCGGGGGTTAAGGGAACGGTTTGGTAAAGGTCTTGCCATTGTTCAGCGTTTAGAGGTCCTGCAATGGACCTGGGTCAAATTTAGTAGGACCTCCTTCAATACTTCACGGTATTGGATGGCGGGGGTCCAAACTCTTTGATCCCCTCATAAGTTAACTACTATTAATACTATAACCCGGCTATTTAGGACTGTATCCCTGCTGACTCAGACTACTTAGCCGAGGGTAACGTCACCGCCAAAAGCGGGGCCTACCACAATACTGCATTAATAACTTAATTCATTATCTTCCAATAATCCACCCTTTTAGGATTGTATCCTTGCTGACTCAAACTACTGGGGTGAGGGTAACGTCACCTTCAAAAGAGGGGCCTACTACAATAACTAAGATAATCTCTTAATTATGTGCAAAAGTGCGGAAATAATCAAAGGTTTTACTAGATACGAGTCGGAACCAAGTGATTCATCTTGTCTATCTGTTTTTTTTATTTTTATTTTCAGCATTTTAGTTAGTTTTTTTTATTTTTCTAAACTTAAAACATTTTTCTAAACTTTTTATTTTGATTAGACGTTGAGGATAAACCGGTACTAAAAGCTCTTGTGTCCTTGGACGACCTCGCTATCTTACCAACGCTATACTACGCTCACGATGGGTGCACTTGCCCATATGTGTGTTTAGTGTTAGTAAAATATCGTGTTTTATAAATTTAAAACTTGGCTAAAATAAGTGTTAAAGGGGCTTAAAATATACACCTAATATATATAACACTTCACACGCATCACTGATCATCATCTTCTTGTTCGTTGATCTGATCATTCAGAAACTCATCAATTTTCTGTTCATCAATAGGATTCTCAACCAGCAATCCCGAAGCACCTTGATCATCGTCATCATTCTTTTTATCATCATCTTCTTTATTATCATCTTTTTTATTGGACTCGTCATTATCATTATTTTCATCTTCGTCTTCTTCTTCATCACTATCAAGTATCTCCAAATCTAAATCACTATCAACAACTTCTCCACGAGCTCTCTTTGCTGCTTTTCACCTTTCTTCAATTTTCACTTGGCGAACAATCTCTGGTATACTGTAAGGCACTGTGGATGGTCTTCCAACAAGGACAAACTGATGTGTCTTCCATTCCAACAATAACACTTCTTTTGCCTTTCTTTTCTTTTGAATAGCAGCAACTCGATGAATAATTTCATTAAGATCAATAGATAGAGAAGACTCACCAACCAGCATGAAGTCTTGATCTTGTTCAATGTTAATATCTTCAGCAACTTGTTCTTGAACATTAACAACTTGTTCTTGAGCATCTTCAACATCAATCATTTCAATGTCAACTTGGCTTGAAGACCCACCAGTTTCTTGAATTTCTTCAATAACACTTTTGTTCTTTTGAGTGGCTTCTTCAGCTAGTCGTCTTTCTCGTTCAATTCTTCTATCCTCAGCTCTTTTTACTTCAATATCATTGAAGGCAGCATGAACATCCATCTTCAAATGACTTTCCATAACATAGTACAACATATGAAGTTGTTCATCCTTTACCACTTTATCAGCTTTCATAGCTTCCATTTCTAACTTCATTGTCTTCTCGTTTGATGAAGCTTCACTCATTTCACTGAGAAGTTGATTCAGTGTCTGATTCACTTCTTGAAGATTCTTTATCTTCACATTTGATGAAGCAATTTCTGCTATCAAGAGTTCGAACACTTTAGAATTATTATGAGCATCATCCTTCATGTTCTTTATCGTCTCCTCTTGATCTATCAACACCATTCTGATTTGATCATGAGCTTTCATCAGCTGTTCAACATGTTTCTTTAAGACATCACGTTCTGCTTCAGCTTTTATCTTTTCTTTCTCAAGCTCAGCAATTTTCTTTGCCAATATTTTTACTGCTTCATTGTTGAATACATCAAATTCATCTCCAAAGTTCAAATATTTTAAAGGATCCCCTGAGGCAGGTTGAAGATTGCCAAACCAATCATATGTAACTTTGGGGCGTGAAGATTCTGGAATCTCAATATTTTCTGGAATTGGTGGAAATTTAGAAGTAAAAACTCCACCTTCAGTCACTTCAACATAATCATCGTGACCAGCTTTCTTTTGAATTTCCGGTACTTTAACATTCTGCACCTCTGGTTCCTGAGCCTTTGATGATTTAATATGCTTTTTACCTTTGCCGCCTTGATCCTTTTGTACTTTAGCATCACCTTTCTTTGCTCGTACTTTTCTTGGAATAACTCCAGCTTGTATAGCTTTACGCTTCTTTATTTGTTTCTTTGGCTCATCAGGTTTATAAGACGAATCTTCTTCATCCGATGTTTTTTGCTTCTTAGAAGGCTTTTTCTTCAGTTGAGCTTTTCCTCTGCCAAGTGTTGTTGGATCAATCTCTGACTCAGACTCAATATCTTCATAATCTTCTTCACTTAAATCAACTTGTTCAACACCCTCAGGCTCTGTAACATTGCTACCTTCAGCTTGAATACTAGAGCTTTGTTCTTTCTGAGCAGCAACTTCCTCATTCATTTTCAGAAAACTTTCAAGTGAATGCTTCAATAATCCAGCTCCTTTTTGAATAACTGCTGACGGTTCCAACACTGTTTCATCAATTAGTCTCTGCTGTGATTCTCCAGATGGCCCTGTAAAACAAACATTTAAGATAACATGAGAATAATATAGCAGGTTAAAGTTCTATCTTCACTCATGACTCCCCCTCTCACTGTACCCTTAATCACAATCTTAGGAGATGACTCCTCTGGAATAGGAACTGCAGGAGAAGTCTTGGGAGTTCTTTTTCTCTTCCCATATTTTACTTTATCAACCCACCATCTGGTATTCTTTCCTTTAAACTCACTCATCTTTACATCTTCATTATCTGAGTCACTATTTTGGTGTCTCCAAGCATTGTTCTCTGGAGCAACATATGCTGTTCTGGTGATTTTGCATATCATTCTTTTCGCTCCTGGATTACAACCCTTAATTAATCTACTTAAGGTATCTGCTGTCATGTGCCTCAGACCAAAAATATCATCATTACTCTTCTCAAGGTCCTTGAACTGATCATCAATCAACATCTGTACAAAGCGAGGATACATGATATACTTCTTGTTTTCAGCTTTGATATTCTCAGTCATGTAATCAAATATCACTTGAGAAACATTATATGGCCTATTTAAAACAAGGCATGTGATGATGTTCATAAGATAGTCTGATGTTTCATCATAATATCCCTTCCTATGTGATAGAGCATGTGTCACACAATGAACCACAAATTTGTAAGCATGACTGAAATTTGTTTTTAACATTTTTCCATTTATGTGCCCTGTGAATCCCATTCTGCACCATAATCCTTTTGCTAAAAGTTCGGGAATAATGGTTGGATCGTTATCAGAATCACCTAATTCTAACACACGTCTCACATCACCAACTTTTATCTTAATCTCCAAATCCACATTCTTTCCATTCTCATCTGTCTTTGTAACTGCAGAATAGATCGTCTTATCTTTCTCTTCATATCGTGCAGAGTTCCAAAATCGTCTGACATGTGATTGGTAGACTACGGTTTTATCAGTTAGAGCCTTAGCAATCCTGCTTTCCCTTAAGAATTTTGCAATTTCTTCAATTACATATTTTTCTGTATATTCTTTTTCTAACAGACAGTAGATGTTATGTGTTTTCTCCCAGTCCTGCAGAAAAAATTTAGTTTTAAACAAAATCTTGGAATTTCTCAAAATTTTTCTAACACTGAAGATCTCTCTCTACATAGTACAGAGACTCGGGTTGCTATCCGACCAGATTGGCATCCGACCGGATTGCCTTTTGAAAATTGAATCCTCGTAAGTCAACAGTATGATAGTTGTCCGATCGGATAGTCATCCGACCGAATTTCCATATCATGAATGCACAAATTTCCAAGATATAGAAATGTGAAGGACTTTGTAAATGAATTGGTTGTCCGCTCGGATTGCCATCCGACGCATGACAAGGGAAGAGCATATGAATAAGTGCATTTGAAATGAATTTCCACTCGGTCGAATTGCTATCCGACCGGATTGTCATCCAAGGCATGACATGGGATGAACATATGAATAAGTGAATTTGAAACGAATTGCCACTCGGTCGAATTGCTATCCGACCGGATTGCACAAATCCCCAGAAAAAATTTTATGAAAAAGCTACGAAACGGATTGCCATCCGACCGGATTGCCATCCGACCGGATTGCTATCCGACCGGATTGCTATCCAATTTCAAAGCAATTTTGACAGGAAAACAGAGGCAAAGTTTTCAAGAATCAAGTTATGGAACGGATTGCTATCCGACCGGATTGCTGTCCGACCGGATAGCCACATACATGAATAACAGTTAAGGAACATTCAAGAACATCAAAAATTTTTCTAAGGCAAAACCTCTAATTAATCATAGATCTACGTAGAGAATCTAATTGCGAGCAAAACCCTATGTTCAATGTTGTCTAATTCATCCTAGTCAGGGTTTAATTCGGTAAAAACTCTACCGACATCCGTATCGTCCAAACATCAGATCTACTTAATTTTAGCATATTATGACACAAATTAATCCGGTGAATCTATAGATCTGATCATTGCGAACACAACCCTATGCTTAAATCTCATCAATACAAACTAAAACTACCTAGATCTGACTTAAAGACTCCGTCAGTGACGTCATCATCAAGAAAAAACATCAAACATCAATTTTTAACAGATTTGAGTAAGAAATACATACCTTTGCCATTGTAAAAGTTGTGCTAACCAACAATCCAACGATTCGTGCAAAGAGGTGTGAAGAAAACAAGATCAGAAAATCAAAGTGTGTGAGAGAGAATGAAGGCTGTCCGAGCGAGTAACCTTTTACTGACCTTTGACCCTCTATTTATAGTGACACATGAGTCGGATGGTCATCCGACCGGATTGTCATCCGACCGGATTACTATCCGAGCGAGGCATACTTTTGACTTTTAAAAACTTTGACATTTTTGACCTTTTGACGTTTTCTCCAATTTTTATCAGATTTTAGAAATCCACTTAAGTATCTAGGTCCAAGTTAATGACCCTAGGTACTTAATTTGCCGACCAAGTCCAACTTAATGACCTTGGTTGGCTTGAAACAAAGCACACTGACGTTTTGTTCAATCTTTTTCAAGCTTTTTATGAGAAATTACAAGTTTCAACTTAATGAACTTGTTTTGACTTTACATTTTCACATGTTTAACATGATAAGCTCCCAACTCATTTGTCCGTCTCAGAAACTTCCTGCAACTTTCTCAAACTGTGAGTCTGAAGATCAGCTCTCCACTTTGGTTTGTCGGAAAAATAAAGCAGAAATGTAAAATCTTTTTGGAATTTGAATAAAGTTTCTAAACTAGAATGCTAATAAATCTTTTTGATTTTTGAATGTTAAACTGAAATGAAATCCAACAAATATAAACTATTTACAAACATATTTTTGGTGAGCGTCTTATGGAATCATATCAGCTGCCGACAAGCTACAAGTACCGTTAAGCTTTGATTTCATACTCAGAATTAAACAACTTGCTTAGATTGTCGATATACCGATTCACTTAAATTCTCACACAAATTTCAATCTGTCCAGGATACGGATTAGGTGAATTAAAAACTTAAACTCATTCTTGTGTCCCACCTCTTGAATATACTCCCGTATCCAGATCCCAATATTCAGTCTTACATGTGAGTATACCACAGATGATATCTGTAAGGGGTTAAATTGTGAGGGCCGTGAGAGCTCAGGTAAGAACTTCCGTTCAGCAGAGAGATGACGACTTCGACTTTTGGTGGGTCCCCTTTAGAGGATCTTTTTTACAACAGCACATGATTAGCAGTTTTCAATGTTTCATCATTTTTTATGCTGAGGGCAGGCTTTTATTTCAAGCAGCAGTAAAGTATTATACGGGGACTAGGCCATTGCTTCTGCAAAATCAGAAGTCCCAGGATAATACCCCAGATATCACTGAGTATAAAGACCTAGTATTTCAGAAAGAGGGATCTTTCAAACAAGATTTCAGGGGTTACCTATATATCCTAGTAGTGTTCCCCATGAAAATAAGCAAGTTTGAATTTAAGTTTATATCCCGAACAAACCTACTAAATGTGTAAAAACCTATCGGCATATCATCAGCGAGACTGCTTAAAGCTTTTAAACATTACATTTCTTTAGCATACCGTAACTGTCTAGCTGATGTACTATCATTTTCCCTTTATACACTAGCTCTTTTTCATTTTCTATTGTTTTTGTATTTTGAAAATATCTCATGTTTTTGGATTTTTGAAATTTTTATTGTTTTTGTATTTTCAGAAAATATAACCTATCTCCCCCTAAATACTAAAACAAGTAAAAAATTGACAAACCATTGCAGATTGCTTTTCAACATCATCTACAGTGGTACCTTCATCAACGCCAAGAATCCCTTCCGACACCGACAAAAGCTTCATACCGTTCAGTTTTAATAGATATTGAAAATGAGTTTTGTCAAATGCTTTGGTATGTAAATCAACTTTTTGTTTGTAAGTGTGGATTTTTTCTATTCGTATCAACTTCTTCTCGAAACAATCTCGGATGAAGTGATGACGAATTTCAATGTGTTTGGTTTTAGCGTGATGAACAGGATTTTTTGTTATGTTTATAGTTGCCTCGTTATCAACAAAAATAGGGGAGTTAAGGAATTGCAAACCGTAGTCTCGCATTTATTGTTGGATCCACAGGATCTGAGAGCAGCAGCTGCTAGCAGATACATATTCGGCTTCACATGTGGATAAAGCAACAGAGGTCTGCTTCTTGCATTGCTGGGTGACCAATCGTGGTCCAAAGAACTGGCACCCCACTGTTGTTGATTTAGCGTTCACTTTGCAGCATCCGAAATCGGAATCAGAATATCCCTCAAGCGTGAAATCGCCTTCTTTTGGATACCACAACCCCAGTGATGGAGTTCCTTTCAGGTAGCGTAGAATCCTTTTCACAATTACCGTATGCGAGGCTCTGGGGCTTGACTGAAACCTTGCTGCGAGGCAGGTTGGATACATAATATCCGGTCTTGATGCCGTCAAATACATCAGTGAACCGATCATGGAGCGATATAAAGTTTCATCTTCCTTATCTCCGGTGAGATCAGGGTTTATCCCATGGTTCGTCGCTAATGGGGTGGACATTGGAGACATTCCTGACATCCCGAATTTCTCCAGAACATCATGAACATACTTTGTTTGATGTATGAACATTCCCTCGGGTAGTTGATCAACCTGAAGCCCCAAGAAGAACTTCATCTCACCCATTGATGACATTTCAAACTTCTGCTTCATAACATTTTCAAAATCTTTGCAGAGTTGTTCATTTTTAGACCCGAAAATTATGTCGTCCACGTAAATTTGAACTATCAGAAGATGTCCGTCGACTTCTTTAGTGAAGAGGGTGGCGTCTATCTTGCCTCGGATGAAGTGAATGGCTATCAGATGTTGAGACAGGGTCTCGTACTAGGCTCTCGGGGCCTGGTGTAAGCCATATAACGCCTTATCCAAGAGATAAACCTTGTCTTTATGGATTGGGTTGGTGAAGCCCGGTGGCTGTCCAACATATACCTCTTCTTTCACCTTGCCATAGAGAAATGCCGACTTCACATCTAGCTGATACACTTTAAATCCTTTCCAGGATGCAAATGCTAGGAAGATTCTAACTGCTTCAAGTCTAGCGACAGGAGCATATACTTCTGTGAAATCTATACCCTCCTGCTGACTAAAGCCCTGGACTACTAGTCGAGCTTTGTTACAAATAATAACCCCTCGATCATCTCTTTTGCACTTGAACACCCACTTGGTGTTTATCTTCTTCTGACCATCAGGAAAATCCACTAGTTTCCAGGCACCCAACTTTTCAAACTGGTTCAGCTCCTCTTGCATCGCATTGACCCAAGAATCTTCAGTTAATGCTTCCTTGTACGTTCGCGGTTCAATCTGCGAAATAAAGCAACTAAGTGAAAATTGTGTTTGTAAAGGAGCAACTATAGAGTAAAAACAAGTAATGCCTTGATCAATTTTTCGTCTGGTGCGGATGCCTGATTGTAACTCTCCAATGATTAACTCTTCTGGATGATATGAAAGAGTTCTTGGCATCACTTCGCCTGGAACATCTACTTCGGCTTCCAAATTTGTGACATTCTGATTTGCAACTTGTTCACTGACTGGAATAGTTTGATTTGAAATCTGGATTGGCTGCCCCTCAGAATCTGAATCACCATGATCGAAAACTGGTCTATTCTCAGATTCTTGGTTATCATTCTCTACCGTCTGATTATCATGATCAACTTCATTTTGTTGGATATCATCATGTTCTCCAGCATTGCTTGGACCGGCTTCATCGTCATTAGAAGCTCGATTTTGACGTCTAGAATACTCAGCTGGAAATTTTTCTTGCGATGACTCATACTCTCTCAGAATATCCAACTCATCAAAAGAAATCTTCTTCTTCTTCCTCTTCCATGTCAAACGAATTCCACAAAGTGTCATAGTGAAAACGCCATGAATCGCTGGGATTTTGCGGTGGCATTGTGTAGCCTTGGCATTCAACATTGCGTGCTTCAATAATCCTCTTCAAGCTTGGAACAAAGACTCGTTTCAAAGGACTTGAGTAACCGACAAATATTCCCTCGATACTCTTTGCACCAAATTTACCAAAAGGCTCTAGAACAGTGCAGGGAGACCCAAACGGTTCAAGATACTTCAGGTTCGGTTTGCGGTTATTGATCAGCTAGAAACATGTCTTGTTGAATTTCTTCACTGTAAGAACCCGGTTAAGTGTATAGCATGCGGATGACACTGCTTCTCCCCAAAACTTAACAGGTAATTTAGAATCAGCAAGCATCGTCTTGGCCGTTTCAATTAGCGTCCTGTTCTTTCTTTCAGCTACTCCATTCTGCTGCGGAGTGTAAGGCGCACTAAATTCATGCAATATACCTCTTTCATCACAATATTCTTCCATTTTAAAATTCTTGAACTCAGTACCATTGTCACTACGTAATCTTCTGATGCAGGTTTGGTACAAGTTCTCTATCTTCTTGAAAAGCGTCATCAAACGATCAAACGTCTCATCTTTTGACTTCAAAAATAATACCCATAAAAATCTTGAATAATCGTCTGTAACTACTAGACAATAGAAATCCCCAGTTATGCTTTTAACATTCACTGGACCAAACAGATCCATATGGAGTCTCTCTAAAGGTTCAAAATTGAGTTTTCTTTCTTCCCAGGGTGAGATTTCTTCTTTTGCTTGCCTTTGACACAGGTAATGCACTCCCCCTCAAGATGAAAACCTTTCACATGAACACCAATTACTAGATCATTGTGCACCAGGTGATTCATTTTTCTCAGGTGAATATGGCCCATCTTTCGATGCCATAATTTTGATTCTTTTTCCGTTGCTCTTGACATAAAACAGTGAGCCTGACCCGTTGTAGTAGTTGCTACACTCATGTCTAATACATACAGATCGTTGACTCTGGGCGCTCTCATGATCACCCATTCTTCGGGAACAACAAATCCTGGTTTCAAGATCAAACATTCTTTGTCTGTAAAGTGCGTTGTATACATATGATCACATATCTAAGAAATACTCAGAAGATTGTTTTCAAGCTCGGCAATGTAGTTTACTCTTTCAAACGTGACAATGCCATTAGATAGAGTTCCTTCATCAATTATTCGACCACCTTGATTTCCTGCAAATCCCACGTAACCTCAATTAAACCCCCTAACATCATACAATCGGGTCTTCTTCCCTGTCATGTGCCGAGAAGCTCCACTATCCATAATCCAAGGTGAAACGGATCTTGGAAGCTCCTGCACATTTCAAAAATATTTAGTTAGATGTTGATGCCACCCAAGTGTCACACCCCGATTTCCCGGTGTCACCGGTGGGCCCGGTGGGGGAGTATCGTGACGTGGTTGGCAACATAATTGTCAAACAACACAATATTTAATATGCACAACGGAAGCAAATGAAAAATATAATTCAACTTTAATAATATTGTAATATCGTGTATTACAACAATTGAAGGTTTCTCCACAGAAGGATCAAAAATAAATAGTAGTTCAACAGACTTTAGGCATCTTAAGCTTGCGAGACTTCAATTGATGCTAAGGAGAAATCCCAGCCAATTACGCTTAGTACCTGCATTTAATCTTTTTGGGAAAATATGTCAGTTTACACTGGTAAATACAATCAACTGACTCATTTTAGAAAATGATTGAAAATTGATTTGGATGCACGTGGCATAAACATTTTATAACTTGGGAGAATTATTTAAATATATAATATTATGAACGAATTACATGTTCCTTATGCGTTCAGTAGCCCGGATCGTGTCCGGGTTAAAGATCAATAGACACACCACATTATTCTTTTGTGCACTGATGGGTGTACGCCTACACCCCGCGCTTAAGTCGTGGCCATTTCGTAAAATGATGCCAAGGATATCCGGGACATGGTCATTAACCCCCCAAAGGCTTTTAAGTAAAAAAAAACTGTTTAAACGGGCCGATCAAATTGTTCAATTAACCACCAAACGATGGAAGATTTGATGCCCGACCAAGCGGTATTTTATATACCGTAACCCAAGCCCGTATAGGGAAAATAAGTTAAAAGTATTTACCTGAGCAATGTAATAATCACAATAAGCAAAATGCAAGTAGCTTTTACTGGTCCTCGTAATCTGGAACGAAGGTTTATAATAACCTATTAGAATCCTAACGGGTCTTTAATTAAGCTTAAGCTTAGACCGGTTTGTTTCAAAGATACGGTTCGTACGCACGATTAAGCGAAGACCGGATAGAATGTGTTTTAGACCCGACATGTTCGGAGACTTGTCTTATATGGGTATTTCACACACATTCTGGATTTTGAGATAAAACCGATAAGGTTTGACCCGCTTCGGCTAAATTATGTAAACTAGTTACATAAGCCGAACCGAACGCTTAAAAAGCGTAACGGGTATCCGTAAGAGCCATATACAGGTTTCCTAAGTTAATATGCTTCAAATATGTTGTGACATCAGTAAGTTGTCTTTTATTATGCCCGAAACGAATTTAAACACAAACTATGCCCCGTAGGGGTAGTTTGGTCATTTAATAAGTTATAAAAGAGTTTAAGTATTAACCTGAGTTACAGGTCTGCTATAATCAGCAAAAATACTTATTTTACTAAGTTATAACAGTAGGGTAAAGTATATATGTGAAATTCATCAATTATAACCAACTATGCACCTTAGGGGCATTTTGGTAATTTCACATAAGCCGAAAAGCTCAAAACTGAAGTCTGAGTTTAACAACTTTTGCTTAGTGTTAAAATATTATAATTTACCTAAAATATCAGTAGGTAACAACCCTTGTATGTTTAAAATAGTTCTAGTACATACTATGCGTTAAAAACGCTTAAAAAGGCGATTAGAAGCCATTTCTGGGTTCTATACATAAAGCTGATATTTTTATCATTCCAGAAGGCTTAAAATAATTTATTTATCATATGTAATCAGTAGCAAAAGGTTTGGAGTCGATTAGATAAGTAAAACTCATTTTATAGCCCGTTAGGGCAAAACCGACAATTACCGGATTAAGCCTATGACTATAAGTTATGCTCAGCCTAAAATTTATTAAAAATCTTCAAAAATCCCAAAATAATATATTACATTAGTGGGTAAAGATTTTGATATCAAAAAGTAGGCTTAGATAGGCCATACGCTAATTCCGCCGTTTAATTAACAAAAGGCTTTCAACTTACGCTAATGAGCATAACTCTTAATCTAGACCTCAAACTGATGTCAAATTTTGGTTACAAGTTTATATATCAGTAATTAAGGTTTATACTCTTTTATATTTTCAAAAATCACGTTTTAAGGTGAAAAGGGCATAATGGTCAACATATGAGCAATTAACGGAATCTTGCATTTAATTGGTTAACTAATGAACCATGGTGTATAATCACAGAGGGTTATACTAGCATGTAACCTGGTCCAAATGAAGCTCTAAGGCATTTCTAAAACATGCCTAAATGGGTCAGAACTGATAGTCAAAGCAAAAGTCAAACTATGCGACTTTCGGTTTCGAACCGGGTCTCTACAGAGAATTGTCGGGTTGAACATGTTTAGACATGTTCTTACACTAATTACCAAGTTATAATAATGATCAAACAGGTTGTATGTGTTCTACATTGCTAATCATGCATAAATTAGAAACTAAGTATTCTGTTGACTTTTTATTAACAAGTTTGACCCGACATTTGACCTAGTTAGAGTGGGAACCAGGGGGAACCCTTTTAAGGGTTTATTACCCACATAATTACCAACTTATAACTACTTTTGATTCGACTAATCACTGGACCATTAGTGATTAATCTTAAAGTCAACCGCTAATTACGACGGTTTGACTTTTAAGCTAAAACTAAGCAAAAACTTAACTAAGAAAGGTTAAGCAAACTTACAAGAGTCCTATGAACGACCAGAGATCACTTGAGAGAAGTCTTGAGCTCCAGAAATGATCAGGAAGGCAAGTGAAAAGGTGTGAAGAATGAGTTGCAACGTCATGGCCTTTTATAGTGCTTTAATCACCATGGATGGTTGACACACAAGTCTACAACTGACCACAACTCATCCACAAGTGTCCCTAAGTGTCTAGGGGTTGTTTAGGGGTCAAGCAAGATGTGGAAAATCAGTTTAAAGTCGATTACAAGGGCTATGGCAGAAAAGAAACCAAGAAATTCGGATCAGATGACCCTAGGCGTGACGCGAAACCCCCCCCCCTGGGGCTTCGCGTGGCGCGAGGCCCTATCTGATCAAATCAGAATTTTTGATTTTTATGCAATGGTCCTTGGCTCTTCAAAACTTTGTTTCAACTTTTGTTTCTTGCATCTTGAACCCTCCAAATTGATGTTTAAGGGCTTCAAGACATTTACCCATTTTGTTTAGTCCTCGGGTAACTTTATTGTCACCCGAAAAGTCCTAAAGTTCATCATTGACGCTTTTAACCCCTCGCATACGAATTTGATCATAACTTTCTCGTACGATAACGAAACTTTATGAAATTTATATCATGCATTCTGGTGAGTATAATTAACCGTTACAAAGCTTCGGGTTTGTCAAAAGGTCACTCAGAGGAATAACTTAAACATGTTGACACATTTAACCCCTGTAGTTTGAAATCTCTCACTTTCTTTCATATTTAGCTTCGTATGATCCATGATTTATTCGTTTGAAGGTATGAGCATCATGTAGGGTTAATATACAATATAATTATTCACCGTTGACATTTTGAACACGTATATTCACATACTTTCCATGTCTGTCAACTTTAATTCTTTTATAACATTCTTTCACACGTTCAAACATATGACACGTGTCAACACATTATAGGACGTGAATTTTCGAGGTGTTACATCCTCACCCCCTTAAAAGAAATCTCGACCTCGAGATTTACTGAAATAAATAAGGGTATTTTTCTTTCATCGTGGACTCAACCTCCCACGTGTATTCGGGACCTCTACGGGCATCCCATTTGACCTTTACAATAGGCACATGCTTCCTTCGAAGCTTCTTAACCTGTCGATCTTCAATCGACAATGGTTTTTCCACAAATTTTAAGCTCTCATCTATATGCACATCTGTATGTGGTATAACCAGTGATTCATCAGCGAAGCACTTCTTCATATTGCAGATGTGGAACACGTTGTGAATTCCACTGAGCTCTACAGGTAAGTTTAGCTTATAGGCAACTGACCCGACACGTTCGATAACCTCGAAAGGTCCTATGTATCTCGAGCTTAGCTTGGCTTTCTTACCAAATCGCATCACCCCCTTCCAGGGTGATACTTTAAGTAACACCTTGTCACCTACTTCGAAGTGAAAGGATTTACGCTTTGGATCTGCGTAGCTCTTCTGCCTATCCCAGGTAGCTTTGACCCGGTCACGAATCTGGATAATCTTGTCCGTCGTTTCAAAGACTATATCTGGTCCTGATAATTGGACATCTCCAACTTCCGCCCAACAAACGGGCGTTCTACACTTTCTACCATATAAAGCCTCGAAAGGCGCAACCTTGATGCTGGTATGGTAGCTATTGCTGTAGGAGAATTCAATCAAGGGTAGGTGGTTATCCCAACTACCACCTAAATCAATTACACATGCACGTAGCATGTCTTCCAATGTTTGGATGGTACGCTCACTCTGTCCGTCAGTCTGAGGGTGGTAAGCCGTACTAAAATTCAAACGTGTGCCCAAAGATTGCTGGAAACTCTTCCAAAAATGTGACGTGTATCTAGTATCTCGGTCAGAGATAATAGACACAGGTATGCCATGTAAGGCTACAATCTTATCAACGTACAACTGGGCTAACATGTCGGAGCTATAAGTCTCCTTGATGGGTAAGAAATGTGCTGACTTAGTCAGTCTATCAACTATAACCCATATTGTATCATTTCCTTTCCTTGTCCTAGGTAACTTGGTGATAAAATCCATGGTTACCATTTCCCACTTCCACGTAGGAAGTTCAGGCTGTTGTAGCAAGCCTGACGGCTTTTGATGTTCTGCCTTGACTTGCGCACACGTCAAGCATTTTGCTACATAGGCAGCTACAGACTTCTTCAAGCCTATCCACCAATAATTTGCCCTTAGATCCTGGTACATCTTATCAGCTCCAGGATGAACGGAATATTTAGAACTATGGGCTTCCTGGAGGATAACATCTCAAAGTCCTCCATAAATTGGAACCCATATTCATCCATTTAATCTCAGAATCCCGTCCTTGCCAAGAGATAACTGCTCCTCAGTTACCCGTAGCTTCTCGTTAGGATAGTTAGCTTCCAACACAGCTTCCCACTGTGCAGCTAACAACCTTTCAGTCAAACTGTTCTTTATCTCAATGCTCTTGGCATTGATTCGGATGGGTTTCACCCTTTCCTTTCGACTCAAGGCATCAGCGACTACATTCACCTTGCCGGGATGGTATCTGATTTCACAATCATAATCGTTTAGAGTCTCCATCCAACGCCGTTGCCTCATGTTTAAATCCTTCTAATTAAACAGGTGCTGGAGGCTCTTGTGATCAGAATAGATCACACATTTGATACCATATAAATAGTGCCTCCAGAGCTTCAGTGCAAATATAACGGCACCCAACTCCAAGTCATGGGTGGTGTAATTCTTTTCATGCACCTTTAACTGTCTTGAAGCATAGGCAACAACTTTGCCTTTCTGCATAAGCACACATCCCATGCCGGTGTGTGATGCATCGCAGTAAGCTACGTATTCTTCGGTACCTTCAGGCAATGTCAGAACAGGAGCGTTGCTCAACTTTTGCTTCAGAATATCAAAAGATTCTTGCTGCTTCGGTCCCCAGTCGAACTTAACCATTTTCCTAGTTAAGGAAGTTAAGGGTGCAGCAATCCTTGAAAATTTTTCAATGAAACGCCTGTAATATCCTGCCAATCCCAGGAAGCTACGAAACTCTGTAGGCGTCTTTGGCTCCTTCCAGTTCATAACTGCTTCTACCTTAGCGGGATCCACTTGGATACCACGCTCACTAACCACATGTCCAAGGAATTGGACTTCACGAAGCCAGAATTCACACTTAGAGAATCTGGCATAAAGTTTCTCATGATGCAGAAGTTTGAGAATACAGCGAAGGTGTTTCTCGTGGTCAGCTTGGTTCTTTGAGTAGATGAGGATGTCGTCTATGAAGACGATGACGAATTTATCTAAGTATGGCTTGCAAACGCGATTCATGAGATCCATGAACGCGGCAGGTGCATTAGTGAGCCCAAAAG
Source organism: Helianthus tuberosus (assembly GCA_030545235.1). Taxonomy (NCBI): domain Eukaryota; kingdom Viridiplantae; phylum Streptophyta; class Magnoliopsida; order Asterales; family Asteraceae; genus Helianthus; species Helianthus tuberosus. The sequence goes on along the minus strand of CM060414.1, from coordinate 45,173,815 downwards.
GCATCACTAGGAACTCGTAATGACCATAACGAGTCCTAAATGCAGTTTTGTGCACATCTACATCTTTGACCTTCAGTTGGTGGTAGCCTGACCTTAAGTCAATCTTCGAGAAATAACTTTCCCCTTGCAATTGATCGAACAAATCGTTGATCCTGGGCAAAGGATACTTATTCTTGATCGTGACCTTATTAAGCTCACGGTAATCGATGCACAGACGCATCGATCCATCCTTCTTCTTGACAAACAAGACAGGTGCTCCCCAAGGAGACGAACTAGGTTTAACGAAACCTTTAGCTAGCAATTCATCTAGTTGCGTTCTCAATTCCTTCATCTCCGTGGGCGCCAACCTATAAGGTGTTCTAGCAACTGGTGCTGCTCCAGGGATGATGTCAATTCTGAATTCTACTTGCCTATCTGGTGGTAAGCCAGGTAGATCTTCAGGAAACACTTCAGGGTATTCAGAAATGACGGGGATGTCTTCAATCTTGGGTTTCGGTTCATCAATAGTCACCTGTGCCATGTAGATGACACAACCCTTCTTCAAACACTTAGAGGCCTTAAGCATAGTCACTTGCTCAGGCAATCCATACTAGGTATCTCCCCGAATGGTAAGTGATTCACCAGACGAAGTCTTTATCACCACTTGTTTCTTGTTGCAGACAATTTGGGCCTGGTTATGAGATAACCAGTCCATACCCAAAACTATGTCAAAACTGGCTAACTTAAATGGAAGTAGGGACAGAGGAAAAGAGTGGTTCTTAATGGATATAACACATCCATCTAACACAGTAGAGACGGTTTCTAGGGTGCCATCTGCTAACTCTACCTCATAATTCACACTTAAGGTTTTGACAGGTAATTTCAGCAATTCACAAAACTTATTATCAACGAAATACTTATCAGCGCCTGAATCAAAAAGTACACTTGCATAGACATCATTTACAAGGAAAGTACATGTAATCACGTTGTCGTCTAGAACCGCTTCCCTTGCATCCATTCTAAAGACTCTAGCATTGGTCTTCTTGGCCTCCTAAGGCTTCTTGGCGTATTTAGGGCAGTTGGTTTTAATGTGCCCCTTTTCATTGCAACGGTAGCACGTTGCGTCTTTCAACTTTTTGCAATCCAAGGTTTTGTGCTCCTTGGACTTGCATATCCCGCAAGCAAAAGTTCTTGACTGAGTCTGCGAGTTCGAGTCGAGTCTGCACTTTCCATAGTGCTGTTTCTTGCAAATCTTGCACTTGGGCTTCTCACCAGACTGATGCCCATCTTTCCTTGACTCAGACCCCCTCTTGTTGTCACCGTTTCCACGGTGCTTCTTGCTCGACCTCCGTGAATTATCATCTTCACGTTTTCTCTTCTCAGCATCTTTGTTCCTCAGCGATCTTTGTCTGACCGCATCCAGAGTGAGGGACAAAGATATGTCAGCTACCGATCTGAAAGTAGCTGGCCGGGAGGCCTTCACGCTTGCCTTTATCTCGGGGGCTAAACCACCGATAAAACGAGCTATTCTTTTTGGTTCCGGGGTTACCAGATGCGGAACCAACCGGGACATTGTGTTGAAGCTCGTGAGGTAAGCTTGACAGTCAAGGTTTGTCATTACCAATGATAGAAAATCAGACTCTATCTTCTCCACCTCATGCTGAGGGTAGTAATTTTCCCTGATAAGGGCAACAAATTGTTCCCAAGACATGTTGTACAATGGGATCTTCCCAATGGCTTGAATCAGTGATCTCCACCAGGCTAAAGCCCCGCCTTTAAAATATTGCGACACAACTTGACCACATCCCTCTCAGTGCATCCGCTGATATCCACAACTGTATCCATCTCATCCAGCCACGTCACACAGTCAATGGCTCCTTTCTCCCCAGTCTAATCCCGGGGTTTGCAGGAAACAAAATATTTATAAGAGCAACCCTTGTCACAGGGTCCTTGATTTAGTATTATTTGTTGAGATGGAGCACTGTGGTGGTTTGAGGAGAGTCGGTCATCATCTTTCTTCAGTTCTTCCTTCTTGGAAGGTGGCTTCGAATGCGGCGTAGAGAGGGTCCTACTTCGAGTCCCACTATACTCTTCGTACTGCCGCTCTAAGGCTTTTGTAACTGCGTCGTCTACCAACGCTTTCAATTCAGCACCCGTTAAATGAACTCGGGCGTTATCAATATTCTCGACTGGATGGCTATTAATTTCGTCTGAGTTAGCCATTTTAATTGAACTGTTACAGAAAACAAGGACAATAGTTTATTTGGGAGTTTAATATGGAATTGCCCCTTAGGGTAATTCATTAACCATGGTAAACAGAGACCATATTTGGTTAATTTATTAATCACATTTATTTAGGATTTCTATTATAATTTATCCGAATTATAAAACAATAACAGTTTTATTAGTAGCACAAAAGGCCTAGTCACATGGACATTTTAAATCATAAGCCATGATTTCAGAGAATTACGGCTTTAAGGTTTGAATCATAGTTCATTACCTTTTCTGACAGGGAGTCATAGCTACCACTGTCTTTTAGTTTCAGAGGACATTAACTATAGCCCGTAGGCACTTCCCTTCTAAGGGATGTTTATAATATGATTATCTTATAGGATGATATAAGCCATGATTTCAGAGAATCAAGGCATGAAGGTTTGAACCTAGTTCATTACCTTTTTTCGGACAGGGAGTCGTCGCTACCGCTGTCTTTTGGCTCATATGGAAATGAGCAGGGCCCGTAGGCATTATATTGCCAATGCATGGTCAAAATATGATCATCTTAATTGATGATCTAGCCCATGATTCAGAGATCATTAAGTTGGGTTATGAATCTTCTAAAGAATCCTTTTACAAAGAATGATGTGTGTGATTTTAACGAATCACATCTGCCAGGAGTGTTAACATGTTTACAGATGTTAACAGGGATTCGAATCTTTTAAACAGGTCTTACCATCATGGCCAGGTCTTTATAAGGACACTCAGGCTAGGTTTCACTCTTAAGATTCTTATTTAATAATTACATAGGCAGATTATTTCAAAAGGAATGATTTTAAATTTATTTATTTCATATTTAATTTATTTATGCACATAATGGAAAACATGAAATTTATAAACTTACATTCCATTAATTATCAAAATATTACATATCGCCCTAAATGGGACTTTTTAGACAAACAAGTTACCCACGCAGGGGTCAAGCAACATACTAGTCCACGCAGGGACTTTAACAAATACAATACCCTCGTAGGGGTTAACAGAAGGATAGACCCACGTAGGGGTCAAAACAAACAAACATACATACATACATACATACCCACGCAGGGGCTCAAATGATACAAAGAAATCACAACAATAGTGGAAGGATTCAATGGTCCTTCTTGCTCTTCCCTTTTATTAGGCTTGTCAATCCTTGGAAGAAAGTCTGTCGTTCCCTGTGTTCGCGGTGAAAGTCTCGCTCAACCTGGTCCAGTCTCTGAAGGATTTCCTCCCGTTCTGGGGGAGAAAACCGTGGCGGCTGCGATTGCGTTCGTACTATAGGTCTGGCAGGTATCTGGTACCCACGAGTTGGGTACCCTACTTCCCAAGGAGCGCCATAGGGTCCTTCTGGGTTAAAGGCGTTGTAATTGGCCGCTACCATGTAGGGGTCGACTTCAGCGTAACCGTAGTTGGTGTGAGCTGGCTGTTAAAACGGGTTGTACGCCATAGAACCCGTGTATGCTGGAATCGGGTTATCAAAACCCATCGGCGCTGGTTGCGGTGCAACTGGGTTCGAAGGTCCACCCATTTGTGGATCTTCTTGATGTGGCGGATAATGACTGCCACTTGATTGTCGAGGAGAACTAAAATGAAAGTCTCCTGCTCGCGCAGACATACGCGCTCTGGTTCTCCTACGCCTCGGCGGTTGTGGAGGTGCCGGCTGAACTGGTGGTGGTGGAGGCGGTGGCGTGACTGCCACAAACCGTGAATCCACAGAGGGATCCTGCTGCTGCTGATGAGGCGACGAATGATGCGAGGGTGTGAAGTACCACTCGTGCTGAGTAAACCTCGCCTGAAAGCTGTCTGGACCACCGTAGGGTGATCCGTGAAAAGAAGAGCCATCCGAAATCTCAATGGGATGGTTCGGTGTACCACTGGCAGGTTCGACGGGATCCGTGTCCTCGTCCATATCCTCCGCGTGATCGCCAGAGAAATGATCCTCTGGCCCCAGTGGGTTAAAACCCACTGGCTCTTGTATGTAGTTGGCCGGGTTGAACCGGCCCCTGAAGACAGGTGTAGGGTGCCCAAAAGAATTGTGCGATAAGGACCGCTGTAGAGGTATGTAGGAACGTTGAGGGTTGTTGGTCTCATACTCCGGCTGTGGCCCATAAGGGTTATGAACAGGAGGTGTTGAAGTGTGCGAAACCGACCTTCTAGCCGGCTCGAAGAGGTTCCTCCGGTTCTGTCGAGGATCGTCACTATCGGTGGTTGAAGGAGCTCGCACATGCGAAGGTCCTGCCTCATTGTCATTGGGGGCGGTGATTGGCCCCTTTCCTCGTCCTCTTCTTCGGAAGAATCTTGGTGGCATTTTTAATCATGTCAATACAACATGAGATAACGACAAGAATATATATAAAATAAAGGACAAAACGAAAACCAAACAAGGTAGAATTTGTCCTATGTTATTTGTCTAGACTTGAAAGTTTTTGAAATGTGCAATTGTGTAACTGAGATTAAACACAAAAGGCTAGTGTTTATTTCACTCAGTGTTGGCTCTGATACCAACCTGTCACACCCCGATTTCCACGTGTCACCGGTGGGCCTGGTGGGGGAGTATCGTGACGTGGTTGGCAACATAATAGTCAAACAACACAATATTTAATATGCACATTGGAAGCAAATGAAAAATATAATTCAACTTTAATAATATTGTAATATCGTGTATCACAACAGTTGAAGGTTTGTCAACAGAAGGATCACAAATAAATAGTAGTTCAACAGACTTTAGGCATCTTAAGCTTGCGAGACTTCTATTGATGCTAAGGAGAAATCCCAGCCAATTACGCTTAGTACCTGCATTTAATCTTTTTGGGAAAATACGTCAGTTTACACTGGTAAAAAAAATCAACTGACTCATTTTAGAAAATGATTGAAAATTGATTTGGATGCACGTGGCATAAACATTTTATAACTTGGGAGAATTATTTAAATATATAATCTTATGAACGAATTACATGTTCCTTATGCGTTCAGTAGTCCGGATCGTGTCCGGGTTAAAGATCAATAGACACACCACATTATTCTTTTGTGCACTGACGGGTGTACGCCTACACCCCGCGCTTAAGCCATGGCCATTTCGTAAAATGATGCCAAGGATATCCGGGACATGGTCATTAACCCCCCAAAGGCTTTTAAGTAAACAAAACTGTTTAAACGGGCCGATCAAATTATTCAATTAACCACCAAACGATGGAAGATTTGATGCCCGACCAAACGGTATTTTATATACCGTAACCCAAGCCCGTATAGGGAAAATAAGTTAAAAGTATTTACCTGAGAAATGTAATAATCACAATAAGAAAAATGCAAGTAGCTTTTACTGGTCCTCCTAATCTAGAACGAAGGTTTATAATAACCAATTAGAATCCGAACGGGTCTTTAATTAAGCTTAAGCTTAGACCGGTTAGTTTCAAAGATACGGTTCGTACACATGATTAAGCGAAGACAGGATAGAATGTATTTTAGACCCGACATGTTCGGAGACTTGTCTTATATGGGTATTTCACACACATTCTGGATTTTGAGATAAAACCGATAAGGTTTGACCCGCTTCGGCTAAATTATGTAAACTAGTTACATAAGCCGAACCGAACGCGTAAAAAGCGTAACGGGTATCCGTAAGAGCCATATACAGGTTTCCTAAGTTAATATGCTTCAAATATGTTGTGACATCAGTAAGTTTTCTTTTATTATGCCCGAAACGAATTTAAACACAAACTATGCCCCGTAGGGGTAGTTTGGTCATTTAATAGGTTATAAAAGAGTTTAAGTATTAACCTGAGTTACAGGTCTGCTATAATCAGCAAAAATACTTATTTTACTAAGTTATAACAGTAGGGTAAAGTATATACGTGAAATTCATCAATTATAACCAACTATGCACCGTAGGGGCATTTTGGTAATTTCACATAAGCCGAAAAGCTCAAAACTGAAGTTTGAGTTTAACAACTTTTGCTTACTGTTAAAATATTATAATTTACCTAAAATATCAGTAGGTAACAACCCTTGTATGTTTAAAATAGTTCTAGTACATACTATGCGTTAAAAACGCTTAAAAAGGCGATTAGAAGCCATTTCCAGGTTCTATACATAAAGCTTATATTTTTATCAATTTAGAAGGCTTAAAATAATTTATTTATCATATATAATCAGTAGCAAAAGTTTTGGAGTCGATTAGATATGTAAAACTCATTTTATAGCCCGTAAGGGCAAAACCGACAATTACCGGATTAAGCCTATGACTATAAGTTATGCTCAGCCTAAAATTTATTAAAAATATTCAAAAATCCCAAAATAATATATTACATCAGTGGGTAAATATTTTGATATAAAAAAGTAGGCTTAGATAGGCCATACGCTAGTTACGCCGTTTAATTAACATAAGGCTTTCAATTTACGCTAATGAGCATAACTCTTAATCTAGACCTCAAACTGATGTCAACTTTTGGTTACAAGTTTATAAATTAGTAATTAAGGTTTCTACTCTTTTACATTTTCAAAAATCACGTTTTAAGGTGAAAAGGGCATAATGGTCAACATATGAGCAATTAACGGAATCATGCATATTAATTGGTTAACTATTGAACCATGGTGTATAATCACAGAGGGTTATACTAGCATGTAACCTGGTCCAAATGAAGCTCTAAGGAATTTCTAAAACATGCCTAATCGGGTCAGAACTGATAGTCAAAGCAAAAGTCAAACTATGCGACTTTCGGTTTCGAACCGGGTCTCTACAGAGAATTGTCGGGTTGAACATGTTTAGACATGTTCTTACACTAATTACCAAGTTATAATAATGATCAAACAGGTTGTATGTGTTCTACATTGCTAATCATGCATAGATTAGAAACTAAGTATTCTGTTGACTTTTTATTAACAAGTTTGACCCGACATTTGACCTAGTTAGAGTGGGAACCAGGGGGAACCCTTTTAAGGGTTTATTACCCACATAATTACCAACTTATAACTACTTTTGATTCGACTAATCACTAGACCATTAGTGATTAATCTTAAAGTCAACCGCTAATTACGACGGTTTGACTTTTAAGCTAAAACTAAACAAAAACTTAACTAAGAAAGGTTAAGCAAACTTACAAGAGTCCTATGAACGACCAGAGATCACTTGAGAGAAGTCTTGAGCTCCAGAAATGATCAGGAAGGCAAGAGAAAGGTGTGAAGAATGAGTTGCAACTTCATGGCCTTTTATAGTGCTTTAATCACCATGGATGGTTGACACACAAGTCTACAACTGACCACAACTCATCCACAAGTGTCCCTAAGTGTCTAGGGGTTGTTTAGGGGTCAAGCAAGATGTGGAAAATCAGTTTAAAGTCGATTACAAGGGCTATGGCAGACAAGAAACCAAGAAATTCGGATCAGATGACCCTAGGCGTGACGCGAAACCCCCCCCCCCTGGGGCTTCGCGTGGCGCGAGGCCCTATCTGATCAAATCAGAATTTTTGATTTTTATGCAATGGTCCTTGGCTCTTCAAAACTTTGTTTCAACTTTTGTTTCTTGCATCTTGAACCCTCCAAATTGATGTTTAAGGGCTTCAAGACATTTACCCATTTTGTTTAGTCCTCGGGTAACTTTATTGTCACCCGAAAAGTCCTAAAGTTCATCGTTGACGCTTTTAACCCCTCGCATACGAATTTGATCATAACTTTCTCGTACGATAACGAAACTTTATGAAATTTATATCATGCATTCTGGTGAGTATAATTAACCGTTACAAAGCTTCGGGTTTGTCAAAAGGTCACTCAGAGGTATAACTTAAACATGTTGACACATTTAACCCCTGTAGTTTGAAATCCCTCACATTCTTTCATATTTAGCTTCGTATGATCCATGATTTATTCGTTTGAAGGTATGAGCATCATGTAGGGTTAATATACAATATAATTATTCACTGTTGACATTTTGAACACGTATATTCACATACTTTCCATGTCTGTCAACTTTAATCCTTTTATAACATTCTTTCACACGTTCAAACATATGACACGTGTCAACACATTATAGGACGTGAATTTTCGAGGTGTTACACCAAGCCTTTTTCGACTCGGGTAACTTGACATTGAGGTGAGTTTTTGCAATGTAAAGTGGCGGAAAATTCTTGTCATTCATTTTTAAGCTCTCCTCAGACCCAATCTCAACCTTTTTGAATAAAAAGAAATCATTTTGAGATTGACTAGACGATTGGTTATTTTTTGGTACATCTCTCTTTTCAGAAGTAGGAGACTTTTATTTTTCAAATTTCTCATAGTAATCCAAAGGTACATACTTCTTCTTGGTTGAAGACGATGGTTTTGCAGTCTCATACACCTTTGGTTTTTGAGAATTTTCTTTCTTTACTTCTGATTTTGGCTTCCATGTTTGTTGAGATGATGCTACCCGTTTATAAAATTTGTCAATTTTAGTTACCACATTCTTTACAGGTTCAGTTTTGATCTTGGTGTTTTCATTTTTCAAAACTCTTTTCTCAACAACCATTGGTGCTTTGCCTTTTGCATCAGCTTTCTTTTTCTGACTCTCAACAACTTCAATCTTAGACTTCAAGTTGGTACACTTTCGTGCAATATGTCCAACTTGATTGCATTTGAAGCATGTTCGGGTATCAACGACCCGACTTGTGTCTTTGGATTGAGGTTGTGAGACCTTCTTCTCAAAGAATTCTTCATTTGTTTTTGAACAAATCTTAGATTCTTCATCAGAAAGTGAACTTGAACTTTTTACAAACTCCTTTCTCTTGACAAACTTTTTGTTTTGAAAATTATTTCTTTAATAGTTGTTACCACCCTGATATCCACCCGACCATCTGTTTTGATAATTTTTAGAAAAACGTGGTGGTACAACAGGTTTTCTATAGTAAGCCTTATCTTTTTCAAAGTTTAGTTGCCTCTTGGAATGTTTTAAACCTTCAATTTCTGACATTTCAATTTCTACTAATTTGAACACATTTGTCAATTTAGCAACATTAACATTCTCTAGTGGAAACTCAGAATTCGAATACAACTTATCCGATCCCATCATCTTGTACATAACAAGAGTAGATTCTTCATTTAAGTTGTTTTTGGTTTCGAAATGTAATTGTTCAGAAACAATTCTTCATCCTCAGCTGAATCACTTTCAGACTTCAAAACATTTTCAGCCATGCTTTTAACAATTTCTAACTGAACACTATCCTCATCGGATGATGTATTGAATGTAACTTCAATTGACTCTGGAAGTTTAACCTCATCAATTTCTTCTTCATTAACCAACCCGGACTTTTTCTTTGAAAAATTATTCAACACTGGCGGTGGAACCTAATGAAACCCAACCCCAGTTCCATCCGAGTAAACATCTTCGCCTGCTTTGTTCTTCCCAATTGGTTTCGGGACGATATGTTGAAGAACAAAACTTGCGGAGTTGTAACTGGTCAATTTCAATTGAATGCGTTCATTTTCAATTTTAGCTTCTTGAAACTGAAGTTTCAACTTAGCAATTTCATCCAGTTGTTGGTTGATTAATTCTTCTTTCACCCTAAGAACTCCTGACAGTTGAAGATTTTCTTTGGTTGTCTTACAATTTCTTTCATCAGAATCTTTAACCGTTCGTTTTAGCTTCTCAAAATTTTCTGAAAGGTGACGATTTACATGAATTAATTTTTCATTTTCTTTCCTAATTCTTTCTATGTCACTTTTATCGCTTTCAATTTTCTCAATTAACTCTTTTGATCGTTCTTTTGAAGCTTTTAGCATTTTGTCACGGTTTAAGATCTGATCTTCAACGTCTCTGACTCTTTTTGTCAAATCTTCAATCTTTTTGTTGTTAAGGTAAGCAATAGTACTACGATCCTTGCAATTTTTCATGCAATTTTTGCAGTCACTTTCAGTTTTAACTTTCTTACCTGACTCTTTGTTTGTATCATTCTGACTGACCTGGCTTTTTTACCGTGACACCTGTGTCACTTCAACCATCATACAAATACCAAACCAATGAAATATTGTGTTTCATACTTGGGAATTGTATAAATATGTGTATCGTTTGCACATATCAATTCTTGTTCAATTTCGATCTTTAAATCGCTTTCTGGAAGGTTATACGCAATCTAATGCGTAAATATAACCAGTTTAATGCAACAAACACTCCGGAATAGTGAAATAGGCTTAACATATCTTAAATAACCTTTACATAACTTAGAAATAAGTTTTGAAGGCTTTGGTATGGCAAAAACAAGTTTATTCGCTCACAGGGACTATTTGCGTCAAACTGCAAAAGTCTGCCATTTCGTAAGGCAACGTACAGTCCGGAATATGATCATAATCTAAACATACCATATATAACCTAAACATAGCTTAGAAATAAGCTTTGATAGGTTCGGTGTGCGAAAACATGTTTATTTGATCTTACAGGGACTAAAAGTGTCAAAAAACGGCGTAAGTTTGCATTTTCGCGCATATCTTACGTTCTGACCACATCTGGACGTCCAAAATTTTTGTACACACTAAAATATTTTTATTTTAGCGATCGGCATGCAAAAATACCATTCGTCACTTAATTTGGTTCGTTTTCGCGGCCGTTTGAGTTTCGTCGTAATTTAACGAACAACGCGACCGTACGACCAAACGAGCCGACATCCGAGAGTTTTCCAAGCACATTTTGAGTCTTCTAAACTTTATTGACCGTATAGAGCCTTGAAAATGGCTTAACGGGTGTCAAAATTGCCAAAAATGGGCTCGAACACATGCAGGGACCAATACTGTAATTGTGTGAAACTTCTGCTGAACTGGGGAGCCCATACGGGCCGCGTAAGCCCACCCTACATGCTTACGCGGGCCACCTGAAGTGCCCAGCGACCAGAATTCATTTTTCAGCAATCTGCTGTTACTTCAGGGGCTGTTATGGTAACTTCTTTGTGCGATGGGCAAGTTTGTGTGATCACCAAGGTTCCCAATCAGTTCCTAACACTTGTAGGGCCATGATTTCTTGCTTCTTGCCCACACAAACATGTGTTTTGATCTTGTTAATCCACAACAACTATAAATAGCTTGGTCCATCAACTCAATTCCTTGCTCATTCTTCTCATTTCTCCTTTCTCATCTGCTTTGGAGAGCTTCCTAATCTGATTGGAGGTTTATTCTTAGTAGAAAAGATAGCAAGGACCCTTAGTGAGCATTCTTTCATTCTTTTATTGCTTACTAGTTTAAAAAAAGTCAAACCGTGTTTGACTTTCAGTTTGACCAGTCATTGGTCAACGCAAAGTTCGGTTGAACTTTGCAACGTGATTGTAATCACGATGGTTATAATCCTTAGCGATTACACCTACTGATTACCACGTTAACTAGGTGTAGTGACGAGTCAAAGTTTCGGTCAAAATGCGCTTTAGCGCACATTTTGAAACGGAACTATTTTCGGGTATCAAAACCCATTGTTTTGATACCAAATCAGTTTTATAAATTAACTAAACATGTTTTGACATGTTTAACTCGTCACTAATAGTTTAGTGCTTGTTTAGGGTCGTAAGTTAAGCGGTCTAAACAACCGCTTAGACTTTCGAACCCGACCCGTTTGGTCGATCATTAAGATCCGACCAAGCTTGCTTAGTGATCATAGTTGGATAGGGAATAACCTCTGAGGTTATACCTTATGATCACATAGGATTGGTTAGCTACTCGTTAATTGGTTAACATGCCCATAGGAAATGACAAAAATGCCCTTTTGAAGCATAAATCCATAATGTGCATATGCGAACATATTTTTGACATCTAATATGAATTAGTAACATGTTAGGGTATAATTGGGAATGTAAGACTTGACATAGCTCATAGATAACCATCCGAACATAGTTTTGCGCAACCGACACATTATAGTAGCTTATACTACCATAATGGGTCGAAACGGGTCAAAAGCACTTAGGTAGACTTTCAAATCAGAATGTTAGCTATATTAAATCATACCATATGAGTTCAATTACTCATTTGATTTATAGAACATCATTCTATCCTATCTCCTGGTTTAGGATCCGATTATTAACATAGTTACCTACATTAGGTGCCGTTTGATTCCGTACTTCCTCTCGCTTTGCTTGGTTGTTGTTCAAGACTTCTAAGCACCCTCAAGTGAGTACATAGTCCCCTCTTTTACTGTTTTTAATGTTTTGGGGTGAAGCATGTGTACCTATTTGTTATGTTCACGATTTCAAAGTATAATTGATTATACATATTAGTACTTATCTTTTGACAAACCGACTTATTATTTATGGTTTAAACTCTAATTTTTCCAAAGAGTATAAAATTAATTGTTGGATAGTACATATTTTGTTCACCAGACCGATTGGTAGTATGATATAGCGCTATAGGATTTGACACCCCATTCCTGTTGTCATGGAATGTCTGAAACCAATTTGTTTCTCCATCCAAATAGGGATTGCCTTTGTGGTATCCCTATAGTCTCAAAGGTGTATTTTGATGCACTAGGTCTGGTTGAATTCTTAAATCACACTTTTATGGTATATTTTATTATAGTCCCAAAGGTATAGTTTGATATACTCTCATGTGTGATATTGTAAAAAACAACATATATTTTATTAAACTACCAAAACATATTTTAAATATGTTATTATTTCAACCAAAACATAGTTTAATATGTTATTTATCAATCCAAAGTATACTTTTGATATACTACCAAAACGATTATTTTGACTACTAAAGTATATTTAATATACTATCTGTTTAACGATTTTGGAACCGAAATATATTTTGATATATTACCTAATCCACTTTCTTAAAACCAAAGTATATTCTTATATATACTTCAAACATTTTATCCAAAACATTATTTTATAAACTCACTTTACTTGGTTATTTATGCATCTTTCTTTTATATCATCAAATTTCTCATAAATTTTCACATGATTTTTATAAAGAAAATATTTTTAAGGATTCATGACTACTTTTAAAACATTCTTTTAAACTTACAAGTCATGAATCATGCATAAACAAAACCTATGTATCTCACAGGCATTTTTATGCTGACGTACCTATTTTTACACATGTTTCAGGTACTGCTTTGTGATGATTGTTGATACATGCTATACATAGGATGGACTCGTGCCTTAGCGACTTTAAAGCTTGAAAGATAATTTATTTGATTTGTTATAAACGATGAGTTCAATAACTTAATAAAACGAAATTATTTATTCCATGGTTGTGAAACAATGATTCTGTTACAACACTCCCCAACGTTTGCGCCACGTTTTGTTGTTTTACGTGGTCGGGGTGTGACAGAAAACTTGGTATCAGAGCCAATGGTTATAGGGAATTAGGTTATTAGTAATGGTTTGACCTAGACTATAACCTTCCTAGGACCGTAACACAAGTTATCTTGTGTTTAGTTTTAAAACAATACCGTCACTTATCCTTAGGTGACAACCACAATAAGAACACAAATTTTGAATCCTCTTTGAAAATCAATCATCTGTTCTAGGATGATTTATTGTAAGGTTTTGAACCTTCAAAGTTTTCAAAATCTCGTCAAAGTTTGGGTCTAAATAATGTGAACACGTGCAAACTGGAAGAGTGAATGCCTGTACCCTGAGTTTTCTGTCTAAGGCTAGGGTGTTCGTACAAATCCGCAGTATCGGACCAGTCACTCTTACCTAGGAACTCTTGGGGTGAGTGTTCACTTATAGGCGAGCATGTCTTCGGTGATACATTATATTGATCCATTTACCTTGATTAGTCACTGCGTATCGTTTATTTGTTCGAGGTAACGAACGAATGATCGCCTTCCTTATGTTTTGGTCGATGTTTTCAATACCTCTTTTGTTTTCCAATCATCGACCTCGCTCGTTTCTCATGTTATCTTGTTCCTTTTAGACAATGCCTCCTCGACGTGATGCTCAAACTTTTACTGCTGAGGAAGTCGCAGCCCTTGTTGCTCAACAAATGGCTGCAGTGCTTCCAGGCGTAGTAACTCAGATTCACGAGTTATATAACAATAACAACAACAACAACAACAACAACACCCAATGTAATTTCAAGACCTTCAACTCTGCCAAACCTTCGTAGTTTTCTGGATCTCAAGGAGCAACCGTGCTCCTGCAATGGTTCGAAAGTTTGGAGAGCACATTCAGGCATGTGCAATGCCCGAATGAGCGTGAGGTTGAATTTGCATCCAGTGCATTCGAGAAGCGTGCTCATACATGGTGGAACGGTGTGATGTGTGATAGAGGTGCCGATGTGGCAATGGCACAAACTTGGGAAGAGCTTCGGGCTCTAATGATGAAGGAATTCTGTCCTCGTCATGAGCTCAGGGCTTTGGAACGGGAATTTGACGATCTTAAACAAGACAGCGGTGAACATCGAGCCTATAGTGACCGTTATGAGGAATTGAGCCTGTTATGTCCTGCCATGGTCACACCTGTGGAAAAGGCGATTGAGAAATACATTGATGGTCTTCCTGATTTAGTTCAGGATATCATTACTGGCAGCAACTCTGCTACTGTCAGACAGGCCATTGAATTGTCTGCCACCCTGACTGAATCCCATATCAGGAAGGGTAAGCTTTTTCGAAAAAGCGACCCAAGACCATCTGACAAGGCTGCTCAAGTTGAACCAAAGGAAAAACAGGCCGAGGTATCCAAGAAGAAGAAGCGTAAGGCTTCTCAAAACTGTGCCATAACTGCTCAGAACGATCAGGTTGCACCAAACCAACCAGCACAACCTCGTAAGAGGAAAAATTATGTTGGTACTGCACCCTTGTGCAACAAATGCAATCGTCATCATCTAGAGCAAGAACAGTGTCACAAATGTACCCACTGTGGAAGACTGGGACATTTGGTCAATGTTTGCCGTTATGCAAATCAAGTTGCTGTAAACCCTGCTGCTGTTCAAGCACGGTTCCCACCTGGGTCGTGTTATAACTGTGGTGACCTTACTCACTACAGAAACAATTGCCCAAGACTTGTTAACATACCTCCAATGCATGGACGAGTGTTTAACATCAATGAGGCAAACGTGAACAACGATGCAGTAGTGAACAATTAGTCTTTTGTATTTGTTGGGATTGAACCCTACCAGAGGAACAGATAATGTAAAGCCAAAACCTGGTCACCACAGTGGATCCACAATAAGCAGCGGTTTACATTAAGCTTCCTCATTGAAAGTGATTTATAACAACTGATGGTCTAGCATCCACTGACTGGATACAACTGCTGATGTCCTGCATAACTACTGATGAAGCTTAGAAGACTGCTGGACACTAAGCACTGCTGGTACAAACTGCTGATGACAAAGCTCTGCCCAATCAAGGGCTGATCAACCTTGAGGAAAGCACTGATGTAAAGAGAGAGCAGCTGTTTTGTGAATTATCTCTTTTATGTATAGTCAGTGGTTAGGCATAGCAGTATTTGTAAAAGGACAGTAGATACAGGTTGTTAGGCTGTTAGACGTCGCTTTCATGGTGACGTCAGCTGAGTTACCTCAGTGGTTTGGTTTGCCTATAAATGTAACAGTACCCTGTACTGTTACATTTGATTGACTGAGTGGATTCTTCTTCTCATATCTAATCCTTTCATCTTGTGTGCAACCAACCTTGGGACATCAGGCTGAGGGGGAGATTAGTTTGTAAGCATGTCGGTAATCTTTTGCTTTGATTTGTAATCATTTGACTCTACGAAAAGCTGATGCTATCAAACTATTTTCTCCATTGATTGTGTTTACAAAGTTTGTATCTAATTCATGATTTCATATTCACAAATTGTTCAAAACATACAAACAAACATAATCATGAGAGCCTCCAATCCTAACAATTGGTATCAGAGCCTGGACAGTCAATTTCGATTTAACAGTCAAATTGACATAACAGTTCGGCTCAAAATTTATTGATACTAAGGTTGGTTGTATTTAGTTGAAAAAACAAAGTATCGAGTAAATCATGTTCAAAGTGGTTAATCAAAAACTCTGTAAATCAACCAAGATGTCATATGACACACAAATTTCACACAACAAGTGAATTCATGCACAAGTCACTCATAGTTTTCAGATCTGAAAACATATCTGTTAAACTATGGGATTATTTCATGTTTTTAAAATTGATTTCAATTGCTGTTATGAAAATTGTGATGTCACCTTATTAAAATGCTAAAGTGTGAACCTCAAATTAACAAAAACCTATGTTCATAAAACATTAGTGTTTTTGTTAACATAAAAAGAGGGGAATTAAAACTTTAGTCATTCAAATCTTATGTGTTGAAAACAGGTTGAGTTCCTCAAAAGGACAAAATCAACTATGTTAAAATACATTAAGAAAATTCACAAAAACTCAGAAGTGTGTCTATCTCAAAACTTTTGAAGTCAAAAGAAAAGAGTATAAACATAAAACACTTATGAGTCAAAGTTTAGGGTAATAATGGTTATTAAGCAATATGTGCATTCATCTGTTCAGGAAAAGGTTTTGTTTCCCATGAATGAACTCCAAAGAGGATGAGATAAATGTTCAAAAATTTATCCATGAATCCTCATGGTTGCAATCAACTAACAAAGAAAATGGTACCAAACAGTGGTCAAAATGTATTCAGAATGTTCTATCCACTGCTGTCAAACCACTGACCATTTATCATAAACTGGAGAATGATATGATTATGTACTTTATTAAAATTTAACCAGATCCTTTTTGATGCTGTTCTCAGAAAATCCTTTAACCATTTTTTTCAAAGGATTTTCTCGAATAACTAGGATATATTGTTTTTTTTTTTTGAAATAATATTTTTGGAACTTTTGCTTGTTTTTGTTGGCAATAGTTTCAGCTCCTGTTAGGATGCAATACCTTATTTTTGGTGGTATTATTGTCCTCATGAATGGGTCAAAAGGAAATGGTTCATATACCAAGATCATGTCATACTCAGTTTTGCCCCAAATTTTTTTAATCAAAGGTTGATTGCAAACTGTGCTTGAACTACTAGGGTACTCATGTTTTAATTGAATATTAAACGAAAATGAGTTGCCTTAGCAAAAGTTTTCATCATCTGAGGTACTAAACCACTGTCTTTCAAAATTGACATGTGGCAAAACCTTGAATGAAAATTCTCAAAACTGCTGCTGAAACACTTGTTCTTCAGATCTGTACCATTTACCCTAACCACTATCAAAATCAGTTGCTGGATTTTGGTATCACTGCCTTAAAGACACCACTCATGTTGGACAGTCAGGCAGCAGAAAATATCATCAAAAATCCAGTTTCCCATTCAACCACCAAACACATCGACATCAGACATCACTTTGTGAGGGATTGCTATGAAAAATGTTTGATTTCTCTGCATCATGTCCCAACTAAAGACCAGCTGGCTGATGTGCTCACAAAAGCACTTGATACAGCCACTTTTGAAAGTTTGGTCTCTAGGATTGGGATGCTGAACATGGAATAACAAGCAACATCTTGTTTTTCTATGTTTAAAAGCAACAAAATGTTTTCAGAAAATCAAAACTCCATCCTTAAAAATAGCTAAAAATGAAATTTTTCATTAAAATCCTTAAAAGTCTGCCATCAACCACTGATTGTTCAAAAGTCTGCTTTACTTCAAAAGTCTGTCCACTGCTGCAAGTCAACCCCTGTTCACTCATTCCTTTGAGAAACTCTGTTGTTCAAAAGCAGTGTCTTATTCACTGATATGCTCTCCACTGATAGTGAAAATCATCCACTGCTTTCATACCACTGCCTTCATCAGTCACTTTCACAAAAGTACTGTCCTTCATTTTCACCAGGGGTTGTCACGTGGGCAGTACATATTGGTCAGACTTTTTGTAACGGCTGCCACCTCAGCATTCACTTTCTTCCCTATAAAATCCCCCATTCACCATCAAAACAGGGTTTTACTGTCGAATTGAATTCTTAAAAAAATTCTCTTCTCAAAGCAGTTTTTCTTCTCATCTCTCACAAATTTCTTCGATCATTCATCTTCAAAAATGACAAAATCGAAGTCTTCTTCAAAACCCTCATCCAAATCATCATCGAAAACAACCTCTCAAAAGGCAATCTCCACTGAAATTCCACATAAACCATCTCACAATCTCCTGGGTCTTCTCACTAAACCAGGTACCACAAATGTTTTCGATTCCATCATTGACATCATGGCAAAATCAAAGTACAAAAATTTGTTCACCGTCGATGCACCAATCTATTTGGCGACCCAAAGGGAGTTTTGGAAGAATGCAACCCTTGAAAAACAAGGAGACACTGCAACCACCATAAACTCATCTATAAAGGGTAAAGCTGTTCAAATCACGCCACAATCCATTTCAGAGGTCTTTCAACTCGATGATCAAGAAGGTAAAATTTCTTTCACTAAAAACGAGTTGCAAACTGACTTCATTGAGAGAGGGTATGAAGCCACAATGATGAAGAAACTTACCTTACAAAAAGGTTATTTTCCTTCTGCAACCAGATTTTTATTTCATACCCTCCTACTATGTGTTTCAAACAAAACCACTTCTTTCAATGAAATCCCTTTAAAGATTCAAAATCTGGGATATGCAATTCTTCAAGGAGAAAATTTTAACTATTCTCGGGAAATTTTTAAAGATTTGGTTAATAATGTTGAAACAAAATCATTCTTACTGTTTCCAAGGTTTTTAAGTTACTATTTTGAAAAGAAATTCAGTAAGGATGATTTAGCTGTAATAAACCAAGGTGATTCCATTCAAATAAATAGTTTAACAACTGAAACCTTTTCAAGAATGCTAGCACCTTGCAAAACACAAGTAGAGGTGCCTGAGCAAATTTTAGCAGTTACAACTGCTCCTCAGGTATCTGCTGCTGAGCCCACTGCTCAAGGTGATCAAAGCAGCAGACCAACTGTTTTGAAACCCACACCTACAATCCACAAAAAGCCATACAAAAAGAAAAATCAAAAACCCCCCAAACCAATAAAAAAGGCAACTCTGGAGGATTAGATACCGGAGCAAATGCCTGTGACAACACAAAAGTCACAAGAAACCACTGCTGCTTCTTCCTCACAGCAGTTGGTACAAATATCTCAACCCATAACCGAAACTCCTCCTGCTTCTTCACAAAAAGAACAGGTTGTACAAATAGGGTCTCCACATCATGATGCTCTGGAAACACTTGTTTCTATCATCCACAGCTCAATACCATGGGCAAATCCATTTTCTACACCACCCATCACATCCACAATTCCCTCACCAACTAAACTGCTGTTGGATGCAATTGATTTGAACCAGGCATTAACCAGTCCTTCTCAATCACCTATCAATGAGAATATACCTCAACAACTGACTGGGCCTGATGTATCAATCTTTGTTAACCCACCAACACAACCTGAGGAGGTTACACCCCTTGAGTTACAAGTAACTCTTGGTGGTAGTCCTAGTGAAGCAGCCACTACAACTGTTGAACCCACTGGTTTACAGTTGGACAGTGGTTACATTAATAAGACTTCCTTGGAGGCAATTCCTTACATAGCACCTCTGGCAACCACCAGTGGATTTATTTATCCTACTGGCAACTTCAAAAGGTTGTCAAGTGTTGAAGGAAGAAGACCCCAGTACCAAGACAAAGGGGTATCAGTGGTTAATGTTTGGAGTATACTCCCTACATCTACCACTGATAAAACCACTGCTAGTGGGAAATCAGATGATCCCCTTAACTTGGGTGATGATTTAAAGTACCAGAAATTGACGGATCAAATTGAAAAGCTTGATAACTCTGTTGCAGAACTCAAAGATATGCTACAACAGGTGTTACAAGTACAAAAGGCTCAATCAACTGCTGTTCCATCTCAAGCACCTGCTCCACAAAGGGCACCTGCTACAAATGAGCTCTGGATCTTGTTTCAACCTTTTCTCCATCAACAAGCACAATTAGCAGAGCAGCAACATGAAAAACATGTCCAACAGCTGAGAAATACAATGGAGTCAAGGTTCAAAAACACTCAGGCTGATTTAAAGGCTCTTAAAACTCAGATCCTGCACACCACTGGCACTGCTCCTCCAACAGTACTTTTCATTGATCAACTCCTAGACGATAATGCCAAAAAGGGGGAGAAAATTCAGGAGTGGAGGAAGAAAGGAATAGATGATGGTCTTTACATTGAACCTGGAAAGGATGCTATGACCAGAAAAATTCCTGTGCCAGATGGTAGTAAAAAGGTTGATGCAACTCAAGAAGCACTTGATGAAGAAGTAGCAAGTGTTAAAAGAGATAGAATGGCAAAGGATATCTCAAGATGGAATGAGGAGAAAAGAGCTTTCTTGGAACTGTATGAGCAAGGTTGTTCTGGATCAAAGGATTCCAAAAATCCAAAGATAAAAAGAAAACCTAAGTCCATCCCATCCAGATTTCCAAAGCCTCCAAAACCACCTTCCAAAAGCCATCAGCATCAAACCTCCACCTAAACAGCTGCTGAATCGCCTGTTGTATCAACTACAGCTGGTACTTCAGTGGTTTCAACATCTGCTCCCACTTCAACACACACCATTTCATCACACACCAAATCCACTGCCTTACCATCATTACCACCAAAAACAAAATCACCTCCTTCCAAAAAGGAGAAGACAGTAGTTGTTACAACATCTGCTGTAATGACAACAGTGGTTGGAACACCAGTTGTTTCAACAACTATTTGTCAATCACAAACCACTGCTGCTACATCCACCACCACTAATCCACCCAAAACATCATCTGCCTCTTCTAAAACAAAAAGGAGAAGGATTTACATATTAGATGTTGATTCACCTTCACCACCACCAACATCCTCACAATCTCTGTCACTTGTCACAATTCCTAAACCCATACCTCTCTCTTCAGCTCAAACTTTAAAACCATTACCTCCTGCTGGTGTCTCATTTCCTCTAGAACTCATTGCAGTCAGGGAAGAAATCAAATCCTTCTACTATGAGGACGACCCAGTTAAAAGGAGCTTGCCATCAGTTGCAGGATATCCCAGGCCTAACAATATTGAAGAATACTTGAAACTCAAGGCCAAGCAAGCAGAGGATATTGCACTAAAAAACAGAAGAGGGAAATCTGATAGAGAATTTCAACAAAACTATCAGTTTCTACTCTCACAGGTCAATGTTATGGAGCGATTTGCTAAAAATGAATGTCAGCAAATTTCAGAGAGGGCAGATGAGTCCTTGAGAAAAGACTACATTGAGAGTATCATGACCTACAAGAAATACAAGGGGGAGAAACACATGTACAAGAACTGGACCATTCCTGAGCTTGAAAAAGAAGCAGCCAGGATTCAAAACATGATCAAAAATAAGGTCAAGCAGACTCCTCCTGAAAAATTCAAACAATTTGAAGCTGAGAAGATGTTAGAGTTGAGGAGAATGAAAGAGGAGCTGATTGCAGCTGATTATGGGTCAAAGAACTCTGTGACCAAGTGGGGAGAAGATAGGGTCAGGGCTACTTACAAGAAGTTGGAAGAGCTTAGAAAGAAAGATCCAAAAGTTCCACAAAAGCCTGACTACTCTAAAGCAGAGGTTTCTAAAAGACCACCAAAGCTGCAAGTTAAAAGAACCACTGCTCCAGCTGGTGCTGCCATCTACAAAAGAAGGAGCAAAAACCAGTTGAGTATGGAAACAATTCAAGATCTATTAGCTGGAGATGCCATTGTAAAAGCAGGCACGAAAGTAATGATAAAAGAAGATCTTGAATTGGAACAATCTACAAGTGCTGCTCAGTCAGTCATGAATAGGCCAGCCTCACCAAATACTTCTGCAAATAAACATCTCCCAAGAAACCCACCAGGCTCAAAAATACAAAAGTGGGAAACTGACAAACAGACCTGCATATTGACTTTGCTCAGGTCTGGTGGAGAAGTGAAGAAAATATCAAGGGAACAAGCTCTTGGCCTGAGTCTTGAAGATTTGCAGGATCTCCTTGATCTTCCACTTAGCAGGGATGATGAAGATACAGATGCCCTAGACTTTGAATTACAATTTAAAGGCCAGATAAGGGAACTGTTGATGAGGCAATAAAGATTTCCACAATAATGAAGAGTTTTGGCATTATCTGTTCCAGGGGGAGATTGTTGGGATTGAACCCTACCAGAGGAAAAGATAATGTAAATCCAAAACCTGGTCACAACAGTGGATCCACAATAAGCAGCGGTTTACATTAAGCTTCCTCCTTGAAAGTGATTTATAACAACGGATGGTCTAGCATCCACTGACTGGATACAACTGCTGCTGTCCTACATAACTACTGATGAAGCTTAGAAGACTGCTGGACACTAAGCACTGCTGGTACAAACTGCTGATGACAAAGCTCTGCCCAATCAAGGACTGATCAACCTTGAGGAAAGCACTGATGTAAAGAGAAAGCAGCTGTTTTGTGAATTATCCGTTTTATGTATAGTCAGTGGTTAGGCATAGCAGTATTTGTAAAAGGACAGTAGATACAGGTTGTTAGGCTGTTAGACGTCACTTTCATGGTGACGTCAGCTGAGATACCTCAGTGGTTTGGTTTGCCTTTACTGTTACATTTGATTGGCTGAGTGGATTCTTCTTCTCATGTCTAATCCTTTCATCTTGTGTGCAACCAACCTTGGGACATCAGGCTGAGGGGGAGATTAGTTTGTAAGCATGTCTGTAATCTTTTGCTTTGATTTGAATCATTTGACTCTACGAAAAGCTGATGCTATCAAACTATTTTCTCCATTGATTGTGTTTACAAAGTTTGTATCTAATTCCGCTACACTTTACATGATTTCATATTCACAAATTGTTCAAAACATACAAACAAACATAATCATGAGAGCCTCCGATCCTAACAGTATTTCTTTGTCTGTTGACGATGGAACAATTCGGTTGTTATATAAATAAAATTTGATGTTTCAATTTTATTTTACAAAACTGATACGATTGTGTGAATGTTGATTCAACCCTTCGATACCGACAAACTACTCGTGTGGTTCTGTCATTTTATGATCACTTGTGATCTCCCCGAAAATCTTAAGTACTCATTTCTTTTTAAGAAACAAAGTCAAATCTCTATTAAGATCTTCCTATCTTCATAGTTAGATTCTTGAAAATATTTAAAGTGCCAAACGGAATTCATGGATTGGATTCCTAGTGTGCTTTGAATATTCGTGTGCTCAAATTAACAAGAAAATGAACAAAATGAAGATCAAAATAAACAATTATGTGATTATGTGCTTATGTATTCTCCTCTATGTTTTGTGTTTTTATCCAAATCCTCATAGAATCTTCCATATTTCAATATGAGGGATTCATAGTAGGATATCAAAAGGTACTATCTTAAATCCTTAATGGACTTCTACGTCGTAGTTAAGTCCCTTGGATTATAAAGTACTATTCTATAATTGGACCCCTTGAGTGGTCTGGTTAAACAGATTCATTCGAAAATCTGGTTAGAAATATCATGTGATGATATAATTGAAAAGATCCCTTAAGTGATCAATTTAAAGAGATCATACGACGATCTAGTTAAGAAGATCATGTGTTGATCTAATTAAAAAGATTGTTCGTTGATCTAGTTAAAAAGATCCTTTGGTGGTCTAATCAAGTCACTTCATGTTTATTCGATTGATTTTTCCTACACATTATGAAATGAACTGTGCGGACTGTACAAGGAATTACGTAATTATGGATGCATACATAATTATGGAATTCAGTGCACAGAAACCACAGCAAATTTTGTCATGTGTTAAGACTTATAGTGATGAGAATAACGAAACGGGAACAATGTAAAAAGGGGCATGGTGGATACGCCGCTGGTACTTCCTATATATAAGTGTTCCTTATTACATTGCGAACGTAGCATTATTTAAGTTACTAGAAGTCCTGGACCTTGACCAATGTTTTCTTATCTTACACTCTCCGATTCTGATTTCGAGCACACACAAGTTTCCTATGATAGTCTTCATAAGAAACATTCTTTTGTCCATAGTTCGAAACTCCATGTTTTATTACTATAAGGACTTCACTTTGAGAGTTGACAATTTCGCTAAGAATCCTGACAAGGGCCAGAGTTTTACTTAGGGTTCGAGGAATTCATTCAAAAGCGAAACAATTACAGTTGTCTTCATAAGTTTCCTCTAAAATTAAATTTCGGGACAAAATTTCCTAAAGTAGGGGAGACTGTGACACCTGTGTCACTTCAACCATCATACAAATACCAAACCAATGAAATATTTTGTTTCATACTTGGGAATTGTATAAATATGTGTATCGTTTGCACATATCAATTCTTGTTCAATTTCGAGCTTTAAATCGCTTTCTGGAAGGTTATACGCAATCTAATGCATAAATATAACCAGTTTAATGAAACAAACACTCCGGAATAGTGAAATAGGCTTAACATACCTTAAATAACCTTTACATAACTTAGAAATAAGTTTTGAAGGCTTTGGTATGGCAAAAACAAGTTTATTCGCTCACAGGGACTATTTGCGTCAAACTACAAAAGTCTGCCGTTTCGTAAGGCAACGTACAGTCCGGAATATGATCATAAGCTAAACATACCATATATAACCTAAACATAGCTTAGAAATAAGCTTTGATAGGTTCGGTGTGCGAAAACATGTTTATTTGATCTTACAGGGACTAAAAGTGTCAAAAAAAACGGCGTAAGTTTGCATTTTCGCGCATATCTTACGTTCTGACCACATCTGGACATCCAAAATCTTTGTACACACTAAAATATTTTTATTTTAGTGATCGGCATGCAAAAATACCATTCGTCACTTAATTTGGTTCGTTTTCGCGGCCGTTTGAGTTTCGTCGTAATTTAACGAACAACGCAACCGTACGACCAAACGAGCCGACATCCGAGAGTTTTCCGAGCACATTTTGAGTCCTCTAAACTTTATTGACCTTATAGAGCCTTGAAAATGGCTTAACGGGTGTCAAAAGTGCCAAAAATGGACTAGAACACATGCAGGGACCAATACTGTAATTGTGTGAAACTTCTGCTGAACTGGGGAGCCCATACGGGACGCGTAAGCCCACCCTACATGCTTACGCGGGCCGCCTGAAGTGCCCAGCAACCAGAATTCATTTTTCAGCAATCTGCTGTTACTTCAGGGGCTGTTGTGGTAACTTCTTTGTTTGATGGGCAAGTTTGTGTGATCACCAAGGTTCCCAATCAGTTCCTAACACTTGTAGGGCCATGATTTCTTGCTTCTTGCCCACACAAACATGTGTTTTGATCTTGTTAATCCACAACAACTATAAATAGCTTGGTCCATCAACTCAATTCCTTGCTCTTTCTTCTCATTTCTCCTTTCTCATCTGCTTTGGAGAGCTTCCTAATCTGATTGGAGGTTTATTCTTAGTAGAAAAGATAGCAAGGACCCTTAGTGTGTCACACCCTGGCTTTGCGGAAGCGTGGTTATTTTGGTGTGACTTCTTAATACCATAGCTTAACCATAACAAAGCTATATGAAATAAAAACCATGCAAGATCATCCATTTAATTAAGTTTTAAAAACCAAATACAACAACAATGTCTCAACGGAAACACATCTTAACGACATTGTTCAACAAACACAAACATCAACATGACACAAACATAGTTTAAGGACTGTGACTTGTCCAGGAAAGAGTCACATTCCCCAAACCCGGATGACCTCGTAACTAGTGCAGCGGGAAAACGTGTCATACCGCGCCAGATCCTTTAATTCCCTGAAATACATGTAAGTTGAAAAATCAACAATAATGTTGAGCGAGTTCATGTGTAGTGAGTATGTAAAACACTTTGTAATTATAAAAACCCTGGTATGTAGCAAATAAGGAAAAAGAGATCACCAATGGTTTGCAAGGCCATTGATATGTGTGAAGTGCAAGTAGGAAGACTCAAACCTAGCAGATTTTGTGATGGGTACAAAGTCACCCCAAGGTCCGTTCTGTTTGGGCCTGAGGTTGGGCTCGCTACACCCAGATAGATCTACCGCTTACGTCCCTCGGTCCTACAATGAGGATTAATGGCCTCCAGTTCCCGCCTACCCACTCACATGATCTAAGTAGTAAACCTCCTTACGCTAACCATACCATGTATAAAGTACTTGTAATCATAGTAACATGTATTTCACCCCCGCAGTTAAAAACTGAAAACAGTTAAGAGAAAAGGGGGACATGAACTCACAGTGGTGCGTCTCTACCAAGTATGTCTCCTGATCAAGCAGCTGTGTGACGACCTACACGTACTAATTCTATTAGACGGACGGCCGTGCCTTAGCTTTAAGGTTTAAGTTTTTGGGAAATAGTTAGGCAACTATTTCGTGTTTACATTCTGTATATACTTGGTAGTCATTTTCCTTCCCAAGGATGGGGGATTTAATACATGTGTGTTCGAAATATATTATTAAGTCTCACTTAAAATATATTTTATTTCTAACTCCAAAATATAAATATACTTCTCAAAAATATTATATTTTCTATTACATAAATTTTCCCAAAATGTATAAGTTACGTTTTAATGATCGAGTGGTAATAATAATTACTGGTGTAACTTATATATTTATCGAAGAGACGTTCGTATTATTTTGGATCCATTAACATTCGATAGTATTATTTTTACCCTAAACATATGAGCTTTCAACCACCATTTTTAGTGTTTTTAGTAGATTTTTAAGATTCAACTTGTATGTTTGCGACCTTTAACCGTTACATATCATTTTAACCACTTTAAAATAGTTCGGGAAGGTGATTTAAGCAACTTACTACTAGCTCGAGGCTAGGGAAGAATCTATGCGCAAAATGAGAGGATAAAAGCAATAGAGTGAGGTCCTTCGCATTCCGAATGCACCAAGCTTCCTTATGTGAGATCCTTGACACTTGTATGATCTTGGAATGTGATGATCAAACTCGAAAATGGATGGATGTTGAGAGGGGTGTTCGGCCGAGAGTGGTAGAGAGGGAGAGAGAGTTGTGTTGTGAGTTTAAGTGGTCAAGAATATGATGGATCAACTCTTGTTCTTATAGGCAAAACTTATGATTAATAACCAAAGGTTTAAATGTCTCCTAGATATTAGACAAGTAAGAGTATTTTAATCAAGATTAGGACAAGAGTGGGGTCACATGGTGACCGATTCGGTTGGGGGGGGGGGGGGTAATCCGGTTCCATTTCAACTAAACATTAGGTAACTAGTTAAGTTAAGTTTAGTTAGTTTAGGGATTAACCCGGTTAGTAGTGTGTTGTGCTTCACAGTGGGTGTTAGGGTATTCAGGGACCCTAACTGGCTCAGAAAAGGATAAGTAATGTTATTAACAATATTTTCAGGTTCCGGGTATAGTCCGGTTGTTCGGTTGGATAGTAATCCGTTAAAGTGCTTAACAAAGCTTTAAAGTGTCGTTATTATTATTTTTAGTGACACAACTTATTCCTGACACTTTGGAAAGTGTCTAGTAATATTTTTCTCATGTTTTGGCACTTTATTGAGTAGCTAGATGCTGAATTATTATGTAAAGTGCTGAATTTTGTGCTTAGAGCACGTTTTAGGCACATCCAGTCATTGTAACTTATTCCTAGAGACGCAGTTCTACAACCCTTGTATCCCTACACTCACCACTAGTGTAGTAAAATATTTCTGGCTCATACAGGCCTTAGAGGCAGTGTCTGCCTGATGCTGGCTTATCAGCATGTTCAATAGGTTATCCGTTATAGTGCTACTGTGCTTTTTGTGCATCATGTTTGTCACTAAGGTTCAGCATGTAAATAATGTAGTGACGGTAAGTAAAGTATGATGCAGGTATATGCATGTATCAGAAATCAAGTAGCAGTTCATCAGTAATTTCAAACAAGCACAGTAATTAAGCAGTAATTAATTATTAATTAAGTTGTACAGATACATGGTTTAGTGAGGGTTGTCACATTCTCCCCCCGTTAGAAAAATTTCGTCCCGAAATTTTAAGTTCTGCTTGTAGATGCAGGGTTCTTAGGAAATAGGTGGGGGTATTTCTCTTTCATCCGGTCCTCACGCTCCCAGGTGTATTCAGGACCATGTCTGGCATTCCAACGAACCTTGACGAGTTTGACACTGCTCCGGCGGGTCTTGTTTACTTTCCAATCCGTAACCTCAACCGGTTCTTCAACGAAATGGATCGTGTCGTCAACATGAATCTCGTCGATGGGAATGGCAATGGTATCTTGAGTTGGACTTTTCTTCAGGTTGGATACATGAAATGTATCGTGAACTGAGTGGAGTTCAGTAGGTAAGTCCAGCTTGTATGCTACCAGTCCTATTCTTTCCAAAATTCTGAAAGGACCAATGTAGCGCGGATTTAACTTCCCACACTTTCCGAAGGTGTATTCAGGACCATGTCTGGCATTCCAAGTGTTTTCGGTTTGGATCTGCATAGGCTTTCTGTCTGTGGCGAGCTGCTTCGATGCGTTTAAGAATCTGTGCAATCTTGTCTGTCGTCTCTTGGACGAATTCGGGACCAGCAAGCTGCCTATCACCTGCGTTAGCCCAGCATAGGGGTGATCGGCACTTGCGTCCGTAAAGGGCTTCAAATGGCGCGACACCAATACTGGTGTGGTAGCTGCTGTTGTATGAAAATTCGACCAAAGGCAAATGCTTATCCCAGCTACCGCCCAAATCCATAACACACGCTCTCAGCATGTCTTCCAAAGTCTGTATCGTTCGCTCGCTTTGACCGTCAGTTTGCGGGTGAAATGCTGTGCTCAAATTCAATTGTGAGCCAAAAGCTTCTTGGAAGGATTGCCATATCCTTGACACAAAGCTTCCGTCTCTATCAGAGATGATTGAGAGAGGTACTCCATGGCGCGTAACGATCTTTCTCATGTAAATTTCAGCCAACTTGCTCGTATTATCCTTCTCTCTGATAGGTAAGAAGTGTGCTGACTTTGTTAATCGATCCACTATTACCCAAATAGTGTCATGGCCTCTTGGCGTTCTTGGCAACTTTGTAATAAAATCCATTGAGATTTGTTCCCATTTCCACTTGGGAATCTCAGGTTGTTGCAGAAGTCCTAAAGGCTTCTGGTATTCCGCTTTCACCTTAGCACACGTTAAACATTTGCTCACATAAACAGCAACATCGCCTTTCATCCTAGGCCACCAATAAT
This sequence comes from Helianthus tuberosus, assembly GCA_030545235.1. Taxonomy (NCBI): domain Eukaryota; kingdom Viridiplantae; phylum Streptophyta; class Magnoliopsida; order Asterales; family Asteraceae; genus Helianthus; species Helianthus tuberosus. Next base: position 45,144,517 of record CM060414.1, on the reverse strand, counting down.
AATCTTTGAGATCCTGGTACATCTTATCCGCTCCAGGGTGGATAGAGTACCGTGACTTGTGAGCTTCATCAAAAATAACTTTCCTTAAACCACCAAACAGAGGAACCCAAATCCTTTTCTCAAAACATAACGTTCCTTCCTCGTTTGGTACCAAAAACTTCTCCATCCCACGGAGGTATTCCTCTTCAAGGTTTCCTTCCTTGAGAGCTTCTTTCTGCGCGGCACGAATGCGCAAGGAAAGATCGGTTTGGATAATCATTTCTAAAGCCCTAACCCTTATGGGCTTGATCCTCTCCTTTCGACTTAGGGCATCGGCGACCACATTCGCCTTCCCTGGATGATACTTTATCTCGCAGTCGTAATCGTTCAACAATTCAACCCAACGTCTTTGCCTCATATTCAGCTCCTTCTGGTTGAATATGTGTTGTAGGCTCTTGTGATCTGTAAAAATTATACACTTTGTACCATAAAGGTAGTGTCTCCAGATCTTTAATGCAAATACCACTGCGCCTAGCTCCAAATCATGTGTGGTATAGTTCTTTTCGTGCACTTTCAGTTTACGTGATGCGTAAGCAATAACCTTTTGGCGTTGCATCAACACACAACCCAATCCTTGACGCGAAGCGTCGCAGTATACCACAAAATCATCTGTACCTTCCGGTAGTGCTAAGATTGGCGCATTGCAGAGCTTATCCTTCAATATCTGGAACGCTTCTTCCTGTTTGATTCCCCAATCAAACTTCTTATCTTTCTGTGTGAGGAGTGTCAAAGGTTGAGCGATTTTTGAAAAATCCTCAATGAATCTTCGATAGTAGCCAGCCAAACCCAAGAATTGTCGAATCTCAGTTGGCATCTTTGGCGTTTCCCAATTCTTGATCGCTTCGATCTTGGTTGGATCCACATGGATTCCATCTCCGTTCACCACGTGTCCAAGAAATTGTACTTCACGTAGCCAAAACTCGCACTTAGAGAACTTGGCATACAACTGTTCCTTCCTTAGCAGCTCCAAAATAGCTCTTAGATGCTGCTCTTGCTCAGCCTTTGTCCTTGAATAAATCAAGATATCGTCGATAAACACAATCACGAACTTGTCCAAGTACGGCTTGCAAACTCTATTCATCAAGTCCATAAAGACTGCAGGTGCGTTTGTCAAACCAAACGGCATAACAAGGAACTCGTAGTGTCCATAACGAGTTCTGAAGACTGTCTTCGGGATACTTTCCTCTTGTATCCTTAACTGATGGTATCCAGATCGAAGATCGATCTTTGAATAAAAGCTTGAGCCTTGCAGTTGATCAAACAGATCATCAATTCTTGGCAGAGGATATCTATTCTTGATTATCAGCTTGTTCAGCTCCCGGTAGTCGATGCGCATTCGAAAACTACCGTCCTTTTTCTTGACAAACAGGATCGGAGCTCCCCAAGGCGAGAAGCTTGGTCGAATAAATCCCTTGTCTAAAAACTCTTGAAGTTGTGTCGACAGTTCCTGCATCTCAGACGGAGCAAGTCTATAAGGTGCCTTAGCCACAGGCGCGGTGCCTGGAACTAAGTCAATGCGGAACTCTACTTGTCTCTGAGGTGGCAGTCCAGGTAAGTCCTCTAGAAAGACTTCTGGATACTCCCTCACGACAGGGATGTCTTCTATTCTTGGCTCAGCAGCCTTCTTATCCACAATGTGTGCCAGGAAGGCAACACATCCCTTCTTCAAACACTTTCGCGCTTTTAGGCAGCTGATAATTCTTAACGGCGTATCACGCTTCTCACCGTGAACCACAATTGTTTCGCCATCTTCGGTGGGGATACGAACGACCTTTTCGTGACAAACTATCTCAGCCTTGTTGCCTGATAACCAATCCATTCCTACCACCACGTCGAAGCTTCCCAACTGGACTGGTAGTAGATCCAAAGCAAACTCACGCTCTCCCAACTCGATCACACAACCTCTGATAACTTCATTGGCTTCTACTAACTTCCCATTGGCCAATTCGATTGAGTACGGAATATCTAACTTATTAGCGACTAAACCAAGCATATTCTTAAACTCTAACGATACGAAGCTATAATCGGCACCAGTATCAAATAAAACGGATGCATAGCGTTGGTTTACAGGGAACGTACCAGTAACGACATTTGGGTCCTGGCGCGCTTCCCTCGCTTCGATTTGGAACACTCTTCCACGGGCTTGGTTTAACTCTGGGCAGTTCCTCTTAAAGTGCCCGATATCACCACAGTTAAAGCATCCAAGTCTTTGCCCGTTTCCACCTCCATTTCCATCTTGGTTGTTGTTTTGGTTCGCATTACCAGCTTGATTCGCATTGTTGCCTCGATTCCCGTTTCCTCCATTGTTCCCCTGTGGGCGATTCCCGATACCACCACGATTATTTCTATTCCCAAACCCTCCTTGGCCTCCCCGGCCAGCACTAGCCCAACAAGAATCCTTCAAGTGGCCAGTCTTTCCACAAGCTTCACATACTTTTGGCCCGCATCGGCCAGAATGGTGACGCTGGCAGGTGTTGCACTTGGGCTGGGTGCCCATATATCCCTTCCCTTTCTTTCCACTACCAGTTGTAACCTGAGCTGGCGTGCTTGGCTCTCCTTTCTTAACAACACCACTAATGCCTTGTTTGAAATTCGAGAACTTTCATTTGTTACCTCCTGATGACTCGACGTGAGTCTCTTCCTTCTTCGTCTTGATCTTATCAAACTTGTGCAGGTGGATAGCCTCCTCAGTGAGAGCCACGCTCAAATTGATTGCCTCAGTAATTGTCGCAGGCTTGGATGAGGTCACCATGCTTATGATTTGAGGAGCCAATCCCCAAATGAAACGTTCAATCCGCTTGAACTTCAGAGTGACCATGTAGGGTACCACATGCGATAAGTCATGGAACCTTTGAACGTATTCTGCGATCTTTGGACCTTCCATTTTCAAATGCCAGAACTCGGTTTCCAACCTTTGGATTTCCGCGCGAGAGCAGTACTTTTTGCGCATAAGTTCCTTCAGTTCGGTCCAGGTTAGCGCGTAGGCAACAGCTTCACCAAGTGTCTGTACTTGCAAATTCCACCAAGAGAGGGCTCCATCCAAGAATAGCCCTGAGATATAGATGACTTGCTGATCTAGTGCGCATTTGCTCATGCGAAGAACAGATTCAGTTTTCTCGGCCCAACGAACAAAGGCGACAGCACCTCCTGTGCCATCAAAGTTGACCGGTTTGCAGTCTAGAAACTGCTTGTAGGTGCACCCTGCACATACGTTATAACATACGATCGTCATTAGCATCATTGCTAAAGATATCCAATTAGGTCATGGTATGTCTAAATGTCTTAGTATTACCATGAGGTGGATTATTGTTGCCATTGTTGTTTGAGCTGCTTCCGCTGGGTCCTCCTTGCGAAGCGGCGTATTGTGCGATGGCAGCAGCGATGACTTGCTGGAGTTCTGCCTCATTGGTAGGCATTGGCGTTGGACGTTTCGGCGGCATCTTCTAAAAGATGTGTTTACGTTGGTCAGGCCATAGTAAAGATCCCATGTTATAATACATACGCTTTATTATGATAGTAATAGTACATAACATCTCATGTTATAATCATATCAATCACACAACATCCCATGTCATAGAATACAAATAACCAAATCAAGCATCAAATATGATGAGAATACTGCGATTGCCATATAATGAGACCACATAGTAAGCGTACAAGTACAGTGTCATACAACATCAGTCGACTAAGGGCTACATCACCCTAGTCCAAAAACTATATCAAATCAGTGTCAATACATCAAATACATGTCAACAAAAGTCAGAATCAAAATGTAGTCTCCAAAAATGATGTGCAGTCAAAAGCATTCGCCGTCTTCTCACCAGCGTCTACCTATACGGTACTGAAGAGCTCTACACGGATGGCGGTGGAGGAGGGGGAAAGTGAGTGTAAAACAAGCGACGCAAATGGAGCCAGTCCTCCTCCATGGCTCTCTGGGTACGCAACCAAGAAGCAACCTGCTGCTCAAGTTCCAAAAGGCGTGCAGCATAGTCTAGTGGTAAAGGTCGAGAGGGCTGCAAAGGAGAGTGGGTCTGACCCTGGCACTGACACGGCGGCGGCTGGGCTCTCTCAAGCTCCTGAATGCGCTGCGTGTGTGCCTCGTGCTGGGCGACAAAAGACATCAGAACGTCCTCAATAGTATACCCCATATGGAAAGAATGGTAGGGGTCGGTCGGTGGCATGGCAGAAGGTGACGCCCAGAGAAACGACTCAGTGGTGGGATCAAAAGGTGCCACATGAAATGGAGAAACAGGGGGAAAAGTAGCAGACGGTGGTATAGCAAGGATAGATACCGGTACATGTCCAAATGGGTGAGCCGAAGAACCTTCTCCAGGTCGCGCTGGAGATGCAAACTGAGGAAATGAAAAGGAGGTATCAATGTGACGGGTATCAGTGATCTGAGGGGGAATAGGTGGAACCTCATCATCAGCAGGAATCCACCCATGCTGGGCGTGCTCATCTCGTGGGTCAATCTGTGCCTCAAAAAGTGCATGATCAAACTGAACTGGCATAGGATCATGGTGAGGTGCAACAAGAGGGTCAACTGGTGCATCAGCAATAAGTGGGGATCAACATGATCAGCAGCAATGACATGATCGCCCTCCAACAACGGAGCATCTATAGGATGATCATTAATAGGTGGGTCAGCAATGACAGGCTCAATAATAGGTGCGTCAGCATGAACTGGGTCATGCTCAAGCACTGGGTCAGGAGCAGGGTCTAATGGCTGCTCGGGCTCATCAAAGGCCATCTCAAAATCAAACTCAGGGTCGATGGGATCAACTGGGTCGACTGGATCCTCCATAGGCTGATCCATGGGTATAAACTCTATATCCTCATCTGAGTCGAATCCTGGGGGAAAGACAGGATCGGAATCCTCCACATCATCGTGGTCGAAAGTAAAGCTAGGAATAGGGGCAACAGAGGATGCCTGGTCGGGATCTGATCCGTGAGAAAAGTGCTGCGCACTCTGAGTGTGTGAAGGTGCGGAGGCCACAGACTCGAAAGAGTCTGGGACCGGAGAGTGAGCAGGTGACTCCTCAGCGGGAGCATATGCGATCAACAAAAGAGCTCCAGCAGCAAGAAGGGCCTCGCCCTGAACCTCATCCTCTAAGGGCTCGTCATCAAACAGATCGACGTCGCCATCATCGTCGGCGTCGAGAAGCAAATCGTAAGCAGGATATCAAGCCAAAGGTATGGGAGCAGGGATCTCCACTAACGGTAGGTCCCCGGCCAAAGGGCCATCAGCGAGCTCATCAGCACCATCAGGTAAAGCGAAGGGCTGAAAGTCATCCTCGTCTGTGCTAGTAACGTCGGATGTGTGGACCTCGCGCTCTGAAGACTCTAGGTCGTCTGATACTATAGGTCTAGGGCCTGTGGTGTCTGAGTCACCTGTGCCAGAGGTGTCCATGGTGTCTGTAACATAAACACAAACATGCACAAACAGTCAATCATACAGTCAGATAATCACATAAGTCACCAAGTAAGCATTCAAATAATTCTCCTAGTCCCACTAGCCTCCCAGCCTCCCAGACTGCTCTTCCTAGTCCCACTACCCAATTCTCCTAGTCCCACTAGCCAATTCTCCCAGCCTCTCAAACTGCTCTTCCTAGTCCCACTAGCCAATTCTCCCAGCCTCTCAGACTGCTCTTCCTAGTCCCACTAGCCAATTCTCCCAGCCTCTCAGACTGTTCTTCCTAGTCCCGCTAGCCAATTCTCCCAGCCTCTCAGACTGCTCTTCCTAGTCCCAATAGCCAATTTTCCTAGTCCCACTAGCCAACTACCTCGATCTCCCAGACCGAGCCTCGGCCTCCCAGACCGAGCCTCAGCCTTTCCAGACTGAGCCTATAAATAATAAATAAAATGTGCTCAACATTTGTTTATAAAAAGTTTTGGATCTGGACTTAAGTGGTATGCAGTAAAAATGTTTTCGTGAGAGCCCTAGTGATCATAGTCTAGACTCGAGAAGGAATCCTAGTTCGCTATGATCAGAGCTCTGATACCAAGCTGTCACACCCTGGCTTTGCGGAAGCGTGGTTATTTTGGTGTGACTTCTTAATACCATAGCTTAACCATAACAAAGCTATACGAAATAAAAACCATGCAAGATCATCCATTTAATTAAGTTTTAAAAACCAAATACAACAACAATGTCTCAACGGAAACACATCTTAACGACATTGTTCAACAAACACAAACATCAACATGACACAAACATAGTTTAAGGACTATGACTTGTCCAGGAAAGAGTCACATTCCCCAAACCCGGATGACCTCGTAACTAGTGCAGCGGGAAAACGTGTCATACCGCGCCAGATCCTTTAATTCCCTGAAATACATGTAAGTTGAAAAATCAACAATAATGTTGAGCGAGTTCATATGTAGTGAGTATGTAAAACACTTTGTAATTATAAAAACCCTGGTATGTAGCAAATAAGGAAAAAGAGATCACCAATGGTTTGCAAGGCCATTGATATGTGTGAAGTGCAAGTAGGAAGACTCAAACCTAGCAGATTTTGCGATGGGTACAAAGTCACCCCAAGGTCCGTTCTGTTTGGGCCTGAGGTTGGGCTCGCTACACCCAGATAGATCTACCGCTTACGTCCCTCGGTCCTACAATGAGGATTAATGGCCTCCAGTTCCCGCCTACCCACTCACATGATCTAAGTAGTAAACCTCCTTACGCTAACCATACCATGTATAAAGTACTTGTAATCATAGTAACATGTATTTCACCCCCGCAGTTAAAAACTGAAAACAGTTAAGAGAAAAGGGGGACCTGAACTCACAGTGGTGTGTCTCTACCAAGTATGTTTCCTGATCAAGCAGCTGTGTGACGACCTACACGTACTAATTCTATTAGACGGACGGCCGTGCCTTAGCTTTAAGGTTTAAGTTTTTGGGAAATAGTTAGGCAACTATTTCGTGTTTACATTCTGTATATACTTGGTAGTCATTTTCCTTCCCAAGGATGGGGGATTTAATACATGTGTGTTCGAAATATATTATTAAGTCTCACTTAAAATATAGTTTATTTCTAACTCCAAAATATAAATATTCTTCTAAAAAATATTATATTTTCTATTACATAAATTTTCCCAAAATGTATAAATTACGTTTTAATGATCGAGTGGTAATAATAATTACCGGTGTAACTTATATATTTATCGAAGAGACGTTCGTATTATTTTGGATCCATTAACATTCGATAGTATTATTTTTACCCTAAAAATAATATTAGTATCTTCATAAAATAATCATAAACACGTGACAAGTGTCGTTAAGAAAAATATATACTAAATATATATTTAACAAGTTTTATTTTGTGAAAATCCCACCTCCGAAGTTTCGTAAATATAGTCGTGGCGAAACTTATATTTTGAAAACACGTCGAAAAGTATTTCTAACACTTATAGTGAAAATATTTCTAAGTGTTAGGCTTTTGGAGAAATTTCGCCAGAGTTTCCTCTGTAACTGGAGGTGGCCACGATTTTAAGCGTATCATTTTCTTTTATAAATCAAACCAACCATCTTCTCAATCAACAATAATCATTATTCAAACCATCGAACTAGTCAATATAGATGTAAATCGCAAAAATACATGAACTTGTAGTTTTTCCAAAGATATGTAGTAAATCTCATTTCTTTTAGTGGATCGTTGTATAAATCAATCCGGTTTCGTAAAAACCTCGTTTTTAGAGAAATTCCGTTTTTACAACTTCTCGTCATCTTTTCCAAAAATAGTTATCTCGTCGAAACTTAGTGTTACACAAGTATTTACACACTTGTGTGTTGGCTAAAATCATTCTTGTTTATGAAAGATCCGTCTTTAAAAGTATGTTTTCCCTTGACACGTGGTCCTTTGAAAATACCGCTTGTAGATCCGTAGATCTACTAGTTTTAAACACTATTTTACAAGAAAAATCACTTTTACACAAGTTCATGGTTCGTGTGTGGTAGAGTTTCATCCTTTAACCCTTTTTACTTCCAAAACAACCTTATGTCATGATCCATGATCATGACCAACCCGGGTTAAATGACGATCCGAGCTACCACAATCGGGTCCAAATAACCACACAAATCAAATACTACAAGTTTTACACAACATATGAGCTTTTAACCACCATTTTTAGTGTTTTTAGTAGACTTTTAAGATTCACCTTGTATGTTTGCGACCTTTAACCGTTACATATCATTTTAACCACTTTAAAATAGTTCGGGAAGGTGATTTAAGCAACTTACTACTAGCTCGAGGCTAGGGAAGAATCTATGCGCAAAATGAGAGGATAAAAGCAATAGAGTGAGGTCCTTCGCGTTCCGAATGCACCAAGCTTCCTTATGTGAGATCCTTGACACTTGTATGATCTTGGAATGTGATGATCAAACTCGAAAATGGATGGATGTTGAGAGGGGTGTTCGGCCGAGAGTGGTAGAGAGGGAGAGAGAGTTGTGTTGTGAGTTTAAGTGGTGAAGAATATGATGGATCAACTCTTGTTCTTATAGGCAAAACTTATGATTAATAACCAAAGGTTTAAATGTCTCCTAGATATTAGACAAGTAAGAGTATTTTAATCAAGATTAGGACAAGAGGGGGGTCACATGGTGACCGATTTGGTTTGGGGGGGGGGGGGTAATCCGGTAACCCGGTTAGTAGTGTGTTGTGCTTCACAGTGGGTGTTAGGGTATTCAGGGACCCTAACTGGCTCAGAAAAGGATAAGTAATGTTATTAACAATATTTTCAGGTTCCGGGTATAGTCCGGTTGTTCGGTTGGATAGTAATCCGTTAAAGTGCTTAACAAAGCTTTAAAGTGTCGTTATTATTATTTTTAGTGACACAACTTATTCCTGACACTTTGGAAAGTGTCTAGTAATATTTTTCTCATGTTTTGGCACTTTATTGAGTAGCTAGATGCTGAATTATTATTTAAAGTGCTGAATTTTGTGCTTAGAGCACGTTTTAGGCACATCCAGTCATTGTAACTTATTCCTAGAGACGCAGTTCTACAACCCTTGTATCCCCACACTCACCACTAGTGTAGTAAAATATTTCTAGCTCATACAGGCCTTAGAGGCAGTGTCTGCCTGATGCTGGCTTATCAGCATGTTCAATAGGTTATCCGTTATAGTGCTACTGTGCTTTTTGTGCATCATGTTTGTCACTAAGGTTCAGCATGTAAATAATGTAGTGACGGTAAGTAAAGTATGATGCAGGGATATGCATGTATCAGAAATCAAGTAGCAGTTCATCAGTAATTTCAAACAAGCACAGTAATTAAGCAGTAATTAATTATTAATTAAGTTGTACGGATACCTGGTTTAGTGAGGGTTGTCACATAGTGAGCATTCTTTCATTCTTTTATTGCTTACTAGTTTAAAAAAAAGTCAAACAGTGTTTGACTTTCGGTTTGACCAGTCAATGGTCAACGCAAAGTTCGGTTGAACTTTGCAACGTGATTGTAATCACGATGGTTATAATCCTTAGCGATTACACCTACTGATTACCACGTTAACTAGGTGTAGTGACGAGTCAAAGTTTCGGTCAAAATGCGCTTTAGCGCGCATTTTGCAACGGAACTATTTTCGGGTATCAAAACCCATTGTTTTGATACCAAATCAGTTTTATAAATTAACTAAACATGTTTTGACATGTTTAACTCGTCACTAATAGTTTAGTGCTTGTTTAGGGTTGTAAGTTAAGCGGTCTAAACAACCGCTTAGACTTTCGAACCCGACCCGTTTGGTCGATCATTAGGATCCGACCAAGCTTGCTTAGTGGTCATAGTTGGATAGGGAATAACCTCTGAGGTTATACCTTATGATCACATAGGATTGGTTAGCTATTCGTTATTTGGTTAACATGCCCATAGGAAATGACCAAAATGCCCTTTTGAAGCATAAATCCATAATGTGCATATGCGAACATATTTTTGACATCTAATCTGAATTAGTAACATGTTAGGGTATAATTGGGCATGTAAGACTTGACATAGCTCATAGATAACCATCCGAACATAGTTTTGCGCAACCGACACGTTATAGTAGCTTATACTACCATAATGGGTCGAAACGGGTCAAAAGAACTTAGGTACACTTTCAAATCAGAATGTTAGCTCTATTAAATCATACCATATGAGTTCAATTACTCATTTGATTTATAGAACATCATTCTATCCTATCTCCTGGTTTAGGATCCGATTATTAACATAGTTACCTACATTAGGTGCCGTTTGATTCCGTACTTCCTCTAGCTTTGCTTGGTTGTTGTTCAAGACTTCTAAGCACCCTCAAGTGAGTACATAGTCCCCTCTTTTACTGTTTTCAATGTTTTGGGGTGAAGCATGTGTACCTATTTGTTATGTTCACGATTTCAAAGTATAATTGATTATACATATTAGTACTTATCTTTTGACAAACCGACTGATTATTTATGGTTTAAACTCTAATTTTTCCAAAGAGTATAAAATTAATTGTTGGATAGTACATATTTTGTTCACCAGACTGATTAGTAGTATGATATAGCGCTATAGGATTTGACACCACATTCCGGTTGTCATGGAATGTCTGAAACCAATTTGTTTCTCCATCCAAATAGGGATTGCCTTTGTGGTATCCCTATAGTCTCAAAGGTGTATTTTGATGCACTAGGTCTGGTTGAATTCTTAAATCACACTTTTATGGTATAGTTTGATATACTCTCATGTGTGATATTGTACAAAACAACATATATTTTATTAAACTACCAAAACATATTTTAAATATGTTATTATTTCAACCAAAACATAGTTTAATATGTTATTTATCAATCCAAAGTATACTTTTGATATACTACCAAAACAATTATTTTGACTACTAAAGTATATTTAATATACTATCTGTTTAACGATTTTGGAACCGAAATATATTTTGATATATTACCTAATCGACTTTCTTAAAACCAAAGTATATTCTTATATATACTTCAAACATTTTATCCAAAACATTATTTTATAAACTCACTTTACTTGATTATTTATGCATCTTTCTTTTATATCATCAAATTTCTCATAAATTTTCACATGATTTTTATAAAGAAAATATTTTTAAGGATTCATGACTACTTTTAAAACATTCTTTTAAACTTACAAGTCATGAATCATGCATAAACAAAACCTATGTATCTCACAGGCATTTTTATGCTGACGTACCTATTTTTACACATGTTTCAGGTACTGCTTTGTGATGATTGTTGATACATGCTATACATAGGATGGACTCGTGCCTTAGCGACTTTAAAACTTGAAAGATAATTTATTTGATTTGTTATTAACGATGAGTTCAATAACTTAATAAAATGAAATTATTTATTCCATGGTTGTGAAACAATGATTCTGTTACAACACTCCTCGACGTTTCCGCCACGTTTTGTTGTTTTACGTGGTCGGGGTGTGACATTGACTCAATTCCAGAACCAGAAACTACCTCTAGCTCTTTTGCAGCAAGAACTTTGTCAGCCATCTTCTTCAAGTTTTCAGCAGTAAACTCTTGTGATGTACCAATAATCCCATCAGCAATTTTCTTTGACTGCGGCTTCTTCTCTGCTTCTTTTTCTTTTTCTTCTTTCTCAATTGCTTTTTCTTCTCCACCTCCCCACCATTCTCTTTGTCTGGCTTCTTCTTCTTCTTCAGCAAATTGCTGGATGAGAGCTTCAACACTAATGGAATCTGGATCAACTGCAATGTTTCCTTGTGGATCAACGTAACATTCTCTGTCCGCATCCGATCTCTTTGCTCTTTTAGCTTCTTTGTATGTGTTATAGATTCTGCTCATCCTGGTTTGGGCTTTCATCCATCTGTTGACGAACTTTTCTTCTTCTGTTCTGTTGTCTTTAAAAGGAACAATCTTTGCCACAAACGCATATCCCACTGCATCCTCTTCTGGTAGCAGTTCGCTCCAATCAAAACCTTCATCATCATTAATGACAACAAGAGCTCTTGATTTTTCTTTGGGGGTATTTTCAAGCTGCTTCATTCTGAGCGGTTCTGATTTGTTCTGATGATAGATTGCTCTTTTGTAGTAATCTTCACGAAATGGATTTGCAGTATCATCAGCAGGTGCATTTCGACATTCACGTTTGAAGTGTCCCTTTTGTTTACACTTAAAGCACGTGACTTTTGATTTATCAAAGCCAAGTTTTGTGGACGGTCCACCAATTGAATGTCGACCAGTAATCTCCATGAACCTTTGGGCTCTTCGGACTGCACTAGCCATACACCACCTGATGTCGATCAACTCCATCTCTTCCGGGTCGATCTGATCGTAGTCCTCCTTGGTGAGGTTAGTGTTTCCAATCTTGCCTGCTACAAGGCTCTCATATGACTCTAGCACAGAAGCTAAGAACACCATTTGCTGCTTTGCGGATTCTTCACTGAAATTTTGACCATTCTTTAAGTCCACAACAATGTTGCATTGAAACAGATTCTTTGGAACTGATTGCTGTTGACTTGAAGTACTTGAAGATGATCCTTGACTTGGAGCATTGGATGATAATCCTCCATGAAAACCAATATTTGAACTTTCTTGTTTTGACGTGTTAGAACTTTCAGCTGAGAAAGCTGTCTTAGGAGACACATTCTTTGGGATCATATTTCCTCGATAATATAACTCAACATTCTGCTGGTATGAGGAATGATTGACTTTGAATGATTTCTTGAGCTCCAGCTCATGACTCTCCAGTCTTTCGATTAACAGATCAACCGTCAATTTCTCCGACTCGATTGTATTTTTTAGCATCAAAGCAAAGTATTGCCAATCCATCTCATCCGGCAGCGATTCAAACAATTTGTCAACTAATTCTTCTCGAGAATATACAACCCCGTGTCTTACCAGCTCCAACTTCAAATGCCCGAATCTTTCAATCATCTTAGAAACAGATTCGTTTTTCAAACAGCAAAATAAATCAAACTCTTTTCTTAACAATTTCTTTTTGTTTTTTACTATCTCAGCACTACCCACACATTTCACTCTCAATTTTTCCCAAAGATCTTGAGCATTTGTATACTCAATTAAAGATATTATGTCGTCTCTCACAGACTGATGAAGCAATGCAATGCACTTTTGTTCAGCAACAAAATTTTCTATATCTTCAGTTTCTGTCAAATTTTCACAATTTGGTCTTCCATTATTGAAACCATTCTTTAAAGTTTTCCAACTTGGATACGCAAACGCTTTTAGCCATTCTTCAAATCTTTTGGCCCACCTATTATATTCTTCAATCGCCATCAACTTCAGAGGTTTGTTATATGTACCGTATGCACTCTCCACACTTAAAGCATCGGACAGAGTTTTCTTCGCATTTGGAGTATTTTCATTTGTGTGGTTTGAAGTATCATCTCCGGTGTTTCCCGCAAAAGCAAACATGTCACTGAAAGGATTCATGAATTCATCCATTTTTAAGTACCTGAAACAATTACCAAACACTTATACAATTTTTACAAGTTTCAAAAATTTTGGACAGAAGCACCAGGATCGGATGGTGATCCGGTCGAGTTGCAATCCAAACGAGTGACACAGGCTATCCGACCGGATGGTGATCCGACCGGATGGTGATCCGCTCGGATGGTGATCCGCTCGGATGGTCGTCCGTTCGAGTGACACGCTTAAGTCTGAAAAATTTACTTTCAACCTTTCACCGCTCGGATGGTAATCCGACCGGATGACATATTAATTTGTGTAAATGAAATCAAGATCTTTCAAGTCCTATCCGACCGGATTGCTATCCGACCGGGTGGGATGATGACGTAAGAAGATAAACTTGAACAATCTAGATTACACCACTCGGATGGTAATTCGAGCGAGTAACACTGATGATGTCAGCAAGATGTCAGCAAGCAACTAGAAGGTACTGTCTAATCCAATCCATTCGGACAGCTGTCCAAGCGAGTGGATGACGTCAGCAATTGTGAACAGCTCAACATGGTTTTTGAAGAATTTGATCTAGTTTTTTATTGAATTTGATTATGAAACTTGGTAGGATTATACTTTGATTGATTTCGAATCGAATGATATCAATTTTATCAAATTTTAACCATAGATTCACGTCCAATTTTGTGTTTTTCGGAATTTATGGTGACAAACTGAAAAACAATGTAAGAAATGAGTAGAAAGTGAGAGAAAATGTCAAATTTCAGGTGAAATTTGACTCCAATCAACAAGAAAAGCTCGAATTCTGGTGAATTCCATGTTGTAGATCTCGATTCAGCTCCCTGGATGCTCTGATACCACTTGTTAGGTCCTGTATGTACCGGATCTGATTTATGCAACCGTAGATGAACCGATCTTGAGCAAAGTGCGGAATCCTTTGATCAAGTCATAGAAATACAACACGTAATTCAACGTTTAAACACTATCTGAATCTTTCTATTACGATATTATGAAAGTACAAGAACCAGCAGAAAGTTCAGACGATGACAGAGTACACAAAGGTGTCAGCAGATCTAGATATGCAAAAAGTTCTAACTGAGATACCCGGACGGGGTATTTATAGACGTCTTAGGAAAGTGATAGATGATGTCCGAACCATTGGTTATCCGCTCGGATGACCATCCGACCGGATGACACAAGCCAACCGTCGGGCATCATCTTTTAACAAACCAAGTCCATTTCCTGAGCTGTCGACCTATCTAACGCACATACATTACATAATACATTACAAAGGACACAAATATACAAAACATGACTAAATGCTGACGGAAGCTACAGACGTATACACTAACAAATCCGATACTCTCACAAAACCTATGTACTCGCCGGCATTTTTATGCTGACGTAGTTTCACATATGTTTCAGGTACTATAATTTGATGATGTTTGACGATGATTATGATGCTTACTCACATAGGAATGGACGAGGCCTTAGTGACTCAATAACAATGAAAGTCAATTTGTTCATGTTTTGTTTCTAATTTCAATACAATGTAATAAACATAATTCAATAAAACAAAACTTAAATCCATGTGTTGTGAAACAATGATTCTGTTACGACACTCCCCGACATTTCCACCGCGGTTTGTTGTTTTAACACGGTCGGGGTGTGACAGAAAAGTTGGTATCAGAGCTCATGGTTATAGGGAATTAGGTTATTAGTAATGCTTACTATAACCTTCCTAGGACCCTATAGTGAGTTTACTTGCGTTTAGTCTTAAAACAACACTGTTGCCTATCTTTAGGTGACAACCACAACCACAACCGTGTTCAGGGTCAGTATCTGGGCGTTTTAATTAAATTTACTGATTTTGTTGAGCACGGGGCGTGTTCAGTGAGCACGGCCCGTGTTCAAGCTACTGTTACTGGGTGTTTTTATGAAAATGTGCAGCACGGCCCCGTGTTCAGTGAGCACGGCCCCGTGTACATGTTACTGTAAATGCAAAACTAAACTAAAATGCAGAAAAATGTGCGCGCATTAAAAAGGTTTTGAAAAACTGATTAGGCCGTCGATTTTAAGCTTTCTTAAAATCCTTGTGTCCCCGGCAACGGCGCCAAAAACTTGATGCGTGTGAAGTGTTATATATATTAGGTGTATATTTTAAGCCCCTTTAACACTTTTTTAGTCAAGTTTTAAATTTATAAAACACGATATTTACTAACACTAGACACACATATGGACAAGTGCACCCATCGTGAGCGTAGTATAGTGTTGGTAAGATACCGAGGTCGTCCAAGGACACAAGAGCTTTTAGTACCGGTTTATCCTCAACGTCTAATCAAAATAAAAAGTTTAGAAAAATGTTTTAAGCTAGGAAAAATAAAAACTAACTAAAAATAAAAAGAAAAACAGATAGACAAGATGAATCACTTGGTTCCGACTCGTATCTAGTGTAACCTTTGATTATTTCCGCACTTTTGCACTATTTTAAGAGATTATCTTAGTTATTGTGTAGGCCCCTCTTTTGAAGGTGACGTTACCCTCACCCCAGTAGTTTGAGTCAGCAAGGATACAATCCTAAAAGGGTGGATTATTGGAAGATAATTAATTAAGTTATTAATGCAAATTATGGTAGGCCCCTCTTTTGGAGGTGACGTTACCCTCGACTAAGTAGTCTGAGTCAGCAGGGATACAGTCCAAAATAGCCGGGTTATAGTATTAATAGTAGTTAACTTATGAGGGGATCAAAGAGTTTGGACCCCCGCCATCCAATACCGTTAAGTATTGAAGGAGGTCCTACTAAATTTGACCCAGGTCCATTGCAGGACCTCTAAACACTGAACAATGGCAAGACCTTTACCAAACTGTTCCCTTAACCCCCGACCAGGTAGCCAACATACCTCCATATAGACCGTGGAGATATGAATGGTGAAAATCTTTTATTTTTTATAGACAGTAAAATAATGCCAAGACACCACGGACAAACGATAAGGAAAGATCACCTTCAACATAAGCAACTAGTTATTAAAGTCATTAATACAAAACGAAATAAAAAGTGCGAAAAGATTAGAAATAAAAAGTATTACACTAGACACTTTGTCTTCACCAAGTGATGTAAGAGACTTAGGCAAACATGGTCTTGATTGTCAAGAACTCTTACGATCAATCTTGGATCCCGAGACGACTCACACACTCTACGATGGACAATGGATGATGGTGGTACATGATGGTGTTATGGTGGTGGTGGGTGAAGTGTGAGAGAGGTGGTGTGTCAAGGGATGGTTTGAGCTTGAGCCAAGCACTCCTATTTATAGGCTGAACAGAAGCTCAGGCACGGCCCCGTGTCCACATCCTTCTCTTTCTTCATTTATTGCAGCTTGTCTTATTAGTTGACCACGCCCCCGTGTCCGCTGAGCACGACCCCGTGTGCAGAAGAATCTTTGTACTATGAAGATTTGCCTGGATTGTGCGAATCATATAGTTGACCATGGCCCCATGTCCACTGAGCACGGCCCCGTGGTAGGCAATAGAAGCTTCTACCACTTTGTCTTTTCTGCTGACACTTGGGCACGCCCCCATGCTGGCTGAGCACGGGGCGTGTTCAGTCTTCTGTTATCTTGTTTTGCTTGGGAAGATGCTGTCGTGGGGTCGGGCATGTCACGTCTTGTTCCTTTTCTTGTATTTATGTTAGATTTTAATGTCTTTTTGCTTCTTTTGTTAATTTCAGCTCATTTAATCCTGAAAATACAAAAGGAAGACAAAGCACACTTTTTCCAACATTAGTACTAAAAAGGGTTAGTTTTATGTCACAATTGACGTAATTTATATGTTGCATTTTGAACACATCAAATACCCCCACACTTGAATCTTTGCTTGTCCTCAAGCAAAACTCTTTAATAAGTGGCTATTACACTCCCAAATGGAATGGGTAGAAAAGAAGGTTTTTGGGCTTATCATAGAGTGTCGGGATTTCCAAGATTCTTTATTTAGTTTTATTTTTATTTATTTACAATCCTATTCGTCATGATTTATTTTAAACTTTTCATAAGATAAATTACTTATTAGGGTCTAACATGCCTCTTTAAAATTCTATTGATATACAAGTTCACATACCTCACGGGGGATCACTCAACACTCGGTCGAAGATGTATTTTAGTGAATCACTCGAGAGCGGCATGGAACTTACTCCTACCATAGGCTTGCCAAGCAATCAATCCTCCTCCTTTTTAACTATATACCTTTGTAAATATCAAGAGGACTTTTGGGTGAAGGGTTAGACTTGGGTTAAAGGTAGGTGGTTGGGTTGGTGGTTAGTAGAAAAAAGGGCGAAAAGCGTAACAAGCGTCGGTTTTCGTAAGACTTTCTATTTTTTCATTTTTATTTTTATGAAGCTATTTTTCAAACAAAGTCATTTTTGATAAACTTGTTTGTTTATTTTCTTTTGCTTCATAATCAACACATTTTTTTTTGGAAAGTCATATGAGAAACCGAGCTAGTTACTAAAACAAAGGGTTAAAAATGAGAAAGGTTTTGGTGGGTAAAAGGGTGTTTGTTTGGGTTATGAAATGAAAAGGTTTAGGCTCAAAGGGGCTAACTAGGGGGATTTTGGGTAGGTGGTAAAAAAATAATGGTGTAGAAATAAAAAGGGTTAGTCCTAATGCCTCCATCATTTACTTACTCGGGTTAAAGTTGGTAAGGACTAGGAATGTATCGTCATGGCAAGTTCTAGAGTCGTAAGAACCAAGCGGCTATTCACACAAGAAACGAAAATGAGCATTTAGTCTAATGATATGTAAGTGTTTGCTCAATAAAGGCTCAAAACTCACTTTTGTGGGAATGGGTTTTTATGTGATCAAGTATATATAATCAAATTTTAACTAAGTTTGTCATGCCTTTTCATAATTTTCTTATGTTGTTCTTTTTGTCACGACGCTATCGGTTGTAAATTCGTAAAAATATAACCTTTTTAGAGCTTGAAATTCCCGAGTTAAACCTAGACAAGTAAAAAAACATGAAAATTTTTGAAAAAAAATTGGGGTGATTAGCGATTCCAACAGAGTTTTGTGTAAGGCTTGTATTTAGGATTTGCAAGATTCAAGGTTTTAGCATCCCCCCCACACTTAAATTACACATTGTCCTCAATGTGTCCCAAAAATAAGTTTTTAGGTTGATTGAATGTGTAAAAGTGGGTTAAAAACAAGATTTTATGGTACTGGGTAGCTGAACACGGGGTGGTGTTGGCTGAGCATGGCCCAGTGTCCAGACTTCCAGTACCAAAATTAAACAGAAGGCTGGGCACGGGGGCGTGTTCAGTGAGCACGGCCCCGTGTCCAGGTACCTGAACTGGGCATTTTCTACAGAACCTCGGGCACGGGGCGTGTTGGGGTGAGCACGGCCCCGTGCTGAACTGGCTGTAATGAAGAAAAATCGTCGGGAGGCTCTATTTTTGTGTATGGGGTGTTGGTTCAAGCTTCCCTTATCATCCTTCACCATCCCGAGTGTGTTTTATTCCTGAAAATTAAAAACTAAACTAGAAAACATAAAGGTTAATCTAAACTAAACTACGGATAGTTCCATAGAATGCCTCCGTGGTGCGCCACGTTTATAAGGGTCCTTGGCTAGACCCTCCTTATCGGGTGGTTCTGGCTCATCTTCAATTAGGGGGTCATTATTGCCGAATGGATATTTCATTGACCGCTCAAGATCGACACTCTTTTTAAATGCCCCTAATTGAAGAGGTAGATTGGTATACTTCCGGTTCTTCAAAGCTTCGTGAGTTTTTACAAAGGGTCGTCCCAACACTAGAGGAGCGTCATCGAGGATGACAAAGTCGGTTGGGATTACCATTTGATTTGTTTGAACAAAGACATCCTCGACTACACCGATTGATTTTATTACTTTTCGATTGGATAGAAAAATGGGTATTTGAAGTGGAGAAAAATCACTAATACTTAATTTTTCGAAAATGTAGTTAGGCATTATGTTAACACAAAGATCTTTATCGATTGTGACATTACTAATAAACGAATTTTGAAAGAAACATGGAACCGGTGTAATGTTAATTTCAAATGGGTCTTCTTTTATTAGCGAGGTTTGATCAATAGTTAACTTAACACTTACCGCTTCGTCAATTTTAGTGTTAGTGCTTAACTCTTTTAAAAACTTAGCATGAGTGGGTACTAAACAATGATTTTCAAAAGAAGGTGACAAGAGATTAATTTATTCAAAATTAGACTCTTCTTGAATTTTAACGTTGTCGGACTCACCTTTTTCGTTGTTTAACTCATGTGTCGGTTTTTCACTTAATTGTTCTTCCATTTTTACACTTTCAGTTATCTCTTCCTTTTTTAATTCTTCTCTTGCGCGGGACTCCTCTTCCTTTGCGCGAGATTCTTTTATACATTGATCGATAACTCTAATGTGTTCTAATATCCTATCGGTCACTTCGGTTATAGAAAAAGAATCGGGATTTTCAAAGCTTGAATCCGGTTGTTCGATCCTTTGTTCCTCATAATACCCATATGAAGTAGATGGTTCATACCATTGTTCTTCATTGTAAGTATATGATGGATAAGGGTCATAATTTTGTTCTTCATAATACTCATACGAGGTGGGTTGTTCACGCCATGGTTCCTCATAATAAGTATACGAAGGTGGTGGCTCATATCTTGGTTCCTCAAAGTATGAGTAAGAAGGCTCATACCTTGGTTCATCAAAATATGAGTATGAGGGAGGAGGTTCATACCTTTGGTCTTCATACGATGTGTATGAAGTTGATGGCTCGTACCTGGGCTCCTCATAGTAGGTGTACGAATTGGATGGTTGATATGAGTGACTATTTTGAACCGAATGCAGATTTCAACAATTAGTGCAATAATTACCCCTATAATCATCCTCCTCATAGGTGTAGTTGTAACCTCCTGAGTATTGATCCATGAGAATCACTCAGCAGACCACAACCAAGTCTCGAGATCAGAAAACAAAAATAAAAACGAAAACAGAGGCTGGACACGGCCGCGTGTTCAGTGAGCACGGCCCCGTGTTCAGGGTCAGTATCTGGGCGTTTTAATTAAATTTACTGATTTCGTTGAGCACGGGGCGTGTTCAGTGAGCACGGCCCGTGTTCAAGCTACTGTTACTGGGTGTTTTTATGAAAATGTGCAGCACGGCCCCGTGTTCAGTGAGCACGGCCCCGTGTACAGGTTACTGTAAATGCAAAACTAAACTAAAATGCAGAAAAATGTGCGCGCGTTAAAAAGGTTTTGAAAAACTGATTAGGCCGTCGATTTTAAGCTTTCTTAAAATCCTTGTGTCCCCGGCAACGGTGCCAAAAACTTGATGCGTGTGAAGTGTTATATATATTAGGTGTATATTTTAAGCCCCTTTAACACTTTTTTAGTCAAGTTTTAAATTTATAAAACACGATATTTACTAACACTAGACACACATATGGGCAAGTGCACCCATCGTGAGCGTAGTATAATGTTGGTAAGATACCGAGGTCGTCCAAGGACACAAGAGCTTTTAGTACCGGTTTATCCTCAACGTCTAATAAAAATAAAAAGTTTAGAAAAATGTTTTAAGCTAGGAAAAATAAAAACTAACTAAAAATAAAAAGAAAAACAGATAGACAAGATGAATCACTTGGTTCCGACTCGTATCTAGTGTAACCTTTGATTATTTTCGCACTTTTGCACTATTTTAAGAGATTATCTTAGTTATTGTAGTAGGCCCCTCTTTTGAAGGTGACATTACCCTCACCCCAGTAGTTTGAGTCAGCAACGATACAATCCTAAAAGGGTGGATTATTGGAAGATAATTAATTAAGTTATTAATGCAAATTATGGTAGGCCCCTCTTTTGGAGGTGACGTTACCCTCGACTAAGTAGTCTGAGTCAGCAGGGATACAGTCCTAAATAGCCGGGTTATAGTATTAATAGTAGTTAACTTATGAGGGGATCAAAGAGTTTGGACCCCCGCCATCCAATACCGTTAAGTATTGAAGGAGGTCCAACAAAGTTTGACCCAGGTCCATTGCAGGACCTCTAAACGCTGAACAATGGCAAGACCTTTACCAAACCGTTCCCTTAACCCCCGACCAGGTAGCCAACATACCTCCATATAGACCGTGGAGATATGAATGGTGAAAATCTTTTATTTTATATAGACAGTAAAATAATGCCAAGACACCACGGACAAACGATAAGGAAAGATCACCTTCAACATAAGCAACTAGTTATTAAAGTCATTAATACAAAACCAAATAAAAAGTGCGAAAAGATTAGAAATAAAAAGTATTACACTAGACACTTTGTCTTTACCAAGTGATGTAAGAGACTTAGGCAAACATGGCCTTGATTGTCAAGAACTCTTACGATCAATCTTGTATCCCGAGACGACTCACACACTCTACGATGGACAATGGATGATGGTGGTGGATGATGGTGTTATGGTGGTGGGTGAAGTGTGAGAGAGGTGGTGTGCCAAGGGATGGTTTGAGCTTGAGTCAAGCACTCCTATTTATAGGCTGAACAGAAGCTCGGGCACGGCCCCGTGTCCACATCCTTCTCTTTCTTCATTTATTGCAGCTTGTCTTATTAGTTGACCACGCCCCCGTGTCCGCTGAGCACGACCCCGTGTGCAGAAGAATCTTTGTACTATGAAGATTTGCCTGGATTGTGCGAATCTTATAGTTGACCACGGCCCCATGTCCGCTGAGCACGGCCCCGTGGTGGGCAATAGAAGCTTCTACCACTTTGTCTTTTCTGCTGACACTTGGGCACGCCCCCGTGCTGGCTGAGCACGGGGCGTGTTCAGTCTTCTGTTATCTTGTTTTGCTTGGGAAGATGCTGTCGTGGGGTCGGGCATGTCACGTCTTGTTCCTTTTCTTGTATTTATGTTAGATTTTGATGTCTTTTTGCTTCTTTTGTTAATTTGAGCTCATTTAATCCTGAAAATACAAAAGGAAGACAAAAGCACACTTTTTCCAACATTAGTACTAAAAAAGGGTTAGTTTTATGCCACAATTGACGTAATTTATATGTTGCATTTTGAACACATCAAGAGATAGGGGTGCTGATGTGGCACTGGCTCAAACCTGGGAAGAGCTTTGAGCTCTAATGATGAAGGAATTCTATCCTCCTCATGAAATTAGGACATTGGAAAGAGAATTCGACGATCTTAACCAAGGTAGTGGTGAGCATCGAGCCTACACGGATCGATAATGATGGAGACACTATCTTTATGGCACGAAGTGTGTGGTTTTCACGGACCACAAAAGTCTCCAGCATATTCTAAATCAGAAGGAGCTGAACATGAGGCAACGACGTTGGGTTGAGCTCTTAAACGATTATGACTGCGAGATTCGCTACCATCCTGGTAAGGCGAATGTCGTAGCCGATGCGCTTAGTCGAAAGGAGCGAGTCAAGCTTCATTCTGTTCACACTCTATCTGATCTTCAATCTCGTGTCCTTCAAGCTCAACGATCTTGTGTGATCAAAGGCT
Source organism: Helianthus tuberosus (assembly GCA_030545235.1). Taxonomy (NCBI): domain Eukaryota; kingdom Viridiplantae; phylum Streptophyta; class Magnoliopsida; order Asterales; family Asteraceae; genus Helianthus; species Helianthus tuberosus. The sequence continues at coordinate 45,121,575 of CM060414.1, read as the reverse complement.
TATTGAAATATGAGCTACCACTTCAACTCGAACTTAAACTCGAAAGGAAAGACGATGGTTTACTCTATTTCAAGGATCGTTTGTGGATTCCGAAGCAAGACGATCTTCGCACTTTAGTGATGGACGAATCTCATAAGTCTCGATATTCTATCCATCATGGTGCTGATAAAATGTACAAGGATCTTCGTACTCAGTATTGGTGGTCTGGTATGAAGAAGGATGTTGCCTTGTATGTATCGAAATGCCTAACTTGTCTCAAAGTCAAGGATGAACATCAACGACCATCTGGTTTGCTTGTACAACTAGAGATACCGATTTGGAAGTGGGAGAACATTGCGATGGATCTCATCACTAAATTACCGCGTACATCTAAAGGTCATGATGCTATTTGGGTTGTCATCGATCGCTTAACGAAGTCAGCTCATTTTATTCCGATTCGCGAGGATCTATCTGCTGATAAATTTGCAAAGATTTATGTTGATGAGATTGTATCTCGACATGGTGTTCCTCTGGATATCATATCTGATCGTGATGCTCGATTTTCATCTCATTTCTGGAAGACCATGCAATCTGCTATAGGAACCCAACTAAATCTAAGCACTGCTTATCATCCCCAAACAGATGGACAATCTGAGAGGACGATTCAAACTTTGGAGGATATGCTTATAGCATGCGTGATAGACTTTGGTGGTAATTGGGATTCTCATCTTCCATTGATCGAGTTCTCTTACAATAATAGTCATCATGCTAGCATTAATATGGCACCATTCGAAGCTCTCTACGGTCAAAAATGGCTTTCACCTGTCTATTGGAATGAGATCGGTGAAGCTCAGCTTACTGGACCTGAGCTCATTCTGGAAACAACAGACAAAATCAAGAAAATTCGCAATAATCTTGTGACAACTAGAAGCCGTCAAAAGAGTTATGCGGATATGCGACGCAAGCCCTTAGAATTTCAAGTTGGAGACCATGTCCTACTCAAGGTGTCACCATGGAAGGGAGTGGTGAGATTTGGAAAGAAAGGAAAACTTGCACCTCGATATGTTGGACCATTTAAGATTGTTGAAAGAATTGGAAAGGTTGCCTATCGACTAGAGCTACCTCCAGAGCTTGGAAATATTCATCCGAATTTTCATGTGTCCAATTTGCGAAAGTGTTTAGCTGATGCTGATCTTCACATTCCACTCGACGAAATTCAAGTTGATGAAACGTTGCACTTTTTTCGAGAAACCTGTGGAGATAATGGACCGTGCAGTCAAACAGTTGAAGAACAAACGGATTCGATTGGTCAAAGTTCGTTGGGAATCTAAATCTGGCCCAGAGTTTACTTGGGAATGTGAGGACCAAATGAAGGCAAAATATCCGCATTTGTTTTCACAAGCTTCCTCTAAATAAAATTTCGGGACGAAATTTCCTAAAGTAGGGGAGACTGTGACAACTATGTTCTGTAATCGATGTTCTATGTAAAACAATGTTAATTATCAATAAAATAGTGTGCTTTGGTGTTATTATATGTGTTTTGGTGTTATTATGTGTGTATTTGTGTTTGATGATTTTACGATTTGATTCGATTCCGATTTCAAGCTTTAAATCGCTTTCTGGAAGGTTATACGCAAACTGGTGCGTAAACGCAGTCAGTATAACGCGAAAAACACTCCGGAGTAGTGACATAGGCTTAACATACCTTAAATAACCTCCACATAACTTAGAAATAAGTTTTGGATGGTTTGGTGTGTTGAAAACAAGCTTGTTCGATCGCAGGGACTAATTGTGTCAAACTGTGAAACTATACCGATTTGTATAGTAACGAACATTCCGGAACTTGATAATAAGTTAAACATACCATAAATATCCTTTACATAGCTTAGAAATAGGCTTTGAGGGGTTCAGTATGCTAAAATAAACTTATTTGATCAATAGGGACTAAAAGCGTCAAAAAGTGCACAAGTTTGCATTTTCGCGCATATCTTACGTTCTGAATATATCCGGACATCCAAAAATTTATGTAATCATTAAAATATTTTATTTTAGTGATTGGCTTGATAAAATTCCATTCGTCGCTTAATTTGGATCGTTTTTGCGTTCGTTACGACTTCCGTCGTAATTAACCGAATAACGCAACCGTACGACCAAACGAACCGACATCCAAGATATTTTTGAACATGTCTTGAGTTCCCTATACTTTAACTTCATTTTATAGCATTGAAATGAGGTTAACGGGGCTTAAACGTGTCAAAAATGCATAAAATTGCAAGTTTCTCAAGTGCAGGGACCTATTTTGACAATCTGCCTTGTCAGACATAAACATCAGTTTCAGCAAATTGGTCAGAATTCAGGGGTTTTAATGCAAGATTTGCAATACCTGGAGTTGGTTTTCGACCCCCATTGTATTCTAATACCGTGTACCCACATGTATGGCCAATATTACACCCTCTAAACAAATGGAATGATCCTATTGATCTCAACTTCCTATAAATAGCAAGCTTCCTCATTTGGGTTCTTCACACCTTGATTCAATCTCTGCTCTAAGTTGAGGTTTAAACACCTCATACCTGAGTAATTTTGAATCAAAACACCTTCTTGGACCCTTTGTAAGTCCTCTTCTTGCTTGTTCTTGTATTTCAAGCACGAAAGTCAAACAGAGTTTGACTTTCAGCTTTGACCAGTTTAAGGTCAACACAAAGTTCATTTGAACTTTGCAACGTGAGCGTAATCACGATGGTTATAGTCCCTTGTGACTATACCTACTGATTACCACGTTGACTAGGCGTAGTGACGAGTCGTAGTTTCGGCCAAAATGCATATTTATGCGTATTTTGTAACCAAACTACTTTTGGGTATCAAAACCGTTTGTTTTGATACCAAAACCTGTTTTCTAACTTAACTAAACATGTTTTAGCATGTTTAGCTCATCACCTTTAGTTTAGTGTAGTAGAGTCGTGAGTCAAGTGGTCTAAACAACCGCTTAGACTTTTGAACTCGACCCATTTGGTCGATCATTAGGATCCGACCAAACATGTTTAGTGACCATAGTTGCATAGGGAATAACCTTCCGAGGTACCGTATAGTCACTTAGGTTTAATTAGTTGTATGATAGGTAGTTTATATGCCTTAGGTAAATGACCAAAATGCCCTTTTCATGCATAATTGATAATTAAGCATATGTAACATAAACTTTTGTCACTTAATTGATTATGCAACATGTTTAGGCATATAATACTTGTCATAGAACTAGTTAGACGTCTCGAACGCGCTTTGCGCGAACGACGCGTTAAAGTAGCGTAAGCTACCTTAATGGGTCACAATGGGTCTAAAGCACTTAGGTTAGGTTTCGATTTAGGATGTAGGCTTTGTTAAACCATATCACATGAGTTCCAACACTCATTTGGTTTACAAGACCTCATTCTGTCCGATCTTCTGATTTAGGTGTCGATTGTTTGACTAGTGATTCGATTACTAGGTGCTGCTTGATTTCTCTGGTTTACTTGAGTTTGTTGAAGTTCTATTAATTAAGGATACTTTGCACTTCATGTGAGTACATAGTTCCCCTATTTTACTGTTTTCAATTGTTTTGGGGTGATTCATATGTTAAACGATTTTCGAGGTTTAAACGATGGTTTCAAAAGCGATGGAAAAGGGTTTATATTAAACTCATAACGATTTCGATAAAGTGAACAAACTCGTTGGTTGTAGTTACATAACGAATGACATTCATTAGCATTGATCAAGCTGACCAGTATTAGGTTATGGTACCATAGGATCTGACAAATCCCGTTATCATACTGCACCCATGGTTATGTGTGGGGGTTGTGGGTAACGACTGAATCTGATGATAGTTAACTTACCCTTTGGTGGTTTGTTAATGCGAGAAGCGAGATAGTCGAGTCACGAAGGTTTGAATGTTATTAGCGAGACGACCAAAAAGTAGTTTTCACAATTAAAACGAGGATGATTTAAACGAGTTAAACGAATTGGATAAACGATTGGTTTTTGGTTAGTGATTAGATAACGGGACGGGTGTAATGTGATGAAAACATGGTAGATATGCCGCTGGTACTTCTTATATATAAGTGTTTTCCTCATATTACATACCGTGGCGTTATTTAGTTCACTTGGGTAAACGAGGTTATCACGATGTCACATAACGATGTTTTCGAGAATATATAAACCGTACGAGTTTTATTAACGAGTTTTTACGAGATGTTTTACAAATTGGTTTACTAAAACAAATGTTTTGGGGTTAAGAATCATGGCTGCGAGATTTTATAAACCATAACCAACTTAATTTGAGTTGGTTAATTATGTTGCAATACACTTTTCAAAACGAGGTTTGTATTTTGACTCTTGTAGTCTAAACGAGGTACTGCAACATATAAACGAGCCATGAATCCGATACTCTTATAAAACCTGTGTGCTCGCCAGCATTTCTTTGCTGACTTTGTTTTTACATATGTTCCAGGTGTTGTTGCTTGATGTTGATTGCTAGGATGCATGAGTCACATAGGATCTGGACGAGGCCTTGGTGACATAATAACAATATTAGTCGATATGTAACTTGTTGGTTTTGGTTTTAAGACAATGTTAATGTAAATATTCTAATAAAACGAAACTTTTTGTATCCATGGTTGCGAAACAATAATTCTGCCACGACAGTCCCCGACGTTTCCGCCACGGTTTGATGTTTTAACGGTGTCGGGGTGTGACAAAAGGCGACAAGAAACCAATCGATGAAACGAAACAGAAGGATAAGTAATCTGAATCCTCCAAGAAGTCAAAGAAGCGTAAGGCTTCTCAGAACTTTGCCGTGGTTGCTTAAAATGATCAGACTGTCCCTAACCAACCAGCTCAACCCCCTGCTAAGAAGCCATACAACAGAACTGCACCTATGTGCAACCAATGTAACCTTCATCATCATGCTAGTGTGAAGTGTCGCAAATGCCTAAATTGTGGTCTTGCTAGCATACAGCTAGGGTTTGTCGAGTTGTAGCTGCACCAAATCAAGTTGATAACAACCCAGCACAAGCTCGTTTTCCACCAGGTTCTTGCTACAACTGTGGCGAGATGGGCCATTTCCGAAACAATTGCCCAAAGCTTGCTAATGCAAATCCAGCACAAGGATGAGCATTCGACTGACTGGAAGACGATGTTGTTTAGAAACAATCGAACCTTATGTATTATTTTCTTTTGTTATCAAGGTCTGTGAAACAGTTGTTTTTGTTTATAAATAAATCTTTTATTTACATTGCAATGTACAAATGTGGTTACATGTATAAACGACATATCCCCTACGATACTGACGATCAAGGAACCGTGTTCCTTATAGAACAAACTACCCTCGAAATTTTTCCATTCTTATGATCGCTTGCAATCTCCACGAAAATCCTAAGTACTCGTTTCTTCTAAGGAAACGAAGTACAAGGCGCAAGTTACAACTCTGGACGAATACCCAAAGTACCACTTCAAAACCTTAATAGGATGCCCAAGGGTACTTCCGTAAGCCCTTGATTGGTCTTACATATCATATCTTCCTGACTTCACGATATTTTACACAGTATATAATTTCAAAAGATTATGCATGTTTTCAAAAACCTCATACATACTTTCAAAATCATCTCGCATGTTTTTTTTTAAAACATTTCATAAAAAAATGTTTACCTAATATACTTAGTACGTGATTTCAAAAGCATTACAAAAAGGTTTTCAAAATCATGTTTTTTTTAACAATTCCTAGCATAGCTTTCAAAAATTTTTTTGCTCGTATGTTGCCTTAACATACGTAGCACGCGATTTCCAAGAACACCCTGCTTCGCACACCGACTTAGCATGCTTAGCACAATGATTTCAAGGATCTGTTTGATTCAAAGCACATAATCAAAGTCCTTAATTTGGTTCTTTGTGTGCCTTAATACGAATGTTATGATTGCTTGTAAACGAAATCGAAGTCTTATAAGATCATCCTATCTTTACAGATAGATTCTTGAGGATGTTGAAGTCCATTAACTGGGTTCCTGGTGTACCTTGAATACCCATGTGCAAATCGAAAACAAGTTAATAACAAACTGATAACAAATTAATAACCAAGTGAACAATTATGTGCTTATGTGTTGACCTAATCAAAGTTATCTCAAAATTATTCAACAAATTCTATCCCCTACACATTATAAAACAAACTGTGTGAACTGTGCAAGTAATTACGTAATTATGGATGCATACATAATTATGGAATTTAGTGCACAGAAACCACAACAAGTTTTGTCATGTATCAATCTAATCAAGAAACTAAAGTTAACCCTATTCATTTCCATTTCCGATGAAGTACCCGCTGTGGAAAAATAAACTGGCTATTCATTTTTCACTTCTGAAAGAAATACCCGCTGAGGGAAATGAATAATCTATTCATGAACCATGTTCATTTTCATTTCTTATGAAGTACCCCCTGAGGAAATTGGATTATCCATTCATTTTTCACTTCTGAGAAATACCCACTGAGGAAAATGAACAAATTCATTTTCATTTCTGATAAAGTACCCACTGAGGAAGATAAACCATCCGTTCATTTTCACTTTTTCAAAAATACCCACTGAGGAAAATGAATAAATTCATTCCATTTCTGACGAAGTACCCATTGAGGAAAATGAATTGATCATTCATTTTCACTTCTAAAAGAAATACCCGCTGAGGGAATGAATAATCCTGCATCAATTCCTTCATTCCACTTCTGACGAAGTACCCATTGAGGAAAATGAATCATCCATTCAGTTTCGCTTCTGAAGAAAAATCCATCGGGGAAATGAATATCTTATTCAACTAATCCTTCATTTCCACTTCTGACGAAGTACCCATTGAGGAAAATGAATCATCCATTCATTTTCGCTTCTGAAGAAATATCCATCGGGGAAATGAATATCTTATTCAAATAATCCTTCATTTCTATTTCTGACTAAGTACCCATTGAGGAAAATGAATCATCCATTCATTTTCGCTTCTGAAGAAATATCGATCGGGCAAATGAATATCTTATTCAAAAAAATCCTTCATTTCCACTTCTGACGAAGTACCCGTTGAGGAAAATGAATCGTTCATTCATTTTCGCCTCTGAAGAAATATCCATTGGAAACGAATAACCTATTCATCTTTCATTTCCACATCTAACGAAGAACTCATTAGAGAAAATGAATCATCCATTCATTTTTCGCTTCAAAGTATATCCACTGGGAAATGACAAGATTATTCCTTGCATATTTTTGATGGGTTACTCTACGCAAATAGATGACACCCTAGATTGTAACACCCAGAAAATATAGATGTCATGCTTTAAACTAAATTTCAATAATAAGTCAAGATAAAATAACTAGGAAAGAATAACCTAGTTAGTTAGCATCTTGACATAATAGAATAAATATGATTAAAATGCCCTTTTAAGAAATTATGTATAATAGAGGGACCAAACTTGTCAAACTTGAAACTTGAAGTATTATTATCAAAACAACACACCAAACACACACCTAAGTGTGTGTCTGGTCGAACAGAGCACAGGGCGACCATGAGGTTTCTCCATCAAACCCTAACATATACAAAATTCACAAATTGAAGGTTCAAATCAAGTCCAAATCAAAATCTGAATATAGATTAGTGATCACCTCAGCTAAGGGATCGTAAGGTATGCGAAATTTCATGATTCAATTCTATCTTAAATTTTAGATGAATTCATGAGATTCAAATCTAAGCATGCATGATAGTTGTTTAGAATGAAATAGTGTCTAGGGATGAACCCTAGTCAATTACTTGTTGAAATTTGGTCTATTTTCTTGTAAAGTTCATAATCACCGTTGGAGGTGATAAGAGAGTTTTGTAGAAAAGTATGGAACATTAGGCTTATGATGTTATCTTAGTGTAAATCAAATTCTATGAAATAAGTTCAGATTTTATTAATGTGAAAATTGATGTGAATTTGCCTAAATTGATGTTTATCATGGCTAAATGACAAATGTTGATCTTAATTATGAATTGTGAGAAATTATGCCCTTAAGGTGTTTGTGAAAATGCCTAAGAGATGATTAAAAAAAACTGGAAATTTAGCTAAAACTCCTGTTTGTATAGTTATGGAAAATTATGCGTTACATGTAAACAAAAGAGTTCTAAATAGGTTGCGAATTGAACTCTTTAGTCAAGGAATCCGGATCGTCTAGCGGATAAGCCAGATGGGATACGCGTTTGAAGGGTGCGCTTTAAAGTTATGTGGCTAACGCTTCATTACTATTGTAAATTAGTTTGTCATTAATATTTGTTGGTAATTTAAAATGTGAGGATTTAAGTGGTTTGGTTTGCTTGAAAGATGGGCTTCATAATGGCAAATCAAACGGGTCATTAAGGGTAGGTACAAACCGGGTAACGGGAGTACCTTATCCGTAATCTATAAACCCGGGTGACGGGTAGTAACGTATTAAACACGCAAACCGGTAATGGGAGCGTGAGTGTTGAACATAAAGAACCCAAAGATGGGTCACTTAGTTACGAAGTAATATCCCGTATTGTGTTTTGATGATTTAAAAGTGCGAAACTGGAACAAACGGGTCAAAACAGCAAAACATGAAGATTATGCAGCAGCTACCGTAAGTTACGGTAGCTACCGTAACTTACGGTAGCAAATAAAATGTTACGGTAGTTTTCAACTGCCTTACGGTAGCCTAATATCACCCAGTGGCTACCGTAAGTTACGGTAGAGCCCAGGCACTTTTGTTGAATTTTGTATATTGTAGTTAATCGAATCCGTTTTTGAGCATAGTTTCGATTATACTAACTTCTAAGGATCTTAATATACTTATGTTTGTTAATATTTCCAGCTCTTAGGTAATACGAGTACGTGGATGAAGGTCAAGTCAATGCTTCCGAACTGAACACATTCAAGATCACTTTCCGCAACTTTTGTCTTATTTAGTTATTAGTAAAACTTATGTAATAGAAGGAATACTTATGTATCCTGATGTTGTTTTAAATGTTGGTTAAACTCATAAGTACTAAGCTAAAGGTAATGTAAATGTTTTGGCTTAACGTTTATCAAGCTTGGTTCTATTTGTTTGGTAAAAGTTTATATTATAATAATGAGTGTTACAAGTTGGTAATCAGAGCTAAGGTTAAAGACAAATGTGTTCGGTTCAAGGCTTGATCAACATCCGGTAAGAATTTATTTGAAGTAAATTCTAAATTAGAAGATTATAAAAAAGGGAATAGTTACTTAATGTGTACGGGAGGAGTATAATAATATATTCGAACCCGGGAAGTACACTTAGCATAAACGGTTAAGGCAAGTTGTATACTTGGCCAAATAGCGAGTATGAATTCTCATGAAAAGATATGAGAATGATTGAACAAATTATTTATCGAATTATTTTAACATTTCAGTAAGAAGATGTCGGGAGATACTAGTGACAATGTCCTATCCCTCACTACCGACGAGTTGAAGGAAAAGATTTCCGAGGAAGTCGGAAGGGCAATTGAAGCAAGCCTACCAAGATTCATGGAAAGACTACAAAATACATTACTTTAGACTATGGAGGAAAAGATGGGCGAATTAAGAGAAGACCTTACCAATGATAGAGGTAAGGCCAAAGAAACGAAAGGCTGTTCTTATAACAAATTTATGGCGTGTAAACCCCCGATCTTCAACGGAGAGGTGGATCCAATTGCTTGTCAAAGGTGGATAAGCAATATCGAGGGTGTTTTCGAACGAACGCATTGTGATGAAAGTGATTTCGTGGCTTATGGAACTGGTCAACTTAGAGGCCAAGCCAAGGATTGGTCGGACAACCTCAGAAATGAAAGGGGTGTGGAAGCAACGAGGGCGATGACTTGGGATGATTTCAAAACACCATTTCTCAAACATCATAGCCCCAAGGTGGTAATTAATAAGATAAAAGAAGAATTCATGCAAATGAGGCAAAAGGGTGAAACCGTTGATAAAATTACGGGGACGTTTATGGATAAACTCAAGTTTTGTGATGAGTTGGTCAAGTCCGAAGAACAGAAAATTTACTACTATCACAATATGCTTAGAGCCGTATATAGGGAGTTTATGACTCCCCCACATTACGAAAGCCTCACCGACATAATCAATGCGGCACGTGAGCGCGAGATTGAATTGAAAAGGCAAGTTGAAAGAGGCGAGAGAAGAACCTTGGATGAAAACCCAAGTCCCACAAAGAAGTTGAAGGTGGATGAATCTTCAAAGAAGGGAAATGCGAAAGGAGGTTCCCCGAGTTGTAAGATATGTTGATGCGCTCATAAAGGCGAATGTTATTTTAAGAACAAACCTTGTGTTGCATGTGGAAAAACAGGGCATGGGGTTTCAAACTGCCCAGAAAAAGTGACGGTGTGCTATAAGTTTTATCAGTCGGGTCATAAAAAGTCAGAATGTCCGGAACTAACTTGAAAGAAAGTGAGTGCTGACTCCAAGGATGAAACCCCAAAGTCTAAAGCAAGATCGTTCCAAATCACTGCTGCTGAAGCAAAGATTGAACCTGATGTGGTTACAGGTATATTTACTGTAAATTATGTCCTTGCACGTGTTTTATTTGATACGGGTGCAAATAAGTCTTTTGTTTCACATAGATTTGTTCAAAACCCTTTGTTTACGTTAACAAAATTACCTATGCCAATGGAAGTAGAAGTAGGTAATAACAAAAGCTTTATTGTTTGTGATGTATGTCGGGAATGAAAATTGAATATCGATGGCAAGGAGTACTCCATTGATTTAATACCATGTCCATGGGTGAATTTCAAGTGGTAGTGGGAATGGATTGGTTGTCTCGCTACCACGCTAAGGTGATATGCTTACGTAAAGAGATACACTTAATGTCTCCAAGCGGAAAGCGTGTCATCATCTATGGAGAAAAGACTTGTAATCCCATGGTGTGCTCAATGATAGAAGCCCACAAATTTATATTACACGGATGTAAGGCATATTTAACTTACGTGCGTGATGTGGAGAAAGAAATGTCAAGGATTGAAGACGTACCAGTGGTGCGTGAATTTGAAGATGTTTTTCCCGAGGATCTACCGGGAATGCCGCCAAAGCGTGAAATAGAGTTCGGGATTGAATTGATTTCGGGTGCTAAACCAGTTGCTAAAGCACCATATAGACTGGCACCGTCGGAATTGCAAGAATTAATGTCCTAATTACAAGATTTACTCGATAAGGGATTCATCCGGCCTAGTGTATCTCCTTGGGGAGCGCCGGTGCTATTTATAAAGAAGAAGGACGGGAGCATGCGGATGTGTATTGATTACCATGAGTTAAATAAACTCACGGTAAAGAATCGATACCCGCTCCAGAGGATCGATGACATGTTCGATCAATTACAAGGCGCTAGCTGGTTCTCAAAAATCGATTTGAGATCGGGTTACCATCAGTTGAGAGTAAAGGAGGAGGATGTACCAAAGATGACATTCCGTACGTGATATGGACATTATGAATTCCTCGTGATGTCCTTCGGATTAACAAATGCACCCACGACTTTCATGGATCTCATGAACCGGGTTTGCAAGCCGATGCTTGATAGGTCGGTGATTGTTTTTATCTACGACATCCTTATTTATTCAAGAAACAAGGCGGATCATGCTAACCATTTACGGGAAGTGTTAAAGATACTATGGCGGGAAAAATTATATGCTAAATTCTCGAAATGCGCCTTCTGGTTACAAGAAGTGCAATTCCAAGGGCACGTCATAAGCGTCGAAGGAATATTGGTGGATCCATCGAAGGTGGAAGCAGTATCAAAATGGAATCCTCCGAGGAATCCATCCGAAATTAGGAGTTTCTTGGGGTTCGCAGGTTATTATCGGAGATTCATTCAGGATTTCTCCAAGATTGCATCGCCTTTGACCAAGTTAACCCGCAAGAACGAGAAGTTCGTCTGGGAAGATGATCAAGAGAAGGCATTTCAGACTTTAAAGGAAAAGTTAACCTGTGCACCGGTGTTGACTTTACCTGAAGGTACGGATAATATGGTAGTATATTCAGATGCATCACAATTAGGCCTTGGGTGCATGCTGATGCAAAGAGGAAGGGTAATTGCATACCCCTCAAGACAACTTAAGCCGCACGAAACTAAATACCCGACTCATGATCTTGAGCTGGCAGCCGTAGTCTTCGCCTTAAAGATCTGGAGACATTACTTGTATGGTGTGAAATGTACTATTTTCACTGACCATAAAAGTTTAAAGTACTTCTTCGATCAGAAGGAGTTAAATATGAGGCAGAGGTGTTGGTTAGAAGTAGTGAAGGACTATGACTGCGAAATCCATTATCACCCCGGAAAGGCTAATGTGGTGGCGGATGCCCTTAGCCGAAAAGACGAATGCGCTCCAATTCGAGTGCGGTCTATGCAGTTGATAGTAACTTTAGGCTTGCTTGAACGAATTCAAGAAGCCCAGATCGAAGCAGTAAGGGAAGAGAATTGGAAGAAAGAGCTTATAAAGGGGTTGATAAAAGATCTTGTGGAAGGAAGTAATGGGATGAAATACCAGAATGATAGGATTTAGGTCCCAAACACATGTGTATCAAGGATCTTCTACTTGACGAGGCTCACAAGTCTCGCTATTCTATCCATCCTGGAGCAACCAAGATGTACAAGGATTTGAAGCAAAACTATTGGTGGCCAGGAATGAAAAGAGATGTGGTTAAATATGTAGAGAAGTACTTGACATGTTTACAGGTAAAAGCGGAGCACCAGAAACCATACGGTAAACTTCAACCATTGGTGATTCCGGTTTAGAAATGGGAGCATATCACAATGGACCTATTGACCAAATTACCAAACATGAACCGCGGATTTGATACTATATGGGTGGTTGTAGATAGACTGATGAAGAGTGCTCACTTTATACCGATACGTGAGACTTATACGTCAGAAAATATGTCAGAGGTGTAGACTAATGAGATAGTAGCACGCCACGGAGTGCCGGTATCCATCGTGTCCGATAGGGATACCCGGTTCACTTCAAGCTTCTGGCGCGATTTCCAAGAGCAAATGGGAACTAAGTTGTTCATTAGCACCGCGTACCATCCTCAAACGGATGGACAAAGTGAAAGAACAATACAAACATTGGAAGATATGTTGCGGGCATGCATTATCGACTTCGGGGGTAGTTGGGATATTTACCTACCGTTGGTTGAATTTTCATATAATAACAGTTACCACGCAAGCATCGCTATGGCTCCGTATGAGAGGCTTTACGGTAGAAAATGCCGAACTCCGGTGTGTTGGGGTGAGGTCTGTCTGCGTGAACTCGCACATAAGGATGTAGTCAGAATCACGAATGAGAAAATTGACCTGGTCCGAGCTCACTTGAAAGCGGCTCAAGATCGACAAAAGTCGTATGCAGACAAATGAAGAAGACCAATTGAGTTTCAAGTTGGTGATAAGGTGATGCTGAAGGTATCACCGTGGAAGGGAATAATCCAGTTTAGAAAAAGGGGAAAATTAAGCCCTAGGTTTATTGGGCCATTTAGAATCATTGAACGAGTTGGTAAGATCGCATACCGTCTCGAATTACCCGAGAAAATGAGTGGAATACATAACACGTTCCACGTATCACACCTCCGGAAATGTCTAGCTGACGAAACCGCTTATATATACTACGACGACATCGAGGTGGATAATAGTCTCAACTACGTTGTGAAACCGATTGAAATTATAGATCGCAATGTGAAGAGTTTGAGAAATAAGGAAATCGACCAAGTAAAGGTCAAATGGGAGCATAAGAAAGGTGTGAATACCACATGGGAGTCCGAAGAAGAAATGAGACGTCTCTACCCTACATTATTTGGTATGTATTCCGGTTTCGAGGACGAAACCCTCCTTAAGGGGGGTGGACTTGTAACACCCTGAAAATATAGATGTCATGCTTTAAACAAAATTTCAATAATAAGTCAAGATAAAATAACTAGGAAAGAATAACCTAGTTAGTTAGCATCTTGACATAATAGAATAAATATGATTAAAATGCCCTTTTAATAACTTATGTATAATAGAGGGACCAAACTTGTCAAACTTGAAACTTGAAGTATTATTATCAAAACAACACACCGTGTGTCTGGTCGAACAGAGCACAGGGCGACCAAGAGGTTTCTCCATCAAACCCTAACATATACAAAATTCACAAATTGAAGGTTCAAATCAAATCCAAATCAAAATCCGAATATAGATTAGTGATCACCTCGGCTAAGGAATCGTAAGGTATGCGAAATTTCATGATTCGGTTCTATCTTAAATTTTAGATGAATTCATGAGATTCGAATCCGAGCATGCATGATAGTTGTTTAGAATGAAATAGTGTTTAGGGATGAACCCTAGTCAATTACTTGTTGAAATTTGGTCTATTTTCTTGTAAAGTTCATAATCACCATTGGAGGTGATAAGAGAGTTTTGTAGAAAAGTATGGAACATTAGGATTATGATGTTATCTTAGTGTAAATCAAATTCTATGAAATAAGTTCAGATTTGATTAATGTGAAAATTGATGTGAATTTGCCTAAATTGATATTTATCATGGCTAAATGACAAATGTTGAACTTAATTATGAATTGTGAGAAATTATGCCCTTAAGGTGTTTGTGAAAATGCCTAAGAGATCATTAAAAAAACTGGAAATTTAGCTAAAACGCGTGTTTGTATAGTTATGGAAAATTATGCGTTACATGTAAATAAAAGAGTTCTAAATAGGTTGCGAATTGAACTCTTTAGGCAAGGAATCCGGATCGTCTAGCGGACAAGCCGGAGGGGATAATCGTTTGAAGGGTGCGCTTTAAAGGTATGTGGCTAACGCTTCATTACTATTTTAAATTAGTTTGTCATTAATATTTGTTGGTAATATAAAATGTGAGGATTTAAGTGGTTTGGTTTGCTTGAATGATGGGCTTCATAATAGCAAATCAAACGGGTTATTAAGGGTAGGTACAAACCGGGTAACGGGAGTACCTTATCCGTAATCTATAAACCCGGGTGACGGGTAGTAGCTTATTAAACACGCAAACCGGTAATGGGAGCGTGAGTGTTGAACATAAAGAACCCAAAGATGGGTCACTTAGTTACGAAGTAATATCCCGTATTGTGTTTTGATGATCTAAAAGTGCGAAACTAGAACAAACGGGTCAAAACAACAAAACATGAAGATTATGCTGCAGCTACCGTAAGTTACGGTAGCTACCGTAACTTACGGTAGCAAATAAAATTTTACGGTAGTTTTCAACTGCCTTACGGTAGCCTAATATCGCCCAGTGGCTACCGTAGCTTACGGTGGCTACCGTAAGTTACGGTAGAGCCCAGGCACTTTTGTTGAATTTTGTATACTGTAGTTAATCGAATCCGTTTTTGAGCATAGTTTCGATTATACTAACGTCTAAGGATCTTAATATGTAGGATCATTTGCATGACCAAAATGAGTCGTTCAGAAGAGTTCTAATCAATACGAGAGGCGGAAACAAACGTATCGACTTTGAATCAGCTTGATATTCACTCTAAATGTCTTGTTTATTGATATAACAACTTTTTACAGCCTGGAGACACTTCGGCAGCACCTCGTTACTGGAATCAGATCATTACAAATGAAATGACCAGGCACACTATTTATAGGAGGACCATTTCGTGTGGAATGGGAATGCCCATTTCGTGCAAAATGGACAATGTCCATTTCGTGCGAAATGGCCACATCTCACATGATTCTCAATTTTCTTGTGTTTCGTGCCCCGATCTATCATTCTATTTACAAGACTCGATACAAGACGAAGTCGACAGACATATGCATCAACAGACTCCCCCTTGGATGTCGACGAGTCTACGATACAAATTTTTAGTATGACGAGTCTTCAATCTTGAACAGTCTTCGTGCTCTTCCAAAGTATCTGACAGTGTAAGCATCCTCAATCTCTTTCTCTTCTTTTATCAGCATCAGTAGATATTGTTAGTGCACTATGTCTATTGACTTCATCTTGTATCATGTAATAGGATAGGTTAGGATAACCAGTGCTCGAGGTGTGAAAAACTGAGTTTAGTGAGTTTATGAGTGAGTTCACTTGAAAGTGATAAGAGACAAGTTCAAGCGAAATCAGATCAGTTAAGTTCGCTTGAAGCTGTTATCGCTTGAAGTTGTCATCGCTTGAAGCTGACATGCCCATTTCAAGCGAAACCTATATATAGGTGCACTTGGTTATTTATTTGTAACTTTCGGATCTGAGTAGCGAAGCTCTGCCGAATCGTCTCCAGGTTGTAAATCAGTATCATATCAATATAAGAGACATTTAAATTGAATCGAGTGTCCATTTCATTGATTCTGCCTCTGATTTGGATAGAAAGCTCTTCTAAAAGACTCGTTCGGGTCAAACAACGATCCTACAAGTGGTATCAGAGCACAAGAGGAAGAGTTTAACTCGATTGCATCAGTTTTCTGTCTTCTACACATTCTTTTTCAAATTGGACAAGATTTTACGGACAAAATGGATTGAATTTTTCACAGAATGTGCGAAACAGTGTTTTAACAAAGCCTTGAGAGTTTCAGATCAAAATTTGAAGTAAAAGTGATAAAATTGGACCAAAAACTGTATTTCTCTTGAACGTACAGTGGTATTTCGCTTGAAAAGTTTACCTGGTTTCGCTTCAAGTCGCCATTTCGCTTGAAATTAGATTATGATTTCGATTGAAAGTCACATTTCGCTTGAAAATATTATCTCATTTCGCTTGAGTTGAGGTTTCGCTTGAAAAATCAAGTGAAACAAGTGAGTTCGCTTCAATTAACCTGTTTTCGCTTCAATCTGTGTTCGCTTGAGCTTGTATTACCTGAGTTCGCTTGAGCTTGTATTACCTGAGCTCGCTTGAAGGTGTTAATCAAGGGATTTCGCTTGAAGTTGTTAGTCTAGTGATTTCGCTTTAAAAAAAATAGTTCCGCTTCAACTTGGGATTTCGCTTGAGATTCATATTCCGCTTGAAAGTTGACTTTTTCGCCTCAAGATCATTTCACGACAACCAAGTGTCAGTTTATTTCAGATTATTTGATACTGTTTAAACTGATTGTGTTTGTTTGTTTTTCTCCAGGTGATTGAAGATGTCGAGCAGCGGTGAAGAATTTTACAACACATTCTACAATGCCTTTACCTCATAATCATCCGAAAGAAGATCTGAAACAAGAGAATATTCGAAAGAGATTTCAGAGAACTTGAAGTATGAGAATATGTATGGAAGTCAACAGAAACCACCAAAGCTAATGAAGATTATAACTGGTGGAAAAAACGATTTGAGGGTTGGGTAAAAGCTTTTGCTCCTGAAAGTTGGTTAAAACTAAAATACGAATATACAGAACCAGTAAAAGCATGAGGAGAGTTATTAGATGAAAAAGAGTTTACAGAAATAGATGTGAAAAATGTTGTAGCTGAATACAAAATGATTACATTGATAAAACACTCAGTGGGAGAAGATATCATTTCGCTACTTGAACAAGAGAAAACGTCGAAGAGTTTATGGGAAGCGTTAGAGAGAAAGTGTGTAGGAAGTAATGAGATTGTGAAAAACAAAAATAAACTGTTACGTAAAGAGTTTGATGTATTTGGCTGTATGAAAAATGAATCTGTTTGTAAAATGATTGAGAGATTTGGGCATCTGAAGTTGGAGCTGGCTAGACACAAAATCACATACACTCAAGAGGAGCTGATTGATAAATTGTTTGATTCATTGCCGAATGATCAAGATTGGCAATATTTCGCCTTAATGTTGAAAAACACAATTAAGTCTGAAGATTTAACAGTGGATTTGCTGATCGAAAGACTTGAAAGCCACGAGTTGGAGATAAAGATCTAAAGTCAACAATCCAGCTCATCAGCCGAATGTGGAGCTGTACTACAGAGGAAATGTACCACAGGCTGGGTCTCCAAGAACAACATTTTCTGCGGAAAGCTCAAATTATGTAAACAATGAAAGTCCTCACAGTGGTTTTCACAGTGGATCTTTTTCAACAACATCGAGCCAATCTGCATCAAAGAATGTATTCCAATGCAATATTGCAGTAGATTTGAAGAATACTTAAAATTTCAATGAGGAGTCTGCAAAGCAACAGATGGTCTTTTTAGCATTTGTGTTGGAGTCGTATGAGAGCCTTGTGGCAGGCAAGATAGGCAACACCAACCTGACGAAGGAAGATTACGATCAAATAGATCCTGAGGAGATGGAATTGATCGACATAAGGTGGTGTATGCCTAGTGCAGTGAGGAGGGCACAACGTTTTATGGAAATTACCGGAAGGCAGTCTATTGGTGGACCTTCTACCAAGTTAGGCTTTGACAAATCCAAAGTGACATGCTTTAAATGCAAACAAAAAGGTCATTTTAAACGTGAGTGCAGAAATGCTTATGCTGATGATACTGCTAATCCGTTCAAGGAAGATTACTATAAGAAAGCAATCTATCATCAGAACAAATCTGAACCTCCCAGATTGAAGCAGCCTGAAGAAAAATCAAGAGCTTTGGCAGTTATTCATGACGATGAAGGTTATGACTGGAGTCAAGTTCTCCCTGAAGAAGATGCAGTTGGATATGCATTTCTAGCTGAGGTTGATCCTGATAGATGGTGGAAAATAGATTATGCGAGATGGGAAATTGAAAAATTCAGAGAACCATTCAAAGAAGCCCAGAGAGCTAAAAGATGGAATGTCGAATTGGAATGTTTCATGGATCCACGGGGTAATCCAGTTGTTGACCCATCAAAGGTGGATTTTGAAGCCGTAACAAATTTGTTTCCAAGTCAGGCTACTTTCAACACAAGAAGGTTATCTGAAAAAGAATATTTTCCAGATTTGGTGAACAAAATCAAAGAAGTTTGTGAAGCAAGTCTACCAAAGGTGGTAGAAATAAAGAAGAGAAAAGAAGAAGAGTTGAAAAAGATGGTAGAGGAAGTGAAGATTACTGCAAAGCTTGCTGCTGAAGAGGAGCAGAAGATTGAAGAAGAACAGAAAGAAGAAGAAGAGAACAAAAAGGAAGATCAGACAGAAGAACCGGTGCTGAAAGAGACTAAGGTAAGTGAATCTTCTGATCTATCGAGTGTTGAAATTGTTGATAAAAATGAGAACAAATGCAGGAATTGCATAGAAATGTGCAAAGCCTGTATTGAAAAAGATGAAACAATCAAAACAAAAGATATTGAAACAAGCAAACTTGAAAATGTTTTCAAAATAAAATGTAAAGAAATGATTGAAAAAGAAGAAATTTTAAAACTAAAGGTTGAAAAGCTGACACAGGAGTGTCAAAATCTTGAAAAGGATAATGATGTGTATAGACAAATGTGTACAGCAAAATGTGTTGATTGTGTTGAAAAAGAAAATAAGTTTTGATCAAAGATTGTCTGAAACTTTAGTAACTAAAGAAATGTACGAGAGACAGTGTGACAACTCGAGTTTCCGACTTTCATTTTCGCATTTAGTGCACATTGACTTTGATTGTGTAGTTGTTTAACTTGTTCAACTTGTAATTGTACACGTTATTTTTTTATATATTTTATGAACGCATTGTGGTTGCATGATTTTGTGTTTGGCTGTATAACATGAAACCTGTTGAAAACTTAAAACTGTTAGCACAGACAGGACTCGACGAAACAGACAGGACTCGACGAAACAGACAGGACCCGACGAAACAGACTGTTTCGTCATAAGCATCCCGACGAAACAGAAGTCTGTTTCGCCAAGCCCAGTTTCGCCAAGCCCATTAAGGGCCCAGAACGGTAATTCGTTCATATTAACGTGAACCGACTCCCTGTTTCACACTTTTAACAAAAATAGAAACCCTAGAACTCTCCACTCTGTGAAGGCGATAACCATCCTCAACCATCATCTTTCTCTCTCGAATCCTCCTGTGTTCATCCCGGATATCTCGGTTAGTGCGTGCTCGTCTAATCGGTTTCTTTGTTCTTTGTTTTCTTTATACATGTTGTGTATATGCTTGATTTCTGGATTATAGGAGTATACGTGTATGATGAATACTTAGGGTTTCATGAACCTCTCAATGATTGTGCATGATAGCGGGTATGCATAGAGTATGGATTTTATGAGTGTTGTTTTGTGATGATTACATGATTTTATTGATGATGATGATGATATGATCCCTGTTTCATTGATGCTTCGGTTGAGATGCATAGATTAATGGTTAGTAACATAAGACTCATTATATTGAGCGAGGATTGAACGTTTTCTGTAAAACTGTTGTATCGGCGATTAGGGTTTCTGTGTTATCCGTATCTGCTGTTACTGATGTCTGCGAAATTGACATCCGACGAAACAGAACCCTCGGCGAAACAGAAAGTGTTTCGCCAAGAGTAATCGACGAAATTGAATTCTGTTTCGTCAAATGAGACCCCGACGAAACAGAACGTGTTTCGTCGAATGTGTGTTTCGCCAATATCTGTGTTTCGCCAATATGTGTATTTCGCCGAACAGTTAATCTGCGCACTAACTTGAGTTAATTCTGTTAAGTGTTAACTGGGTTAGTTAACTGCTGTTATGTATAAAGTATTACTTGTATGATTGCAAATACGTGTATTGTGATTGATGCGATGTTCATGATGATTATGTTTACGCACAAACAACTTTAATACAAACTGATTATGTATACGTGCATACCTTAGGACGTGATTGATTAACCGTGAGCACATACTTAGCATACCGAGCGAAACAAGGTGAGTTCACACTCTTTCTAAGGCATGGGATTCCCGGTGGTTTGGGAATGGGTTAAGAAATTAAAAATGGAACCTACATATCCTCCTTGGGTAGGATATGTACCGCCATCCTCCATGGGTAGGATGCCAATATTAATCCTGCGTATTCTCCTTGGGTAGAATACATACGTTCGTCCTCCTTGGGTAGGACAACAAACCTTAACGCATGCTCGTCCTCCTTGGGTAGGACAATCACACTCGCTACGGTCCTTGGATCAAGAAGGGCACGTACAAATACGACTAGTCAACACTATTCATCGCACGCATGCCTGGACTGGCAGCAAGGACTAACGCGATACAATTTCTAATCTTCGCAAACATGCCTGGAATGGCCGCGAACTATACTTTAATCTTCGCAAACATGCCTAGAGGGCCGCGATGCTATTACATACGATTTACGAAACGAACATTATAACTAAATAACCAACTGTGAACTCGCTCAACTAGTTGTTGACTCTCTGTTACATGCCTTGCAGGACCATAGGTACTTTTGGAGCTTGCACGGGAGGCACAGTCGTTGTGGATATGGATCGTGAATGTGTTGTTAAACATTATGCCTTTTTGTACTTAAACTGATGTTGGGTTTTTACATTAATGCTTCCGCTACACACTTGTTTATATTTGGTTTTGTAAACACCTATCGTATTGATGAATGACTTTTACTTTATACTCATGTTCAATATGATTGGTGGCTTGATCCTGGTCATGTCACGCCTCCAAGCGGTAGTACTCCGCGAGTGGATTTTGGGGGTGTGACAGATTGGTATCAGAGCCATTGGTTATAGAGAACTCGGTTTTAATAAAGGAAAAAACGATTTTGTTAAAACCAGACTATAACCAGAACAGTGCTCTCAACGATCCACAACGACGCCTCGCTCCACGTGCAAGACTCGACATCCTAGGTAATATGGTACATGTTTTACTGCCTACTTGCTAGAATTGCATAGAACTTTGCTCTGGGTATGCTTAGGTTAACTTAACACTATTGCATGAGAACACTTGTGTGATTATTCCCTTTTGTTATCGCACTACTCTCGAACCTCTCTCACTTATGTCATATTTGCTATGAAGATCATGTCTGGACGTATTAACATGACGCAAGCCCAACTGACGGCTCTCATTAACGAGCAAATTGCTGCGGCACTTGCAGCCGCACAAGCAGGAGGTCAGCACGCTCAGCCACCTGTTTGCACCTTCAAAACGTTCATGGACTGTCGTCCTACTACTTTTAGTGGCACGGAAGGAGCGGTTGGACTTCTCCATTGGTTTGAAAAGCTCGAGTCAGTATTTGAAATGTGCGAATGCCCTGAGGCTCGCAGGGTGAAGTACGCCACTGGTACTTTAGAAGGCATTGCGCTGACTTGGTGGAATGCGCAAGTGCAGATGTTAGGGTTGGCTGTTGCTAACGCCACACCCTGGAATGATTTCAAGGATTTGATTAAAGAGGAATACTGTAGCCGTGATGATATTCATAAGCTGGAGGTAGAATTTTACCATTTGAAAATGACGGGGTCAGAAATTGAAGCGTACACCAGAAGATCGAATGAGTTGGCTATTCTGTGTCCTACTATGGTGGACCCTCCCATTAAGCGTATCGAACTGTATCTCAATGGTCTGGTGCCAGAGATTCAAAGCCACGTAACTTCAGCGAATCTGGGCACTATTCAACAGATCGTTAAGCTAGCTCATCGCCTCACTGATCAGGCGGTGGAACAGAACAGGCTGCCTAAACGTATCAGCGCTACTACCGCTACCACTCCAGCAACTCCTGCTACTCCCAGCGACAACAAGCGGAAATGGGAAGGGGATTCCAGCAGGGGTTCAGCTATTGTACAGTCTCAAGCACAACAGCAGCGCAAGACTAGTGATTACCAGAGCCAGAGTCAGCAATCGTCTGGTAGTCAGGGGCAGAGTGGATATCGGGGAATTCATCCACTGTGTAACAGGTGCAACAAACACCACAGTGGTCAGTGTCATAGAGGCCGCTTTCAGAGATGTCTAAGAGTAGGTCATGATGCTAAAGATTGCAGGAGCTTAAGGCCTGCGAGTCAGAACCAGCAACAACAGTCACCCGTTCCACGAAACCAGTCACAGCAACAACAGCAAGGAAATAAGACATGCTTTCAGTGTGGGGCTGAAGGTCATTTCAAGCGGAACTGTCCCCAATTGAACCAGAATCAAAGCAACAATAACAATAATCAGGGCAGTGGGAACAACAATGGGGGAAACAACAACAACAATGGTGCAAAAGGTCGTATGTTTGTGATTGGCCAGAGTGACGCAAGGAACGATCCTAATGTGGTTACGGGTAAGTTTCTTCTCGACGACTTTTATGTTACCGTATTATTTGATTCGGGTGCGGATACCAGTTA
This sequence comes from Helianthus tuberosus, assembly GCA_030545235.1. Taxonomy (NCBI): domain Eukaryota; kingdom Viridiplantae; phylum Streptophyta; class Magnoliopsida; order Asterales; family Asteraceae; genus Helianthus; species Helianthus tuberosus. Next base: position 45,098,457 of record CM060414.1, on the reverse strand, counting down.
TATGTCTCTGAAAGTTAGTCAAATGCTTAAACGTGCACCAACACTGTTGAACACCAAACATGTCGTAGAGTTAGCTAACGGTAAAAGTCTAGAGGCCACACACATAGTTCAGGGTTGTAATCTTATCCTCGCTGGTCAGACTTTCTCTATCGATCTCATTCCTATAACTCTGAGTAGTTTTGATGTCGTCATTGGTATGGATTGGTTATCCCAACAACAAGCAGAGATCCTATGCAAGGAGAAGATCGTTCGTATTCCTCGTTCTGGGAAAGAACCTCTCGAAGTTCAAGGTGACAAGAGTGGTGTCGTGAGTGGCATCATCTCTTTCTTGAAGGCTCAGAAGTGTCTGCGAAAAGGCTACGTAGCTATTTTAGCACTCGTTACTGATACATCGACGACAGAGAAAAAGATTTGGGATATTCCTGTAGTACGCGACTTTCCACAGGTGTTTCCTGAAGAGTTACCTGGGTTACCACCCCATCGCCAGGTCGAATTTCAGATCGAGCTAGCTCCAGGAGCAGCACCTATAGCTCGAGCACCTTATCGCTTAGCTCCAACTGAACTGGAAGAACTGTCTAAGCAATTGCAAGAACTTTTGGAAAAGGGTTTCATACGTCCTAGCTCTTCGCCATGGAGAGCTCCAGTATTATTTGTGAAGAAGAAAGACGGTACCTTTCGTATGTGCATAGATTAACGCGAACTAAACAAGGTGACCGTGAAGAATCGCTATCCACTCCCACGCATCGACGACTTATTCGACCAGTTACAAGGGTCGAGCTATTACTCAAAGATTGATCTAAGGTCAGGTTACCATCAACTGAGAGTCCGGGATGAGGACGTCTCTAAAACAGCATTCAGAACTCGCTACGGTCATTATGAGTTTTTGGTCATGCCATTCGGGCTAACGAACGCGCCTGCGGTTTTCATGGATCTTATGAACAGGGTGTGCAAACCTTATCTTGACAAGTTTGTTATTGTTTTTATTGATGACATCCTAATTTATTCGAAGAATCGGGAGGAACACGAACAGCATTTACGACTTATTTTGGAACTCCTTCGAACGGAACAACTGTACGCTAAGTTTTCAAAATGCGATTTCTGGCTTCGTGAAGTCCACTTTCTAGGTCACGTGGTAAACAAGGATGGGATACATGTTGATCCATCCAAGGTAGATTCGATCAAGAACTGGCCTGCACCTCGCACACCGACAGAAATACGCCAATTCTTGGGATTGGCGGGTTATTACAGACGGTTTATCAAAGACTTCTCAAAGATTGCACAGCCACTTACATTACTGACACAGAAAGGTGTTGCTTACCGTTTGAGTGATACACAGGATACAGCGTTTCAGCATTTAAAGGATAGACTTTGTAGTGCACCTATCCTCTCATTGCCTGAAGGCACGGACGATTTTGTAGTCTACTGTGATGCATCTATCCAAGGTCTTGGATGTGTGTTGATGCAGCGGGATAAAGTCATTGCTTATGCTTCGCGCCAACTTAAGATTCACGAACGGAATTACACTACGCACGACTTAGAACTTGGAGCTGTTGTTTTTGCGCTCAAGATATGGCGACATTACCTGTATGGCACCAAGTGCACCACCTACACCGATCACAGGAGCCTCGAATATATTTTCAAGCAGAAAGATTTGAACATGCGACAACGTCGATGCGTCGAGTTACTGAACGATTACGAATGTGCTATAAAGTACCATCCAGGCAAGGCCAATGTGGTGGCCGACGCCCTCAGTCGAAAGGATACTATACCTAGGCGTGTACGAGCGTTGCAACTCACTATTCAGTCTAGTCTTCCTTCACAGATACGAGATGCTCAGGTAGAAGCATTGAAACCAGAAAACGTCAGGGCTGAAGCTCTACGCGGTTCAAGGCAACGGTTAGAACCAAGGACAGACGGCGCCTACTATGTAACCGGACGCATCTGGGTCCCACTCTATGGTAGTTTACGCGAACTCGTAATGGATGAAGCTCATAAGTCTCGCTACTCAGTACATCCTGGTTCGGATAAAATGTACCACGACCTCAGAACTACATATTGGTGGCCTAGCATGAAGGCCCACATAGCAACTTACGTTAGCAAGTGTTTGACTTGTGCGAGAGTCAAAGCAGAATATCAGAAACCATCAGGCCCACTCCAACAACCTGAGATACCACAATGGAAATGGGAGCAAATTTCCATGGATTTTGTTACTGGCCTACCTAGGTCTCAACGTGGGAATGATACTATTTGGGTGATCGTGGATCGACTCACAAAGTCTGCTCACTTCTTGGCTATCAAGGAAACGGATAAGTTCTCCACTCTAGCAGACGTATACCTTAAGGAAGTTGTCTCGAGGCACGGGGTGCCCACATCTATTATCTCTGATCGTGATGCACGTTTTACTTCAGAACTGTGGCAAGCAATGCACAAATCTTTTGGCTCTCGATTAGACATGAGCACAGCTTATCATCCTCAGACAGATGGGCAGTCTGAGCGCACTATTCAAACTCTAGAAGACATGCTTCGGGCGTGCGTAATTGACTTTGGCAAAGGCTGGGAAAAACATCTGCCACTTGTGGAATTTTCGTACAACAACAGTTACCACACCAGCATTAAAGCTGCTCCATTTGAGGCATTGTACGGGCGTAAATGCCGATCACCTCTTTGTTGGGCAGAGGTGGGTGACAGTCAGATCACAGGTCCGAAAATGGTAGTTGATACTACTGAAAAGATTGCTCAAATACGACAACGCATGGCGGCAGCACGTGACCGTCAGAAAGTATACGCTGATAAAGACAGGAAAATACTCGAATTCCAAGTTGGGGATCGAGCACTACTCAAAGTTTCACCCTGGAAGGGTGTTGTTCGTTTTGGCAAACGAGGCAAGCTCAATCCACGATACGTTGGACCATTTGAAGTCATAGAAAAGATAGGCAAAGTGGCCTACAGACTGAACTTACCAGCTGAACTTAGTGCAGTTCACAACGTCTTTCATGTGTCGAATCTGAAGAAGTGGCAGTCAGATGAGACCTTTATAGTTCCTTTGAAGGAGCTCACTATCGACGAACGGTTGCATTTCGTCGAAGAACCAGTTGAAATCACGGACCGGGATGTTAAGGTCCTCAAGAACACTAGAATACCTCTTGTACGAGTTCGTTGGAACTCCCGTCGCGGCCCAGAGTTCACCTGGGAGCGCGAAGATCAAATGGAACTCAAATATCCCCAGTTGTTCGAAAACAATGCAACTACTACTGAGGCTGAAGCTACTACGGAATTTCGGAATGAAATTCCAACTCAACGGGGGAATGATGTGACACCCCAGGAAAACCAGTAAACGATAACTTACCTAGCTTCCTCAGTAACCGCATGCTAAATTTCGGGACGAAATTTCTTTCAAGTTGGGGATAATGTGACAACTCGAGTTTCCGACTTTCATTTTCGCATTTAGTGCACATTGACTTTGATTGTGTAGTTGTTTAACTTGTTCAACTTGTAATTGTACACGTTATTTTTTTATATATTTTATGAACGCATTGTGGTTGCATGATTTTGTGTTTGGCTGTATAACATGAAACCTGTTGAAAACTTAAAACTGTTAGCACAGACAGGACTCGACGAAACAGACAGGACTCGACGAAACAGACAGGACCCGACGAAACAGAAGTCTGTTTCGCCAAGCCCAGTTTCGCCAAGCCCATTAAGGGCCCAGAACGGTAATTCGTTCATATTAACGTGAACCGACTCCCTGTTTCACACTTTTAACAAAAATAGAAACCCTAGAACTCTCCACTCTGTGAAGGCGATAACCATCCTCAACCATCATCTTTCTCTCTCGAATCCTCCTGTGTTCATCCCGGATATCTCGGTTAGTGCGTGCTCGTCTAATCGGTTTCTTTGTTCTTTGTTTTCTTTATACATGTTGTGTATATGCTTGATTTCTGGATTATAGGAGTATACGTGTATGATGAATACTTAGGGTTTCATGAACCTCTCAATGATTGTGCATGATAGCGGGTATGCATAGAGTATGGATTTTATGAGTGTTGTTTTGTGATGATTACATGATTTTATTGATGATGATGATGATATGATCCCTGTTTCATTGATGCTTCGGTTGAGATGCATAGATTAATGGTTAGTAACATAAGACTCATTATATTGAGCGAGGATTGAACGTTTTCTGTAAAACTGTTGTATCGGCGATTAGGGTTTCTGTGTTATCCGTATCTGCTGTTACTGATGTCTGCGAAATTGACATCCGACGAAACAGAACCCTCGGCGAAACAGAAAGTGTTTCGCCAAGAGTAATCGACGAAATTGAATTCTGTTTCGTCAAATGAGACCCCGACGAAACAGAACGTGTTTCGTCGAATGTGTGTTTCGCCAATATCTGTGTTTCGCCAATATGTGTATTTCGCCGAACAGTTAATCTGCGCACTAACTTGAGTTAATTCTGTTAAGTGTTAACTGGGTTAGTTAACTGCTGTTATGTATAAAGTATTACTTGTATGATTGCAAATACGTGTATTGTGATTGATGCGATGTTCATGATGATTATGTTTACGCACAAACAACTTTAATACAAACTGATTATGTATACGTGCATACCTTAGGACGTGATTGATTAACCGTGAGCACATACTTAGCATACCGAGCGAAACAAGGTGAGTTCACACTCTTTCTAAGGCATGGGATTCCCGGTGGTTTGGGAATGGGTTAAGAAATTAAAAATGGAACCTACATATCCTCCTTGGGTAGGATATGTACCGCCATCCTCCATGGGTAGGATGCCAATATTAATCCTGCGTATTCTCCTTGGGTAGAATACATACGTTCGTCCTCCTTGGGTAGGACAACAAACCTTAACGCATGCTCGTCCTCCTTGGGTAGGACAATCACACTCGCTACGGTCCTTGGATCAAGAAGGGCACGTACAAATACGACTAGTCAACACTATTCATCGCACGCATGCCTGGACTGGCAGCAAGGACTAACGCGATACAATTTCTAATCTTCGCAAACATGCCTGGAATGGCCGCGAACTATACTTTAATCTTCGCAAACATGCCTAGAGGGCCGCGATGCTATTACATACGATTTACGAAACGAACATTATAACTAAATAACCAACTGTGAACTCGCTCAACTAGTTGTTGACTCTCTGTTACATGCCTTGCAGGACCATAGGTACTTTTGGAGCTTGCACGGGAGGCACAGTCGTTGTGGATATGGATCGTGAATGTGTTGTTAAACATTATGCCTTTTTGTACTTAAACTGATGTTGGGTTTTTACATTAATGCTTCCGCTACACACTTGTTTATATTTGGTTTTGTAAACACCTATCGTATTGATGAATGACTTTTACTTTATACTCATGTTCAATATGATTGGTGGCTTGATCCTGGTCATGTCACGCCTCCAAGAGGTAGTACTCCGCGAGTGGATTTTGGGGGTGTGACAGACAGTTTAAAGAAAAGCAACTTGAATTAAACAAGTGTGTTGATGAAATTGCTAATCTCAAACAAGTTTTGGCTAAAAAAGAAAAGGTTGTTACCAAACTTCAAAGTTATCATAACTCTTCGTACATTCTCGAACGCATTTTCAACATCACACCGGATGACAAAGATACTGACAAGTGTAAAAAAGGTATTGGTTCAGAATTTCATCAGGTACCACCACTGTTGAGAAACGATTATACTTTTTATGATGAGGAAAAGGTGGCTAAAGGTCTGAACATAGTTGACCAATTACCTGAAAGTATCGATGTGACTTACACCAAATCTGATGAAGCTGATGATTCAGAGGTGGTAAGTAAGGTTGTTGATAGCGTTTTAAAAGATGAGTCTACAAAAGGTAAGTCTGAATCACAGGATGAAAATGAAGGTAATTTTCATGATGAGTATCTAAAAAACATAAAATCTGAGAAAGTTGTGAATGATGATTCAAAAGGATTGGTATATACCATGATTGGGTCAGACAAACTATTCTTAGATATTGTATTCCCGATTCAGAATGTGATTTCAGAAAAAATTGATAAAGTTTTTAAGATGGTTGAGATTGAAAAGTCAGAAATTTCAAACTTTGCTGGGAAAAACAAGAAAACTTTTTATAACAAACCAGGTTTCAAGAAGAAAAACATGAAGGCTGGGTTGGGTTATAAGAAGAAACAAAGTTGGAAAAGAAGTGAAGTGCCAAATTCTCAGGCAAAAATGAGTTTTGTTCAAGGAAAAAGTTTTGAAGAAGAGGAAAAACTTAAATTTAGACAACAGTCTATTGAAGAGTTTTGTGCTCAAAAGCAAAAGCAACAACCACAGGTTAAAGATGTTTCAAAAAGAACATGTTATAAATGTGATCAATTAGGACATCTTGCACGAAAGTGTCCGAATCTGGAACCTGTGGATGTTGACAAAAAGAAGCTTGAAAATGTTGAGAAACAAAAATCTGAGGGTGTGAAAAAAAGGTCAGCTAAATTTGATTCAAAACAAACTTGGAGGTACAACACAAACAAGTTTGCTTCAAATCAAATTTGGAAACCAAAATAGACTAGGTCTGATTCAAGACAGACACAAATTTTTCACACATCCAGATTCAGAACAACACAAAGTTGGCAAAAATCTGTTGATATGACAAAACCCCATAAGTTTTGGAAACCAAAAGTTGTTGTTCAAAAACAAAATGTTCAAAAAGATTCACATTTTTACAAAAGAGGTACTCCAAAAGGTAAAACATGGAGTGTTAAGAAACAAGTGATTTTGTTAAAAGATGAGAAATTTGAAGTTAAAGTTGAAAAAATCTTTAATGACAAAGATTTTCCGAAGCTAAATGATGAATATTGTGTTGAAATGCCTAAGGTCCAACAGACATGGGCTAAATTGTTCAAGTAATTGAATACTTTGAATGTGCAGGTGCTCAACAAAATCAAAGATTGTGAGAATGATACCTGGAGCAGCCTGGCACATGGAGAGGAGGAAGAGGTTGCTGGACCCTGGTTTGGTTGAACAGGGAGCTTATCATTTTTTTGGTATAAAAAAAATTGTTGATTGAATATGCCGAAACCCTCACGGCGGAACAAACATGATTACTTTCACAAGATTGAAAAACGGTTTTCAAACTGTCGAAAAGCAATGGGTTGTAAATCATGGGGGTACTTTATATTAGTTTTTCTACAAAACAGAGGACAGTTAGCAGAAAATGGATGGCGAGACAAAGCTATCAGCATCGTGTTGTCAAATTTTCTTTTAATGATTTTGCATTTTAGGGGGAGATATTTGTTGTCGGAAAATACAAAAACATTTGAAAATTTGAAAAAGCCAAAAACATGAAAAAAATTCAAAATTGAGTTTTTGTGTAAAAAGAGGAAATGATAGTACATCAGTAGACAGTTACAGTACGCTAAAGAATTGGAAAGTCAAAATGTGTTAAACGATCTCACCGTGGATGAGTAGGTAGATTTTTATACATTTAGTAAACTTTTTCGGGATATAAACCTAAATTCAAACTTGCTTATTTCGTGGGGAACACTACTTGGATATATAGGTAACCCCTGAAATTTCGTTTGAAAGGTCCCTCTTTCTGAGATACTAGGTCTTTATACTCAGTGATATCTGGGGTATTATTCTGGGACTTCTGATTTTGCGGAAACAATGGCCTAGTCCCCGCATAATACTTTCTGCTTGCTTGAAATATAGCATCGCCCTCAGGAAAAATGATGAAACAATAAAATTGATAATCATTGCTGTTGAAGAAAAGATCCTCTAAAGGGGACACACCTAAAGTCGAACCGTCATCTCTCTGCTAAACGGAAGTTCTGACCTGAGCTCTCACGGTTTCGCATTTAACCCCTTACAGATATCATCTAGGTATACTCATCTGTAAGACTGAATATTGGGATCTGGATACGGGAGTATATTCAAGAGGTGGGACACATGAATGAGTTTAAGTTCTTAAAATTGTCACACCCTCAAAATCCACACGCGGAGTATTACCGCGAGGCATGTGACGACCAGGATCTTAGCCACTAATTATTTTGAACCGTTTAGTTATTATTACAAATAATGGTGTAATTAGTGACCTAATTTAAAATTTCATAAAACATGGTTCTAGTTTGCAGCGGATAGGAAAGTAGAACATATCGTAATTTAAAACCACAAGCTTGTTATCATGAAACTTACAAACCACGCACTCCATCCGATTGCAACGTCTGTCCTAAACTGTATCGAGCAACCTGCAAAGCAAGCAGTAGAGTGTCAACATAACGTTGGCGAGTTCACGTGTTTGTAGTTTTTCAGTTTTACTTCCAAAAACTTGTTTTAACCAGTTAATTTATCCGTTTATACATGCTATGGGGAGCTACCCCATAAGTGAGCGACTAAACTGTTTTTCCAATACCGAATACTTACTTAACCGTACGTTTCCGCAGTGCCCCGTTTGTCAATGTTCTATCATCATTGACGGTTTGCCTGAGTCTATTAGTTCACGCCCGTTCCCAGTAACAAGGGTCGGTGTGAGGCTGGTCGAACCTAAATAGCGCTATCAACTAATAACCCGTTCGCCTGGCCCCGGCGATTAATCGGTATTAAGTAGTAGGGACTTGAGTGATAGAGTTTCGTTTAGTGTTGCTCGTTGCATTTCCGTACAAACAGTAATTAACTAAGAGTCCCGCATAAGGGGAGAAAAGTAGTTTGTATCCCTCACAAGGGGATAGCGTTGTTACCCGTATCCCACACAAGAAGATAGAAATACCGTATCCCTCACAAGGAGATAGTAAGCAATCCCAAACCAGGAAAAGTGTTTCATTCTGTTTCCCAACCACCGGGAACGCATGCTTTAAGTAAAAAGCAGTGAACTCACATTTGCTTTGCTCGGTAGTTAATTTACTTGTGTTACGTTGGTCAACCATACCCTATTATGGTTTATAAATATTTATTAGGTTCGTGTGCAAATAATGGCATGTAAAACTACACGTATTTAACACATAGCACGTAAGTCATACTAGCATAGCAGCATATACGTTATTGGGCCTATCCAATCATAAAAACAGTTCAACAGTAACAGTTAAACATTAACAGTAGCACATAGTCCAAAACATCAGTTTGTGCGGCCCAATAACTAAGCAGAGTAGTCCAGTCGAAACCGGGTGGTCTCGAGTCGCAACCATGAAGTTCCGAGTCGCAACCAGATGGTCTCGAGTTGTGCCTAACTGAGTCGCAACCGTAGAGGTCTCGAGTCAGGCCTCGAGTCGAGATCAGGGGATCTTGAGTCGTAACCAAGCTGGTCTCGACTCCTGGAGCGTGTTGTCTGGTTTCGAGTTGTCAATCAATGGTCTCGAGTCGCAACCATAAGGTCTTGACTCGCAGTTATGCAGATGCTTCTAGAATTCTCCGAATGGTACTATCCAATCAGGTTTCATAAGCACGTACTATTCAATCAAATTTCATAAACATGTTTTATTCTACCGTACACTACCAAATTGGATCAAAACTACATTATTCAAATATTCATGGCACCTTCAAGTAGTTCATCATTCAGGGTTTTCAACACTTCATAACAGACTCATCCTAAAAACCATAATATTACTACTAATTATCAAAACAACATTATTCGGCTCATGATAACATACACACAGTCATCTCATAGCATCATCCATATTACTTGGTTATCATCAAAGATTACTATTCATTGGACATTCACCAGTTTTAAATCAATTATTCCCAATAACATTTCTCATTAATAACAAACATATAGTTATCACATCTGTTTCAGCCATAATATCATCAGTATCAACACAATTAATAGATCTCTGCATTTAACATAGCCTTGACTTATATATTTATAAAACCCCAAATCAAAATAAGTCAATAAACAAACATGTGTGCAGATCCGTTTCAGCCATAATATCACCAAACATCTTATCATCATTCCTAAGAACATGTATAAGTGTACTGTTTCACTACACCAATCAAAGGAAATCACAAAGGATTCAAACTGTCATACTATTAATTCAGCATTTTTCATATTACAACCACGAATTCTTTAAAACCCAAATCTGATCCATTTACCACAAATTTTAAGCATTTTATCTCAGAACTTTTACCAAAACAGAACCCTAACATCCATTAAAACTATGTATAGGAGAACACATTCATTACAACAACATTATACCCCTTTTCAATCCATATTCAAAGCAACTCATGTTCAACCTTCTAACACATGCTTCTTCTAAATGTAGGCACCAAATCAAGAATCACAGAGGTAATAATAGTGTACTGACCAAGAGTCACGAAACGCAATTTAACACGGTTAACATATACTGACCGGTCGATTTACAGGTTGGCGGACCATCTGCCATCGCCTGCGTCGCTAGCCGGAACCGCCAACATCTTCATCGGTCACCACCACAGTCAGCCAATATCATCAGCTTCTCAGCAGCCGGCAACCTCATTTGTCGCCGGAACTCCGTAGGTCGCCAGAAAATCTTCGCCAGCTCATCGACGGTTTCTCTCTCTCTCTCTTGCTGGATGTATGTATGTAACGAATAATATGAGGAAGAAGGATAGAGGGGGTTTGTGTGGCATGTTCAAGGAGAAATAGGGTTGGGGGTGTTTGCTGGTGTCTCGTCGGATGAGAGGCGCCGGCAACCGGTCAGCTTTTTACTCCGACGACCGGAGTTGAGAGAGAGTTAGGAAGAAGGTGTCGGCTGTGTGTAGAGGTGTTTAGGGTTTTTAAAATGGAGTGGGGGTGAAGATGTTTAGTTTTATAGTTAGGGTTTCAAAATGGGCTTGGGCTTGGGACCGTTTGTAAGGATCCGCATAACCTAATGTGTCTAGCTAGGCCCCAATGCTCGGTTTAACTCACAAACAATTATTTTACATCTGATTCGGGTTATCTGGTAAACAACTCGTATTTATCGTTGTTGGTTATTAATAAGTATAATAATCATACTAATAATAATAATAGTAATAATAATAATAATAATAATAATAATAATAATAATCATAGGCTCGTCTCTTGACGATCAGGATCAAGGGTTCGAGTTGTCACATTCTCCCCATGTTACAGGAATTTCGTTCTCGAAATTTAAGCAAAAGTCATACGATACGCTCTATATGTATACAAAGGCTCCATTACCATACGTAGATACAAGCAGTTTCACGAAAGTCCACGCAACGAACATGTAAATCACATAGCACATAAGGTCACATAGCACGAAAAATCACGTAGCATTGGATTCACAAAGCTTGCACGTATCTCACATAGTATAGAATTTCACAAATTTAATTATAACATCCAAGAAACGTAAAGGAAAACCCGTAGTGTCACATTATCCCCAAGTTCAAGAAATTTCGTCTCGAAATTTAGCGCACAGCCACTGTCAAGCTAGTGTGATTAAACGTTTTCGTGGGGTGTCACATCATCCCCTGTTGGTTTGAAATTTCTTCCCGAAATTTAGCGGTAGCCTCAGTGCTGGAAGTAATGTTTGTAAACAACTGGGGATACATGCGCATCATATGGTTTTCCCGTTTCCAGGTAAGCTCTGGGCCACAGCGCGAGACCCAACGAACTCGATCTGTTGGCATATTATACCATGCTTGAGGGTTTTGATTTCTTGATCCTTAATCTCAACCGGTTTCTCAACGAAGCGTAGTTTGTTGCCGATCACGAGTTCCTAAAAAGGAACAACGAATGTTCCATCTGACAGATACTTCTTCAGATTTGGCACGTGAAAGACGTTGTGTACCGCACTCAGATCTTCAGGCAGGTTTAGTCTGCAAGGCTATCTTATCGATCCTTTCGGTAATTTCGAACTGTCCAGCATATCGCGGATTAAGTTCGTCCCGTTAGCCAAAACGCACCACACCCATCCAAGGTGAAACTTTATGTAGAACCCAGTCTCCGACTAGGAATTCTAGAGGTTTCCTATGCTTATCCACGTAATCTTTCTGAGGGTCTGGAGCTGCCGCCATGCGTTGTCTATTCTGGGCAATTCTACCCGTTGTGTCCAGTGTAAGTTCTGGGCCGGTAATTTGCCTTCCGCCCAACATAGAGGTGACTGGAATTTGCGTTCGTGCAATGCCTCAAATGGTGCTGCCTAAATGCTAGTGTGGTAATTGTTGTTGGAAGAGATTTTACGAAAAGGAAGTGTCAGTTATTTTCCAACGTAGATAACACATGCTCTCAGCATGCCTTCTAGGGTTTCGGAGAGCGCGTTCGGTTGGCCACCCATCCGCGGGTAGTAAACAGAGCTCATGTCTAACAGTGAGCCAAAGGGTCTGGCCGCAACTTGCGACGAATCGGATGCAAAACGTGGATTACGATCATAGACAATAGGAGTTGACACTCCGCGCCTGACATCTACTTCTTTCAAGTAGATGGTTGCCAGTTCAAAAACTTGTTGGTTTCTTTGGTCGCGTGCCGTTACTAGCGGATATTTCCTCAATGCCTTAGATAGGATGGAATAAGATAGAAGCACCATGTATATCATCTTCCAATTGCTGGAGTTGCGGATATTTAAGCATCTCTCGAATGCTAGGTGACGCTCTTTCGAGTTTAAATCGTGAGGGGTTGCGTATGCGATCGAGAAGAGCGGGCTTCGCGATGTTAAAAGGTGCGCGTTGAAAACTTAACGCAGGCGGTTTGAGTCGTAGAAGTACCAGGGTAAAGCGGAGGAGTCGTTCGGACTACCTCCGGTTTTCGGAGTAGCTTCAGATGTCGTCTAAAGAAACGGACGTCGAATTTTGAACGGATGGAATAAATTAGAGTGCCGTAACTAGGTGTTAACCGTATCGAGTTCGAAGAACAGTGCTTGCGATACACGTTACCCTCGGGGTATCCTTGGCTCGTTGCTCCAATGAGTTATATTTGTAGGAAGTAGTTCGTCCAAACGGAGATTTGTGCAGAGTAGAGTAGAATAAAGATCATGGAATTCCGTGAAACATAACACGAGTAGCGAGATATTGCAAGAAGGATAGTCGCAATCGATGCGTTCAAACTTGAGGAAAAACATGAGGGCTTTGGGATCGGCAAATAATGATTCATCTGATGCCGACGAGGTAGCTGGTCGTACACACCTTGTATGCATTTGTAATTAAAGAACGTCGCTTGCTGTTAAGGGGTGTTGCGTCGATGTGGTTAGCGCAAAATGAAGTACCTAGAGGGGGATGGTCGTCGTGCGGGTCAGTAGGTTTCAGGATCTACTGAGACGTCTGGAAGGATGTGATTTCTCAGGTCGGTAGAAAATCAAGTTCGAGTGGGTTGTTCTAAGTCGTGCGAATGACTTTGAAGTAGCGCTTGCGTCGTCGGGGGGGGGGGGGGGGGTTGATGTGAAACTGCGGAACCGGGCTCTTGAAAAAGCCCGATTGAGGTAAATGTTGCCAATTTTCAGGGTTTATGAAGTTTGTCGACTAAAGGTCGATCTTGCCGAATTCATTAATCTGGAGAGAAATCTGGTCAAAGTTCCGGTATGAAGAAACCTGGATATTGTGATGAAGAAACGGTAGAAGCGGGGATACCATCTGGAGTAATGAACACAGATTCGTACAAAAGCTAGCGAAAGGATTCACGGAATCAGAAAAGTCGTCAAAGAATAACGGTACTAGAAAATGAAGGGTAAGGTAAGCATCTAGGTCACCGTACTCGTCGATGGGTTGTCTGGCTCATGTCTTCGTCTTGCCACGCTCACGCCGGTTTGTAAGGAAGATATCAATTTGCTGAGTTTTGGGGCGTGCTAAGGTATAAGGTTCAATTCGAATAAGGATTAACCATGTAACGAGGAATTAGGGAGAAATAACTCCGTGGTCGATGGAAAGGTGATACGATTGCTGGCACTTCAACGAGAAGCATACACCACGCATGCTTTTCGTGTTCGAGACGTGCAAACAGAAACCCGAAAGGTGTAGACTTACTAGAATGCTTCAAGAATCTAGGTGATCAGTCGTATGAGGGAACAAGTCTCACTACTTAAGTTGGGAAAAGAAATACGCAAGTAAAAAGGGATGCGAATGGCGTCGCCGTTCCTTCTAATGTCCCATGCTATAGGGGTGGCTTCCCTTCGTCGATTCGTTCTCGTATCTTCTCTATGTGCTTCGTAGTAGTCCTTTCCTGGGCAGGTCTATTGAGTGGACGTCCTTCGCGTCGATTCGCAGTCTAGGGATGATATCAGGAACTACGTGGACGAAGGCTTGGAATAACTGGTTCCTTGCCCTTAGTGTATCGTGGTTTAGGAGGACTCGTTCCTATTTACTACGTAACACGCTAGCCTAGCCTTCGTATGATCCACTGTGTTAAATACTAAATATACACATACGTACTAACACATATAAGCTAATCATACACATACACACATGCGTGTTCACACACATAAGTTATGCACAAGTAAATGCCGTTAACCTGCCATTACCAGGTGAGCATTTGAGATTGACGAACCTTGCAATCCGGAGTGTGGTGTCGTTGTGGTTTTCGTTAAAGAACGGTTATAGTCTGGTTTTCATATAAAAATATTTCATTTCCCAAACCAAAATATTTTATATTTAAAACCTAGTTCGCTATAACCAATGGCTCTGATACCAATCTGTCACACCCTCAAAATCCACACGCGGAGTATTACCGCGAGGCATGTGATGACCAGGATCTTAGCCACTAATTATTTTGAACCGTTTAGTTATTATTACAAATAATGGTGTAATTAGTGACCGAATTTAAAATTTCATAAAACATGGTTCTAGTTTGCAGCGGATAGGAAAGTAGAACATATCGTAATTTAAAACCACAAGCTTGTTATCATGAAACTTACAAACCACGCACTCCATCCGATTGCAACGCCCGTCCTAAACTGTATCGAGCAACCTGCAAAGCATGCAGTAGAGTGTCAACATAACGTTGGCGAGTTCACGTGTTTGTAGTTTTTCAGTTTTAATTCCAAAAACTTGTTTTAACCAGTTAATTTATCCGTTTATACATGCCATTGGGAGCTACCCCATAAGTGAGCGACTAAATTGTTTTTCCAATACCGAATATTTACTTAACCGTACGTTTCCGCAGTGCCCCGTTTGTCAATGTTCTATCATCATTGACGGTTTTCCTGAGTCTATTAGTTCACGCCCGTTCCCAGTAACAAGGGTCGGTGTGAGGCTGGTCAAACCTAAATAGCGCTATCAACTAATAACCCGTTTGCCTGGCCCCGGCGATTAATCGGTATTAAGTAGTAGGGACTTGAGTGATAGAGTTTCGTTTAATTTTGCTCGTTGCATTTCCGTACAAACAGTAATTAACTAAGAGTCCCGCATAAGGGGAGAAAAGTAGTTTGTATCCCTCACAAGGGGATTGCGTTGTTACCCGTATCCCACACAAGGAGATAGAAATACCGTATCCCTCACAAGGAGATAGTAAGCAATCCCAAACCAGGAAAAGTGTTTCGTTCCGTTTCCCAACCACCAGGAACGCATGCTTTAAGTAAAAAGTAGTGAACTCACCTTTGCTTTGCTCGGTAGTTAATTTACTTGTGTTACGTTGGTCAACCATACCCTATTATGGTTTATAAATATTTATTAGGTTCGTGTGCAAGTAATGGCACGTACAACTACACGTATTTAACACATAGCACGTAAGTTATACTAGCATAGCAGCATATACGTTATTGGGCCTATCCTATCATAAAAACAGTTCAACAGTAACAGTTAAACATTAACAGTAGCACATAGTCCAAAACATCAGTTTGTGCGGCCCAATAACTAAGCAGAGTAGTCCAGTCGAAACCGGGTGGTCTCGACTCGAGAACAAGAGGTCTCGAGTCGCAACCATGAAGTTCCGAGTCGCAACCAGACGGTCTCGAGTTGTGCCAAACTGAGTCGCAACCGTAGAGGTCTCGAGTCAGGCCTCGAGTCGAGATCAGGGGATCTCGAGTCGTAACCAAGCTGGTCTCGACTCCTGGAGCGTGTTGTCTAGTTTTGAGTTGTCAATCAATGGTCTCGAGTCGCAACCATAAGGTCTCGACTCGCAATTATGCAGATGCTTCTAGAATTCTCCGAATGGTACTATCCAATCAGGTTTCATAAGCACGTACTATTCAATCAAATTTCATAAACATGTTTTATTCTACCGTACACTACCAAATTGGATCAAAACTACATTATTCAAATATTCATGGCACCTTCAAGTAGTTCATCATTCAGGGTTTTCAACACTTCATAACAGACTCATCCTAAAAACCATTATATTACTACTAATTATCAAAACAACATTATTCGGCTCATGATAACATACACACAGTCATCTCATAGCATCATCCACATTACTTGGTTATCATCAAAGATTACTATTCATTGGACATTCAACAGTTTTAAATCAATTATTCCCAATAACAATTCTCATTAATAACAAACATATAGTTATCACATCTGTTTCAGCCATAATATCATCAGTATCAACACAATTAATAGATCTCCGCATTTAACAAAGCCTTGACTTATATATTTATAAAATCCCAAATCAAAATAAGTAAATAAACAAACATGTGCGCAGATCCGTTTCAGCCATAATATCACCAAACATCATATCATCATTCCTAAGAACATGTATAAGTGTACTGTTTCACTACACCAATCAAAGGAAATCACAAAGGATTCAAACTGTCATACTATTAATTCAACATTTTTCATATTACAACCATGAATTCTTTAAATCCCAAATCTGATCCATTTACCACAAATTTTAAGCATTTTATCTCAGAACTTTTACCAAAACAGAACCCTAACATCCATTAAAACTATGTACAGGAGAACACATTCATTACAGCAACATTATACCCCTTTTCAATCCATATTCAAAGCAACTCATGTTCAACCTTCTAACACATGCTTCTACTAAATGTAGGCACCAAATCAAGAATCACAGAGGTAATAATATTGTACTGACAAAGAGTCACGAAACGCAATTTAACACGGTTAACATATACTGACAGGTCGATTTACGGGTTGGTGGACCATCTACCGTCGCCTGTGTCGCTAGCCGGAACCGCCAACATCTTCATCGGTCACCACCACAGTCAGCCAATATCATCAGCTTCTCAGCAGCCGGCAACCCCGTTTGTCGCCGGAACTCCGTACGTCGCCAGAAACTCTTCGCCAGCTCATCGACGGTTTCTCTCTCTCTCTATCTCTCTCTTGCTGGATGTATGTATGTAACGGATAATATGAGGAAGAAGGATAAAGGGGGTTTGTGTGGCATGTTCAAGGAGAAACAGGGTTGGGGGTGTTTGCTGGTGTCTTGTCGGATGAGAGGCGCCGGTAGCTGGTAAGCTTTTTACTCCGACGACCGGAGTTGAGAGAGAGTGAGGAAGAAGGTGTCGGCTGTGTGTAGAGGTGTTTAGGGTTTTTGAAATGGAGTGGGGGTGAAGATGTTTAGTTTTATAGTTAGGTTTTCAAAATGGGCTTGGGCTTGGGACCCTTTGTAAGGATTCGCATAACCTAATGTGTCTAGCTAGGCCCCAATGCTCAGTTTAACTCACAAACAATTATTTTACATTTGATTCGGGTTATCTGGTAAACAAATCGTATTTATCGTTGCTGGTTATTAATAAGTATAATAATCATACTAATAATAATAATAGTAATAATAATAATAATAATAATAATAATAATAATAATAATAATAATAATAATCATAGGCTCGTCTCTCGACGATCAGGATCAAGGGTTCGAGTTGTCAGAAAAATACCTAATTCGTATCCTGAATCAGTTGAAATTTGTGTGAAAATTTAAGTGGATCAGTATATCGACAATCTAAGTGAATTGTTTAATTCTTAATGTGTAACTAAGCTCAACGGTACTTGTGATTTGTCAAAAACTGATATGATCCTCTGACGCATACTCAAACAAAAATATTGTATGTAAATATGTGTGTACATATTTCTTTATTTCTTTACATTTCAGAAAATCACAAAAAGATTTTTATTTCTGCTTTATTTTCGACAACTGATGTTTGAGTGCTGAGTTTCAAAATCTAAGAAAGCTGATTGTGTTTCTGAAAATAAAACAAGTTCATTAATTTGAAACTTGAAATTTTTTAAACAAAAATTCAAAAACAGTTTGTGATATCTCCAAGGTCATTAATTTGGACTTGGAAGATAAACTGTGAGGGATTTGGATGATTATATTGTTAAAAGAGCCAGTTTCCGATTCGTTTCGTTGAAACTGACAATTTCTAGAAGCTTGTTGATAGAGAGAGTGATTTAGAGAAGATTGAATTGCCAGGTTAGGATTCCTGGTAGTCTAAAATGTTGTTACTTATAAACGTATGAGTGTTACAGGTTATATACTAGACTACGATCCTGAAAGCATAGTCTAAGGGGGAGTCTGAAGACAAACTCAAAGCAAGAGGTAGTTTGTAACAGGAAAGCTAGGTGATGATCCCTAAAGCATGGAAGCTTGACGAAAGGGGGAGTCTGAAGTAAGAAAGAGCCAAAGTTAGATCCTGGTACAACATTTGTAGATAGAAGCTGATGGAAGAAGAGAAAGATTGATTGATGATTACAATGATAGACATTTTGGAAAGAGCTTGAAGAACTGATCAAGACTGAAGAGGTGTCATGATAGGGATTAGACACTGAAGACTTCGTCAATATCCAAGGGGGAGTCTGTTAGTGCACTATGTCTATTGACTTCGTCTTGTATCATGTAATAGGATAGGTTAGGATAACCAGTGCTCAAGGTGCGAAAAACTGAGTTTAGTGAGTTTATGAGTGAGTTCGCTTGAAAGTGACAAGAGACAAGTTCAAGCGAAATCAGATCAGTTAGGTTCGCTTGAAGCTGTTATCGCTTGAAGTTGTTATCGCTTGAAGCTGTCATCGCTTGAAGCTGACATGCCCATTTCAAGCGAAACCTCCCTTACTATATATAGGTGCACTTGGTTATTCATTTGTAACTTTCGGATCTGAGTAGCGAAGCTGTGCCGAATCGTCTCCAGGTTGTAAATCAGTATCATATCAATATAAGAGACATTTAAATTGAATCGAGTGTCCATTTTATTGATTCCGCCTCTGCTTTGGATAGAAAGCTCTTCTGAAAGACTCGTTCGGGTCAAACAACGATCCTACAGATATATTCCCCCTTTGATGTTGATTTCATAAATTCTTCAGAATCAACGGCTTCTATCTCGTGCTTTGTTCCAGAATCTGAATCTGGCTCTTACCCCCTTTGCTAGCAGACTCCCCTTAAATAGTTCCGGGATCGCAATCTGACCTAGCTCTCGTTTTAGAATCGAAACCTGGCTCACACTCTGCTCAGGCTTAGACACGGGGACCTGCACAACTCTACCTCAAACATAAATTTCACAAATTTAACAATTTGACAAAATTTAAATCAAATTCAAACTATCACTTGTAGATATTATCCAAAATAATTTAACATTTAAAATCTCAAATGACCACTGGTATATAAAACATTCAAATTTGAACCATTTAATCATTTCAAAAACATTTATCATTTCAGTCAAACTCTCCCAACCCTGTTGTTCATCATATTTAGCACTTGGAATTTTGAAAATCAGCTTTCCAACACCAGTTGTCGAAAATAAGATGAAATAAAATCTTTTTGAATTTTCAAAATTTTATGCTAAAACACACTGAAAATATTTTTGGATTTTTGTTTTTTATGAAAAGCCGTAAAGAAATATTTACAAACGATATTTTTGTGAGTTTGTGTAAGAGGATCATATCAGTTTTTCAATAAATCACTAGCACCGTTAAGCTTTAAACATATTAAGTTCTAAACGATTCACATAGATTGACGATATTGTTGTCCTCTTAAACTCAATATAAAAACTTTCGAAATGCTTACCGATACGTTAAGGTATATTAATTTTGCACTAAATTCTTATGGACCCCCACGATCTCAGCATATCCCCTCATCATGCAATACACTGACTCAAGTAATGCCTTTAAACTTTCATCAACTGTGATATGTGCAAAAACAACGCAGAATGTTTAAACATTAACAATCAGGTCGATCTTTCGATACGTAGAGAAAGTCCAATGTTGAAACAAAATAAGAAATAAAAACAAGTTGAATATCTTTAGATCTTAACCACCAGTTCGATATTCACATATACGCAGAGGTGATCCAAGATTTAAACGAAACACCAAGAAAAATAACACAGAATGTTCAGGCATTAACATCCAGTTCGATACTCACGTATACGCAGAGGATGTCCAATGCTTAAACAAAATAAAGAAATCAAAACAAGTTTAAATCTTTGCAAAATAAAATGCACAATCACAGTGACGTTTTCAGCAAGTTATGAAAGTTCACAAACTGACCGGTTTTTATGCTCTTTTAGCATTCAGCGATTACTGAGTAGGTACACAGTCACGAAGGATAAAACTAAATACTATGCTTTCAACCGTGTTTCCCACTAGAACTAGGCCTTTTTTCATTTAAGTTTGTATCGTTTTCGCAAATCTACTAGTCTAGCTGAGCCTATCGTCACATCTTTAGTGAGACCGTTTATCACATTTTAACTCTCCATTTCTTTAGCGTGCTGTGATAGTCCACTGATGTACTATCATTTCCTCTTTTTCACAACAAAACTCATTTTGGATTTTATCATGTTTTTGGCTTTTTCAAATTTTCTAATGTTTTTGGATTTTCTGAAAATTCTTACTCCCCTAAAATTCAAAACCATTTAAATAAAATTTGACAAACCGATGTGAATTGCTTCAATTCTCCATCCACTTGACGTAATCAATCAGAACTCCCCCTGTCAACAAACTATTTTCCCATTATGATTTCAAAACACTTAAGTTTGTTTTAATCAAAATGGTTTTTCCGGAAAATTAGTTTTGTTGAAACCACTTGTAAGATCGGGGATTCATTCATCACTTTGTTTCTTTTTCAACCATTTGAATGAAAGTTAACCCAAGTTCAACTTAATGACCTTGATTAACCACTTGTAGGTTCTCATCAACCAATACCACTTGTAAGTCAAAATATAACAATTTTGAATTTTTTAGAAAGATGCCGATTCCTGCTCCACGATTACCAACTTGGGAGCTCCGGCAAGTCAGGATTTTTACATATGGAATACTGACACCCAAGCCTGACCAGCTTTGGGTGTGACCTTCTCAACTTCACTCGGGGTTTGAACATTTCTTTTTGATTCATAATATTCTTTTACCCCTTTTTCCTTTCCATCAACCATCTTTCCAAAAATATGTTTAACTTTGTCATTGAAAGCCTTTTCGACATCAAATTCTTTCTTCTCCGAATAGAATTGATTCGAAATTTCCACTTTTCCAACTTTTGATTTTAAATTTTCAGCACGCGATGGTGGAAAGTTGACATCATCCATTGGCGGTACTGAATTTTCTCTTTTTGGTTCAACTTGTGGCTCTTCTGACTTTGACGAGTCAGATTCATCACCGGATTTCACATCAGATTTTTTAACAACCCACATTTGATTGTCAAGATTCACCCTTCTTTTGTAAAACCTTTTCGAACATTCACCAACTTCATATTTTGAATTTTTAAACACTTTAAATTTTTCAGTTGGTGGTTCAGTTTTATCAACAACTTTTTCTTTGAGTTTAGAAACAACTTCCTGTTTTGTGTTGGTTGCCTTTGGACAATTCCAGGCGATGTGACCAACTTCTTGACATCGGTAACAGGTTCTTGTCTCCTTTCTCTGATAAGGTCCATTCTTTTCAAACTTTTGTTTTTCTACAAAGAACTCTTTGTTAGATCGTTTCCAAAATGAGCTCTTTTCTTCTTTTTCTGAACTTGATCCTGAAACAAATATTGTTTTTGTTTTAGAAATTTTCTCATTTTTATGATTTTCGGGTGGAATAAAACCCAATCCCTTCTTTTTGAAATTACCATTATGGTTTTGTTTCTTTCGATAACCTGAACCAGAACTGTAACCCTTTTTCTTGTTTAACCTTTGTTGAACTCTTGAGGTGTAAGGTTTAGGTTTTTCAGCAAGATTTACACCTTTTATTTAAGAAATATTAATTTATGTTAGTTTGAAAACCTTGTTAATCATTTCAATTTTAACACCTCTTATTGGAAATTCCTCATCAGAATATAATTTGTCTGAATCATTCAAAGTATATGCCAATTTGATTGGTTTGTCATTCAAATTAGATTTTGATAACATAAATTCTTTATTATAAATCCTTTTGACCGATATTTTGAACTGTTGACTGATGTACTCGAAGTTTCTGACTCAGACTTTGACCCTGACTCCTCATCCTTATCCAACACCTGATCGACCACTTTCTTTATTAACTCAGACTCATGATCAATGTCAGACAATGTGAATGTGACGTCAATATTATCTGGTAACTCATTAGTTGTTTCAGACTTTAACTTTATATTGACTGCCGTTTTGATTTGTTCCTCATTTGGTTTTCTGGGAGAATAACCTTCCCAGATCGGAGGCGGACACTTGTTATAATTTGCACTTTGTTTCTTACCAGTATCCTTCTCTTCAGTCTTCTTATCTTGAAATGCTTCAAAACCTGCAATAGTTGGATAAATTCTATCAATCGAATAATCAGAACTAGAATAACTTTGAAGCAATCGTCTGATTCTTTCATTTTCTATCTTTTCTGTCTCCAACTCCTGCTTCAACTTTGCACATGCTTGATGTTGGGATTGAACCCTATCAGAGGAACATATAATTAAAGCCAAAACTGGATCAGAGCAGTGGATCCAGAATAAGCAGACGATTACAGTTGGTTCATACAAATCTCTCCCCTTGAAAGTGGTTTCATATCTACTGACCTCCTATCTGCTGATTTTACTAAGTGCTGACCTACAACTGCTGCCTTGCATCTACTGCCCAATGTCAAAGACTGATGGAAGACCAAAGCTCTGCTGATTCAATCTACTGCCTTGAGTCAAGTACTGCTGATCCGGACAAGCACTGCTGGGTTCACAGCAGTGGAAGGATGCAGCAGTTGTTTTAAGTGTCTTTTATGTAAGGAAATGTAATAGCAGTAGTTAGTACATCAGTGTTTGTATAGATCAGAGGTTAGAGTTTGTTAGGAAGTTAGATGTCACTTTCATGGTGACGTCAGCTAAGATGCTCAGTGGTTTGCAAGTGCCTATAAATAGTTCAGTACTTTGTACTGTTCTATTAGCTCTTTTGCAACATCGTCTTCTTTGCACGAACAAACTACTGAGCTCTGGCTGAGGGGGAGTTTGCATTCATTCATCAATCATTGTAATCGTTGTTGAAACAAATTCAATCTTTCGATTCATTGTGAAAAGATGTTTGATTAAAGTATTACTCACGTTTGATTGTATGCAAAGTTTGTTTTCATCATAATTCCGCTGCACAACTCTTTCATTTTCATCTTAATTTCAAACGAAAATACAATCAAAAACAAACTCAGATCCAACAATTGGTATCAGAGCTTGGACAGTCAAATTTGATTTAACAATCATTTTGACGTAAATAGTTCAGCTCATAACAGTTGATACTGATCGTTTGTTCGTCCGTTGAAAAACAGAGCAAGGATTAATCACCATTAAAGTTGATTTCTCAGTGTCTGTAAAACAACAAGAATGACGTCACAATCTCAGGATGATAAAAACAACATCGGCTCACTTTTTAAACCACCTATGCTAAAAAGAAATGAGTACAACATCTGGTAGAGAAGGATGGGTCACATCCTTGCTCAACAAAGCACAGGTTGTTGGAGGTCTGTCATTTATGGTCCCCATGTTCCTTCAGTGCCAAGCGCTGAAGATGCTAAAAAGTTCGTTCCAAAACCAGTTGAAAATTATACCAAAACCGACTTTCAAAAGATCGAACTAGATGCTAAAGCGTTTAGCATCATAGCATCAGCGTTGCCCAATGAGATATATGCTGGACTGTTACACTGTAACAGTGCCAAAGAATTATGGGACACACTTAAGGAACAGTTTGGGGGGACTGAAGAAGTCATAGAAAACAACAGGGAAATCTTAAACCAACAGTATGAAACATTTTGTTACGTTAAAGGTGAATCACTAACGCAATAATTTGAATGTTTCAGTTGTCTCATCAGTGAACTGAGGCTTGTTAACACCACTTTTACAAACTCAACTCAAAATAGCAGGTTCCTCAGGTCACTGCCAGAAAAATGGGACACCATAGCTTTTGTCACCCGAAATTCACCTGAATTCAAGGATCTGACCTTGACCCAACTCCACGGCCGACTCCTGACCTACGAAAGGGAGTTGAACCAGAAAAGGAGGTTACAAGAGTCAGGAAAAGTTACCGATGATTACACTTTCGGTAATACTGCTCTTCTGGGTCAAGAAGAATCTGGGAGCAGTGGTAAGGATCAGGGTTATGATCACTTCATTGACATAACTGCTGGTGCAAATTCCAACAACCCTGATCCTCACTCTGAAAGTTATGCATTCACTGCAAACGAAAACCAGATGTCAGATAATCTAAGCTTTGAACTCAATGATTTACAACATTTCGATCCAACTGACTTAGAGGAAATGGACATCCTGCACCAACTGGCTTTGCTAAGTGTTAGAACTAGCAAATTTTACAAGAGAACAGGGCGAAAATTCCCAGGTTTGCATGGGAATCTAAGGGTTGGGTTGGATAAATCGAAAATCAAGTGCTACAAGTGTAATAGGTTGGGACATTTCGCTAGGGAATGTAGGAGTCAAACTACTGGTCCCATAATTACTCATCCTAGCTCAAATCCTAGACCTCAAAACCAAAGCACTGTGCACCATGCCCAGTATACCCCAGCAGCTCAAGTGAACACTGCTCACTATGCTGCTGCCCCTGTGCCAGTACACTATGTCCAAACTACTGTTCCACAAATCCAATATGTTCAAACCCCTGCTCCACAGGTACAAGTGCAACCAGTTGCACCTCAAACCACTGCTCCAGCAGCAGCACAACCAGATCAACAAAGTTTCTTCACCCAAGGGTTTGTTGACTGGAGCAGTATGCCTGAAGACCTTAGTGATGAAAATTTTGCACTCTATGCTTCTAATGATTCTTCTCATGATGAGTTTTGTTTGATGGCATTAGAGTCAATACAGGAGGGGGTTGAAACTGAGGAGGAACAGCAGAGCTTTGAAACAGTGGAAGAGGTGACTGAAGCAATGGTTACTGCTGTGGCTGGTGAACTACTGTTGGGAGAAAGTTCAGGTACCCTGATTGAACCAATGACAGATCCATGGTCCAAAGAGGACAAAGAAGAAGAGAAAGAAGAAAAGGCTGGTGAAAAGAAGGTGAAAGCTGTTGATGAAGAAGATCATCAATGTGATTGTGCAATGATGGCAGCTGCCAAGGTATCTCCTCAAGTTCTTGAAAAACTGTGTTCTGACAATTGCATAATTGCTTTTGCTAACATTAAAGAGATGAATGAAAACCTTCGGGATAAAATCTTGACTGATGAGGTTAAATTTGAAAAGTCTTTAAAAGAACTTTAAAACAAATTTACTGAAAAGGAAAAAGAGATAAGTTGTCTAAAAGAAGAGCAAAGCATAACCAAAACCCAACTTCAAACTATGGTAGAAAAATACCCAAGTTTGCAAAAAGGAGTTGGAATCCACCCAGATTACTTGTGAAAGATGGGTGGAATCCTGCAGAGGATATGAGGTTATGCTTGAAAAACAGAGAAAAAGCAATGTGAAATTTGGGGTTGGCTATAGAAAACATGATGATGAAAACACTGCTTTTGAAAAATCTGTTGAAATCACTGATGTAACCACTGAGTTCATCCCCACAAACAAGAATGGCCAAGAAGTGAAAATCACTGACAAACTTGGTAACAAAATCACACTTGACAGACCAATGGAATCCTCTACTTTTGAGGAGCTTGAAGAATACCAGGTTAAACCAAAATGGTCTGATGAGTGTGACATTCTTGAAAATTTCAAGCCAATGGACTTTACATCAACTGATGGTGTCAAGGCTCCAAAAGCTAAAGTCATACCTCTCAAGGACATCCCAGCAGTGGTTAAAACCTCTGCTGCAAAGGAGTCTGAAAAGAGAAAGAAGAAAGAAAAAATTGATAACTTGTTTTGTGAATTCTGTGAGAAAAGGAATCATCTAACAAAAGATTGTTTCCACTTAAAAGCTTATGATTTAAACAGAAAAGTGTCAATGTTTCAGCTGAAGGTTGCATTGTCTGTGGTAAAAACAAACCACAAAACTCAAGCATGTGTGTATCTCAAAAACTTTGATGTGAAAAAGAATGAGTACATTGCTAAAACATCCTTGAGTCCATCATCATCATCATCAACATCTGTCAAATTCACCAAGAAATAACCACTGTTTGTGCCAGTTTAAATAGCTGTTACAAAACAGCTGAACCAAACATCTGTCAAAAGAGATGTTCAGGTTACTGATGCACCCCCTGCCAATCAGTTCAGAAAAAGCAGAGAAAAACAGTCTTACCAAAGGATTCCACATGTTTATGAGGCCTACAAAAGGTCCTTTAAACCCAAAGTGAACAGGCATCCTTTTGGTTACCAGCAGATGATTGGTCAGGACCCACAACAGTGGTTAGAGAAACACTGTCCTAAAACAGTTCAAACCCCTGACCTAACCACTGTCCACCATTCTGCATCCATCCCAGACACTGTTGAGACCCCATCCAAAGCCTTGTTGGCTTTGGAGACCTTAATGAACTAATCCATTTACTTCATGTGCAGGGAGCTTCTGCATGCTTTGATAGTCTTTGGTATGTAGATAGTGGAGGCTCCAGGCACATGACAGGATGTAAAGCCCTCCTCAAAGACTTTAAAATCCATGGAGGGGGTGATATGTCCTTTGGGAATAATAGTAAAGGGAAAGTTCTGGGGTCTGGTACAGTACAATCTGGAAATGTAAAATTTGAAAATGTCAATCTAATAGACAATCTAAAATTCAACCTTCTGAGTGTGTCCCAAATGAGTGACAA
Source organism: Helianthus tuberosus (assembly GCA_030545235.1). Classification (NCBI taxonomy): domain Eukaryota; kingdom Viridiplantae; phylum Streptophyta; class Magnoliopsida; order Asterales; family Asteraceae; genus Helianthus; species Helianthus tuberosus. The sequence continues at coordinate 45,071,539 of CM060414.1, read as the reverse complement.
GGGATTTGGGTCATTCTTCACAAAAGACTGTTGTAGGATTGTTGGACCAGAAATGGTCAAAAAGATTGAAGCAATAATCAAAACTGGTCAAACTAAACTTGTTGCTCAAAGAAGTGGCAATGTTTATGTTGTTGACATGTCAAAAGAGTGTCCCAGAGCTGATGCCTGTCTGTTCTCATCTGCCTCTAACAAAGAGACAGAACTTTGGCACAGAAGGCTGGGGCACACAAATCTTAAGACAATCACATAAATTTCAAAAAATGGTTTGGTGAGAGGCCTACCACAAAAAAATTTTTCATGTCCTGAACATTTCATTTCCTGTTTAAAAGGAAAACAGCATAAAAGTTCTTTCAAGTCCATTGAAGAGTCCAAAACAACCCAGTGTTTGCAAATGTTACACATGGATTTGTTTGGCCCAGTTCAAGTCATGAGCCTCAAAAAGAAAAGATATTGTTTGGTTATTGTTGATGACTTTTCTAGGTTTACATGGACTTTCTTTTTACACTCAAAAGATGAGACTGCAGGCATTTTGCAAGACTTTGTAACACAGGTTGAAAAGCAATTTGACCTTCCACTGAAAAGCTTCAGGAGTGACAATGGCACAGAATTCAAAAATAGGGAGTTGGATGCCTTCTGTGTGAAGAAAGGGATTGTAAGGCAGTACAGCATCCCTAGAACACCAGAGCAGAATGGGGTAGTGGAAAGGAAGAACAGAACTCTGATTGAGGCTGCCAGAACCATGCTTGCAGATTCAGGTTTGCCATTAACTTTCTGGGCAGAGGCAGTAAACACTGCTTGCTATGTTCAGAACAGAGTTTTAATAAACCCCAGGCATAAAAAGACTGCCTATGAAATTCTGTATAAAATTAAACCACTGATTTCATACTTCAAGGTGTTTGGCTGTCCATGCTTCATTTTGAACTTAAAAGATTCCATTTCAAAATTTGCAGCCAAAATTGATTGTGGTTATCATCTGGGATACTCAACCACTGCTAAGGCCTACAAAGTGTTCAATACACGGACCAAAGCAGTGGAGGAGACTTTGAATGTTAAGTTCAATGAACTTTCATCAATGAAAATCCCAGCAAATCCTGCAGATCTGTTTGATCTTGAAAAGTTTACTATGGGTATGAATCATCATCCCTCAAGACTAACAGCGCAGGTTCATCAGAGGATACAACACCAGACTATGGGTATAAATCATCATCCCTCAAAGGTCTGCCACAAAAGGAAAAGCACCAGCTGTTCAAAACAGTTGTCAAAGCGCAACCACTGCTACCTCAACAGTTGTTGACCAAAGTAGCCCATCAACCACTGCTTCCACATCTTCAAACACTACTGACAAAAGTCCTCAAACAGTGGATAAAATTCAGCAGGTGTCCACATCATTACCTCCTATTCCACCACCTTTTGAAGCCACTGTTGGATCATCAAAGTCCCCAACAGTGGTTAGCTCAGATGATACACATTTGCAGCCTTCACCAACAAATGCCATCATACCATACCAAGGAGATTTAATCTTCTTGAGATCTCATCCACCTGATCAAATCATTGGCAACATAAATGAAGGGGTGCTCACAAGAAGCCAAACCCAAAACATTTGTCTTTTTGCTGGTTTTCTATCACTCCATCAGCCAGTCAAGTACCAAGAGGCACTGAAAGACAACAGCTGGGTAGAAGCCATGCAAGAGGAGCTCCAACAGTTTAAAAGACAACAAGTATGGGAGCTTGTACCACTGCTAGAAGAGGTTAGTCCCATTGGCACAAAGTGGGTCTTCAAGAACAAAACTGATGAAAGGGGTATTGTTGTCAAGAATAAAGCCAGGCTTGTGGTTCAAGGTTACAGACAGGAAGAGGGGATTGATTATGATGAAACATTTGCCCCTGTTGCAAGATTGGAAGCCATTAGACTGTTCCTGGCCTTTGTTGTCAACCACAATATGAAGGTGTTTCAAATGGATATCAAAAGTGCTTTCCTCTATGGTACAATTCAAGAAGAGGAAGTCCACATCAGGAGGGTGCCAATTTCTAGGTGATTGCTTAGTTTCATGGCAAAGCAAAAAGCAAGCAGCTGTTTCAACATCCACTGCTGAAGCTGAATATATTACTGCTGCAAGATGTACAGCCCAACTCCTGTGGCTTCAAAATCAGTTGCTGGATTTTGGTATCACTGCCTTAAAGACACCACTCATGTTGGACAGTCAGGCAGCAGAAAATATCATCAAAAATCCAGTTTCCCATTCAACCACCAAACACATCGACATCAGACATCACTTTGTGAGGGATTGCTATGAAAAAGGTTTGATTTCTCTGCATCATGTCCCAACTAAAGACCAGTTGGCTGATGTGCTCACAAAAGCACTTGATACAGCCACTTTTGAAAGTTTGGTCTCTAGAATTGGGATGCTGAACATGGAATAACAAGCAACATCTTGTTTTCTATGAATAAAGGCAACAAAATGTTTTCAGAAAATCAAAACTCCATCCTTAAAAATAGCTAAAATGAAATGTTTCATTAAAATCCTTAAAAGTCTGCCATTAACCACTGATTGTTCAAAAGTCTGCGTTACTTCAAACGCCTGTCCCCTGCTGAAAGTCAACCCCTGTTCTCTCATTCCTTTGATAAACTCTGTTGTTCAAAAGCAGTGTCTTATCCACTGATATACTATCCACTGATAGTGAAAATCATCCACTGCTCTACTACCACTGCCTTCATCTGTCACTTTCACAAAAGTACTGTCCTTCACTTTCACCAGGGGTTGTCACGTGGGCAGTACATATTGGGCAGACTTTTTGTAACGGCTGCCACCTCAGCATTCACTTTATTCCCTATAAAATCCCCCATTCACCACCAAAACAGGGTTTTACTGTCGAATTGAATTCTTAAAAATTCTCTTCTCAAAGCAGTTTTTCTTCTCATCTCTCACAAATTTCTTCGATCATTCATCTTCAAAATGACAAAATCGAAGTCATCTTCAAAACCCTCATCCAAATCATCATCGAAAACACCCTCTCAAAAGGCAATCTCCACTGAAATTCCACATAAACCATCTCACAATCTCCTGGGTCTTCTCACAAAACCAGGAACCACAAATGTTTTCGATTCCATCATTGACACCATGGCAAAATCAAAGTACAAAGCTTTGTTCACTGTCGATGCACCAATCTATTTGGAAACCCAAAGGGAGTTTTGGAAGAATGCAACCCTTGAAAAACAAGGAGACACTGCAACCACCATACACTCTTCTATAAAGGGTAAAGCTATCCAAATCACGCCACAATCCATTTCAGAGGTCTTTCAACTCGATGATCAAGAAGGTAAAATTTCTTTCACTAAAAACGAGTTGCAAACTGACTTTATTGAGAGAGGGTATGAAGCCACAATGATGAAGAAACTTAACTTACAAAAAGGTTATTTTCCTTCTGCAACCAGATTTTTATTTCATACCCTCCTACTATGTGTTTCAAACAAAACCACTTCTTTCAATGAAATCCTTTTAAAGATTCAAAATCTGGGATATGCAATTCTTCAAGGAGAAAATTTTAACTATTCTCGGGAAATTTTTAAAGATTTGGTTAATAATGTTGAAACAAAATCAGTCTTACTGTTTCCACGGTTTTTAAGTTACTATTTTGCAAAGAAATTCAGTAAGGATGATTTAGCTGTAATAAACCAAGGTGATTCTACTCAAATAAACAGTTTAACAACTGAAACTTTTTCAAGAATGTTAGCACCTTGCAAAACACAAGCAGAGGTGCCTGAGCAGATTTTAGCAGTTACAACTGCTCCTCAGGTATCTGCTGCTGAGCCCACTGCTCAAGGTGATCAAAGCAGCAGCACAATTGTTTTGAAACCCACACCTAAAATCACCAAAAAGCCAACAAAAAGAAAAACACAAAAACCCCCCAAAACCATCAAAAAGGCATCTCTGGAGGATGAAATACCAGAGCTTCTGCCAGTGACAACACAAAAGTCACAAGAAACCACTGCTGCTACTTCCTCACAACAGTTGGTACAAATATCTCAACCCATAACCGAAACTCCTCCTGCTTCTTCACAAAAAGAACAGGTTGTACAAATAGGGTCTCCACATCATGATGCTCTGGAAACACTCGTTTCTATCATCCATAGCTCAATACTCGGGGCAAATCCACTTTCTACACCACCCTTCACATCCACAATTCCCCCACCAACTAAACTGTTGTTGGATGCAATTGATTTGAACCAGGCATTAACCAGTCCTTCTCAATCACCTATCACAGAGAATATACCTCAACAACTGACTGGGTCTGATGTATCAATCTCTGCTAACCCACCAACACAACCTGAGGAGGTTAGACCCCTTGAGTTACAAGTAACTCTTGGTGGTCGTCCAAGTGAAGCAGCCACTAGAACTGTTGAACCCACTGGTTTACAGTTGGACAGTGGTTACATTAATAAGACTTCCTTGGAGGCAATTCCTTTTATAGCACCTCTGCCAACCACCAGTGGATTTATTTATCCTACTGGCAACATCAAAAGGTTATCAAGTGTTGAAGGAAGAAGACCCCAGTACCAAGAAAAAGGGGCATCAGTAGTTAATGTTTGGAGTATACTCCCTACATCTACCACTGATAAAACCACTGCTAGTGGGAAATCAGATGATCTCATTCACTTGGGTGATGATTTAAAGTACCAGAAATTGACGGATCGCATTGAAAAACTTGATAACTCTATTGCAGAACTCAAAGATATGCTACAACAGGTGTTACAAGTACAAAAGGTACAATCAACTGCTATTCCACCTGAAGCACCTGCTCCACAAAGGGCACCTGCTACAAATGAGCTCTGGGATTTATTTCAACCTTTTCTCCATCAACAAGCAAAACTAGCAGATCAGCAACATGAAAAACATGTCCAACAGCTGCGTAATGCAATGGAGTCAAGGTTCAAGAACACTCAGGCTGATCTGAAGGCTCTCAAAACTCAGCTCTTGCAAACCACTGGCACTGCTCCTCCAACAGTACTTTTCATTGATCAACTCCCAGACGATAATGCCAAAAAGGGGGAGGAAATTCAGGAGTGGAAGAAGAAAGGAATAGATGATGGTCTCTACATTGAACTTGAAAAAGATGCCATGACCAGAAAAATTCTTGTGCCAGATGGTAGTAAGAAGGTTGATGCTACTCAAGAAGCACTTGATGAAGGAGTAGCAAGCGTTAAAAGAGATAGAATGGCAAAGGATATCTCAAGATGGAATGAGGAGAAAAGAGCTTTCATGGAACTGTATGAGCAAGGTTGTTCTGGATCAAAGGATTCCAAAATCCAAAGATAAAAAGGAAACCTAAGTCCATCCCATCCAGATTTCCAAAGCCTCCAAAACCACCATCCAAAAGCCATCTACATCAAACCTCCATCCAAACAGCTGTAGTAACTCCTGTTGTATCAACTACTGCTGGTACTTCAGTGGTTTCAACATCTGCTCCCACTTCAACACACACCACTTCAAAATACACCAAATCCACTGCTTCACCATCATCTCCACCTGCTAACAAAAAGCAGAAGACAACAGATGTTATAACATCTGATGTAATGACAACAGTGGTTGAAACATCAGTTGTTTCAACAGCTGTTAGTCAATCACTAACCACTGCCATACAATCTACCACCACTGATCCACCCAAAACATCATCTGCTTCTTCTAAAACAAAAAGGAGAAGGATTTATATATCAGATGATGATTCACCTTCACCACCACCAACATCTTCAAAATCCCTATCACTTGTCACAATTCCCAAACCCATACCTCTCTCTTCAGCTCAAACTTTAAAACCATTACCTCCTGCTGGTGTCTCATTTCCTTTAGAACTCATTGCAGTCAGGGAAGAAATCAAATCCTTCTACTATGAGGACGACCCAGCTAAAAGGAGCTTGCCATCAGTTGCAGAATATCCCAGGCCTAACAATATTGAAGAATACTTGAAACTCAAGGCCAAGCAAGCAGAGGATATTGCACTCAAAAACAGAAGAGGGAAATCTGATAGAGAATTTCAACAAAACTATCAGTTTCTACTCTCACAGGTCAATGCTATGGAGCGATTTGCTAAAAATGTATGTCAGCAAATTTCAGTAAGGGCAGATGAGTCCTTGAGAAAAGACTACATTGAGAGTATCATGACCTACAAGAAATACAAGGGGGAGAAACACATGTACAAGAACTGGACCATTCCTGAGCTTGAAAAGGAAGCAGCCAGGATTCAAGACATGATAAAAAATAAGGTCAAGCAGACTCCTCCTGAAAAATTCCAACAATTTGAAGCTGAGAAGATGTTAGAGTTAAGGAGAATGAAAGAGGAGCTGATTGCAGCTGATTATGGGTCAAAGAACTCTGTGACAAAGTGGGGAGAAGATAGAGTCAGGGCAACCTATAAAAGATTAGAGGAACTTCGAAAGAAAGATCCAAGAGTTCCACAAAAGCCTGACTACTCCAAAGCAGAGGTTTCAAAAACACCACCAAAGCTGCAAGCTAAAAGAACCACTGCTCCAGCTGGTGCTGCCATCTACAAAAGAAGGAGCAAAAACCAGTTGAGTATGGAAACAATTCAAGATCTATTAGCTGGAGATGCTATTGTAAAAGCAGGCACGAAAGTAATGATAAAAGAAGATCTTGAATGGGAACAATCTGCAAGTGCTGCTCAGCTAGCTATAAATAGGCCAGCCTCACCAAATACTTCTGCAAATAAACATCTCTCAAGAAACCCACCAGGCTCAAAAATACAAAAGTGGGAAACTGACAAACAGACCTGCGTATTGACTTTGCTCAGGTCTGGTGGAGAAGTGGAGAAAATATCAAGGGAACAAGCTCTTGGCCTGAGACTTGAAGATTTGCAGGATCTCCTTGATCTTCCACTTAGCAGGGATGATGAAGATACAGATGCCCTAGACTTCGAATTACAATTTAAAGGTCAGATAAGGGAACTGTTGATGAGGCAATAAAGTCTTCCACAAATAATGAAGAGTTTTGGCATTATCTGTTCCAGGGGGAGATTATTGGGATTGAACCCTATCAGAGGAACAGATAATTTAAGCCAAAACTGGATCAGAGCAGTGGATCCAGAATAAGCAGACGATTACAGTTGGTTCATACAAATCTCTCCCCTTGAAAGTGGTTTCATATCTACTGACCTCCTATCTGCTGATTTTACTAAGTGCTGACCTACAACTGCTGCCTTGCATCTACTGCCCAATGTCAAAGACTGATGGAAGACCAAAGCTCTGCTGATTCAATCTACTGCCTTGAGTCAAGTACTGCTGATCCGGACAAGCACTGTTGGGTTCACAGCAGTGGAAGGATGCAGCAGCTGTTTTAAGTGTCTTTTATGTAATGAAATGTAATAGCAGTAGTTAGTACATCAGTGTTTGTATAGATCAGAGGTTAGAGTTTGTTAGGAGGTTAGATGTCACTTTCATGGTGACGTCAGCTAAGATGCTCAGTGGTTTGCAAGTGCCTATAAATAGTTCAGTACTTTGTACTGTTCTATTAGCTCTTTTGCAACATCGTCTTCTTTGCACGAACAAACTACTAAGCTCTGGCTGAGGGGGAGTTTGCATTCATTCATCAATCATTGTAATCGTTGTTGAAACAAATTCAATCTTTCGATTCATTGTGAAAAGATGTTTGATTAAAGTATTACTCTCGTTTGATTGTATGCAAAGTTTGTTTTCATCATAATTCCGCTGCACAACTCTTTCATTTTCATCTTAATTTCAAACGAAAATACAATAAAAAACAAACTCAGATCCAACACTTGAATATAGTGGTTGATAGCCTTCTGCTTAGACATCATCACTGCATTCATCATTGTTAAAGCATCTTCCCTTTCTGAGTTTGTCTTTTGAAAACTATTAACCGTTCTATTCAACACATCATACGACTCTTTTACATACTTAACATCGAACAATAATTTCTCTTTCATCTTTTCAAGTTCACTAAACTTCTCGTCTTTTTCTTCACATTGTTTGCATGATTCCAAACTTTTTAGACAAGGTTTAGTGACTTCAACAATCTTTTCAATTTCTACAATCTTCTCTATTTCAACAATCTTTTCAACAACTTTAACTTCTTCACTCTTTTCAGACTTCTTTTTCTGAGCAATATTCTCACATTTTACCTTTTTCTGATTCTTTGCTGCTCGCTTCTCCTTTAGTTTCTCCAATCTATCTGCAAAATAAAATTTAAAACTTTCAGGAGATAATTGAGTTTTTCCAATGTTTATTTGTATTTCTTCTTCATCATCACTGCTATCAGTTGATGATTGATCAAAGAATGTTGTCTTTTCTGAGCTTTCTTCTGAAGAGACAGACTCTTCATCTTGACTTTTCTCATCATTAGCAAACACATCCATCCATTCCTTCATCAAATCTGGTTCTTGAACTATTTATGCAATGAATGCTCTAAACTTTGAATCATCTGGAATGTATTTGTCCCAGCTAAAACCTTCTGCCATTCTTTCATCATCTTGATTAACCAAATAAGCTTTCTTCTTTCCATCTTCAATAGCGTTGGATGATGACGGTTGTTGAGCAACTTGTTGATATATAGCTTTCCGATAATAATCATTATTCCCGAACGGATTCTGAGCTCCTCTTGCTTCTCGATTGGTACATTCTCTCTTGAAATGTCCTTTTTCCCTGCATTGAAAACAAGTAACTTTAGATTTATCAAAACCCAAAGTAGAAACATTAGCATCACGAAAGTCATCTCTTCCTATAATCAGCTTAAATTTCTCAGCTCTCCTCAACACACTCGCTAAACACCACTTAATATCCATAAGCTCCATTTCCTCAGCATCAATCTGATCGTAGTCCTTTTTGTTAGCATAGGATTTCCGATCCTTCCAGCAACTAAACCCTCATATGATTCTAACATTGTAGCTAGTAATGCGATATGACCTTTAGCGACTTCTTCAGAGAAATTTTGACCATTCTGAAGATGCAACACGATGTTGCAGTGTAACACATGACCATTACCATTGTTTGAGCTTTGAGACTGATAACTTGAGGTTGAAACATTCGGATTAACATTTGAGTATGAAGAAAATCCACTGTTGCTGATTGGACTTTGATTAACTGATCCGGATGAGTTTTCTGCGCTGAAAGCAGTTTAGACCTTTGGACTTGCTTCAACATTCTGAACATTCCCTTTGTAATACATCTTGATGTCTTGTTGACCACTTGAATTGTTCATTCTAGCAATCTTTTGTTGTTCAAGATCTTGTCCTTCAAGTTTTTCAATGAACTGAGAAATTGTCAATTTATCATATTCTCCCGTGTTCTTTAAGATCATCAGATATGTACCCCATTCTTTCTGAGGTAAAGCATCAGCTAATTTGTCAACCCATTCTTCTCTATCTTTGTTTATATCTAAAAAGGACATTGATCGCACTAAATGACAATATCTCTCAATGAGCTTCTTTGTAGATTCACCCTGCAAGTTAGTAAGCAAATCAAATTCTTTCTTTAATAATGATTTCTTACTCCTGATCATATCCGTACTTCCCTCAAACTTAATTCGAAGTGCTTCCCAAATCGAACGTGAAGTACCATCATGTTGAAGTAATATAAAGATGTCTTCTTTCACAGCTTGCTGAAGTAGACTGATCATCATTTTTTCTGCCTTATACATATCTCTCTCTTTATCCGACAATTCAAAAATAGTTTTGTTAACTCCCACATCTGTACGAGGTTTAACATACTTCTTTTCAATACACTCCCAAGACCTTAAATGATTTGCTTGAACCCAATTTTCGAATCGGTCTTTCCAACAATAGTATTCTTCAATACCCATCAACTTTGGAGGTTTCTGCAATGTTCCTGTTTCATTTTCCATGTTCACACTCTGAGCAATGGTAACAGGAGTACCCGGGGCAGACGCAAAGGCGTTGTAAAATTCTTCTTCCATGTTTCAGTTCTCAAAAACTCACAAACACAGTCTTTCAAACGAAATGGACAACTTCAAACGAAATGAATGATCTTTCAAACGAATTGTAGCCTTCCAAGCGAAATGACAAATTCAAGCGAAATGGAAGATCTGGTGCGAAATGGATGACTTCGTACGAAATGGAACAACTTTCAAATGAAATGAGGCAACTTGATGCGAAATGGTTGTATTCGTGCGGAATGGAGTCCAAACTTGCCAATCCGTGCGAAATGGAGATAACACTTGCCAATCCGTGCGAAATGGTGCTGATGTCATCCAATCGGCCATGTTTTTGACAAATTGATCAGGTTTTAGGTTGATTTTAGATCTGATTCTTTCAAGGATTGATTAATATATTGTTTCGCTTATAATATGTGAAAATCAGTCCATTTTAACCATAAAATCTCTGTTAATTTTGAAAAATTATGAAGAAAGTGAGTAGAAATAAAAAATTATGATGAAATCAAGCCGAAATCGGTAAGAACTCTTCCTCCTGAGCTTTGATACCACATGTAGGATCGTTTGCACGACCAAAACGAGTCGTTCAGAAGAGTTCTAATCAATACGAGAGGTGGAAACAAACGTATCGACTTTAAATCAGCTTGATATTCACTCTAAATGTCTTGTTTATTGATATAACAACTTTTTACAGCCTGGAGACACTTCGGCAGCACCTCATTACTGGAATCAGATCATTACAAATTAAATGACCAGGCACACTATTTATAGGAGGACCATTTCGTGTGGAATGGGAATGCCCATTTCGTTCGAAATGGACAATGTCCATTTCGTATGAAATGACTCTTCCATTTCGTGCGAAATGGCCAGATCTCACATGATTCTCAATTTTCTCGTGTTTCGTGCCCTGATCTATCATTCTAGTTACAAGACTCAATACAAGACGAAGTCGACAGACATATGCATCAACATAATATACTTATGTTTGTTAATATTTCCAGCTCTTAGGTAATACGAGTACATGGATGAAGGTCAAGTCAATGCTTCTGAACCGAACACATTCAAGATCTCTTTCCGCAACTTTTGTCTTATTTAGTTATTAGTAAAACTTATGTAATAGAAGGAATACTTATGTATCCTGATGTTGTTTTAACTGTTGGTAAACTCGTAAGTACTAAGCTAAAGGTAATGTAAATGTTTTGGCTTAACGTTTATCAACCTTGGTTCTATTTGTTTGGTAAAAGTTTATATTATAATAACGAGTGTTACATAGATTCCATGCAAGAAAATTATTTAACACAACATCACAGACAGACTCCTACGAATAAATTTCAGGAAGAAATTTCCTAAAGTAGGGGAGACTGTGACATCTGTGTCTCTATGACAATCATACAAATACAAAATCAATGAAATATTGTGTTTCATACTTGGTATTTGTATAAATATGTGTATCATTTGCACATATCAATTCTTGTTCAATTTCGAGCTTTAAATCGCTTTCTGGAAAGTTATACGCAAACTGATGCGTAAACGTAATCAATTTAATGCGAAAAACACTCTGGAATAGTGACATAGGCTTAACATACCTTAAATAACCCTTACATAACTTAGAAATGAGTTTTGGATGGTTTGGTATGTCGAAAACAAGTTTATTCGATCGCAGGGACTATTTATGTCAAACTGCGAAACTATCCTGATTTGTATAGTAACGAACATTACGAAACTTGATCATAAGTTAAACATACCCTAAATATCCTTTTCATGGTTTAGAAATAGGCTTGAGGGGTTTGGTATGCGAAAATAAACTTTTTGATCAAACAGGGACTAAAAGCATCAAAAAGTGCATAAGCTTGCATTTTCGCGCATATCTTACATTCTGAACATATCCGGGCATCCAAAAATTTTAGTAATCATTAAAATATTTTATTTTAGTGATTGGAATGCAAATATACCATTCGTCGCGCAATTTGGATCGTTTTCTCATCCGTTTGAATTTTCGTCGTAATTAACCGAACAACGCAACTGTACGACCAAACGAACCGACATTCGAGATGTTTTTGAGCATATTTTAAGTTCTCTATACTTAAAATTCATTTTGGAGCCTTGAAATGGGGTTAACGGGGCTTAAACGTGTCAAAAATGCATCAAAAACCAAGTTTTGGACATTCAGGGACCAAAAGTGACATTCTGTCAAAGATTGCTAGGAGGGGCGCGTAGACTGAGGCCTATGTCTACGCGGCCCATGACAGCATATCATACAGAAGCATTGAATTTGGTCCAATTCAGCTATTTTGATGGTTTTGATCCTTGTTTTGCAATACCATTTGATGGTTTTTGAGTTCCCCATGTTTTGTAAACAATGGGTAACACTTGGATGGCTAGGATTAAAGCACAAATATCGAGAAATGATCCTAAAAGTTATCCGAAATCTATAAATACCCACTATTTCATTTCATTCCAACTCACATTTTGATTCAATCTGCTCTAAGTTGGAGTGTATACTTCATACCTGAGTAATTTTGAATCAAAACTTCCTTGCTTGGACCTTTTGTAAGTTTCTTTCATACTTGTTATTGCTTTTCAAGCGTGAAAGTCAAACAATGTTTGACTTTCTACTTCGACCAGTCTTTGGTCAACACAAAGTTCGTTTGAACATTGCAACGTGAGCGTAATCACGATGGTTATAGTCCCTTGTGACTATACCTACTGATTACCACGTTGATTAGTCGAAGTGACGAGTCAAAGTTTCGGTCAAAATGCCATTTATGCGCATTTTGAGACGAAACTATCCTTGGGTATCAAAACACTTTGTTTTGATATTAAAACCTGTTTTCAAACTTAGTTAAACATGTTCTAACATGTTTAGCTCATCACTTTTAGTCTAGTGCTTGTATAGGGTCGTAAGATAAGCGGTCTTAACAACCGCTTAGACTTTCGAACCCGACCCCTTTGGTTGATCATTAGGATCCGACCAAGCATATTTGTGACCATAGTTGTATAGGGAATAACCTTCCGAGGTTATGCCTTATGGATACTTAGATTAATTAGTTGTATGATAGGTAGTTTATATGCCTTAGGTAAATGACCAAAATGCCCTTTTCATGCATAATTGGATTTTAAGCATATGTAACTTAACTTTTGTCACTTAAAATAATTATGCAACATATTTAAACATGTTTAGGCATATAATACTTATCATAGGACTAGTTAGGCGTCTCGAACGCACATTTGCGTAAACGACACGTTAAAGTAGCATAAGCTACCTTAATGGGTCGTAACGGGTCGTAAGCACTTAGGATAGGTTCCGATTTAGAATGTAGGCTTTGTTAAACCATATCACATGAGTTCCAATACTCATTTGGTTTACAAGACCTCATTCTACCCGATCTTCCGATTTAGGTATCTATTTATTAACTTAGTGATCCGATACTAGGTGCCACTTGATTCCTTGATTGCTCGAGCTTGTTAGTTCACTTTAATCGAGGATACCTAGCAATTCAATGTGAGTACATAGTTCCCCTCTTTTACCGTTTCCAACTATTTTGGGGTGATTCATATGTGCTAAACGATTTCGAGCTTTCTAAATAAATGCTATGGTTTATACTAAACACAACAATTTCAACTATGTGAACTATTGAACCACTGGATCTACGTGAACTATTGAACCACTGGAACTATTGAACTATTGAACCACTGGAACTACGAGAACTATGTGAACTATTGAACCACTGGAACTACTGATCTGTGTGAACTACTTAAGCTAATTGAACCCTTGGGACTATTTGATCTATGCAAATTACTTGAGTTATATGAACCATTGGAACTATTTCATTTATGTGAACTACTTGAACTATTTGAACAAATGGAGCTATTTGAACTATTAAACGATTGGGTTATGGTAAGTGATTAGGTAATGGGGCGGGTGTAATGTGATAAAAGCATGGTGGATACACCGCTGGTACTTCCTATATATAAGTGCTTTTAACACATTACATACCCTTGCGTTATCTAGGTCACTTGGTCGAATGTTTTCAAAACGAAGTTACACTACAAGGTTTTCTTAACGATATAAACCATACGAGTTTTATTACAAAAATGATTTATGATTTGGGTTACATAAACAAATGTTTTGGGTTAAGATTCATGGCTACGAGATTTTATAAACTATAACCAACTTGTTTTGAGTTGATTAATTATATTGCGATACCAAACACTTTTCATACAAGGTTTTCAACTATCAACATTTGTAGTCTAACGAGGTATTGCAACATGTAAACAAGCCATGAATCCTATACTCTCACATAACCTAGGTACTCGCCGGCATTTCTATGCTGACGTATTTTCACATATGTTTCAGGTACCATAATTTGATGATGTTTGACGATGATTATGATGCTTACTCACATAGGAATGGACGAGGCCTTAGTGACTCAATAACAATGAAAGTAAATTTGTTCATTTTTTGTTTCTAATTTCAATACAATGTAATAAACTTAATTCAATAAAACGAAACTTAAATCCATGTGTTGTGAAACAATGATTCTGTTACGACACTCCCTGACGTTTCCGCCGCGGTTTACTGTTTTAACGCGTTCGGGGTGTGACATAACATACCTTCCGGAACATGATCATAAGCTAAACATACCATAATTAACCTTAACATAGCTTAGAAATAACCAAACAACGCGACCGTACGACCAAACGAACCGACATCCGTGATATTTCCGAGCATATTTTGAGTCCCCTACACTTTGACGACCTTGTAGAGCCTTGAAAATGGCTTAACGGAGGTTAAATACGTCAAATAAGCAAGTTATAGTGTGCAGGGACTGAAAGTGACAATTTCTGAAACTTTCAGCCACCCCCCTCGCGTCACGCGACCCCTATGGGGCTCTGTCGTCGCGGCACGCGACCCTTACATTTCGACAGCAGGTGTGTTTTCAGCTCCTGTTTGAAAATTCAGGGGCTGTTCTTGCGAATTCTTTGTGTAATGAGCAAGTAAACACCTCTCCAAGCAAAAGCTAGATGTCCTAGACACTTATATGGTCCAGATTATTTTCTTGGAGGCTACGCAAACACTTGGAGTGATCCTACAAGTCCTCCACAACTATAAATACCCCCATTCTTCCTTGTTCATTGCTCATTTCCTATTTTGGACTCTAAGTGGAGGATTTCCTGCTTAAGGAGCCACCTACCTAAGTTCAATAAGTCTAACCTTTCAGCCATAGAGCATTGTGAGTCTTCTTTCATGGCTTAGTTCTTATTTTCAGCCATTTAGAGCTGAAAGTCAAACAGTTTGACCAACAGTTTGACCAACAGTTTGACTTTCGGTTTTGACCATCAATTGCTCAAATCAAAGTTCAATTGAACTTTGCAACGTGATTGTAATCATGATGGTTATAATCCTTAGCGATTATACCTACTGATTACCACGTTGACTAGGCGTAGTGACGAGTCAAAGTTTCGGTCAAAATGCGTATTTATGCGCATATTGCGACGGAACTATTTTCGGGTATCAAAACTCTTTGTTTTGATACCAAATCAGTTTTCTAACATAGTTTAACATGTTTAACTCGTAACTACTAGTTTAGTGCTTGTTTAGGGTCATAAGTCAAGCGGTCTAAACAACCGCTTAGACTTTCAAACCCGACCCGTTTGGTCGATCATTAGGATACGACCAAACTTATTTAGTGATCATAGTTGCATAGGGAATAACCTACTGAGGTTATACCTTATGATCACTTAGGTTGGTTAGTTATTCATTAAGTCGTTTATATGCCCATAGAAAATGACCAAAATGCCCTTTTTAAGCATAAATTCATATTTTGCATTTGTGATCAAGTTTTTGACATCTAAACTGATTTAGTAACATATTTAAACATAATTGGACATGTAAGACTTAACATAGGACAAAGACAACTATCCGGCCTTAGTTTTACACAAACGACGCGTTAAAGTAGCTTAAACTACCTTAACGAGTCGAAATGGGTCAAAAGCACTTAGGTTAAGTTTCTAATCAGAATGTTAGGTCTATTAAATCATGCCATATCAGTTCCAATACTCATTCGATTTATAGAACTACATTCTATCCTATCTCCCGATTTAGGTACCTATTATTTAACCTAGTGATTCCATACTAGGTACCACTTGATTCCTTGATTTCTTGAGCTTTGTTAGGACACTTAATCAAGGATATTTGCACCCTCAAGTGAGTACATAGTCCCCTCTTTTACGTTGTCTAATGTTTTGGGGTGATACATATGTGCATATTCACTATTTTCATGTTTTCAACTATATGATTACACATGCATAGTACTTATCTTTTGACAAATTGACCTATTATCCATGGCTTAAACACTGATTTTCAAAGTTGTTAAACTATTTGTTGGTTCATACTATTACTTATACATTCATTAACAATGATCAAGCCGATTGGTAGTACGGTATAGCGCTATAGGACAAGACACCCCATTCCTGTTGTATGGAATATCGGATACCAATGTTTTAACCAAATAAAATTGCCTTTGTGGTATATCTATAGTCCCCAAAGTCTAGTTTGATGCACTAAGGTTTGAATGTATTACCAAATCGCTATATATAGTATATTTCGGTATACTATTAAGGCATATTTTGATATGCTACCAACGTGATACTGCTTTACTATAGTATAATTTGATATACTACCAAATCACGGTCTAGGTATATTTCGATGTATAACAAACGTGATATTGTTTTACTAAAGTATAGTTTGATATACTACTGATTTTGTTATTTCACAAAGTAAAGTATATTTTGATATACTACCAAAGCATAACTGATATGCTAATTTCAAACCAAAGCATAGTTTAATATGCTATTTTCAAACCAAAGTATAATTTGATATACTACCGATGCTTTCATTCTTAAACCAAAGTATACTTGAGATATACTACCAAATCTATTATTTCATTAACCAAAGTATATTTTGATATACTATCTATTTAACTATTTCAAAACTAAAGTATACTTTGATATACTACTTATCCGATCTTTTCAAAACCAACGTAAATTTCTGCATATACTACAAACCTTTTTATCAAAGCAATGTGTTTTTGAAACCAAACTTTTTACAAGGATTCATGGCTATTTTTATAAACGCAAAACCTTTTCTTGTCCTATCCAAAGCCATGAATATAATTCACAAAACCTATGTTACTCACAGGCATTTATGTGCTGACGTTTTATTTTCACATATGTTTCAGGTACTACTATGTGCCTCTACCTCGAGTTTTCTGTCTAAGGCTAGAGTGTTCGTACAAATCCGCAGTATCGAACCAGTCACTCTTACCTGGGAACTCTTGGGGTGAGTGTCCACTTATAGGCTAAAGCATGTCTTCGCGATACATTATTATGACCCACTTACTTTGATTAGTCACTATGTGTTGTTTGTTTGTTTGAAGTAACAAATGAATGATCACAATCCTTGTGCTTTGTCGATATTCTTAACATCCAGTTTTGAATATCCAATAACATCTCACTCGTTTTCCCTCATGTTTCTTTGCTCTTTTAGAATGCCTCATCGATGTGATCAAACTCAGGATGCCACCATGGCAGCCTTAATCACTCAACAAATCGCTGCTGTACTCCCGAACCTTATTACCCAGATAAATCAAGCGAATAATAACAATAACAATGTTCAGTGCAACTATAAGACATTCAACTCAGCTAAGCCACTTACATTTACTAGGTCTGAAGGAGCTACTTGGCTCCTACAGTGGTTTGAGAGTCTCGAAAGCACGTTTCGTCATGTACAACGCCCAAACGAGCGAAAAGTTGAATTTGCATCGAGTGTATTCCAGAAAAGATCACTCACATGGTGGAACGGCGTAATGAGGGATAGGGGTGCCGATGTGGCAATGGCACAAACCTGGGAAGAGCTTCGAGCTCTAATGATGAACGAATTTTGTCCTCGTCATGAGCTCAGGGCTTTGGAAAGGGAATTTGATGATCTTAAGCAAGACAGCGGTGAACATCAAGCCTACACTGATCGTTATGAGGAGTTAAGTCTGTTATGTCCTACCATGGTTACGCCTTTGGATAAGGCGATTGAAAAGTACATCGATGGCGTCCCTAACCCAGTTCTGGACATTGTTACTGGTAGCAACCCTACTACCGTCAGACAGACCATTGAACTATTTGCTACCCTGACTGAATCTCAAATCAGGAAGGGTAAACTTTTCCGAAAAGGCGACAAGAAACCATCTGACAAGTCTGCACAAGAAAAACCAAAGGATAAACAGACTGAGTCCTCCAGGATGTCGAAGAAGCGTAAGGCTTCACAAAACTTCGCCGTAGTTGCTCAGAACAATCAGGTTGCATCAAACCAGCCAGCACAGCCTTGTGCTAGGAAAAACTATATTGGTACTGCACCTTTGTGCAAAAAATGCAACCGTCATCATTTGGATCAAACACCGTGTCACAAATGTACCCACTATGGGCGATTGGGACATTTGGTCAATACATGCCATCATGCTATCCAAAACCAAAATGCTGCAAATCCTGCTGCTGCTCAAGCACCATATCCACCTGGATCGTGCTACAACTGTGGTGATCTTACTCACTATCGGAACAATTACCCAAAACTTGTTAATGCAAATCCAGCACGTGGACGAGTATTTAACATAAATGAGGCAAATGCAAATGACAATGCGGCAGTGAACAATTAGACTTTTATATTTCCCTTGTTATTATCTATGACACTCGGAATAATTCAGTTGGCATATAAATAAATTTGTTGTTTCAAATTTATTTACGAAACTAATGCGATTGCGTGTATGTGTGGCATACCCCTAAGATACCGACACCAAGGAACCGTGTTCCTTGCAAGACAAACTACTCATGTGGTTCTTTCATTTTTGTGATCACTCGTGATCTCCCCAAAATTCGTAAGTACTCGTTTCTTTTAAAGAAAAAAAGTACAAGGTACAAGTTACAAATTCTTTAACAGATACTTGAAGTACCATTTCAAATACTTGATCTGATATCTAAAGGTACTTTCATAAGTCCTTAATTGGACCCATGCTATGTGACTATGTACACGATTATCAAGTACATTTTTTCTTCGTGTGTTTCCTTAACATGTCTAGCACATTGATTTCAAGGAACTTTTTGCGTCATAGGCTGACTTAGCATATCTAGCACCTTGATTTCATGAACACTTCGTATGTTGACCTAACATACCTAGTACATGGATTTCAAAACATTTTCACCACACAAATTCCAAATCCTTATAAGATCTTCCTATCTTCATAGTTAGATTCTTGAGGATGTTTGGAGTACTAATTGAAGTCCTTGATTGGATTTCTGATTATCTTTAAACGCATATATACAAGTTAATGAACGAGCTAATAACCAAGCTAACGATTATGTGATTGTGTTTTTGTGTAATTCTAATACTCACTATCTAAATCCTTGTAGAATCTTCCGTATTTTCATATGTTAGATTCTCAAAAGGATACCCAAAGTACTATCTTAAATCCTTAAGGAGTTTTCTATGCAAATAGTCAGACCCTTGGATTCCAAAGTGCTACTTCAAAACGATTCTTTGATTCAAAGTTAAAAAGACCCTTTGGTGGTCTATTTAAAGAGATCGTGCGTCGGTCTAGTTAAAGAGATCATGTGTTGATCTAGTTAAAGAGATCGTTCGTTGATCTAGTTAAAGAGATCCTTTGGTGGTCTAGTCAAGTCATTGCATGTTTGTTTGATTGAATTTTTCCCCTACACATTATAAAATGAACTGTGCGGACTGTGCAAGGAATTACGTAATTATGGATGCATACATAATTATGGAATTCAGTGCACAGAAACCACAACAGGTTTTGTCATGCGTTAAGACCTATAGTGATAAGAATAACGAAACGAGAACAATGTAAAAAGGGCATGGTGGATACGCCGCAGGTACTTCCTATATATAAGTGTTCCTTATTACATTGCGAACGTAGCATTATTTAAGTTACTAGAAGTCCTGGACCTTGACCAATGTTGTTTTATCTTGCACTCTCCGACTCCGATTTCGAGCACACACAAGTTTCCTATAATAGTCTTCATAGGAAACATTCTTCCATCCGTTGTCCGAAACTCCATATTTTGTTGAAACAAGGACATCACTTTGACATTAACAAAGCGCTCTATACATCTATTATTTGGAGTGCAGTTTAAAATCTTCGGGATCTGAACTCATCCTTATAAACAACAGATGTGTACAATTAACAAACTTACTGGAAATCCAAACGTATCCCAGAGTTTTACTTAGCGAACGGAGGATTCATCCAAAAGCGAAATAATCACATCTGCTTTCACAAGTTTTCTCTAAAACTAAATTTCGGGACAAAATTTCCTAAAGTAGGGGAGACTGTGACACCTGTGCCTCTACAACCATCATACAAATACAAATCCAATGAAATCCTGTGTTTCATTCTCGGGATCTGTACGATTACATATGACCTTTATACATATCACATCATGTTCGATTTCGAGCTCTAAATCGCTTTCTGGAAAACAATCTGGAATAGTGACATAAGCTTAACATACCTTAAATAACCTTTACGTAACTTAGAAATAAGTTTTGAAGGGTTTGGTATGGCAAAAACAAGTTTATTAGATCACAGGGACTATTTGCATCAAACTGCAAAAGTCTGCCGTTTCGTATGGTAACATACATTCCGGAACATGATCATAAGCAAAATATACCATAAATATCTTTAACATAGCTTAGAAATAAGCTTTGTGTTGTTTGGTGTGCGAAAATACGCTTATTTGATCAAGCAGGGACTAAAAGCGTGAGAAACGACGTAAGTTTGCATTTACGCGCATATCTTACGTTCTGACCACACCCGGACATCCAAAAAATTTTGTAGACACTAAAATATTTTATTTTAGTGATCGGAATGAAAAAATACCATTCGTCGCTTAAATTGGTTCGTTTTCGCGTCCGTTCGAGTTTCGTCGTAATTAACCGAACAACGTGACCATATGACCAAACGAACCGACATCCGTGATATTACCGAGCATATTTTGAGTCCCCTACACTTTGACGACCTTGTAGAGCCTTGAAAATGGCTTAACGGAGGTTAAATACGTTAAATACGCAAGTTAGAGTGTGCAGGGACTGAAAGTGACAATTTCTAAAACTTTTAGCCACCCCCCCCCTCTCGTCACGCGACCCGTATGGGGTTCTGTCGTCATGCCACGCTACCCCTACATTTCGACAGCAGGTGTGTTTCAGCTGCTGTTTGATAATTCAGGGGCTGTTCGTGCAAATTCTTTGTGTGATGACCAAGTAAACACCTCTCCAAGCAAAAGCTAGCTGTCCAAGACACTTGTATGGTCCAGATTATTTGCTTGGAGGCTACACAAACACTTTGAGTGATCCTACAAGTCCTCCACAACTATAAATACCCCCCATTCTTCCTTGTTCATTGCTCATTTCCCATTTTGGACTCTAAGTGGAGGATTTCCTACTTAAGGAGCCACTTACCTGAGTTCAATAAGTCTAACCTTTCATCCATAGAGCATTGTGAGTGTTCTTTCATGGCTTAGTTCTTATTTTCAGCCATTTAGAGCTGAAAGTCAAACAGTTTGACCAACAGTTTGACTTTCGCTTTTGACTATCAATTGGTCAAATCAAAGTTCAATTGAACTTTGCAATGTGATTGTCATCACGATGGTTATAATCCTTAGCGATTATACCTATTGATTATGTTGGGATTGAACCCTATCAGAGGAACAGATAATTAAAGCCAAAACTGGATCAGAGCAGTGGATCCAGAATAAGCAGACGATTACAGTTGATTCATACAAATCTCTCCCCTTGAAAGTGGTTTCATATCTGCTGACCTCCTATCTGCTGATCTTACTAAGTGCTGACCTACAACTGCTGTTTTGCATCTACTGACCAGTGTCAAAGACTGATGGAAGACCAAAGCTCTGCTGATTCAATCTACTGCCTTGAGTCAAGTACTGCTGATCCGGACAAGCACTGCTGGGTTCACAGCAGTGGAAGGATGCAGTAGCTGTTTAAGTGTCTTTTATGTAAAGAAATGTAATAGCAGTAGTTAGTACATCAGTGTTTGTATAGATCAGAGGTTAGAGTTTGTTAGGAGGTTAGATGTCACTTTCATGGTGACGTCAGCTAAGATGCTCAGTGGTTTGCAAGTGCCTATAAATAGTTCAGTACTTTGTACTGTTCTATCAGCTCTTTTACAACATCGTCTTCTTTGTACGAACAAACTACTGAGCTCTGGCTGAGGGGGAGTTTGCATTCATTCATCAATCATTATAATCGTTGTTGAAACAAATTCAATCTTTCGATTCATTGTGTAAAGATGTTTGATTAAAGTATTACTCTCGTTTGATTGTATGCAAAGTTTGTTTTCATCTTAATTCCGCTGCACAACTCTTTCATTTCCATCTTAATTTCAAACGAAAATACAATCAGAAACAAACTCAGATCCAACATTTGGTATCGGAGCTTGGACAGTCAAATTTGATTTAACAATCATTTTGACATAAATAGTTCAGCTCATAACAGTTGATACTGATCGTTTGTTCGTCCGTTGAAAAACAGAGCAAGGATTAATCACCATTAAAGTTGATTTCTCAGTGTCTGTAAAACAACAAGAATGACGTCACAATCTCAGGATGATAAAAACAACATCGGCTCACTTTTTAAACCACCTATGCTAAAAAGAAATGAGTACAAGAACTGGCAGAGAAGGATGGGTCACATCCTTGCTCAACAAAGCACAGGTTGTTGGAGGTCTGTCATTTATGGTCCCCATGTTCCTTCAGTGCCAAGCGTTGAAGATGCTAAAAAGTTCGTTCCAAAACCAGTTGAAAATTATACCGAAACCGACTTTCAAAAGATCGAACTAGATGCTAAAGCTTTTAGCATCATAGCATCAGCGCTGCCCAATGAGATATATGCTGGACTGTTACACTGTAACAGTGCCAAAGAATTATGGGACGCACTTAAGGAATAGTTTGGGGGGACTGAAGAAGTCATAGAAAACAACAAGGAAATCCTGAACCAACAGTATGAAACATTTTGCTACGTTAAAGGTGAATCACTAACGCAACAATTTGAGCGTTTCAGTTGTCTCATCAGTGAACTAAGGCTTGTTAACACCACCTTTACAAACTCAACTCAAAATAGCATGTTCCTCAGGTCACTGCCAGAAAAATGGGACACTATAGCTTTTGTCACCCGAAACTCACCTGAATTCAAGGATCTGACCTTGACCCAACTCCACGGTCGACTCCTGACCTACGAAAGGGAGTTGAACCAGAAAAGGAGGTTACAAGAGTCAGGAAAAGTTACCGATGATTACACTTTCGGTAATACTGCTCTTCTGGGTCAAGAAGAATCTGGGAGCAGTGGTAAGGATCAGGGTTATGATCACTTCATTGACATAACTGCTGGTGCAAATTTTAACAACCCTAATCCTCACTCTGTAAGTTATGCATTCACTGCAAACGAAAACCAGATGTCAGATAATCTAAGCTTTGAACTCAATGATTTACAACATTTCGATCCCACTGACTTAGAGGAAATGGACATCCTGCACCAACTGGCCTTGCTAAGTGTTAGAACTAGCAAATTTTACAAAAGAACAGGGCGAAAATTCCCAGGGTTGCATGGGAATCTAAGGGTTGGGTTGGATAAATCGAAAATCAAGTGCTACAAGTGTAATAGGTTGGTACATTTCGCTAGGGAATGTAGGAGTCAAACTACTGGTCCCATAATTACTCATCCTAGCTCAAATCCTAGACCTCAAAACCAAAGCACTGTGCACTATGCCCAGTATACCCCAGCAGCTCAAGTGAACACTGCTCACTATGCTGCTGCCCCTGTGCCAGTACACTATGTCCAAACTACTGTTCCACAAATCCAATATGTTCAAACCCCTGCTCCACAGGTACAAGTGCAACCTGTTGCACCTCAAACCACTGCTCCAGCAGCAGCACAACCAGATCAACAAAGTTTTTTCACTCAATGGTTTGTTGACTGGAGCAGTATGCCTGAAGATCTTAGTGATGAAAATTTTGCACTCTATGCTTCTAATGATTCTTCTCATGATGAGTTTTGTTTAATGGCATTAGAGTCAATACAGGAGGGGGTTGAAACTGAGGAGGAACAACAAAGCTTTGAAACAGTGGAAGAGGTGACTGAAGCAGTGGTTACTGCTGTGGCTGGTGAACTACTGTTGGGAGAAAGTTCAGGTACCCTGATTGAACCAATGACAGATCCATGGTCCATCGAGGACAAAGAAGAAGAGAAAGAAGAAAAGGCTGGTGAAAAGAAGGTGAAAGCTGATGATGAAGAAGATCATCAATGTGATTGTGCAATGATGGCAGCTGCCAAGGTATCTCCTCAAGTTCTTGAAAAACTATGTTCTGACAATTGCATAATTGCTTTTGCTAACATTAAAGAGGTGAATGAAAACCTTCGGGATAAAATCTTGACTGATGAGGTTAAATTTGAAAAGTCTTTAACAGAACTTAAAAACAAATTGACTGAAAAGGAAAAAGAGATCAGCTGTCTAAAAGAAGAGCAAAGCATAACCAAAACCCAACTTCAAACTATGGTAGAAAAATACCCAAGTTTGCAAAAAGGAGTTGGAATCCACCCAGATTACTTGTGAAAGATGGGTGGAATCCTGCAGAGGATATGAGGTTATGCTTGAAAAACAGAGAAAAAGCAATATGAAATTTGGGGTTGGCTATAGAAAACATGATGATGAAAACACTGCTTTTGAAAAATCTGTTGAAATCACTGATGTAACCACTGAGTTCATCCCCACAAACAAGAATGGCCAAGAAGTGAAAATCACTGACAAACTTGGTAACAAAATCACACTTGACAGACCAATGGAATCCTCTACTTTTGAGGAGCTTGAAGAATACCAGTTTCTGATGAGTGTGACATTCTTGAAAATTTCAAGCCAATGGACTTTACATCAACTGATGGTGTCAAGGCTCCAAAAGCTAAAGTCATACCTCTCAAGGACATCCCAGTAGTGGTTAAAACCTCTGCTGCAAAGGAGTCTGAAAAGAGAAAGAAGAAAGAAAAAATTGATAACTTGTTTTGTGAATTCTGTGAGAAAAGGAATCATCTAACAAAAGATTGTTTCCACTTAAAAGCTTATGATTTAAACAGAACAAGTGTCATTGTTTCAGCTGAAGGTTGCATTGTCTGTGGTAAAACAAACCACAAAACTTAAGCATGTATGTATCTCAAAAACTTTGATGTGAAAAAGAATGAGTACATTGCTAAAACATCCTTGAGTCCATCATCATCATCAACATCTGTCAAATTCACCAAGAAACAACCACTGTTTATGCCAGTTCAAACAGCTGTTACAAAACAGCTGAACCAAACATTTGTCAAAAGAGATGTTCAGGTTACTGATGCACCCCCTGCCAATCAGTTCAGAAAAGGCAGAGAAAAACAGTCTTACCAAAGGATTCCACACGTTTATGAGGCCTACAAAAGGTCCTCTAAACCCAAAGTGAACAGGCATCCTTTTGGTTACCAGAAGATGATTGGTCAGGACCCACAACAGTGGTTAGAGAAACACTGTCCTAAAACAGTTCAAACCCCTGACCTAACCACTGTCCACCATTCTGCATCCATCCCAGACACTGTTGAGGCCCCATCCAAAGCCTTGTTGGCTTTGGAGACCTTAATGAACTAATCCATTTACTTCATGTGCAGGGAGCTTCTGCATGCTTTGATAGTCTTTGGTATGTAGATAGTGGAGGCTCCAGGCACATGACAGGATGTAAAGCCCTCCTCAAAGACTTTAAAATCCATGGAGGGGGTGATATGTCCTTTGGGAATAATAGTAAAGGGAAAGTTCTGGGGTCTGGTACAGTACAATCTGGAAATGTAAAATTTGAAAATGTCAATCTAATAGACAATCTAAAATTCAACCTTCTGAGTGTGTCCCAAATGAGTGACAAGGGATTTGGGTCATTCTTCACAAAAGACTGTTGTAGGATTTTTTGACCAGAAATGGTCAAAAAGATTGAAGCAATAATCAAAACTGGTCAAACTAAACTTGTTGCTCAAAGAAGTGGCAATGTTTATGTTGTTGACATGTCAAAAGAGTGTCCCAGAGCTGATGCCTGTCTGTTCTCAGCTGCCTCTAACAAAGAGACAGAACTTTGGCACAGAAGGCTGGGGCACACAAATCTTAAGACAATCACAGAAATTTCAAAAAATGGTTTGGTGAGAGGCCTACCACAAAAATTGTTTTCATGTCCTGAACATTGCATTTCCTGTTTAAAAGGAAAACAGCATAAAAGTTCTTTCAAGTCCATTGAAGAGTCCAAAACAACCCAGTGTTTGCAAATGCTACACATGGATTTGTTTGGCCCAGTTCAAGTCATGAGCCTCAAAAAGAAAAGATATTGTTTGGTTATTGATGTGTGTAAAATGCAACATATAAATTACATCAAATGAGGCATAAAACTAACCCTTTTTTAGTACTAATATTGGAAAAAGAGTGTTTTTGTCTTCCTTTTGTATTTTCAGGATTAAATGAGCTCAAAAACGCAAAAGAAGCAAAAAGACAGCTAAATCCAACATAAATACAAGAAAAGGAACATTAGTGGACTGCCCGAACCCTCAACGACACCTTCCAAAGCAAAATAGAGAAAACAGAAGGCTGAACACGCCCCGTGCTCAGCCAGCACGGGGCCGTGCCCAAGAAGCAGCAGAAAAGACAAACCTATAGAAGCTTCTATTGCCCACCACGGGGCCGTGCTCAGCGGACACGGGGGCGTGTCGAAAGTACAGCAGGCGCATTTATTGTAATTGCGAATTACAATTAATGAGGAGAGAGAGTGTCAGACGGACACGGGGCCGTGCCCAGCGGACACGGGGCCGTGTCCAGCTCTCTGTTCAGCCTATAAATAGGAGTGCTTGGATTCATTTCATCTCATCCCTTGGCACACCACCTCTCTCACACTTCATCCACCACCCACCACCATCACAACACCATCATCCACCACCATCATCCATTGTCCATCGTAGAGTGTGTGAGTCGTCTCGGGATCCAAGATTGATCGTAAGAGTTCTTGACAATCAAGGCCATGTTTGCCTAAGTCTCTTACATCACTTGGTGAAGACAAAGTGTTTAGTATAATACTTTTTATTTCTAATCTTTTGCACTTTTTATTTGGTTTTGTATTAATGACTTTAATAACTAGTTACTTATGTTGAAGGTGATCTTTCCTTATCGTTTGTCCGTGGCGTCTTGGCATTATTTTACTGTCTATATAAAATAAAGGATTTTCACCATTCATATCTCCACGGTCTATATGGAGGTATGTTGGCTACCTGGTAGGGGGTTAAGGGAACGGTTTGGTAAAGGTCTTGCCATTGTTCAGCGTTTAGAGGTCCTGCAATGGACCTGGGTCAAATTTAGTAGGACCTCCTTCAATACTTCACGGTATTGGATGGCGGGGGTCCAAACTCTTTGATCCCCTCATAAGTTAACTACTATTAATACTATAACCCGGCTATTTAGGACTGTATCCCTGCTGACTCAGACTACTTAGCCGAGGGTAACGTCACCGCCAAAAGCGGGGCCTACCACAATACTGCATTAATAACTTAATTCATTATCTTCCAATAATCCACCCCTTTAGGATTGTATCCCTGCTGACTCAAACTACTGGGGTGAGGGTAACGTCACCTTCAAAAGAGGGGCCTACTACAATAACTAAGATAATCTCTTAATTATGTGCAAAAGTGCGGAAATAATCAAAGGTTATACTAGATACGAGTCGGAACCAAGTGATTCATCTTGTCTATCTGTTTTTTCTTTTATTTTATTTTCAGCATTTTAGTTAGTTTTATTTTTCTTAGTTTAAAACATTTTTCTAAACTTTTATTCTGGTTAGACGTTGAGGATAAACCGGTACTAAAAGCTCTTGTGTCCTTGGACGACCTCGGTATCTTACCAACACTATACTACACTCAACGATGGGTGCACTTGCCCATATGTGTGTCTAGTGTCAGTAAAATATCGTGTTTTATAAATTTAAAACTTGGCTAAGATAAGTGTTAAAAAGGGCTTAAAATATACACCTAAAATATACGACACTTTCACGCACATCAAGTTTTTGGCGCCGCTGCCGGGGACACAAGGATTTTAAGAAAGTTAGGAATCAACGGCCTAATCATCTTTTATTTTTCTTTTTATTTTTTTAGGATTTTCTTAGTTTTTCAGCTTCTGCAGAGCTCAGCACGGGCCGTGCCCGCTGAACACGCCCCCGTGCTCAATCATTGGAACTGGCAATCCTGTTTTACATCAGACAGTAAGCTGAACACGGGGCCGTGCCCACTCAACACGCCCCCGTGCCCAAGTTTCAGTTACTGAAAACAGAACCGTTAGATCCCGACGGTTGGTAATTTCTGACATAAACATGAGTGATAGTGATTATTTTTACTTTCGGCACTCTTATGGTAAGTGGTGTCAATTATGTGGTGGCGAACATGAAGAAGTAAAATGCTACTTCCTAAATTATAGGCCCCACTACATGGACCCACCATCTTCTCATAATCTTAAGAGGGGCGAAAGTAAAAATAAGCACTATTTCTCCCTCGAATGCGCCCAGCCAGATATTCTAGGGGAAATGCTCCTTAGCGAGTTGTTTCAACTAGAAGAGCTAATTCTGAAATGGATAGAAGAGCTTGGGAAGGATTTTATTGATCCGCCCCAAGACGATACCCATGAAGAAATGTTGGAACCGCATTCCAACAACCTCGTTGCTCCCGAAAATACCTTTGACTTGGACGATAGTCGTCCCTGTGTCGATTGTGCCATGAAGGACTCTCCATCGACTTCGTTCGGTGCATACATAGACCTGAGCGATTCGGCATATACCTTCTTTAACAAGAGCCCGGAAAAGGGTTGGACTTGTCCACCTAGAATGAAAATAGGAATTACCCTCACCGACAACCTCTTGCGTTCTCGCCTTAGTCTAGGACAATTAAGGTATATTAGGCACTTTGGGGTTGTTCCGACCAGTCAGGAGCCACCCGATACTAACAAGTTCCTTAAAAAACTAGACAACTTCATAAAACAGTCCTTAGACACGGGGCCGTGCCCAGCCAACACGCCCCCGTGTCCATCGAAAGATTCCTTTCTGATCAGTACGTCAGAATACGGACAAACTGTGTCAGAACTCCACCTGAACACGGGGCCGTGTCCAATGAACACGGGGCCGTGTCCAGGTTGCTGTCATTTTCTATAAATGCAGCCAAGAATTCTGCACATTTGGACCAACTTAGGGCAGAGATTTGCAGGAATCTTCTCTCAAACTATCCTAGGTAAGTCTAAAAGAAGGTTCCAACAACCCATCTTGTCCCTTCCTCTTTTAGTAATTTCCTTCTTCTTCATCTTTCTCCAAGAGCTACCATTGAAAGTTTGGAGTTCCTCCAACTCTATGGTAGGGATAAATGAGTTTTGTTCAAAGAATCTTGGTAAAAACATGTTATGAAACATTGTTTTAAGTTATTAGCAACCAAAAAGGCCCCACAATGTTCAGAAAATAACTTAAAACTCCAAGTTTCCTTGTTCCAAAACTCTGCAGAAAGATGAACACGGGGCCGTGCTCAGTGAGCATGGGGCCGTGTCCGGTCACTGTTTCATTAAATAAACTATTTTTTAGTTTATTTTTTTTTAGGATGTCGAGTGAAAACAGCGATACATCTTCTGTGCATTCGTCAAACAGCCGAAGAGGAAGAAGACCCTTCGTTGAAGCTACACTTGTGCACTATGTGATAGCATTAAGGGAGGCTCTCGACGAGATGACTTCAGTAGAGGAGGTCCTTATCGACCGTATTAACGATCTTACGATGGGACTTGAAAGCAGCTTCCAAGAAATTAACCTCTTGCACCAGAGGTTAAATATTCTTGTAGCACCTCCAATGGAACCAGTCCTTCCACAGCAGGATTGGAACCTAGCACTCGGAATCAACAACCCTACCGGGTGGGAAGACTTGCCAGCGGAACCTCCTGTGGAACACCTACAAGAGATCCCGGTGGAGGTTGAAACTCCTCAAACTAATGCCAATGAACCTTCCTTTCTCCTTCCCAGGGAGGTGGAAGAATGGCTCGCCGACATTTGAGGAGAACCGCACGCGGAAGTTGGAGTTCAAAAAGGCCTTGGTTAAACCAAGATTAATCGTTTCTTGGAAATTTTGCTAACTAAAATAAAGTAAAGGCTAGAACTCCATGGTTTGATATCTTTGTTTTATCTAGTTTAATTTAGGATTATGTAAGTTCTCTCTATGATGAAATGAAATGATGGTTTTAATGTTTGGATGGTTTGTAATGAATAAAACACAATCATGGTGGTAAAGGATGAAAAGGAGAACGAGAAAAATGATCCCATGCACAAGAACAAGGCAACCCGACAATTTTCTCCTGTTCAGAAGATTCAACACGGGCCGTGCCCAACCAACACGGCCCCGTGTCGAACCACCTGCAGAAAACGCCCAGTACAGGTACCTGGACACGGGCCGTGTTCACTCAACACGCCCCCGTGTCCAGACTTCTGTTTCTCTTATTTCAATTTTGTTACTGGCACTTGAACACGGGGCCGTGCCCGGATAACACGGGGCCGTGTTCAGTGCCCAGTAACACAAATTTTTGCTTTTTAAACACTATTTTACACATCTAATCAACCTAAAAATTTATTTTTGGGACACATTGAGGACAATGTGTAATTTAAGTGTGGGGGGGATGCTAAAACCTTGAATTTTGCAAGTCCTAAATACAAGCCTTACACAAAACTCTATTGGAACCGCTAATCACCCCAAATTTTTTCAAAAATTTCATTTTTTTTACTTGTCTAGGTTTAACTCGGGAAATTCAAGTTCTCAAAAAGGTTATATTTTTACAAATTTTACAACCGATAGCGTAGTGATAAAAAGAACCAACATAAGAAAATTATGAAAAGGCATGACAAACTTATTTAAAATTTGATTATATATACTTGATCACATAAAAACCCATTCCCACAAAAGTGAGTTTTGAGCCTTTATTGAGCACACAATTACATATCATTTGA
Source organism: Helianthus tuberosus (assembly GCA_030545235.1). Taxonomy (NCBI): domain Eukaryota; kingdom Viridiplantae; phylum Streptophyta; class Magnoliopsida; order Asterales; family Asteraceae; genus Helianthus; species Helianthus tuberosus. Next base: position 45,040,496 of record CM060414.1, on the reverse strand, counting down.
TTAAATGCTCATTTTTCGTTTCTTGTGTGAATAGCCGCTTGGTTCTTACGACTCTAGAACTTGCCATGACAATACATTCCCGGTCCTTATCAACTTAAACCCGAGTAAGTAAATGATAGAGGCATTAGGACTAACCTTTTTCATTTCTACACCATTATTTTTCTTTTTCTTTTACCACCTACCCAAAAATCCCCCTAGTTAACCCTTTTGAGCCTAAACCTTTTCGTTTCATCACCCAAACAAAAACCCTTTCAACCACCAAAACCCTTTTTCATTTTTTTTAACCCTTTATTTTAGTAACAAGTTCGGTTCTTCGCAAAAAAAAAAAAAAAAAAAAATCGTGATGATGATGAAGTAAAAAGAAAATAAACAAACAAAGTAATCAAAAATAACTTTGTTTGAATAAAAGCTTCATCAAAATAAAAAGTTGCAAAAATGCGAAAACCGACACTTGTTACGCTTTTAGCCCTTTTTCTACTAACCACTAACCCAACCACCTACCTTTAACCCTAGCCAACCCTTAACCCACAAAGTCCTCTTGATATCTACAAAGGTATAAAAGTTAAAAAGGAGGAGAATTGATTTCTTGGCAAGCCTATGGTAGGAATAAGTTCCATGCCGCTCTCGAGTGATTCATTAAAAATACACATTCGGCCGAGTGTGAGTGAATTCCCCGCGAGGTATGTGAACTTGTATATAAATAGAATTTTAAAAAGGCATGTTATGCCCAAATAAGTAATTTCTTTTATGAACAGTTCTAAATAAATCATTACGAATAGGAGTGTAAATAAATAAAAATAAAACCCAAAAAGATCTTGGAAATCCCGACACTCTACGACAAGCCTAAAACCTTCTCTTCTACCTATTCCATTTGGGAGTGTAAGCCACATATTAAAGAGTTTTGCTTGAGGACAAGCAAAAGTTCAAGTGTGGGGGTATTTGATGTGTGTAAAATGCAACATATAAATTACATCAAATGAGGCATAAAACTAACCCTTTTTTAGTACTAATATTGGAAAAAGAGTGTTTTTGTCTTCCTTTTGTATTTTCAGGATTAAATGAGCTCAAAAACGCAAAAGAAGCAAAAAGACAGCTAAATCCAACATAAATACAAGAAAAGGAACATTAGTGGACTGCCCGAACCCTCAACGACACCTTCCAAAGCAAAATAGAGAAAACAGAAGGCTGAACACGCCCCGTGCTCAGCCAGCACGGGGCCGTGCCCAAGAAGCAGCAGAAAAGACAAACCTATAGAAGCTTCTATTGCCCACCACGGGGCCGTGCTCAACGGACACGGGGGCGTGTCGAAAGTACAGCAGGCGCATTTATTGTAATTGCGAATTACAATTAATGAGGAGAGAGAGTGTCAGACGGACACGGGGCCGTGCCCAGCGGACACGGGGCCGTGTCCAGCTCTCTGTTCAGCCTATAAATAGGAGTGCTTGGATTCATTTCATCTCATCCCTTGGCACACCACCTCTCTCACACTTCATCCACCACCCACCACCATCACAACACCATCATCCACCACCATCATCTATTGTCCATCGTAGAGTGTGTGAGTCGTCTCGGGATCCAAGATTGATCGTAAGAGTTCTTGACAATCAAGGCCATGTTTGCCTAAGTCTCTTACATCACTTGGTGAAGACAAAGTGTTTAGTATAATACTTTTTATTTCTAATCTTTTGCACTTTTTATTTGGTTTTGTATTAATGACTTTAATAACTAGTTACTTATGTTGAAGGTGATCTTTCCTTATCGTTTGTCCGTGGTGTCTTGGCATTATTTTACTGTCTATATAAAATAAAGGATTTTCACCATTCATATCTCCACGGTCTATATGGAGGTATGTTGGCTACCTGGTAGGGGGTTAAGGGAACGGTTTGGTAAAGGTCTTGCCATTGTTCAGCGTTTAGAGGTCCTGCAATGGACCTGGGTCAAATTTAGTAGGACCTCCTTCAATACTTCACGGTATTGGATGGCGGGGGTCCAAACTCTTTGATCCCCTCATAAGTTAACTACTATTAATACTATAACCCGGCTATTTAGGACTGTATCCCTGCTGACTCAGACTACTTAGCCGAGGGTAACGTCACCGCCAAAAGCGGGGCCTACCACAATACTGCATTAATAACTTAATTCATTATCTTCCAATAATCCACCCCTTTAGGATTGTATCCCTGCTGACTCAAACTACTGGGGTGAGGGTAACGTCACCTTCAAAAGAGGGGCCTACTACAATAACTAAGATAATCTCTTAATTATGTGCAAAAGTGCGGAAATAATCAAAGGTTATACTAGATACGAGTCGGAACCAAGTGATTCATCTTGTCTATCTGTTTTTTCTTTTATTTTATTTTCAGCATTTTAGTTAGTTTTATTTTTCTTAGTTTAAAACATTTTTCTAAACTTTTATTCTGGTTAGACGTTGAGGATAAACCGGTACTAAAAGCTCTTGTGTCCTTGGACGACCTCGGTATCTTACCAACACTATACTACACTCAACGATGGGTGCACTTGCCCATATGTGTGTCTAGTGTCAGTAAAATATCGTGTTTTATAAATTTAAAACTTGGCTAAGATAAGTGTTAAAAAGGGCTTAAAATATACACCTAAAATATACGACACTTTCACGCACATCAGTTATTGTTGATGACTTTTCTAGGTTTACATGGACTTTCTTTTTACACTCTAAAGATGAGACTGCAGGCATTTTGCAAGACTTTGTAACACAGGTTGAAAAGCAATTTGACCTTCCAGTGAAAAGCTTCAGGAGTGACAATGGCACAGAATTCAAAAATAGGGAGTTGGATGCCTTCTGTGTGAAGAAAGGGATTGTAAGGCAGTACAGCATCCCTAGAACACCAGAGCAGAATGGGGTAGTGGAAAGGAAGAACAGAACTCTGATTGAGGCTGCCAGAACCATGCTTGCAGATTCAGGTTTGCCATTAACTTTCTGGGCAGAGGCAGTAAACACTGCTTGCTATGTTCAGAACAGAATTTTAATAAACCCCAGGCACAAAAAGACTGCCTATGAAATTCTGTATAAAATTAAACCACTTATTTCATACTTCAAGGTGTTTGGCTGTCCATGCTTCATTTTGAACTTAAAAGATTCCATTTCAAAATTTGCAGCCAAAATTGATTGTGGTTATCATCTGGGATACTCAACCACTGCCAAGGCCTACAAAGTGTTCAATACACGGACCAAGGCAGTGGAGGAGACTTTGAATGTAAAATTCAATGAACTTTCATCAATGAAAATCCCAGCAAACCCTGCAGATCTGTTTGATCTTGAAAAATTTACTTTTGAAAATACTGCTGTCAAGACTAACAGTGCAGGTCCATCAGACGATACCACAACAGACTATGGGTATGAAATCATCATCCCGCAAAGGTCTGCCATAAAGGGAAAAGCACCAGCTGTTCAAAACAGTTGTCAAAGTTCAACCACTGCTACCTCAACAGTTGTTGACCAAAGTAGCCCATCAACCACTGCTTCCACATCCTCAAACACTGCTGACAAAAGTCCTCAAACAGTGGATAAAAGTCAGCAGTTGTCCACTTCATTACCTCCTATTCCACCACCTTTTGAAGCCACTGTTGGATCATCAAAGTCCCCAACAGTGGTTAGCTCAGATGATACACATTTGCAGCCTTCACCAACAAATGCCATCATACCATACCAAGGAGATTTAATCTTCTTGAGATCTCATCCACCTGATCAAATCATTGGCAACATAAATGAAGGGGTGCTCACAAGAAGCCAAACCCAAAACATTTGTCTTTTTGCTGGTTTTCTATCACTCCATCAGCCAGTCAAGTACCAAGAGGCACTGAAAGACAACAGCTGGGTAGAAGCCATGCAAGAGGAGCTCCAACAGTTTAAAAGACAACAAGTATGGGAGCTTGTACCACTGCTAGAAGAGGTTAGTCCCATTGGCACAAAGTGGGTCTTCAAGAACAAAACTGATGAAAGGGGTATTGTTATCAAGAATAAAGCCAGGCTTGTGGTTCAAGGTTACAGACAGGAAGAGGGGATTGATTATGATGAAACATTTGCCCCTGTTGCAAGATTGGAAGCCATTAGACTGTTCCTGGCCTTTGCTGTCAACCACAATATGAAGGTGTTTCAAATGGATATCAAAAGTGCTTTCCTCTATGGTACAATTCAAGAAGAGGTATATGTTTGTCAACCTCCAGGTTTTGGGGATCCATTTTATCCAGATCATGTCTACAGGCTAAACAAAGCCTTGTATGTCCTGAAACAAGCACCAAGGGCCTGGTATGAAACTCTTTCCAACTTCTTACTCTCAAATGGTTTCAAAAGAGGTACCATTGATAAAACATTGTTTTTAAAATGGAGAGGGAAGGATTTAATGATTGTCCAGATTTATGTGGATGACATTATTTTTGGAAGCACATGTAACTCAATGTGTGAAGAGTTTAGAGAACTCATGACAGCAGAGTTTGAAATGAGTGCAATGGGTGAGCTGCAATGCTTTCTTGGTCTCCAAGTCCAGCAATTGCAAAATGGAACTTTCATTCATCAAAGCAAATATGCTAAAGAACTTTTAACCAAATTTAATATGAATGATTGTAAACCATGCAGCACACCCATGGCAACAAATAAGCTGGTCATGTCTGATGAAAAGGATGAGCTGATTGGCCAAACACTTTATAAAAGCATGATTGGGTCTTTATTGTACCTAACTGCATCTAGACCAGACATCATGTTTGCAACATGTGTCTGTGCAAGAAGTCAATCAGCTCCTAGAAAATCAAATCTCATTGCTGTAAAAAGGATCTTCAGATACATAAAAGGTGCTCCCACACTTGGTATCTGGTATCCAGCTAATGGGAATATCAAGCTTTCAGGTTTCTCAGACAGTGACTTTGCTGGATGTCACACCACAAGGAAGTCCACATCAGGAGGGTGCCAGTTTCTAGGTGACTACTTAGTTTCATGGCAAAGCAAAAAGCAAGCAGCTGTTTCAACATCCACTGCTGAAGCTGAATACATTGCTGCTGCAAGCTGTACAACCCAACTTCTGTGGCTTCAAAATCAGTTACTGGATTTTGGTATCACTGCCTTAAAGACACCACTCATGTTGGATAACCAGGTAGCAGAAAATATCATCAAAAATCCAGTTTCCCATTCAACCACCAAACACATCGACATCAGACATCACTTTGTGAGGGATTGCTATGAAAAAGGTTTAATTTCTCTGCATCATGTCCCAACTAAAGATCAGCTGGCAGATGTGCTCACAAAAGCACTTGATACAGCCACTTTTGAAAGTTTGGTCTCTAGAATTGGGATGCTGAACATGGAATAACAAGCCACATCTTGTTTTTCTATGAATAAAAGCAACAAAATGTTTTCAGAAAATCAAAACTCCATCCTTAAAAATAGTTAAAAATGATATTTTTCATTAAAATCCTTAAAAGTCTGCCATTAACCACTGATTGTTCAAAAGTCTGCTCTACTTCAAAAGTCTGTCCACTGCTGAAAGTCAACCCCTGCTCTCTCATTCCTTTGATAAACTCTGTTGTTCAAAAGCAGTATCTTATCCACTGATATGCTATCCACTGATAGTGAAAATCATCCACTGCTTTCATACCACTGCCTTCATCAGTCACTTTCACAAAAGTACTGTCCTTCACTTTCACCAGGGGTTGTCACGTGGGCAGTACATATTGGTCAGACTTTTTGTAACGGCTGCCACCTCAGCATTCACTTTCTTCCCTATAAAATCCCTCATTCACCACCAAAACAGGGTTTTACTGTCGAATTGAATTCTTAAAAATTCTCTTCTCAAAGCAGTTTTTCTTCTCATCTCTCACAAATTTCTTCGATCATTCATCTTCAAAATGACAAAATCGAAGTCATCTTCAAAACCCTCATCCAAATCATCAACGAAAACAGCCTCTCAAAAGGCAATCTCCACTGAAATTGCACATAAACCATCTCACAATCTCCTGGGTCTTCTCACAAAACCAGGAACCACAAATGTTTTCAATTCCATCATTGATATCATGGCAAAATCAAAGTACAAAACTTTGTTCACCGCCGATGCACCAATCTATTTGGCGACCCAAAGGGAGTTCTGGAAGAATGCAACCCTTGAAAAACAAGGAGACACTGCAACCACCATAAACTCTTCTATAAAGGGTAAAGCTGTCCAAATCATGCCACAATCCATTTCAGAGGTCTTTCAACTCGGTGATCAGGAAGGTAAAATTTCTTTCACTAAAAACGAGTTACAAACTGACTTCATTGAGAGAGGGTATGAAGCCACAATGATGAAGAAAATTACCTTAGAAAAAGGTTATTTTCCGTCTGCAACCATATTTTTATTTCATACCCTCCTACTATGTGTTTCAAACAAAACCACTTCTTTCAATGACATCCCTTTAAAGATTCAAAATCTGGGATATGCAATTCTTCAAGGAGAAAATTTTAACTATTCTCGGGAAATTTTTAAAGATTTGGTTAATAATGTTGAAACAAAATCATTCTTACTGTTTCCAAGATTTTTAAGTTACTATTTTACAAAGAAATTCAGTAAGGATGATTTAGTTACAATAAACCAAGGCGATTCTACTCAAATAAACAGTTTAACAACTGAAACTTTTTCAAGAATGTTAGCACCTTGCAAAACACAAGCAAAGGTGCCTAAGCAGATTTTAGCAGTTACAACTGCTCCTCAGGTATCTGCTGCTGAGCCCACTACTCAAGGTGATCAAAGCAGCAGCACAACTGTTTTGAAACCCACACCTAAAATCACCAAAAAGCCAACAAAAAGAAAAACACAAAAACCCCCCAAAACCATCAAAAAGGCATCTCTGGAGGATGAGATACCAGAGCTTCTGCCAGTGACAACACAAAAGTCACAAGAAACCACTGCTGCTACTTCCTCACAGCAGTTGGTACAAATATCTCAACCCATAACCGAAACTCCTCCTGCTTCTTCACAAAAAGAACAGGTTGTACAAATAGGGTCTCCACATCATGATGCTCTGGAAACACTTGTTTCTATCATCCACAGCTCAATACCCGGGGCAAATCCATCTTCTACACCACCCTTCACATCCACAATTCCCACACCAACTAAACTACTGTTGGATGCAATTGATTTGAACCAGGCATTAACCAGTCCTTCTCAATCACCTATCAATGAGAATATACCTCAACAACTGACTGGGTCTGATGTATCAATCTTAGCTAACCCACCAACACAACCTGAGGAGGTTAGACCCCTTGAGTTACAAGTAACTCTTGGTGGTAGTCCAAGTGAAGCAGCCACTACAACTGTTGAACCCATTGGTTTACAGTTGGACAGTGGTTACATCAATAAGGCTTCCTTGGAGGCAATTCCTTTTATAGCACCTCTGCCAACCACCAGTGGATTTATTTATCCTACTGGCAACATCAAAAGGTTGTCAAGTGTTGAAGGAAGAAGACCCCAGTACCAAGAAAAAGGGGCATCAGTGGTAGATGTTTGGAGCACACTCCCTACCTCAACCACTGATAAAACCACTGCTAGTGGGAAATCAGATGATCCCATTAAATTGGGTGATGATTTAAAATATCAGGATTTGACGAATCGTATTAGAAAACTTGATAACTCTGTTGCAGAACTCAAAGCTATGCTACAACAGGTGTTACAAGTACAAAAAGCATAATCAACCGTTGTTCCATCTCAAGCACCTGCTCCACAAAGGGTATCTGCTAAAAAATGAGCTCTGGAACTTGTTTCAACCTTTTTCTCCATCAACAAGCACAATTAGCAGATCAGCAACATGAGAAACATGTCCAACAGCTGAGAAATGCAATGGAGTCCAGGTTCAAAAACACTCAGGCTGATTTAAAGGCTCTCAAAACTCAGATCCTGCAAACCACTGGCACTGCTCCTCCAACAGTACTTTTCATTGATCAACTCCCAGACGATAATGCCAAAAAGGGGGAGAAAATTCAGGAGTGGAAGAAGAAAGGAATAGATGATGGTCTCTACATTGAACCTGAAAAGGATGATATGACCAGAAAAATTCCTGTGCCAGATGGTAGTAAAAAGGTTGATGCCACTCAAGAAGCACTTGATGAAGGAGTAGCAAGTGTAAAAAGAGATAGAATGGCAAAGGATATTTCAAGGTGGAATGAGGAGAAAAGAGCTTTCATGGAGCTGTATGAGCAGGGTTGTTCTGGTTCAAAGGATACTAAAAATCCTAAGACAAAAAGGAAGCCTAAGTCCACCTCATCTAGTATTCCAAAACCACCATCCAAAAGTCATCAGCATCAAACCTCCACCCAAACAGCTGTTGTAACTCCTGCTGTATCAACTGCTGCTGGTACCTCAGTAGTTTCAACATCTGTCCTCACTTCAACACACACCACTTCAAAATACACCAAATCCACTGCTTTACCACCATTACCACCAAAAACAAAATCACCTCCTGCCAAAAAGCAGAAGACAGTGGTTGTTACAACATCTGCTGTAATGACAACAGTGGTTGAAACACTAGTTGTTTCAACAACTGTTAGTCAATCACAAACCACTGCCACTACATCCACCACCACTGTTCCATCCAAAACATCATCAGCCCCTCCTCAAACAAAAAGGAGAAGGCTAATTCTCAAAGATGATGACACTTCACCACCACCATCTTCAAAATCCCTGTCATTTGTCACTATTCCAAAACCCATACCTCTCTCTTCAGCTCAAATTATACAATCACTGCCTCCTGCTGGTGTCTCATTTCCTCTAGAACTTATTGCAGTTAGGGAAGAAATCAAATCCTTTTATTATGAGGATGACCCGGTCAAAAGGAGTTTGCCATCAATTGCAGGATATCCCAGGCCTAACAATATTGAAGAATACTTGAAACTTAAGGCCAAACAAGCAGAGGATATTGCAATAAAAAACAGAAAAGGGAAATCTGATAGAGAATTTCAACAAAACTATCAGTTTTTACTTTCACAGGTCAATGCTATGGAGCGATTTGCTAAAAATGTATGTCAGAAAATTTCAGAAAGGGCAGATGAGTCCTTGAGAAAAGACTACATTGAGAACATCATGACGTACAAGAAATACAAGGGGGAGAAACACATGTACAAAAACTGGACCATTCCTGAGCTTGAAAAAGAAGCAGCCAGGATTCAAAGAATGATTAAAAATAAGGTCAAGCAGACTCCTCCTGAAAAGTTTAAACAATTTGAAGCTGAGAAGATGTTAGAGTTGAAGAGAATGAAAGAGGAGCCGATTGCAGCTGATTATGGGCCAAAGAATTCAGTGACAAAGTGGGGAGAAGATAGAGTCAGGGCAACCTATAAAAGCTTAGAGGAACTTACAAAGAAAGATCCAAGAGTTCCACAAAAGCCTGACTACTCCAAAGCAGAGGTCTCAAAAAGACCACCAAAGCTGCAAATCAAAAGAACCACTACTCCAGCTGGTGTTGCCATCTACAAAAGAAGGAGCAAAAACCAGTTTAGTATGGAAACAATTCAAGATCTTTTAGCTGGAGATGCCATTGTAAAAGCAGGCACAAAAGTAATGATAAAAGAAGATCTTGAATTGGAACAATCTGCAAGTGCTGCTCAGTCAGTCATGAACAGGCCAGCCTCACAAAATACTTCTGCAAATAAACATCTCCCAAGAAACCCACCAGGCTCAAAAATACAAAAGTGGGAAACTGACAAACAGACCTGCGTATTGACTTTGCTCAGGTCTGGTGGAGAAGTGGAGAAAATATCAAGGGAACAAGCTCTTGGCCTGAGTCTTGAAGATTTGCAGGATCTCCTTGATCTTCCACTTAGCAGGGATGATGAAGATGCAGATGCCCTAGACTTCGAATTACAATTTAAAGGTCAGATAAGGGAACTGTTGATGAGGCAATAAAGTCTTCCACAAATAATGAAGAGTTTTGGCATTATCTGTTCCAGGGGGAGATTGTTGGGATTGAACCCTATCAGAGGAACAGATAATTAAAGCCAAAACTGGATCAGAGCAGTGGATCCAGAATAAGCAGACGATAATTAAAGCCAAGACTGATGGAAGACCAAAGCTCTGCTGATTCAATCTACTGCCTTGAGTCAAGTACTGCTGATCCGGACAAGCACTGCTGGGTTCACAGCAGTGGAAGGATGCAGCAGCTGTTTAAGTGTCTTTTATGTAAAGAAATGTAATAGCAGTAGTTAGTACATCAGTGTTTGTATAGATCAGAGGTTAGAGTTTGTTAGGAGGTTAGATGTCACTTTCATGGTGACGTCAGCTAAGATGCTCAGTGGTTTGCAAGTGCCTATAAATAGTTCAGTACTTTGTACTGTTCTATCAGCTCTTTTACAACATCGTCTTCTTTGCACGAACAAACTACTGAGTTCTGGCTGAGGGGGAGTTTGCATTCATTCATCAATCATTGTAATCGTTGTTGAAACAAATTCAATCTTTCGATTCATTGTGTAAAGATGTTTGATTAAAGTATTACTCTCGATTGATTGTATGCAAAGTTTGTTTTCATCTTAATTCCGCTGCAGAACTCTTTCATTTCCATCTTAATTTCAAACGAAAATACAATCAGAAACAAACTCAGATCCAACAGATTACCACGTTGACTAGGCGTAGTGACGAGTCAAAGTTTCGGTCAAAATGCGTATTTATGCGCATATTGCGACGGAACTATTTTCGGGTATCAAAACCATTTTTTTTTATTCCAAAGCAGTTTTCTAACATAGTTAAACATGTTTTAACATGTTTAACTCATCACTACTAGTTTAGTGCTTGTTTAGGGTCATAAGTCAAGCTGTCTAAACAACCGCTTAGACTTTCGAACCCGACCTGTTTGGTCGATCATTAGGATCCGACCAAACTTATTTAGTGATCATAGTTGCATAGGGAATAACCTACTGAGGTTATACCTTATGATCACTTAGGTTGGTTAGTTATTCATTAAGTCGTTTATATGCCCATAGAAAATGACCAAAATGCCCTTTTTAAGCATAAATTCATATTTTGCATATGTGATCAAGTTTTTGACATCTAAACTGATTTAGTAACATATTTAAACATAATTGGGCATGTAATACTTAAAATAGGACAAAGATAACTATCCGACCTTAGCTTTACACAAACGACGCGTTAAAGTAGCTTAAACTACCTTAACGAGTCGAAACGGGTCAAAAGCACTTAGGTTAAGTTTCTAATTAGAATGTTAGGTCTATTATATCATGCCATATGAGTTCCAATACTCATTTGATTTATAGAACTACATTCTATCATATCTCCCGATTTAGGTACCGATTATTTAACCTAGTGATTACATACTAGGTACCACTTGATTCCTTGATTTCTTGAGCTTTGTTAGGACACTTAATCAAGGATACTTACACCCTCAAGTGAGTACATACTCCCCTCTTTTACGGTTTCAAATATTTTGGGGTGATACATATGGGCCTATTCACTATTTTCATGTTTTCAACTATATGATTACACATGCATAGTACATATCTTTTGACAAATTGAACTATTATCCATGGCTTAAACACTGATTTTCAAAGTTGTTAAACTATTTGTTGGTTCATATTATTACTTATACATTCATTAATAATGATCAAGCCGATTGGTAGTACGATATAGTGCTATAGGACTAGACACCCCATTCCTGTTGTATGGAATGTCGGATACCAATGTTTTAACTAAATAGAATTACTTTTGTGGTATATCTATAGTCTCCAAAGTGTAGTTTGATGCACTAAGGTTTGAATGTATTACCAAATCGCAATATATAGTATATTTCGGTATACTATTAAGGCATATTTTGATATGCTACCAACGTGGTACTGATTTACTAAAGTATAGTTTGGTATACTACCAAATCACGGTCTAGGTATATTTCGATATACTGCCAACGTGATACTGTTTTACTAAAGTATAGTTTGATATACTACCAACTTTGTTATTTCACAAACTAAAATATATTTTGATATACTACCAAAGCATAGCTGATATGCTAATTTTAAACCAAAGCATAGTTTAATATGCTATTTTCAAACCAAAGTATAATTTGATATACTACCGATGCTTTCATTCTTAAACCAAAGTATACTTGAGATATACTACCAAATCTATTATTTCATTAACCAAAGTATATTTTGATATACTATCTATTTAACTATTTCAAAACTAAAGTATACTTTGATATACTATTTATTCGATCTTTTCAAAACCAAAGTATGTCTCTGCATATACTACAAACCTTTTTATCAAAGCCATGTGTTTTCGAAACCAAACTTTTTACAAGGATTCATGGCTATTTTTATAAACGCAAAACCTTTTCTTGTACTATCCAAAGCCATGAATCTAATTCACAAAACCTATGTTACTCACATGCATTATTATGCTGACGTTTTATTTTCACATATGTTTCAGGTACTACTATGTGATGATTGTTGATGCATGCTACACATAGGATGGACCCGTGCCTTAGTGACTTTAAAACTTGAAAGATAATTATTTGTATTTATCTGGTTTGTATAAAGACAATGAGTTCATTAGTGGAATACAACAAATCTTTAATCACCATGTGTTGTGAAACAATGATTCTGTTACGACACTCCCCGACGTTTCCGTCGCGGTTTGTTGTTTTACGCGGTCAGGGTGTGACATGAAAGAAAAGGATATAGCAAACTATGTTGCTAAATGTCTAACCTGTTCGTAGGTTAAAGTCGAGCATCAAAAACCTTCAAGGTTATTACAGCAATTAGAAATGCCAATATGGAAATGGGAAATGATAACAATGGACTTTGTTACCAAATTACCCAAGACACGAAAAGGTAATGATACAATCTGGCTGATTGTTGACAGATTAACCAAATCTGTTCATTTCTTATCAATGAAGGAAACTTTAAGTATGGAACAGTTAGCCAACTTATATATAAATGAAATAGTTTCATTACGTGGAATTCCTTTATCTATTGTATCTGATAGAGATAGCCGTTTTACTTCTCATTTTTGGACTAGTTTCCAAAAAGCAATGGGAACCACGTTAAATCTAAGCAAAGCTTATCATCCTCAAACGGATGGACAAAGCGAAAGGACAATACAAAAAATGGAAGATATGCTTAGAGCCTGTGTAATTGATTTCGGAGGAAATTGGGACAATCATTTACCATTAATAGAATTTTCCTACAGTAACAACTATCATACTAGCATTAATGCTGCACCGTTTGAAGCACTTTATGGACGAAAGTGCCGAACTTCAGTCTGTTGGGCAGAGATTGGAGAAAACAACTATCTGGACCAGAGATAGTGCAGGAAATAATGGACATGGTTATTCAAGTCAAGGTAAGACTAAAGGCAGCACGAGATCGTCAAAAGAGTTATGCAGATAACCGACGAAAACCTTTAGAATTTCAAGTTAGAGATAAGGTATTGTTAAAAGTCTCTCCATGGAAGGGAATAGTCAGATTCATTAAAAGTGGAAAGCTAAGCCCCAGGTATGTTGGACCTTTTGAGATTATTAGAAGGACCAGTAGCTTATCAGCTACAACTTCCAAAGGAAATAGCAGGAATACATGATGTGTTTCATGTATGTAATCTCAAAAAGTGCTTAGCAGACGAATCATTAGTAATACCTCTTCAGGACGTAGAGGTAAATAAGAAACTTAAGTTTATAGAGAAACCCATTCATATTGAAGGTAGGAAGATCAAGAATCTCAAACACAAGAGATTAGTTCTGGTCAAAGTGAAATGGGATTCCAAAAGAGGACCAAAATACACTTGGGAACTCGAATCAGAGATGCAAAGGAAATATCCACACCTATTCCAGTAGACCTCGAGGAAGAGATCTAAAACAAGGTGGGGAGGATATAACACCCCTCCTAAAACCTCTTAACGTAACCCTAACGTTCCTAGTATAACCCGTATATGCGTTAAAGGGCCTACAATACCTTAATATTTATAAAAGTCAAATAAAACAACTTCTTAAAGCTTGTGGCGGCCAGTGACGGACACACCACCTATGTGTCACGGGGCGCGACGGCCATAACTTATCCGGCACACAATAGCGCCACGTGTCTCCTCTCATGGCAACTATAACACCTCGTAAAATCGTGTCCAATAATGTGTTGACGCATGTCCCTAATCCTATATATGTCAAACGTTGACTAGGAGGGACTATTATTGCCAAACAATTAAAACTTAAAATGTGAAAGAACTAAAAGTGTCAACATGCTTAAACTAAGCCTCTGAGTGACATTATACGGTATTTGTATTCTCTTAATGAGACACTTGTTGGATAAACGAAACCGTTTGTAAAAAAATTCAAAAGTTTGTACATCGAAGGGTTAAAAGTGTCAACTTGTTAATTCTTACCTCTGAGTGACCTTTTAACGAACCCGGAGCATTGTGATGTTCAATCATACTCTCGGGAATGCCTAATATTAGTTGTTTAGGGCTTTGATGCCATTAAACGATAATACGCACAAGTTTGTGCGTTAGAAGGACCAAAAGTGTCAACGTGTAAAAATACATCTTTGAGAGACCGTTTAAATGAACCGGGAACTCCATGATACTCAGTCGTACTCCTGGGTGTACTTAATATGGGCCACTAATGGCTTTCATGAGTTTTAATAACATTATAATTGAAACTAGAATTTAATGAGCCAAAAATGACAACTTATGAAAGATATAAAGTGAATCAAAGATTGAGGGGCCATTATTGTCAAAACCCCAAACATCGTTTTTGGACCTGGGCCGCCTGGCGGGCCGTGACCTAGGCATGTCTTTCTCTCGCGGGCCGCCTAAATAGCAAACAACAACGTTTATTTATTTATTTTGTTTTATATCTTTACTTGTTCTCCAATCCTAGCTATTCTAAACCATTTAATCGAAACCATGAACTCATTCCTAGTATTGGACACCTGCCTAGACACCTGGAGTGATCTTAGAACCTCTGAAACACTTGGCATAATCCTAGAAAGTCCCCAAATACTATAAATAGAGTTGATCATCCACCTTCAAACCTTGCACCTTTCATTTCTTTCCTTATCTCAACTTGGAAGTTCCTGAACTATTTGGGAGCATCCTCTGAGTTCTCTCCAGTCCCAAGGACCACTTGTGAGTGTTCCTTTCGTGACTAGTTCTTTTATTAGCTTTTAAAGCCGAAAAGTCAAGCGTTTACGATAAACGCTTTGACTTTTAGTTAGACCTTAAATGGTCAAGCCATTGTTTGCAACGAACATGGCTACATGATCGTAATTAGGTAGGTTTTAATTCCTCAAAAGGGCACCTCCTAAGAATCACGATTGCTTGGTCAATTGACGAGTCAACGTATTAATGCTTTAAAAAGTCAATGGGTCACTTTTTGAAATAATTACGATCTGAGTTTAGAAGTGTTCTAATATATGTTTTATCACTTAAACAACTTAGTAATAATTATTAGAACATGTGTAAAATTGTTCGGCTCGTCAATTCCAGTTTTAGGGTCGGTTTGCAACCGAAAGTCACGAAGTTTGACTTCTTCTTTGACTTTCGATTATAAATCAAATTAGACTAGTGTGCTACTGATTTAAGTTTCCATTATGATCATAATATGATGTAGCATAACCCTATAAGGTTATATTACACGATCATACTAGTAAACTGAGTTTTTGCACATGTTCCGTTATTATGTCGTACTTTGACTATTATGCCATTTTGTTTAAAAATAAGGTTTTAATTATAAATGAGCATGCAAATGGGTTATGTATTGATAAGTAAACATGTTTAGAATATTTTTATGTTTATAATCTGGTCATAAACTGAGTTTACTCATATAATCGTAAACTATGCTTTTAAAAGGACTAAAATGCCCTTTTTCATTTTAAATTAGTTTTAAACATAAAATTCTTGGCAAAACTCATAATGTATTGATGTGATACCATATTTAGGATTTATTGAGATTTTAAGTCAGATTATATACTGAGTTTAACTTTAAGTTCTTGTACAATGCTCGTAATGACGATAATGCCCTTATGGCACTTAAAATGAGTTTTAAGCATAATATTCATACCAAACCTTTTGCTTACTGATTTGTTATGATAAATAAAATATTTTAACCATTCAAAGCTGGTCATAACATCAGATTTCATAAACCATCACATAAATCGTCATTTAACGACCTTAACACCGTTTAGGCGCATAGTATGGTTTTAAACCATATTTATGAATCAAGACTTGTTACCTACTGATTTTATAAATCATTTTAAATATTTTTACAGTAGGTATAAGTCATGAACTCGGAATCCCAAATAAATTCTCAAACTATGTGTGAAATGACCAAAATGCCCCTACGGTGCATTGTTTGGTCTTAAAGCATAAACCACACATATATTTGATATCCTACTGATATGATATCATAATCCAACCATTTTTACAGAATGTTTATGACCATGACATCAGTTTACTTGGAAGCTCCTTTTATAAGTGGTAAAATTACCAAAACGCTCTTATGAGGCATAGTTTGATTTTAAAACCTTAATGGGCATAAAAGTTGATATCCTGCTGATATTATAACATGTTTAAAGTGTATTGGCATATGGAACTTGTTCATGACTTATCCGGTTACCCGATATCGCTTATACGCGTATGGTTAAACTTACGTAACTAGTTTACATAAGTTTATCGAAACGGGTTTAACCTTATCATTTTGATCTCAAAATCCAGAATGTACTTTGTTTACCCGTATTATACAAGTCCTAGTACTTGTTGGGTTTAGACCACATTCTATTCGGTATACGCTTAATCTAGCGAACCTATTCTTAAATATCGGGTCATATCTAAAGGAACTACCTTTGGCCTGTATACATTCTAACAGATAATAAATATGTTCATTCCAGACTATAGTACCCCCCAGATAATCGGAGTTGGGTCAATAATACTTATACTTGCGGCTTTTTTCCAAACATAGTCTTATTGATTGGAAGCTAGCAAAAAGGTAAATACTCTTGACTTATTTTAGTGTAAACTTGGGATGGCAATTATGCCTCTTGGAGCGGGTATTACGTAATTAAGTCGCCTATGATTGCGCAAAAATGTAAGAATACGGTTTAATCCGTTTACTTGATAATTGATATTATTAGGGGTTAATAATACCGTGTCCGGACAACCCAATGGGTTAATCAAGTGTATAAATCTGGTAACAAGAATAATCCGAAGATATATTTAAAGGATCACCTATGGGTTTTCCATTTGTATAAAACTCTTTTCGAAAAAACGTTTTCCAAAGAGTCAGTTAATTGTATTTACCAGCTTTAGCTGACGTATTTCCAAAAGATTGAACAGCAGGTACCGAATCTTATTATAGGATGGGAATACGAGTCGGCTAGAATGAAGGCTAAGGAATTTGCACTCCTGATGCTTAAGGCCTATGATGTCTAAAGCTCTGTTTATTTAGATCCTGCTTGTGGGCTTGTATCGAACGCTTGGAATAATTTTATATATTCAAGCTTTATTTTAAAAAATTTAATCCAATACTTCCGCTGCATATTATTATATTGTGATAACTGCTATCCAACCGTCACGATTGTACCCATCCGGGCCCACCGGAGATCGGGGTGTGAGAGAAACCCTACTCGATGACTGGCCAAGCCTAAGCCCTTGCTATGGCGGTTGGCGGCCCGCGACGGGCAGGCCCTGGGGCATCGCGGGGCGCGACAGGGTGTGAGACCAACCTATAAATAAAGGCTTTAGCCTCATTTCTTCAACGTTCATTTTCTAATTCTCTCTCAAACTCTCTAATAGTCTAAACTCTCGGGAATGGTACCCCTATAAAGCGAAGCTCTGCCTCGTTGTAAGTATTATAACCCCTGATCATGTATCTGTTACCCTACCCGATTGATTTAGGGCTCCCTAACGCATGTCAAGGCTCTGCCTGACTCAGTCGTTGGAGTTCTGTCTCATGTTACACCCGATTGATCTAGGACTCCGTAATGCATGTCAAGGCCCTGCCTGACTCAGTCATTGGAGTTCTGTCTCGAGTTGTACGGTTAAAGTGATTTTGGGTTATCTTACTAACACGTGTGCATTATTTAATTTTAATAGATAATAACCATGAGAATCACGAGAAAGCTATAGTAGTATCACCTAAGTCAACAATGTGAGTACATCTTGTTTTTACAAATCTTTTTGCAAAACCTCAAATATTTTCAATTATAATTAACAGTGATTGAGTCTATGTATTCTACAATTACTGTCGGTGTGTTGGGGTTTTGTGTACATTATTTGAAATTCGTTACTATTGGACAAAGAGTTAGCCAATGAGTAGCATGACCCACAACTCAGGATTGACAGTACTGAATGAGTAACTGTGTAGATATAAACATTGTAATTGCTCTCAATACTGTGAAATTATAAAAATGTTTTGATTAAACTGGGATGCACTCGCCAGTATTTCTTGCTGATAAAACCTTTTAAAAACGCGTTTCAGGTAACTTAATATGAAGCCAATAGAAGCCAGCTGGAGAGAGTACTGAAGGCTTAAAGTTGTGGCTATAAAGGTTACCTAATAAGAAAAGGAGTCTACGTTTTCAATAATTAGGGTTTACCCCTACAAATGTATTGTTAAATGAAACTTGGATTTTATCCCATTTGTTGTTATAAAAGTTTGTTGTTTAACTCTGATAAAAATATTTCCTAACTTTGGTCCTGATGTATTCCGCTGCCAAATTAATAAACACCGATACAATCTGACTGGTTCGCGGCACCCGCTCTCGGGGTAGAGGTTGGGGGTTACGACATTGACTCTGCTAGAGCACCGCCGCACCACCTTGACTCTGCTGGAGCACCACCATCTCCGTCCTCCTCAATCTTCAACGCCACTCCGGAAACGATAGGTACATTCTGAATTTCTTTGTAATTTCAGTGGTTATGTTGATAATTTGAGTAGATTTGTGTCGTTTTTAACTAACAACGAAACCCTAGAATACTTTGATTTGAAAGAAGAAGACAAATAAAGATATTAGGCCCATAGGAGAGCAGCTTACGAACTGCGTATGAAAAGGATCGATTCAGTTATGTGCCTCTGTAATTTTTTATGTGTATATGTGATTTCTATGTTGGAAGTAGAAATAGGAATGTGTGTTTTCAATGTGGGAAATAGGAATGTTTGTTTGTCTTTGTGGAAAAGGAACATGAAGCGACAGATGAGATTTGGCTGGGTTTTGATGTTCAAAAAAATAGAAAAAGACTACTGATAATTCGCTAGGTTATAATATACTTAAGTTGCATTAGTGGCTGAATGTATGTATATATTATATATATATATATATATATATATATATATATATATATATATATATCTAACTGAGGAAGTGATTAAAATATGGTGGTTAAGACAACGCCGACTGGCATAAAGCGAAATAAAACATAGGGGCCCTTTTTAAAACTTGGTAATAAAGATCAGTCAATCTCATCCGTGGCATTTTCGTTGCCTTTTCTTGATTTCTCCCATAGATTGTCCTTGCCGTTTAATTGTTCAAGAAGGACGCTTTGTTTCTTTTCTTGAAACTCAAAAACATTTTAACTAAACTAGTAAAAAATCCCGAACCCGTTTTGACCCATGACCCGACCCGACCTAAACCGACCAGTTTGCCAGGTCTATAATTTATGTGATTACTAATGTATATAAAATCATTATATACAAATTTGATATGCTATATTTGAAAGGAAACAGTAGACTTGCTTTGTTTTTATAGAATATGAATGATATTGAGAGTGCAAAGAATTAAACTAAGGACAATATAATGTTCATCCGTTGGTAGAAAATATACATATAAATTGTAACTTCACTTTTTTAACAGAATTTCGGTAACTAATTTGTGAAAGTTGAGATAAGACGATCCACCAATCGTGACTGCTTCTTCAGCTTTCTTCTTCAATTCCAAAGCTTTAGCTTTCATCATCTTTCCTTTCGTCCCATCTATGATCTCCCGCACTTGAGCCTCCACCACCTCTCTCTTGACGTTTGTATCGATTTCCATTCCAATCCCCCACTCTACACAACTATACCGACAATTTGTTTGTTGTTCTGCAAAAAACGGCCAACAAAGGACCGGAACACCACTGCTAATACTCTCAAGTGTCGAGTTCCATCCACTATGCATCAAAAATCCCCCAATTGAAGGGTGCTTCAGAACCTTCAATTGTATAAAGATTAATCATCACACTTTCCAACGTTAATTTATATATATCATACAAACACAATCAAAATAATTAAATGACATAATTTCCAATATAATTAATGTTTTTAACTTTATTTCTTATCAGCGGATTAGAAAAGATTTACTGGAGTTCCACCTCTCGAAGGACATCCAGGATAGGAGTTTGTGGAGGCGTATGATTAAGGTTAAGGATGGGTAGGAGGGGGTATATAGTGATGTCTAGCTCTATAGTAGGGACTCTGATATTCCTATAATTTACGTGTACTTTACATGTTATTGTATAGTCGTATTTATGCCTCTATGTCTTATAATGCCATACTATGCTCCTGCTTATTCTTTGTTACTATTCCATCAATGTTGCTTTTGTTCATGTTCTTACTAGTCTGTTGATCCTTATATTTAGTTGTTTGTTTGTTTTGTCCGTTGTTTAAGTTGAGCCAGGGGTCTCTATAAAACCTGCCTCTATATCCCATGGATAGAGGTAAGGTTCGCCTACATCCCACCATTTTCAGACCCTACTATTAGCTTAGCTATTGGTGGAATTCTACGGGGTATAATTGATTGATTGATTTAACTTTATTACTTATGTATTCTTGTTAAAATATTTACTTTTGTATTATTACATGAGTGATTGCAAGTAATCTCTGTTGAAATTAAGCATGTTCTATAAAATTTTGATAGGGACTCTTGAAAAGAAAAAAACAAATAAAGTTGCCACTTGCTACCACGTTTTTTCTTGTACCACCCTTTCGTTTTTTCCAGCCAAATTGCTTTTAATTTTTTGGTTGCATGCTAGTATGAATATGAATACACAGATTTATCAAATTATTGTAGCCATTGTCTGTTGTATTGTTCAGCTTATAGTCAACTAGTGGCAATAATACGAAAGCAAGTGAATCTTTTTTTTGTCTGTTATATTTGATGTTATACGAGTTTACCTGTTCTTGAGGACACCAACTAGTGATCATGCCTCTACCCTTAGTCTCAACTAGGAACTCTGGGGACATCCCTGCCTCAGTGCTGCCAACAATGTCCGGCCTGGCTATCCATAAGAAATTCTTCTTGCTATTAGCGAGTCCCCACCCGAACTCAATTAGTTGTTCCTTTGTCATGACTGTAATACTTCCGAAGTTCACGAAAACAACTGAGCCAGGGTCCTTTGTATCAAGCCAATGGATGCAACTCACGTCTTCTTTCCAAAGACTAGACCCAAGTTGCTTGACCCGTTCATCTTGAAGATGTTGTTCCATCAGTTGTAGTGGGCCCAAGGTGAAAATTCGTGGGATAGATGCAATAATAGGGTTAAGACTATCTTGTTCGAGTGTATCAAATGTGTTAAGCACAACAAGAGAGCCTCTACGTAGAGCCTCGGTCTCTCTAATGAAAAAGTTGAGCATGATGTCGTTTATGTCTGTGGTTCGAACGAAGCTTGGGAAATCCCTTAGCCGGATGTTATTCATCCCGGGAATCCAATCTAAGCTTGTTTCTAGATACCCATTGGTTACATAACTCATATCTGAAAAGTTTAGTTAATTAGAATAAGCAACTAAATGAAAAGTTTACTTCACATTGAAAGGGAATTAAGAAAGAAACAATTATCAAGTGGAGTATTATTGTCTACATTATTTCTTCAAGACAATGATATATCTTAGATAATTATCTATTTTATTCAAGTGGACTGATCATAAGTTCTTATTGCTTGAATACAAACCATAGAAATTTGCCCTTCAAGATAAGATGGTGGTCCATTTGTATGCAGTTACATCTTTATTTCTGAAATATAGCTAATATTTTTAATAATTTATAATATTTAATAAAGATCTGGATATAAAACTTTGTTCAATTTGCTATATTTCGATAGAGAACTGAGTTAAATGAAAAAAGTATTATTAATGTAACTCAGTTTTTATGAAAATTATATTGAAATTAATATAATGAAGAAAACTATATTTAGTTTCATTGTTATTTTTTACATGTTATTAGGGCAAGGGGAGTGATTAGTTAGTTTCATTGTTATTTTTTACATGTTATTAGGGCAAGGGGAGTGATTAGAACAATGTGCATTTTCGATGTTGGAATAAACAGGAATGAAATGAAAACACGATGTAACTCTAACGTGAATGAGAGAGTGTCAAATAAAAAAGGATGGGAAGATACGACTTTTCCACCCTATCAACAAAAAAAAAATTATAATAAATTTATATCTTAAAATATTTTAAGTTTAGTTAGCCGGAAACCAAGGGTATATATAAACATCATATTTATATGATTGATTTAAAAAAAAAAAAAAAAACAAAAGATGTCCAATCATGGGTTTTTCCCAACCATAGAAGAGATTTATGGAAAGAACATAATACAAGAACAAAAACAGTAATTTCACCTTTGAGAGGAGTATACCCCTTTTGAACAAGATCACCATAATGACTATAAGCCAAAAGCCCACAAGCACTCGCGGTCCAAAAGACTACACTTGGCAACCCAAACTTCTCGGCAGCTTTGAGAGTGAAACTCATGATCCCATCCGAAACAATACAGCTCACCGGCGGCACGTCAGAGTTCTCGGCACCATTAAGCCTTGTAATAAGCTCACAGAAAGGTTCCAAGCTGTGTTTATGAACAGATTCACATAGTTCTGGGATTGACTGGGTTGAATCAGCATCAGATGGTGGGAGGCCATCAGGAATAGAGTAGAAACGGAAGTCTGGTAGGCCGTCGAGGGCGGAGGGACCTCCAGATCGGAGCAAGCGCTTATGGTTGAAGTGGGTGTTTACGAAGGAGATGTGGAATCCCTTCAAGTGAAGGAGCTTAGCAAGTTTCATCATGGGGTTGATGTGGCCTTGTGCTGGGTAGGGGATGAATATGGCATGTGGCTTTTCCATTTCTACTAGGAAACCCCTTCGAGGAAATACTACAGCGTTTGTGCAAGTATGTGTTTGGGTGATATCCCTGTTGTGAATAAATAGATGTGTTGCTTGAAATTTATAGGGGAGGAAAAGTGGACGATATACACACACATAGTTGGTTGGCTGATATTTATTGTAATATATGAAACTTTCAAAACCCTAAAATGATAAATGCTAGTAGGAATTTTATCATGTCCTATAATTAGTGTTTCCAACGTTGGTCAATATTTTCTTTTACTACTGACATCTAAAATCTAAATAATTAATATATAAGGGTCGTTATAAAATAAATAATAAATAATAATATTATCTCTTAAGATATATATAAAGACATAACTATAATAACTATATTCGTATCCTTATTATCATGGAATCAAACTAACGAGGATTTACCCTGTGCAAAAGTTGTGTAGATCCGACAAAAAAAAAAAAAGAAAAAAGATTATGATAATAAAACTAAATAAATAACAAATTAAAGGAATGAGCTAAGGTGGAATTAAAATTTCACAGTTGTCAATCTCTCTTCCTTTCCATAATTCCGAGCAAATATGACTGGCATTCTTTTTTTTTTTAAATCAGCGACGTAAATCTCACGATTTCGTATCCCTTCTCAAACAACCAATTTAATTGTATTATTTGATCCATTCATGCCCTTTCACTCCTTACGAACCCTTTCAAAAGTTAGCCTCCTCTGCCGTTCCTTCAAGACTCCCGAGGTATTCGCCGCTCCAACAACCGGTTCAAACCTATCTCTCCAGTTTGTTTCGCAGGTGGTTCGTCTGGTTTGAGCCGAATCAAAACCGTTGAGCGCCAACACCGCAATTGATCGAGCATCCGGTAAGCTTCTCTTTCTATTCCATTGTTGCTAATGCAGCTGCTCCATGATTGACCTTCGTTATTGTTTTTTTAGCCACCATTGTCGCTTTCTTTTAGTCGTCTCTGTTCATACCAGTGACATACCGATAATTCCGAGCCACCAATGCATACCCATCGACTCCATATAAAGGTCTTCGTTGAACCTACGTCACCGCACCGGCCGTCTATTTTTTCGACATAAGGTATCAATACTAAACCGTTTCTATCTGCCACCAAGTCGTTATTCTTTGAATATGTACACGAATGGTTCTAAAAGATAAGGAAGTTGTCTGTTCACTTTGACGTAGGTTTGCTAGTTCCGTTTTCATAATTTGTAACCAACAAAGAAATAGTGAACAAAATCGAGAATATGAACTAAACATGTTTTCTAAACCATTTTCCGATCACCGGAGATGATGGCTAGATTGTTAATAGTTCTGGTGGTTTCTCCCTTCCCCTAGCCGTTAAAAATTCTGGTGCATTTCTATATTTCTTTTGGATACTTTATAATAGTAAAACATTATAGATTTTGTGAAAGTACAAGTTCATAACATTTTAGTCTCATGACATAAAATAAAATTCATTATTTGGCCTACTTTTACTTGGTTTGTCTTATGACAACTTAACGAAGAACATGACTAGTAGCTAAAATAAAAGCAACAAAAGAAGTACATATGTTTAAGTTATGCTATGTTCAGCTGATTTTTTTATGTTACTACACATATAGCTTTTCTACACTTACTATAGTCACAATCTCTTTGCATTAAAACCAAGTGTACTAATTTATTAATCTATATATTTAAGAATATGTGTTTTGTTGTTTTATATGTAAATAAATTTTAATAAAGGCAAACCTAAAACTATATTGGTTAATATTACCTATCACTATTTTTACCATTCAAAAGCTCGTCATCCTAAGTTTCACCGTATGTAGATATATGTATAATAATAAGAACATAAAATAAATACATTTGTTTTAGCTTTTGCCTTTGATACTTTTGGCTCCCTAGCGCCAGAAGCCATCAACTTCTTGACGATGGTTCAACGGGTTATCCACAGCAATTGTTCGACCCCAAGGGGGCAGGGGTTTGTGTTCGGGAGGTTGGGGTTTGCAATTCAGAAAGGGTTGGCGGCGCAGCTTGTTGCCCGTCTACCTTCTGTTTTGATGTAACTTAACAAGTTTTCTGGTTATATCAATCGTATGACGGCGATATATTTAAAAAAAAAAAAAAATTGTTAATAAGCCTACCATACACACTAATTAGAGTTATGTATAAAAGGTTTTCCTTTTAGGAGAGCCATCAATATATATCAAGTTAAATAATTCAATAATGTATTTATAGGTTCTTGCGAACGATTGGAAAAAAAAATTAGCATCGTTGGTGTAATCATAGAAGATTGCTTAAGGTACGGATTATGTGGTCTCTTGCTTTTAGCATAACATGGTTTTCTAGCCTCATAGTGTATGGATATTCGGTCTGTTGCTCATAATGTAAAGTGTTTACTCGTTTCATAATATCGTAGTTATTGAAAATTGTTACATGAGACATCCATCGTCTTCGTTCTATCATTTATTATTACATGTGTCGTATTAGTTATTGCCTATAATATGCATGCGATAGGATTACATTTTTTATTCATTCTCGCATGCTCCCATGACTTTTATTATTTATTATTTATCTTTGGCTAGATGTGATATAGCCTTAGTGTATCATTAGTGTATATGCCTTGACTTGAGTAAATCGTTTCATTGACCTCAATACCCGAGCATATCCACCTATGCGGATTGGGGACATAGGGCACCATCATAGGAACAGTTGACGTGCACCATCCGTGGCGGTGCGAAAGGCCCACGACATCTCTATATTGTATTGTGTGCTAAGTGATTGCACTTATTGATTATTGAGAGACGTATGGATCGATCCTAAGAGTGTAAGTGTAAGTGCCCACATCCCCTCTACATAGTGGTGCATTAGAACTGCATCTAATATACAAAGTGTTAGTGTTTACTGTTAGTGGCTCACATGGGTATTTCTAATATACCTTTATGGTATTCATCAGTGATCATTCAGCATATTGTATTGTTTGCATCGTTAAAGTGTTTAATGTATCGCTCCTATCATTATGTGTTAGTGCTATTGTTTCTCCGTTACTAGGCAATTTTTGGCTGAGCCGTTTCTTTTTGTTGTTTTCTTTTATTGTGTCTTAAACAGGTACTCAGGGAAATCGGGGGAATGTGTGAAGAGTGATAATAAAAAGGCTAGAGTTGGAAGCAAGGAGTTTAATAAAACTTTATATTTAATTATCTCGTTTTGGGGATTTTGTTTTTTTTTTAAACTTATGGAATTTACGTTTTAATTGGGTTATTAATTATCTCTGATTACTGAATTGTGTAACACGTCAGCCCTAATCAGGGCAAGATGTTACATTTATTCTACAAACATGTTTCTTATAGCGGAGGAAAAGTCGGCAACATATATCTAAGGGAGAAGTTAATTTAAAAAAAAGTATTTTTTTCAAGAATTAGAAGTTTTATTTTTTTAGTAAAGTGCAATTTGCGACTCTAAGATATGTAGGCAGTGTCAACCCGAGTTCCTATTTTTAAAGAAAATAGATATCAGGATTCCCGTGGTTTACATTTTATCACACTTTCCGTCATTTCGTCTATCTTCTGTTAAAATGGATGTTGACATGCGTGCTAAATTATATTTTTACCCCCACCCCATGGACAAAAATTATAATTACTCCCTATTCTTTATAAGACCCACTCCCTTCTCTCTCTACCAACCACCACCACACCACACCACCACCACCACCATTACCTCCAAACGTTTAATAGTTGATAGATATGAGAAGAACATCCGCACAAGTGCATAGCAGAACAACATCATCAATCTTTATCATTGCTAGATGTAGTTGCCACGTTGCCTGCACACACAACAAAGCCAACTTCGCTAGTAACCCCACCGCCCCCACAGTCTTCATATCGGCACCCGATAACAACTTGTCAAACCTCAAAAAAGCCACATAACTTCACCTGCACCTCCACTTCCTCCTCTCTCTCTAGGATTAAATTCGAGCCAAAATCTGATTTTATATAAGAAATCAAGATGAACACACACAAAACTGCCACTTTGAAAAACCCCCTAGATTGATTTGCACAATGATGATACAAATAAAATAAAACGAACTTGTATAACTTTAGGTTTTATAAAAATAAAATAAAACAAATAAAATAAAGATATATGTGTCGCTCGCGGGCCGCGACCAAGTCAGCGTTATGGTTCGCAGGGTGCGACCAAGTGTCACCTGGCGGAACCCCCTTGCGCCACGTGTCCTTATACACGTCGAAGCTAGGTTGGTGACTAACTAGACCTAGCCGTAGCTAGGCCTGGCTTGCGGGGCATGTAAGAGAGATGGAGGGGACTTGTGGGGTGCGAGGGAGCCCATTTCCAGCCTATAAAAGGAGGCCTCCAGCCTCAGTTTTCATCGTTCAATTCTTTTCTCTCTAAAGCCCCTATAATAACTAAACACTGCTTGGGATTATACCCCTAAAACATGAAGCTATGCCTCGTTGTAAGTATTTTAACCCCGATCACTAATTCGTTACCCTAACTGATTGATATAGGGCTCCGTAACGCATGTCAAGCCTCTGCCTGACTAAGTTCGTTGGATTTCTGTCTCGTGTTGTGTGGCGAATGTGATTTGGGTTATCTTACTAACACGTGTGCATTGTTTATTTTAATAGAATATAATCAGGAACACTGCAGGAAGCTGTAGAATTACTTAAGTCTACAAAGTGAGTCATTCTCTTTTTCTACCAAACTATTTTACAAAACCTTAATGTTTTCAATTATACTAAACAGTGATTGAGTATTTGTATTTTTACAATTGTCGCCGGTATGTGGGGTTTTTTATACACTACTAGTAATCCGTTACTATTGGAGAACGAGTTAACCAATGAGTAACATAACCACCGTCATGGAACTGTGAACATGACAAATACTGAATGAGTATATTGGTAGATATAAACATTGTAATCGCTTTCAATATTATAAAGTTATAAAAGCTTGTTTTGATTAAACTGGAATGCACTCGCCAATATTTCTTGCTGATAAAATCTTTTTAAAATGCGTCTCAGGTAACTTAATGTGAAGCTAGTAGAAGCTAGCTATGGAGCACTGAAAGCTTAAAGAAGTGGCACTTAAAAAAGTTACCTAAATAAAAAGGAGTTTATGTTTTCAATAATTAGGGTTTTATCCCCATAAATGTATTATCAATGAAACATGGGTTTTATCTCATTTATTTAAGACAAAATTGCAGAAAACAACCTTTATGTTTTCCTCAAACTGCACTTTATACCTTTCATTATGAAATCGGCAAAAACCAACCTTTATGTTCATGTTTTATTACACCCTATAACCTTTAGCACTAACCACGTCAAAAAATTCAGTTAAATGAACTCACATGCCTTGCACGTGAGGGCATTTAAGTCTTTTAATATATCCCTTTAACTCACCTTCTTCACCACCAGACTGTTGGACCAATCATTCCCACCTTCTACTCCAAGTCTCCAACGAATTCCAATCTGACGCCGTTCGCTTTTCCGGTGACGATGGCGGTTCCATACGGTGGCGCCATCGTGGTTAGGCTCTGATATCGATCTCAAGATATATGTTTACGATGACAATGAAATTGAAGGCTTAAGCAATTGTTGTACGGACGTGATGGAAGGATAACGCCGGAATCATGTCTCAAGGGCCAATACGGCACTCAGGTCTCCGGTATTATATGTATCGAGTTTAGCTGACTTTATAAATTCAACACGTCATCATTTTGTAACCGCTAGACCCGATAATAATACATTAAATATATTAGTCACTTCTTATTGAAAACTGATAAGATTCCAAAATGAATTCTTAAATAATGTTCTCGTGATTGAGTGTTGACTGATTTTACTCACAAGTTGTAATTTTTCTTCCAGAACATGTACCTAGGCTTGGTAGTTTAATAATTGATTTAGTTTCTCAGTTAAAAAAAATCTATTTTTATGTAACAAATTAAGGATAGAAACCAATTTACTTGAGTGAAAAAAAGGAAAGCCAATCGAATATATTCAGCTTGAGTTTTATACTAGCAAACGACTTTAAACTTGAATAATTGTCCCTACCGATAGACGTCGTGGTTCTGCTCCTGCTGAGTTATGGCCGCTGATGGTGTGTTGTTTAGGTTTACGACGCTCTTATGCTGGACCTTCGACATGGTTACCTGATAAGGGAAACAGTGTCGTTTGTTGATGTCAAAATTCATGCAAATTTGATTGTTGTTTGTTGAAGTTTTTTTTTTTATGTTTAATTTGTTTGTGGGAATTTTATGGAGTTAGCATGAGGGTGAGTCTTGATGTTTTGCAGGTTGGTTAGCATTTTAATTTGAGATAGTGAAAGAGATAAGAGGAGAGAGAGAGGGGGTTTATATTAAAAGACTTAAATGCCCTCATGTGCAAGGCGTTTGAGTCCATTTAACTGAATTTTTTGACGTTGTTAGTGCTAAAGGTTATAGGGTGTAATAAAACATGAACATAAAGGTTGGTTTTTGCCGATTTTATAGTGAAAGGTATAAAGTGCAGTTTGAGGCAAACATAAAGGTTGTTTTCTGCAATTTTGTCTTTATTTAATATAATAGTTTGGTGTTTTAAAACTCTGAAACTAATTCCTAACTACGGTCCTGATGTCTCATTTCTGCTGCCAAATTAATAAATACCGATACCACGTGATTGTTGGCTCGTGGCTCCCGCTCCCGGGGTAGGGGTTGGGGTGGCGACAGGGGCTAAATGTGCCAAATGACCAAAGATGTAAAGTCCAAGGACTAAATATGAAAATTCTCAAAAATTGAGTTCTAGAGGTCCCATGCGGACCGCAAGGACTTATCCTTTACGGCCCGTAAGCTAGTTCAAAAGATCTGAGCGCTTAAGGTCCTTACGGACCGTAAGCTATAAATCCTTACGGTCCGTAAGGGACTGCCAGAGACAAAATATGCGTACAGCCCAAGGGTTTCTGCCATGGTGCCACATATCTCGCATTCTTGCCACTCCTCTTTTCTTCTTACACGTCCTAAGACACTTGCCAACACCTGAGAACTTCTGAAAACACATGGCATCACCTTATGATTCATCCTCAACTATAAGTAGGCCATGTTTCATCCTCCTTTCCTTGCTCACTCTCATTCTTTCTTTCTAAAATTATCTTGGAGCTTTCCTCTGGATAAGAGGACTCCCTCTCCGTATTCTTCTACTCAAACACTTCTAAGTAAGTGTTTCTCCTTATTCTATTTCATTTTAATTAGTTATTTAATCTAAAAGTCAAACAGTTGACTTTAGCTTCTGACCATTTTGGTCAAAGTAAAGTTCAATCCGAACTTTCCTACGTGATCGTAATAATGATGGTCTGATCCCTCTGCGATCATACATTTGGATTATAACGTTTGCTAGTTGAATTGTTAAGTTGAGCATATTACGTAAAAGTTGAATTTTCGACTAAAATGCATAAATGGTTTCTATAACTTATAACTCAGATGTTTTGATGTATAGGAAAGTTTTATAACTAGTATAAACTGATAATAGCATGCTCAACTTGTTCAATCCAGTTTAGGATCTCATTCTATGTTAAAAGTCAAGCAGTTTGACTTTTGCTTTAACTTTTGATTTTGACCCGTTTGGTCAACGTTTAGGCCTGTTTTAAACTTGTTTTAAGACAATGTAAATTTTTAGTATAACTCTCTGAAGTTATACCACATGGTCAATCCATTTGATGGGTTAAACGACAAGTCTTGAATATATTGTTGAAAATGACCACAATGCCCTTATGTGGTCAAATGAGCTAATTGAATGATTTTAAACTAAACGAAACTTATAATCTGACTGTAACAATAATTACTTCAACTAAAAATGTAATTTACTACTTGGACTTGTCGTATGCCCATCCGAACTTCAAAACCCGTCTTTATGCGCATAACTAGCTATGCGAACCTAGTTCGCATAAACTAGGCATAATGGGTCAGAACCTTTTTAAAACCCTTCCAAATCAGAATGTTGGTTTAATTAACCCTTATCCAACGAGTCCTTACACTCGGATGGGTATAAACTACATTCTAATTAATCTACGCATACTCTAGCGAACTAATCTTATTCTTAGGTAACGGGTCGTGTCAAAGGAACTAACCTATGACCCGTATACATTCTAAGAGATAACTGAATCTGTTCACTCCGGACTATAGAACCCCTTATGTTGGTGCACTACATCTGTCGACTTCGTCTTGTATTGAGTCTAGTAGAATTTAGGTTAGACAATGGCACAAAATCCAAGAAACATGTTTTAGAGGTGATTTCGCTTTTGTGTCAAGATCTGATTCCGCTTATGTGTCATGTACATAAAAGTGGAATCAGTTCCAGGTGATTCCGCTTATATGTCATGTACATAAGAGTGGAATCAGTTACAGGTGATTCCGCTTTTGTGTCATGTCCGTATGAGCGGAATCATGACCTCTATATATAGGTCTTAAAAGCGAAATCACATAGTTGAGTGTGAAGGTCTTGTATGTAACGGCGAAACTCTGCCGAATCGTCTCCAGAGCTTGTAACTTGTCAGCAGATCAATAAAAGAGACATTTAATAGTGAAATCAAGCTAAACAAAGACTGAATCAATGAATTCCGCCTCTGATTCAGTCTGAGCACTCTACTGATCGACTCGTTAGGTCGTATAACGATCCTACAAGTGGTATCAGAGCTCAGGAGGAAGAGTTCTTACCGTTTAGCTCGTTTTCGCTCAAATATTCTGATTTCTACACCTTCTTTTCTCAATTTAGAAAGATTTCACGGTCAGAATCGGTTCAAAATTTCACAGAATGTGCGCAATTGAACATAGATAAACCCTGGAAAGTTTCGGACTGAAATATGGACTAAAAATGGACCAAATTACCTTCGGACTTGATTCCGCTTTTATGAACATTTGCTGATTTCGCTTTTATGATCACCTGATTCCGCTTTTGTGTCACATATTACACCTGATTCCGCTTTTGTGTCACATATTACACCTGATTCTGTTTTTGTGTCACATATTAAACCTGATTCCGCTTTTGTGTCACATCTTAAACCTGATTCCGCTTTTGTGTCACCATAAGATTCTGATTTCGTTTTTGTGGTCACCTGATTTCACTCATACGTCACTTTGTGATTCCGCTCATACGTCACTTAGTGATTCCACTTATACGAACATCAGTGATTCCACTTATACGAACATCAGTGATTCCACTTATACGGACATAAGTGATTCCACTCTTGTGAACATCAAGGTTCCACTTTTGTGAACATTTGGGATTTCACTTTTGTGACATTGTAGAAAACGGGTCGGGATTGTTAGAAAAATGGCAGTGGTCTTTGATGAGATGGAAAATCATGATCTTGAAAGATTAAATGATTGGTATATGGGGTATTTGGACGATAGTTATAGAAATGTGAAAAAGGATGGATGGGCAAAAAGGTTTAAATACTTTGTTTGTTTGAAAGATGAAAATTTGGAAGAACTAGAAAACCGATATGGAGTATTACTTAGATACTTGAAAAATCATGAGATATTGCTGTCAGATGCTGAAAAGATAGAAAAGTTTGCAGATGCATTACCCGATGAATGGAGTGAATGTTTGAAAAATTTAAGGAAGGATTCAAATTTTTCAAAATTACATCTAAACAGATTCATCAGCTTACTGAAAACTCATGAACTTGAAAATAGAAAGAAAAGGAAAGAAATGATAAATGTCTTAGAAAAGCATTTGATGGATATGGGATTAGATGTGATTGAAGAAATGAACAAAAGGATTGTTGAATGTGTCAGGGCAAAATATGTGATGAAATACGACATCAAAAGAGGTAGTTATATTGATAATAATGGAAATTATCTTGATTTCGTTAAAATATTCTGTGCAGGTACATTCAGGACAAAGGAAGAAGGAGCTTCAAAAGCTGAAGAATCTGTGAAGAATGAAACAGTGTGCTCAAAATGTGACAACTTTAAGACTGACAATGACAAACTCTTGAAGGATGCGGAAAGTTTGGAATTGGAAGTCGAGAAGTTGAAAGATGAGAAGCAAGCTGATGATAAACAGATTCTTGGTTTGAAAGAAACATGTGTAAAGCTGAACTCTGAAAATGACAAACTGTTAAGTAATTTGAACAGTTTGACATTGGAAAATCAGAAATTGAAAGAAAAAGCAAATGTTTTTGAAGAAAAGATTAAAAGTTTTGAAATTGGAAAATCAAGAATTGAAAAAGCTTTTCAAAATCAAATAAAAATTCTTGAAGATGGGAGAGATGTGTTTAGCAGAAACAACATCGAAAAGCAAAAAATGATAGATTCTCATCTTCAGAAAATTATCAAACTTGAAAAAGAATGTGAATGTGCTCGAAAGAAAATCAAAGAGTTAGAAGAAAAGGAGTTGAATTCAGAAAATGAAGATTTCTGGATAAAGCTTGAGAATAAGAATCTGAAAGCAAATGAGACAAAATTTCAAGAACAGATAAATGTTTTAGAAAATGACAAGTCTGTTCTTGAAAACATGAAGAATGAGAATGAAAATTCAATCAAGTCTCATCTTGAAAGAATTTCTCAGCTTGAAAACGAAGCTGAGATTTCAAGAAACAAGATTGATGAACTTGAAAGGAAATTGAAAGGTTTTGTGACTTTATCAGATAGTTTGAATTTTCCTTGTCCAAAACCGATCAATTCCGTTCCAATAAGTGACGATGTCACAAACTTTGACAATGTCAAAGTTGAAGATTGTGATGAGAAATCTGATGATGAAAAAGATAAAAGTGAAAAACAAAATTTGTTTTTGAAATTAAAAGAAAAATTTCAAGAAACTGTTCTGCAATCCACTGAAAAGGGAGAATGCTCTAAGCAAAAACCTTTGAAGAAGAAAGTGGAACAGAAACAAAAAATTAAAAATGAGAAAAATGTTCAAAAAGATAATAAAAGCTCATCAGATCGATCATCTAATCGTAATGAAAAATTACAAAAAGTAAAAAATGAAAACTCAAAAACTGTTGGTAATAAGTGGTGCAGGTTTGACCACAGTGCTTCAAAGCCAAATCCAGCTTTCAGGAGGGATGTGGATCACCACAAAGCCAGGCAATGCTATGATCTGAGTATTTGGTGTGATAGTGGTGATTGGTACGATAACAGAGTGTGTTACAATTGTGGTGTTCGAGGAAACATTGCTGTTAACTGCCAAAATCAGTGGTTTGAGATGAGAAGATGCTTTGAATGCAATATCAAAGGACACATTGCCAGAGATTGCCAAATGAGATCAAAGAGAAGATCGAGGGCTGAATCTCAGAAAATGGCAAAGAAGAAACCAGTCAAAGTCGAAGCAAAGCCCAAAGAACAAAAGGTTCAAGAACCTAAAGTTCAGGAAATGAAAGTGAAGCTTTCTCAAGGGCAAAAAGACAGACTGAGAAAGAAGAGAAAAAAGGCGAGAGAATATCTGGAGAAGATATTGTCCTCGGGTTCACTGGACAGATTGAATAAGAGTTCTGATGAATCAACTAATTCGATTGCAAAGTCAAGCAAAACGCATTCATCAGATACAAATCTGAGGACAAAAGAGGGAAAGAAGAAGAAGAAAATGGTCGGCGATGAATCTGACATATCGAAGTCAGACAAGCCACCATCAGGCGATGAATCTGACAGGTCAAAGTCAGACAAGCCATTTGCAGGCAATGATCCTGGTTCGTTAAAACCAGATGAGCCATGTGTTGAGGTAAAAAGTGGTGATTCCGGTTTGACAATGAATGATGAAAATTTTCCATCATTGTCAAATGGAATTTCAAAAGCACCCAAGGACCATCAGGCTTGGGTGAAACTCTTTAAATAGAAAAACCTGACTTGCCGGAGTTCCCAGGTTGGTAAGCGTGGAACATGAATCGGCACATTTCTTGAGAAATTCACGAAAGTGATATTTCGTCTTACAAGTGGTAAATCAGGGACATTAAATTGTACTTGATTTTCTACAAGTGATGTTTGTGGATTGATCTTACAAATGTTAAATTTTTACAAGTGGTTGAAGAGAACAAAGTGATGGATGAAACCCCGAATTTGTGAAAAGACACACAAAACTTATTTTCCGGAAAAACCATTTTGATTAAAACAAACTTAAGTGTTTTGAGATCACTATGGGAAAATGTTTTGTTGTGAGGGGGAGTTCTGATTGTTCATGCCAAGTGAATGGAGAATTGAAGTGATTCTCATCATGTTGTCACATTTCTTGTACAGCTTGTTTTCAAATTTTCCCAGAAAATCAAAATTGAGACATATTTTGATTTTAGGGGGAGTAAAAATTTAAAAAAATAAGAAAATTTGAAAATGTCAAAAACATTGAAAAATTTGAAAATGAGTTTTGCTGAAACAAGAGGAAATGATAGAAAATCAGTGGACTATCACAGCATGCTAAAGAAATGGAAAGATAAAATGTGATAAACGGTCTCACTAAAGATGTGACGATAGGCTCAGCTAGACTAGTAGATTTGCGATAACGATACAAACTTAAAATGAAAAAGCCTAGTTCTAGTGGGAAACATGGTCAAAAGCATAGTACTTAGTTTTGTCCTTCTTGACTGTGTACCTACTCAGTAATCGCTGATTGTCGAAAGACATAAAACTGGTTAAGTTTGTGAACTTTCACAACTTTGCTAAAAAGTCGCTGTGATTGTGCATTTTTATTTTGCAAAGATTTAAACTTGTTTTATTTCTTTATTTTGTTTAAGCATCGGACATCCTCTGCGTATACGTGAGTATCGACCTGGATGTTGTTGCCTAAACGTTCTGCTTTATTTTCTTTGGTGTTTCGTTTAAGCTTTGGACCTCCTCTGCGTATACGGAAGTATCGACCTGGTGGTTAAAGCCTAAACAATTTCAACTTGTTTTATTTTTCTTATTTTGTTTAAACATTGGACTTTCTCTGCGTATACGGAAGTATCGACCTGATTGTTAATGTTTAAACATTCTGCTTTGTTTTCGCACAATTCACAGTCGATAAAAGTTTAAAGGCATTACTTGAGTCAGTGTATTACATGATGAGGGGATATGCTAAGATCGTGGGGTCCATAAGAACTTAGTGCTATCTTAATATACCTTAAAGTATCGGTAAGCAGATTGAAAGTTTTTAGATTGAGTTTAAGAGGACAACTATATCGTCAATCAATGTGAATCGTTTAGAACTTAAAATGTCTAAAAGCTTAACGGTGCTTGTGATGTGTCACAAAAACTGATATGATCCTCTTTTGCAAACTCACAAAAATATGTTTGTACATATCTTATTTCTGCATTTAATTTCTGTTATTGCGTTTGTGTTTCATAGTTTTGAAAAGGTCAAAAAGATTTTCGACAACTGATGATGAAAAGCTGATATTCAAAATCTCAAAGGCTAAACAAGATGAACAGTTGGGTTGGTTAAATGATTCTTAAATGTTTAGTTGATTCATTAAGTTGAATCACAACAGTGTTGGTTTGTAAATTGTGTGTTTGAGATGTGTAGGTTTCTGATCCTGTTGCTACGAAAAGCCAGGAGATGTATCAGAACCTGAGAAGAGCTTAAACTGAAAAAGCCAGGATTTGATTTCAAAGGTGATAACAAATTCCAGACAGCGATCCCAGCTCGATGATAGGGGGAGTCTGACGAGAGTTAGAACCAGAGAAAGATCCGGGTATAGGATTCCAGGAAGAGTTCCTGAAGAAGACCGATAGAGAGAGATAAGCCAGAGACTGATCAAGATTGAAGAAGTGAAGACATAGCATTGTCGTGACTCGATAGTCGACTCCGTCAACATCTGAGGTGGAGTCTGTTGGTGCACTACATCTGTCGACTTCGTCTTGTATCGAGTCTAGTAGAATTTAGGTTAGACAATGGCACAAAATCCAAGAAACATGTTTTAGAGGTGATTTCGCTTTTGTGTCAAGATCTGATTCCGCTTATGTGTCATGTACATAAAAGTGGAATCAGTTCCAGGTGATTCCGCTTATATGTCATGTACATAAGAGTGGAATCAGTTACAGGTGATTCCGCTTTTGTGTCATGTCCGTATGAGCGGAATCATGACCTCTATATATAGGTCTTAAAAGCGAAATCACATAGTTGAGTGTGAAGGTCTTGTATGTAACGGCGAAACTCTGCCGAATCGTCTCCAGAGCTTGTAACTTGTCAGCAGATCAATAAAAGAGACATTTAATAGTGAAATCAAGCTAAACAAAGACTGAATCAATGAATTCCGCCTCTGATTCAGTCTGAGCACTCTTCTGATCGACTCGTTAGGTCGTATAACAATCCTACACCATAGATATTCGGACTTGAGTTTAATACTTTGTCTTTACGACTTTTACTATATTGAAAAGCGTTATCGGTTGGAAGCTAGCTAAAAGGTAAATACTCTTAACTTATTTTCTTTTAAAACTTGGGGTATGGTGAATACGCCACTTGGAGAGAGTATTACATAAATGAGCCGCCTATGAATGCCCATAAATGTAAGAACTCGGTTTAGTCTTTTATATTTGATAACTGAAACAATTTGGGGTTATTTGTACCGTGTCCGGGCGTCCCGACTCATGAACTATTATGGCCATATAGAATAACGTGCCGGGGTAGGCATACTGACTGTAAGACACGCTATTCAACTTTGGTGTGTACCTTAATCATTATAGCACTAAAAATGACCGGCTTTGATATCTGGTTCCCATTGTATGACAAATATGTAAATCTGGTGATAAGACTAAATCCCAAGAAATATTAAATGATTACCTACGGGTTTTCTCTATGTATAAAATCATTTAAAAAAAAAACTATTTTCAAAATGAGTCAGTTAATTGTATTTACCAGCCAAAGCTAACCTATTTTCCAAAGATTGAACTGTAGGTACCGAACCACGATATCAGGCTGAGAATCCAAGTCGGCTATGTTAAAAGCTTTGGAATTTGCAACTCCTAGCTTAAGGCCTATGATGTCTAAGCGTCGTTTTATCTCGGACCCGCCTATGGGCTTAAACTTGAACACTTGAACAACTATTGTATTTTGTATTCGAACACTTTTAAATGTTATGAATATTTTTACTCCTAAATACTTCCGCTGCATTAATATTAAATTGTGGTAACTGCTACCCAATCGTCACGCTTAAACCCATCCTGCCCCACCTGAAATCGGGGTGTGACAAATACGGACATCGAGGCTAAGGTTTTGAAGAAAAATTAAAGAGAAGGAAGAAAGCAAATGGTTATAAGGCTAGGGTTTGGGCAGGTGGGGTGGGCTTATACTGTGTATACGAACCCACTTCAAGTCTCGCGTCTTAGGTTTATTTAAATTTCTGCCCTAAAACATTTTTTTATCGATATGTCAAGTAAATAATAACTGTTATTTGTGTATATCCCCTTTTTTTACGCGAGTTAATATATCTAATATGTATTTATAGAATAAGTAATAACACGATAAAAACATGAGTTAAACGTGTTTCGCTTGTTATAAGTTATTTATTATTTACAAATATAATAACAATAAATAATTTGCATCGCTTCTCTAATAGAAATTAACGAAGGTCGAAATTACGAGTTGTCACAAATAGGGATTGTGATCGACGAATCTGGATATAATGATTTTGAAATATTTACAACTTTAATGTTGATTTGATTATAATAGTGTATGTGGACGTTTTAAGGGTGTGTATTAGTGTCTAGACTTAATTAGGTAAATTGGAATAATTAAACATTGTATATAATAGCTATAACGATAATTTGGGTTGGCTGGTTCAGAATCGTAGAAGGAAACAATGTGCAGGTTGGTATCGTTTGCAAGGGGATTGGGAAGTCGCTTGGATTTGAATTTAATGTTGTTTGTGGGGGTGGCAAACGACACCACATATTACATGGGTATCCATGTCGTTTGGAAATGTGTAAGGGTGGGGGTGGGTATCACTTGGGTTATATGTGTAAGGCCTCCTAATCCAAGATCTCACTCAGCTAAAGCCACCAACAGGTGTGCGGAATCCACCTGATGAAGAACCACTGTAGATGAAACACTAGAATGCAAGATTTGTGAGAGAAATCAAGAATACACTGAGTATTCTTGATGAGGAAGATGAATGACGTCACACACACAGTAGCCGCCAGACAAAACACACACACAATGATTAGGGTTAGGTGCACAGAATTTCACACAGAATCGCTTACCTTGTCTATTCCACATAAAGGTATATATACAAGGTAAACCCGGACTTTCAAGACAAAGTAGAAAGCCCGGACAAAACAAACAACACAAAACTCTGAACTTTATCCCTATACAAAACTCAGACAAAGTTCCTAGCCTTAAACCCCTGACCTTTGTCCTTAACATAAACCTCAGACAAAATACTATCCTAAAACTTGGACAAAGTGTCCCTAGGATAAAGTTGGGACTAACTTTCAACAATGTACAATAAAGACCCTAATAAATGGGAGACATGCACTTATCACCTAAAGTGCATTAACAAACTCCCCCTTGATCAGTGCATGGTCTTCATTGGACTTGAGATCTTCATCCTTTCTTCGAGAACTTGTTGTCTGGTTTTTCACACAGAACTGCACGACTTTGATGTATTGATCAGCGAACGGTTGATCTTCTTCAAAGGAATGCAACTGCAGACGTCTTAGCTTCTTCAAATCTTCCATCTTGAGATGAGCGATCCAGACGCACACAGCTTCTTCAAATCTTCCATCTTGAGATGAATGATCCAGATGCACACAGCTTCTTCAAATCTTCCATCTTGAGATGAGCGATCCAGACCTGAAACACTTAACACCGGATTAAAAATCTTAACCCCGGAGATACTCAGCCCAAACCTGGATCCCAAAAATAATTTCAATAACCCGGAATCAACAATTGAAATATTAAACAACCAATATTTAATAATTTGTATTTCAAGACACGATCATTCAGAACAATTTACTTCAAAACTTATACTTTTGGAAAAATATCACAACTTGGAAGCAGATTTACCGAAACACCTTAAAATGACTTGATTACCCACACACTTAGATGGATCTTGCACGACCGATTTTTATACAAAAACTCTTATTTTAAGTTACCGAATTTGATGTTTAACACCTTATTAAAGAATGTTCACAACCCTTAGAGAATTTTCAAAATGATAACTCGCACATAGAAACAAGAAAGCAAA
Source organism: Helianthus tuberosus (assembly GCA_030545235.1). NCBI lineage: Eukaryota > Viridiplantae > Streptophyta > Magnoliopsida > Asterales > Asteraceae > Helianthus > Helianthus tuberosus. The sequence goes on along the minus strand of CM060414.1, from coordinate 45,000,300 downwards.
ATCTTTTTGATGTTTTTTTTTTATTGACTAAAGAAATTAAACCTACGAACGTATTTACACTAATTATCTTTTTGTGAAATCGGAGCAAAGAGATCATATCGGTTTTTCTGTCAATATCCAACACAAGAACATAGTTTATCAGTTTAAGCTCTTAGAATGATATTAACAGTTCAAGACGTTCAACGGTATTGTGGTCCACTTAAGCTTTAGCACGCTTTCGAACACTGTTTTCGAGATATGCGATTAAGTGTATTAATAACTGATTGTAACTATGTTTACCCACCTCAGAATATACTCCCGTATCAAGGTATGCGCGAGAGATCATCTTACTGGTGAGTATACCATTTATCATCTGTTTTTGACGTATAAGCTAATGTGAGATACTCACTTATTTGGGATTGAAAACAAGTCCTTTGTGATAAAATCACTTATTGAGGAGGAACTTGAATTTCAGATGCAAAGGGCACAGGAGCAAGTCCGTGAACAGGTTAGTACCATCGTACAGACAAAGAGACGAACTTGACTCCCGCATGATTTTGTGGGACATGTGATTGTTTATCACTTATTTGGGTCGAATGCATCATGTATTAAGGATATTTACACGTATGTATGGTATCATGGAAGATCTAGACTTGCGTCCCCGTTATTTTTCGGTAAAAGAAACAACCATGATACCCAGATGATAAACAGCATAAAGACCACGTATCTCAGAACCTCGGCAATCTATCAAACGAAATTACGGTACCAAGACCATATATCCGAGAGATGTACCACACAAGTTACGCAGTTCATTATGTTTATATACCAAAAACAGGTTCTTATTGACGCGTAAAACCTACCGAAGCAACGTATAATGAAGTTGTTACAGTTAACGGTTAATTTTATATATTACTATAATGCTGCACCAGATACGACTAACCGATGTACTATCATTTCCCTTATATCTCAACACGACTTCATTTTATATTTTTCAAATGTTTTTGTATTTTTCTTAAAATTTATCCTACAACTAAGTAAAATATTTTTTGGAGTTTTTCAATTTTTTCGAAAACGGTAAGAACTGTACAGTAACATAAAATAAAGTTTCTATGCGAGTTTTGAAAAGCATTTTACTCGGGGTTGATCATGCCAATCATTCGGACCAGATTTTCAAATCTAGCCCGATCGAATGTCTTCGTAAACAGGTCGGCAAGATTATCCAAGGTGTCTACCCTAACCACTTCTATTAAACCCTTCTCAGCACAGTCGCGAATGAAATGATGCCTAACATCTATGTGCTTAGTGCGTGAGTGATTAACTGGATTGTTAGTTATGGAAATGGCAGAGTTGTTATCGACAAGAATAGGAGTTCGATTAAAATTCAAACCGTAGTCCCTCATTTGCTGTTGAATCCACAAGACCTGAGCACAACAGCTTGATGCAGCAATGTACTCGGCCTCGCACGTGGATAGAGAAACGGCAACTTGCTTTTTGCATTGCCAAGAGACAAGACGGTTCCCAAGAAGTTGTGCGCCACCAGAGGTTGACTTTCTGTTCATCCGGCACCCTCCAAAATCTGCGTCAGCATACGCCATCAAATCCAGACCACCTTCAGCTGGATACCACAATCCAAGCTTAGGCGTCCCTTTCAGATATCGGAAAATACGCTTAACTGCTTTCAAATGAGACTCCTTCGGAGTTGATTGGTACCTAGCACACAAACAAACAGAGAACATAATATCTGGTCGTGAAGCAGTAAGATACATCAATGAACCTATCATTGCTCGATATAGAGTCGGATCCACTTCAGGATCTTTCACATCATCGGATGAAAGCTTGATATTTGTCGGGAGTGGCGTGTCATAGGGTAAGCTATCTTCCAATCCAAATCTTTTGAGAATCTCGTGGACATACTTAGTCTGATGCACGTACATCCCGGTTTTTTCTTGACTCACTTGAAGACCTAGAAAGAACGATAACTCGCCCATCGCGCTCATTTCAAATTTTGACTTCATCACCGCCTCGAACTCACGACACAATTCTTCATTTGAAGAACCAAAAATTATGTCATCAACGTAAATTTGCACGATCAGAAAATCTCCCCCTTTCTTCAATATGAACAGTGTGGAGTCAATCGCGCCACGCGAGAACCCATGCTCCAATAGATGCTTTGACAACGTCTCGTACCATGCTCGAGGGGCCTGATGGAGACCATAAAGAGCCTTGTCCAACAAATAGACCTTGTTGTCTAACCCTGGAGCTTCGAAACCCGGTGGTTGGGATACATACACAGTTTCATGCAATTTCCCGTAAAGGAACGCGCTTTTCACATCCAACTGATAGACTTTGATACGCATGTGTGCAGCAAAGGCTAGAAACAAACGAATAGCTTCCAGTCTTGCCACCGGTGCATAAACTTCGGTATAATCAATCCCTTCCTCCTGATTGAAGCCTTGAACAACCAACCGTGCTTTGTTTCTGACAACGACACCCTTATCGTCTTTCTTGCACTTGAAAACCCATTTCGTGTTGATTGCATGCTGGCCCTTTGGAAGATCGACCAAATTCCACACCTTTAACTTGTCGAACTGAGCTAACTCTTCTTGCATCGCCTCACACCAAGAACTATCCTTCAGAGCCATTTGATAGTTCTTCGGCTCTATTTCAGAGATAAAACATTCATGTAGGCTAAGATTGTAGATTTCTTCTTTCTTGATAGCAGAAAACAGACACTGCATCTCTGAAATACTCCTTCGCGTTTGCACTCCCGCATTTGGATTCCCAATAATATTATCAACAGGATGATGAATATTTGTTCTTGGAACTGGGATTGCCGGAGCTTGAAGATTGTTTCCCAAATTCGATTGAATCTCCCCCTCAACATTTGCATTACTACTAGAAGCTTGAGCATTTCCAGAAGACGTATTAACATTTGGATATGCTGAGAAATCAACGTAAAGATCACCACTTGTAGTTTGAGCAGTTGCATTGGGGATCTGCTCAGCAACAACATCATTTACGGTCGAAGAATCAGCGACTGGAACATTCGAAGACACATTAGTAGGAATACTTGCTCTCCAGCTCGCATCCACTTCATCTTTGTTCACAAGATGTGTGTATACAACCTCTGAATCTTCTTCTGAAACATCAGGAAGATTAAATGAATCAAATAATTTATCATAATCATAACCACTTTTAGGACCGAATTCGGACGATGGAGGATCGTAACTCAAAGGAGTTATATCAAACACGATCTCCACTGTTCGCTTCTTAACGTTATAAACGCGTTTGTTGGGAGTTCCATTGGCATAACCCAAAAAGAACCCAACTTCACCAACTTCCCCCATTTTAGGAGTATCTTTGGTGCGTTTGATAACACACTTGATCCCAAAAGGTTGAAAACCAGATAAGTTCGGTTTCTTGTTTTCAAGCAATTCATAACACGTTTTATCTTCTCTTTTGACCGTAAGCACATGATTTAACACATAACATGCAGTGTTTACCGCCTCGGCCCAGAAGAAAATTGGCAATTTAGATTCAGAAAGCATAGTTCGGGCCGCCTCAATCAGGGTACGATTCTTCCGTTCTGCAACTCTGTTCTGTTGAGGAACATATGGAGCGCTGAACTGATGAACTATTCCCATTTCCCGACATAACTCATCCATATAATGATTTTTAAACTCAGTGTCGTTGTCACTTCGAATTTTCTTAACAGGAAGTGAATATTTTTTCTCAAGTTGTTTGAATAAGTCTCTTAAAATACCAGCAGTTTGATCCTTTGTTTTTAAGAAAAATACCCATGAGTAACGTGAGAAATCGTCAGTGACAACTAAGCAATAAGACATCCCACCAATGCTAGCAACATGGATCAGGCCGAAAAGATCCATGTGAAGCAATTCAAGTGGTTTTTGGATTGAGTTAACTGTTTTCGGTTTATGAGGCTTTCGTTTGATTTTTCCTTTTTCACATGATTCACATTTGTTGTGCATATTGAAACTACGTAAAGGAACCCCCAACACAAAGTTGTTTTTCACTAAGTGGTTCATTTTTCGCAGATGCACGTGGCCCATTCTCCTATGCCAGAGATACGATTGATCTTCAGTCGCCTTTGAAAGTAGACAGGTCACTGGAGCAGACGAGTTAACCAACGGGCGCATGTCCATGACATATGTGTTGTTCACCCTTGGAGCCCTCATAACGATCCAATCTTCAGGAACAACAAATCCCGGACGCAAGACGAAGCAAGCTTTATCAGTGAACAACATTGTGTACTTGTTATCACAGATTTGAGAAACCGACATCAAGTTATGCTTCAGTTCTTCAACGTAGTTCACTTTATGCAGCGTAATTTTTCCATTTGAAACAGAACCCTCACCGGTGATGTAACCACCCTTCTCACCGGCAAAATTCACATAACCACCACGAATTTGTTTAAAATTGTTCAATAACTCTTTATTTCCTGTCATGTGTTTGGAACAGCCACTATCGATATACCAAATATAGATAGCTCTTTTCAGCTGCTCCTACACTCCCCAATAAGAAAATTTAGTTAGAATGTGGGACCCAAGCCATGATGGTCTTGGGTCGTCCCGATTCATCAACATAAGAAAACTCTTTGAAATAACCATCATTGCCATTGTGTCCTACATTTCCATTTCGGAAATTCTTGGAATGACTCCCCGCAAATCGTGGATTATACGGAGTTGACGATCTGTTGGTATAACCAGAGTTTCCATAACCTCGGCTTCCATAGTTTTGGTATCCGTAATTTTGATTCTTGGGTGTCTCAAAATTCCTACCAAATCTGGGAACATCATCGTGTCTTGAGAATGATCGTGGATGATTATCCGAATGCTGTCTTTGATTTGGAAATCGAGGGGGTGAGGCATTTCGGTCATTCACGAATCTGTTCTGTGCATGAGGTCTAACATTGTTGTTGCTCGAACCTCCAGAACGTTGGTCATTCTCATGTGTTTGGAAAGTAACATGATTTTGTCGTCTGTGAGGGGTTTTCTCACGACTATCATGTTTTTGAGATGAACTTTCCGATCCTTTACCACGATTTATAACAACTGGTTTCTTCCCGTGATCCTGATTTTGTTGTGATTTAACATTTGTTTTGACAACCGGTTTTACTTCTTGTTTAATCACTTTGTTTTTCTCAACCTTATGATTTTTACTGTTTTTCTTTTCAACATTAACTGTTTCATTTTGCGGTTCTTCAACAAAAGGTTTCTTTTGATCAGGATCAACATGGGATTTACCCTTGTCATTTGGACAATCTGCTGCTAAGTGTCCTTTCCCACGACACTTATAACATTTGCGAACTTTTGCAACATTCTTTAGACGTTCCTCATGACTGGTCGAAGATGATGAGTCGTTGGTGGAATTTTTCAAAATTTGGTTCACAAACTGAGAGTTGGAACCAGTTTCGATCTTTACTTTTTCTTTGACAAAATCCTCCCCTTTAACAAACTCAGTTTTAGGGATATTTTTCAAAGACTTTTTAGATTTCCCATGTGACTTTGGTATTGACTTCACATTTTGAACTTGATTAAACATTTCCAAAATCTTATTGTTTATCAAATTTTCAATGTTTTCAAGATTTACTTCATTTTTCTTTGAAACTCCACTCATCTTCGACTGATCTGAGTCAGTAACTTCATCTGGCTCAGATTCTGACTCACTTTGCGGTTCAACCGTCAGAGGGGTCTTTAGCACAAAATTTGCCAATTCAGGATCAATGCTTGGCATCGATGTATAATTATGGTTTACCGGAGGAGGCACTTTCTTATAACCGATGCCGAACATTTCTTCCTGAGATTCTTTGAGACGTTGGCTGTTAATACAGAAGTTCATCACTTCAGATGAATCCCTGAACTTTTCAATTTTTCGTTGCAAGTCTAAAATCAGATTATCTTTTTCCAAAATAATTTTGTTCTTTTCCAAAACACAATTTTGGTTCATTTCAAGTTCAGATTTTAATTCCTGATTTTTAACAGTTCCCTGAGCCACACGTCTCTCAAATTCAGAGATATCATTTTTCAGCGCTTTTATCTTTATTCGGTGTTCTTTATCCGAATTAGAGAAAACAACAATGAGTTCTCTGGATTTTTCTAAGTCTGCAATTAAGTTTGTGTTATGAAGTGCATATCTATCAATCTTAGTCACAAACTCAACACATCTAGCACATCGCTTATCTACAGAAGATGATTTTACCTGAATGCCAGCCATGAATGCACAAGCCTCGTTTTCAACGGAGTTTTCTTCCAACCTTTTAGCTTCTGCATCCGCAAATTGCTGCATTTCAGCTGTGGAGATGTTGAATTCAAAGCGTTCTCCCTTTTCTCCATCTTCTGTCTTGTTAGACTTCTCAACAGACTCTACATTCGAGGGATCTTCATTTTCAGCAACATTTCCCGAATCCAACTCTTCCCCAAGAACCTCAGCTACAACCGCAAGTTCCTCAAAGCTAGTCTCTTCGACAATCTCTTCACACACTTCTTCAGCTACAACCACAAGTTCCTCAATGCTAGTCTCTTCGACAATCTCTTCACACACTTCTTCGTTGACAATTTCAGCTATAAAGGCTTGCGACACAATAGCTCCTGAAATGTCATCCAATGCACAACCCCAGTCGTAAGGCTCGGTCACTTTTTGTAAAGATTGAGCCACCACAGCATTGTTTGTTGAAGGTGTAAGATTTTCAGAACCACTTGGACGAGCACTTGAGTTTGAAGTAGTTGCTGAATTGTTGTGAGGTCTTGAGTTGTTTCCTTGAGAGTTGTTTTCTCTGTTCGATCTTTCCATCTTCGGCTTCCGACAATCACGTGCGAAATGCCCGTAGATGCCGCAGTTGTGACATTTCACCTTTGACATGTCGACTCCCATTCGAGTCTTTGTCTGACCTCCTATGAACTTTCTACCTGTCTTCAACAGAAACTTCTTCGCTCTACGGACTAACAGTGCCATATTGAGTTGTAGATCAAGTTCTTCCATTTCGTCTTGATCTATCTGATCAAAGTCCTCATCGAGACTTGACGGTTCAACGAGCTTTCCAAGACAGAAGTTCTCGTAGGCAGTCATGAAGGACGCCAACAGACTCATATTTTCTTCAATCAACTTCAAACCGCTTGCATCTATCTTAGGAATGTTCAAACTTGTTCCTTGAGATTTCTGAGCTCCACTAGAAGAGTACATCCCTTGACTGGAGTTGGTTGTTCCGCTTGAACTAACATTGTTGCTTATAAAGGCGTGTTCACTTGCAGAACCTTCATTCTCCGAATACAAAGCAACACCGACTCCACTATCAATACCCTTCTCCATTGGTTTCGAAGCCTTATATAACTGAGGATCTTGGATCTTCTCGAAATCAGATGCTTGATCTTCCATATTCCAAGCATAACCCTTCAGTTTTTGAACAACTTCTTCCAATGAGAGCTCCTCATAGAGAACACCTTCTCTAATCAACGCGGTGTACATATTCCATTCTCTGGGAAGGCAATTCAGAAACTTCTCAACTTTCTCAAATTCAGTGTAGATGCCTTCTTGACTTCTATCAAGTTCGCTCAATAAATGATAAAACCGGTTCACTGTATCATCAAATGATTCATTTCTTAAGGCTTTAAACACAACGAATTGAGTCTTCAAACGTTCGAGACGTCGTTTCTTGTATATTGCATTCCCTTCATAGCTCTCGATCATGCTATCCCACAACTGCTTCGAGGTACTTCTCTTACGGAAAGTATGAAGTATCGATTGTGTCATAGCCATCGTAATCATTGACATAGCTTTCTCTTCACAATCAAAAAATTTCTTCTGGTCATCAGTAAGTTCCAAATACGTATCAATCGTCAACGTACGTATTGGAGTAGCTCCACATCCTTTAACAATACACAACCAAATCTTGATGTCTTTTGCTCTAACATACCTCTCAAACCGATCCTTCCATTCTGGGAAATCCAATTCATTAATCAACAGAGGAGGTTTGTCGTTACTCCCTACCTCAGCATTGTGCTTGAGGTTTTGCACCATTGTAGTCAGATTGTTGTTTGCCATTTCAGAAAACAACAGTAGGTTACTAAGCAAGAACTGTGTCACTGAAAGGATTTTCTAAGTCCAAAACCCGGAGTGAAGTGTCTGACTTTAATCAGAGTGTGAAACCCGGATCACAAAAACCTGAAATAAACACAAACAGAAAAACTAGGACACTTACACTGTTAGGAATTTAAACTCAGACCACCTACTAAAAGATGACAAATTCGGACTGATGTTAAAACTCACAAGGTAAAATTCGGACTAATTACCAAAAAAAAAATTAAACTTCGGACTCTACTAATCAAGTTAAGAGTCGGACTACCTAACTAAGCATATAAAAATCGGACTGGATTGAAAAATTCGGACTTAACTCACACTTTGAAACTCAGACTCTCTAATAAATATAACTCGGACCCAAATAAGATGCTAAAGAACTCGGACTCACTAAGAGAGTGACAAAACTCGGACTAAAAAACAAAACAACTCAAAGAACTCGGACCGGTTAAACAGTTTAAGTTAACTAAAAACTCGGAATATTTAAAGAAACTAAACCTCGGACACCTTAAACTAAAGAAACTCGGACTAATTGAAGACAAGGAAGGAACTCAACCTAAAGAAACTCGGACACTAGAGTGAACAAGGTGAAACTCGGAATCTATAATCAGTTAAAAACAAAACTCGGACTTAATTAACTAGTTATAAAGGTCAGACTAAAACTATAACACAAAAAGAAAACAAAACTCTGACTCAAATAAGACACATACTCAATTAAAACTCAGACTCAAGAAGGAAAGATTAAAATTCGGACCTAATAATGTGAAAAAAAGATCGGACCTAAACAATAAAACTCGGACTCAATGCTAAGAAAGTTAAAACTCGGATAAGGTAAAGGTTTCTAGACACAAGTTCGGACTAGGTATCTTAGACTTAAAACTCGGATAAGGTAAAGATCACCTAAAATTCGGACACAAGTAAAAAGGAAAAACTCGGACCTGAGTACAAGTTGCTGGACTGAAATTTGGACTTAGTAAGGGTAAAATTCGGACACAGGAACTCAGACTACTAATCCTAGTTACTTAACAAAAGTTCGGACACAAGTAAAAACTCAGACTATTTTAAAATACGGACAGGACCTAGCAAACCTAAAACTCAGACTCAAAGGAACTAAGTAAAAAACTCAGAACAAACAAAACTCAGACCCAGAAACCAATCTCCGGACTATCTCCCCAATGTGACTTCACACTGGTTCAACAATACCCCGGAGACACAAACACAGAATTTAAACTACGGACAAATCTTCCAAAGATCAAACTCAGGAATCTTTTTCACCTTCAACACTGTATGAACAAGAACCAAAAACCCCTGTAAAACCCAAATGAAGAACAACACTAAATAATCACCAAACTACTCAAAATCCATCACCAAATCACTAGAAATGAATGAAGAATCATGAATAATTCACAAAAACTCACTAAACAACTACTAAACCCTATAAAAGATGAACTTTTCTCACAAAACCTTCAAACTAAGAAACACCTACAGTAGTATGAGCACACTGCTCTGATACCACTTGTAAGGCCTCCTAATCCAAGATCTCACTCAGCTAAAGCCACCAACAGGTGTGCGGAATCCACCTGATGAAGAACCACTGTAGATGAAACACTAGAATGCAAGATTTGTGAGAGAAATCAAGAATACACTGAGTATTCTTGATGAGGAAGATGAATGACGTCACACACACAGTAGCCGCCAGACAAAACACACACACAATGATTAGGGTTAGGTGCACAAAATTTCACACAGAATCGCTTACCTTGTCTATTCCACATAAAGGTATATATACAAGGTAAACCCGGACTTTCAAGACAAACTAGAAAGCCCGGACAAAACAAACAACACAAAACTCTGAACTTTATCCCTATACAAAACTCAGACAAAGTTCCTAGCCTTAAACCCCTGACCTTTGTCCTTAACATAAACCTCAGACAAAATACTATCCTAAAACTTGGACAAAGTGTCCCTAGGATAAAGTTGGGACTAACTTTCAACAATGTACAATAAAGACCCTAATAAATGGGAGACATGCACTTATCACCTAAAGTGCATTAACAATATGGTCTTGTAGTTTGGATTTTTGGTAGGTGGATATGCCTTTCATGGGAAAAGGTGTGGGTGCTATCATTGTAAAGTATGTAGTAGTTTAGGATGTTGATGGTTATGTAGTGTCTTTTAATGGAAAACACATTATTAATTCAGTCGATGTTATATATACTAACAAATAATCAAATAATAAAATACAATAAATAATAAAAATCTCATCTTCATTTTTTATAGTTTAAAATCGGTTACAAATGGGTCAGGGTCTAGGATCTATTTTCTGGCGAATGTTACAGTGTCCCCTACTTTTGAGAATTTCGTCCCAGAATTTGTGTGGGAGCATTCTCTGGAAAAAGATGAGAGTATTTGTCTTGCATTTGGTCTTCATGTTCCCAAGTAAACATTAGTCCATGTTTAGACTCCTATTGGACTTTGACTATTGGAATCCGACTGCACTTTAACCGTTTCTCATCGCAATCCATGATTTCAACTCCTTTCCATAGTCTACTTGTGTTGATTTACATGCTTATAGTGATGCTGACTGGGCTAGGTATCCTGACGATCGGCGTTCTATCACATGTTATTTTGTGTTTCTTGGGCCCAATCTCATTAGTTGGAGTTCCAAGAAACAACAAACAGTTGCTAGGTCGAGTACTTAGGCTGAGTATCTTGCTCTTTCTCATACAGCTGCTGACTTATGATGGATTACATCTATATTGCATGAGTTACATATTACGATGACATCTCCACCATCTCTTTAGTGTGACAATATTGGAGTGACATATCTTGCAATTAACCCGGTGTTTCTTCAGCGCACCAAACACAAGATTGACTTTCATTTTATTTGTGACATGGTTTTGGCGGGTATTGTCACACCCAACCGATGGCGGAAACCTCAGAGTAAGACGAAAACAAAATTGCAAGAGACTTCATAACATTATATGTAACAAGTATTTAATAAATAATATTTCATTTCATTGCTAACATCAAGTACATTGTTCGAAACAGAATTACAACAAGTTTGAAACAAACAAATTACAACAAGTATCGAATGACTAAACTAATAAACACGAATTAAAGTTTGGTGCGTTTCTAGTCCTTCCTACTAGATTCTTTTTCACGCGTCATGATCATCATCAATTTCCTACAATACGTATTAAAGTATAGTTCAATACAAAAGTATTGGTGAGCATACAAGTTTGAATACTAGCATATGTATAAAAGTTTGAGCAAATCCACAAGACAAAATTGTTATCAAGAGTTAACTGATAATTGGCATGCAACTATAAATGTCAACCAAAGTTTACCGTTAGCGTAATCTTATCGTAGCAACGATAAGACCATTCCGTGTTTAACTTTACATGACCTCAAGAATACAGGCGGTGCGTTACTCCTATAGAGCTATAAATGTTAAGGGAGGCTTGATCAAAGTTAATGACAAGTATAAAGCATAAGAATGCTCCAATGTATACGAACTCAAACTTAACATATTAAACATGTATGTTGGATTGTTTATTTGTGATTTAAGCATAAAGTATGTGATTGCGTGTGTTTAATAGTAATAAACGTATTGCACCCAAAAGTGTAAAAGTAAAATAGGCCATGTATACTCACGGTTTTGCAAAGCTTTCCGATTATTCGCGTATTGACAAGTTGTTGAGAATAGGGAAATGAAGGTGTATGGTCATTCGGAGTTTATGGAGTGGTTGGATTCGAGATTTAGAATTCAAGTACCAAACGTATGTATTCGTAAAAATATATCTTGTTTAATTACTCGTTTTGACACTAAGTTTGTATGTGATTTCATGGGTCCTAGTTTGCCCATTAGAATCGAAAACGAGAAACTTAGAACATTAGATAAATAACCTCAGTTCATGACACATAATCATAACCAATTATCATCATGAATTCGGCAATGTGTGTGTGTGTATATATATATATATATATTATAGTAATCCTAAAGCTAAGTCCATCAAGAGTATCATAGATGTCATATAAGTCAAGCATGGAGATAAGATTATCCTCATTGTATGAATTCACCAATGTACAAATCATCACAAGGATGATTCGGATGGTCATGAATGAAGAAGGAAATATACAACTATCTAACATTTCATCAAGTAGCCAAGTAATATCAACCCGAGTGTGCCGTCTCAACATGGAAGGAATAAACCAAGTGTTAGAGGCTAGACTGGGTTGTGTTACTTTAAGACTGGTAAGCTACTTGGAATAGCGGGATAAAACATCAAGTGAGGTGTGGAACAAGTTAGGATAGCTAAGGCTTCCAAGGTTCACACTTTCATCACAACACAAGTCTTGCCATATGAACTATGGTAGACTTGGATGATTTCAACACTTGTGGGTTGTCTTAAACCCTATCAAAATAGAAAGTTTAGAGGGTGTTTGCATCTCTAAACTTGTAAGAATCAAGCTATAAAAAGTCCCTTAACCATAGGTGGGTTTAGGAAGATGTTGAGCATGAGATTCATGAAGAAAAAAAAGTAAGATTCATAAATGTTTTCCATATAATCTTCCAAAACAGAAAGCTTGGATCTCAAAATGGTGATGTTCCACCTTAGTTTATGATGGTAAATTTATGGAAACACTCCTAGAGGTGTTCCAAGCTTTGTAGAGAAAGAAATGATGGAGAAGAGATGAAGAAAAGTGAGTTTGAACTCACTTTAGAACTTAGAATATTCTGCCTTGTTCTTACAATTACAACAGATTTGAGAGAGTTTTAAGAGTGTAGATGATTTGGGAAAGCGGAACTGGGTGATAGGGAGCTTGCTTATATAGTGGTTGGTTAGGGTTTAGTGTTTAATGAAGATTAAAGATGATTGGAGAGTAAAAAGGTGGCCAATCCATGACCAAGAAACAATAATCTACGGATCGAGGAGTTTGATGGGCCGCGACAGATATGGTTTAGGGTATCGCGCCACGTGGCGTCCCATTTTACAAGCCCTAAGTTTGATTTATTGGATTTTGGCCCCTGAACTTTGATATTCTTAGTATTTTAAGCGATAACTTTGTATTTTGACATGTTTTTAAGCATAAAAAGGGTACGTAAGTGTAATTCGAGTATCTTGAATGTATGTATGAATAATTGTACGTATAACAAGCGTCGGTTTGCAAGTAAACACGTATTTAATTGATTAATTGCGTGAATAACAAGTATGTATAAAATTCGAGTTTCATTATTATTAAAGTCTCGAAATATATAACTGGTAATGAAATAGAACGCGATACGAATACAAGTCTCCATAAATAGAAATACGATTAAACTTTCTAAATAAGGAAAGTACAAAATGCGAAGCATTACAGGTATTTTACATCTTCAGTATGTTTCTACTAAACTTCAGATTGCAGATCTTTTGATCAAAGAATTTTCTGGCGTACGTTTTGACATTCTCCGGTTCAAACTTCGCGTGGATGCTCCTCATTCAGCTTGTGGTTACATGTATGTGAGTATTTTTACAGCTGTACATAGTTGGTTAGTTAATCTTTCTGTTAGTTGAGAGTTGGTTTAGAGCTCCATTGTATTACTTATAGGAGAGTTTATCTCATTGTATGAATAATGTTAATTCGTTATGAGACAGTTTAGTTTGCCTCTTCTTTAATCTCATTGTATGAATAATGTGTTGGAAAATTTTTTTTTAAATGTGATGAATAGAAATTTAGTGAGAATATTAATATTAAATTACACATATAGTGACAAACTCTTGAGTAGAGATATTTATGTCACTTGTTTAATTTTCTATTAGTATAATAAACTTTTCATATGGTGTATTGATGTCTTTTATGACAAATTGATTATAGATTTTATGGCATATTAAGTCTTTCAATTGGTGTATTGATGTTTTTTATGACAATTGATTAGAGATTTTATGGCATATTAAGTCTCTAATTATGTTGGACTTTTCACCACCAACGACTCTTGCATACTTAGTAGGCTATGTGCCTCTTTTGATAAAGCTAGATACAAGAAAGAGACATAAAGATATGCATGAAGAGTTCTTGGAGAAATATGCATGAAGAGTTCTTAGAGAAGAAGTATTTGATAACCCATATATTGGGAACATATAAAGATAAGTTCTCTACATGATTCATCTACATTTCTATTCTTAGTTTCCAAAAGGTCTAACACTATATTTTTATCTGGTGTAACATCGGGCGTGTGGCCTTCTCCGGCAGTACAAACTGCTTCGGCTGTTGGACCCTGGGAGACAGACGCGTCGTCTTTAGTAGAGGCGCGAAATTTGTTTTAAGGGAAGCGTGTTGGACACATGCCGCTGCCACAACTGTCAACATTTGTTTGTTAATTTGTAATAAATTATTGTACAAGAAGACGTGGTTCAAGACCTCGTTGAAGCCTACACAACGGACTGAAAATACAACGAACCATACAAGTAGACACGGTTAAGAATCAAGTTGAAGACTTTATCTTTTGAAGATACTGGTTTGAATCGATTGTTTTATTAAATATGTTGTAGTTCATATTTATTTTCGTTTGAATTTGTACACGGTTCATGTACTACAATTTCCCAAATATGTAAAGATGATATCTTTACTATTTTTTATATTTATTTATATATTTTTTATTATTATCGTGACCCATGTCCTACAAACTTAAAACAGATTTTGTGAGATTGTTGCTACAATCTTAAAGCCTTATTTATAAGGATTTTGGGTTTCTAAAGGATTTATAATAATAAAAAATATTTTTAAAGATTATGATCTTTTAAATACTTTTTTGGGAAATATGTATGTAGTACAACTAGTTGTGTTTGGATTTATTGAGACTGTGGTATAATCTTAAATCCTACACCGTGATACAAAAAAAAAACAAATGAAATATGGTTCAAACGTTTGGTTTTGAAACGATTTTTGGAATCGTTAATTTTTCTAACTTTTGTGTTAGATCGGGTTTATAAGTATAAACCATACGTTTTTTGTAAACGTTAATATTCTCTAACGTATGGGTTAGACCGTCTTTATTTTTATAAACAATACGTTTTTTTGTAAACGTTTCTTGTTCTAACATGTTTGTTAGAAATGATCATATTATTTAATCTAATATGGTTAAAAAAAATGAATGCTAAAAATAGGTTTATTTTATATAAACTAATAAGCCTTATAATGATTTTTGTGATCATTTATTTCTACACGTGCATGTTAGAATTGGGTTATTTATACAAACTGATAAGTTTTTAAGCTTTATAACAATTTTTCTAATTGTTTACTTCTAACAAAAGTGTTAGAAATGGTTTATAAAACCATTAAATTTGAAAATGATTTTTGTAATCATTTGTATTCTAACATGTGTGTTAGAAACATTCATGGAAAGTGTTAGTTTGGAAGCGATTTTTTAATTGTTTATTTTCTTACGTGTGTATTGGAAATGACTTATTTATTTGAACCATATATGTGTTTATAGCAAGTCGAATTAACATTTTGTGGAAATGTTAATATTTCTAACGTGCGAGTTAGAAATTTTTTTCATTCTAACATGATTGTTAGAAATGGTTAAATACAAATGCTTTGAAATGTTTTATGTAAACATTTTATTTAAGTAATTTGTTGTAGCATTGATTTTAATGAATATAAACACTTATTTTATGCTTTGTATGGTTTAGAAATAAGAGGTCATACATTGAAGTTGATGTTAGAATGGCTTTAAGGAATTAAATCATCATAAAGTGATGGTGTGGTATTTATATTAACTTAATAAAATTAAAATCATTTACTAGACTCTTCATATGGAAGATAAACTCTTAAGTAGAGTTTTATGTCAATTGATTAGTTTTTATTAGAGTTTATGTCTCTAATAAAAACTCTAATTAAGTGAGACTTTTCTTCACACCATGTCTCTTGTATTAAAAGTTGGCTATGTGCCTAACTTGATGAATTTGAAAAACTACAAGAGTAAGAATACAAGAATTAAATCACCATAAAGTGATGGTGTAGTTGTGTGGGATTTATCACCAACTTTAATTTGTGATTTCTAAATCTAAATGGTCATGTTTTATATAAAATGACTTAAATTTTCTAACACCTGTGTTAGAAAATGTGTATCACAAATACAAGGTTAGAGATTGTACATTGTATAAGCGATAAGGAATGAAAATGTTTTATGTAAACATTTAATTGCCTATTTTGCATAGTTTTTAGAATTCAAATGGTTTGCTACTCTTGCTAGAAGTAGCATTTGTTGAACAAAGTAACAATCTCGTGAATATGATTTGGTGTAAAACAACTTGGTGTTGTTGTGAACAAATGTAATTGTTCAACTTTGCTACTTAAATGTAGCCTTTGTAACAACTTGGTGTTGTTTTGAGCAAACTTGTCCAAGTTCAAAGTTTCAAGATGAAATGGGGAACTTGTACTTACAAGTGCATGGAGTCTTATTGAGGGAGTACCTCAAGACATGCCATGGGACGTTATCGTTGAAAAGATTTCGGTCAGATTATAAAGTGTTGAAGATAAAAGAACTTTGCTATTTGATGTCTACATATTGTCTATGCTTCCGTTTAAATTTCAAAAGTGATTGGCACTTATGATTTACTTTCCTATGTATTTTATTGTTTTGTGTTCAATATCTTCGGATAACACATGCAATTTTTTACAAAGAAATAAATCACTAATGTTTGTGACGTATAAATTATTTTTGTGGAAAATAATTATAGCGTCGGTTATACATTGTTAAAAATAATATGGTTTTAAACGGATAGTACATGAAAATACTTGGACATAAACAACTTGAGAGTTGTTACATTGACTAAAAGTCAAAGACGAAACATCAAATGTATAACCACATCATGAGTGAGTAATGAAAGATCGTAGTGTGTGTATTGAGATGAAATACACTAACGACATTCATGTCGACATACTTCATAAGAAGTCATTGGAAAATTCAGAAGTGTGAACTCTAACATATGAAAGTAAAAGTACTATATGTTATTGTATATCTTTAATAAATCTTGCGAGATTTATAAGTAGATGCGTCTACCACTTGATTATTGTTAGATCTATATGGAGATTTTACCTTCATTTGGGAGAGGATCCTAAATATACATATCTCTTAATGAATAACAATAGATGTGTGCAAATCACTTATGGTAAAATTATGAATGCCATGTTGTTGAGTGTCGATCTGGTTGACTCTTTCTCACACATAATAATGATTGTAGACGAGAAACATTCATCTTGTTGGTGATGAATGTGATCACCAAGTGACTTGGATTAAGACTTATGTTTAAGTCCTTATGAGTCAATGGTAAAGCATTGGAGATCAAAGGTAAACAAATTATGTTCCTTAATTGAATGATAACAATTAGCTATGTGCTATATACAATAATTTGTGAGACCTTCCTAAATATTGATGTTTTAGGATTATGAATAAGTCTCACTAGTTTGTCTTAACAAGGGATGAATGTTGCAAAGTGATATTATGATATCCTTAGGGCTGTGAAGAATCAGAATGATGCAACTTAAGTTCACATGCTAAAGTATTGTAGTCTAAAGCATGCTAGACTAGTACTTGGTTAATTATGGGTCTTGACGGAGACTAATTAACTCTAAACATTCAAATGTGTATGAACACAAAAAGAATTTGTGTATAGACAAAGTTCAGGGAGAATTTTCATTCATTATAAGGAAAAGACATGTAAATTTTTAAGAGTTTGTTCGAGAAGCTAATGAGGAGAACTCATTGTCTAAGCTTATTCTAGATGTTAAGTTAGAATTATTCTAAGTTGGTGACAAACTTATGACAATGGTATGTGTTGCTTTGGTCAGCTCGAAAGCTTATGTAAGCTAATGCAATATGAGTTGAATTCACTGATACAATAAGGTTGATCTTGTTCAATCATACGTGTATAAATGTTGTCATAAGTGATGTTACGGAAATGTTGATCAAATGACAAGAAATGTGGGGGAGGATCCATTTAAGTAACAACCCTATAAGGGTATGTAGAAATGGTTCTCATTAACCAATCTAGATGTTATCCAATTACACTTAAATGTGGGGGTGTCTTGCATTTGTTTTTGGCAATAACGAATTTGTAATCGAATCTAACATTGCAAATAGACGACTAAGTGGAGGACACAAATGTCGGTGTGCATAATGGAGATGTGTTTGCCTTAAATGATAAATATATCATTCTAAGACAAATATTATAACCAGATTCAGGTGGCCCCTGAGGTTATAGTCTTAGAAGTTGACAATAGGCAATGTTAACTTTCGAGTAACGAACACGTCATGACAATTGATATCAACTGCAAAGTTATCTTTAGTGACTTGTCAAAGATAATGTTATGGATCCAACAACCTGAGGGTTTATAAGAGATCAAGTTGTGGAATGAGACTAAAGCCCATGGAAAAAGGATGTGTGAAGGAAACCTACCTTAGTTGACTGGTGTCACACCCCAACCGATGGCGGAATCATCGGGGCGCGGCACTAGGCGAATCAGATTGCTCAAGAGAATCCATAACAACTATATTGCGATAATATTTAATAGATTCGTTATCCCATACTAACAAATAGTACAATCACATAAGTTATCACAGATTTCTTGTCCTCTCGAACAATACAAATCCGACAACCTAGATATTTGTTGAGTTTCTAGACTTCCTAGCTTGATTTGATATAGTTTGCGATCTAACCTGCAACATACGTTAAAATGTTTGTCAATACAAAAGTATTGGCGAGTATACAGGTTTGATAAGTATAGCATAATAGATAAAAAGTGTAGCGAATTTCCCATATGCAAGAACGTAATACACGACATATATACTCACAAAACTGATACTACCATATGACATGTTATCCGTCCGGATAACAGGTGATCCGTGCGGATGGTGTGTCATCCGTGCGGTTAATGCGCGTATAAGTGGTCATCCGTGCGGGTGGAGGTACGTGCGGATGAATGGTGGTACGTGCGGGTGACATTGTTGTGCGTGCAGGTGAGTGTGCGTGCGGATTGACATTGTCATCCGTCCGGACTAAGTGTGCGTGCGGATTGACATCGTCATCCGTGTGGACTGAGTGTGCGTGCGGATTGGCATTGTCATCCGTGCGGGCTGACATGTCATCCGTGCGGGCTGACATGTCATCCGTGCGGGCTGACATGTCATCCGTGCGGGCTGACATGTCATCCGTGCGGGCTGACATGTCATCCGTGCGGGCTGACATGTCATCCGTGCGGGCTGACATGTCATCCGTGCGGACTGACATGTCTGTTTCGCACTCTGAACACTGTTTTCGAGTGTTTAACGGGAGGAATACGTTCGTTTTTACTAGGGTAGTGTAATTTCGCACTAACACTTGAGGTTCCGTCAATTCCGACTCGTTCTAATCGGCCGGGAATCACCCCGTTCCATTAGATCTGGCCGTTCGTGATGGTTCTTCATGGTTAACTCGAAATCGCACAGATTTAGGTGAGATTTGTCATTAAAACATGTGGAAATCACCCGGATCTGAGTCGTTCATAGTGAAATGAGACCCCAACTTGAAATTCATAAGAACTCTTGTTGACATCACCTCAAAACGCCTCAAATCCGCAGATTTCACGGTTAGAATTGGAGTTTTGAAAGATAGAATGATGTAGAATCGAGTGTAGATTGTAGAAGTACAAGTTTTAGGTTGAAATCTTACCGGAATCGCGAGAAAATCGAGAGAAAAGGGTCTTGGAGCGTGTTTGGTTGAATAGGAGCTGTCACATCACTGTTCAAGTGATGTGACATGGTATTTATATGCAACAGAGGAGAGGGAAAGAGATCTGGCCCGGATAGCCCATCCGTGCGGATGGCCCATCCGTGCGGATGGTCCATGCGTGCGGATGGCCCATCCGTGCGCATGCCCATCCGTCCGGATGGTCATCCGTCCGGATAGCTATCCTGACGCGTTGGACTTCTCCGTTTTTGATCGTTTTGATAGTTTTCGAAGTGCGCGCTTTTCATAGCGAATTTATATTATTATTATATATGTATATATATCACTAAAGGTCGTATTTACGTATCCATAATCCAAAGTTTCGATAATTAACAATCGGTTTCCGATTCAAGTGTGCGATTATTAGCGACGTTTCACGGCCATCAATGAGGGTAGTATAGGTCCTTTCTTGATGTCATCGTGAACGTTATTTCGTGTAGTGCCACAAAGACTGTCGGGGTACCGTTTACTCATATTGTCATCATCGTCATGACGACTGGAGCTACAGTACTCACCCGAGAGTTCTTGTTAGCGTTAATTGTTTACGTTCGACACATCACGGCCACTGAGGAGGGTAGAATAGGTCCTCACTCACTGCCTCCGTGAGTGTTAGTGTGATAATAGTGTAGTATAGTGATATTGTATTTCGAAAATATGCGATTATCCCTCGAGTAGCGATATATGCGATATAGTTACATTATGATCTGAATCTCTGGTGCTAGGCGTAACGAGTGTAACGAGTAGTAACAACGCACAAAAGTGCGGGTTGTTACAACTGGAGATCCCAAGATCTAAGTTCAATAGGACAACGAATTCATATGCCTAAGGGAGGTCATTGTGGGGGGCATAGCTGATATGCATAAGCTAGAATATATGGTCATATATACCCCATAAACGATAAAAGGGGGTTTAAATACATCCTTGTTCATTCCTATGAAATTCAGTGACAAATTGTGAGGCTAAGCATATTATGTGGTAAATGATTTTGCGTAATCATGGTAACTACGATGATTTTAATGATTTAAGGAGAATCACCTATGTTAGAGAGAAGTTGGGTCGCTTCGAATGGAATTGGCGGCACAATTCCTAGAGCTCTCGCAGAACCAGGAAATTGTTCCACGACCATTATTGGACACGACTATGAGGGGATGACCCGACTAAGGAGAGTATTGTATGAAGTGTATTGTCGTCTACACAAATGAGGGCTTGTTCAAGGACATCGCGTCTACAAACCTCTAGGAGGCTAAGTATGCTTCACAACGGAAAGTTCAAAGGGAACACCTACTTATCCGGCAATACGCAACTGTCAAGGTTGCATTGGAAATTTAATGTGTTTTGATCAATCTCCATTCATGTGGGGATTGTTTGAATTTTTTTTTAAATGTGATGAATGGAACTTTAATGAGAATATTAATATTAAATTATACATATAGTAACAAACTCTTGAGTAGAGTTATTTATGTCACTTGTTTAATTTTCTATTAGTATAATAAACTTTTCATATGGTGTATTGATGTCTTTTATGACAAATTGATTAGAGATTTTATGGCATATTAGGTCTTTCATGTGATGTATTGATGTCTTTTATGGCAATTGATTAGAGATTTTATGGCATTTTAAGTCTCTAATTATGTTGGACTTCTCACCATCAATGACTCTTGCATACTTAGTAGGCTATGTGCCTCTTTTGATAAAGCTAGATACAAGAAAGAGACATAAAGATATGCATGAAGAGTTCTTGGAGAAATATGCATGAAGAGTTCTTAGAGAAGAAGTATTTGATAACCCATATGTTGGGAACATATAGAGATAAGTTCTCTACATGATTCATCTACATTTCTATTCTTAGTTTCCAAAAGGTCTAACACTATATTTTTATCCGGTGTAACCTCAGGCGTGTGGCCTTTTCCGGCAGTAGAAACTGCTTCGGCTGTTGTACCCTGGGAGACAGAGGCGTCGTCTTTAGTAGAGGCCTACACGTGCCTCAGCCACAACTGTCAACATTTGTTTGTTAATTTTGTAGGAAATTATTGTACAAGAAGACGTGGTTCAAGACCTCGTTGAAGCCTACACAACGGACTGAAAACACAACGAACCATACAAGTAGACGCGGTTAAGGATCAAGTTGAAGACTTTATCTTTTGAAGATATTGGTTTGAATCGATTGTTTTATTAAATATGTTGTAGTTCATATTTATTTTCGTTTGAATTTGTACACGGTTCATGTACTACAATTTCTCAAATATGTAAAGATGATATCATTTATATAATTTTTATTATTATCGTGACCCATGTCCTACATAATGTTGATTCGTTATGAGACAGTTTAGTTTGCCTCTTCCTTAATCATTATATATGCACACAAGTGGGTTGATCGGCTAAAGAAGAAGAAGCATCACTAGTTATAGTGGCAATGGCTAGAATGAATTTGGAGACAGGATTTTATTGAAAACCTTTTTTAAAACTCCGGTAGTTTTATTTTTTCAAATGACACAACCAAATGAAGTCCTTGGATTACTAACGCTTATAGTCTTTATCCTAAAAGATAGGATGACATTATACAAATACACACTTCAATTTTTCAAAAGAACTTCAATAACTAATTTGTTAAAGTTGACATAAGAGGATCCACCGAAGATCACTGTTTCTTTGGCTTTCTTTTGTAAATCCAAAGCATTCGCCTTCATCATCTTACCTTTCGCCCCATCTATCAGTTCCCTCACTTGTGCCTCCACCTCCTTTCTCTTCACATTTGTGTCGCTTTCCATCCCAATCCCCCACTCTATACAACTGTACCGACAATTTGTTGGTTGTTCTCCACAAAACGGCCAACAAAGAACTGGAACGACACTGCTAATGCTCTCGAGGGTTGAGTTCCATCCACTGTGTGTTAAGAATCCTCCGATTGCGGGGTGGTTCAAAACCTATATATATTAGTCAATAGGCTTTGCAATATTAATTTCTTATTATGTCATGGATGTCAAAAACATTTATTTTATTTCCTAGTAAATAAAGGTTTTTTTATTACTATTATGCATGTAGGAAAATATTACTTGAGTAAAAGTTAAAATGGTTTCTGAGTTAATATCACTTTTGTTACTTTAGTTTAAAAATAAAGCTTTTTGTTTCTGGGACTTAAAGTTTTCGTTTTTGTTGTCATTTGCATTCAGTTGTCAATTTAGAATTTTTTGTTAACTTCTCACATTTTTATCGGTTTCCTCGTTTATATTAAGGGTATAATCGTCATTTTATGCCATAAATATATTTTAACAAAATGAGACAAAAATTTGAACTCAGTTTGTCAATTGGATGTAAATGACAACAAAAATGAAAACTTACAGACTCATATTACTAATTAAACTTTTTTTAACTAGATTTGTAATCGTTGTAAAAAGATTGTACAAATATATACTAATTAATGTTTTTTTAATATTTAACGATAAATTCTTTTAAAACTTGTGTTACATATGATATGCCAAGTAGTTTTGGTTTAAAGTATATCTCATACATACCTTTTTATAATATTTTTGTCTTAAAGTATATCTTATACATACCTTTTTATTTAATTCAGTAGTTCTGATAACCTGTATATGCACCTTTTGAAATCAAACAAATTTACAAGAATTTTGAGATAGACACATGCTAGCATGAAGTACATCAAGTTATTTTTTTGTCTTTAGCTTGCATATATTTTTTTTTTTGAACGGAGACATTCTACTAACAGGCGATAGCAATCGCGCCCACCTCATCGGCAGACCCTCCACCCCACTCTGGCCAAGACTATGTTGTCATAACCGGGCTCACGCTTAGTATCAGAGTTTGGTTTGGCGCTCCCCGAGAAAATTTCCAGCCTACTGTCCACCCGTTTGACCGGGAGCGTTTAGTTGCACCCTCCACAAGAATCTAAGACTCTCTGAAGTAAATGCACTGTAATAGAAAACTCGGGTGTGCTCCGGGAATCGAACCTGTGGCCAGGCCTTGTTCCCATCATCGCATGCTAGCATGAAATTCATACAGTAAACATGGTAACAAAAAATAACAAGTTTATATATTCTTAAGAAAACATAACAAGTTTACCTGTTCTTGAGGACACCAACTAGTGATCATGCCTCTCCCTTTAATCTCATCTGGGAACTCCGGTGGCATCACCGCCTCATTTCCACCAACAATGTCTGGCCTGGTTATCCATAAGAAATCCTTCTTGCTATTAGCGAGTCCCCATCCGAACTCAATTAGTTGTTCCTTCGTCATTACTGCAATACTTCCAAAGTTCACGAAAACAACCGAGCCATCGTCTTTTGTATCAAGCCATTGGATGCAACTCACGTCTTCTTTCCAAAGATTGGACCCAAGTTGCTTGACCCGTTCATCTTGAAGATGTTGTTCCATCAGGTGTAGTGGGCCCAAGGTGAAAATTCTGGGGTTCAATGCATTTAAAGGTTTAACACTGTCATGTTCCAAGGCATCAAATGTGTTGAGCACCACAGCTGAGGCTCTTGGTAGAGCCTCAACCTCATTCATGAGATAGTTGAGCAAGAAGTCGTTTATGTCTGTGATTCGAATAAAGCTTGGGAAATCCCTTAATCTGATGTTATTCATGCCAGGAATCCAATCTAAGCTTGTTTCTAAATACCCACTAGTCAAGTAACTCATATCTACAAACAATACATTAAAGAACTTCAGTAAATACTAGTAATTTTTTAAAGCTCACTTGCTTATAAGAGTAGTTTTTTTTTTTTTTTTTTTTTCCAAAGTTGTGTTGCGGAAAAAAAATCTACCATAAGGCATTAATCGCTAAGTAAAACTATTAATGGATTGTTATATTATCTCCTTGTTTCATCAATCATGGTTGGCATAGATTAAATCATTACAACCATAAGCTCCTTTCCTTTTCCAATGTTTCCTTTTCGTTTTCACAAAAATCGATTAAAATAAGAGAATAGTGGTTTGGGTAATGACCACACAGCTAGGGTAGTGGTTTTAGATGGCGGATTAGAAGTGGATGACATAGCGCTGAGCACTGATGTGGAGGGTTATGGTGACCATGAGGATCATGACAACACCCTATAACCTAATGGTCATAATAGTGTTGTTCTAAGGGTATTTTACCAAAATGCCGTTTTATCTCTTTGCTCGTTTCTTACTTCTAATTTGATTGGGTAAGTTCACTTTAATAATTAATTAATTAAGAGTAAATTGCGATTTTAGTTCCTGAGTTTTTGTCCAAATTGACATTTTAGTACAAATAGTTTTTTTTCTCCTATGTGTCCCTGACTTTTCTTTTTTCTTGCCATTTTGATCACATTGCCTAACTTAGTCTAAAACCAGATTATAATTAGGGTATTTTTGGCGTTAAATTATTATGAGGTTTATAAAATATGTTGTAAACTACCCATGGTTATCACTGCACAACAGTTATGTCAAAAATACCCCTGGTTTAACCAGATTTTTAGACTTACTTAGACAATGTGATCAAAATAGCAAGAAAATTAAAAAGTTTGGAAACTAGAGAAGAAAAAACTATTTGAACTAAAATAATAATTTGTACTAAAACTGAGGGACTAAAATGGCAATCTACTCATTAATTAATTATTGACATAATTATATTTTTATTATATTATAAAAAATTAAATTGTTAACCTTAATTACTTTCCGAAGTTTCTACTTTCTGACCGACCGCTTTCTGCCAGCTTGCAATTGAAAATGAATTTAATTTTTTTTTTCTAAAACGGAAAGAGATTTATTTGTTTTCAACAAGTAATTATACGTATATTTATATAGGGAATGGTTCAAATAAAAACTACTTTTATCGCGAAAACTCTAAAACTATCTAAAAAAGCCTAGAAAAACACATTAAAATTTTTTTTACAATTTTTTATTAAAAATCGCTAATTTTGTAAATAAAAAAAAACTTGAAAAAAAAACTTTTTTTTAATATACAAAAACTAGCGAAAATTGGTAAAAAAAAATTGGTACGCTTTTTAGGCTTTTTTTGTTAGTTTCGGATTTTCACTTTAAATAGTGGTTATTTTTTAAAACTTCCCGTATCTGTATAAACTAAATAATGAATAAACATGTATTTTTAATAGGAAAAATAGAAATGATTTAATTCGAATTCCAATAATTGGTCAGTTCGAAATTCAGATATTGAATTCGATTCAATTCGAAATTTGATTTGGATAATCAGCCTTATATTTTTTATTAAGAAAGTTAATATAAACTTTTCAAATTTTTATATTTCTCAATTTTATAATGGTATCTTATTTCATACCGTAAATTTATTTTGTATGGTTGTTTTAGTTTGTTATTTACATAGATTCTTAAAATCCGAGTACACATGTATCAAACATCCTTGAATGAACATTTTTGGATAAATTGAAATTCAAATTCAAACATACTTGAATTGAATGAACTGAATCAAATTCGAATAATGGATTGAATTTGAATTTCAATCAATCAAAAAAGAAAACTAATAATACAAACAAAAAGAATCATGCCAAATAAATTTACAACATGTGGTCAAATTAGATTATAACAATTTTATTGAGAAAGAAAATTATTAATCTCTTTGCGATTCTAGAAGAAAATAATAGTTACATATTTATTTGCATTTCCATCTAGTAAAAACAGATCAAATGCTTTAAATGTTTATTTAAATTCCCAAATATTTTGATTCTATCTTTAATGGTGTGGGATTAAAAAATAAAAAATAAAAAACCCTATCCAAACATGTTTTTTTTTTCTAAAAAGAAAAAGATTTACCAAAAGAACATGATACGAGAACAAAACATGTAACCCATATACCTTTGAGAGGAATATACCCCTTTTGAACAAGATCGCGACAGTGAGAGTAAGCCAAAAGCCCACAAGCACTCGTGGTCCAAAAGAATACTTCCGGCAACCCAAACTTCTCGGCGGCTTTAAGAGTAAAACTCATGACCCCATCCGAAACAATACAGCTCACTGGCGGCACATCAGACGCGCCATTAAGCCTTGTAATAAGCTCACAGAAAGGTTCCAAGCTATGCTTAGGAAGTGATTCACAAAGGACTGGGATTGACTGGGTGGAATCGGCATCAGATGGTGGGAGGCCATCAGGAATGGAGTAGAAACGGAAGTCTGGTAGGCCGTCAAGGGCGGAGGGACCTCCAGATCGGAGCAAGCGCTTATGGTTGAAGTGGGTGTTTACGAAGGAGATGTGGAATCCCTTCAAGTGAAGGAGCTTAGCAAGTTTCATCATGGGGTTGATGTGGCCTTGTGCTGGGTAGGGGATGAATATGGCATGTGGCTTTTCCATTTCTACTAAAGAACCCATTTGACGAAATACTAGTCTTTGTGTGTGTAAGTGTGCGTTTAAGGTGATACACTGGCGTTGCTTGGCAATTGTATCGGAGGAAAAGTTGGCGATATATACACTTGATATTTGATATCCACACATGTTTCTTCAATAAAAAATACGATACGATACGATATGAACATTATACGATATGATATGATATCATACAATAAGATGTAATACGGTATGACATCCATAAATATGTACTTATCTTATTTCACCTGTTTTTTTTTTCTTATTTCTCTTCTCTTATATACTTTATTTACTTAGAATACTTATTTATACCGTAATTTCAATTATATTGTTTCTTATAACAATTTAGTATGTTCTTTAACAACAATTTAGTATGTTGTTTAAAAATGTGCATAATTCACTATATAATATAATCTAATATAATATAAACACTAAATATTTTAATAAAATGTAAAATAAAATAGATCATTCACATTTGAAATCTTAGACGTTTAATTAAAGAATAAATTAAACAAATGTAAGTTTTATTATTTCTCACTAATCTTTCATGAAGTTTAAAAACAGAACAAACAGATTTAAATATAGGAGAGTTGAGAGTTGGTTTAGAGCTCCATTGTATTACTTATCCTATATATAGGAGAGTTTATCTTATTGTATGAATGATTTTGATTCTGCCTGATATGTGACAGTTTAGTTTGCTTCCACTTTAATCATTATATGCACACAGGTGAGTTGATCAGCTAGTAAAGAAGAAGAGGCATCACTAGATAAAATGACAATGGCCAGAATGAATTTGGAGACAGGGTTTTATTGAAAACTTTTTTTTTTAAAACCACGGTAGTTTTTTTTTTTTTTTTGAATGACACTACCAAATGAAATCCTTAGATTACTAACTCTTAGTCTTATCCTAAAAGATAGGATGACACACACTTCAATTTTTCAAAAGAACTTCAGTAACTAATTTGTTAAAGTTGAGATAAGAGGATCCACCATTGACCACTGCTTCTTTAGCTTTCTTTTGTAACTCCACAGCCTTGGCTTTCATCATCTTTCCTTTCCCCCCATCTATCAATTCCCTCACTTGTGTCTCCACATCCTTTCTTTTCACATTTGTATCGATTTCCATCCCAATCTCCCACTCCACACAACTGTACCGACAATTTGTTTGTTGTTCTGCAAAAAACGGCCAACAAAGAACCGGAACGCCACTGCTAATGCTCTCAAGTGTTGAGTTCCATCCACTGTGTGTTAAGAATCCTCCGATTGCAGGGTGTTTTAAAACCTGTAATTATATAAATATATATAATTTAACCGTTAGAGTTTTTAATATTAATTTCATGTCATACATGTCAAAACATTATTTTATTTTCTAGTAACATAAGCTTCTTATAAGTATACTGTTTTTTAACTTTTATGCATGTTTAAGGTTACAAAGGCAAGCATTTGTGCATCCTCCTCTTCATTCCATGATCGTTTTTAAGCTACTCTTTTATGAATAGGAAAACTAAGTCTTTTAAAAACTAAATCCATAGATCGTGGGGTCATAACATTACTATGCATGACCCTTTGAACTCGGCTAAGTAGGTCCACAGCCTCTGGCACAGAGAAACCGAAAGTATAAAAAACGAATGGGATAAACACGTGCTGGTTGTCAATGCATGTTTCCTCGCACTACTAGAAAACTAAGCAATTGCGACCAAAATTTGCGACCTACACAAGTCGGTCTAAAAATTAGCGACCGTTTTGTGACGAAAATAAAAAAAAACTCGCAAATTTAGAGACCAAACCAAATTTGGTCGCAAAACGGTCGCAAATTTCCCGACCACATTTTTCTAGTCGCAAATCAGTTGAATTTGGTCGGAAACGGTTGCAATAACTAGAAATATATAATAAAGCAAAAGTTGCGACCGTTTAAAGCGGTCGCAAATACAAGAAATAGTTGCAACCGTCTAAAGCTGTCACAAATACGAGAAATATATAAAAAAGCAAGCGGTCGCAAATATGAGAAATGTAAAAACAAGTTGCGACAATCTAAAGCGGTCGTAAATACGAGAAATATAAAAACAAAAGTTGCAACCATTTGGAAAATAAATTTTAATTAAGTGGGAAAAAAAATAATTCTTAAAAACAATATTAAGTTGAAATGCATGTAATAAATAAAACATAAAAAGTTATTTACGTAACTTAAGGTTTTCTCAGTTGTTTTTAGTTTTTAACATAAATCTACTCCGAGGTTTGGGTTCAATGGCACAAAACGGTTAGACAATTCGGCAATATGAACTAAAAAAATCAAGCGGGCTTAAAAACAATTAGGCCTCTCAAATTCACATTTAGGGTTTATTTCAACCAATTCATGCTCCACCCAATCCTCACGCTCTCCGATTCCACCGAATCATTCATTCATTCAAATCACCATTGATTCCTGCAATTGTTCTCTCAAATCTCCATTTCTTCTTGTTGTCAATCGTGTTCAACTTCTTCAATCGTGTTCAATTCCTCATCAATTTTGAGATCGAGTGAGTAGAAGAAGATGACGGAGAACGAGAAGAAAGCTTCGCCGGTTTCCGATTAGGTTAGTTGCTTGTTCAGATCTCGTTTGTTATCCGTTTTGAATCGGTTTAGTTTGCTGTTTGTGTAGATCTGGACATGTTGTTGACAATTTGATTGATTGATCTAGTTTTTGCTTTGATTTGTTAGGTTAACTGTTTGCTTACTGTAAATTCAGTGTAGTTTAGAGATTAGTTGATTAAAGTTGTGTTTTTAGGTACAAGTTATGGTGAATTATTGTTTACATTGCATCGAATTTGTGTAAACATGACTTTGTTATATATTTTAGTTGAACTTTTATGAACTTAAGTAGTAAGTTAATCTGACAAGTTAGTATTCAGCTCTGATTTGTTAGGCTGACTGTTTGCTTATGGTTAACTGAGTGTAGCTTAGAGATTTCAATTGTGTTTTAGGTTTAGGTTACAGTGGATTGGTGTTTACGTTGCATCAAATTGTGTGAAATTGACGTCGATATGTGGATCGGTTAAAGTTGTATGAACTTTAGTAGTTAAGTATCAAGTTCTCAGATCTTTACTTTGATTGTTAATTATTTGTTTGAAACCGAAGTGATAGTGTTTGAATTGTTAGGCATATGAGGTGTTGAGCATTAGCAAGCTATTGATTATGGGTGTACATATTTACACACCTTAGTGCCTATTTTGACACCCTTCAGGACGCCTCGTATAGACCTATACGAGGCGTATAGGGTTACTTTTCCGACCAGCTCTGCACCAAAGCACAATATCAAATCAGTCACATCATACGGGGAGTCTAGGTCTGTACGAGGAATGGATACGAGGCAACAAGACGCCTCGTATAGGCCTATACGAGGCGTCTTGAGTGACTTAAAGGTGACTGCTTTACTGTTCATTTGACAAGTGACTTAAAGGTATACGAGGGGTCTAGAGCTATACGAGGCGTCTAAGACTTATGAAAAAGTGCAACATACAGTTTATGCTTTGTCCACCCCCGAGCATTCAACATTTAAATCTGCTTCATCTTTTTTTCTGCTTCTTCTTCTTCTTTCATTACAGGTACTTAAATGTCATTATATTGGGACGGCAACTATGTCTTCGGGCAGTATTATAGCGTGAACTGGGTGCCCGAAAGCGATCCGGTAACAGTACAGGTACTTAAATGTTTTAATTAGTTTTTGTTTTAGTTTATTATTTACTAATGATGATACGGTTCTTTATTTTGGAGGAGTCTTGCGTTCCCGATTCTAATGAGCAAGAGGAGGTTGTGTCTAGTATACAAGGAGAACAAAACAAACCGTTTCTAGATTTTAACAATCATCCCCCTGTTGATGAAACAACCCCTGTAGATGACTCATACCATGCTTGTCAACCAAGTTATCCGACGCAACAAGGGTATCCGGATTATAGATACGGGTGTGAATACGGAGGAGACGGTGGATACGGAGGAGACGGTGGTTACAGAGGAGATGGTGGATACAGTGGATACGGAGGAGACGGTGGTTATGGTGGATATGGTAGATATGGTGGTGAGACACCTCCCATCCAGGACAGTCCGTACTTAAAAAAGCAGGTATTAATTACTATTTTTGTATTATTATTATTATTTATTTATTTATTTATTTATTTATTTATTTATTTATTAAAATTATTTATTATTATTGTCGATGTTACAGGTTTTCAACTCTTTAGATGAACTAAAGAATCGGATACAAGAAATAGCAAACGCGGATGGTTTCGTTATTGTCACCCGTCGATCAAAGAAAACCGGTGGAAGAATCGGGAGGGTATGGCTTGAATGTGATCGTGGTGGTGAGCACCAGACTACATCAACACTTAGAAAAGCCGGAAGCAAAAAAACCGGTTGCCCGTTTTACCTGCTGGCTGTGCGAAACCACCCGTATGAAACCTGGGAGATTAAAGACGGAAAAATTGAACATAACCACGAACTTTGTAAGGATCTGTCGGCCCACGCGTTTGTGCGAAGGTTTACTCCAAGCGAAATGAACACTACAAAAAAAATGTCATCTAGTGGCATGCAAAAAGTGCCACAGAAAAACAAGAAAGTGCCACTAAAGAACCTTGTAAGAATGGGCGGCACACAAAAAAAGTGCCACAAGAAGTGCTGACGCTAAAGCCTTTTAGTAGCACTTTTCCAATGTGTCGCACAAAGTTTTTAGGCTTTTAGTGACACTTTTTTAACTGCCAGTACAAACTTTTGAGCTTTCAGTGGCACATATTTTTTGCCACAAAAATCACATAAAATTAAATGCCATTGACGTTTATCATATTAATTTTAGTTAATTACAATTTTCATATATTTACATTAAAAAATAAAAACAAAATTATAAAATGTAGAAATCATAAAATAATCACTTCAATTAAAAGTTCAATCAATCTTCCAAAGATTCCAAATGTCTAATAAGTGTCGATCTAAGTCTAGTGATCAAACATATAACCCAAATAAACTAACAAGTGAATGAATAAAAACTCAAAACTTCATTGTGTTCATGAATCTCTGTACATTTGAGTTTTATACTAACTCGTTGACTTCCTTGTCGTGCTTGGACACGAAGGTGGTTCCTAGTCCCCTATTCGCCACACCCAATTACACCGTTCGGCTTTCTCGGCTTCCCACACCCGAACACAGTCGTAAGTCACTTGTAGATCACCTAATAGCACCATTTTTCCATTTCTCCATTATACAAAGCTTTTAGATCACCTGACAACACCATTTTTTGTTTATGGGTTTGCGATTTCCGACGTTTCCCCTTTGGCCGACACCCTCATCAAATTCAGCATGTTCTAGGCTAGTCAAACTCATTTCAAGACTCCCAAATGATCCTCTCTTCAGCCCTAGACTTGAACCATGGTCCTTGGTCATGATGATTAAGCCCAAAATGCACCTGAATCGACCAAATACAACAAAATTAACACACATACAGTTAGCATTTAACCTATCTATCAAACCCTTCACTGTGGGCCACAAATTCAGTTCTAAAAATATGCTAAAAAACAGAACCTAACTGGATACAAACATAACTTTAACATTTATGCATTGATTCGTTGTCTGTTTCACATGTTCGGGTCCAAGACTACCGAAACTGTCACAATGGGCCTTTGGGAAGCCCTTACTCGGCCTTGACAATCCTTGAACCCCCCATAACAGCCCTTAGAACATGATTAGAACCAAAACTAAAGGATTATATACGCTTACCTTGCGATCCACATTAACTCATAGTCCATTCTTGATGAAACTGACACAACCATGCCTTGTTTGGCTCGAACCCACCACCACAGCCTCAACAATATATAAAGAGAAGTAGCTTGCTAAGCTGGTCGCTAAAATCCAAAACCAAAAGCAAGTCAGTTTCTATTTTTCTCTTATTTCATATTAGTTTGCCAAATGGTAAAAAAAGTGGAATTATGTTTCTACTTTTTGCATTTTACTGAACACCTAACATGGAAATCACTAATGAGTAAAAAACTTAAGCACTGGTACACCACAGCTTATTGTTAAATACCAAAAAAGCCAAAAGTCAAACTGTTTAATGAACACAACTAATTGTATTTACCTCAAAAGCACTGGTACACGTCCATCAAAGTTAATTCGTTTCAAGGTGCGCTATCACCGTAGGATGCACATGCATGGTAGGCATTTTACTGAATACCTAACAGTAGACCCTCCACAAACAGATGGCTTATAAGTCAACATTGAAAAAACAGTAAACCTCCATATCATAAGTATATTAGTACCAATTAACGACCTGTGTTTAAGAAAATGCCTCCAATGGGCACCCCGAAAACAACAGCCCGATTAACAAATATGTGGAAAATGCTGACCAAGACTGGCATAAAACTGACCTTTTCAATATGATATTCACCAGTAAAAACCAAATACACCAACCACCTGCATAATTTAAGTAAAGAATATTCTTAGTAAAAAAAGGTTGTAACAGATAGCCTTTTATAAACAGAAAGTGAAAAATTGGTAACTTTTATCGCTACTATTTCTGACCTTATTGTATGCGACACATTTTTCAACCTTTACCATGTTCTCATAAAAGGTACTGCAAGTGAGATTCCCTCAGTGAATACAGCAAGCCAATAGAAGATTTATAAAATTGAGAAACAGAAAAAAAATATTTTTTTTCTTTTTTTAGGATGGTTGAATTATACACACTACCCAGAATTATCGTACCATTCGCCGCCATCAACTCGATCTGACTCGATGCTAATCAATTCAATAATAATGACTACAATAACATCATTTGTTATGTAAATTAATGCTCGTAACTATACAAATGTTGATTCTAAGCCACTTAAAATCTACAACATATCTATGAAAACTTATTGATATAAACAAAAAAGTGAAAACTTGTTCACCTGCTCTCTCTTGATTCAAGATCTCTTTCTCGTTCGTGCCTTGAGTGACTTCGGCTCCTTTTGTATCTCTCTCTCTCCCTTTCCCTTTCCTTCTCTCGATTGTTATCTCTGTCTCTCCTCTCCCTTTCTCTAACTCTAACTCTCGAACTCTGGTCCTGATCTCCATCTCCATCCCTGCTGGACAGCTTGAACGTGTAATTATACAAAACAAAAAATAAAGAATGATAAAATTTTCGATTTACAAAGAGAATGAGAAACAAAATCTAAAAATGATGTAGCTTTTCATGAGGTATCAGACATGGCGTAATAGAGGATTAGGAAGGATGAGGCAGGGGTAGCGCTATATATTATATGACATGTATCCATACGATGGTTTCCAAGTGTTTCGTGATTCCAGCAGCTAACGATTCTGCTGACTGGTCTTGGGTAAGCTTAATCTTTGAAAGAAAATTAAGGGCGACCCTGTTATCCTCTTTAGAACCATAACCATTTTCAGCTTGAAAAAAATATTTTTAATAATGAAAATGCGAGCTGGAATTCCTCACGGCTGAAGTTCTACACAATTGTAGAAATGTGATAAAATTTCAACACAATTACCAATACAAAGATGCACATACTTCTACGAAAAAAGATACACATACATTTATACAAAACAAGTCAATGCGAGATATTGGACCATATCGCAATATTTGAGAAACAATTGTCATAGAACAAGACTTTTAGATCAGACATTGTTACTCATACTCAAATCTTGAGTGTCAAACATCAACATTTTAACATTCATGTGTACTACCCTTTGCTTAATCCACATTGAGACTATTCAGAATCAAAACACCTAATAACTAAACTAAACCCTAAATCTCCATTAAAGCTTGTGTTAAGTAAACAAACACCACTATAGATCAACAACCACACTTAATATACATACATCCATATACACCACATTCAGATCTGATTATAAAAGCAAAATAGCTAATCACATAGAACATTTCATTTTCAAACGAGATAGATCTGAAATATGAAAAATGAAACTCACTCTTGCCAAATAGATAAAACGAAGACGGAGATGAACATAGCACGACCTAACCCTAACCCTAGCTGTTTCATATGGTTCAGCCGATACTAAATAAGTCAGCTTAGTAGTTAATTCCGCTTCATTGGTGACTTCTGGTGGTGCAATTGGGCGAAGAAGTTAATGATTCCTACGTCGAAGAAGTAGAGAGAAAAGGTACCTTAGAAGCTTGACACCTTGAGCGCTAATGCGAATGAGAACTGAAATCGATGAAGGGTTGGTGGAAGGAAACTGATTCTGGTGAAACGTGATTTTGGGTATGAGAAATTGATTTTAGGGAGATGGTTTAATTGTGTTAAAACTAGAGAACGAAAACTAAAAAAATTGGGAGGGAAAACAATTTGGATGAAATTTTATTATAGGATTTTTAAGGAGGGAAAAAGGGATGATTGAAAATTTAAGTTTTTCAAAAGAAATTTTATTAATGGGTTTTTAAGACCATACGTTGTGGATGGTTTTAAAAATGTGGTGTTATACGACACGTGGATGACACGTAAGCATGTGTTAGAAATGGGGCGTGGTGTAAAAACGGGAGGTATGTTATAGGGCGTGGAAGAGCGGTGTTGTTCGACATATGGCACACACTTTTATACTTAAAAATTATATAAAATCTATTAAACTTAAATAAAAAAATTAATATAATTGCATTCAGTCACACGCGGTCACGTCCTCTCCCACTATACCCTCCACGCCGGTGGAATTCTTTCGCCCCTTAAACAACGCCGACCTCCATGCCGTATATGGGATGGTGTGCCCGGCGTGGAATGGCTTCCACGCCCACACCGTATAGTCTATGGAGGGAAAAGGGATGATTGAAAATTTAAGCTTTTAAAATTGCTTGAAAAATCATCTATTTTTATTGTAATGGCAGTTGAAAATTTGAGTGGCATATACAAGGTGCCATTAAAAATCTATATAAGTTTCAGTGGCATATACAAAGCGCCATTAAAAATCTATATAAGTTTCAGTGGCATATACAAAGTGTCATTAAAATCCTAAATTAGTGGCATAAAAGCTAAATGCCATTAAAATGTGTGCTAATCAAATATGGCATACATAAAGTGCCATTAAAACTTAAATTAGTGGCACAAAAGGTAAATGCCATAAAAACGTGTGCCGCTAAATGGCATTTTTTTTGTAGTGGAAACTGACCGAGCAGCTGACAGCTCAAAACATGGAGTCGCGCAAAATATTTCAAACGATAAGGAAGCAGGACCCCGACAGGTTTCATGTTCTGAAAGACGTTCAAAACGTTGTGGCGAAGATTAGAGCCGAACAAAGACAAGGATTGACTCCCATGCAGTCACTAGAAAACAAGCTGATAAACAACGACTTTATTTACGAGACACGGGAGGAACCCGGAACAGAGATCGTAACAGAGATCTTCTTTCTTCATCGGGACTCGAGATGCATGTGGCGTGCATTCCCCCACGTCATGCTGATCGATGCGACGTACAAGACAAACATATACAATATGCCCTTTATCCAGATTGTTGGTATGACGCCTACCAACAAATCGTTTATTATCGCGCATGCCGTTGTTAGTAAAGAACGGGGTGATAACTTTGTGTGGGTGCTTGAGAGGGTAAAGTCAATGTTGGATGAATGCATGGAGCCACGTGTGATTTTAACCGATAGAGACCTAGCCCTTATGGGCGCGTGTGCTAAAGTATTTCCAAACGCCTCCAGGCTTCTTTGCAGGTGGCACATACAACAGAATGTTATGAAGCACTGCAAGGGTGCCTTCACAGACGAAGACTGGAAGAAATTTTTGTCATTCTGGGGGACATTGATTGAGTCTCCATCCATACTCATCTACGAGTACCACTTGCGCAACATGCGACAACAACTTGTGGAGTGCAAACGTTCCAGTAAGTTTTTATAATAACATACGACT
The DNA here is from genome assembly GCA_030545235.1 of Helianthus tuberosus. Taxonomy (NCBI): domain Eukaryota; kingdom Viridiplantae; phylum Streptophyta; class Magnoliopsida; order Asterales; family Asteraceae; genus Helianthus; species Helianthus tuberosus. The sequence goes on along the minus strand of CM060414.1, from coordinate 44,963,291 downwards.
CACATATGCAAATTTCATTAAATTATTTTTACGTTTTAGGAGTCTTCAAATACGTGTACGATAACTGGCTAAAAGACTATAAGGAGATGTTCGTCTTTGCGTGGACTGATAAGAGGCGCAACTTTGGTAATCGTACCACAAACAGAGTTGAGAGCCAACACGCCAACTTAAAGAGATACGTTGAAGATAGGAGCTCGCTGGACCGTGTAGTTGGTTGTGTCCATGATATAGTTGAGACACAGTTCGGTGCAATAAGGAAGACTTTTCGAGATAGCATCGAAAAAGAATGACCCACCACAAACACCCGTTGTTTCAACACCTACTTGGAAAAGTATCCCATACAGCCCTTGACTTGTTGAGGGGAGAGGCAATTAGGAAGGTAGATGTCTTGGAGCGCTTTCATTCATCATGTGGTTGCCAAATGTGGCACAGCTGTGGGTTGCCCTGTGCTTGTAGGATTGAAAAGTACATTCTTGAAGGGGGCTCATTCGAAGGCACCTTGAAGGTTGCCCTGTTGCCCGGACGGTCAAGATTGTTTTTAGTTTTTTACTTTATTATGCAGTTAATCAATATATTTTATTTGTAATCTTAAGTAACTTTTAGTATATTGTCTTTATATCTGCATGGTAGAATCATTTTTTTTATAAATGAACTCTTGTAGTTATTGTATGCTTTTTATATTATAAAAACAAAGTAGTTATATTGGCGTAGCATTACAGAATCATTTTTTATAATGCACTTCTTGGTGCGATGTTATTTGATCAATGTGATATATGAAGCTGCATGCTTCTCTTGTTTGGAAAACATTATGTTATAGTTAGGTTTGAATATTTAATTCACTTTATCAGTGAATAGAACATGAATACAAAGATTCGTTTTTGTTATATATTAAAGTGAATGAAAGGTGTGAAAAGGGCTATGGCCTATGGGTCAGGTGAATTATTAAGCTTATATATTTTATATATTTATTTATTGTTGTTAATTACGGCATCCAAACTTCTACTAAAATAAATTTGAACCTTGACTTTATGCATTGGTTTTTATAGATAGAAAAGTTGAACCTGATCATTCAGGAGACAATGAAAGAACAAGAAGAGTAAGGTTAAACGAAATTATTGCGGGGTTGGTATGGAAAAAGAAAGATAAAGCGGAGAAAAAGGCTATGCACAATAGGATGGCACAAATTGAAGCAATTTAAAAAGTTTGGTCTCAAAACGTCTATTCATTGTATGTATTATGTTAGGATAACTTGACTATGATGGATTAATTTGTAAATTATAAATGAAATGTTGTATATAATATTGAAAATTCGATAAATGCGTAGTTTTTAAAAATGTAAACATTATTAGCAGGTTCAAAATAGAAAATGGCTGGAAAAAAAACATTTTGCGACCGCAAGAAGGTCGGAAGTTTTTGAAAAGCAGAAGGTCGCTAAACAGTCGCAAATCACAAAATCAAGGAAGACGGTCGCAAAATTTGCGACTGCTCTTTTGGTCGCATAATCCAATCGCAAAAGTATTACGACGGTCGCAACTCAGTAGTAATAGGGCAATTGCGACGGGTGTTTTTCCAACCGCATGTTTGGTTACAGAACGGTCGCAACAGGGCAACTGTGACCATTTTGCGACTGTAATTGTGGTCGCAAATACCCAATTTTCTAGTAGTGTCGTGTTTGGTTACTTTGCCCGAAGCAGCTTTCAAAGCAGCCTAACCCTCCGTGAAAGCAGTACCCCTAAGCCCACAAGGGGGGAAACCCCTGTTAGATCCACACGCGTGTTTTCTAAGTATACTTATTTTTTGTTCCAAACTCTTAACTATAATCGCCGTTACAAGATTCTAAAAGATACTGAAACATTAAGTACTGCCAAGTTATTAACATGTGATAATCTGTCTATTCATCCCTAGGTAATGAACATGTGAATAAAAACATGTTTATCTGAATTTTGAAAGAGACGCATGCTAGCATGAGGTACTGCCAAGTAATTTTTTGTTCTTTTGCTTGAATGGTAGCATGAAATACAGTAATAATGGTGGTGACTGTTTGTTCTCTTGTTAAATTTTTATATTTTAAAGTATACAAATTTAATTTACCTGTTCTTGAGGACACCAACTAGTGATCATGCCTCTCCCTTTAGTCTCATCTAGGAACTCCGGTGGCATCACCACCTCATTTCCGCCAACGATGTCTGGCCTGGTTATCCATAAGAAATCCTTCTTGCTATTAGCGAGTCCCCATCTGAACTCAATTAGTTGTTCCTTCGTCATTACTGTAATACTTCCAAAGTTCACGAAAACAACTGAGCCATCGTCTTTTGTATCAAGCCAATGGATGCAACTCGCGTCTTCTTTCCAAAGATTGGACCCAACTTGTTTGACCCCTTCATCTTGCAGATGTTGTTGCATCAGGTGTAGTGGCCCCACAGTGAAAATTCGAGGGTTCCGGGCAGTTAAAGGTTTAACAGTGTCTTGTTCCAAGGCATCAGATGTATTGAGCACAACAGCTGAGCCTCTCGGTAGAGCCTCAGCCTGAGTCATGATATAGTTGAGCAAGATGTCATTTATGTCTGTGGTTCGAATGAAGCTTGGAAAATCCCTTAACCGAATGTTATTCATACCGGGAATCCAATCTAAGCTTGTTTCTAGATACCCATTTGTTATGTAATTCATATCTAAAAACAATATAATGAAGAAAGTTAATTTTACAACCAAAGCAAAATAAATAAAAGAAAAACACTAAAATGGTCATTGTAACCAAATAGTTTGATAAAATAAACTTAACAAATTCCAATATCAGCGTAACAATTTTTACATCTGGCGTAACAAATTCATTTTCCTATGCAGTGGATGAAATAATTTCTTAACTAAAAACATAAGTAAAATAGACTATTTTGTAAAACTAGTCGATTAAAATACCTTTATGCTGATGTTACCTAAATACAATAACTACTAGAGCCAGTATTAAAAAGCAAATGATGTACTCCCAACTCTTAAAATTCTTGGATTATTTTTGAATGGCAACGGAAGCATCTCATTCAAACAAACAAGTATCATCTTAGAAAATGTTAAAATGTTCTATGAAACAAAATCTATGATTATTATTTTTTATGTTTATTTATACTCTATTTACTAGTCCCTACTCTATGAAATTAATTAAACTTATGTCTATGCGGTATGGGGACCGGCCTAGGGCCGGTGGGCTCCGGCGCCGGGCCAGCCCACCATCCCCTAGGGCAGACCCCGTCGTCTCCGTCAAGCCATCGACACCCAAGATAGGCCACCCCTTCTCACACACACACACACACACACACACACACACACACACATATATATATATATATATATATATATATGTAGGAGAAAGATTGCGAGAAACAATGTGAACACAACGAAAAATACTCTTTATTGATTTTTTTAAGGTTTTTTGGGGGTTTAGTTTTTAGCATTTTAGCTTGAGGGGGGTTAGGTTTTTGGGGGGTGGGGGAGGGGGTTTAGGTTTTTTTTTTTGGGGGGGGGGGGGGGGGGTGGGGGGGTTAGGTTTTTTTTTTTTGGGGTTTAGTTTTTAGTTTTTAGCATTTAGCTTGGGGGGGGGGGGGTTGTTAGTTTTTTTTTTTTTTTTGGGGGGGGGGGGGGGGGGATTGGGGGTTAGGTTTTTTTAACTATTTTAGGTTGTGTTCACATTGGTTCTCGCGGTTCTCGCAATAAAGGTGGTTATCGCATGAACCTTACCCTGTATATATATATATATATATATATATATAGAGAGAGAGAGAGAGAGGCCGGTTAACGTACAAATGCGCTTATCGTACATTACGTACGCTACAATCTCAGCCGTCAGATCATCTTCCCGCATTGAAAATCGCATGTGAAATTGAATTACCACATGCGAAATTATTACCAACATTATCACATGCGAAATTGAATTAATACATGCGAAATTGTTACAAAAAAAAACAACCTGCTATTTCATCAAAATTATCACATGCGAAATTGAATTACCACATGCGAAATTGTTACAAAAAAAACAACCTTCTATTTCATCAAAATTATCACATGCGAAATTGAATTACCACATGCGAAATTATTACAAAAAAACAACCTTCTATTTCATCAAAATTATCACATGCGAAATTGAATTAGCACATGCGAAATTGTTACAAAAAAACACCTGCTATTTCATCAAAATTATCACATGCGAAATTATTACAAAAAAAAAAAAAAAAACAACATGCGATTTTCATTGCGGGAAGATGATCTGACGGCTGAGATTGGCGCGTACGTAATGTACGATAAGGGCATTTGTACAGTACTCTTTACCTATATATATGGTTCCAGAGTGAACACTAGGTTGAGAGTGAACTGTGTGAACTAATCTGAGCCATTGGATTACATCATTTAAAGATTTTTAAACAATGGCAAGATTGTAATATAATGTTGTAACCTCCCTTTAAATTAATTGACAGAAGGGTATTTGTGTCTTTTGTAAATTGCATTTATTAAACAATATAATCAAAATCCCTAAAATCTTGCTAGTTTCCGTATATACAAGATACACAACTGTTAGTGTATACACATGTGTACAGTCTCGCTAGTATTACTTTATACAAGATACACAGATTTTAGTTTATACACATGTGTACAGTCTGCCTAACTATCAGGTTATATAAGATACACAACTGTTAGTTTATACACATGTGTACAGTCTTTTATACATCTGTGTATTATATTAAAAAATGGTTACATATGTGTATATTAACAACATATAGTATATTATGCATGCGCACGAGTAGATTCATAAAAAAATTATGAAATTAATGAAAACGAAACATATCATATGTATGCAAAAATAAATAACTTCATCACATATTAAAAAAAAAGAGTTAATGCCCAAAAATAGATACAATTTCAATTTCAGAAAAAAAATTTCAGAGAGACAGAGACAGAGAGAGTTAAGAGAGGAGACAATTAAGCGATTTTAATTAAATATACTTGGCTAATGTCAATCTTACCCTTTTAATCTAAAAAATGATCAAGGGTCAAGATTAGTTCACACAGTTTACTCTCAAGAAATTGTTCACTCTTGAACCTAATCCTATACATACATATATATATATATATATATTTAGGCTCATCCCTAGACCCTAGGTTCATTCCTTTCAGGCTCAACCTCACATCCGCATACGTGGACGCCTACGTACGGAGAATTCTTTGAGGACTACCCTCCTCCACACCCAATAGTCCATAAAATTGATTCTCTTTCATATTAATTATAGTCTATATTTATTATCCTTTTTTAATATACAATTAATTGCTTTGTAATTGCCCTTTTCGTGTGGAATGATATTGTTGTTTATGTTAAAAAAAAAAGTATACATTCTGTATGTCTTTCTTAAAATGAATTATTAATCTTTGAGAAACGTATATTTATTTTTAAAAATTAACTTGAATATTCAGTAAAGTTATTGTGTTGTTGTAGATAAATTATTATGTCATTAATTTAGGTTTTATTCAGTAAGATTATAAGAAGAGAAACAACCAACTATTTAGCAAAAAATATTTTATAATTTTACTGTTATACGTTTTTCTTTTATTTTTTCGGTGAGATCGGTCTTAGCTAAAATATTTCAATAAATTTTTCAGTTTTGATAAAATAAAATATTTACTTTTGAAAATAAATTTTAGAAATAAACATTTAACTTTTTCAACTACTTAGCAAAAATATGTCATAAGTTTTTCAGTTTTGATAAAAGAAAAAAAAACTTTACTTTTGAAAATGATTTTTTGAAAATAAACATATACATTTTCCTAAACTTTTTTAATTCTTTTTTTTTTTCATTTTTTAATGAAATCGGTATTTTAAAAAATATATTTATAAGTTATCTCTTGGTTTTAATGCTAATAAAAAACGTTTTTGAAATATTTTTAGAACAAATATATTGGGGTAATTAATGCTTATGTAATTATCAATAAATGATTAAAAAGTTAATAATTGATAATGCATAAAATGTGATAGGATTGGGGGTGTGTGAATAGCAAGACCCATAGGATATGGGAAAATAGGATGTGATAGAGTAGGGTGTAAATAGCAAATTTTATTTTTTATAAGAATGCGATTGTGTGATGTGGCAAACAAAAGTCATTAGTTTTTCTTTTCAAATGGGTGTATTCGGAAAACTATTTACCAAGATATGGATACTTTAAAAACTATTTATCAAAATATGTGTTTTTTTTAAACTTGTTTCTCTCTCAAAATCTAATTAGATGAATCTAATTCAATAATACCTAAATAAAAGTTCATACTCTTATAAACCAGAAATTTTAGGCACAACTCATTACTTATGTGCTTTAGTGTTTATAGTTATATTTACCTATATATTGTAATATTGAATAGAATGAGGGATGGAGTTTTAGTTTTATCTCTATTTCTCTTTGATTTTTATCACGTTATCAGCACGATCGCTCTATTCGCTCTATTCATCAGGGAATTTACCAGCTTGGATTCAGAAAATTGCCGTTCATTAAATCTGGGTACACTATTAATTTTTCTGCAATTTTTTTTTGAACTTTAGATCAAACTAGGACTGCCTTGTTTTTGTGTATTAGGACCGAAACGAAAAATAGTTCTTAAATCTCCGGCAATCCAGAAACGAAATCAATAATCACTTAATCGAATACAATTAAATTAGATTTTTTTTTGCAAACACACGACGGTTCCTACCGTCACACATAGCAATCTTACCCGCACAATTCACCAGCGGCGTTGACGCGGTTACCCCGATCTCCGGCTGCTTAACAATCACCGGACCAGAAATCACGATCTCTGTCGTGTATCTCCGCCACATTATCTCGAAACCGACTCAAACATAGAGATCGGACAATTTTTCTTTTTTACGGCGAAAAATAGAGCGTTTTACCGGCAGTTATGAACCGTACGGAACCATCAATTTAAAGGCGATGAAATTTTGGTGTCCATTATCCTCACAGTTGTACCTTTGTATTACTCACTCCATAGATACCCATGCTTCCACCGGTGACGCAACCGTCACACCAGTCTCCAAAAATGCCCATTCAATGCGATGTGCTCCCCATCGTTTTCTCAGTCTCAGATCTCGTTTGCGCTTTCTAAAATATGGTGGTTGGTTTGGTGGATTGCTCAACAAGACATATACAGGATCCTCCGCCAGTTTCCATGTATACTTTTATTATTCGTTGAAAAGTCCCTTGAGTATGGCCCATAGTTAGTTATGGCTCTTGGTTTCGTATGCAAAACAGAAATGTTTTTTTTTTCTGACCGTGGTTTATGTTTGTGTGTTTCTAGATAGTTTTTGTGACAACCCGTGATTTACGGCTCTTAATTCCGTGATTAACGAATAATAAATAGTGTTTACGACGCTAATTAACTTAACCAGGCCTTTGGAGTGCCTGGGAACGTCTATCCGTCTTTACAGTGCGCGAACGGTGGTTTACAGAGAAACCGGCGAAACGTTAAACGGCAACGGATTGAAACCGAACAGGATACTGACAACGCCGACTGATATTAAATTTTTACGATATATTTTAGCTTCGTAATTATATTTTTGTGACTACAGTCAAAACCGGATCGAAAAACGGATTAAAGACGGCAACGATACAATTTTTCGCGATTATTACCGTGATCGACGAATGGGGGTGCAAACAACGACTACCGACCGTATTTTTGTGTATTCTAATTTTTGACGTTAAAACGGAGTTCAGGGTCTTGACAACGGGTCTCGTAGGATTTACGGGCCACTTACACACGGGTATTGAGCTTGTAGGCCCTGGGCCCAAGCCCACCACCCACAAGCCTAAACCTATACATATATATTAGATCTCAATAGATCTCATCAAATCTTTAAAGGATTTGGAAATCCTTATATAATCTCTGTAAAATCTTTTGCCTAGATTGTGATAGATATTCAATATCTACAATCTCTATATAATACACAACACACATTCACTTCCTGTCATCTCTCTCTCTCGATCATTTACACAGACAAACACACACACACTTCACAACAAACATCAACTACACCATGGATCCCTTCTCTCCCTCTTGAGCTCTGTTCAGGCCAAACACCGGCTGGTGCCGGCCGTGACCTCCGACAACCACACCACGCACACCAAGCACCCCCCCCCCCTCTGTTGAATCGAGCTCCGGTCAACTCACGGAGGTCCGACGATGTTCTCCGACGGCTACGTCGTCGATTAGCGGCGGCTCCACCGTTACGGTGGCAGTAATGGTGGTTCTTCACTCAAGTTCAACCGACATCAACCCCCCTCTTTCGAACAACCAAACGAACCACCACCACCACTGATCGGTGGTGGTGCAGCGGCTACGAACAGAAGATATTGGACGGAGAGAGAGAGAGAGAAGCGTGGAGAGAGAGAGACGAGGCGGAGAAGGAGCGGCTCCGCCGCAGGCGGCGGCGGTAGCAGCGGCAGTGGCGGTGGTTGTGCCTCGACCCGACAAAATTTCCGGTAAACTTCCGTTTCTTTTATTTTTCCCAAAGTTTGAAGATGATGGTGGTTTCTGAACGATTCGGGTCACGGTTCGAAAATGGCTTAGGTGCGGATCGGGTTCAAGTTGTGGTTCAGTTTATGGGTTCAGGTCAGATGGTTCAGGAAGCGGGTCAAAGTTTCGGGTTCGGTTTGGTCAAGTTGTCAGCTTCAGAAGCGGTTCGGGTTGACTCGGTCAACTCAGCATATCGACTCAGTTTGGTTCAAGCTTCGGTTCGGGTCTCGCGATTCGGTCAGACGGTTAGGTTCGGTTGACTCGGTCAAACCGAGTCGACTCAGCGGGTCAAACCAGTTGACTCAGTCAACTCAGTCAAGCGGCTCGACGTGTCGACTCGAAGAAGTGGTAAAGATTTTAACGGCGTTACTATTTCGTACTTTTAACTCATTACGTGATAAACGAGCTCCAAACAATCTATTTATAGTTTACGTTTTTGGAAATATTTAGCAAATTTGATATATTATAATTGATTGTTGATTGGTTTTGAAATATAACGACACTTTAGTTGTCGGGGCCGTCCAAAAATAGAGGAAACTCTGCCCGTTTTTCGAGAAAAACCCTTAAACACGACACGTATTATATTTCAAAAACGACGTTTAACGGAATTCGAGTTTATAATACTTCAAACCTTGATAATTCCAAACGCTTTTATAAAATAAATATAACTCTTCATATTTATTTTATACGCCGAAACGGCATATACGTATATTTTCGGCAAACATACACAAGACGTGATATATATAATGTAAGTTATTATATATTATTTTCATACGAATACTCGATACATACTCGTACGACTACTCGAGACGGCTAACACATTTACAACGATATATTTATATATTTTATATAAATATTTATTCATTTTAAGTCTCTCGGAAACTAAGTCTTTTTCAAGACTTATTAAATTACTACTGACGTTAAACGAGACTTAACACGTATAACTTAATCTTTTCGTTAAGTTAACAACTTACCGTTGAATCGTTCGATTAACGATTCGGTAGAGCTCGGTGACACGTAGTTAGTTACTACGTTTATTTAGAAACTTATTAGATATTCCGTGTTATGAATATTGTAGAATGCACGCTAGAGAGTCTCATCTTGGAAACGACATCACGAAGTCGTACAATAGCTAGCTTTGCACAGGAATATTCAGGTGAGTTCATAACCCCACTTTTTACGGCTTTACATTTTTATAAATGTTTTCGGGGTGGAAAGACATGCACGTTTTGCAAAAACATACAAAGTTTAGAACAAACGCAAAACTCGTATTTCTAAATCATATTACGAAGGGATTTCGAGGAACACAAATGAATTACGAAAGGTTTATACTAAACATATCGGTTTTTACAAAGACAAATGCTTATTTTCGAAATGTGAATGATTTTCTGGTCAGGGTGACCAGGGATCTGGCCAGGGTGACCAGGGATCTGGCCAGGGTGACTAGGGATTTTTATACATGGTATGGTTAGCGTAAGGAGGGTTACTACTTAGATCATGTGAGTGGGTAGGTGGCACTTGAGGCCATTAATCCTCATTGTAGGACCGAGGGGCACAATGCGGTAGATCTATCTGGGTGTAGCGAGCCCAGCCCCCAGGACAAACAGTTAACGTTCCTCGGGGTGACTATGTTCCCGACGCACAAATCCGCTAGGTTTGAGTCTTCCTACTTGCACTTCACACATATCAATGGCCTTGCAAACCATTGGTGATCTCTTTTCCTTATTTGCTACATACCAGGGATTTTATACTTACTGAAATACTTGTTCATACAAATTAAATACCATGTTTTATACCAAATTTAAGGCATAAGATTATGCGGGTCAAAGTCAGGGTGGGCATTGATGGTTATACGAACATTACAAATACATGGTTTCATGAACATAACGTGTTACAAACACAACGTTTCCATATAACTTTGCAAGAAAATGGTTTTTAAATTCATTTTCTCAATACTACTTCAAAAACCGGTTATTCCAAAGATTTATTTCAAATCTTTCACAACTCAAAAGCTTTATTTCAAACCTTTCACAACTCAAAAGATTTATTTCAAATCTTTTACAAACAAACTATGAACTCGCTCAACTTTATGTTGATTTTCCGCATGTTTCTTTCTCAGGTTGCATTTCTAAGACAAGGCACGGTTGGAATAGGAGAACCATTGGGGACTCGAGTACTTAGCAGGCGTTCAGTCTCTAGAAAGTCTTAGCTTATTTGCTTCCGCTGTGCAATGAAGATACCAGTCCGGTCACGCCAGCTCTGATAATTTCGGGGTGTGACAGTTTTGTAGCTTATAGTTTGGGTTTAATAAATTTATTATAATTATTATTTAATCTATCTCCTCTAATAAATAACTAACCCATGAGACACTTGGCAAAAATTTAGACTAAGGTTTGGGACACTTGTCACTTTGTGGTGCAACCTCACTAGATTTCGGGCAGGAAAATGGATGGGTCAAAATTTTTTGTTTATGGGTTAAGACGGGATCCGGATTTTGACCCGGTGTATATAAGCCTTCTAAAATACCTAATCCTAATTTCATTCCATCAGAACTCCTTCTTCTCTATCGTCACCGTCAAAACCCTAGCGGCACATATGCATCTTCTTCAACAAATCCACAAATTTTCATCAGCAAATCGACAATGGTGATTCCCAAGTTACCTTTTAACCATCGATTCTTTAGATTCGAGGTCGCAATCGAAACCCTAATGTTTTTTATTTTCAAATTAGTTATCTTTTTCGATTTACAAAACAAAGGTATGCAATCAAGCTTTTAATCTTCCACCTCTTGATTTTCTTCATGGTAAAGCCTGTTTTTTTTTTCTAATTGCTTGCGTAATCCATTGATTTTGTAATATTTCTATTCAATGTTTCATTATTTAAAATATAGGTTCTCACCAAAAACCCTAGCACTAATCATCTTTTCTTTTCTGATTAAACTCTATGGTGCGATGTCGTCGTTGCGGGAGTGGCTTTGGGCAAGATCATTTTCTCCAAAGCAATGATTTGTTGGAACATGAATTGGTTTTATTTGGTGTTTTCATTTGATGGTCTTGCTTTGATTCAACTTTAGATATGAATTAGGTTTTATTTGGTGTTTCAGTACTAGGGATTAAATTGCTTGAATTTCCTGAAAAAGTCTAGGGTTTGGTGGGGTCGTTTCAAGATGGGGGCAACAAAAGAAGAAGTTAAGAAAAGTGTCGCTGAGATTTCTTCAAAGTAAGTGGTGATTGCGGGTTGTAACGGGTCACGTATAGCTTTCTTAGTAGAGCAAACCCAAAAGTAAAGTACTGATTTTAGAATGCTGATGCTCAGGAGAGGTTCAAAAACATCCCTTTGCATGATTTGTATAGAGTAATCTGGGGAATATTAACCATAACTTTTTGATTCTGATTTTGTTTTTTGTTTTTCAGTTTCAACTGTGATGATACCCTAATGGAATAGAGTGCCTTGATAACGACTATGGTTTGATTTTTCTTCTGCCAGTTCAGTAATTCATTTGCTTTCAAAATTCAAGATAAGAGGGGTCGTATGCACAGATTTATTAGTGGTATGCTTTTTATTCTGTTTCAAATATTTAGTTTTTAGACTTTCAGGAACCTTAAACGTCTTGTGCGCTTGCCCTGCTAGATTCTCATAGTTTGGCGGATCATACAATGGCCATAATTCAGAGACTAGGGGTGAGATCAACCGCTACCACCTCCCACAAATTCTGGTACATTTGACCCCTATATAATCCGTGAAACCATTTGGACAATCACACTTAACTCTATTCTTCATTCTCTCTTCTTTAACAAATGTCTAAACCGGATACCTCATCTGCTTTTGCAATGTCAAAAAAGGATTGCTCATCGCTGCACCATTGTCTTCAATGTATGTGGGGGGGGGGGGGGGATAGTGCACGGTCCTCCCAACCGCCGGAGTGATCCCACTTCGGGAGCCGCTACCCGACCAAGCTAGCTCCACAGTGAATTCCCCTTAACGAGTTCTTACCCTGGGCGACATATGCCACTCCCAAGATTCGAACCAGGTACCTCTGGGAAGAGGTGGGTGTCGGTGGCCAACTGGGCTACCCTAGTTGGTTCTTAAATGTATGTGGTTAATTACTATTTTGGACCCTCTAATTACATTATAAGAATATTTATTATCCAACATATATCATTTATCATTTACCATTTACTAATGTATATGTTTGTTTTTTGCCTTAACAGCATACCTCCATCCGAGATTACTTTCTTGAGGGATTTACATCCTTCAAGGTCTGAGTTTACCATCAAAATCCGTGTCCTAAGAGCATGGAATCGAATGAGTTTCAAAAATGAGAACGAAATTTATGCTCTTGAGATGTTGTATACAAAGAAATTTTTGGAAATTTGTAGTCTTTTTTGTTCATTTATCATTTGTTAAGGAAACTTTTGCATTTATTTTATTTAAACTGTTTTGAATATAAAGTTATAAGTGTTTTCTTTTTTTACCTTTCAATCTGTGTGACACACGGGTAATAACCTAGTATTTAATATTTAATTTATAACAAAACAATAACTTTTTGAAATAAATAGAAAGGACCGAACATTCTTAGTCATGCGAGTTGATATAACTATTGTGAAATAACTACCATATCATTTTAGTTTAAATAAATTTTCACAATTATACCCCTCCTTGTGAAAGAAAAGTGCGGGTTTAACTTTTAAATGAAAAAAAAAACATACAAAATGCAAACTCATCACTACATATGAAAATTGTCTTCTTGTTTAGAACCTGAAGTTCTAATTATAAAGAACCCGAAGTTCTCCTATACTATCCATTATGTACACATGCTTGTTATTAAATGCATGTCTCTTTCCTTTGTAGATACAATGTCGAACTTATCAAAGCTTGAATTCACCTCACTTGACATCTCGAGTAACAACTACCTCCTATGGACTCTTGATGCTAAAATTCATTTGACAGCAAATAATTTAGGGGAGACAATTATTGATGGTAATCAAACTTCACCTCAAGAAAAAGCAAAAGCTATGATATTCCTCCGCCATCATCTTCACGAAGATCTAAAGCGGGAATATCTAACTGTTGAGGACCCCCCTTGAATTATGGACAAACATCAAAGAACGTTTTGACCACCAAAAGTTGGTCTTACTCCCCAAAGCCCGCTATGAATGGCTTCATTTACGACTACAGGATTTTAAGACTGTCAGTGAATATAATTCTGCCTTATTCCGCATTACCTCCGAGTTAAAATTATGTGGTGAAAAAATAACCGATGAAGACATGCTTGAAAAAACCTTCTCAACGTTCCATGCGTCAAACATGCTCCTGTCGCAGCAATACCGGGAACGTAAATTTACTAAATATTCTGAATTGATATCATGTCTTCTGGTCGCGGAGCAAAACAACAAGCTCTTACTACAAAACCATCAATCGTGACCCGCCGGTGCAAGCCCATTCCCTGAAGCGAATGTGGCCAATTATCAAAGCGGACGAGGTAGAGGTAGAGGCCGCGGCCCCAGCAGAGGTCGTGGTCGTGGTCGAGGACGGGGATATACATGGCATCGAGAGTCCCAGAACACTTAAAATAGCGGTGTTGAATCGAGTCAACACAATACGGGGCGACCTTCAAAAGGGAAAAGTAGCGGGAACCAAAGCAACATTTGTTATAAATGTGGGATGTCAAATCATTGCTCCTGCACATATCACACCCCTAAACACCTCGTTGAGGCATATCAACGCATGATAAAAGAAAAAGGAAAGAATGCTGAAACTAATCTGATTGAGGCTGCACCTTCAGCCATGATATCAGACGTTCATTTGGATGCATGTGATTTCATTGAAAATGTTCGTGATGTTTAAACATATTTAATGTACCTTTTATGTTTTTACTTTTCACACTGTGACCTTGGTATTTGGTTTGGTTTGAAACTCTTGCAATGTTTCATTTTACTTCTTTGCATTAACTTTTATTTTATTTTTTTACTTTTTTTTTATTTCCTGAAGAAATATGCATGCTAGCTCCAGTAGAGCTATTATTGGTGATGAATGTCTGGTAGATAGCAGTAGTACTAACACTATTCTCAAAGCTATGAAATTTTTCTCTGAGTTGTCTCCGCAGAGACACCGATTGGTACTATATCTGGTGTCAGTAACCTTATCGAAGGCTCCGGCAGAGCACACATAACATTATCTTCGGGTACCAAATTAATTATTGATAATGCATTATATTCTAGTACATCCAGAAGAAATTTACTTAGCTTTAAAGATATTCGAAAAAACGGTTACCACCTAAAAACAATATCTGAAAAGAAAATTGAATATCTTAAAATTACTTCAAACAAAAATGGCCAAGAAACAATTGTTGAACAATTAGAAGCCTTATCCTCTAGATTATATTGTACTAATATCAATCCTATCGAATCATACATGGTGAGTAACCAAAAGCTGTTAGATAAAGACACATTCAATATATGGCATGACCGTCTAGGTCACCCTGGTAGCATAATGATGAGACGAATAATCAAAAGTGCAACCGGGCACCCTCTCAAAAACTTAAAAGTTTTGCTACCACAAGACTTATCATGTGCAGCATGCTCTTTGGGCAAACTTATAACTCGGCCCTCACAAACTAAATTGATACATGAAACCCCATCATTTTTAGAAAGAATCCAAGGGGATATTTGTGGGCCTATTCATCCTCCGTGTGGACCATTCCGCTATTTCTTGGTCTTAATAGACGCATCCTCAAGGTGGTCACATGTGAGCCTTTTAGCTACTCGAAATGTAGCATTTGCCCGACTTTTAGCTCAAATCATACAATTAAGAGCCAATTTCCCCGATAATCAAATTAAAAACATCCGGATGGATAATGCAGGAGAGTTCACATCTCAAGCTTTTAATGACTATTGTATGTCAATTTGGATCAATGTTGAACATGCAGTACCTCATGTTCACACACAAAATGGTTTAGCTGAATCTCTGATTAAACGATTACAAATAATCGCTAGACCACTCTTAATGAGATGTAAATTACCATCTTCTGCATGGGGTCATGCTATTTTGCATGTCGCTGCACTGATTAGATTGTGACCAACTGCTGATCACGAATACTCCCCATTGCAACTGGTCTCCAGACGAGAACCAAGTTTGTCCCACCTTAGAATTTTTGGTTGTGCGATATATGTACCAATACCGCCACCACAACGTGCTACAATGGGACCCCAAAGAAGACTGGGTATCTATATTGGTTTTAACTCCCCATCCATAATTAAATATTTAGAACCAATGACGGGAGACATGTTTACAGCACGGTATGCTGACTGTCATTTTGATGAAACAATGTTCCCAGTCTTAGGGGGAGATAAGGACAAAGAAAGACTGGTAACACAAGAAATAACGTG
The DNA here is from genome assembly GCA_030545235.1 of Helianthus tuberosus. Lineage (NCBI taxonomy): Eukaryota > Viridiplantae > Streptophyta > Magnoliopsida > Asterales > Asteraceae > Helianthus > Helianthus tuberosus. The sequence goes on along the minus strand of CM060414.1, from coordinate 44,947,373 downwards.
GAATGCATCATCGCTATCAAATCTTACCCCCGAAGTGGTCAGTGTGAATATGAAGTCCAAAAGATCATACATTTGCAAAGAAAAGCGAATGAATTACCAGATGCATTCACAGACACGAATAGAGTGACAAAGTCACATGTACCAGCATCAAATGCACCTGCTCGAATTGAAGTAATCCCAGAAGCGATTACTATACAACAAAAGCGTGGGAGACCAATCGGTTCCAAAGACAAAATCCCACGGAAACGAAAAGAGCAAAGTAACGCAGTTGGTGAAAACTCACAAAAGATTATAAGTGAAACCCCGGTAGAGGTAAATATCCCAGAAGAGACAACTATGAATCCAGAGGAAAATGAAGTTTCAGAAGAAACACCGGTACCGAACGAAAATGAGATCTCTATTAATTATGTACAAGATAGTACAATGTGGAACCGGAATAAAACACGTGTTGATGATATATTCGCATATGCCATAGCAACGGATGTAATCAATGAAAATGATTACGTACCTAAAACTTTAGAAGAGTGCATGCACAGAAATGATTGGCCAAGATAGCAAGAAGCCATCAACGCCGAATTAAATTCGCTCGAAAAGCGACATGTTTTCGGACCTGTAGTCCGAACGCCCATAGACGACAAACCAGTAGGTTATAAATGGGTGTTTGCAATAAAGAGAAATGAAAAGAATGAGATTGTACGATATAAGGCTCGACTTGTAGCACAAGGGTTTTCCCAAATCCCAGGAGTTGATTATGATGAAACGTATTCCCAGTAGTGGATGCGATAACCCTTAGGTTCCTAATCGGCCTCACAATCTCTGAAGGACTTCATATAAGACTAATGGATGTCGTCACCGCATACTTATACGGGACACTTGAAAATGACATCTACATGAAAATCCCTAAAGGATTAAAATTGCCTGAAGCATTAAAATCAATACCTCGAGATATGTGTTCTATAAAGCACCAGAGATCTTTATAAGGTCTCAAACAATCTGGTTGTATGTGGTACAATCAACTTAGTGAATATCTCGAAAAAGAAGGATACAAGTCTGATGTAATCAGTCCATGTGTTTTTATAAAAAGATCACTCTCAAATTTCACTATAATAGCAGTCTATGTTGATGATATCAACATCATCAGATCTCCTGAAGAGATAGAGAAAGCTGCTCAGTCGTTAAAGAAGGAATTTGAAACGAAAGATCTTGGTATGACGAAATTATGTATCAGACTACAATTTGAGTATCTGTGCAATGGCACATTTGTCCATCAATCAAACTACATCCAGAAGATGTTAGTACGTTTCAATATGGATAAAGCACATCCGTTTAGCGTACCTATGGTTGTCCGACCGCTAGATCCACACAAGGATCCTTATCACCCTCAAGAAGAAGGAGAAGAAGTACTTGGTCCAGAAGTACCGTACTTAAGCGCGATCGATGCCCTTACGTATCTCGCAAATAACACAAGACCTGACATTGCATTTGCAATACATGTACTAGCGAGATACAGTTCGAATCCAACACGTAGACACTGGAATGGCGTAAAACAGATATTCCGGTATATTTGTGGGACACAAGACTTAGGTCTTTTCTATCAGAAAGATCAAAAGTCCCAGCTTGTTGGGTATGCTGATGCCGGATATCTATCAGATCCTCACAAAGCCAAATCTCAGACAGGTTATGTATTCACATACGGCGGCACAACAATTTCTTGGAAGTCAACTAAGCAAACACTTACAGCAACATCATAAAATCATGCCGAATTGATAGCACTATATGATGCTGGTCGAGAATGCGTGTGGTTGAGATCAATGATTAATCACATACAAGAAGCATGCGGATTAGAACAGATCAAGAAGGAGCCGACAATTATTTATGAAGACAATGCTGGTTGCATAGCTCAGATCAGAGAAGGTTATATCAAGGGTGATCGAACAAAGCACATCTCACCAAAATTTTTCTCAACATATGACTTGCAAAAAGAAGGGGAAATTGATGTTCGCCAGATTAAGTCAAGTGATAATCTAGCTGACCTGTTCACGAAATATTTACCTAGAAGCAGTTTCGAGCAACTATCACACAAGATCGGTCTTCGTAGATTGAAAGATGTTTGTTGAATTCAGGGGGAGAATTATACACGCTGTACTCTTTTTCCCTTAACTAAGTTTTGTCCCACTGGGTTTTCTTAGTAAGGTTTTTAATGATGCAGCATAGTTGATCCAGTAGTATCAGTTTATTTATTCAGGTCCTGAAGTACCTATTTAACATCATCCTGAAGTATGTTGTTGAACTGTGTATAATTCTAAATGTCTGAGGGAGAGTGTTATAAACCAGACATTTTAGGCCCAACCCATTACTTACGGGCTTTAGGGTTTATAGTTATATTTACCTATATATTGTAATGTTGAATAGAATGAAGGATGGAATTTTAGTTTTATCTCTATTTCTCTTTAGTTTTTATCACATACTATATTTTGATAATAGTTATTATTAATCTTAGGTTTTATTTTTATTCTTTTAAATAACGTTTTTATGCTTTTTTAATTTTTGCATCTGTGATTTCTTTAAATGAAAAAATACAATATGTATTAAATTTACTCAGAGTATTTCTTAATATTACATAACTATTGGATGCCTAATTTTGAGTTGATAAATTAATATTTGTAAATTAACCAATATGCATTAAAGTTTATCTTACATTCTGTCACACCCCGATATTTTAACCACAAACTGGTGGGGAGTATCGTGAGGTAGTTGACATCATTATAGTAAATTAAACACGATTATAGCACAGCCGAAGGCTTGGAAGAAAATTACTATTACAACCCAAATGTTCAAGTTCAAAATAATAATATACAGACGGTAGTAGAAAGGATCCACAGGCGGATCTAAATAAAATACAAAACAATGTTTGACAGACTTTAAGGCATCTAAGGAATTGCAAGATCCTCTTATTAAACGACAAGTAGCTCCCAGCCTATTATGTGTAGTACCTGTCACTTAGTCTTTTGAAAATACATCAGTTTACAATGGTAAATACAATTAACCGACTCATTTGAAAATGTTTATGAGAATTGGTTTAAGTGCTCAAGGCACGGAATTTTTTTCTATAACTTGGGATAATTATATTTGTAATCTTGTATACAGATTTACATGTTTGTCATACATATGGGGCCCAGTTTAAAAACCGAGACATGATTAACCGACACACCACTTATAAAACCCATAGAGGAGTTATCCCCAACTTGTGGGTAATTTTTATAAGTGGCGTGTCAGTTAATCATGTCCCGGTTTCTAAATCGGGCCCCATATGTATGACAAACATGTAAATCTGTATACAAGATTACAAATATAATTATCCCAAGTTATAAAAGAATTTTTCGTGCCTTGAGCACTTAAACCAATTTTCATACACATTTTCAAACGAGTCGGTTAATTGTATTTACCAGTGTAAACTGACGTATTTTCAAAAGACTAAGTGACAGGTACTACACGTAATAGGCTGGGAGCTACTTGGTGTTTAATAAGAGAATCTTGCAAGTCCTTATATGCCTTAAAGTCTGTCAAACATTGTTTGATATTTTATTTAGATCCGCCTGTGGATTCTTTCTACAACTGTCTATATATTATTATTTTGAACTTGAACATTTGGGTTGTAATAGTAATTTCCTTCCAAGCCTTCCGCTGTGCTATAACTGTGTTTAATTGACTATGATGATATCAACTACGTCACGATACTCCCCACCGGTTTATGGTTAAAATATTAGGGTGTGACAGGTTGGTATCAGAGCTCATGCAACGGGTGCTGCCCCAGGCATGATAACGATCCTGAACACCGCTTGCCTCTCGGGAGGTAATCCAGGTAACTCATCGGGGAAGACATCTGGATAATCAGAGATGACTGGAATGTCTTCTATTTTAGGCTTCGCCTCGTCTGCTGTTACCTGTTCCATGTAGATGACACAACTGCTCTTCAAGCACTTGGATGCCTTAAGCATAGACACTTGAGTAGGCAACCCATAGTGCGTGTCTCCTTGAATGGTGATCGATTCACCAGAAGGGGTTTTGATGTCGACTAGTTTCTTATCATAGGCGATTCGGGCTTGGTTATACGATAACCAATCCATGCCCAAAACCACATCAAACCCCGCCAATTTCATTGGCAGAAGGGATAACGGAATAGTATGATTCTTAATGGATATAAAACATCCATCAAGAATAGTCGAAGCAGTTTCTAAGGTACCGTCAGCAAGTTCTACCTTATATTTAATGTCTAGAGTTTTAATAGGCAGATTTAACAGTTTACTAAATTTAAGGTCTACAAAGCATTTATCTGCACCAGAATCAAATAAAAAACTAGCATAAATATCGTTTATGAGGAATGTACCTATTATAACATTATCGTCTTTCACTGCTTCTCTAGCATTCATCTGGAATACCCTTGCATTTGTTTTCTTAGCCTCCTCAAGCTTTTTTGCATTCTTCGGGCAATTCGTCTTGAAACTGAAGTTCCCTTTCTTCTTCTTGTTGGAATGGTGTGATTGATCATCTTCTCTCTTCCTTTTCCCTTCATCTGAGGTCTTTCTAGACATACTCCTTACTACATTAAGTGTAAGGGACAAAGGCTTTGAAGCCTAGACGTTACCTTTGATCTCAGGGGCCAGACCTCCTATGAAGCACGCGATGTGCTTTGGTTCAGGAGTGACCAAGTAAGGAACAAGTCTGGACATCGAATTGAAACTGTTAATGTATGATCTGTAATCTAGGTCCTTCATGACTAAAGTCAAGAAATCAGTTTCAACCTTCTCCACCTCATATTGAGGGCAGTATGTTTCCTTTTCCAATTCAACGAATTTGGCCCATGAGAGGTTGTAAAGAGGAATCTTTCCGGTGGATTGAACCAGAGCCTTCCACTAAGTTAGGGCATCGCCCTTGAAAGATTGTGAAACAAATTTAACCACATCCTCTTTAGTACAACCACTTATATCCACCACTGTTTCCATTTCATCGAGCCATTTCATGCAGTCTATGGCTCCTTTCTCCCCAGTAAAGTCTCTTGGTTTGCAAGAGACGAAATACTTGTAGGTACAACCTTTGTTGAAACGTGGAGCTTGATCGAACATGATCTGTTTTGGTGGTTCACTCTTTTGATTAGAAGAATTAATGGATTCATCTTTCTTTGATGTATGCGGTTTAGAATGGGATTTAGATTGAGGTTTGGAGCGAGTAGCGCTTGACCCCATCAGCACCTTGTCTACAGCTTTGGTAACGGCTGTATCTATCATGGCCTGTAAGTCAGCGCCAGTTATATTTAGCCTTGTAGCATTATTCCCTTCATCTGTGTGGCGGTGTGCTTCGTCTGAATTAGCCATGATGAAGATTTGTATGCTATATATCAAATAACAACTGTTTAGTTGCTAAGTATTGAATCATCATATTCGATGATTAACTAGCCATGATATAAATAAACCATATAGGCTAATAGGTTTAACATTTCTGAAGAACATTTATTTTGAAATTATTTTATTATAGTTAGCCTAGGTTACAAAAGAACCATCAAAGGCATTTAATTAGGATACAGTCCTTTATGTATTAGACAGGGGAACATATGTCACAACTGTCATTATCGTATAGACATTATTATGTAGCACGAAGGCTTGTCTCGAAGAATATTTAATATAGGGCACAAAGGCCTTGTTTCTTGGATAATTTGAAATATAAGCCAAGATCTTATTAGATCGAGGGCTTTGAAGTTTGAACATAGTTCTTCACCTTCTGACAGAGAGTCATAGACTATAACTGTCTTCGTTATGAAAAACGATATAGCTTGGCCTGTAAGCAAAACAATTACCATCACAAATGGGTGTTATAATTTGAACATCATATTTGATGATATCAGCCATGATTCACATTGATCATTTAGGCTATGTAATGGCTTGGAAGAATCCAAGTACTTTGATGGCTGGTGTGGTTTCTCAAGTCACACTACCAGGAGTGTTAACATGTTCTGGATGTTAACAAGGATTTATTGACTTAAGAGGTTCGTACTATCATAACCATGTTCATATTGACATATAGGCTAGGTTATACCATTAAGAAGATCTTTTGGAATTTCTTGGCAGATCAATATAAATTGAAAAGATGTAATGAATATACATATATATATAATAACAATATAAATTCCAAAAGAAATTTTCATTAATAATACTAACGGTTACAAAATTGCCCTAAACGGGTCTTTTAGATTACATAATTTGTCCACGTAGGGACTAAAAGAAAACAAGTTCTCGCAGGGACTAATACATAAAGAAAATGTCCACGTAGGGACTAATACTAAAAGAAAATGTCCACGCAGGGACTTTAATTTAAAATAACAAATACAAGATAAAAATAAAATCTTTAATATCATCCCTCTTCCCCTTGATGAATTTTGAAAGTCTCTTAAGAAACTTAGTGGTTTTTCTCTCACCCCGGTCCACATGACGTTCGACATTCTCCACCCTATGTAAAATATCAAGCTGTTGTTGGTGTGGTTGAGGTTGAGGGTAATGATACCCATAGGCAGGATACCCAGTTGGGTATGCAGGTGGGAAAGGTGAAGGATAAAGAGCATTATGGACGACCGCTTCGACGTATGGGTCGTAAGCGGGTGGTTGATAGTTATAACCTGTAGAAGCTTGTGGCTCGAACGGGTTATACCTAGTCGCTGCTGGGTATGTGGGAATTGGGTTTTCAAAACCCAATGGTGGTTTTTGTGGAAGGGTGGCCGGTGTGATGTCAATCTCCGTCATAACATTCGAGGGTCCTCCCACTTGAGGATCCTTAGGAATAGGAGGATAGTTACTTGAAGCTTGGGGCAAACTAATTCGTGGGCCCCCACGCACGGACATACGTGCGTTCCTTCTCCTCCTTGGCGGTTCTGGAGGTGGTGGAGTGTCACACCCCAACCGATGGCAGAATCATCGGGGCATGGCACTGAGCGGAACGGAAAGTCCAGAAGTTTCCATAACAATTATTAATACCATTCAATTTAAAATAATACGTCCCATACCGTATCTTAAACAGTACAACAATTATTACAGACAAAAACTAGGCAAATATTCTGTTCCGACAACTCAGATTTCAAATAGAGCAATTGTTTATCTGCTTCTAGAGACCCTTAGTTTGACCACTACAGACAACTATTTGTTGGGCTCCAAAGCTTTATTCTAGCTTCAAATTCCTACCAAGTGTGCGTCCTAAGCACCTGTCACGTACGTTAAAATAAAAGTCAATACATATAATGTAAAGGTTAGCATACAAGTTTGATAATAGCATATAGAGCTCGAATTCGTTTACGCATAACCAGCACGTACACATAGTGAAATGAAGCACGTTAGTTATCGACATAGATCCATCGATACCAATGACTGCGGGTTGACTGCCCGAGGCAGTTCGCAATACATGATTACCACCGTAATCCATGCAAGTAAATGATCCTTAACAACCCTCGTGTGAACGGGTGCTGAGTCCAAACTATAGTACTATCGTTGCTAAGGCAGGTAGACAACATTCCATGTGTAAACATAACAAACAAGCATTCATAAGCCACGTATAACATGAATTAACGGTTAGCGTTCAAATAGTTAGAGTAGTGTGATAGTTGTAGTTTGAATATTCGTAACGTATGTAACACCCAAAAGTGCTTAAAGCAAAAAGGTTCGAGTATACTCACAGCGATTAATGGATTGAAGGGAGCGCTTAGCGAGTACGGTTAGCCTGAATAGATTCGGTAGCATAACGATAAGTGAAACATAAAACGGAAAAACAAGTGTTGGAGGGTCGGACAGCTGGTCGATCGGACGGTAGATCGATCGGACGGCTGACCGTTCGGTTGACAGTTCATTCGGTCCGCTGTCCGGTCGGTCGGTAGGCCGATCGGATGGATGTTCGAGTGGATTGTTTCTTCCTATAAGAAGTATGTGTTTGTGTATGATGGCTTGACTTTTGAAGTTTTCGTTGTAGTATTTGAAAACCTTGAAGTACCTTTACCTTTCAGGTCGGTCGATCGGACGACTGTTTGATCGGCCGGCAACCCGATCGGTTAGGCATTCAAATGAATTGCAATGTTTAGTCTTTGGATCGGACAGGTGTTCGATCGGACAGGTCGACTAGTCAAAGACCTTAAATGAAATATGAAGTATGGTGCAATGAATAGGATAGTTGATCGATCGAATAACACAACTACTTGTTCGATCGGACAACAGGGTGTTACCTGATCGGACGACTGTTCGATCGGGTGGCACTTCTAGTGCATTGAACACGTTGAAAAAATCGATTAAGTATTGAGGCATAGTATCTCATGATCCGAAGAGTAATCCGATCGGACAGTAGTTCGATCGAACAACAGTTCGTTCAATACTAGTCTTCAATTTAGGTTATTTGATTGTGTGGGACCATGTGTTAGCCGATCGGCTGGTCGGTCGATCGGCTGACTATCCGATCGGCTGGCTGTCCGTTCGGTCAGCAGTCCGATCGGTCAGCTTTCTGACTTGATCAGCCTATTCGTCTAACACTTGGCTGTTCTGGTTTGTTTGTCATTATATCGAGGTAATTTGTCAACGAGTCGAACCATAGAACCCTCATTCTTACTTGTTTCCCCTGCACGGGCAGGAATCACCCAAACCCGACCGGTGAACTATTCGGAACGGAGTTTAACGTTTAACCCGTAACCGGTTAACCTCGTGGGTAGAATACGGATCTTGAAAAATGCAACCACCGAAGTGATTTGCAAAACGTCACAGACCCCGTTTCTATCGGTTGACGGCATTGAGTGTAAAAGAGTTGAAAGAAAGTTGGAATATCCATCTTTCAATCCTTTTTCACCGTGTATATGTTTAGATCCACTACAGATCTTTGTTTGTTTATGTGGAAATCGGTTAGATCCAAGCTATTCTTGGTGGATTGAGGCCAAATCATGAAGTTCTTCAAGAACCCATGATGACATCATCCTAGAACACTTGATTCTGGATGATTTCACGGTTAAAAGTTAAGATTTGAAAGATAGAAAGGTGTAGGAGTGTGTATAGATCAAGAAAGTACAAGAATTAGGACGAAAACTTACCGGAATCGAGAGGAATCTGTGAAAAGATGAGTTGAGCGTGCTGGTCGGTCAGAGGTTTCCAAAAGTTGAAAGAGTGACAATGACAGGGGTATTTATAGGATGCTAAAAGGGGTAAGTGCTGGCCGATCGGCCAGGCAGCTCGATCGGACAGCCTGTTCGATCGGACAACCGTCCGTTCGGCTGGCTGTTCAATCGGCTGGGAGCCTGATCGATCAGTCGCACTTTTCGAGTGTTTTGCACGCCGATTTTTGATATTTCGATTTCGATTGCGAGTGGTACAATACGATAGGGTTTCCTAGTCAAATTACTTTCAGTCCCAAACACTCATATCTCGCATAATCTATTTTCCACCAATTATCATAGTTCGTTCACGATTCGAGTTCGATTGCATTTCGAGTTAGATTTCGAGTTTCGATTGAGTTTGCTTGATTATCACAACACAACATAAATAAACCTGCACATGTAACACGTAAGGCACACACACACGTATAATAACAAGTAAAAATACGTAGCTCGAGTTGCGTTTAGAAGTCGATTCGATTAGCATAGCTTGATTATTGATTAGTTAACTTTATCGCATTGTTACTTCCTATAATTCACAGTCGTAAGTCGATTGAATAGCGATTAACATACGTCGATTATTGTCATTAACAACACTTACTCCACATAATACGAATTAAATAAAGAAATTTCTACGAGTCAAGTTGCGCGAAATCGGTCGTTGACTTTGACCTTGGTTTGACTTTGACTTGTGAAAACACGGGGTGTTACAGCCTCCTCTTGTTTAGGGAATTTCGTCTCAAAATTAAGCTGGAAGTTGTACGTCACCGTGAATCACGTTTGAGAACTTTCTCTTTCTAGACTTTCTCTTTAAACAGCTGCGGGTACTTAGCCTTCATGTCGCTTTCGAGTTCCCAAGTGAACTCTGCGCCTCGCTTGCCTTCCTATCGGACTTTCACAATAGGAATGCGGGAGCGCCGGAGTTGCTTGGTTTGGCGATCCATGATTTCGACAGGCTTTTCCACGAAGTGTAATGTTTCGTTCACTTGTAGATCGTCTAGAGAGACATGTAAATCGTGGTTGGCGAGGCACTTTCGGAGGTTTGACACGTGGAAAGTTGGGTGGACGTTACTCAGTTCCTCCGGTAGTTCGAGTCTGTAGGCGACTTTTCCGATCCATTCCAAAATCTTAAAAGGTCCAACATATCGAGGCGCGAGTTTTCCCTTTTTGCCGAATCGGACTACACCCTTCCAAGGTGATACCTTTAGGAGTACGTAGTCACCAACGTCAAATTCACGGGGCTTGCGCTTTTTATCGGCGTAACTTTTCTGTCGATCCCGAGCCTTCACCAGGTTGTCTCGAATTTGAAAAATTTTGTCTGTCGTTTCTTGTAATAACTCAGGACCGGTTAATTGCGAATGACCGATCTCGTGCCATACAATAGGCGATCGACATCTTCTTCCATATAATGCCTCGAATGGTGCCATTTGGATGTTAGAATGGTAGCTGTTGTTATACGAGAATTCGACTAACGGCAGGTATTTATCCCAATTACCGCCGAACTCTAAGACACACGAACGGAGCATGTCTTCAAGAGTACGGATCGTTCTTTCAATCTGACCGTCGGTTTGAGGGTGGAAAGCGGTACTTAGATTAAGCGATGTACCGAGTGCCGTTTGAAACGTTTCCCACAGTCACGAGGTAAACCGAGCATCATGATCAGAGATGATGTCACGAGGCGTCCCATGATTAAAATGATCTCGTCGGTGTAGATTCGGGCTAATCGTTCTACCTTGTAGTCTACGCGTATCGGCAGGAAGTGAGCTGATTTAGTCAAACGGTCGACCACAACCCAAATGCTGTCGTGACCTGATGACGTGTGCGGTAGCTTGGTTATAAAGTCCATGGCTATGCTATCCCACTTCCACATGGGAATTGGTGGTTGTTCAAGTAAGCCAGGGGGTCTTTGATGTTTCAGCCTTGACTCTAGCACAAGTTAGGCATTTTCCGACGTAGAGAGCGATATCTCTTTTCATACCCGGCCATCAGTACTTGTAACGAAGGTCCTGGTACATTTTATCAGCACCGGGATGAACAGAATACCGGGATTTGTGGACTTCGTCCATCAAAATCTATCGCAATTCAGTTCGTTTGGGAATCCAAATTCGGTCTAAAAAGTGTAATATCCCGTTCGATTTGCTCACAAGCTGGGCTCCATCGTGGTAGATTCTTTCTTTCTTCAGGGTGCGTTCATTAAAACATGCTTGTTGAGCGTCGCAGATGAGTGTTTCGAGATCGTGTTGGGCTTGGACATTACGAGTGCTATGCAGCTAGCTCCGTCTGCTAAGTGCGTCAGCGACAACATTTGCCTTGCCTGGGTGATAACGAATCTCACAGTCATAATCGTTGAGAAGTTCTACCCATCGGCGTTGGCGCATCTTAAGTTCCTTCTGATTAAAGATGTGTTGTAGGCTCCTATGATCGGTGAAGATCGTACACTTGGTACCATACAGGTAGTGTCGCCAAATCTTTAACGCAAAAACAACTGCGCCTAGCTCGAGATCATGGGTTGTATAGTTCTTCTCGTGGATTTTGAGCTGACGAGATGCGTAAGCTATGACCTTGTCCCGTTGCATGAGGACACAACCAAGACCAAGGTTGGAAGCATCACAGTAGACAATGAAATCATTGTTTTTGTCGAGTAATGTGAGAACAGGAGCATTGCAAAGCATGCGCTTGAGGGTTTGGAAAACAGTCTCTTGTTTAGTTCCCCAAACAAAAGGCTTGTCTTTATGCGTGAGAGAGGTAAGCGGTACAGCGATATTTGAGAATCCCTTGATAAATCGTCGATAATAGCCCGCTAATCCGAGAAAAGAGCGGACCTCAGACTGGTTCTTAGGCGTAACCCAGCTCTTGACAGCTTCAATCTTTGAAGGATCGGCGTGAATACCTTGACTATTAACAATGTGACCCAGAAACTGAACTTCCTCCAACCAGAATTCACACTTGGAGAACTTGGCATAGAGTTGGTTCCCTTGGAGTAACTCGAGAACCAAACGTAGATGTTGCGCATGTTCGGTCTTCGATTTGGAATAAATTAAGACATCGTCGATGAATACGATGACGAAACGGTCGAGATATGGTTTACACACGCGATTCATCAGATCCATGAAAACCGCTGGTGCGTTGGTTAAGCCAAAAGGCATGACAACGAATTCGTAGTGACCGTAACGAGTACGAAACGCGGTTTTGGGTATATCCTCCTCTTGAATACGTAGCTGGTGATACCCTGAACGTAGGTTGATCTTTGAGAAACACGTAGCGCCTTGTAGCTGATCAAACAAATCGTCGATGCGAGGTAGGGGATAGCGGTTTTTGATAGTTAACTTATTCAATTCCCGATAGTCAATGCACATCCGGAACGAGCCGTCCTTCTTTTTGACGAAAAGGACTGGCACGCCCCAAGAAGAGGTGCTCGGGCGAATGAAGCCTTTCTCAAGTAATTCCTGGAGTTGGGTTGAGAGTTCGCGCATTTCGGACGGTGCTAGACGATAAGGAGCTTTGCCAATAGGATTGGCTCCAGGAATGAGGTCAATACGAAAGTCGATATCACGACTTGGAGGTAGTCCGGGAAGATCCTCTGGAAAAACATTAGGAAATTCTCGAACCACAGGAACGTCTTTCACTTCCTTCTTCTCTTTCTTTTCCCTCCCTGCTACTACAATGTTAGCCAAGAATGCCCTATATTCCTTGCGGAGATACTTGCTGGCTTGCACGCATGACATAAGCTTGAGCCCCTTTGAAGTAGTATCGCCATAAACACACAATAAGTCACCATTTGCAAGCGGGAATCGAATCATCTTGTCGAAGCATACAACTTCAGCATGGTTTTCTCGAAGGAAGTCCGTGCCTACTATGACGTCAAAACTTCCAAGTTGCATCGGAATAAGGTCAATTAGGAAGATGTGATTGTTGAGCTCAAGAGTACAATCACGAAGAACAGAATTAACGGCGACGGTTTTTCCAGTAGAGACTTCAACATCGAACGTCGAGGAGAGTTGGGAATGTTTACGAGTAAGGAGTTTCTCAAATTCGAACAACACAAAGCAGTTATCGGCTCCATTATCAAACAAACATGAAGCATAAATACCATTCACAACGAACGTACCATTAACCACGTTGTTCTCGGCCTGGGCTTGACGCACGTTGAGGTTGAAAGTTCTGGCGCATGCGGCCTGTTGTTGCTACTGCTGTTGTTGTTGCTGTTGCTGTGGCTACTGTTGCTGAGGCTCTTGTTTCACAACCCTGTTTGGGAACATGTTGGCGAAATGGTTCGGGTCGCTACATGCGAAGCAGGCTCTGGCTTTGACTGCGGGTGCCGGAGGAGCTTGTTGACCCTGTGGGGCGGTGAGTAGAGCTTGGTGAGCAGGAGCTTGTCGAATATGGCAGTTGGCAGTAAAATGGCCGTATAGGTTGAAATGAGCACAATAATGGCAAACAATGGCAGTTGGGTGGTCGTAGGTGCAAGTAGGGCAGAGCGGGTGTGGTCCAGTGTATGCACGCTTTGCAGGCGGTGCATTGGCCACAGGCGTCGCTACTTGACTTTGTTGGGCAGGTACAGCTTGACTCGGTGCAGCAGTGATCGCACAGTTCTTGTTGCTGGAGCTGTTCTTTCTCTTGTTCTTCCTCTTGTTGCTTGACGAGGTGGGTTCAGTAGTTGGTGTGGTAGCGGTAGCTTGATGCAGATGCTTCGAAGTCTTATCCCAGACACCAGCCTTAACCCGCTTGTCGTTGATTTCAGCGGCCAGTAGATAAGTTTCCTCGATCGTCGTAGTCTTAGCCGCTTGCACGAAATCAGCAACGCAGTCGGGCAGGGCCCGGATGTACTTCTTGATTATCATGTCCGGAGTCTTGACTTGATCGGGACAGATAATGCTGAGCTGTTTGAAATGAGCAATAAGACAAGTATTGTCACCATCCTTTTGCTGTATGTGCCAAAATTCATCTTCTAGCTTTTGACGTTCGTGAGGAGGGCAGATTTCCTCTAGCATAACTTCCTTGAGCTTGTCCCATGACAGACCGTAGGCTGCATTGTTCCCTCGCTTGTTCCTCTGGGCCGTCCACCAGTCTAGTGCACGGGACTGGAAAACGCCGGTAGCATTCAGAGTTCGAAGGTCATCAGGGCAGCCACTCTGTCGCAGAGTAACCTCAATGGAATCAAACCAGTGAAATAATGTAGTAGGACCTCCTTCGCCAGTGAATTCTTTTGGCCCACATGACTTGAATTGCTTGAAACTGAAGGGCCTTGCGGCAACTTTTGGAGCTTCGGTTCTCGATTCCTCAGACGATTTGCTGGCATTCTCATAGACATCACTCACAGCCTTTGCTACGCTTTTAGCGATGATGGAAGTGAGACGTTTGTCTCTCCTTTCTTGACGAGAAAGTGCATGACGGGATCCAGACGACATTGTCTGCAACAGACATCGTCACAGGACTCAACACATTGTATTCGAATCTCACCTCACACGTCTATAAATTTAACGATTTGTTAACGATGTGTAGTGTGTTGTGTGCGTAGCGAAAACAAGGGCTATAGATCGAACTAGTGATACCTCAAAACGTTAATAAGTAAGCACATAAAATCAGCGAATCATCAAGGTCAGCAATTGCGGCTCAGAATTAAAACACATAAAATTCGAGAGGTAGATTGTCTGCGGCTAGTAGACTTCGACTGACCAAAGCGATTCAACTATTCGCAAGGACTTGATGTCTACGTCTGACTTTCAGAATTGTGTCCTTGCCTCGATTCTTGGGTGTTGGGCACACATCCCGTTAGTCGTGTCGTGACTTCAGGTCGTTGGAGTCCGTCGAGACTTTAGTGAGAATTTTGTAAAATATGCGGAACAAGTCGTCAAGGTTAGGGTTTCACCCCTGGCTTAACAACTCCATCCCTGTTTTTGAGAAAATAGAGGTGATTATTCATCAAAGTATGGATTTCACTCCTGATTTGGTATAATTTCCCTCATCGAACAAGCGTTCGTTATTGAAAAGAAGGAAGAAGTCATTGAGAAATTGATAAAACAACATTAATTTAGGCAATAGTCAAGAGTCTATGGTTTTCACGCCTAATCTTGACTTTATCGCCTATTTATAGCTGTAAATTTGAGGATAACGAGGAATAAGCTAGTACATGATCCCTACTGGATATGCACAATCGGTCTGTTGGTTCCTAACTATAGTCTAGGTTTCTAAAACATCGACCCGGACTAGGTCGAGTCTTGCCTAATTCCCTATAGTTATGGCTCTGATACCAATCTGTCACACCCCAACCGATGGCGGAATCATCGGGGCATGGCACTGAGCGGAACAGATTGTCCATAAGTTTCCATAACAATTATTAATACCATTCAATTTAAAATAATACGTCCCATACCGTATCTTAAACAGTACAACAATTATTACAAACAAAAACTAGGCAAATATTCTGTTCCGACAACTCAGATTTCAAATAGAGCAATTGTTTATCTGCTTCTAGAGACCCTTAGTTTGACCACTACAGACAACTATTTGTTGGGCTCTAAAGCTTTATTCTAGCTTCAAATTCCTACCAAGTGTGCGTCCTAAGCACCTGTCACATACGTTAAAATAAAAGTCAATACATATAATGTAAAGGTGAGCATACAAGTTTGATAATAGCATATAGAGTTCGAATTCGTTTACGCATAACCAGCACGTACACATAGTGAAATGAAGCACGTTAGTTATCGACATAGATCCATCGATACCAATGACTGCGGGTTGACTGCCCGAGGCAGTTCGCAATACATGATTACCACCGTAATCCATGCAAGTAAATGATCCTTAACAACCCCCGTGTGAACGGGTGCTGAGTCCAAACTATAGTAATATCATTGCTAAGGCAGGTAGACAGCATTCCATGTGTAAACATAACAAACAAACAAGCATTCATAAGCCACGTATAACATGCATTAACGGTTAGCGTTCAAATAGTTTGAGTAGTGTGATAGTTGTAGTTTGAATATTCGTAACGTATGTAACACCCAAAAGTGCTTAAACAAAAAGGGATCGAGTATACTCACAGCGATTAATGGATTGAAGGGAGCACTTAGCGAGTACGGTTAGCCTGAATAGATTCGGTAGCATAACGATAAGTGAAACGTAAAACGGAAAAACAAGTGTTGGAGGGTCGGACAGCTGGTCGATCGGACGGTAGTTTGATCGGACGGCTGACCGTTCGGTTGACTGTTCGAGTGGATTGTTTCTTCCTATAAGAAGTATGTGTTTGTGCATGATGGCTTGACTTTTGAAGTTTTCGTTGTAGTATTTGAAAACCTTGAAGTACCTTTACCTTTCAGGTCGGTCGATCGGACGACTGTTCGATCGGCCGGCAACCCGATTGGTTAGGCATTCAAATGAATTGCAATGTTTAGTCTTTGGATCGGACAGGTGTTCGATCGGACAGGTCGACTAGTCAAAGACCTTAAATGAAATGTGAAGTATGGTGCAATGAATAGGATAGTTGATCGATCGAATAACACAACTGCTTGTTCGATCGGACAACAGGGTGTCACCTGATCGGACGGCTGTTCGATCGGGTGGCACTTCTAGTGCATTGAACACGTTGAAAAAATCGATTAAGTATTGAGGCATAGTATCTCATAATCCGAAGAGTAATCCGATCGGACAGTAGTTCGATCGAACAATAGTTCGTTCAATACTAGTATTCAATTTAGGTTAGTTGATTGTGTGGGACCATGTGTCAGCCGATCGGCTGGTCGGTCGATCGGCAGACTATCTGATCGGCTGGCTGTCCGTTCGGTCAGCAGTCCGATCGGTTAGCTTTCTGACCTGATCAGCCTATTCGTCTAACACTTGGCTGTTCTGGTTTGTTTGTCGTTAAATCGAGGTAATTTGTCAACTAGTTGAACCATAGAACCCTCATTCTTACTTGTTTCCCCTGCACGGGCAGGAATCACCCAAACCCGGCAGGTGAACTGTTCGAAACGGAGTTTAACGTTTAACCCGTAACTGTCACACCCCGACCACGTGGAACATACAAAACGTGGCGGAAACATCGGGGAGTGTTGTAACAGAATTAATGTTTCAAATCCATGGCAATTGAAGTTTCGTTTTATTCATTAGAAGTGTTACAATGTCTTAACAAACAAGGAAAATACAACATAATTAACTAGTCTGCATATTTTATTGTCACTAAGGCCCATGTCCGCCTAAGTGTATCTTGATCATCTTATGCAACAGCTCCTGAAAAACACATGTGAAAATATGGTACGTCAGCATAAAAATGCCGGTGAGATACATAGGTTTTGTGAAAATAGGTTTCATGACTTATGTTTGAGAAAATGTTTAGTCATGAACCTTGTTATTTGCTTTGTTTTGTAAATCATTTGAAAAACGATAAGATCAGATGATATGTATAAATAAATGTCAGGTTAAATGAATAACCATGTAAAATGTGTTTGTATAAAATAAGTCGTTTATAAATCAATGTCTTGTGAAAAGTATGTTATTTGTATAAAATGTTCTATGTCTCAAACTGAAATGATTCAAATAACGCTGCAATATGTAATACCATACAAACACTTATATATAGGAAGTACCAGCGGCGTATCCACCATGTTTGTATCATATTACACATGCATCGTTACTTAATCACTTAATCAAACCAAACAAAACAATGTAAAATGTTCATGTCAAGATGTAAATCATGTCAAAATGTCTATGTCAAATATCCATGTCAAATGTCTATGTCAAATATCCATGTCAAATGTCTATGTCAAATATCCATGTATGGCAAGCGAAATGTCTCAACTAAACCATATGCACAAAAGCAAAGTATTGAAGTAAAACTTGGTTTAAATCAAAGTTATGTTTTGTGTAAATGCATGATCAATGTAAATCATGTAATGTGTAAATGCATGATCAATGTAAATCATGTTAAAATGTCTATGTCGAAATGTCTATGTCAAATGTCTATGTCAAAATGTCATGTATGGCTAGCGAAAGGTCTCAACTAAACCATATGCACAAAAGCAAAGTATTGAAGTAAAACTGTGTTTAAATCAATATTATGTCTTGTGTAAATGCATGATCAAGGTCAATCATGTAATGTGTAAATGCATGATCAAGGTCAATCATGTAATGTGTAAATGCATGATCAAGGTCAATCATGTAATGTGTAAATGCATGATCAAGGTCAATCATGTAATGTGTAAATGCATGCTATACTGAATATGAACATTTATGCGGTGTTGTTATAATGCATACATCCAAGCCTTGTGACTGTGGTGATAAACCCTTAAACAAATTAAAGGTCTATCTGTCTTATATCATCGAATTCGGTCATTCCTTTCTGTCCCCTTTCCCTGGGATGTCCGGAACGGGAGTTGTCAATTCCTATGGTACCACTACCTACTAACGAACGGCGTGATCATTGTTAATGAATGTATTGTCCCATGTAAACAAACCAAATGTCATACCAAAATGTAAGCATGTGTAAACAATGCACTAAGTATGTAATCAAATGAACATACATAGCGTGAAATGTCATGTAAAACGATGTACTAAGTAATGCACACAATGGGCACACCTAGCATGAAATGTAATGTAAAACGATGTACTAAGTAATGCACACAATGGGCACACCTAGCATGAAATGTAATGAAATCATGTACTATAGTGTACTAACGAACATAGCAGGTATATGATGTGAAAACAGGAAAGCATGAAAGTAACAAGTAGGCACATGTGTTCCACCCCAAAACAGTTTGGAAAACAGTAAAAGAGGGGTCTATGTACTCACTTGAGATTGCTCAGTTGTCTAAAGATAACCACCAAACAGTGCTAGAGATCTCGGAATCAAACGGCACCTAACATAGGTAACTATGTTAATTAACCAGACCTAGATCGGAAGATCGGGTAGCATTAGGGTTGGTAAACCAAACGAGTGTAGAGACTCGTGTCATTTGGTTTAACAAAGCCTACATGCTAAATGAAACTTAACCTAACTGCTTACGACCCATTACGACCCGTTTAGGTAGCTTATGCTACTTTAACGCGTCGTTCGCGTGAAACGCGTTCGGACCGCCTAACTAGTCCTATGACAAGTGTTATATGCCTAAACATGTTACATAATCAGTTATGTGACAAAAGTTTAGGTTACATATGCTTAATTACCAATTATACATGAAAAGGGTATTCTGGTAATTTACCTAAGGCATATAAACTACCTATCATACAACTACTTAAACGATGTGACCATAGGGTATAACCTCGGAAGGTTATTCCCTACCTACTATGGTCACCTAAAGTGTTTGGTCGGATCTTAATGATCGACCAAACTGGGTCGGGTTCGAAGGTATAAGCGATTTATTAGATCGCTTACCCTACGACCCTAAACAACGTGGTAATCAGTAGGCATAGTCCCAAGGGACTATAACCAACGTGATTACACTCACGTTGCGAAGTTCAAACGAACTTCGCATTGACCATTACTGGTCAACGCTGAAAGTCAAACAAAGTTTGACTTTCTGACTCGAAAAGCAGTAAAATAAGGAAAAGAATGAAAGAATACTTACGAAGGGTCCCCGAATGCTAATCCCGATTCAAGAACTCAGGTATGAAACAATGGTTTCAACTTAGAGCTCTCAAATCAGAATTCTTGTGCAAAATGAGGTTGTGTGGGTTGGGTATTTATAGGAATACCCGAACCGTTAGGATCGTTCCATGGAAAACGTGCCATGAATCCAACCCGTACACTTGTCGGAACCTTATGGTGGCTACATATGCTCCTTATCTTAGTGACTAAGCAATTGAGAACATGTGGTTGTGGTTAAATCTGCTGAAAACAGGCTGTTTAAACATTGCACCTGGTCTGGAGACCCCATATGCATCGTATGGTATATATACCATACGCATCGTATGGGTGAACTTTGGCAGAATTACAGTTTTGGTCCCTGAACTGTATTTAGGCCATTTTTGACACGTTTAAGGCCCGTTAACCCCATTTCAAAGCTCTAAAATGAAGTTAAAGTATAGGGAACTTAAAATGTGTTCAAAAATATCTCGGATGTCGGTTCGTTTAGCCGTACGAACGCGATGTTCGCTTAATTACGACTGAATGCGCATAAGCGCGAAAAACGATCCAAATGACGAAACGAATGGATTTTTCTTATGCCGAACCATAAAATATAATGTAGTCATGCTTTCATAAATTTTTGGATGTCCGGATGTATTCAGAACGTAAGTTATGCGCGAAAATGCAAACTTGTGCACTTTTTGACACTTTTAGTCCCTGAATGACCCAAAAGTTTATTTTAGCATACCGAACCCCTCAAAGCCTATTTCTAAGCTATATAAAGGATATTTATGGTATGTTTAACTTATGGTCATGTTCCGGAATGTTCGTTACAGTTCAAATTGGCATACTTTCGCAGTTTGTCAAATTTAGTCCCTGTAGACGAATTAACTTGTTTTTGCCATACCAATGCCTTCAAAACTTATTTCTAAGTTATGTAAAGGTTATTTAAGGTATGTTAAGCCAATGTCACTATTCCGGAGTGTTTGTTGCATTAAACTGGTTATATTTACGCATCGGTGCGCGTATAACCTTCCAGAAAGTGATTTAGAGTTTGAAATTGAACAAAAATTGATATGTGCAAATGATACACATATTTTTACAAATCCCAAGTATGAAATATAATATTTCATTGGTTCGGTATTTGTTTGATGGCCGTGGAGGCACAGGTGTTACAGTCTCCCCTACTTTAGGAAATTTCGTCCCGAAATTTATTTAGAGGAAACTTGTGAGAGCTTGGAAGCATGAAGTTGAAAAGATCGGACAACATTGGTTAGGGTTCTTGAACTTTTGGTAACCTTAATAACATCATGATTGCAATGTAAGAGGGATACTTATATACAAGTATATGAAGCGTCATTGGTGCGTCCACCGTACCTCCATTACATCGTTCTCATTTTGTTATTGTTGTCACTATCGGTTCTTACACATAATAAACCTTACTGGGTTTCTATGCACTAAATTTCATAATTATGTAGGCCTCCATAATTAGACAATTCCTTGCACAGTTCACACAGTCTATTTTATAATGTGTAGGGTAAAACCAAATGAACAATCCTGTGATGAGTGTGACTAGACCGCCGTAGAGTCCTTTTACTTAAATCATTAAATGATCTAAATAGACTATCAAGGAGTCTGTCCAGCTACATCACTAGATGTCATTCTTTAACCAGATTGCGAATCAATCTTTTGACTAGACCACTAAAAAGGGTCTCTTATGAATCATGGAGTAGTACTATAAAATCCAAGGGTCTTAACTATTACATAGAAGCCCATTAAGGAATTAAGATAGTACCTTTTGACTATCCTGCTACGAATCCCTCATATGAAGATATGAAAGATCCTGCGAGGATTTGGATAACGAATTATCCAGAGTATAAAAACACAAAATACTTAAATGAAAACTCAAGATGCATAAACACATAGTCATATAACCACAAAGATTGTTTGTTAATTTGTCTTGTTACTTGCGTACATGCATTTAAAGCACACTAGGAATCCATTCAACGGATTTCATTTGGTACTTTAAACGTTATCAAGAATCTAACTATAAAGATAGAAAGATTTTTGAAGAGAAAATTCAATTTCGATTATAAAGAACCGAAGTGTTCGAATTAAGGTACATAAGGAATCCATTTAAGGACTCTGATTTGAATGATGATCATCCACAAGAGTCTAATTATGGAGATAAAAAGATCCCATATGGATTTTAGAAGTTGAAGATGCTTTGAATTCTTGCACGGGATGTGCTTAAGTCAAAACATGAAGTAAAATGCTTATGAGGTTGAGATGCTAGATATGTCAAGGCGACATATGAAGCAGAATTTGAAGGTTAAGTAAATGTGTGAGGAAAATATATTTGGAAAACTATGCATGGGAAAAATGTTTTTGAAACCTTATATATAATATTTTGAAATCATAAAGTAGGTGTACTAGGTAAGTATATTTATAAAAATGTTTTAAAATCATGCGATATGAATTTTGAAATTATGTATAAGGTTTTTGAAAAAGATTATACGATGCTTTTCGAAATCATGCACTTAATAAGAAAATGTATTGTATTAATATTGTCTTCAGACTATATGAAATATTTTGAAATTTGAAAGGTTGGTTTTGATAACATGGCCAATGTTTTTGAAATAACATAGACAATGCATCTAGAAAAATTGTTTTCAAACTATATGAAATGTTTTGAGATCATGAAGATTGTTTTGAAATACTGGTACTGTGTAGGTTGAAAAATCAAAATGTAATGGGTATGAGATTTGAAAATACCCTTAGTTATCTAACCAAGGATTTAAAGGCACCGATGTGCGAAAAGCACGATTACTCATAATGTCACTTAATTTTCTGTACTTTGTTTCATAGAGTGAAACGAGTACTTAAAATTTTCGAAAGAATCATGAGCGATCATTTGAAAGAGAGAATCACAAGAGTAGTTTGTAAGGAACATAGTTCCTTGATGTAGGTAACATAGGAAAAGTCATACATACATGTAATTATACTTGTATATCAGAATTGTGAACAACAACTTTTATTTATGAACAAGACATATTGTTTCACAATACATGAGAACAAAAGAAACAAAGGCATAAGACAGCAATATCCTTTGTTCAGCCGAATGCTCATCCAAGGGTTGGATTTGCATTAGCAAGCTTTGGGCAGTTGTGGTGGAAGTGACCAATCTCTCCGCAGTTGAAACATGAACCCAGTGGGAATTTCGCAGCGTTCCCTTGAACCGGAGCTTGAACCTGAGCAGCCTGATTTTGTCCCAAACGACAAACTTTGGCCAAATGCCCAAGTTTACCACACGTCGTGCATTGCCAGCAAACTTGTTGTAACGCGTGATGACCGTTGCAGCGTGCACAATGAGGTGCATTACCGGCATATGCTTTCTTTGCAGGTGGCTGAGCTGGTTGGTTGGGAACGGCTCGACCATTGTGAGCGACCACGGCGAAGTTTTGAGGAGCCTTTCGCTTCTTTGACTTCTTAGGCAATCGTTCATCCATGGTCTTTGATTCCCCGATTGGTTTCTTGGCTGGTGGTGCTGTCACTTGACTAGGTCCTGCCTGTCTTGGTGACTCTTGGGTGGCTTCATCCTGGAGACGATACATGGCAGTAGCCAATTCAACAACCTTCAGGACTACTTCGCCTATTCGTAGGGTAAATTTGGCAGTCTGCTCGGATATCTGGGCGTCATCGTGATGAAGAGACATTCTAGAAGAAAATGAAAGACTTAGGAAGAAACAAGTAGAAGATTATTGGACAATCAAAACAGAATGATGAAGATTTCGATCATTTGTTTGTTACCTAAGGCAAACAAATGAGACGGTGACTAATCAAAGTAAATGGGTCAAAAATAATGTATCGCGAAGACATGCTCGCCTATAAGTGAACACTCATCCCAAGAATTCCCAGGTAAGCACAACTGGTCTCGCGTCTGATGAGATGTATACGAAGTGCTTGCCTAGACAGAAAACCCAGAATACAGGCATTCACCCTTCCAGTTTGCACGTGTTCACATTATTTAAAACCCAAAACCTTGACGAAGTTTTGAAAACTCAAAGGGGTTCAAAACCATATAATAGAGAGTTCAAAACCTTACAGTAGAGGGTTCAAAACCTAGTAATCAATCATCCTAGAACAGATGATTAGTTTTCAAAGCGGTTTTGAAATTTATGTTCTTGTTGAGGTCGTCGCCTAAGGATAGGTGACGGTATTGTTTTATGACTAAACGCAAGTAAACTCGCGTTAGGGTCCTAAGAAAGTTATAGACTAGGTCAAAGCATTACTAATAACCTAATTCCCTATAACCATTGGCTCTGATACCATCTTTTCTGTCACACCCCGACCACGTGGAACATACAAAACGTGGCGGAAACATCGGGGAGTGTTGTAACAGAATTAATGTTTCAAATCCATGGCAATTGAAGTTTCGTTTTATTCATTAGAAGTGTTACAATGTCTTAACAAACAAGGAAAATACAACATAATTAACTAGTCTGCATATTTTATTGTCACTAAGGCCCATGTCCGCCTAAGTGTATCTTGATCATCTTATGCAACAGCTCCTGAAAAACACATGTGAAAATATGGTACGTCAGCATAAAAATGCCGGTGAGATACATAGGTTTTGTGAAAATAGGTTTCATGACTTATGTTTGAGAAAATGTTTAGTCATGAACCTTGTTATTTGCTTTGTTTTGTAAATCATTTGAAAAACGATAAGATCAGATGATATGTATAAATAAATGTCAGGTTAAATGAATAACCATGTAAAATGTGTTTGTATAAAATAAGTCGTTTATAAATCAATGTCTTGTGAAAAGTATGTTATTTGTATAAAATGTTCTATGTCTCAAACTGAAATGATTCAAATAACGCTGCAATATGTAATACCATACAAACACTTATATATAGGAAGTACCAGCGGCGTATCCACCATGTTTGTATCATATTACACATGCATCGTTACTTAATCACTTAATCAAACCAAACCAAACAATGTAAAATGTTCATGTCAAGATGTAAATCATGTCAAAATGTCTATGTCAAATATCCATGTCAAATGTCTATGTCAAATATCCATGTCAAATGTCTATGTCAAATATCCATGTATGGCAAGCGAAATGTCTCAACTAAACCATATGCACAAAAGCAAAGTATTGAAGTAAAACTTGGTTTAAATCAAAGTTATGTTTTGTGTAAATGCATGATCAATGTAAATCATGTAATGTGTAAATGCATGATCAATGTAAATCATGTTAAAATGTCTATGTCGAAATGTCTATGTCAAATGTCTATGTCAAAATGTCATGTATGGCTAGCGAAAGGTCTCAACTAAACCATATGCACAAAAGCAAAGTATTGAAGTAAAACTGTGTTTAAATCAATATTATGTCTTGTGTAAATGCATGATCAAGGTCAATCATGTAATGTGTAAATGCATGATCAAGGTCAATCATGTAATGTGTAAATGCATGATCAAGGTCAATCATGTAATGTGTAAATGCATGATCAAGGTCAATCATGTAATGTGTAAATGCATGCTATACTGAATATGAACATTTATGCGGTGTTGTTATAATGCATACATCCAAGCCTTGTGACTGTGGTGATAAACCCTTAAACAAATTAAAGGTCTATCTGTCTTATATCATCGAATTCGGTCATTCCTTTCTGTCCCCTTTCCCTGGGATGTCCGGAACGGGAGTTGTCAATTCCTATGGTACCACTACCTACTAACGAACGGCGTGATCATTGTTAATGAATGTATTGTCCCATGTAAACAAACCAAATGTCATACCAAAATGTAAGCATGTGTAAACAATGCACTAAGTATGTAATCAAATGAACATACATAGCGTGAAATGTCATGTAAAACGATGTACTAAGTAATGCACACAATGGGCACACCTAGCATGAAATGTAATGTAAAACGATGTACTAAGTAATGCACACAATGGGCACACCTAGCATGAAATGTAATGAAATCATGTACTATAGTGTACTAACGAACATAGCAGGTATATGATGTGAAAACAGGAAAGCATGAAAGTAACAAGTAGGCACATGTGTTCCACCCCAAAACAGTTTGGAAAACAGTAAAAGAGGGGTCTATGTACTCACTTGAGATTGCTCAGTTGTCTAAAGATAACCACCAAACAGTGCTAGAGGTCTCGGAATCAAACGGCACCTAATATAGGTAACTATGTTAATTAACCAGACCTAGATCGGAAGATCGGGTAGCATTAGGGTTGGTAAACCAAACGAGTGTAGAGACTCGTGTCATTTGGTTTAACAAAGCCTACATGCTAAATGAAACTTAACCTAACTGCTTACGACCCATTACGACCCGTTTAGGTAGCTTATGCTACTTTAACGCGTCGTTCGCGTGAAACGCGTTCGGACCGCCTAACTAGTCCTATGACAAGTGTTATATGCCTAAACATGTTACATAATCAGTTATGTGACAAAAGTTTAGGTTACATATGCTTAATTACCAATTATACATGAAAAGGGTATTCTGGTAATTTACCTAAGGCATATAAACTACCTATCATACAACTACTTAAACGATGTGACCATAGGGTATAACCTCGGAAGGTTATTCCCTACCTACTATGGTCACCTAAAGTGTTTGGTCGGATCTTAATGATCGACCAAACTGGGTCGGGTTCGAAGGTATAAGCGATTTATTAGATCGCTTACCCTACGACCCTAAACAACGTGGTAATCAGTAGGCATAGTCCCAAGGGACTATAACCAACGTGATTACACTCACGTTGCGAAGTTCAAACGAACTTCGCATTGACCATTACTGGTCAACGCTGAAAGTCAAACAAAGTTTGACTTTCTGACTCGAAAAGCAGTAAAATAAGGAAAAGAACGAAAGAATACTTACGAAGGGTCCCCGAATGCTAATCCCGATTCAAGAACTCAGGTATGAAACAATGGTTTCAACTTAGAGCTCTCAAATCAGAATTCTTGTGCAAAATGAGGTTGTGTGGGTTGGGTATTTATAGGAATACCCGAACCGTTAGGATCGTTCCATGGAAAACGTGCCATGAATCCAACCCGTACACTTGTCGGAACCTTATGGTGGCTACATATGCTCCTTATCTTAGTGACTAAGCAATTGAGAACATGTGGTTGTGGTTAAATCTGCTGAAAACAGGCTGTTTAAACATTGCACCTGGTCTGGAGACCCCATACGCATCGTATGGTATATATACCATACGCATCGTATGGGTGAACTTTGGCAGAATTACAGTTTTGGTCCCTGAACTGTATTTAGGCCATTTTTGACACGTTTAAGGCCCGTTAACCCCATTTCAAAGCTCTAAAATGAAGTTAAAGTATAGGGAACTTAAAATGTGTTCAAAAATATCTCGGATGTCGGTTCGTTTAGCCGTACGAACGCGATGTTCGCTTAATTACGACTGAATGCGCATAAGCGCGAAAAACGATCCAAATGACGAAACGAATGGATTTTTCTTATGCCGAACCATAAAATATAATGTAGTCATGCTTTCATAAATTTTTGGATGTCCGGATGTATTCAGAACGTAAGTTATGCGCGAAAATGCAAACTTGTGCACTTTTTGACACTTTTAGTCCCTGAATGACCCAAAAGTTTATTTTAGCATACCGAACCCCTCAAAGCCTATTTCTAAGCTATATAAAGGATATTTATGGTATGTTTAACTTATGGTCATGTTCCGGAATGTTCGTTACAGTTCAAATTGGCATACTTTCGCAGTTTGTCAAATTTAGTCCCTGTAGACGAATTAACTTGTTTTTGCCATACCAATGCCTTCAAAACTTATTTCTAAGTTATGTAAAGGTTATTTAAGGTATGTTAAGCCAATGTCACTATTCCGGAGTGTTTGTTGCATTAAACTGGTTATATTTACGCATCGGTGCGCGTATAACCTTCCAGAAAGTGATTTAGAGTTTGAAATTGAACAAAAATTGATATGTGCAAATGATACACATATTTTTACAAATCCCAAGTATGAAATATAATATTTCATTGGTTCGGTATTTGTTTGATGGCCGTGGAGGCACAGGTGTTACAGTAACCGGTTAACCTCGTGGGTAGAATACGGATCTTTAACCATGCAACCACCGAAGTGATTTGCAAAACGTCACAGACCCCGTTTCTATCGGTTGACGGCATTGAGTGTAAAAGAGTTGAAAGAAAGTTGGAATATCCCTCTTTCAATCCTTTTTCACCGTGTATATGTTTAGATCCACTACAGATCTTTGTTTGTTTATGTGGAAATCGGTTAGATCCAAGCTATTCTTGGTGGATTGAGGCCAAATCATGAAGTTCTTCAAGAACCCATTATGAAATCATCCTAGAACACTTGATTCTGGATGATTTCACGGTTAAAAGTTAAGATTTGAAAGATAGAAAGGTGTAGGAGTGTGTATAGATCAAGAAAGTACAAGAATTAGGACGAAAACTTACCGGAATCGAGAGAAATCTGTGAAAAGATGAGCTGAGCGTGCTGGTCAGTCAGAGGTTTCCAAAAGTGGAAAGAGTGACAATGACAGGGGTATTTATAGGATGTTAAAAGGGTAAGTGTTGGCCGATCGGCCAGGCAGCTCGATCGGACAGCCTGTCCGATCGGACAGCAGTCCGTTCGGCTGGCTGTTCGATCAGCTGGGAGCCTGATCGATATGTCGCACTTTTCGAGTGTTTTGCGCACCGATTTTTGATATTTCGATTTCGATTGCGAGCGGTACGATACGATAGGGTTTCCTAGTCAAATTACTTTCAGTCCCAAACACTCATATCTCGCATAATCTATTTTCCACCAATTATCATAGTTCGTTCACAATTCGAGTTCGATTGCATTTCGAGTTAGATTTCGAGTTTCGATTGAGTTTGCTTGATTATCACCACACAACATAAATAAACATGTACAGGTAACACGTAAGGCACACACACACGTATAATAACAAGTAAAAGTATGTAGCTCGAGTTGCGTTTAGAAGTCGATTCGATTAGCATAGCTTGATTATTGATTAGTTAACTTTATCGCATTGTTACTTCCTATAATTCACAGTCGTAAGTCGATTGAATAGCGATTAACATACGTCGATTATTGTCGTTAACAACACTTACTCCACATAATACGAATTAAATAAAGAAATTTCTACGAGTCAAGTTGCGCGAAATCGGTCGTTGACTTTGACCTTGGTTTGACTTTGACTTGTGAAAACACGAGGTGTTACATGGAGGTTGTTCCTCCACTGGTGGTGGTGGTGGCGGTGTTACCACATAAAAATATGGCTCCTTAGACGGAGGCTGTGGTGGGGTGTTGTGGTAGGAGGGAGTGTATTCGAATTTCCATTGGCCCTACCATTCTTGAAACTCATCGGGACCTTGGTAAGGTGATCATGCGAAAGAAGAACCACTAGAGATGTCAATGGGATGCGTAGGCTTCCCAGATGGCGGCATTTCTGGATCTGGATCTTCATCCACATCCATGTCTTCGGGAAAGTGGTCCTCGGGTCCTAACAAGTTATGACCCGCTAGAGAGTTGATGTAGTCGTTTGTGTCACACCCCGATATTTCCACATATTACCGGTGGTCCCGGTTGGGTGTATCGTGATGTAGTTGATATCATCATAGTCAAATATACACAGTTTATAGCACATCGGAAGTCTTGATAGAAATTACTATTACAGACCGAAAGTGTAAAGTACGAATAAAATAATATACAGACGGTTGTTGAATTGGAGGTTGAGGTCGCTGCTGCTGTTGAGGTTGTGGAGGTGGCGGGTATTGATACCCATAAGCAGGGTACGCGGGTGGAAAAGATAAGGGGTAGAGAGCGTTAAAATTTGCTGCCTCAACATATGGGTCGATAGCAGGTGCGTGATAGTTATAACCCGTGTAAGTTTGAGGCTCAAACGGGTTGTACCCAGTTGTATCTGGGTAAGCAGGGATTGGGTTTTCAAAACCCATGGGAAGTGGTGGTGCAGGAGTGACCGGTGCAGAGTCGACTTCTGAAACAGCGTTTGATGGCCCGCCCATTTGTGGGTCTTCAAAGATGGGAGGGTAGCTGCAGGATGTTTATGGGGTGCTAAAATGGAAACCCCCTCGCACGGACATTCATGCGCTTCTCCTACGCCTCGAAGGTTCTGGTGGCGGAGGCTGTTCTGGTGCTGGTGGTGGCGGTGGCGTGACCGCTTGAAAGTGCGGGTCCTTAGAGGGAGTCCGATGTGGGGGTTGTGAGGGGGAGTAAAATCCCACTTGTAAGTGCTCCACCTTTCGGCCCATAAATCGGGGCCTTTGTATGGCGATCCTATAAAAGAAGAACCGCTGGAGATCTCTATAGGATACGTAGGCATCCCAGAAGGTGCCTTGGCTGGATCTAGATCGTCGTCCACATCTATATCCTGATATTCAGGAAAGTGATCTTCGGGTCCCAATGGCTTATGACCCGCTGGTTCATTGATTTAGTCAATAGGGTTAAAACAACTCTGAAAAAAAGGAGTGGGGTTTAGAAAAGAATGATAGGAACCAGAAGGTTGCAAAGAATGGTGCGAGTGGTGCGAGTTCTGAGGCTCTTCATCTTGTTGTGGCCCAAATGAGTTATGGTAAGAGGTCGAAGTATTGAGCGAAACGAAATGTCTCGCTGGTTCAAGGTAAGTTCTCCAATCCACATGTGGGTCAGAGCTGTAAGACGTAGAGGGAGTTTGTCTATGCGAAGGTCCTGCTTCGTGGTCATGCCTCCCTCTCATTGGTGCTTTGCCTCGTCCTCTCCCTCGGATTCTTGGTGGCATGTTAATATGTAGTCCTGTCAAAACAAAGAAACAAGCAAAATATATAAACCAAATAAGATTAAGATTAATCCTAGGTTGTTTGCCTAGACTCGGAAGTCAAGGAATGTGCTACTGTGTCATTGAGATTAAACACAAAAGGCTAGTGTTTAATTTACTCAATGTTGGCTCTTTTATCAACCTGTCACACCCCGATATTTCCACATATTACCGGTGGGCCCGGTGGGGAGTATCGTGACGTAGTTGATATCATCATAGTCAATTATACACAGTTTATAGCACAGCGGAAGTCTTGGTAGAAATTACTATTACAAACCGAAAGTGTAAATTACGAATAAAATAAAATACAGACGGTTGTAAGAAAGGATCCACTGGCGGATCTAAATATAATACAAAAATATGTTCAACAGACTTAAGGCATTACGAACTTGCAAGATTCTCTAATTAACGCCCAGAAGCTCCTAGCCAATTACGAGTAGTACCTGTAACTTAGCTTTTTTGAAAACACGTCAGTTTACACTGGTAAATACAATTAACCGACTCTTTTAAAAACATTTATGAAAATTGATTTAAATGCACAAGGCACAAATTTCTTTTATAACTTGGGACAATTATATAAAAATAATCTTGTATCAGATTCACATGTTTGTCGTACGTTCAGGGCCTAAGACATGATTAATAGACACACCAAAAAGATATACCCACTGTGAATCTGATACAAGATTATTTTTATATAATTGTCCCAAGTTATAAAAGAAATTTGTGCCTTGTGCATTTAAATCAATTTTCATAAATGTTTTTAAAAGAGTCGGTTAATTGGATTTACCAGTGTAAACTGACGTATTTTCAAAACGGCTAAGTGACAAGTACTACTAGTAATTGGCTGGGAGCTTCTGGGCGTTAATTAGAGAATCTTGCAAGTTCGTAATGCCTTAAGTCTGTTGAACATATTTTTGTGTTATATTTAGATCCGCCTGTGGATCCTTTCTTACAACCGTCTATATTTTATTTTATCCATACTTTACACTTTCGGTTTGTAATAGTAATTTCTACCAAGACTTCCGCTGTGCTATAAACTGTGTATATTTGACTATGATGATATCAACTACGTCACGATACTCCCCCACCTGTCACACCCCTATTTTCCACGTGTCACCGGTGGGCCCGGTGGGGAGTATAGTGACGTAGTTGGTATCATCATAGACAAACAACACAATATATAAATGCACAGCGGAAGCAAAGATAGATTCATTTCAACTTTAAATAAAATGTAATATTAAATATCACGAGTAGTTGAAATGGATCCACAAGCGGATCAAAATAAAAGAAGATATTGTTCAACAGTTTATTTGACATCCAAGCTTGCGAGACTTATTGTGGACGCTTTAGAAGACAGCCAGCCTAGTACGAGTAGTACCTGCACTTAACCTTTTGGAAAAATACGTCAGTTTACACTGGTAACTACAATTTAACTGACTCATTTTGAAAAGGGTTGAAAATTGATTTGAATGCACGTGTCACAAAACATTTTATAACTTGGGATAATTATGCAATATAATCTTGTAAGGGATTTACATGTTACTTATGCGTTCAGTAGCCCGATCCGTAGACCGGGTTAAAGATTAATAGACACACCACAAAAATTGAGTTATACACTGACAGGTGTACGCCTACACCCCGTGCTCAGGTCGTGGACATCTCGTAAGATGATGCCAAGGATATCCGGGACATGGTCATTAACCCCCCAAAGGCTTTAAGCAAACAAAACACATTCAAAACATAGCATATCAATAAATTAACCTCTATTCGATTAAGAATTCAATGCCGGACCAAGCGGTATATTATATACCGTACCCCAGGCCCGTATAGGGAAAATAAGTTAAAAGTATTTACCTGAGTAAAGTATAATTCACAATAAGCAAATTGCAAGTAGCTTTTACTGGTGCTCCTAATCTGGAACGAAGGTTTATAATAACCTATTAGATTTCTAACGGGTCTTTATTTAAGCTTAAGCTTAGACCGGTTAGCTTTAAGGACGATACGGTTCAAACGCACGATTAAGCGAAGACTGGATAGAATGTGATTTAGACTCGACAAGTTTGAATACTTGTATAATATGGGTATACTAAATACATTCTGGATTTTGAGACAAAGATGATAAGGTTTGACCCGTTTCGGTCAATTTATGCAAACTAGTTACATAAACCGAACCGAGCGCGAAAAGGGCGTCACGGGTAACCATAAGAGTCATATGCAAGTTTCCTGAGATAATATGGCTTAAATATGTTATAATATCAGTGAGATATCTTCTATTATGCCCAAAATGGATTTAAACACAATTTATGTCTCATAAGGGCATGTTGGTTATTTAAAAGATTATAAAAGAGTTAAATTTGTAATCTGAGTTACAGGTCTGATTTATATAGTAAATACACTTAATTTAACATGTTATAACAGTAGGGTATGACCTATATGTGAAACTTATCATTTAAAACCAAACTATGCACCTTAGGGGTATTTTGGTAATTTCACAAGGGCTTAAAAGGTCAAAATTGGAAACCTGAGTTCAAAAACTTGTACTTACTGTTATTTTATAAAAAATATACTAAAACATCAGTAGGTATCAACCTTATATGTTTAATATGGTTATAGTACATACTATGCGTTAAAAACGCTTAAAAAGGCGATTTGGAGCCGTTTCCGGGTTTTTAAAAGAAAGCTGATATTTTTATAATTCCAGAATGCTCAAAATATTTTATTTATCTAATAAAATCAGTAGAAAAAGGTTTGGGGTCAAAAGGATTTATAAAACTCATTTTATGGCTTAAAAGGGCAAAATCGGTATTTACCGGATTAAACTTAGAGACCTATGTTATGCTCAGCCAAAAATTAAATAAAAATCTTCAAAAATCCCAAAATATTATATTACATCAGTGGGTAAAAATTTTGATATCAAAAAGTGGGTTTAAATAGGCTATTCGCTAATTACGTCGTTTAATTAACATAAAGCTTCCAATTTACGCTAATGAGCATAACTCTTAATCTAGACCTCAAACTGATGTCAAATTTTAGGTGCAAGTTTATAAATCAGTAACTAATGTTTCTACTCTTTCACTTTTTCAAAAATCACGTTTTATAGTCAAAAGGGCATAATAGTCAACATTTAAGCATTAATCGGAAACATACATATGAATCGGATAAGTATTGAACCAAGTTGTATAATCTCAGAGAGTTATACTTATATGAAACCTGGTCCAAAATACGCTCTAAGGCAGATCTTAAACATGCATAAACGGATCAGAACTGATAGTCAAAGTAAAAGTCAATTTATGCGACTTTCGGGTCCGATCCGGGTTTATACTGAAAATTGTCGAGTTGAACATGTTGAGACATGTTCTTATATTAGTTACCATGTTATTTTGATGATCAAACAGGTTGCATGTACCCTACATTGCTAATTATGCTTAATTTTGAAAATACACATTCTGTTGACTTTTTAAGATAAGCATTGACTCACAATTAACATAGTTAGAGCGGGAATCTGAAAGTACCCTTTTAAGGGTTTGTTACCCACATAAATACCAACTTGTAGGTACTTTCAATTCGAGAAATAACAGAGCCAATTTCATTTAATCATGAAGTCAAACTTAATTTACGACGGTTTGACTTTTGATCAATTAACTAAGCTACAACGAATTAGAAGGGGTTATGAATACTTACAAGAGTCCTAATTATGCTTAGAGATCACTAGAAAGTTGGCTTGATGTCTAGAGAGCTCCAGAGATGATCTTTTGCAAAGTTGTAAATGAATGAACATAAGTTGCAACAATGTGGGTTCTTTTATAGTCACTTTGATCCTCCAAGATGATGCCAAATCAGTCTATAAGTGATCCCAGATGAGTCCAAGTGCCCCTCTATGCATGCAAATCC
Organism: Helianthus tuberosus; assembly: GCA_030545235.1. Taxonomy (NCBI): domain Eukaryota; kingdom Viridiplantae; phylum Streptophyta; class Magnoliopsida; order Asterales; family Asteraceae; genus Helianthus; species Helianthus tuberosus. The sequence goes on along the minus strand of CM060414.1, from coordinate 44,912,925 downwards.
ATTGGAGAGCCCCAGGTATCAGACAACAGCTGTAAACAATCGAGACAGACCTGAAAAACTGGCATCTGCTCGTTTTTGTTCGCTGGCGACTTGTAGGCGGGCCGCGAGAGGCCTTACGCGGGCCGCGTACAAGCTGGTAACCAGCCCAACAAGTTTTCATGATTTACATTTCTGTCCTTGTCCTTTGTTACGTGGTTTTGCTTATTTTTCTTGCACTCTTGACCCTCAAACCTGATTTTTAAGGGCCTTAGGACATCTACAAACTTGGTTAGGTCCTTGGTTAACTTTGTGCTTACCCGAAAAGTCACGAATTTCAACGTTAACGCATTTAACCCTTCGTGCACGGTTTTGATCATAACTTTCTCATACGATAACGAAACTTGATGAAATTTTTATCACATATTATAGTGAGTATATTTTATCTTTACAAAGCTTCGGGTTTGCCAAAAGGTCACTCAGAGGTATACTTTCAACATGTTGACATATTTAGCCCCTGTAGTTTGTAATTTCTCACTTTCTTTCATCTTCCGCTTTGTATGATCCATGATTTATTCGTTAGAGATTATAAACACCATGTAGGGTTATTGTAGGGCCTATTTATCCATTGTTGACACTTGGGACCCTTATATTCACATAGTTTCACTGTTTGTCAACTTTAGTCCCTCTAAAGTACTTTTTCACATATTCAAAGCCTATGACACGTGTCAATACATTATTTGACGTAAATTTTCGAGGTGTTACATCCTCACCCCCTTAAAAGAAATCTCAACCTCGAGATTTACTGAAACAAATGAGGGTATTTTTCTTTCATCGTGGATTCTACCTCCCATGTGTATTCGGGACCTCTACGGGCATCCCATTTGACCTTTACAATAGGCACATGCTTTCTTCGAAGCTTCTTTACCTGTCGATCCTCAATCGACAATGGTTTTTCCACAAATTTCAAGCTTTCATCTATATGCACATCCGTATGTGGTATGACCAGTGATTCATCAGCGAAACACTTCTTCAGATTACAGATGTGAAAGATATTATGTATAGCACTGAGCTCTTCAGGAAAGTTTAACTTATAAGTAACTGACCCAACACGTTCGATAACCTCGAAAGGTCCTATGTACCTCGGGCTTAGCTTGCCTTTCTTACCAAATCGCATCACTCCCTTCCATGGTGATACTTTAAGCAATACCTTGTCACCTACTTCGAAGTGAAAAGATTTACGCTTTGGATCCGCATAACTTTTCTGCCTATCCCTGGCAGCTTTCAAACGATCGCGAATCTGGACAATCTTGTCCGTTGTTTCAAAGACCAAATCTGGTCCTGATAATTGAACGTCTCCTACTTCCGCCCAACAAATGGGTGTTCTGCATTTTCTTCCATATAATGCCTCAAAGGGCGCAACCTTAATACTAGTATGGTAGCTATTGTTATAGGAGAACTCGACTAATGGCAGATGCTTATCCCAACTGCCACCTAAATCAATCACACATGCACGAAGCATGTCTTCCAATGTTTGAATGGTACGCTAACTCTGTCCGTCTGTCTGTGGGTGGTAAGCCGTACTAAATTCAAGCGTGTGCCCAAAGACTGTTGGAAACTTTTCCAAAAATGAGAGGTGTATCTCGTATCTCTATCGGAGATAATTGACAATGGTACACCGTGTAGAGCTACGATCTTATCTAAATATAATTGAGCTAACATGTCTGAGCTGTAAGTTTCCTTAATGGGTAGGAAATGTGCTGACTTCGTCAGTCTATCCACTATGACCCATATAGTATCATTACCCTTCCTCGTCTTTGGCAACTTGGTGATGAAATCCATCGTCACCATCTCCCACTTCCATGTGGGGATTTCAGGCTGTTGTAACAAACCTGACGGCTTCTGGTGTTCAGCTTTGACTTGCGCACAAGTCAAACACTTGGCTACATAAGCAGCTACAGACTTTTTCAAACCAATCCACCAGTAGTTGGCCTTTAGATCCTGGTACATCTTATCAGCTCCAGGATGAACGGAATATTTGGAACTGTGGGCTTCCTGGAGAATAACATCTCGAAGTCCTCCATAAACTGGAACCCATATTCGTCCATTCAATCTTAGCATTCCGTCTTTGTCATAGGATAACTGCTCCTCAGTTACTCCTAGCTTCTCTTCAGGATAGTTAGCTTCAAACATAGCTTCCTTCTGTGCAGCTAACACCCTTTCGTTCAAACTATTCCTTATTTCAATGCGCTTGGCATTGATTCTTATTGGCTTCACTCTTTCTCTCTGCTTAAGGCGTCAGCAACTACATTTGCCTTGCCTGGATGGTATTTTATCTCACAATCATAATCATTTAGAGTTTCCATCCATCGTCTTTATCGCATGTTCAAGTCCTTCTGATTGAACAAATGTTGAAGGCTCTTGTGATCTGAATAGATCACACACTTGGTTCTATACAAGTAATGCCTCCATAATTTCAATGCAAATACAACGGCACCCAGCTCCAAGTCATGGGTGGTGTAGTTCTTCTCGTGTACCTTTAACTGTCGTGAAGCGTAAGCAATAACCTTGCCTTTCTGCATGAGTACACAGCCCATACCAGTGTGTGATGCATCACAGTACACCACAAATTCTTCCATACCATCGGGCAATGTTAATACTGGTGCATTGCTCAACTTTTTCTTCAAAATGTCAAAGGATTCCTGCCACTTAGGGCCCCAATCAAACTTAACCTTCTTACGTGTCAATGAAGTTAGGGGCGCAGCAATCCTAGAAAAGTTTTCGATGAAACGCCTATAATATCCTGCTAAACCCAGGAAGCTACGAATTTCAGTAGGCGTCTTTGGCTCTTGCCAATTCATAACTGCCTCTACCTTAGCGGGATCCACTTGGATTCCACGCTCACTTACCACATGCCCAAGGAATTGGACATCTCGAAGCCAAAATTCGCACTTCGAAAATTTGGCGTAGAGTTTCTCTTGGTGTAGAAGTTTGAGAATACAACGAAGGTGTTTCTCGTGGTCAGCTTGGTTCTTCGAGTAAATAAGGATGTCGTCAATAAAGACGATGACAAATTTGTCCAAGTAAGGCTTACAGACGCGATTCATGAGATCCATGAATGCGGCCGGTGCATTAGTGAGCCCAAAAGGCACCACTAGGAACTCGTAATGTCCATAACGAGTCCTAAATGCAGTTTTGTGCACATCTTCATCCTTGACCTTCAACTGATGATAGCCTGACCTCAAGTCGATCTTAGAGAAGTAGCTTGCCCCTTGCAATTGATCAAACAGATCGTCGATCCTGGGCAAAGGATACCTATTCTTGATAGTGACTTTATTAAGCTCACGGTAATCGATGCACAGACGCATCGATCCATCCTTCTTTTTGACAAACAAGATCGGCGCTCCCCAAGGAGACGAACTAGGTCTAATAAAACCTTTAGCTAACAGATCATCTAACTACGTCCTTAACTCCTTCATTTCTGTTGGTGCCAACCTATAAGGCGCTCTTGCTACTGGTGCTGCACCCGGGATGATGTCAATTCGGAATTCCACTTGTCTATCTGGTGGTAAACCAGGTAGTTCTTCGGGAAAAACTTCAGGACATTCCGAAATGATAGAGATGTCTTCGATCTTTGGCTTTGGCTCATCAATAGTAACTTGTGCCATATAAATGACACAACCCTTCTGCAGACATCTGGATGCTTTGAGCATAGACACTTGCTCAGGCAATCCATGCTGGGTATCCCCTTGGAGGGTGAGTGACTCCCCAGACGGAGTTTTGACTACCACTTGCTTTCTGCTGCACATAATCTGGGCTTGGTTATACGATAACCAATCCATACCTATAACTATATCAAAGCCGGCTAGCTTAAAGGGAAGTAAGGACAAAGAAAAAGAGTGATTCCTAATGGATATAACACATCCATCTAAAACAGTTGAGGCGGTTTCTATGGTTCCATCAGCTAATTCCACCTCATATTTCACACTTAAGGGTTTACAGGCAATTTCAACAACTCACAAAACTTATTATCTACAAAAGACTTATCTGCTCCAGAATCAAACAATACTCTAGCAAAAACATCATTTACGAGAAAAGTACCTGTAATCTCGTTGTCATCCTGAACAGCTTCCTTAGCGTCCATCTTGAAGACCCTCGCATTGGTCTTCTTCCCATCCTCGGCTTTCTTGGTGCTCTTTGGGCAATTGGACTTAATGTGCCCTTTTTCATTGCAACCATAGCATGTTGCATCTTTCAGCTTCTTACACTCCAAAGTCTTATGATCCGTAGATTTGCAAATCCCACAGGGTCTCGTGTGAGACTGGGATTTTGACTTAAGTCGACACCTCCCAAAATGGTTCTTTTTACAAGTTTTACATTTGGGCTTATCCCCCCGATTGTTGCCCATCCTTCTTAAATCCCGACCCTTTCTTGTGGTCGTTACTTCCTCGGTGTCTCTTATCTGATCTTCGTGAGGTATCATCCTCACGCTTCCTCTTACCTTCTTCTGAGTTCCTGAGTGCTCTCAACCTGACTACGTCCAAGGTAAGAGATAGAGATAGATCAGCTGCTGATCTGAAGGTAGCAGGCCTTGATGCCTTAACACTTGCTTTAATTTCAGGGGCTAAACCCCCGATGAAGCGAGCAATCCTTTTAGGTTCTGGGGTTACCAAGTATGGAACCAACCTAGATAGGGTATTGAAAGTGGTGAGGTATGCTTGGCAATCTAAATTCTTCATCACCAATGATAAGAAATCTGATTCGATCCTTTCAACTTCGTGTTGCGGGCAATAATTCTCTTTAATAAGAGCAACGAACTGATCCCATGATAAATTGTAGAGTGGGATTTTTCCAGCAGCTTGTATGAGAGACTTCCACCACGCCAGTGCTTCTCCTTTGAACGATTGGGATACGTATTTTACTACGTCCCTTTCAGCACAACCGCTGATGTCTACTACCGTATCCATCTCGTCCAACCAAGTCATACAATCTATTGCTCCTTTCTCCCCGGTGAAGTCCCGGGGTTTGCAAGAAACAAAGTACTTGTAAGTACAGGACTTGGTGTGTGGTTTGGCATCAAACACCATCCTTTTTAAGGGAACACTGTTCTGATTTGATGAGTGTCGATCATCATCCTTCTTGAGCTCATCTTTCTTAGATTCATCCTTCTTGAGCTCATCTTTCTTAGATTCATCCTTCTTAGAGGGCGGTTTGTTATGAGCCTCCGAGTGTGTCTTTGGCTTGGAATGTGGTGAAGATCGGGTCCTACTTTGGGTCCCGCTCGATTCACTATACTGTCTATTTAGTGCTTTGATAACAACATCATTCACTAATGCTTTCAACTCCGCACCAGTTACTAATATCTTAGCATTTTTAGGGTTTTCTCCTGGACGACTGTTTAATTCTTCAGACTTAGCCATGTAGTCTTAATTGCTACATAAAAATAAGGACAAGGTCTATTTAGAAGCCTAAACAGTATTATCGTTCTTGACGATTTATTAACCATGGTTTTAATAGCCATTTTAGTTAATTTAATAATTTCATTCAGGATTTTTTACTAGTAATCTTTTTAGAATGAAATATAATATTGGCATAATAGGCCTAGTCACATAGACAAATTTCTAAATTACAAATTTAGATCTTATAGGATTAAAGTTTGAATAAATAAGACAAATCAATCCTTTTCTTGGCAGGGAGTTTATAAACTACGGCTGCCTTTTGTTTTATATGACATTAATTATAACCCGTAGGCATTTTGTCACAATCAATTATATATAAAAATATAAATTTGGATAATTTATTAAAAAGGGTGACATGTGTGATTTTGTGGACCACACTAGCCAAGAATGTTAACATGTTTGCAGATGTTAACAGAGATTTTAATCTTTTTAAACAGGTTCTACCATATGGGCCAGGTCTTTAATATGACATTCAAGCTAGGTTTTACCTTTTTAAGATTCTTATTATTAAAATGGTAAATTAAAATAATAAATGTTATTTTTCATTTATTCATATATTATATTCATGCATATAATTTAAAAATGAAAAACTTAAATTAACCATTTCAATTAAAAATTAAACCAGTACGAGTTTGCCCTAAACGGGACTTTTACATAAACAACATGCCCACACAGGGGCCAAATTAACAAACAAACCCACGCAGGGGTCAAAAAAAAGAAAAACATGCCCACGCAGGGGCAGAACAGAAAGGATAATATGCCCACGCAGGGGCAGAGTACAGAAATAAATGTCCTCGCAGGGACATGATTACAACTAAAATAAATAAACAAACAAAGGATTTATTTGATCCTTCTTGCTTTTTCCCTTGATCAAATTCACCATCTTCTTAAACATCCCCCGGTTATGCCTACGTTCTTCCCGCAACCCATGTTGCACCTCTTGTCGCACCTCATGTATCTCATGAAGGATTTCTTGAAATTGTGGCGGCGACATCACCGGTGTCCGTGGTGGTTGCTGAAGATGCTGAGGTTGAGGAGGCGGCGGTTGCTGATAATGCGGAGGTTGAGGAGGCTGCGGTTGCTGATACCCATATGGTGGGTATCCATAGGTCGAGTGTCCCGTAGCCCAGGGACCTCCGTAGGGACCTTCCGGACGGGGAGCGTTGAAGCTCGAAGCTAACCAGTAGGGATCCTCTGCAAAGTTGTAACCTGTGTGGATCTGCTGCTCGAAGGGATTGTATGCTGCCGCACCAGTGTAAGTGGGAATGGGGTCTCCAAAACTCATTGGTGGTTGTGGCGCGACAGGCGTAGAGACTACTTCAGAGACGGGATGTGAAGATTCTCTCCTCTCTGGTTCTTCGTGGCCAGGCGAGTACCGGCTGCCACTTGAATGTGGAGGGGTGCTGATGCGTATCTCCCCTCGTGCGGATATTCGCAAATTCGTTCTCCTTCGCCTCGGGGGCGAGGGAGGCTGAAGCTGAGGTGGTGCTGCCGGCGGAGTGACCGCGACAAGTCGGGAATCCTCGGAAGGATTCTGTTGCTGTTGTGGCTGCTGCTGGTGTAGGGGAGAGTGGTGTGGCTGGTGCAGGGGAGAGTGGTATGGCTGGTGCAAGGCAGAGCTATGGTAACTGGGAGTAAATACCCAGTCATACTGCTTGAAGTTCTCCTCAAAGCTGTCGGGACCATTGTAAGGTGATCCCATAAACGGTGACCCATCTGAAATTTCAATGGGATGGTTGGGAGTTCCGGATGGTGGCATCGCAGGATCGGTATCTTCATTGATGTCCATCGGGTTGCCACCAGAAAAGTGGTCTTCGGGTCCAAATGGGTTAAAACCCACTGCTGCTCCTAGGTAGTCGTCAGGGTTGAACTGGCCCTGAAAGACGGGTGATGGATGGTCAAAGGGTGAATTGTGTCATAGAAGAGGAATGTAGGACCGGTGAGAGTTATGGGGCTCATTTTCAGAATGAGGCCCGAAGGAGTGTGGGATGGAAGGTGAGGTACTCAGTGAAACTGAGCGCCTAGCTGGTTCAATAAAAGACCTCCAAAGATCTTGAGCATCCTAGTTATGAGGATCTGAAGGTGTTCGCCGGTGTGACGGTCCGGCCTCGTGGTCGTTTGGGGCGGTAAGTGGCCCATTTCCCCTGCCTCTTCCTCTCATTTGCGGCGGCATTTTGATAACCTGTCCAAAAACAAACAAGTGATACAACAAGAAATATATAAGACAAAGTTAGAAATAAAATGCCGCCGCGAATGAGAGGTTATCATTTCTTGTTGTATCACTTTTTGAGATTAGATACATGAAATACATCATGTATTCCTGCCATTTCCTCTGGCAGTTGTAGCTGATAGGCTAAACGTCCTATTCTTTTAATAATCTCAAAATGTCCAATATACCTTGTTTGTTTTTGGACAGGTTATCAAAATGCCGCTGCGAATGAGAGGAAGAGGCAGGGGAAATGGGCCACTTACCGCCCCAAACGACCACGAGGCCGGACCGTCACACCGGCGAACACCTTCAGATATTCATAACCCGGATGCTCAAGATCTTTGGAGGTCTTTTATTGAACCAGCTAGGCGCTCATCCCACACTCCTTTGGGCCTCATTCTGAGAATGAGCCCCATAACTCTCACCAGTCCTACATTCCTCTACTAGGACACAATTCACCCTTTGACCATCTATCACTCGTCTTTCAGGGCCAGTTCAACCCTGACGACTACCTAGGAGCAGCAGTGGGTTTTAACCCACTTGGACCCGAAGACCACTTTTATGGTGGCAACCCGATGGACATCGATCAAGATACCGATCCTGCAATGCCACCATCCGGAACTCCCAAACATCCCATTGAAATTTCAGATGGGTCACCGTTTATGGGATCACCTTACAATGGTCCCGACAGCTTTGAGGAGAACTTCAAGCTGTATGACTGGGTATTTACTCCCAGTTACCATAGCTCTCCCTTGCACCAGCCACACCACTCTCCCCTACACCAGCCACACCACTCTCCCCTACACCAGCAGCAGCCACAGCAGCAGCAACAGAATCCTTCTAAGGATTCCCAACTTGTCGCGGTCACTCCGTCGGCAGCACCACCTCAGCTTCAGCCTCCCTCGCCCCCGAGGCGAAGGAGAACGACTTTGCGAATATCCGCACGAGGGGGGATACGCATCAGCACCCCTCCACATTCAAGTGGCAGCCGGTACTAGCCTGTCCACGAAGAACCAGAGAGGGGAGAATCTTCACATCCCGACTCTGAAGTAGTCTCTGCGCCTGTCGTGCCACAACCACCAATGGGTTTTGGAGACCCAATTCCCACTTACACTGGTGCGGCAGCATACAATCCATTCGAGCAGCAGATCCACACAGGTTACAACTTTGCAGAGGATCCCTACTGGTTAGCTTCGAGCTTCAACGCTCCCCCTCCGCAAGGTCCCTACGGAGGTCCCTGGGCTATGGGACACTCGACCTATGGATACCCACCATATGGGTATCAGCAACCGCAGCATCCTCAACCTCCGCATTATCAGCAACCGCCGCCTCCTCAACCTCAGCATCTTCAGCAACCACCGCGGACACCGGTGATGTCGCCGCCACAATTTCAAGAAATCCTTCATGAGATACATGAGGTGCGACAAGAGGTGCAACATGGGTTGCGGGAAGAACGTAGGCATAACCGGGGGATGTTTAAGAAGATGGTGAATTTGATCAAGGGAAAAAGCAAGAAGGATCACTAAAATCCTTTGTTTGTTTGTTTATTTTAGTTGTAATCATGTCCCTGCGAGGACATTTATTTCTGTACTCTGCCCCTGCGTGGGCATATTATCCTTTCTGTTCTGCCCCTGCGTGGGCATGTTTTTCTTTTTTTTGACCCCTGCATGGGTTTGTTTGTTAATTTGGCCCCTGCGTGGGCATGTTGTTTATGTAAAAGTCCCGTTTAGGGCGAACTCGTACTGGTTTAATTTTTAATTGAAATGGTTAATTTAAGTTTTTCATTTTTAAATTATATGCATGAATATAATATATGAATAAATGAAAAATAACATTTATTATTTTAATTTACCATTTTAATAATAAGAATCTAAAAAAGGTAAAACCTAGCTTGAATGTCATATTAAAGACCTGGCCAATATGGTAGAACCTGTTTAAAAAGATTCAAATCTCTGTTAACATCTGCAAACATGTTAACATTCTTGGCTAGTGTGGTCCGCAAAATCACACATGTCACCCTTTTTAATAAATTATCCAAATTTATATTTTTATATATAATTGATTGTGACAAAATGCCTACGGGTTATAATTAATGTCATATAAAACAAAAGGCAGCCGTAGTTTATAAACTCCCTGCCAAGAAAAGGATTGATTTGTCTTATTTATTCAAACTTTAATCCTATAAGATCTAAATTTGTAATTTAGAAATTTGTCTATGTGACTAGGCCTATTATGCCAATATTATATTTCATTCTAAAAAGATTACTAGTAAAAAATCCTGAATGAAATTATTAAATTAACTAAAATGGCTATTAAAACCATGGTTAATAAATCGTCAAGAACGATAATACTGTTTAGGCTTCTAAATAGACCTTGTCCTTATTTTTATGTAGCAATTAAGACTACATGGCTAAGTCTGAAGAATTAAACAGTCGTCCAGCAGAAAACCCTAAAAATGCTAAGATATTAGTAACTGGTGCGGAGTTGAAAGCATTAGTGAATGATGCTGTTATCGAAGCACTAAATAGACAGTATAGTGAATCGAACGGGACCCAAAGTAGGACCCGATCTTCACCACATTCCAAGCCAAAGACACACTCGGAGGCTCATAACAAACCGCCCTCTAAGAAGGATGAATCTAAGAAAGATGAGCTCAAGAAGGATGAATCTAAGAAAGATGAGCTCAAGAAGGATGATGATCGACACTCATCAAATCAGAACAGTGTTCCCTCAAAAAGGATGGTGTTTGATGCCGAACCACACACCAAGTCCTGTACTTACAAGTACTTTGTTTCTTGCAAACCCCGGGACTTCACCGGGGAGAAAGGAGCAATAGATTGTATGACTTGGTTGGACGAGATGGATATGGTAGTAGACATCAGCGGTTGTGCTGAAAGGGACGTAGTAAAATACGTATCCCAATCGTTCAAAGGAGAAGCACTGGCGTGGTGGAAGTCTCTCATACAAGCTGCTGGAAAAATCCCACTCTACAATTTATCATGGGATCACTTCGTTGCTCTTATTAAAGAGAATTATTGCCCGCAACACGAAGTTGAAAGGATCGAATCAGATTTCTTATCATTGGTGATGAAGTATTTAGATTGCCAAGCATACCTCACCACTTTCAATACCCTATCTAGGTTGGTTCCGTACTTGGTAACCCCAGAACCTAAAAGGATTGCTCGCTTCATCGGGGGTTTAGCCCCTGAAATTAAAGCAAGTGTTAAGGCATCAAGGACTGCTACCTTCAGATCAGCAGCTGATCTATCTCTATCTCTTACCTTGGACGTAGTCAGGTTGAGAGCACTCAGGAACTCAGAAGAAGGTAAGAGGAAGCGTGAGGACGATACCTCACGAAGATCCGACAAGAGACACCGAGGAAGTAACGACCACAAGAAAGGGTCGGGATTTAAGAAGGATGGGCAACAATCGGGGGATAAGCCCAAATGTAAAACTTGTAAAAAGAACCATTTTGGGAGGTGTCGACTTGAGTCGAAATCCCAGTCTCACACGAGACCCTGTGCGATTTGCAAATCTACGGATCATAAGACTTTGGAGTGTAAGAAGCTGAAAGATGCAGCATGTTACGGTTGCAATGAAAAAGGGCACATTAAGTCCAATTGCCCAAAGAGCACCAAGAAAGCCGAGGATGGGAAGAAGACCAATGCGAGGGTCTTCAAGATGGACGCTAAGGAAGCTGTTCAGGATGACAACGTGATTACAGGTACTTTTCTCGTAAATGATGTTTTTGCTAGAGTATTGTTTGATTCTGGAGCAGATAAGTCTTTTGTAGATAATAAGTTTTGTGAGTTGTTGAAATTGCCTGTAAAACCCTTAAGTGTGAAATATGAGGTGGAATTAGCTGATGGAACCATAGAAACCGCCTCAACTGTTTTAGATGGATGTGTTATATCCATTAGGAATCACTCTTTTTCTTTGTCCTTACTTCCCTTTAAGCTAGCCGGCTTTGATATAGTTATAGGTATGGATTGGTTATCGCATAACCAAGCCCAGATTATGTGCAGCAGAAAGCAAGTGGTAGTCAAAACTCCGTCTGGGGAGTCACTCACCATCCAAGGGGATACCCAGCATGGATTGCCTGAGCAAGTGTCTATGCTCAAAGCATCCAGATGTTTGCAGAAGGGTTGTGTCATTTATATGGCACAAGTTACTATTGATGAGCCAAAGCCAAAGATCGAAGATATCTCTATCATTTCGGAATATCCTGAAGTTTTTCCCGAAGAACTACCTGGTTTACCACCAGATAGACAAGTGGAATTCCGAATTGACATCATCCCGGGTGCAGCACCAGTAGCAAGAGCGCCTTATAGGTTGGCACCAACAGAAATGAAGGAGTTAAGGACGTAGTTAGATGATCTGTTAGCTAAAGGTTTTATTAGACCTAGTTCGTCTCCTTGGGGAGCGCCGATCTTGTTTGTCAAAAAGAAGTAAGGATCGATGCGTCTGTGCATCGATTACCGTGAGCTTAATAAAGTCACTATCAAGAATAGGTATCCTTTGCCCAGGATCGACGATCTGTTTGATCAATTGCAAGGGGCAAGCTAATTCTCTAAGATCGACTTGAGGTCAGGCTATCATCAGTTGAAGGTCAAGGATGAAGATGTGCACAAAACTGCATTTAGGACTCGTTATGGACATTACGAGTTCCTAGTGGTGCCTTTTGGGCTCACTAATGCACCGGCCGCATTCATGGATCTCATGAATCGCGTCTGTAAGCCTTACTTGGACAAATTCGTCATCGTCTTTATTGACGACATCCTTATTTACTCGAAGAACCAAGCTGACCACGAGAAACACCTTTGTTGTATTCTCAAACTTCTACACCAAGAGAAACTCTACGCCAAATTTTCGAAGTGCGAATTTTGGCTTCGAGAAGTCCAATTCCTTGGGCATGTGGTAAGTGAGCGTGGAATCCAAGTGGATCCCGCTAAGGTAGAGGCAGTTATGAATTGGCAAGAGCCAAAGACGCCTACTGAAATTCGTAGCTTCCTGGGTTTAGCAGGATATTATAGGCGTTTCATCGAAAACTTTTCTAGGATTGCTGCGCCCCTAACTTCATTGACACGTAAGAAGGTTAAGTTTGATTGAGGCCCTAAGTGGCAGGAATCCTTTGACATTTTGAAGAAAAAGTTGAGCAATGCACCAGTATTAACATTGCCCGATGGTATGGAAGAATTTGTGGTGTACTGTGATGCATCACACACTGGTATGGGCTGTGTACTCATGCAGAAAGGCAAGGTTATTGCTTACGCTTCACGACAGTTAAAGGTACACGAGAAGAACTACACCACCCATGACTTGGAGCTGGGTGCCGTTGTATTTGCATTGAAATTATGGAGGCATTACTTGTATGGAACCAAGTGTGTGATCTATTCAGATCACAAGAGCCTTCAACATTTGTTCAATCAGAAGGACTTGAACATGCGACAAAGACGATGGATGGAAACTCTAAATGATTATGATTGTGAGATAAAATACCATCCAGGCAAGGCAAATGTAGTTGCTGACGCCTTAAGCAGAGAGAAAGAGTGAAGCCAATAAGAATCAATGCCAAGCGCATTGAAATAAGGAATAGTTTGAACGAAAGGGTGTTAGCTGCACAGAAGGAAGCTATGTTGGAAGCTAACTATCCTGAAGAGAAGCTAGGAGTAACTGAGGAGCAGTTATCCTATGACAAAGACGGAATGCTAAGATTGAATGGACGAATATGGGTTCCAGTTTATGGAGGACTTCGAGATGTTATTCTCCAGGAAGCCCACAGTTCCAAATATTCCGTTCATCCTGGAGCTGATAAGATGTACCAGGATCTAAAGGCCAACTACTGGTGGATTGGTTTGAAAAAGTCTGTAGCTGCTTATGTAGCCAAGTGTTTGACTTGTGCGCAAGTCAAAGCTGAACACCAGAAGCCGTCAGGTTTGTTACAACAGCCTGAAATCCCCACATGGAAGTGGGAGATGGTGACGATGGATTTCATCACCAAGTTGCCAAAGACGAGGAAGTGTAATGATACTATATGGGTCATAGTGGATACACTGACGAAGTCAGCACATTTCCTACCCATTAAGGAAACTTACAGCTCAGACATGTTAGCTCAATTATATGTAGATAAGATCGTAGCTCTACATGGTGTACCATTGTCAATTATCTCCGATAGAGATACGAGATACACCTCTCATTTTTGGAAAAGTTTCCAATAGTCTTTGGGCACGCGCTTGAATTTTAGTACGGCTTACCACCCACGGACAGACGGGCAGAGTGAGCGTACCATTCAAACATTGGAAGACATGCTTCGTGCATGTGTGATTGATTTAGGTGGCAGTTGGGATAAGCATCTGCCATTAGTCGAGTTCTCCTATAACAATAGCAACCATACTAGTATTAAGGCTGCGCCCTTTGAGGCATTATATGGTAGAAAATGCAGAACACCCATTTGTTGGGCGGAAGTAGGAGACGTTCAATTATCAGGACCAGATTTGGTCTTTGAAACAACGGACAAGATTGTCCAGATTCGCGATCGTTTGAAAGCTGCCAGGGATAGGCAGAAAAGTTATGCGGATCCAAAGCGTAAATCTTTTCACTTCGAAGTAGGTGACAAGGTATTGCTTAAAGTATCACCCTGGAAGGGAGTGATGCGATTTGGTAAGAAAGGCAAGCTAAGCCCGAGGTACATAGGACCTTTCGAGGTTATCGAACGTGTCGGGTCAGTTGCTTATAAGTTAAACTTGCCTGAAGAGCTCAGTGCTATACATAATGTCTTTCTCATCTGTAATCTGAAGAAGTGTTTCGCTGATGAATCGCTGGTCATACCACATACGGATGTGCATATAGATGAAAGCTTGAAATTTGTGGAAAAACCATTGTCGATTGAGGATCGACAGGTAAAGAAGCTTCGAAGAAAGCATGTGCCTATTGTAAAGGTCAAATGGGATGCCCGTAGAGGTCCCGAATACACATGGGAGGTAGAATCCACGATGAAAGAAAAATACCCTCATTTGTTTCAGTAAATCTCGAGGTCGAGATTTCTTTTAAGGGGGTGAGGATGTAACACCTCGAAAATTTAAGTCCAATAATGTATTGACACGTGTCATAGGCTTTGAATATGTGAAAAAGTACTTTAGAGGGACTAAAGTTGACAAACAGTGAAACTATGTGAATATAAGGGTCCAAAGTGTCAACAATGTATAAATAGGCCCTACAATAACCCTACATGGTGTTTATAATCTCTAACAAATAAATCATGGATCATACAAAGCGGAAGATGAAAGAAAGTGAGAAATTACAAACTACAGGGGCTAAATGTGTCAACATGTTGAAAGTATACCTCTGAGTGACCTTTTTGCAAACCCGGAGCTTTGTAAAGATAAAATATACTCACTAGAATATGTGATAAAAATTTCATCAAGTTTCGTTATCGTATAAGAAAGTTATGATCAAAACCGTGCACGAAGGGTTAAATGCGTTAACGTTGAAATTCGTGACTTTTCGGGTAAGCACAAAGTTAACCAAGGTCCTAACCAAGTTTGTAGATGTCCTAAGGCCCTTAAAAATCAGGTTTTAGGGTCAAGAGTGCAAGAAAAATAAGCAAAACCACGTAACAAAGGACAAGGACTGAAATGTAAATCATGAAAACTTGTTGGGCTGGTTACCAGCTTGTACGCGGCCCGCCTACAAGTCGCCAGCGAACAAAAACGAGCAGATGTCAGTTTTTCAGGTCTATCTCGATTGTTTACAGCTGTTGTCTGATACATGGGGCTCTCCAATGGATTTGCATGCATAGAGGGGCACTTGGACTCATCTGGGATCACTTATAGACTGATTTGGCATCATCTTGGAGGATCAAAGTGACTATAAAAGAACCCACATTGTTGCAACTTATGTTCATTCATTTACAACTTTGCAAAAGATCATCTCTGGAGCTCTCTGGACATCAAGCCAACTTTCTAGTGATCTCTAAGCATACTTAGGACTCTTGTAAGTACTCCTAATCCTTTCTAATTCGTTCTAGCTTAGCTAATTAACCAAAAGTCAAACCATCGTAAATTAAGTTTGACTTTGAGATTAAACGAAATTTGCTCAGTCATTTCTCGAATTGAAAGTACCTACAAGTAGGTATTTATGTGGGTAACAAACCCTTAAAAGGGTACTTTCAGATTCCCACTCTAACTATGTTAATTGTCGAGTCAAAGCTTCTCTTAAAAAGTCAACAGAATGTGTACTTTCAAAATTAAGCATAATTAGCAATGTAGGGTACATGCAACCTGTTTGATCATCAAAATAACATGGTAACTAATATAAGAACATGTCTCAACATGTTCAACTCGACAATTTTCAGTATAAACCCGGATCGGACCCGAAAGTCGCATAAATTGACTTTTGCATTGACTATCAGTTCTGATCCGTTTATGCATGTTTAAGATCTGCCTTAGAGCTTATTTTGGACCAGGTTTCATATAAGTATAACTCTCTGAGATTATACAACTTGGTTCAATACTTATCCGATTCATATGCATGTTTCCGATTTATGCTTAAATGTTGACTATTATGCCCTTTTGACTATAAAACGTGATTTTTGAAAAAGTGAAAGAGTAGAAACATTAGTTACTAATTTATAAACTTGCACCTAAAATTTGACATCAGTTTGAGGTCTAGATTAAGAGTTATGCTCATTAGCGTAAATTGGAAGCTTTTTGTTAATTAAACGGCGTAATTAGCGAATAGCCTATTTAAACCCACTTTTTGATATCAAACTTTTTACCCACTGATGTAATATAATATTTTGGGATTTTTGAAGATTTTTATTTAATTTTTGGCTGAGCATAACATAGGTCTCTAAGTTTAATCCGGTAAATACCGATTTTGCCCTTTTAAGCCATAAAATGAGTTTTATAAATCCTTTTGACCCCAAACCTTTTTCTACTGATTTTATTTGATAAATAAAATATCTTGAGCATTCTGGAATTATAAAAATATCAGCTTTCTTTTAAAAACCCGGAAACGGCTCCAAATCGCCTTTTAAGCGTTTTTAACGCATAGTATGTACTATAACCATATTAAACATATAAGGTTGATACCTACTGATGTTTTAGTATATTTTTATAAAATAACAGTAAGTACAAGTTTTTGAACTCAGTTTTCCAATTTTGACCTTTTAAGCCCTTGTGAAATTACCAAAATACCCCTAAGGTGCATAGTTTGGTTTTAAATGATAAGTTTCACATATAGGTCATACCCTACTGTTATAACATGTTAAATTAAGTGTATTTACTGTATAAATCAGACCTGTAACTCAGATTACAAATTAAACTCTTTTATAATCTTTTAAATGACCAAAATGCCCTTATGAGGCATAAGTTGAGTTTAAATTCATTTGGGGCATAATAGAAGACATCTTACTGATGTCACAACATATTTAAAGTATATTAACTCAGGGAACTTGCATATGACTCTTATAGTTACCCGTGACGCCCTTTTCGCACTCGGTTCGGTTTATGTAACTAGTTTACATAAACTGACCGAAACGGGTCAAACCTTATCATCTTTGTCTCAAAATCCAGAATGTATTTGGTATACCCATATTATACAAGTATTCAAACTTGTCGGGTCTAAATCACATTCTATCCGGTCTTCTCTTAATCGTGCGTTTGAACCGTATCGTCCTTAAAGCTAACCGGTCTAAGCTTAAGCTACTTGCAATTTGCTTATTGTGAATTATACTTTACTCAGGTAAATACTTTTAACTTATTTTCCCTATACGGGCTTGGGGTACGGTATATAAAATACCGCTTGGTCCGGCATTGAATTCTTTAATCGAATAGAGGTTACATTTATTGATATGCTATGTTTTGAATGTGTTTTGTTTGCTTAAAGCCTTTGGGGGGTTAATGACCATGTCCCGGATATCCTTGGCATCATCTTACGAGATGGCCACGACCTGAGCACGGGGTGTAGGCGTACACCTTTCAGTGCATAACTCAATATTGTGGTGTGTCTATTAATCTTTAACCAGGTCTACGGATCGGGCTACTGAACGCATAAGTAACATGTAAATCCCTTACAAGATTATATTTCATAATTATCCCAAGTTATAAAATGTTTTGTGCCACGTGCATTCAAATCAATTTTCAACCCTTTTCAAAATGAGTCAGTTAAATTGTATTTACCAGTGTAAACTGACGTATTTTTCCAAAAGGTTAAGTGCAGGTACTACTCGTACTAGGCTGGCTGTCTTCTAAAGCGTCCACAATAAGTCTCGCAAGCTTGGATGTCAAATAAACTGTTGAACAATATCTTCTTTTATTTTGATCCGCCTGTGGATCCATTTCAACTACTCGTGATATTTAATATTACATTTTATTTAAAGTTGAAATGAATCTATCTTTGCTTCCGCTGTGCATTTATATATTGTGTTGTTTGTCTATGATGATACCAACTACGTCACTATACTCCCCACCGGGCCCACCGGTGACACGTGGAAAATAGGGGTGTGACAACCGGGCCCACCGGTAATATGTGGAAATATCGGGGTGTGACAGGTTGGTATCAGAGCCAACATTGAGTGAATTAAACACTTGCCTTTTGTATTTAATCTCAATGACACAGTAGCACATTACTTGACTTCCGAGTTTAGGCAAACGACCTAGGATTAATATTAATCTTATTTGGTTTATATATTTTTCTTGTTTCTTTATTTTGACAGGACTACATATTAAACATGCCACCAGGAATCTGATGGAGAGGAGGACTAGGCAAAGCACCAATGAGAGGGAGGCATGACCACGAAGCAGGACCTTCGCATAGACGAACGCCCTTTGTGTCTTACAGCTCCGACCCACATGTGGATTGGAAAACTTACCTTGAACCAGCGAGACGTTCCGGTTCGCTCAGTACTTCCCCCTCTTACCATAACTTATTTGGGCCACAACAAGAAGAAGAGCCTCAGGACTCGCACTACTCGCACCATTCTTTGGAACGTTCTGGTTTCCATCATTCTTTCCAAAACCCCACTCCTTATTTTCAGAGTCGTTTTACCCCTATTGACCAAATCAATAAACCAGCGGGTCATAACCCGTTGGGACCCGAAGATCACTTTCCTGAATATCAGGATATGGATGTGGACGATGATCCAGATCCAGCCATGCCACCTTCTGGAACGCCTACGCATCCCATAGAGATCTCCAGCGGTTCTTCTTTTGCAGGATCGCCATACAGAGGACCCGATTTATGGGCCGAAAAGGTGGAGCACTTATAAGTGGGAGTTTACTCCCCCTTAATACGACTCACCACCACCACAGCGGACTCCCTCTGAGGACCCGCACTTTCAAGTGGTCACGCCACCGCCACCACCAGCACCAGAACAGCCTCCGCCAGCAGAACCATCGAGGCGTAGGAGAAGCGCACGAATTTTCGTGCGAGGGGGGTTTCCATTTTAGCACCCCACAAACATCCAGCAACTACCCTCCCATCTTTGAAGACCCACCAATGGGCGGGCCATCAAACGTTGTTTCAGAAGTCGACTCTTCCTTGGTCACTCCTGCACCACCACCACCCATGGGTTTTGAAAACCCAATCCCTGCTTACCCAGATACAACTGTGTACAACCTGTTTGAGCATCAAACTTACACGGGTTATAAGTATCACGCACCTACTGTCGACCCATACGTTGAGGCAACAAATTTTAACGCTCTCTACCCCTCACCTTTTCCACCCGCGTACCCAACTGGGTACCCTGCTTATGGGTATCAATACCTGCCACCTCCACAACCTCAACAACAGCAGCAGCAGCAACCTCAACCTCCACTTCAACAACCGTCTATATATTATTTTATTCGTACTTTATACTTTCGGTTTGTAATTGTAATTTCTATCAAGACTTCCACTGTGCTATAAACTATGTATATTTGACTATGATGATATCAACTACGTCACGATACTCCCCACCGGACCCACTGGTAATATGTGAAAATATCGGGGTGTGACAGTTTGGGTCAAAGTGACCCTGAGAATAGGGTGGTGAGAATGCAGCGAATGCTGCGAGTGGTGGGGCTCATGTGACTACAGAGGCCCAAAAGAGTGGTGGTATGATGACGATGTGCTCAACGAGATGAACCGCCTAGCAGGTTCTAACGAGTGTCTCCAATCCTCGTAGGGATCGGGGCTGAAAGAAGCAGATGGTGTACGACGATGTGAGGGCCCCACCTGGCTCAATGGTCCTCCTCTCATTGGTCCTTTGCCCTTTCCTCCTCGAACTCTTGGAGCCATCTTTCAAGTTTCAACCTGTCAAAAACAAGAAAGCAATATATATAAACCAAACAAAGATTAAGAATAATCCTAGGTCATTTTCCTAGACTCGGAAGCCTATGAAATGTGCTACTGTGTCATTGAGATTAAACACAAAAGGCTAGTGTGTAATTCCCTCAATGTTGGCTCTGATACCAACCTGTCACACCGCCGTACACCATCTGCTTCTTTCAGCTCCGATCCCGATGAGGATAGGAGACACTCGTTAGCACCTGCTAGGCGGTCCGTCTCGTTGAGCACATCGCCATCATACCACCACTCTTTTGGGCCTCAGCAGTCGCATGAGTCCCACCACTCGCAGCGTTCACTGCATTCTCACCACTCCCATTCTCAGAGACACTTTGACCCAAACGACTACATCAACTCTCTAGCGGGTCATAAGCAGTTGGGACCCGAGGACCACTTTCCCGGAGACATGGATCTGGATGAAGATCCAGATCCAGAAATGCCGCCATCTGGGATGCCTACGCATCCCATTGACATCTCTATTGGTTCTTCTTTCGCAGGATCACCTTACCAAGGTCCCAATGAGTTTCAAGAATGGTGGGGCCGGTGGAAATTAGAATTCACTCCCTACTACCACAACACCCCACCACCCCACCACAACCTCTGTATGAGGAGCCATGCTTTCATGCGGTAACACCGCCACCACTACCAGTGGAGGAACAACCTCCACCACCTCCAGAACTGCCAAGGAGGAGAAGGAACACACGTATGTCCGTGCGTGAGGGCCCACGAATTAGTTCGCCCCAAGCTTCAATTAACTATCCTCCTATACCTGAGGATCCTCAAATGGGAGAACCCTCGAACGTTATGCCGGAGATTGACATCACACCGGCCACCCTTCCACAACAACCACCATTGGGTTTTGAAAACCCAATTCCCACATACCCAGCTGCGACGGGGTATAACCCGTTTGAGCCATAAGCTCTTACATGTTATAACTATCAACCACCCGCTTACGACCCATATGTCGAAGCGGTCGTCCATAATGCTCTTTATCCCTCACCTTTCCCACCTGCATACCCAACTAGGTATCCTGCCTATGGGTATCAATACCCTCAACCTCAACCACAACCACAACCTCCACCCCAACAACAACTACCACCCCAACAACCACATAGGGTGAGAGAAAAACCACTACGTTTCTTAAGAGACTTTCAAAATTCATCAAGGGGAAGAGGGATGAAGATTGAAGATTTTATTTTTATCTTGTATTTGTTATTTTAAATTAAAGTCCCAACGGGGACATTTTCTTTTAGTATTAGTCCCTACGTGGACATTATCTTTATGTATTAGTCCCTGCGAGGACTTATTTTCTTTTAGTCCCTGCGTGGACAAATTATGTTATCTAAAAGACCCGTTTAGCGCAATTTTGTAACCGTTAGTATTATTAATGAAAATTTCTTTTGGAATTTATATTGTTATTATATATATGTAATTCATTACATCTTTTCAATTTATATTGATCTGCCAAGAAATTCCAAAAGATCTTCTTAATGGTATAACCTAGCCTATATGTCAATATGAACATGGCTATGATGGTACAACCCTCTTAAGACAATAAATCCTTGTTAACATCCAGAACATGTTAACACTCCTGGCAGTGTGATTTGAGAAACCACACAAGCCATCAAAGTACTTGGATTCTTCCAAGCCATTACATAGCCTAAATGATCAATGTGAATCATGGTTAATATCATCAAATATGATGTTGAAATTAAAACCCCCATTTGTGATGTTAATTGTTTTGCTTACGGGCGAAGCTATATCGTTTTTCATAACGAAGACAGTCGTAGTCTATGATTCTCTTTCGGAAGGTGAAGAACTATGTTCAAACCTTAAAGCCCTTGATCTAATAAGAACTTGGCTTATATTTCAAATTATCCAAGAAACAAGGCCTTTGTGCCCTATAATAAATATTCTTCGAGACAAGCCTTCATGCTATATAATGTGTCTACGATAATGGTAGTTGTGACATCTGTTCCCCTGTCTAATATATAAAGGACTATATCCTAATTAAATGCCTTTGATGGTTCTTTTGTAAACTAGGCTAACTATAATAAAATAATTTCAAAATAAACGTTCTTCAGAAATGTTAAACCTATTAGCCTTTATGCTTTATTTATACCATGGCTAGTTAATCATCGAATATGATGATTCAATACTTAGCAACTAAACAGTTGTTGTTATTTGATATATAGCATACAAAGCTTCATCATAGCTAATTCAAACGAAGCACACAGCCACACAGATGAAGGGATTAATGCTAAAGACTAAATATAAATGGCGCTGACTTACAGGCCATGATAGATACAGCCGTTACCAAAGCTGTAGACCAGGTGCTGACGGAGTCAAGCGCTACTCGCTCCAAAACTCACTCTAAATCCCATTCTAAACCGCATACATCAAAGAAAGATGAATCCGTTAATTCTTCTAATCAAAAGAGTGAACCACCAAAACAGACCGTGTTCGATTAAGCACCACGTTTCAACAAAAGTTGTGCCTACAAGTATTTCGTCTCTTGCAAACCAAGAGACTTTACTGGAGAGAAAGGAGCCATAGACTGAATGAAATGGCTCGATGAAATGGAAACAGTGGTGGATATAAGTGGTTGTGCTAAAGAGGATGTGGTTAAATTTGTTTCACAATCTTTCAAGGGCGATGCCCTAACCTGGTGGAAGGCTCTGGTTCAATCCACCGGAAAGATTCCTCTTTACAACCTCTCATGGACCAAATTCATTGAATTGGTAAAGGAAACATACTGCCCTCAACATGATGTGGAGAAGGTTGAAACTGATTTCTTGACTTTAGTCATGAAGGACCTAGATTGCAGATCATACGTTACTAGTTTCAATTCGATGTCCAGACTTGTTCCTTACTTGGTCACTCCTGAACCAAAGCGCATCGCGCACTTCATAGGTGGTCTGGCCTCTAAGATCAAAGGTAACGTCAAGGCTTCAAAGCCTACCACCTACAGGTCAGCTGTGGACCTGTCCTTGTCCCTTACACTTGATGTAGTAAGGAGTAGGTCTAGAAAGACCTCAGATGAAGGGAAAAGGAAGAGGGAAGATGATCAATCATACCATTCCAACAAGAAGAAGAAAAAGGGAACTTCGGGTTCAAGAATAACCCTAATCAGTCTAGTAACAAGCATTTGGGCAAAAATTGCAACAAAAAGCACTTTGGGAAGTGCACCATTGATCCACAGGCCAAGCCTTGTGGGATCTGCAAGAAAAAGGGGCACAAGACCTTGGAGTGCAGGAACATGAAGGATGCAACTTGTTATAGATGCAATGACACGGGGCATATCAAGACGAATTGCCCGAAGAATGCAAAGAAGCCTGAGGAGGCTAAGAAAACAAATGCAAGGGTATTCCAGATGAATGCCAGAGAAGCAGTGAAAGATGATAAAGTTATAACAGGTACCTTCCTCATAAACGGTATTTATGCTAGAGTTTTATTTGATTCAGGTGTAGATAAGTCCTTTGTAGACCTTAAATTTAGTAAACTGTTAAATCTGCCTATTAAAACTCTAGACATTAAATATGAGGTAGAACTTGCTGACGGTACCTTAGAAACTGCTTCGACTATTCTTGGTGGATGTTTTATATCCATTAAGAATCATACTATTCCGTTATCCCTTCTACCAATGAAATTGGTGGAGTTTGATATTGGTTGGGGCATAGATTGGTTATTGTATAACCAAGCCCGAATCGCCTGTGATAAGAAACTAGTCGACATTAAAACCCCTTCTGGTGAATCGATCACCATTCAAGGTGACACGCACTATGGGTTGCCTGCTCAAGTGTCTATGCTTAAGGAATCCAAGTGCTTGAAGAGCGGTTGTGTCATCTTCATGGCACAGGTAACACTGGACGAGCCGAAGCCTAAAATAGAAGACATTCCAGTCATCTCTGATTATCCAGATGTCTTCCCTGATGAGCTACCTGGATTACCTCCCGAGAGGCAAGCGAGTTCAGGATCGATATCATGCCTGGGACAGCCCCCGTTGCACGAGCTCTGATACCAACCTGTCACACCCCGATATTTTAACCACAAACCTGTGGGGAGTATCGTGACGTAGTTGATATCATCATAGTCAATTAAACACAGTTATAGCATAGCGGAAGGCTTGGAAGGAAATTACTATTACAACCCAAATGTTCAAGTTCAAAATAATAATATACAGACGATTGTGGAAAGGATCCACAGGCGGATCTAAATAAAATACAAAACAATGTTTGACAGACTTTAAGGCATCTAAGGACTTGCAAGATCCTCTTATTAAACGCCAAGTAGCTCCCCGCCTATTACGTGTAGAATTTGTCACTTAGTCTTTTGAAAATACGTCAGTTTACACTGGTAAATCTAATTAACCGACTCATTTGAAAATGTTTATGAAATTGGTTTAAGTGCTCAAGGCACGAAAATTTATTTTATAACTTGGGATAATTATATTTGTAATCTTGTATACAAATTTACATGTTTGTCATACATATGGGACCCGGTTTAGAAACCGGGACATGATTAACTGACACACCACTTATAAAAATTACCCACAAGTTGGGGATAACTCCTCTATGGGTTTTATAAGTGGTGTGTCGGTTAATCATGTCTCGGTTTTTAAACCGGGCCCCATATGTATGACAAACATGTAAATCTGTATACAAGATTAAAAATATAATTATCCCAAGTTATAGAAAAAAATTTCGTGCCTTGAGCACTTAAACCAATTATCATAAACATTTTCAAATGAGCCGGTTAATTGTATTTACCAGTGTAAACTGATGTATTTTCAAAAGACTAAGTGACATGTACTACACGTAATAGGCTGGGTGCTACTTGGCGTTTAATAAGATGATCTTGCAAGTCCTTAGATGCCTTAAAGTCTGTCAAACATTATTTTGTATTTTATTTAGATCCGCCCGTGAATCCTTTCTACAATCGTCTGTATATTATTATTTTGAACTTGAAAATTTGGGTTGTAATAGTAATTTCCTTCCAAGCCTTTCTGCTATAACTGTGTTTAATTGACTATGCTGATATCAACTACGTCACGATACTCCCCACCGGGCCCACCGGTTTGTGGTTAAAATATCGGGGTGTGACACATTCATACATACAAAATTATTAATAAAATGTTGTATAGAATGTGATAACGAACTACCATTTGATTTACTATCGTGTCGACATTGGTTCCATGCATAAAGGCACCAAACAAAACTGAGCTTCTGATAAGAAAAAAAACACTATATTTTAAATGTAACTCCGCTTTCAAAAATATAAATACCAGAATGTCGAGATAATAACATGTTCATAGAGTTAATATTTAGTGTAGAGGGATAATTAGTTTTTTAGTGTTACTAAAATAAAAGGCAAACTAAATAAATCAGATTTTACTTTTTAACGTAATGTATATTCATCACAATAGAAAGAAAAATAAAAAACATATATGAGCATAAAAACATCACTAAAAAAACAAAAATAACTAAGAACAATTATTATTTTATAATTAATCGCTGAAAAAGGAAAAAAAAACTAAGAACGATTATTATTTTATAATTAATTATGAATTAGATTTGGAGAGGGAAACAAGTTTTTCAACAAAAAAAAAAAAACATTCATTTTGGTAAGTAATTTTCAAAGTACCCATTTTAGTAAATAATTTTTTCAACTATTAAAAAAGTAGTGTGATTAATTTATTTACATAAATTTAATAATATAGAAAATGGATTAAAAACAAAATGTAAAAAGCAGTTATATGTAGAAATATAAGTATTGATAAGAATGTTTGTAGGGTTAGAGATAAATTAAGTTTTTTAGTAAAATTATGGAAATCTGATTTGTTAGCTGACTGAATATATTTGTAGGAGTTTATTTTTATCAAAGTGGTGGTGGTGGAGAAAGTATTTACCAAAATAGTGTTGGTTCAAAAATATTTAACCAAATAGTGTTATAGTTCTCAAATCTAAAAAAAAATCTCACTCTATAATTTCTCACTACTAGTCTTATTAATTTACTTCAATTTATTAAATAATTATGTGTTTAAATATTTTTTAATGAATTATTTTTGCCATCCTCGTTCCAAAAAATCACTGTTACGTACATGATTGTGAGCTCACAAATTAATTTGTATTTATCAATCAACGATGATAAACAATAAATAAATAGATAATAAATAATATATATGTCATAAATAAAATTGTACATGTATTTTTATAAAAATATAAAACTTGTATATTTTTACTTCGAATAATTGAGTTGGTTCGAAATTTATAGGTTTGATTCCGATTAAAAAACTATATTCGGATTCAATTTGGATAATCAACCTGTATTAACCAACTCATTATACTTTTTCATTTATATATTTTTCCCTTTCAAGACATTACAATCCTTTCTTGAAGTCAATTTGGGTTGTTTATTGTTCAAATCGGACAATAACCTTGAAATTCGAAAGAGCCGAATTCAAATAACAAAAAAAAAAACTATAATGGATTGTTTATACGAGTTGAATTCATAATTTGGAATCAATATATACAAATTTTATACTTTTATAAAAGGTACATGTATATATTTATTATTACATATTTTATTAGTTTTTTGTTTACCGTATCTCATTGATTATATATAAATTAAACACTTATAACTACCCATTAATATCTTGAGGTCAGATCCGAACAACATTTGAGGTTTACAATTTGCTTATCAAAAAAACAATGCTTAAATCAATAACTATTTAATAAAATTTAAGTTAACTAATAATATTAGGAGTGAGAAACTATAGAGTAACATTTTCTTTGAATTTTACAACTAAAACACTATTTTGATAAATACTTTTAAACCAACACTATTTTGCTAAATACTTTCTCTACCAACAACACTTTAGAGAAAAAGTCATGTTTGTAGATGCATTTAGCACTTTCCATTGGACTAAGGTGCAACAATTTTTTTGCTTTTTCCTTCAAAGATCTTCTGGACATTTATAAAGGAGTTGCCGGAGACAAAAGAGCTAAGGATATTGTTCGTGGGCTTGTGTTGGTTACATGTTGGTGTCTTTGAAAAGTTAGGAGCGTGAAGATCTTCTCTAACGGCAAAGGTGATAGTGGGGAGATCTGTGGGGAGGTCAAATCTTTAGGATTTTTTTGGTTGAAAAGTAGGTCTAAATTTTGTAACTTAGTTTGGAGAGATTGGTGTAGTTACCCTCTGTACATGATGTAATTGGTGTTTTTGGTGCGGCTTAGCGTTTTTGGTCTTTTTTTTTTTTGAACGGCTAACAAACTCAATCCCGAGCAGTCTCGGGGCACCCACTGGACAAACGGAGTACTCCGAGAGTAACCCGAGTCCACCACCAATTCCGGGGAAAACCCGGTAACCCACCCGCCCGTAGGCACGACGGTGAAATTACCGGTAAAACCCGTTTGGCTCAAGGATCCAACCCAGGTTTCCCTGGGTCTCCTTTCATTGCCCATCAATGCCTCACTCTGCACCAAGTGGGAGTCGAACCTGCATCTCTCAAGAGAAATGTAAGTCTTCAACCACTTGATCTAGAGATCATTGGCGAAAAAGGGTCTAGCTTAGCGTTTCTCAAGATAAATGCAAGTTTTCAACCAATTTATTTTCATCACACTTAGACCATGCGTAGTGGTAGAGAAAAATAATGCCCCCACCATGGGGCATTATTCGACACGTGTCATCGCAGTCAGCATGTGGCGTTATTGCGAAAGTGGTGTAGTGAGAATAATACCTAATAATGCCCCTTCCAATCATTAAACAAAAAAAAAAAGCAAAAAGATGGTGATTGGCTAGTTAAACTTGGACACATGCAAAAGTGGGGGTTCTTAAAAGTTGTCAGACCATGCTCAACATTGATTGGTTAAGCAAATATGTACATAGCGTTATAATTAAAACGCCGGAAACCATTTTTTGAATTTTTTTTTAAAAAAACACCCCATGTAATGGGGGAGGGGCGTTTTTAGGCGTTTTTTTTTTTCAATTTAAAAAAAAAACGTCTCACTACGGATGGTCTTAGCGTTTTTGGTCTAGCTGCCATTTTCTGATGAAGTTCACTTAAAAAAAATTTAGCACTTTCCATTGGTGATCGTCTAGGTAAAAAATTTTTTTTTTTGAACGGCAACAACACTTTATATATATATATAAAGAGCCAGCAAGGGACTGGAAAACAAACAAAAACAGCGAAAAAGGAAACAAGAACAGAAAAAAAACATTACAAGAGATTAACTATGTTAAACTCAGCCCACTCGACCCATGCCAGATTCTTGAACTTGGTCCGATTTTTAATCCAAAAGAAAACGTCCTCTTTGATTAACTCAACCGTCTCTCTAAACGGAACAAAAGAATCTTCAAAGATTTTCAAATTTCTCGCGCTCCATATTCTCCACACAGTCGCCAAACTGACCGTATAAACCATACGTTTCCATATCTTGCTTCCCGGGCACGCCTTGAGAAACTCGATAAAATCCTTCAAGCTAGTACAGTTAGAAGGGAAACTTATCCGCATCCAAGTTACCACATGCCACCAAATACATTTCGCCCATAAACAGCCGAGAAAGATGTGATCCGGGTTCTCGGACTGGATCCCACACCGAGGACAAAGCGTGTCTGGCAGCGGCACTCCCCGCCTGACCAGCCCCTCTTTTGAAGCGATGTTCCCCCCGATAGCTCTCCACAGGAGAACGTTACATTTAGGGGGGGCCCAGGAATTCCAGAAGAAGTCCCTGAAGTCGCCTGAAACGTCGATATGGGCCTTCATAAGATCGAGACGCACTTGTTTAACAGAAAAACAATCACCGGTTCCTGTTTTCCACCTCCACTCATCCCTGACATTGCTCAGCGAAACACTTCCCAAACCGCACATGAGACCGCCGATTTGTTGCCATTCAGTCAGAGAGTTTGGATCTCTCACCCAATCCCACCTCCACTGAAGAAAGTCGTCACCATGAGAAGCATAATCCGCTACCCGAGCATTCTTCTGTTTAGCTAAAGAGAAAATATCAGGAAAGACATCTTTAATTGGTTGCGGAAACAGCCAAACATCCTTCCAGAAACGGATAGAAGACCCATCCCCAACTTTAGCAACCAAATTATCATGAATCCGGATTCCACTCTTCAAAAGCTTCGCCTCCACATTTCCAATATCTTTCCACACACCTGGGATCGACTTCTTCAAAGGAATCAAGCTCTTCTCAAATTTGGACTTATGAATAGCGGTAACAACCTTCGCCCAAAGATTATTTGGCTCCGATTTGAGCCGCCACCACCACTTGCACAACATAGCATGATTGAATTCCTCAATTCCCCCCAAGCCCAACCCGCCTTCTTTCTTTGGGAACGCTAATAAACCCCATTTCACCCATCTAATCTTGTGTCCCGAACCGCTTTTTCCCCAAAGGAAATCCCTGCGGATCTTCTCCAGCTTGTTAATAATCTTCTTCGGGGCTGAAAAAAGGGAGAGAAAGTACGAAGGGAGGCTGCCCAAAACCGACTTAGCCAATGTCAACCTCCCTGCAAACGACAAAAGATTTGCTTTCCATTTCGACAGCTTTCGACTGAATTTATCGATGATAGGTTGCCAAAAACGAGCCTTCTTCATATTCACACCAATTGGAATACCCAGATAGTTAAAAGGAAACGACCCGTTCTCACAATTTAGGACCCGAGCGAGACGACTTACTTCCGCGTCATCCACACCAACACCGAATAACTTGCTCTTGCTAGGATTGACTTTTAAGCCCGTGACTAAACTTAACCATCTTAACATGCGATTAAGGCTAAGCACATTGATATCCGACCACTCCCTGATAAATAAAACATCGTCCGCATAGCAAAGGTGTGTTAAAAACGGACCCTCATTAGGGAGTTGAATCCCCTTAAAAAGACCCGATTCACACATTCTCTTCATAAACATATTAATAATTTCCAACGCAATAATAAAGAGAAAGGGGGAGATGGGGTCACCTTGTCTAAGGCCACGTTTAAAACTGAATTCTTTAGTCGGGGAGCCGTTGACAAGAATCGAGCCCCTGCCTGAAACGAGACATCCTTTCACCCACATAATCCATTTGTCCGGGAACGCCATATCTTTCATAATTTGAAGCAAAAACTTCCAGTTGATCGAGTCGTACGCCTTCTCAAAGTCTACTTTGAAAATCAACAACTTGGTCTTACTCTTTTTAGCCCAAGCAACCGTCTCGCTAACTATTAAAGGGCTATCAAGAATATTTCTATCCCCGACAAACGCCGATTGACTCGGCGAAATCACGTCGCATAAAACAGGCTTCAATCTATTAGCGAGAACTTTTGTGATAATCTTATAAATCGACCCCACCAACGAGATTGGCCGAAAATTGGAAAGAACCTGCGGATCTTTGATTTTTGGAATAAGGGCCACAAAAGAGGAATTACAGCCAACACTAATACTCCCCCTACAGTGGAAATCTTCCATAACAGCCATAATAAGAGGTCTCAAATGGTCCCAAAAAACTTTAAAAAATTTCATAGAGAACCCGTCGGGGCCCGGGGCTTTACTTCCGCCACATCCTTTGATAGCCTCTTTAACCTCAATCACCGTGAAAGGGGCACACAGAAGATCTCCATTAATCTCAGAAATTTTAGGCAACCCGGTATCGGCGAATTTCGGACGTCTTCGGATAGGCTCCGAGAATTGCTTTTTGAACCAGCTTCTAACTTCAAGTTTTAACTCAACCGGATCGGAAATCCACAAGTTTCGAAAACGGAGCCCATTAATTCTGTTATTGGCAATGTTAACATTAACCACCCGATGGAAGAAAGAGGAATTCTCATCCCCAAACCGAATCCAGTTGACGCGAGCTTTTTGTTGCAAGTTCCTCCCTTTGAGATGTTCCAAATTTTTTAACTTCAGCCTAAGATCAACCCTGGTGCTTTTTTCAGACTGAGATAGCGGCGCTACTTCCGCTTTTTTCTCAATACTGGCGATTAAATCAATCATCTCCTTAACCTCTTTATTTTCAGCCGCTGAAACTTCCTGCCTCCATAATTTTATATCCTTTTTAATATTCCTCAGAGAGTTCGCCAGAAAGATATCACTTAAGGACCCATTATTGGCAGCCGCAAGATTAAGCTCGACAATTTTAGCCAATCTTTCTTCTCCAATCCAGGAGTTGAAAAATTTAAACGGAATGGGACCGAAGTCTCGGGGAATACAAGAAAGGGCTAAAGGGCAATGATCAGACAATCCGCGGGGAAGGACCTCCAAATTGGCACACGGCCACAAATGCATAAACTCCGCATTCACCAAGAATCTGTCTATCTTGCTCATTTTGACCTCAAAGTTATCGGAAACGAAAGTAAAATTACCACCGCACATATTATACTCAAGGAGCCCCAATCTGGATATGAAACCATTAAACGCATTGGCCGCACCCCTATCAAACCGCGAATTAACCCTTTCTTCCTCAGCACGCACCTCGTTAAAGTCTCCAAACAGCACCCACGCTCCTTCATACTGAGAACACAGAGCAGCAATCTCCTCCCAAAGCACACGTCTGCTGCCCGGATCATTCGGCGCGTGAAGGTTCAAGATATTAATCTTATCACTCAATCCAATAATCCTTCCAACGGACAGCAGATATCTATGATTCTTGACCACGAACTCAACATTAAACACATCGGGATTCCAAATAGACACTAGCCCACCGGATCTTCCCACTGAATCAACCGAAGCCACCTGCATATTTGCCCTACCCCAAAAGCGACGAAGAAAAGATTCCGACAAATCCCCTTTATGGGTTTCCTGCAGACCCAAGAAGGAACATTTCAACTTACACACGAGACCACGAACCCAACCCAGCTTATTTGGATCAGAAACCCCATTAATATTCAATGACAAAAAATTCATTGCTCAACATTGAATCCCTTTTCCCCAAGAATCAGCTTTCTCACGTGGTTCCCAAAATCCTCCACTCCGATGCCTAGCTTAGAGCCGAGATTTAGGGTTTCAGTGACTTCCTTTTCAAAATTTTGTTCCGCCAAGTTTTCTCCCGATCCTCCATCTAACGAGTCCGAAGGATTCTGTCTGCTCGGATCTTTGTTTACCGCTAACCTAGCTTCATCCTCCATTCTGAGAATGTCTCCAATGTTGAAAGGATCAGAATTCACCTCAGAATTCACTTCGTCGTTAAGGTCAGGGGTCACAAAGTTATGGGCCTCCACTCTACTGGGTTTTTTAATTTTGGGTCTAATAGTAATATAACTGGGCCTGGTTGGGTCCGAATTAAGCCCAGTATCAGCTGAGACTTGGACACCCGGGTCCACATCTTCTCTCTCCTGATTAAAGTCAGCCGCCACAGAGGGCATTCTGGGTTCCTCCACCTCCTGCACGTGCGCCGAATTATTGGGAGAGTGAACGTCAGTGTAATTTCCCATGCAAGACTGCTCGTTCTCCGACATGCAACCCTTCGATTTCAAACAACTGAATTCCGAAGACTTTTCAAATTCCGACTCATCATCCGGGATGGAGACTTCCGACGATTCATTGTTGAGAAAATCCGGGCACCATTGGCCGGCTATCTCTTCAACCCAAACCTTGATCGAATGGTCTTTCCAGGATAGATTCATCTCCAAAGAGACTCTTTTGCCTGAATTGACAAGAATAGCCATCCTTTCTTCCCCCATATTACCATCCTCCGCAGAAGCTTCGGACTTAACAAGCAATCTACCACATCTTTCCCCGATCCGATTGAAAACAAGACGATCCCACAAAGTGATCGGAACCCCAATAACTTTTATCCAAGCCACTCGTTCAAACAACGGAGGGAGGCCATCCCAAACATACAGCCTAGAAAACCAATTGGACCATTCTTCTCCCCTATTCCTCAAAAAATCGTCCGCTGCTTCAACACTGGAAAAAGACACTAACACCTTTAACCCTCCCAAATATTTCAGCAACAGACCGTCCTCCACCAGACCCTCCAGATGAACCTTCAGATTGTTCATAATATCAATGTCTTTAACCTCTCCCACAAGAGATTTGAGTTCCCACGTCTTCTTAGTTTCCGTGATCAATGGAGGCAATTCAACAGATAATCCTGTGTTCAATTCGTTCTTGCCAGAAACCACATTCCTATAGGAACGACCATCCACATTACCGGGTCCCTTTGTCTCCACGTGCTGTTTATGTCTGACCGGATTCCCATAGTTAAGCCTTGAAACCACATTCCATAGCTAGCATGTGACTACTTTTCCTCATTTCCAATATCGTCTAGGTAAAATACTTTTCCGTAGCTAGCATGTGACTACTTTTCCTCATTTCCATGGCATGCATTTGGTTATCGTTTCTTGAATTTCTAAATTTTTAATCCCTAGACACCACCTGAATTCACAACAGGGACATTTAAATTTTCATCACACTTATTTTTTAATTTATTTATTTTTAACAGAAAACCTAGGCTCGGTTAGGTTTTTTACAATAACTAAGGGGCTGTTTGGTAGCCTCTGAATGGTCATTAAAAGGCTACCTCTTAATGGAACCATTAAGAATTTTACCAATGAGAAGGTCGAAGAATGTGACATGTGATGATTTACCATTCAGAGGTTACCTCTTAACCATTCAGACTTGAGTTTACCTCTTATTCATTCAGAGGTTTTAAACTAATAAGAGGTAGCATCTGAATGGTCATTAAGAGGCTACCAAACATCCTCTAAATCACAATCTACACCTTATGATTCAAGACTTCAAACTTTTGGTTGTAAGAAACACCATCACATTTATCTCCTTTTTCACTTTTCATTTTATTTCTCTATCATCTGGTCTTTGATTCCAAAAATATAGAGATCCGGCGGATATCGAAAGAAAATAAAGACGTTGGGATTCCTTTTGTTAAAAACCAAAAATCAAGTTGGAAACAATGTAGTGGTCGTCTTGATGTGATTTTAAGTTGTAATGTACCATTGTAATTGTAATTTCCATATTGTAGATTCTGTTTATTATTATCTATATTAATCCAAAGTGCTCATGCATCATAATTTTAGGTTTTTATTTTGTTTATTGTATTTTATTTAATACTATTCTCTAAGTATTTTTTTTCTAATAAGTAAATAGCAAGCGATAATTTTTTAAGTATTTGTTTTCTCTTTGTGTTATTAATAATATGTTTATTTATCATTCAGTTTAACTTTAAATTCTAAATAAGTAAGTATATATGTTTATTTCTTATTATAACATTTCAAGTTATTTGTGACGGTATGTTATCGCAGACATTGGATCAGTATTGCTTTGATTCGTTACAATAGTCATACGACACATTCACTCGGTATAGAAGTCAATACGTATTTTACATCAACTAAACACGATATAAATGGGCACCGGAATTCACACCAATGTGGTTCGAACGGTATCCATCGATTCAGATTGTCACGACAATTGTACTGATATCCATTTATTGTCACAGACAAAGCTGTATAAATGAAAAACTTTCGAAACCGGAAACCCTAAAAATGAATGAGTACCAGGACCCATGTTGATCGGTACGATATGGTAGCAATACGGTGTCAATTTATCGAAAGAAAAAAACAATAAAATAAAAATTGGTATTGCAACTAATGTTGTTCATTTGGTTTCGGTTCGGTACACAACGCTAACGACACAATATCCGTTATCAAAAAAGAAACCATATAAATGAATACATATCGGTACCAATGTTGTTCGATTCGGTACATTATTGTAGGGATACGATGTCGGTTTATCGAAAGCAAAAAAAGAATAAAAATAAATATTGGTATACCGATACACATGTTGTTCAACTATCGCGATGCCGGAAAAAAATAAACATAGAATGCAAACTAACCGAACCGATACCAACTAAACAACATTGATCCAATTTTATTGTTTTCAACGGATGCAAGGTTTTTCTTTTCAGTTACTATAGCAAGTGTTGGTATCTAACAAACCTAACAAATAGCGATCAAATTCCTGCCGCAAAGCGCGGGGAAATCTCGCTAGTTTTCTATTAAAAGCAACTTTTCAAAAACAATCTACTTTAAAAAGATTGAAAAGAGATCTGCGAAAAGAACATGCATGCATGACACGAGAACAAAAACAGTATGTAATATTGTACCTTTGAGAGGAATATAGCCCTTTTGAATAAGATCACGATAGTGAGTGTAAGCCAAAAGCCCACAAGCACTCGAGGTCCAAAAGAGTACTTCTGGCAACCCAAACTTCTCAGCAGCTTCGAGAGTAAAACTCATTGCCCCATCGGAAACAATACACGTCACTTGTGGCACATCAGATGCACCATTAAGCCTTGTAATAAGCTCACAGAAAGGTTCCAAGCAGTGCTTTTGAATGGATACACAGAGGTCTGGGCTTGACTGGGTGGAATCGGCATCAGATGGTGGAAGACCATCAGGAATTGAGTAGAAACGGAAGTCTGGCAGGCCGTCGAGGGCGGAGGGACCTTGGGATCGGAGCAAGCGCTTATGGTTGAAGTGGGTGTTTACGAAGGAGATGTGGAATCCCTTCAAGTGAAGGAGCTTAGCAAGTTTCATCATGGGGTTGATGTGGCCTTGTGCTGGGTAGGGGATGAATATGGCATGTGGCTTTTCCATTTCTACTAGGAAACCCCTTTGAGGAAATACTAGAGTGTTTGTGCAAGTGTGTGTTTAGGTGATATCACTGCTGTGAATAAATAGATGAGTTGCTTGATAGTTGATATCCATAGATGTGTTTGCTAACTTAACACTCCTGTAATATACACACCAATAATACTAAAATGGTACGGTACGATACGATACAATATGATATGATACGATAAGATAAGATAACATGCCATACGATATCATACAATAGGGATATGGAACGATATGATATGATACAATGTAGGGTAAATTACTTTTTGAGTTCATGTGTTTTAGTGGTTTTAACCACTTGAGTCTAAAATCAAAATGTTTAACGCCCTGAGTCCCTATAAGCACTTTTCTTAACCATTTGAGTCCATTTTTTTAACACAGTTAGGATTCTATTGTTAAGTTTTGTTAAATGACCAAATTACCCCTATAATTAAAAAATAAAAAAACTAATCTACTTAGTTTTCTCTCTCTTAGAGCATTCACATTCTATCCATCAAAATATGTGAGGGGAAGTTTTTATATTATAAAGGGTATAAAAAGTGGTTGTGAGTGGAGGAGAGAGAAAATGTTACTGTTCATCTGTATATTTGGGGGGACACTGTTCACCCAGTATAATTTTTTTAATATATATTGAAAGTGGTTGTGAGTGAAGGAGAAAGAAAAATGTGATGATAATATTATTTAATTGAAAAGGAGAGAGAAAAAGTATTTGTTTTTAGTGGAAATATATTGATATAGGAGTTGTTTTTTAGTGGAATGTATGTATAATTTGATGGTTTGGATGTGAATGCTCTTATACATCTCTCTCCCCTTATCTCTATCTCTCTCAAAAAAACAAATCTGCAAATTTCTCTCTCTCTCTAAACCACCTCCATCCTCCCACCATCTACACTACACCACCATCTACACTGCACCTCCCACCATCTACGCTACACCATCAATATCCTCGGCGGTAGCTGCTGGTAAATCCCCTGCAACCATATTTTTCAACACAAACAAATAATGTTAGCAAATCAAGACATGAACAGACCAAACAGTTAAGGATCAAGAACATCAGGTAGTAGATTGCATAATGCACACATGAGATTAACAACAATAATATAATATAGCTTTTTATTGCAGGAAACATGGACGCCAGAGTGATAATAACAAAAATGTAACCTTAATTTGATCTGGAAACGGATGCTTTTACATTCTATCAAACAAGGATATAGTGAGTGTTTGAATGTGCTTCACCACCAATGATGTGAAATTGATTCTAATGTTAACTGTCTTATATTTAAGGTCAAAATAAGGTCAAAATTGATTCCTATATATATTTAAGCAGAAATGGTTATCAAAAAATTAAGGTTAGGGTGTTGCAAAATTGGGGTTTTTATAAATTAGAAAGAACCCAGTAATAGGAGCAACTGGAATGGGCCAATTTTGATCGAAGATCGAAAATTTGATTAAAAAAAAGCATCTGAATCGAATCGATTGACGTTTGGAAGAGATATGAAAGCATGAATCAAGAAGAGTCGCATGTGATCTTGTATAATTTGTTCCACTTTGTTCACTGATCCTGGTATTCGTCTCTCGTTCCAGATCTCAGAGTCGCAGTGGAGGTGGGTTGGTGCGGTGGTGGGGTTGGTGTTACGGTGGTGGGGTTGGTGTGGTGGTGGTGTGGTTGGTGCGGTGATGGTGATGCTAGTGCAATGGGGGTGTGGTGGTGGAGGGTGGTAGAATTTCCGGAGAGGGAGAACCTCCAGTGTGAGACTGTGAGTATATAAAATGTGTGTATACTTTGTTTTATATATAATATTAAAATGTATATGCATTAAAGACTTGTATCTTATACTTTTGTGCATATAAGAGTTGTACTTTATGTGTAAATGACTAAATTGCCCTTGTAGTTAACTGACTTTGTGGATGGAGTTAGAAATTTGGACTCAAATGGACTCAGGACGTTAAACATTTTGATTTTGGACTCAAGTGGTTAAAACCCCTAAAACACAGGGACTCAAAAAGTAATTTACCCTACAATGTAATATACAATACCATATAATATCTATAAATACCTAATAAATATATAAGTTGTTACATCACATGTCACAAATTTATAACAAAAAGATTTTTTTTTCCGCCTCTTTTGTTTCACCTCTTTTCTTATTGCTTTATTGAATTAGAGTACTTAGTTATACATAAATTCAACCATATCCTGTCTCAAACTATAGTTTTATTAGTTTTAGTTTTATTAGTTTTAGATCTTAAAGGATCTAAAACTAATAAAACTATAGTTTGAGACATGATATGGTTGAATTTATTAGTTTTAGATCTTAGCACCAACAATTCAGCATTTTCTTTAAAACCTGTGTAATATGCTATATAATATAATATAATATAAAATACCAAATATTTCTAGACCATGCAAAATAAAATAAATCATTCACCTAGACATTTAAATACAAAACTAATTAAACAAATGTAATTTTTATTGTTTTTCCTCAATCTTTTGTGAGATTATAAAATATATGAACAAATAAATATCATTGTGTAGAATGTGTAGGTAAATTTATTTCTCTCGCATTTTTTACTACGGAGAGGATTCTAAATAATTTTTTTTTTCTCCGTTAGTATTTAAATTTATTTTAGGGTAAATTACAATTTTCGTCCTTTATGTTTGTAGCAGATTGCAATGGATGATCTTTAACTTCAATAATTACACAAGCAGTCTTTTTTTTGTTTAAAACATTACACTATTGATCCTTTAACACTAACTTGGTTAATTTTTAACTATAAGTGAAGTCACATGCACCTCATGTGAGGGAAGTTATGTCTTTTCACCCTTGTTTCATCCTCCCTTATTTAACTCTCATCTCCTTCTCTCTATCCCTGATCTTTTTCTCTCTCTAACTTCCACCACACCACAGAGATACCATCTTCATCAACAAATTGACCCCTGACCACCACAATAAAAAATCCTACCTCTTCACCACCATCCTCAGAAACGACGCAGACAACGGGATTTGGTTGTCGACGACGGGATTTGAGTAACAATCCAACAAATCGATTTCATCCTCTACCTGTAGATCTAAGGTTAGGAAGGCGATTGGATTTGGTGGTAGGCGGTCGTTGAAAAAACCTAGATTTGAGTTCAGGTTCTATCTCTCCCTAGTATCTCTCTATCTCATCCTCTACCTCTAGATCTGATCGATAATCGAAAGCAAACGGATAGATCTGATTAAGGATTTTGAACTTGTTTGCAAAAAAAAAAAAAAAAAAAAAAAAAAAAAAAAAAAAAAACTGAAAATTAACTTGCTGTTGTGTCATCGATTACGAAACAGGTGCAGAAAATCATCGGAGCGAAGAACTTGCGGGTGAAGACGAGAGAAAACCATGGAGCGGGTGGTTGGTTGTTGGGTTTTTTAGTGTATAGATCTAAGAAATTAGGTTGGTTTAGTGTTCATCAATTAATTTGTTTTAATGTTCATATCTGAGCAGCAAAATGGATGTATGATTTGATTATACTGGGATTTTAATTTTCACAAACGAGATGTTAAATATTGAATAGAAACCCACTTAGCCATAAATGATGAATGAACAGCAAACACATGAAATTCAACTTGTATTATCCATAAGAGTCCTAAGTTAATTTTTAATTGTTTTATATATAATTGGTGTCTGGTTAGAAATTGAGTTTGTGGAGGTGATGATGGTGGTGGAACTTGGGGCATGTTTGGCTAAGCTTATTAGAGTTAAAAAGGACTTTTGGGAAAAGGACTTTTTGAAAAGGAGTTTTTAAAAAAAGTGTTTGGATTAGCTTATTGGTGTAAAATGACTAAAATGGGCATTCTTTTAGATATAAGGGGGTAAAGAAGGGGTAATTTAGTAATTTCATTTTTGAAAAGTCACTTTTGGATCCAAAAGTCATGAAATCTTGGCTTTTCAAAATCTCATTTTCCTTCTTTGCAAAAAGCTATTTCCAAAAGTCCTTTTAGTCTATCCAAACACAAAAACAACTTATTGGCTTCTTGATAAGTCAATAAGTCAATAAGTTGTTTTGAGAAGCCCATCCAAACATGCCCTTGGTGGGTGATGGCTAGGATACAGGGGTGAGAGAGAGAGAGTAGTTTGGGCAGATAGAGAAAGTTTTTAAATAAATAGATAAGTAAAATTACTAATCTACCCTCATCTGAAAGTCACATGTCATATTTAACAAAAAAATTTAACCTGGTTAGTACTAAAGGACGTAAAATGTAATGAGTTTTGCAAATAAAGGACTGTGACTGTAATTATTGAAGTTAAAGGCTATCCGTTGCAATTTGGTACAAACATAAAGGACGGAAAGTGTAATTTACCCTTTATTTTATAAATAAATTTTTTCTATGAATAATATGTTAATAAAACGTAAAAAATAAGCAATTTTACCTCAAATCATAGATAACTTTAATTAAAAAAAATTAAAAACAAAACATATATACAAAATATACAAACGCCTAAAGTCTGGGCTAGAATTCTCATAGCAAAACACGAATGAATAGTGTGGGTGAGAATCTTAATCTCAAATTAGTGACAAACGACAGATGGACGTCGTTCGCAAACTACCCTCACCAACAAACAACTGCAAACATGTATATGAATCTTATCCGAAATTTTATTGTCAATTTAGAAATTGGTCACTGATACATCGTCTATCGACAATAACTGGTTCCCACTAACGACTAGAGTCGAACATACATGCATTTATTATCCATTAGTGATAGTCATTTTTTCACAGGTTATGGTGTCCATTAGGGCTGTTCAAATTGCTCGACGCTCGAGACTCGTTCAATGCTCGATCGAAAAAATGTTCGGAATTTGCTCGTTCAATTCAGCTCGATTGAAAAAGGCGCTCGGTTCGGATCGGTTCAGTTTGTAACGAACTGAGCATGAGCAAAGGTCTGCTCAATTCGGTTTGACTCGGTTGGCTCGAATTATTTTTAATATATATATACACATACATATATATATATATATATATATTAATAAAATAACTAGAGGCGCACATTAATAATGTTTGGTCCAAGATTCAACTAGAACCCATTTAATTATAGAATTGAAGGCTGATACCAATAGTCTATTGCCCACTAATCCAGAGTAATTGAGTCAAAATGTCAAAACACCGAAATTTGAAGTGTCGATCTATACTCAAGTGTCAACCTGTCATTCAATTTAGAAGTATATAATCTTAGGTACAACCCCGCATCAACCATCATAATTCGAATTCTTTGTCGCCAAAACACCAACTCCATAAGGTTTTGCTTCAATCAGTTCATTCGATTTTAATCTTCTTATAGATCAAGGGTCTGCTTCAACCGGACGACGATTTATCTTTTTGCTTAGAGTGTCTCGGTAGATCCAGTTGAGTGTTTTTTCTAATCCTTGTTACTTAGTAAATTTATACTTATGTACTAATTGGACAAAACCTTAGGGATGAAAACTGCACTTTACTCTAAAAACTAAAAACCCCATCGTCACTTTTATATTTGTTATGTGACGCTCGATACTCGCTCGACGCTCGTTCGAAAAATCCTCGGATCGAAAGGCGCTCGTTCGACTTTGGCTCGGTTGAAAAAACGCCCGGATCGACTCGGTTCGATTTAAATGAACCAAGCACGAGAAAAGGTACGATCAGTTCGGTTCGGCTCGTGAGAACACTCCTAGTGTCCATTGTGATATACCAGTAATCCGAAACGGATTGCTAACCTTCTTTTTTATTTCCTTTTATATGTCTTTTTGTTGGTTTTCGTAGGTGATTAGTCCATGTTGTCAAATAATCTTTGAATTAGTGTATAAATGCTAACCATAGCCTAAATGTATCAAAAATAAAACATAACAAGATGGTATTTGATGCCAATCTTGTCTAGTAGGCTCCACAAGTGCAATTGCCATCACTGGAAGCTCTTAACTATCAAAACGTTAAGGTGGTGTGCATAATAAAAAGTCAGCTATGCAAAGTGAGTTCTAATTTAAATTAAAAAAAGAGTAAACAGTCAAAATGGTCTCTGAGGTTTGATCACTTTTGCTACGTTAGTTCAAAACTCAAACCTTTTGAATCTCCATCCCTGTGGTTTCAATTTAATTGTCATTTTTATCCAAAAACAAAATCTGGTAAGATATTCCAGTTAGCATCTAGTGTTTTTCCCTTTTTCCACCCTTTTAAAGAAGGGCAAAATTGTCATATTTTTTTAATTTGTTATAATAAAACGTTAAAAGACCATTTTGCCCTTTATTAAAAGGGATGAAAAAGACAAAAAAAATGATGTTAATTGAAAAATCTAACCAAATTTTGATTTTGGATGAAAATGATTATAAAATTGAAAACACAGTGACTAAGATTCAAAAGGTTTGAGTTTTACACTAAAGTGACAAAAGTGATATTTTGGCAGTTTACTCTTAAAAAATGACTCTAGCAACAAATTTATATATTTAATATACGTGTACATAGCATATATTAAACTTTAACCTTTATTTTTATCATTAAAATGACATTCACTAATGAGCGATCGTCATCTCTCCAATCATAATTTATAAGGGGAGGGGGGTAGTTCACTAGTGATAGAATCTATCACTCACAAGCACCAATCAAGTTTCGCCATGTCATAAACCATTTTTTCATCAGTCATAACCTTTTTTAGTCGGGGTGGTCATCACTCACCACCACACCCAACAATTTCCCCCCAACCAACAACTACCCTCACAAAATAAAACAATAACGGCGTGATAAAAATAAAAATAACGAAAATTTGATTTCGTTAATGTATAACGCGTTGAAGTTTATGCCGACGGTGGTAAATAACGCGTTGAAAATGGTGGCCGTGATGCTATAACGCACCGCCCCGCCGTCTCTAAGTAGCCTCGTATGTTATCACCCTATACTTGCAGCTCATAGGTAACTAGTACATTTGCAGCCCCGGAAGTAACCGCCTATCAGTTGCGCCCCACATGACTGGTTCTCAACCATGGACTACGTGAGTCGTGACAAGACTTGGAGCCCCGTAGATAACTTCCCTCTCATAAGTATCTTTAGTTTAGCTTTATATTTTATTTAACTTTAAGTTATACATCTATCATGTTTTCAATTAAACTATCATTTAAAACATTACATTCATTAATTAAAATACATGTTACACCCAGTTTCTCCAAAAAAAAAAAAAAAAAATCATTAATTAAAAACACTTCTCTGTAACATTCCACTAAGTGGTTTCTTCCTAGGGAGGTCTTAGGTTCGATTCCTACTAAGTGCAAAATTATGTAAATATGGGAGAACACCTCTTGGAGGGATTCGAACTTGGGGTGAAGGGTTTAAACAACATATGCTGGCCCTTTGGAGTAAGCTGGAAATCCAGTTGATCTACCGTTCAAAAAAAAATTACTTTACTAAGAATGGGCATGCCCCAAAACTCTTTATAAATGTTTAGAAACTCACACGTAGTACGCTGTTCTAAGTCACTGAAAACTTAAGGATCCTAACACCCGGACTCCTAGCACTACAAAAAAAAAAATGCCATCTAGTGGTATGCAAAAATTGCCACAGAAAAACAATAAAGTGCCACTAAAGAACCTTGTAAGAATGGGCGGCACACAAAAAAGTGCCACAAGAGAGTTGACGCTAAAGCCTTTTAGTGGCACT
Source organism: Helianthus tuberosus (assembly GCA_030545235.1). Lineage (NCBI taxonomy): Eukaryota > Viridiplantae > Streptophyta > Magnoliopsida > Asterales > Asteraceae > Helianthus > Helianthus tuberosus. Next base: position 44,869,682 of record CM060414.1, on the reverse strand, counting down.
TTTTCAATATGTCGCACATAGTTTTTATGCTTTTAGTGGCACTTTTTTATCTGCCAGTACAAACTTTTGAGCTTTTAGTGGCACATATTTTTTGCCACAAAAATCACATCAAATTAAATGTCATTGACGTTTATCATATTAATTTTAATTAATTGCAATTATCATTTATTTACATTAAAAAATAAAAAAAATTGTAAAATGTAGAAATCATAAAATAATCACTTCAATTAAAAGTTCAGACAATCTTCCAAAGACTCCAAATGGCTAATAAGTGTCGATCTAAGTCTAATGATCAAACATATAACCCAAGCACCGTTGGACGACATCTATGAATCGAAAGAGAGGGAAAGGATGAGACTTGATCATAAATTTGAAACAAGTTTTGCATGTATAAGCATGTAAGTGTTCAAGTAGCACGTATGTTTCACATAGTTAGCATGAATTCAACAAGTATCCACAAGCATAAACACGTAAGAATGCGTAAAAGAGTATAAATTAAGTTTGTTCACGAGGATTATTAGTGTTTTTTATTGTAAAAGGCGTGCGAATTGTGTAACAGTTTTGAAATGAACGAGGTAACAAGTATAAAATCACATATAAATTGAATTAACATAAAAGAGAGGCTCAATAAAACATTGGATTGTTTCGGGTTTAGAAACGTCGACTATTCCAAAGTGAGTCGAATGTCCTTTCGAATTAGGGAAACGTGCTTTGGCCTATAGGTAAGATACTCTCGTCGAGGAGCGATTAACGATATCTTACCATTCCAGTTACTACACGTCCCTAATCGATTGAAACAATCGAAACTTTGGCGGGATTGAAAATCGAGGAATGGGACTAGTCAACAAGATGTAGGTTTCACCCCTAACTTGACGATTTCATACCCTAAATGTGGTTGGTACTTGTCGGGTCAAAATAAATTTCGACACTTTGACGAGGGTCCACTAGAGTTTGAATTGGAAATTTACCATTAAGATATGGATTTTACTCCTAACTTAATGGTGTAATTTCGTGCAAAATAAAGCATAAGCAGAATGAGAGTTGTTCACCAAATTGTGGGTTTCACGCCTATTTTGGTGAACTCGTCTCGTTTGTATTACGAGTGTCTTCAAGTCTTCAACGTGTATTGTGTAAATGTCTTAGGAATGACATATTGTAAGTTTTTAAGACAAAAAGAAGGGAAAAAAGCAAAGTAGGAAGAATAACATTTTAAACAAGTAACAAGAATGGTCAAAAGCATGGTACCTACTATAGACTAGGTCGAACATGACAATTCTACATAATTCCCTATAGTTATGGCTCTGATACCAATCTGTCACACCCCAACCGATGGCGGAATCATCGGAGTGAGACGAAATAGATTGCTCATCACACATAACACTATTTTGTGACAATAATTAATTCAAAACCGATTTTCGTTAATAAACATAAATTGTCAATACAACGAAAGAAGTACAAGTACAACATGGAAACGACAAATTACAACAACAATAACATAACAAAACATATTCAAATCTAGTATTTTCAGCGTGTTTCTAGTCATCCCTACTAGATTCATCATGGCGTCAACATCAACCTGTAACATGTTTAAAATAAATGTTCAATGCAAAAGCATTGGCAAGTACGCAAGTTTGTAATAATATAGCATAAGTATAAAAGCATTTTCTCGAATCCACATGGTAATTGTATACAAGGTAAACTAGCATGCGATACTAAATGTCAAACCCAAGTGTCCACAAGAATTTAGTGTCCCTCGTCACAAAAGTAATGAGATTAGTTTATGAATCAAAGACTTAACAAGACCCCGACGGGCGGCGTGCTACTCCTATAGCGTTATAAATGTTAAGTTCGGGCTAGCTAAGTTAATGACGTGAAGCAAAGTATGAATTTAGCATGAACCTAAGTATGACAACATGTATACGGATTGAGCATAAAAAGCATGTTTAAGTGTGTGTTTGTGATTTTTGTATATTAACATGTTACAACCCAAAGTGTTTTAAAAGTAAACGGGTCGAGTGTACTCACGGTTTTGCAAGCTTCCACTTGTTAATCCGTAAAGAATTGTTGGTTTGAGTCCTTCTACACGAGGGAACATAGGTGTATGAGTATTCGGATAATAAAGGAGGATTAGGATTCGGAATTTAATTATACGAAAGTAAGTATACAAGAAAATAATCATCTAGTACTTAATACTCGTTTTTGACACTATAAAACCCGTATGGGTTAGAATGATTTCATCAGTTTAAATGCCCATTAGAATCGTAACAAGAAACTAAGTATTTAGATGATCTAACTTAGTACCTTTACGAATAATCATTTGATTATCATCAAGGGTTCGGTTATTATATATATTATATACGTTTTATATATTCTATATAGTGTATTGTATAATCCAACAACTATTTCAAGGATTTCATATAAGTCATGCATGGAGGTAGGAGGATAATCCTTCCTTTAAGACCTCTTTCGTAGATTCACCAATGCACAAGTTATTACAAGAACAACAAGGATGGTCATAAATACAATAAACATGAAAATGAAATGAACTCCTCAAGTGACCAATCATCAAGTGAGGTGGTGGATTGAAGGTAGGATAGCTCAAGCTTCCAAGTAATCACACACATCCAACACAAGTCTTCAAGCTTGGAGGATACAACACTTGTGGGTTAAACCCTTACAAAACAGAAAGTTTGGGGTGGATAAACACCTCCGAATTTGTGTGGAACAACCTTGGTTAGGCTCACTAATCATGGACTTGATTAGGAGCTTAAGAACACAAGTTTGTTGAAGAAAAACATAAGTTTAAGAAAGGTTAAACCAAAACAGAAAGTTTCTTACACTTTTGACCTCAAATATGGTGATGTTCCATCTTGCTTTTCCAAGTGTTAAGAAGAAAGAAAAGAGTATAAAAGTGAAGTAAAAGTGAGTTGAAACTCACTTAAAAGGCTGAAAGTTTCGTCTAGATTCTACTGAAAACAGAGCTGAGTTGGAGAGTGTTTTGGTGAGATTTGAGTGTTGTAAAAGTGTGAAAAAGTATGAACATAATTGGGTATATATAGGGGAAGGATTAGGGTTTAAGTTAGTTGGCATTTAATAGGTTGTTAGGGGTTAAGGCAATTTAAAAAAAAAACAATTGTTGCTGTCTCACAGCTTGCGGCTGAGAGGCTATTTTCAACCTTAAATGTCCTTCATTTTTGTGTTTGACATAATATTTGATGGTTATTGTATAATAGTTCAACATGACATGTAATTGTGATATTATAAGTAAATGGATGTTGAAACAAATTAAAAAAAAGAAAGAGTTAAGGGGCTGACCCGTGTTCCGATCGAAGGCTGTTTTTTTTTTTTGGAAAATAAAACTTCATTAAAACAACCTCCTACCCAACCGGGCAAAAGGCCAAACAAAAAAACACCCCTGACCCAAACGGGCAAAGGGCCAACACTTACAACATATACATAGGCTATTTACACCACTCCTTCCAACAAATCTATTTACATGAAAATCTATTTTTAACCCACCCAAAATCTCTCGACTTAATCTCTGCTATAATATCTTGATGACTTCTCCTGACTTGATTGAAGACCAACTCATTCCTCCCTTTCCAAATACACTAACACGAGATTATAACCAGACCCCGAATAATCTTTTTCGCTTTCATCCCTGTCTGAATAAAGATATGAGAATCCAATAAATCTTTGAACTCGAATGCGTAAATCGGTGGTATGTTGCATTGCGCACTAACCGCCGCCCACACCCTAATAGCCATCGAACTAGCAGTGAAAAGATGCTCCGCCGTTTCCTCATACTCGTCGTAGAAAGGGCACATGACCAAATTAATATCTACGTTCCTTTTTCTCAAATTAACTCTAGTAGCAAGCCTATCCAAATTACCTCTCCACGCCATTACTTTACATTTTATTGGCACCCAATTACACCACTCGAAATTTGGGAGCTGACTATTCCCCTGTCCTTGATTAATGCCTTTTTCACTTTGATCACCGAGAAACCTTCCTGTCTATCATCATTCCATATCCACATATCCTTGTCATTGGACAATCTCACCCCATTGATAATGTTTTGACATTCCTGCCATTCCTTAAGCTCAACAATAGACCCGGGTTGTCTAACCCAACTCCCAGAAAAGCCTCCCATACCTTGATCCTTATCAATCCTATCCGCGATCCTGCAAGATTTACATGATTCCAAAGAAAACAGATGTGGCCATCTTTCCTTGAAAGGAAGGTCGCCCATCCATGTGTCAATCCAAAACTAAATATGTGTCAATCCAAAACATATGTGGCCATCTTTCCATGATCGAAAGGCTGTTGCCTTCATTTGTTTTATTTTTTTTTTGTTTTTGACATTTAATTGATATGTATTTGTAACAACCCTCGGTAAAACCGACACCCTAATATATTGTAAAAAGTCCCAATATGTCTTTAAATATACCCCGTATGTGAAAACCGAGTCCGAAATAAGTTATAGTATTAGAAATAAAATATAAAGTCTGAATATTAAGTTGAGGCGGGCCGCGTGGACCCACCCCAAGCCTTTACGCGGGCGGTATCAAGGCTGGAACTTGATTCCGGTGAAATTATAAGTTAAGGCGGGCCGCGTAAGCTTACCTTAACTCTTATGCGGGCCGTGTGAGATCATCAAACGCGGAGACACCAGAAGCTGACACGTGTCGACATCGTGGCAGACCTACATGCTGACCCAGCCAAGCTATGCGTTGACTGGAGTTTGACACGGGCCGCGTAAGCTTGGCTTATCCTTTACGCGGGCCGCGAGAGGACTAGAATCAGCAACTATATAAGAAGGCCATCGGGTTCAACCAGAACACGTTCATTTCTCAATTCTCAATCTAAATTTCTGTAGTAGAGTTAAAATACGCGGGTATTATACCCCCTAACTAGCAAGGTTCTGCTCCATTGTAAGTATTATAACCCCAGTTTCGTAATAGTTACGCTGCCCGATTGATTTAGGGTTCTGTAACAACTGTCGTGGTTCTGCCCGACGTAGTTATTGGAATACCGTCTCGGGGAGGGTATCATTAATATTTTCAAAAGGGTTATGGTACTAACCTATGTACATTTGTATAAATTATAGATTATAGCTAGGAAACCCTTACGCAAAGATTAAGATTGCAATGTGAGTTTATCCTCTTTTTGTTAATCTTTTTGGAATGTTTTACAAAACCTTAATTGTTTTACAATGTGATTAAGTGGTGATTGAGTCTTTGTAGTTCTTCAATTACTGCCGGTATTATGGGGTTTTGTATACAAAATTTATACTACTACGAGTAGTAGTAAGTCGGGAACGACAGTACATTACCATTGGACAACGAGTTAGCCAATGGGTAATTTGACCATAGCCATAGATCCGGTCGAGTGGCAAATACTGAATGAGTAATTGTGTAGAAATAAACAATGTGATCGCTCTCAATACTGTTTTAATTGATAAACTGTTTCTTGATTAAACTGGGATTTTCTCACTAGTATTTTCGACTGACAAATGTTTTTAAAAACGCGTTCAGGTAACAAAATGTGACAACCAATTAGTAAAAATCCAGCTGGAGAGCACTGAAGGCTTGGGAAAAATGTGGCTATAAAAGTTACCTAATAAACGATGTTTTAAATTCAATAAAATAGGGTTTGTCCCTATAAATATATTGTAATAAGAAACTTGGGTTTTGCCCATGTGATTATTAATATCAAATGAGGTGGTTTTACTCTGATAAACATTTCCTAACTACGGTCCTGATGTAATTCCCGCTGCCAAATTAACGAAACCTGATACCACCAAAACTCTGAGCTCGCGTCCGCCCGTTCCCGGGACAGATAAGGGATCAGGGGTTACGACAGGAGGTGGTATCAGAGCCTAGCCACTGGTCTGAGCCAAAGAAGTGTTCTGCTGACACTTAAATTCTAAATTTTGTGTTAGGAAATAAATTACGGAAATACGTGCATAACTGTATTTATTTGTTATGTGTTATTTGACTATCTGTTAGTTTACAGTATGAGTGATCAAGGACCCTCAGACATGAGTCGTCAGTTGTCTGATTCACCTAAGAGTGAAGGTACTTCTTCACAGCCTGCCCTTTCTGGGTATTCTGCTGATCAGGAAGAAGGAGTGTTTGCTTTTAGAGCTCAGTCAGAAGAGCCATTCCCTCACAAGAAACGAGGATGGTTCAGTAAGGAAGCCTTTGCTCGTAGGAAGAGAATGCGAAAGTTGCAACAGCAAAGAGTTCTAGCAGCCGCTAAGCGAAAAACAGATGCCCATACACAGGATATGTTTAATAGAAGCCTAGCTAGTTTCCATATCCTAGCTACAACTACTGCTGACCCAAGTCTGGAAAAATTAGTAGCACCCCAACCACAATCACCAATCCCAGATCAACCCATGGAGATAGAAAACCTTGAAAACCAAGTGGAGATGCATGACTTCAACCCAGAGGAAATCCCTAGGGTACCTGCACCAAACCCCCTAGACCCAAATTACGACCCCTGGTGGGACGATAATAGGGACTTTGTGCAACGTTACCCTATCCATGAGGATACACCCATACAGAACATAGGAACCTACCCAGGTATGGACCCTTTAGATCCCTATTATCATGATGAATATATTAGGGAAATATTAGAAGATCCTTACCGATTTCAGGCACTTTCACCCCCGTATCAGGAACCCGCACCCCAGATTCCAAACCCAGTCCTAGAACCTGCACCCCCAATGAGTGTAGAAAACGTCCAAGAACTTAGGACTTTTGGGGAGGAAATTTTAGAAAGCAGTGAGAGAATGCGACAGGTGGGAGAGCGTCTCGTATGGAAATACGATGAACGCAATATGGATTTTTGGATAAATCCATATCCGTGAGGTGATGGAGGAGATGGTAATAGTAATAATAATATAATAAAAATAAAATAAAATATGTGTGTACGGATGCATATTACTATGAGTGTGATTCTATTTCTGTTGGTATTGTAATTTTATTTCAGTACTAGTGTAATAGATGCATAATAGTATATGAAAATAGAGTACAAGTCGCAATGATCGACGCTTTTGGCTAGATTGCGTGTCATGTGATTAACTATATTAAATATTATCTTGTAATATTAATATGGGGAAAATGTTTAAAATTCAGATGGCCGACGAAGGAAATCAAGGAAATCTGAATAACGATAACCAGAGTAACATTAACGTGGTTAATGAGAATCCGAGCATCAATAACAATGGAAACCAAGTGGATAATAGTGCTATCCAACACATAGTGGCATAAGGAATTATAGATGCAATGCCATTTATTCTTCAAACGGTTCAAGAAACGAATAATAAGAGTAAACATAGCAGTAAACGACCAATTGAACCGGAACACAACGTGAACAATGGACCTTTACTTCAATTGCATATTCCCAAAAGAAGAAGAACTGTATCTTACGGTTGTTCTTATAAAGAATTCTGGTCTTGTAAACCAATGGAATTCTCGGGCAACGAAGGGGCCATTGCAACCTTACGCTGGATAGAGAAAACTGAGGCAGTCTTAAGGATAAGCAAGTGTGCTGAAAAAGATAAGATACTATTTGCTTCTAATCTGTTTAAGAACTCAGCACTAGAATGGTGGAACACTATCCTTCAATCAAGAGGAAGTGATAGAACCTAAAATATGGAATGGGAAGAATTTAAGAATAAGGTAAAAAAGAAATTCTGCCCACCAAATGAGAAGGAACATATAGCAAACAAATTCCTCAACCTTAGGATGACTGGTGTGGATAGTAAGGGATACACTAAAATATTCTTTGAATATGCTAGAATAGTGCCAACTCTTGCTTCACCATAACCAGTGTTAATCTCCCGTTATATCTAGGGATTAATTGGAGAGATAAGACATGTAGTCAAGGCAGCTAGACCTCAAACCATAGAAGAAGCTGTAGAACTAGCAAATACCTTGACAGATGAATTAGTCCGTACCCGAGAAGAGGATCAAAGAAGGAACCTAACCCAGAAGCTCACCCAAGAATTTCGTTCTGGAAATTCTAATCGTGGGAAAAATATAGGTTCTACCTCTACACCCTACTGTAAGAATTGCAAAAGAAAGCATTTAGGAAGATGCTCTATATACTGTAACTTTTGCAAAATATCGGGTCACAAGGAAGAAAGCTAATAACATCCGGATATGTTATAACTGCGGAGAATAAGGCTATATCAAGCCTAACTGTCCAAAATTAGCTCCAGCTCCAGATAACAAGAATAATAAAAATGCTAGAGCATTTGTTCTGACTGCAGATGAAGCCAAGATGATTCCAGATGTTATAGCTGGTACGTTTTTAGTTAATGATGTTTTTGCTAAAGTATTATTTGACTCTGGTGTAAACCAAAGTTTTATTAATACATCATTTTGCAAATTTCTAAATCAGTCATTAACTAAACTGCCACAAGAATGCTTAGTAGAGACAGCCAATGGAGAAACATTTAGGATTTCTGAAATCTTGCAGGGAGCAAGCGTAGAAATTTTAAATCAGAAGTTTATTTCAAATCTTTATCCCATGAATCTGGCCGGATTTGATGTTGTTTTAGGAATGGATTGGTTAATAGCCAATAAAGCCAACATTTTATGTGATCAAAACTCAATTCAAGTAAATTCACAAAAAGGTAAAACGATCACAATTAAAGGAGATAAACTTTCTAGTGCCAACTCTTGCTTCACCAGAACCAGTGTTAATCTCCCGTTATATCTGGGGATTAATTGAGGAGATAAGACATGTAGTCAAGGCAGCTAGACCTCAAACCATAGAAGAAGCTGTAGAACTAGCAAATACCTTGACATATGAATTGGTCCGTACCCGAGAAGAGGATCAAAGGAGGAACCTAACCCAGAAGCTTACACAAGAATTTCGTTCTGGAAATTTTAACCGTGGGAAAAATATAGGTTCTACATCTACACCTTACTGTAAGAATTGCAAAAGAAAGCATTTAGGAAGATGCTCCATATACTGTAACTTTTGCAAAATATCGGGACACAAGGAAGAAAACTGCAGGAAGAAAGCTAATAACAAGATATGTTACAACTACGGAGAACAAGGTCATATTAAGCTTAATTGCACAAAACTAGCTCCAACTACAGACAACAAGAATACTCAAAATGCTAGAGCATTTGTTCTGAGTGGAGATGAAGCCAAGATGATTCCAGATGTCATAGCTGGTACATTTTTAGTTAAGGATGTCTTTGCTAAAGTATTATTTGACTCTGGTGCAAACCAAAGTTTTATTAATACATCATTTTGCAAATTTCTAAATCAGTTATTAACTAAACTTCCACAAGAATGCTTAGTAGAGATAGCTAATGGAGAAACTGTTAGGATTTCTGAAATCTTGCAGGGAGCAAGCATGGAAATTTTAAATCAAAGGTTTATGGCAAACCTTTATCCCATGAATCTGGCAGGATTTGATGTCGTTTTAGGAATGGATTGGTTAATAGCCAATAAAGCCAGTATTTTATGTGATCAAAAGTCAATCCAAGTAAATTCACCAAAAGGCAAAACGATCACAATTAAAGGAGATAAACCATCTAGATCTACAAAATTCATCTCTGTGATGAAAAGTGCAAGTTATATAAGAAAAGGTTCTATAGTGTATTTGATTTCCATAATCACTAACACTAAAGGAAAGGATTTAAAAGATATTCCAGTAGTATCTCAGTTTTCAGATGTATTTCCAGAAGAATTACTAGGGCAACCTCCAGATAGAGAAGTTGAATTCAGAATTCATCTAATACCAGGAATAGCACCGATTGCCAAAGCACCTTACCATTTGGCACCTGCAAAAATGCAAGAATTAAAGAAACAATTAGATGAATTATTGGAGAAAAGGATTCATACAACCACGTTCATCGCCATGGGGAGCGCCAATACTATTTGTTAAAAAGAAAGACGGATCAATGCGTATGTGCATTGACTACCGTGAATTAAACAAGGTTACGATTAAGAATCAGTGTCCATTACCGAGAATCGATGATCTGTTTGATCAACTACAAGGAGCTCGATTTTTCTCTAAAATCGATTTAAGGTCAGGATATCATCAATTAAAGGTACAGGAAGAGGACATTCCTAAGACCGCATTCAGAACAAGGTTTGGCCATTATGAATTTACTGTCATGCCATTTGGTTTAACCAATGCCCCAGCTGCATTTATGGACATGATAAACCGAATATGTAAGCCATATTTGGATAAATTCATAATTGTTTTCATAGATGATATTCTAATTTATTCTAAGAATAAAGAAGACCATGCAAAGCATTTGCACGCACTTTTAAGTTTATTAAGAAAGGAAAAGCTTTATGCTAAATTTTCAAAGTGCGAATTTTGGTTAGAACATGTACAATTCCTTGGACATTTAGTTAATCATGAAGGAATTCATGTGGATCCCACAAAAATCGAGGCGATTACTAAATGGAAAACCCCTAAGTCACCAACCGAGGTTAGAAGTTTCTTAGGATTGGCCGGTTACTATAGGAGATTTATTCAAGATTTTTCTAGAATAGCCATTCCCTTAACCAAGTTAACCTGTAAATCTGTTAAGTTTGAATGGGGATTAAGACAAGAAGAAGCCTTTAGAATTCTTAAGCAAAGATTAACCCATACACCCATACTAGCATTACCAGAAGGAGCTGAAGACTTTGTAGTCTATTGTGATGCTTCTAAATTAGGTTATGGATGTGTGTTGATGCAACGACAAAAGGTTATAGCCTACGCATCTAGACAACTTAAGAATCATGAAGAGAATTACTCAACCCATGATCTAGAATTAGGAGCTATAATTTTTGCTCTTAAGATTTGGAGACATTACCTTTATGGTAATAAGTTTACCATATTCACAGATCATAAGAGTTTAAGGTATCTTTTCAAACAAAAAGAATTGAATATGAGACAAAGATGCTGGATGGAGATGCTTAGTGATTATGATTGTGATATCCAGTATCATGAAGGAAAGGCACATGTAGTGGCAGATGCTTTAAGCCGAAAATATCATGAAAAGCCAAAAAGGATACGTTCTTTTAAATTAAATCTGCAAGTAGATTTAAATGATCAAATAAGAGAAGCACAAGAGTCAGTAATCAAGGAAGATACTGAAAAGCTAAAAGGTATGCTAAAAGAATTGGAACAAGGAACAGATGGAATTTGGAGATTCCATAAAAAGAAATGTGGATACCTAAATTAGGAAACCTACGTCACCGTATACTAGAAGAAGCCCATAAGTCTAAATATACGTTGCATCCAGGGAGTGATAAAATGTACCAGGATTTAAGGAAAATTTTCTGGTGGATAGGAATGAAAAAGGACATAGCAGCTTATGTTTCCAAATGTTTAACTTGTTCACAAGTTAAAGCTGAACACCAGAAACCCTCAGGTTTGTTACAACAATTAGAAATGCCGGTGTGGAAGTGGGAATGGATAACAATGGATTTTGTTACTAAATTACCCAAAACAAAGAAAGGAAATGATACAATCTGGGTGATTGTAGATAGACTAACCAAGTCAGCTCATTTCCTACCAATGAAAGAAACTTCCATTATGGAACAATTAGCTAAACTACATGTAAATGAAATTGTTTCTTTACATGGAATTCCTTTATCAATTGTTTCTGATAGAGATAGTCGATTTACCTCTCATTTTTGGTCAAGTTTCCAAAAGGCAATGGGAACCAAGTTAAAGTTGAGCACAGCTTATCATCCTCAAACAGATGGACAAAGCGAAAGGACAATTCAGACAATGGAAGACATGCTTAGAGCTTGTGTAATTGATTTTGGAGGTAATTGGGACGATCACTTACCTTTAATAGAATTTTCATATAATAATAGTTATCACACAAGTATCAATGCTGCACCATTCGAAGCACTTTATGGACGAAAGTGTCGAACCCCAGTCTGTTGGGCAGAAATTGGGGAAAAGCAACTATCTGGAGCTGAAATAGTACAAGAAACAACCGACAAAATTATTCAAGTCAAGGAACGACTAAAAGCAGCACGTGATCGACAAAAGAGTTATGCTGCTAACCGACGCAAACCCTTGGAGTTTCAAGTAGGAGATAAAGTATTGTTGAAAGTCTCTCCTTGGAAAGGAGTAGTAAGATTCATCAAACGGGGAAAGCTAAGTCCCAGGTATATTGTACCTTTTGAGATTATTAGAAGAATAGGGCCTGTAGCCTATCAGCTACAACTGCCAGAGGAAATGGCAGGAATACATGATGTGTTTCATGTATCTAATCTCAAAAAGTGTTTAGCTGATGAATCATTAAGGATACCTCTTAAGGATATAGAGGTAAATGAACAACTCAAGTTTGTAGAAAGGTCTCTACAGATTGAAGACAGGAAAATCAAGAATCTCAAACACAAAAGACTAGTTCTGGTCAAAGTGAAATGGGACTCCAAAAGAGGACCTGAATACACAAGGGAGCTTGAATCAGAGATGCAAAAGAAATATCTGTACTTATTCCAGTAGATCTCGAGGACGAGCTCTAAAATAAGGTGGGGAGAATGTAACAACCCTCGGTAAAACCGAAACCCTAATATATTGTAAAAAGTCCCAATATGTCATTAAATATACCCCGTATGTGAAAACCGAGCCCGAAATAAGTTATAGTATTAGAAATAAAATATAAAGTCTGAATATTAAGTTGAGGCGGGCCGCGTGGACCCACCCCAAGCCTTTACGTGGGCGGTATCAAGGCTGGAACTTGATTCCGGTGAAATTATAAGTTAAGGCGGGCCGCGTAAGCTTACCTTAACTCTTACGCAGGCCGTGTGAGATCATCAAACACGGAGACACCAGAAGCTGACACGTGTCGACATCGTGGCGGACCTACATGCTGACCTTGCTAAGCTATGCGTTGAATGGAGTTTGACGTGGGCCGCGTAAGCTTGGCTTCTCCTTTACGTGGGCCGCGAGAGGACTAGAATCAGCAACTATATAAGAAGGCCATCAGGTTCAACCAGAACTCGTTCATTTCTCAATTCTCAATCTAAATTTCTGTAGTAGAGTAATAATACGCGGGTATTATACCCCCTAACTACCAAGGTTCTACTCCGTTGTAAGTATTATAACCCCAGTTTCGTAATAGTTACGCTGCCCGATTGATTTAGGGTTCCGTAACAACTGTCGTGGTTCTGCCCGACGTAGTTGTTGGAATACCGTCTCGGGGAGGGTATCATTAATATTTTCAATAGGGTTATGGTACTAACCTATGTACATTTGTATAAATTATAGATTATAGCCAGGAAACCCTTACGCGAAGATTAAGATAGCAATGTGAGTTTATCCTCTTTTTGTTAACCTTTTTGGAATGTTTTACAAAACCTTAATTGTTTTACAATGTGATTAAGCGGTGATTGAGTCTTTGTAGTTCTTCAATTACTGTCGGTATTAAGGGGTTTTGTATACAAAATTTATACTACTACGAGTAGTAGTAAGTCGAGAACGACAATACATTACCATTGGACAACAAGTTAGCCAATGGGTAATTTGACCATAGCCATAGATCCGGTCGAGTGGCAAATACTGAATGAGTAATTGTGTAGAAATAAACAATGTGACAGCTCTCAATACTGTTTTAATTGATAAACTGTTTCTTAATTAAACTGGGATTTACTCACCAGAATTTTCGACTGACAAATGTTTTTAAAACGCGTTTCAGGTAACAAAATGTGACAGCCAATTAGTAAAAAGCCAGCTGGAGAGCACTGAAGGCTTGGGAAAAATGTGGCTATAAAAGTTACCTAATAAACGATGTTTTAAATTTAATAAAATAGGTTGTCCCTATAAATATATTGTAATAAGGAACTTGGGTTTTGCCCATGTGATTATTAATATCAAATGAGGTGGTTTTACTCTGATAAACATTTCCTAACTACGGTCCTGATGTTATTCCCGCTGCCAAATTAACGAAACCTGATACCACCAAAACTCTGAGCTCGCGTCCGCCCGTTCCCTGGACAGATAAGGGATCGGGGGTTGCGACAGTATTAGTGTAACATATTATATATTTATGATATGCATGCAAATGGAGGTTGGATGATAAAAAAACAACTTTAATTACAGCCCCCAAGAGCTGTCCGATCACTGATTCAGTTGTCCCCATTTATTATTTTTATTTTTTGTTTAAATGATATAAAGGGTATAAATAGGATGCATTTTATATAATTAACATGTCATACAATGTCTAGTGTGTATTGAACATGTATCAAGTCCTAAAAGGTGTATTAAACATGAATTAAAGTTTGAACATTTATGTTTTAAAGTATGTTATGTTTCAATGTGTAAGTGTAATATAAGGTGTTTTTATGTATTCTAAAAGTATAACCAAGTATGTATGTCACGTATATTGTCATGCTCAAATGATGTATAATCATGGGTGATAAGCGTATAAATCGTGAATGTATGAGACGTAACTGTAAGTTTAACACATATTTACAAGAATTACAAATAATGTATCAATGTAATAAGAATTTACAATGATGTGTGCTAAACAGACTATAAAAATTAACTAAATTAGACTCTCTAAGCTAGACACTAAAAAGCTTTAATTCTAGACTCGACCTAAACCACACAATCGTCAAGTGTACCGATCACTGTAGTATAACCTTAGGAAGTCCGGATATCAAACCACGAGACTCTATTTATCACGTAAACTAGACTCTAACAGACACGACTAAAACTATTTAATTGTTTTTTTTTGGGGGGGGGGGGTTACGGAAAATCTAAGGAAATCTATTTAAACTAAATATTAAACTAAAACTACACTAATACGAAATAAGGCAAGGGCTTTTCTTATATGATGAACGAGACCACCTAGACTAGAATCCTGGATTGATTTTAAGAGATTACCAATTAAGTTAACTGCATGATTTATGGAACCGGGATCTTATGATGCTAAACCTATTAAGACACCAACTAAGCCCCTCAACCCTTCTCGAGGTGAAACTTATGGCGCTACCTAGGCTGTTGACCCTACCAGTTATTAGACGTCTTTCCAGTTGTCTAATTATTGTGTAAGTACCGTAATGTTGACCTACTCTTTTCCAATCATAGATCTAGGGTAGTTTGGATTAATTAACTTGACTTGATAGACTAATAAACCGACGGGGCAACTAAGGCACGACCTTTTCCAAGGACTGTCTAAAGCAATTCGCCGGGTAAGACCTATCAATAGCCCCACACCTTCCAGCTATAAGGACTAGTAGAACACTAAAACCTAGCAAATCACTAACAATTACTTCTAGGGGTCTTTTGCGCAATTTCACCCTAAAGAGTTAAGATTTATTATGTGATATAGACACTTACCACAATCTAAAACTCTAGCACGACTCTATTATGTGATAAAAACCGTCACCAAGAATCATACGAAGCAATTGAAAATAATAAACCAAATCAAAGTATGCATACACATCAAATCAATAAACCAAACCGTTTACTAAACACAATTAATCCATAAAAATCATGCAATTAACGAAAAAGGTTTAAACTTTATTCAATCCAATCATCATAGTCTAGGTGGCTTAAATGTTTAGCCGGGCATGTTAAGTAATGAAAACAAATCAAAGATAATCAAACAACAATTCATTGTAACAAGTTTCGTAAGAAAAATAAAAAACAAAGAACTAGAAAATCCGTGTAGTCTTCAATCCTTCGTCCCGAACTCGTACCAATGATTCCAAAGCTTCAAAATCTCCAAATCAACTCCAAGAATGCTCCAAGATCACCTATGTTGCTCCTCAATTCGTAGTTAGGGTTTAATGATGATTTTCTTGGGAATTTATACCAAACCCTGATCGTTAACGGAGAAAACACGTAATTTGACCCCGTCGCATCGCGTCGTGTGACGGGTATGCCTCTTCGTCGTGGCGTAGCGCGACGGCAATAAAAAGCAGAAATCATTATTTTAATGGTGGCGCACACCACAGCACAACTTGATCCTAGTCGCGTAGTGCGACAGCGCATTTTTCACAGCCTGTTGCATCCTTTTTCCAGCTCTAACATCCCAAAAACTCCAAAATAATTCTAACTCCTTTCCAACTTGTTCTGGGACTTGGTGTTTCAGCATTATGGCTCGTTTTCACTCAATTTCCAGCAAATTTAAGCATCAAGACCTGAAAAACTCGAATTGATCAATAGTATGCACATTCTAACTAAAACGGAACTAAAAATAACGGAAAACTATACAAACTGAACACGAATAAGAGATGTATTTTGCAATACATCAAATATCCCCACACTTACTTTTTTTCCTCCTCGAAAAACAATTATGCAACGGAATCAGAGATGAATAGTCACTTGGGTCAAAGCATATTTATATTTTATTAAAACCAAAACTTGCGTTAGCCGCGATTGCGAATATACTTGTCCCTTTAAACCCAAATCCGATCTCAAGACCTTATCATGTGAATTTAATTTAAGTGCGGTCAATCTACCTAGGGTCTCATGCTAGAATCTACGGTCCACCTACTCCCACCTCAAGCTTATAGAACTAAAGGAACGATCACTGGACCAATTCCCAACCGTCTTATATCAAAACCAAGAGAATTTACAATCAAATTTTTCCTTTTTACATTTTTTTCATCACTTTTCTTTCTCTTTTTTTTTCTTTCAATGAGCGTAGACGTTGCTTTCCCTAACCAAGAGGCATTCTGGCTGTAGAGTCGCTATCCCCAACTCGGATTACTTAGGCTTCGGTACTTTTTTTCTTTTCTTTGCAAGGTCGATTTCACACACCCTAGCGGTAATCTGGTTGTAAAGTCACTATCCCCAACCCGGACTACATAGAACTGCGCTACTTTCATTCAGTTTCTAGCTCATTTTTTTATATTTTTTTCTTTTGCATGATTACAAATTCTAACGGTTTTAACTTATAACGGTGTCCCTTCTACTCTTATTGGCAGTTTCAATTTCCCATATTTCCCAGGCGAAAACCCACTAGCAGACCGACAATTAAGGTGTATTAACTCAAAGGGACTTAAAACCAAACCCGGGCCTATCCACATATCCCTAACTAAACACAAGCTCGATTAATTTAAATCTCATATTATTATTATTATTCGAACCCAAGCAAAAATTCATCTTTTCTATCATTTTCCGTGTAAATTTGCAAACTTCTCATTTCAAAGGACATTTTTGTGATTTTTCAATTTTTATTTTT
This sequence comes from Helianthus tuberosus, assembly GCA_030545235.1. Lineage (NCBI taxonomy): Eukaryota > Viridiplantae > Streptophyta > Magnoliopsida > Asterales > Asteraceae > Helianthus > Helianthus tuberosus. The sequence goes on along the minus strand of CM060414.1, from coordinate 44,852,496 downwards.
TGGATTTTTTAATTTTTTTTGTATTTTTTCAAATTTAAGACTCGATTATTTACATGTATCCCATCCCCACACTTAAAGATTGCATTGTCCCTAATGCAAGAACGGAAATATGACTCAAAAACTACCTAAACACTAAAAACTAAAAAAAAACTAAAGACGAAATAAATAAATAAATAAATACAAGAATACAAGGGAAACAACTTAGCTGTATATGTGAGACTGTCAAAGTGCCAGTCGTTTCCACATAAGCCCTCCAATTCGAAACGCGCTCAGCAAACAACTCCTAATCTCGGACACGCGAATGAAAGCGGCTAAACAATCAACCTATCAATCACATCACAAATTACCAAAACATATCATAATATATATCATCCAAAGTCATCAGTTTCAACCACATACCAACCCAACCTGCCCAATCAACCTGTTTAACGTGTATCAGTATAAGTACAGACCAATGAATGAGGATCAAAAATAGCACAAAAGAAAAATCAAACAAAAGATATAGTCAGCTGCTGCATCCTCATGTCATCCCCACACTAGTCCTCGCCATGATCGCTGGCAGACTCCTCACTGTCCTCCTGTCGTGCACCCGCACCACTGCTACCCTCACCAAATACACGGAACGGGGGACCCGGATCAAACCTCGCACCTGCACCAGCCGAACCTCCCTGCTGTCTCGGCTGAAAGAAGTCTGGAACCCCCATCATGTGCGTGCTCATCATGTACCTGAGAGCATCATCCTGCCTCTCCTGACCTAACTGAATCGCCTCAATAAGATGCCCTAATCTGTCAAATCTCTTCTCCACATAGCCAGAGAGCGACTGCAAAGTGAGAGGCTCAGGTGGAGGCTGGCTCCTCGGATACTGATATACTGGTAGCTCGTGTCTCTGTGGTGGCCGCTGTCGGTGTGTAGGGTCTACCTGAAGCATCACATCCTCAGCTAGATGTCCCTCTGGCGGCTGCACCTACGGGCCCTGCCTGATAGGCTCCCAGCCATAGGGCTCAGTCCACGACACTATACCTGCCTGCTGCAACTCTCTAATCCCAAATGTCATCATCTTGGGCCCCTCATGTAGAAATTGGGGGGCATACTTGTTGAACACCCCCAAATTCTGTGCAATCCGAGTAATGTATGGGCCCATAGCCAAACCAGCCCGATGACCACCTCGACGTCCTCTACTAAACGAGCCTGCTAATACCGTAGCCAAGTTCATCTCACGGTTCTCCACACGACACATGAGAATGAACAACTCGATCCAATTTGCCTTATTCTCCCCAGATTTCCGACCCACCAACGTAGTAGATAAAATCTTCAACACATACCTATAAATAGGGTTACGAACCGAAGTGATCAGGTTCGTAACCGTGAACGGGTGGTCAGATATCGTCTTCCAAAAATTCTGCAGCTCAGCCGAACCAACACTGTAATCCCTAACAGTAGAATAAGCACCCCTCAAACTAGTCACAAATCCCGGCTGCTTCACTTCCTTCTCAGTATAAAACCCCGACACAATGGCAAACCTCGCCATATTTATCTCAAAAACCAGCCTACCCAAACTAAAAGACACAGCTGTTTCCTGATCAAACTTCCCTTCCTTGTGCATCCATGTGTTGTGAAACTCCAGCACCAACTCTTCATACTGAGTCTTCGTACACTCCAATGCTTCAGTCAACTTCGGACCCAAAAGGTCCAACACTTCCTGCCTCGAACCTATTTCCTCCAACCAATGCCAATCTATCACCCTGTGCTGAAGCAAATCGATATCCTTCAATTTATCATACTTATTCTATTCTGGTGTACTCGGCTCGAACTTCAATATCGGGTGGTCGGCACTACTACATTTCCTATCTGGAATAAATTCATAAGCCATTTGATACTGGATCTTTCTCAACTTTGGGTCATTAGCAGCCATCTGAATAATCGGGGTCTCCTGTGGAACCGGGTCTTGCTGGGGTGGATCCTATTGTGGTGTTGTCTGACCCGCACCTGTTTTTCGAGACCTACCTATGCGCAAACTGCTAGCCATGTCTGCAAAACAGATATTAACAAGATAAAACAAGCAGACAATCAGTAATAACAAACTATTTTTGGTATTTTTAAATTTTTTTAATGTTTTTGAATTTTTGAAATCTTTTTTATTTTTTTGGATTTTTATAAATTTTTTTCGAAAAAATTAGAATAACCGTATAACATTTCATTCGCGGCTAATTCTGAAAAATAAAGTTGAAATAGACACAAACGGGTTACCTTTTACAATTGCTAAGTGATAGTTAAACTCGCCCGAATGGAGATTGAGTACGAGCGAGATTAAATCACTTGTACGCGCAAGTAAACCCAAGACTAACTAAATACGACTCGAACTAAACTAAACATGACCAAAATGACACAAAGACACTAAACTGGACTCAATGTACACTACCCCCCCTTCGGCACTTTAATTGTCCGCAATTAAATCGAGTGCCTAACAATGACATTAAAGTCCAACCCTGCATGAATTTAGCTGCTTTTTAGTTTGAAAACAAATTTAGCTTCGAAAAATTCCGCCTACTTAAAGGAGGTTTTTACCGTTGCAAAAATTTCGTTTCATTGTGCAAGGTCGAAACTCTATGCGTCAATACCCTAAACCAATCAATCATCAAGCAACACACATTCAATATTACCAAACCAACAAGCACCCGCACCCATATAACAACTTGAAACCAAAGACCCCAATTTTATGTCAAAATGGCAATGGCAAGTGAAACATAAACATAAAATCATGCACACAAACCCAAACCCAAACCCAAACCAAGCCAACCGCACCCCTGAACTTACACTAACTAACATAAATACACTAGACACAAACTCAGTCGGCTCAATAATAGACTAACCAGAACCCAACACACGGCTAACTACCGACCCGACTAACTAGACACGAAACATAAGACTCAACACAAACATGACTTCAACGACAGACCCAACAAATCTGATTCAAAAAACTTAGGCGACAAACAGTGACTCGCAATCGACCAACCTACAACTGAACCGACAAACAACACTCAAACTACTCGACACAACTGACCCAAAATCTAATCTAATCATGATAAGTGAGAGAATAATGCAAAGAACATACCTAAATCGCTAAAAGTGTGTAAGAAAAATGAGGAGTTTTCGTGAATGGTGAGGTCCCGAACCGACTTGAATCAGCGGCTTAATGATGAAAATCTTTAGTGGGTTTTGTTCAGGGTCGAAAACCGGTCACGTGGGTGGTTGAACGGAGGAAACGGTGGTATAATGATGGAGATATGGTGGGTGAAGGTGTGTTCGGCGGTGGGATTTAAGGGGAAAGGGTTTGGTTAAGTTTTGGGGATAGCAGATGAAAAGAAGGGTTTTATTCGTTCTTTTTATACCGTCGCGTCGCGCTACAGGGGCACATGATTACCACAGCATGCCACCACGGGGTGGTTAAAAAATGCGAGTTCAGGTATAAGGGTCGCGTGACGCGACAGATAGGGCTAAATGTGGTGGCGTAGCGCCACAGGGGGTTCAGAAGTGGTTTTATGGACCCAAGGGTGGCGTAGCACCACAGGTTGATGGGTTTATGTTGGCGTGACGCGATGGGTGTTTTTGGACAGAAAGGTGCGTAAAAATTCCAGTTCTATGCCTTAGAAAATTTTCTAAGTGTTACCAAATCTTCCCAAATTTTTCTAAGTGTTGGGACTTACCATGAGTGTCATTTCCTTCGCAATTTCAGTTCCTCAATGGTACGATTCCTGCAAAATTACTCAAACATACGAAACAAAGACACGAAAAACTAAGAAAAATTACGAAAATTAATGAAATTACAAACGGTACATACTCTACACTTGGGATTTCATCCTAAAACACTAATTGGCGGCTTTTGATGGAATTTCGAGAGGAGTTTCCTCCATCTCGTTCTTTTTTATTGATCCTCCAATGTAGTGTTTCAAACGGTGGCCATTCACCTTCCAACTTCGGCCATCCGTTTCATCCATGATCTCCACCGCTCCATACAGAAACACGTAATGAACCATATAAGGTCCCGACCACTTCGTTTTCAACTTCCCCGCAAACAACTTCAACCTTGAATTGTGTCACCTTTGCTAAATTCCTTAACCTTTCTCAACTTCCTATCGTGTGAAGCTTTTGTCTTCTCCTTGATTCCCAACGATCTAGCATAAGTCGCATCCCTAAGCTCCTCAAGATCATGGATTTGAAAGAAACGCTTCATAGCGGCTTCGGTCATGTCAATATTAACGGTTTTCAATGCCCAAAGCACTCGGGTGTTCTAGCTCTACGGGAAGTTGACAAGCTTTTCCATAGACGATCATAAATGGCGTGGTTCCTAAAGGCGTCTTGTAGGCGGTTCGAAATGCCCATAATGCATCGTCTAGCTTGTCGGACCAATCCTTCCTATTCTTACCAACGGTTTTCTCTAAGATACGTTTGATACCACGATTTGCATTCTCCACTTGACCACTCGTCTATAGATGATATGCGGTAGACAAACGATGAGTGACTCCGTAGCCTGCAAGCAATTTCTCCATCAATGCATTGCAAAAGTGAGTACCACAGTCACTAATTAAGGCTTTAGGTATACCGAAACGGGAAAAGAGCTTCTTAAGGAATTTCAAGACTACTCGGGCTTCATTTGTAGGAAGAGCTTGAGTCTCAACCCACTTAGACACGTAGTTAATCGCCACAAGTATATAATGGTTTCCTTTAGAGACGGGAAAGGGTCCCATGAAATCGATGCCCCAAACGTCAAAAACCTCCAATACTTGGATCGGGTTTTGAGGCATCTCATCTTTGGCTGAAATGTTACCGGTTCGTTGACACGCATCACAAGTTTTCACGAACTCTACGGCATCACGAAGTACGCTAGGCCAATAAAAGCCACAATCAAACACCTTTTGAGCGGTGGCATATGCACCATGATGGCCTCCCGTGAGGCCTTCATGCACATGTTTAATGATGTTCCACCCCTCCTCTCTCGACACACACCGTCTAAGTATCCTATCTCCCCCTATTCTAAATAGAAAAGGATCATCCCACACATACTTTCTCGATTCACTAAGGAACTTCCTCCTTTGTTTTGTGGTCATTCCTCTCACAATATTGCCACTAGAAAGATAATTTGCTAAGTCACAAAACCAAGGCAATCCTTCCTTCTTAGCCTCAACAAACTCGATAGACTCGTGAGGAAATGTATCTCCTATCTCCGCCTCATGAATCTCCTCTCGCCTAGGATCCTCTAACCGTGAAAGACGATCGGCCGCCACGTTCTCGGCCCCTCTCTTATCTCTAATCTCAATATCAAACTCACTAAGGAATAAAATCAACCAAATGAGTCAGGGTTTGGCGTCTTTCTTTTTAAAAAGAAAACACAACCTAGAATGGTCGGTGAAAACTATGGTCTTAGATAGAACGAGGTATCAGCGGAATTTGTCGAAATCAAATACTACGGCTAAGAGTTCTTTCTCCGTGGTGGTGTAATTCTCTTGAGCATCATTTAGCGTTTTGCTCGCGTAGTATATGGGGTGGAAGTGCTTATCCTTTCTTTGTCCTAATACCGCTCCAACGGCATAGTCACTCGCATCGCACATGAGCTCAAACGGCAAGCTCCAGTCGGGCGAGATAAGAATAGGTGCACTCGCAAGCTCTTCCTTCAAAAAGTTGAAGGCCTTAAGACACTCCTCGTCAAAGACGAATGAAACATCTTTCTCTAGCAAATGGGTCATGGGGAAGGTGATTTTAGAGAAATCCCTAATGAAGCGTCTATAGAAGCCCGCATGCCCTAGAAAACTCCGAATGGACTTCACACTCGTGGGTGGAGGTAACCTACTAATGGTATCTATTTTCGCATGATCTACCTCTATACCATCCCTAGAAATCTTGTGTCCTAACACAATACCTTCCGTCACCATGAAGTGACACTTCTCCCAATTTAGCATAAGCTTTGTCTCGACACATCGCTTCAACATCCTCTCGAGATTCTTCAAACACTCATTAAAAGAGTTACCATATATCGAAAAATTGTCCATGAAAACCTCCACGGAACTCTCAGTCATATCCTGAAATATGGCAACCATGCACCGCTGAAAGGTAGCTGGAGCGTTACATAGCCCAAATGGCATGCGTCGGTACGCATAGGTGCCATAGGGGCACGTGAAGGTGCTCTTATCCTGATCCTCCGGTGTGATGGGGATCTGGAAGTACTCGAAAAAACCGTCAAGAAAACAATAGAATTGTTGACCCGCGAGACGCTCCAACATTTGATCGATGAAGGGCAATGGGAAGTGGTATTTTCGGGTGGCATCATTCAACTTTTGGTAGTCGATGCACACGCGCCAACCCATGACCGTACGAGAAGGGATAAGCTCGTTCTTCGAATTCATGACAATGGTCATCCCTCCCTTCTTAGGGACAACCTGAGTGGGACTAACCCAAGGAGAATCGGAAATGGGATATATCATCCTGGCATCTAGGAGTTTAAGAACCTCATTCTTCACAACATATTGCATGTTGGGGTTGAGCTGCCTTTGGGGTTACTACCGGTTTATAATCATCCTCCATGAGTATTCGGTGGGTGAAATAAGAAGGGCTTATGCCCTTAATGTCGGACAACCTCCATGAAATGGCCTCTTTCTTGGCCCTCAACACCTCCAACAATCTCAACTTCTCTCCTTCTTCCAACTTTGATGAGATAATAACGGGTAGCTCGGAACCCTCCCCTAAGAAAGCATACTCTAAATGAGATGGAAGTACCTTAAGCTCTAAGGATGGGGGTTGGGTGGTGTCATCACTAATGGCTAATACCTCGGGAATCAAAGGGATCCCCTCATCTTCTACCGCATCTACCAACTTCGACTCCTCTTCTACCTTCTCGCCTACCACTATGTCGGCCCCACTAATATACTCTAAACAATGATCAACACATGAGATTAAAGAGTTCAAAAAGTAGACGGAATGGCAAGGACCACTATAGTCATCGGAACCACTCGGGTGGTTCATGGAACGATCTATCTCAAAGGTGACCCTCTCCTCACCGACCCTAAGGGTGATCTTACCATCGTAAACATCTATGAGTGCTTTAGTGGTATGCAAGAATGGACGACCAAGTATGATAGGGACCCTCTCATCCGCTTCCATATCGAGAATGACGAAATCGGCGGGAAACACAAATTTATCGACCTTAACAAGAAAATTGTCAACTATACCCCTAGGGTATTTCACGGACCGATCGGCTAAGGATAATGTCATTCGGGTAGGTGAGAGCTCTTCTAAGTCTAACTTCTCATAAAGAGAAAAGGGCATCAAATTAATGCTAGCACCTAGGTCGGCTAAGGCAATAGTGTTGGTATTACTACCGAATAGACAAGGAATAGTAAAAATACCGAGATCGGTAAGCTTTTCTGGAAGCTTATTTAGAACAATGGCGGAACACCCTCCATTCAATGGGACATTAGACAACTCCCCTAATTTCTCTTTATTCCTAAGAAGGTCTTTCAAGAATTTCGCGTACTTAGGCATCGACTGAAGTGCCACGATGAAAGGTAGATTAATCTTCAATTGTTTGAAGATATCTAAGAATTGCCCGTATTCCCTTGAGTACTTTTGATTCCTAAGAAGTGTAGGAAACGGGACACGTGAATGGTCTACTAGTGGAGAAGGACTAATGTCTACGGGCGGTTTCTCTACTTTCTTCTCACCTTGAGACTCACCGGGCTGTGCGGTACTTGTTGGGCTTAGCCTCGATTGCACTTTGCCGGGAGCCTCCATCTCGATCTCTTCGTCTACAATATCCTCTTCTTCCTCAACTACTCTCTCCTCAACTCTAGGGTTCCCTATGGTTTTGCCACTACGAGTGGTAATGGCTTTAGCATGGGCATTAGGGTTTGGTTGGGTGTTACCCGCAAACTGACCGGGTAATCTCTCCTCTAGTTTCCTAGACATATCTCCTACGACCCTTTGAAGGTCTTGGAAAGAGGCTTGGTGGTTCTTAAGCATAAGGTCATGTTCGCTAAGTGTCTTTTGGGTGGCTTGGTCCCTAACAACTAATTGGCTCATCATAGCCTCCATCCTTTCTAAACTACCCCTAGATCATAACTTGGACCCTGACCTGGTTGAACCTAACTATTTGACCCCCATCCTTGACCTGTCCATTGAACCCCTTATTGAACTGCCCATTTGAACCCCCACCAAAGAATGAACCTTGACCCCTATTTGGATTTTGAGCTATTTGAAAACCAGGAGGTCCGTTTGAGCGAAAATTATTATTATTATTAAAATTATTATTATTATTTCGCCAACCCGAATTAAAATTTCCAAACCCACTAGGCTGACCTCTACCTTGACCCCCTCCCACAAAATCGACCTGCTCCTCACCAACTAGCAATGGACACGTATTTGTATCGTGGCCCCCTCGGCAAACCTCATACTTATCTACCTTTGCCTTAATCTCCTTAAGCTCCCTAGTCACGTTTTCCAACACAGCGTCTAAACTAGGGTCCATGGTGACATGGTTCACCCCTCGGGCGGGTGCACTAGTGGTGGTATTTGGATTACCACTTTGATACCACTGATCAGCTCGCGACTGAGATTGAGACTGGGCAAATGCCACGAAACGCTCTAAACACTCGGCAACATTAAGAATGCCCATCATATGATCCCCCGTATTAGTGTCAAAATGATCACAAGTCTCTTGGGTGAGACCGTTATAGAATTTTTCACAAAGGGCCCAATCGGAAAGACCATGCTGGGAGCAATGAGCACAAAGGTTTTGGAAACGCTCCCAAGCAAGGTGATAGGGCTCGTCGGGCTCCATGCGGAAAGAGTGAATTTGATCACGGAGACGCGAAGCTTTAGCGGGCGGGAAATACTTATTCAAAAAGGCTTGACGATGGCCCGCCCAAGTGGTAAATGTACCGGTTGGCTGAGAATCCAACCAAGTAGCTGCACGGCCGGCTAGTGAAAATGGGAAAAGCTGTAAGTAGGTAGCATCATTCGGGGCTCCGTGAAGGCTAAAAGTAGCTAGGATACGGGAGAAACAGTTTATGTGGGTCGGGGCATCCTCGTCCTCGAGGCCATGGAACTGGATGCTATTGGTGATGGCTTGCATGGCATAAGATGGAATCTGCCATGAGTTTTCGCTAACTATGGGTGGAACGGTGATGGGTAAAGCAAGACCGGTGAAATTTTGGGTGACTTGTTGATGCATTGTTTGTCTTGCGTTGGACATGTTTTCTAAGTTATGTTTTCTTGGGCGCTAGAGGTGCTAGAAGTGGGACTATCGGGTGGGGAAACCTTAGGTGATGTTTTAGGTGAATGGGGTGGTGAAGGAAATGGGGTGGGTGATGAAGTGGAATCGAAAAGAGGAAATTGAGAAGAGGATGAAATACTGACCTGTGGGCCTTGACCCGATCGAGATGATGACTCTGTGACTCGGCTTCGGCGGTCCGTGCAAGCGCAGATGTGGCATCCACTACAAGCAAAAACCTAGATATGAGAAAAGCAACACTAGTCCCTACGACTAAAAAAATACAAATAAAAATGAAAATAAAAGACTCAAAACAAACAAAACACGTAGCACGTAAATGTCAATAAAGTTTATCAAAGCTAATGAACGCGATTGTCAAGATCCGTAGCACGTAAATGGCAACGAAAAATCTAAGGAAATCTATTTAAACTAAATGAAACGTGTAGCACGTAAATGGCAACGGCGCCAAAAACTTAATGTGTGCTAAACAGACTATAAAAATTAACTAAATTAGACTCTATAAGCTAGACACTAAAAAGCTTTAATTCTAGACTCGACCTAAACCACACAATCGGCAAGTGTACCGATCACTGTAGTATAACCCTAGGAAGTCCGGATATCGAACCATGAGACTCTATTTATCACGTAAACTAGACTCTAACAGACACTGACAGACATGACTAAAACTGTTTAATTGTTTTGGGGGGGGGGGGGGTTACGGAAAATCTAAGGAAATCTATTTAAACTAAATATTAAACTAAAACTACACTAATACGAAATAAGGCAAGGGATTTTCTTATATGATGAACGAGACCACCTAGACTAGAATCCTGGATTGATTTTAAGAGATTACTGATTAAGTTAACTGCATGATTTATGGAACCGGGATCTTATGATATTAAACCTATTAAGACACCAACTAAGCCCCTCAACCCTTCTCGAGGTGAAACTTATAGCGCTACCTAGGCCGTTGATCCTACCGGTTATTAGACATCTTTCCAGTTGTCTAATTATTGTGTAAGTACCCTAATGTTGACCTACTCTTTTCCAATCATAGATCTAGGGTAGTTTGGATTAATTAACTTGACTTGATAGACTAATAAACCGACGGGGCAACTAAGGCACGACCTTTTTCCAAGGACTGTCTAAAGCAATTCGCCGGGTAAGACCTATCAATAGCCCCACACCTTCCAGCTATAAGGACTAGTAGAACACTAAAACCTAGCAAATCACTAACAATTACTTCTAGGGGTCTTTTGCGCAATTTCACCCTAAAGAGTTAAGACTTATTATGTGATATAGACACTCACCAAAATCTAAAACCCTAGCACGACTCTATTATGTGATAAAGACCGTCACCAAGAATCATATGAAGGAATTGAAAATAATAAACCAAATCAAAGTATGCATACACATCAAATCAATAAACCAAACCGTTTACTAAACACAATTAATCCATAAAAATCATGCAATTAACGAAAAAGGTTTAAACTTTATTCAATCCAATCATCATAGTTTAGGTGGCATAAATGTTTAGCCGAGCATGTTAAGTAATGAAAACAAATCAAAGATAATCAAACAAGAATTCACTGTAACAAGTTTCGTAAGAAAAATAAAAAACAAAGAACTAGAAAACCCGTGTAGTCTTCAATCCTTCATCTCGAACTCGTACCAATGATTCCAAAGCTTTAAAATCTCCAAATCAGCTCCAAGAATGCTCCAAGATCGCCTATGTTGCTCCTCAATTCGTAGTTAGGGTTTAATGATGATTTTCTTTGGAATTTATACAAAACCCTAATCGTTAACGGAGAAAACACGTAATTTGACCCCGTCACGTCGCGCGACGGGTATGCCTCTTCGTCGTGGCGTAGCGCGACGACAACAAAAAGCAGAAATCATTATTTTAATGGCGGCGGCACGCCACAGCACAACTTGATCCTGGTCACGTAGCGTGACAACGCATTTTTCACAGCCTGTTGCATCCTTTTTCCATCTCTAACATCCCAAAAACTCCAAAATAATTCTAACTCCTTTCCAACTTGTTCCGGGACTTGGTGTTTCAGCATATTATTAGGAAACTTTATTTGTAAGTATTGAAGAAAATCACAATCAACTAGATCTATGAAGAGATCACAGTCCTGAAGATCACGAACTAGAAAAAGAAGATCAGATGGGACAACTGGAATGCATAGCATCTACTTCAAAGAATCACAAGTTGATTAAGAGCAGAATTGGATTATCAGAAAAAGGTCATTTCTGATGGATCTGATGAAATATCATCAGTTTCTGACGATTCTGATCATCAGGATTTTTCTGATGATTTGTTCATCAGAATTTCTGATGAAGTGGTTTATCAGAATTCTGATGAAATACCCCACTTGTCTGAAATTGGCTCTGTCCTGCCACACTTACCGAAGCAAGTTGACATTAATTGATATCATGATGAAAAAGACAACTTGAACGTTGGATTCAATGAATATGTCAATTGGGCACTTTTTGCAGGACTTATTGCATGAATAAACTATTGTTTATTCATGCACCCAGCCTTCTGTAAATAGAAGGCTCAACCAAGAGAAGCAAAGTGAGTTTGAAGCTTATCATTCATACATACATCAAAACTCCATTGCCCTCTCACCCATAGAATTCAAGATTCGTTTGTACTAGATAATAATCTTACAATCACCTTGTAAACCTTTGTGTTTCAAAGTGATATAAACTTGATAATTCTGTAGGTCTTGTTTCTTGAAAGTCTGATTTCCATTTCCGCACATCTTTTTCACATCTACTGAAATCACTTGCCATATTACGTGAAATAAGTTGTTTTAAGGCCAAACTGGGTCCAACAATTGGTATCAGAGCAGATTGAATAAACTATTTTCAAACGATCAATCGATCATCTTCTTTTCTCTAAATATGGCCAGCTTTCAATCCTGGAATAATGCTTTTAACATTGGTTCTATGTCCAAACCTCCGACTTTGTTCAGAGAGGAATACCCCCAATGGAAAATCAGGATGGTCAATTTCCTTAATGGTCATGACCGAGCTTTGTTTCAATCCATTGAAAGGGGTCCACATACACCAATGACTGATATACCTGCTATTCCAGCAACTGACCAATCACCAGCTATCCCTGCCTCCCGCGCTCCCAAAAGTGAAATAAACTGGAGTGCGGAAGACAAGGACCTGGTGGCTGGGGATGAAAGGGCAAAGTCACTTTTAATAATGGCCATCCCCAATGACTTATTTTCACAAGTTGATGCATGTGCATCAGCTAAGGAAATATGGGATCAGTTGGAAAACCTTTGTGAAGGAGGAGAAAGGATGAGAAGAAACAATGTCTCATCTTATGAAAGGTTTAAAAGTTTGCCAAATGAAAGGTTAAATGATACATATCAAAGATTTACAAAACTTTTAAACGAGCTAAAGAAATTTGGTATAACAAAATCAAACGATGAAAGAAACATAAAATTTGGTATAACAAAATCAAACCATGACTTTATCATCAACCTTAGAACTAGGAAACATGAGTCTTCATGACTTATACAACATCATGATCCCAGAGAGGAAGAAATATTTGAAGAAACTATTCAAAGAGGGGGATCTTTAGCTCTTATCTCAAACTCACAAAGATCAACAACAACCAATGATCCACAACCATCAAACAACCAAAATCTTGAAACTTCTGATGCATCATCAGACTTTTCAGCTTTTGTTGAAGCAATAGCACTGCTCACCAAAACATTTGAGCAGAGGTTGAGGGGAGGTAGCCAGAGATACCAGAGGAGTGACAAAGGAAGGATGGATGGAAGATCTAAAGAAGAGGTTAGATCTAAGGATAAAGGGAAGGCTGAAGTTGTGTGTTACAAGTGCAAGCAGAGAGGTCATTATGCATCAGAATGCAAGACCAAAAAGCTGAAGGATGTTGCCTATTATGAGAAAAAGCTTGAAGAAGCAAAGCAGCAACAACAAGTAAGCTTAATTGCTGGAACAGATACATGGTTATCTGATGATTCTTCTGATGATGAAGAAGAAGAATTGGTAAATTTTTGCCTCATGACACTTTCTGAAGGACTACCAGAAACTTCAGAACAAAACGTAAATTTAGACAATCTTGATCTTGAACACAAGCTAAATGAGCTCATGTCAGATTTTCTAAATTTGCAAAAAAAAACATCAATCAGATATTAGAAAATTTGATGAGTTGCAAAGGACTTTGAATAAAATCATTCTTGAAAACCAACTTCTTATAGAGGATAGTTTAGATCAAAGAGCTAAAATTGAGTTTTATGAAAATGAAAGAAAAGATCTTTACAAGAAAATCAATGACAAAGAAATCAATGTAAGAGGTTTTCAACAGGCCAAAGAGTTCATAAATTTTATTGAGTCCACGCCAAAGAACAAAGGAGAGGGTTTAGGATATACAAGTTCTACAAGATCAAATAGAAATAAACCCACTATCTTTGTAAAAGCAACTCATCAGAAGTCTGATAAATTTACATCCGAATCTGAATCTGAATCTTGCAAAACAACCTGTTCTGAATACTCTTTTGACAAACCAAACTTCAAAACAAACAATAGTGAATGCAGTAAAAAATCTGTAAAAACTCCAGAAGCAGTTCACTCATCTTTTCAAAATTATCCACTCATTCCATCACAAGAGGAAATATCAGAATATTCTGATAACTCTTGTATGTGTGTTGACATACAGAAGCTTGTTCAACACCATCTTCAAAAGAAAACTGTAAAATCTGTTAGTGGCTCAGCATATAACAGAGTTTCTGATGTAAAAACTAGAAGAAGAAAAAATAAAGTGATTAATATTCCATCAGAAATAGTACCCAAGCATGCCAGGGTACCAAAAGCCCTCTAATCATTTCATTTCAGGACCATCATGTGCAGCAGATCTGGTACTGCGACTCAGGTAGCTCCAAGCACATGACTGGGGACAGGAGCTTACTCAGTAACTTTGTTTCAAGGCTGGGTAGAATGGTAAATTTTGGAAATGGAGTGAAAGGAAGGATCATGGGATATGGATGCATAAGGTATGGATGTCTGACCATAGAAAAAGTAGCCTATGTTGAAGGCTTAAAGTATAACTTGCTAAGCTGTGGTCAATTCTGTGACAAAGGTTTTCAGGTAACCTTTTTACCAGAAAAATGCTTGTTAATAGGTATAGATGATAGTAAAATCTATTTAAGTGGGAAAAGAATAAGAAAATCAATTTACTATTTTGACTTCAAAGAAGAAAGTGAACATCCAAAACTATGTTTATTTTCAAAACTCAACAAAGGTAGTAGTTGGTTATGGCACAAAAGGCTTGCCCACTTAAATTTCAAAAACCTAAGCAAACTAGCAAGCAAAAGTCTGGTAAAAGGATTACCTTTGATATCCTCAAAGAAGGATAAAATTTGTGAAGCATGTGAGATGGGAAAATCCAAGAGAAGCTCACATAAATCAATTTCTGAGTCTTCTATTTCACAAAATTTGGAACTTTTACACATGGATTTGTGTGGATCCATAAGTACAGAAAGTTTTTCTGGAAAGAAATACATACTAGTAATAGTAGATGACTTTTCCAGGTACACATGGGTAGAATTTTTGAGAAAGAAAAGTGAAACTCCTGATCTGATCATTAATTTTATTAAGAAAATTGAAAATCTGTTAAAACTAACAGTAAGAAGGATCAGATCAGACAATGGGACAGGGTTTAAAAATGCAAAAAATGAGAATTTTCTTGTAAGTAAAGGAATTTCTCATGATTTTTCTGCTCCTAGAACACCCCAACAGAATGGGGTGGTTGAAAGAAGGAATAGGACCTTGGTAGAAGCTGCCAGAACCATGCTTTCTTATGCTAAATTGCCCACTCACTTTTGGGCAGAAGCTATAGCAAATGCATGTTTTACACAAAACAGATCCATAATCAACAATAGGCACAACAAAACACCTTACAATATTATAAATGGAAGAATACCAAGTATAAAATTTTTGCATACATTTGGTTGTAGATGTTTTATTTTTAATGATTTTGAAAGCCTTGAAAAATTTGACAGAAAAGCAGAAAAATGTATTTTTCTTGGTTACTCTTTGTCATCAAAAGCATATAGAATTTTTATTCTCAATACAATGACAATCAGAGAAAGTCTGTATGTTTCATTTGATGACTCACCAGAAACAGAGGTTTCTGATGAATACTTGAAAGAAATAAATTTTTCCGACAAACAAGAAAAGTATGAACATCTCTTTAAAATGTTAAATGAAGATTTCCTAGAACATGATAATTCTTTCAAAAACAAATCAAAAGATCCATCATGTACTAACTCTGCAGAACAAAGGTGTAGTACATCAGAACCTCAGAATTCTGATATCTTACACACAATTGAAGCACCTATTCAGGGGGAAACTTCAAATCCATCAGAACCAACAACTTTTCACAACAAGTTAAGATGGATCAAAGGACATGTTCATTCTGACATCATAGGCAACCCTGCAGATGGTGTCAGAACAAGATCTGCCACTGCACAGGAGTGTGCATTTTCTGGGTTCTTAAGCAAGATAGAACCCAAATCTGTCAAAGAAGCTCTAAGTGACCCAGACTGGATTCAGGCTATGCAAGAAGAGCTTGATCAGTTTGAAAGGAGCAAGGTATGGGATCTGGTACCCAAGCCAAAAGACAAATCTGTCATTGGTTCAAAATGGGTATTCAAGAATAAATCTGATGAAAATGGCATAATCACAAGGAACAAAGCAAGGTTAGTGGTCAAGGGTTACTGTCAACAAGAAGATATTGATTATGACGAAACTTTTGCACCAGTAGCTAGATTAGAAGCTGTAAGAATTTTTCTTGCTTATGTTGCATCCAAGGATTTAAAAGTTTATCAAATGGATGTAAAATCAGCTTTTCTGAATGGTAAAATTGAGGAAGAAGTTTATGTGCATCAACCAGAAGGCTTTGTTGATCCAAAATTTCAAAATCATGTTTATAGATTAAACAAATCCTTGTATGGGTTGAAGCAAGCTCCTAGAGCCTGGTATGAAACTTTATCAAACTTCTTACTCAAATCTGGGTTTACCAAAGGACCTATTGACACTACTCTTTTTCTCAAAACACACAAAGGTCATACTTTGCTGGTCCAGATACATGTTGATGACATTATATTTGGATCAATAAATGAAAAATTTTGTGTCAAATTTCAAAAATTGATGACCAACCACTTTGAAATGAGTATGATGGGTGAGTTAACCTTTTTCTTAGGGTTACAAGTAAAACAAAGAATTGATGGAATATTTTTGAGTCAATCAAAATATGTGAAAACAATTCTACAAAAATACTCACTTGAAAATTGCTCTGTTTCAAAAACTCCCATAGCAACAGGGAACAAGTTAGATTCTGATAAGGATGGTATAAGTGTTGATATTAAAACCTATAGAGGGATGATAGGATCACTGCTATATTTAACTGCAAGCAGACCAGATATCATGTTTGCAACATGCTTTCTGGCCAGATATCAATGTGATCCCAAAGAATCCCATCTAAAAGCTGTAAAAAGGGTTTTTAAATATCTCAAAGGCACATCAGAAATTGGTCTCTGGTATCCTAAGGATACAAACCTTGAATTAATTGCATACACAGATGCAGATTATGCAGGGTGCAAAATTGACAGGAAAAGCACATCTGGTGCATGTCAACTCTTGGGAGAAAAATTGGTATGTTGGGCAAGCAAGAAACAAAATTGTGTTGCCACATCAACAGCAGAATCAGAATATGTAGCAGCAGCAAGTTGCTGTTCACAAGTGCTGTGGATGCAAACTCAACTGAAATATTATGGAGTAACTCTGACAAGAATTCCAATTCTATGTGACTCAAAGAGTGCTATTGCAATAACAGAAAATCCAGTTCATCACTCAAGAACCAAACACATAGATGTTAGATACCACTTCATAAATGATCATGTGGAGAAAGGTAACATTGAAATGTATTTTGTTCCAACTGAAAATCAAATTGCTGATATCTTTACAAAGCCTCTTAATGAAAAGAGACACAATTTTTTTTTACAAATTGCTGAAAAGAGACACAATTTTTTTATCAGCAAATTGCTGAAAATCAAATTGCTGATATCTTTACAAAGCCTCTTAATGATCATGCTGATATCTTTAATCTAAATGATGAAGATTTTTCAGAAAACACAAAGACACAAATAGAAAACCAACTTGTTGAACATCAAAATTCTGATATTCATAGAACAAATCAACTAGCTTCTGATGAAACAATCCATCAATCTGATGGAACATCAGAAAATCTGATGAATCATCAATAATTGATAATTTATCACATAATCTAAAGAAATATTAGAATATCTAGTGAAAACACCAGAAGTTCTGATATAAAATCAGAAACTATGTTGAAACATCAGAATAGTTTGTAATAATTTTCCATCCTCATGCACATTCCACATATTGTAATTACTTATTTTCGTGTATATTTTGTTTTTGTATTTTTTTTTGTTTTGTTATTAATTAAAAAAAACATAAAGGGGGAAAAGTAACATGCATACTGATGAAGTTCCATACAGCTGTGATAATCAACCGTCTCAATTTTTTTTCAGTTTATTGAATTTCATTTTTCTTCTGCAAATGCATGCAACGTCATTTTTTCATAAGGAACTTAAGTGACACGTAGGCACTAGAATCATTTGGAGCTATGAAAGTAGCCGCCTAGTCATTAAATGCTTACTCACACATGGGGCTTAGTAGACTGTCACATTCACTGTTACATTCACTGCAACAGATATCGTCTTAATTGAAGAGAAAAAGGTTGGCTGTTAATATCACTTTCATCTATAAATATTAACAACCTGAAAAAACTTTCTTCACAAAAATCATCTCTTCAAAAGCCCTTTGACAGAAGTTTTCTTATCTAAAAATGGGTCGCCCAAAATTGATGAAAGCCACTCAACTCCCTCTTCCGTTTCACAGACTTCATAATCTTAGATTAAGATCCAACTTGGAAGGACCTGCATGGGAGGACTGCAGGTTTGTGTACAATATGATCATGCAAAGTCCTTTGGGCTTTGCTGTATCATCACATGTCACCATTTATCCAGAACTTCTCCAAGAGTTCTAGTGGAACTCTCAAATCATTTTTAGTGGTACTTCTGTGTGGATTGAAAGTGAGGTCATGGGGGTAAAGATCACCCTAAAAGAGGAAACAATAAGAAATTCCCTCAAACTGGGTGATGATCATGAAATCAAATTTCTGGAGAAGGTAAATGTGCAACAGACCTTGACTGAAATGGGCTATGATACACTCAACTCGTCAAGGGCTGTTAGCAAATCTGGTTTTATACCACCATTCTAGTTTTTGGTAACACAGCTAAGTGTCTGCTTCTCCAAGAAGATTGGACACTTCAACGAGCTGTCTCATAAGATGATGGAAGTGGTTCATGCTATAATACAGGAGAAACCTTACAATTATGCCAAGTTTCTCATGAGAGATCTAGAAACAAACATCCACGACCGTTAACCCTTTCTGATCTACCCACGATTCGTAACCAATGTGATCACAAGTCAGCTGGACTTCGGAGGAGTGAGAAGCTGCTATCCAAGGGCCGAGCTGGTACTTCAAGAAAACATTAGTGAAGCCACCCTGACGCCATCAACGAATTACACCGGTCGAATAACCAGTCTTTGGTTATATGTGAAGTGCATGTACAACGTATTAGAGGAGGAGGAGTAGTTGTTTTTTTTGTTTTATGTTTTGTTTGTTTTATTTATAACAGGTTTGTTTTAATTTTTTCATTTCTTAATGGTATTAGATCTAGGGGGAACTAACATAACATGTCTGATAAAAACAAAGAAAATCTGGTGGATCACACATGAGAACTGGCAGGAGTTAGTAGAACTCAGAAAATCTGATGATCAATCAGAAAATCTGGTATTTATTCAGAAAACTCATTAAACAACACGAATCTGATCATTCACCAGAAAACTGTGAAAATTCTGACAATAAATCAGAAAATCAAATTTTGTTTTGGAAAGCCAGGAAGTTTAACATATCGTCAGGAAAACAATACTTTTAACTAGATTTAAAGAAACTTATGAAAATCTAAAATCTTAGGAATAAGTTTCTTTCTAATTTTTTTTTCTGAGGACTGGAACAAGCTGTATGAAAAATACCTCCTGTATATCAGAACAAAGGTGTGGAGTTTAGAACTGCAAGACTACAATGTAAGTAAAATCTCAGAACTCTACTTATTCCCTCTCATCTCAAAAAAAAAGGGGAGTTTTTTTTTCTTGTTAGTGCTGATAACGTCATCCAACAGAAAATTTCTGGGAACTCGTTAATATAGAACTTTCTCTCTCCTTCATTTATTACACCCCATCATGTATTAAGAAGGATGAAGTGACATATTGGTAGGCTATCAGATTACACCACCAGAAATTAGCCGCCTACATCATTAAATTGCATGTGAAGTGGAGAAGAAACATATCTCTGTTATTTTTTTCTGTCCTCTGGTAATCATTAAAATAACAGAGATTGCGGTGAAGAAAATCTACAAGTTGGTAGCTTCCATTTATGGCAAATTTTAAATTTACTATAAATAATCACCACTTTGTATTAAAATCCCTCTTCATCACTTCTCTTCTTCATCTCATTCTCACACACTCTCACAAAATGAACACCATCAAAGATGAATGCTTCCCACTTGTTCTTTATCCATATCATAACCTTATATTGAGGACCAACCTGGAAGGTCCTCAGTGGGAAGGGTGTCAAGTTGTGCTCAAAATGCTCATGAGCAGCAACTTGAACTATGCCCTTACCGCTCACATAAGTGTTCATCCAGAAATTCTTCAAATCTTCTGGAAAAATGCAACACTGTCTGAGTATCAGAACAGGGAACATATGGCCATCAAGAGTGTGGTGCTAAATCAACAAATTCTGTTAAATGAAGCCACCATCAGGACAACTCTTCAACTCAATGATGATAATGACGTCCTGATGTTCACAAGGGCACAGAAGGATGATGTCTTGAGACAAATGGGTTATCACACACAAACCCAACAACGAGCTATCAATAAACATGGCTTCATCAGGCCATGGCAATATCTGGTCACACAGATGGGCGCATGTTTTTCAAAGAAGGTCATCAATCATCATGAGGTATCTCTTAGATTGATGGAGCCTATACTGGCACTTGTACTCAATGCACCTTACAACTTCTCTCATTATCTAATGAGTGATTTTGCAAGTAATATGTGGGTTGGCAAGCCATTCTTGATGTATCCTCGTTTTCTGACAAAGATAATAACGAGCCAGCTAGACTTTGCAGGCATACCTGCAAGTTGTCCAAGAGCTGATATGAGACTTCAAGAAAACATGGGTCTCAGCATGCTTGTACCCACCAACCACAACTATGGGCTAATAACTGATCTGTTATTACTTCTGGAAATAGAACATGGTGAAGGAATAGATATTGATTAGTTTTTGTTTGTTTTGCTTGTACATTTTTTTCTGTTAATATGTTAATATTCAGTGCTTGCTTGGTTTGTTGGTTTATATTTTTGTTTTGGATGAGGGGGAATAAGATAAGATCAGAAGACTCACATTTGTTTTTCTGGTAGCATCCATGTCTCTTTACCTTTTCTGATATTTTCTAAAAACATTTTAAAGTTTTATAAAAAAAAATTAAGATCCAATTTTGAATTACTAGTTTTTGGCTTCTGTCATCAGAAAACTTTAGTTTTGAGTCAGAATGTTAATTTCTGATGATCAAATCATATTTACCCATTTCCAAAAACAAAAAAATTCTCAAAAAAAATTCTGATGATTTCTCAAAAAAAAAAAAAAGAAAAAAAAATTCTGTTGATTTATCCACTGAAAACGAATCAGATGAATTCTAATGATATATACAGAAAATACAACTCTTAAAAGTTTTGTTCAAAATTTTCTGATATATATATATATCATCATGAGAAATACCTGGGAAGACACACAAAAGGTTTCTATTGGACCTTTTAGAAACAAAAGGGGTTCCACAAGAACAAAAGGTTTTTACATTAAATTAGAGATAAACCAAAGGTTTTTCAAAAACGGTGGTTTCCTTAAAAGGATTTACATTAAATTAGAGATAAACCAAAGGTTTTTCAAATTCTTTAAAGGATAAACCAAAAATCATTGGAATCTCTAAAATTCTTTAAAGGATTTACATTAAATTAGAGATAAACCAAAGGTTTTTCAAAAACGGTGGTTTCCTTAAAAGGATTAAAACATCATTAAGGTGTCATTAAACACCTTGATCACAAACAACCTACGATAAAAAAACTCAAAAATCTTTGTCCGTGTACACTATAAATACCTCATTCAAAATTGGGACTTCCATCATCAACTTTCAAATTCAAAACCGTAAAACCCTTTTCCGAAAACAAAACCCAAATTCTCAATGGCTGCTATCAACATCAACATACCACCAATTGAACACTCAGTTCCCTTCATCACTGAAGCTGAATTTCTTCCATTAAAGAGCAACAATGAAGCAATGAATGATAACATCGAAGAGTATGATATGAAGTGTCAAATTCTCATTGAATTTATAACCAGATGCCCGATAGCTCAAGCTCTTACAAAGACCAGAGAGGTACCGCAAGAACTCATACAACAAGTTGTAAAAACTCTCAAAATCTCAAGTCAAACTGAGCTAACAGCACATGTATGGGGAAATATCTTTATTAAAATTTCACCAGAAAAGATAAGGGAATGTTTGGAACTACCCTTACATCAGAGCTTTGAAGAAGCACCAGAAAAAGAAGATATGTTCTCACAACTTGATGCTGTAATGGGTTACAAAACAAAGATTTCAAGAATCAATGAATTCAAGAGAAAAAAGCTACCTGCCTTCTGGCAAGTTTTAATGGAAATTCTGAACAAGTGTCTATACTCAAAGATTGGAGGTACAGATCAGATAAATATGAACATTCTAACAATCATGTTCAGTCTCATTAATGAATTGAACATTGATTTTGGAGCAGAAATATTTATTCTGATCAGAAGATCAATTCTGACTAATGTTGGAAGAATAGATTCACATCTACCCTTTCCAAGATTTCTATCAATCATAATTTCTGATGCTTTTTTGAAAAGAAACATAGAAATTCCAGCATCATAAAATATGTGGAAGACAGAAATTATGAGACCTTGGACTGCTGTAGGGTCTTGGAAGTCAGATAATGATGTACCTGTTCTGTCAGAAAAAATGATGAATCTGATACCAGAAGAATCACCATACAGAGCAGAATACCTGAAAATGTTGAACAAAAAGTCAGAGAACAAAGGAGTTTTTGAACATGTGTCCCCTATGGAGGATGATACACAGGAGTCAATCACACCAAGAATGGAACAGCAGGGTGAATCTAATCCTCATTCAGCTGATGAAGATGTAAATATGAGTCCTGTGGCTGAAGAACATCATGTTGAAGACTCACACATAGGAGAAACAGGTTCACAACAGTCTAAAATAAACATATTTTATTATTCTGAGAATGATTCTGATGAATCAATTCAAGGAAAACATGAAATCTTACTTAGAGATACTATTTCTTCAAAACAAGATGTGAGTAAAACCAAAGACCCATTTTCTGAATCAGATTCTGAGGAGGAAAATGTGGTGGCAACAGGTGGAGATCAGCCTGCTGATCAAGGAAACCTGGATGAGAAAACTAAGAGTTTCTCAACAACTCATGGAGAACCTGAAAAGGTTCAAGGATATGAGGAAATCCAGAACTTGAATATGTTTCAATTTTCTGGTGAGGATATAGGGAATTTGGAATCTTCAAATCCTCTTAACCTCAAAACAGCAGAAAATATGATTTATGCTGGTGTTAGAAGGGAAACATCAGTTCTTTCTCCTATCTACCAAGGACATCAATCTATGTCCCCTAAACAACTTCACAAAGAACTTGAAGACACAACTACTACTGTGAAAACAGCAATAGAAGAAAAACTTGATCTGATACTAGAAGAAATCAGAAATCAAAAGTCAGATATCAAGGTTTTGTCAGAAACTATCAAAGCTGTGCAGAAGCAAACAGAAGACAATGCTGCAGCCCTCAACAAATTGCAAAAGTCATCAGAAAACAAAGAAAACTGATCAGAAATTGAGAAAGCTCTCAAGGAACTGCATGATATCAAGAAAAAGATGGTTGAGGTTGCAACTGCAGGAGAAAGCTCAAGTTCAGGGAAGCTTCTTGAAGAAATACAGTTCCTCAGAGCCAACAACAGCAGCATGGCTGAGGCTTTTGAGAAACTGTTGATGGAATTAGCTGCACAAAGAAATCAAGAAAATCAGGAGTTTTAGAAGATGAAGAAACAAGAAGAAACAAATACTCAAGCTCTTACTAATGTTCATCTGTTAGTAAAGAGATTGCAGTATAATGTTGCCAGACTAGCAAATGTTGATCTTCATGAACTGAAAGCCCCAATTCCACAAGAAAGACAAGCAAGAAGATCAGAAACTCCTCAACAACAACCAGAAACCATTCAACAAGGTCAAACCAAACAAACAGAAACTTCAACAGCTCAAAAACAGAAGCAACCCATGGGTCCACCTCCATATAAACAAAAGCTACTCATGGGTCCTCCACCAAATGTCCCAAAGCCAGACACATCAAGGGTACGACAGAAAGACCTTGTTCCAGTACAACTATCTTCTACAACCATCACAGGAGAAACAAAGTTAAGCATAATGATGGATACAAAAGAAAAGAGAAGAATGGAACATGAAGTGACTTCCTCAAAAAGGCCAAGAAAAGAAATGATGGAAGATTCAGAAGGGAACATCAAAGAAATGGATGTGGTAAAAGGTGATTTACACACTATTATGTACCCTGAAGAACATCTAAAGAATTACTATTGGAAAGGTCCAGAAGACAACCCAAAGAGACCACTCTCTCCAATGAGCAAAGGTATTGTTGAAAACAGAAACAATGGAGGTTGGGTAATTCTACACAAGCACATGACCAATCCAATAGTATCAATTGAAAGAATTGATACAATGACCACTGGAGGAGGCATCTTAGGTTATGAAGCACAAAACAAGTATACCCTGATTAGAAAAGATAACAGTGAACAAAAGGTTACTGATGCAAATCTGGCTGATGATATTCACCCGATGGGAATAGTCAAAATGAAGAATATCATTGATGAAATGAAAGGTAATTCAGCTGTGATCAGAAGAGCACTTGAAAGTCTCAAAAGTGCAGGAGCAAAGCTATACAAAAGGGTTGCACTGGCAGACTTTGATCTATGTATCAATTTTGAGTACAGTAACAAGGTGCTAATACCTCCTCCCAACATCAGTATTCCAGCTGAGATCCCTTCGAAGCTAGTGAGAACTGGAGCAATCTTTGACCAACCAGAAATGGGAGTAATCTTCAAAGATACTAATGAAGAAAAAGCTCTGTTCAGAATCAGTGATATATGCATGTATTCAAATCAAACTCTAAAATATATAAGGAACTGCATGAATGAGAAACAAGAGCAGCTTAAGAAGAAGGGAAAGAACAATGAACAGCTGAGAAAAACAATTGAAGAATGCATTGATAACTGGATGGAAGCAAGAGGATGGTACAAAGAAGTGTACAAACAAACTCAAAAGGCAATTGATCACAAGAAAAGACTGAAACCAGGAGACAAATACAAAAGTGGAGTGAAGATCAACTAATGAATTGATAAGATTAAATTCCTGTTTTTGAACAAAGTTTTAAATTTGTCTGATTTATGGTTGGGTTGACTATGTTCTATGTTTCTGAACTTTGTTGCTTTTAAATTTCTCTTTCAAAGAAAGTTGTTTATGTTAGATATAGAGGTAGTTCATTTTCTTACAATACTTAGGGGGAAATTGTTAGGAAACTTTATTTGTAAGTATTGAAGAAAATCACAATCAACTGGATCTATGAAGAGATCACAGTCCTGAGGATCACGAACTAGAAAAAGAAGATCAGATGGGACAACTAGAATGCATAGCATCTACTTCAAAGAATCACAAGTTGATCAAGAGCAGAATTGGATTATCAGAAAAAGGTCACTTCTGATGGATCTGATGATATTTCTGATGAAATATCATCAGTTTCTGACGATTCTGATCATCAGGATTTTTCTGATGATTTGTTCATCAGAATTTCTGATGAAGTGGTTTATCAGAATTCTGATGAAATACCCCACTTGTCTGAAATTGGCTCTGTCCTGCCACACTTACCGAAGCAAGTTGACATTAATTGATATCATGATGAAAAAGACAACTTGAACGTTGGATTCAATGAATATGTCAATTGGGCACTTTTTGCAGGACTTATTGCATGAATAAACTATTGTTTATTCATGCACCCAGCCTTCTATAAATAGAAGGCTAAACCAGGAGAAGCAAAGTGAGTTTGAAGCTTATCATTCATACATACATCAAAACTCCATTGCCCTCTCACCCACAGAATTCAAGATTCGTTTGTACTAGATAATAATCTTACAATCACCTTGTAAACGTTTTTGTTTCAAAGTGATATAAACTTGATAATTCTGTAGGTCTTGTTTCTTGAAAGTCTGATTTCCATTTCCGCACATCTTTTTCACATCTACTGAAATCACTTGCCATATTACGTGAAAAGAAGTTGTTTTAAGGCCAAACTGGGTCCAACAAGCATTATGGCTCGTTTTCACTCAATTTCCAACAAATTTAAGCATCAAGACCTGGAAAACTCGAATTTATCAATAGTATGCACATTCTAACTAAAACGAAACTAAAAATAACAGAAAACTATACCAACTGAACACAAATAAGAGATGTATTTTGCAATACATCATACAACGATACAACGAAGGATGATTTCAAGGATTACAAGTTTCCGAAAAGAGAAATACAAGACGAACTTTCTAATTAAGGAAAGTACGAAAGAGCAGGGCGTTACAACATGCTTATGAAAGATGCATAAACAATGCTGGATTATTAAAATTAACTAACTGGGAAAACGTATCCGTTTTTTTAAGTTCTGAATCGGAAAAAATATACAATCGAAAATCGGAAACAACGACTAAAATTCGTTCGTTACCTGGCGTTGTCACCACACGGCTACCTCCTCCACCATTCTCTCTCTCTCTTTTCGGGTCACCTTTCACTCCATCTATCGACTTGATTTGAGGGAGTAGCAGGAAAGCCAATGTGGGTTAAAAAAAGGTGGACTTCATGGGATGGAAACGGACGGTCTAGGTTGGAGTTAAATCTAAAAATCAATTTTAGACGGTTACACTGGTGCGATTGGATGAATACAGTTAATGGCATAATGAATTCTGAGAAACCCGGGGGTTTAAAAAAATAAAGTTTTTTTTTTAAATTGAATTGCACATTGAAGAAGGTGATTATCAATTTCGACAGTTTCATTCTCATCATTTTCTACTACTGATACAGATTAAAGGTGAGAAGCGATGAGGGGCATGAAGGGAAGAAAAGAGTAAAAGATTAGAGATTTAAACATGACTCTTTACAAGCTATCTTCAAATTTGATGGCAAATTACTATTCTAGCCATTCTTTCTCCTTAATAATGTATTATACATATATACATGCTAGTGGGATATCCTGCACTAGGCAATGAACTTTTGGTTGGACCGGTTTGGTTCATTAGAGTACCGATACGATACCAACGATTGTAAAAACAATCGAAACATGTTTTATATCGACTGAAAATCATAAAAATGATACGGGTACATGTACCAATCTTGTTTAGATGGTAGTGTTGGTTCGTCACGGCAACGGTAAGTTACTGACACTCGATATAACTTATGATACCCAAAAACCCTCAATTGCGAATTCCGTTTTCAATGAAACTGATAGAAGAAAATCGAGATAATCAGAAACTATATCAGTATTTGATATTATAAAGTATAAATAACTTGAGATGAAGCTTAGGCAAGTTTAGCCTCAACTCAGCTCGTTAACACCCTTAAGATAAGTACATAATTTATTGTGAGTTTAAAAAGAAAGAAAAATAAATAACTAAATTAAACAAACAAGAGTAGATATAGAATAAAAGATAATCTACATTGAAAAACATATTTTTAGATAAAAAGTTGTTTTACTAATTAATTTGTTATATAATATTTTATAATACAAAAGTGATGAAAATAATAAAAGAAAAGAAAAAGAAAACGCAAAACTTTTAAAAGAAAAGAAAAAGGAAAACAATAATCAAATTTACGGTAAATGAGTAGTAGTGGAGTGGTTGAGAAAAAATTTGGTGTTCCTTGTGACCTAGGTTTGACTCTCACTCTTCCCATTATTTTCGAAGATATCCAGGTGAAGGGCGAATACGGGTGGCGCTGTTTCGTCTTGGATTGGAGGAGAGGTTTTACCGATTATTCTACTATCGTGCCTTCGGACGGGTGGAGGTTGGGATTCCGCGCATCTGGGAGAACCAAGGGGTTGGCGGCGGTCGAGTAGTCGACCTTGGTCACAGCCTCGGTATCACGGTAGTTGACACGTCGTTCCTTGTCATTCAAAAAAAAATAATGAAATTTAAGGATTTTGTCATTAAGGGGAAATGTAAAATTTTCATTTAAAAAAAACGTAACTAATGTTTCAATGAAAATTAATGTAAAGGATATAATATGGTATCAAAGTTAACATAAAGCATGTTTAGCATGACTTTTTTTTTAAAGACCAACCAAAAGAATTTTATTCAAAAGAAACTGATTAACAAAATCAGGTAGACTACATCTGACAGAAACAAAATTAAAGCTATCAAACCCACAGGTAAACTAAATCAAAGTTACACCACATTTCCCATGTAAGACCAACGACTTTCACCCGGCTTTTCAGCCAAAAACAGCCGAGGGACTTTATTTCCTCCTTCATCCTTATGAAATTGGTTTGCTTGTTTCTGAAATTCGCTTGTTTCGACACCTAAGAATAATCTAAATCGCAGTTTGTATCACTAAGGACACCGCCTTCCTCAACTTCTTGGAGCCTCTGTTTTGGTTGTAAAGGGTTACGAGATCCTTGAGTTCCAAAACATATATCAGGTTTATCCTACACCAATGCGAGATGAATGTCACACCCTGACTTTTGCGGAAGCGTATACGTGTGACTTGATCGGTTTTCATTGCATTCGATTATAATAAACAACTATATGATTAAAATGATGTTCATCCATTCATAAGTTTTAAAATATTACAAACACAAGTCATTTAAGTTTCAACCAACATATCCTCAGGTTAAGTTACAAACTAACAAAAGTGGATGACATCTAAACTTGAACTTTACATCTTGAAAACAACACCAGCGCCCAAGATCCATCTTGTTTCCTGAAATACATGTAATTTTGAAAACGTCAACAAAAGTTGAGCGAGTTCATGCGTTTTGTATGAGTTCCAATAAACTTGTAAACGTTTGAGAGGTTCCTTTGAAAACAAGTATGTAAAGCGTCTATGAACAGATCAATTAATGTTTTGCAAGGACATTAATGTATGCGACGACATAGGGAGTACTCAACTCGAGTAGACGATTATTAGTGTCGAATCACCTCGACTGTATCACCTTGACCGTTGTCGAATCACCTCGACTGGGACACAACAGCACTGTAAATGGTCACACAAGGACCATGAGTAGGGCTCGGCCATACCCGTTAGATCTAACCTTTGTCTATGGTTCTTAAGAGAGTTAATGGCACTTAAGTTTCAGCCTATGCTCACATTATCTAATAGTTCATTTCATAGCCAAATCATACCCATGTTGACATGTATTTCACCCCCGAGAGTTATAAATCCGACAACAGTTAAGAGAAAAAAGGGGGACATGAACTCACAAGTTTGCGTCCTGCTGTCTCATATACTCAAAGGGTTCACTTCCTGGGTCGTATCACTACCTACACACGTACTATGTCTTATTAGTAGTTTAGGTCGTGTAACGAGTCTTAGTCTTAGTTATAATTAAGACTTATTTTTGGAATTTAGGATACCTTGAGTTATATGATTTATGTGCATTATATAATTCCCAATTATTTAATTATTAGTTAAACTATGAATATTTTAACTTAAACTATTTTTATTCAGTTATTTGAAATATTGTCAAAATAATATATTTTTAATTTAGTTTATTATGTATTTCCACATATATATTTTACCCAAGCGTGGGTATACTTGTACTTGTGTATTTTCATACTTGCGTATTTTGCCAAGTGTTGGTAGTGTATTCCGGTGTGTATTTATATGTATAGGAGTACGCATTTTCTTGTATTTATTAAGTATTTTATACTTAATTTGGGTATAATTTTCCGGAATATTATTTTTATATAATCAAAAATCACCAAATTTATATTCTTAAAATATACATATTTTAAGAGAATTTTTATAGAAAAACATCTATAAACTTTACTTGGCAAAAATAGTATACTTCCATATATTTCTCAAAAATAATATATTTTTAAGATTAAGATAGAAAATATATATATTTCTAGTTTTCACCCAAAATAATATACTTTTGAATTGTTTAAGAAAATACATACTTCAAAAATAATATATTTTACCCTTTGACAAAATGTGATATATTTTGTAATAGTTGTAAAAAAAATTATATTTTACCGTTTCTTTGGTTTCAAAAATACCATTTGTCACATTTGACGAATTATGAATTTATTTCCGGAATATATATATTTATAGTCCATATGTCCATTTATCCGATTGTCCAATATTCGGGTATAAATTATATATTTATTTTCTTGGGATTTTGGTAGTACTTTCATGTTACAATGTTGGTATTTTGGTGTGTTATATTATTTTCAAGTTCCTAAAATAATATAACTAATACAATCAATATACAAGTAACACACAATTTTGTGACATCTAAATATATATTTTTCTAAATATATACTTAGTGATTTTTATTATCAAAAACCAACCACCAATATTTGTAATTTTTATAATAAAAATTATGGCAAATTTTTATATGAAAACCATGATCAAAGATTACTTGTAAACACTTGTTTAAAAATATTTTCTAAGTGTTTAATTTCTACAAAAATTTTGCCATTGTTTCCCTTAAAAAATGGAGGTTTCCATGCTTAATAGCATATCATTTTGTTTTAAAAACTCATCATCAATTACCAACAATTTACACATAACTTACCATAAGCCTTAAATATGCAATTTCACAATATGTCATGAACTTGAAGTTTAACAAAAATGTGTAGTAATTTAACTTGTTGTTTAGTAAAGTCTAGTAACACTAAATCCATGGTTTTTGTTTCATAAAACTCATTTTTATGGAATTTCATTCTTTAGAACTTGTAAAGTGATTTTACAAAAATTAATCTTCTTGTATTTTTCTTGTTACATACACTTTACTAGCTTTGTTTTAACCCTTAAAACATGTTTATTTTCTTAAAAATCAAATCATGTGAAATCTAGTAGTAAACTTTAGTTTCTTGAGATTTTTATTTTTGTAATCCTTTACTTTCAAGACTAACATCTTGTAGGATTCATCATCCTACACAAAAACAAACTCATCTTCAAGTTCATGATTCACATAAAGGATGATCAACATGATTTTCTCAAGATCCATCCTTATACTTGCTAGATCATTTGTTTAATCATCATCTAGCAAGCTTCATATGATGATCCACATCATAAACACAAAAAATCAACAAAACAAGTTTAACACATACACTAAATCATCTTTGATCTTCATGTTTTTAAGCTTTATGTTTATGTTCATGCTTCTGTTTTCTTGAGATTCTTTAGATTAACAAGTTACATGATACTTTAACCACTAAAATTAGAAGTAAAAACCAGGTTAAAGGAGCTTACTACTAGCTCCAAGGCTAGGGAAGAAACAAGTATGAAGATGATGAGAAATGTGATGGATAAAAGCTCCAAGAGAAGGTCCTTCCAATTCCAATGCTTGCAACCTTCTTAGATAGGCTTGAGACACCTTAGAATCACCTTAGAATACTTGAGAATGGATTGAAAATGAAGGAGGTAGGAGGGGTGTTTGGAGCCGTGAACCTGGAAGGGAGAGGAAGAAGTTTGGGTGAGTTTGAATGATGGTAAGTGATAAGGGTTAAGGTCTCATGGTTTTTATAAAATGCCTTCCAACACTATTTTATATAATGGTCCTTGTGTTTCAATTCTTCTATACATATCCTATAAAATATTGAAATAAAATCAAAGTGTGGGACCCATGTATAATCGGTTATGGGGGGGGGGGGGGTTGTCTTGTTCCATTTCAACTTCTATTTACTTGATCTAGTTACAAATTAAGTGTTAT
The DNA here is from genome assembly GCA_030545235.1 of Helianthus tuberosus. Lineage (NCBI taxonomy): Eukaryota > Viridiplantae > Streptophyta > Magnoliopsida > Asterales > Asteraceae > Helianthus > Helianthus tuberosus. Next base: position 44,820,934 of record CM060414.1, on the reverse strand, counting down.
GTTTAGTGTTTAATATGTTAAGGTGTTTTTAGGATGTAATATGGTGTTTAGTGATCATAACTAGCTTGGTAACATTGAAACAATGCTTCTAGTTAAATTTTGGTGTTTCGGGTAGTGTCCGGTTGTTCGGTTGGTTACCGGTTCGTTAATGTGCTAAATTGCCCAGTTTAGTGTGTTTTATGATGTCTTTTATCACGGTTTTGATTCCTGACACTTATCAAGGTATTCTGAACCATTAAACCATAATTCTGCATTATATTTTAGTGTTAAATTGCTGAAAATTGCTGAATTTTGTTGTTTTCTATAGAATTCTGCAGTTTTAGAGTGTTTCGGGCGCTTTCCGGCACTTAAATCATCACTCGGAAGGCTGTTTTATGATCTCTACTTTCCTACATACTATTCAAGTATAACTCTTGGTTCCGGGGCTCATTCTGTGTCTTACCAAGGTTTCCCTAATTTTTGGTGATAAGAAATGATGATTTCTTCAAGATTAAAATTTATTTTAAGTATGTATATTTTTTAGAGAAAAATATATATTATTTGATCACCAACTTTTGTGCTAAGTGTATATAGTATGTGTTATACGTGCTAGTGTATTAAGACTTAAAAATACACTAAATACTCATGAGAAGTATAAACACAAAAATACACATACAACATACAAGATACATAATTCGGGTGCAAAGTGCAAAACACGAGATACTTATATTAATTTTTTTTGAGAAAATAATATAAGTAAGATACTTAGTTAAAAATATAGAATATTTTAACACAACAATACAAATACAAAAGAGAGTGACTGTACTTGTGCGACACAAGTCTAGTGACTAACGTTAAGAAAACGCGTATAGGTCACGACGTTAAATAAGCAAATCCGGTGAAGTTTACGACGCAAGGAACACAAAGTTGTGAGTTCATGCTCCCCCTTTTCTCTTAACTGTTTTCAGTTTTGTAACTTCGGGGGTGAAATACATGTACAAATATTACTATGTTTACAAATGGTATGATAATAAGAAGCACACTTGGTGAGAACGAGTACCAAGTGTGACGAGATATAAGAATACAAGAAGCGCACTTGGTAAGGACGAGTACCAAGTATGATGCGTTATGAGAAATGATACGAGAAATCGTGTCACGAATAGGGTACATAAGCACCATTAATCAACAATATACCTAGACCGCAGAACAAAAGGTTAGATCTAACGGGTGCCGGGCAGCCACACTCTTGGTGAGGACGAGAACCGAGTAGTGCTTTTGTGTCTCAGAATATGCCAACTAGAAAAATGCCTAAGGTTTGGTGACTTCCTATGTCGTGTCACATGTTAATGGCCTTGCAACCCATTAACAATCCTGATACTTACAGGAATACTTTATTTACATAAGATTCATACCATACTAAAACTTGATTTATACTTGAGTACGTGGGGTACTCAAGAAAACTTGAATTATGCTTGAGTACGTGGGGTGCTCAAGAAAACTCGAATTATACTTGAGTACGTGGGGTACTCAAGAAAACTTGAATTATACATGAGTACGTGGTGTACACATGAATACTTGATTTATATATGAAAACTTGATTTATATATGACACAAACTATGTTTTCATACAAAGTATACAAACGTGAAATACAAAAACTGCATGAATTCACACCAACATTATGTTGACGTTTTTCCAAAACTTACATGTATTTCAGGTAATTAGAAGTGGATGTGTGCGCGGTCTCACTCATGCTCATGGATGTCGTTTATGTTTGTCTTAAATAAAGTTGTGAACTTTCAAGACAATGTTTTATGCCATCTTGTGATGTAAACACTAAACTTATGTTTTCAAATTATGGTATTTGATGTTATTTTACGAGCATGCAGCATGTTTACCTTTCGTATGCAATGATAACCTTTCATGATCACACCTCGTGCTTCCGCCGCAGAAAGGGGTGAGACAGATTGGTATCAGAGCTGCGATTGTAGTGAACCAGGATTCCTTCTCGAGTCTAGTCTACAATCTCTAGGATCCTTTCACGAAAACAATTTTCAAAGAGTTTTCATTGCATAAAATGTCCCGCGACATCCACTACCTGAAACTGTCTACATGAGTCTAGAAAAGACATGACGAGGCTTAGAGTGCACTTGAGTAGTACCTATCGTTGACTAGAAATTACTTGCAATTATGTGTGATAATTAGCATATACTAGAAGTAGAAGGTCACAAGTATACGTGACTTCACCTGAAAACAATGGCCTACCTGAAGGAAGAGATACGAGGATTAAACGAACTGTGTGGACTGTGCAAGGAGTTACGTAATTATGGATGCATACATAATTATGGAATTCAGTGCACAGAAATCCCAGCAAGTCTTGTCACATATAGATTCCCTCAGTGCAAGCCTACTAAGTACTCTGCTAGAGTAATAATTGTTTGATGTCACTTATGTGGTATATACCTGTGAATATATATATGCTACTAATGCCTAGTGTGACAATATCAAACAAATGTTTAACCCTACTGTGTTATGTTCTGTCAGAACATGGCACCCAGGAAAGCTGTGAATGCTCGCAATGATGATCAACCTCCTCCTCCCCCACTACCAAGAACTGCTGAAGAGCTGAACGCTCTACTGGAGGAAAGGATCTCCGCTGCTATCGCCCAGTACGAGGCGAACCGTACTCAAGACAGTGGAGGACCAAGCAACGCTAGACGTAACGGGCATGGAGATTCGTCTGGAGGAAACGCAGCGCAGGGCTGCACTTTCAAGCAGTTCCTCGACTGCAAGCCGATGAACTATGACGGCACAGGAGGTGCAGTAGCATTTGTACGCTGGACGGAGAAGACTGAAGCTACTATCTGCATGAGAAAGTGTTCCGTGGATCAGCAAGTCACTTTTGCTACTGGGTTATTTGTCGATGAAGCTCTGACTTGGTGGAACTTGCAAGCCCAAACCTTGGGCGATGATGCCGCTTATGGCCTAACTTGGGAGGAACTGAAGGAAAGAATGAGAGAGAAGTATTGCTCTCGTGCTGAACTTCAAAGACTGGAGACGGAGTTCTGGCACTTGACCATGGAAGGTGCTGACATTAATGGTTATACTCGAAGGTTCCACTATCTGTCTAGAGTGCTTCCCTACATGATGACTCCCGAATTCAAGCGCGTTGAACGCTACATTTGGGGATTGGCCCTAGAGTTTCGTGGCATAGTAACTTCGGCCAAACCTTAAACGATCACCAAGGCTGTAACTCTGGTTGTCAGCCTTACTGAAGACTGTGTTCGTATGAAGAAGCTATCATTGAACCCAACAGAAAAGACCGAGACGCATGCTGAGTCGTCCGGCGACAAGAAAAGGACACATGCAAACTTGAATCAAGCAACTCCCAACAACAAGGGTTTCAGCACGAAGCGCGACACTAACCCGCCTCAGGAGACGAAAACCCTTGCAATAAAGGATACCAAGGCACCATGACTAAATGCCATAAATGTAAGTATCATCATGAAGGAGCTTGTCGCATTCCAAGGTGCGACAAATGTGGTAGGTTGGGTCATCAAACAGAAGACTGTTGGGGAAAAGGAAAGAACCGGAATGGAAATAGTGCTGGAAACAAGAATGGTAACGGGAAGGGGCGGAACCAAGGATGCTTCAGTTGTGGAAGCAATGAACATTTCATGAAAGACTGCCCAAAGGGAAACAATGCTCAGGCTCGAGCATTTGAGATTGGAGCAAAGAACGCCCGCGAGGACCCTAATGTGGTCACCGATACGTTTCTCATTAGCAATCACTTTGCATCCATATTATTTGACACTTGCGCCGATTATAGCTTCATGTCTGTGGAATTTAAACGCGTGCTTGGAATAGAATCTAGTAGATTAGAAATTCCTTATTCCATAGAACTAGCCAATGGTAAACTTGTTGAATCGGGCGAAGTTGTCAGAGGCTGCACACTAGAACTTGGTGAACGAAGATTTAGCATCGACCTCTTACCTATTCAATTGGGTAGCTTCGATGTAGTGGTCGGAATGGACTGGCTGTCCAAGAACAAAGCTGAAGTTGTATGTCATGAGAAAATCATTCGCATCCCTCTGGCAAATGATGAAACTCTCATCATGCACGGAGAAAAACGAGACGCGCCTCTTCGAATCATCAGTTGTATGAAGGCACAGAAGTGCTTAAGGAAAGGATATGTTGCCTTCCTAGCACACGTTGTAGATAAGAAGGCTGTGGAGCCGAAACTCGAAGACATTCCTGTGGTGAAGGAATTTCCTGATGTGTTCCCCGAAGATCTGCCAGGACTACCTCCGCAACGACAAGTCGAATCCCGCATAGACTTGGTTCCAGGAGCCGCTCCTGTAGCCAAGGCACCCTATCGGCTTGCACCATCCGAAATGCAAGAATTGTCTACACAACTTCAGGAGTTGTTGGATAAAGGATTTATAAGGCCAAGCTTCTCGCCCTGGGGAGCTCCAGCATTGTTCGTGAAGAAGAAGGATGGAACACTGCGGATGTGTATTGATTACAGGGAACTGAACAAGCTCACGATCAAGAATCGGTATCCACTACCGAGGATTGATGACTTATTTGATCAATTGCAAGGATCAAGCTACTATTCCAAGATCGATCTTCAATCTGGATACCATCAGTTAAGGATACAAGAGGAAAGCGTACCAAAGACTGCATTCAGAACACGCTATGGGCAGTACGAGTTTCTTGTGATGCCATTCGGACTGACGAACGCACCAGCGGTCTTTATGGATCTGATGAACTGCGTATGCAAACCATATCTCGATAAATTCGTGATTGTATTTATCGATGATATCCTGATTTACTCGCGAACGAAAGAAGAACATGAGCAACATCTCAGAACTATTCTGGAATTACTGAAGAAAGAGAAACTTTATGCAAAGTTCTCAAAATGTGAATTCTGGATTCGCGAAGTACAATTTATGGGTCACGTTGTGAACGAGAAAGGCATTCATGTAGACCCAGCCAAGATAGAAGCAATAAAGAATTGGGAAGTCCCCAAAACTCCAACTGAAGTTCGTCAATTTTTGGGCTTAGCGGGCTATTATCGACGGTTTATTGAGAATTTCTTAAAAATAGCTCAACCGCTAACAACCCTTACTCAAAAAGACCAGAAATACGACTGGGGTGACAAACAGGAAGAAGCCTTTCAGCTACTTAAAAACAAGCTATGCGATGCACCGATACTATCATTACCCGAAGGCACTGATGACTTCGTGGTATACTGCGACGCCTCACGACAGGGTTTGGGTTGCGTGCTCATGCAACGCCAGAAAGTTATCGCTTACTCTTCAAGACAATTGAAGGTGCATGAAAGAAACTATACCACTCACGACCTGGAGCTAGGTGCGGTGGTATTCGCCTTGAAGATCTGGCGACACTATCTATATGGTACTCGATGTACAATCTTCACAGATCACAAAAGCCTACAGCACATATTTGATCAGAAAGAACTAAACATGTGATAGCGACGTTGGGTCGAGCTGCTGAACGATTATGACTGTGAGATTAAGTACCATCCTGGAAAAGCGAACGTTGTAGCAGACGCATTGAGTCGAAAAGAAAGGGTTAAGACCCTAAGGGTTCGAGCTTTGGAAATGACAATTCGAACGAACCTCACTGCACATATTCATCATGCACAACAAGAAGCCCTTAAGATGGAAAACCGTAAAGCTGAATACCTTCGGGGTATGCTGAAATACATGGTGCCAAATGAAGAGGGAGCCTTATACTTTAAGAAGCGTATTTGGGTTCCGCTCTATGGTGGCCTACGAGAAGTCATCCTTGATGAAGCACATAAATCGAGATACTCGATCCATCCAGGGTCAGACAAGATGTATCAAGACTTAAAGGAATACTATTGGTGGCCGAGACTTAAAAGCGATGTTGCTGTCTATGTTGGAAAATGCCTAACCTGTGCTAAGGTTAAGGCTGAATATCAGAAACCGTCCGGCCTACTACAACAACCAGAGATACCCATGTGGAAGTGGGAGCAAATCTCGATGGACTTCATAACGAAATTACCCAGGACCCCGAGAGGGCACGATATGATATGGGTAATAGTTGATCGATTGACGAAATCTGCGCATTTCCTACCGATCCGAGAAAAAGACAACACTGGAAAGCTTGCTGAGATATACTTAAAAGAAATTGTGGCATGACATGGAGTGCCAATCTCAATTATTTCAGACAGAGATGGACGCTTTGTCTCAAGAATCTGGCAATCATTTCAGGAAGCCTTTGGATCTCAATTAAATCTAAGCATGGCCTTCCATCTACAAATAGACGGCCAGAGCGAACGGACTATACAAATGATAGAAGATATGCTTCGCGCATGTGTCATGGATCTGGGCGGCAGCTGGGATACTCATCTACCTTTAGTTGAGTTTTCCTACAATAACAGTTATCATACGAGCATAAAAGCCGCACCGTTCGAAGCTTTGTATGGCCGCAAGTGCCGATCACCCTTATGTTGGGCAGATGCTGGAGATAAACGTATGGTTGGTCCTGAACTCGTACAAGAGACAACCGACAAGATTGCGCAGATCCGAGAGCGCATTAAGGCAGCTCGAGATCGACAAAAGAGCTACGCTGATCTGAAAAGAAAACCAGTAGAATTCGAGGTGGGAGACAAAGTGTTGTTAAAGGTCTCACCTTGGAAGGGCGTAGTAAGATTTGGAAAGCGTGGAAAGCTGAATCCACGATACATCGGACCATTCAGAATATTAGAAAGAATTGGTACCGTGGCATACAAGTTGGAATTACCGGAATAACTTAATGGAGTACATGATACGTTCCTTGTATCCAATCTCAAGAAGAGTCCAACACAAGAAAACGTGATCATCCCGGTGGATGAAGTGCATATTGATGACGCCCTCCGATTTACAGAACAACCCGTTAAGGTTACCGACTGGAAAGTCAACAAGACTAGGAGGAGCATTGTTAAACTTGTCAAAGTACGTTGGAACTCTAAGCACGGACCCCAGTACACGTGGGAACGTGAAGACCAGTTCAAGGAAAAGTATCCCCACCTATTCAAGAAGACTCTGGTGAGAGTTAGTTCAGCCTGAATTTCGGGACGAAATTCTTTTAACGGGGGGAGACTATGACAACTGGCACGAACCGGTAATTTCCGTACACTTCAATTATTATTTAATGACTGCAATTATGTGCTTAAATGTCAGCATTGATTGATTACATGCTAAACAAGTGAATTCGTGCACGTTGTATACTACAAAATATGCTTTATGCATAAACGAGAGCGTTGCGTCAGAAATACTAGTAAACTCACTGGTAAGACACATTGTGTCAACAGAACTGCAGAAAGCAGTCAGACATTAGAATTGAGGCCTAGGTGTAGGTCCAACGACAAGAATACATTAAAACCCAAGAGTACATACAAGGGTTTAATATATATACATTACGGAAGCAAAAATAAGAACTAAAAAGCACCCGAAACGCACTTTAAGTGCAGAATTTTAATAAATTCAGCTCAAATCAGCTTTTAAGCATATAAATAATATGCAGAATTCATGTTTTAACATCCAGAATATTTTCCTAAGTGTCGGGAATCGAAAGGATTACAAAAGAATACTTAAAGGACACTAAATGGTGCAATTTAGCACTTTAACGAACCGGTGTCTAACTGAACAACCGGATAATACCCAGAACACCAAAATAATGCTAGAAGCATTGTTTTTATTTTTCTGAACTAGTTATGGTCCCCGAACACCATAACACCCCTTATAACGTAACAACACATTAAATCCCTAACCAAGACACTTAAAACTTAACTAGTGTATGTAATTAGTGGTTACAATTTACACATTACCCCCCCCCCCCCTATAAATTGGACGACCCCATGTAGTGGCCCCACTAGTGTTCTTCTTGATCTTGCTAAATCCCACTAAATCTTGCCAAGATATTCCATGATCATCCTTGAATCCTACATGATTTTGCAAGATCATTAAAGATAAGAAATGGTTAAAGGTTACAACTAGACCCCCTCCCCACTAGCTTAAAAATCGGCCCACATGCCTAAATACAAGAATTGTGTAATCTTCTCAAGATCACCTAAATATTACTTGGATTTGATGAGGATATAATATGATAGTGTGTGTGTACTTAAGGGAACACAAGAACCCATGGACAATGAAATTGTTGTTATAAGTAAACATCCAACACTTAATCACCTCATCACCACAACACACCCTCTTGCTCTCTCCCTCTAACACCCTCGGCCGAGAACCACCAAGCACCACCACCATCATCAATCCAAGATCATCCAATTCCAAGCTCATACAAAGGTGTGAAAGGTCATACAAAGAAGCTAGGTGCTTTCGAAAGTGCAAGAACCTCTCTAGATTTCTTTTATCCACCACATTTACATCTTGTTTCTTCCCTAGCTTTGTGCTAGTAGTAAGTGCTTCTAAACATCATCTTGATCTTGTTTATGATGGTTAATAGTTGATTTAATGGTTAAAAATTGTGAAACACTAAAGGACTTACATTAAAGTATTGAACAAAAGATGAATAAGGTGTATAAAGAGAAGTTATGTGTGTAAATCTTGCGTAGTTATGATTATTTGATGTTGTTTGTTAGTAAAAGTTGGATGAATCAACATCTAGACATACTAGTTCATGTTTAAGAACATGAACTAGTAAGATGTAAATGTTAGAGTCTTAAAGGATGATGAAACCATCCATACATGAACTTGAACTTGAATAAACATGAGTTTTCTTGCAAAATGAAGACGTAAACTTGTAGATCTAAAGATCTACAAGTGTTTTTTCGGAAGAACCAAGTGGAAAATACTAGCTTTGTTAAAAACTTGGATATTATATGAAACAAATACATTTTTAGTAAGTAAACAAGTGTATAAACACTTGTGTAGAAAGAAAATTCCACAAAGAAATATTTTGAAATTCATGACTAGAAGTTGTGAAAATACATATTCTTTAAAAATAAAGTTTTTAAGAAACTAATCTTATTTTTAAAGGTAACAAGACTTACTAAATGTGCTAGTAAGTTACTACATACTTTTACAAACTCTCAAGTTCATAAGTTTGTGGTATATGCTTGTTTTGACAAGTTTGGTAAATAAAGATTGTGTTGTTGATATTGTTGATGATTTAAAAGAAAATAAACACATGTTTTGAAAACATGGGAAACCTCCATTTTTAGGGGAAACTCTGTCAAAATTTTTATAAATTTTAACACTTAAAATAAAAATATAAGTTTTTGAGAAACTTATTCCCTAAAAACGTATTTAAAAATATTACCAAGGTTTCCCTAATTTTTGGTGATAAGAAATGATGATTTCTACAAGATTAAAATTTATGTTAAGTATGTATATTTTTGAGAGAAAAATATATATTATTTGATCACCAACTTTTGTGCTAAGTGTATATAGTATGTGTTATACGTGCTAGTGTATTAAGACTTAAAAATACACTAAATACTCATGAGAAGTATAAACACAAAAATACACATACAACATACAAGATACATAATTCGGGTGCAAAGTGCAAAACACGAGATACTTATATTAATTTTTTTTGAGAAAATAATATAAGTAAGATACTTAGTTAAAAATATAGAATATTTTTAACACAACAATACAAATACAAAAGAGAGTGACTGTACTTGTGCGACGCAAGTCTAGTGACTAACGTTAAGAAAACGCGTATAGGTCACGACGTTAAATAAGCAAACCGGTGAAGTTTACGACGCAAGGAACGCAAAGTTGTGAGTTCATGCTCCCCCTTTTCTCTTAAATGTTTTCAGTTTTGTAACTTCGGGGGTGAAATACATGTACAAATATTACTATGTTTACAAATGGTATGATAATAAGAAGCACACTTGGTGAGAACGAGTACCAAGTGTGACGAGATATAAGAATACAAGAAGCGCACTTGGTGAGGATGAGTACCAAGTATGATGCGTTATGAGAAATGATACGAGAAATCGTGTCACGAATAGGGTACATAATCACCATTAATCACAATATACCTAGACCACAGAACAAAAGGTTAGATCTAACGGGTGCCGGGCAGCCACACTCTTGGTGAGGACGATAACCGAGTAGTGCTTTTGTGTCTCAGAATATGCCAACTAGAAAAATGCCTAAGGTTTGGTGACTTCCTATGTCGTGTCACATGTTAATGGCCTTGCAACCCATTAACAATCCTGATACTTACAGGCATACTTTATTTACATAAGATTCATACCATACTAAAACTTGATTTATACTTGAGTACGTGGGGTACGCAAGAAAACTTGAATTATACTTGAGTACGTGGGGTGCTCAAGAAAACTCGAATTATACTTGAGTACGTGGGGTACTCATGAAAACTTGAATTATACATGAGTACGTGGTGTACACATGAATACTTGATTTATATATGAAAACTTGATTTATACATGACCCAAACTATGTTTTCATACAAAGTATACAAACGTGAAATACAAAAGCTGCATGAATTCACACCAACATTATGTTGACGTTTTTCCAAAACTCACATGTATTTCAGGTAATTAGAAGTGGATGTGCGCGCGGTCTCACTCATGCTCATGGATGTTGTTTATGTTTGTCTTAAATAAAGTTGTGAACTTTCAAGACAATTTTTTATGCCATCTCGTGATGTAAACACTAAACTTATGTTTTCAAATTATGGTATTTGATGTTATTTTACGAGCATGTAGCATGTTTACCTTTCGTATGCAATGAGAACCTTTCATGATCACACCTCGTGCTTCCGCCGAAGAAAGGGGTGTGACATTTTCAATCTATTAACATTCCCCAAAACTCATCCAATCTTCGTATTTAACCTACAAAACATCATTTTCTCATAGTTATCCAATTCCACACATATAAACAACCAAATATGCATAAGATTAGACATTAAACACATATAAATCACATTCCTAAACCCATCCATCACATCCCCACACTTACCTTTGATTGTCCTCAAGAAAACCAACTAAGAACTACTCACCACAATAACAACACTTCTAAATCCCTTAACCGATTCAACATGTTAAGTTCCCAAGTCATACCCATCCCATAGACTAACACATTTGAGATTGACCGTCTGACAAGCAAATCATGCAACTTTAAAACTCAAGACTTGTCTATCTAAAACTAACATGTTTACAATTAAACACATGCTACACACCCCTCACAATGTACTCTCCTCTCAGGTTAATATTTGGACTAGCGTGTAATGTGCTAGTATATAAACACTCAATAAGCAAACATGAAATCCTGCAATCATAGGCTTGTATGACAATCACACCTCCACTATATCATCTAACATGGCACATATGAAAAGGACTTTTTCGGTTTCGGGCTTAGGCGAAGGTAGGAAAAATTTTTGGTTTCTTTTTCTTTTCTAAACGGCTCACAAACAATAACCAGACCATGATAACTTATTCGAACACAAACCTTCGGTTGAATTCTACCCAAACAACTAAACCAACATTCAACACTCTTCTTTTTGTTCTTTTCTTTTTCATTTTTCCATATTTTTTTTCTATTTTTCTCTATTTTCTTTTTTTTTCTTCTTTTTTTTTCTTTCTCATAACAATATCATCACGGTCGGTTTTTCACAATAAACAATAAGCGAACAAACAAAAGGTAGTTAGGCTCAACAGGGCTACTAAGGGAATGGTTGGTAAACATAACAAAACAAACACAAATGGTGTAACGGGAAATCCTAATGCCTTTATCATATACGTGCACATATCAAATCCACAATCTCAGCATGCATCAAATCACACAAGTTCTAACATAGAATAACACGTAGCCTGCACTCAACAAATGAATTCATTGTATAAATCATCCTATCAGTTCTACAGGCTCAAAATCTCACCAAGAAAAGGTTAAAAGGTTACCGACATGTAGCATATGCAATCTAAAACATGTTACCCCTAGATCGACATCTCTTTTGAACTCATTTTCTATAAAAAAAAAAACACTTGCCAAACCTACTCTCATGAAACTTAAAGGGACAACCATGACAAGGGACTAAGTTAGTTTACTGCCGGTAAGGAATCCATTAGTGATTGAAACTTTAGGTTTTCGTATCCAATTAGCATGCTTAAGGCGATGAAAATTTTTAAAATTTTCAAAATTTTCAACTTTTTTCACTTTTCATCGATTTCAACCACTTTCAATCTCTTCATCCCTGTCATCCCTTCCCGAGCTTCCACATCCCCACACTTGGGATACATTGTCCCCAATGTATGGTACTTTTAAAACATAAGCCCGAGAAAACAACCAACTACCCTCAGTGAGCGGCTAACTCATAACAAACAAACAAAACACATCCCTTATATACACCAAAGTTTCACACCACCAAATACATGAAAACAAATAAAACACAGGATAGATAAACACATGCACCTGATCGTGTAACTGCAATGATGCGGCTGTTGTGCTTTAACCGGAATTAACACATTCCATAGATTCTTTGATATCTCACCGGGGATGCTGCAAAACATCCCCACCTTTGAATTATTGCATCCGTGATGATTAAATCGAAGAAACCTGTCAAAACACAACATACCAAATGAACCAAACCAAAGTACAATACTCTACATCCTCGGGCTGCCTCCCGAGAGCGCTAAGTTTAAAGGTCTTAAGCTAGACCGTACCTGACGTTCAGGGTGCTTCAGATGCACGCTTGCCCTCCCATTTCTCTACGTACATCTCCATCCAATCTTTCGAGAGGGTCATAGTTTCACTTCGGTTGGGGTTGCGCCCAGTTTGGTCACCCCATCTAAACCCACCATCAGGTGGTTCCCTTTTCTCAGCTCTCCTTATTACATCCACCCTCCTTGCCTGATTTCCATAATCCTTCAATTCAGATCTGTAAACACTACCACTAGAACCAATCTCATTAGTAGCACATGTGAGATTTACATCCTCAAGCAAATCGTAAGCAATAGATTTTAAAAACACATTGAAATACAACTTACGATTCTAGTAGCTCAGAATGACCATCCCATTCCTGCAATCGATTTGAGTGTTTGCTGTATATAGGAATGGACGGCCCAAAATTCCTGCGGCTGCGTGTAGGTCTGTGCTGGTGCATAATCGGCCACCATGAAGTCGACCGAGTAGTAGAACTCGCCGAGTTGGATTACTACATCTTTTACAACCCCCCGGGGTTGTTTCAAACTCGCATCGGCAAACATTGCCATACTATCACATGCTTGCAGAGGACCAAAGTCATATTGGTCGTACAAGCTAGCGGGAAGAATGCTTACCCCTGCTCCATAATCTAACAACGCTCGGTGGATCTTGAATTTTCCAACTCGAATAGGAACAACCGGTTCCCCTAGATCAACTCCATTCGGCTCTTCATCAGTATCCATTACACCTGCAATCACATGAGACACAGACAACCCGTTATCCAAACAATTATTATTGAGAACAGGATTTACCCCACTGATCGGAATGTTATTTGAATTTTTAGGGTTTATCTGCGTGTCACTTAGCAGCTTCCCATTCTTTTGCTTCAGCTCTGCTATCTCAGTCGCGAGTTGACCCATTTGTGTAGTCAACGATTGGATGGCCTTATCCCGCACTTCATCCTTTTGAGCACGATTTTGCAAATCAAGTTGAATCGCCTTCAACATCTCCTCCATCTCGCTATTTACCAGACCATTATCCTGCTGGTAGTTTCGTTGGTAACCCAAATTATTACCCCCTTGATAATTATTTTGGTTTCGGGGCTGATAATATTGGTTGTTTCCTTGGGAACCCAAATATATGTTCCCACTACCCTGCATCATATTCACCTCATCCTGATTACCGATAATGTTAGGGCACTGATCAGCAATGTGCCCTATATCCCCAAAATGATCGCACAACGGGTATGGTCCCCCGGTCTCAGGTAACTGCTCTGCAGCTTTCACTACTGAACGGCGGGTGCTTCTGGACGATTGAGCTTTTCTCTTTGATGTCGTCGCATTCATCTCCAAATACTCCCAATCAGTATGCTCATAGTTAGTACCGAATGTACCGTTTGAGATTGAGCTAAGATCCTGAGCATCTTCATCCGTTAACCCTTCGTGAAAGGCATTAAGCAATTCCCACAATTGTATACCGTGATGTGGGCAGTTCTTGAGCATCATTTTAAACCGGTTGAACGCTTCATGAAAATACTCATCAGATTGCTGTTGGAAGTTTCGAATGCCTTTTCTAGCATTATTGGTTCATTGAGCCGTGTAAAATTCATCTAAGAAGAGTTGCTGCATCTCGGGCCATGTAAAAATTAAAGTAAATGGCAAAGAGTGAAACCATTGCTGTGCCTTATCCTCGAGTGTGAATTGGAAAAGAACCAACTTCACATCATCTGCTGTGAAACCCTGGCCCCTGATAGTATTACACCGTGCATCATACGCGGCGATATGCAAATACGGCTCTTCATGTGCCAAACCGTGGTATTTGGGTAAGCTGGATATCGACTGTGCGCGTACCTCAAATGATCGACCTCCTAGTAATTGAGGAATCACAACCGGTGATGGATTGTTAGCAATTACGGGCTTAAAATGACTTTCGACACCCCGCCCCGGTGTCGGTCAACTCTTATTGGAATGCCCTCAAATTGTTGATCGGTGGAACCAAATTCCGCGGAAGTGGCCTCTGTTGAACCGGCATTTGTTGCACCAGTGGCGGCAACGGTATCTCTAAAGGCCTTCTCAGAATTGGTTGTTGATTAATCGGATCCGGTTGCTAAAACTGTCGTTGATACCCAAACGTACCTGTGTGTTCTCTTTCTAGTACTCTCGAACCCATGTTTCCTTGGTATTTACCCAAATGCAATTCTTGCCGCTCACCTTGATTACCATAACTTTCATACTCATCGTAACCATCCCCAAACTCCCCTGAATTGTTCCCCTACTCAAATATTGAAGTTCTGAAAGAGAACTGTTGATGCTGAGCTGGTTGGTAATGAGAGGATTGTGTCGGTAAAGGAATTGAAGTGATTGAGTTAACAGGTTGTGTTTGATTAGGTGGGGCAGTGCTATGATCTTCAACAATCCTTACATATGGTGAGGAATGTTGGATGTTAGAGGTTTGGGTGAATATTGGGTATTGTAAGGATGTTGGTTGAGTTGTGAAGGGTGGCATATTCTCTAAATTAGGGAACGCTGGTGGTGGCATAGGTGGAAGTGGAGAAGTATCTTGGGTGGTTTGTGGTTGTTGTTCAATGGGTAGAAAGGTATTGGGTGATGGCTGTGTAGGAGTCGGTGTGAATTGGTTTTGTGGAGTTGAATTTTCGGATTGCTTTTCAAGGTTGCTTGAATTCTCCATTGTTTTGAGATTTGAAGTTGGTGCTTGCACTATCTTGTTTTCTCGTTGCACAACTCGGGTGTGCCTAACGGTTCTTTCTATTTCCGGATCAAATACTAGTGGTGAAGCTTTTCCGGAATGCCGAATATGATGCATACACGTCCAAGATCATCTGCACAAACAAAAACAAGAAAACCTCGCGTAAATCCGAACAAAAAAAGTAAAACTATTTTTGATTTTTTTTTTATTTCTACTAAAAACTAGAACTTAACACTAAACACTTTGCACACGCCTCCCGGCAACGGTGCCATTTTGATGTCTGTCGTTAAGGACATGCAAAAACCTATTTAAATTATTAGTATAGAATAAGCAGGGTATTGAACCAAGGGAGGATTGTGGAAAGTGTATGATGCCAAGTATTGATTAACAATTACGAAAACAATAAACTATCAATGTGATTTTGATTGATTGATTGTTAATACGAAAAAGAGATAAGATTGTATTCAATAAGAGAATGAATGGTTCCTCTGGAATTTAGGTTATGCAGTTAACTTCAATTATGTGTTTAATCGAACACTTACATAGATATTAGTGGACTAACCTAATCACCTAATTGTGATAACCAAAGACTAAGTACTCCGGTCAATACATAACGGAAGGTTATCGAATGATTACCAATCACAAGTACCAACCCTAATCCCATAACAAATATATCCCAATTACTAGAACTCTCGGGAATTGAATGATCAAAGAATAAGGTTAAGAAAATGCATCGAATGCTTAGATCACTGAGTCAAACGATTGTCACCAAACACATAAAATCTGTTAACTTATAAATACCCTCCATCCAGAGGAAACCAAAAAAGTTTAGCCGCTCATCTCACAAGTGAAATCACCAAAAGTTTGATAAACGAATGAGATCATGATTATGATTGATGATTCGGTGGAAGGAATGATGGATTGGATACGAAAAAACTCGAATCCCCTTGCAAAACCGTTAGCTACGGTTAGTGAACCGTAAGCTACATTTCGGGATCTCTGCTTCACATCTACACCCAACCGTAACCTACGGTTGGTGAGCTGTAGCTTACGGTCGGCAGATTCTTCCAAAATTGTTTTCTTCATAACTTCTTCGTTTTAGCTCCGTTTTACGCACCGTTTTCGCCCACGTCGTCGTAATTCAACACTCTATCATGACATCTTCTAATATATTCATTTTCAATCCATTAGCATTCCATAAAACTCATCCAATCTTCATATTTAACCTACAAAACATCATTTTTTCATAGTTATCCAATTCCACACATATAAACAACCAAATATGCATAAGATTAGATATAAAACACATATAAATCACATTCCTAAACCCATCCATCAAAATCCCAAACCTAAACTGCAAGACTGGAAGAAGCAAAAAGATGCAAGGTAGACTCCTCTCCCGCATCACACATCCTACACCGAAGATTCGGGATAGGTACATTTCTTCTAGCTAAATTCGTGGCTGTGGGAAGTCTATCTTGGATAAGCCTCAAAAACAGGAAATTTGTTGTAATTAGGGGATGTACTAACCAATTTCAAAGCAATTGCAAGAAAACTGAGTTCAAGAAAAAACCTGGATTTCTACACAAATCGTGTGTTCACTTTCAGATTAACCTATTTGGTGGTACTACCAATGATTAATCGGATAAGATATGTAGAACACACAAGAACGAATTTGTGATTTTATGAGAATTCATGAAACCGTACCCCACTGTTTGTATATCTCTAACAAAGAACAAAAAAAACTGTTCCTTACATTTGTCAACCAAGTGAAAATGAAAGCCCCTCCAAAATCACTTTTGTGTGAAAACTATATGTCTCATTTTCACCCATCGGTTTTGTAGCTTTAAAAATTCATATTAAGAAATAAGGCTTAATATAACAAATAATCACATATGATCATGCGATATTGTTAGCCCAAATGGTGACACCATTTTAAATAAATTCTAAAATATTAGCCTCAATCGTAAATATATTTATTATTAATAAAATATATATATATATATATATATATATATATATAGCATTTAATTAATAAACTAATTATAAAACCAAAACCGATAAATATGCCAAATCTTATTAACATTAAAGCGAGCATGCACTCTCGCATCTCCTAACTCGTTTAATATTTAATAAGATTCACTTGGTTAACGAGTTAACCCAATATCACCAAAATCCGTTAATAACACTAAAATTACCAACATTCCTCCCCATTTTAGTGGTATCTATGATTAACTCAAAACACTTCTCAAACAACACAAACTTATGCATAAATGAAATATCGCGATGATTGAATTTCACATTAGTATATTACACATTCCAAATATTCGAATATTAGGGTGTCTCTATGGATTGAACCCTTTCTATTCATTATGAATACATGAAGATAATATATACATAAGTTTACAAATTCATATGTTCTTACTTGACAAAATATTTTACTAGCCTGTGTCCAATCCTTCAAAGAGTATATCAAAGCCAAGTCCAAGCTTCTTGAAGTGGCTAAACTTCATACTCTTATAGGTAGTATTCTTGCACCAGCAAATGCAATTTTTCAAAGAACAATTAACAAGTTATACTTCAACCTCCTTTATCTTGAAGTCTGAACACAACCTTGGGATGATTCTTATCATGTGTTCCAATATCTCTATGACAACCTTTCCGCATTGAATTCTGCATCTAACGTTGTATTAGATAGGAATTGGGTATCTTGACATAGGATATTAAAGTGTGGACTTTAAACCCATCCCTACAACTGATTTATTCACGAGATCTCTTCCTAACCTTTTAGTTAGATAATCAGCTAAATTATACTCAGATCTTACAAATTCAGTTGATATCACTCTATGCATGATGAGCTCATGAATCATGCTATGTATAACACACAACCATCTAGACTGTCCATTATACATCTGACTATAATTCTTAGCCAGCACTATAACACTCGATAGATATTGGTGATATCTATTTTGTCCACAAAGGAATCTCAAAGATCAATTTATTAGCTATCCAGCTTCTTTACCAGTCGGTACTAAAGCTACAAATCCGTTGAATTTGTGATACAAGTCTGCTTCTTTGAAGCCTAGAAGATAGCACCTCCACCAAGTAGGAACACCCATACACTATACAACTTGCATCAAAATACCCTTCTAAAACTGAAGGAAAACTTTAATAACATAAACCATAGATCATGGTTCTTTTCAGGCATTCAAACAATCTATTCACAGCTTGCCAATGCCGAATACTTGGATTACTGGTAAATCTACTTAGTTTCCCATAACATATGCTATATCAGGCCTTGTACAAATCATAGCATACATTAGACATCTAATTGCTTAAGTACCCCACTTGTGAAATAAATTCACCATGATTGCACACACCTAAGATTTTAAGACCTATATGAGTAATAGCCGGAGAATAACAAGTGATTGAATTTCTTCAACACTTTCTCAATGTAAATGAGACTGTATCATTAATATACTCATGTTCGTCCCTTTTATCCTTTTTCCTAGGATAACAACATCCTCCCCAGATCCTTCAAATCAAATGATTCCTTCTGTACCAGAGAAATCAAACACAAACCTGCTACATACACACTTTGTGTTCTTGCTCAGGCAATAAAACCCCACATGTTGTTACATGTAGACCTCTTCATCCAACTCACTATTCTAGATTGCATTTTCCACATCTATGAGATGAAGCAAAAGGTAATTTATTAGTGTGCTAGTGTAAGTCCTAACAACAAGAGCATATGTACCAATAAGTCGATCCCTTCCTTTTTGTCTAAAGCCATGGATAAGCTATCCACCTTTAAAATTATCTATGCTATCATCAACCTAACTCCTAGTCCCTTCAACTAAATAAGAACCTAATCTAAACCAAGACTTAGGCTTTCTTGTTCTTATGCTGTTTCTCCTAGACTCAAGAGGTGTATTATTTACTTGGCCAACCACTTGAGAATTACCAGAACTTGGAACTACAACTTGGGTCTAGGTATAGTAGAGAATCCATTCTCAACACCAATATCAATATTTCATGACACGAGTTCACAGACACATAGTTATTTGATTTATTGGCATGGAACCTATAAGCACAAATATGCTTAACATATCCAATGAACATGCAATCTATACCTCTTTCACATATGTTCCTCGTCTTGGGTTCAGTGAGCTTTACCACTGCTCTACAACCTCAAATACTTAGGTAACTCAACTCAACTCTAGTGGCTTTTATGCCAAAGTTTATAAAAGGTTACATTGTTCCTTTTAATATGAACCCTATTTACTAAATAACAAGTATGATATTAACAAAGCTGCTCCCAAAACACTTCACTTAAACCCAAATAGGAAAACATGGAGTTGACCATTTGTTTAAGGACCCTATTCAACCTCTCGGATACACTATTCAGCCTGGTGTATATGTAGTAGTAATCTGATGAATGATACCCACGGATTGGAAGTAACTTAGATCACAATATTCATTTCCCCCAACAGTTCAATACATACAATAAAAGTAATGGCATACTATTGTTATCAACTATGTACAAGTTCAATAATTTCTACTAGAGGCGGAATTAAAAACAACATAAACTCATTAATTTAGGTGCACTTTAAATCTTGAAAATAAATCCTCAACCCAAGCAGAATATTTTTCTTTTCTTTGAATGAAAGAAAGCTTTCTAAAACCATACTCATGTGCCTCGCCCCATCTATTCTTGTTTTCGATTATTTGGCCAGGACCAAAACAATCTTTTATGTAAATATGGGAGGGTTCAAATGAAAGTTAAAGTCATAATTATCCATTTGACTTTAAAATTCAAACGCATATATAATTAACAACACACATGAACCACATGTTATTTAAATCCAAAAAATGAAGCAAACCTAATCTTTTTGCATCAATCCACAATTGAAAACAT
Organism: Helianthus tuberosus; assembly: GCA_030545235.1. Lineage (NCBI taxonomy): Eukaryota > Viridiplantae > Streptophyta > Magnoliopsida > Asterales > Asteraceae > Helianthus > Helianthus tuberosus. The sequence goes on along the minus strand of CM060414.1, from coordinate 44,800,665 downwards.
AGGCATCAAGTTTTCAAAGTCAAAACAACTTATTATTTAAACCTAAATATATAGGCCTAGTTATAGTTACGAAACTTTGTACCCCTTCAAATCATAACCATCCTTGTTAATGAATGGATAAGGCACCCAATCAGTTATCAAACTTTTTTTCCCTTTTTCGGAACCGACATCCAGAACCCATCTCCAACGCTCCTCCCCTGTGCCAAAGTCGTACCTTAGAATATGTCACGTAAAAAAACAATAACTAAAAATAACAAACAAGAGTAGATATAGAATAAAGAGTAAACTGCCATTTTGGTCCCTATGGTTTGGACACTTTTGCCATTGTAGTCCAAATCTCAAACTTTTTAAATCTGAGTCCCTGTGGTTTCACTTTTATTGCCATATTAGTCCAAAATTCAAAAACAGTCTTTTTTTACTGTTGCAACCTGTCTATTTTGTCTTTTTGTTCAGGGGCATTTTTGTCCATCTGATTTTAATATAACATGTTAATAATTAATAAACTACATTACATATATTTAATTCCTTTATACCCATTTAAATTAAAACAATATTTTTTTATTAAAAAAAAACCAACCTACACCCAACCCCCACCCTCACCCTACCTTCTCTCTTCCTCATCCCTCTTCTTCACCCTCTTATTCATCCCTGCTGTCTCTCTCTACTCTCTCTCCTCCCTGTCCACCAAAGAATTGATCATGTCTGCTGCTCAACCGTTCAATGTCTCTCTACTCTCTCTCCTCACACACAGCACAACAATAATATTAGTAACGGCGGCAGCTCCTATGAGGCCTTTTTTGGCGGTGGCGACGGTTGCTTTGACGGCTAGCGGTGGTTTTGTGATCCAGTTTTTCTTGAAGTTGGTTTCAGTTTTCTTGTCGTTCGTCATAGTTTCTTTTTTCTGCTATTTATATGGAGTTCATAAATAAAAACTAACTTCACGGTTGGATCAACATGAATGATTTAGTTAGAAGATTTACCTTGAAAAGTGTCACAAATACAGACCGAATAAAGCAGCGTAACCTGTGGGATTTTAAAATCAAATCAGAAATAAAGGAAAAGCAAATGAAATCGAAAAAATTGGTTATTGATAAGACGATATGCATTTTGGGTGAAAATATTCATACCCTAATTCCTTCGGTGAGAGAGAGACTGTTGTACTATTTCTTTCTGTTGAGGAAATATATAGACAAACACCACAAGGCTCTCATCTGCAAATTTAGTGTGCACCACTAACTAACGACTCTAATGTTTATTCGAATTTTTCTGGCAAATTTTTTAATAACCATCAATTTTAATTGATTATATAAAAGGGTGAAGAAGAGAGAGAAGGTAGGGTAAGGGTGGGGGTGGGATGCAGGTTGGTTTTTACTAATAAATATATATTTAATTTAGATGGACAAAAATGCCACTGAACAAAAAGACAAAATAGACAGGTTGTAACAGTCAAGAAAGAGGGTTTTTGAATTTTCGACTAAAATGGCAATAAAAGTGAAACCACAGGGACTCAGATTTAAAAAGTTTGAGATTGTGACTAAAATGGCAAAAGTGCCCAAACCACATGGACCAAAATGACAGTTTACTCTAGAATAAAAGATAATCTACATTGAAAACATATTTTTAAATAAAAAGTTGTTTTACTAACTAATTTTTTATATACTATTTTATAATATAAAAGTGATGAAAATAATAAAAGAAAAGAAAAAGAAAAAAAACGCAAAAGAATGAAAACAATTAAAAGAAAGAAAAGGAAAACAATAATGAAATTTACGGATTTTTTCATTAAGGGGAAATGTAAAATTGTCATTTAAAAAAACGTAACTAATGTTTCAACAAAAATTAATGTAAAGGATGTAATCTTTACTATCTATTAAAAGACAAATGAGTATGACATCATAATGTTGACGTTGCGGCCATATATGTTATCTAACAATGCCTTTCTTATGTCATTTTGAATTATCAAATTATATATCATTTTTGAAATTATAATTATATTCCCCACCTAAATTCAAATTTTGAATTCACTTTACTCATCCCAAAGACACCATTATCCTCATTCTTTCATTTTTTTTAAATTCAAAATTTGAATTCACTTTTCATAACCCTGCCAGAAATATAGCTCTCCTTTCCCCTCCCACTTTTCATAATAACAAAAAACCCTAAACTCCATGGCTGAACTCCGACTAATCTCCGTCAACGACGCTCTCGGTGGTGGCACATGTATGCATTATTTTCTGATCGAATTACAGTTTCCTATCTTCTAGATCCACTGGATTTCATTCTGTTTATGCCTTTTAGGGAATCGTTCGATTAATCAATTGATTGATTTTTTGGAGTTTATGGTTATAATGGTTGTATGCACTATGAAGGTGAAAAGGGTTTCATTGGCGGAACACGAAGGTTTAGCTTTCCACCGTCACTATGTCTGTAATCATTCCCTTCACGAACCCTAAATCAGGCCGCAGAACCCGAAGGAGCATTTAGGTTATGGCCAATTTTTTTCACATGCTTGAAATTTTCAATTCCTATGATTTTGTTTTTGGTTTGTTAGGTTATTAACTTGAGCGCAATGATATAATTCATAACTGATTTAAGGGTTAGTTTTGTTAAAAATATGTTGACAGAGAGTTCAATAAATCTTTGGAATGCTTGATAGGATAATGATTTAAATGTATGCATATTTTTTTTTTATAAATGGTCTTACTTTATTATTTTGATATTTTAAAAATATGTTGACAATGAGTTCAATAAATCTTTTAATTAATGATTTATTATATTGAGTTTAGTAAACTATATATGCTTGATGAACCTACAATATGCTATTTTATATGATTTTGATGACAGTGAGTTTAATAAATGTGTAACTTGCTTGATCAACAGTTTATTATAGTAAGTTCATATTATAATCAAAGTTAAATGCTTGGTTGGTCCCTGTGGTTTGCAAAAATTTCATACTTGATCCTAGTGGCTTACGAATTACACGCGTGGTCTCAAAAGTTGTCAAAAATGAACTCGGTTGGTCCCCTGACGTAACCTTTGTTAAATTTCTCAGTTAACTATATGTGAAATGACTATATTACCCTTGAACAAGTAAAAGAAATAAAAAATATATAAAGAACCTGCAACTACCTCCATCTTCTTCAACCTCTCTCTCTAAAAAAACTCTAACACCACCACCTCCTCCACCTTCACAACCCATCACAACCTGAGAAAGTAATAATGGTCTCAAACAAGGGGCAAAACGGTCCATCAACCAAAACACCGTCTCTTCCGACCACTCCTCCGTCGCCGGCGACTTCAACACCACCGGAGCAGCTTTTTCCAAATTTTATTTGAACCTTTTTTGTGTAAAATTATTTAGACATGAAATGATTTTGTGTATTGTTTTTTGATTTAGGAACTGCATTGTGTGTTATAAAAATTCTGTCTAGGACTGGTCAATGTCGTATTTCAAAACAACGCAGCAGGTCAAGGACCCCTTCACATCATCCTACCTGATGCTACACCTGTAGAAACACCCATTTCTCTCTTGAAGTAAAATTGGAGTATTTGATCCTCGATTATTTCGTTCACTTGCATCGATTGTAGAGTTTGCGAATGTCGACGACCCATTACTAGAATTAGTGAGTGCCTAACAATATAACCGGGATGCTAACCTTGAGTTATTAATCTGACCCATGGATAGAGGGTTAAGGACCAACTATTGTGGTGTTGGTCTGTGAGTGGTTTTTTTTGGGGGGGGGGGGCAACTAATTAATAACCAACTTCTCCATTTCCCGCAACCAAACTTTGGATGTCCGACGGTGGTGTTGAAGTCGTCGGCGATGGAGCAGTGCTCGGAAAAGACGGTGTTTTGGTTGATGGACCGTTTTGCCCCTTGTTAGAGACCATTATTACTTTCTTAGGTAGTGGCGGGTTGTGAAGGTGGAGGATGTGGTGGTGTTAGAGTTTTTTTATAGAGAGAGGTTGAAGAAGATGTAGGTAGTTGCAAGTTCTTTATATATTTTTTTATGAGAAATTTAACAGAGGTTATGTCAGGGGACCAACCGAGTTCATTTTTGACAACTTTTGGGACCACACGTGTAATTAGTAAACCACTAGGACCAAGTATGAATTTTTTGCAAACCACAGGGACCAACCAAGCATTTAACTCTTATAATCATGAGTGGATAGATTAGAGAATCAAAATATGAGAATTTAATGATTTGTTATCTATCAAAACCATATGAACCATTAGCGTATTCTTGGAATGGCTGCTTTTAATCAAGTATAAACTGTTTTTTGTCAACGTCAAAAGAAAAGGAAGAGTTAATGTTTGGAAAAAAGATGGATGGTCACTCTTGCAGATCTTTAACATCCAGAACTTGCTATAATTTGTTATTTAAAAAGACATGCTTGGAACTACAATTTGCTGAACATGTTACAGTCTGACAATTTAATAGAGGTATTCTATGTTTTTTATTGTAAATGTGTTTGTCTGCGTATAGTTATGGAATATGACCCATTTTTTAACGATTGTTTTGATCTGGATCCGATTAATAGCGTTTTTAACGATTTTATGTGATGAATTGTGTAGTGGTTAAGTTTGATCTATTTTCAATAAGTTTAGGTTTCAAAGGATTGATTCGAAGGTAGAGCTTGCTGTTATAAGTGTTAATTACGGTTAGTCAAATTTTATGGTCATTTTTAGGTTAGATTTTTTTTTTTTTGTAAATCAAGCAAATATGGGTTGTTAATTATGAATCAATGTTTTGAGTTACACTTTCGTTGTTCGTTCAGTTATCAATGCTGGAGTTGTTGTGATGGACTTTTTGGTATGACATAACCGTCGTTTTTGTTTACTTTGTTATTATTTTTATGTAAATTTGTAATTCAGGGTTCTAGAATTGAGTTTAAGTTGTTTGTTTTCTGATTTGTAGAGGTGATTGAAGAAATTAGTAGAGCTTGATATTTGTTTTGATCGAGAACTTGGAACTAAACATGACGCAGAGTAAATTTTGTCTTAGCTATATATTTTTTTCGAAGTAGGTTGTTGTTGTTGGTAATGTACTTTCATTTTGTTATCAATCACAACAACAGTTAAGTTATGCACTTATTGTTGCTAAAATGGTAAATCATTTTTATGTTTATTGATATGTGTGCAGTTGGTTCTTATGAGTATTAAATTATTTATTGTACATGTGCTACTATATTTACAGGGTTATGTTGCAGTGAGTTTGTAAGCAAGGAGTCCAATCAGTCGGGTTCGCAATCATTTCTAAGGAGTCGTCGAGTCGGTATGATCATTAGTTTTTACCTCTTTGTTATAATTTTTTAAAACCAATGTGGTAGAGTATTCCTTAGAAAGTACAAACGCTCTCTCTAAAACGATTAAGGTAAAATCATTAACATGTAAAACTACCATTTTGGGTAAGGGTCAACCGCGTAACTAGCTATTATTATTGAAATATACCCTGTGAGTGCGATATCTAATGAAGTATTAGTATAGGGTAGGTTAATACTTACCAGAATGGAAGTTTAGGGTTTAAAACTATGTAATAAAGTGAACTTGAATATTTGTGTATCCTTTATAATGGACATATATATGTTAACTTTGTTCGATTGTAATGTGCAGTTTTGCGAGAATGTTGCTGCGTGATATGCTTTTATGATAGAAAAGATATGTTTAAGGCATTTATCGAGAGGGTTCTCTGCTTGAAGGAGGTATGTAAGATTGTGACTTACTTTCTTGATAACTATTTGCATTTGTCAAGACCAGTGGCCTAACTTGACTATTTAATGCACAGGGGAAGAAGCATGAGTATTGCAGAGAAGACAAATTAGCTGCTTTTCATGATTAATGCCTTCCAGGTAAAAAATATAATTCATCTCTCTATTTTCTCTCATGTCTTTTATGATTAATTATCATTGTGTCATATCAGATGATTGCACTGATACAAATTATAATTGTTTTACTTCTTAGTTTCTTTGTTGTGACAGAGCTTGGAGGATGATATAGTTAGCAAGTAAGTTATGAGATTGGCAAGTCTTCATTGCTGGAATAGTCTAACGTTTGGTTGTTTTCAAGTAAATTAATACATCATTTTTTGTTATTCATCAAGCTCATATATGTTTTGATGCATTGTTGTTGCTTAAATACTGTGTTGATCTATGTATCTGTTTAACTGTGTTGTTAGGAGAAAGTTATTAGACTTTATTTTATTGATGCGCTGAGTTATATTATGAATTAAAGGGTAAAGTTGTCATTTTGCCAATTGATCACTGATAATGATTATAACTCTCCAAAAAACAAAGTCTGAATTTTGTTCATTCGATATTAAATAGTATTACAAAACTTAGATTTTGAAAAATATTAAAACATTACACGCTACATTGAACACATCCTAGGATTTCTAAGACTCTTGCCTTCTTCCATGCAATTTCATTTTTTTCTTTTATTTTGCAGATCAACTAGCATATCACAGATTTCTGATCCTGCTTCAACAGTTATGTCATAAATTCTTCTACCTTATCCTTGAACTCTGATGGAGTAGAATGGACAAATTCATCAAGCAATGTAATGTTGCTCCAGGTTTGCTTATAATAATTTTCACTCACGATACCAACTTTTCTATTGAGTTCTTCATCTGTTCTTTGTTCTTCGAGTGACTATCTTGAAAATTGTGTTTTAACAGCTTTAGTGTCTGCCCAGTGGTTGAAACTTTTGTTTGCCATTTAGAATATTGTTGATGTTTTTGGATGGTTTGTTTTTGGATGAACAGTTTTTAAAAAGAGAATTGTTGATGTTTTCAATTAAACTAATTATAAACCTTTTATAGTGTTTACAATGGGTGATATGGTAAATGAAGAGATGATTCCTAATTATGATAGACTGTTTTTGAAGGTTTAAATTTTGGCATTTGGGTTTCTGGATATTTAATTTTATTTGTTTTCTCATGAAAACTTATTTTTGAAAGGTTTTGCATTAAATGCACACGGATTTTAAATATAAATGTACATGTTTATATTAAATGTACACGTATTTCCCTCCTAAATCATTAAATGTACATGGATTTTAAATATAAATTTTTATTTAATTCTTGCATTTAAATCGGACCTTTGGGCTATTAGATATTTAATTTTTTTTCACTATATAATACCATTGCCAATTCAAAGGTTTTGCATCATACACTGATTCATTTAGTTTATCAGTTAAGTAATAACATAAAATGGGATCATACACTTCTGTACAATCTGATGATTTGAAGCAGTGATTTATTAAACAAATTGAAGAGCAAGTCTATGAAGATAATGCTACTCTTCAAGAGTTGAAGAGGTGTTTTGATGGATTGCAACTTGGTCTGCTCATAAGAGACCAGGTTTCCAAAAACTTGAGGTCGATACCGACGACTTCTGTTCGTGACTTGTGTGATGCGAGTAATATAGAGTGTGGTGATAGAGACCTGGAGTTCATGAAAAAGCTCCTTGATATACACTGAGAAGTTCAGTACTCGATGGAGTTAAAGTTAAAATTTCTTAATTCTTGCTATTAGATTTTAAATGTCTGGTTAGTTTTCATTTTCATATGTAATTGTTATTGTTTTAATACTTTAAATTTTAAATATCTTGATCTTTCTTGTCACAGTTTAGTTTTAGTTATTTTTATGAGTTTAATGATTTATTGTTTCAAATTATTATTCGGTTTGTGTTGTATAAATCGATTGCAAGCAGTAATATATACGTGTCCATGACATACCAAAATCTAAAATAAGTCGCATGATCCAAAATGTTGAAAAATATCTTTCACTTTGCTCAGATTTTACAGTGTTCAGTAAATAGTTATCCGATATTCGATTTTGGTAGCTTTCGATGTTATGTTCATATGGAGGATCTGTTGATCCGTTTCTTGATCTTTGTTGGATAGGATCTAACATACTCTATGCTGCAGGAAAGATTCGACTTGTGAGCAGACCTGACAAGCAATTTGCAGATGATACTGAATAAGTTGACGTATTCAAATTCAGTTGAAGTTCAGGTATGTGTGGATATATATATATATAGGGGACCGCTAAAATGAGAACCACCTCGAGTTGTAAGAATCGTAAGAACTACACCGTACGGGGCGAGGTGGACCAAATTTTTTTCATAAACGTAGATGCGTGTATTATAAACACATTTGTAAAAGAATTCAAAAAAAATGTCGTGTGTGTAGTTTTGAGCACCACAAGTTTGTGTTTACGGGTACCGTAAATCTTACCGGAAAATTTACGGTACCCGTAAACACAAACTTGTGGTGCTCAAAACTACACACACGACATTTTTTTTTTGAATTTTTTTTACAAATGTGTTTATAATACACGCATCTACGTTTATGAAAAAAAAATTTGGTCCAACTCGCCCCGGATCAAAAAGTTCTCCCGGTTCTTACAACTCGAGGTGGTTCTCATTTTAGCGGTCACTTATATATATATATATATATATATATATATATATGTGTGTGTGTGTGTGTGTGTTCCGATGCATTATGGTTGCTTAATGAGGAGGTGTTATGCAGATTTGTTATTAGTTAAAGGTTCATATATGTTTTGATGCATTGTTGTTGTTTAATTATTGTGTTGATCTATGTATCTGTTTAACATGGGTGTTATGTGTTGTTCGAATTGATAGTGTGTGTTGTTAGAATTACTTTTGATCTAAATTGTGATGGATATTATTGATGGCTGTAAACGGATCTGATTGCGATTATTCGCTTACGAGCTTTTTGGTAAAGATACCTTTTGTGATTGTGTGTATATGTGTTATGTTTTGTATGGTGTAGGTTGAAGGGCTGCAGTTTGAGGCGAAGCTACAAAGACAGTATATCACGGTCGTTTGATGACTGTAGGAGCTGGATAGGCGGTGTTCCATGGCGGTGGTTGTAATACGTCAGATGAAGGTATGGAAATAAACAACAATCCGCCATCGACGATCAGCCACAATTGGATTCGGATCACTCATCAGGTTACTTAGAGGATGCTTTATTTGAAATGTCGTCTGATGATGACACATGATTATCACCATCAACCCATCAGTTATAATTCAACTCCTCCCTCATTTCCAGTAACCTTTTCAATTCTTGATGTGTAACTTATGAGTTTTTTTAATTAGTTTACTGTTTTTTTTTTCTAAATTTTGTATCTTGATCATAAATTCCATAAAGCGACTGGGATTTTAGTACTACTAATCAAGACTACGAGAATTTTGGTGCATTTACAGGTATAATCAACACATTTATATATACTTGTACTTCTTTTTAGAATGGCAAATTAGATTTAAATAATCCCAGCTTTCTCAATTTGGCCGATAATAATCATAACTCAGTTATTGGCCGATAATAATCCGAACTGGTCCACTTTTGGCCGATAATAGTCTGCGTTAAATATAGCTTAACTGAGTTAATTTTCTTTCTGAATTACAAACTGATGTTTTAGGGAATTTGATTAGAACGAGGATTCGAGTTGATTGATGTAAAATTTACAACGAAATACTGCCCTAAACGAAGAAAACGGTGCTTCAATTTGGGTGTTTAAACTTCCAATTAACAAAAATCAAGTCGTTTGAAGCATCGTTTCGAGGTTAGTTTTACATAAATCGACTTGTATCCTCGTTCTGATCAAAATCCATAAAACGTCAGTTTGTAACTTGGAAAAAAGCTTAACTCCGTTAAGCTATTTTTAATGGCGGACTATTATCGGCCAAAAATGGACTAGTTCGGATTATTATCGACCAATAACTGAGTTGGGATTATTGTCGGCCAAATTGAGAAAGCTGGGATTATTTAAATCCAATTTGCCTTTTAGAATATATATTTAAGTTGAATTATTCATTTACTTATGTGTATATGTTATTGTAGTCAAAAGATGTAAAACTTATATAAAGAATAATGCAAAAGATTTATTCCTTGTGTAGGATCATGTGGTGAAGGATGTATTTTAAGAAATGAAGATGAAAGATTTTTGGAACAATGAAGGATCTTGCATCAAGAGATGTTTCAAGATTTACGATGTAACATCTCGCTTTTGTAACTTTCCTTATTTAGCAAAGTTTGATTGTAATTATATTTTTGGAAACTGGTATTCTCTTGTAATCATATTTCATTCACAATCATTGTAATCCGAGACTTGAATCGTAATGAAAACTCGATCTCTTATACATTTGTGTTACTCATAATTCGTAAATACTTGTTAAACATTGTTACATACTTAATCATACGTGCATACTTGATACAATTTATACACAAATCCATACTTATTTATACATGCAAAATTCATTTATTCATACAGTTCGCTTATGCATTACACCTACACATTTAATGTCACACCCCTTTTTGAGGCGGAAGCACGAGGTGTGATCGTGATTGATTCTCATTGCATACGATAAGTAAACATACTACATGATATAAAACAAACTCCAATTTGCCATTTAAAGTTTAAACATCCAAAATACAAGTTAAGTTTAGAGTTTACATCTCAACAAAAGATAATTGTTTAAAAAGTTACAAAATCATTTCAATTTAAAGATCAAGGTTTTGTTTCCTATATCTCCGCAAGGAGGCAGGATATAGCAAACAAATCCATCAAAAGGTGGCAATGGTGCATTGACATATAATATCTTGAAACATAAAACTACTTCTTGAACAAAAGAGCCACGAGCATCCACTAATTTCCTTAAATACATGTAAGTTTAAAAATCGTCAACAAAAGTTGGTGGGAATTCATGCAGTTTGTATAAAACGTATGAGTTATAATTGTAGAAACATGGTATGTAATTGTAAAATGTGTTCTGTAAATGTAAGTGTAAACGTAAGGAAATCAAGATCGCTAATGTTTCGCGAGGACATTAACATATGTGACGACATAGGAAGCATCCAAACCTAGGCGAATTTTTATCCATCGACTCATGACTGTGACCCAAAGCACTCTATGGCAAATGTGTGGGCCAAGAGAGTGAGGCTGCCAGGACCTGCTAGATCTAACCCTTGCTCTTTCGGTCTATCTTAGATTAATGGTGCTTACGTATACCCTATTTGTGAAATGATCTATGTATCATTTCTTTGTTTTAAACATACCATTGTACATGTATTTTCCCCAAAGTTTAGAAAACAATAAAAATGTTAAAGTGGGGACACGAACTCACTGATTTGCGTCTTGAGCGTCTAACTTTACCGGTGTCTGCTTCATAGATGACGTAACCTATAAACGTTCTACGTATGTTAATTACCTAAACTTGTAATTCTCTAAGTACAAGTTACCATTTTGTCTTATGTATTCGTTGTGTTTTATATGTATATGTTCATGAATTATTAATGTATATAATTCACATTATATTTAGTTTTGTATTTGTTACTTGTAGTTATATATTTTTATTCCAAAGAATATATATTTGTATATGTTGGGTATGAAAACGATATATGTTAAAAATAATATATTTTTAAGGTTTGTTTGTAATATATATATTTTGTCATACTTGTTAAATATATATAGATATATATATATATATATATATATATATATTTGTCACTTGTCTGATTTTGTATAATTTTTATTATTTGTAGTAATTATATATACTTGTCCATAAATAAATAAATATATATATATATATATATAGGGTGGGGTTCTAGAGTGAACACTAGTGTATTTGCGAACTGAGTGAACAAATCCTATCCATTGATCTACACACATGTATGGCCAGGATTTCATAATCAAATCATAAAATACACTAGTGTATTTCAACATCAAATCCTGGCCATTGATCTACACACGTGTATGGCCAGGATTAGTTCACTCAGTTCGCAATCTACACTAGTGTTCACTCTTGAACCTAATCCTATATATATATATATATGTCCAATATTGTCCAAATGTTGTCCAAGTCCATGAATTTGTAAGGAATATATTTATGTTAATATATATTTTAGTATTTTTTTCATATACCCATTTATGGATAATTTTTGTATATATATTCTTAAATATTTCCTTGTGTATTTTTATGTTATATATATATATATATATATATCACTTGTCTGATTTTGTATAATTTTTATTATTTGTAGTAATTATATATACTTGTCCATAAATATATATATATATATGTCCAATATTGTCTAAATGTTGTCCAAGTCCATGAATTTGTAAGGAATATATTTATGTTAATATATATTTTAGTATTTTTTTCATATACCCATTTATGGATAATTTTTGTATATATATTCTGAAGTATTTCCTTGTGTATTTTTATGTGTATTTTGGTAGTTATACTCCTTTGGAGTATTTAGTGTATTTTCAAGTTCCTAATCATACACTAATATATATATATATATATATATTACACATAATATACACATAGCACATAATTTTTTGACCAGTAAATATATATATTTTCCCTAAAAATATACATACTTATAATTGTTTTTATTCTTTAAAGAAAACTTTATTTTCTTAACTTGTAATTGTTATAAAAATCAGGGAAACCCTTGTTAAGTATTTTTGAACAATTTTTGTAGAAAAGGTTTCACCAAATCTATTATTTTTCTAAGTGTCAAAATTTTATAAAGATTTTGACATAGTTTCCCCTAAAAATGGAGGTTTCCCATGCTTTTAAAATATGTGTTTATTTTCTTTAAATCACCAAACCATCATACTTTTCATGTTTATTTTCTTTAAATCCATGCATTAAACGCTTAGATCTTCTTAAATTCAAGCTTCTTAGTAAACTTTTATAAACTCTAATGAAACTTTATTTCTCAAAATTAATCATCCATATGTTTAGTGGTTTCAAGATCATGAAAAACCAATTTTAAAACCATTTTGAAGCTTACTTTGAAGATCTTCAAGTTCATCATCAAGTTTCTTCATGGATCTTTCAAAATCCATGCTTAAACTTGCTAGATTTAAGCTTTTAACATGCTTACACATAATGGATCTAACTAAAAACACAAGATCAACAACCACAACTTCATGACATACGTCAAACAACACTAAAATCACTTGTTTTTCTTTAGATTATGTTAGATCTTCATGTCTTCATCTTTTAAAATCTAGATTTTTAGATGGTGTAACTTGTACATATCACTAAGATGAAGTAAAAGTGAGTTTACGAAGCTTACCACTAGCTTTTGTGGCTAGGGATGTGGTAAAGAACTCAAGAAGAAGAAGAAGATTGATGAAGAAGTGGTGGATAAAAGCTCCAAATGATGGTCCTTCAACTTCTAATGCTTAACACCTTCTTAGATCATCTTCTAGCACCTTTGGATATCCTTGGATTTGCTTGAATATGAAAGAAATATGGTGGTGTATGTGGGTGTGGTTGTTGCCGAGAGTAGAAGAGAGGGGGGAGGAAGAGATGATGTTTTGAAAGTGTGAAATGATAATGTTCATCACCTAATGGTTCCTTCATATAATCTTCCAACATCTAATTAACCAAAGAGTTTTGTGTCTTGGCATCTTTGACTAACCAAGAGGTTGGTCAAAGGATGGTGTTGTGGGCCACTTTGGGACCGGCCTAAACCAGGGGGGTAAAATGTAAGTTTTGGAAGGTGAGGGTTTAAAGAGGTAAACTAGAAGGTTTAATGTAAAGTTAAGTGTGTTTAAGTGTTTTTATGGTTTTTAATGTGTTCTTTGATCATAACTAGCTTTGAAACACTAAAACTATGTTTCTAGTTTAGTTTTGGTGTTTTCCTTCCCGACACTTTACAAGTTATTCTGGATGCTTAATCATTATTTCTGCATGTTATTCTAGTGTTTAAGTGCCGAATTTTGCTGAAAATGCAGAACTCTGCGTTTAAAGTGTGTTTCCGACAGTTTTTAGTGCTTATTTTAGCTTCCGAAAAGTGTTAATGTAAACCCTTGTTCACCCACTTAGGTTTTAATGTATTTTTGTTGTTGGACCTACATCTAAGTCCTAAATCTATCGTTTAACTGAATACTGAAGTTGTGCTGACACAACTTGTCTAACCGGTGAGTTTACTAATTGTTTCGAATGCAACACTTAATGTATTGCACAATACGATATATGAAATATGTAACATGCATGATTTCAAATGTATAACATGCAAGCATATAATGTTGACGTTTAAACACATAAATGCAGAAAATAAATAATTAGTAAAATAGTACGGAAATTACCGGTTTCGTGCCAGTTATCACATTTAAAACGATTAAAACCGAAAAAAATACGCCAAGACGACCAAGTTGTATTTCGAACAAAAGGGGAATACCCCTCTCGTGCGAAAGGCCCTCTCGCACGAGAGGCCCCTCTAGTTCCAATCACCTGTCATCCCAAACCTCAGCTCCAGCCTATAAATACCAACCCACTTCTTCATTTTTCCACTTCCACAACTCCGAAATTCTCTCTGAAAACTTGAACTCGGGCATTTCAGCTGAGCTTGTTCCAGCAACTTCCTAAGAGAGTTTGCAACTCACTAACACTCTCATTTCTTCTAAATTTCTTCTACTTTTCTAAGTTTTTATACATTCTTCAATCACTTGAACTTGGTTTCTCTGATCTGCGTTGGAAATCGGAAATTAACTCTTAGCTTTTTTAGGACCAAGCTAAGGATTAGAGATGTTCTTTCAAACCTTTTTACAAAACAAACTTTCTGTTATTAAACGTGGCCGAATCAGAGACTCTCTGAGCTCACAAGCTACGTTCATAGCTGTGGATTCATGTTAGAATCCATTCCAGCCGAGAAGACGAATAGTCCAACCAAAACCAAACTAATTTCATCTCAAAACAGTGCCTGTCGCCCGAAAAACAGGCCCTCTCGCACGAAAGGTTAACCCTCTTGCGCGAGAGGAGCCTTTTCTCGCACGGAAGGCTCTGGTTCAACCCGTTCTGACAATTTATAAGTGTTGTATGATTATTCATATCCCTATTCTCAATGTAGACGATTCTGTAATATCAGTGTGTGAACCGTGGAAGCCTTGGTTTCCAATCTAGTTCCAGCACCTCACTTAGACTTGTAAAACGAACACCCAAAAAATCTCCTAGACCTAGAACAAGTTAACCCCGTTCAGCCTCCAACACTTAGTTCATTTTTCCATGTTGAGTTGGCACACCTGGGTTGTTCTTGTTCTGTTGTTTGGCTACTTTAAATTCTGTTATTTTCGTTTCTGTTATTCATGATCAACCGGTTAGTTAACTTTGTTAACTAATTTGTGCTTTGGTGAAC
This sequence comes from Helianthus tuberosus, assembly GCA_030545235.1. Classification (NCBI taxonomy): domain Eukaryota; kingdom Viridiplantae; phylum Streptophyta; class Magnoliopsida; order Asterales; family Asteraceae; genus Helianthus; species Helianthus tuberosus. Next base: position 44,785,478 of record CM060414.1, on the reverse strand, counting down.
TACAACGTGGTTTACACCTCCATGCATGACTTCTATGGTATGCTAGACTATTATTATAATGTATCTATAACCTAATTGGACTCACAAACATAACTGAATAATAGTAACACGTTCGGAGATGAAGTTCGGTTCAAACAGTCCCTGTCGCACGAAAAATGATCCCTTTCGCGTGAAAGGCTTCTGTCGTCCGAGCTGTTCTTTCGCCCAAACAGTCTGTGTTTTGGTTTTTCCATTTTTTACAGGGCAAACTAGGACCCGTAAAATCACAGAAAGTCAGTGTCGTGACAAGTGCCTAGACATAATATATTTTCTGCCTTTATCATACATTTATACTATATGCTACATACTTTAATTCCGAATGCAAATCTCCTGTTCGACTCAAACAACTCACGTCTTCGTTTACCCCCTGTAGGGCAACCTTGGCGTTCCTGTACTCATCACAACGCAACTCAACAACTCGCGGGATTTTTAATCGAAGATTTGCAAAACCATGAGTATAATCGAACACCTTTTTTCCATTCTACACTTTGGGTGCAATATGTTTACCTAATAATCTACCCAGTTACACTTAGACTTTTATACAAATGCACAAACAATCAAATACATGCATACTTATTCGTTATACTTGATTCATTTATCTGGATGATTCTTTTGTGTGATAAAATTGCCATTAACTTCGTACAAGCTTCCATTTAACATGTATAGCGCTATAGGAGTAACACTCCAACCGTAGTCTTGTGGTCATGTTAAATTTAATACTTGCGGTAATCAGAGGATTGACTTAAATATTCGCATGCCAGTTATACGTTAATCATGATAACTAAGTTTGACATGTGGATTCGTTTAAACACTTTTATACTTATGCTATGTATTAAACTTGTATAGTCATTAATACTTTTGTATTGGACCATGTATTTTTAAACATATTGCAGGTTGATGATTGAGATGATGAAACGTAGTAGGGATTCCTTAGATACACCCACAGAATCATTAGATTATGTTGTTGTATCAATTTTGAACAATGTTTAATTTTACTTTCTTGTTGTTGTATTTGAAACAATCGCTGAAATTTGATTTCGTTGTATTGTAACTTGACAATTTGGAATGCAATGAAATCAGTTTTTGTTATAATTATTGTCTCAAATAGTGTTAGGAAGTCTCGAGCAATCTTGTTCGTCTCAATCCGATATTTCCTCCATCGGTTGGGGTGTGATATACGACCATGCAATATAGAACAATGTGTGCTCGATTATTATTTATTTGTTATTTAAAATATATTCCCTTTTATTTGTTATTTATTTTTTATTTAAAAGATGTTCCATTTTTTATAATCTATTTTTAGTTAAACCTTAAAAAATGTATAGTCATTCGTCGTTTAATAAAATATGGTATGCATGGTTTTCTAAAAACCACCTGTGTTTGCACACGGGTTTTACATCTAGTATGGTACCAAATTTAACATAAAGGATGTTGAGCATGACTTTAAAGATAAACAATGAAACATGCAATTTTATATGAATGTAAAGAACATTTTATACGATTTTGTGGTTTTATTATTATCGATCAATTCTTTTTTTAAAGGGCCAACATAATTAAACCTGAGCACTCTCTGTCACTGCCCCCGACCCCACCCTGGAAGCGAGAACCGCGAACCAATCAGATGGTATCGGTGTTTATTAATTTGGCAGCGGAAAGTTTCATCAGGACCGTAGTTAGGAAATATTTTTATCAGAGTTAAACACCAAAATGTTTAAAATAGATAAATGGGATAAAACCCGAGTTTTGCTGTTAATACATTTATAGTAAACAAATGGGACAAAATCCGATTTTCATTTATAATATATTTATAGGGATAAACCCTAATTATTGAAAACATGATCTCCTTTTTATTTAGGTAACTTTTATAGCCACTTTTCTAAGCCTTCAGTGCTCTCCAGCTGGCTTTTATTGGCTTCACACTAAGTTACCTGAAAAGCGTTTGAAAAACATTTAATCAGCAAGAAATATTGGCGAGTACATTCCAATTTATAAAACATTAGATGTTATAACATTATAGTTTAAGGGCGATTACAATGTTTATATCTACACAGTTACTCGGTCAGTACGTGTCACTTGACGGATCTGTGACTATGGTCATATCACACATTGGACACACGTGCCCAATTGTGAAGTTTATCAAGTACTATATACATACCCCATAATACTGGCATCAATTGAAGAATTACAAAGACTTAATCACTGTAGTTATAACTGAAAAATATTTATAGTTTTGGAAAATATTTGAAATAAGGGCTCACAAACTGTGAGAAAAGAGAATGGACTCAGATTTGTAGGCTTAGGTATTTCTACAAGCTTCCTGGTAATATTATAGCTTCCTGGTAATATTATTTATTAAATTTAAACAATACACACGTGTTAGTAAAATAACCCAAATCACATTAACCGTACAACTCGAGACAGAACTCCAATGACTGAGTCAGGCAGAGCCTTGACATGCATTGCGGAGATTCTAGATCAATCGAGTGTAACACGAGACAGAACTCCAACGACTGAGTCAGGCAGAGCCTTGACATGCGTTACGGAGTCCTAAATCGATCGTGTAGGGTAATAGCAGGGTTATAGTACTTACAACGAGGCAGAGCTTCGCTTATTAGGGGGTATTAGGCTATAGATTTTGCCTACAGAAGTTGAGAGAAAAGAATTAGAATTCTGAACGATTGAAATGGCCGATCTCTGCTCCTTTTATAGCTGGTCGAAGGGCGGCTCACGCCTTACGAGAGCCTGCTCTCTATCCTTTGCGGCCCGCGAGGGATCTTGGGTCTGTTATAGGGTTGCTGAGTAACGAGGGTAGGGTTTACATGTGTAGGAAACGTGGCTAAAGCAATGCCCGAAAAGTGATAGTCTGTCGCGCCCCACGAAGACTTTGGCTAACTGGGTCGTGGTCTGTGAGCGACCCAGATTATTTGTTTTTCTTGATTTTTGTTAATATAAAGGTTATACAGGTTCATTTATCGCATACGAGGTGTATTTAGGAATGTTTAGGGTCGTTTTCGAGGGTTGTTACATCCTCCCGACCTTGTTTTAAATCTCATCCTCGAGATTTGGGCTATGATATCTCCTTGGGGTTACGTCACGTCTTTTAGTTAGTAAAATAGTATATCAGGATGTTTGAGATAGAATCAGAAGATGAATATAAAGATATCATAGGATAATTGGAATTCAATGATCCCAAAAATTAGTTTCAAGAATTGGTGTCGAACGAGAGGAAATGATACAATCATCAAGGTGACTGAGTTTCACAAATCAACAGAGAGATTTGATAGGCATAAAATGACTTTTAGAAACAAATAGGATTTGATGTCAAAAGAGAACTTACTTTGATCTTCAAGTGAGGAAGATTCGGAATCAATAATCTCAAATGAGAACGGAAGTATGAAAAATGATTTTGTCAATTATCGAACCAGAGATCAGTGACATTTACTTGAATGGCAGAGATACACCGAAAATAAAATAGAACTTAGTGTATTATTGTCCTGATACATAATTATATCAAGACAATTTGAATGATGAGTTGAAAAACGTATGAATTGATATGATTAGGGTTTATGATTAGCGCAGGCTACAAATATATACAGACACCACAGGGTGTTTGTAATGATTGAAAGAATTCAATGATTACGGTGATCGAATGAATTCACTGTTCTCGAAATTAACTGAAAATTTCAATGAAGTGAATCTGGATATTCAAAAGATAGGACACTCATATGAAGTAATAAATGAATATCGTAGGATTGACCAAAGGTGAAGGAAATGTGGGAGGTACATTGGAATATAATATGAATTTATGTTCCCTTATCCTAACACACAATTATGTTAAGACTGGTTTGGGATATTGAATCAGCAGAAGATAGATAAATCCGTACCTTAGGTGTGAAAATGAAATGAATTCAAATTTCAAAGAAAAACGCCACCGCAAGGTGTCGTGATTTACTAAATGATTTATTGGGTTTGAAGACTTTAAACAAGTCTTCTATGATTCAAACAAATGAAGGGTTAGTTGAGATTACCTTGAATATGATGATCTCAATTCATCATATGGGATCTTGAATTGAATGTATATGAGCAAGTTCAAACAATTGAGCTTGGTTTGGACATATTCCAACAATGGATATATGTATTCGAATGAAATCCGGTAAGTAATTTTTGGAAAAGAACGGAGTTTTCCAAGAAATCTGTTGACTTGATATAAAAAAGTCAACATTTTGTAATCATAGGGATTGTAAAAAATGAGTATAATGAAATAAGATCCGAACTCGTGAATAAATGACCTTTTGAAGTGAAATCACATGCATAACAAGCAATGCACGTGCAACATGTGAATTTGTCAAGAGATGAGACAAATTAGTGTTGGCTTTATGAAAGGAAAATAAAGACCTTTTATTTATAAATTTTTTATTGGAATCAAAAGTCAACTAATATTTTAGTATAGACAAAACGTACGGGTGCTTATGTTAGAATTTGCTATTGCTTCCTGTGTCGTAGATACTTATGCGTTCTCCTTAGCTTTATTTGGGTTTCTATCCTGGTTGCCACCTTAGATAGTTTCGGGCAGTAGCAACGGATGTGTCCTGGTTCTCAACATTTGAAACAAATGTTATTTTTCCTTCTACATTCTTCCTCTATATGTCCAGTCTTCTTGCTGAAGTTACAGTGGTGTGTCTTCTTAGAATGGCGTCTTCTTGAACACTTTTTGTTGTTGTAGGTAGGTTGCGTGATTGTTGGTTCCATTCCTTTATTCTTAGAGGATTTATCAGATCGTAATTCCTTATAAGAGTAACTATAGGTTGTGGTTTTTTTTCGTTTGGAAGATGGAGTTTTGATATGAATATCATGGCCTCCATTGGAACTAGGGCTATGATTGAAGTGATGAGTATGCTTACATTGTGTAGTAGGATTCTTGTTTATAGGCACATAAATTTTAATAGCTTTAATGATCGAGGGTATGGCATTAGATATTCCTTGAGCTAGTATATTTTCTATAGTATTCATGTCCAAAGAATTTTCATTACTGGCCTGAATTTCCTGATTACATGCGATTTCCTTTGACATCTGAATTGCAAACATGTAATTATCTTAGAACTAAACAATTATACAGGCACATTTTGTTGTTCATATTACATTAGCACAATTATAATCATACCTATCAGTATTATGCGTTGATATATATATATATATATATATATATATATAATGTGTTGTTTCTTTCTTGTCGTAATAGCTTGTCTCCATATTGCCTTAGTTTAGTTATATTTTCAGAGCGTATGGATGGATAGGTATTCAGCATGTATGGTGGAAATTGTAGTTGTGTTGTGGCTAGAAATAATATAAGATCCTGAGATTCCCCGCCATTGGTTCTACCATTGTTCCCTGGTGCTAATACAGGTGTACTTAGGGTTTCTTTTGGGTTAAATGCAGTTAAGGATTTGAAAAATCATCTGGAGAGATTCTGGGTAAACATGTAGGTTTGTTTCTTCTGTTATATAAAAGCTTGTTTTTCTACAGAAGATATTTGATTATATTGTATATGCTATCAAGAAATTTTATCCTGTATATGCATACGTATAAAATTTTAAATTTCCAGTAATATATGACTAAATTATTTCTATAAAAATCCAATTATATAACTGATGGTATTAATTATCCTGTTTATTCTCATAATTATATTCATACTTTTATACTAAGAATAGTAATAGTATATTGAAATAAATTTCTATTAAATTTATTGAACATAATATTTTGGAATAAAAAGGGTAAATTACCAAAAGAAACAAATTTAATCATAATCTAAACTTTCTGGATTCATTGGAAAAATTTTATTTTTAATTAGAGTTTGAATCATATTGGTTGAAAATATTTAGAACTTGATTCTTAATTTATCATATTTATTTATTAAAGAATCATAATACAAAGTTTACTGATTTCTAAATTCGATCCTTAGTGTATTAAGTTGTGGAGTATTACTCCTAGATCAGAATATATATATATATATATATATATATATGACTCAAATATAAATTAAGAAATAAGTTGAAATATTAAATACTAAAATCTTTAAGCTATTTCCTGCTGATATATATGTGTTACGTACATATATTTAAAATCATCTAGTTTATACAGTACCAATTATTTTTGTATATATTTCTGTTTCATAGATACATGTTTTTAAAATATTTTATATATATTTTCCATGGGTATATAAATGTACATGTGCTTATGTGAACAAAACACAATCATATGGAATAATATTTTCATAGTGTTATTATGAAAAAAATTATTGCATGTAAATAATAAACATGTTTTAAGTATGCTAAGATATTAAAAATTTATATGTTTCGTTAAAACCTTGACAAAAATACAAGTTTAAGTTGAGTAAAATTTTAGGTTATATCATAAACCATAAGTATACTACTTGCATCGAATAATATTTTATACCATGATATTTTCGAAGTATCATACCTGAATTGTGTTATCTTATATTAATATTAAGATATTTATGTTATTATCGTAATATTATTATATTGTTATAAAATTCATATTGAATTATGTTCATACACATATATATGGATATGATATATATATATATATATATAATATATATATATATATATCACAAAATTTAATAAGAGATAATATTATTAATATATCAATTATATATATGTAATATTAAACATAGCATAACTGTAAGATATTGGTTACATATATTGAGGATGACATAAAATCATTCAGATATCCTGCATGTATTGTATTAACTTAATATTTATATTATGATTTCCTTTTCACAGAATAGCACATAAGGTATAAATTTCCTAACCGTAATGTTTAAGGTTTAGGTATTAGAAGAACACCTAAAGAGCTTAAACCATTGGCATAGCTCTGATACCACATTCTGTCACAGCCCCCGACCCCACCATGGGAGCGAGAACCGCGAACCAGTCAAATGGTATCGGTGTTTATTAATTTGGCAGCGGAAAGTTTCATCAGGACCGTATTTAGGAAATATTTTTATCAGATTTAAACACCAAAATGTTTAAAATAGATAAATGGGATAAAACCCGAGTTTTGCTGTTAATACATTTATAATAAACAAATGGGACAAAACCCGATTTTCATTTATAATATTTTTATAGGGATAAACCCTAATTATTGAAAACATGATCTCCTTTTTATTTAGGTACCTTTTATAGCCACTTTTCTAAACCTTCAGTGCTCTCCAGCTGGCTTTTATTAGCTTCACACTAAGTTACCTGAAACGTGATTTAAAAACATTTTATCAGCAAGAAATACTGGCGAGTACATTCCAATTTATAAAGCATCAGTTGTTATAACATTACAGTATTAAGGTTGATTACAATGTTTATATCTACACAATTACTTGGTCAGTACGTGTCACTTGACGGATCTGTGACTATGGTCATATCACACATTGGATACCCGTGCCCAATTGTGAAGGTTATCAAGTACTGTATACATACCCCATAACACTGGCAGCAATTGAAGAATTGCAAAGACTTAATCACTGTAGTTATAACTGATAAATATTTCTACAGGCTTCCTGGTAATATTATAGCTTCCTTGTAATATTATTTATTAAATTTAAACAATGCACACGTGTGACATTAACCATATAACTCGAGACATAACTCCAATGACTGAGTCAGGCAGAGCCTTGACATGCATTACGAAGATTCTAGATTAATCGAGTGTAACACGAGACAGGACTCCAACGACTGAGTCAGGCAAAGTCTTGACATTCGTTACAGAGTCCTAAATCGATCATGTAGGGTAATAGTAAGGTTATAGTACTTACAATGAGGCAGAGCTTCGCTTATTAGGGGGTATTAGGCTATAGCTTTAGCCTACAGAATTTGAGAGAAAAGAATTAGAATTCTGAACGATTGAAATGGCCGATCTCTGCACCTTTTATAGTTGGTCGAAGGGCGGCTCGCGCCCCGCGAGAGCCTGCTCTTTATCCTTCGCGGCCCGTGAGGGATCTTGGGTCGGTTATAGGGTTGCTGAGTCACGAGGGTAGGGTAGACACGTGTCAGACACGTGGCTAAAGCAATGTCCGGCCAGTAATAGTCTGTCGCGCCCCGCGAAGACTTTGGCTAACTGGGTCGCGGCCCGCGAGCGACCTAGATTATTTGTTTTTCTTGATTTTTGTTAATATATTGGTTATACGGGTTCTTTTATCGCATACGAGGTGTATTTAGGAATGTTTAGGGTAGTTTTCTGTTGGTGCATTCATCTGTCGTCTTCGTCTTATGTCGAGTCTCGGGTTCGTTGCGAAGTTGTTCAAGCATGATGTCATGATGACATCATCAAAGTGACATCATCAATGACATCATTACACTAGAGACAAAACATATTTGTAGATTTCGCTTGAAAATAGAATTTGAAAGTCAATGTGAAGTTTTCGCTTGAAGTTGAACGTGTATAGTTCAAGCGAAATCTAATTACTATAAATAGGTGTCATATCATTTCATTTGTAACAGTTCAGAGATTCCACACCGAGGTGCTGCCGGTGTGAGATTTGATTGTAAACAACGTCATATTAATACAATCAGTAGTTAAAGTGATACACAAGCTGTTTCGACTTCAGTTTCTTAGTTTCCGCCTCTGAAACTGATAAAATCTCTTCTGAACGACTCGTTCGGGTCGCAAACCGATCCTACAAGTGGTATCAGAGCTCAGGAGGAAGAGATCTTGTCAAAACAGCTCGTTTTTGTCACTTTTTCTGATTTTCTACACCTTCTTTCAAAATCGAAAAAAATTTTCACGGTAAAAACGGCTCAAAATTTCACATATTGTGCGTAATCATGTTTAAACAAATCCTGTGAAGTTTCAACGTTAAAATCGACCTAAAAACTGGTTAAAATCAGTGTTTCGCTTGAAAGTTGATCGTTATTTGCTGACATCATGTTGGATTTCGCTTGAAAAAAGTGAGAGTTTGAAGCGAAATTGAGTATTTCGCTTGAAAAACAGCATTTTATTTGAAATACGTGTACCGCTTGAACAATTATTTGAGATATATCTGACGTAACTTTCTGATCGAGGTTGTCAGTTTGTTGAGACAAGTAATCACGAGTTCTTGTGTCAGTTTACATGAGGTTGTATCGGTTGATCAGATTGTGTATGTGTTTAAATCGTTTTTAGAGTTGAAGTTAACGATCAAATTCAGGTGACAGTAACTTGTCGGGTCTCGTAAATTGAAGTTCAGGTTGCCTGGTTTGATAATAGTTGTCGGGCATAGTGCATGTGAACAATCAGAATTGAGTAAACAAAGTGTTGACTGCTTTTAATTCTTGGTCAAATAGCATAAGTGGTATCATGTGATCATAAATGACTAAAAATTTTAAATTGATTAAATCAAGATATGCATGATAACAATAAATAATTGAATTGGTTGTCTGTCATTTTTGTCACATCAATTGAAGAGGTCAAATAAGATTTTAGAATACATTTAGATTGTCGGCCACATCTTATGATTTCATAAATCCATTTGGTGTATTATAGAAAGGCCCTATCACTAATCAGATTAAAGTGTTGTTGTCAGCTTGCATGTGAGCATTTAAAGTTTGTCGGATATTGAGTTTTATTACCGATATAGGGCATGAGAAAGTATGATGATTTTTGTTTCAACCCATGTGAATAATCACGGTCCAATCAGAAACAAGTGAAGTCACGTGAATGCTTGCTTCAGTCTTTGAAAAGTGTTTGTCGGATATTAATTCATGCGCATGTGAAGAAACATAAGTTTTGTCATTGACGGCCTAGGTCCACCATCATTCTCGACCCAATCAATACTAAAGCCCATTACATCTCGGCCCAAATTACATCAATTGAACTTAAATTGTTGAAGTATTAAAGTGCGGCACAACAAGAAGTGATTCAAGGTGATTTTGGTTGAACAGGATATTTTATTTGAAAGCTGAGTTTGTTAAATTGTTTACCGAAAACATGGATTTTGAGGAATTGTTGGCATATGTGTATTATGAATCTCAACAGTATAATCCGATAAAGCAAGAAGGAGAAACAGTCTCAGAAAAAGAAGTTGTTGAAAAAGTTCCGGTTTTTGATAATTCTTCTGATGACGAGAGTGACAATTATGAAGAGGAAATCCGGAAACTTGAATATCTTAAACAACAACTTCCATCTGATCAACGTAGTGGAAAGGTATTTTATGCCGATAAAATTGAAAAATTGAAAGAAAAACAAGATGCAAAAAGAAAGAATCAAAAGGCAGTTATTGTTAAAGAAGAGATCAGAGCTGAGCAGATTGAACAAGTTTCATCGGTCAAGATTGAGAAAGAAGAATCTGTAAAACTTGTATCTGTGAATCCTGAACCAGAGTTAAAGAAAGAGGTTGCAGAAAATGCACCTATCTTTGATCATTCATCAGATGAAGAGAGTAAGGATGAAAGTGTTCATGATGAAAAGAAACAGGTTGAAAATATTTCAGCTTTAAAGGTTGAGACAAAAGCTGATGATAAACATATTCTTGTTTTGCTGAAAAATTGTGAGATGTTGACATTTGTTAATGACAAACTCTTGAAGGATGTTGAGAGTTTGTCATTAGAAAACAAAAATCTTAAAAAATCAGAAAATGTTTTGAAAAATCAGATTCACAATTTGGAAAATGAAAAGGTAAAGATTGAAAAAGATTTTCAAAGTCAAATAAAAATTTTAGAAGATGAGAGAGATTTGTTTGGTAAAAACAATCTTGAAAAACAAATTGCAATTAATTCTCATCTTGAAAAGATTATTCGACTTGAAAAGGAAGCAGAGTGTGCTCAAAAGAAAATCAAGGAATGGGAAGAAAAGTTGAAGGTGTTTGTGAATACTTCAGCTATTCCTTGCCCAAAACCAGTTAATTCTGTTCCAATAAGTGACAATGTCACAAACTTTGACAAAGTCAAAGTTGAAGATTGTGATGAGAAATCTGATGATGAAAATAAAAAATTCGAAAAACAAAAATTGTTTTTAAAATTAAAAGAAAAGTTTCAAGAAACTGTTCCACAATCAACTGAAAAGGGAGAATGCTCTAAGCAAAAACCTTTGAAGAAGAAAGTGGAACAAAAACAAAAAGAGAAAATTTTGAAAAATGTTCAAAAAGAAAATAACAGCTCATCAGATCAATCATCCAATCGCAATGAAAAATTACAAAAATTGAAAAATGAAAACTCTAAAATTGTTGGTAATAAGTGGTGCAGGTCGGACCACATTGCTCAAAAGCCAAATCCAGCAAACAAGAGGAGGAAAGATTATCACCAAGCCAAACAGTGCTTTGATCTAAGTGTTTGGACTAAAAATGGTGATTGGTACGATAACAGAGTGTGTTACAGATGCGGTTATCAAGGACACATTGCTGTTAACAGCCAGAGTTGGAGTTTTGAGACGAGGAGATGCTTTAATTGCAACATCAAAGGTCACATTGCCAGAGATTGCCCAAGGAGATCAAATGAAAGATTGAGGGTTAATTCTCAGAAGATGGCAAAGAAATCAGTCAATGTCAAGCCCAAAGAACAGAAGGTTCAAGAACCTAAAGTTCAAGAAACGAAAGTGAAACTTTCTCAAGGGCAGAAAGACAGACTGAGGAAGAAGAGAAAGAAGGCTAGAGAGTATCTCGAGAAGATTTTGTCCTCGGATTCACCGGATAAATCGAATAAGAGTTCTGATGAATCAACTCCCTTAACTGCAAAGTCAAGCAAGACAAATTCATCAGATACAAATCTAAGGATGAAAGGGATTTTGAAGAAAGAGAAAGTAGTTAATCAAGAGATTAACAAAACAAAGAAAGTAAAATTTTCACTTTCTGGCGATGAATTTGTTTCTGTAGAAACAAAGGAGCCACATGTCGGCGATGAATCTGGCTCATCTAAGTCAGACAAGCCACATTCAGGCAATGATTCTGGTATGGTAAAACCAGAAGAGCCATGTGTTGAGGTAAAAGTAGAGAATTCTGGTATAACAATGGATGATGCAAATTTTCCACCATTGTTGAACAAGAATTCGAAATCACCCAAGGACTGTCAGGCTTGGGTGAATCAGTTTAAATGAAAAACCTGACTTGCCGGAGTTCCCAGGTTGGTAAGCGTGGAACATGAATCGGCACATTTCTTGAGAAATTCACATTTGTGATATTTCGACTTACAAGTGGTAAATCAGGGACATTAAGTTGTACTTGATTTTCTACAAGTGATATTTGAGGATTGATATTAAAAATGTTAGTTTTTACAAGTGGTTGAAGAGAACAAGGTGATGAAAGATCCCCGAATTTGTGAAAAGACACACAAAACTTATTTTCCGGAAAAACCATTTTGATTAAAACAAACTTAGGTGTTTTAAGATCACTATGGGAAAATGTTTTGTTGTGAGGGGGAGTTCTGATTGTTTATGCCAGGTGAATGGAGAATTGAAGTGATTCGATATCAGTTGTCATGTTACTTGTATAGTTTGTTTTCAAATTTCCTAAAATGTGTTTGCATTTTAGGGGGAGTAAATTTTTAGAAAATCCAAAAACATTTGAAAATTTGAAAATGCCAAAAAAATGATAAAAATGCAAAAATGAGTTTTGTTGTAAAAAAGAGGAAATGATAGTAGATCAGTTGGACTGTCACAGCATGCTAAAGAAATGTAAAGTTAAAATGTGATAAACGATCTCACTAAAGATGTGACGATAGGCTCAGCTAGACTAGTAGATTTGCGATAACGATACAAACCTAAAATGAAAAAGCCTAGTTCTAGTGGGAAACATGGTCGAAAGCATAGTACTTAGTTTTGTCCTTCTTGATTGTGTGCCTACTCAGTAATCGCTGATTGTCGAAAGACATAAAACTGGTTAAGTTTGTGAACTTTCACAACTTTGCTGAAAAGTCGTTGTGATTGTGCATTTTATTTTGCAAAGATTTAAACTTGTCTTATTTCTTTATTTTGTTTAAGCATCGGACATCCTCTGCGTATACGTGAGTATCGACCTGGATGTTGTTGCCTAAACGTTCTGCTTTATTTTCTTTGGTGTTTCGTTTAAGCTTTGGATCACCTCTGCGTATACGGGAGTATCGACCTGGTGGTTAAAGCCTAAACAACTTCAACTTGTTTTATTTTTCTTATTTTGTTTAAACATTGGACTTTCTCTGCGTATACGGAAGTATCGACCTGATTGTTAATGTTTAAACATTCTGCTTTGTTTTCGCACAAATCACAGTTGATAAAAGTTTAAAGGCATTACTTGAGTTAGTGTATTGCATGATGAGGGGATATGCTGAGATTGTGGGGTCCATAAGAACTTAGTGCTATCTAAATATACCTTAACGTATCGGTAAGCATTTCGAAAGTTTTTAGATTGAGTTTAAGTGGACAACAATATCGTCAATCAATGTGAATCGTTTAGAACTTAAAATGATTAAAAGCTTAACGGTGTTAGTGATGTGTCTCAAAAACTGATATGATCCTCTTGCACGAACTCACAAAAATATTGTTTGTAAATATTTCTTTACTGCATTTCTATTTCAGTAAAAAATTCAAAAAGATTTTAGTGTGTATTAGCATAAATTTTGTAAAATTCAAAAAGATTTTCGACAACTGATGTTGAAGAGCTGATTTTCAAAATTCCAAGTGCTGAACATGATGAACAGGGTTGGTTTTAAATGCAGAATTGAAAATTTTTGATTTGGAATAGGTTTGATTAGTTAATCAAGGTCATTAATTTGAACTTGATGTAACTATTACTAGTAAGTTTTTCTTTTTGATTTAAGTAAAAACTTATGTTTTGATGAGAAGTGTGCAGGAAATGAGCTTAAACAGAATTAAAGCCAGAGATTGATCTCAAGGTGATAGCTAATTCCAGACAGCGATCCCATCATGATGAGAGGGGGAGTCTGACGAGGTTAGAGCCAAAGAGAAGATCCTGGTATATCCTAAGAAAGAAAAAAGACTGATAAAGACTGAAGACTGAGAATACTCGACATTTAAGACTCGTCAACATCTGAGGGGGAGTCTGTTGGTGCATTCATCTGTCGTCTTCGTCTTATGTCGAGTCTCGGGTTCGTTGCGAAGTTGTTCAAGCATGATGTCATGATGACATCATCAAAGTGACATCATCAATGACATCATTACACTAGAGACAAAACATATTTGTAGATTTCGCTTGAAAATAGAATTTGAAAGTCAATGTGAAGTTTTCGCTTGAAGTTGAACGTGTATAGTTCAAGCGAAATCTAATTACTATAAATAGGTGTCATATCATTTCATTTGTAACAGTTCAGAGATTCCACACCGAGGTGCTGCCGGTGTGAGATTTGATTGTAAACAACGACATATTAATACAATCAGTAGTTAAAGTGATACACAAGCTGTTTCGACTTCAGTTTCTTAGTTTCCGCCTCTGAAACTGATAAAATCTCTTCTGAACGACTCGTTCGGGTCGCAAACCGATCCTACATTTTCAAGGGTTGTTACACTCTCAGGGCATCCATTGTACCAAACGGAGTACTCCGAGAGTAACCCGAGTCCACCACCAATTCCCGTGGAAAACCCGGTTACCTACCCCCCCGTAGGCACGATGGTGAAATTACCCGTAAAACCTGTGATATACGTTAAATTATACATGTTTTTATACCCCAAAACACTTCCGTTTTAAGCGTTTTTGACCAAAACCGCGACATTTAGGTACCAAAATCGGTACTTTTATATTTTCAGGTCTTAAACAGAGCACAAAAGAAAATTCTTATGAAAACGGATAAATTATGAGGCATTTCTGATAAAAAGGGCAAAAATCTGATGACCGCCAGGTGTGGCACGACCGTGCCATCCATCGGCACTACCTTGCCGTTTGATCTCGGAAGCACTACCTATGCCAAACTTTTCTCGGACCGCACTACCGTGCCACTCATTGCATGACCGTGCACCAACAAGACCAACTTTTCTAATCAAGATTCTAATGATATCGCACTACCGTGCGACCAACGACACGACGGTGCCGATCTGCTGACCCAGGCAACTTGTCCACTAGTCCACTTGGCTGACATCGATTCGGGCAAACTGACGTCACTCGACAACACCAGTGGCACGACCGTGTGACCAGTGGCACGACCGTTCCGATCAGAAAATTCCCTATAAATAGAGCTATTCGCTACTGGTTCAAATGTTGGGTTTTTCTCCATGTTTCTAGGCGATTTCTGGGTTCCGAAGCAGTCCTGATCAGACCCATTTGAAGCTTAAAGATCGATTGGAAGCATAACCGATCCAACCCATC
Organism: Helianthus tuberosus; assembly: GCA_030545235.1. Lineage (NCBI taxonomy): Eukaryota > Viridiplantae > Streptophyta > Magnoliopsida > Asterales > Asteraceae > Helianthus > Helianthus tuberosus. The sequence goes on along the minus strand of CM060414.1, from coordinate 44,770,165 downwards.
AATTCCTTGCTTGTTTATGGTTCGATTCCTTGTTCTTGAACATGTATTCTGATCATTTTGCAAGTTATGAGCTGATGTTAGTTTATGTTTAATGTAGTTTATGTAATAGTAGTAATGAACTTGTTTCTTGAATAATCTATATGTTGTAATCATGTTTGTATGAAACTTAAGTACTTTTTCATGTTTAAACTTCATGATTATATAATGAATGTTTCATTGATGTTGAGTTCTTGATTATGTTTGATTGTTTTGGATAATGAATCCGTGGTTAGTGGAATGGTAACTATTTCTTGATTAATCACTTGTTTGTAAACTTGTTTACACCATGAGACTTGAGACGGGTATTGTTTTATCTAAGATATATCTTACGTTGATTAGGAATACTTTCTTGCACGTAAGGGTTCTAACGAATTATATGGTGCTGATTACATGTTCTTGCATGCAGTTTATGATCTTTGTTTAGTAGTTTTGGTCTGAAATTGCTGACATGGTAGATTTGTGTTCAAGACTTGTAAGGGTGAAATATGTTGTTATATAATCTACTTAAATGCTTATCCTCGTGGCTGTATTGTGACCATCGGTATTTCTTTCTTTGATAAGTGAGGTTAGGAAACTCCTAGCGGATGACTAATCTATCTTTAAAGGTTCACATGAATGAATATCAATAGCTCGCTAAAGAATGAGTTTACGTGGTTAACGTGTGTTTATCGCGTTAACTTTCCGAAGAATCATCATGTTAGAAAACTCCTAGCGGATGACTAACTGTCTTGAAATTGGAAAATTGATTAATGCTTTTGTGACATATCTGATAATAACATGTTTAGGTTGTTTGTGAAACAAGCTAATAGTATATTTATGTTTTAGATGTAATTTAGATAACTTAGTTAAACAACCATTCACCTTTCCCTATATCTGGCAATCTAATAACAAAGATTTAGTACATAATAACGCCCATGTTCCATGGATCGATATCTGGCTCTTACCAATACTTTGCTGCATATATGACGGGATACACTTGTCCTTTGTTATGTGTGTTTTAATGTTAAAGCATAAATAATTTTTATAAATATAAAACACATTTCGCTGGGCGCGTTAAAATACTATAAATAAATGTATATAACCGCCCACATCAACGTGTTGAGCTTAAAGATCGAACCCTAGTTTCCCTAGGTCTCCTATCATTGCCCACTAGTGCCTCACTCTGCACCTTGTGGGAGTTGAACCTACATCTCCCAAAAGAAAACAAGCCTTCCACCACTTGATCTAGAGACCATTGGCTTTATAGATCAATTCTTGATTTCAAAATTTGATATAATGTTTCAAATTTTGATTTTCTTTATACAAAAGGGATGCATTAGCCTCAACCATTTTTTATAAAAATAATTAGTAAAAATAAACATATATTAAAAAAATAAGACCAAGGGGTGTGGGGGTCGGCTACCCCCCCCCCCCCCCCGTCTCGGCTCGTCCCCTCCGTCGCACACCGCCCCCTTGGGGCTCGGCGCGCCCCAAACGTCGGCAGGAAGATGTTGGCGACGAGGTGAAAAGTTTGAAAAAGTGCCCCCCCCAACAGTAACTTGCCTTTTAAAAAAAATACCCAATACTACTATATATTTAACCTTTTAACCACATTTTTTTCACACAACCTCAACATTCTCTCCATTTTTATAAAACAACCTCCCTCAACCTTAAAAAAAATATGGATCCCTACAACTCAAATAATCCCAACTCAAGTTCACTCCCGTTCTCGTCACCCGGCTACACACCCGTCATGGAAAACTCTTTTTCGGATTACCAACAAATGCCCAACGCTTTCAACCAACGAAACCAATACCATATGCAACAACCCAACATTCCCTTCAACCAAATGCAAATGCAACCTAACCCACAAACATTCAACATGCCATATCAACAAATGCAAATGCAACAATTAATGCAAAACCCGATTAACATGCCATATCAACCACCACCACATGCACGTCCAACACAAATCGAGGAAGAAGATGATGACGTAGAGGTTGTGCCAGAAACGCAACCTCAAACTTCAAAAAGGAAAAATACAAAGGGAAAGGGTAAAAAAGAAGACGCAGCCGACAAACAACTAAAATGATCAAAAATTGAGGAAGAGGCGTTGGCGAAGGCGTGGGTTGCGTCGTCAAGGAATCCAATACTCGGTAAAAATTATTTTTTTCATTATATTATTATTGTTACTAACTTTTATTTGTACATTATATTTTTCTTACAAAATATTATTGTTGTTACTAACATTTATTCGTACATTATATTTTTTCTTACAAAATATTATTATTATTACTACTAACTTGTAGGTAACAATCAATCAAACGATGGGTTTTGGCAAGAAATCCTTGATCTATTCCACACGTTTATGGAACAAGGCGAGTACAGAAGCATTGATTCTATGGGCTCCAAGTGGCGCAAGATGAATACGGTCCTGTTCGGTATTAGTACATGAAAATAAAAACCGGCACTAATACTGAAAACGACAAAAGTTGGTGCCGAATTGATATTGGAAATCTTTTGATTCGGGAAATTCAGTGCTGCTACCAGGTAGCTATTGCTCATCCCTGATCACGGTTACCATACGAGCAACGGTATCGTACAACTTTTTTTTGTTGATTTTCTTCAACTTTTTTTTTTATTGATTTCCTTTGTTGGGTGTGTTTTAATGTTAAGGTATAAACCATTTTTATAAATATAAAACACATTTCGCTGGGCGTGTGAAAATACTGTAAATAAATGTATATAACCGCCCACATCAAGTTTTGGCGCCGTTGCCGGGGACACGGTGAAATTTATGGAACAATCCGAGTCATTATTTTACTGGTGTCCAAACTGTGAATACTTGTACATTTTTGTATTTATTTATTTTCCTATTTACTAACTTGTGAATATCTAACCGTTTGACTAACTTTTCTTTTTTCTATTTTACTAACCAGCTGTCTGCTAACCAACTAACCTTACTAACATACTAACTTCTTATTTTTATTATTCGACTAACATTTATTTCATTTTATTTAAATTCAGTTATGTGTTCGGAATCGAACCATTTACTTTCATTTATTCATTTAAGTTATTTTAATTCAGTCATTTCATTTCTGTACTTCATTCATTTTTATTCAGTTATTTCATTTCTGTTTATTTTTATACTTATGTCCATGTTCGTACGTCGAACCACTTATATATATTATATTTATTTCATCTCTGCATTTAATTATTTACGTTCAGTTATTCATTTATTTATTTCTGTCCATTTATTTATTTAAATTAACTGTTTATTCATTTAATTATTGCACTCATTTGTTTATTTATTTACTCCATAGAATAAAATATAACGTTCTGGTAAAATCATCAGATTTTATGATAAACTCTGAGGAATTTATCAAGTTTCCTGATGGATTCTGATAAACCCATTAGATGTTCTAAAACAACAATTTTCATTCTGATGAATTTACCAGATTTTCTGGAAATTCTGATGGATTTATTAGAAATTCTGATGGAACGAAAATTTTCATTAGATTTTTATCAGACCTTGTCAGATTTTCTGATATATATGTATATATATATATATATATATAACTAAAAAGTTTCCTCAGATTTCTGATGATGTTATCAGAATTTTTGGTAAACAAACAAAAACAGCTCTCGGATGTAAATAAGTAAATAAACCAGTAAATATTTAAATAGATTTGTTTCGTTACTTGTATATATATGTATATTATATATTAGTATTATTATTTATACTTATTTCTTATATTGTTATTATGTTCTTTTTTCTTTATAATGTGTTCTTTTTTACGTGCAGGCTAATGTCCACGACCCATGTACCCGCTAATGCTGAGCTAGCCAACGAACAAGAAAATAACCTAAGAAGAAGTAGGCGGCTTCGGGAAAGATTACTTGTTGTTGCACAAAGGATTGCGGCCACAATCGACGAGCCAGTGACTTTCTGACAGCGAGAGTTCGGAGGACGACACAGGAAGCATTATGGTAGAAGTCGACCAGGCTTTGAATGAGACCAGTCGTCCAGGAGGAGAGGGTTTCCTACCTAGCATCGCCTGACCTACAATAGCAGCACCGAGTTTTGAAATTAAATATAGTATAATTAACATGTTAAAAAATTCTGTGCAGTTTAATGGGAAGGATCACGAAGATCCAAGTCGGCACATCGCTTCATTTCTCGAGGTGTGCTCGACTTTCAAAATTAGAGACGTTTCTGAAGACGCAATTCGTTTGCGACTCTTTCCATTTTCTTTGCGAGACAAAGCCCGATCCTGGCTTTTGTCACTTCCAGCAGGGTCCATCATGACTTGGAACGAGATGGCAGATCTTTTTATGCAAAAATATTTCCCTCTGGAAAAGACAGCTAAGCTTAAAAACCGTATTATGACATTCAAACAGGACGAAGGAGAATCTCTACACGCAGCTTGGGAGTGGTTCAAAGATCTTTTGATCGATGATCCACATCATGGGTTGTCCAAAAGACAACTTGTGTTGAACTTCTACCAAGGACTCAACTACGACTCACAAGAACGTTTAGATGTATATGCATGAGGCGATCTTGGAACAAAAACACCCAATGAGGCCTACGCAATTATAGAGAAAGCTACCTTGAAGTCGAGTTCTCGTCACGGTGGAGTGCGAAATAAAGCATCATCTATTCCTGGAGTTCATCAAGTGGATACATATACGGCTCTTGCAACACAGATTGGAGCTTTGACAGCAAGATTTTATCAAGCTCAGAATGTTTCAAAGGTACAATCATCATGTGAGTTGTGTGGAGTGTCACACGAGCCAGGTACATGTGAGCAGGGTGTTATGTTTACATGCCACAAAGAGGTGGACTATTTGCGCAATCAAATTAGGCCCCAAAATAACCCCTAGAGCAACACGTACAATCCGGGATGGAGAAATCACCCAAACTTTGGGTGGAAATCTAATTCCAATAACCAAAACCCACTCGGATATGCTCAACACGCTCCGCACCACAACAGCCTCAGGGGCAATCCTTTCAGCCTAGGGACAATCTTTTTAGCCATCAGGGCAAACCGTTCAACCACGTTACAATAATTTAGGTTCAGGAAGCACTTCCCAGCCACAAACCTCTCAAAACCACTCAAAACTAGAAGAGATGATGGCACAACTGTTAAACAGCTCCAACAATGCCAATCAAATATCTGAGAAGCGATACCAGCAGCATGAGGAGCGTTTCATGGTGCAAAAAGGGGAAATGCGAAGCCAGAAAGCTTCAATACAAACCATTGAGAACCAAGTCGGCCAATTGGCCAAGATGTTGTCTGAAAGACCCCAAGGTAGTCTTCCAGGTAACACAGAACCAAACTCGAGAGGGCACGTTAATGCAGTAATGACGAGGAGTGGTAAAACCACGTGACCTGACAAATCAGACTCACCACCGATCACTGACACGGTCCAAACTGACGCTTCAGACGAGGTGCATGCTAGGCGAGTCCCAGCAAGTACAGCACAGTCCTAAGAGCCAGTTGCAAATTACATTCCTCCAGATCCATATCCGAGCAGATTGAAGAAGTAGAAGAACGATGAACAACATGGTAAGTTTTTAGAGATGTTTAAATGCCTAAGTAAGCCAGGTTCTTAAAAGACATCCTCACAAACAAGCAGAAACTTGAAAGCTTGTCTTGTGTGTTGATGAATGAAAGCTGTTCAGCCCTTCTCCAAAACTGCCTACCTGAAAAGATGGGAGATCCGGGCAGTTTTACTCTTCCTGTCTCATTGGCAGCATGTCTGTCAGTCACGCATTGGCTGATTTAGGAGCCATCATAAATCTTATGCCTTATAAGGTTTTTGCTAAATTAGATCTGGGTGAACCTTCACCCACTAGAATGAGCATTCGACTTACAGATCGTTCAATCAAGTATCCGCGAGGATTCGTTGAAAACATGCTTGTTAAAATCGATAAATTTGTTTTTCCCATGGATTTTGTTATTATTGACATGGACAAAGATTCGAAGGTGCCATTAATACTTGGACGCCCGTTCCTTTATACTGCGAGGACGATTGTTGATGTGGCAGCTGGCCAGATCACGCTCCGAGTAAATGACGAGCACGTGACTTTTGATATTAAAAGATCAATGCAACATCCGCAAACTCACGATGACGTGCTTTACTATGTCGACATTATCGACACTTGTGTAAGCTCTCATTTCCAAGGCATAATTGAAGAAATTGATACGGACACACATCTGTTGTGTGAGAACCAAAATGGCGTTTCGCAGGAAGGCCACGAAGTTGAACAGCCGATTTGTCAAATTAGTAATGATGGTTTCCAAAGTCCAGATCAATTTGTGGAGATTGATCGTGAAGCTGAAGAAAAGTTAAAACCTTTGGTTGAAGATCCACCGTCTTTGGGTTAAAAGAACTCCCACCGCATCTCGAATATGCATTTCTAGACGAGGAATGTCACTTATCAGTAATCATTTCAGCATCTTTAGCAAAAGAAGAAAAGAGACAGCTTCTCGAAGTTCTAAAGCTCCACAAGAAAGTCATGGCGTGGAAGATTATGGATATCAAAGGCATTAATCCTTCTTTTTGTACTCATAAGATTCTAATGGAAGACGATTACAAGCCTAGTGCACAACATCAAAGGCGCATGAATCCTAACATGCAAGATGTGGTGAAGAAAGAAGTAATTAAGTTGTTAGATGCAGGGCTGATTTATCCTATATCTGATTCTGTTTGGGTAAGTCCAATGCAAGTGGTGCCCAAGAAAGGTGGTATCACTGTAGTTCCAAACGATAGGAATGAACTCATTCCTACACGTACCGTCACCGGATGGCGATTTTGCATCGATTACCGCAAACTCAACGATACCACCCGTAAGGACCACTTCCCACTTCCATTCAACGACCAGATGTTGGAACGTCTGTCGGGGAAGTCATTTTTCTGTTTTCTGGATGGTTTCTCTGGATATTTTCAAATTCCTATCGCTCATGAGGATCAGGAATAGACTACTTTCACATGTCCTTTCGGCACATTCGCCTACCGGCATATGCCTTTTGGGTTGTGTAATGCACCAGCCACATTTCAGCGATGCATGGTAGCCATTTTCCATGACATGATTGAAGACTCAATGGAAGTATTCATTGATGATTTCTCTGTGTTCGGGAGTTCTTTCAATCAATGTCTTGGAAATCTGAAAAGATTATTAATGAGATGTGAGGAACTAATCTTGTGCTTAACTGGGAGAAATGCCACTTCATGGTGAAAGAAGGGGTAGTTCTCGGGCATAAAATCTCTGAAGTCGGGTTGGAAGTTGATCCAGCAAAAGTGGATATCATTTCTAAACTTCCTCCCCTTACCTCGGTCAGAGCGATTCGAAGTTTCCTGGGTCATGCAGGATTCTATAGGCGATTCATGAAAGACTTTTCAAAAATCACAAGACCTATGACCTGTTTGTTAGAAAAAGATGCTCCATTTGTGTTTTCAGACGAATGAATGAAGGCGTTCAAACAGCTGAAGCAGAGGCTTGTAGAAGCCCCTATTCTAGTTGCACCAGACTGGGCATTGCCATTTGAGATAATGTGTGATGCCAGTGATTTCGCAATGGGAGCAGTCTTAGGACAGCGAAGGGAGAAGCATTTTCATCATATTTACTATGCCAACAAAACTCTACATGATGCTCAGGAAAATTACGCGACTACAGAAAAAGAGCTTTTGGCAGTAGTTTATGCTTTTGACAAATTCAGGTCATACCTTGTGTTGTCCAAAACAATTGTGTATATGGATCATGCAGCAATCAAATACCTTTTTAGCAAACAGGACGCAAAACCGTGTATTATCAGATGGATCATGTTATTACAAGAATTTGACATTGAGATCTAAGACAAAAAAGGAGCTTTAAATGTTGCAGCCAACCATCTCTCGAGACTTGAGCATGGTAATCCGGAAAATTCGGTGGAGGAACCAATAAACGACAACTTCCCCCACGAATTTCTCTTGAGTGTCGAGATAAAGGACGAGTCACCTTGGTTCGCCGACTTTGCAAACTACCTCGCATGTGGAATCCTTATCAAAGGATTGTCATATCAACAAAAGAAGAAGTTCTTTGCAGACTTAAAATATTACATCTGGGATGAACCATACTTGTTTAGAATAGGAGCCGATCAGGTGATCCGAAGATGTGTATTTGGAGAAGAGCCAGCTAACATTCTACGCCACTGTCACGAAGGGCCAACCGGAGGTCATCATGGAGCAAACTACACTGCAAAGAAAGTGTTAGACTTTGGGTTTTACTGGCCCACAATATTTCATGATGCGCATGAATGGGTTAGAGCGTGTGATGCTTGCTAGAGGGTAACAAATATATCCGCACGTAACAAAATGCCTCAACATCCAATGCAAGTCTGTGAAGTCTTTGATATATGGGGTATCGACTTCATGGGTCCATTTCCAGCCTCACGAGGTAACAAGTACATCCTAGTTACTATAGACTATGTCTCAAAATGGTCTGAAGCTCAAGCTTTACCCACAAACGATGCTAGGGTAGTCGTGAGGTTCTTAAAAAGTTTATTTGCTCGATTTGGTGCTCCAAAAGCACTAACCAGTGACCGTGGAACACATTTTTGTAATGCGCAGTTAGAACGAGCCTTGTCCCGTTATAGTGTTCATCATAGATTGGCTACGCCATATCACCCTCAAACAAGCGGGCATGTGGAGGTCACGAATCGGGGTTTTAAAAGAATCCTTGAGCGGTCCATTAATAATAACCGCAAGGATTGGTCAGACAAGTTAGATGACCCTTTGTGTGATTTTAGAACAGCATTCAAGACGCCTATTGGAACCACACCTTTTCGGTTGGTTTACGGGAAAGCCTGTCATCTACCCGTCGAGCTAGAACACAGGGCATTCTGGGCCTTGAAAATGGCAAATATGGATTTAAAAATTGGAGGTGAAGCCCGATTTCTGCAAATCCACGAGCTTGAGGAGCTAAGAAACCATGCCTATGAAAGTTCTAGCAGGTACAAAGAACGAGTCAAGAGGTTTCATGACAAAAGATTGAGAGAACATAAAGATTTCTGCATTGGGGATCTTATCTTGTTGTACTCCTCACGACTGCGTTTGTTCCCTGGGAAGTTAAGATCTCGATGGACGGGTCCATACACTGTCAAAGAAGTATTTCCATACGGAGCAGTCGTCATCGAAAACTTAAGTGGGGGAACATTTAAAGTCAACGATCATAGAGTCAAAAGTTACATCAACGGATCGGTTGACTCGGTGGAGGAAATTCTCGAACTCCATGTCCCGCACACTTAAAACAAGTGTGGGGAATATGAGTCTAACTATCGACTCAATGACAAATTTAGCGAGCGTGTTTTCACACGCTAAGGGTAATTTTGTATATATTAGTTTGTAATATTTATTTCCTAGTTCGTTAATTTTTCGGTTTTAAACGAAGGTACATACAAGTTTGATTCATAACTTTTGGAATTTTGAAGTTGATTTATTGTTAAAATATACAAAAATCTTGAGAAAATGGAAAAATTTGGTGAAAATACGAAGTTAAACACTTACTGTTAAAAATGACCCAAAAAGGCCGAGGTGTTGCACGGTTGTGCCAAAATCGGCACGCTCATGCACTTCGCAATCAGACCAACTCATAACTCGTGCACCGAATGGTCATCAGCTCGCACTACCATGCGACCCGCCGCACTACCATGCAACCCGGTAACAACAGTCGAACCAGGAGTGCGAGCCGGAGCGGCACGACCGTGCGACCAGGCGCACGACCATGCGAGTCAAAATCTCAACAGTAAAAACGGGGTATTTAAGCAATTTTACAGTAAAAATCTATCACTTTTTCGAAACCCTAGTGGCCGCACGGGAGTTCCAGGTCGCCCCCACCAAAAAATCAACCAATTTTTACCTAGATTTCGCTCCAATCATCTTCCAAGGTATGTTTCCTACTTGTTTTGAAGATTTAACTTAGTTTCTGATGTAGATCTGAGGTTTGAATCAAGAAATTTTGGGGTTTTCTTCATAAAAGTCAAATAAACCCTTGTTCTTGAGTGTTTGGTGCTAAATCGGTCGTTCTGATCATTGTTCTAATGTCCATTCACTGATTACTAGTTAGATTTTGAAGTATAAAGGTTTAAATCAGTGAATAAAACTGTTTTATGATGATTTTAGAAGTCGCACGGTCATGCCGTTGAAACGGCATGGCAGTGCCGGTCCGAAATCAACATCCGATCACTGATTCAGAACTGCGATACCGAAATGCATGGAAGTGCCAAATCGGCACTGCAATGCGACATGATTTACAGGAAACAAGCTAGTGACCAATCAAGGATTGGCACGGTAGTGCCACTGGTCGCACGATAGTGCAGTTGCTAAAACGACGACAGAACGTCGTAAACAGCCTGTTCCGGTGGCAGCAATGAAAATTTTATTTTCTGCTCTTATTTTGTTGTATTCCTGTATGCAGATGAATCACAGATTCCTCCAGTTCAACAAAAACAAAATGAAAGAACATCCATGTATTGTGAGATTGGAAGCACTATGGAATCGAAGGGGACAAATTGGTGAACCGAGAAGGATCAATTGGGCCACCCTAACAACCCTAAACCAAGAAGAAAGGCTATCCGGCATGATGTCACATCCATTGTCATGGTTGTTCAACATCGAACGACCCGTGTATCTTGAGCTAACATTGGAATTTTTTGCTTCATACACTTATTACAAACCAAAAAGTGAAAATCCAGACTTTAAGAACAGGGAGACGATGGGTAGAAAGTGGCATAAGTGGCCAGTTGCTAGACTTGGAAGAAGATTGGGAATATACTCAGCTGAAGACATCGATTCAGAACTTTTCACCGATATCTACAAGTTTGATAATGAGCAGCAACGGGCTAACTTTTGGGCACAAGTGGCAGTTGGACCACCTTATGAGGCTAGAAAAGCTAAAGCTTCACGACTACGAGACCCGCTACTTAGGGTTATTCATCAGGTCATGAGTCACACCATTTGTGGACGCATGGACAATGCAGAAAACTGTCCCACTCCGGATCTTCTTTTCTTATATTCCATAGTGAATGGAGTGCACGTCAACCTCGCAACTAGAATGGCTGAATTTTTCATGAACAGCGCGTGGAGAACTACAAGCAGTGAAATCCATGGTGATGAATATGTGACTCAGTTGGCATATAATTTGGGTATTATGACGGATGATGTCGCAACCCCCGATCCCTTATCTGTCCTGGGACTGGGCGGACGCGAACTCATAATTTTGGTGGTATCAGTTTGTTAATTTAGCAGCGGAAATTACATCAGGACCGTAGTTAGGAAATGTTATTTTATATTTACAATCACATGGGTAAACCCAAGTTTCTTTATTACAATACGTTTATAGGGATAAATCCTATTTTATTGAATTTAAAACATCGTCTTTTTGGTAACTTTTATAGCCACATTTTTCCAAGCCGTCAGTGCTCTCCAGCTGGCTTTTTACTAATTGGCTGTCACATTGTGTTACCTGAAACGCGTTTTAAAAACATTTGTCAGTGGGAAATACAGGTGAGTGAATCCCAGTTTAATCAAGAAACATTTTATCATTTAATACAGTATTGAGAGCGATCACATTGTTTATTTCTACACAATTACTCATTCAGTACTATCAATCCTGACTGGTGGGTCATATTACACATTGGGTAACTCGTCGTCTAATAGTAACGTGTTCCACATTTTGTATACAAAACCCCAACATACAGGCAGTAATTGAAGAACTACAAAGACTCAATCACTGCTTAATCACATTGTAAAACATTTAAGGTTTTGTAAAATATTACAAAAAGGTTAACAAAAAGCGGATAAACTCACATTGCTATCTTAGACTTCGTGTAAGGGTTTCCTGGGATTAAGCTATAATTTACACAAATGTACATACGTTAGTATAATAACCCTTTAATTATATTAATGATACCCTCCCCGAGACGGTATTCCAACAACTACGTCGGGCAGAACCACGACAGTTGTTACGGAACCCTAAATCAATCGGGCAGCGTATCTAATATGAAACTGGGGTTATAATACTTACAACGGGGCAGAACCTCGCTAATTAGGTGGTATTATACTTGGAAATTATGCCTATAATGTGAGAATTCGAGATACAGAAAAGAATTTGAACGATTTGTGATGAAACCCGATGCCTGCTATATATAGTGCCACATCTCGACTATTACGCGGCCCGCGTAAATGTTAACAAAGGGCTACGCGGCCCGCATCAAACCCGGTCAAACTTTTAGGTGATCCGGGTCAGCTTATAGGTTCAACACGAGTCGGACACGTGTCAGCACCGGGCTGCGCCACATTCTTGATCTCTAGCGGCCCGCCTAAACCCAAAAAATGATTTTTTTTAATTATGTTTACTGATATTTAAGGTATTCGGGGCCCGTTTTCACGTATGGGGTGTATTTCAAGACATATTGGGATATTTTAAAATATATTTGGGTGTCGGAAAAATATTCAGGAGGGTTGTTATATCCTCCCCACCTTGTTTTAGAGCTCGTCCTCGAGGTCTATTGGAATAGGTGTGGGTATTTCCTTTGCATTTCCGATTCAAGTTCCCATGTGTATTCTGGTCCTCTTTTGGAGTTCCACTTCACTTTGACTAGAACTAGTCTTTTATGCTTGAGATTCTTAACTTTCCTGTCTTCAATCTGTAGAGGCTTTTCTACAAACTTGAGTTGTTCATTTACCTCTATATCCTTAAGAGGCACTATAAGTGATTCATCAGCTAAACACGTTTTGAGATTAGATACATGAAATACATCATGTATTCCTGCCATTTCCTCTGGCAGTTGCAGTTGGTAGGCTACAGGTCCTATTCTTTTAATAATCTGGAAAGGTCCAATATACCTGGGACTTAGCTTTCCTCTTTTTATGAATGTTACTACTCCTTTCCAAGGAGAGACTTTTAATAATACTTTATCTCCTACTTGAAATTCCAACGGTTTTCGCCTGTTATCAGCATAACTTTTCTGTCGGTCACGTGCTGCTTTCAGTCGTTCCTTGACTAGAATGATTTTGTCTGTTGTTTCTTGGACTATCTCAGGTCCAGATAGTTGCTTTTCCCCAATTTCTGCCCAACAGACTGGGGTTCGGCACTTTCATCCATAAAGTGCTTCAAATGGTGCAGCATTTATACTTGTGTGATAACTATTATTATAAGAAAATTCTATCAATGGTAAGTGATCGTCCCAATTACCTCCGAAATCAATTACACAAGTTCTAAGCATATCCTCCATTGTTTGAGTTGTCCTTTCGCTTTGTCCATCCGCTTGAGGATGATAAGTTGTGCTTAGATTCAACTTGGTTCTCATTGCTTTTTGGAAACTTGTCCAAAAATGAGAGGTAAAACGACTATCTCTGTCAGACACAATTGATAGAGGTATTCCATGTAAAGAAACAATTCCATTTACATATAATTTGGCTAGCTGTTCCATACTGAAAGTTTCCTTCATTGGTAGGAAGTGAGCTGACTTGGTTAGCCTATCTACAATCACCCAGATTGTATCATTACCTTTTTCTTGTTTTGGGTAAATTAGTAACAAAATCCATTGTTATCAATTCCCATTTCCAAACAGGCATTTCTAACTGGTGTAATAACCCTGAAGGTTTTTTATGTTCAGCTTTGACTTGTGAACAGGTTAAACACTTTGCATCATAAGCTGCTATATCATTTTTCATTCCTATCCACCAGAAATTATTTCTTAAGTCTTGATACATCTTATCGCTTCCAGGATGCATCGTATATTTAGACTTATGGGCTTCTTCTAATATAAGGTGGCGTAGGTTTCCTAATTTAGGTATCCACATTCTTTTCTTGTGGAATCTCTAAATTCCATCTGTTCCTTGTTCTAATTCTTTAATCATTCCTTTTAGTTTTTCAGTATCATCCTTGATTACTGATTCTTGTGCTTTTCTAATCTGCTCATTTAAATCTACTTGTAGATTTAATTTAAAAGAATGTACTCTTTTTGGTTTTTCGTGATATTTTCGACTTAAAGCATCAACAACTACATTAGCTTTCCCTGCATGATACTGAATATCACAATCATAATCACTAAGAAATTCCATCCATCGTCTTTGTCTCATATTCAATTCCTTTTGCCCAAAGACATATCTTAAACTCTTATGATCAGTGAAAACAGTAAACTTACTACCGTACAGGTAATGTCTCCAAATTTTAAGAGCAAAAATTATAGCTCCTAATTCTAAATCATGAGTGGAATAATTCTCTTCATGATTCTTAAGTTGTCTAGATGCATAAGCTATAACCTTTTGGCGTTGCATCAATACACATCCATAACCTAATTTAGAAGCATCACAATAGATTACGAAATCTTCAGTTACTTCTGGTAATGCTAATATGGGTGCATGGGTTAATCTTTGCTTAAGGATTCTAAAGGCTTCTTCTTGTTTTAATCCCCATTCAAACTTAACAGATTTACAGGTTAGCTTAGTTAAGGGAATGGCTATTCTAGAAAAATCTTGAATAAACCTTCTATAATAACCGGCTAGTCCTAAGAAACTTCTAACCTCGGTTGCTGACTTAGGGGTTTTCCATTTGGTAATTGCCTCGATTTTTGTTGGATCCACATGAATTCCTTCATGATTGACTAGGTGTCCTAGAAATTGTATCTGTTCTAACCAAAACTCGCACTTTGAAAACTTAGCATAGAGCTTTTCTTTTCTTAATAAACTTAGAATTGCGTGCAAATGTTTTGCATGTTCCTCTTTACTCTTAGAGTAAATTAGAATATCATCTATAAAGACAATTATGAATTTATTCAAATATGGATTACATATTCGGTTCATCATGTCCATGAATGCAGCTGGGGCATTGGTTAGACCAAAAGGCATGACAGTAAATTCATAATGACTATACCTTCTTTGGAAGGCGGTTTTAGGAATGTCCTCTTCCTGTACCTTTAATTGATTATATCCTGACCTTAAATCGATTTTTGAGAAAAAATCTTACTCCTTGCAACTGATCAAACAGATCATCAATTCTTGGTAACGGATACCGATTCTTAATTGTGACCTTATTTAATTCACGGTAGTCAATGCACATACGCATTGATCCGTCCTTCTTTTTAACGAATAAGATCGGTGCTCCCCAAGGTGATGAACTTGGTTATATGAATCCTTTCTCCAACAATTCATCTAACTGTTTCTTTAGTTCTTGCATTTCTGCAGGTGCCAAATGGTAAGGTGCTTTGGCAATTGGTGTTGTTCCAGGTATTAAATGGATTCTGAATTCAACTTCTCTATCTGGAGGTTGTCCTGACAATTCTTCTGGGAATACATCTGAAAATTGGGATACTACTGGAATATCCTTTAAATCCTTTCCTTTAGTGTTAGTGATTATAGAAATCAAATACACTAATGATCCTTTTCTTATGTAACTTGTTGTTTTCATCACAGAGATGAATTTAGTGGAGTTAGAGGTTTTATATCCTTTAATAGTGATCTTTTCACCTTTTGGTGAATTTACTTGTATCGACTTTTGATCACACAAAATACTGCTTTATTGGCTGTTAACTAATCCATTCCTATTACTACATCAAATCCTGCCAGATTCATGGGGTAAAGGTTTGCAATAAATTTCTGATTTAAAATTTCTATTCTTGCTCCCTGCAAGATTTCAGAAATCTTAATGGTTTCCTCGTTTGCTGTTTCTACTAGACATTCTTGTGGAAGTTTAGTTAATGATTGGTTGAGTAATTTGCAACACGAAGTATTAATAAAACTTTAGTTTGCACCAGAGTCAAATAATACTTTAGCAAAAATATCATTAACTAAAAACGTACCAGTGATCACATCCGGGATCATCTTTGCTTCTTCTGCAGTCAGAACAAATGCTCCAGCATTTTAGGTATTCTTGTTGTTCGTAGTTGGAGCTAACTTTGGACAGTTAGGCTTGATATGAACTTGTTCTCCGCAGTTATAGCATATCCTATTGTTAGCTTTCTTCCTGCAGTCTTCGTCCTTGTGTCCCGATATTTTGCAAAAGTTACAGTATATGGAGCATCTTCCTGAATGCTTCCTTTTGCAATTTTTACAGTAGGGTGTAGAGGTAGAACCTATATTTTTCCCACCATTAGAATTTCCAAAACGAAATTCTTGTTTAAGCTTTTGGGTTAGGTTCCTTCTCTGATCCTCTTCTAGGGTACGGACTAACTCATCAGTCAAGGTATTGGCTAGTTCTACAGCTTCTTCTATGGTTTGAGGTCTAGCTGCCTTGACTACATGTTTGATCTCTCCAATTAATCCCCAGATATAACGGGAGATTAATACTGGTTCTGGTGAAGCAAGGGTGGGCACTATTCGAGCATATTCAAAGAATAACTTAGTGTATCCCTTACAATCCACACCAGTCATCCTAAGGTTTAAGAACTTGTTTGCTATCTGTTCCTTCTCATTGGGTGGGCATAATTTCCTTTCTACCTTGTCCTTAAACTCCTCCCATTCCATATTGTAAGTTCTATCACTTCCCCTTGATTGGAGGATAGTGTTCCACCATTCTAGTGCTGAATTCTTAAACAGATTAGAAGCAAATAGTATCTTGTCTTCTTCTGTGCACTTACTTATTCTTAAGATTGCCTCAGTCTTCTCTATCCAGCGTAGGGTTGCAATGGCCCTTTCATTGCCCGAGAATTCCATTGGTTTAGAAGACCAGATTTCTTTATAAGAACAACTATAAGGCATGGCTCTTCTTCTTTTGGGAATTGGTTCTTGAAGTACAGGTCCATTGTTTACGCTGTTTTCAGGTTCAGTTGGTCGCTTACTACTATGTTTACTCTTGTTATCGGCTTCCCTAACCGTTTGAATAACATATGGCATTGCATCTATTATTCCTTGTGCGACTATGTGTTGAATAGCACTGTTGTCCACTTGATTTCCATTGCTGTTGTTGTTTGGATTTTCGTTATCCAAGTTATTGTTACTCTGGTTATCATTATTCAGATTTCCTTGATTTACTTCGTCGGCCATCTGAATTTTTAAACATTTGCCAATTATTAATATTACATAATGATAGTTTAAGTAACAACCACATAATACACATATTAGTCAAAAACGTCGTGCATTGCGACTTTACTCTTTTCTATATAGTATGCGTCAAATACACACTAAAACAGGAATTAATAATTACAATACTACTATGCCTCGTTAACCACGAAGTGGTCTATACTATGATAGATTTATTATTATTACACATATATTTTATTTATTTTATTATGATTACCAACTTCACCATCACCTTCACGGGTATGGATTTCCCCCAAAATCCATCTGACGCTCATCGTATTTCCATACGAGTTGCTCTCCTACATACCTCATCCTCTCACTACTTTCTATGATTTCTTCTCTGAAATTTCGGAGTTCTTGCAAGTTCTCTGCACTCATTGGGGGTGCAGGTGCGGGTATTGGCTCTGGGTGCTGTGGTACTGGATTCTCCTGAGGGTATGGATTCTCTAAAATTTCCCTAATGTATTCATCGTTGTCATAATAGGGATCTAGAGGGTCCAAACCTGGATATGCTGCTAAGTTCGGCAAGGTTTCTTCATTTAAGTGATAGCGTGGCACATAATCCCTAAGATCATCGAACCATGGATCATAATTTGTGTCTAAGGGATTAGGGACTGGTATCCTAGGTATTTCCTCAGGGTTGAAATCATGCATTTCTACCTCCATCGGCTGAGTGGGAATTAAAGGTAAGGGTTGTGGGGCTACTAATTGTTCCAAACATGGGTCAGCAACAGTTGTTGCTAGGATGTGGATATTGGCTAGGCTTCTATTAAGCATATCCTCTGTATGGGCATCTGACTCTCGCTTAGCGGATGCTAAAACTCTTTGCTGCTGCAACTTTCACATTCTTTTTCTACGCGCAAACGCTTCCTTACTGAACCATTCTCTCTTTTTATGAGGGAATGGCTCTTCCGACTGAGCTTTAAAGGCAAACATCCCTTCTTCCCGGTCAGCAGAATACCCAGAGAGGGTAGGCTAGGAAGAGGTACCATCACTCCTAGGTGACTCAGTCAACTGACGATACATGTCTGAGGGTCATTGGTCACTCATACTATTAAACTAACAAATAGTTAAATAACACATAACAAATAAAATACAGATATTCACGTATTTTCAAAATTTATTTCCTAACAATTTAAATAATATATTGATGTCAGCATAACACTTCTGTGGCTGAATAAGTGGCTAGGCTCTGATACCACCTTCTGTCACAACCCCCGATCCCTTATCTGTCCTGGGAACGGGCGGACGCGAACTCTAAATTTTGGTGGTATCAGTTTGTTAATTTGGCAGCGGAAATTACATCAAGACCGTAGTTAGGAAATGTTTATCAGAGTAAAACCACCATATTTTATATTAATAATCACATGGGTAAACCCAAGTTTCTTTATTACAATACATTTATAGGGATAAATCCTATTTTATTGAATTTAAAACATCGTCTTTTTGGTAACTTTTATAGCCACATTTTTCCAAGCCGTCAGTGCTCTCCAGCTGGCTTTTTACTAATTGGCTGTCAGATTATGTTACCTCAAACGCGTTTTAAAAACATTTGTCAGTGGGAAATACTGGTGAGTGAATCCCAGTTTAATCAAGAAACATTTTATCAATTAATACAGTATTGAGAGCGATCACATTGTTTATTTCTACACAATTACTCATTCAGTACTGTCAATCCTGACTGGTGGGTCATATTACACATTGGCTAACTCGTCGTCCAATGGTAAGGTGTTCCACATTTTGTATACAAAACCCCACCATACCGACAGTAATTAAAGAACTATAAAGACTCAATCACTTCTTAATCACATTGTAAAACATTTAAGGTTTTGTAAAATATTACAAAAAAGGTTAACAAAAAGCGGATAAACTCACATTGCTATCTTAGACTTCGTGTAAGGGTTTCCTAGGATTAAGCTATAATTTACACAAATGTACATACGTTAGTATAATAACCCTTTAATTATATTAATGATACCCTCCCCGAGAAGGTATACCAACAACTACGTCAGGCAGAACCACGACAGTTGTTACGGAACCCTAAATCAATCGGGCAGCGTATCTAATATGAAACTAGGGTTATAATACTTACAACGGGGCAGAACCTCGCTTATTAGGGGGTATTATACTTGGAAATTATGCCTATAATGTGAGAATTCGAGATACAGAAAAGAATTTGAACGATTTGTGATGAAACCCGATGCCTGCTATATATAGTGCCACATCTCGACTTTTACGCGGCCCGCGTAAATGTTAACAAAGGGCTTCGCGGCCCGCGTCAAACCCGGTCAAAGGCGTAGGTGATCCGGGTCAGCTTATAGGTTCAACACGAGTCAGACACGTGTTAGCACCGGGCTACACCACATTCTTGATCTCTAGCGGCCCACGTAAGGGTTAAGGGATGCCTTACGCGGCCCGCCTAAACCCAAAAATTGATTTTTTAATTATTTTTAATGATATTTAAGGTATTCGGGGCCCGTTTTCACATATGGGGTGTATTTCAAGACATATTGGGATATTTTAAAATATATTGGGGTATCGGAAAAATATTAGGAGGGTTGTTATAGATGATGTAGTCAGTGGTCTCACGATGGTTCATGCAGGAGGAGACGTAGACATGGGATCTTTGAGAGCAATGGGTCTGGTAGTGGATACAGACAATGGCCCGAGGCTAAGGGGTCTAAATGGAGAGATATGGGATCCGCTACCAGCACAGGACGAAGACGTCAAACATGGAGGAACATCAGGTCCTAGAGCCACCACCACACGACCAGCCACTACATGATCAGCCAGAGCACGAACCACACCAGCACCAGTATCAGTACCAGCCACAGCAAAACTTGCCTCCAGATATACCTTCCTACCCTGCGTTGTACCAGCAGTTCCAGCATATGCAGGTTTCTCAAGACACTATGAGAGCCAACCAGGAGGCTATGCGAGCAACTCAAGACGCTATGAGAGCCGACCAGGAAGCTATGCGATCAACTCAACACACAATGAGGGAGGAAATGTATGCAGGTTTCTCCTACATCTTCGGAGGGCTACAAAGCATTTATCCAAGCCACTTCGGGGACCCTCAACAGTTTCCATTTGGAAACCCAGGTAACTATGGGGCGGGTTCATCTAGAACACGCCACCATGATGATGATGATGAGGAGTAGGAGGAGGAGGTGGAGTGGATAATTCAGAAACTAATGTTTTATCGTATTTCTATCTTAGTACTTTATTTTATTTGGGATTTTTAAAACTTTATGTCTGTTTTTAAATGTTTAAAATGTTTGCTTTGTTTGAATAACGGATTTGGTTGAATTATCTAATAGTTTGATCAATGTTAGTATTGACTATTTTAGCGAGTGACATAATTGGCAGATTTGTAAAGAAATGCACACAGAGTTGAGACGACTTCAATCAAAGTCTACCCAAACAAGTCAACTCCAACTCTGAGGGAGTACCTCTTTCCCTTTTCACATTATTAGTCTAGCTCTTCATAATTGCTTAACTAATATGTATTTCACATTGGGGACAATGTGAAGTTCAAGTGTGGGGAGAGATTTAAAAGGTTTTTAAACTTTGTTTGTCCTTAATTGTTCTCATTTCTATAAATATTTTTCGTAAAATAAAACAAAAATGGTCAATTGTGTTCTTTAGAAAGCATCAAAATTGATAAAAACTGACAAGCCAAATTGATTTTTGAAAAAGATAACTAAAAGCATGATAAAAGAAAAAGAAAGACTTGCATGTTTATCTTTATATTTATACCCATTCCTTCCTTTTACGTGGGCATATTTTTGAGCCTTTACAGCTTTCTTGTCAAATGCTTCTTTGTTTTTTGCGGAAAAATGAGTGAGCCGGATGTTTTATGTAATTTAGAACTTGTCACTTGTATACTTTTCAAAATCATGAATATGTGAAATTACATAGAAATGATAGAGGCATTTAGGATACCCCTTTGTCAGCCTTTTTCTTTGTTTATATCCCGCACCCAACACTATCCATTAGTTCGCCATGTTGAGCCTATTTTCCGTATTTTTCATAACTTTACCCAAATATTAAGCCCACTTACCCAAAATATTATCTTTTCATATTTACCGTTTTTGTTAAAATTCGGCCATAGCTATCTAGATTGATGTAATCTTTATGTTGTAATAAAAAAACCTGTTTGTCAAAACTCTCTAAGGAAATTAAGGAAAGACTATCAAGAAAGAAAATAGAAAGTGGAAGTATAAAAAGAATAAACTCTGAACACATACACAAGTAGGTTAGCAACGTGTTCAGAATCCTAGAATATAAATCGCCAAGTGTTAACCTTTCTTGCCACTTTCAAATATCCATTCCATACCCTTAACCTTAGCGTAACATTACAACCCATTAAAGACCTCTTGATTAATGTTTTTCACATATTAATTGGTGGAGATTAGATCTTCTGAAAAGCTTATGATATTGCATGATTCATTGACTAGGCATCGAGTGTTTTACATACACATTGTGAGAAATGTAAAGATTTACATGCTAAGTCAATTGAACGTAGAATCATTGCTTTATGGTTATCCAGTCATACAATCTAACAAAGCTTGTTTGTTTTAAAATCTTTGATGATGACCTTTTGAAAACCAATTCGACCACGAAACAAATGATTAAACTTTGTAAATATTCAGATTTGATTCCGTGTTTTATTTTAAGTTTGCTTGAGGACAAGCAAAGTTGAAGTGTGGGGATGTTTGATATACGTTAAATTATACATGTTTTTATACCCCAAAACACTTCCGTTTTAAGCGTTTTTGACTGAAACCGCGACATTTAGGTACCAAAATCGGTACTTTTATATTTCAGGTCTTAAACAGAGCACAAAAGAAAATTCTAATGCATTTCTGATAAAAAGGGCAAAAATCTGATGACTGCCAGGTGTGGCACGACCGTGCCATCCATCGGCACTACCGTGCCGATCGTTTGATCTCGGAAGCACTGCCAGTGCCAAACTTTTCTCGGACCGCACTACCGTGCCACTCGTTACATGACCGCACACCAACAAGACCAACTTTTCTGATCAAGATTCTGATGATATCGCACTACCGTGCGACCAACGGCACGACCGTGCCGATCTGCTGACCCAGGTAACTTGTCCACTAGTCCACTTGGCTGACATCGATTCAGGCAAACTTACGTCACCCAACAACACCAGTGGCACGACCGTGCAACCAGTGGCACGACCGTGCCGATCAGAAAATTCCCTATAAATAGAGCCATTCGCTACTAGTTCAAAAGTTGGGGTTTGCTCCATGTTTTTGGGCGATTTCTGGGTTCTGAAGCAGTCCTGATCAGACCCATTTGAAGCTTAAAGATCGAGTGGAAGCCTAACCGATCCAACCCATCAATTCCTTGCTTGTTTATGGTTCGATTCCTTGTTCTTGAACATGTATTCTGATCATTTTGCAAGTTATGAGCTGGTGTTAGTTTATGTTTAATGTAGTTTATGTATAGTAGTAATGAACTTGTTTCTTGAATAATCTTTATGTTGTAATCATGTTTGTATGAAACTTAAGTACTTTTTCATGTTTGAATCTTCATGATTATATAATGAACGTTTCATTGGTGTTGAGTTCTTGATTATGTTTGATTGTCTTGGATAATGAATCTGTGGTTAGTGGGATGGTAACTATTTCTTGATTAATCACTTGTTTGTAAACTTGTTTACACCATGAGACTCGAGAGGGGTATTGGTTGTATCTAAGATATATCTTATGTTGATTAGGAATACTTTCTTGCACGTAAGGGTTCTAACGAATTATATGGTGTTGATTACATGTTCTTGCATGCAGTTTATGATCTTTGTTTAGTAGTTTTGGTCTGAAATTGCTGACATGGTAGATTTGTGTTCAAGACTTGTAAGGGTGAAATATGTTGTTATATAATCTACTTAAATGCTTATCCTCGTGGCTGTATTGTGACCATCGGTATTGCTTTCTTCGATAAGTGAGGTTAGAAAACTCCTAGCGGATGACTTATCTATCTTTAAAGGTTCACATGAATGAATATCAATAACTCGCTAAAGAATGAGTTTAGGTGGTTAACGTGTGTTTATCACGTTAACTTTCCGAAGAATCATCATGTTAGAAAACTCCTAGCGGATGACTAACTGTCTTGAAATTGAAAAATGGATTAAGTGCTTTTGTGACATATCTGATAATAACATGTTTAGGTTGTTTGTGAAACAAGATAATAGTATATTTATGTTTTAGATGTAATTTAGATAACTTAGTTAAACAACCATTCACCTTTCCTTATATCTGGTAATCTAATAACAAAGATTTAGTACATAATAACGCCCGTGTTCCATGGATCGATATCTGGCTCTTACCAATACTTTGCTGCATATATGACGGGATACACTTGTCCTTTGTTGTGTGTGTTTTAATGTTGAGGTAAAAACAATTTTTATAAATATAAAACACATTTCGCTGGGCGCGTGAAAATACTATAAATAAATGTATATAACCGCCCACATCAACCTGTTGGGCTTAAAGATCGAACCCAAGTTTCCCTAGGTCTCCTACCATTGCCCACTAGTGCCTCACTCTACACCTTGTGGGAGTTGAACCTGCATCTCCCAAAAGAAAAGCAAGCCTTCCACCACTTGATCTAGAGACCATTGGCTTTATCGATCAATTCTTGATTTCAAAATTTGATATAATGTTTCAAATTTTGATTTTCTTTATACAAAAGGGATGCATTAGCCTCAACCATTTTTTATAAACATATTTATAAAATATTTAGTAAAAATAAACATATATTAAAAAAAAGACCAAGGGGTGTGGGGGTCGGCTCCCCCCGTCTCGGCTCGTCCCCTCCGTTGCACACCGCCCCCTTGGGGCTCGTCGCGCCCCAAACGTCGGCAGGAAGACATTGGCGACGAGGTGAAAAGTTTGAAAAAGTGCCCCCCCCCAACAGTAACTTGCCTTTAAAAAAATACCCAATACCACTATATATTTAACCTTTTAACCACAATTTTTTTTCACACAACCTCAACATTCTCTCCATTTTTATAAAACAACCTCCCTCAACTTTAAAAAAAAATATGGATCCCTACAACTCAAATAATCCCAACTCAAGTTCACTCCCGTTCTCGTCACCCGGCTACACACCCGTCATGGAAAACTCTTTTTCAGGTTACCAACAAATGCCCAACGCTTTCAACCAACGAAACCAATACCATATGCAACAACCCAACATTCCCTTCAACCAAATGCAAATGCAACCAAACCCACAAACATTCAACATGCCATATCAACAAATGCAAATGCAGCAACTAATGCAAAACCCTATTAACATGCCATATCAACCACCGCCACAAGCACGTCCAACACAACTCGAGTAAGAAGATGATGACGTAGAGGTTTTGCCAGAAACGCAACCTCAAACTTCAAAAAGAAAAAATACAAAGGGAAAGGGTAAAAAAGAAGACTCAACCGACAAACAACTAAAATGGTCAAAAACTTAGGAAGAGGCGTTGGCGAAGGCGTGGGTTGCGTCGTCAAGGAATCCAATACTCGGTAAAAATTATTTTTTTCATTATATTATTATTGTTACTAACTTTTATTTGTACATTATATTTTTCTAACAAAATATTATTATTGTTACTAACATTTATTCGTACATTATATTTTTTTCTTACAAAATATTATTATTATTACTAACTTGTAGGTAACAATCAATCAAACGATGGGTTTTGGCAAGAAATCCTTGATCTATTCCACACGTTTATGGAACAAGGCGAGTACAGAAACATTGATTCTATGGGCTCCAAGTGGCGCAAGATGAATACGGTGATCCAACTTTTGTGGGTTTTATAACCAAACGCTCTCCAACAAACCGAGTGGGTGGAACCACGAAAATGTTTTCCATGAGGCGATGCGTTTATACGAAAATGAACATAAGAGTTCTTTCCCACATGTCCGTGCGTGGCAAGTTGTAAAGGATTCTACAAAGTGGGTGGTGGTTCCTAATGAGGTTGCAAGCACGAAACGAGCAACCAAACGGTCTAAAACTTCCGAGTCAGGAAGTTATAGCGTTGGAGACTCAACCGGTCATTGCCAAATAAATATCAATGACGAGCCCGAGTTTGACGAGGAGCCGATTCAGGAGGAAGAACGTCCCCCAGGAAGGGACAAAAGTAAAATGATAGCGGCTGAAAAAATGAAACAAGCCGCATCAGAAAGCGGCGGTGGTTCGAAGTTGGAAGGTATTATGGCCGAGTTGAAAGCATTCAACCAAACCTTTGCCGAGACGCAAAACGAGAAGGTAAAAGTGAAGAAACGACAAGCCGAGGAGAAGCAAAGGAGGCAAAAAGAAGCATAGCAGTTGGAGGAATGGAGAATAGTGACCACCGACCTTAGCGCATATCTTGAGGAAGAGCGTCACATCTTACAAAAAATGAAGGAAAAAATTAAAAAAAAATGGAGTGAGGAAATATAGTTTTTTTTTTAAATGTAAACTTAGGGTTTTTTTAAGTGTGTTGTATTTTTTTAATGTTTAGTTTTTATTTAAATGTAACTTTAGGTTTTTATTTAAATGTAACTTTTTTTATTTTTATTTACTTTGTTTTAATTATTTAACTAAATAAAAAAATAATAAAAAAGGGGGGAGGACTATCCTCCACACCCTTGGGTAGTCCTTAAAGGGATGATCATCCACCCTTGGTGATGTGACGCCTACACGGCGGATAATCTCTTTAGGGACTAAGCAAACCACAACCTATGATCTAAGTTTTCATTGTTGTCACATAGTCAAAGTACATAATTATATTCCGTTGAAGTTACCACTCAATATACATGCAAAGTTGTTTACGATTGGGATGAGGCAGACCATACCATTACCGAATATGAGTAAAATCACTAGCCAAAAACTATACTTACGATGGTGCTAGGTTACCACTTAGGTGCCTTTGGTGCAAAAACGCGTAAATCGACTCATACTGAAACCGAGAACATAAAAATGAACATTGGTAATTGTTTGATATCTATTTTGTATGATAACATTACTGGTGAAAAAAGGTTTAACCCCGATTACTATATATTACTATATATTAATTATTATTACTTTACTATATATTAATAAAGGAATTGAAATGAATAGTTATTTTAATATTATAATAATATATAGTTTTTTTATTATTCTTATTATTTTAATATATTATAATAATAGTTATTTTCTTTACTTTTTAACTTTAATCATTTTTTTTTATATCAGAGGTTGGGATAAGCTTGGTGTCAACCGGTATCGAAAATACCGGGACAGTCCTGTTCGGTATTAATACATGAAAATAAAAACCGGCACTAATACAGAAAATGACAAAAGTTGGTGCCGAATTGATATTGGAAATCTTTTGATTCGGGAAATTCAGTGCTGCTACCCGGTAGCATTTGCTCATCCCTGATCACGGTTACCGTACGAGCAACGGTATCGTACAACTTTTTTTTTGTTGATTTTCTTCAACTTTTATTTTTTTCGTTTTTTAGTTTCAGGGGTAGGGATGCGGTCGGTGCCAACCGATACAGAATCAGTACTGATACCGAAAATACCGGTTACGGTACCGGTATAAATTACAATAGGGTTTATATTTAAGAGAATCAAGACAAATGGATAAAAGAAAAAAAAACTCAATCATAACCCAATATTGTATAAATTATAATATAGATTTTGTTTAAGACAAAGTCAGGTTACCTTATGACAATATGATCTACTCCAAAACCAAACAATGGTTTAATAGCAATATCTAAAATGTATAGGATAATTGATATGATAATGAGATAATAAGAAGTAGTGACATAATTCTTATTTATTGAGTGTGTCATACCAAATATAATAAATGAGAATTCTTATTTATTGAGTGTGTCATACCAAATATAATAAACCACAATTTATAGGGTCAAGTAATATTAATACAAGAAAACAATTATGAAAATTACATATTTTGTCCTTTAAGTAGGGTAAAATTGACATTTTCAAAAAGCAACAAAAGTTTTTAGTGACAATTATTAGATTTTTCACACCACATTAACGTTACGTAGGTTTTTAATTTAATGGCCCCCTCGACGGTGTGAAATAAAGCCCTTAATTATTAATTAAAAAAGCTAGAAAAAATGGGGAAATCTAGTTTACGATAAAAAATAGTTTCAATACTTATTTTAAAATTTTCTTAAGTACAAACTCTTTTAGAAGTCAACTTAGAGACTCTGTAATTAGACTTGTAACTACACCTTTTCTTTCAACAACTAGAAGTTTAAACCCTCACCACTTGGAACACTACATTGGTTATCTTAGGCCAAATATCTGTTGGTTTAAAAAAAAAAAAAGAGTATTAAGAATTGTAAAGCAACTAGAAATAAGAGCGTTGCGCGTTGCGGCGTGGGTACATAGTAAACATCAAATGAATTAGTCCGGACGTTATGTGATGCGTTAATCATATGAAAACGCGTGTTTCGACGTATCCAACTAAACACATTGTGACCTATATAAGCATTGTGATTGGATCAAATCATAAAATACTTCGAATTTATACCGTACAATCATAACGTATTATATGTGATCCGACTCATACATAAAAACTGTAGGATCGATTTGACCGATCAAATGAGTCAATCTGAGTGTGTTTACACTATTTAGATGGCGGAAACATCTAAACAGTTTAGAATCAGACAGAATAGAGTAGAAAACAGAAAAGATTCACTTTTAACACTTGTTCTCAATTATAAATTGACTTGAAAATCCGGCAGCACTTCGTTACAACTTCTCGGAATGCATACCAACTGAGAACTACACAAGCCTATTTATAGGCAACAAGATTTCGCTTCAACATACCTCAAGCGAAATCTCATCACTTGATTTCGCTTGAGACTTACATTTCATCACTTGAAGCGAAATCCTATCATTCTAAGTTAAACTTACATCTAGACCCCTACACTTTACATACTTGACATAAACAGACCCTAGACTTAAGACGTAGGCTTTAGACATAGTGTATCAACAAACTCCCCCTTGGATACAGCCGGAGTCTTTAGTCTTTGTCTTTAGGTCTTCAGAGTTACTTGAACTCTCCTTCTCTAGACATAGGCTTCTTCAGCAACTTCCTAAGCTTTTCTTTCTCTTTCGCAGGCTCCCCCTTTCATCAATCTTCTATGCTTTTGGGATCAACACCTGGATTACCAGCAACAAGCTTCCTTTTGTATCAAGCTTGTCTTCAGACTCCCCCTAAGACTCTACTATCGGGATCTTAATCTGGAACTTTCACCTGCAAATCTCACACATTTATAAGAATAGACATTTTAAATGACCAGAATTGATGATCTGGTTCTTTCACAATTCTATAAGATTTGACTATATAAAGAATCCAAACAACTAAACTTCACATTTGAAAATATTGATTTTTATCACTTTTCTGATTAAACACCATCACACCCAGTCAACCAAGTCCAAATTAATGACCCTGGTCAACTGACTAGTCTACCAAGTTCAACTCAATGACCTTGGCTGACCAAACTATAAAGATACCGGATTTCTTGAAAAAAAAAATAATAATAAGTTCAAATTAATGAACTTTTGAATCATTTTGAACTTTCAAACTCATTTTAATCAACAAACACTTGTACCAAACATTGTACTGCATCACCAGCTTACCCAATCCTCATCATTCTCAGACATGATCTGCACAAGACTTTGAACTTTCGATTCCCAATGTCAGTTGTCAAAAATAAAATGAGAAATTAAAATCTTTTTGGATTTTAAACTGAATAAACTGAAACTATGTACACACAATCTTTTTGTGAGCGTGTTAAGGGATCATATCAGCTGCCGACTAGACACAAGTACCGTTAAGCTATTAATTCATTTTAAGCATTAAACAATTCACGTAGATTGCCGATATACTGATCCTCTTAAATTCTCACAAAACTTTCAATTTGCTCGAGATACAGAATTAGTGTTTTAGGACTTAAACATCTACATGTGTCCCACCTCAGTATATACTCCCGTATCCAGACCCCAGTATTCAGTCTTACAGGTGAGTATACCTAGATGATATCTGTAAGGGGTTAATTGCGAGGGCCGTGAGAGCTCAGGTCGATCTTTCGATACGCAGAGAGATGACGGCTTCGACTTTTGGTGGGTCCCATTTGGGGATCTTCTTTACAACAGCACATGATTAACAATTTTGCAATGTGTTATCATTTTTTATGCTGAGGGGAGGCTTATATTTCAAAGCAGCGTAAAGTATTCTCCGGGGACTAGGCCATTGCTTCCGCAAAATCAGAAGTCCCGGGATAATACCCCAGATATCACTAAGCATAAAGACCTAGTATCTCAGAATATGGGACCCTTCAAACAGGATTTCAGGGGTTACCTATATATCCTGGAGATGTTCCCCACGTAAATGCAATTACATTTTAAGTTTATATCCCAAACTAATCTACTAATTTTGTGAAAACCTATAGGCACATCTTTAGTGAGACTGCTTAATTGCATTTTATACATTCCATTTCTTTAGCGTACTGCACCTGTCTAGCTGATGTACTATCATTTCCCTTTTATACACAAACTCATTTTTACTTTTTCAAATGTTTTTGGTTTTTATAGATTTTATCATGTTTTTGTATTTTTCTGCAAACTTTCTCCCCCTAAAAAGAAAAACATATTTTTGTGTTTTTGTTTTTATTGAAAAGCAGAAAATAAACTGTACAAACAAAATTTGACAACACGACAAAAGTTCACGTCAGATCGCCGTCCAATTCGGCATCACATTCAACAACCCTCCCAGATTGCAGATTTTTCATTCCATTCAATTTTAAAAGATAATAAAACCTCTTTTTATCAAATGGTTTGGTATAGAAATCCGCTTTCTGTTCATCGGTGTGCACGTATTCAATCCGAATTAATTTTTTCTCGTTACAATCACGAATAAAATGGTGACGGATCTCAATGTGTTTTGTTTTTGAATGATGAACCGGATTTTTAGTAATGTTAATGGCTGCTTCATTGTCCACGAAAATTGGAGTATCTAAGAATTGCAAACCAAAGTCACGCATTTGCTGTTGGATCCAAAGGATCTGCGAACAACAGCTGGAAGCTGAAACGTATTCAGCTTCACAAGTAGAAAGCGCTACAGTGGTTTGTTTCTTACACTGCCAGGTAACGAGTCGAGTTCCTAAGAACTGACACCCGGCAGTGGTGGACTTTGCGTTCTGCTTGCAGCTTCCAAAATCTGAATCAGCGAAACCAGATAAAGTAAAGTCACCCAATCTAGGATACCACAAACCGATGTTTGGGCAGCCTTTCAAATACCGTAGTATACGTTTCACGATTGTCAGGTGTGACTGCTTCGGATTCGACTGATATCTGGCACATAAGCATGTCGGATACATGATGTCCGGACGGGAAGCTGTGAGATACATCAAGGAACCAATGATTGATCGGTACAATGTTTCATCCATCTTCACTTCATTCTCATCTGGACAAATCCCATGATTCTGCGCAAGGGGAGTGGATGCTGGACTGCAATCGGCCATATCAAACTTGTCTAGCACATCCTTCACATACTTTGACTGATGAATGAAGATTCCGTCGAGCATTTGTTCTACCTGCAACCCGAGGAAAAACTTCATTTCGCCCATTGAGCTCATCTCAAACTTTTTCTTCATCACTAGCTCAAACTCTTTGCACATATCGTCGTTGGTGGATCCAAAAATGATATCGTCCACGTAAATCTGCACAATCAACAAATGGTTTTCTTTTTCTTTAATAAACAAAGTGCTATCTACTGTACCTCTTGTGAACCCGTTGTCCAACAAGTATGTCGAGAGCGTTTCATACCAGGCTCTCGGGGCCTGGTGAAGTCCGTATAACGCCTTGTCCAGTAGAAACACCTTGTTTTTGTGCTGTGGGTCTGTGAAACCTGGCGGTTGCCCCACATACACTTCCTCTTTGATAGTTCCATAGAGAAAAGCAGATTTCACGTCAAGTTGATATACTTTAAAGTTCTTCCATGATGCAAAGGCCAGAAAAATCCGAATTGCCTCTAGTCTTGCAACTGGTGCGTAGACTTCATCATAATCAATTCCTTCTTGTTGACTGAATCCTTGAACGACCAGTCTTGCTTTGTTTCTCACCACGACTCCTCTATCATCTCGTTTACATTTGAAAACCCACTTTGTCTTGATTAACTTCTGATTTGGTGGAAGATCAACAAGCTCCCAGACACCCAGCTTTTGAAATTGTTGTAGCTCCTCCTGCATTGCATTAACCCAGCTCTCCTCGGTCAATGCTTCTTTGTATGTCTTGGGCTCTATCTGCGAAATAAAACATTTGAAAGAAACCTCTTTCTGCATGTCAGCAATAGATGAATAAAAACAAGTAAGGGCTTGATCTAATTGGTGTCGAGTTTTAACACCACTTTGCAAGTCGCCGATAATTTGTTCTGAAGGATGGTAAGACAGGGTCCGTGGCATCACAGAATCAGGCACTACAACTTCCGATTCCAGATTTGAAATATCAAGATCAACGATTTGATCTTCAGTTTCATTTGGATCCTCGTCAAAAGTCGGAGCGGGTTCCGCTTCTGAGTCGTCAGATTCGTCTAATGATGAAACCTGTTCCTCTGGTGATTCACCTACCAATGGAACTGGTTCCTCTGGTGATTCATGAACTGTTCCACTCGGTCCTGCTTCATTATCGTGAGTACCCCCGGTGGGTTGAGGAACTTCTATCGGACTAGATATCGGCTCTGATGATACATTTTGCTGATAGAAGTACATAAGAGCTACTTCCTCCTCACTTGGCTCAACCGGCAGCTGAAACGACTCCCAGAGTTTGTCGTAATCGAACAGAAATCTTTGTCCAGGAAGTTGTGGTGACGGAGTATGCTTCTGATAATCCACATGAAGGACCTGAATCACCTTGCTCAGACATGGTACGAACACCCTTTTGAGTTAGCTGGCGTATCCTACAAAGAAACCTTCATTT
The DNA here is from genome assembly GCA_030545235.1 of Helianthus tuberosus. Lineage (NCBI taxonomy): Eukaryota > Viridiplantae > Streptophyta > Magnoliopsida > Asterales > Asteraceae > Helianthus > Helianthus tuberosus. The sequence continues at coordinate 44,738,077 of CM060414.1, read as the reverse complement.
GATTTTGCCCCAAACTTTCCGTCTTCATCAATGAATGTACACGGTGATCCGAAAGGTTCCAAGAACTCAAGATTCGGCTTGTACCGATGCAGTAACTCAAAACATGTCTTTCCATACTTCTTGACAGTAAGAACTCTGTTCAGTGTATAGCACGCTGCAGAAACGGCTTCACTCCAAAAGAAAATAGGTAACTTAGAATCTGCTAACATTGTACGCGCTGTCTCGATTAGGGTTCTATTCTTTCTTTCAGCTACGCCGTTTTGCTGTGGAGTATACGGCGCACTGAATTCATGAAGAATTCCCTTTTCATTACAGAACTCGTACATTCTGTTGTTTTTAAATTCAGTTCCATTGTCGCTTCTAATTCTCCGGATAGGCAGTTTGTATACAGTTTCCATCTTCTTGAAAAGTATCATCAAAGACTCAAATGTTTGATCTTTCCGTTCTAAGCACACAACCCAAGAAAATCTTGAAAAATCATCTGTAACCACCAAGCAGTACAAATCCCGGCTGATGCTCCTAACATTGACAGGCCCGAAGAGATCCATGTGCAATCTCTCAAGAGGTAACCATTTGTCAAAATTCCTTGACCAACAATTCTTCCACCTTGACTCCCAGCAAACCCTACATGACCTCCATTGATGGATTTTACATCATAGAGCAAAGCAAGCGTCCCAGTCATGTGCCTTGACGCACCACTATCCATGATCCATTTTGATAGAATTGACTTGGGCAGCCCCTGCATATATCATATCAAATTCATTCAAACAATGAACTCCATGACTTCTTAACTTCTGAAACACTTCCAAACACTACATCACACTTTTCATCAATCTTAGGAAAGTCAAATGTGACGTTCGAAACAACAGGTTCCACTTTTGATTTTAACATATTTTCTTTGATTGGAGGAAACTCTGCAAGAAACTTATCAAGCTCAGATTCAAATTTGTGATTACCATTAACACCCGCCTTTGATTCATAAAATTCCTTTGCCCCTTTAACTTTTCTGTCAACCATTTTTCCAAAAATATTTTGAATAGTAGGATTAAAAGCTTTTGAATCAAACTTTAACTCGTTCTCCATTTTCTTTACCTCAACTGACTGTGATTTGGTTTCAACAACTTTTGTTTCTTTTTTCAAAATGTTTTCCATCTTTTTCTCCTCAACCGATGGTTTTGATTTTACAACCCAAAATTGATTTTCAAAAGTTTTCATTTTTGGATAAATCTTTGAAGTCATTTGGGACTTTGAAGATTTGCCAATCTCAAATGTTGATTTCAGCTTATCTTCCGGCTTCAATGATTCACCCCTTTTCAAGATTCGAATTTGTGAAACCATCGGCTTTTTGCCCTTTGTGTTAACTGATGAATTAGATTGAGATTTTTTAACAAATGGTTTAATGACAGGTTTTTCAAAAACTTTCTTGCATTGTTTTGCCATGTGTCCGATTTCATTGCAGCGATAGCAAACTCTTTTATCATATTCGACAAAATTTGATTTGAACGACTCTTTTTTCAGTTTCTTTGCTGCATTGAAATCGTCAACTGCTTTTTGACTAAAAATGTATTCCTTCTCATCATCCACACTTGGTCCAACAACAAAAACATCATTCATTTTATCTTTTGGCTTGACAACCTTCTTAGCCATCTTTTTCTCAAAACCAATTCCTTTGTTTTTAAAGTTGTTACCATTTTTCTTGTTACCATTACCTTCCCATTCCCTTTTCCCAAAGTTGTTGACACGTGTTGTAAAAAATGACTTTTTAGATTTTGAAAAGAATTCTTTGTTATTAACCTCATCAATGTTCATTTCAACCAACCTAAAAACTTTCTCAACATTCTCAATTTTCACATTCTGAAGAGGATACTCGAAATCGGAATAAAGTTTGTCTGTTCCAATCATAGTATATACTACCATAATCGAATCATCATTCGTACTCTTGTCCGATTTCGGTATGAACCGTTCCAAGAAATTACTCTCATCTTCAGAATCTGTAACACCTTTCTCAGATTGTGACTTTTCAGAGTTATCAATCTCTTCATCTAACACCTGATCGACAACAGTTTTGATAATCTGTGATTCGTTGTCGGTGTCGGATGCAGAGAATGTAACATCGATGCTTTCAGGCAAATCATCCTCAATTGATCTCAATTTGAGATTCAAAGCAGCTTCCACCCCATCTGGATATTTCTGTGTGTAATGATTCCACATTGGGGGTGGAACACTCTTAAAGACTGGTGTTTCATCAGGTTGTTTTGGGACAATCTGTTCAATCACATATGAAGATGCTATATAACTCATCAACTTCTTATCAATTCTTTCATTTTCAATTTTTGTTAACGCCAATTCCCTTTTTAATGAAGCAATGGTGTCCAAATGAAAATTGATTTCTTGTTGTTTATCCAAAACAGTTGATTTTAGCAATTTCGTGGCTTTGTCATTTTCAAGACTTTCATCTTGAACCATTTTGATAGAGTTAGCCAATTTGTCATATGCTTCTTTTACTTCGCTCAGATCAAATTTTAGCATGTCTACATGATGTTTCATTTCCTGATACTTAGTGTCTTTTTCAAGACACTCCATGCACGATTGTAAACACTTCTGGCATGGTGTTTCAGGAATTGAAACAACTTTCTCAACAACCTGTTCATGACAAACATTTTTCACATCTTGTTTACCGACATTTTCAGACTCTGACTCAGACAGTTTGACTGATTCGTTTCCCTGAACTCCAGATTCCTCTCGTTTGACAGACTCACTACTGACAGACTTAGACTCCTCAGATTCTGAGTCTACCTCTCTCAGTTTCGCCATGAGAGCCTTGTCAGCAATTTCTTTCAAAGTGTCTTCGTTCATTTCCTTTGTTACATCAATAATTTCTTCAACAAATTCTTTCTTTTCATCATATCTTGGACACAATCCAGTCCTTGGTTCTTCAAAGAAACCTGCAAAAGATTCAACAATTTTAAGAGGCATGATAGATTTCAAAGAACTAGCTAATACCTCCTGCTCAGATTGAGAGTAATGAACTTCAGCAGCTATTTCTTCAAAGTTTTCCACATTTTCAACAGAAACCTCTTCAACGACTACAAAACCATTTTCAGTAACTGTTTCTGGTTCAGACACCATCTCAGAAATTTCAACAACTTCAGCCATCATTGCCTGTTCATCACTACTGGGAATATATTTATCCCAGCTGAAACCTGCAGCTACCTTCTCATCATCTTGATTCACAATCATCGCCTTTTCTGGTTTATTCTCAATTTGTGGTCTTTGAACAGTAGGCTGTTGATTTGGTCGATGATAGATTGCTTGCTTGTAGTAGTCGTTGGTGAACGGGTTTTGATGATTGTTTACTTCACGATTCGGACATTCTCTCTTAAAATGACCACGTTCTTTACACTTGAAGCACGTAACTTTCGATTTGTCGAACCCTAACTTCTGATCGGGGCCTGATAAACTGTTCCGGCCTGTAATTTCCATGAAACGTTGTGCCCTTCTAACCAAACTTGCCATCCCCCATTTTATATCGATCAACTCAAGCTCTTCCGGGTCGATCTGGTCGTAATCCTCTTTTGTCATATCAGGATTACCAATCCTACCCGCCACTAAGCCTTCATAAGCCTCTAGAACGGAAGCAAGTACCGCAATGTGTTGTCTCGCAGCAGTTTCAGTAATTTCATTTCCATTCTTAATATTCACTGCGATGTTGCACTGCACCCCAGAAACATAAGCCTGATTATTTGAACTTGTAGAGCTTTGAGGTGAAGACTGCTCTTGAACTTTGAAATTTGGATCATAGTTCACAAATGGTGAAGGCTTGTTTGATTGTGGAGTGTTTGTAGAACCACCCAAATTTACATCAGCACTAAAACCCGTCTGTATCTTTGGACTTTGATTTGTTGTTACAGGAATACTTCCTTTGTAATACAGAGATATGTCTTGCTGCACATTTGCTGAATTCATTTGTTTGATCTTTGATAGTTCCAATTCATGTGCCTCAATTTTCTCAATGAAACCACTCAAATTCATACTAGCAAAATTTGTATTGTTCTTCAACACCATCAGATACGTTCCCCATTCATCATAAGGTAACGCGTCTGCTAATTTGTCGATCCACTCTTCATTTGTCTTGGTTATCTTCAATCTACCCATCTCCAAAACCAAATGACAGTATCGTTCAATCAATTGCTTTGTGGTCTCTCCTTTCATTCCCGTGAAAATGTCAAACTGCTTGTTTATCAATGCCTTCTTGCTTTTCATCATTTCTCCACTTCCTTCAAACTTTAACAACAATTTATCTCAAAGAGATTTTGAATTGTCTTCGTGATGTAACAGTACCAAGATGTCTTCCTTAATTGCTTGTTGAAGGATGCTCATCATTTTCTTTTCAGCTTTAAAGTCAGCTTGTTCCGTTTGGGTCAAACTTCCAATCACTTTCGGATGACCGATAGCATTAACAGGAGATACATATTTATCCTCAATCTTCAACCAGCTCTCAAAATGATTAGCTTGAACCCACGTTTTAAATCTTCCTGCCCAACTCGAATATTCGTCGATGTTCATGAGTTTAGGAGGTTTTTGCATTGTTCCCAATTCGTTCTCCATGTTGACGTTTTGTATAACACTACCCGAGGTTTGTCCTGCTACCATACCACTGCCCGAGAAGAAGTTATAAAACTCTTGGTTTTCCATTTTTAGAAATTTACCGAGTAGTTTTAAAATTTTTACACACACACTTTTCACAAAATCAGACTATCGAACAAGTTCACGAACACTATGGACTATCAGTAATCTCAAGCGAAATCACTCAAACTTCAAGCGAAATCACAGAAGATTTCAAGCGAAACTCACAAATCAAACACAATATGATTTCGCTTCAATCAGCAAGATCTCAAGCGAAATCTATGGTTTCGCTTCAAACCAAAATTTTTATCCAAACACAAACTTTTCAAGCGAAATATACGATATCGCTTCAAGCAATCAAAATATTTCAAGCGAAATCAACAGTTTCGCTTCAAAATACCAACAATCAATCTGCTCGCTCAAGCGAAATCTGGTTTTCAAGTCATTTTTGTCAATTTTAGTCCGAGTTTTAATCTGAATTTCTCAAGGCTTTGTTAAAACACACTTTTACACACACTGTGAAAGTCTTAGTCCATTTTGTCCGTGTTTTCGTCCAGAAATCAGTTTTTGTGAGTAAAAACCAACTGATTCAAGTGAACACACTCATAACTAGCTCTGATACCAATTGTAGGATCGATTTGACCGATCAAATGAGTCAATCTGAGTGTGTTTACACTATTTAGATGGCGGAAACATCTAAACAGTTTAGAATCAGACAGAATAGAGTAGAAAACAGAAAAGATTCACTTTTAACACTTGTTCTCAATTATAAATTGACTTGAAAATCCGGCAGCACTTCGTTACAACTTCTCAGAATGCATACCAACTGAGAACTACACAAGCCTATTTATAGGCAACAAGATTTCGCTTCAACATACCTCAAGCGAAATCTCATCACTTGATTTCGCTTGAGACTTACATTTCATCACTTGAAGCGAAATCCTATCATTCTAAGTTAAACTTACATCTAGACCCCTACACTTTACATACTTGACATAAACAGACCCTAGACTTAAGACGTAGGCTTTAGACATAGTGTATCAACAAAAACATAACAGGTATAACGGAAAATCTAACACGTATAATCAAAAGGGATTAATTAGAGCTTTTGAAAAAAAAAGGGAAAAAAGAAACCACAATTTGACTCCGCTCAGTTCGAAACAAAATATACGAAACATTCATAAAAAAGCATGAAAACATATTATATTTGACCTAACTCGTTTTCCAAAAAAGTTTACGTCGAAACATACATGTAACACCCCGAAAATATAACTTCTTATATTAGAAAATTCAAAGAGTTAATAAACGAAAATTTACAAACTAGGAACTTAACCTAGTTAAATTTAAGTCTTGGAAATAAATCACAATAGGAATAAAACACATAAACCTAAGAATAAATCAAAGTTTGGGGGACTAAACTTGCCAAAGAACAAAAGTTAAATGCTGAATTGTGACAAAACCCACCAAACACACCATTTTTGGTGTGTCTGGTCGATCAGGAGCAGGAAAGGGGCGACCCCATCTTCCAAACCCTAAAATCCACAAATCCCTTAAATTGGAGGTGCAAATCCTATCCAAAACGAAATCCGAGCTTAGAATTGTGATCCTCATCGCAAGAGGATTCAGAGGTATGTAAAATTTGATGAGAATTCTCTACTTGAAATCCTCATGAATTTAAGCAATCTGAAATTTGTTGATGCATGATAGTAATTTAGTTAGATTAATGATGATGTAGTGTCTAGGAGTAAAACCTAGACAACTACATGTGAGATTATGCCCAAATTCAGGAAATTTCATGAATCCATGGAAGCTAGGTTATGGGTTTTATAAGATGATGTTGAACACTAGGATTTGAATAATAATTCTAGTATAAATTTCACCTTAGGAGGTAATTCCTGTGATGTTGATGCTAAAACATATGCAAAGTTTACTAGTTAAAGTGAAATTTGAGGTTTAATTTGCAAGTCATGAACTTGGAGATGATGGTAGATAAATCTGACCCGTTAGGTGTTTGTTGAAATGCCTAAGTGAGGATTTTTATGTTAAATTTGATGGAACGCAGATTTGATCATGTTTCACAATGATATGAATATGGTCATAAAAAGAGTTCTAAACAAGTTGTAAAACTGAATTTTCTAGGCAAAGAGTCCGGATCATCAAGCGGACAAGCCGAAGGGAATTCACGAGGGAAAGGCGTGCTCTAAAGGTACGAAATTATCGTTTCGTTACATTATGTATTATTTGATAGATTTATGTTGTAGTTTGAAAACATGATAAACAAGATGAATCAATGTATTACAGAAGTGACTTTTTGTCTTAATCTAGTGAGATGGGTCAGAACAAATTGTCAGAGATTGAGGTTTGAATTACATTGTTTGATGATTAACTCTTGGTTTCTAAACGGGTCGAACAATCTAACAAGGCAGGATTAATACTTGGGATTGGGATTGAAAGATCTTTAATGATTTATTAATTTATATCATTCAAGTAATATGAGATTTTAATGTTTCAGTATCATAGATGAATTGAAATTGAGAGTTGGAATCTTGGGGTGAAAATCTAAAACAAAGCAAAACTTGAAACTCCAGGTACTACCAGTACCGTAATTTACGGTGAAGGGAAAATGTTTACGGTAGAAACCAACTGATTTACGGTGGTCTTATGCCTTCAAAACTCACCGTAAATTACGGTAGTGGTGAACCCACAAAAGTTTCATTTCGTTTTATTTTAAGTTGATGATGGGATTAAATGTTTAAATAATACGTGCAAAGGTCAAAACTAATATTTTTAACGGTTTTGATTTTAGGTGATTAGATGGATCGTACGGATGGTGATCAAGCAATGACGAAAGAACCGAACACAACTTTTGAAGCTTCCGCTATGTGTCTTAATCTTACTTAAACGTTGTTCATGGAATGTATCTAAATACTCAAACAACTTTTGAATGTTTTGATTTGGTCAGGTGTTGACTATGTTTTATGATACTTCTAAAACTTTGTAAATCTACTATCTTTTGTTATAAAGATGTATAAATCTAGCGATTAATTCTAGTTAAAATTAAGGGTGTTACAAGTTGGTAATCAGAGCTCAAGGTTGTTAATAAGTGTTCGGTTCAAGCTTGATCGATCGTCCGGTAAGAATTAACTTGTTTTGTTAATAAATTATGTACTATGTATAGAATGAGAAATGAACAATATGCATGAAAAGAGTGTGTAAGCTCACTCAAAAACAAGAAATGCAAGAAACAAGAATTATTAAATCAAGTTACGGACTTGATTAAATAGAAACAAGAATTATTAAATCAAGTTACGGACTTGATTAAATAGAAACAAGAATTATTAAATCAAGTTACAGACTTGATTAAATAGAAACAAGAATTATTAAATCAAGTTACGGACTTGATTAAATAGAAACAAGAATTATTAAATCAAGTTACGGACTTGATTGAATAGAAACAAGAATTATTAAATCAAGTTACGAACTTGATTGAATTAAAACAAGAATGATTAAATCAAAACAAGTAAAGCATGTGTTATAAATGGAATGTTTAACAATCTATGTAAACATTTCAGAAACCGAGATGGCTGATGGAGGCAATGATAATGCGGTGCCAAGAGTCACCGAACAAGTGAGGGAAGTGATTGCCGAAGAGGTTGGAAAGGCGATCGAAAACAGTTTGTCGGGCTTTATCGATAAAATCCAAAACACGGTTTTATCAATAGTAGAAGATAGAATCAAGAAATTGGAAGATGATTCAAATGCAACAAAGGAAAAGCGTGGAGGACGAAAGCCTTGTTCATACAAGAGAACAGAAGGCTGAACACGCCCCGTGCTCAGTGAACACGGGGGCGTGCCCAAGTGTCAGCATAAAAGACAAAGTTGTAGAAGCTTCCATCGCCCACCACGGGGCCGTGCTCAGCGGACACGGGGCCGTGGTCAACTATAAGATTCGCAGAATCCAGGCAAATTTGATTGTATAGATATGCTTCTGCACACGGGGCCGTGCCCGAGCTTCTGTTCAGCCTATAAATAGGAGTGCTTGGCTCAAGCTCAAAGCATCCCTTGGCACACCACCTCTCTCACACTTCACCCACCATCCACCACCACCATAACACCATCATCCACCATCATCCATTGTCCATCATAGAGTGTGTGAGTCGTCTCGGGATCCAAGATTGATCATAAGAGTTCTTGACAATCAAGGCCATGTTTGCCTAAGTCTCTTACATCACTTGGTGAAGACAAATTGTCTAGTGTAATACTTTTTATTTTTAATCTTTTCGCACTTTTTACTTGGTTATGTATTAATGACTTTAATAACTAGTTTCTTATGTTGAAGGTGATTTTTCCTTATCGTTTGTCCGTGGTGTCTTGGCATTATTTTACTGTCTATATAAAATAAAAGATTTTCACCATTCATATCTCCACGGTCTATATGGAGGTATGTTGGCTACCTGGTCGGGGGTTAAGGGAACAGTTTGGTAAAAGTCTTGCCTTGTTCAGTGTATAGATCCTGCAAGGACATGGGTCAAATTTAGTAGGACCTCCTTCAATACTTAATGGTATTGGATGGCGGGGGTCCAAACTCTTTGATCCCCTCATATGTAAGCTACTATTAATACTTTAACCCGGCTACTTATATAGGACTGTATCCCTGCTGATTCAGACTACTTAGCCGAGGGTAACGTCACCTTCAAAAGAGGGGCCTACCATAATATGCATTAATAACTTAATTAATTATCTTTCAATAATCCAACCCTTTAGGATTGTATCCTTGCTGACTTAAACTACTGGGTTGAGGGTAACGTCACCTCCAAAAGAGGGGCCTACTACAATAACTAAGATAATTTCTTAAATAGTGCAAAAGTGCGGAAATAATCAAAGGTTACACTAAACATGAGTCGGAGCTAAGTGATTCATTTTATCTATCTGTTTTATTTTTATTTTCAGCATTTTAGTTAGTTTTTATTTTTCTTAGTTTAAAACCTTTTTCTAAACTTTTGATTTGATTAGACGTTGAGGATAAACCGGTATTAAAAGCTCTTGTGTCCTTGGACGACCTCGGTATCTTGCCAACACTATACTACGCTCACGATGGGTGCACTTGCCCATATGTGTGTTTAGTGTTAGTAAATATCGTGTTTTATAAATTTAAAACTTGGCTAAAAAGTGTAAAAGGGCTTAAAATATACTTAAACTTATATACACACTTCACACGCATCACATGTAAAAATGGTTTCATTCAACGAAAATGTATTATATTTAACCAAATTCGTTTCAAGAAAAAGTTTACGTTGAAATGTTGAGCAAATCGAATTCATACCGACATTTACATAAAAAAGTGTACGTAAAAATAGTTTTTAAGTAAAGGAGGTATATGGGTAAACTCGAATTAATTATTAGTAATAAACTTAATAGGTTAAATACGTTTGTACAACCGTGCCAAGTAGCACCGATGCCACACCTTTGCGAGCGACCACCAACATCGAAAAAGCTCGTAAAAATAAAATAAATAAGAAAGAAAAAAATAACAACGAACAAAAAGTAGACTATAAAATCGTTGAACCACGCATGCCCATTGCGGCTTGTTAATTCAAAAAAACTAGATTGAAACGTAGAACGTAGAAAAAAAACTAAGTCGATCTAGGACCCACGCATAGCGACAAACCTTTCAAATGGAGAAAAGCAGACACGTTGCGACGGACCTGTCCAACGTAAAAAAACAGACAAAAAAACGTTGAACCCCACGCACACGTTGCGGCATGTTAACTCGCAAATTTAGAATGAAACGTAAAAAGAAAAACTCTCGAAGATGAAAGTATGAGGGACCGAAGTTGAAAATAAATAACTGTTGTGGTTAAAATGAAAAAGATGAAAAACTTTGAGTTAATAGTAAAAAAAAATTAAAAGGGTTATAATGCAAAAGATAAAACAACCTTTGGGTTAAAAGTGAAAAATCATTTTTTTTTAAACTACCCATGCATATATTACAACAATCTAAAGCAATAAAATGTTGCTAATTTATAGTATGCAAATTACTAACAACACGATATTTACCAAATGAAAATTGCAAAAAAGAAATAAAAATCTACGCTTTATCGTCATTGGGCAGTTAAAGTGCGTGATTATATCCTGTCGTTGCAAGCACGTGTGAAAGTTGTATACGATTTGGATGAGTTTGGTATCGGTACCAAAAATACCGGAACTGAAAATGAGTAAACAAAGAAATCAAATATCTTATCTTACTGAATATGGCGGTACTGTACACATAGTTAAAAGTTACCAAAATACTGAAAAGACTCGTATCGGAAACGAAAACCACAAAAATTGATATTGTATACCATTGTTATTCACATAATATAGGTTTGGTATTACTCGGTTAAAATACTAAAACTTAGTTTTTGATGCCAGTTAATTTTTTTTTTTTTGAACGGCGAAAATTCTAAGATTATAGAACGGGGGCAGCAAGCTGTAAAACCCAAAAGTACAGGAAAAACCAAAACAAAATAGGAAACAAAACAAAAACATAACAATACTACGTTACTTTATAATATCTCTTATATTGAAATCCTTCCAATCTGTCCCATACAAAGTCCTTCATTTTTGCTCTTTCTTTGATCCATAAAAACGATAATTCTTTTATGCCGTCCACCGTATTTGTTATCGTTCCTTCCTTTCTATTAAACTCGACATCTTTCCTAGACTTCCAAATATGCCACATGGCTGTCATAACAATGGCCTTGATCAGCATCTTCCATTCCCTCGATCCATTGAAAGCATCTATTCGTTCAAATACGTCTTCACATGAATCAATATCTTCTTGTAACGGAAGCTTTAACCATATCATTATGTTCCACCAAGTTGACCGAGTCTTCAAGCAGTTTATTAAAAGATGTTCCACCGACTCCTCTTTTTTACATCTTGAACACATCTGATCTCCCAGCTGTAAACATCTCCGTGCTAGTTCCACCTTAACCGAAATACGTCTTTTTATCGCTCTCCATACAAAAAGATTTACTTTTGGAGGTACCCATTTGTTCCGGTGTTTCCATGGTGTATCTCTATTGTCCAGATTGGTTCTTTCAAGTGCATCTCTTAATATTGCCACTATAATATCTTCATTTTATTTTGATTTCCAACTCCATACATCTTCGCTGGCTCCTATCTTGTACTTCATCAACAAGTTTCCCAATTCCTCATACTGTTGCTTCTCTTGCTCACTCCTTACCCCACGGCCCCACTCCCAAACCCAATTTTGTGTTTCCTCGTCCACTCTTGCACATTGGTCAACCTTTATTTGCTTGTCCTTTGCTAGTGCATAAACCGCAGGAAAACGTTCTCTCAAGGACTGATTCCCCATCCAAGTGTCTAGCCAAAACATCGTGTTCTTCCCGTTTCCTAACTGTACAACCAGATTTTTATTTAGAGACAGATCTACGGCTTCAAAAGCCTTTTCAACGCTGCAAATATCTTTCCAAGTCCCACTTAACTTATTTTTTGAAGGTATCATCGAAACTGAGTTTTGTGTCAAGTGAATACAATCTATAACTTTGACCCAAAGAGCTCAAGGATTTTGTTTATACTTCCACCACCACTTTGCTAAAAGTGCTAAATTTGTGCTCCGAATATCTCCGTTTCCCAAACCCCCGTAGCCTTTTGACTTGACAAGTTTATCCCATGCTACCCATCTCATTTTGCATCTTCTGTTCTTATATCCCCATACAAAATCTCTTCTTATGGCTTCAAGTTCCGCAATCACTTTTTTTGGTGCTAAAAATATTGAGAAGAAGTAATTTGGTAGTGCTCCTAGTACGACTTTTGCTAAAACAATTCTCCCAGCCATAGAAAGGCATTTAGCCTTCCATGAAGAAAGCTTTGAGTTAAACTTATCCACAATCGGTTTCCAGTTTTTGACCCTCTTCATATTTGCTCCAATTGGAATACCCAAAAAACTAAAAGGCATATTCCTAGCTTTGCAATTTAGATTTTTTTGCCATAATATCAATGTCTTCATCTTGAACGCCAACTCCAAAAAAAATACATTTCTCCAAATTTACTTTAAGACCCAAACATAAATAGAAACATCTTAGAATTCTATTCAGAATTTTTATATTTATTTCTGACCACTCTCCTAAAAATATGGCATCATCCGCGTAACATAAATGTGAAATCACTGTTCCATCCCTTGGAAGAATTACTCCTTTAAATAACCCGGTCTTTATTGCCCTTTTCATTATAACGTCTAGTGCCTCAAGTGCTAAAATAAATAAAAAGGTGATAATGGGTCACCTTGTCTCAGCCCACGAGACAACCCAAATTCAGTTGTTGGCGACCCATTTACCAGAACAGATGCTCTGCCCGACCTAAAGCCTGCCCCAATCCATTTTCTCCATAAAAGTGGAAAATTCATGGCTTTTAAGTTTGATAAAATAAACTTCCAATTAATAGAGTCATACGCCTATTCAAAGTCAACTTTAAACTAAGACCTCGTTAACAATTAGCAGTCCCTCCAGGATGAACCTTCCCTCTATAAACCCCGTTTGTGTATTACTCACCAAATCCGGTACAACCGGTTTAATCCTTCTAGCAAGTATTTTAGCAATAATTTTGTATAGCATACCAACTAAAGAGATAGGCCTAAAGTGCTTGATTAATGTCGGGTCAGGTACCTTTGGAATTAGTGCTATGAAAGATGCATTACATCCCATCAGGATGTTTGGTCGGTCATGAAATTGCTTCAACATCCTCATTACATAAGGTTCCAAATGCTCCCAATATTTCTTCATCAATTTACAAGTTAACCCATCGGGTCCCGGTGCCTTTTCCTCTCCGCACGCACATACTGCTTCCTTGACTTCCTTCCTTGTAAAATTCTCTATGAGTTGCTTTGCTTGTGTCATCGTTAATCTATTAAATCCATGGATGGTCTATTCTTCATTGGTTCTTCAAACATCTCCATAAAAACCTTTTTGATTCCTTCTTTTACTTCCTTCGGTTCACTGACCATCCTTTCGTCTATTAGCATTTTATTTATCCGATTCCTTGACTTCCGACAGTTTACCATTCTATGAAAAAATCCTGAATTTTCATCCCCCAATTTCGCCCAATTAATCTTTGCTTTTTGTTTTAGATCCGCTATCTTTTGTTTCTCGTATTTCCTTATTTCAAGCCTCCCTTAAACTCTTTCCTCCTTTTCTTCTTCTTTTAGCTTCCGTTTTTCAGCCATAAATTCTATCTCTTCCACCCTTTTCTTTGCTTTCATAACCTCTCTTTCCTCCTTTTCTTTTACCTTTCTTCCCCAGTCCTTAATCTTAATTTTTATGTTTTTTAATAAGGCTCCCATGTTCTTTATCCAATCCTCCCCTTTAACGTGATTTTCTATGGTTCCTTTAACTATTTCATCTATCCCTGCTTTCATTAGCCATGAATTGTATAGCCTGAAGGGAACCGGCCCGTAGTCCTTTGATGTGCGTGTCAACAATAACAGGTTGTGATCTGCTAAGTGTCTCGATAATGCTTCTAATTTCGCGCAAGGCCATTTGTTCATAAACGCATCACACACCAATATACGGTCTATCTTACTCATACTTGAACCACTCTCCATCATAAAAGTGAACCTTGAACCAGTCATTTGATATTCCAGTAATCCAGCTTCCGCTATAAACTTATTGAAAATCATTGCGCTATTTGCATCAAGCTTCGAATGCAATATATCTTCCTCAATTCTAACTCCGTTGAAGTCACCAGCCATTAAGACGGGGCCTTCTAGTTGGTGTTTAAGACAATGAAAATCCCTCCAAACTGTTCTTTTTTCTGCATATCATTTGGTGCATATATATTGAACATATTCAACTTCTCCTCCACCCCTTCTATATACCCAGATAACATCACATAATACTCGCTCTTTATATTTTCTGTCATTTTAAAAACCTGAGGGTCCCAAATCATTACTAATCCCCCTGATCTCCCTTGTGCATCTACTGTTACCATACTCATTTCGTCAATAGGCTAGAACTTTCTGATTGTATCCTCATTTAAACCTTCTACTTGTGTTTCTTGTATACATAAACAGCTAACTTTATTATCCCTTACTAATTTCCTTATCCACCCTGCCTTATCCTCCCTCCCCGCCCCTCGAATATTTAATGATAACACATTCATTGATTTTTATCCGTCGCCCATTCTCTCTCCACTACCGTTCTAACTTGATTTTGAAAGTTACTTACCTTTATCTTCAAGATCACCCCCACTTTTGTTGTTTCCTGTGCTTCATTGTCTAGCTCCTCCTGCCTTATTTTCTCTTTTTTTTTCTTTAAAATCTCTTATTCTTGCTCCTTGTCTTCATCATTTTCGTCTTCTTTTCTTTGAATATCCGGATCCCAATCCTCTGCTATGATATTATCTTGACCTATACTCCTTGCTTTGTTCAGATCCGGTACACTGTAACTTTCCCCTCTCTGCCTTTTAATGCTCTCGTCTCCTGTACCCCCTTTCTTCCTCTTACTTGCTTTCGTGTGTGGATTTATTTCCCAGATTAGGTCATCTAATTGAAACGGATCTGATGGGTCTATTATACCCGCATTTAGGTCTGGGATTATAATTTTCTTTTTACTAAGCACCCGGCCCAAGATGTCTTCATCTTTGATGTTGGGCTTCCTCTTTTTTATGGACCTTTTCTTTAATTCCTCTTTTTGGTTGGGCTTTAAATCCTTCTTTACTTACCGGCCTAGTAAAATGTGTGTCTTTGATTTCCTTAAAGTCACCATTTAATATTTCCTGGTCAACCCCCTCATTATTACCCAGTCCTCTATTAACCTCATTACTTTTCCCAAAAAGTCTTTCCCAATTCTCACAAAAAATGGATTCTTTTTGCGTCTGTTCATTTATTTCTCTCTCCCCTTTGACCTATTGGTTCCTCATCGATTTGTCTTCCTTGGTTCCATTCCCAACATCTGCCGGAGAGTCTTCCGTTACCCGAACTTCTGTCACCTGTTCCTCCATCGGAACATCTTGAACTTCTGGTTCCCTCTTCTGATTAACTTCATTTACTACTAAACACTCCCCGGAATATATTCCGGTGCCCATATGTCGGATAGTTCCGATATCCATACCGTATGTTCTTACCCCCTAAAACATACTTTCACTTCTTCTTTTATCTCCTTCCAAGTGTTCACTATTACCCCCAACCTGGCCTCATTCAGATTCCCACTACTGACGTTCATTCTTTCTTGAAACACTACTTTTCCAAATGAATTCCCAATTTTTTCTCCTATCTCTTTGCTCCATAGCATAATCGGGATACCTACCAACTTAATCCATGCTAATCTTTCGAATTTTTCTGGTCCTCCTTTCCATTCCTTAACCTCCGTAAACATTTCTTTCCAGCACTCCCTGAAGCTCAACCTGAAATCTTCAGCTTCTACCTGAGTTCCAAACGTGATGAGAAATTTCATTCCCCCAAATATCTAAGCACCATTGTGTTTGGGAAAATCTCTTTTAGTTCTTCTCCCAGTACTTTCAGTTTTTCCATGTCTCTTACCTCTGCAATCAACGATCTTTTCTTTAGTGCTTTACTAATCTCGGTTTCTTCTACTGTTAGCTGGATCCTTTTCCCTTCCCATTCGGTTTTTTTGTTTCCAGTCAGAATATCTCTATATGATACTTGTTCTCTGTTAAAACTGTTCGGACCATGGATATTTTTCTTGTCATTATTTTCTTTCTTCTGTATGTTTCCAGTTTCTCCTCTTTCATTACTGTTGTACTCTGGCCCTTCATACCGATATCCTTGTATCCCTTGTCCCCCTTTATCCTCTGTTTTCCATTCCTTCTTAAACTTGGACACATTAACCTTTATCTTTTTATTTCCTATCCACACATTATTTAATGCCTGCAATAGCTTAGCTTCATCTTTTATTCTCTTGAAACGTACAAAACCAAATACCCTTCCTGCATAGTCTCTTCTTTTTGGAATAACTGCATCGCATATTACCCCACATGGTTGACACTCAATCCAAAGATCTCTTCCTGTCGTCCATTCCGGTAAGTTCGTCACATAGAAAGTTGTTGCCTTTTCACTTGAGTTCTGTTTTGCATTTTTCACTGGTACGTCGATCCATGGGTTCTCTTCTTCCCCGACTGGCTTTCTTTCTTCCTTCACCCGCAAAACTTTCTTTTCTTTTTCACCCGCCAAACTTTCTTTTCTTTTTCACCCATAACCTCTCTCGCCATTAACCCTACTGAGCAATCGAGGCCTAAAAATACCGGTTAAAGTTCAAAATGACTGCAACTGTTTATCTTCTCCCGAAATCCAGCGAAACTCCCATCAGCGAATGGAAGAGGAGAGAGATGAGATAGAAGGAAAGGTCAAGCCAAAATATTCCGGTGACGTCGCACGCTATCCCAGCAGACACCCCTTCATCGAGCCTCCGGCTAGCTTCGGATGAACGATGGACTTTTGACTTCTATAGATGATCGGCGACTGTTTAACTTCTCCCTAATTCCGGCGAAACTCCCGTCGGCGAATGGAAGAGGAGAAAGACGAGATAGAAGGAAAGGTCAAGCCAAAAATCCTCGACGACCTCGCACGCTATCCCAGCAGAAACCCCTTCGTCGAGCCTCCGGCAATGTTTCGGATGAACGGCGGCTTTTAACTTGTATAATGAATGGTGACTGTTTATCTTCTCCCGAAGTCCGGCGATACTCCCGTCGGCGAATGGAAGAGAAAAAGACAAGATAGAAGGAGAGGTCAAACCAAAATACTCTGGCGACCTCGCACGCTATCCTGGAAGACACCCCTTCGTCGAGCCTCCGGCAAGTTTCAGATTCCGGCGACTTTTTGACTTCTTGAGAGAACTTTTATCTATACACTAGTGTTTTTTTTTCATCTGAATCTTACTTAAATTAACTTGATGCCAGTTAATACTTTGCTTTGAAGACAACTTCAGTTCAAATAAATTCTAACATAATATTTTTAAAAAGATAACGACACAACTTATTAGACAAAAAAGTTATTAGACAAAAAACAACCTAAATGATCAATGAAATATTATTCGAAAAAAAACTTATCAAGAGGTGGAAAAACGAATGATGTGGCACCTGCCATCACATTTCCCTCTTGTGCCCACTTACACTTCATTCTCTCTTTAAAAACATCACTCTATTTCCTCTCTTCACTTGTACAATTCATTTTTTCTAGGTTTTCACCTTAAACTAAAACATGTTCTCTTTTCCCAAAAATAACTTCCCCCATTAACAAATAACGAAAACAACTAAAAATTGCCGCATCACGCTAGAAGGTATGGTGAGGCTCATCCCCAAGGGGATGGGTTGCCACGTCACCCGCCACGTCACCGGGAGTGAGGATTGGCCTAAAGGGGATGGACCAAGGGTGTGGAGGATAGGGCCCCACACTATTTATAAAAATAATTAAAAAATATAAATTGATTTTATTTTAGAGAGAGAGAGAGAGGAGAGAGGAAGATGAAAGAGAGAGAGAAATGTGGCCCGGCGTGATCGTCCTTCAGCAGACGGAGACGACGGGACGGAGGGAAGGGGGCGGTGTGGGGGTGCGGCGTCGGGGCTCGCCGAGGCAGGGCCGACCCCCATACCCACTAGTCTCAATCAAACACACATTGAAAATGCTGTTACTGCGCATGCTTTTGGATGTATTATTCGTTGATAAATGTAAGTGCATATCTAACAGATACAAATGAGCCTTTTTTTAATGGCAAACAACATATCTCATTCCACACCCAAATATTTTTCACACATACATATGGTTAGTAAGCTACTAAACCAACCACCCAACACATGAAATTAAAAACTCACCAAAATAGAAAGAAAAAAAACATAAAGCTGGAAAAAACTAAAAAAAAACAGAAACTGAAAATGCAGCCCTTAATCCCTTTTCTCAAGTCGTACCCATTTGCTCCAATCCAAGTTACCACCCTTTGCTCGACCCTTAATCTGTAAGAACGTTGTTGCTTGCATCTCACCAAATATTGCATCGATGTTTACTCTATTTCCCCGAAAATACTTTCCTTTCTCGCCTTCCATACTCCCCAACATGTTGCAAGCACAATGAGTTGAATGTATCTTCTTTTCCAGTCTTCAACTGGTGCTTTTTTGAGATATTCCAACAGATCTTTCATTGAAAATCTGAAGATTTGTGTTATTCTATACCACGTGCTTCCCTTATGCCAACAACTTGACGCGATAAAACAGCCCGTGGATAGATGATTAGCGTCCTCATCACACTCCCCACATAGTTTCCAAGTTGGTGAACTAGAAAGCATACCTCTTTTTTTTAAACCTCTCATCGATGCTAGTCTGTTGGTGCATATGCCTGTCGACTTCGTCTTGTATCAAGTCTTGTAATAGATTGGATAGATCAGGGCACGATATATGAGAAAATTGGGAAAACATGTTAGATGGGCCATTTCGCAGGAAATGAGATATGTCCATTTCGTACGAAATGAATTTGGCCATTTCGTACGAAATGGAACTAGCCATTTCGCGTGAGCCATTTCGTGCGGAATGGTATGTCTATATATAGCCGTCCTGTCTTTTCATTTGTAGACTTTTGTGATTCCGGTACCGAGGTGCTGCCGAAGTGTCTTCAGACTGTAAAACGTTGTAAAATCAATAAACAAGACAATTAGAGTGTATATCAAGCT
Organism: Helianthus tuberosus; assembly: GCA_030545235.1. Classification (NCBI taxonomy): domain Eukaryota; kingdom Viridiplantae; phylum Streptophyta; class Magnoliopsida; order Asterales; family Asteraceae; genus Helianthus; species Helianthus tuberosus. The sequence goes on along the minus strand of CM060414.1, from coordinate 44,718,776 downwards.
GATTCAAAGTCGATACGTTTGTTTCCGCCTCTCGTATTGATTAGAACTCTTTTGAACGACTCGTTTTGGTCGTGCAAACGATCCTACAAGTGGTATCAGAGCTCAGGAGGAAGAGTTCTTACCGATTTCAGCTTGATTTCTTCAAAATTCTGATTTCTTCACTTTCTTCTACACATTTTTCAAAATTAAACAAGATTTCATGGTTAAAATGGGCTAATTTTCACATATAACGTGCGAAACACTGTTTTAACAAACCCTTGAAAGAATCAGACCTAAAATCAACCTAAAACCTGATCAATTTGTCAAAAACATGGCCGATTGGATGACATCAGCAGCATTTCGCACGAATTGATACTTCTATTTCGCACGGATTGACAAGATTGGACTCCATTTCGCACCAAAACATCATATCGCTTGAAAGTAGGTTCATTTCGCACGAAGTGGATAAAAGGGTCCATTTCGTTTGAAAGTCAGTCATTTCGTACGAAATCATCCATTTCGCATCAAACCATTTCGTGTGAGTCTGTTTGCTTGAAAGTGTCATTTCACACCAAATCCAATTCGTGTGAATATTGCCATTTCCCTTGAAAACTTAGTTTGTGAAATTATTTACCAAATCATGGAAGAAGAATTTTACAACGCGTTTGCTACTACCCCGGGTACTCCTGTTACCATTGCTCAGAGCGTGAACATGGAAAATGAAACAGGAACGCTACAGAAACCTCCAAAGTTGATGGGAATTGAAGAATACTATTGTTGGAAAGACCGGTTCGAAAATTGGGTTCAAGCAAATTATTTGAGGTCTTGGGAGTGTATTGAGAAAAAGTATGTTAAACCTCGTACAGATGTGGGAGTTATCAAAACTATTTCTGAATTGTCGGATAAAGAAAGAGACATGTACAAAGCAGAAAACATGATGATTAGTCTACTTCAGCAAGCTGTGAAAGAAGACATCTTCATATTACTTCAACACGATGGTACTTCACGTTCGATTTGGGAAGCACTTCGAATTAAGTTTGAGGGAAGTACGGAGATGATCAGGAGTAAGAAATCATTATTAAAGAAAGAATTTGATTTGTTTTCAAGCTTGCAGGGTGAAACTACAAAGAAACTGATTGAGAGATATTGTCATTTAGTGCGTTCAATGTCACTGTTAGATATAAACAAAGATTGAGAAGAATGGGTTGACAAATTAGCTGATGCTTTACCTCAGAAAGAATGGGGTACATATCTGATGATCTTAAAGAACACTGGAGAATATGATAAATTGACAATTTCTCAGTTCATTGAAAAACTTGAAGGACAAGATCTTGAACAACAAAAGATTGCTAGAATGAACAATCCAAGTGGTCAACAAGACATCAAGATGTATTACAAAGGGAATGTTTAGAATGTTGAAGCAAGTCCGAAGGTCCAAACCGTTTTCAGTGCCGAAAACTCATCTGGATCATTCAATCAAAGTCCAATCAGCAACAGTGGATTTTCTTCATACTCGAATGTTAATCCGAATATTTCAACCTCAAGTTATCAGTCTCAAAGCTCAAACAATGGTAATGGTCATGTGTTACACTGCAACATCGCATTGCATCTTCAAAATGGTCAAAATTTCTCTGAAGAAGTCGCTAAAGGTCATATGACATTACTAGCTATAGTGTTAGAATCATATGAGGGTTTGGTTGCAGGAAGGATCGGAAATCCTATGTTGACAAAAGAGGATTACGATCAGATCGATGCTGAGGAAATGGAGCTAATGGATATTAAGTGGTGTTTAGCAAGTGTGTTGAGGAGAGCTGAGAAATTTAAAATAATTACAGGAAGAGATGACTTTCGTGATGCTAATGTTTCTAATTTAGGTTTTGATAAAACTAAAGTTACATGTTTTCGATGCAGGGAAAAAGGACATTTCAAGAGGGAATGTACCAATCGAGAAGCAGGTGGAGCTCAGAATCCGTTCGGGAATAATAATTATTATCGGAAAGCTATATATCAACAAGTTGCTCAACAACCGTCATCATCCAATGCTATTGAAGATGGAAAGAAGAAAGCTTATCTGGTTAATCAAGATGATGAAAGAATGGCAGAAGGTTTTAGCTGGGACAAATACATTCCGGATGATTTCAAATTTGGGAGCTTTCATTGCACAGATCATTCAAAAGCCAGATTTGATGAAGGAATGGATGGATGTGTTTGCCAATAATGAGAAAATTCAAGATGGAGAGTCTGTCTCTTCAGAAGAAAACTCAGAAAGACACCAGTCTTTGATCAATTATCAACTGATAGCAGTGATGATGAAGAAGAAATACAAATAAATATTGGAAAACTCAATTATCTCCTGAAAGTTTTAAATTTTATTTTGCAGATAGATTGGAGAAACTAAAGGAGAAGCGAGCAGCAAAGAATCAGAAAAAGGTAAAATGCGATAATGTTGCTCAGGAAGAGAAATCTGAACAGAGTGAAGAGGTTAAAGTTGCTGAGAAGGTGGTTGAAGTTGAAAAGGTGGTTGAAGTTGAAAAGATAGTCGAAGTTGAAAAGATTATCGAAGTTGAAAAAAATTGTTGAGATCACGAAACCTTGTCTAAAATGTTTGGAATCATGCAAACATTGTGAAGAGAAAGATGAGAAGTTTAGTGAGCTTGATAAGATGAAAGAAAAATTATTGTTCGATGTTAAGTATGTGAAAGAATCGTATTATGTGTTAAACAGAACGGTGAATAGTTTGCAAACGACAAACTCAGAAAGAGAAGATGCTTTAACAATGATGAATGCAGTGATGATGTCCAAGCAGAAGGCTATCAATCACTATATTGAGGAGTGTGCAAAGTTGAAGCAAGAGTTGGAGACTGAAAAGATAGAGAATGAAAGAATCAGACGATTATTGCAAAGTTATTCCAGTTCTGATTATTTGATTGATAGAATTTATCCAACTGTTGCAGGTTTTGAAGCCTTTCAGGACAAGAAGTCGGAAGAGAAGGATACTGGTAAGAAACAAAGTACAAATTATAACAAGTGTCCGCCTCCGATCTGGGAAGGTTATTCTCCCAGAAAACCAAATGAGGAACAAGTCAAAAAGGCAGTCAATATAAAGTTAAAGTCCGAAACAACTGATGATTTACCAGACAACATTGATGTCACATTCACATCGTCTGACACTGATCATGAGTCTGAGTTAATAAAGAAAGTGGTCGATCAGGTGTTGGATAAGGATGAGGAGTCAGAGTCAAATTCTGAATCAGAGAGTTCGAGTTCATCAGTCAACAGTTCAAAATCGTCGGTCAAAAGGGTTTACAATAAAGAATTCTTGTTATTAAAATCTAATTTGAATGACGAAACCTTCAAAGTTGCATATACTTTGAATGATTCCGACAAATTATATTTTGATGAAGAATTTCCAATAAGAAGTGTTCAAACTGAAAATATTAAAAAGGTTTTCAAATTAATTGAAATTAATATTTCTAAAATAAAAGATGTAAATCTTTCTGAAAAAACCTAAAAAGTACACTTCAAGAGTTCAACAAAGATTGAACAAGAAAAAAGGTTACAGTTCTGGTTCTGGTTTTCAAAAGAAACCAAACCATAACAGTAATTTTAAAAAGAAAGGTTTAGGCTTCATTACACCCGAAAATCATAAAAATGAGAAAATTTCTAAAACAAAAACAGTATTTGTTTCAGGGTCAAGTTCTGAAGAAGAAGAAGAAGAAAAGAGCTCATTTTGGAAACAATCAAACAAAGAATTCTTTGCTGAAAAACAAAAGTTTGAGAAGAATGGAGCTTATCAGAGAAAGGAGACAAGAACCTGTTACCGATGTCAAGAAGTTGGTCACATTGCCTGGAACTGTCCAAAGGCAACCAACACAAATCAGGAAGTTGTTTCTAAACTTAAAGAAAAAATTGTTGATAAAACCAAACCACCAACTGAAAAATTCAAAGTGTTTAAAAACTCAACATATGAAGTTGGTGAATGTTCGAAAAGGTTTTACAAAAGAAGGGTGAATCTTGACAACCAAATGTGGGTTGTTAAGAAATCAGATGTGAAATTTGGCGATGAATCTGACTCGTCAAAGTCAGAGGAGCCACAAGTTGAGTCAAAAAGAGAAAATTCAGTTCCGCCAATGGATGATGTCAATTTCCACCATTGAGGGCTGAAAATTTTAAACAAAAAGTTGGTAAAGTGGAAATCTCTAATCAATTCTATTCTGAAAAGAAAGAATTTGATGTCGAAAAAGCTTTTAATGGAAAAGTGAAACATATTTTTGGGAAAATGGTCGAGGGTAAGGCCAAAGGGGTAAAAGATTTTTATGAATCAAAAAGAAATGTTGAAACCCCGGGAGAAACTGAAAAGGTCACACCAAAAGCTAGTCAGGCTTGGGTGTCTGTATTCCATATGTAAAAGTCCTGACTTGCCGGAACTCCCAAGTTGGTAATTGGGGAGTAGGAATCGGCATTTTTCTTGAGAAATTCACATCTGTGATATTTCGACTTACAAGTGGTATTCTTATTCTTTGTATGATCGTTTTACCGACCAAACGAGTCGTTCAGAAGAATTCTAATCAATTCTAAAGGCGGAAACAGATGAATTGACTTGAAAACAGCTTGATTCACTTCTAAATGTCTTGTTTATTGATTTAACAGGTCTACAGATCAATCGACACGTCGGCAGCACTTCGTTACCAGAATCTAATTTCGTTACAAATGACACAGACCAGACATCTATATATAGGCAAGGTGATTTCGCATGAACAGGTTCATACGAAATCACCTTCACACGAAATCAGTATTTCGTACGAAATTACCAAGTAATTTCGTGTGAAATTACCAAGTAATTTCGTGCGAAATTACCAGATTACCATTTCATGCGAAACTAACTTTTAACCTATTTTTGATACTTTCCTCATACTACGTGCCTTGATCTGTCTAAAACAATACAAGACTCGATACAAGACGAAGTCGACAGACGTATGCACCAACATTCTTGAAAATTGTTATATTTTTACAAGTGGTATGGTTGATGAGAACCTACAAGTGGTTAATCAAGGTCATTAGGTTGAACTTGATCTAACTATTCATACAAGTGGTTGAAAGAACAAAATGATGAATTTTATCCCCACATCTACAAGTGGTTTGTGAAAATCAACAAAACTTATTTTCCAGAAAAACCATTTGATTAAAACAAACTGAAGTGTTTTGAAATCACAATGGGAAAATAGTTTGTTGTCAGGGGGAGTTCTGATTGTTTATGCCAAGTGGATGGCGATTTGAAGCAATTCACATCGGTTTGTCAAATTTTTTTAAATGGTTTTGAATTTTAGGGGGAGTAAGAATTTTTTCAGAAAATCCGAAAACATTGGAAATTTTGAAAATGTCAAAAACATGATAAAATTTCAAAAATGAGTTTTGCTGAAAAAAGAGGAAATGATAGTACATCAGTAGACTATCACAGCATGCTAAAGAATTGGAAAGTCAAAAGTGATAAACGGTCTCACTGATGATATGTCAGTAGGTTTTTACACATTCAGTAGATTGTTTTCGAGATATAAACCTAAATATCTTACTTACTTATCTCATGGGGAACATCTCTCGGATATATAGGTAACCCCTGAAATCTTGTTTGAAGGGCTTTCTATTTCTGACATACTAGGTCTTTGTGCGTGGTGATATCTGGGGTATTATACCAGGACTTCTGATTTTGCGGGAGTAATAGCCTAGTCCTCATATAATACTTTGCATTGCTTTATTCTTAAAGCTCGCCCTCAGCATAAAAAATGATGAAACATTGAAAAATGTTAATCATGTGCTGTTGAAGAAAAAATTCTCTAAAGGGAACCCACCTAAAGTCGAACCATCATCTCTCTGATTTTGCGGAAGCAATAGCCTGAGCTCTCATGGTCTCGCATTTAACCCCTTACAGATATCATTAGTGTACATTCACCTGTAAGACTGAATATAGGAGTCTGGATACGGGAGTATATTCTGAGGTGGTACACGCGAATAAGTTTAAGTCTCTTAAAAAACTTAATCCGTATCTCGAAACAGTTGAAATTTGTGTGAAAATTTAAGTGGATCAGTATACTGACAATCTAAGTGAATCGTTTAGAACTTAAAGTGTTTAAAGCTCAACGGTGCTAGTGATTTGTCACATAAACTGATATGATCCTCTTACACAAACTCACAAAAATATTGTCTGTAAATATTTCTTTACTGCTTTTCATTTAAAAACAAAATCCAAAAAGATTTTCAGTGTGTTTAGCATAAAATTTTGAAAAAAGTCAAAAAGATTTTCGACAACTGATGATGAAATGCTGATTTTCAAAATTCCGAGTGCTATACATGAAGAACTGTTGGTTTGGGAAAGTTTGTTTGAAATAAGAAAAATGATATTATTTTAAGTGGTCATCAAAGTCTTATAAATGTTAAATCATTTTAGATGATAGTTTCAAGTGATTATTTGAAATTGATTTTACATGTGATAAGCATAGATTAAATTTGTCAAATTTTAAGTTTGTGAAATTTATTTCTGGGTAGAGTTTTGTGCAGATCCCCATGTCTAAGCCTGAGCAGAGTATGAGCCAGGTCACGATCTTGGAACAAGAGCCATTTTAGACTGCGATCCCAGCTTATCAAAAGGGGGAGTCTAAAGACATCCAAGGGGGAAATTAGCTGCTAATGCTAAAGAACTTAAGGAATCAAGAGATCTGATCAAGAGAAGATAGAGTTAGATTGAGATTCTGGAAGAGTGAGAGAGAAGAAGAGATAGAAATTGCGGATGCTTACACTGTCAGATACTTTGGAAGAGCACGAGAAGACTGATAAAGATTGAAGACTCGACATACTGAAGACTTGTACTGAAGACTCGTCGACATCCAAGGGGGGGTCTGTTGGTGCATATGTATGTCGACGTCGTCTTGTATCAAGTCTTGTAATAGATTGGATAGATCAGGGCACGATATATGAGAAAATTGGGAAAACATGTTAGATGGGTCATTTCGCACGAAATGAGATATGTCCATTTCGTACGAAATGAATTTGGCCATTTCGTACGAAATGGAACTAGCAATTTCGCGTGAGTTGTTTCGTGCGGAATGGTATGTCTATATATAGTCGTCTTGTCTTTTCATTTGTAGACTTTTGTGATTCCGGTACCGAGGTGCTGCCGAAGTGTCTTCAGACTGTAAAAGTTGCAAAATCAATAAACAAGACAATTAGAGTGTATATCAAGCTGATTCAAAGTCGATACGTTTGTTTCCGCGTCTCGTATTGATTAGAACTCTTTTGAACGACTCGTTTTGGTCGTGCAAATGATCCTACATAGTCGATCTTGAACTTCTCGCCACCCAAATATATTTACTTTCTTCGGAGCTCACTTGACCCACTCGTACGAACAATATGGAACTGCAAATCGATTTAGGGAATCACGAACAGAACTTACCAAAAACATTCCGTCTCTTGCAGGTGTCTTAATACACTCGTCGAACAGATTTCCCAAAATTACTGATGATATCAGGTTCATGAATTGTTGTAGTTGACTAACCTGCATGGCTGTATGAGGCTCGCATCTCCAATCCCATCCACCCACCCTTTCTTCTACTGATACACGTTTATGTTTATTTAACTCAAATAGTTTTGGAAACACGCTCCTCAATGGTCCGTCGCCAACCCACCAGTCTATCCAAAAACGAATATCTCTTCTGTTCCCCACTTCCCCTTTTATCAAATGACCCGTATTTAAATTGTATCTTTCTAACTCATTACCCATCTTCACAATAGTGTTCCATGTACCCGAGACACCTTCTTTGACCGGCAGATATGAAGACGAATGTAAATGTGAATGAATTGCCATGATCGTTCTTCCCCACAAAGTATCTTTCTCGTTCTTGAACCGCCACCACCATTTTAATAATAAGCTCGTATTCATGTCTTTAAGTGAACCGAACTCTTGACCCCCTTTTTCAATAGGGCCTAATACTTTTTCCCAACATACCCATGTTGTCTTTGCCTTTTCGTCATTTCCACCCCAAAAGAATCTTCTTCTAAGTGCTTCCAATGTATCCAAAACCCCTTGTGGTGTTTTGAATAACAAAAAGACATATAATGGTATACTATCTAAAGTTGCTTTTAACAAAGTTAACCTCCTACCCGCCGACAATATTTTCGATTTCCACAATGATAACCGTTTTTTGAAACAATCAACAATACATTTCCAATGTCGGATTTGATTCATATTAGCCCCCACCATTACCCCGAGATATTTGTACGGAAACTTCCTAACCTTACAATTTATTAATGAGGCCACATGATTTATCGAATTTTCATCCACCCCAACCCCGAATAAGTTTGTTTTTTATGATTTATTTTCAATCCCGATACATAATAAAAGCACCTCAATAGACGATTAATGTTACGGATAGAATTTTCTTACCAATTCCCCATGAATACAACATCATCCGCATACATCATGTGTGTTATGGTCGGCCCATTATTCGGTAGTGAAATGCCCTTAATGATTCCTAAATCCGACGTTTTTAACATGAAACCGGTTAAAGCTTCCATAGCAATTATAAAAATAAACAATGACAGTGGATCCCCTTGGCGGACCCCTCTATAACATTGAAATTCTAAGTTAGGTGACCCATTTATTAGAACCGATGCTCTAGATGATTCCAGGATACCCCTTACCCATTTCCTCCACATTTATGGGAAACCCATTTGTGCATTGCATCATCACCATGGGAGACGCTTTTGATAGTACATTGTATTATCGAGGGACCGTGTGCATTTCAATTATGGGATTTTTTAACTCACGTGATCTATTACACTGAACCTATTAAATTGTATGATAAATTTAATATATAATAACATTTCTAATTTTTTAATTCCATCTCTTATACTAAAACTAATACCCATTTTTAACTTATTTAGTTTTCGTTTAATTTGATTTCCCTAATAAGTTGCGCTCGTTGTTAATATAAGATAAACTAAATACGCAAGTGTGTTTAGCTTTGGTATAAACGCTGTTGAAAACGGAGTTGTATTCAAACAATAATTCTTTTTGCTGTAAGCTACAACAATTGTCGGTACCGTGACGCACCAAACGGATACCACACCGGAACCGGTATCGATTTTTCCGGAATTAGTACCGGTATTCATTTTTATGTTTTTCGATCGATGGGTTGTACCGAGTGTTTCAATTTCACCTGTTAATATTGGGAATAATGTATATCTTTAACTTATTTAATTTTAACTTATTTGATCTTTCTCTAATAACTTGTTTTGTTAACTTCTTAAAAAAGTTGAATGTGCAGTTGTATTTCGAAAAAAAATATTATTGAAATTGAAGTTGTATTAAATTTTGGTATAGTAAAACATAATGTGTACTAGTACCGTATCAGTGTCGTAACGAATCAAACAGATATTGATCGAAACCGAATTCCCGCCTCATGAGTTTGTGAAAAGTTTAAAAGGGTGGAAGGAACATACCTAATGTTTTATAAAGTTCCAAATATAGGGGTTTTTTTTGTATTATAATCTCTAATGAGTGTCGGTACCGCACCGGTGTCGTGATGAACCAAACCAATTCCAAACTTACAATATCAGTATATGTGTGGGTATGATTGGAATAGGTACTGGCATTCGTTTTTATGGTTTTTGATTGATGTAAAACATGTGTCAATATCCTCTTAGGCATATCATGACTTTATGTTTTGATACCGACCGAATTCATGCTGCAACACGTGAGGAATTCTGCTGGTTTCATTTTATATATAGAAACAGAGGTTGATAGCGACAAATTCTCAGCTGCAAACCCCCTCGCAATTGAGTTGCATCGTTTTAGTGACACATAACTATGTTGTGGCGATGCTTGTGGATCGTGTGTGCGGAACTTTAGAGATGTTTACATTGTTGTATATGTTATTTTTTGTTTAAAAAATGTCTTAAAACTTTGTACAATCTCCAAAATAATCAATAAATACACTTAACATTTCACCTTACAAAATAAGATAAATCTTATAGCAGTTTTCAGGGGTTATGCTTCTGCTTCTCCTGATAGATTTTCACTATATGTTCGAGATTGAACAAAAAGTAACATAAGTGAAAAACTACATGTGTGCTTTTAGACTTGAGCTAGGTATTTAAGTATATGTCGGATATCACACATTACATCTTCATGTTATTGGTTGGTTTGTTAGTTAGTTTAAAAGCATCGAGGAGGCAGTGGCGGATGCATTCAAGAGATAGGGTAGGCCTAGGCCCACCGTCCAATTAGTCTCCAGCCCACTTAGCTTTTGGTTTGAATGCAAACAGTTACGCGTTTTCGATTTTTAGTGGCCAATATTCAATGGATTCCTATATGATTTTTGTATTTTATATGCAAATAGTCAGGGATTCTACTTTTCTTTTATTCAATTACAATAACCTTCTTTTATTTTTGTCTTAGATTAGCTCAAATGCTTTCTTAATTCTAGAAAGTGGTCATACCCTATGTCTTTGAATGAATCAAATGCCTAAGGAGTACAAATTTGCACGGCCTAAGTATTAAAAAAAGTTTCTAAACATTTTTTCAAAAGAAAATTATAATCTTCAAGTGAAATTTATCGTATTATTATTAAGTAAATAAATAACTATTAATAGTTTTTTACAATATCATTAAGTGGATAACCATGACTTAGTTTTACCGGCTTGTTTTGACTCGTCTTGTTTTAACCCAACCAGTTTGTGCCTTCGTCAAAAAAAAATCTAGATCCATCACTGCTAGGAGGTTATAACCACCATAGATGCTGAGTCACTACCTTATCTAACTTTTCATTCATTATTTGAGATTATCACCACTATAGATGTTGAGTCACTAACTTATCTAACTTTTCATTCATTAATTTTAACTTGTTCGAGTGTTCGACCACTATCATAAGCCCAACATGTCATAGAAATTTCAATGATGTGAATGTTTTTAGTCATCCGACTCGTTTAAGTATCTTAATTCATTACTAATTCTTGAAACACACTACTAATATCTATATCTATATCTATACCTATATATCTTATTAAGTAAACTGAGTTTTTTTACCCTTTTGATAATTTTACTATGTATATAAGTTTTGAAGTCACATGTATAAATAAAGCAAACCATTTCATCCACATTTCTACGAAACCCATTTGTTCATTTCATTATCACCATGGGAGACCCTTTTGATAGTACAGTGTATTATCACCATGAGAGGGACCATGTGCATTTCAATGATGAGATTTATAACTCACGTGATCTATTACACTGAACTATTAAATTGAATGGTAAATTTAATATATAATAACATTTCTAAAATTTTAATTCCATCTCTTATACTAAAACTAATATACATTTTTAACTTATTTAGTTTTCATTTAATTTAACGCCCCGCTTGCGGTATGCTCATATAATGTATATATGCGTGGGCGCTCGGGGGGCAAAAGTGAAAGTGCACTAATTTTAACGTTATTTTACTAATTTCGTGAAAATAACGTTAAAAGAGGGGGACGGTTAATCATGCATCATGTGGTGGCGTTGATAGCCAAAAGACAAAGGGGTGCATGCACTAATCGGCGTTTGTCTCAATTGCTGAGTGTTATGTGCCTTATGTCCAAGGCTTGATGCAAAACCACAATCGAGTCGGGGGTCTCATTGGAAGCAGCCTCTCTATTCTTATGGGGTAGAGGTAAGGCTGTCTACATCTCACCCTCCTCAGACCCTACCTTAGCTTTGCTATTGGTGGGATATACTGAGTATGATGATGATGATGATGATTAGTTTTCATTTAATTTGATTTCCCTAATAAGTTATGCTTGTTAATATAAGATAAACTGAATACGCAAGTGTGTTTAGTTTTGGTATAAACGTTGTTGAAAACGGAGTTGTATTCAAACAATAATTCTTTTCACTGTAAGCTACAACAATTGTCGGTACCATGACGAACCAAACTGATACCACATCGGAACCGGTATCGATTTTTCCGAAATTAGTACCGGTATTCATTTTTATATTTTTCGATCGATGGGTTGTACCAAGTGCTAATGTCGTAATGAACTGAATTGATATGGACCGAATTCCCAGCACATAGGTTAGTACAAAAAGTATTTTCGATTTCAGCCGTTGATATTAGGAATACTGTATGTCTTTAACCTATTTAATTTTAACTTGTTTTGTTAACTTCTTAAAAAAGTTGAATGCGCAGTTGTATTTCGAAAAAATATTATTGAAATTGAAGTTGTATTCAAATTTTAGTATAATAAAACATAATGTGTACCAGTTGTCGCAACCCCCGACCCCTACCCCGGGAGCGGGCGCCGCGAGATCTGGATCAGTGGTATCGGTGTTTATTAATTTGGCAGCGGAACACATCAGGACCATAGTTAGGAAATATTTTTATCAGAGTTAAACACCAAACTTTTTATAACAAATCATTGGGATAAAACCCAATTTCATTTGACAATACATTTGTAGGGATGAACCCTAATTATTGAAAACAAAAACTCCTTTTTATTTAGATATCTTTTATAGCCACTTTTCCAAGCCTTCAGTGCTCTCCAGCTGGCTTCTATTGGCTTTCACATTTTGTTACCTGAAACGCGTTTTAAAAACATTTTATCAGCAAGAAATACTAGCAAGTACATTCCATTTTGTAAAGCACCAATTGTTACACATTACAGTATTAAGGGCGATTACAATGTTTATATCTACACAATTACTCGTTCAGTACGTGTCACTCGACGGATCTGTGACTATGGTCATATCACACATTGGATACCCTTGCCCAATTGTGAAGGTTATCAAGTACTGTATACAAACCCCATAATACTGGCAGCTATTGTAGAATTACAAAGACTTAATCACTGTAATTGTATTTGAAAACATTTGAGGTTTTGGTAAAACATTTTGACTCACAAAAAGTGTCTATAAAAGAAGAATGTACTCACATTGTTGACTTAGGTGATACTAAAGCTTCCTGGTGTATCTCCTAGTTATTATATATTAAAAATTAAACAATGCACACGTGTTAGTAAAATAACCCAAATCACATTAACCGTACAACTCGAGACAGAACTCCAATGACTGAGTCAGGCAGAGCCTTGACATGCATTACGGAGTCCTAGATCAACCGGGTGTAACAGGAGACAGAACTCCAACGACCGAGTCAGGCAGAGCCTTGACATGCGTTACAGAGCCCTAGATCGATCGTGTAGGGTAACAACAGGGTTATAATACTTACAACGAGGCAGAGCTTCGCTTTATGGGGGCATTATATCCCGGGTATAATAATAACTATCAAAAAGTTGAGAGAGAATTCAAATTTTGAATGATTTGCAAATGAACTCGTCGATCTCTATTTATATGCCTGTAGTATGGCGGTTCGCGGCCTGCGTAAACATCTTCTAATTCTCTTGCGGCACATGGGAGAGTAGACTAGGTCTTAGGCTTGGCTAGTCAGTGAACCTAGCCTTACCAAGTCAACGGACACGTGGCTCTATGCAGTGTCGAACAAGCAAGGCCAGTCGCAGCCCGCGACACATAGTGGTAAGGGAGTTGCGCCCCGCGAGCGGCTCCTAGATTTTGTTTTTCTTGATTTTTATAAATATTAAGGTATTCTGGGCCCGTTTCTCGCATACGGGGTATATTTTAGGACATTTAGGGTCACGTTAAGGGTTCTAGGAGGGTTGTTATATCTTCCCCACCTTGTTTTAGATCTCGTCCTCGAGGTCTACTGGAACAGGTGTGGGTATTTCTTTTGCATCTCTGACTCAAGTTCCCACGTGTATTATGGTCCTCTCTTGGAATCCCATTTCACTTTGACCAGAACTAGTCTCTTGTGTTTGAGATTCTTGATCATTCTATCTTCAATCTGAATGGGTTTCTCGATAAACTTAAGTTTCTCATTTACCTCTATTTCCTTAAGAGGTATTACTAAAGATTCTTTTGCTAAACACTTTTTGAGATTGCAAACATGAAACACATCATGTATTCCTGCCATTTCCTCTCACAGTTGTAGCTAATAGGCTACAGGTCCTATTCTTCTAATAATCTCAAAAGGTCCAGCGTACCTGGGGCTTAACTTTCCTGTTTTAACGAATCTGACTACTCCTTTCCTTGGAGAAACTTTTAACAATACTTTATCTCCTACTTGATATTCTAAAGGTTTTCGTCAGTTATCTGCATAACTCTTTTGACGATCTCGTGTTGCTTTTAGCTTTTCCTTGACTTGAATTATCTTATTTGTTGTTTCTTGCACTATCTCTAGTCCAGATAGTTGCTTTTCTCCAATTTCTGCCCAACAGACCGGAGTTCGGCACTTTCGTCCATAAAGTGCTTCAAATGGTGCAACATTAATGCTAGTATGATAGTTGTTATTGTAGGAAAATTCTATTAATGGTAAATGGTCGTCCCAATTTCCTCCGAAATCAATCACACGGGCTCTAAGCATATCTTCCATTGTCTGAATTGTCCTTTCACTTTGTCCGTCCATTTGAGAATGATAAGTTGTGCTTAAAATTTAACCTGGTTCCCATTGCTTTTTGGAAACTTGTCCAAAATGAGAAGTAAAACGGCTATCTCTATCAGATACAATAGATAAATGAATTCCATGTAATGAAACTATTTCATTAACATATAGCTTGGCTAACTGTTCCATACTAAAAGTTTCCTTCACTAGTAAGAAATGAGCAGATTTGGTTAATCTGTCAACAATCACCCAGATTGTATCATTACCTTTTCGTGTCTTGGGTAATTTGATAACAAATTCCATTGTTATCATTTCCCATTTCCATATTGGCATCTCTAATTGTTGCAATAATCCTGAGGGTTTCTGATGTTCAGCTTTGACTTGTGAACAGGTCAGATATTTAGCAACATAGTTTGCTACATCTTTTTTCATTCCTATCCATCAGAAATTCTTTCTTAGATCTTGATACATCTTATCACTTCCGGGATGTATTGTATATTTAGACTTATGAGCTTCTTCTAGAATTATGTGGCGTAGGTTTATTCCATCTGTTCCTTGTTCAAATTCTTTAAGCATTCATTTTAAACCTTCAGCATCATCCTTGAATGCTGTTTCCTGTACCTCTCTAATTTGATCATTTAAATCTACTTGTAGATTTAACCTGAGAGAACGTACTCGTTTCGGCTTTTCATGATACTTTCGACTTAAAGCATCAGCTACTATATTAGCTTTCCCAGCATGGTACTGAATATCACAATCATAATCACTAAGAACTTCCATCCAACGTCTCTGTCTCATATTCAATTCTTTTTGCCCAAAAATATACCTTAAACTCTTATGATCTGTGAAGATAACAAATTTATTTCCCTATAAATAGTGTCTCCAAATCTTAAGGGCAAATACTATGGCTCCTAACTCTAGATCATGGGTTGTATAATTCTCTTCATGTTTCTTAAGTTGTCTAGAGGCATAAGCTATAACCTTTTGACGTTGCATCAACACACATCCATATCCTTACTTAGACGCATCACAATAGACTATAAAGTCTTCAGTTCCTTCTGGTAATGCAAGTATGGGTGCGTTTGTTAACCTTTGCTTAAGAATCTTAAAAGCTTCTTCCTGTTTTGGCCGCCATTCAAACTTAACTGATTTGTAGGTCAGTTTGATTAATGGAATGGCTATTCTAGAGAAATCTCGGATAAACCGTCTATAATATCCTGCCAGTCCAAGAAAATTTCTTACTTCTGTTGGCGACTCAGGGACTTTCCACTTAGTAATCGCCTCAATCTTTGTGGGATTCACATGAATTCCTTCATAATTAACCAGATGTCCAAGGAATTGCACTTCTTGTAACCAAAATTCACATTTTGAGAATTTAGCATAAAGTTTCTCTTTTCTCAATAATGTCAGAAGTGTATGCAGATGCGCTGCATGTTCCTCTTTACTCTTAGAGTAAATTAGAATATCATCTATAAAAACAATTATGAATTTATCCAGATATGGTTTACATATCCTGTTCATCATGTCCATAAATGCAGCTGGGGCATTGGTTAAACCGAATGACATGATGGTAAATTCATAATGACCACACCTTGTTCTGAAAACAGTTTTAGGAATGTCCTCTTCCTGTACTTTCAGTTGATGTGTCACACCCCGATATTTACAGCTCAGCCCGGTGGGCCCGATGAGGAGTATCGTGACGTAAGATCGATATCGTCATAGTCAAACATACACAGAATAGCACAGCGGAAGTCTTGGAATATAAAATATTATTAAAAATCCAATTGTCAGAAAATACTGAAAAGATAATTACATTCGAGCTTGTAATATTAAATCCACAGGCGGATCTAATCAATTACACAACGTGTTCAACAGACATAAGGCATTACGGACTTGCAAGATCCTCTACTTAACGCCCAGAAGCTTCCACCCAATTAAGTGTAGTACCTGCCACTTAGTCTTTTGAAAATACGTCAGTTTACACTGGTAAATACAATTAACTGACTCTTTTGAAAACATTTAAGAAAATTGATTTTAATGCACAAGGCACAAATATTCTTTTATAACTTGGGACAATTATATAAAATAATCTTGTATACAGATTCACATGTTTGTCGTACGTTCAGGGCCCGGGATAGAAGCCGAGTCATGATTAATAGACACACCACTAATATAGTCCCATAAGGAGTTATCCTCACGTGTGGTTATACCTTATATCTTAATTCCCTTTTTGGGGGAAACAAAGAAACCGTATCGCAACTGTCAGGTGTATGCCTACACCCCGTGCTTAGGTCGTGGCCATTTGCATTTAAATGATGCCAAGGATATCCCGGACACGGTCTGTAACATCCGTCGAAAACGGATCCCCGAAACTCGACTTGGATTGTAAACCGGATCCGAATAAAGCGAATAAATGAGATTTATCTTGATTCTTGTTGTTTTAAATGTTTGGTTATGTAATAAATAAATATAATTGATTACCCGTATTTGGCACCCGGTCAAATCTTATTTTCCATCCGACTTGTAACACCCAATAATTTATAACCATTAGAATATAGTGACAATAATAAACATGCTAGTTTAAAAAAAAAAAAAAAAAAAAAAAAAAAAAAAAAAAAAAAAAAAAAAAAAAACTAGATTATTAAGCTTTAGGGTGTCAGTAAATTAAATGAAACCTTATGGTGTATAATGTACATTACAAAATCCTCTGAGGTTTAAAATGGAAATGTAGTTAATTTCATTCATCTCCTTCATTGAAGGAATTGCAGTTAGTAACCCATCATTAAAGTTATGCTTGACAACAGGAACGTCAACATTAATACCATTTTTTGGTAACTGACAACCTTTTTACGACCATATAAGACTACATGGTATGGTGATGGACCATCCTTGGAGGATGATCCGCCACGTAGGCGACACATCATAGTCCTCCCAAGGATGGATCATCCTCCAAAACTAGGGGGCATGGGAGGATGGTCCTAGTCATCATCCTCCACCACTTTTATATTTTTTTTATTTTTTTTAATCTTCAACTTTTTTTACACATTTAACAAATAAAGTAACAAAATATTTTCATTAATATTAAAAAACATTACATAAACTTAAAAAAAAAATTAAACTTAAAAAAAAAAATTAAAATAAGCTACTAGTCTTCGTCTTCCATGTGGTGGGCGGGTTCGTTTTGAGCGTTGTTCCAAATGTACTCCACCATGTTGTGCATAATAACATCCTCTTCCGAAGATGATGAATACCACTCGGACGAAGACGATGAAGACATAGAAGAAATGGAAGAAACGGGTGAAGCCATGATAATTTTTTAACGAGAGAAGGGGTGGTAGCGGGTAAAAAAATAGATGAGTTTCTATAAAAAAGGGAGAGGGTTATAAAATGTGAGAGAGATGTGAGATTGTAGTGGGTGAAAAGTTGTGAAAAAATAAGTAAAAGAGGTGAGTATTTATAAAAATGGAAGTGAAATGGGGGAGAAATTAAAAAATAGCCGTTTGAAATTTATTATATTTTATTGTTTTTAACGGTCAAAATTGACCATGGGCCCACCACTTCGGTACGTCGCAAACGGCTAGAAGCCGACGGAGAGGACGGGGACGGATGGGGGCGGCACGGTGTTTGGACCGTCGCCGACCCGCGACGGGCCGGGGCCGACCCCCATACCGTGTAGCCTAATTTACGACCATTAAAGATGGTAATTCAGTTATAAACAACTAGAATTCAACCATTTAGATTCATAACTTTGGATAGCTCACAGATCATTGCCTGAACCAAGTTCTACACACACTCTTTTACAAATTCTATTGAACCTCCGTCTCATCAATCGGAATTTCTGAAGTCGTTGTAGTACACTAGCATGCCAGTGACTCTGTTTCAATTACGTTGGCGGACAACATGATTATTGGCGCACTATCACACCCTCATGTCCGCTTCGAAAGTCGTTGCGGCGCTATCCGAAACCCAACAAGATTATCTCTTTCTCTCGAACCGTCACCCATCTTCGTTTAGATAATCTTACCGTGCTTCAGACAACATTATTAGGGACGCTATTTACCACTTTTGTTTCGTCCCGCGGTAGCTGCGTAACCAAAGTCACCTTAACCGTTGCAACGTCACCACGAGCCGCCGCCGCGTGATTTGTTTCTGATCATTCGTCCAACGACTCTATTTGTTGGTCTCCGGTTAATCCCGTTCGGCTATTAAGGTATTAAATTGACCCGTTTCGCTATCTGTTAACATGCTCTTATAATTAGTTTGGGATGGTTTTCTTTGTGCTCCGACGACTAATAAACATGCACCACAATTCTAGTTATCAAATTTAGTGTTCGCTTTTCTCTTAGTTCACAAAGACATTTTTTTCTCTATATATATATTTTTGAGTAAACTTCCGTTTTGCTCCCTGTGGTTTGGTCACTTTAACGGTTTTGCCCCAAACCTTTAAAAATAGTCATTTTACTCCCTAATCTTTGAAGCCTTTCATGATTTCACTCCCCGCCTCTAACTCCATCCAATTCAACTGTTAAATGCTGGTCACATGGCCCTCACATGAGGGACATTTTAGTCTTTTCCACTCAAACTTATTCATTTCTTTTTTTTAATCTTACTGGTGAATTGCCAATGGAACTTATGACAGAACAGTATGCAGACTACACCCATCCAAGCTAACTTGTTAATGGTCACATGTTTCTTTAATTGTTATCCCTACTTTTCACCTTTGTGCAGCCGCCTGGATAGCAACTACTTCAGTGGGCAAATCCCAAACCTTGGAAGGTTAACACGACTTCAGAAATTGTAAGTTTTAGTTTATGTATAGCAAAGCTCCGATTTCCCCAGTAAAATATAAAGTTATTCATGTGTTCTTCATATGCTCTTATACACCACCACAAAAAACGAACAAAAACAATATGGCCCAGATTCAAAATTTGATATTGATTAACAATGATAACAACAAGAATACAAATAGCCATCACATGCTCTCTCTCTCTCTCTCTCTCTCTCACACACACACACACACACAAGAGCACACTTAATCAGTTAATCTCAACCCGATCCAACCACTGCATAGGATTTTAAATAGATCCCAAACCAAATCCGTCAATATCACCATACACCACCACTACTAACCTGGTCCGATGTCAAATCCCCACTGTCGCCACTATTCCATGTCTTTAGGGCTTCATTTTAAAGCTCAGACAACCACCGTATGGGTGTGTTGGGCTTAGATTTAGGGCCGCCGTCGTTCCACAACATCTAGGTTTGCGATTGTCGGAGATTAGGTCTCAGATTACCGATTGTTAGGGTTTGCAGTTGAACTCATATGTGTATAAAAATTTAGGGATAAGCAGGTTGTTTGTTTGGGGGTTATGGTATGAAGGTTAGGGGTTATGGCAAGTGGTCGACAGGTGATGGGGGTGGTGGGTGTTGGCAGGTGGTGGCAGGTGAGGTTCTTGGTGGAGATGTCTGGTTATGTGGTTATGGAGAGAGAGAGAAACTAGAGAGAGGAGATGGTGTATCTTTGTGTTATATATGTATAATAATAATATAATAAAATATCTTTTTAGGTTGGATGGGAAAGACTAAAATACCCATTTTTTATACTTGAAATTACCTAAATACCCTTTCAGTTAACATGCAATATGGATGGAGTTAGAGGCGGGGAGTGAAATCATGAAAGTCTTCAAAGATCAGGGAGTAAAATGGCTATTTTTAAAGGTTTGGGGCAAAACCGTTAAAGTGACCAAACCACAGAGAGCAAAACGGAAGTTTACTCTATATTTTTTTATTTTATATATATTTTTTTGACTAAAAAAAGTAATAGGGCATTTTTTTAACAGACGTACAATAATCGATTTTTTTTAATATAAAATCGATTTGGATGTACAATAATGGAAATCGTGGATAACTTTTGGTATAGAATAATTACTGGCCGCACAAACAATTAATAATAGTAATTACATGATATAATTATTTTGATATAGTTAAATCCTTATATCTAAAGAACCCAATTCCTTAGAAATATTTGTGTATATTTATTTTCTTATAATTGTATGTTCGTATTTTGTTGGTTCTATATTTTAGGGTGACTTGTGTTATTACTCTTATTCGTGCGTTGATGTGTGTAAAATGCAACATATAAATTACATCAAATAAGGCATAAAACTAACCCTTTTTTAGTACTAATGTTGGAAAAAGTATGTTTTTGTCTTCCTTTTGAATTTACAGGGTCAAATGAGCTTAAACGAACAAAAGGAACAAAAATACAGCCAAAACCAACATAAATACAAAGAAAAGGAAGAAACGTGGCATGCCCGACCCCTCGACAACAACTCCCAAAGCAAAAACAAGAAGAAAGCTGAGCATGGGGCTGTGCCCAGCTGAGCATGGGGCTGTGCCCAGCCCGACACGGGGCGTGTCCAGCTCAGCACGGGGCCGTGTCCAGAATAGTCAGCCCTGGCACAAAAGACAAACCTGTAGAAGCTTCTATTGCCCACCACGGGGCCGTGTCCAGTGAACACGGGGGCGTGGCGAAAGTACAGCAGGCGCATTAATTGTAATTGCGAATTACAATTAATGAAGAGAGAGAATGTCAGACAAGCACGTGGGCGTGCCCAGCGGACACGGGGGCGTGTGGAGCGAATAAAGACAAACTGTATTAATGAAGAAAGAGAAAAGGGTGGACACGGGGCCGTGTCCAGGCTTCTGTACAGGCTATAAATAGGAGTGCTTGGATTCATTTCATCTCATCCATTGGCACACCACCTCTCTCACACTTCATCCACCACCCACCACCATCACAACACCATCATCCACCACCATCATCCATTGTCCATCGTAGAGTGTGTGAGTCGTCTCGGGATCCAAGATTGATCGTAAGAGTTCTTGACAATCAAGGCCATGTTTGCCTAAGTCTCTTACATCACTTGGTGAAGACAAAGTGTCTAGTATAATACTTTTTATTTCTAATCTTTTGCACTTTTTATTTGGTTTTGTATTAATGACTTTAATAACTAGTTACTTATGTTGAAGGTGATCTTTCCTTATCGTTTGTCCGTGGTGTCTTGGCATTATTTTACTGTCTATATAAAATAAAGGATTTTCACCATTCATATCTCCACGGTCTATATGGAGGTATGTTGGCTACCTGGTAGGGGGTTAAGGGAACGGTTTGGTAAAGGTCTTGCCATTGTTCAGCGTTTAGAGGTCCTGCAATGGACCTGGGTCAAATTTAGTAGGACCTCCTTCAATACTTCACGGTATTGGATGGCGGGGGTCCAAACTCTTTGATCCCCTCATAAGTTAACTACTATTAATACTATAACCCGGCTATTTAGGACTGTATCCCTGCTGACTCAGACTACTTAGCCGAGGGTAACGTCACCGCCAAAAGCGGGGCCTACCACAATACTGCATTAATAACTTAATTCATTATCTTCCAATAATCCACCCTTTTAGGATTGTATCCCTGCTGACTCAAACTACTGGGGTGAGGGTAACGTCGCCTTCAAAAGAGGGGCCTACTACAATAACTAAGATAATCTCTTAATTATGTGCAAAAGTGCGGAAATAATCAAAGGTTATACTAGATACGAGTCGGAACCAAGTGATTCATCTTGTCTATCTGTTTTTTTCTTTTATTTTTATTTTCAGCATTTTAGTTAGTTTTATTTTTCTTAGTTTAAAACATTTTTCTAAACTTTTATTTTGGTTAGACGTTGAGGATAAACCGGTACTAAAAGCTCTTGTGTCCTTGGACGACCTCGGTATCTTACCAACGCTATACTACACTCAACGATGGGTGCACTTGCCCATATGTGTGTTTAGTGTTAGTGAAATATCGTGTTTTATAAATTTAAAACTTGGCTAAAATAAGTGTTAAAAAAAGGGCTTAAAATATACACCTAAAATATACGACACTTACCGCACATCATGCGTTAACGTTATTCTAACGGATCGAAGATTTACAAATCTGTGAGTAAACTCTCCCCCCCTTTTTGTCATTAAATTTTTGGGGTGTATCAATGTGTCTCGTTCAATTGTTTTATCTAAAATTGAGCATGCAAAGTCTTGTGTGTCGCATATGCATTACTTGTTGTTGTTGATTGTTTGTTGAGGTTGTTGATGTGTTGGTCATGATAGTCAATAGTCATTCATTCAGTGGATCTACGACTGACCTTTCCTCATGACCTGGAGATGTCGGTATCGCCCCATTAGTCTTGGGCTGACCTTTCCTCCTAACTATGTGACGTTGGTATCGCCACAGTCACACCCTTTATGGGTGTGGGACGCAAGGAGTCGGTTTTGGTTTTGGTGTCTGTCTTGGTCTTAGTCTTAGTCATTACTATGTTATCATTCTATGTTCATATTACTTGTGCATTGCTTCCACATGATTAATTGCATGCTTAATTTTCAAATTAATATTTGGAATTAAAAAAGGTAAAATATATTACTTTTATTTCTAAATTTTAAAATGGTAAACCTTTTTTACTTAACCAAAGTTTACTCGCCAGCTCTTGTAGCTGACCCAAAAATACTATTTTACACATGATACAGGTATAGAGGATTGAAGACTGGACTGGATCAGGATCATATAGGAACTTTGCCTTAGTAATAAAAAGACAAGTTTGATGTATTATTTGGATATTTGAAACTTATATGAAATGTGTGACATTTAATCGTGACATGTTTAATTATGAAATTTTAATAACGACATAAGCTTGGCAATCATCATGCCCCGTACCATTCCAATGCGGGTCGGGGTGTGACACGGTCATTAACCCCCAAATGTTTAAATCAAACAAATCAGATTAAAACGGGTTATCTCAATGATTTAACCACTAATCGATTAAATATTCAATACCCGACCAAGCGGTAATAATTTACCGTATCTCAAGCCTGTATAAGGGAAAATAAGTTAAAAGTATTTACCTAAGCTTTTAAACGCAAGATTTATCTACTCAGCCGTTTGATCTATTCAAACTAGTGCAAGTAGATTTTACCAGGGCTCCTAATCTGAAACGAAGGTTTTAATAACCTATTAGATTACTAACGAGTCTTATTTAAGTTATAAACTTAGACCTGTTAGTTTAAAGAAAGGTTTACGGTACGAGACGCTAGATTAAGCGATGACCGGATTGGAATGTAATTTAGACCCGACAAGTATGGAGACTTGTATTCTATGGGTAAACAAATTACATTCTTGAATTTGAAGTTAAAATGATAAGGTTTGACCCGTTTCGGCTAATTTATGCAAACTAGTTACATAAACCGTACCGAACGCGTATATGCATAACGGGTAGCCGGATGAGTGATGTACAAGTTCCGTAAGTTATTATGTTTTAAATATGTTACGATATCAGTAGGATATCAGCAAATATGCCCAAAAAGATTTTAAAACCAAACTAAGTCCCGTAAGGGCATTTTGGTCATTTTGATATTTATAAAAGGGTTTTAATAGTAAACTGAGGTTCTGGTCTAAAACATTCAGTAAAAACATTTATTTTATCATGTTACATCCGTAAGATATCATACGTGTGTGAAGTTTACCATTATGGCCAAACTATGCACCGTAGAGGCATTTTGGTCATTTCACATATGCTTTTGAGGACAAATTTGGAAATCTGAGTTCATGACTTATACCTACAGTAAAAATATTAAAATTTATTTATAAAATCAGTAGGTAACAAGTCTTAGGTGTTTAGTATGGTTTTAAACCATACTATGCGCTTAATTAGCGTAAAAGTCGATAATTGACGATAGTTGAGATGTTTATGAAAATCTGAGATTTTGATCTGTCTTAAATGTTTAAAATATTTTATTTAAAATATAATATCAGTAGGAAAAGGTTTGGTATGCAAATCATATGTTAATCTCATTTTATGAACGAAAAGGGTATTATCGTCAATTACCGAATTATACAAGAACTCAATGATATGGTCGGTTTATAATCTGACCAAAAATTCCAAAAATCCCTAAAAATAATATCAAAATAGTTTCATTTATGCTAAAAATGTAATTTAATTAATAAAAAGTTTCATTTTTCGATATCTTGCATAACTTTAGTTTGAGACCAGAAACTGATGTCAAATTTATTTGACATACTTATACATCAGTAATAAAGCTTTTAGTCCTCTCACATTTTCAAAAATCACGTTTTTTATAACAAAAGGGCATAATAATCAATTTTTAAGCAAATTACGGAACATGTGCAAAAAAACTCAGATTTCTAATATGATCGTGTAATATAACCTTATAGGGTTATGCCGCATTAAATTACGATGATAACGGAACCTAAAATCAGTAGCAAACTAATCTAATTCGGTTCATAATCGAAGGTCAACGCAGAAGTCAAACTTCGCGACTTTCGGTTGCGAACCGACCCTAAAATTGGAATTGACGAGCCGAACATGTTTACACATGTTCTAATAATTATTACCAAGTTGTTTAAGTGATAAAACGTATTTTAGAACATTTCTAAACTCATATCGCAATTATTTTGAAAACTGACTCGTTGACTTTTTAAAACAAGATTACGTTGACTCGTCAATTGACCAAGCAAACGTGATTCTTAGGAGGTGCCCTTTTGAGGGTTTAACACCTACCTAATTACGATCACGTAGCCATGTTCGTTGCGAACAATGGCTTGACCGTTTACGGTCTAGCTAAAAGTCAAAGCGTTTATCGTAAACGCTTGACTTTCGGCTTTTTAAGCCAAATAAAATAAACTAGTCACGAAAGGACACTTACAAAAGGTCCTATGGACTGAATAGAGGTTCCAAAATGTTCAGGATCCCCTAGGATTGAGAGAGATAGCAGATTGATATGAAGTTGTGATTTGTTCAAATAAAAATCAACCCCTATTTATAGTTTTAGAGATTGGATCAGATCTTGCCAAGTATTTAGGGCTGTCTTAAGATTGTTACAGGTGTTATTCCAGCTGGAAAAAAAACAGCTAACAGCCCATAGAATCACAGAAATGGTATATGCTTAGGAGTGGTGACCAAGGAACAATAAAACCAACAAAACAAAACAACAGGCTGCTGTTTTTCTTGCTAGCGACCCGCGAGAACAGAAGGCCCAGAGGTCGCGGCCCGCGAGTCTGTCCAGCCCAGCCCAAAATGTTTAGCAGTTGCCATGTTTGGTCCCTGTAACATTTAAGTGCCCTTTTAAACTTTCATTAAATACATTTTTGGCACAAAACAACTATATCAGCCAATGTAGCTGTTTATTCTTTAGCGGCACGCGAAAGGGCAGGCCCTAAGGGCTCGTGGCCTGCGATGCAGCCCTGTTCAGGCAATAATTTATGCTGATTGACAGTTTAGGTCCCTGTCCTTTTTATACATAATTAAACCTCTGTATCTTGACATTTTTGGCACCTATCTTATATATTAATGCGTATTATTAGTGTTAGGTACGGGGACCTTTAACGGAAAATCCCACGCATACTCAGGGGTGTGGCCGAGTGTTGCAGAGTTCCTGGTCTGATGAAAAGGCCTCTCAAAGGCGAGGTTTCGCTAGTTGTCTCTTTTAGTCCTTTTGGCGCACAATTTATGCGTATCATCGTTTTATGGCATCTAAGCCTTAAACGGCTCATACTAGGCACATCCGGGGGTATGACTGAGCTTAACAGAGTTCCCGGTTCTTGTAAATGATCACCCTATAGTGTAGTTTCGCGCGTTGACGCCTTTAACCCCTTATTTGCGAACTTGCGCGCATTAACGCGAAATGGCATAAAACTTTCTATGGCCAACATTAAATACTTCCGAGGGTATGAACGAACATTGCGGAGTTTCTAGTTCGCTTAAATGGTCATTCTAAGGTGTAGTTTTAGAAGTTGATGCTTTTGGTCCCTCTAACGCGCAATTTGCGCGTATTATCATTTTATTGCGTCAAACCCCTATGTTATCAATATTAGGCATTCTAGAGAGTATTATCAAACATCACTATGTTCGGGTTTGTTAAAAGGTCACTCAGAGGTAAGAATTAATATGTTGACGCTTTTAACCCTTCGACGCGCAAACTTTCAATTAATTACGCGAACGGTTCCTCTTGATCAACAAGTTGCTTATTTGTGAATACGAATACCATGTAAGGTTATTCAGAGGCTTAGCTTAAGCACGTTGACACTTTCAGTCCTTTCTCACTCAAAGTTTTTGATTTTTCACAAAATTAGTCCCTCATAGTCAACACTTGAGTTTATTAGGGTTTAGTACATGTGTCAACACATCATTTGACGTGATTTTACGAGGTGTTACATCCTCACCCCCTTAAAAGAAATCTCGACCTCGAGATTTCCTCAAAAGATAGAAGTATTATCTGTCGTATAATGGACTTAACTTCCACAACATATTTGGGGCCTCTACGAGCACCCCCGTTGACCTTTATAATAGGTACATGTTTTCTTTCGGAGCTTCTAATCCTGTCGATCCTTAATCGATACTGGTTTCTCAACAAACCATAAGTTTTTCGTTAGCCTACACATCAATGTGATAATGCTATCGACTTATCAGCTAGACATATCCTCAAATCACAAATGTGGAACACAATGTGAATTCCACCAAGCTCCCTTGATAAGTTTTAGCTTGTAAGCTACTGATCTTTACGTATTCGATCTTCTCGAATGGTCCAATATATTTAGAGCCTAACTTGTCCATTATATCAAATTGCACTACACCTTTCTAGGGTGGTACTTTCTGTTGAATCTTGTTCCTTATGGAGAACTCAAGAGGTCTGCGACTCTCATCAACATTGATTTTCTGCCGATTACTTGGCAGCTTTAAGACGATCACAGATTCGTATGATCCTATCTGTTGTCTCCAGGGTAATTTCAGATCCTGATAATTGGACTTACCAAACTTGTGTCCATTAACAGACGTTTGACATTCCATCTATACAAGGTCTCCAAAGGAGCACCCTTGATGTTTATATACTAACTATTAGTTGTAGGAAAGCTTATTTAAGGCGAGATAGTCATTCCAACTACTGCTTAATCCAATCTTTAAAGAATAGCTAACCTGGGCAGCTGATGGCGATTCTTAATTGTTGCCTAAATAGGGTTTCGGTAATCAATGCATAAGCATAATGAACCGTCTTTCTTAATTAATAATACCAGAGCTCTCAGAATTTTGAATTAGGCTTTATGAAACCTTCTCTAAAAGGTTATCTAATTGGCTCTTAGTTCTTCCATTTCTGTTGGTACTAACCGATATGGAGATTTTTCAATAGATGCAACCCTAAGTGGGATATTAATCTTAACTCTACTTGCCTCCCAAGAGGTGAACAGGGTAGTTCTACTAAGAGGACAATCGAGATTCACAGAGATGACAGGAATATTCTAAATCTCAGGCTTTAGTTCATCTATCGATACCCGTGTCATATAAATGACACATTTTCTTTACGAACGCATGGATGCCTTATTTAGTGACACTTACTTGACATTTCTATACTGGATATCTTCTTTGAATACCATTAGCTGACTTTTGTACAATATGACCATTGGGATATCTCAATGGTTCCATGCATTAAACCTCCATACTGATCAGGCATGGAAGCAATCTATGGGACACACTAAGATACACCAATCCTCATATGGTGCTTTTATCATACAGTCTGGCATTCGCAGTTGATAGAAATCAATGAGGTAACAAAATAAAATAAAATAATATATATATTGTCGTACTCTATCTGGAGAAAGAGTACTTTAGATTTTATGAATGAAGTGTTTCCGACATGAATAGAAGAAATAGTTCCTATGATTTTCATTGGTAAGTTTTACCTTATACTTAATATCTGGAGTTCTTATGGGAAAATTCTAAAAGTTTGCTAAGCTTATGATCTATGAAAGACTTAGTAGTACCCTAATCAAACAGAATTCTTAACAACAATACCATTGATTCACGACAAGAGATGTACTTGGGGTTATTATTGATATGAACTGCCTTTGGCATTCATCAGGAGAGTTTAGGCGCTTCCATTCTTAGTCTCTCTATACTTAGCTATACTATCTTTGACCGTTTTAGTGTGGTCTCAACTTTGACTGGTTTATTTCTTAACCCATATAACGTGAGTGGCTGAGATAGATCCATAATGGATTTATAAGAAGCAGGCTTCGAAACCTTAATATGCCCTCTTATTACCGATGCTAAACCGCCAATAATTAATGCATTAGGCTTAGATTTTGGGTTATCCGAAAAGGGCACTATCTCAGATAATGAATTAAAGTCTGTAACATACTGTCGACAATCTAAATCCTTCATGGTGACAGTCAGAAAATTCTTGTTCCACCTCTTCCGTTTCGTGTTGCAGACAACAGGTTTTTCTGATAAGGTCTATAAACTTGGACCATCTTGTATTGTATAGGGGTATTTTTTCCTGTGGACTTTATTAATGTCCTTACCAACTAAGGGCATCGTCATTGAACGACTGTGATACATACCTCACAAGGTCCTCTCCAGCATAACCGCTGATACACATAATGGTTTCTATTTCACCCAACAATTTCATGCAATGAATGGCCCATTTTTCGCCATTGAAGTCTTTTGTCTTGCAAGAGACAAGTACTTTTAAGTACATCCTTTAGAGGAACGGGGCTCCTCACTATATATCATCTTTTTGATTCATTCTTTGCATTCGAAGTATGAACAAAGCTCTTCTCGTGAGCAGAGGAATGTGATTTAGAGCAAGTAGCATTCGACACTTTGAACTTTTTCATGACCTTCCTCATAGCCTTTCTAACAGCTGTGTCAATCACAGCTTGGAGATTAACTCTATTAATATTGAGGTTCACATTTGTTGCATCGTTTGCATTTGTCGCATCTATATCATCGCGATTATTGTTTGCCTCATCTGAGTTTTCCATAATCGAAGCGTGGTACTAAACACCAAATTTAAACAATTGCTTAGTTATATTACAATAGCTAGTCATCATCCAGACGACCTATCATACACTAGCCATGGTATCATTAAACCATATAAGCTAATAGGTTATGAACATTCCTAATGAATGTTATTTGAATGTATATTTAGCCTATGTCTCAAAAGGACCATCAATGACATTTAGGGTTTGGACCGAGTCCATTACCTTTTAGACAGGGGATCACAAGGTCACAATTGCCTTTGTCATATTGACGATTTTGTATAGCTCGAAAGCTCGCCACAAGGACTTTTAATATGGAAGATAAGTCCGTCATGAAGGACATAAAAATGTAGTACATAGGCTTGTCACAAAGGACATATAATAGCCATATGGCATAAAGGCCTTGTCGTAGAGGACATATAGGATATGGCACAAAAGTCCTGTCACAAAGGACATTAATATATATAAGCCGCAATCTTATTTAATCAGGGATTTTAAGGTTTGAACGTAGTTCTTCACCTTTGGACAGGGAGTCATAGACTATAACTGTCATTGTCTTTGAAAGACGATTTATTTTGTCACATAGGCAAATCACTGGACATCACAAATGGATGTTTATACATATATTTATATAATTATTGTATTTAAGGATATTAGTCATGATCTTATCGATCTCATAGACTATAAGGCTTGGGCAATGCCCATCACCTCGGACGGTAAACCATAACGGTCACATTTGTCAATGTCACTAATGGACAATATAATATATAGCCCGTAGGCGAAACATCACTGAAGGATGTTAAATAATGTGGTCATCGTATTAGATGATATTAGTCATGATCGCATTGATTATATAGACTATTATACTTGGACATAGTCCAATATCTTTAGACTGGGGGTCATAGACCACAACTGTCGTTGTCTTATTGGTCAACAAGTTTAGCCCGTATGCACTTCATCACTAATGGATGTTTATATTTTGATCATCACATTGATGATACTTGCCATGATCTAATTCGATCACATAGGCTTTAAGGCTTGGACATAGTCCAAATACCTTGATGGATGATGTGGTTTCTCAAGTCACACTGCCAGGAGTGTTAACATGTTCTTAGATGTTAACAAGAATTAATTGTCTTAAGAGGGTTTTACCATCATAGCATGTCTGTATTGACATATTGGCTAGGTTATACCATTAAGAAGATCTTTTGAAATTATTTAGCAGATCGATAAAGTTCGAATAAAATTGATACTATTGTTTGATAAAGGACGAAATGAATACCTATATAAAATTTTCAAAACTTTCCATAAATCATTAAGAAATCTACAATAGTGCCTTAATCAGGACTTTTAGTATCTTATATGTCCACAGAGGACTTATAAGGAAAAGTATAAGTCCGTATAAGGACTATAAAATATTATAAGTCCACATAGGGACTATATTGAAACAGTTTGCCCATGAAGGAAATATAATGAAATGCCATGTCTACAAAGGGGTTATAATGAAATATCACACCTGCTAAGGAATTATAGTGAAATCTCATGTCCACAAGAGATTATTTCGAAATAGTATATCCCCAAAGGGATTTTAATAAAATAACATGTCCATAAAAGGACTATATTGATACAGCGTGCGCAAAAAAAAGGGGCTTTGCTGAACAGATGTCCTCACATGGACTCAAATCGAACGGTATGATCATATAAGGATTATAATAAACAAATGCCCATACTAGGACTATATGGAAGAGATAGGTCCTTATAGGGACTTTGAAGCAATACCTGTCCATGCGGGGATGAAAGGGAAAAATATAAGTCCATTTAGGGACTATTATAATACATGTCAACATCGGGACTATAGTGAAACGATATGTCCTCGAAAGGACTATGATGAATTAATATATTCGCCAAGGAACTTTAATAAAATAATATGTCTACAAAAGATTTTAATGAAATAATATGCCCATGAAAAGACTATAACAGAGTATGATGTCCACGAAAGGACTATATGGAAATATAACGTCCATGAAGGGACTATATTGTAATATAATGCTCACGAAGAGACTATTTTGAAACATGATGTCCTCAAAGGGACTTTATTGAAATATAATGTCCGTGAAGGGATTATGTTTGAAGTACAATGTCCACGAAGGGACTATATTGAAATATAATGTCCACGAAGGGACTAAAATAATTAAATGCCTATACAGGGATTTAGAGAAAAACGAAATATAATGAAAGATCGATTTTCTAATGCCTTCCTTGCTTCATTCCGATTGTTTTCTCTTCTTTGTTTGTCGTATGCTATAGCTATACTGAAGATCTTAGTGAACAAAGAAAACATTTGATTTCAAGATCCGTTATTAGAAGTAGGATTCAAAGATTTAATGGTTAAAGAAATGAAATAGATCACGGATTGGGTTTTTGACTGGTATAGTCCAAGTCTGGAATTCCAAAACTCGGAGATAGGAAATAAGGAAATAAGGATTTTTAGTATCTTCTTGTATCATCTTCAATATCGGAGCCTCAGGAATCTTCTGGTATGGATTCTGAAGTCTGGTTAAGAGTTTAAATAGGTTTGGTTTTGGGAATTTGTCCATAAAAGGTCTTTCCTCCAACTGGTTGCACGCTTATCCTAGTCATGGTACGAAGCTTGGCATTTTTATGCTTCGAATGTGGAGAATTTCCATCGACAACTTCTGTACTTGGCGACATATTCAAAATACATAAAATCGAAAGCAATGTTTACTTAATAGGATGAGAGCATTTCTATGTTAAGTCTAGACTCAGAGGGTCTAAGGAATATGCTACTGTGTCATTTGAGATTAAACACTAAAGGCTAGTGTTTAATTCACTCAAACGTTGGCTCTGATACCAACCTGTCACACCCCGATATTTATAGCTCAGCCCGGTGGGCCCGGTGGGGAGTATCGTGACGTAAGATTGATATCGTCATAGTCATAGTCATAGTCAAACATACACATAATAGCACAGCGGAAGTCTTGGAATATAAACATTATTACAAACCCAATTGTCAGAAATACTGAAAAGATAATTACATTCGAGCTTGTAATATTAAATCCACAGGCGGATCTAATCAATTACACAACGTGTTCAACAGACATAAGGCATTACGGACTTGCTAGATCCTCTACTTAACGCCCAGAAGCTTCCAGCCAATTACGTGTAGTACCTGCCACTTATTCTTTTGAAAATACGTCAGTTTTCACTGGTAAATACAATTAACCGACTCTTTTGAAAACATTTAAGAAAATTGATTTGAATGCACAAGGCACAATTATATTTTTTTATAACTTGGGACAATTATATAAAATAATCTTGTATACAGATTCACATGTTTGTCATACGTTCAGGGCCCGGGATAGAAGCCGAGTTATGATTAATAGACACACCACTAATATAGTCCCACAAGGAGTTATCCTCACGTGTGGTTATACCTTATATCTTAATTCCCTTTTTGGGGAAAAGAAAGAAACCGTATCGCAAATGTCAGGTGTATGCCTACACCCCGTGCTTAGGTCGTGGCCATTTGCATTTAAATGATGCCAAGGATATCCAGGACACGGTCATTAGCCCCCAAATGCTTAAATCAAACAAAACAGATTAAAATGGGTTATCTCAATGATTTAACCACTAATCGATTAAATATTCAATACCCGACCAAGCGGTAATAATTTACCGTATCCCAAGCCCGTATAAGGGAAAATAAGTTAAAAGTATTTACCTGAGCTTTTAAATGCAAGATTTATCTACTCAGCCGTATGATCTATTCAAACTAGTGCAAGTAGATTTTACCGGGGCTCCTAATTTGGAACGAAGGTTTTAATAACCTATTTGATTACTAACGGGTCTTATTTAAGTTATAAACTTAGACCGGTTAGTTTAAAGAAAGATTTACGGTAGGAAACGCTAGATTAAGCGATGACCGGATTGGAATGTAATTTAGACCCGACAAGTATGGAGACTTGTATTATATGGGTAAACTAATTACATTCTGTAATTTGAAGTTAAAATGATAAGGTTTGACCCGTTTCGGCTAATTTATGCAAACTAGTTACATAAACCGTACCGAACGCGTATATGCATAACGGGTAGCCGGATGAGTCATGTACAAGTTCCGTAAGTTATTATGTTTTAAATATGTTACGATATCAGTAGGATATCAGCAAATATGCCCAAAAAGATTTTAAAACCAAATTAAGTCTCGTAAGGGCATTTTGGTCATTTTGATATTTATAAAAGGGGTTTAATAGTAAACTGAGGTTCTGGTCTAAAACATTCAGTAAAAACATTTATTTCATCATGTTACATCAGTAAGATATCATACATATGTGAAGTTTACCATTTATGGCCAAACTATGCACTGTAGGGGCATTTTGGTCATTTCACTTATGCTTTTGAGGACAAATTTGGAAATCTAAGTTCATGACTTATACCTACTATAAAATATTAAAATTTATTTATAAAATCAGTAGGTAACAAGTCTTAGGTGTTTAGTATGGTTTTAAACCATACTATGCGCTTAATTAGCGTAAAAGTCAATAATTGACGATAATTAAGATGTTTATGAAAACCTGAGATTTTGATCAGTCTTAAATGTTTAAAATATTTTATTTAATATATAATATCAGTAGGAAAAGGTTTAGTATGCAAATCATATGTTAATCTCATTTTACGAACGAAAAGGGTATTATCATCATTTACCGAATTATACGAGAACTCAATGATATGGTCAGTTTATAATCTGACCAAAAATTCAAAAAATCCCTAAAAATAATATCAAAACAGTAGGTAATGAGTTTGGTGTCAAAATTTGGGTTTAAACATGATTTATGATAAAAATGTAATTTAATTAATAAAAAGTTTCATTTTACGATATCTTGCATAACTTTAGTTTGAGACCAGAAACTGATGTCAAATTTATTTGACATACTTATACATCAGTAATAAAGTTTTTTGTCCTCTCACATTTTAAAAAATCACGTTTTTATAACATAAGGGCATAATAGTCAATTTTTAAGCAAATAACGGAACATGTGCAAAAAAACTCAGATTTCTAATATGATCGTGTAATAAGACCTTATAGGGTTATGCTACATTAAATTACGATCATAACGGAACCTAAAATCAGTAGCAAACTAATCTAATTCGGTTCATAATTGAAAGTCAACGCAGATGTCAAACTTCGCGACTTTCGGTGGCGAACCGACCCTAAAACTGGAATTGACTAGCCGAACATGTTTACACATGTTCTAATAATTATTACCAAGTTGTTTAATTGATAAAATGTATTTTAGAACATTACTAAACTCATATCGCAATTATTTCGAAAAATGACCCGTTGACTTTTTAAAACAATATTACGTTGACTCGTCAATTGACCAAGCAAACGTGATTCTTAGAAGGTACCCTTTTGAGGGTTTAACACCTACCTAATTACGATCACGTAGCCATGTTCGTTGCGAACAATGGGTTGACCGTTTACAGTCTAGCTAAAAGTCAAAGCGTTTATAGTAAACGCTTGACTTTTCGGCTTTTTAAGCCAAATAAGATAAACTAGTCACGAAAGGACACTTACAAATGGTCCTATGGACTGAATAGAGGTTCTAAAATGTTCAGGATCCCCTAGGATTGAGAGAGATAGCAGATTGAAATGAAGGTGTGATTTGTTTAAATGAAAATCAACCCTTATTTATAGTTTTAGAGATTGGATCAGATCTTACCAAGTGTTTAGGGCTGTCTTAAGATTGTTACAGGTGTTATTCCAGCTGAAAAAAAAAACAGCTAACAGCCCATAAATTCACAGAAATGGTATATGCTTAGGAGTGGTGACCAAGGAACAATAAAACCAACAAAACAAAACAGCAGGCTGTTGTTTTTCTTGCTGGCGGCCTGTGAGAACAGCAGGCCCAGAGGTCGCGGCCCGCGAGTCTGTCTAGCCCAGCCCAAAATGTTTAGCAGTTGCATGTTTGGTCCCTGTAACTTTTAAGTGCCCTTTTAAACTTTCATTAAATACATTTTTGGCACAAAACAACTATATCAGCTGATGTAGCTGTTTGTTCTTTAACCCCTTATTTGCGAACTTGCGCGCATTAACGCGAAATGGCATAAAAACTTTCTTTGGCCAACATTAAATACTTTCGAGGGTACGAACAAAAATTGTGGAGTTTCTAGTTCACTTAAATGATCAATCTAAGGTGTAGTTTTAGAAGTTGACGCTTTTGGTCCCTCTAACGCGCAATTTGCGCACCTTATCATTTTA
Organism: Helianthus tuberosus; assembly: GCA_030545235.1. Taxonomy (NCBI): domain Eukaryota; kingdom Viridiplantae; phylum Streptophyta; class Magnoliopsida; order Asterales; family Asteraceae; genus Helianthus; species Helianthus tuberosus. The sequence continues at coordinate 44,683,180 of CM060414.1, read as the reverse complement.
TTGCGTCAAAGCCCTATTTTATCAATATTAGGCATTCTCGAGAGTATTATCAAACATCACTATGGTTCGGGTTTGTTAAAAGATCACTCAGAGGTAAGAATTAACATGTTGATGCTTTTAACCCTTCGACGCGCAAACTTTCAATTAATTAGGCGAACGGTTCCTCTTGATCAACAATTGGCTTATTTGTGAATACGAATACCATGTAAGGTTATTCAGATGCTTAGTTTAAGCACGTTGACACTTTTAGTCCGTTCGCACTCAAATTTTTTGATTTTTCGCAAAATTAGTCCCTCATAGTCAACGCTTGACTTTATTAAGGTTTAGTACACGTGTCAACACATCATTTGACGTGATTTTACGAGGTGTTACATGATGATATCCTGAGCGTAAGTCGATCTTAGAAAAGAATCGAGCTCCTTGAAGTTGATCGAACAGATCATCGATTCTCGGTAGTGGGTACCAATTTTTAATCGTAACCTTGTTCAATCCTCGGTAATCAATGCACATACGCATCAATTTGTCTTTCTTCTTAACAAACAACACCGGTGCTCCCCATGGTGATGAACTTGGTTGTATAAAACCTTTGTCATAAAGTTCGTCCAATTGTTTCTTTTGTTCATGCATCTCTGTTGGTGCTAATCGATATGGTGCTTTGGCAATCGGTGTCGTTCCTGGTATTAGGTGAATCCTAAATTCAACCTCTCTATCAGGCGGTAATCCAGATAACACTTCTAGAAAAATGTCTGAAAATTTAGATATCACAGGAATATCTTTTAATTCTTTTCCTTTAGTATTACTAATTACGGAAATCATGTATACTATTCCTCCTTTCCTTTCATAACTTGCAGCTTTCATCACATAGATGAATTTTGTCGATCTGGTTGGCTTATCTCCTTTTATTGTGATCTTTTCACCTATTGGTGTACTTACTTGTACTAACTTTTGATCACATAAAATACTGGAACGATTGGCTACCAACCAATCCATTCCTAATACGACATCGAATCCGGCTAGATTCATTGGATAAAGCTTAGCTGCAAAGTTATGATTCAAAATTTCTATTCTTGCTCCCTGCAAGATTTCATTTATCTTAATGGATTCTCCATTTGCTGTCTCTACCAGACAATCTTGTTGAAGTTTGGCTAAGGGTTGGTCGAGAAGTTTGTAGAAAGAAGTATTGATAAAACTTTGGTTTGCACCAGAGTCAAATAAAACTTTGGCAAATATATTAGTAACTAACAACGTACCGGCAATCACATCCGGAATCATCTTGGCTTCCGCAACTGTCAGAACAAATGCTCTAGCATTTTTCTTAGGTCCTTCAGTTGTCTTAGCTTTGTTAGTTGCTACTAGAGCTAGTTTTGGACAGTTCGGTTTGATGTGACCAGCCTCTCCACAATTGTAGCATATTTTGGCACTAGCCTTTCTCCTACAATCTTCCTCCTTATGCCCTGGATACTTGCAAAAGTTGCAGGACACAGCACACTTTCCTGAGTGCTTCTTTTCACGAAACTTCCAGTAGGGTGTAGAAGAACCTATTCCTTTTCCACGGTAGGAATTACCAAAACAAAATTCTTGGGTAAGCTTTTGAGCTAAGTTCTTTCTCTGGTTTTCCTCTTGGGTGCGTACCAATTCATCAGTCAGGGTATTGGCTAGTTCTACTACTTCTTCTATGGTTTGTGGTCTAGCTGCCTTGAATACGTGTCTAATCACACTATTTAATCCCCAAACGTAACGGGAGATTAACATTGGTTCAGGTGAGGCTAAGTTTGGCACTATCCTAGCATATTCGAAGAATATGGTAGTGTAACCTTTACAGTCTATTCCAGTTATTCTAAGATTTAGGAACTTATTGGCGATTTGTTTCTTTTCATTAGGAGGATAGAATTTTCTTTCAACCATTTCCTTAAAGTTGGTCCATTCCATATTATAAACTCTGTCACTTCCCCTAGACTGGAGAACAGTATTCCACCGTTCTAAGGCTGCATTTTTGAAAAGATTAGAAGCAAACACAATCTTATCTTCGTCTGCACATTTACTTATTATTATTTATGACTGATTCTGTCTTTTCTATCCAACGTAAGGCTGCAATGGCTCCTTCATTGCCTGAGAATTCTATTGGTTTGCAAGCCAAGAATTCTTTATAAAAACAACCGTAAGAGACGGTTCTTCTTCTTTTAGGAAGTGTAGCTTGGATTATAGGCCCGTTAATATCGTTCACACTGTGACTTGGTTCAGAGTGTTGGCGTTTACTTCCATTTGCAGATTTATTATTTTCTGCTTCTTTAACAGTCTTGATAATATAGGACATAGCATCTATAATTCCTTGTGCTACTATATGTTGGATGACACTGTTATCTACTTGGTTTCCGTTATTCTCATTATTCTGATTTTCCTAATTTACTTCGTTGTCCATCTGAATTGTGAACATTTTATCAGATATTAATTATCACATAATAAAATTTAATACATTAATTTATACACAATTATACAAACAAATTGATCAAAAACGTCGATCATTGTGACTTTTAGTCTTTCTATATATATATAGGACAAAGATCCGTTAGGAACCACCCTTTATTGCGAGAACAACGAGAACCAACGTGAACACAACCAAAAATGCCTAAAAATAGCTAAAAACACACGATTTTTTTTATATTTTTTATAAAAAAATTGCTACTTTTAGTAGCAAAAAAAAAATAAAATTTTGATTTTTTTTGGTTTTTTGGGGGTTTAGTTTTTATAATTTTAGCTTGGGGTGGGGGGGGGGGGGGGGGGTTTAGGTTTTTGGGGGGGTGGGGGAGGGGGGGTTAGGTTTTTTTAGGTTTTTTGGGGGTTTAGTTTTTAGGATTTAGCTTGAGGGGGTTAGGTTTTTTTTTTTTTTTTTTTTTGGGGGGGGGGGGGGGTTAGGGTTTTTTTTAGGTTTTTTATGTTGTGTTCACATTGTTTCTCGCGGTTCTCGCAATAAAGGTGGATCTCGCATGAACCTTACCCTATATATATATATATAGGGGAAGGTTCAAATGAAAACCACTAGTTATTGTGAAAACTTGAAAACTAATTAAAAAAAGCCAAAAAAACATACAATTTTTTTTTCGCAGGTTTTATTATATAAAAAAAAATTCAAAAAAAAAAAAAATTTTGTGTAGTGCACATGTGTAATATTACACATGTGTATGTGTACTACACATGTGTAGTATTACACATGTGCACTATACAATTTTTTTTTTTTTGAAAAAAAAGTTTTATTTATACATAAAAAGCAGCGATTTTTATAAAAAAAAATTTGAAAAAAAAAATTTGTGTGTTTTTTAGGCTTTTTTAGTTAGTTTTCGAGTTTTCACAATAAAAGTGGTTTTCATTTGAACCATCCCCTATATATATATATATGTATGTATGTATGTATGTATGTATGTATGTATGTATGTATGTATGTATGTATGTATGTATGTATGTATGTATGTATATATATATATATATATATGTGTGTGTGTGTGTGTGCGCGCGCATCGGTTACATACTACAGCTGAAAATTAAATATACTAGTAGTTATGCATCTTTATCTATTTTAGTCTATCTAGTCTATTTTTTTTATCAAAATTACACATATATCTAGTCATTTTCTAAGTATCATGTATCCAATCATGTATATCGCGCTCGACATGTTTCCACATAAGCTTCTCTCCTATTTGACGAATTCTATCTTCTTCTTCCACTAATTCGTCACCATATAATCGAAGTTCTTCCAAATTTTCTTGGCTCATAGGTGGCATGGGTGCTGGTATTAGATCAGGGTGTCGAGGGATAGGGTGTCCATAAGGGTAAGGATTCTGTATCACACTCTGCTTCCACCAGTCGCTGTTCCAAAATGGGTCTAAAGGGTTAAGTTCAGTGTACTGAGCTATGGTGTTTGGTGGGGGAATTCTGGGAATCTCATAGGGATCTACATCTGGAATTGGAAACTGGTCTTCCTGGTCGGGTTCTAGCATTTGTTGGTCTGTGAATAAAGGTAACATTGGCGGTTCACTTATTTGGATTAGGTTAGCGTCTACTGCTGTAGCGGCTAGCATAAGGAAATCTGCCAACTGTCTATCTAATTCCTCTTCCCAAGGTGGCCTATTGACTGTTTCCTGAGTTTGTGCATTTGCTTCCCTATTAGCTCTGACTATCGCTCTTTGTTGTTGTAATTTCTTCATCCTCTTTCTTCTCTCATGTGCTCCTCTATTAAACCAACCTCTCTTTTTAGAAGTGAAGGGTTCCTCAAACTGTGCCTTAAAAATAAATATCCCTTCCTCAGTATCAGCTGAGTATCCTCAGAGATTTGGTTGAGATGATGTTCCTTCATCTTTTGGTGAACTAGCTAAGTGACGATAGGCGTCCGAAGTACCTTCCTCACTCATACTGTAAACTACCAAATAGTCAAATAACACTAAACAATATTTACATGTAATCACATAAGTTATTTCCTAACATAGAATTTAAGTGTCAGCAGAACACTTCTTTGGCTTAAACTAGTGGTTGTAGCTCTAATACCACTCTCTGTCGCAACCCCCGACCCCTAACCCGGGAGTGGGCGCCGCGAGATCCAGATCAGTGGTATCGGTGTTTATTAATTTGGCAGCGGAATACATCAGGACCGTAGTTAGGAAATATTTTTATCAGAGTTAAACACCAAATTTTTTATAACAAATCATTGGGATAAAACCCAAGTTCATTTTGATAATACATTTATAGGGATGAACCCTAATTATTGAAAACAAAAACTCCTTTTTATTTAGGTAACTTTTATAGCCACTTTTCCAAGCCTTCAGTACTCTCTACCTGGCTTCTATTGGCTTTCACATTTTGTTACCTGAAACGTGTTTTAAAAACATTTTATCAGCAAGAAACACTGGCAAGTACATTGATGCGTGTGTAACGTTATAGGTTTTTATGTATATTTTTAGCCCTTTTTAACACTTTAGTCAAGTTTTAAATTTATAAAACATTATATTCTACTAACACTAAACACACGTATGGGCAAGTGCACCCATCGTGAACATAGTTTAGTGTTGGTAATATACCGAGGTCGTCCAAGGACACAAGAGCTTTTAGAACCGGTTTATCCTCATCGTCTAATCAAATCAAAAGTTTGGAAAAAGGTTTTTAACATGAAAATAAAAACTAAAAATGCTGAAAATAAAAAAGATAGACAAGATGAATCACTTGGATCCGACTCGCCTTTAGTGTAACCTTGGATGATTTCCGCACTTTTGCACTTTTTAAGAGATTATCTTAGTTATAGTAGTAGGCCCCTCTTTTGAATGTGACGTTACCCTCAACCTAGTAGTTTGAGTTAACAAGGATACAATCCTAAAGGATTGGATTATTGAAAGATAATTAATTAAGTTATTAATGCGTAATGTGGTAGGCCCCTCTTTTGAAGGTGACGTTACCCTCGGCTAAGTGGTTTGAGTCAGCAGGGATACAATCCCAAGTAGCCGGGTTAATGTATCAATAGTAGTTTACATATGAGGGGATCAAGCCATTCGCACCCCCGCCATCCAATACCAGTGGGTATTGAAGGAGGTCCTAGTAAGCTTGACCCAGGTCCTTGCAGGATCTATACACTGAATAAGGCAAGAACCTTACCAAACCATTCTCTTAACCCCCGACTAAGTAGCCAACATATCTCTATATACACCGTAGAGATATGAATGGTGTAAATCTTTTATTTTATATAGACAGTAAAATAACACCAAGACACCATGGACAAATGATAAAGAAGTTTCACCTTCAACATAAGAACCTAGTTATTAAAGTCATTAATACAAAACCAAATAAAAAGTGTGAAAAGATTAAAAAACAAAAGTATTACACTAAATGCTTGTCTTCACCAAGTGATGTAAGAGACTTAGGCAAACATGGCCTTTGATTGTCAAGAACTCTTACTATCAATCTTGGATCCCGAGACTACTACACACACTCTATGATGGGTGATGGTGGTGGATGAGGGTGTTGTGATGGTGGTGGAGTGTGGGTGAAGTGTGAGAGAGGTGGTTTGCCAAGGGATGCCTTTGAAGTGAACCAAGCACCTCTATTTATAGCCTGCACAGAAGCCCGGACACGGCCCCGTGTCCATTAGGCACGGCCCTGTGTCCATCCACTTTCTCTTTCTTCATTAATTGCAGTTTGTCTACATTAGTTGACCATGCACCCATGTCCGCTGGGCACGGCCCCGTGTGTAGAAGCGTATCTGTACTATCAAGATTTGCTTGGATTCTGCGAATCTTAGCGTTGACCACGGCCGTGTTGAGCTGGGCACGCCCCCGTGTTGGGAAATAGAAGCTTCTACAATTTTGTCTTTTTTGCAGACACTTGGGCACGCCCCTGTGTCCGCTGGGCACGGGGCGTGTTCAGCCTTTTGACATCTTGTTTTTGCTTGGGAATATGCTGTCAAGGGGTCGGGCATGCCACGTTTATTCCTTTTCTTGTATTTATGTTAGATTTAGCTGTATTTTTGCTTCTTTTGTTCATTTGCGCTCATTTAATCCTGAAAATACAAAAGGAATACAAAAGCACACTTTTTCCAACATTAGTACTAAAAAAGGGTTAGTTTTATGCCTCATTTGATGTAATTTATATGTTGCATTTTACACACATCAAATACCCCCACACTTGAATCTTTGCTTGTCCTCAAGCAAAACTCTCTATAGTGTGGCTTACACTCCCAAATGGAATGGGTAGAAGAGAAGTTTAGGGCTTGTCTTGAGTGTCGGGATTCCAAGATCTCTATTAGGCTTTATTTTTATGTTATTTATAATCCTATTCATTATGATTTATTTAGAATGTTTCATAACAGAAATTACTTATTTGGGCATAACATGCCTCTTTAAAATTCCATTTATATACAAGTTCACATACCTCACGGGAGATCACTCCACACTCAGCCGAATATGTATTTTTGTGAAACACTCGAGACCGGCATGGAACTTACTTCTACCATATGCTTGCCAAGCAATCAATCCTCCTCCTTTTAACTATAAACCTTTGTAAATATCAAGAGGACTTGGGGAAGGGTTAGGCTTGGGGAAGGGTTAGGCTTGGGGAAGGGTTAGGCTTGGGTTAAAGGTAGGTGGTTTTTGGTTAGTGGTTAGTAGAAAAGGGCGAAAGGCGTAAAAAGCGTCGGTTTTCATAAAACTTTTTTATTTTCGTGACTTTTTATTCAAACGAAGCATTTTTCAAACAAAGTCTCTTTTGAGGAACTTGTTTGTTTATTGCTAGACTCCACATTTTTTTTTGATAAGGAATGTCACATGAAGACCGAGCTTTTTACTAAAATAAAGGGTTTAAATTGAAAAAGGGTTTTTGGTGGGTAAAGGGTGTTTCTTTTGTGGGTTAGAAATGAAAAGGTTTAGGCTCAAAGGGGTTAACTAGAGGGATTTTGGGTAGGTGGTAAAAAAAAGAAAAATAATGGTGTTGAAAGAAAAAGGGTTAGTCCTAATGCCTCCATCATTTACTTACTTGGGTTTAAGTTGGTAAGGATCGGGAATGCATCGTCATGGAAAGTTCTAGAGTCGTAAGAAACCAAGCGGCTATTCACACAAGAAACGAAAGATGAGCATTTAGTTTAAAGATGTGTATTTGTATGCTCAATTAAAGGCTCAAAACTCACTTTTTGTGGGAATTGGTTTTTAATGTGATCAAGTATATATAATCAAATTTTAACTAGATTTGTCATGCCGTTTCATAATTTTCTTATGTTGGTTCTTTTTATCATGACGCTATCGGTTGTAAATTCGTAAAATATAACCTTTTTAGAACTTTTTATTCCCAATTTAAACCAAGACAAGTAAAAAAAATGAAAAGTTTTTGAAAAAAATTGGGGTGTTTAGCGGTTCCAATAGATTTTGTGTAAGGCTTGTAATTAGGACTTGCAAAATTCAAGGTTTTAGCATCCCCCCCACACTTAAATTACACATTGTCCTCAATGTGTCCCAACAATAAGTTTTTAGGTTGATTGAATGTGTAAAAAGGTGTGTTAAAAAAAATTTATGTTACTGGGCATTTGGACACGGGTCGTGGTGTCCGGGCACGGCCTCGTGTTCAGATTGCCAGTAATAGAAAGTAACAGAAGGCTGGGCACGTGGGCGTGTTCAGCGAACACGCCCCATGTCCAGTTACCTGAACTGGGCGTTTTTCTGCAGACCCTTGAGCACGGGGCGTGTTGGCTTAGCACGGCCCGTGCTGAACTTGCTGTAATGAAGAAAAATTGTCGGGAGGCTCTGTTTTTGTGCATGGGCTGTTGGTTCAAGTTTCCCTTAGTATCCTTCACCATCCTGAGTGTGTTTTACCCATTACAACATCATCCAAACACCATTTAATAATTAAAAACCATCATTCATTAAAGAGAAGATTACAAATAAGTTCCTAATAAAAGCATAAACTACAACTTAGATAAGTAGGTCAAGAAACACAAGAAATCTAAACCGCAAAGAAGTCCTAGCCTGTAGTTTATTTTAAGAGAAAAATTTCCGACAAAGATAATTTTCTCGGTTGAATGAGGCTTGAAGAACTTCTCCCCCGGGTATGGTCCCTCACACGTCGTTGAGCCATTCTTCTATCTCCCGAGGGAGAAGAAAGGCGGGCTCATTGGTATCATCATTTTGAGGGGGTGTAACTTCCACCGGAACTTCTTGCAAATTGTCAAGAGGAGGTTCCGCGGGGATGTCATCCCACCCGGTGGGGTTATTGACTCCAAGTGCTAAGTTCCAATCCTCTTGGGGAAGAATTGGTTCCATGGGAGGTGTTACAAGAATGTTCAACCTCTGGTGCAAGAGGTTGATTTCTTGGAAACTATTTTCCAGCCCCACCGTCAGATAATTTATACGGACGATCAGGACCTCTTCTACGGATGTCATTTCTTCGAGAGCTTCTCGTAGTGCCATCATATAGTGTACAAGAGTTGCTTCGATTGAAGGCCTTCGTTCCCTTTGACTGTTTCTGGAATGTGCTGAAGAGGTTCCACTGTTTTGGCTTGTCATTCTACGAAAATAAACCAAAAAGAGTTCATTTTTAATGAAACAGTACCTCAAACACGGCCCCGTGTTCACCTCTCTGCAGATTTTTGGAACAAGGAATCTTGGAGTTTTAAATTATTTTTCTGACTTTTGAGGTATTTTTAAGTATAAAAAATTTAAAACAGTGTTGTAAAACTTATTTTTAACAAGATTCCTTGAATATAGAATCTAACAAATATCACAATAAAGCTTGAAACCATGGTGATTTCAAGCTCTAATGGAGGTGTTGAGGGAAAAATGAAGAAGAAGGCAATGGACAAATGTAGAAAAGACAAGATGGTTGTTGAGAACCTTCTTTAGAATATACCTAGTATGGTATGTGTGAAGATCCCACCAAATCTCTATCTTTGGAATGGTACAAATGTGCAGGAATCTTGCTGCATTTATAGGAAACGACAGAACGCTGGACACGGCCCCGTGTGCAGACAAGATTCAGACACTTTTTGTCCGTATTCTGACCGAAAGTCAGACGAGAATCTTTTGGTGGACACGGGAGCGTGCTGACCTGGACACGGCCCCGTGTCTAGAAGCTGTTTATGAAGTTTCGTCTATTTTTAAGGAATTTATCCAGATTGGGTGGTTCCTTACTGGACGGAACAACACCGAAGTGCCTGAGATACCTTAATTGCCCTAGTTTAAGACGAGAACGCAAGAGGTTATCCAAAAGGGTGATTCCTATGCTAAATGTAGGTGGACAAGTCCAACCCTTATCCGGGCTCTCGTTAAGGAAGGTGTATGTCGAATCGCTCAGGTCTTTGTATGCATCGACGGAAGTCGATGGGGAGTCCTTCACGGCACAATCGACACAGGGACGACTATCGCTCAAGTCTTCGCAAGAGTTAGAGGTGATTTCGGTAGCGACGATGTTGTTTTTATCCAAATGCGATCTCAATAATTCTTCTTGGGTGTTGTCTTAAGATGAATTAGTTATGTCCATCTCAAGCTCTTTTATCCAATTAAGAATTAGATCTTCCATTTGAAATAATTCTTCAAGAAGCATTTCATCTAGAAGGGATGATTGAGAGCATTCGAGGGAGAGATAGGGATTATTTTTACTTTCGCCTCTCTTAAGGCTATAGGAAAACAATGGGTCTATATAGTGGGGAGTGTAATTTAAAAAATAACATTTTAAATCTTCGTGAGTTCCGCCACATATTTGACACCACGTACCATAAGAGGAGCGGAAGTAAAAAAAATCAGTATCGCTCATGTTTGTGTCAGAAATTACCAACCGTCGGGATCTTACGGTTCTGTTTTCAGTATCTGATACTTGGGCACGGGGCGTGTTTATTGGGAACGGCCCCGTGTTCAGCTACTGTCTGACTTAAAACACGATTGCCAGTACCAAAGATTGGGCACGGGGCGTGTTCAGCGGGCACGGCCCGTGCTGAGCTCTGCAAAAGCTGAAAATTTAAGAAAAAATGCTAAAAAAACAGAAAAATAAGAAAAACGATTAGACCGTGGATTCCTAACTTTCTTAAAATCCTTGTGTCCCCGGCAACGGCGCCAAAAACTTGATGCGTGTGTAGCGTTATAGGTTTTTATGTATATTTTTAGCCCCTTTTAACACTTTAGTCAAGTTTTAAATTTATAAAACACGATATTCTACTAACACTAAACACACATATGGGCAAGTGCACCCATCGTGAGCGTAGTATAGTGTTGGTAAGATACTGAGGTCATCCAAGGACACAAGAGCATTTAGTACTGGTTTATCCTCAACGTCTAATCAAATCAAAAGTTTGGAAAAAGGTTTTAAACATGAAAATAAAAACTAAAAATGTTGAAAATAAAAATAAAATAAAACAGATAGACAAGATGAATCACTTGGATCCGACTCACCTTTAGTGTAACCTTTGATGATTTCCGCACTTTTGCACTTTTTAAGAGATTATCTTAGTTATAGTAGTAGGCCCCTCTTTTGAAGGTGACGTTACCCTCAACCTAGTAGTTTGAGTCAACAAGGATACAATCCTAAAGGGTTGGATTATTGAAAGATAATTAATTAAGTTATTAATGCTTAATGTGGTAGGCCCTACTTTTGAAGGTGACGTTACCCTCAACTAAGTGGTTTGAGTCAGCAGGGATACAATCCCAAGTAACCGGGTTAATGTATCAATAGTAGTTTACATATGAGGGGATCAAGCCATTCGCACCCCCGCCATCCAATACCAGTGTGTATTGAAGGAGGTCCTAGTAAGCTTGACCCAGGTCCTTGCAGAATCTATACACTGAACAAGGCAAGAACCTTACCAAACCATTCCCTTAACCCCCGACCAGGTAGCCAACATATCTCTATATAGACCGTAGAGATATGAATGGTGTAAATCTTTTATTTTATATAGACACTAAATTAATGCCAAGACACCACGGACAAATGATAAAGAAGTTTCACCTTCAACATAAGAAACTAGTTATTAAAGTTATTAATACAAAACGAAATAAAAAGTGTGAAAAGATTAAAAAACAAAAGTATTAGACTAAATGCTTGTCTTCACCAAGTGATGTAAGAGACTTAGGAAAACATGGCCTTTGATTGTCAAGAACTCTTACTATCAATCTTGGATCCCGAGACTACTACACACACTCTATGATGGATGATGGATGATGGTGGTGGATGAGGGTGTTGTGATGGTGGTGGAGTGTGGGTGAAGTGTGAGAGAGGTGGTTTGCCAAGGGATGCCTTTGAAGTGAACCAAGCACCTCTATTTATAGCCTGCACAGAAGCCCGGACACGGCCCCGTGTCCATCCACTTTCTCTTTCTTCATTAATTACAGTTTGTCTGCATTAGTTGACCACGCCCCCGTATCCGCTGGGCACGGCCCCGTGTGCAGAAGCGTATCTGTACTACCTAGATTTGCTTGGATTCTGTGAATCTTAGCGTTGACCACGGCCGTGTTGAGCTGGGCACGCCCCCGTGTTGGGAAATAAAAGCTTCTACAACTTTGTCTTTTCTGCAGACACTTGGGCACGCCCCCGTGTCAACTGGGCACGGGGCGTGTTCATCCTTTTGACCTCTTGTTTTTGCTTGGGAAGATGCTGTCGAGGGGTCGGGCATGCCACGTTTATTCCTTTTCTTGTATTTATGTTAGATTTAGCTGTATTTTTGCTTCTTTTGTTCATTTGCGCTCATTTAATCCTGAAAATACAAAAGGAAGACAAAAGCACATTTTTTCCAACATTAGTATTAAAAAATGTATAGTTTTATGCCTCATTTGATGTAATTTATATGTTGCATTTTACAAACATCATACATTCCATTTTGTAAAGCATCAATTGTTACACAATACAGTATTAAGGGCGATTATAATGTTTATATCTACACAATTACTCGTTCAGTACTGTTGGTACAGTAATGTCTATCGCCTCCGTCAATCAGTCTGTAGCAGAAATCAGAAGAAAACAAGACATTATTTTGTATTATTTAGGAAAAAGGCAATGTGGCAATATTGTAAATAAGAGGAAATCTCTTACAAGCCTTGGCCTATAAATAGGAGGGTAATATTTTAGTTTAGAACTTTTGCACATTTGGTGATTTGGAGAGTTTGGAGCTAGAGAGAGAAAGTAGAGAGAGAAAGTGCAAAAGGTGGTTCACGTGACTTGTAACTTTTCAGATTTATTAATCGAATTACAGATTGTAGTATGTTCTTGTGTTCGGTCCACACACGTGTACGGATTCCGCACGTGATACGTGTCATTCGCAATCGTTTGGGAGTCAAAAACTGATCCTACAAGTACGTGTCACTCGACGGATCAGTGACTATGGTCATATCATACATTGGATACCCATGCCCAATTGTGAAGGTTCAAGTATTGTATACAAACCCCATAATACTAGCAGCTATTGTAGAATTACAAAGACTTAATCACTTTAATTGTATTTGAAAACATTTGAGGTTTTTGAAAAACATTTTGACTCACAAAAAGTGTTTATAAAAGAAGAATGTACTCACATTTTTTACTTAGGTGATACTAAAGCTTCTTTGTGTATCTTCTGGTTATTATCTATTAAAACTAAACAATGCACATGTGTTAGTAAATTAACCCGAATCACATTAACCGTACAACTCGAGACAGAACGCCAATGACTGAGTCAGGCAGAGCCTTGACATACATTACAGAGTCCTAGATCAACCGGGTGTAACACGAGACAGAACTCCAACGACTGTGTCAGGTAGAGCCTTGACATGCGTTACGGAGCCCTAGATCGATCGTGTAGGGTAACAGCAGGGTTTTAATACTTACAACGAAGCAGAGCTTCGCTTTAGAGGGGTGTTATATCCTGGGTATAATAATAACTATCAGAAAGTTGAGAGAGAATTTGAATTTGAACGATTTGCAAATGAACTCGTTGACCTCTTTTTATAGACCTGGAGTATGGCGGTTCGCGGCCTGCGTAAACATCTTCTAATTCTCTCGCGGCCCGCGAGAGAGTAGACTAGGTCTTAGGCTTGGCTAGTCAGCGAACCTAGCCTTGCCGAGTCACCGGACATGTGGCTCTATGCAGTATCGAACAAGCAAGGCCAGTCACGGCCCTCGACACATAGAGCTATGGGAGTCGCGCCCCGCGAGCGGCTCCCAGATTTTGTTTTTCTTGATTGTTACAAATATTAAGGTATTTTGGGCCGGTTTCTCGCATACGGGGTATATTTTAGGACATTTAGGGTCACGTTAAGGGTTCTAGGAGGGTTGTTATACTACTACCGTATCAGTGTCGTAAAAAAATCAAACATATATTGATTGAAACCGAATTCCCGCCTCATGAGTTTGTGAAAAGTTTAAAAGGGTGGAAGGAACATGCCCTATTTTTTTATAATTTTTTTTGGTATTATAATCTATAATGATTGTCGGTACCGTACTGGTGTCGTGATGAAGCAAACCAATTCCGAACGTACAATATCAGTATATGTGTGGGTCTGATCAGAATAGGTACTGGCATTCGTTTTTATGGTTTTTGATTTATGTAAAACATGTGTCAATATCCTCTTTGGCATATCATGACTTTATTTTTTGATACCGACCGAATTCATGCTGTAACGCGTAAGGAATTCTGCTGGTTTCATTTTATATATAGAAATAGAGGTTGATAGCGACAAATTCTTAGTTACGAACCCTCTCGCAATTGAGTTGCATCGTTTTAGTGACACATAACTATGTTGTGGCGATGCTTGTGGATCGTGTGTGCGGAACTTTAGAGATGTTTACGTTGTTGTATATGTTGTTTTTGTTTAAAAAATGTCTTAAAACTTTGTACAATCTCCAAAATAATCAATACATACACTTAACATTTCACCTTACAAAATAAGATAAATCTTATAGTAGTTTTCAGGGGTTATGCTTCTCCTTCTCCTCCTGGTAGATTTTCACTATGGGTTCGAGGTTGAACAACAAGTAACATAAGTGAAAAATTATATGTGTGCTTTTAAAATTGAGCAAGGTATTTAAGTATACGTCGGATATCACACATTACATCTTCATGTTGTTGGTTGCTTTGTTAGTTAGTTTAAAAGCATCGAGGAGGCAGTGGCAGATGCATTCAAGAGATAGGGTGGGCCTAGGCCCACCGTCCAATTAGTCTCCAGCCCACTTAGCTTTTGGTTTGAATGCAAACAGTTACGCGTTTTCGATTTTTATTTGCCAATATTCAATGGATTCCTATATGATTTTTGTATTTTATATGCAAATAGTCAGGGATTAAAAAAAAGTTTGCACGGCCTAAGTATTAAAAAAAAGTTTCAAAACATTTTATCGTATTATTATTAACTAAAGAGTAAATTGCCATTTTAGTACCCGAGTTTTGTCCAAATTTGTCATTTTAGTCCAAATAATTTTTTTTTGCCTCTGGGTCCCTGACTTTTATATTTTGTTGTCATTTTGATCATTTTGTCTAACTCCATCCAAAAACCCATTTGTAACAGGGGTATTTTGGGGATTTCCTTAAAAATGTTTTCAGTTGCCATTTTGATCCAATTCCAAAAAATCAAAAAAATTCAAAAAATTCAAAAAATTCAAAAAAATCTAAAAATCAAAAAAATTCTAAAAAATCATAAAAATTCAAAAAAATTCTAAAAAATGTAAAAATAAAAGAAATTCTAAAAAATAAAAAATTCTAAAAAATCCAAAAATCATTAAATGTTTCGGCACGAACCGTTTCGACCCGTACCGTTTCAAACCCGAACCGTTTCGAGCCGAACCGTTTCGACGCGTAGCGTTTCGACCCGTACCGTTTCGAGCCGTACCGTTTCTACGCAAACCGTTTCGAACCGAACCGTTTCGACCCGTATCGAACCGAACCGTTTCGAGCCCGTACCGTATCGAAATGGTTCGCGTCGAAACGGTTCGGTTCGATACGATACGGTACGGGTCGAAACGGTTCGGTTCGAAACGGTTCGGGTCGAAACGGTTCGGTTCGAAACGGTTCGCGTCGAAACGGTACGGTTCGAAACGGTACGGGTCGAAACGCTTCGCGTCGAAACGGTTCGGCTCGAAACGGTTCGGGTTCGAAACGGTACGGGTCGAAACGGTTCGTGTCGAAACGGTTCGGCTCGAAACGGTTCGGTTCGATACGGTACGGGTCGAAACGGTACTGTTCGAAACGGTTCGCGTCGAAACGGTACGGTTCGATACGTTACGGGTTCGAAACGGTTCGCGTCGAAACGGTTCGGTTCGATACGGTACGGGTCGAAACGGTTCGGTTCGAAACGGTTCGCGTCGAAACGGTTCGGTTTGAAACGGTTCGCATCGAAACGGTACGGTTCGAAACGGTACGGGTCGAAACGATTCGCGTCGAAACGGTTCGGCTCGAAACGGTTCGGGTTCGAAACGGTTCGGGTTCGAAACGGTACGGGTCGAAACGGTTCGTGTCGAAACGGTTCGGCTCGAAACGGTTCACGTCGAAACGGTTCGGTTCGATATGGTACGGGTCGAAACGGTACGGTTCGAAACGGTTCGCGTCGAAACGGTTCGGTTCGATACGGTACGGGTCGAAACGGTTAGTGCCGAAACATTTAATGATTTTTGGATTTTTTAGAATTTTTTTGATTTCTTAGAATTCCTATGATTTTTTAGAGTTTTTTTATTTTTAGATTTTTTTGAATTTTTTGAATTTTTATGATTTTTTAGAATTTTTATGATTTTTTAGAATTTTTTAGATTTTTAGATTTTTTAGATTTTTTTGAATTTTTTGGAATTTTTTTGATTTTTTGGAATTGGATCAAAATGGCAACTGAAAACATTTTTTAAGGAAATCCCCAAAATACCCCTGTTACAAATTGGGTTTTTGGATGGAGTTAGACAAAATGATCAAAATGGCAACAAAATGTAAAAGTCAGGGACCTAGAGGCAAAAAAAAAAACTATTTGGACTAAAATGGCAAATTTGGACAAAACTCAGGGACTAAAATGGCAATTTACTCTTAACTAAATAACTATTAATAGTTTTTTTACAATATCATTAAATGGACAACCATGACTTAGTTTTACCGGCTTATTTTGACTCGAGTTGTTTTGACTCGTCTTGTTTTAACCCAACCAGTTTGTGCCCTCGTCAAAAAAATTCTAGATACGTCACTGCTAGGAGGTTATCACCACCATAGATGTTGAGTCACTACCTTATCTAACGTTTCATTCATTATTTGAGGTTATCACCACCATAGATGTTGAGTCACTACCTTATCTAACTTTTCATTCATTAATTTTAACTTGTTCGAGTGTTCGACCACTATCATAAGCCCAACATGTCATAGAAATTTCAGTGATGCGAACGTTTTTAGTCATCCGACTCGTTTAAGTATCTTAATTCATTACTAATTCTTGAAATACACTACTAATATCTATATCTATACCTATATATCTTATTAAGTAAACTGGGTTTTTTACCCTTTTGATAATTTTACTATGTATACAAGTTTTGAAGTCACATTTATAAATAAAGCAAACCATTTCCTCCACATTTCTAGGAAACCCATTTGTGCATTTCATTATCACCATAGGAGACCCTTTTGCTAGTACATTGTATTATCACCATGGGAGGGACCGTGTGCATTTCAATGATGATATTTATAACTCACGTGATCTATTACACTGAACTATTAAATTGGATGGTAAATTATATATACGTAATAACATTTCTAAATTTTTAATTCCATCTCTTATACTAAAACTAATATACATTTTTAACTTATTTAGTTTTCATTTAATTTGATTTCCCTAATAAGTTGCGCTTGTTAATATAAGATAAATTGAATACGTAAGTGTGTTTAGTTTTGGTATAAACGTTGTTGAAAACGGAGTTCTATTCAAACAACAATTCTATTTTCTGTAAGCTACAACAATTGTCGGTACCATGACGAACCAAACTGATACTACATCGGAACCGGTATCGATTTTTTCAAAATAAGTACCGGTATCCATTTTTATATTTTTCGATCGATGGGTTGTACCGAGTGCTAATGTCGTAACGAACTGAATTGATATGGACCGAATTCCCAGCACATAGGTTAGTACAAAAAGTATTTTCGATTTCAGCCGTTGATATTAGGAATAATGTATGTCTTTAACCTATTTAATTTTAACATATTTGATCTTTCTCTAATAACTTGTTTTGTTAACTTCTTAAAATAGTTGAATGTGCAGTTGTATTTCGAAAAAAATATTATTGAAGTTGAAGTTGTATTCAAATTTTGGTATAGTAAAACATAATGTGTACTAGTTGTCGGAACCCACGACCCCTACCCTGGGAGCGGGCGCCGCGAGATCTGGATCAATGGTATCAGTGTTTATTAATTTGGCAGCGGAATACATCAGGACCGTAGTTAGGAAATATTTTTATCAGAGTTAAACACCAAACTTTTTATAACAAATCATTGGGATAAAACCCAAGTTCATTTAACAATACATTTGTATGGATGAACCCTAATTATTGAAAACAAAAACTCCTTTTTTATTTAGGTAACTTTTATAGCCACTTTTCCAAGCCTTCAGTGCTCTCCAGCTGGCTTCTATTGGCTTTCACATTTTGTTACCTGAAATGTGTTTTAAAAATATTTTATCAGCAAGAAATACTGGCAATTACATTCCATTTTGTAAAGCTTCAATTGTTACACATTACAGTATTAAGGGTGATTATAATGTTTATATCTACACAATTACTCGTTCAGTACGTGTCACTCGACGGATCTGTGACTATGGTCATATCACACCTTGGATACCCATGCCCAATTGTGAAGGTTATCAAGTACTGTATACAAACCCCATAATACTGCTAGCTATTGTAGAATTACAAAGACTTAATCACTGTAATTGTATTTGAAAACATTTTAGGTTTTAGTAAAACAGTTTGACTCACAAAAAGTGTTTATAAAAGAAGAATGTACTCACATTGTTGACTTAGGTGATACTAAAGCTTCCTGGTGTATCTCCTGGTTATTATCTATTAAAAGTTAAACAATGCACACGTGTTAGTAAAATAACCCAAATCACATTAACCGTACAATTCGAGACAGAACTCCAATGACTGAGTCAGGCAGAGCCTTAACATGCATTACGGAGTCCTAGATCAACCGGGTGCAACACGAGACAGAACTCCAACGACTGAGTCAGGCAGAGCCTTGACATTCGTTACGGAGCCCTAGATCGATCGTGTAGGGTAACAGCAAGGTTATAATACTTACAGAGAGGCAGAGCTTAGCTATATAGGGGTGTTATATGGTTATAATAACTATCAGAAAGTTGAGAGAGAATTCGAATTTTGAACGAATTTGCAAATGAACCCGTCGACCTCTATTTATAGGCCTGGAGTATGGCGGTTCGCAGCCTGCGTAAACATCTTCTAGTTCTCTCGTGGCCCGCGAGAGAGTAGTCCAGGTCTTAGCCTTGGCTAGTCAGCGAACCTAGCCTTGCCGAGTCACCGGACACGTGGCTCTATGCAGTATCGAACAAGCAAAGCCAGTCGTGGCCCGCGACACATAGAGCTAAGGGAGTCGCGCCCCGCGAGCGGCTCCCAAATTTTGTTTTTCTTAATTTTTAAAAATATTAAGGTCTTCTGCGCCCGTTTATCTCATACGAGGTATATTTTAGGACATTTAGGGTCACCTTAAGGGTTCTAGGAGGGTTGTTATATCCTCCCCACCTTGTTTTAGATCTCGTCCTCGAGGTCTACTGGAACATGTGTGGGTATTTCTTTGGCATCTCTGACTCAAGTTCCCACGTGTATTCTGGTCCTCTCTTGGAATCCCATTTCACTTTGACCAGAACTAGTCTCTTGTGTTTGAGATTCTTGATCTTTCTATCTTCAATCTGAATGGATTTCTCGATAAACTTAAGTTTCTCGTTTACCTCTATGTCCTTAAGAGGTATTACTAATGATTCGTCTGCTAAACACTCTTTTGAGATTGCAAACATGAAACACATGATGTATTCCTGCCATTTCCTCTGGCAGTTGTAGCTGATTGGCTACGGATCCTATTCTTCTAATAATCTCAAAAGGTCAAACACACCTGGGGCTTAGCTTTCCTCTTTTAACGAATCTGACTACTCCTTTCCATGGAGAAACTATTAACAATACTTTATCTCCTACTTGAGATTCTAAAGGTTTTCGTCTGTTATCTGCATAACTCTTTTGACGATCTCGTGCTGCTTTTAGCCTTTCCTTGACTTGAATTGTCTTATCTGTTGTTTCTTGCACTATCTCTAGTCCAGATAGTTGCTTTTCTCCAATTTCTGCCCAACAGACCGGAGTTCGGCACTTTCGTCCATAAAGTACTTCAAATGGTGCAGCATTAATGCTAGTATGATAGCTGTTATTGTAGGAAAATTCTATTAATGGTAAATGGTCGTCAAAATTTCCTCCGAAATTAATCACATAGGCTCTAAGCATATCTTCCATTGTCTGAATTGTCCTTTCGCTTTGTCCGTCCGTTTGAGGATGATAAGTTGTGCTTAAATTTAACCTGGTTCTCATTGCTTTTTGGAAACTTGTCCAAAAATGAGAAGTAAAACGGCTATCTCTATCAGATACAATAGATAAAGGAATTCCATGTAATGAAACTATTTCATTAACATGTAGCTTGGCTAACTGTTCCATACTGAAAGTTTACTTCATTGGTAAGAAATGAGCAGTTTGGTTAATCTGTCAACAATCACCCAGATTGTATCATTACCTTTTCGCGTCTTGGGTAATTCGGTAACAAAGTCCATTGTTATCATTTCCCATTTCCATATTGGTATCTCTAATTGTTGCAATGATCATGAGGGTTTCTGATGTTCAGCTTTGACTTGTGAATAGGTCAGACATTTAGCAACATAGTTTGCTACATCCTTTTTCATTCATATCCATCAGAAATTCTTTCTTAGATCTTGATACATCTTATCACTTCCAGATGTATTGTATATCTAGACTTATGAGCTTCTTCTAGAATTCTATGGCATAGGTTTCCTTGTTTAGGTATCCAGATCCTTTTCTTATGTAACTTCCAAATTCCATCTGTTACTTGTTCAAATTCTTTAACCATTCCCTTTAAACCTTCAGCGTCGTCCTTGAATTCTATTTCCTGTACCTCTCTAATTTGATCATTTAAATCTACTTGTAGATTTAACCTGAGAGAACGTACTCGTTTCGGCTTTTCATGAGACTTTCGACTTAAAGCATCAGCTACTATATTAGCTTTCCCAGCATGGTACTGAATATCATAACCATAATCACTAAGAACTTCCATCCAGCGTCTTTATCTCATATTCAATTCTTTTTGCCCAAAAATATACCTTAAACTCTTATGATCTGTGAAGATAACAAATTTATTTCCATATAAATAGTGTCTCCAAATCTTAAGGGCAAATACTATGGCTCCTAATTGTAGATCATGGGTTGTATAATTCTCTTCATGTTTCTTAAGTTGTCTAGAGGCATAAGCTATAACCTTTTGACGTTGTATCAACACACATCCATATCATAACTTAGACGCATCACAATAGACTATAAATTCTTCAATTCCTTCTAGTAATGCGAGTATGGGTGCGTTGGTTAACCTTTGCTTAAGAATATAAAAAACTTCTTCCTGTTTTGGTCCCCATTCAAACTTAACTGAATTGCAGGTCAGTTTGGTTAATGGAATGACTATTCTAGAGAAATCTCGGATACACCATCTATAATATCCTGCCAGTCCAATAAAACTTCTTACTTCTATTGGCGACTCAGGGACTTTCCACTTAGTAATCGCCTTGATCTTTGTGGGATCCACGTGAATTCCTTCAGGATTAACTAGATGTCCAAAGAATTGCACTTCTTGTAGCCAAAATTCACGTTTTGAGAATTTAGCATAAAGCTTGTCTTTTCTCAATAATGTCAGAAGTGTATGCAGATGCGCAACATGTTCCTCTTTACTCTTAGAGTAAATTAGAATATCATCTCTAAAAACAATTATTTATTTATCCAGATATGGTTTACATATCCTATTCAACATGTCCATAAATGCTGCTGGGCATTGGTAAACCGAATGGCATAACGGTAAATTCGTAATGACCATACCTTGTTCTTAAAACAGTTTTAGGAATGTCCGCTTCCTATACTTTCAGTTGATGATATCCTGAGCGTAAGTCGATCTTAGAAAAGAATCGAGCTCCTTGAAGTTGATCGAACAGATCATCGATTCTCGGTAGTGGGTACCAATTTTTAATCATAACCTTGTTCAATCCTTGGTAATCAATGCACATACGCATCGATCCGTCTTTCTTCTTAACAAACAACACCGGTGCTCCCCATGGTGATGAACTTGGTTGTATAAAACCTTTGTCAAGAAGTTCGTCCAATTGTTTCTTTAGTTCTTGCATCTCTGTTGGTGCTAATCGATATGGTTCTTTGGCAATCGGTGTCGTTCCTGGTATTTGGTGAATCCTAAATTCAACCTCTCTATCAGGTGGTAATCCAGGTAACTCTTCTAGAAAAATGTCTGAAAATTTAGATATCACAAGAATATCTTTTAATTCTTTTCCTTTAGTATTAATAATTACGGAAATCATGTATACTATTCCTCCTTTCCTTTCATAACTTGCAACTTTCACTATAGAGATGAATTTGGTCGATCTGGTTGGCTTATCTCCTTTGATTGTGATCTTTTCACCTGTTGGTGTACTTACTTGTACTGACTTTTGATCACATAAAATACTGGCATGATTGGCTACCAACCAATCCATTCCTAATACAACATCGAATCCGGCTAGATTCATTGGATAAATGTTATCTGAAAAGTTATGAATCAAAATTTCTATTCTTGCTCCCTGCAAGATTTCACTTATCTTAATGGATTCTCCGTTTGCTGTCTCTACTAGACAATCTTGTTGAAGTTTGGCTAAGGGTTGGTCGAGAAGTTTGTAGAAAGAAGTATTGATAAAACTTTGGTTTGCACCAGAGTCAAATAATACTTTGGAAAATATATTATGAACTAAGAACGTACCGTCAATCACATCCGGAATCATCTTGGCTTCCTCAGATGTCAGAACAAATGCTCTGGCATTTTTCTTAGGTCCTTCAGTTGTCTTAGCTTTGTTAGTTTCTACTAGAGCTAGTTTCGGACAGTTCGGTTTGATGTGACCAGCCTCTCCACAATTGTAGCATATTCTGGCACTAGCCTTTCTCCTACAATCTTCTTCCTTATGCCCTATGTACTTGCAAAATTTGTAGGACACGGCACACGTTCCTGAGTGCTTCTTTTTACAAAACTTGCAGTAGGGTGCAGAAGAACCTCTTCCTTTTCCACGGTAGTAATTACCAAAATGAAATTCTTAGGTAAGCTTTTGAGCTAAGTTCTTTCTCGAGTTTTCCTCTTGGGTACGTACCAATTCATCAGTCAGGGTATTGGCTAGTTCTACTACTTCTTCTATGGTTTATGGTCTAGCTGCCTTTACTACGTGTCTAATCTCACTAATTAGTCCCCAAACGTAACAGGAGATTAACACTGGTTCAGGTGAGCCTAAGGTTGGCACTATCCTAACATATTCGAAGAATATGGTAGTTTAACCTTTGCAGTCTATTCCAGTCATTCTAAGATTTAGGAAATTATTGGCGATTTGTTCCTTTTCATTAGGAGGACAAAATTTTCTTTCAACCATTTCCTTAAAGTTGGTCAATTCCATATTATAAACTCTGTCACTTCCCCTAGATTGGAGAATAGTATTCCGCAGTTCTAAGGCTGCATTTTTTGAAAAGATTAGAAGCAAACATAATCTTATCTTCGTCTGCACATTTATTTATTATTATTATTTATGAAGGCTTCTGTCTTTTCTATCCAACGTAAGGCTGCAATGGCTCCTTCATGGCCTGAGAATTCTATTGGTTTGCAGGCCAAGAATTCTTTATAAGAACAACCGTAAGAGACTGTTCTTCTTCCTTTTGGAATTGGAGCTTGGATTACAGGTCCGTTATTATCGTTCACACTATGACTTGGTTCAGTGTGTCGGCGTTTACTTCCATTTGCAGATTTATTAGTTTTTGCTTCTTAAACAGTCTTGATAATATAGGGCATAGCATCTATAATTCCTTGTGCTACTATATGTTGGATGGCACTGTTATCTATTTGGTTTCCGTTATTCTTATTATTCTGATTTTCCTGATTTACTTCGTTGTCCATCTAAATTGTGAACATTTTATCAGATATTAATTATCATAGAATAAAATTTAATACAAATATTTATACACAATCACACAAACAAATTGATCAAAAATGTCGATCATTGCGACTTTTACTCTTTATATATATATATATGCATCGGTTACATACTACAGCTGAAATACAATGTACTAGTGAAATAAAATGTACTAGTAGTTATGCATCTGTATCTATTTTAGTCTATCTAGTCTATTTTCTAAGTATCATGTATCCAATCATGTATATTGCGCTCAACATGTTTCCGCATAAGCTTCTCTCTTATTTAACGAATTCTATCTCCTTCTTCCACTAATTCGTCATCATATGAGCGAAGTTCTTCCAAATTTTCTAGGCTCATAGGTGGCATGGGTGCTGGTACTGGATCAGGGTGTCGAGGGATAGGGTGTCCATAAGGGTATAGATTGTGTATCACACTCTTCTTCCACCAGTCGTTGTTCCAAAATGGGTCTAAAGGGTTAAGATCAGTGCACTGAGCTATGGGGTTTGGTGGGGGAATTCTGGGAATCTCATAGGAATCTACATCTGGAATTGGAAACTAGTCTTACTGGTCGGGTTCTACTATTTTTTGGTCTGGGAATAAAGGTAACAGTGGCGGTTCAGCTATTTGGTTTAGGTTAGCGTCTACTGCTGTAGTGGCTAGCATATGGAAATCTGCCAACTATCTATCTAATTCCTCTTCCTAAGGTGGCCTATTGACTGTTTCCTGAGTTTGTTCATTTGCTTCTCTATTAGCTCTGACTATCGCTCTTTGTTGTTGTAATTTCTTCATCCTCTTTCTTCTCTCATGTGCTCCTCTATTAAACCAACCTCTCTTTTTAGAAGTGAAGGGTTCCTCAGGCTATGCCTTAAAAATAAATATCCCTTCCTTAGTATCAGCTGAGTATCCTGAGGGATTTGGTTGAGATGATATTCCTTCATGTTTTGGTGAACTACCTAAGTGACGATAGGCGTCCGAAGTACCTTGCTCACTCATAATGTAAACTAACAAATAGTCAAATAACACAAAACAATATTTACATGTAATCACATAAGTTATTTCCTAACATAGAATTTAAGTGCCAGCAGAACACTTCTTTGGCTTAAACTAGTGGCTGTAGATCTGATACCACTCTCTGTCGCAACCCCCGACCCCTACCCAGGGAGCGGGCTCCGCGAGATCCAAATCAGTGGTATCGGTGTTTATTATTTTGGTAGCGGAATACATCAGGATCGTAGTTAGGAAATATTTTTATCAGAGTTAAACACCAAACTTTTTATAATAAATCATTGGGATAAAACCCAAGTTCATTTGATAATACATTTGTAGGGATGAACCCTAATTATTGAAAACAAAAACTCCTTTTAATTTAGGTAACTTTTATAGCCACTTTTCCAAGCCTTTAGTGCTCTCCAGCTGGCTTCTATTTGCTTTCACATTTTGTTACTTGAAACGCGTTTTAAAAACATTTTATCAGCAAGAAATACTAGCAAGTACATTCCATTTTGTAAAGCATCAATTGTTACACATTATAGTATTAAGGGCGATTACAATGTTTATATCTACAAAATTACTCGTCCAGTACGTGTCACTCGACGGATCTGTGACTATGGTCATATCACACATTGGATACCCGTGCCCAATTGTGAAGGTTATCAAGTACTATATACAAACCTACTGGCGGCTATTGTAGAATTAAAAAGACTTAATCACTGTAATTGTATTTGAAAACATTTGAGGTTTTGGTAAAACATTTTGACTCACAAAAAGTGTTTAGAAAAGAAGAATGTACTCACATTATTGACTTAGGTGATACTAAAGCTTCCTGGTGTATCTCTTGTTTATTATCTATTAATAATTAAACAATGCACACTTGTTAGTAAAATAACCCAAATCACATTAACCGTACAACTCGAGACAAAACTTCAATGACTGAGTCAGGCAGAGCCTTGACATGCATTACAGAGTCCTAGATCAACCGGGTGTAACACGAGATAGAACTCCAACGAATGAGTCAGGCAGAGCGTTGACATGCGTTGCAGAGCCTTGACATGCGTTGCAGAGCCCTAGATCGATCGTGTAGGGTAACAGCAGGGTTATAATACTTACAACGAGGCAGAGCTTCGCTTTATAGGGGTATTATATCTCGGGTATAATAATAACTATCAGAAAGTTGAGAGAGAATTCTAATTTTGAACGATTTGCAAATGAACTCGTCGACCTCTTTTTATAGGCCTGAAGTATGGCGGTTCGCGGCCCGCGTAAACATCTTCTACGTGACAACCCGAACTGTCAAGGTTAGTCTCGTAATTCTGATGGCGCATTGTTTCTCTTTTGCATCCTTGCTACGGTAAATTGTTAAACGTAAACGTAAATTGGTATGATTGAGTGTGTTGTTGGGTTATTCTAAGTATCAAGGGTTAGACATGGGCAACACATGTAGTTAGGCCACACACACATTTGGGCCTGAGGCCACACTCCTCTCATATAACCCTCGGCCCACATACCCGGAGCCCAACCCGAATACACACACACATTTAACTATATCACAATCATGCATGGGCTAAGTAAAGCCCAAACAAAGCTTGGAAGTTGGGCTGGCCACTGTTGTAATCGTATATACGGACACACTTACAAATGATTATGTGTGGTTTTCATAATTTGGCATTCACAATTAGCAAACCCTAACTACCTCTCTTCTACCTTCCCATATCTCGATGGTAGCCCCTTCTTCGAGACCCCTCCCTCCGTTCCAAGAATTTTCCCTCGCTTCACAACCTCTCGGTTAGTTGTCTTATTCCACTTTTAATTGTGTACCTTGTTATGCTTGATTTTGAGTAAATGTGTTCATTTATTTTGGTATGAATGAGATGTAAGAACAATCTAGTGTTGTGCATATATGGGTTTGAAATCTGATTGATCATAGAATTGTAATATATAAAAATCGGTACTGTATGATATTAGGATTCGATGGCTTTGCATGATACAATGTCCTCGGGCAGGCTGCATGATCGTTTGGTGATGAATATACAAGACTTGTTTTGATTTAATCTGAATAGGAATATGTAAGTTAGTTTTTGTTAAAGATAAATTATAGGATGGTAATAAGAGATCATGAGAATCAATAAAACTCGTATGATGTTGATCCGCGATTTGGGTTCTCATATGACGTTAAGAAACTGCTACAATGATTGTGTTAAAATTATGTTGTAACTGTTCGATGGTGATTAGGGTCCTATAAAACTTGAGACTTGTAACCTATAGAATATTGTAACTATTTGAATTCAATGGGATGGTTCTGTTTGCTGAATTAAGGAATTAGTTTCTAAATTTTTTGTAACTGATTGGCTTAATCTTTGTAACCAAATCCATGCTTCTGATTATCTATTTTAATCGCACACCTTTAATGCCCAAGTTTTGATAATATATGCAGCCCAATAAAATCAGTTTCAAAAATTACCGGTCCAATTAAATCCATATTAACTAAAAATTTGTCGGACATTAATTGAATACACTTTGCTTGCACACTGTTCAAGATAATTGTCCAGAATTTTCATAATCAATTAATCTAATTGTCGGCCACTTATTGAAAATATACTTTGTTTACATTGATTTGATAAATAGTAAATTGAAAAAGTTGTAGATTACATGTGAGATCCATTAAAAGTAGTAGCTCATTAAATACTTCCTGAATATCACGTGTATCATATAAGTATTGCAATTTAATTGGGCCGCACACTAGTCCACGAACAAGATAATGATCACACAAGTCTAAGCCCAATTACACAAACATGAAATGGGTTGTGACCTGTGGGCCGGAGTCAATGGGCCGCACAGGGTCGGGCACGCACACCTTCTAGGGCTGTCGCACACTTAAATGGGCTGCACAAACTCATTGGGCTGCATGATTCATTAGGCTCACATAACCACGAATGGGCCGCACACTTAAACTGGTTTATTAGTTTTGGGCTGCACATGATCACGAATAGTGGCTCGGTCACACACCTATGTGAAGAAAACTCAGGGACAAACTAGCCGAACATATGAAGTAGGAGAATGTGATATGATTTCGTATTTTGCCTAAGTGTATTTACACATGATGGTTTTGGTGTGTACTATGGTCAAGGGTGCGTGGCATGATTAACTGTTATAAATTCTATGATATTATGTGTGTGCCACATGTGAAATATGAAAGAGGTATATGTGTTTGATTGTTACAAAACTGGTCGGTAATGATAACTATGCTAGGATTGGTTTGATCAACTTGACTTCGTAACTAGTCTTAACCGAGCAAATCAAAGGTGAGTTCATTCCTCTTGAGCATGCGTCCCAGTGGTTGGGACATTCATTGGGTATCCCTGAGAGGGATAGGGTTTTGGGGTAAATCAATTGGGTATTCCTGAGAGGAATACGTCTCGTGGGTAAAATCTGGTATGTTGGATAATACACTCATCCTATCACCATTAAAGTCCCTCCTTGTTGTTTGTTACCTGAGAGGTAACGGAGTATTAGTTGGTAGCGCTATCTAGGTTTGGCACCCTCACCCCGTACCTGAGAGGACGGGTGTGAACTAATGACTCAGTCATGCCCAATGCTTTGATAGGAGCATTGGGGAAAGGGCAATGTAAATCAGGAGCCGTCTTGTATTCGGGGTATTATCAACATTATTGTCAATGAACCGAACTAATTACTTGGTAACCAACGTTTTCGTAAAAATATGAACTCACCAGCGTTGTCTGATACACGTGTGTGCATGCTCGCAGGTTATTGATACATGTGGATATGGAACTTGCTGTCTGGGATGCTTGAGTGGTCATGGGTCGAGGAACATGGAAACTTGAAACTTGAAACGAGACTAGCTGATTTCAAACACTTGGGTTTTAGTTAAACTTGTATTACGCTTCCGCTAAACACAACGAGTTATAAATATGTTTTGTAACACTTTATCTTGATGAATGAAAGTTTTTAGTAGAAATCTTGTTATGAGTTCAATGTGATTAGTGGCTAGTTCCTGGTACGTCACACGCCTCGTGGGGGATTCCGCATGTGGTATTTTAGGGGTGTGACAGTTTGGTATCAGAGCCATTGGTTATAGTGAACTTGGTTTTAAAAACGTTTATATGAAACTAGACTATAACCGAACAGTTCTGAATACGTGAATACGACCATGACACTCAGCTCCAGATTGCAAGGTTCGTCTCTTTCACTTACTGCATACATTACATGATTTGTACACATTTGTTTATAATGTAGCATACGAACATACACTCGTTACTAAAGCATAATTTCATGAATCACTTGTTTACTTTATGATGCGTAGTTGGTGTGTCGTAGTCCTTAGATTCTTGTGATTTTATCGTTTTGATAACCTCTGTTTGGCATTCGAGTTTGAGGAACCATTTGACATGAGTTAGGAGGAACTGAGATGAGCATGCAAATCACAATATTATTGTGGGTGCACACATAATAATAATGTGGGGTGCATGCGAGTCCCAGTGAGGCTTAACAAGTGAAAAGGGGTTCTGCTCCGTTATTCGATTAAGACCCCGAAGTGTGATCACTTCTACAAGAACGATGGACAAGAGAATGAGCGTAGTGCCTTACCAACCTCAGTATTAGAACGACCCCGATTACCGGCAACAAACACCAGCAAATTGACTTCAATCAAATCCTTAACCCTAGTCAGTGACTTATGGGAACCAACTATTACGAATCAATCGGGACATAAAATGGTGATAATTGACTATAGTGTGGTATGGTGTGTAACAGCCAGCACGAGCAGTGCCTTAGGACGTGACACGAAATATGAAAGGATGGCCCCTGTTGGTGAAAGGCCGCAAGACACCGTTACAAGCAGCGACATTAGAGGCAATAGTCACGGCGACATCAAGGTACTCGTAATCGTAGCCTACGGTATGGAAACGAAGGTGACTTCGATAAGGATTGACTGTTGTTAAGTCAAAATGTCAACAACTAAGAGAGCAATGACAGTATTGAGAACCCACGTGACCGTAACAACAACACTGGTAGTGGTGCTCGTGGAAGGGCATTTAGGATTGGCATGGGCAACGCCAGGATTATAGCAACATGGTGGCCTGCACGTTTTTAGTAACTAATCGTCTTGTCCATGTTTTGTCCAACCCTGATACTTCTTGAAACCGAATTTGTTGTGGGATTGGCTGATGGCAAGTTAATTGAAACCTCATATGTTCGTTGGGATGCAAACTCGACCTTGTGGGACAAGTGTTCGACATTGACCTTCCATCTACTATCTTTGATGGTTTCGACGTGGTAGTTAGTATGGGTCAGTTATCTAGATATTGCGTAGATACACCTGGTGAGGAGAAAATTTCACGTATCCCTCTCCCTAGTGGAGAATCGTCGTTTGACCTAAGGTGTCAGAGTGGTGTAAAGGTTAGCATCATTTCAGCAATGAAGGTCCAGAAGTGTCTGCGGAGGGATTACCCCGCTACGTTAACAACCGTTACTAATGTTAAGGCTAAGGAAGAGAGGATCAAGGATCCACCAATTGTTCGTGATTCCTCCCAGTGTGCTGCTCGAAGAACTTTCAGGTTTACCTCCACGGCGGTTAGATAGAATTCAGTTGGATCTCACATAAGAGGCAACCCTGATTTCTCGAACTCCCTACCGTCTTGCACTAGGAGAGTTGCAAGAACTGTCTAATCAACTACAGGAACTGTTGGACAGGGGTTTTGTCGGACCTAGTTTTCGCTCTGGGGAGCCCCGATTATATTCGTGAAGATAAACCTTATCGTTGGACATGTGTACTGATTATCGAGAACTCAGCAAGGTGATAGTCAAGAACCGTTTGTCTTGACGATGTATTGATAACCTGTTGACCAGTTACGAGGGTCAAACTTCTAATCGATGGTTGACTAGCGAATGAACTACCATCAGGTGGAAGTCCAAGGAGAAAATGTTCCTATAACAGCATATCGAACGAAATGCGGCCATTGCGACTTTGTAATCCACGACCTTTGGGTTAATCAACACGTCAGCAGCTTTATGGATCACATAATCGACCGTGTTGTTTGATGACGTTCTGAATCATTTCCAGGAGGAAGGAACATCACGGGCGACATTTGTATCTTATTTTAGAGCTCCTGAGGGAGGAGCCACTTCGTGCGAAGTTTTGTTGAATGTAATTTCTGGATTCGAGAGACAATTTTTGGTCACGTAATCAACGAGGTGGGAATACACGTGGATCTCACTAGGATCCATTTTGTTAGAAACTGATCGACACCAAAGATTCCCCTAGGAATACAACAATTCCTTGGTTTCGCTAGATACTATCGCAGATTCATCGTGAGATTTTCGAGGATTGTGCAGCTTTAATCTCTTTTGCACAGTAGGGTGCTGTGTATTTGTGGGAGACAAAACAGAAGGACGTCTTTTCAGCTTTTTAAACCCGACTCTGCAATGCACTGAGCATCGCTTCTATCCGAGAGTACTAATGATCTAGTGGTATACCATGATGGTTCGAATCAGAGTCCCAGTTACGCGCCGATGCAACATGAGAAGGTGATGACTTACGTAATGGAGTTACGAAAAGGAGTTGCACGACACACAACCTGCGGTGGAAACCGTGGTCTTTGGATGTAAATTGGAGGCATTACTTGGACAGAAACAGATGCACTACTTAGACCGATCGCAAGGGCCTCCCGTGTACCTTGGTTTCGGAAGAGCTAAAACGTGTAATGACATCACTGGATGGAACGTTTGAATGATGTTTGACTTGTGGGAAAGTCAAGGTGGAGTATCAACAACCAGAAACATCCATATGGAAACGAGAACAGGCTGCCATGTATTTTGTCGCTAGTCTACTTACAACTCGAGATGGAACCAGCACATTTTATTGCAATCAAGGAAACTGGCGACTTGTCACAGCTTGTGAATATTCCTCTAAGAGAGGCGACTTTTAGGCACGAGGTGCCAACTTCTGTTACCTCTGATTTTGAGTTATACCTGATGTATGACAGGCAATACACAACACCCTTGGCTCACGTCTATACATAAGCATTGCTTATCACCGTTGGACAAATGGTCAGAACAAACGAACCATCCTGACACTCGAAGACATGCTGCGAGCATGGGTGTGATGGGCTATAGTGAAAAATTGGAAAGACACTTACCTTTGGTTGAGTTCTACTGCAGCAGTTACCATTCTAGTATTTAGGCAGCTCCGTTTGAGGCATTACTTGGGCGACAATGCCGATCTCTTTGTTGGACTAAGGTGGATGACAACCTAATCACAGATCCAGGATTTATACTCAAACCTTTTGGGAAGATTGTTCAGATCGAAAAATCGTTTGGCGGCAACGCCTGACCGTCAGGAAAGCTGATAAGCTTAGGAAACACTGGGAGTTCACTGTAGGCGAACGTGTCATAATCGAAAGTCTCACCCTGGGAGGGTGCGGTACGCTATAGGAAACGTGGCAAGCTTAGTTTATGATGCGTTGGGACATCCGGATTTCTGGAACGAATCGGTGACATGGCTCACAAACTCGAGTTAACTGACGAATTGGGTAACGTTCGCGATGACATTTATGCCTCGAATCTAAAGAAGTGTTTGTCCGACGGAAAACTAGTGTCACCCTTACTAGAATCCAAGGTTAACGACAAGTTGCAGTTATGGAGGAATCTATCGAAGGTATAGGCCAGGAAGTCAAGGTTCGTTATCATAGTCGAATCCTGATTGTGAGGGTTCATTGGAACTCAAGACGTGGACCGGAGTTCACGTGGGAGCACGAGGATCAGATGAAACTCAAATACCCTCAACTCTTCCCTACTGATCAAGCTAATTCTGGGATCACTGGTGAATTTCGGGATGAAATTCCGCTTCAAGTTGGGGATGATGTGGCCCCTGAGGAAAATCTGCTGCAATCTTGAGATTTATCACTTCACTTCTCTGTGCTTACTTATCAAATTTCGGGATGAAATTTCTTTCAAGTTGGGGATGATATGACAACCCGAACTGTCAAGGTTAGTCTCGTAATTCTGATGGCGCATTGTTTCTCTTTCACGTCCTTGCTACGGTAAATTGTTAAACGTAAACGTAAATTGGTATGATTGAGTGTGTTGTTGGGTTATTCTAAGTATCAAGGGGTAGACATGGGCAACACATGTAGTTAGGCCATACACATACTTGGGCCTGAGGCCACACTCCTCTCATATAACCCTCGGCCCACATACCCGGAGCCCAACCCGAACACACACACACATTTAACTATATCACAATCATGCATGGGCTAAGTAAAGCCCAAACAAAGCTTGGAAGTTGGGTTGGCCACTGTTGTAATCGTATATACGCACACACACACAAATGATTGTGTGTGGTTTTCATAATTTGGCACTCACAATTAGCAAACCCTAACTACCTCTCTTCTACCTTCCCATAACTCGATGGCAGCCCATTCTTCGAGACCCCTTCCTTCGTTCCAAGCACTTTCCCTCGCTTCACAACCTCTCGGTTAGTTGTCTTATGCCACTTTTAATTGTGTCCCTTGTTATGCTTGATTTTGAGTAAATGTGTTCATTAATTTTGGTATGAATAAGTTGTAAGAACAATCTAGTGTTGTGCATATATGGGTTCGAAATCTGATTGATCATAGAATGGTAATATATAAAAATCAGTACTGTATGATATTAGGATTCGATGGCTTTGCATGATACAATGTCCTCGGGCAGGTTGCATGTTCGTTTGGCGATGAATATACAAGACTTGTTTTGCTTTAATCTGAATAGGAATATGTAAGTTAGTTTTCGTTAAAGATAAATTATAGGATGGTAATAAGAGATCATGAGAATCAATAAAACTCGTATGATGTTGATCCGCGATTTGGGTTCTCGTATGACGTTAAGAAACTGCTAAAATGATTATGTTAAAATTATTTTGTAACTGTTCGATGGTGATTAGGGTCCTATAAAACTTGAGGCTTGTAACCTATAGAATATTGTAACTATTTGAATTCAATGGGATGGTTCTGTTTGCTGAATTAAGGAATTAGTTTCTAAATTTTTGGTAACTGATTGGCTTAATCTTTGTAACCAAATCCATGCTTCTGATTATCTATTGTAATCGCACACCTTTAATGCCCAAGTTTTGATAATATATGCGGCCCAATAAAATCAGTTTCAAAAATTATCGGTCCAATTAAATCCATATTAACTAAAAATTTGTCGGACATTAATTGAATACACTTGCTTGCACACTGTTCAAGATAATTGTCTAGAATTTTCATAATCAATTAATCCAATTGTCGGCCACTTATTGAAAATATACTTTGTTTACATTGATTTGATAAATAGTGAATTGATAAAGTTACAGATTACATGTGAGATCCATTAAAAGTAGCAGCCCATTAAATACATCCTGAATATCACGTGTATCATATAAGTATTGCAATTTAATTGGGCCGCACACTAGTCCACGAACAAGATAATGATCACACATGTCTAAGCCCAATTACACAAACATGAAATGGGTTGTGACCTGTGGGCCGGAGTCAATGGGCCGCACAGGGTCGGGCACGCACACCTTCTAGGGCTGTCGCACACTTAAATGGGCTGCACAAACTCATTGGGCTGCACGATTCATTAGGCTCACATAACCACGAATGGGCCGCACACTTAAACTGGTGTATTAGTTTTGGGCTGCACATGATCACGAATAGTGGCCCGGTCACACACCTATGTGAAGAAAACTCAGGGACAAACTAGCCGAACATATGAAGTAGGAGAATGTGATATGATTTCGTATTTTGCCTAAGTGTATTTACACGTGATGGTTTTGGTGTGTACTATGGACAAGGGTGGGTGGCATGATTAACTGTTATAAATTCTATGATATTATGTGTGTGCCACATGTGAAATATGAAAGAGGTATATGTGTTTGATTGTTACAAAACTGATCGGTAATGATAACTATGCTAGGATTGGTT
This sequence comes from Helianthus tuberosus, assembly GCA_030545235.1. Lineage (NCBI taxonomy): Eukaryota > Viridiplantae > Streptophyta > Magnoliopsida > Asterales > Asteraceae > Helianthus > Helianthus tuberosus. The sequence goes on along the minus strand of CM060414.1, from coordinate 44,648,520 downwards.
TGATCAACTTGACTTCATAACTAGTCTTAACCGAGCAAATCAAAGGTGAGTTCATTCCTCTTGAGCATGCGTCCCAGTGGTTGGGACATTCATTGGGTATCCCTGAGAGGGATAGGGTTTTGGGGTAAATCAATTGGGTATTCCTGAGAGGAATACGTCTCGTGGGTAAAATCTGGTAGGTTGGATAATACACTCATCCTATCACCATTAAAGTCCCTCCTTGTTGTTTCTTACCTGAGAGGTAACGGAGTATTAGTTGGTAGCTCTATCTAGGTTTGGCACCCTCACCCCGTACCTGAGAGGATGGGTGTGAACTAATGACTCAGTCATGCCCAATGCTTTGATAGGAGCATTGGGGAAAGGGCAATGTAAATCAGGAGCCGTCTTGTATTCGGGGTATTATCAATATTATTGTCAATGAACTGAACTAATTACTTGGTAACCAACGTTTTCATAAAAATATAAACTCACCAGCGTTGTCTGATACACGTGTGTGCATGCTCGCAGGTTATTGATACATGTGGATGTGGAACTTGCTGTCTGGGATGCTTGAGTGGTCATGGGTCGAGGAACATGGAAACTTGAAACTTGAAACGAGACTAGCTGATTTCAAACACTTGGGTTTTAGTTAAACTTGTATTACGCTTCCGATAAACACAACGAGTTATAAATATGTTTTGTAGCACTTTATCTTGATGAATGAAAGTTTTTAGTAGAAATCTTGTTATGAGTTCAATGTGATTAGTGGCTAGATCCTGGTACATCACACGCCTCGCGGGGGATTCCGCATGTGGTATTTTAGGGGTGTGACAGTTTGGTATCAGAGCCATTGGTTATAGTGAACTTGGTTTTAAAAACGTTTATATGAAACTAGACTATAACCAAACAGTTCTGAATACGTGAATACGACCATGACACTCAGCTCCAGATTGCAAGGTTCGTCTCTTTCACTTACTGCATACATTACATGATTAGTACACATTTGTTTATAATGTAGCATACGAACATACACTCGTTACTAAAGCATAATTTCATGAATCGCTTGTTTACTTTATGATGCGTAGTTGGTGTGTCGTAGTCCTTAGATTCTTGTGATTTTATCGTTTTGATAACCTCTGATTGGCATTCGAGTTTGAGGAACCATTTGACATGAGTTAGGAGGAACTGAGATGAGCATGCAAATCACAATATTATTGTGGGTGCACACATAATAATAATGTGGGGTGCATGCGAGTCCCAGTGAGGCTTAACAAGTGAAAAAGGGGTTCTGCTTCGTTATTCGATTAAGACCCCGAAGTGTGATCACTTCTGCAAGAACGATGGACAAGAGAATGAGCGTAGTGCCTTACCAACCTCAGTATTAGAACGACCCCGATTACCGGCAACAAACACCAGCAAATTGACTTCAATCAAATCCTTAACCCTAGTCAGCGACTTATGGGAACCAACTATTACGAATCAATCGGGACATAAAATGGTGATAATTGACTATAGTGTGGTATGGTGTGTAACAGCCAGCACGAGCAGTGCCTTAGGACGTGACACGAAATATGAAAGGATGGCCCCTGTTGGTGAAAGGCCGCAAGACACCGTTACAAGCAGCGACTTTAGAGGCAACAGTCATGGCGACATCAAGGTACTCGTAATCGTAGCCTACGGTATGGAAACGAAGGTGACTTCGATAAGGATTGACTGTTGTTAAGTCAAAATGTCAACAACTAAGAGAGCAATGACAGTATTGAGAACCCACGTGACCGTAACAACAACACTGGTAGTGGTGCTCGTGGAAGGGCATTTAGGATTGGCATGGGCAACGCCAGGATTATAGCAACATGGTGGCCTGCAAGTTTTTAGTAACTAATCGTCTTGTCCATGTTTTGTCCAACCCTGATACTTCTTGAAACCGAATTTGTTATGGGATTGGCTGATGGCAAGTTAATTGAAACCTCATATGTTCGTTGGGATGCAAACTCGACCTTGTGGGACAAGTGTTTGACATTGACCTTCCTTCTACTATCTTTGATGGTTTCGACGTGGTAGTTAGTATGGGTTAGTTATCTAGATATCGCGTAGATACACCTGGTGAGGAGAAAATTTCACGTATCCCTCTCCCTAGTGGAGAATCGTCGTTTGACCTAAGGTGTCAGAGTGGTGTAAAGGTTAGCATCATTTCAGCAATGAAGGTCCAGAAGTGTCTGCGGAGGGATTACCCCGCTACGTTAACAACCGTTACTAATGTTAAGGCTAAGGAAGAGAGGATCAAGGATCCACCAATTGTTCGTGATTCCTCCCAGTGTGCTGCTCGAAGAACTTTTAGGTTTACCTCCACGACGGTTAGATAGAATTCAGTTGGATCTCACATAAGAGGCAACCCTGATTTCTCGAACTCCCTATCGTCTTGCACTAGGAGAGTTGCAAGAACTGTCTAATCAACTACAGGAACTGTTGGACAGGGGTTTTGTCGGACCTAGTTTTCGCTCTGGGGAGCCCCGATTATATTCGTGAAGATAAACCTTATCGTTGGACATGTGTACTGATTATCGAGAACTCAGTAAGGTGATAGTCAAGAACCGTTTGTCTCGACGATGTATTGATAACCTGTTGACCAGTTACGAGGGTCAAACTTCTAATCGATGGTTGACTAGCGAATGAACTACCATCAGGTGGAAGTCCAAGGAGAAAATGTTCCTATAACAGCATATCGAACGCAATGCGGCCATTGCGACTTTGTAATCCACGACCTTTGGGTTAATCAACACGTCAGCAGCTTTATGGATCACATAATCGACCGTGTTGTTTGATGAGGTTCCGAATCATTTCCAGGAGGAAGGAACATCATGGGCGACATTTGTATCTTATTTTAGAGCTCCTGAGGGAGGAGCCACTTCGTGCGAAGTTCTGTTGAATGTAATTTCTGGATTCGAGAGACAATTTTTGGTCACGTAATCAATGAGGTGGGAATACACGTGGATCTCACTAGGATCCATTTTGTTAGAAACTAATCGACACCAAAGATTCCCCTAGGAATACAGCAATTCCTTGGTTTCGCTAGATACTATCGCAGATTCATCGTGAGATTTTCGAGGATTGTGCAGCTTTAATCTATTTAGCACAGTAGGGTGCTGTGTATTTGTGGGAGACAAAACAGAAGGACGTCTTTTCAGCTTTTGAAACCCGACTCTGCAATGCACTGAGCATCACTTCTATCCGAGATTACTAATGATCTAGTGGTATACCATGATGGTTCGAATCAGAGTCCCAGTTACGCGCCGATGCAACATGAGAAGGTGATGACTTACGTAATGGAGTTACGAAAAGGAGTTGCACGACACACAACCTGCGGTGGAAACCGTGGTCTTTGGATGTAAATTGGAGGCATTACTTGGACAGAAACAAATGCACTACTTATACCGATCGCAAGGGCCTCCCATGTACCTTTGTTTCGGAAGAGCTAAAACGTGTAATGACATCGCTGGATGGAACGTTTGAATGATATTTGACTTGTTGGAAAGTCAAGGTGGAGTATCAACAACCAGAAACATCCATATGGAAATGAGAACAGGCTGCCATGTATTTTGTCGCTAGTCTACTTACAACTCGAGATGGAACCAGCACATTTTATTGCAATCAAGGAAACTGGCGACTTGTCACAGCTTGTGAATATTCCTCTAAGAGAGGCGACTTTTAGGCACGAGGTGCCAACTTCTGTTACCTCTGATTTTGAGTTATACCTGATGTATGACAGGCAATACACAACACCCTTGGCTCACGTCTATACATAAGCATTGCTTATCACCGTTGGACAAATGGTCAGAACAAACGAACCATCCTGACACTCGAAGACATGCTGCGAGCATGGGTGTGATGGGCTATAGTGAAAAATTGGAAAGACACTTACCTTTGGTTGAGTTCTACTGCAGCAGTTACCATTCTAGTATTTAGGCAGCTCCGTTTGAGGCATTACTTGGGCGACAATGCCGATCTCTTTGTTGGACTAAGGTGGATGACAACCTAATCACAGATCCAGGATTTGTACTCAAACCTTTTGGGAAGATTGTTCAGATCGAAAAATCGTTTGGCGGCAACGCCTGACCGTCAGGAAAGCTGATAAGCTTAGGAAACACTGGGAGTTCACTGTAGGCGAACGTGTCATAATCGAAAGTCTCACCCTGGGAGGGTGCGGTACGCTATAGGAAACGTGGCAAGCTTAGTTTACGATGCGTTGGGACATCCGGATTTCTGGAACGAATCGGTGACATGGCTCACAAACTCGAGTTAACTGACGAATTGGGTAACGTTCGCGATGAAATTTATGCCTCGAATCTAAAGAAGTGTTTGTCCGACGGAAAACTAGTGTCACCCTTACTAGAATCCAAGGTTAACGACAAGTTGCAGTTATGGAGGAATCTATCGAAGGTATGGGCCAGGAAGTGAAGGTTCGTTATCATAGTCGAATCCTGATTGTGAGGGTTCATTGGAACTCAAGACGTGGACCGGAGTTCACGTGGGAGCACGAGGATCAGATGAAACTCAAATACCCTCAACTCTTCCCTACTGATCAAGCTAATTCTGGGATCACTGGTGAATTTCGGGATGAAATTCCGCTTCAAGTTGGGGATGATGTGGCACCTGAGGAAAATCTGCTGCAATCTTGAGATTTATCACTTCACTTCTCTGTGCTTACTTATCAAATTTCGGGATGAAATTTCTTTCAAGTTGGGGATGATATGACAACCCGAACTGTCAAGGTTAGTCTCGTAATTCTGATGGCGCATTGTTTCTCTTTCACGTCCTTGCTACGGTAAATTGTTAAACGTAAACGTAAATTGGTATGATTGAGTGTGTTGTTGGGTTATTCTAAGTATCAAGGGGTAGACATGGGCAACACATGTAGTTAGGCCACACACATACTTGGGCCTGAGGCCACACTCCTCTCATATAACCCTCGGCCCACATACCCGGAGCCCAACCCGAACACACACACACATTTAACTATATCACAATCATGCATGGGCTAAGTAAAGCCCAAACAAAGCTTGGAAGTTGGGTTGGCCACTGTTGTAATCGTATATACGCACACACACACAAATGATTGTGTGTGGTTTTCATAATTTGGCATTCACAATTAGCAAACCCTAACTACCTCTCTTCTACCTTCCCATAACTCGATGGCAGCCCATTCTTCGAGACCCCTTCCTTCGTTCCAAGCACTTTCCCTCGCTTCACAACCTCTCGGTTAGTTGTCTTATGCCACTTTTAATTGTGTCCCTTGTTATGCTTGATTTTGAGTAAATGTGTTCATTTATTTTGGTATGAATGAGTTGTAAGAACAATCTAGTGTTGTGTATATATGGGTTCGAAATCTGATTGATCATAGAATGGTAATATATAAAAATCGGTACTGTATGATATTAGGATTCGATGGCTTTGCATGATACAATGTCCTCGGGCAAGTTGCATGATAGTTTGGTGATGAATATACAAGACTTGTTTTGCTTTAATCTGAATAGGAATATGTAAGTTAGTTTTCGTTAAAGATAAATTATAGGATGGTAATAAGAGATCATGAGAATCAATAAAACTCGTATGATGTTGATCCGCGATTTGGGTTCTCGTATGACGTTAAGAAACTGCTACAATGATTATGTTAAAATTATTTTGTAACTGTTCGATGGTGATTAGGGTCCTATAAAACTTGAGGCTTGTAACCTATAGAATATTGTAACTATTTGAATTCAATGGGATGGTTCTGTTTGTTGAATTAAGGAATTAGTTTCTAAATTTTTGGTAACTGATTGGCTTAATCTTTGTAACCAAATCCATGCTTCTGATTATCTATTGTAATCGCACACCTTTAATGCCCAAGTTTTGATAATATATGCGGCCCAATAAAATCAGTTTCAAAAATTATCGGTCCAATTAAATCCATATTAACTAAAAATTTGTCGGACATTAATTGAATACACTTGCTTACACACTGTTCAAGATAATTGTCCAAAATTTTCATAATCAATTAATCCAATTGTCGGCCACTTATTGAAAATATACTTTGTTTACATTGATTTGATAAATAGTGAATTGATAAAGTTACAGATTACATGTGAGATCCATTAAAAGTAGCAGCCCATTAAATACTTCCTGAATATCACGTGTATCATATAAGTATTGCAATTTAATTGGGCCGCACACTAGTCCACGAACAAGATAATGATCGCACAAGTCTAAGCCCAATTACACAAACATGAAATGGGTTGTGACCTGTGGGCCGGAGTCAATGGGCCGCACAGGGTCGGCACGCACACCTTCTAGGGCTGTCGCACAATTAAATGGGCTGCACCATTCATTAGGCTCACATAACCACGAATGGGCCGCACACTTAAACTGGTGTATTAGTTTTGGGCTGCACATGATCACGAATAGTGGCCCGGTCACACACCTATGTGAAGAAAACTCAGGGACAAACTAGCTGAACATATGAAGTAGGAGAATGTGATATGATTTCGTATTTTGCCTAAGTGTATTTACACGTGATGGTTTTGGTGTGTACTATGGACAAGGGTGGGTGGCATTATTAACTGTTATAAATTCTATGATATTATGTGTATGCCACATGTGAAATATGAAAGAGGTACATGTGTTTGATTGTTACAAAACTGATCGGTAATGATAACTATGCTAGGATTGGTTTGATCAACTTGACTTCGTAACTAGTCTTAACCGAGCAAATCAAAGGTGAGTTCATTCCTCTTGAGCATGCGTCCCAGTGGTTGGGACAGTCATTGGGTATCCCTGAGAGGGATAGGGTTTTTGGGTAAATCAATTGGGTATTCTTGAGAGGAATACGTCTCGTGGGTAAAATCTGGTATGTTGGATAATACACTCATCCTATCACCATTAAAGTCCCTCCTTGTTGTTTGTTACCTGAGAGGTAACGGAGTATTAGTTGGTAGTGCTATCTAGGTTTGGCACCCTCACCCCGTACCTGAGAGGACGGGTGTGAACTAATGACTCAGTCATGCCCAATGCTTTGATAGGAACATTAGGGAAAGGGAAATGTAAATCAGAAGCCGTCTTGTATTCGGGGTATTATCAACATTATTGTCAATGAACTGAACTAATTACTTGGTAACCAACGTTTTCGTAAAACTATGAACTCACCAGCGCTGTCTGATACACGTGTGTGCATGCTCGTAGGTTATTGATACGTGTGGATGTGGAACTTGCTGTCTGGGATGCTGGAGTGGTAATGGGTCGAGGAACATGGAAACTTGAAACGAGACTAGCTGATTTCAAACACTTGGGTTTTAGTTAAACTTGTATTACGCTTCCGCTAAACACAACGAGTTATAAATATGTTTTGTAACACTTTATCTTGATGAATGAAAGTTTTTAGTAGAATCTTGTTATGAGTTCAATGTGATTAGTGGGTAGATCCTGGTACGTCACACGCCTCGCGGGGGATTCCGCATGTGGTATTTTGGAGGTGTGACATTCTAATTCTCTCACGGCCCGCGAGAGAGTAGACTAGGTCTTAGGCTTGGCTAGTCAGCGAACCTAGCCTTGCCGAGTCACCGGACACGTGGCTCTATGCAGTGTCGAATAAGCAAGGCCAGTAGTGGCCCGCGACACATAGAGCTAACGGAGTCGCACCCCGCGAGCGGCTCCCAGATTTTGTTTTTCTTGATTTTTATAAATATTAAGGTATTCTGGGCCCGTTTCGCGCATACGTGGTATATTTTAGGACATTTAGGGTCACGTTAAGGGTTCTAGGAGGGTTGTTATACCAGTATCGTATCAGTGTCGTAACGAATCAAACAGATATTGATTGAAACCGAATTCCTGCCTCATGAGTTTGTGAAAAGTTTAAAAGGGTAAAGGAACATGCCCTATTGTTTTATAAATTTTTTTGGTATTATAAACTATAATGATTGTCGGTATCGTGCTAGTGTCGTGATGAAGCAAACCAATTCCGAACGTACAATATCAGTATGTGTGTGGGTATTATCGGAATAGGTACTGGCATTCGTTTTTATGGTTTTTGATTGATGTAAAACATGTGTCAATATCCTCTTGGGTATATCATGACTTTATTTTTTGATACCGACCGGATTCATGCTGCAACGCGTAAGGAATTTTGCTGGTTTCATTTTATATATAGAAATACAGGTCGATAGCGGCAAATTCTCAGCTGCGAACCCTCTCGCAATTAAGTTGCATCGTTTTAGTGACACATAACTATGTTGTGGCGATGCTTGTGGATCGTGTGTGCGGAACTTTAGAGATGTTTACATTGTTGTATATGTTGTTTTTGTTTAAATGTATTAAAAGCTTTGTACAATCTCCAAGATAATCAATACAGACACTTAACATTTCACCTTACAAAATAAGATAAATCTTATAGCAGTTTTCAGGGGTTATGCTTCTCCTTCTCCTGGTATATTTTCACTATGTGTTAGAGGATGAACAACAAGTAACATAAATGAAAAACTATATGTGTGCTTTTAAACTTGAGCTAGTTAGTTAAATATATGTCTGATATCACGCATTACATCTTCATGTTGTTGGTTGGTTTGTTAGTTAGTTTAAAAGCATCGAGGGGGCAGTGGCGGATGCATTCAAGAGATAGGGTGGGCCTAGGCCCACCGTCCAATTAGTCTCCAGGCCACTTAGCTTTTGGTTTGAATGCAAACAGTTATGCGTTTTTGATTTTTATTGGCTAATATTCAATGGATTCCTATATGATTTTTGTATTTTATATGCAAATAGGGGTGTTCAAAAAACTCGTGGCTCGCAGCTCGCTCGAAAAAAGCTCGAAGAAAGCTCGGCTCGAAATTGGCTCGGTTGTTAACGAGCCAGCTCGGCTCGGCTCGGTTTGTAAACGAGTCGAGCTCGAGCTTGGTCTGGCTCGGCTCGTGAGCTCGTGAGCAGGCTCGATAAGGTTTACATCCTTCATTTTTTTTGTCCCACATCGCTTAGAAAACAAAAAACTAAGGGAGTATTCCTCCTATAAAAGAAGGTAAAGACAATGGACAAAGTGAATTAACTATTTATACTTGCATATTTAGCCTTATGGTTAAATTAAATGGCAATTATGTCCCTTAGTTTATGAAGAAATTCATTTTTAAGTAATAAATAGGCGGTTTTTTTGTTAGTTCGAGCTAGATCGAGCCGAGCCGAGCTAGCTCGAATTCTAATCGGGCCGAGCTCGAGCCTCAAATCTCAGCTTGATTTGAAATTCGAGCTCGAGCCGAGCCAGCTCGAATCAAGTTCGAGCCGAGCTCGAGCTAGGTCTAGCTCGGCTCGACTCGGCTCGTTTACAGCCCTATATGCAAATAGTCACGGATTCTACTTTTCTTTTATTCAATTACAATAACCTTCTTTTATTTTTGTCTTAGATTAGCTCAAATGCTTTCTTAATTATAGAAAGTGGTCATACCCTGTGTTTTTAATGAATCAAATGCCCAAGGAATACAAATTTGCACGGCCTAAGTATAAAAAAAGTTTCTAAACATTTTCTCAAAAGATTATCTTCAAGTGGAATTTATCGTAGTATTAAGTAAATAACTTTTAATAGTTTTTTACAGTATCATTAAGTGGATAACCATGACTTAGTTTTACCGGCTTATTTTGACCCGACTTGTTTTAACTCGTCTTGTTTTAACCCAACCAGTTAGTGCCCTCGTAAAAAAAAAATACAAGATCCGTCACTGCTAGGAGGTTATCACCACCATAGATGTTGAGTCACTACCTTATCTAAGGTGTTGTTTGTTTTTTCAGAGGTAAAACGTCTGCAGTCTGCGGACCACATCTGCAGACATCTGTAGCTGAAGAGGTGGACCAAACCTCTATAGTCTGCAAGAAGAAGACTGTTTGTTTTTTTAACTTCTACAAACACAAAAACTCTAATCAAACAATCTATCAAGAACTCTAACCAAATAATCTATCAAGATGAAGAACAATTATAATCAATAAAACAAAAATTCTAATCAAACAATTTATCAAGATAAAAGTTAACACACTCCTAAAATATGAATAAAAGTTAATAGTAGAATCATTAGTCAACAGAAATGTTAAAGAAAACAAAATTAAAACCCTCATATGAATTTAAAAATTATCACATCCCTAATAAAGTTACCCAGCCATAGCTAGCCCGCCTAGCCCTCGAGACCAACAGTATGCAAAATCACTATTTTCCAAATTGAAGATTTTAACTTCTTAGCTAGAGATGGTTTCTGTTGAAGACAGCACACAACAATTCTGATGCGTGTCACCATGGCATTTATCGTTCATTTCAACTTCAAAACAAAATTTGCTTCTTTTAAAGCGAAACATGGAGAAGACATTAACAAAACTGAATCAGATGTGGAGGTGTTGGTTGGGAGGAGGAAGGGGTGGAGGAGAAGAGAAGACGCTAGGGTTGAGGATATGTGTTTTGAAAAGAGGGCAGAGGAGAGGAGAAGAGGTTTGAAGACTTGAGTCCACATCTGCCCCAAGAAGAGGTCGCGCATACCTTTTTTAATGAAATCACTTCAAGAAAACAAACGCACTGTAGACTCAAACGTCTGCGCGGGGCAGACATAAGAGGTCAAGAAGAGCTTTTCACAAAAAACAAACACCCCCCTAACTTTTCTTTCATTATTTGAGGTTATCACCACTGTAGATGTTGAGTCACTACCTTATCTAACTTTTCATTCATTAATTTTATCGAGTGTTCGACCACTATCATAAACCCAACATGTCATAGAAATTTCAATGATGTGAACGTTTTTAGTCATCCGACTCGTTTAAGTATCTTAATTCATTACTCATTATTGAAACACAATACTAATATCTATATCTATATCTTATTAAGTAAATTGGGTTTTTTACCCTTTTGATAATTTTACCATGTGTACAAGTTTTGAAGTCACGTGTATAAATAAAGCAAACCGTTTTAGATGGGGTAAATTTGGACATTGTCCAAAGTTTTAAGACACTTTGAGGGCAATCTAGACATTTGATCCTTGGAATGCATGCCCACTTATGTCTTCTATTAATTAAATAAAAGTTTTAAGAATGACACTATTATCTTCATAAATTAATTATAAGGAACTCTTAAGTTCTTGTAAATAATGCATTCAGTTGAATTCACTAATTGATTTAATTAAAGGAATTAATTGATCAAATTAAAGGTTAGACATGCAACCTTTGGGATTTTCATCATTTAATAGTATGTATAAATATAATAAATAGATTTATATGGACTATAAGGGTAGGGTTCGGCTACAAAGTCCATTTTTCCTACAAATTCATAAAACACAACAATTTCAGCCATAAAACACACACTCAAAACCCACATATAACATAGTGAATATCACTAAAACACAATATCCAAACCCTAACAGTCCATAAAAACTTCAAACACACCATCGTAGAACTATGAATATAAAACACAATATGATAATCAACATAAAACACACTAATGTTAGTCATATGATAATCAAAGCCGTATCATCCAAATCACAACACAAAACCCACAAATATGGCGTTTGGTAATCTTCACTTTGTTATTTGTGAGTTTTGAGTATGTTTTACGGTTGACATAATGGTGTTTTATGACTTTTTACACTTTTTAGAAAAAATGGACTTTGCAGCCAACTCCCACCCTGTACTATAATATCTATACGATATTATAATACATTTCACTATAATACATTTCACAAGGATGATTGCAAAATTACAAATTTTTATGCTTACAGTACAAATACTAAATGAGGTTAGTTGAGTGTAAAGTGATCTTTCTATCTAATAATTAAATTGAAGAAGAAAAATTAATAAAATAGATTGTGAAATTAACAACGACAATTTGAAAGGTCTATCCTTCCACTCATCTATATACATCCGGAAAATTTCAAGATCACCATCACAATAACTAATGCTAGAAATCTCTATGGAATATAAATTGTTTGATTATGCTGTAGCCAAACTTGGAACACATAAGGTTTTCCAACCAAATATCAAGAGGAAAGTAGGAAACCAAGAGTTTTTGCAACCAGTTATGCTACCAATTGGGAAAGAAACAGTCTTAAAGTTTACACCCAAGATTATGAGGTTTGTCATTTTCTTCGATCTATAATTAAATTGAGTTAATTATTTATTTTTTGGTTACTCTTGCCATACCATTACTCTTTAAGTCATTGAAAAGTAAATAGCTAGATTAAATACAAATAAAGATTATGAATTTCTTATGGAATTAATTACAAATAAAAATTAGTTTTGGATACAAACTATAAAGAATAATTGAAGGGTTTTTGCGAGCAAATGTCATGCAATGCAACACTGAAACGCCATCGGTAGGCCTAAGTGTTTTAGAAATTTTTTTCTTGTAGTAACTTATTTTATTGCCATTGTAGATATGTGGAATATGGCTTTGCAATTTTCCCTGTCATAATATGGATTGTGCATTCCAAATACTTTGAACATTGAATGATGTGAACCTTTTTAATGGGTTACAGCAGAAGGAGATGGTTTTGAGTCGTCTTAATGAATCTCATCTACTAGTGAATGGTATAATCAAATAAATGGTAATTCACATCTATAAAAAAATTTGGGTTTTTTTTTCGTGTTTTGGGTTATTCAGAGCAGGTTGTTTGGGGTTTTGGCCGAGAAACGTGACCCAAAACCGACCCATATAAGGTTCGGGTTGGTCGGGTTTGAGCGGCTTTGGATTCGGGTTGGGTTGGGTCTAGGTAAAAATGGACAGTTCTAATTCTTTAGTTTACATGAACTAGATTAGAATTTGCTTAAAATGCAAACAGCAAACTAAAATGACTTTGAGGTTTGACTTTTAAGACTTTCAAACTTTGAAATCAATATGTTGTTCTTGTCTTGAAAAAGAAAATTGGACAAATCCTAAAAGGCAAGGATCTAAATTGCACACCCTTTTAATTCCATTTGTTTTGTTTTGTTTGAAGGTAAAACCCATAAAGATATTGAATTGTTGGAGTTTTTATGAAGAAAAAAAACATAATAGTTAGAAAAATATAGTTGAAGAGCTCAGTAAGCATATGTCTCTGCCACAGATGATGCATCAATTGAGATCATGTTGTCGCGCATGTCACAACAACAAATTTGTTAGAATAAATTGATCTTTTTAAAGTTTCATGATTTTTTTTACTTCTTATTAGTTTTATTAGTAAAAGAAAGAAAGAGCAAACAATTAATAACCAAATGACTGTTTCCACTACTTTTTGCAACATATTAACTACTAGCGACACAATATGACTTCACTTTTTTAAGAGAACATCACCAACTAATTTTTCAAAGTTGAGATAACTGGATCCACCAATAGCAACAGCTTCTTCAGCTTTTTTCTTCCACTCCAAAGCTTTGGTTTTCATCATCCTCCCTTTCTCCCCATCCATCATCTCTCTCACTTGAGCCTCTACCTCTTCTCTCTTCACATCTGTATCAATCTCCATTCCAACCCCCCATTCTACACAACAATACCGACAATTTGTTTGTTGCTCAGCAAAAAACGGCCAACAAATCATCGGAACACCGTTACTAATACTCTCAATTGTAGAGTTCCATCCATTGTGAGTCAAAAATACCCCTATTGATGGATGTTTAATAACCTTCATACATAGAGCAATAAAAATTAGTGTTAGACATATATTTAATACATTTCATCACATATTGAGCATCATCCCACAATGTTAAATGACTTGATTACCGTCTTTAATAGACGTTTATACACTCTTTTAACACTTTTATATTTGTTTTTTTTGGGTAAATTACTTTTTGAGTCCCTGTGTTTTATTGGTTTTAACTAGTTGAGTCCAAAAGAAAAAAAGTTTAACGACCTAAGTCCCCATAAGCATTTTCTTTAACCATTTGAGTCCAAATTTCTAACACTGTTAGAATTTTTTGGTTAAGTATTGTTAAATGACCAAAATACCCTTATAATTAAAAAAATAAAATAATAAATGCCCCTTCGACACCATCATCACCATCAAAACCCTCCTGTCCAAGCTCCATCTCTGGCTACGAAATACTCCTCTGGAGCTACGATTCCCAGCAGTAAGGGTATCTACAAGCAATCGAGAGCAGAGAAAGGAAGAAGCCCCCTATCCAATTTGAGCATCAACACAACAATTCCAGATGTGGCGAACCCTAACTTTGTGGAGAAGTCAATTTCTGGATTCAGAGGTCTCACAAGAACCACCGAGTGCTACTGTGCCTATGGATGTCGAATCAACCTACCTCAAGAACGCACATGCTCCAATCTCGTCAGGAACCAGACAAGTAAACTGCATCTGTGTAGGGTTTGATGTGTTTTCATGGCTGTTGAAGGTTACTGGTGGTGTTTATACAATTGTGAAATCCCTCAATTTTTCTTGTTCGTGAAATTCCACAATTCTAGGGTTTCTGGTTGATGGAAAGAGAGAGATGAGAGAGAAAAAGAGGTGGTGTTGATGGAAAGAGAGAGATGAGAGATAAATAGAGATGGCATGTTTTTTTGTGGTGGCAGTGGTAGGGATGATCGTGGGGATGACGGTGGGGTAGTGGTGGGGATGGTGGCTATGCGCGGTGTTGTTTACAAAGAGAGGAAGTGTGTGCAAAGATAATAGTGTGTGTGCAGTGTGTGTTTTACTAGACATGTAATTATATATATAAAGTTTATGCATTAAAGACTTGTTCATTGTACTTATGTGCATATAAGACTTGTACTTTGTGTTTAAATGACCAAATTACCCTCATAGTTAACAGACTTGGTGGATGGAGTTAGAAATTTGGACTCAAATCGTTAAAGAAAATACTTATGGGGACTCAGGTCGTTAAATTTTTTGCTTTTGGACTCAACTAGTTAAAACCCATAAAACACAGGAACTCAAAAAGTAATTGGGGTAACTTTGTAGAATAGTAACCAACTTTTAAAAGTGTTTCAATTAGGTCACTGAAGTTTCAAAAGTGTTCCAATCAGATCACTCAACATTCATTTTTCATTAAAATTAAGGGTTTTTTCACCCATTTCATAAGTAACCATGATGATGTGAATTTTTGTTTCTTTTTTCCCATTTATTTGATGCTAACTTTGAGTGATGGCGTGAATTGTAACTTGTTTTTATAATTTTTAATGTAATTAAAGTGTTTTTATTTTTAATAAATATAATTTCATATATTAAAATAATCCGACCCCAACATCTTATTCTTCATTTTTTTCTTAACACATAGAAAAAAGGACATGACTCGATTTGAATGTTAAGTTATCTAATTGGGACAAAAACGATATAAGTGACCTAATTAGAACACTTTTGAAACTTGGTTACTATTCTGTGACATATTCCTTTTTTTATTGCATGCTAGAATGTGTATGAATCATAAGAGTGACCATCTTGACATGTTAATTGTATTTTTGAAAGGTTCTTGTGGTTCATTACTTTGTATTATTTGAAAGCTTCATTAGGTGTGGTTTGTTTTTTAGAGCTAAAATGTCTGCAGTTTGCAAACCACATCTGCAGACATCTGTACAAGAAGAGGTGGACCAAACCTCCAGTCTGCAAGAAAAAGACTGTTTTTTTTAACGCATGCAGAAGACAATGTCTGCGCGTGGTCTGTGCGGCGCAGACAGAAGAGTCTGCATAGAATTTTTTCAAAAAAACAAACACCATCTAAATTACACAAAGTAATTACCTCTTCTTGAGGGCACCAGCTAGTAACCATGCCTCTTCCTTTTGTCTCATCAACAAACTCTGGTGGCATCATGGCCTCATCGCCTCCGACAATATCCGGCCTGGTTATCCACAAGAAATCCTTCTTGCTATTAGCAAGTCCCCATCCGAACTCAATTAGTTGTTCTTTGGTCATAACTGTAATACTTCCAAAGTTCACATAAACAACTGAACCGGGCTTTTTTGTGTCAAGCCAACCGATGCAGCTCACATCTTCCTTCCAAAGGTTGGACCCAATGTGTTTGAGCCTGTCATCGTGAACATATTGTTGCATCATTTGCAATGGGCCTATGGTGAAGATGTTTGGATTCATGGCAAGTAAGGGTTTAACACTATCTTGTTCTAGTGCATCGAATGTGTTGAGAATGACAGCTAAACCCCTAGGGATCGCTTCAGATTCAGTCATCAGATAGTTGAGCATGACGTCGTTTATGTCCGTTGTTCGAATGAAGCTTGGGAAATCCTTTAATCGGATGTTTTTCATTTCAGGAATCCAATCCAAACTCGTTTCAAAATACCCATTTGCCACATCGCTCATGTCTGTAACGTATAGTTAAATGATATTAAATACATACAATACTGTAGAAAAGAAAATATCAAAAATAAAAGGTTTTTTTTTTTTTTTTTTTTTTTTTTTTTTTAAATCAAATCTCAATGACATACAATTATTATTATTTCTCCATATTAATTCACAAAATTCTCTCTATCACGTTATCACTATTCAATTTTCTCTGTCATGATTGGTCATATGGTGATACAAACTCATATATCCTATGCGGAGATATTGAGACATTTATCAAATTATTTTATATGGTAGTTAAAATGTAACAATTATTACTAACTACTTTTAGAGACCCGTGTGTTGCGACGGATCTGTAACCGCATAAGATCTTTAAGAAATATTAAAAACCCCAAAATAAAAAAACCATGTGATGAATAACAACTATGTACGAACTCAAACTGGTGAATAAGTTTGAGCTTCACTCATATTATTCGAATTTTTTAAGTTTTAACCCATATTTTGATGAGAAAATGAAATCTCAAACATTTCTTATAGTTCCATAACCCTCACCTTTATTACCTTGAGATCTAACCACAATCTTCACAAAGATAACCGCCAGTTACCAAAATTATCGGCCACCATATCCATGACTTTTTTCGACCGGACAATGACGATGGCGATTAAAAGACCTAGTCTGGCGGTTTGGTGAAAAATACAGAGGAAATAAAGATGGGAGCTGGTGGTGGTGTGGTGTTGATCATAGAGATATTGAGAGAAGTGGTGGTTTAAAATGTAAACCAATAAAAAACAAAGTCTTTAGATGGGGAAATGGAGAATGACATGTCCTTCACCATGTTGTACATAAAGCATTAATGACATGTAAAAAAATCTACAGTAATTTATACTCACAAACACTTTTTGCAAATTAATATATAGGAAATAATAACTACATACTAATATTCAATGATATGCTTTTTTTTCATTTTGTAGCAAAATCTATTTATTTTTAATATTGTTGATTAACTTCTTAGGTTTGTTTGTTATCGTTTCGAAAAAATTATTTTTTTTACAATATTTTTTTACGTTACAGTCTAAATTAGACAATTTAACACTTCGCAACACGCTGACTATTTCAACATTTTTATGTCCGTAATAATTTGACACGGGTCCAAAAAAGTCATTATTAAAGTTTATTATTAAAGAATCAAGACAGATCTTGAAGATGACCGTATTTAATATCGATGGTAGGTGGTCATACGAAACACCGACCCATATGATTGACACACATTTCAAACAACTTGGTATATTATTAAATAGGTATATTATTAAATAGTTTAAAAAAGATTTATGGAATCATTCTATATCTTAAGGGTGAGGGGGGCACTCCCCTAAGAGGGGAATCCCCTCTCTTACGCACACCCAATCAGGTTATGCCACGTCAACTTCCCTCTTAAACTCTCCTCGCACCCCAATTTGATGGCGGCACTCCCCTGTTAGGTGAATTGTTTGATTGAATGGTGGCCCCACCTTCTCACTCCTCCCCTCTTCGGTTAACAAGCCCCGAAATGGCTCCCCCCATTTGGTCCCCGCATGGATGGCGGTACCCTCCCGCTCGGCAATGTCGGTCCCCGATTGGGGTCACCGAGGGCGCCCCCCTCACCCTAACATGCATATTATAATCAACATATTATAATCATTAATCAACATCTGGCTGCTAAAAAAACATATTATAAACATCATAACATATTTATATTGTAAACGATGGCCGATTAGTTATCGTTTTTGTAAGATTATATGTTACTAAATAACAATTAAGTAGTCTTACGAAAGCAACAATATTATTTTCCGTTGTAAATTACTATATAATGAAAGCAACAAGTCCTGTTGGTAGTCTGGATTCCTGGACCTCATTTCGGACGAGATTGGTGGTTCCTCACACTCACAAACATATTATATAGTTAAAAAAAAGTTAATGGAAGTAATTTGTGCAGATTTATTAATGTAAAAAAGATGATTGTTTTTAGTGAAGTTTGGATAAAACCCAAAGAAGTTATTAGAAATGATCGGTATATTTGTATAATATATTAAAGGAAAATTATAGCATCTATAGTAATTTGCTCTCATTAATCCAGCTGGCGAACCCTCGTTGTTTTAATGATGGGTTGATAAATGTGTTAATGGATCGTAATCTAGAGCATGTGTAGTGATCAAGTCTTAGAATCGATGTAAGGTTATACGACACATGGTAAATGTGTAAGAAATGAGGGTTATGACGTTATATAATTTGAGTGTGTAGTGGTGTTATATCCATCAATTATACATATATATCTATGTATATATGTGTGTGAGAGAGAGACCACGCGTATCACACGCCCATGCTTCATAACTCCCACCCATAACGCCAGAGGGGAGGGGGAGGTGTTCCAGGGTGCCATAGCGCTATATATCACTCCACTACGCATGACCTTATAATATAATATAAGATCTTTGTATTTATGAGTATCTTTATAGAGAATAAATTTGAATATTTTTTATTTTTTTCACATTGCACATATTAGATTTAACAAATATAGGTATACCGAAAACATGGGTATCGGCCTAAAAAGAAATCCGACAGATTATTGACAGAGAATATGTAACTAACAACCTTACAAAACTGTTATTTTAGAAATCAGTCGCTATACTACCAACGAAAATCTGTTGTATATTTTTTGCTACTGAATTTGAAATAAACTTAAAGAAATTAATATTCAAGAAATCTTTCCCATAAATTCACTGAAAAGCACGACTTGTCATAGATTACAGATTTCTGACCGAACTTTTCGGAGTAAATATTTTTTTTTTTATTCTTAGTAGCTAGTGGCAGTGACTACAAGAATTATTTTCGCCAATCAGGTAACCAACTAGGCGTCAATGATCTTTAGAATGGAAGAATTGCATTTCTTTTAGGAGATGTATGCAGATTCAACTCCCATTTGGTGCAAAGTGAATCACTGGTGGTGTAAGTAATGATAGGAGACATAGGGAAATCGAGGTTCGATCCTTGAGTCAAACGGGTTTAACCGGTAATTTTACGGTCATGCCTACGAACGGGTGGGTTACCAGGTTTTCCTCATAATTGGTGGTGGACTCGGGTTACTCCGTTTGATCCGGTATGTGCCCGAGAGTAATCGAGATTGATTCTGTTAGCCGTTAAAAAAGGTAAATAAATAGGCATGAAAAAAACAAAAGAGCAATATTACCTTTGAGGGGAACATACCCCTTTTGAACAAGATCACGATAACGAGAGTAAGCCAAAACTCCACAAGTACTTGGAGTCCAGAACAGAACTTCTGGCAACCCAAACCTGTCGGCAGCTTGAAGCGTAAAGCTCATGCACCCATCAGAAATAATACAGCTCACTGGGGGCACTCCGGAACCATTAAGCCTAGTGATGAGCTCACAGAAAGGCTCCAAACTGTGCTTAGGAACAGATTCGCAGAGGGCGGGGATCGACTGAGTGGCTTCGGCATCAGACGGAGGAAGGCCGTCTGGAATAGAGTAGAAACGAAAATCCGGCAGGACTTCGAGGGAGGAGGGACCGCGGGATCGGAGCAATCGCTTGTGGTTGTAGTGGTTATTGACGAATGAGATGTGGAAGCCTCTACAATAAAGGAGCTTAGCCAGTTTCATCATGGGGTTTATGTGGCCTTGTGCTGGGTAGGGGATGCATATAGCATGTGGCCTTTGGGTTTCGGCTATGGAACCCATTTGAAGCAATATGTCTGTGTTGTTAAGGAGATATTGGTGGTGTGGGAGATTCAGAGAAGTGTGTTGTATATATAGAAGAGGGAAGGGCAAAAATGGAAGTTTAGCTCACTAAACTCTATTTTCTAAATATTTTTTTGTATCCAACTCACTAAACCATTAGGCTATTTGTTATGAACGTGACTCGAGCCCAACAAGCCCAGTTAGGGTGGCCCAACAATTGACGTAATTGAGAAATGCCACATGATATAATGAAGTGAGAGGAAGAAGATAGAGTATAACGATTATGATGAATGACTTATGACTGTGTGCATCTTCTTCTTCCCATCTTTACTCTGTAATTTCTAGTTTACCATCCCCTTCTCTATTGCTATCCTGTACTACTTTCGGTTTCTTCATTGTAATCATTCGTAGATCTATAAAATACTGTTCCTGTTCGAATTGTTGATTAGTTGTGAAATATCAATTCACAACATTGGTGCTTTCATTGATCCTTTGCATCGATGGCTTTGGAAGATCTCGAACCACAATTACCTCGTTTCACTGGCTCTGATCCTAACTCGTGGATCTCTCAATCCGAGCTATAGTTTCGATTTTACTCAATCTATGGTGATGAACGATTCTCATACGTTATTGAAGTATTTGAGGATGAACCATTCTACTGGTTCAATTCCTGGTTTCGGAGCGATGAACTCACGTGGAACGATTTCACTGGTGCAATGCTTCATCGATTCTGTTATTCATCCTTAAAAGATGTTGATACCGTTGTCAATTTGTCCCCACTACCATCTGCTCTCAAGGTGTTTGATGAAATGCCTGATAGTATTGAAAACGAAAATGACGAAGAAGTTCATGAAACCATTGATGATCAGGTATTAGCAATCCTAAAAGACTTACTGGTTGTTGTTAATGAGTCACTAAGAGTAAATGTTTCTCCAATGGGTATATTAGATTATATAATTGTGCTTCCTACTGTTAAACCGAGTACAAATGTAGTCTTGGCAGATGATTCGAAGGCAACTGCTATGGTGGACACCAACGATTGTTGTGTTGTTAATCCTTCTATGGTCACTGCTAAGAATGTCAGGTGGCTTGGTATTGGTTCATTTGCGTGGGAACCGGGTATAATCAATGCACTAGCTAGCGATCTCCTCAAAGAGCTAATAAATAAATATTCTTGCCTTTTAAATTTGTTGATTGCTTTCCCTTCTGTGAGCATCCTTGGACATGGTATCACTTGGTTTTCTACAAAGTATGATCGACAATGAAAGGAGTTGAGTCCTGCAACTCTAGTCCATGGTATGGCTACAATGGGGCTTGAGAAGGGATTAATTCAATATAATCGCATTGTTACTGATTCGATTCTGGTTTCCGTTATGCCGTTTAAATCCAATATCTTGACGACTTCACTTGACAAGTCCGATGCTTCTAGCATGGGTTGTCATGATGTGCCTATGCATGCGAACCACTCTTTTGATCATCTTGCTTCCGGTGCTGATGTGAATTTATACGCTACATTGCGATGGATTGACATTGTTTTTGATCCTGGTCCTCTTTTTGTTACCACGTCTTATTCTAATCAACTTACTAGCATGTTCGATCCGATTTCCATAACTTTGTTTGAGTCTCGTAATTCGTTTTTGGACCCTTTGCCTACTTTTAGTGCTCCAACCATGCTGAATATTGCATTCCTTCCTCCTAAGCTGTTTGAGTTGGATATTGATCTGGTACCATCAGACCCGTATACAACCCTTACTAAAGATTCTATCCAACATGAATTACGCAACACAGATTTTGTTGTTATGGTTGCTGGTCTTTTTGACCTGCAGCAAGCTAAGCATGACCTTGGATCTAGTGGTAGTGGATTTGTTGTTGCGGAGGGTCCTACAATTGTTGACATTCAGCCACAAGCTTATAAAAGATTGTGGACTTTGGATTCTGATTGGTATGCTACTGGAAAAAATACACAACAAAATAAACATTTAAGGGCTGGTATCGATTCAACTCGAAGCTCTATCAGCAAAGTTGGTTCATTTGTTAAGGGATTTTTAGTCAAAAATTCATTGGGTGGTTCTACTCTTAAGTCCAGCTCTAAGGTTTTGGGTTTTTCACTTTTTAGCTCCATTAAGATCTCAACTCCTCTAAACAAACATGAATATGTAGCTATATGTCGTATCTCAACAAAACTTCCTGACACTAAAGGCTATGTTCAAGAAACAAAAGCCTGCTTATGGAAACCATATCTCATCTTCCACCAACTTGTGTGCGGCACAACTAAACAATCTTGTAGACCATTCCAAACTTTAGATGCAAGTCAGAGTGGTCTCGAATGTCAAATCTTTGGTGTTTTTGGATTGGATGTTGATCGCTATACGAATGCGGACTATATGGCTTCTTTATCATTTGGGCTGGTACAAGAGATAAGCCCAATTCAACCGTTGCTTTTGTTCGTGATAGACGCTAATCTAGCAACACGATGTGTTGCAGTCCTAGATGAATCAGTTTTGGTTGGAATGCATCTCTATTTTGGAAAGGGCATAGGTGTTCATGTTGATAGCTGGAACTTGGCATTATTCCGGTCATACTTTCCTCAAATTGCACACGGGACTGGGACAACTAGCAGAGTACTTGACCTTACAGGCCAAATCCCACCCATTGACCCTTATCGTTCAATACACAAAATGCCTACATGTGTGCATATTATTCGTGCATCACCGCTTGCGACGGTAACTCCGGTATTGGTCCGCCACTTCCGTTACCCGCATTTACACCAACAAGCATTTGTCCAATTGGATCCTAGCATCATATTGTTTGCGGCTCTTTATGGGCATACACCACCACTTCTCACTAATTACATCAAGCTCCAACCACCCACCCATGGATTTCGTTTGCTGCACTGTTACCTCACCCTGGGTAAAAACCACTTTGGCATGTATCAGCTCACTCTCATTCCGGCTACCAAGACACTACTCTTCTCATGTCAATTGGTAACAGCTATGGAGGGACCTATTTCGGACGCCAATAACATGTTGTTTACTTTGTTTCACACTTTACACCTTGAGTTGAGTAACACCAGTAGATCCACCAAACAAGCTGCAAATAAGGGTATCCTTGAGTTACAGCAATTGATTCAAACTGACTCGTTCGGAAATCTCTTTCACCTTGAGGACAAGGTGAATTTGAAAGGGGGGAGTAATGTTATGAACGTGACTCGAGCCCAACAAGCACAGTTAGGGTGGCCCAACAATTGACGTAATTGAGAAATGCCACATGATATAATGAAGTGAGAGGAAGAAGATAGAGTATGACGATTATGATGAATGACTGTGTGCATCTTCTTCTTCCCATCTTTACTCTGTAATTTCTAGTTTCCCATCCCCTTCTCTATTGCTATCCTGTACTACTTTCGGTTTCTTCATTGTAATCATTCGTAGATCTATAAAATACTATTCCTGTTCGAATTTTGGATTAGTTGTGAAATATCAATTGACAACACTATTCTTAAATAAATCATGACTACTATTTGTGTGGCCTCGTCTCCTCCCTCTTCATCCACGACAAGACAAAACTTCTTTTGGGCAATTTATATACTTGATCCATTACCTCAACCATCACGACTAAACGACGGTTTATATAATCCAACTAATATACGTAATATAACTCGAGCTATACTTCAAATTGTTTGATTAAAGCAAATAATGCAAATATACAAAAGGTCTAATGATAGGCGATTCCACTATTTTTGAGGCTTAAAGCAAGAGCTATACTTCAAATGATTTGATTAGAGCAAATAATGCAAATATACAATAGGTATAATGATAGGCGATTCCACTATTTTTGAGGCTTAAAGCAAGATAAAGATCTATGCATTTTTTTTAATTTTTATTGATATAAGCCTTCTTCATTTCACACTTAGACCATGCGTAGTGGGGTTTTCTGGGTGTTTTTACCCTAAAAAACGCCCCACAACGCCCTTTTTCCACCCCTGGGGGCTTTTTTTCAAACAATTTGCTTTTGGCGTGCTTTTTTCCATGCGTTGCTTTCTTTTGTTTGTCCAATAAGATTTTTTGATGGTTTTTTTTATTTAATTTTATTACATCTCTTTTAACATAATGTCCCACAATGCCCACATCCACACTACACCGGGCTGCCATATGGCGCAAAACGCCCAAGAGTAGGGGCATTACCACTACACATGATCTTATTAGCCACTTAGAAATTACAATACTAATTTTTGTAAACAAAGCTTAGCAAAATTAATATATTAGCAATTAACATTTCTTAACAACTAACAAGCTTAGCCAAAATATCAGTGGTGAAGTTACAATTAACATTTCTTATCGATGGAAAAAATGATTGATTACTGATTGATTTCACGAAACGGTATCTCAAGGTAAGTAGGGCTCTACGAGAAACAAATTTGAAGTACAAACCGAAATATCGATTCACCAATGAACTGATGAAGTTTGTCAAAAAATAACCGTAGGAGAACTCAGAAGCCAAGCTATGAACACTGAACTCAAAAGTAACAGCTAGTGAATCACTGACGAACGTTTTATGCCTTGCCGCGCATGCGTCTGCAATTTGAACTATTGAAGCTGAATTGTTGAACACCAAAGTAGGACATGTTCACATTGACGTCTCTGCACCTTCATGACAGACGTTTCATTGCTTAATGTTCAGACGTACCAGTTATCGATTTATCTTGTTATCTTTAAATCCTAAATCCCTTTATGTTGACGAGTTGTATTAGTGACCAAATCTAATACATTTGAATGTAGACCGGATCAGGTACTGAATGCTTGATCCATGATGCTCACCAGCCAAACCGGGCGCCCTACAAAATTAGGGGACTAAAGCTATTGCTTTGGTACCAATCCCATTGAGCACGCCTTGAGTCTAATAATATAATGGAACCCGAAACAATATCAAAGACCCCCTTCATCAAAATGATTCCAATATCGAAAAGCTCACAGGCTTGACCAATTAACACATACGGATGAAGTCAATCATTGATCGTTGTTCTTTAGTTATAAAAATGGGCCCCAAAAAATTAAAGTTACATATTAAAAATCAATGAGAAAATGATGGTTCTTATAACAATGAACAAAACATTACCATTGTAGCAAAATGATCTATTTTAAATAGTTACATGAATCATGCGGCTCTCCTAGCATTTTATGAAGCATAGTCGTTGATCAACTCTTCATACCATCTAATATCTCGTTCTCAATAGCTATCAACACCGATGCACAACATTTCAATAGATCTTTTTCATCAAGTTTCTTCAACTCTTTAGGAAACAAGAAACCAAATAACTTTTTGTATAAGTTGTATTGTTCAAATCTTTTTCAAAATAAGCAATTGCTTGATCAACAACACAAACATTAATTGACTTTAAAATCATCTTTAGATGAAAATAAAATTTCTTGTTAAGTTGAACTCTCATCAAATTGTTTTTTTTTACATTTTAATTGGACGTCTTTGAGGGAATACCAAATCAACATCCAATTCAATGGTATTTCCCTAGCTACATCAGTCGCCTCAGATAACCCCACTTCCCTCAATTTATTGAAGAATTAAATCAAGTTGTTCACTTATCCAATAACAACATCAAGAAGCATATCCTTGGATTGCAACCTTTTACTTACCACGTTAACCATGTTTAATATTCGATACCGAATGAATGAGAATGGATACAAAGAACTCAAAATCACCAATATCATATGGATTTGGGTTCACTTTGAATTATATGATCTTTGTCCTTTTCTTTCACCATATATCTCCAAGTTGGAATCTAATAGCCTTAACTAGCCATTACACCAACATTTACATCCTCTTCAATATTAACACCAACATTTATATCCTCTTCTTCAACATTAACACCAACATTAGCATGAACATTAGCTTGATCAATATTACCATATTCTTGAGGTTGTTTTTGTAAAAACTTAAGCATATCCCCAGCTTTAGACTTTGTTAATTCTTCACGAGTTTTCTTACTTTTTCGTTTTTGACTACCAAATAGATGTTTAGGAGCATAGTTTCTGAAAAGCATAGTTAAATTAAAAATTCAAATAATCAATCATAAACTTTATAGTCATCATTAATCAAATTGACAAATAATCCAACATTGCCTTAGTAAATTGTAGATAGACAAATAGTCAAATACTAATGTGTAATCGCCTAATCATCTAATCTAGTAATCGACCCTTCACGAAATCAAAATCAAATCTAAAAATCATAGCAAAGTTTACTTACCTGCTTGAGTGCTTGGATTACAAATAAGCATAACCTGGATGTTTGAAATAATCAAAATCAGAACTTCAAAACATGGTTAATTAATTAAAGGTTTAATTAATTTCAATTCGTCCTCGGTTCGATTCTCACAAGGGGGTTTTCTATATTTATTGGGTTTACTCTTGAATTGGTGTATAGGCATTATTGCCTAGTGGAGATGGATATGATCGGGTGATTCCACTCGTGGCACGATAATACTCCAGTGGTCTTTCAGTGTTCCGTCAGTGATCCAAAGTTGTTGTTCAAAAAAAAATAATTTCAAAATCAAAATCAGAATTAAAACATGTTCAGAATTGCTATTTGCTTGCCTGCTTGGATTTCATAATTAAAGTTGTGAGCACTGCTGCTCGAGTGCTTGTTCACGTTGATGTAAAACGCCAAACCTTAATTTGTCACTCGTCGTTAAAGTTAGAATTGCTTCACCTCGTCAAGTCACTCTCTCACTCGTCTGCAACGTGAAACCCCCTAACGAAACCTTGTGCTCCGCCTTTTTTTCGTTCAATTTCCGCCAAGTGCCACCACGCTTTTTAATTTTTTTTAAAACAAACCACCCCCCCCCCCCCCCCTTAAACCGGGTCTCTTACGGCAACTGAGAAAAAACAAATAACATGATCATATGTGATACAACATCTTTTAAGTATTGTGTTTCCAAATCAATTATTAAAACAAACAAGATTTTCTTTTTTTTTTTATGGTCTAGCAAATCAGCGACTAATATCTCGCATGCCAATGCCATTGTTTGATTTGTCTCTTATGGAAGCGTCGTATTGGTATAAAACACCATGAATTCTTGCTTTATATTAATACTCTTTGAATCTATTAATTTTTGTTGTGGCTGATGAATCGGACGAAAAGAGGCAGAAATAATATTTTTATGCCATTTAATATATTTTATTCCCATCATCTTTTACGTGAATAACATGAGCTAAATTATTCTTATATTATATGTTTATTAACGAGTTAATACAACCTGTGCGTTGCGACGCGATGTTGATTATAGATGTATTTGGTATCACTGTATCGTATGCTAAAATTTTTACGTTCATGCAAAGCATTCTTTCTATTTTTCCCAATCACCGGCCTACAACGCTATATTAAAACATTCTACTTAGAAATGTTCTTTTTATTTTCACCTACGCCAATTATTTATTGTCACATTTTTCATAATGAACATTCAATCTCAATACTCTTAATCTTATTAGTTTGTAAATGGGCTCCAAACAAATCCGTTGTTTATTTATTCAAGACCTCACACTTCATTGAATTGATCAATATCAGTCTCGTCATTTCGGCGTCTTCATAACAGCATAACATAAACGATGATAAAACAAAAACTACTGGTGTATTATAAACAGAAGCGTCAAACAATACATCAAAATGCAAATCTATGGTAAACAATTTTAGATCCGTATTCATAGCTTTGAACAAATGATATGTCAATTTAAAAAAAAAACTTCAAAATCTTGTTTTGTTTTTTGGATTTTTCAATCAAATATATTTGTGGAAACATATTTTTTAAAACATCTAGAGACAAATCTGACGTTTTGTTTTTGTGAACCGGTGGCGACACTTGGTTATTTAAAAAATCTAGATATCATTCCAATCGTGATATCAATTGTTCAATATATGATTTACGAAAATTAATTTCATTTTTATGAATTGTTTTCCACCACAGTAACCACCTCCGTTCTTCATTTTTGTGGATCGGAAATTTTTAAAGTAATTATTCTTATTTAATCGATGATCGGAAGTGATGTTCTTTTTCGGTTTGATGATTTCATTAGAAAATTGATATCATTTAAAAGTTTTGGATTTGATTGTGATGCATACAAATGGGGTATATAATTTCTTTTGATTTTAAAAAAACAAAAATTGGTTTTGATTGCATGCCTGTAACGTTGCCTTCGAGTATTCTTAGAATTTCAAGACCTGAACTTTCCTTTCTCATATGCATGTTTTGCATTTTTATATTTTCCTACGTCCCTTAAGATCGAAGTAAACTTTCAGTTTCATTGATGCGATCATTCTTATTCTGATCATCATGATCGGTGAATGATTGTGGGGACTGGGAGATCGATAACTGAGTTTGAAAGTTTTTAAATGGATGATCACATATGGGGGAATGGTGGTGGGAGGAGACGTATCGGTTTGGTGGTGTTGCTTCGGTTGATTGGCGTAATTGGTGGTACCGTTAGAATGTGGCATACTCGTCGGTTTTGTGGTGTTGCTTCGGTAATTGACTTCATTGGTGGATGGTTGATGTGTCGTGGATGGTGGTGTTAATTTTTTATATGTATTGTATGTCATCGATGGTGGTGTTAATTTTTTATATGTATTGTATATAAGTAATTTAAAAAGTTGTGTATATGTATTAAATAAAGGGTTTTTTTGCATGTTTCCCCTTAAAAAACTTTGAAATTGCATATGTACCCGAGACAAAAATTAAATTGCATATTTCCGCTCTATTAACTAGTAAAATTGGAGATTTACCCATTTTTATTTAATTTATTAAAATTAAATTATAGAAAGACTATTTTACCCTTCATTTAACTAAGCTTTAGAAAATTGCATATTTATCCATTTAAACTAGTTTAATACCCGTCCGTTGGACGGGTTACGCTAATGTAACAGACAAAGACAATGTATATTGATGGTGTTTCGGTTTGCTTCTCCTTTTCCTCTTTTCCATCTCCTATATGAAAATACTACAACCATCGACGTTTTCTTTTTTTTTTCTTTTAAAACCAGTGAAACGCATTCTGAAAACACATTATCCAAACACTACAAAAATGACATATTAAATTTTAAGAAGTAAAAAATTTAAAAGCAGCTCAAAATAAACAATCCCAAACACCCACATTAAGTGAACACAAAACTAAAGTGGGGATGAGCGAATACCGATCCCGTCCTGTTCCCGGCCCGATACCGATAATCCCGATCCCGAAATTGTATGAATACATGATACCGATACCGATACGGAAACATGTCGGTTCGGTACGGTATCGGTATTTTGAGGGAAAAAGTCGGTATTTTACCGATACCATACCGTACCGATACCGAAAAAAACCAAAATGTGCATACCGATTCCGATACCGAAACATGTCGGGATCGGGATTATCGGTATCAGGATCGGGATGGGATCGATATTTTATACCATTTGCTCATGCCCACTCTAAAGAACATTCTAAACAAAATCCCAATTTTTAATTTATAGAGAAAAATGCAATTTAGTAATTTACCCTTATAGATAAACATTAAGCACAGCCATTTATAGCACCCACCCACCACCTCCTCATTCTAATCATTCGATACACATCAAGAGGCACCGCCATTAGTCTCCCTCAACCCATTAAATCAAAACAGAGAAAGAGAGATAGTGAAGAGACAGCGAAATTACGACAGAGAGGAGCCGGCGAACTTCCAATTGTCGACACCACTCCGACAAGTGCACATCTTCAACTGCTAAAGTGAGGAAAGCTGCAAAGGTCAGATTCGTATATGGCATAATTAGGGTTTCGGGGTTGGGTTGTGATCAGAAAAAACAATAGACCTTCATTAATTTTGTTTTTGTTGATCTGGGTTCTTCAATACACAGAGAGAAACTTGTTTCTTGGGGTTTCTTTCTTTTTTCCTTTTTATGTTTATTATTACTATTATTTTTTGTATGTAGATCTCAGTTTAAAGTTTGAAGATATGTTAATACGATTCTTAGAGTTGATATTTGTTCGTGTTGTACACCTTTGTGACCATATTTAAGTATCAAAATCGTTTATATCTTGTGTTTTTACATGAAGAATCTTATATGTGACATATCGACTACTATTTGTGAAGCCAAGCTTTATGTGATGAAAGAATATGAACAATTTTGTTGCTTTTGATCATATTGACGTTATGACTAATTATAAATAGTTGTTTAATTTTTAACTAAATACATCTTAATAATTGCCTGTTGTTACATTATATATGAGTGTTCTAATAGTTATGTGATTATTGAATCGATGAACTTGCTTCTTTTGATCATCACTATATAGTTAGTAAGATTGTTTTTTTTTCCAGATGCATAAATGTGTTTTAACTGTGTCTACATGGTTAACTATTATGCATTTGTGTCTACTTTGATGTTTGTCTTTTATTGTTGTTTAAAAGCACACCTTGTTGATGGGTTTGAAACTGAGAACACACCTTCACAATATTCTGGGCAAAGGCTTTTGTTTAACTTATTCTAAACCCACAAACCTTTTAACTTGATACATACTACTATACTAATAGTTGTAATGAACTGAATAAAGTTTATACAGGAAATACAAGAATGTACTAAAGTTTAACTTATTAACTAAAGAGAAAAAAATACCCACTTTTAATATTTGATCAACAGTGGAAAAAAATAACATCAGCCATTAAGAAAAAAAATGTTCATTCGTTCAGTCCTTCATCACAGTAGGTATAAAAATATCTACCAGTACATGAATTTCGGTTCGTCTTACTATGGATGTTTTTATTGTACGGAATGGCTGTGGATGTAAAGATACGCAAAACACCAACTATGAAGGCGAGAACACTTGACAACCTTCTAGAAGAATGTGCGGTGCACATAAGGAAGTAATTGATCAGAACGATCAATTGCATCTGAATGAATATAACCCCAGTGGTGCAGATATGTAATTAGCGAGCTCTGGAATTTCAAGGAAAATCGAAGAGCTACACTAAAGGGGGTTATCAGCTACATTCTACATTCTGAAGTGCACCAGTCAGTAAGGATCCACAATTTGTTGAACCAGTACACGATCTTGTTTACGTTGTATGTTACGGTCTTTTGTTATCGAGTCTGTAAGTTCCGTCAAGACTACCAAGTTTAACTTAGTGATATGTTCTGTCCATGTTTGATGCTTAACTGTTTAACTTTTAGTCTCGGGCTCGTTTAAGCTCGACTCGTATGCACCCTTAGTTAGTTTTCTTGAAGCATTTCAAATGGTTGGTCTTTGCATTTAAGGAACTTATAACAACCTGGTTTTAGTTGATTAGATTTGATTAAACTCAGAAAAAATAACATCAGCCATTAAGAAAAAAAAATGTTCATTCGTTCAGTCCTTCATCACAGTAGGTATAAAAATATCTACCAGTACATGAATTTCGGTTCGTCTTACTATGGATGTTTTTATTGTACGGAATGGCTGTGGATGTAAAGATACGCAAAACACCAACTATGAAGGCGAGAACACTTGACAACCTTCTAGAAGAATGTGCGGTGCACATAAGGAAGTAATTGATCAGAACGATCAATTGCATCTGAATGAATATAACCCCAGTGGTGCAGATATGTAATTAGCGAGCTCTGGAATTTCAAGGAAAATCGAAGAGCTACACTAAAGGGGGTTATCAGCTACATTCTACATTCTGAAGTGCACCAGTCAGTAAGGATCCACAATTTGTTGAACCAGTACACGATCTTGTTTACGTTGTATGTTACGGTGTATGTTACGGTCTTTTGTTATCGAGTCTGTAAGTTCCGTCAAGACTACCAAGTTTAACTTAGTGATATGTTCTGTCCATGTTTGATGCTTAACTGTTTAACTTTTAGTCTCGGGCTCGTTTAAGCTCGACTCGTATGCACCCTTAGTTAGTTTTCTTGAAGCATTTCAAATGGTTGGTCTTTGCATTTAAGGAACTTATAACAACCTGGTTTTAGTTGATTAGATTTAATTAAACTCAGAAAAAATAACATCAGCCATTAAGAAAAAAAATGTTCATTCGTTCAGTCCTTCATCACAGTAGGTATAAAAATATCTACCAGTACATGAATTTCGGTTCGTCTTACTATGGATGTTTTTATTGTACGGAATGGCTGTGGATGTAAAGATACGCAAAACACCAACTATGAAGGCGAGAACACTTGACAACCTTCTAGAAGAATGTGCGGTGCACATAAGGAAGTAATTGATCAGAACGATCAATTGCATCTGAATGAATATAACCCCAGTGGTGCAGATATGTAATTAGCGAGCTCTGGAATTTCAAGGAAAATCGAAGAGCTACACTAAAGGGGGTTATCAGCTACATTCTACATTCTGAAGTGCACCAGTCAGTAAGGATCCACAATTTGTTGAACCAGTACACGATCTTGTTTACGTTGTATGTTACGGTCTTTTGTTATCGAGTCTGTAAGTTCCGTCAAGACTACCAAGTTTAACTTAGTGATATGTTCTGTCCATGTTTGATGCTTAACTGTTTAACTTTTAGTCTCGGGCTCGTTTAAGCTCGACTCGTATGCACCCTTAGTTAGTTTTCTTGAAGCATTTCAAATGGTTGGTCTTTGCATTTAAGGAACTTATAACAACCTGGTTTTAGTTGATTAGATTTGATTAAACTCAGAAAAATTTTCGTCTTAGTTCTTACCTTAATGTAGAAGAAACTTAAAATAGTAAACCCATTGTTTTCGAATCTAGTCGAGGTTATTTTACCATGTTATTATCGTTGAAATTGAACTAATTAAGCTTCTTTGTATGTTTGTTTACTTACATTTGATGAGTTGGAGTGTTGAGTTAAAGTGTTTCCTGTGAAAGGAGTAAAGGGGTATGATATAAAATAGGGTAACATGGGAATGGCAATTATGTCGCGTGATTTCTGGTGAAGTGGGGTAGGGGATCTGTTGGTATGTTCGTTGGCTTACCTGAGGGGCTATT
This sequence comes from Helianthus tuberosus, assembly GCA_030545235.1. Taxonomy (NCBI): domain Eukaryota; kingdom Viridiplantae; phylum Streptophyta; class Magnoliopsida; order Asterales; family Asteraceae; genus Helianthus; species Helianthus tuberosus. The sequence continues at coordinate 44,615,578 of CM060414.1, read as the reverse complement.
CTTCATGGTGATGCGGTGTGGTTATGCGGTTGGAACTGTTGGTAGTTGAAATCATCTAAAACACCACAAATAAGTAACGACCACAAGTGATAAGTCCACCAATGAAAACAATTATAATGGCCTCATTTAACTAACATATTTTTTTAATTAAATGGGTAAAATTACTAAAGTACGTACTTGTAACATGCCCGTGATCTCATTTAACATTAAAAATAATCTGAGTTAGGGGCAAAAGGACAAACCGTTCATCAATCTGAAATATAAAGTACAAAACTAATCCATTTTAAAGACAAATAATACTATCTGAAATTTTATATATAGATAAAGGATAAAATTCGAACATTTGCATATTAAACTAACATTTAATTAATTTAAATATTGTGGATTTTCTGAAAAGAATGTTTTTAATAACGGTTAAAGCCATAAAAATCTTATCAATACTATGGATTTTATGAAAAGAATGTTTTTAATAACGGAAGGACTCAAACTGTTATGAACTTATAAGCTCAGCGGCTAAAAAAACCAAATAATGAATTTACGGGCTCAGGTTGATGTTTCACACATACCAAAGGGACGCAAATTGCATTTTGCTCTAATTTATAAAAGGAAAACCTACGTGAACGGTGTACAACCGGAAACAGTATAAAATAAAACTGATAGAGAGATAAAACATGAAATACTGTCATTTTAATGCAAAAGTAAATGTTAAACAACACTGGGGAAAAGTGTTATAACAATCAAACGTGGTTTACTGCCTCAATTTTCTCGGCTTTTGGATCGTCCTCTTTAACCTCGAAGATAGCCTCTTTTCGACTTGTTGAGTTGATGCATGGTGCTCATTTGTCAAACTTGGGGTATTTTTGGCATCGTTACTGAGGCATCCTGATGGTTCACATCAACAACCACCTGAAAGTTAAGTATGAAAGTAAGGAATAGAAAGTATAGATATAAAGTTTGTTTACATGTAAAAACAACTACCAATTCTTCTTGACTTGTTGCATTGTGGACATCTGATGAAGTTGGTGTACATCTAGCATCATCTACCCGGGAACATTTAGAATTGCCAGTGTCGACCTCATGTTCCACATTATCAACCACCTAAAGTTGTTACACAAATTTGAATGTAAGCAATATAAAGTATATACACAAAGGTTTTTACATATAAAAAAGATTACCGATGACGTATTTTCTTCTTGCTGAGTTGTCGTCTGGTCCGCATCTGACAAATTTGGTGTATTTTTGGGATCGTTTGTTGGGGAAAACTGGGAAATGGCATAATCAACCTCATGTTCCATATCAACAATCGCCTAAAGGTATTACACGCGCATTAAGAATAAAGAAAAAAATTATATATAGGAAGTTTGTCTACACGTGAAAATAATTACCGATGACGTCGACGTTTTAGATTCTGTCGGCAAAATACGTGGTCCCCATAATGACTCGTGTATCATGTCCCATTCATCATCATTGATCCGAGCTAAAAACTCGCTAGTTTCGTCATGGAGAACATTAGCAGAAGGACATGTTGAAGGAAGTAAAGTGCTAGCAAGATTATTAATGTCGTCACCCAAGTATTTTGATACGGTGAAGCGTGGACTGTAAGTAGGTGCCAAATTGTAATCATCAACTTTTATCCTAAAGATCACATGCCGAGCACATAAAGCATCCATCAGAAATTCATATATCCAATACGGATCATCAGCACCCTATAAAAACACCAAGAAACAATATTATAAATTAGCAAAAAAAGGATAACATAAGCATGAAAAAAAGTAAAAAAACATGAATGAGTATATAGACATGGGCATTTTTAAGTATAAAGATCCGAGGACATATATGTCATAATTAGTACATGATAATATATAAAAATATACCTCTGATAAGGTCTTTATAATCAATTGTTCAGCCGTAAGTCCGAGAAGAAGATTTGCAGCATCGTCAAAGAGAACACATGTAATCTCTTTTTCTTGGTTCCATAATTGAACAGCCAATTTATACCTAAATAAAGAAAACCGATAAGAATATATAAGAATAAAAAAGCCAGATCCACAAATAATAGTCAAAACACCTTGTGGGTAAGACCACTGTATTAATGTATCAACCGGAACCGGTACCGAATCAACTGAACGGGTACTTTATCGGTACCAAATCGATACAAACTGACGACATTTTCCGGTGTCGCTTAGGTTATTCTTCGGAACCGGCTTTACCAATTTATATCGACAAATATCTGTACCGAACGGGAACTGAAACGTACCGTACCGAGTACATTAGGTATCGGTACCGCTACCCACTTGTGGGGCTTTTCGGTACTGGTTGGTACCAAGCTCATCCCTAGTTTTAAAATCTCATAGAAACTTACGAATGACGGGGATTGACGACATATCTATTGCATTTCAAACAAAGGTAGCGTGCATCAGAAAAAGTCATCTTCTTACGACATATGGTACACCGTACGTACTTCCAATCCTCCTCCAAATCAACACCAATTATTGTGCCGTCAACATTGTACATTTTTCCCTTAAAAAGATAAAAAGAAATTTAGGCATGACCATGGTAAAAGCTACTGGTTGTAGACTAAATAAATAAATTATAGATGTCAAGGACACTAACAACAGACATGTCCTCGTTGCTTTGATCATCCAATGTGAAAGTAACAGCGGCACCACACTGTTAACATAAATAAATAAATAAAGTCAGTATTTACAAGTAGACTGATCGTTTGTTATAATGAAAGAAAAATTAGGAAAGAATTGCTGTACATGTTTTTGAAGGCCTCAATGACAACAGGGAAATCCAGATTGAGATAAAGTTCAGTCGCAACCGTTGACACTAAACACGGAACCCCTGGTATAATTTGACACAATTATATATAGTTTGAGATATTAACTGATGTAAATACATAATATTTTAGAAAAAACATACCGTCGAACATTCGGACCTTGCAACCGGTCAAAATAACCAAAATTTGATTATTTCCATAACTGCGGATGGCCTCGTCAGTAAACTTGAGTGCAGCTTTGCCCCATAACGTAACACAAAGTTTGTTGCCACTATATTGTTTTAAGCAACAATGAAAAAAAACATAGTTACATTATACAAGTAACATATACAAAGAAAAAAGTACAATAAAATTTACCGCTCATCAGATAAAACTATGTGACGCATCTCCCGATTACATGATTGAACGTTTGAAGATTCAGTGGTAACAGGACCCCATGCGCGTAGTGCACCAAAAACATCTACATTTAAAAGAAAGTTACACATAATGATCTAGATAAAAACAAATGATAGGGTCGTCGGTAAAACCTGTCAGATAGTGATCATCATTTATGCGTTTGGTTAGATCCTCAAATGGAGCCAAATAAAAAACATAGCGTTTAAACAACCACGGTTCAATAGACGAAGCAGAGACTCTCGTCCACCGTGAAAATTCAAGATACTTACAACGTCGCAAACGACGGTACAACATATCATAGGGATGAACAAAAAAGTTATCAATCATATACACACAGCCCTCTTCCAAACGGTTCTTGAAAATGTAAATCAAATTAGCAGGTATCCTTGCATGAATTGTAAAACCCTAAAAAGAAACAATGTTAGGTATCCTTGCATGAATGGTAAAACCCTAAAAAGAAACAATGTTAAGTCTTAGAAAAAAGATGTTATACCGCTATGTATGAAAATAAATATTAGAAGGGGCAATCTTGACCCAAAGCCTTCCAAGTGGGTCAGTTTGGGTTACGTTTAATATTATATGGGTTGATTTGGGTAAAGATATTTTAAGTAAATAGGTCACAATGCGTCACTTGAAATTTATCTGGATATTTTCGGGTCAAAGTGGATCGGCAACATTAAAGAAATGGGTCAATGTGTGAAAGATATTTCGACGCGTACCATTTCGAAGTGAACAGTTGTGATTCGTACCGGTCCAAACGTACTGTACTAAATCGCACCGTTTCGCTGCGAAAGCGTGTTTGACGAGAACCGTTCCAACCCGTAATATTTCCACAAATACCGTTTCGAATCAAACAATTTCGACCTGTTCCATTTCGATCAGTACCGTGTCGACCAGTACAGTTTCAACGCGTACCGATTCGACACAAAGCGTTTAGACACAAAACGTTCCAACCCGAACCCATTCCAACTTTTATCCAGGATTGTTTATTCCTAATATCTACAGAAAGTCATTTTTCTACATGTTTTCGGTTTATATGATCTTGACCAGTCGAGTGTGTTTGAAACATGCAGGAAGCAGTTCCAGATATCCTACCTAAAACGAAAGACGACCAGAACCGTTTCTGGCCAGCTGAAGGTACATCGGCTACTGCTTAATATACGTGTTTTAAATTATTTTTGAAGTTGGTTTTGTAATTGTAAATCTTCAACAATCAGATGACATGACTGTAACATAATGACTAAATTATTTTGTATTTTTTTCGTATCTTAAGCAGCACATTGCTTGTTACTAACATTTGATGTTGTGCATTTGAATAAATGCAAAAGATACGTGTTTTGTTGTGGAAAACAAACATTTTTTGACCGACCTCGTTCGGCCCGAAACTCATACTGACCCGAAACGTTCCCATCCGAAAACGTTCAGTCCCGAACCCGTTCCATCCCGAACCAAAAACAACCCATTAGGTAATTGACCCGGTTATAACAGAACCCGTTTCAACCTGAAGTTTCAACCCATGACTCGACCAAAACCCGACCCGACCCGTTTGCCTGGTCTAAAAAATATGATCTTACACGTTCATCTGAAAGAATGATGTCGTTAGAAAGAACACGGTTTGTTTTGGGGTTGTATGTTGTCCATATGCGCGAGACCATAACAACTATTCTCCGGTTGTCAGTACGATTGCACCGTAAGTCTGCAATGAAATTATAAGCCATGCTATGGTGATGGGAAACCTGAAAAGTTGGTGAAACATGAGTAAATACAAATATGGTAAACATGAAGACAATATTTACAAATACACACGTTAAATGATTACATTAGTGACAAGAACAAAAATATTGAGTACAAAGTAAAATACCACCTTTTATACCATGAAAAGAAGATAGTCTATATTTATGCAAAACTATACAATTACCAACCATCGACTACATTACACCACGTGTTGCTACAGATGGTAAATTGTAGAACACTTCTTTGTAAACAACATTCCTTGTGAGGTTGTCATTGCACTTCCCAGTATTGTCAATGTAAAACCTTAGGCCATCACGAGACGTGACACGGGATGCAACCACGTATAGCTGACCATGTGTAAAGACAGGATTTACCAGATACGCGCAAACATGTTTAAAAGTTTCCCCTTGACTTTTATTGATAGTCATAGCAAAGCAAACCTTTATTGGAAACTGGCTTCTTTTAAAAGAAAAAGGCCAACATGTATTTGTTAGAGTCATATCGATCCTACCAATAAATGCCTTTTTGCCAACATGTGTACCGGTAATAATTACTGCCTCAATAACACGCCGACTAATTTGCGTAACCACTAACCGTGTACCATTACACAAGCCCTTTTGCAAATTTAAGTTGCGCATCAAAAGAACCGGTGCACCGATCCTTAACTGTAACCTATGGTTTGAAATCCCAGAAAAATTCAAGGTGTTAAGAAACTCGGGTGGATACAAAGCGCACATCTCGTCATAGTTGTTTGTGCTTTGACATATTTCATCAGCACTTAACAATTCTTGAAGTTCACCTGGCATTTTTTCAAGGACGTGAAGGTTGATCTTATCGACCTCATCATTCGTTGGGCACAAAATGCAGCATTCTTTTAAATAGTGAATGTCATTGACTCTCTCTAAAATATCAGGAAAGGTATTGGAAACCACTGCGCCAATCGGATTTTCAGAAACCGGGATTAAAAGATCGTTAGGCATTTTGATCCACGTAGGTTCATCTTGGCCCACCAATGAAATTGTAGGCAGGCGACCGGCCCCCATGGCCAAGATCCAATTGCTGAACGTTTTCATTCTTTCAAGCGAATCTCCGCTGATATCTGGATTGTGTAAGCGCATATTAGTCGTCAAATGAAATACCTTACATGCATTCCATATTGTGTCTGACTTGTTAACAACAGACGCGACAATCTGACTACGTGGTGCATGCGGAACAACCAGTAAAATTTGACGAAAATCACCTCCAAGAACCACAACTTTTCCCCCAAATACCCGATGCCGAGTGTCAACCATGTTATCACGAAAAACATCTCTAAAGGTTCGGTCGACAGCCTCAAATGCATACCTGTGTTGTAAAGGTGCTTCGTCCCAAATTATTAGACCAGCATCGTTGATTATCTGAGCAAGGTTGCTGCCGTAGTCGATCGAACAACATGAATCATTTTCAATATCTATAGGAATGCGAAACCATGAATGTGCAGTACGACCCCCGGGTAACAACATAGATGCAATTCCGGACGATGCAACGGATAATACAATTTTCCTACGTGAACGAAGGCAAGCAATAAGTGTTCTCCACAAGTACGTTTTACCTGTCCCTCCACTGCCATATACAAAAAAATGCCACCATTGTTGTTATTCACTTAATCAAGTATAGCATCAAACACTTGCCTTTGAATAACATTTAACCAGCTATGTAGCTCATTGAATTTCACAGCTTCTTCTTGCACATTATATGTTTTTTCAGCAATAATCAACCCATTGGAACCATCATCCTTTAAATGAGGATCAAGCTGAGGTAGAGTTGGAAAGTTGGCCAATGATTTGTTGTGATTGTTTAAAATTGAATTTATCTCAAGCAATGTGTAGTTAAGTATCTCCTCATCCGTGAACACCACAAGTTGGTTACCTAGAAGTGCTCTCTGTTTGAAAGCAACATCTTCTGATAAGTATTCAAGACAGTCATAAAATAACTTCGACTGATCACTAACTGTGCAAAATAAAAGAATTGTGACAAACAACTCACGCAATTGATTCCCTAACTTCCACTGGTAGGCTTCACGTATAGCCTCTACCCATTCAACATCGTCTCCAAGCAAACTTAGCGCTTTACAAGCTAACATATAATTTGGATACTCGACACCGTCAACCGTACGAATTTCTTTGAAGCTACGTGGACCGCGAACAACATTTAATAACAAAAGGAGATAATACTTCTCACCCATAGAAGGATTCACATGATAAATGCGACCAATAGTAGTACCACCATACCTTGGCATCCATCGCCTATCCTTTTCATGCCACGTGTATTTAGTTGGGTACTCAATGTAGGTTAAATTCCAACCCTCTGGGTGATTCCGATTTGCCTCCATCCATGCAGTGAACTTAGAAAGGGCAGATGTTGATCGTTGTGCTACATCAGCATCATCGCGGAAGTAGACTCTATTACAACCTTCTTCATGGAATGGTAGTCTTTCAACCGCAACTGAACGGTAATTCATGTCAAATGAAAACAGCTTCCAACACGCTTCTATCGATGAAATGTACCAAAAATTTATATATTCTTGAATTTCATTTTCATTTCGTGTAACAACGATGCAAATGACGTTCTACTGTTAGGACCTTCCAAGACAGCAGTCGCACGATCTGGTCCTTTGTTAAGATACGTGAATAAGTACTTAACCAACATACCCTGGTTACACCACTCCAAATTTATATGGCAACCGTATTTGACAAGTAGGTAACGGTTATAAGGAACCACATATCGATTATCAAGCCTAATATATTGACTACCAACCCGGACTGTTCTTGAATTGATCGGCCTTTTATAACAGGGCCACCCATCATTTCTTATAAATGTTTCATCACAATAGTTCTTTGGATACCCTTTCGTACATTTCTGATTATGCATACAAGGACTGGATGGATTTAGTTCACCACATAGTCCATGTATCATTTGCTTGCTAATACCGCAAAAGCAGCCGAATCTTGCAATTCAGAAGGAAGTTCAGTGGATATATATCTATCAATATCTTCCGTTGTACCAATCTTATCCGCAGGTTCTAGAAAAAGCAAAGCATGAAAATGCGGAAGTCCACGTTTTTGGAATTCAATTGTGTAAATAACTACAAATTAAGCAAAACATATTTTTTAGTTATGAATAATGAAATATATGTTCAATTAAAGAATGTAGAATTAAAAGATAAGTAACATACCAGCCTTCGTCTTTCCAAAATGATTTTTTTTCCTTATATCTTTAATAAGCTCATCAAGCCGAATTTTAAAAACACGTGCAAGAATGTTTGGTCTATCTGATGCTGTCTGCCCAGGTGTGGTAGCACTAATGTGATGGTCAACTTCAGGCCATCTCGGGTTGCAAGTCATGGTAATAAAAAGATCTGGTGTCCCAGCCCAACGGCAAATCGCCATTGCATCTTGATATTGTTGTAGCATATACCTTGGCCCCCCGGTAAATGACGCTGGTAGAATAACCCTGCGTCCAACAAACTCACACATTGTTTCTCCATTACATACATGATCATACAATCCGTTATATAGATCTGAACGAATCGTAGCTTGGTTTTGCCTATACCAATCTAATTCACTCTCCAGAACAGTACTATAAGCATCAACGACAAACGTCTGAAACAAACGGCTAGATAAGTGCAACGTTCTAGCTTCAGTATCCCTAACATGTAAACGATACCGATACTATTCCCTTAAAGATATGCTTTTCCTCCTTGCTGACGTATTACGTGATAAGGGAATGTTTGGATGGTACCCATCCTCCCCATAAGGAAAGAGCAACGGATATTGCAAAGACATGTAACTTGGGTGCAACTCCGAAATGCGAATTGTAGTATAAGTATCTCGCTCTTGAATAAGGATGTCACGCGAGTTAGTCGGATTACCATCACTTTGAATTAATGCAGCCACTTCAGAAGCTGTAGGTAAATTATATTGACGAGCCTGTGTATTTCGTGTGCCAAGCAAGCGAAGTCTAACTGGTTGCCTAGACGAATCATCAAACCTCTCCCTAGCCATCCTAAACGCCTGTACTAATACATTATTTTCATCAAGCATGGCCAGCAAGTCAACCACCAACGAACGAAAAATGGATTCATCAGAAGATGATGGAACACAGTTTCTTAAAGCATAAAAGCGATTATCAATTTCATGGGCCGTATCATAAATATATAATTGCGCAAATCTAGGCCGACCATCATCATGAGTTGGAAGCAGAGAGCCAATTCTATGATGGTTGTATCCATTCAAGCGAAAGGCATACGTACCACGACTATCGTTTGATTCCGAACATACTCTCCCACCACTTGACGTCATCGAAAAAATTGAATTAAAAATTTTGATATGGTCTCTATAAACTGATGACCATGGCTCAGAATTGCGATTCAGCAAACTTAGCAATGGCTGCGGAGAATTCATAAGTAAAGGTAAAATGACATTCCCCTCACCGCAACATAAGCTGAATCTAGGAACAGACGGCGCAAAATGTTTTAGAGTTCGTTCCGCATACCACACCATTGCATCACAATGCGAACATACATGATCTGCATCACCACAGTCCCAGTACGATTGAACACGACCTTCAATAAGAATGATCAAAGTATAAGTGATGATAAAATTACAAAATCAACATAAAAAATATGAAAAAGTTAGATAATGGTAAAAGCGTTACCTTGAGTGTTTTCATCTTGATACTGGCCATATGCACCATTTCGCATTTGGTTTTGAGGAGTACATACAGGGACGTTTGAATTCAAACTGATACAGCTTGAGGGAGATGGTACTGCACAAGTTGGTGGAGTTAAAGGGCTTATTGCACCTCTACCACCAGCACGACGACGAATTTGTGAAGGTGTGTTGTCATTATGCAAAGAAAGTGGCCGATCTCGTAAGCGAGGACGACCCATCCGTCTCGTAACTTGCTAGTTCTCCTTGTGAGTAGAAAATATATGTATTGTGAGATAGCTTGTATCGGACTAACTATGATAAACGAACATTTGTTACATTTGTGTAACAAAACCTATCATTTACCTTCATTAGTCATATTCATATGTGGCACAGACTTAACTTATATACCTTGTTTCACCACGTGTGAGGCAACTTATCCAATTCATACCTTCTTTCGCCCCATGTCCAGCATCATATCCACTTCATTTTATCTAACTTTCTTAAGTTTCATCACGTATAATATAAAACAAAGACCTGACCAACATAATCCTAATCCTAATCCTAATCCTAAGTACGAATATCATAATGACATAAGTATTTTTAAACACGTGTGTATCCAAGTAAAAGATATGATTGATGAATGACTGCAACAAATCAAATATATAAGCTATTTACTACTTTAATGAGTTCATATAATGATACTTTTAATCAAAATAGACGAACAGATAACGTAAGAAATTTTATCAAACCTGTTGATTAGCAGGAAAAGTGTAAATTGAATTGTGGAACTTGATGAACCGGCACTTAAGTGAATTCAACTTAAGAATTACACAATAACTGATTAACGAAAGGGTTAACAATACTAAAACACAATTATGAAAACACTAAATAATATATACCTTTTCAAAGCAACACTTGCAATAAATCAATGTATTTTTTTTCTGAAAATAAAAATTATATGCAGGAAGCTTTTTGATTACCAAAAAATAGGAGATAATGGGGAGTGGAACCATAAACATAGAAGTTAATTAAATGTCTGAATAACCAACTTGTTTAAAAAAAACTTGTTTTGTAACTTATTTACATGGGGAGTGGGTTTTCAATGATGAGGACCTTAAAAACACAACTGCAAGTCAAGTGTCTTCACAGGTGGTTTCGAATGAGGTGATTAAGTACAAAAAGTCAAAAGCTGAAAAACCTAAATTTTAATGAAGTTGTATAGTTATTATACATACCTTAAAAATGATCATCGGTGATCAAGGTGGATGTCCTGGTCTTCCCTCTTTGCTTTCTACTATGGCAGTTTGCCTAGGCCGTCCTTAATGACAAAATTACCCTTGATTTACCCTGATATCATCATCTTCTTCACACCATACACCCAGCTTCTCATTTTTGCAGGTCTCATCTTGAAAATATCAAAAAAATTCAGGCAAAAACACTGCAGATTCACCGTTAAAAATGTTCCCTTCAAAATAACTGGCCATCGCCGGTGATCCTCCTACCCCACCCCCAGCGCCACCCCTGACCATATCTATCCGACTAACTTACCACATCCGATTATCTAGGTATAGAATCCACCATCATTGCTTGAATCGGTTGATTTTGGTAACGAATTGAACATCAACTTCAAAGCGGCCGTCGACTGAACTTGAACTGCATACCATCACCACCCACTTTGTTGAAAACACTGATGTGTAACGATTCAAACGATTTTCAGAACAGATATGTAAAGATCCTCGCTTGGATGTTGAATTTTTTAAACATTTTATTTGATTTGAGACAGATGAAGAGTTGTTTTAGTAAAGACGGACATGTAAAATTGAATGTCAACGTTGACTCAATCAGAGGTTTTGGAACATGATGTGGGCATACAATATAATTTTTGTATTTATACTTGTAACAATATATATAGCATGTTCATTTATTAAAAAATCATATATGTGTAGAATTCTTTTTTATTGTTTGGTATTGGCTTTTCTTTTTTCAATCACACTCTTTGTCTTAAAATTATCAGTAATTATCAAAATAATTTAAATTTGATATCATGTTTTTTTAAAACAATAACATATGTGTTAATATTCTTTTGGACGAATGTCAACTACGAATGAGAACCACTAAGTGTAATTATTTGGAAAAAAAATAAGTTAGCAACCGGTGTACCATATTAATGACACGGATGTAACGTTTGGCAAAAGTCATATTATGCACGGCCATTACATGTTAATGTCATCATTGTAACACGTATAAAAAAAATCATAAAATTTTTACCAACACATCACACGGCATGGTAAAATATCTAATTATTACGTAGTCATAAACACGTTGTTGTTGCCGCAACACGATATAATACTGTGATAAACCGAACTAATTCCTGTCGAACAACATCAAAATTGATATTTGTTTTGTATTTTTCGTTCAATATTAAACACCTCTTTTTATTGGTATATAAAGTGCCGATATCAACCAATAGCAACCGAAACCCGTTTCGAAGAGCAAATAATCCCACTGGTCTATCGTAAAATGTGAAAGTTGGAAGGATGAAAATGAAATTGAATCCGTTACATTCATTCCTTGAAGCTTAACTGATGAATAAACACTCACCTAATTAACACAAATCAAGCATTGACTAGAATTTTAACATATGAAACTCCAATAATAAAATAAAAGCATATATAAAAGATTGAATAACACAGTTAACAAAGTTACTTTTGACATATTCAGAATAATTTTGACTTCTTACGTCGATAACCAAATGTCGGACTTTCATATTTCCATTTACAAATAATATTTAATTAGTATTGCCCTAATAATAACAAAACAAAATATGAAAGGCTTCTCAGGGGTAGTTTTGTAATTTAAAAGTTGAACTATTAGTGCTTCACCTCTGGACTTCCCTCTTCACCGTGACAAACTACATGTTTTGTCTCATGGTTGTCTTTGACTACATCTTCAGTCATATAGAGTGAGCCCGGAAAGAATGAAAATGTTAATGAGAGAGATATGACGACGGGAGTGGGTGTCGGCCTATGATGTTGGTTGAGGATGTCGGAATAGGCAACGATAGTGTGTTTGGTGGATTAATTTAACGGCGATGAAGATGAGGGAAATAGGTTGTTTGGGCAAGCAGATCTGGCAGAAGAGGGGCTGCTGGAGGGTAGGGACACCAACAATCGATCGGCAGTTGTGGTGTCGTCATTGACGAAAAAGACAGAAGCTTCTTTCAATCCTCCTAGTGATCAGGTACATATTTCTTTTCCTTGTTAGGGTTTACAAAAGTTAGAGGGTGTTTGGGTTAGCTTATTATGTATTTTCAATGATCTGTTGTTACTATATTTGTTGAAAAAGTTTTGATGTTCATGATGAGTATGGTGTTGATTTTATGGCTTTTGAAATCTAATGTTTTGGATTTTCGAAGGTGTATTCTAAACACGAATAAGTATATGAATTAACGCCACTTAAGTGCCTTAAATGATGTATTGTTGCTGTATTTGTTGAAATTTTTTGATTTTATTGATGGATATATTGTTGATTTTGTGGCTTTTGAAATTAAGGAGTTTTGGGTTTTGATGGTGTAGTCTACACACAAATGCGTATCCAAAAATTAATGTCATCTACGACGTTTCGAACGGTGTCTTCTTGCTGCATTTGTTGGAAAGTTTTGAAGATGATGATGGGTTTGATTTCAGTTTTGTAGATTTTCAAATTTAGGGTATTGGGTTCTTGATGATGTAGGCTAAACACGAAGTGTATCAAAATTTTTATCTCATCAAGGGGGTTTTGAATGGTGTCTTATTGTTGTATTTGTTGAACAGTTTTAATCTTGATGATGGGTTTGGTTAGGGGTTTGGGTTTTCATTTGTGTACTCTAAACACGGATGTGTATTGAAAAAGTAATCTTATGAAGGCACTTTTAAATGGTGTCTTCTTGCTGTATATGTTGAAAACTTTTGATTAAGATGATGGGGACTAAAATCAAAGCTTACATTTCATACTTGTCTAATTTCAGTGACATGAAGAACTTGACTGACGAGGCATTTTTGCAGAATTTGCCAGAATAACATATCTACTGTCACAGGTATTAACTATGAGTTTTCCATTTTTTGATAGATAAAAAATTACTTTTATCTAAAAGTAAAAAAAAAAATCATTTAGTAGATCAATCATGCTGAACAAAGGAGAAACCTAAGCAAAACATAAAAAAAAAAACATTTTTCAAGTGATAATTAAAAAAACATAGTTCAACTGAGAAACCAAAACAACCAAACAAAAACATTGTTCAACAAATAACTAAAAAAGCCATCTTTAAATTACCATTCAAAAATAAATAGTCATCTTTGGAATCTTTAGCTTTTTCCTCACTGACCAGATTGAATCTGCAGTATCAGCGTACTCGTCCTCTAAATCATTTTCTTTACCCCTAGTGTTATTAACAACGCCACAACTTTCATTGGAACTACTAATGTAAATAACATCATCCCATTGCCAAGTTAGTATAGCTCTTGCCCGTTTGTTGGATCGATCACACCTTCGAATCTAGTAGTAATGAAAGACTTAGTTTAGACGAAAATAGTCAAAGAATTTGAAGACAAAAAAGTGAAATTAAGTTTTACACAAAATCATACCAATTCACTAATAGTTTCCTCAACTTTGTCGCCCTGGTATCACATCGTAAATAAAATAAGATTTGAGCACAATAACTTAATACCCCATGAATGTTAGAGAAGGTGCACGTATACCTTTGGCATTGGTTTGAGTGTCTTTGCCACCTTCTTTGATCTATTTCGTGTGGTTTTCTTCTGTTGAGGATCCTCCATTCTAACCAAGAAGTAACTGACAAAACCTAAACAAAAAAACAATCTAATATGTATAACCACTATCAAGAGGGAAAACAAATAAAAAATGATATGTATAACCACTGAAATCGGTTACACAGAGCTTAAAAGATTGAACATGGCTACACCCCCACTAATTGAGGAGACCACCCACATTCCACATATCGTGGTATGGTGGTTATATTTATTAGATATATAAATAAATTACTATATTTTGTTAAAAATAAAGGGGAAATACCATATAAATTTAACCAAGTTTGTAAAATGTGTCTATTAAGTAATACAAACCTTTTTTTATCTCTAAAGTAAATAAACTTCAATTTAGTGTTTCAATAGTGTGTAATTAGCAGATAACCAAGTTATTGTTTTTTTTCCTTTAATTCTTATATAGTTATAATATATATATTAGGTGGATTTCATATAAATCGAAAGTTAATTTTAAACCATCTGCTTCCAAGTGTGACATTTCAACCATCAATCTTATTTTTAAACCTGGTCAACATCAGCCAGACCTTTCGTTGACCAACAACAATTTCGTTGACCAACAACAATTTACAATTATTTTCTCTTATTTTATAATTTGTTTGTAAACTGGTCTAGGTTTTGATTTTATCGAACGTGTTAAAAGCTAAGAAATGTTAAACTGGTCTGGGTTTTGAGTTTCTCTTATTTTATAATTTGTTTGATATGAACGCAGATGTTAAAATATGGAGGATTAATATATATATATAACTTAAAACTGATTATTAAAAAACTGTTAGAAAAAAAAAGGTTACTTTTTTTTGTTTTGAAAAATCCGTGTGATTATCTATATTTTCCTTATTATATTAAAGATCCTAAATTATAACAACAAATATTATAACAACAAATGAAAGTTCGATGACTTTAAAAAGGGAAAAAAAGATACAGTGAGTTAATTGGATCAATTAGCAAACTTCATTACATTTTTACAAAGTTAACCCTAAAATAAATTAAGATTTGTCGGTACAGGTAGTATATTGGTATGAACTAATGACACAATTACACTTGTATGAAACAACAATTGAGCAAATACTAAAAAAAAATAATAAAACACATATAATGCATAATCAGTACAATTCAATGCAAATAGAATGCATGCCTAAGAAAACGAAATAAGTTAACAAACGGTAACATGAAAATAGAAAAACAAAACACGTAACAGAGCTACATATTTGGTGACACCAGAGTTTCTGTGAATATCGCGCATGCCAACCTCGAATAGCAACCTAACACAGGATAGTAACAATCTTCGCCACTTAAAGTTATGTCTAGTTCATTCCCATCTCCATAATCGCCTACGACAAGAAACTTGCCAGTACTAATCACGTATGTAACCGTGCACCCTAAAAGAATCGGCCAAATTGGAGGGAAAACCCACACTTTTATCCAACTGTCACCGTCCAACCTCCACAAATCCACTGACCAAAAAGGCATCCCGTGAGTAAGAAATATGTGCAGATTGTTATGTATAAGGAATAAATGCCCTTCCAGGTCATCATGTGGAACGTTTGGATAGCGTATCTTATTAAATCTTTCCAACTTCACATCAAAACCAAGTAGCATGCTTCCCGAAAATGATTTTTGATGAAGTCAACCGTAAAATAAACAACACCTTTGCAGAAAGTTCCGTTAGACCATTTAAGCTTCTTTTTGAAATACTTCTGTTCGTTAAGAAAACCTACTTTCCGCCATAAGTCACGCCTCAATGAATATATATAAAGCCACGTTTTACCACCAATACGCTTTAAATGTAAAAGCATGTACTCATTCGAAGAATCTACATAAAAACCAACAGCATCCCGTTTGCATAAACACGAGTTTTTGAGTTAGCCAACATTTTATACACCTGTGTTAGTGGGTTCCAAATAACCATCTCACCGGTATCACACAAACAAATACATAATAATCCTTCAAAACTCGCAAGAATCCGTACATGACACGAAGAACGTTCGAATGGAAGTGAAAGAACGGTTTTTGAGGAACGACTTAAATGGTCAAAAACAACAAGATAAACGTAACCCGATAGCGATCCGATTAATATGAACTTTTGGTCATAGGTAGTCGATATGTGGCGACAATGCGTGATAGCAAATTGTTGCGTCGATAGTAAAGAAAGCCATTCCTTGCACACACACCTACACCGACCCACACACCTTGCCGGAAGCCTGATTAATATATGAGACACAATTATATCAATACCAATATCATCAATGCACGTCCTACTGTGTGTATGGCGTCTCATATGTATTTTCTTTCTAACTGGATGTAGACTATCCATGAGAAGTATTCACTGTAGTTAATATTAATACAAATCAAATAGGAATTTTTGAAGTCACAATAGTATTACAAGAGAGCAATAATGATTTCCCTTTTCAGCTATGATTCTAACCGCGATTCTAAGTCTTTATGTTAACTTAATTCTATGTGTATATCTGAATGTTTGATTTCTAACTGAATATTGCAACTGTATTTGATTTACGCAAACTGTTTCTAACGGTTTGATGCTAATGATGCAGGGCAAAAGAATGGTTATTTTAACCTCTATAAGAGTACCTACCAGATGGACATCACAAAGCATGAAATAGCAAAACGGATGACAGGTAACCTACAATCCTACTGTATTTTCTGAATGGGCTTCGGATTTTAAAAATTGTTTTGATCAGAGGTTACACTTTCATTTGATATGTTCTACATTGAGTATTTGGCACATACTTAGTTCTAAATTCTATATATTACGTTTTATACTTACTTCTAAATTCTAAATTCTAAACTATAGATTACATTTTATACTCGATAAAGCTTTTACTTTATCTTTAACCATTAAGATGAGTCTACAAAGTTAACACTCAGTTTCATATTATTGCAACAGTAACACAGTTCAACATTAAAGATAAAAAAAGATTCGTAATACTTTAAATGACCATAAATTAATAGATAAGACAGAGAGATTTTAACATACCTGTTGATCAAGGAAGTTGATAACAATGGTAAAACACAACTATGAAAACGCTAAACAATACATACCTTTTCAATGCAGCAGTTAGGATAGATCAAATGTTTTTTTATGAAAAGACATATTATATGTAGGAAAGATTTTGATTAGCAAAAATTAGGTAATAATGGGAAGTGGAACGATAAATATAGAAGTTATTTAAATGTTTGAATTAGCAAATTAAAAAAAAAAATAATCCATGTTTTGTAACTTCTTAACTTGCATTGGTGAAGTTATGCTAAATGGCCTTCAAGAATTGGGCATGGTCCTTTGATACGGCTGGTTGGTTTTGCAATGAGGCGCTTTAAAAGACAAGAGCCTTGCTAAGCTATAATGTAAGTATACGAAATCCACATATTTTTTCAAATGGACTACATATTCTATTTAGGTATCATTGTGGCCGGGTTAGGGGGTCCGGCATTGAATTATAACTGTTATTTCTGAATGGGTGTCTACTTTTAACAATTGTTTTAAATACAAAAATTATGACGGTTAGGTATTCACATTGTAAATCTTCAAAGCATGTAATAACAATGCGATTTTATAATGGGGAAAGTAAATACGGTGATATTAGACGCCAAAACTTAAACCAAAAATAATAAAAAAAAATACGTCGTTTTGATTAAAAATTCATTAATTAGCTAAATTGTTTTAGAATTAAAAATATGTAACATTAAATTTCGAGTCTTTGTTGAAATAAGACTTTCAGTATGATTAGACACCGTATTAAACTATTTTTTTTATTCACAGTGAATGTCTTTAAGTAACGTCATAGACAGATTGTTTACTGTGATATGCTTAAAAATACCAGAAAGATGGAAGATCAGATGTAATTATGTAAATGGAATAGCAGACTAACAACACTAAAGGGATGAGATCTTTTAAATATATATATATCAGTATCGAAATGTTTTTTATCCGATTAAAAGGCATTTTTAATCAAAACGACGTACTTATAATTGGGATTTCGTGTAAGGTTACACATCTACCATCACCGTATTCAGTTTCCCCTTTTATAATATCATAAACATCAATTATTTTTGTATACTAAAATAAACACACACAAATATCGCAACGCAACACAACGTAATATAAATCCAAAGGAAAGATAATATCATAATTTACATAGAACACGAAAACACGCAATACGAAAATCAAGTACCCTAACGTAACTAAACTCTATTGAGAAACAGACTCCAAAATAAATAAAAACATAAGGTAAATGAAAAACTTAATAATAATTGCTTCTAAAAAGACGGTAGCACTCGCCACAAAACGGCATCATTAGAGGCAAATTAACATAACTTTGGCACCCCATACAGGCTTGACCAGCACCAGCAGCACCGGCATCACTCTGACCATGACCCCCATCATTATTTAAAGCCCCGACATTCTCTTCAGCCCCGACATTCTCTTCAGCCCCAACATTCTCTACACCCCCACCATTCTCTTCAGCCCCCACATTCTCTACAGACCCAACATTCTCTTCAGCCCCAAGATTCTCTTCAGCTGCGACATGCTCTTCAACCACGACATGCTCTTCAGTAATCTCATTAACATCACTTTCACCTTCCATGTTATCATCCCTTGCCCCTTGCACCATCATCTTTGCATGCTTCTTCCCTCTCAAATGAGCGTCAAGTTGCATAGAACTTGTACAAAAAATGTTGCACAAACCACAATGAAGATCGATGAAAGGAAACGTAGCTTTGTCTACCTGTGACATCAAAATATGAATGAAACGTTAAATTATGTACGAATGAAATATAAAATGAAAGATTTTTCAAATAGATGTACCCTATCAAGATGTTTGCGTGAAAATACATGGACATTGTATCGGTGCATGTCAAGGCATATTATATTACAAAGAGGGCAACCTACGAGATCTTCTTCGTTGGCGCCATTTGCTAGTAAATTGTGTAGCTTGGTATACATTGACATTGAGATTGAAATTTTTTAGATGATGAAAGAGAAATAAAACAATAGAATAGGGTATGTTAATAACTGTAGGTTATGAAGAGAGATTGTGGGAAGGTGGGTAGGTTATGATGAGAGGTTGTGGGGAGGTGGGTAGGTTATGAGGAGAGATTATGGGAGGTGGGTAAGTTAGGAGGAGAGATTATGGACAGGTGGGTAATCTTGATGGAGAAGAAGGTATAAAATTTTGAAATCTAAATCTTTTGAAAATCCATAAAATAAAAAGTGGAATCGGGTAGTTACCGATAGCAGTGGGTTAGGGGCAAAGAAAACACGCATACAGCACAATCTAATCAATTGGGGCTCCATAAGCTAACCCATGTTGGCTCAAAACACCTAGGTAGCATATCACCACATTTTAAATTCCACTAATTTATAATTTTATTTTTTATATTTTCAAACTAACCACTATTTTTAATTTTCGAAGATTGGAAAAATAATGGTATGTTTTTTGTTCCACATGTTCAGATAATATATAGTGTTTCAAATTGATCGGGCCTGTGTGTATTCGTCTAGAATTAAGCCATATCATATAGGCCAAAAATCTTAAAAACTAAAAGTATGAGAAGTATTTGTAGTAACTGATAGGCTTGACATGAAATTGAATGGAGAAACTCTGTATTTCTATATCGAACATTGACAACACCAAGTATATCAGTAGTAATTGAATCGGGTTGTTTTTACCATTATCTTCATTTTGTTACATCCCACATAACTCCACACATGACATTATTTGGTGCGCTTGGGAACTGAAGCTACATAGACATAATCCAAAACTTATAAATAGACATAATCCAAAAATTATAATGAAAGAAAACACACTAAAGATGCATAGACAAACATAGTAAACAAAACATGAAAAAAAAAAACAATAAATTCAAAGACGAACAACCCGAGAGCGACTGTGAATTTTAACTGTTGGAATCTTCAAATTCTTATTGAAAGTTTCTAGCGAATCTGTAGTATCATCAAATTCACCTTCAGGCTCAGCATACTCATCATCATACGGAGTGGAAACCTCATTCCCATCAACATTGCTAGTCATATCAAAAAAATCAATTTCTTCTTTAGAGCTGCTAATTTCAACAACGTCATCCCATTTCCAATCTAGCAAGTCTCTTTCTCGTTTTCGCTGCTTCTCAAACTCTCGCATCTGAATAACTGAAATAGCTTGAATGTAGCAGTGCTAATACTCTAACAGGAGAAATAAAACTAAAAATAATTATGTATTCATCATGTATTACCTCGGCACTGAACTCACGAGCTAAATGCGATTTGAAAGGACTAAATGGACCGAATGAAATAATCTATACACTGTCACTACATGACTGAAATTAAAAAGAAGAAAATAATAAATTAATTTGACGATAATAAGTAAAAACTGATAAGATAATTGAAATAAACCTTTGCTTGTTCATTTGGCTGGGGGATCAACTTCTGTTCCAGGTCGTCAACGGCAGAGATAGTTTTCACAACCTAAAAGAGAGAATTAGCAATGGTAGACCCAAACTATTTCATGTAAATAGACGACACAAACATTAAAGTAAAATCAAGATAAGTATTAGATGCATATTACATTGACAGATGGATCACTTGTTTTATTTGTGTTTTCGTCCATACTTTTAATCGAAAGTATTATTAATTTTTTGGGTTGTGAAGGGGGTCCCTATTATATAGGCTGAAAGACAAACTGCTTGTAGGAAATTGCAATGAAAACATGTCTTGTGTTGTAAACTACCCTGTAGTTAGTGGAGTCATGGGGTTAGTGGAGTGATGGGTTGGTTTATCGGTTATCTTTAAAAAAATAACTGCTTGCAGGAAACAGTAATCAAAACATGACTTAGGTTATCAACTACCCTGTAGTTAGCGAAGTCATTGGATTAGTGGAGTGATGGGTTGGTTAGTCGGTTATGTTACATGAAAATAACAATGTTTACCTAAACAGCCCATGACTTTCTTTGTAAAGTCCAAGTCAACCCAAATTAGACATTTGGGCCAAAATTGCCAGATCGAAGGTCTACATTTGGGTTTCTTTTTTTTAACAGTAGCTAAAAATAGAACAAAGGGCTAGTAATAAACTGGAAGTCCACAAAGGGCCAGTAAAAAACAAACTGGTAGTATATTAGATAGCATAAGGTTAAAACTTTTGGAAGCTGGGTTGCATATTCTCAGTTCTTTAAACTCTCATGGAAGAGTTGCGTATTCTCAGTTCTTTAAACTCTGATGGAAGGGAATTAAACTAATAAGAATTTTATAGAATTTGCTATTTTTTTTCTAATTTGACTAGTTTATTTCTTCTAATGTAATTACAATAGAACAAACGGCTAGTAAGAAACTGGAAGTCCACAAAGGGCCAGTAAGAAACAAACTGCTAGTAGATTAGATAGCATTAGATTAAAACTTTTGTAAGTTGGATTGCATATTCTCAGTTCTTTAAACTCTGGTTGTTCTTTTGACAAGAATATGTTGGTGACCTAAAAAACCAATCGGACCAAAGCTTTATGTTAAACTTATTTTTAACTTAAAGATCCTGCATAGTTGCATCATTTTGTTGTTAACATATACCATGGATTTTGGCAGGAAGTAGAAGAATCAACTAAAGCTTCCTATAATGAAGCTTTGAACATACATGGACAAACACCAAGAATGGTTTTCACTAAAGCCGTTAAAGATTTACTTGCAGCAGGTCAACAATGGATGAAAGACACATCATCTTCATGTAAGTATCAGCCAACAAAACCGTAAATGGTTTAAACATCAAAAGAAACCAATTTCATTGAATACAATAAAAGATACAGCCACATGGTCCAGCCTAGCAAAGGAAAAACACAAAAATTACAACCTAAAATTTCTAAGACCACTACAAGACCCTTTAAAAACATTTCCGTTTCTACCCAACAACATTTGATTCAACAACATAACCATGCTTAGCTCTTTTTATCACAGGTGTAGCATCCTCTTCTTCATCTTCGGTTTCACTATCAATTTCTATCACTTCATCCCACTTCCAAGTCTTTAAAGCATTTGCCCTTTTGTTGATTCTCTTAAACTTGCAAACCTAAAAACACATTTAAATCATGAGAATAATAGTATATTAATACGCGTTCGAAATTATATTTAGTAAAATGTCTATACTTTTGCTAACTCATAGAAAGGTTCAGAGATGATTGCTTGCTGGCTATCCACGATACTGGATGGAATGTCTTTGTGAGCACCATTCAATGCCTCAAACTCCACGTCATCAATTTCCTGTTTTTTACACAATAACATATGACTTGTATGATAAATTATAACAATTATAACAATAAAATCACAGTTATAAAGCTATTAAATTGATTATAAAGCTCTACTTACCTTATCCGATTCATATGTAGGTTTACACACGATTGGGCGAAGGAAGGTATTGTCCATTGATGCAACCTGAAAGAAAAAAAAAGGTGGAGTTTACAACCAGCCGCAATAAACAGGTATGACTGAAGCTTACTTTAACAACTTTATTCATTGTTGCATCTTCAATCTGCTGCTCCATGTTCAGCGACATAAACGCAGCATCCTGTTCCATGTTCAGCGACATAAACGTCGCGACAGAAGGTAAAGAAATAAAGCAGGATGTACTATTGATCGGTCTGGTTTCAATATTTATAAACGCAGGTATAACTGCAAAGGAACTAAAATATAGGAAGGTGGAGAACATGGCCATTTTTTTAGGAAACATAAAAACTGAATAAAAACCATTAATAACAGAGATTTCGGAGGTAACTTCTAGCTAAACAAAAAAGCGACATGCTGAAAATAACTTCCACATTTATCGTGGCTTTAGTTATTTTGAAAGCCCTCCACATTTATCGGTTGCAGGTAGATAATGGGGCAGAAATAATGGAGCAAAACCACCAGATCATGGGGCAGAAATGTATGGAACCAAACCACCACCGGAAACTACCAGGTAACTTCTCTGAACCGCCGCTGGTAGCGGTTATTTTTGCTAGTTTAAACGGACAGGATTTAATCTCAGCAAGATCTAACGGCCAGGATCGATTTCAAAAACGGTTAGACTTAATGGGTTTAATATATATATATATATATATATATATATATATATATATATATATATATATATATAATTATAGAAAGACTATTCAAACTAGAAATCTCAAAATCTATTCAAACTTAAGTCTAATAAGAAGACAAAAACAATAATACAATTTTATTACAACCGGTGACGGTTAATCGAAGCAACAAGCCTGTTATTTATATGCTATGATCTAATAAGTGTTGGTAATTTTTATAATCAGAATGATAAACAAGAGTCAATACTATTATTTATATGTTTTAGTGTTTTCCAGCTTGTTGAAATAAAATTGTTATCACCTTCAGATTTCTAGTTGGATCGGTGACGGAATATGGCCGGAAAAGTCAATACTGTTATTTCATATAGATTTCTAACAAGTGTTGGTAATTTTTATAATCAACATCATTTCGTATAGATTTTATTACAACCGGTGACGGAATATGGCCGGAAAAGTGATGCAGGCGGTTTGGTACACTTGTTATTACCAACACTTATTCAAGAGTACTCTTGTTTGTCATTTTGATCATAGCACATAAACCGTTTCAGGTTTCTTTACAAATAAAACAATAACTATGAACCACATTTTTCTCAAAACAAGATATTTTAAATTTGAGAAGGGTAGTTTTGTCATTTTAATACAGAAGGGGAAATATGCAATTTTTATTTAGGCTTAGGTATATATGCAATTATGGGTGTTTTTAAGGGGAAATATACAATTATTCCTAAATAAAAATATGACACGTAAATATAACCTTTTAAAATGGAGTCTGACAATTTGTTTAATATGTTGTGGCGTCAATTTTGCGAAACAGTGGCAATTAGTTGTTTCCAAATATTAAGAAAGTTCTAATGTAAATCGAAGTGTTCCTTTTTCAATCGAAACAGTGGTATAACATTATAATATTATATCATATAATTGAAAGGTAATGACAATTTTTTTAAATCATTGTATCTTAAGTTATAATTAAAAGGTCATGACTTTTTGCAAACCATTATGTTTTAAGTTATAAGTGAAAGGTCATGCCTTTTTGCAACTATTGTTTATAAGTGAAAGGAGTAAATTACAAGTTTTGTCCTTTATGTATGTCTCACATTGCAGGCGCTATCCTTTGTCTTTAAAATTGATGAGTTTTGTCCTTAATGTTTGCAAATCTTGCACGTTTTGTCCTTTAGGCCAAACCCAGTTAGATTTTTTGGTTAAATAAAATTATAAAAGGGTATTTTAGTCTTTTTACCCCCATTTATTTAATATTATTTAAAAAATAAAACAATTATTGTTATTATTATAATATAATTATAACACTCTTATCTGTACACATCTCTCTCTCTCTCTACCACTACCACCTTCCACCATCACCATCAACCCAACACTACCACCCGCCAACCACCCACATCCGGCGCCGCCGCCACCACACCACCACCCCCTTCATCATCTACAACCACCATCACCGCAATGTCAATTTCAATGTTAATAGAAGTTGTAAAAAACAATATCTAGGAGGAAAACAATATTACCTGTCGCGCCTTTGATAAAATTTGGTTTCCTTCTTGAAAACAAAAGTGCACAGGAAATTAGTAAATTATAAATGAATATGAATATGAATATGATATGTACAATTTTTACTTTTTAATTTTTTTTCTGCAGTGATCGATAAAACAGGGTCTCACCTGTACATAAGCCAAGATTATATCAGGGTACTTCCACCAAGGTTGCACAACAATTCATCAGATTTAAAGCTCTATCATCATTCGGTTTTTCAAAATCGTTAACTTCAGAAAATCTGCCAAAATTGGTAGGTGGTTAGTATGGTGAAAGTTCCATATATTTTATCTAATCTAATCTAATAAGCATCAATAAAGGTAAATAGGAGTATAAATGTGACATCGTGCAATTTGTGGTCATGAGTGTATAAGCATCTAACACAGATTTCCAATTCAACTCAACAATCTAAAAACCCCAAAAATCCCCAAAACCAAGAATCACCAAAACCCCTAAAAAAACAACTCACCAACCAAAACACAATTTTGGTAACAATTCAAGCCTCCTTCCTCTGCTGATTCACCAACTGACCGATGACAGTGGCACCCAAAAACCGATTACCACCATCACCGCCGCCCCATCGGATCACCACCATCACCGCCGCCCCACCGTCTCCACCATCACAAACCGCAACCATCTCCACCATCACCATCCACCCCACCGTCTCCGCCATCATAAACCGCAACCATCTCCACCATCACCATCCACCCTACCGTCTCCACCATCCACCATCTCAGAGAAGAGAGTACAGACTTTCTTTTTATTATAAACTTTTAATTATTTATATAATAGTCCCTTAAAATAAGTTGTTTTACATAATAGTCCATGAGGAGGTAAAATGACAAGAATGCCCTCATATGCCTTGCACATGACCAGATTTAACCAAAAAATCTAATTGGGTTTGGCCTAAAGGACATAACGTGCAAGATTTGCAAACATTAAGGACAAAACTCATCAATTTTAAAGACAAAGGACAACGCCTGCAATTTGGGACATACATAAAGGACAAAACTTGTAATTTACTCTAAGTGAAAGGTATCCCCCCAGTTGTGGCCTAGTGGTATGAGACTTGGGTTTTCCACAAGTTCAATTCTTGCTTATGTCATATTGGGGTGGATATTGGGCAATGATGGTGACAAACCCACCGAGGGGGTTTGATCCTAAGCCGCACCCCGGTTTTCATCCGGCTATTACTTCAGCGAGGCATCTCGTGTAGAGGCAGTACGGTTTTCGAGGGAACGCCATAACCAAGTCTGGCCAACCCAGCTCGGGCCCGATTAAGACAACGTAGTCTGGGCATATCTTGGCTAGGGCCGCCGTTTAGACGATGTGACATTGGGTCACTAAAAAAGAAAGTCACCGTTAAAAAAAAAATAAGTGAAAGGTTATGACTTTTTACAAACCATTGTATCTTAAGTTATAATAAGGTCATGACTTTTTACAAATTATGGTGTCTTAAGTTACTTTTTGTATTTATATAAAAGTCGTCACTTTTCATTCTAGAGAGACAACCTAAGAGTATGTATGTATGGTTTTTTAAAAGACATTACTTTTCATTTAAAGAAGCAACCCAAATTACTTTTCACTTATGTCAATGACTATCAGCTCAGCTGGTAAGAGGTGTGAAGGTTTACCCATAGGTCACGAGTTCGATCTCGGGCCAGTGGGGTTCCTGCACGGGGCTTAGGCCAGACCGATAGGGAGGTACTGCATTGCGAGCCGGCAGATTCGAACCTGAGTGGGTACGCCTAGAGGCAGCCAAGGTAACCGGTTGATCCACTCCTTTCCAAAAAAAAAATATATAATTACTTATGAAAAAAGTGATCCCTATTTTGCAAGGGGGTTTATCTTTTGATGAAAAAGGGACATCGATGTCAAATTATGAATGTTGGATATCAATGTATTTATTGTAAACATTTCAAAAAGAAGATCAATGGATACTTATGAAACTACAGATAGATTAACTTAATAATCGTATTTGATCATCTATACTATATTATAATGCATGAGAGATGGACATTTTAAAATACCAAAAGAATGTTAGTAACCTGCTGATATGAACTCGAAATCTGAAACAGAAAAATTGGAAAGCAGAAAAGAAACAATAACAGTAATAGTGAACCAGGTTTGTGTTTAACACAATTCCCTTAAACAAAATCGCAGTATGTTCCCAGGGTACGTCGGTTCGATACAGCAACAACGTACTGCATGACTTGAACACTTGCCTGAAAAGAAATAGGAGCGATGTTGCAGAGATTAAGAGAGAAGAAGATGTGTTGGTATGTCTAAACTGTTTAGCTTGGTCTGGTTTTATAGTCATAGAACCATAACCGATCTCTGGTCATTATTGCAGCGAATTAAAACCAAATAATGGTCATTAGTGCAAAAACTAATGATTATCATAATGATTTTTAAAACTGACCATTTAAAACCGAAAAGTAAACAATGATCATTAATACTGAATATCATTTCAGTTTTTAAAACTCATTAATAAGAATAACAGTTATGAGTCTCGAGTGCAAAAACTATCTCACGCGGGCCCAGGTTTTCGGAGCTGCATTCGTGTCCGCAGGTAGTGCTGGCACACACGAGTTCAACCAAATTCCAGTTCCGAAACTCAATTTTTACACCCCCTGCGCGTGCACAGGTAGGACTTGTGGTAAAACATGTCATAAAGCTTCAAAGGTTTGGTCAAAGTTTTACCTTATAAATAACCCTTCCTTTTGTTCCCACACCAGTGTGTGGGACAAAGTGTTTTACCAATTGAGACTTTAATTCACACCAAAAACTTCCAACAAAGAATAAGAATTTTCTCTCTTAATTTATAAATACACATCTAAAATGAGGGTAAATTAATCTTTTAAACAATAATTATATTTTAGTCTCACATCATATTACACTTAAATTCCTGAGTTTTAACATAATTATAGGTAACTAGTTACACTTTTCCCGCTTCCAAAACAAACTTATACTCCCTCCGTCCCATTAAAAGTGTCATATTTTGAATTTTCAAAGTCTTTATTTATAAACTTTGACTTTAATTATATATTTTTTATGTTATATAAAACTTTATGAAAATTAACCCAATAAAAACACTTGTAAAACACACTCAAATCATATAACTTTCATCAAGTATTATCTAACACAAACAAAATTATTTAAGGTCAAAGTTTATAAATAAAGACTTTTGAAAATTCAAAATATGACACTTTTAATGGGACAGAGGTAGTAATTCTTTTACGTATTCTTGTCATATCTTATAAACTATAATATTTTAAAAATATCTAAAAGTACCATGATGGCCTGCTCATTTTTTCGACATTTATATTGTTGTCTTGATCAGTATTGACGTGTGGATTAAAAGGTACAAGTAGATGATGCCTTAATGTACAAGTGATTAAAGCCCAACATACTTAGTCATTATCCTATAATGTTTAATAGCTACGGAATGTAAAGTAATTAAATACCGTCATTTTAGTCCTCTCATCTAAATTACATTTTAATCCCCCCCTTTTAATAAAATTATAGATAATTAGTTAGTAGTTACACTTTATCCCATTATAAAAAACTAACTCGTACTACGATTTTTAGATAGTCATAACTTTTTGGTACGTTAATATGTTTTTTTAAACTACACCATATAAACGAGTATTTTATTGTCTTTAATTTGAGTATAATATTAATATAGTTTTTAAATTAAAAATTGATATGTTACGTGATTAAAGTGTCTAAGGGTGAGTAATAAAACCGAACTGAAATCAAGCAAACACTGATTTACCGAACCCGAATTAACCAAAAACGGTTATCAATTTTTTGTACCCTCAGTTAACCAAAATTAATTGAATGGAATTATATGTTTATAGCTTTTATACCTTCAGTTCATGTATTTCATATTTATACCTCAATTTTATGTATTTATACCTCCATTTCATGTACCAATACATCCATTTCATATATTTATACCTAAATTTCATATATTTCTAATCAAAAGTTGTAGCTCAAGTTTGGTTTTGGCTATTAACAAAAATTAAATGAATCAAACAAAAATTCGTCAATCTAACAAAATAAACCAAACTGATTAACTGAAAATGGATTGTTTAATAAAATAGACTAATTGATAACCTCGATTTCGGTTAAGGATAGTAATCTAGCCAACCGAACAATGCACACCATGGCAATGTATGTGTTTCCCGCCGCATCGCGCACCATTGTTGGTTATTAACCAAAATCGGTTATCGATGAGCAATAATTAAATCGTTAATCTAAACCAAACCAAAAACAAACGAAACAAAATTTAAATCAACCCAAAAAAACTGAGTTAACTGAAATGAATTAGATTGATTGAAAACTTGAAATTCTGATTTCTACATGAATTAATTAAAATTATGTAAGTTAGATGATGTAAACAAACTTAGGAACAAACTCTAAGTGAAAGATTGTTAATCAAATGTCCAATTACAAGTATTTGAATGAAACACTAGGTGTGTACATATGGGTTTTGTGTTTATATTGAATACATGAACTAAAATGTTGTGAATAATGTTTTTGGTGCTTGATACTTTGAATTTTGATGCTAGTTAATCTGCATCAACCAATTTGGTAATAAGGTGTGTGTATACTTGGTTAATTGATAATGTCTAGACCTAAAAAGGTTAGTATATAAATCTAGCCCGCAAGATGCTTGATGAAAAGCCTAAGTAATCATGGGATGATTAAAACGTATGAAAGAATCACGTAAATGAGATTTTGACAAATTACGTGACATATGTCGTATTATGAGTTCTAAACGATAAATTGAATTGAACCCTTTAGGCAAATTGGGTGAATCATCAAGTGGTCAAGACGGAGCGACACTCGCTTGAAAGGAAAGCTTTGAAGGTACGTAGCTCATGCTTCATAGAAATCTTTGTTCATTTTTGTATTATAATATGATCAATTATAATAGATTAGTTGTAGAATTCGGTTTATACATATACGAGGCTATTCGTATGGATGAACCAGGAAGTTTAAATATGAACAAAAGATAAGTTTGAATGTATGAAAGTGATGGAATCACTAAAACATTAAAACGGGTCAAAATGATTAGAGCATTCAAGGTTTGGTTATATAAAAGCGATGGATTCGCTAAATAAACCAAATGGGTCAAAATGATTATTCAAGGTTTGGTTATACAAAAGCGATGGATTTCGCTAAGTAAATCAAACGGGTCAAAATGAATGGAATATTAAAAGCTTGGCTACATGAAAGCGATGGATTTCGCTAAGTTAGCCAAACGGGTCAAAGTGAAGTCTTAATGCATACCAGAATGGTTGCATGATTAATGACTTCAGATCGATACTCGGATAGTGAGTAGAATTGCAAATAATCGCGTAAACCAAGAAACGAAACGCGGATTAATAGTCAAAAGACTCAGTTGTGAGTTATAACTAAAAGATGCAAAATTTCCGCATATAGGAATTGAGCTAAATAAGTTCAACTATTGTAAGTTGAACGGGTCGAATGAACAATTCACATGTTGGATAAAGGATGTACAAAACCCGTAAATAGAACCTCGGATAATAGGAAACATTCCTAGTTATGATACTCATGTACACATGGAAGAAATTAAACGAGTTTGTGTGATTAAATTATGAATGGGTCAAATATTTTGTGTATAAATATTAAGCCAAGAGCTTGTAAATTAAAGATTTCGTTAACCCAGACGTTGGATTTCAAATCCAAATGATAGAAAATCAATTTACGATAACGTAGGAAGAAACAGGAGGTTAAACGGGTGAACGGTTAAAAGTTATGCAAGATTTAGCATCAACGGATAAACTAAACAACTCAGCAACAAAATGGATGAAGTAGGGGGCGTCGCGGATGCCTAATGAGGCCGTCGACGACGGGATTCCGTCGTTGAGCCTTGACGATGACCAAACAACCTATCTACGGGACTTTGGTCCCGACGCCACTATCTACACGACGTTGCCGACGCGGCTTGATGCCGTCGCCGACGCCACCTCTGATGTTTCCTTTCAAATTTTTGTTATTTTTATGAAAGTAGTTATGGTGGTTATCCAATGAACGTTATAATGATGTCTAATTGAAATTGTCTCAGTTTAGGATGTTAACAAGTACTCGGAATTGAAGATCAAGTCAAAGAAGGAACCGAACACGATTAAGATTTTGTTTCCGCACCTTTTGTTAATCATATGTTATAAATTAAATAATGTGTGGCCAATCATTACTTTATGTATCTAATTACATGTTCAAAACAACAAAGTTATGCAATGACTTTTATATTTCCATATAATATTATGGAAATTTTGTTTAAAAATTTCAAAAGTCAGTTTGTTTCTTAATTTAATATTGATAAATGTGTAAGGGTCTTATAAGTTGGCAATCAGAGCATAAGGTTAAAGACAAAACGTGTTCGGTTCAAGACTTTATCAAGACATCTAGTAAGAGCTAGCTTTAAATGAGTTTTAATTGAAAAGTTTAGAGAAGTAAATGACATAAAAGTGTATGGGAGGAGTGTATGCATACGCTCGAACCCGGGAAATACACTAAGTATAAGGTGAGGCAAGTTATATACTTGACCAAACCGAAAAAGAACTATATATCACATATGATTAGGTGTGATGAGTACAAATTTCCATATAATGAGATGGAAATGAATTGAACAAGTTATTAATCAACTTATTGTGTACATTTCAGTTAAAGAAATGTCTAGTTCAACTAGAGGAGATACGACATCTCACATAACGGAAGAGATGCAAGAAAAGATTTCAGAGGAAGTCAGAAAAGCTTTGGAAGCTAGTCTACCAAAATTTATAGATAGACTACAAACCACGATTTTATTAGTGGTAGAAGATAAGATAAATGAACCCAAAGAGAGTCTCACGCAAGAAAGGGACAAGGGTAAAGTGAAGGCGTGCCCGTATAACAATTTTATGGCATGTAAATCCCCAATTTACAATGGTGAAGTTGATCTAATCGTTTGTCAACGATGGATTAGTGATATTGAAGGGGTTTTTGAGAGAACGCACTGTGATACGACTGACTTCGTAGCTTACGGAACCTGTCAACTAGGGGGTCAAGGAAAAGATTGGTGGGACAATCTTAAGAAGGAATATGGAATTGAGACCACAATAACTATGAAGTGGGAAGAATTTAAGGTATCTTTCCTTAAACACCATAGCCGAAAGGTTGTGATCACTAAGATACAAGAAGAATTTATTCAATTGAGACAAAAAGGAGAATCAATTGATAAGATCACGGGAGTGATCCTCGACAAGCTAAGGTTCTGTGACGAGTTAGTGTAAACAGAAGAACAGAAGATTTATTATTATTACCATATGCTGAGTGCAGAGTACCGGGAGTTTATGACTCCATCAAAGTATGAACATCTCACGGAGATTATAAATGACTCACGAGAAGAGAGATTGAATTGAAGAAACAAATCGAGAGGGGTGAAAGGAGGGCATTGGATTGTAACACCTTATGAAATCGTGTCCAATAATGTATTGACACGTGTCCCTAATCCTAATGATGCCTAAAGTTGGCTAAGAGGGACTATTTTTGCCAAAATTGGAAACTATGAATGTGGAGGGACTAAAAGTGTCAACATGCAGAAAGTTAGCCTCTGAGTGACCTTACACGGTGTCCGTATTCTCAAATGAGCCACTTGTTGGACGAGAGGAGCCGTTTACGTAATCATTTGAAAGTTTGCGCAACGAAGTGTTAAAAGTGTCAACATGTTAACTCTTACCTCTGAGTGACCTTTTAATGAACCGAGACCTTCATGATGTTCAATCATACTCTCAGGAATGCCTAATATTGGCCGTTTAGGGCTTTTATGCCATTAATTGATAATACGCGCAAGTTTGTAAGTTAAACGGGTTAAAAGCGTCAACATGTTATTTTCTACCTCTGAGTGACCTTTTAATGAACCAGGAGCTTTATGACGTTCGGTCATACTCCCGGGTGTGCCTAATATTGGCCAAGGATGGCTTTTTATATTAAAATGACAAAACATGAGAGTTTGGAAGTTCACGGGCCAAACGTGTCAACAGTTGAAACTTATGTTTGCTGACCAGAAGCCATACAGACCGCAGGAAGGGTACCTTATGATCCGTAAACAGTACATGCAGATCGAAATTATGCTTGGAAGCCACTCCAAGCAACTTAAAACTATTCAAACGAATCTAGGGGCTTGTTTCTTGTATTGTACACATTTAAGGACACTTGTTCTCATCTTAGGAAGCCTCTAAACACCTGGAGATCATCCACAATTCATCCAAACACTATAAATAGGTGTGGGTTCATTTTTTCAAACTTGCACCATTCTTAAAATCCTTCTATCTCTCATATCTGGAGGATTCTGAGCAATAGGGAACTTCCTTTGAGTTTATTCAGTCCTTAGGACCACAAGTGTTCTTTTCGTGGCTTGTTCATTTATTAGGCTTTTAAAGCCGAAAGTCAAGCATTTTCAATAAACGCTTTGACTTTCGGTTTAGAACTTAATGGTCCAGTCATTGTTCGCAACGAACATGGTTACGTGATCGTAATTTGGTAGGTCTTAATCCCTCAAAAGGGCACCTCCTAAGAATCACGTTTGCTTGGTCAATTGACAGGTGTTATTAATGTTTTAAAAAGTCAACGGGGCAGATTTTGAAATAATTACGATATGAGTTTAAAGGTGTTCTAAAATACATTTTATCACATAAACAACTTAGTAATAATTATTAGAACATGTGTAAACTTGTTCGACTCGTCAATTCCAGTTTTAGGGTTGGTTCGCAACTGAAAATCATGAAGTTTGACTTCTGCTTTAACTTTCGATTATGACCCGAATTAGACTAGCATGCTACTGATTTAAGGTTCCGTTATGATCGTATTATGATGTATCATAACCCTTTGAGATTATATTACATGATCATAATAGCAATATGAGTTTTATGCAAGTTTCCGTTAATATGCCATACTTTGACTATTCTGCCCTTTTTAATAAAAATGAGGTTTTAATCAACAACGAGTATGCAAATGATATGCATACTGATATGTTAACATGTTTAGCATATTTGGATGTTATAAAACTGATCATAAACCGAGTTTTCGTATAATATCGTAAATTACCTTTTGAATGTTCCAAAATGCCCTTTTGGCACCTAAATTGGTTTTAAACATAGTTTCTTATACTAAACTCATTACATGCTGTTGTAATATCATAAATAGGATATTTGGGATATCAAGTCAGTTTATAAACTGAGTTTACGTACAAGTTCTTGTATTATGTCCTTAAATGAAGATAACTCCCTTTTGGCACTTAAAATGGTTTTAAAGCATAATTTTCATACGAAACCTTTTACCTACTGATATGTTATGTTAAATAACATATTTTGGTCATATAGACCTGGTCATAACTTTTTTTTTTGACGCAAGATCTTAAATATCATCATTTTGGTCATATAGACCTGGTCATAACTTTTTTTTTTGACGCAAGATCTTAAATATCGTCATTTAACGACATAAACGCCCTTTTTGCGCGTAATATGGTTTTAAACCATATTTATCAACAAAGAATTGTTACCTACTGATTTTGTAACTTATTTAAAATGTTTTTATAGTAGGTACATGTTATAAACTCAGAATCCCAAATAAGCTTTCAAAACCATGTGTGAAATGACCAAAATGCCCCTACGGAGCATAGTTGGGTCTTAAACTATAAAACACACATATGTTTGATAACCTACTGATACTATATCATAAATTAAGTGTTTTCACAGAATGTTTATGGTCGTAACATGAAATTATATGAAAGTTCCTTTTATACGTCGCTAAATGACCAAAATGCCCTTTTGAGGCATAACTTGATTTTAAAACCTTAACGAGCATAGAAGTTGATATACTACTGATATTATAACTTGTTTAAAGTATATTGTCATATGGAACTTGTTCATGACTCATCTGGTTAGCCGTTACCGCTTATACGCGTACGGTTAGACTTACGTAACTAGTTTACGTATGTTTATCGAAACGGTTTAACCCTATCATTTTTGTCTCAGTTTCTAGAATGTTAATAGTTTACCCATATTATACAAGTCTTAGTACTTGTTGGGTTTAAACTACATTCTATTCCGGTCATCGCTTAATCAAGCGTATCGTACCGTTTTTGATACTATAAGCTAGCCGGTCTAAGTCTATAACTTACATAAGACCCGTTAGCATTCTAATTAATTATTTATACCATAATTCCAGACTAGAGCCTTCTTGTAAATTGTTACCTACACTTATTTAATTGAATACGGCTGAATTATTATCTTGCATTATAAGAAGAGTGCTAGCTAAGGTAAATACTCATAACCTATTTTCCCTATACGGGCATGGGATACGGTAAAATATGTTAGGACCGGTTTTGACTCCGTAACGATTGCGTATCGACACGTGTGACGTGCGGAATCCGTACACGTGCGTGGACCGAACAAAAGAACGTACTAAATCTGTGATTCGATAAAAGATCTGAAAAGATACAAGAACCGTGAATCACCTAGAGCACTTTCTCTCTCTAAGCACCAAGCTCTCCAAAGATCCAAATGAGAAAAAGTCTCCAAAAGTTCTAAACTCTAACACTTAGACTCCTATTTATAGGCCAAGGCAATAAGGAATCTTTCCTTATTTACAAATATGCCACCTTGCCTTTCTAAGCTAGATATTACAATAAAAGCCTAGAAATAAACTATTTCTGCTACGGTCTTGAGATGACGGAGGCGATAGACATACTGCACTAACAAAATATTTACCGCATGGTCGGGTATGGGATTCGAAGACCGATGTGTCGGGAAATTCAAATAACCCGTTTTAATTCTTATTGCTTGACTTAAACATTGGGGGTTAATACAACCGTGTCCTTGATATCCTAGACTCATTTAATTGTAAGTGGCCACGACCTATGCGCGGGGTGTAGGCATACACCAGACAGATGCTAGTGGTTTATGATTTTAATGCCCAATATGGGTATTCCCAATAAGGGAATATGTGGTGTGTCGGTTAATCATGAACCGACATAGTTTCTGGGCCCGATATGTATTGTCAAGTTATTTAAAACTGATGACATGAGATATAGTTTGTTCCAAGTTATAAAAGATTTTTTGTGCCTTGTGCACCTAAATAAATTTTGAAAATGTTTTCAAAATGTGTCGGTTGATTGTATTTACTAGTGAAAACGTACGTATTTTCAAAAAACTAAGTTACAGGTACAAATACATAAATAGGCTGGAAGCTGCTCGGTAATGCTAGATGAGGAATTTGCAACTCCTTTGCATAAGCCTATTAGTCTGATGTTCTCCTTTTTGTACTTTTGATCCGCCTGTGGATTGTTAGTACAGGCTTGTCTGTAATCATTACTTTTGTATTTTCTGACATTTGAGTTTGTAATAATATTTTATATTCCAAGACTTCCGCTGTGTTGTTCTGTGTATGTTTGACTATGATGATACCAATTTTACATCACGATACTCCCCACCGGGTCGCGCTGTAAATATCGGGGGTGTGACAGGTTGGTATCAGACCCAACATTTGAGTGAATTAAACACTAGCCTTTTGTGTGAATTAAACACTAGCATTTTGTACTTTTGATCCGCCTGTGGATTGTTAGTACAGGCTTGTCTGTAATCATTACTTTTGTATTTTCAGACATTTGAGTTTGTAATAATATTTTATATTCCAAGACTTCCGCTGTGTTGTTCTGTGTATATTTGACTATGATGATACCAATTTTACATCACGATACTCCCCACCGGGTCGCGTTGTAAATATCGGGGTGTGACAGGTTGGTATCAGACCCAACATTTGAGTGAATTAAACACTAGCCTTTTGTGTTTAATCTCAAATGAAACAGTAGCATATTCCTTAGACCTTCGGAGTCTAGACTTGACATAGGAATGCTCCCATCCCTATTTAGTAAACATTGTTTTCAATTTTATGTATTTCACGAACATGTCACCAAGAAAAGAAGCCATTGTTGGAGATTCTCCTCATCCAATGCCAAGGAATGCCAAGCTTCATGCCACGGCTAGGATAAGCGTGTGAGCAGTGTCGAAGAAGGACCTTTATGGACCTTATCCCAAAATCAAACCTAAGGAAACCATTAACCAGACTTTAGAGTCCATACTGGATGTCCCTGAGGCTCAAATTACGAAGTCTGTATCTGTGGAGTCCATACCAGAGGTCCCTAAGACTCCAATTTTTGAAGATGATACCTGTGGATGCTAATGATCCCTATTTCCTACCTCCAAGTTTTGGAATCCCAGACTTAGATTATACCAGTCTAAACCCAATACGTGATCCATATCTTTTTCTAACCATTGAATCCTTGGAATCTACTTATACGACGGATCCCTATTTGGAAGACTTGAATTATTCACTGGAAACCTTAGTGTCACTACCGCATACGGTGATACAAGAAGAGACATAACGTGAATGAATCAATGAAGGCATTAGAGAATCCTTCTTCCTTTGAGTTTCATTTTTCCTTTAAGTCCATATGTGGACATTTGCTTCTTATAGTCCTTGTATGGACATTTATTTCTTATGGTCCCAATGTGGACCTATCTCTTTTGTTTAGTCCCTACGTGGACATTTGTTTATTATAGTCCCTATGTGGACGTATCCTTTAGTCCCTGCGTGGACTTGGTTTTCTTTTAGACCCTGTATGGGCTTGTATTCCTTTTAGTCCCTGTGTGGACAAGATAGTTTAAGTTATTTAAAAGTCCTTTATAAGGCACTATAATAATTTCCTATCGTTTAAATGGAAAGTATTTGGAATTATTATGATATATATGTATTTCATTACATCCTTTATTCAAGCGATCACCTCGTTTTTAATTCGAACTTTATTGATCCGAAAAATAATTCCAAAAGATCGTCTTAATGGGTTACCCCAGTCAAGTGGCAAGTCCACATTAATTGGCCAAAATTTTCGTAGTTAAGGATGACTATCCCTTCTACCCTGATAGTTAAGGACGATTATTCGTTCTATCCAGAGGTGGTGGACTATGTTCAAGCCTCCAAGCCTATATGGTCAATGCGACCAAGGCTATATCATGCAACCACTAAGACAATTATTCTATGTTAACATTCAAGTAATGTTAACACTCCTGGCAGTGTGGCTTCAGGAACCACACTAACCGTCAAGGTATTTGGACTACGTTCAAGCCTTATAGCCTATATGACCGAGTTAGATCATGGCTGTTATTATCAATATGATGATGATATTTAACATCCTTAGTGATGTTTTGCCTACGGGCTATATTATATTGTCCATTTGAGACAATGACAGTTGTGACCATTATGGTTCCTTGTCTAAGGTGGTGGTGGGTTTTACCCAAGCCTCATAGTCTATATGATCAATGCGATCATGACTAATATAATTATGTGATGATCATATTATTAACATCTTTAATGATGTTTTGCCTACGGGCTATATTTTATTGTCCATTAGAGACAATGGCAGTTGTGACCATTATGGTTCCCTGTCCAAGGTGGTGAGCCATGCTCAAGCCTCATAGTCTATATGATCAATGCGATCATGACTAACATCATCAATACGATGATCATATTATTAACATCCTTAGTGATTTTTTGCCTACGGGCTATATATTTATGTTGTCCATTTGAGACAATGACAGTTGTGACCATTATGGTTCCAGGTCCAAGGTGGTGGGTTATCCCAAGCCTCATAGTCTATATGATCAATGCGATCATGACTAATATCATCAATATGATGATCATGTTTAACATCCTTGGTGATGTTTCGCCTACGGGCGATATTATATTGTATTGTCAATAAGACAATGACAGTTGTGACATTTATGGTTCCCTGTCCAAGGTAGTGGGCTATGCCCAAGCCTTACAGTTGATATGATCAATACGATCATGACTAATATCATCAGTGTGATGATTATTATTTAACATCCTTTTGCGATGTCAATTGATTTGCCTACGGGCCATATAATATCGTCAATTATGACAACGACAGTTGTGGTCTACGACTCCCTGTCCAAAGGTGATGAACTATGTTCAAGCCTTAAAGCCTCTTGATCAATATGTGACAAGGCCTTTCTGCCGTAATTATTTGTCCTTATGACAAGGCCTTTGTGCCGTATTTATTTATCCTTATGACAAGGCCTTTGTGCCGTATTTAATTGTCATTTGTGACTAGGCCTTATGCCGTATTTATTTATCCTTTGTGACAAGGCCATCGTGCCATATTTTTTATGTCCTTCGTGACAAAGACTTTGTGCTATAATTTTTATGTCCTTTATGACCAGGCCTTCGTGCCCTATTTTTAATGTCCATGTGACAAGGCCTTTGTGCCCTATTCATTTGTCTTTCGTGACAAGGCCTTTGTGCCATATCTCTTGATGTCCTCTGTGATAGGCCTTTTGTGCCATATCTTATAATGTCCTTGTGACGAGTCCTTTTGTGCCATACCTATATGTCCTTTGCGACAACGCCTTCGTGCCAGATGATTATTAATGTCCTTCGTGACTAGGCTTTATGTCGTATCTTTTTATGTCCTTCGTGACAGGCCTATGCGCCATATTTTAATGTCTTTTGAGACGACCTTTGTGCCAACATCTTAATGTCCTTCATGACCATCCTTTGTGCTATATCTATACGTCCTTCGTGACATGTCTGTGTGCCATAATTTAAAAGTCCTTGTGACGAGCCTTTGAGCTATCTACTATTGTCAATATGACAATGACAGTTCTGACTTATGATCCCCTGTCTAAAAGGTAATGGACTCGGTCCAAACCTTAAGTGCCATTGATAGTCCTTTTGTGACCTAGGCTAAATGTAATTGATATATTTTCAAATAACATTCATTAGGAATGTTAGAACCTAATAGCCTATATGGTTTAATGATACCATGGCTAATGTATGATAAGTCGTCAGGCTCGATGACTAACTATTATATTGCAACAAAGAAATTGTCTAGTTTGGTGTTTAGTACCAAAGCTTCTGAGATGGAAAACTCAAATGAAGCTCATAGCAGTCGCAACACTAGTAATGCTGCAAATGTAAATGATGCTGCAAATATAAATATCAGTAATGCTGATCTACAGGACATGATCGATGCAACGGTCGGCAAGGTTGTAAATACTATTCTGGAAAATTTTAAAGAGTCGAGTGCTACTCGCTCAAAGTCCCATTCAAAGCCACATTCATCAGCTCGGAAAGAGTGCTCTGTTAACTCTTCAAATGTAAAGAGCAAACCAAAGAAGATTGTGTTCAATGAGAACCCCTGTTCCCCAACCAAAGGTTGTACTGTTTTGTCTCTTGCAAGACAAGAGACTTTAATGGTGAAAAGGGGGCAATTGATGCCATGATATGGCTCGATGAGATGGAAACTGTTGTGGACATCAGTAGTTGTGCTGATAAGGATGTGGTGAAATTTGTTTCACAATCCCTCAAGGGCGAGGCCCTCAAATGGTGGAAAGCCATGATATATTCCACGAGAAAGATTCCCCTATATAATATGGGATGGTCAAGTTTGTGGACCTTATCAGGGAAACTTATTGTCCACAACATGAAATGGAAAAGGTGGAGTCAAATTTCCTGACTCTCACAATGAAAAACCTAGATAGTCGGCAGTGTGTCACCGACTTCAATTCATTGTCTAGGTTAGTACCCTATTTGATTAACCCAGAATCTAAGCGCATTGCGCGATTTATTGGTGGTTTAGCACCAGAAATTAAGGGTATGGTAAAGGCTTCCAAGCCTACCACTTATAGGTCAGTTGTGGACCCATCATTGTCTCTCTTCTTAGATGTGGTGAGATAGAAGTCTGTCAAGACTAAGACCGATGAGAAAAGAAAGAGAGAGGAAGATAACTCCCAGAATTCTAAGAAAAATGGCAAGTCCAAGTTCAATAAGAACCAACAAGAGTCCAATGAAAAGCATACATGCAAGACTTGCAACAAAAGGCACTGGGGACAATGTCGAACAAACCAAAAGCCAAAGCAATGTGGTATCTGCAAAAGAACTGGTCATCAGTCCCATGAATGTAGGGACTTAAAGAATGCTTTCTGTTTCAGCTGTGGCAAGAAGGGCCACATCAGGACTAACTGCCCTAAAGCTGCCAAAGAAGGTACAACTAAGCATGGAGAAGCTAAGAAAGGAAACGCCTGAACCTTCTAGATGAATGCTGGATTGAGTAAATATCAATAATGTCATCTGGTACATTCCTTATCAATAATCAATGATATGTTTGCTAAGAGTCCTGTTTTTGTTCAGGTACTGATAAATCTTTCATAGACTATAAGTTTAGCAACAAAAATTATCTATAAGAACTCTAGATATTAAGTATCAGGTAGAACTTACTGATGAAACCATAGAAACCGCTTCTTCTATTCTCGATGGATGGTCCTTATCTATAAATCAGAAATGCTCTTTCTCCAGCTGGAGTACGACATTGTTCTTTTCTTTTATTTATTTTTTTTAGCTTCTGCGAATGCCAAACTTAGTTTGATATGCCATATGATAATTGGTAGTATCTTAGTGTGTCCCATAGATTGTTTTCATGCCTAGCCAGTATGAAGGTTTAATGCATAGAACCACTAAGATCTCCTGACGGTCATATTGTACTAATGTCAGCTAATGGTATTCAAAGAGTTATAGTCTATGGATTGCCTGAGTAGGTACCTCTACGCAAGGCATCCAAGTATTTGAAAAGCGGATGTTTCATCTACATAACACAGGTGACGGTAAATGAACCGAAGCCTGAGATTGAAGACGTCTCAGTCATCTCTGCCTAATTCCTATATCTTCCCTGAAGAACTACTTGCTTTACCTCCTGAGAGGCAAGTGGGGTTTAGGATTTACATCCTACCAGTTGCAAGAGCTCCTTATCGGTTAGCACCGACAGTGATGGAAGAACTGAGAGCCCAATTGGATGAGCTTTTGGATAAAGGCTCGTACAGCCTAGCTCATCACTTTGGGAGCTCCGATATTGTTTAGTGAGAAAGAAAGTTCAATGCAGTTGTGCTTTGATTACCACAAGCTTAACAAGGTAACGGTCAAGAATCATTAACCGCTGCCCAGGATCGATGATTTGTTCGACCAACTGCAACGGGCAAGTTACTTCTTTAAGATAGATTTGGGTGGTAGTGGAATGACCCTCTCACCCTAAATAAGTTCTCATATTCTAATAGTTATTATATAAGCATCAAGGCAGCTCTTTTGGAGGCCTTGTATAGGAGAAAGTATCAAACGCCCGTTTATTGTTGGGGAGGCCGAACTATCAGGACCTGAGATTGTCCTGGAGACGATGGATAGGATAATACAAATCCGTGATCGTCTGAAACCTGCCACAGATCAGCAGAAGAGCTACGCTGACAAGAGGCGCAAACCTCTTAAGTTCTAAGTAGGGAACAAGGTTCTACTGAATGTATCACCCTGGGAAGGTGTGATGCGTTTCGGTAGGATGGGCAAGTTGAGCCCTAGATATATTGGACCATTCGAGATCATCGAATGTGTCGGATCTTTAGCTTATAAGCTAAACTTACCTGAGGAGCTAAGTGGAATTCACAGTGTGTTCCACATCTACAGTATTAAAGAAATTTCTAGCCAGTGAGTCGCTAGCAATGTCACATAAAGATGTGCAGATTAATGAAAACCTACGGTTTGTTGAGAAAAAGTATCAATCGAGAATCGACAGGTTAAGAAGCTTCAATGGAAGTAGATAGCTATTGTAAAGGTTACGTGGAATGCCCGTAGAGGCCCCAAATACACCTGGGAGGTCGAGTCCATTATGTGACAGAAGTACCCCCATCTTTTTGAGAAAATCTTAAGGTCGAGATTACTTTTAAGGGGGTGAGGATGTAACACCTCGTGAATCTTTTTCAATAATGTATTGACACGTGTCCCTAATCCTAATGATGCCTAAAGTTGGCTAAGAGGGACTATTTTTGCCAAAATTGGAAACTATGAATGTGGTGGGACTAAAAGTGTCAACATGCTGACAGTTGGCCTCTGAGTGACCTTACACGGTGTCCGTATTCTCAAATGAGCCACTTATTGGACGAGAGGAGCCGTTTGCGTAATCGTTTGTAAGTTTGCGCAACGAAGGGTTAAAAGTGTCAACATGTTGATTCTTACCTCTAAGTGACCTTTTAACGAACCAGGAGCTTCATGATATTCGATCATAATCTCGGGAATGCCTAATATTGACCACTTAGGGCTTTT
Organism: Helianthus tuberosus; assembly: GCA_030545235.1. Taxonomy (NCBI): domain Eukaryota; kingdom Viridiplantae; phylum Streptophyta; class Magnoliopsida; order Asterales; family Asteraceae; genus Helianthus; species Helianthus tuberosus. Next base: position 44,572,313 of record CM060414.1, on the reverse strand, counting down.
ATACCATTAATTGATAATACGCGTAAGTTTGTAAGTTAAAGGGGTTAAAAGCGTCAACATGTTATTTTATACCTCTGAGTAACCTTTTAACGAACAGGGAGGTTTATGATGTTCGGTCATACTCCCGGGTGTGCCTAATATTGGTCAAGGAAGGCTTTTTATACTAAAAATGACAAAACATTAGAGTTTGGAAGTTCAGGGGCCAAACATGTCAACAGTTGAAACTTATGTTTGCTGACCAGAAGCCATACGGACCGTAGGAAAGGGAACTTACGGTCCGTAAACAGTACCTGCATATCAAAATTATGCTTGGAAGCCACTCCGAGCAACTTAAAACCATTTAAACGAATTTAGGGGCTTGTTTCTTGTATTGTACACATTTAGGGACACTTGTACTCATCTTAGGAAGCCTCTATACACCTAGAGATCATCCATAATTCATCCAAACACTATAAATAGGTGTTGGTTCATTTGTTGAAACTTGTACCATTCTTAAAATCTGTCTACCTCTCATATCTAGAGGATCCTGAGCAATTGAGAACTTCCTTTGAGTTTTATTCAGTCCCTAGGACAACAAGTAAGTGTTCCTTTCGTGGCTTGTTCATTTATTAGGCTTTTAAAGCCGAAAGTTAAGCGTTTTCGATAATGTTTTAAGTTTCGGTTTAGACCTTAATGGTCCAGCCATTGTTCGCAGCGAACATGGCTACGTGATCGTAATTAGGTAGGTGTTAATACCTCAAAAGGGCACCTCCTAAGACTCACGTTTGCTTGGTCAATTGACGGGTCAACATATTAATGTTTTAAAAAGTCAACGGGGCAGATTTTGAAATAATTATGATCTAAGTTTAAAGGTGTTCTAAAATACGTTTTATCACATAAACAACTTAGTAATAATTATTAGAACATGTGTAAACATGCTCGGCTCGTCAATTCCAGTTTTAGGGTCGGTTCGCAACTGAAAGTCGCGAAGTTTGACTTCTGCTTTGACTTTTGATTATGACCCAAATTAGACTAGCATGCTACTGATTTAAGGTTCCGTTATGATCGTATTATGATGTATCATAACTCTCTGAGGTTATATTACAAAATCGTAATAGTAATATGAGTTTTATGCAAGTTTCCGTTAATATGCTATACTTTGACTATTTTTCCCTTCTTATTAAAAATGAGGTTTTAATCACCAACGAGCTTGCAAATGATATGCATATTGATATGTTAAAATGTTTAACATATTTTGATGTTATAAATTTGATCATAAACCGATTTTTCGTATAATATCGTAAATTACGTTTTTAATGGACCAAAATGCCCTTTTGGCACCTAAATTGGTTTTAATCATAGTTTATTATACTAAACTCATTACATACTATTGTAATATCATAAATAGGATATTTTGGGATATCAAGTCATTTTATAAACTGAGTTTACGTATAAGTTCTAAACTCATTACATACTATTGTAATATCATAAATAGGATATTTTGGGATATCAAGTCATTTTATAAACTGAGTTTACGTATAAGTTCTTGTATTATGTACTTAAATGACGATAACGCCCTTTTGGCACTTAAAATGTTTTTAAAGCATAATTTTCATTCAAAACCTTTTACCTACTGATATGTTATGTTAAATAACATATTTTGGTCATATAGACCTGGTCATAACTTTTGTTTTGATGCAAGATCGCAAATATCATCATTTAACTAGCCGATCTAAGTCTATAACTTACATAAGACCCGTTGTCATTCTCATTGGTTATTTATACCATCATTCCAGACTAGATCCTTCCGGTAAATTGTTACCTATGATTATTTAATTGAATACAGCTTAGTTATTATCTTGCATTATAAGACGAGTGATACCTCAGGTAAATACTCTTAACCTATTTTTTCCTATACGGGCTTGGGGTACGGTAAAATATTTTCCGCATGGTCGGGTATGGGATTCGAAGACCAATGTGTTGGGAAATTCAAATAACCCGTTTTTATTCGTATTGCTTGAGTTAAACATTGAGGGATAATACGTCCGTGTCCTTGATATCCTCGGCTCATTTAATTGTAAATGGCCATGACATATACGCGGGGTGTAGGCATACACCTGACAGATACTAAGGGTTTATGATTTTAATACCCAATACGGGTTTTACCCAATAAGGTAATAAGTAGTGTGTCAGTTAATCATGAACATGCATAGTTTTCGGGACCCATATGTATTGTCAAGTTGTGTAAAACTGATGACATAAGATATAGTTTATCCCAAGTTATAAAAGATTTTTTGTGCCTTGTGCACCTAAATCAATTTTGAAAATGTTTTCAAAATGCGTCGATTGATTGTATTTACTAGTGAAAACTGACGTATTTTCAAAAGACTAAGTTACAGGTACAAATACGTAAATAGGCTAGAAGCTGCTCGGTAATGCTAGATGAGGAATTTGCAACTCCTTTGCATAAGCCTATTAGTCTGATGTTCTCCTTTTTGTACATTTGATCCACCTGTGGATTATTATTACAGGCTCGTCTATAATCATTACTTTTGTATTTTCAGAAATTTGAGTTTGTAATAATATTTTATATTCCAAGACTTCCGATGTGCTATTCTGTGTATGTTTGACTATGACAATACCAATCTTACGTCACGATACTCCCCACTAGGCCCACCGGGCTGCGTTGTAAATATCAGGGTGTGACATGGTCGCAAATCCAAGCCGCACAAAGAAACAGAAAGGGAATGAATTTCCAAAGAAGGGAGACACAAAAGGGGGATCACCTCAATGTAAAACATGTGGAAATGTACATCGGGGCGAATGTTACTTCAAAAACAAGCCATGTGCTACGTGTGGGAAAGTGGGACACGGGGCTTCAAATTGCCCCGGTAAAGTGTCGGTGTGCTATAAGTGCCTTAAACTGGGATACAAGAAATCTGAATGCCCGGAATTGGTTGGAAAGAAAGAAACTACCGACACAAAGACTGAAGTGCCGAAATCGAAGGCGAGATCTTTCCACATCACGGTGGCCGAGGCCAAAGTCGAACCCGATGTGGTTTCAGGTACATTTACTGTAAATTTAATTCCAACACGGATTTTATTTGATACGGGTGCGAATAGATCTTTTGTTTAACATCGATTTATTCAACACCCTATGTTTATATTAACAAAATTGCCTATGCCTCTAGAAGTAGAAATATGTAATAACAAAAGTTTTATTGTTTATGATATATGCCGGGATTGCAAATTGAGCATTGATGATGAGGAATATTTAGTTGATTTGACACCCATGTCGATGGGAGAATTCCAGGTGGTAATCGGGATGGATTGGTTATCTCGACACAACGCAAAAGTAATATGTTACCGTAAGGAGATATAATTAACATCTTTGAGCGGAAAGCATATTACTATCTATGGGGAGAAGAATTGCAACCCTATAGTGTGATCGATTATGGAAGCCCGAAAGTTCATTCAACACGGATGTAAGGCATACTTGACTTACATACATGATTCGAATAAAGAGATACCCGAAATTAAAGACGTACCAGTGGTATGGGAGTTTGAAGATGTGTTTCCGGAGGATCTACCGGTGATACCACCCGAGCGTGAGGTGGAGTTTAGGAGCAAGTTAGTCTCGGGCGTAAAACCAGAAGCTAAGGCACCGTATAGACTAGCGCCATCAGAACTACAAGAATTACTGTCGCAACTTCAAGATTTACTCGACAAAGGATTTATTCGGCCTAGTGTCTCTCTGTGGGGAGCACCAGTGTTACTTGTAAAGAAGAAAGACGGAAGCATGCGGATGTGTATCGATTACCGGGAGTTAAACAAACTTACGGTAAAGAATCGATACCCGCTTCCAAGGATCGATGAACTATTCGAAGAAGAGATACCGAAAACGGCGTTCCTATGGACATTACGAATTTCTTGTAATGTCTTTCGGATTAAAAATGCACCCGCGGCCTTCATGGATCTCATGAACCGGGTTTGCAAACCAATGTTAGACAAGTCGGTGATAGTATTCATCCACAATATTCTCATGTATTCGAAAAGCAAGGCGGATCATACAGGTCATTTACGAGAATTGTTGGAAACGCTTAGGCGGGAAAGACTTTACACAAAGTTCTCGAAATGTGCCTTTTGGTTATGCAAGGTACAATTTCTTAGGCACGTCATAAGTGCCAATGGGGTTTTGATAGACCCATCAAAATAGAAGCGGTGTCAAAATGGAAACCTCCGAAGAATCCATCGGAGATTAGGAGTTTCTTAGGACTTGCGTGTTACTAAAGGAGATTTATTCAAGATTACTCCAATATCGTGTCACCGTTGACTAAATTGACCCGCAAGGATGACAAATTCATTTGAGGAAACGTACAAGAGGATACCTTTCAAGTACTCAAGGAAAAATTAACCAGTGCACTGATATTAACTTTAGCGGATGGAACCGACGGCATGGTCGTATATTCGGATGCATCCCAGCTTAGTCTCGGGTGTGTACTCATGCAAAGGGGAAAGGTGATCGTATATGCTTCAAGGCAACTAAAAGTTCACGAAAGGAAATACCCGACTCACGACCTTGAATTAGCGGCGGTGATGTTCGCTTTAAAGATTTGGAGGCATTACCTGTATGGTGTGAAATGTACCATTTTCACTGACCATAAAAGTCTTAAATACTTTTTTGACCAAAAGGAGTTGAATATGAGACAAAGACGTTGGCTAGAAACGATGAAAGACTATGATTGCGAAATCCATTATCACGCTGGAAAAGCCAATACAGTGGCAGATGCCCTTAGCTGAAAGGAAGAGTATACTCCTATTCGAGTACGATCGAGGCAGTTAGTGGAAACTTTGGGTTTACTCGAACGAATTCGAGAAGCCCAGATTAAAGCAGTAAAAGAAGAAAACTGGGAAAAAGAACGTATAAAGGGTCGAGTAAAAGATATAAAAGACGGGGAAAACGGGTTGAAGAATCGGTTTGATAGAATATGGGTTCCAAACATGTGTGGTGTTAAGGACCTTCTTCTTAATGAAGCACACAAATCGAGATATTCAGTTCACCCGGGGCGACCAAGATGTATCGAGATCTGAAACAAAATTATTGGTAGCCCGGGATGAAAAGAGACGTAACAAAGTATGTCGAAAAACGTTTAGCTTGTCTACAAGTAAAGGCAGAGCATCAAAATCCCTATGGCAAGCTACAACCGCTAGACATACCAGTTGGAAATGGGAACATGTTACTATTGACCTATTAACCAAATTACCAAAGACGGCTCGTGGATTCGACGCCATTTGGGTAGTTATGGATAGACTGACAAAGAGCTCTCATTTTATTCCTATTCGTGAAACTTATACCTCTGAAAAGATGTCAGAGGTATATACGAACGAGATCATAGCGCACCACGGGGTACTAGTATCCATCGTGTCTGATAGAGATACTCATTTCACATCAAATTTCTGGCATGACTTTTAAGAACAAATGGGTACTAAGTTGTTTATTACTACGGCATATCACCCACAAACTGCTAGGCAAAGTGAGCGAACGATTCAAACACTGGAAGATATGCTTCGGGCATGTATTATCAATTTTGGCGGTAGTTGGGATGTTTATCTACCGTTAGTTGAATTTTCATACAACAACAGTTACCATTCAAGCATTGGAATGGCACCGTACAAAATGATTTACGGTCGGAAATGTTGAACCCCGGTGTGTTGGGGTGAAGTGGGTCCTCGCGAACTCGCTCATAAGGATGTAGTGAGAGCTACTAATGAGAAGATCGACAAAAGTCTTATGCGGATAAAATATGAAGGCCCATCGAGTTTCAAATCAGTGATAAAGTAATGCTTAAAGTATCTCCGTAGAAGGGGATCATCCGATTTAGAAAAAGGGGAAAATTAAGTCCAAGGTTTATTGGACCTTTTAAGATAATCGACAAGGTCGGCAAGGTTGTGTACCGCTTGGAATTACCCGAAGAATTAAGCGGTATACACAACACTTTCCATGTTTCTCATCTTTGAAAGTGTTTGACCGATGAAACGGCCTACGTACATTATGACGACATTGAAGTAGACGATAAACTAAACTATGTCGTAAAACCTATTACAATTCTTAACCAAAAGGTCAAAGGCTTGAGAAATAAGGAAATCGACGAAGTGAGGTCAAATGGGAGCATCGAAAGGGATCAGACACCACTTGGGAGTCCAAAGAAGAGATAAAACGACTCTACCCTTCGTTATGTGGTACGTATTCTAGTTTCGAGGACGAAACCTGTTTAAGGGTCGTACACTTGTAACACCCTAAAATATTAAATCTTAATTTAATCAAGGTTAATTAACTAAGTTAAGATAACTAATATGTTATGATTTATAATTATTATCCATTTGAAAGGAGTGGAGGGGCTAAAAGGGTAAATAAATGAAACTTGATTTCTTATAAAACAAAAAAATTCAAAACACAAACACATAGAGGTGTGTGTGTGTGTGTGTGTGCTAATAGGGGAAAACAAGAACACCCATACCTAAATTTTTACAAATTGATCAATTGAAGATTGATTAAGAGTTCAAACCCGTGCATGAATCGATAAATTGTGATAATCCAATCCAAGGGATTAAAAGGTATGTCACAATTTGGTATTTGGTGATAATACAAAGATTGGTTGAAAACTTGAAATTCTGATTTCTACATGAATTAAAGAAAATTATGTAAGTTAGATGATGTAAACAAACTAAGGAACAAACTCTAAGTGAAAGATTGTGAATCAAATGCCCAATTACAAGTATTTGAATGAAACACTAGGTGTGTACATATGGGTTTTGTGTTTATGTTGAATACATGAACTAAAATGTTGTGAATAATGTATTTGGTGCTTGATACTTTGAATTTTGATGCTAGTTAATGTGCATCAACCAATTTGGTAATAAGGTGTGTGTATACTTGGTTAATTGATAATGTCTAGACCTAAAAAGGTTAGTAAATAAATCTTGCCCTCAAGATGCTTGATGAAATGCCTAAGTAATCATGGAATGATTAAAATGTATGAAAGAATCACATAAATGAGATTTTGACAAATTACGTGACATATATCATATTATGAGTTCTAAACGATAAATCGAATTGAACCCTATAGGCAAATTGGGCGAATCATCAAGTGGTTAAGACAGAGCGACACTCGCTTTAAAGGAAAGCTTTGAAGGTACGTGGCTTAATGCCGTCGCCGACGCCACCTCTGATGTTTCCTTTCCAATTTTTTTTATTTTTATTAAATTAGTTATGGTTGTTATCCAATGAATGTTATAACGATATCTAATTGAAATTTTCTTATTATTCGGATGTTAACAAGTATTCGGGGTTGAAGGTTAAGTCAAAGAAGGAACCGGACACGATGAAGATTATGTTTCTGCACCTTTTGTTAATCCTATGTTATAAATTAAACAATTTGTGGCCAATCAATACTTTATGAATCTAATTAAATGTTCAAAACAACAAAGTTATGTAATGAATTGGCTAAATTGCACTTTTCGTCCTTTATGTTTCAGGGTTTTTGCAGGCGCTGTCCTTTAAGTTTAAAAATTACACTCTATGTCCTTTATCTTTGCAACCTATAATAGGCGGTGTCCTTTATGTTTGCAACCTATAACAGGCGGTGTCCTTTATGTTTGCAACCTATAACAGGCGGTGTCCTTTCTCATAAACCCAGAAAGGACACCGCCTGTTATAGGTTGCATACATAAAGGACATAGAGTGTAATTTTTAAACTTAAAGGACAGCGCCTGCAAAAACCCTGAAACATAAAGGACGGAATTTGCAATTTAGCCTAATGAATTTTATATTTCCATATAACATAATGGAAATTTTGTTTAAAAATTTCAAAACTCAGTTTGTTTATTAATTTAAGATTGATAAATGTGTAAGGGTCTTATACATCTTAATATAGCCGACCATACTAATGATACCATTTACATTTCATAATCATGGTGTAGGACACACATACAACCACATGATCAACTAATTACATACATACATATGTATAATCAATTCAACACATACTAATATTTTCATGATCCTACAATTGACAACCACATTCAAGGTTAGCAATTTACATAATCTCAACATCATCCTTTACTAGTAAGTCCACAAACAACTAGTCCTACACATGGTGTGAGCCACCATTCAGGCATATAGTGCTAGCCACTAATGCATACTTCTACCAATCTTGAACTCAAACCAAAAACCGTCACATGGATAAATTCAAACACACCTTCTTCATGTAAATTTACTAACACTCACGTTATTATCACATTCTATACCTATTTACTGTAACACCTCGAAAATTCACGTCCTATAATGTGTAGACACGTGTCATATGTTTGAACGTGTGAAAGAATGTTATAGAAGGACTAAAGTTGAAAATCATGGAAAGTATGTGAATATACGGGTTCTAAATGTCAACAGTGAATAAAAATATTGTACAATAACCCTACATGATGTTTATAGCATCAAACGAATAAATCATGGATCATGCGAAGCTAAAAGTGAGAGATTACAAACTACAGGGGTTAAATGTGTCAACATGTTTAAGTTGTACCTCTGAGTGACCTTTTGATAAACCCGAAGCTTTGTAACTGATAATTATGCTCACTAGAATGCGCGATATAAATTTCATAAAGTTTCGTTAGAGTACGAGAAAGTTATGATCAAATTCGTGTGCGAGGGGTTAAAGCGTTAACGTTGAAAGTTATGACTTTTCGGGTTAACCAGAAGTGTCCAGGGACTTGGCAAAGTGGGTATAAGTCCTAAAGCCCTTGTGGGTAAATAATAAGGGGTCAAATTGCAAGTATTAAGCTTAGTTGACCTTTCGTGAAGCCAAGGGAGAAGTTGTAAAAACTAGAAAATGAAGAATTCTGATTACAAGGCCCATACGGCCCGCGTAAAGGTTTGTTAACTCTTATGCGAGCCGCGTCCGACGCCCAGTATCAGAAACAATAGACAGCAACCTATTTTCTCGCCAAAACCAACTTTAATCAATGGTATCACTTCATGGGCGCCCCCTAAGTGACTCCTAGAACACTAGGGACATGTGTTGATGATTTATGGTCAGTTGTAGCTTGAGTTGTCAACAATTTGTGGTGTTTAATTCACTATAAAAGGCCACCTTGTTGCAACAAGTCCCTCACACCTTCCATTTGCATTCCTGATCACTTCTGGAGCTCAAGCCTTCTCTCAAGTGATCACATTTCGTGCATAGGACCTTGGTAAGTTTGCTAATCCTTTCTAAATTAAGTTTTAGCTTAGTTATAGCTTAAAAGTCAAACCGTCGTAATTAACGGTTGACTTTAAGATTAATCACTAATGGTCCAGTGATTAGTCGAATAAAAAGTAGTTATATGTTGGTAATTATGTGGGTAATAAATCCTCAAAAGGGTTCCCCCTGATTCCCACTCTAACTAGGTCGAATGTCGGGTCAAACTTACTAATAAAAAGTCAACAGAATGTTTAAATTACAATTTATGCATGATTAGCAATGTAGAACACATACAACCTGTTTGATCATTAATATAACTTGGTAACTAGTGTAAGAACATGTCTAAACATGTTCAACCCGACAATTTCCCGTAAAGACCCGGTTCGGAACCGAAAGTCGCATAGTTTGACTTTTACTTTGACTTTCAGTTCTGACACGTTTTGTTATGAATTAGAAATACCTAAGAGCTTCATTTGGACCAGGTTAGATGCTAGTATAACCCTCTGTGATTATACACCATGGTTCATTAGTTAACCGATTAATACGCATGATTCCGTTAATTGCTCATATGTTGACCATTATGCCCTTTTCACCTTAAAACATGATTTTTGGAAATGTAAAAGAGTAGGAACTTTAATTACTGATATTTAAACTTGCATACAAAATTTGACATCAGTTTGAGGTGTAGATTAAGAGTTACGCTCGTTAGCGTAAAATGAAAGCTTTATGTTAATAAAACGGCGTAATTAGCGTATAGCCTAGTTAAGCCTACTTTTTGATACCAAAATATTTACCCACTGATGTAATATATTATTTTGGGATTTTTAAAGATTTTTAATTAATTTTAGGCTGAGCATAACTTATAGTCGTAGGCTTAATCCGGTAATTGTCGGTTTTGCCCTTACGGGCTATAAAATGAGTTTTATACATATAAATGACTCCAAACCTTTTGCTACTGATCACATATGATAAATAAATCATTTTAAGCCTTCTGGAATAGTAAAAATATCAGCTTTATGTATCAAACCCGGAAATGGCTTCTAATCGCCTTTTAAGCGTTTTTAACGCATAGTATGTACTAGAACTATTTTAAACATACTAAGGGTGATACCTACTGATATTTGAGGTAAATTATAATATTTTAACAGTAAGCAAAAGTTGTTAAACTCAGACTTCAGTTTTGAGCTTTTCGGCTTGTGTGAAATTACCAAAATGTCCCTATGGTGCATAGTTTGGTTATAATTGATAAATTTCACATATATACTTTAACCTACTGATAGAACTTAGAAAATTGAGTATATTTGCTGATTACATCAGGCCTGTAACTCAGGTTAACACTTAAACTCTTTTACAACCTTTAAAATGACCAAACTACCCCTACGGGGCATAGTTTGTGTTTAAATTCGTTTCGGGCATAATAAAAGACACCTTACTGATGTCACAACATATTTGGAGCATATTAACTTAGGAAACATGTAAATGGCTATCATTATTACCCGTTACGCTTATTACGCGTTCGGTTCGGTTTATGTAACAAGTTTACATAAATTAGCCGAAACGGGTCAAACCTTATCGGTTTTATCTCAAAATCCAGAATGTGCATGAAGGACCCATATTAAACAAGTATCTGAACTTGTCAGGTCTAAATCACATTCTATCCGGTCTTCGCTTAATCATGCGTACGAACCGTATCTTTGAAACTAACCGGTCTAAGCTTAAGCTTAACTAAAGACCCGTTAGGATTCTAATAGGTCATTATAAACCTTCGTTCCAGATAAGGAGAACCAGTAAAAGCTACTTGCAATTTGCTTATTGTGATTTATACATTGCTCAGGTAAATAATTTTAACTTATTTTCCCTATACGGGCTTGGGTTACGGTATATAGCATACCGCTTGATCGGGCATCAAATCTTCCATCGTTGGGTGGTTAATTGAATAATTTGATCGCCTCGTTTAAACAGTCTTGTTACTTAAAGCCTTTGGGGGGTTAATGACCATGTCCCGGATATCCTTGGCATCATTTTACGAAATGGCCACGACTTAAGCGCGGGGTGTAGGCGTACACCCGTCAGTGCACAAAAGAATAATGTGGTGTGTCTATTGATCTTTAACCCGGACAAGATCCGGGCTACTGAACGCACAAGTAACATGTAATTCGTTCACAAGATTATAATATTAAATAATTCTCCCAAGTTAAATAAAAATGTTTATGCCACGTGCATCCAAACCAATTTTCAATCATTTTCCAAAATGAGTCAGTTGATTGTATTTACCAGTGTAAACTGACGTATTTTCCCAAAAAGATTAAATGCAGGTACTAAGCGTAATTGGCTGGGATTTCTCCTTAGCATCAATAGAAGTCTCGCAAGCGCCTGAAGTCTGTTGAACTATAAATTCTATTTTATTTTCGATCCATCTGTGGATAAACTTCCGAATATTGTGACATTTGATATTACAATATTAAATTCGGTTGTATTATATCTTTTACATTGCTTCCGCTGTGCATATTAAATATTGTGTTGTTTGACTATTATGTTGCCAACCACGTCACGATACTCCCCACCGGGCCCACCGGTGACACGTGGAAAACGGGGTGTGACAGGTTGGTATCAGAGCCAACACTGAGTGAATTAAACACTAGCCTTTTGTGTTTAATCTCAGTTACACAATTGCACATATCTAAACTTTCGAGTCTAGACAAATAACATAAGACAAATTCTACCTTGTTTGGTTTTTTTTTTGTTTTGTCCTTTAATTTATATATATTCTTGTCGTTATCTCATGTTGTATTGACAGGATTAACAAAATGCCGCCAAGATTCTTCAGGAGAAGAGGACGCGGAAAGGGGCCAATCACCGCCCCCAATGACAACGAGGCAGGACCTTCGAATGTGCGAGCTCCTTCGACCACTGAGAGTGACGATCCCCGGCAAAACCGGAGGAACCTCTTTGAACTGGCTAGACGGTCGGTCTCACACAGTTCAACACCTCCTGTCCATAACCCTTATGGGCCACAACTGGAGTACGAGCCCAACAACCCTCAACCCTCCTACATACCATTACAGCGATCTTTATCGCATAATTCTTTTGGTGACCCTACACCAGTTTTTCGGGGCCGGTTTAACCCGGCAAACTACATAGTAGAACCAGTGGGTTTTAACCCATTGGGGCAGGAGGATCATTTCTCAGGAGATCACGCGGACGATATGGACGAGGATACGGACCCCGTCGAACCTGCCAGTGGTACACCAAACCACCCGATAGATATCTCTGACGGATCTTCCTTCCACGGATCACCCTATGTTGGTCCAGATAGCTTTCAAGCTATGTTTACCAGGAACGAATGGTACTATACACCTCCTCGCCATTCACCGCCTCAGCAGCAGCAGCAGCAGGATCCCTCTGTGGATTCAAGATTTGTGGCAGTCACGCCACCGCCTCCACCGCCACCAGTTCAACCGGCACCTCCACAACCGCCAAGGCGTAGGAGATCCGGAGCGCGTATGTCTGCGGGAGCAGGAGACTTTCATTTCAGCTCTCCTCGTCAATCCAGTGGCAGTCACTATCCGCCACATCAGGAGGACCCACAAATGGGTGGACCTTCTAACCCAGCTGTACCACAGCCACCACCGATGGGTTTTGATAACCCAATTCCAGCATACACGGGTTCTATGGCATACAACCCGTTTGAACCGCCGACTCACCACAATTATGGTAACGCAGAGGCCGACTCCTACATGGTAGCGGCTAACTACAACACCCAAGGACCCTATGGAGATCCATGGGGAGTAGGGTACCTAACACATGGGTACCAAATACCTCCAAGACCTATTATCAGGCAACAATCGCAACCACCAAGGTTCTCCCCCCCAGAGCGTGAAGAAATTCTGCAAAGGTTGGACCATGTAAAGCGAGAGTTTCACAGGGAACGAAGGGAGCGACAAACTTTCTTCCAAGGATTAACGAGCCTAATTAAAGGGAAGAGCAAGAAGGACCACTAAATCCTTCCATTTGTTGTTGAGCCCATGCGTGGGCCAGTCTTGCTGTATAAACCCCTGCGTGGGTATGCTTGTTTGTTTTGACCCCTGTGTGGGTCTATCTTTCTGTAAACCCCTGCGGGGGTATGTTATTTGTGTAAGTCCTTGCAGGGACTATTATGTTGATTAAGCCCCTGCGTGGGTATGTATATTATTCAGCCCCTGCGTGGGTATGTGTGTTATTAAGCCCCTGCGTGGGTAAGTACTTGTTTAAACCCCTGCGTGGGTAAGTTGTTTGTTGAAAAGTCCCGTATAGGGCAACATGTAATCTTTTGAAAATTAATGGAATGTTATGTTTATAAATTTCATCTTGCTATTATATGCATGAATATTATATATGAAATAAATAAATCAAAATCATTCCTTTTAATAATAATCTGCCTGTTTAAATATTGAATAAGAATCTTAAGAGTGAAACCTAGCCTGAGTCTCATTATAAAGACCTGGCCATGATGGTAAGACCTGTTTAAAAGATTCAAATCCCGGTTAACATCTGAGAACATGTTAACACTCCTGGCAAACGTGATTCATTAAAATCACACACGTCATTATTATATAAGGATCTTCTTAAAGATTCGTAACCCAAATTAATGATCTCTGAATCATGGGTTTAGATCATCAATTAAGATGATCATATTTTGACCATACGTGGTAATATAATGCCTACGGGCCTTGCTCATTTCTACATGAGCCAAAAGACATTGGTAGCGATGACTCCATGTCAGATAAAGGTAATGAACTAGGTTCAAACCTTCATGCTTTGATTCTCTGAAATCATAGCTTATAATTTATAAATGTCCTTGTGACTAGGCCTGTTGTGCCAGTATACCATAAAAAGCCTTGATTATCTGAAATCATATCTTATAATTTAAAATGTCCTTGTGACTGGGCCTATTGTGCCCGTATACCTTCATGTTTTGATTCTCTGAAATCATAACTTATAAATTAAAATGTCCATGTGACTAGGCCTTTTGTGCCACAAATAAAACTGTTGTTGTTTTATAATTAGGATAAATTTTGATAGAAATACTAAATAAATATGATTAATAAATTAACCAGATATGGTCTCTGTTTACCATGGTTAATGAATTACCCTAAGCGGCAATTCCATAATAAACTCCCAAATAAACTATTGTCCTTGTTTTCTGTAACAGTTCAATTAAAATGGCTAACTCAGACGAGATAAATAGTCATCCAGTGGAGAACATTGATAACGCCCGGATTAATTTAACGGGTGCGGAATTAAAAGCGTTGGTCGACGACGCAGTTACAAAGGCATTGGAACGGCAGTACGAAGAGTATAGTGGGACTCGTAGTAGGACCCTATCTACACAGCCTTCAAAGCCACCGTCCAAGAAGGACGAACCGAAGAAAGATGATGATCGGCACTCCTCGAACAACCACAGTGCTCCATCTCAGCAGGTTGTACTAAACCAAGGACCCCGTGACAAGGGTTGCTCGTATAAATATTTTGTTTCCTGCAAACCCCAGGATTTTACTGGGGAGAAAGGAGCCATCGACTGTATGACATGGCTGGACGAGATGGACACAGTTGTGGATATCAGCGGATGCGCTGAAAGGGATATAGTCAAGTTTGTGTCGCAGTCTTTCAAGGGTGAAGCTTTAGCATGGTGGAGATCACTGATTCAAGCCACCGGGAAAATCCCATTGTACAACATGTCGTGGGATCAATTTGTTGCCCTTATCAGGGAAAATTACTGCCCTCAGCATGAGGTGGAGAAGATAGAGTCTGATTTTCTATCATTGGTGATGACAAACCTTGACTGTCAAGCTTACCTTACGAGCTTCAACACGATGTCCCGGTAGGTTCCTTATCTGGTGACCCCGGAACCAAAAAGAATAGCTCGTTTTATCGGTGGTTTAGCCCCGGAAATCAAGGCAAGCGTGAAGGCTTCTCGGCCAGCTACTTTTAGATCTGTAGCTGACATATCCTTGTCCCTCACTTTGGATGCGGTCAGGCAGAGATCGCTGAGGAATAAGGAGGCTGAGAAGAGAAAACGTGAAGATGATGGTTCACGGATATCGAACAAGAAACACCGTGGGAACGGTGACAACAAGAAAGGATCGAAGTCAAGGAAAGATGGGCATCACTCTGGTGAGAAGCCCAAATGCAAAATTTGCCAGAAACAGCACTATGGAAAGTGCAGACTCGAGTCAAACTCGCAGACTCAGTCAAAAACCTTTGCATGTGGAATATGCAAGTCCACGGATCACAAAACCTTGGATTGCAAAAAGATGAAAGACGCAACGTGCTACCGTTGCAATGAAAAGGGGCACATTAAAACCAACTGCCCTAAATACACCAAGAAGCCTGAAGAGGCCAAGAAGACTAATGCTAGAGTCTTCAGAATGGACGCAAAGGAAGCGGTTCAAGACGACAACGTTATTACAGGTACTTTCCTTGTAAATGATGTCTTTGCAAGAGTACTATTTGATTCAGGTGCTGATAAGTCGTTTGTAGATCATCAATTTTGCAAATTGCTGAAATTACCTGTCAAAACCTTAAATGTGAATTATGAGGTGGAGTTAGCGGATGGCACCCTAGAAACTGTCTCAACTGTGTTAGATGGATGTGTTATATCCATTAAGAACCATTTTTTTCCTCTGTCTCTACTTCCATTAAAATTAGCCGGTTTTAACATAGTCTTGGGCATGGGCTGGTTATCTCATAACCAGGCCCAAATTGTCTGCAACAGAAAGCAAGTGGTGATAAAGACTCCGTCTGGTGAATCACTTACCATTCGGGGAGATACCCAGTATGGATTGCCTGAGCAAGTGACTATGCTCAAGGCTTCCAAGTGTTTAAAGAAGGGTTGTGTCATCTACATGGCACAGGTGATTATTGTTGAGCCTAAACCAAAGATAGAAGACATCCCTGTCATTTCTGAATACCCAGAAGTTTTTCCAGAAGAACTACCTAGTTTGCCACCAGATAGGCAAGTGGAATTCAGGATTGATATCATCCCCGGAGCAGCACCGGTTGCTAGAGCACCTTATAGGTTGGCGCCCACAGAAATGAAGGAATTAAGGACACAACTGGACGAACTGCTAGCTAAAGGTTTCATTAAACCTAGTTCGTCTCCATGGGGAGCGCCAGTCCTATTTGTGAAGAAGAAGGATGGATCGATGCGTCTGTGCATCGATTATCGTGAACTTAATAAGGTCACAATTAAGAATAGATACCCATTACCAAGGATCGACGATTTGTTCGATCAATTGCAAGGAGCAAGTTATTTCTCGAAGATTGACTTAAGGTCAGGCTACCATCAACTGAAGGTTAGAGATGAAGACGTGCACAAAACATCATTTAGGACTCGTTATGGTCATTACAAGTTCCTAGTGATGCCTTTCGGGCTCACTAATGCACCGGCCGCGTTCATGGATCTCATGAATCGCGTTTGCAAGCCGTACTTAGATAAATTCGTCATCGTTTTCATCGACGACATTCTCATTTATTCTAAGAACCAAGCTGACCATGAGAAACACCTTCGCTGTATTCTCAAGCTTCTACATCATGAGAAACTTTATGCCAAATTCTCTAAGTGTGAATTTTGGCTACGAGAAGTCCAATTTCTTAGACATGTGGTCAGTGAGCGTGGTATCCAGGTGGATCCCACTAAGGTTGAAGCAGTAATGAACTGGCAAGAGCCAAAGACGCCTACAGAGATTCGTAGCTTCCTGGGATTGGCAGGATATTACAGGCATTTCATCGAAAATTTTTCAAGGAATGCTGCACCCTTAACGTCCTTGACTAAGAAGAAGGTAAAGTTCTTTTGGGGCCCTAAGCAGCAAGAGTCCTTTGATATTCTGAAGAAAAAGTTGAGCAACGCCCCAGTTCTGACATTGCCAGATGGAATAGAAGAATTCGTGGTTTACTGCGATGCATCGCACACTGGCATGGGGTGTGTGCTTATGCAGAAAGGCAAGGTTATTGCCTATGCTTCAAGACAGTTAAAGGTGCATGAAAAGAATTACACCACCCGCGACTTGGAATTGGGTGCCGTTGTATTCGCACTAAAACTGTGGAGGCATTATTTGTATGGTATCAAATGTGTGATCTATTCTGATCACAAGAGCCTTCAACACCTGTTTAATCAGAAGGATTTAAACATGAGGCAGCGTCGTTGGATGGAGACTTTGAATGATTATGATTGTGAAATCAGATACCATCCCGGCAAGGCGAATGTAGTCGCTGATGCCTTGAGTCGAAAGGAAAGGGTGAAACCCATCCGAATCAATGCCAAGCGCATGGAGATAAATAACAGTTTGACTGAAAGGTTGTTAGCTGCACAGAAGGAAGCTGTGTTGGAAGCTAACTATCCTAATGAAAAGCTAGGAGTAACTGAGGAGCAGTTATCTCTTGGCAAAGACGAAATTCTGAGATTAAATGGACGAATATGGGTTCCAATTTATGGAGGACTTCGTGATGTTATCCTCCAGGAAGCCCATAGTTCCTGTAACAACTCTCATCAAAAGTCATAATTATTAAAATAATTAGTCCAATAGGAAACCCTAATTTAGACACCCAAGTGATTCTGAACAAACCCTAAAATTTTCAGAATTTTCAGAATCAGGATTAGGGCCCCTAAAACTCAGGGGGGGGTTAAACCCTATTGATGATTATCCATTTTAAACGTTGGCAACAAGGAATTATCGAAAACTGTCAACTCAGCTAAGCTAGTCCCAACCGTGGCAACCTAGGCCGAAAAAGTAGGTCTTACGCGGGCCGCGTAAGGATAAGCTTAAATCTCACGTGGGCCGTGTAAGGGTAAAATTTCACCTATAAATAGTGGACAGTGGGACTTGAATTCTGAAAGAAAAACGACGTAAAAATTCACTATACACTGCAAGTTACGTTCGAATTACTATCACAGTTCACAAATCAACGCCGCAAAACAGGGTATTAGCACAATCGTTACTACGATTCATTTTCCGACGATCAATATATCCAATGGATGTTTAAGTGCCGCCCACATTAGGGTTATACTTTATCGTTCGTCATTAATTTGATGGATCATCGTTAATTCGATGGATAAAGTATTATACTTTGTCGTTCGTCATTAATTTGACGGATCATCGTTAATTCGATGGATGAAGTATTGCACTTTGTCGTTCATTGTGAGAATTTGATCTCGTGAGTTATCGTAATTGCTGGATTGATTACTAACCCAGTTTTGTGTGCATTGTTATTTAAATTAGGTTAACAAGGCTAAATCATAGACTAAACTCTGTCCGTATTAAAACAGCAATGTGAGTCATTCTCTCTTTTTATCAAATCTATTTACAAAATCATGTTATTTTCAAAGTTATAATTACGGGGATTAAGTCTTTGTAATCACCAAGTTACAGCCGGTATGTGGGGTTTTGTATACATTACTTGATAATCGTCACCATTGGGGCAGCCAATTGGGGGATATGACCATAGTCACAGATTCGGTCGAGTGACAAATACCGTGGGTAGTTGGTTTGATAATAGAAACATTGTAATCGCTCTTAATACTGTAAATTATAACAAATGTGTCATTTTAGTAAATAGAATGATTCACTCAGTATTTCCCGCTGACAAAACCTTTTTCACACATGTTTCAGGTGATCTGTTGTAATTCAGGAAAAAGTGCTGAGGAGCATTTCAAGCTTAAGATAGTGGCTCATTATAAAAATAAAGAAGTAAGTTTTGTAACATAACGATTTTATAGTAAAATCATACTATTGTAAATTATCGGGGTTTTACCCCGAATTGTGAAATAAAATAATCGGGGAAAATTTTAGCTTTAAACGATCCTGATGAAAACTTCCGCTGTTAAACTTAATCAATTAAATACCGCAGTATTTCTGTCCCGCGGCTCTTGAAACGGGTCAAACCGGGTCGGGGGCCGTGACAGAAAATGTGGTATCAGAGCCACTGAGTTAAGCTAATTAAGTATTTAGAAATACTTAATTTTTCCTGATTACTATTAAATGATTATGTGTATTATTAACTGATTATTTGTTAGTTACAGTATGGGTAAGCAAAAGCTAGCAAACATCTATCTTAAATTAGATAGATCATCCAATGAGAAGGGAAGTTCATCCCAAACCAAATCCTCGAATCAGGCTGAAATTCCTAAAGAAGGAATATTTGTGCGAAAGGCACAATACGAGGAATCACTTTCTCCTAAAAGGAGGGAGATAATTATTAAGAAAAGTAAAGAGAAAATCCGAGAAAAGAAGATTAAACGGGAAACTCAGGAATTAATTGATAAATCACCTTGGGAAGATAAGCTAGATGAAAAATGGGCAAATTTATATATGCTAGCCACAGTAGCAGAAAATATAAATCTTTAAATATTTTAAAGTTTTAGCACCTTACCCTTACAATCTAGAAACCCTGTGCAATAAATAAATTTCAAAATCTAAGTGTGTTTTCCAGTTATCTTTGTAATAAATTAGTACACAGTATATAATAAATTAAACGGTTATTTATGAATTTTAACTTAGTATTTTATGCATTTTTGCATATATGCTACATCAGCATGAGTGGGATATCTGAAGCTTTTCAGAACCTTAATCTTTACCCAGTAAATATCAAAGCTTCCAAAGAATATACTAGCTACTTTCCCGATGTAGAACAACCGATAGAATTCAAGGTTCCACCTGTGAACAAGCCAAAACGAAAGAAAAGAAGTTATGTAGGATGGAGGAAAATACGTAAGAAAAAGCCAGCTACAAAACTTCCCAAAATAAATAATCCTTTGAAAAAGGGAAAAGAAATTATAACCGGAGAGAGTTCTAAACAGCAGGAAATGGAAACTGAAGACAGGAAGAGGTTAAGGAGATAGGAATACAGATGGAGGAAGTTACTAAAGAAATAGTAATGGAAGTTGGGCAAGGCTCTAGACCAACTCAGATAGAAATCGGAGAGAGCTCCAATCCAAACCAGGAAAGGACTTTTCAAGATGAGATAGATTTCCTATTGGCAAGCTGTGAAACAATTCAGCCTGTCAATAATAATAATAATAATAATAATAATAATAATAATAATAATAATAATAATAATAATAATAATAATAATAATAATAATACTAATAATAATAATAATAATAATAATAATAATAATAATATTTTTAATTATCCTCTTGAAAACCAACTCCCTATGAATTGGGAACCAACAATTCCAGACCCAATAGTCCACTCCCAACCCATAGGAATGGACGAATGGTGGACAAACGATTGGCAATTTCAAAATATTGTCAACGATCCTTACTCTTTTCTTCCACAATTCGATCCAGAACCCCTACCTAATCCACCCATGAGTAATGAAAACATGGCTGAACTTCGCCACTTTGGTGAAGAGTTGTTTGATGCTGGAACTAGAATCAGGGAAATAGGGGGACAGATTGCCTGGAAGTACGATGAGAGGGAACTGCGTTTTTAGAACAGCAAGTGACGAGAGATAGTAGGATGGTAAAATAGTATTTGTATAATAGTAATAGTAAAGTTAGTTTTTAAATAACAAATAAAACTCTGTATGATATTGGTGTATAACGATGCATACTATACTAGATATAAAATGAAATCGAGAAATCGATTGTTTTGACTATATCTGTATTATAAAATTTTCTGATTGTTTGTATGTAATTGTTATTTAGCAGATACTAATAAAATTTATATATATTATCAGATGGCAAACAGTGGTAATGAACCTATAAATGTAGTTAATCAGTCTGAGCAACATTCAAGAGATCAATATATGACTCGGCAAGATATCGAAAACATTGTTGCTCAAGGGATAGCCAATGCTATTCCAGCATTCGTAGCTGCTATAAAGAATCCAATCGAATCGCAACAAATTGGCCCTAGTAAACAGATTAATGAAGATAATTTCAGTAATAGTGTAAATGGAGGCAATAATCATGTTAATCATAATAGGGAACCACATCAACCTCCATTACCAAAGAAAATGAAAACTGCAACGCCTGGTTGCACTTTCAAAGAATTCCTTGCTTGTAAACCCACTGAATATGCAGGCAATGAAGGAGCAACTGCATCACTGCGTTGGTTAGAGAAAACCGAAGCAGTCATTGCAATAAGTAAATGTGGTAAAGATGATCAGGTCATGTATGCATCAAATCTCTTCAAGGAAGGAGCACTTGAATGGTGGAACACTGTTTTACAATCAAAAGGAAGAGTAATAGCTTATGCTATGACTTGGGAAGAATTTAAGGGTTTGGTGGAAAGAAAATTCTGTCCCGAGTATGAAAAAGAACAGATGGCGAATAAGTTTCTAAATCATCGGATGATGGGTGTGGATTGTCGTGGGTATACCTCGACATTCTTTGAATATGCAAGAGTGGTACCAACACTGGCTTCGCCAGAACCGGTACTCATTTCTCGCTATATTTGGGGGCTAATTAGCGAAATCCGCAATATTGTTAAAGCTGCGAGACCTCGCACTATTGATGATGCGGTAGAATTAGCTAACACTCTAACCGATGAATTGGTACGCACAAGAGATGAAGATAGGAAAAAGGCACTAGTTCAGAAAATTACCCAAGGATTCCGTGTGGGTAATAATAACAGCTTCAAGAGAAAAGGAACAGGGCAATCTTCAGCTCCGTCATTTTGCAGGAAATGCAAAAAGAAACATTATGGAAGATGCGATATCACTTGCAATTTTTGCAAAATTGTAGGACATCGTGAAGAAAACTGCAAAAAGAAGACTGTAATCTGTTTTAACTGTGGAGAAGCAGGGCATTATAAAACAGAATGTCCTAAATTGATCAAGCCAGTAGATAACAAACCCAAGGCGACCGAAGGAACTACAAAGAAGAATGCCAGAGCATTTCAGTTGACCACTCAAGAAGCAGAACTCATTCCGGATGTGATAGCGGGTACGTTCTTAGTTCACAATGTGTACGCAAAAGTATTATTTGACTCTGGTGCAAACCAAAGTTTTATAAATACTTTATTCTGCCAAGCTCTTAGTTTACCTTTAACCAATATTAGGCAGATTTTTACAGTTGAAACAGCAGACGGAAATTCAGTTAAAATAGATAAAGTTTTGCAAGAAGGAAACATAGAACTTTTAGGACATAAATTCTCTGCAAAACTATTGCCGATGAATTTGGCTGAATTTGATGTTGTCTTAGGAATGGATTGGTTAGTAGCCAACCATGCTAGAATCCTTTGTGATCAGAATTCCATAGAAATTCAATCACCCACCGGAGAAGTGATTAGGATTACAGGAGATAAACCACGTAAGCCCATGAAGTTCATATCAGTAATGAAAGTTGCTAATTATGAACGAAAACAAGGAATAGTGTATATGATTTCGGTAATCATTAGCACTAAGGGTAAAGATCTTAAGGAAATACCAGTAGTCTCAGCTTATCCTGATGTATTTCCAGAAGATTTACCGGGATTACCTCCAGATAGGGAAGTAGAATTTAGGATTCATCTAATTCCAGGAACTACACCGATAGCCAAGGCACCTTATCGGTTAGCACCCACAGAAATGTTAGAACTGAAAAAGCAATTAGATGAATTACCAAGTAAAGGATTCATACAACCTAGCTCATCCCCTTGGGGAGCGCCAGTGTTGTTTGTGAAGAAAAAGGATGGTTCAATGAGAATGTGTATCGATTATAGAGAATTGAATAAGGTTACAATTAAGAATCGATATCCATTACCTAGGATTGATGATCTTTTTGATCAACTTCAGGGGGCTAGATATTTTTCTAAAATAGATTTACGCTCCGGATATCATCAATTGAAGGTACAAGAAGAAGACATACCTAAGACTGCTTTCAGAACTAGGTATGGTCATTACGAGTTTACAGTCATGCCCTTCGGATTAACAAATGAACCTGCAGCATTTATGGACATGATGAATAGGATCTGTAAACCGTATTTGGATAAATTTGTAATTGTCTTCATAGACGATATACTTATTTATTCCAAAAGTCAGACAGAGCATTGTGAACATCTTCATGCACTCTTAACTTTGTTAAGAAAAGAAAAGTTGTACGCCAAATTCTCGAAATGCGAATTTTGGCTAAAGGAAGTGCAATTTTTAGGACACATGGTGAATCATGAAGGTATTCATGTAGATCCTGTTAAGATAGAGGCAATTACCAATTGGAAGGTTCCACAATCCGTAATGGAAATTAGAAGTTTTATAGGATTAGCTGGGTATTATAGACGGTTTATTAAGGATTTTTCCAAGATAGCTGTACCATTAACTAAGCTAACCTGTAAAGCCACTAAGTTTGAATGGGGACCCAAACAAGAAGAAGCTTTTAGAATATTGAAACAGAAATTAACCCATGCTCCAATCTTAGCCTTACCAGAAGGAACTGAAGATTTTGAAGTATATTGTGATGCTTCAAAATTAGGATTTGGATGTGTGCTTATGCAACGCAAGAAGGTAATTGCGTATGCATCAAGGCAATTGAAAAAGCACGAAGAAAACTATACGACTCATGATTTAGAATTAGGAGCCGTAGTTTTTATACCATCATTCCAGACTAGATCCTTCCGGTAAATTGTTACGTATGATTATTTAATTGAATACAACTTAGTTATTATCTTGCATTATAAGACGAGTGATACCTCAGGTAAATATTCTTAACCTATTTTTTCCTATACGGGCTTGGGGTACGGTAAAATATTTTCCGCATGGTCGGGTATGGGATTCGAAGACCAATGTGTTGGGAAATTCAAATAACCCGTTTTTATTCGTATTGCTTGAGTTAAACATTGAGGGATAATACGTCCGTGTCCTTGATATCCTCGGCTCATTTAATTGTAAGTGGCCATGACATATACGCGGGGTGTAGGCATACACCTGACAGATACTAAGGGTTTATGATTTTAATACCCAATACGGGTTTTACCCAATAAGGTAATAAGTAGTGTGTCAGTTAATCATGAACATGTATAGTTTTCGGGACCCATATGTATTGTCAAGTTGTGTAAAACTGATGACATAAGATATAGTTTATCCCAAGTTATAAAAGATTTTTTGTGCCTTGTGCACCTAAATCAATTTTGAAAATGTTTTCAAAATGTGTCGATTGATTGTATTTACTAGTGAAAACTGACGTATTTTCAAAAGAATAAGTTACAGGTACAAATACGTAAATAGGCTAGAAGCTGCTCGGTAATGCTAGATGAGGAATTTGCAACTCCTTTGCATAAGCCTATTAGTCTGATGTTCTCCTTTTTGTACATTTGATCCACCTGTGGATTATTATTACAGGCTCGTCTATAATCATTACTTTTGTATTTTCAGAAATTTGAGTTTGTAATAATATTTTATATTCCAAGACTTCCGATGTGCTATTCTGTGTATGTTTGACTATGACAATACCAATCTTACGTCACGATACTCCCCACTAGGCCCACCGGGCTGCGTTGTAAATATCAGGGTGTGACATGGTCGCAAATCCAAGCCGCACAAAGAAACAGAAAGGGAATGAATTTCCAAAGAAGGGAGACACAAAAGGGGGATCACCTCAATGTAAAACATGTGGAAATGTACATCGGGGCGAATGTTACTTCAAAAACAAGCCATGTGCTACGTGTGGGAAAGTGGGACACGGGGCTTCAAATTGCCCCGGTAAAGTGTCGGTGTGCTATAAGTGCCTTAAACTGGGATACAAGAAATCTGAATGCCCGGAATTGGTTGGAAAGAAAGAAACTACCGACACAAAGACTGAAGTGCCGAAATCGAAGGCGAGATCTTTCCACATCACGGTGGCCGAGGCCAAAGTCGAACCCGATGTGGTTTCAGGTACATTTACTGTAAATTTAATTCCAACACGGATTTTATTTGATACGGGTGCGAATAGATCTTTTGTTTAACATCGATTTATTCAACACCCTATGTTTATATTAACAAAATTGCCTATGCCTCTAGAAGTAGAAATATGTAATAACAAAAGTTTTATTGTTTATGATATATGCCGGGATTGCAAATTGAGCATTGATGATGAGGAATATTTAGTTGATTTGACACCCATGTCGATGGGAGAATTCCAGGTGGTAATCGGGATGGATTGGTTATCTCGACACAACGCAAAAGTAATATGTTACCGTAAGGAGATATAATTAACATCTTTGAGCGGAAAGCATATTACTATCTATGGGGAGAAGAATTGCAACCCTATAGTGTGATCGATTATGGAAGCCCGAAAGTTCATTCAACACGGATGTAAGGCATACTTGACTTACATACATGATTCGAATAAAGAGATACCCGAAATTAAAGACGTACCAGTGGTATGGGAGTTTGAAGATGTGTTTCCGAAGGATCTACCAGTGATACCACCCGAGCGTGAGGTGGAGTTTAGGAGCAAGTTAGTCTCGGGCGCAAAACCAGAAGCTAAGGCACCGTATAGACTAGCGCCATCGGAACTACAAGAATTACTGTCGCAACTTCAAGATTTACTCGACAAAGGATTTATTCGGCCTAGTGTCTCTCTGTGGGGAGCACCAGTGTTACTTGTAAAGAAGAAAGACGGAAGCATGCGGATGTGTATCGATTACCGGGAGTTAAACAAACTTACGGTAAAGAATCGATACCCGCTTCCAAGGATCGATGAACTATTCGAAGAAGAGATACCGAAAACGGCGTTCCTATGGACATTACGAATTTCTTGTAATGTCTTTCGGATTAAAAATGCACCCGCGGCCTTCATGGATCTCATGAACCGGGTTTGCAAACCAATGTTAGACAAGTCGGTGATAGTATTCATCCACAATATTCTCATGTATTCGAAAAGCAAGGCGGATCATACAGGTCATTTACGAGAATTGTTGGAAACGCTTAGGCGGGAAAGACTTTACACAAAGTTCTCGAAATGTGCCTTTTGGTTATGCAAGGTACAATTTCTTAGGCACGTCATAAGTGCCAATGGGGTTTTGATAGACCCATCAAAATAGAAGCGGTGTCAAAATGGAAACCTCCGAAGAATCCATCGGAGATTAGGAGTTTCTTAGGACTTGCGTGTTACTAAAGGAGATTTATTCAAGATTACTCCAATATCGTGTCACCGTTGACTAAATTGACCCACAAGGATGACAAATTCATTTGAGGAAACGCACAAGAGGATACCTTTCAAGTACTCAAGGAAAAATTAACCAGTGCACTGATATTAACTTTAGCGGATGGAACCGACGGCATGGTCGTATATTCGGATGCATCCCAGCTTAGTCTCGGGTGTGTACTCATGCAAAGGGGAAAGGTGATCGTATATGCTTAAAGACAACTAAAAGTTCACGAAAGGAAATACCCGACTCACGACCTTGAATTAGCGGCGGTGATGTTCGCTTTAAAGATTTGGAGGCATTACCTGTATGGTGTGAAATGTACCATTTTCACTGACCATAAAAGTCTTAAATACTTTTTTGACCAAAAGGAGTTGAACATGAGACAAAGACGTTGGCTAGAAACGATGAAAGACTATGATTGCGAAATCCATTATCACGCTGGAAAAGCCAATATAGTGGCAGATGCCCTTAGCCGAAAGGAAGAGTATACTCCTATTCGAGTACGATCGAGGCAGTTAGTGGAAACTTTGGGTTTACTCGAACGAATTCGAGAAGCCCAGATTAAAGCAGTAAAAGAAGAAAACTGGGAAAAAGAACGTATAAAGGGTCGAGTAAAAGATATAAAAGACGGGGAAAACGGGTTGAAGAATCGGTTTGATAGAATATGGGTTCCAAACATGTGTGGTGTTAAGGACCTTCTTCTTAATGAAGCACACAAATCGAGATATTCAGTTCACCCGGGGGCGACCAAGATGTATCGAGATCTGAAACAAAATTATTGGTAGCCCGGGATGAAAAGAGACGTAACAAAGTATGTCGAAAAACGTTTAGCTTGTCTACAAGTAAAGGCAGAGCATCAAAATCCCTATGGCAAGCTACAACCGCTAGACAAACCAGTTGGAAATGGGAACATGTTACTATTGACCTATTAACCAAATTACCAAAGACGGCTCGTGGATTCGACGCCATTTGGGTAGTTATGGATAGACTGACAAAGAGCGCTCATTTTATTCCTATTCGTGAAACTTATACCTCTGAAAAGATGTCAGAGGTATATACGAACGAGATCATAGCGCACCACGGGGTACTAGTATCCATCGTGTCTGATAGAGATACTCATTTCACATCAAATTTCTGGCATGACTTTTAAGAACAAATGGGTACTAAGTTGTTTATTACTACGGCATATCACCCACAAACTGCTAGGCAAAGTGAGCGAACGATTCAAACACTGGAAGATATGCTTCGGGCATGTATTATCAATTTTGGCGGTAGTTGGGATGTTTATCTACCGTTAGTTGAATTTTCATACAACAACAGTTACCATTCAAGCATTGGAATGGCACCGTACAAAATGATTTACGGTCGGAAATGTTGAACCCCGGTGTGTTGGGGTGAAGTGGGTCCTCGCGAACTCGCTCATAAGGATGTAGTGAGAGCTACTAATGAGAAGATCGACAAAAGTCTTATGCGGATAAAATATGAAGGCCCATCGAGTTTCAAATCAGTGATAAAGTAATGCTTAAAGTATCTCCGTAGAAGGGGATCATCCGATTTAGAAAAAGGGGAAAATTAAGTCCAAGGTTTATTGGACCTTTTAAGATAATCGACAAGGTCGGCAAGGTTGTGTACCGCTTGGAATTACCCGAAGAATTAAGCGGTATACACAACACTTTCCATGTTTCTCATCTTTGAAAGTGTTTGACCGATGAAACGGCCTACGTACATTATGACGACATTGAAGTAGACGATAAACTAAACTATGTCGTAAAACCTATTGCAATTCTTAACCAAAAGGTCAAAGGCTTGAGAAATAAGGAAATCGACGAAGTGAGGTCAAATGGGAGCATCGAAAGGGATCAGACACCACTTGGGAGTCCAAAGAAGAGATAAAACGACTCTACCCTTCGTTATGTGGTACGTATTCTAGTTTCGAGGACGAAACCTGTTTAAGGGTCGTACACTTGTAACACCCTAAAATATTAAATCTTAATTTAATCAAGGTTAATTAACTAAGTTAAGATAACTAATATGTTATGATTTATAATTATTATCCATTTGAAAGGAGTGGAGGGGCTAAAAGGGTAAATAAATGAAACTTGATTTCTTATAAAACAAAAAAATTCAAAACACAAACACATAGAGGTGTGTGTGTGTGTGTGTGTGCTAATAGGGGAAAACAAGAACACCCATACCTAAATTTTTACAAATTGATCAATTGAAGATTGATTAAGAGTTCAAACCCGTGCATGAATCGATAAATTGTGATAATCCAATCCAAGGGATTAAAAGGTATGTCACAATTTGGTATTTGGTGATAATACAAAGATTGGTTGAAAACTTGAAATTCTGATTTCTACATGAATTAAAGAAAATTATGTAAGTTAGATGATGTAAACAAACTAAGGAACAAACTCTAAGTGAAAGATTGTGAATCAAATGCCCAATTACAAGTATTTGAATGAAACACTAGGTGTGTACATATGGGTTTTGTGTTTATGTTGAATACATGAACTAAAATGTTGTGAATAATGTATTTGGTGCTTGATACTTTGAATTTTGATGCTAGTTAATGTGCATAAACCAATTTGGTAATAAGGTGTGTGTATACTTGGTTAATTGATAATGTCTAGACCTAAAAAGGTTAGTAAATAAATCTTGCCCTCAAGATGCTTGATGAAATGCCTAAGTAATCATGGAATGATTAAAATGTATGAAAGAATCACATAAATGAGATTTTGACAAATTACGTGACATATATCATATTATGAGTTCTAAACGATAAATCGAATTGAACCCTATAGGCAAATTGGGCGAATCATCAAGTGGTTAAGACAGAGCGACACTCGCTTTAAAGGAAAGCTTTGAAGGTACGTGGCTTAATGCCGTCGCCGACGCCACCTCTGATGTTTCCTTTCGAATTTTTTTTATTTTTATTAAATTAGTTATGGTTGTTATCCAATGAATGTTATAACGATATCTAATTGAAATTTTCTTATTATTCGGATGTTAACAAGTATTCGGGGTTGAAGGTTAAGTCAAAGAAGGAACCGGACACGATGAAGATTTTGTTTCTGCACCTTTTGTTAATCCTATGTTATAAATTAAACAATTTGTGGCCAATCAATACTTTATGAATCTAATTAAATGTTCAAAACAACAAAGTTATGTAATGAATTGGCTAAATTGCACTTTTCGTCCTTTATGTTTCAGGGTTTTTGCAGGCGCTGTCCTTTAAGTTTAAAAATTACACTCTATGTCCTTTATCTTTGCAACCTATAATAGGCGGTGTCCTTTATGTTTGCAACCTATAACAGGCGGTGTCCTTTATGTTTGCAACCTATAACAGGCGGTGTCCTTTCTCATAAACCCAGAAAGGACACCGCCTGTTATAGGTTGCATACATAAAGGACATAGAGTGTAATTTTTAAACTTAAAGGACAGCGCCTGCAAAAACCCTGAAACATAAAGGACGAAATTTGCAATTTAGCCTAATGAATTTTATATTTCCATATAACATAATGGAAATTTTGTTTAAAAATTTCAAAACTCAGTTTGTTTATTAATTTAAGATTGATAAATGTGTAAGGGTCTTATACATCTTAATATAGCCGACCATACTAATGATACCATTTACATTTCATAATCATGGTGTAGGACACACATACAACCACATGATCAACTAATTACATACACACATATGTATAATCAATTCAACACATACTAATATTTTAATGATCCTACAATTGACAACCACATTCAAGGTTAGGAATTTACATAATCTCAACATCATCCTTTACTAGTAAGTCCACAAACAACTAGTCCTACACATGGTGTGAGCCACCATTCAGGCATATAGTGCTAGCCACTAATGCATACTTCTACCAATCTTGAACTCAAACCAAAAACCGTCACATGGATAAATTCAAACACACCTTCTTCATGTAAATTTACTAACACTCACGTTATTATCACATTCTATACCTATTTACTGTAACACCTCGAAAATTCACGTCCTATAATGTGTAGACACGTGTCATATGTTTGAACGTGTGAAAGAATGTTATAGAAGGACTAAAGTTGACAATCATGGAAAGTATGTGAATATACGGGTTCTAAATGTCAACAGTGAATAAAAATATTGTACAATAACCCTACATGATGTTTATAGCATCAAACGAATAAATCATGGATCATGCGAAGCTAAAAGTGAGAGATTACAAACTACAGGGGTTAAATGTGTCAACATGTTTAAGTTGTACCTCTGAGTGACCTTTTGATAAACCCGAAGCTTTGTAACTGATAATTATGCTCACTAGAATGCGCGATATAAATTTCATAAAGTTTCGTTAGAGTACGAGAAAGTTATGATCAAATTCGTGTGCGAGGGGTTAAAGCGTTAACGTTGAAAGTTATGACTTTTCGGGTTAACCAGAAGTGTCCAGGGACTTGGCAAAGTGGGTATAAGTCCTAAAGCCCTTGTGGGTAAATAATAAGGGGTCAAATTGCAAGTATTAAGCTTAGTTGACCTTTCGTGAAGCCAAGGGAGAAGTTGTAAAAACTAGAAAATGAAGAATTCTGATTACAAGGCCCATACGGCCCGCGTAAAGGTTTGTTAACTCTTATGCGAGCCGCGTCCGACGCCCAGTATCAGAAACAATAGACAGCAACCTATTTTCTCCCCAAAACCAACTTTAATCAATGGTATCACTTCATGGGCGCCCCCTAAGTGACTCCTAGAACACTAGGGACATGTGTTGATGATTTATGGTCAGTTGTAGCTTGAGTTGTCAACAATTTGTGGTGTTTAATTCACTATAAAAGGCCACCTTGTTGCAACAAGTCCCTCACACCTTCCATTTGCATTCCTGATCACTTCTGGAGCTCAAGCCTTCTCTCAAGTGATCACATTTCGTGCATAGGACCTTGGTAAGTTTGCTAATCCTTTCTAAATTAAGTTTTAGCTTAGTTATAGCTTAAAAGTCAAACCGTCGTAATTAACGGTTGACTTTAAGATTAATCACTAATGGTCCAGTGATTAGTCGAATAAAAAGTAGTTATATGTTGGTAATTATGTGGGTAATAAATCCTCAAAAGGGTTCCCCCTGATTCCCACTCTAACTAGGTCGAATGTCGGGTCAAACTTACTAATAAAAAGTCAACAGAATGTTTAAATTACAATTTATGCATGATTAGCAATGTAGAACACATACAACCTGTTTGATCATTAATATAACTTGGTAACTAGTGTAAGAACATGTCTAAACATGTTCAACCCGACAATTTCCCGTAAAGACCCGGTTCGGAACCGAAAGTCGCATAGTTTGACTTTTACTTTGACTTTCAGTTCTGACACGTTTTGTTATGAATTAGAAATACCTAAGAGCTTCATTTGGACCAGGTTACATGCTAGTATAACCCTCTGTGATTATACACCATGGTTCATTAGTTAACCGATTAATACGCATGATTCCGTTAATTGCTCATATGTTGACCATTATGCCCTTTTCACCTTAAAACATGATTTTTGGAAATGTAAAAGAGTAGGAACTTTAATTACTGATATTTAAACTTGCATACAAAATTTGACATCAGTTTGAGGTGTAGATTAAGAGTTACGCTCGTTAGCGTAAAATGAAAGCTTTATGTTAATAAAACGGCGTAATTAGCGTATAGCCTAGTTAAGCCTACTTTTTGATACCAAAATCTTTACCCACTGATGTAATATATTATTTTGGGATTTTTAAAGATTTTTAATTAATTTTAGGCTGAGCATAACTTATAGTCGTAGGCTTAATCCGGTAATTGTCGGTTTTGCCCTTACGGGCTATAAAATGAGTTTTATACATATAAATGACTCCAAACCTTTTGCTACTGATCACATATGATAAATAAATCATTTTAAGCCTTCTGGAATAGTAAAAATATCAGCTTTATGTATCAAACCCGGAAATGGCTTCTAATCGCCTTTTTAAGCGTTTTTAACGCATAGTATGTACTAGAACTATTTTAAACATACTAAGGGTGATACCTACTGATATTTGAGGTAAATTATAATATTTTAACAGTAAGCAAAAGTTGTTAAACTCAGACTTCAGTTTTGAGCTTTTCGGCTTGTGTGAAATTACCAAAATGTCCCTATGGTGCATAGTTTGGTTATAATTGATAAATTTCACATATATACTTTAACCTACTGATAGAACTTAGCAAATTGAGTATATTTGCTGATTACATCAGGCCTGTAACTCAGGTTAACACTTAAACTCTTTTACAACCTTTAAAATGACCAAACTACCCCTACGGGGCATAGTTTGTGTTTAAATTCGTTTCGGGCATAATAAAAGACACCTTACTGATGTCACAACATATTTGGAGCATATTAACTTAGGAAACATGTAAATGGCTATCATTATTACCCGTTACGCTTATTACGCGTTCGGTTCGGTTTATGTAACAAGTTTACATAAATTAGCCGAAACGGGTCAAACCTTATCGGTTTTATCTCAAAATCCAGAATGTGCATGAAGGACCCATATTAAACAAGTCTCTGAACTTGTCAGGTCTAAATCACATTCTATCCGGTCTTCGCTTAATCATGCGTACGAACCGTATCTTTGAAACTAACCGGTCTAAGCTTAAGCTTAACTAAAGACCCGTTAGGATTCTAATAGGTCATTATAAACCTTCGTTCTAGATAAGGAGAACCAGTAAAAGCTACTTGCAATTTGCTTATTGTGATTTATACATTGCTCAGGTAAATACTTTTAACTTATTTTCCCTATACGGGCTTGGGTTACGGTATATAGCATACCGCTTGATCGGGCATCAAATCTTCCATCGTTGGGTGGTTAATTGAATAATTTGATCGCCTCGTTTAAACAGTCTTGTTACTTAAAGCCTTTGGGGGGTTAATGACCATGTCCCGGATATCCTTGGCATCATTTTACGAAATGGCCACGACTTAAGCGCGGGGTGTAGGCGTACACCCGTCAGTGCACAAAAGAATAATGTGGTGTGTCTATTGATCTTTAACCCGGACAAGATCCAGGCTACTGAACGCACAAGTAACATGTAATTCGTTCACAAGATTATAATATTAAATAATTCTCCCAAGTTAAATAAAAATGTTTATGCCACGTGCATCCAAACCAATTTTCAATCATTTTCCAAAATGAGTCAGTTGATTGTATTTACCAGTGTAAACTGACGTATTTTCCCAAAAAGATTAAATGCAGGTACTAAGCGTAATTGGCTGGGATTTCTCCTTAGCATCAATAGAAGTCTCGCAAGCTTAAGATGCCTGAAGTCTGTTGAACTATAAATTCTATTTTATTTTCGATCCATCTGTGGATAAACTTCCGAATATTGTGACATTTGATATTACAATATTAAATTCGGTTGTATTATATCTTTTAAATTGCTTCCGCTGTGCATATTAAATATTGTGTTGTTTGACTATTATGTTGCCAACCACGTCACGATACTCCCCACCGGGCCCACCGATGACACGTGGAAAACGGGGTGTGACAGGTTGGTATCAGAGCCAACACTGAGTGAATTAAACACTAGCCTTTTGTGTTTAATCTCAGTTACACAATTGCACATATCTAAACTTTCGAGTCTAGACAAATAACATAAGACAAATTCTACCTTGTTTGGTTTTTTTTTTGTTTTGTCCTTTAATTTATATATATTCTTGTCGTTATCTCATGTTGTATTGACAGGATTAACAAAATGCCGCCAAGATTCTTCAGGAGAAGAGGACGCGGAAAGGGGCCAATCACCGCCCCCAATGACAACGAGGCAGGACCTTCGAATGTGCGAGCTCCTTCGACCACTGAGAGTGACGATCCCCGGCAAAACCGGAGGAACCTCTTTGAACTGGCTAGACGGTCGGTCTCACACAGTTCAACACCTCCTGTCCATAACCCTTATGGGCCACAACTGGAGTACGAGCCCAACAACCCTCAACCCTCCTACATACCATTACAGCGATCTTTATCGCATAATTCTTTTGGTGACCCTACACCAGTTTTTCGGGGCCGGTTTAACCCGGCAAACTACATAGTAGAACCAGTGGGTTTTAACCCATTGGGGCAGGAGGATCATTTCTCAGGAGATCACGCGGACGATATGGACGAGGATACGGACCCCGTCGAACCTGCCAGTGGTACACCAAACCACCCGATAGATATCTCTGACGGATCTTCCTTCCACGGATCACCCTATGTTGGTCCAGATAGCTTTCAAGCTATGTTTACCAGGAACGAATGGTACTATACACCTCCTCGCCATTCACCGCCTCAGCAGCAGCAGCAGCAGGATCCCTCTGTGGATTCAAGATTTGTGGCAGTCACGCCACCGCCTCCACCGCCACCAGTTCAACCGGCACCTCCACAACCGCCAAGGCGTAGGAGATCCGGAGCGCGTATGTCTGCGGGAGCAGGAGACTTTCATTTCAGCTCTCCTCGTCAATCCAGTGGCAGTCACTATCCGCCACATCAGGAGGACCCACAAATGGGTGGACCTTCTAACCCAGCTGTACCACAGCCACCACCGATGGGTTTTGATAACCCAATTCCAGCATACACGGGTTCTATGGCATACAACCCGTTTGAACCGCCGACTCACCACAATTATGGTTACGCAGAGGCCGACTCCTACATGGTAGCGGCTAACTACAACACCCAAGGACCCTATGGAGATCCATGGGGAGTAGGGTACCCAACACATGGGTACCAAATACCTCCAAGACCTATTATCAGGCAACAATCGCAACCACCAAGGTTCTCCCCGCCAGAGCGTGAAGAAATTCTGCAAAGGTTGGACCATGTAAAGCGAGAGTTTCACAGGGAACGAAGGGAGCGACAAACTTTTTTCCAAGGATTAACGAGCCTAATTAAAGGGAAGAGCAAGAAGGACCACTAAATCCTTCCATTTGTTGTTGAGCCCATGCGTGGGCCAGTCTTGCTGTATAAACCCCTGCGTGGGTATGCTTGTTTGTTTTGACCCCTGTGTGGGTCTATCTTTCTGTAAACCCCTGCGGGGGTATGTTATTTGTGTAAGTCCTTGCGGGGACTATTATGTTGATTAAGCCCCTGCGTGGGTATGTATATTATTCAGCCCCTGCGTGGGTATGTGTGTTATTAAGCCCCTGCGTGGGTAAGTACTTGTTTAAACCCCTGCGTGGGTAAGTTGTTTGTTGAAAAGTCCCGTATAGGGCAACATGTAATCTTTTGAAAATTAATGGAATGTTATGTTTATAAATTTCATCTTGCTATTATATGCATGAATATTATATATGAAATAAATAAATCAAAATCATTCCTTTTAATAATAATCTGCCTGTTTAAATATTGAATAAGAATCTTAAGAGTGAAACCTAGCCTGAGTGTCATTATAAAGACCTGGCCATGATGGTAAGACCTGTTTAAAAGATTCAAATCCCGGTTAACATCTGAGAACATGTTAACACTCCTGGCAAACGTGATTCATTAAAATCACACACGTCATTATTATATAAGGATCTTCTTAAAGATTCGTAACCCAAATTAATGATCTCTGAATCATGGGTTTAGATCATCAATTAAGATGATCATATTTTGACCATACGTGGTAATATAATGCCTACGGGCCTTGCTCATTTCTACATGAGCCAAAAGACATTGGTAGCGATGACTCCCTGTCAGATAAAGGTAATGAACTAGGTTCAAACCTTCATGCTTTGATTCTCTGAAATCATAGCTTATAATTTATAAATGTCCTTGTGACTAGGCCTGTTGTGCCAGTATACCATAAAAAGCCTTGATTCTCTAAAATCATAGCTTATAATTTAAAATGTCCTTGTGACTGGGCCTATTGTGCCCGTATACCTTCATGTTTTGATTCTCTGAAATCATAACTTATAAATTAAAATGTCCATGTGACTAGGCCTTTTGTGCCACAAATAAAACTGTTGTTGTTTTATAATTAGGATAAATTATGATAGAAATCCTAAATAAATATGATTAATAAATTAACCAAATATGGTCTCTGTTTACCATGGTTAATGAATTACCCTAAGCGGCAATTCCATAATAAACTCCCAAATAAACTATTGTCCTTGTTTTCTGTAACAGTTCAATTAAAATGGCTAACTCAGACGAGATAAATAGTCATCCAGTGGAGAACATTGATAACGCCCGGATTAATTTAACGGGTGCGGAATTAAAAGCGTTGGTCGACGACGCAGTTACAAAGGCATTGGAACGGCAGTACGAAGAGTATAGTGGGACTCGTAGTAGGACCCTATCTACACAGCCTTCAAAGCCACCGTCCAAGAAGGATGAACCGAAGAAAGATGATGATCGGCACTCCTCGAACAACCACAGTGCTCCATCTCAGCAGGTTGTACTAAACCAAGGACCCCGTGACAAGGGTTGCTCGTATAAATATTTTGTTTCCTGCAAACCCCGGGATTTTACTGGGGAGAAAGGAGCCATCGACTGTATGACATGGCTGGACGAGATGGACACAATTGTGGATATCAGCGGATGCGCTGAAAGGGATATAGTCAAGTTTGTGTCGCAGTCTTTCAAGGGTGAAGCTTTAGCATGGTGGAGATCACTGATTCAAGCCACCGGGAAAATCCCATTGTACAACATGTCGTGGGATCAATTTGTTGCCCTTATCAGGGAAAATTACTGCCCTCAGCATGAGGTGGAGAAGATAGAGTCTGATTTTCTATCATTGGTGATGACAAGCGTGAAGGCTTCTCGGCCAGCTACTTTTAGATCTGTAGCTGACATATCCTTGTCCCTCACTTTGGATGCGGTCAGGCAGAGATCGCTGAGGAATAAGGAGGCTGAGAAGAGAAAACGTGAAGATGATGGTTCACGGATATCGAACAAGAAACACCGTGGGAACGGTGACAACAAGAAAGGATCGAAGTCAAGGAAAGA
Organism: Helianthus tuberosus; assembly: GCA_030545235.1. Taxonomy (NCBI): domain Eukaryota; kingdom Viridiplantae; phylum Streptophyta; class Magnoliopsida; order Asterales; family Asteraceae; genus Helianthus; species Helianthus tuberosus. Next base: position 44,535,062 of record CM060414.1, on the reverse strand, counting down.
TGGGTATCACTCTGGTGAGAAGCCCAAATGCAAAATTTGCCAGAAACAGCACTATGGAAAGTGCAGACTCGAGTCAAACTCGCAGACTCAGTCAAAAACCTTTGCATGTGGAATATGCAAGTCCACGGATCACAAAACCTTGGATTGCAAAAAGATGAAAGACGCAACGTGCTACCGTTGCAATGAAAAGGGGCACATTAAAACCAACTGCCCTAAATACACCAAGAAGCCTGAAGAGGCCAAGAAGACTAATGCTAGAGTCTTCAGAATGGACGCAAAGGAAGCGGTTCAAGACGACAACGTTATTACAGGTACTTTCCTTGTAAATGATGTCTTTGCAAGAGTACTATTTGATTCAGGTGCTGATAAGTCGTTTGTAGATCATCAATTTTGCAAATTGCTGAAATTACCTGTCAAAACCTTAAATGTGAATTATGAGGTGGAGTTAGCGGATGGCACCCTAGAAACTGTCTCAACTGTGTTAGATGGATGTGTTATATCCATTAAGAACCATTTTTTTCCTCTGTCTCTACTTCCATTAAAATTAGCCGGTTTTGACATAGTCTTGGGCATGGGCTGGTTATCTCATAACCAGGCCCAAATTGTCTGCAACAGAAAGCAAGTGGTGATAAAGACTCCGTCTGGTGAATCACTTACCATTCGGGGAGATACCCAGTATGGATTGCCTGAGCAAGTAACTATGCTCAAGGCTTCCAAGTGTTTAAAGAAGGGTTGTGTCATCTACATGGCACAGGTGATTATTGTTGAGCCTAAACCAAAGATAGAAGACATCCCTGTCATTTCTGAATACCCAGAAGTTTTTCCAGAAGAACTACCTAGTTTGCCACCAGATAGGCAAGTGGAATTCAGGATTGATATCATCCCCGGAGCAGCACCGGTTGCTAGAGCACCTTATAGGTTGGCGCCCACAGAAATGAAGGAATTAAGGACACAACTGGACGAACTGCTAGCTAAAGGTTTCATTAAACCTAGTTCGTCTCCATGGGGAGCGCCAGTCCTATTTGTGAAGAAGAAGGATGGATCGATGCGTCTGTGCATCGATTATCGTGAACTTAATAAGGTCACAATTAAGAATAGATACCCATTACCAAGGATCGACGATTTGTTCGATCAATTGCAAGGAGCAAGTTATTTCTCGAAGATTGACTTAAGGTCAGGCTACCATCAACTGAAGGTTAGAGATGAAGACGTGCACAAAACATCATTTAGGACTCGTTATGGTCATTACAAGTTCCTAGTGATGCCTTTCGGGCTCACTAATGCACCGGCCGCGTTCATGGATCTCATGAATCGCGTTTGCAAGCCGTACTTAGATAAATTCGTCATCGTTTTCATCGACGACATTCTCATTTATTCTAAGAACCAAGCTGACCATGAGAAACACCTTCGCTGTATTCTCAAGCTTCTACATCATGAGAAACTTTATGCCAAATTCTCTAAGTGTGAATTTTGGCTACGAGAAGTCCAATTTCTTAGACATGTGGTCAGTGAGCGTGGTATCCAGGTGGATCCCACTAAGGTTGAAGCAGTAATGAACTGGCAAGAGCCAAAGACGCCTACAGAGATTCGTAGCTTCCTGGGATTGGCAGGATATTACAGGCATTTCATCGAAAATTTTTCAAGGAATGCTGCACCCTTAACGTCCTTGACTAAGAAGAAGGTAAAGTTCTTTTGGGGCCCTAAGCAGCAAGAGTCCTTTGATATTCTGAAGAAAAAGTTGAGCAACGCCCCAGTTCTGACATTGCCAGATGGAATAGAAGAATTCGTGGTTTACTGCGATGCATCGCACACTGGTATGGGGTGTGTGCTTATGCAGAAAGGCAAGGTTATTGCCTATGCTTCAAGACAGTTAAAGGTGCATGAAAAGAATTACACCACCCGCGACTTGGAATTGGGTGCCGTTGTATTCGCACTAAAACTGTGGAGGCATTATTTGTATGGTATCAAATGTGTGATCTATTCTGATCACAAGAGCCTTCAACACCTGTTTAATCAGAAGGATTTAAACATGAGGCAGCGTCGTTGGATGGAGACTTTGAATGATTATGATTGTGAAATCAGATACCATCCCGGCAAGGCGAATGTAGTCGCTGATGCCTTGAGTCGAAAGGAAAGGGTGAAACCCATCCGAATCAATGCCAAGCGCATGGAGATAAATAACAGTTTGACTGAAAGGTTGTTAGCTGCACGGAAGGAAGCTGTGTTGGAAGCTAACTATCCTAATGAAAAGCTAGGAGTAACTGAGGAGCAGTTATCTCTTGGCAAAGACGGAATTCTGAGATTAAATGGACGAATATGGGTTCCAATTTATGGAGGACTTCGTGATGTTATCCTCCAGGAAGCCCATAGTTCCTGTAACAACTCTCATCAAAAGTCATAATTATTAAAATAATTAGTCCAATAGGAAACCCTAATTTAGACACCCAAGTGATTCTGAACAAACCCTAAAATTTTCAGAATTTTCAGAATCAGGATTAGGGCCCCTAAAACTCAGGGGGGGTTAAACCCTATTGATGATTATCCATTTTAAACGTTGGCAACAAGGAATTATCGAAAACTGTCAACTCAGCTAAGCTAGTCCCAACCGTGGCAACCTAGGCCGAAAAAGTAGGTCTTACGCGGGCCGCGTAAGGATAAGCTTAAATCTCACGCGGGCCGTGTAAGGGTAAAATTTCACCTATAAATAGTGGACAGTGGGACTTAAATTCTGAAAGAAAAACGACGTAAAAATTCACTATACACTGCAAGTTACGTTCGAATTACTATCACAGTTCACAAATCAACGCCGCAAAACAGGGTATTAGCACAATCGTTACTACGATTCATTTTCCGACGATCAATATATCCAATGGATGTTTAAGTGCCGCCCACATTAGGGTTATACTTTATCGTTCGTCATTAATTTGATGGATCATCGTTAATTCGATGGATAAAGTATTATACTTTGTCGTTCGTCATTAATTTGACGGATCATCGTTAATTCGATGGATGAAGTATTGCACTTTGTCGTTCATTGTGAGAATTTGATCTCGTGAGTTATCGTAATTGCTGGATTGATTACTAACCCAGTTTTGTGTGCATTGTTATTTAAATTAGGTTAACAAGGCTAAATCATAGACTAAACTCTGTCCGTATTAAAACAGCAATGTGAGTCATTCTCTCTTTTTATCAAATCTATTTACAAAATCATGTTATTTTCAAAGTTATAATTACGGGGATTAAGTCTTTGTAATCACCAAGTTACAGCCGGTATGTGGGGTTTTGTATACATTACTTGATAATCGTCACCATTGGGGCAGCCAATTGGGGGATATGACCATAGTCACAGATTCGGTCGAGTGACAAATACCGTGGGTAGTTGGTTTGATAATAGAAACATTGTAATCGCTCTTAATACTGTAAATTATAACAAATGTGTCATTTTAGTAAATAGAATGATTCACTCAGTATTTCCCGCTGACAAAACCTTTTTCACACATGTTTCAGGTGATCTGTTGTAATTCAGGAAAAAGTGCTGAGGAGCATTTCAAGCTTAAGATAGTGGCTCATTATAAAAATAAAGAAGTAAGTTTTGTAACATAACGATTTTATAGTAAAATCATACTATTGTAAATTATCGGGGTTTTACCCCGAATTGTGAAATAAAATAATCGGGGAAAATTTTAGCTTTAAACGATCCTGATGAAAACTTCCGCTGTTAAACTTAATCAATTAAATACCGCAGTATTTCTGTCCCGCGGCTCTTGAAACGGGTCAAACCGGGTCGGGGGCCGTGACAGAAAATGTGGTATCAGAGCCACTGAGTTAAGCTAATTAAGTATTTAGAAATACTTAATTTTTCCTGATTACTATTAAATGATTATGTGTATTATTAACTGATTATTTGTTAGTTACAGTATGGGTAAGCAAAAGCTAGCAAACATCTATCTTAAATTAGATAGATCATCCAATGAGAAGGGAAGTTCATCCCAAACCAAATCCTCGAATCAGGCTGAAATTCCTAAAGAAGGAATATTTGTGCGAAAGGCACAATACGAGGAATCACTTTCTCCTAAAAGGAGGGAGATAATTATTAAGAAAAGTAAAGAGAAAATCCGAGAAAAGAAGATTAAACGGGAAACTCAGGAATTAATTGATAAATCACCTTGGGAAGATAAGCTAGATGAAAAATGGGCAAATTTATATATGCTAGCCACAGTAGCAGAAAATATAAATCTTTAAATATTTTAAAGTTTTAGCACCTTACCCTTACAATCTAGAAACCCTGTGCAATAAATAAATTTCAAAATCTAAGTGTGTTTTCCAGTTATCTTTGTAATAAATTAGTACACAGTATGTAATAAATTAAACGGTTATTTATGAATTTTAACTTAGTATTTTATGCATTTTTGCATATATGCTACATCAGCATGAGTGGGATATCTGAAGCTTTTCAGAACCTTAATCTTTACCCAGTAAATATCAAAGCTTCCAAAGAATATACTAGCTACTTTCCTGATGTAGAACAACCGATAGAATTCAAGGTTCCACCTGTGAACAAGCCAAAACGAAAGAAAAGAAGTTATGTAGGATGGAGGAAAATACGTAAGAAAAAGCCAGCTACAAAACTTCCCAAAATAAATAATCCTTTGAAAAAGGGAAAAGAAATTATAACCGGAGAGAGTTCTAAACAGCAGGAAATGGAAACTGAAGACAGGAAGAGGTTAAGGAGATAGGAATACAGATGGAGGAAGTTACTAAAGAAATAGTAATGGAAGTTGGGCAAGGCTCTAGACCAACTCAGATAGAAATCGGAGAGAGCTCCAATCCAAACCAGGAAAGGACTTTTCAAGATGAGATAGATTTCCTATTGGCAAGATGTGAAACAATTCAGCCTGTCAATAATAATAATAATAATAATAATAATAATAATAATAATAATAATAATAATAATATTTTTAATTATCCTCTTGAAAACCAACTCCCTATGAATTGGGAACCAGCAATTCCAGACCCAATAGTCCACTCCCAACCCATAGGAATGGACGAATGGTGGACAAACGATTGGCAATTTCAAAATATTGTCAACGATCCTTACTCTTTTCTTCCACAATTCGATCCAGAACCCCTACCTAATCCACCCATGAGTAATGAAAACATGGCTGAACTTCGCCACTTTGGTGAAGAGTTGTTTGATGCTGGAACTAGAATCAGGGAAATAGGGGGACAGATTGCCTGGAAGTACGATGAGAGGGAACTGCGTTTTTAGAACAGCAAGTGACGAGAGATAGTAGGATGGTAAAATAGTATTTGTATAATAGTAATAGTAAAGTTAGTTTGTAAATAACAAATAAAACTCTGTATGATATTGGTGTATAACGATGCATACTATACTAGATATAAAATGAAATCGAGAAATCGATTGTTTTGACTATATCTGTATTATAAAATTTTCTGATTGTTTGTATGTAATTGTTATTTAGCAGATACTAATAAAATTTATATATATTATCAGATGGCAAACAGTGGTAATGAACCTATAAATGAAGTTAATCAGTCTGAGCAACATTCAAGAGATCAATATATGACTCGGCAAGATATCGAAAACATTGTTGCTCAAGGGATAGCCAATGCTATTCCAGCATTCGTAGCTGCTATAAAGAATCCAATCGAATCGCAACAAACTGGTCCTAGTAAACAGATTAATGAAGATAATTTCAGTAATAGTGTAAATGGAGGCAATAATCATGTTAATCATAATAGGGAACCACATCAACCTCCATTACCAAAGAAAATGAAAACTGCAACGCCTGGTTGCACTTTCAAAGAATTCCTTGCTTGTAAACCCACTGAATATGCAGGCAATGAAGGAGCAACTGCATCACTGCGTTGGTTAGAGAAAACCGAAGCAGTCATTGCAATAAGTAAATGTGGTAAAGATGATCAGGTCATGTATGCATCAAATCTCTTCAAGGAAGGAGCACTTGAATGGTGGAACACTGTTTTACAATCAAAAGGAAGAGTAATAGCTTATGCTATGACTTGGGAAGAATTTAAGGGTTTGGTGGAAAGAAAATTCTGTCCCGAGTATGAAAAAGAACAGATGGCGAATAAGTTTCTAAATCATCGGATGATGGGTGTGGATTGTCGTGGGTATACCTCGACATTCTTTGAATATGCAAGAGTGGTACCAACACTGGCTTCGCCAGAACCGGTACTCATTTCTCGCTATATTTGGGGGCTAATTAGCGAAATCCGCAATATTGTTAAAGCTGCGAGACCTCGCACTATTGATGATGCGGTAGAATTAGCTAACACTCTAACCGATGAATTGGTACGCACAAGAGATGAAGATAGGAAAAAGGCACTAGTTCAGAAAATTACCCAAGGATTCCGTGTGGGTAATAATAACAGCTTCAAGAGAAAAGGAACAGGGCAATCTTCAGCTCCGTCATTTTGCAGGAAATGCAAAAAGAAACATTATGGAAGATGCGATATCACTTGCAATTTTTGCAAAATTGTAGGACATCGTGAAGAAAACTGCAAAAAGAAGACTGTAATCTGTTTTAACTGTGGAGAAGCAGGGCATTATAAAACAGAATGTCCTAAATTGATCAAGCCAGTAGATAACAAACCCAAGGCGACCGAAGGAACTACAAAGAAGAATGCCAGAGCATTTCAGTTGACCACTCAAGAAGCAGAACTCATTCCGGATGTGATAGCGGGTACGTTCTTATTTCACAATGTGTACGCAAAAGTATTATTTGACTCTGGTGCAAACCAAAGTTTTATAAATACTTTATTCTGCCAAGCTCTTAGTTTACCTTTAACCAATATTAGGCAGATTTTTACAGTTGAAACAGCAGACGGAAATTCAGTTAAAATAGATAAAGTTTTGCAAGAAGGAAACATAGAACTTTTAGGACATAAATTCTCTGCAAAACTATTGCCGATGAATTTGGCTGAATTTGATGTTGTCTTAGGAATGGATTGGTTAGTAGCCAACCATGCTAGAATCCTTTGTGATCAGAATTCCATAGAAATTCAATCACCCACCGGAGAAGTGATTAGGATTACAGGAGATAAACCACGTAAGCCCATGAAGTTCATATCAGTAATGAAAGTTGCTAATTATGAACGAAAACAAGGAATAGTGTATATGATTTCGGTAATCATTAGCACTAAGGGTAAAGATCTTAAGGAAATACCAGTAGTCTCAGCATATCCTGATGTATTTCCAGAAGATTTACCGGGATTACCTCCAGATAGGGAAGTAGAATTTAGGATTCATCTAATTCCAGGAACTACACCGATAGCCAAGGCACCTTATCGGTTAGCACCCACAGAAATGTTAGAACTGAAAAAGCAATTAGATGAATTACTAAGTAAAGGATTCATACAACCTAGCTCATCCCCTTGGGGAGCGCCAGTGTTGTTTGTGAAGAAAAAGGATGGTTCAATGAGAATGTGTATCGATTATAGAGAATTGAATAAGGTTACAATTAAGAATCGATATCCATTACCTAGGATTGATGATCTTTTTGATCAACTTCAGGGGGCTAGATATTTTTCTAAAATAGATTTACGCTCCGGATATCATCAATTGAAGGTACAAGAAGAAGACATACCTAAGACTGCTTTCAGAACTAGGTATGGTCATTACGAGTTTACAGTCATGCCCTTCGGATTAACAAATGCACCTGCAGCATTTATGGACATGATGAATAGGATCTGTAAACCGTATTTGGATAAATTTGTAATTGTCTTCATAGACGATATACTTATTTATTCCCAAAGTCAGACAGAGCATTGTGAACATCTTCATGCACTCTTAACTTTGTTAAGAAAAGAAAAGTTGTACGCCAAATTCTCGAAATGCGAATTTTGGCTAAAGGAAGTGCAATTTTTAGGACACATGGTGAATCATGAAGGTATTCATGTAGATCCTGTTAAGATAGAGGCAATTACCAATTGGAAGGTTCCACAATCCGCAATGGAAATTAGAAGTTTTATAGGATTAGCTGGGTATTATAGACGGTTTATTAAGGATTTTTCCAAGATAGCTGTACCATTAACTAAGCTAACCTGTAAAGCCACTAAGTTTGAATGGGGACCCAAACAAGAAGAAGCTTTTAGAATATTGAAACAGAAATTAACCCATGCTCCAATCTTAGCCTTACCAGAAGGAACTGAAGATTTTGAAGTATATTGTGATGCTTCAAAATTAGGATTTGGATGTGTGCTTATGCAACGCAAGAAGGTAATTGCGTATGCATCAAGGCAATTGAAAAAGCATGAAGAAAACTATACGACTCATGATTTAGAATTAGGAGCCGTAGTTTTTGCCCTTAAGATTTGGAGACATTATCTGTACGGAAGTAAGTTTACTATCTATACAGATCATAAGAGTTTAAGATATATATTTGGGCAAAAAGAGTTAAACATGAGGCAAAGGAGATGGATGGAAATCTTAAGCGACTACGACTGTGATATTCAATATCATGAAGGAAAGGCATATGTAGTTGCAGATGCCTTAAGTCGTAAGTATTATGAGAAACAACGACGGGTTCGTGCTCTCAGATTAAATCTACAAATAGATTTAATGGAACAATTAAAGAATGTTCAAACTACAGCAATCAAGGATGATGCTGAAGGAATGAAAGGACGAATCAAGGAATTAGAACAAGGAGCAGATGGAATTTGGAGATTCCATAAAAGTAGAATTTGGGTACCTAAGCAGGGAGACTTAAGACCTAAGATTTTAGAAGAAGCTCATAAATCTAGGTACACTATGCATCCAGGAAACAATAAGATGTATCAAGATTTAAGAAAGAACTTTTGGTGGATAGGAATGAAAAAGGACATAGCCAGATATGTTTCTAAATGTCTTACTTGTTCACAAGTTAAGGCAGAACATCAGAAACCTTCAGGATTACTACAACAATTAGAAATGCCAGTATGGAAATGGGAACTTATAACAATGGATTTTGTTACTAAGTTACCCAAAACCAGAAAAGGTAATGATGCGATTTGGGTAATTGTGGATCGATTAACCAAATCTGCTCACTTTCTACCTATGAAAGAAACCTTTAGCATGGAAAGATTGGCAAAGTTGTATGTAGATGAAGTTGTATCCTTACATGGAGTTCCACTCTCCATTGTATCAGATAGGGATAGTCGTTTTACTTCCCATTGCTGGAAAAGTTTCCAGCAAGCTATGGGAACTCGACTAAACCTAAGCACTGCATATCATCCCCAAACAGACGGACAAAGTGAAAGGACAATCCAAACTCTAGAAGACATGCTCCGAGCATGTGTAATAGACTTTGGTGGAAGTTGGGATGATCACTTACCATTAATTGAATTCTCCTATAACAATAGTTATCACTCAAGCATTGAAACTGCTCCATTTGAAGCACTATATGGAAGAAAGTGCAGAACTCCAGTTTGTTGGGCAGAAATAGGAGAAAGTCAATTGTCAGGTCCTGAAATTGTGCAAGAAACAACTGATAAGGTTACTCAAATCAAACAAAGGCTGAAGACGGCTCGAGATCGTCAGAAGAGTTATGCAGACAATAGAAGCAAGCCGCTAGAATTCCAAGTTGGAGACAAGGTATTATTGAAAGTTTCTCCTTGGAAAGGAGTTGTTAGATTTGGTAAGAAAGGAAAGCTAAGTCCAAGATACGTAGGACCATTTCTAGTGATCCAACGTATAGGACCAGTAGCTTATCGTTTACAGCTACCAGAAGAATTAGCAGGAGTACATGATGTATTTCATGTATCCAATCTCAAGAAATGTTTAGCAGATGAATCTCTGGTAGTACCTCTTCAAGACATAGAGGTAAACGAAAAGTTAAAATTTGTGGAAAAACCTCTTCAGATAGAAGACAGGAAAGTGAAGTTTCTCAAGCACAAACGACTAGTGCTAGTTAAAGTAAAGTGGGATTCAAGGAGAGGACCTGAATACACTTGGGAGCTAGAATCAGAAATGAAGAAAAAGTATCCTCACTTATTCCAGTAAATCTCGAGGACGAGATTTTTATCAAGGTGGGGAGAATGTAACAACTCTCATCAAAAGTCATAATTATTAAAATAATTAGTCCAATAGGAAACCCTAATTTAGACACCCAAGTGATTCTGAACAAACCCTAAAATTTTCAGAATTTTCAGAATCAGGATTAGGGCCCCTAAAACTCAGGGGGGGTTAAACCCTATTGATGATTATCCATTTTAAACGTTGGCAACAAGGAATTATCGAAAACTGTCAACTCAGCTAAGCTAGTCCCAACCGTGGCAACCTAGGCCTAAAAAGTAGGTCTTACGCGGGCCGCGTAAGGATAAGCTTAAATCTCACGCGGGCTGCGTAAGGGTAAAATTTCACCTATAAATAGTGGTCAGTGGGACTTGAATTCTGAAAGAAAAACGACGTAAAAATCACTATACACTGCAAGTTACGTTCGAATTACTATCACAGTTCACAAATCAACGCCGCAAAACAGGGTATTAGCACAATCGTTACTACGATTCATTTTCCGACGATCAATATATCCAATGGATGTTTAAGTGCCGCCCACATTAGGGTTATACTTTATCGTTCGTCATTAATTTGACGGATCATCGTTAATTCGATGGATAAAGTATTATACTTTGTCGTTCGTCATTAATTTGACGGGTCATCGTTAATTCGATGGATGAAGTATTGCACTTTGTCGTTCATTGTGAGAATTTGATCTCGTGAGTTATCGTAATTGCTGGATTGATTACTAACCCAGTTTTGTGTACATTGTTATTTAAATTAGGTTAACAAGGTTAAATCATAGACAATACTCTGTCCGTATTAAAAACAGCAATGTGAGTCATTCTCTCTTTTTATCAAATCTATTTACAAAATCATGTTATTTTCAAAGTTATAATTACGGGGATTAAGTCTTTGTAATCACCAAGTTACAACCGGTATGTGGGGTTTTGTATACATTACTTGATAATCGTCACCATTGGGGCAACCAATTGGGGGATATGACCATAGTCACAGATTCGGTCGAGTGACAAATACCGTGGGTAGTTGGTTTGATAATAGAAACATTGTAATCGCTCTTAATACTGTAAATTATAACAAATGTGTCATTTTAGTAAATAGAATGATTCACTCAGTATTTCACGCTGACAAAACCTTTTTCACACATGTTTCAGGTGATCTGTTGTAATTCAGGAAAAAGTGCTGAGGAGCATTTCAAGCTTAAGATAGTGGCTCATTATAAAAATAAAGAAATAAGTTTTGTAACATAACGATTTTATAGTAAAATCATACTATTGTAAATTATCGGGGAAAATTTTAGCTTTAAACGATCCTGATGAAAACTTCCGCTGTTAAACTTAATCAATTAAATACAACAGTATTTCTGTCCCGCGGCTCTTGAAACGGGTCAAACCGGGTCGGGGGCCGTGACAGTTCCAAATATTCCGTTCATCCTGGAACTGATAAGATGTACCAGGATCTAAGGGCAAACTATTGGTGGATAGGCTTGAAGAAGTCTGTAGCCACCTATGTAGCTAAATGCTTGACATGTGCGTAAGTCAAAGCCGAGCATCAGAAGCCGTCAGGCTTGCTACAACAGCCTGAACTTCCTACGTGGAAGTGGGAAATGGTAACTATGGATTTTATCACCAAGTTACCTAAAACCAGGAAAGGAAATGATACAATATGGGTTATAGTTGATAGACTGACTAAGTCAGCACATTTCTTACCCATCAAGGAGACTTATAGCTCCGACATTTTAGCCCAGTTATACGTGGATAAGATTTTAGCCATACATGGCATACCTGTGTCTATTATCTCTGATAGAGATACTAGATTACACGTCACATTTTTGGAAAAGTTTCCAATAATCTTTGGGCACGCGTTTGAATTTCAGTACAGCTTACCATCCTCAGACAGACGGTCAGAGTGAGCGTACTATTCAAAAGTTGGAAGACATGCTACGTGCATGTGTGATCGATTTGGGTGGTAGTTGGGATAAGCACCTACCACTAATTGAATTCTCCTACAACAATAGCTACCACACCAGCATAAAGGCTGCGCCTTTTGAGGCATTATACGGTAGAAAGTGTAGAACGCCAGTTTGTTGGGCGAAAGTTGGAGACGTCCAATTATCAGGACCAGAGATAGTGTTCGAAACAACAGACAAGATTGTCCAGATTCGTGACCGTCTCAAAGCTGCCCGAGATAGGCAGAAGAGTTACGCAGATCCAAAGCGTAAAGCTTTTCACTTCGAAGTAGGTGATAAAGTGTTACTTAAGGTATCACCCTGGAAAGGGGTGATGCGATTTGGTAAGAAAGGCAAGCCAAGCCCGAGATACATAGGACCTTTCGAGGTTATCGAACGTGTCGGGTCAGTTGCCTATAAGTTAAACTTACCAGAAGAGCTCAGTGGAATTCACAATGTGTTCCACATCTGCAATCTGAAGAAGTGCTTCGCTGATGAATCACTGGTTATACCCCATACAGATGTGCATGTAGATGAGAGCTTAAAATTTGTGGAAAAACCATTGTCGATTGAAGATCGACAGGTTAAGAAGCTTCGAAGGAAGCATGTACCTATTGTAAAGGTCAAATGGGATGCCCGTAGAGGTCCCGAATACACGTGGGATGTTGAATCCACTATGAAAGAAAAGCACCCTTATTTATTTCAGTAAATCTCGGGTTGAGATTTATTTTAAGGGGGTGAGGATGTAACACCTCGAAAATTCACGTCCTATAATGTGTGGACACGTGTCATATGTTTGAACGTGTGAAAGAATGTTATAGAAGGACTAAAGTTGACAATCATGGAAAGTATGTGAATATACGGGTTTTAAATGTCAACAGTGAATAAAAATATTGTACAATAACCCTACATGATGTTTATAGCATCAAACGAATAAATCATGGATCATGCGAAGCTAAAAGTGAGAGATTACAAACTACAGGGGTTAAATGTGTCAACATGTTTAAGTTGTACCTCTGAGTGACCTTTTGACAAACCCGAAGCTTTGTAACTAATAATTATGCTCACTAGAAAGCGCGATATAAATTTCATAAAGTTTCGTTATCGTATGAGAAAGTTATGATCAAATTCGTGTGCGAGGGGTTAAAGCGTTAACATTGAAAGTTATGACTTTTCGGGTTAACCAGAAGTGTCCAGGGACTTGGCAAAGTGGGTATAAGTCCTAAAGCCCTTGTGGGTAAATAATAAGGGGTCAAATTGCAAGTATTAAGCTTAGTTGACTTTTTGTGATGCCAAGGGACAAGTTGTAAAAACTAGAAAATGAAGAATTCTGATTACAAGGCCCATACGGCCCGCGTAAAGGTTTGTTAACTCTTATGCGGGCCGCGTCCGACGCCCAGTATCAGAAACAATAGACAGTAACCTATTTTCTCGCCAAAACCAACTTTAATCAATGGTATCACTTCATGGGCGCCCCCTAAGTGACTCCTAGAACACTAGGGACATGTGTTGATGATTTATGGTCAGTTGTAGCTTGAGTTGTCAACAATTTGTGGTGTTTAATTCACTATAAAAGGCCACCTTGTTGCAACAAGTCCCTCACACCTTCCATTTGCATTCCTGATCACTTCTGGATCTCAAGCCTTCTCTCAAGTGATCACATTTCGTGCATAGGACCTTGGTAAGTTTGCTAATCTTTTCTAAATTAAGTTTTAGCTTAGTTATAACTTAAAAGTCAAACCGTCATAATTAACGGTTGACTTTAAGATTAATCACTAATGGTCCAGTGATTAGTCGAATCAAAAGTAGTTATATGTTGGTAATTATGTGGGTAATAAATCCTCAAAAGGGTTCCCCCTGATTCCCACTCTAACTAGGTCGAATGTCGGGTCAAACTTACTAATAAAAAGTCAACAGAATGTTTAAAATACATTTTATGCATGATTAGCAATGTAGAACACATACAACCTGTTTGATCATTAATATAACTTGGTAACTAGTGTAAGAACATGTCTAAACATGTTCAACCCGACAAGTTCCTGTAAAGACCCGGTTCGGAACCGAAAGTCGCATAGTTTGACTTTTACTTTGACTTTCAGTTCTGACCCGTTTTGGTATGATTTAGAAATACCTAAGAGCTTCATTTGGACCAGGTTACATGCTAGTATAACCCTCTGTGATTATACACCATGGTTCATTAGTTAACCGATTAATACGCATGATTCCGTTAATTGCTCATATGTTGACCATTATGCCCTTTTCACCTTAAAACGTGATTTTTGGAAATTTAAAAGAGTAGGAACTTTAATTACTGATATTTAATCTTGCATACAAAATTTGACATCAGTTTGAGGTGTAGATTAAGAGTTATGCTCGTTAGCGTAAAATGAAAGCTTTATGTTAATAAAACGGCGTAATTAGCGTATAGCCTAGTTAAGCCTACTTTTTGATACCAAAATCTTTACCCACTGATGTAATATATTATTTTGGGATTTTTACAGATTTTTAATTAATTTTAGGCTGAGCATAACATATAGTCGTAGGCTTAATCCGGTAATTGTCGGTTTTGCCCTTACGGGCTATAAAATAAGTTTTATACATCTAAATGACTCCAAACCTTTTGCTACTGATCACATATGATAAATAAATCATTTTAAGCCTTCTGGAATAGTAAAAATATCAGCTTTATGTATCAAACCTGGAAATGGCTTCTAATCGCCTTTTTAAGCGTTTTTAACGCCTAGTATATACTAGAACTATTTTAAACATACTAAGGGTGACACCTACTGATATTTGACGTAAATTATAATATTTTAACAGTAAGCAAAAGTTGTTAAACTCAGACTTCAGTTTTGAGCTTTTCGGCTTGTGTGAAATTACCAAAATGCCCCTATGGTGCATTGTTTGGTTATAATTGATAAATTTCACATATATACTTTAACCTACTGATAGAACTTAGCAAATTGAGTATATTTGCTGATTACATCAGGCCTGTAACTCAGGTTAACACTTAAACTCTTTTACAACCTTTAAAATGACCAAACTACCCCTACGGGGCATAGTTTGTGTTTAAATTCGTTTCGGGCATAATAAAAGACACCTTACTGATGTCACAACATATTTGGAGCATATTAACTTAGGAAAGCTGTAAATGGCTCTCATTATTACCCGTTACGCTTATTACGCGTTCCGTTCGGTTTATGTAACAAGTTTACATAAATTAGCCGAAACGGGTCAAACCTTATCGGTTTTATCTCAAAATCCAGAATGTGCATGAAGGACCCATATTAAACAAGTCTCTGAACTTGTCGGGTCTAAATCACATTCTATCCGGTCTTCGCTTAATCGTGTGTACGAACCGTATCTTTGAAACTAACCAGTCTAAGCTTAAGCTTAACTAAAGACCCGTTAGGATTCTAATAGGTCATTATAAACCTTCGTTCCAGATAAGGAGAACCAGTAAAAGCTACTTGCAATTTGCTTATTGTGATTTATACATTGCTCAGGTAAATACTTTTAACTTATTTTCCCTATACGGGCTTGGGTTACGGTATATAGCATACCGCTTGATCGGGCATCAAATCTTCCATCGTTGGGTGGTTAATTGAATAATTTGATCGGCTCGTTTAAACAGTCTTGTTACTTAAAGCCTTTGGGGGGTTAATGACCATGTCCCGGATATCCTTGGCATCATTTTACGAAATGGCCACGACTTAAGCGCGGGGTGTAGGCGTACACCCGTCAGTGCACAAAAGAATAATGTGGTGTGTCTATTGATCTTTAACCCGGACAAGATCCGGGCTACTGAACGCACAAGGAACATGTAATTCGTTCACAAGATTATAATATTAAATAATTCTCCCAAGTTAAATAAAAATGTTTATGCCACGTGCATCCAAACCAATTTTCAATCATTTTCCAAAATGAGTCAGTTGATTGTATTTACCAGTGTAAACTGACGTATTTTCCCAAAAAGATTAAATGCAGGTACTAAGCGTAATTGGCTGGGATTTCTCCTTAGCATCAATAGAAGTCTCGCAAGCTTAAGATTCCTGAAGTCTGTTGAACTATAAATTCTATTTTATTTTCGATCCATCTGTGGATAAACTTCCGAATATTGTGACATTTGATATTACAATATTAAATTCGGTTGTATTATATCTTTTAAATTGCTTCTGCTGTGCATATTAAATATTGTGTTGTTTGACTATTATGTTGCCAACCACGTCACGATACTCCCCACCGGGCCCACCGGTGACACGTGGAAAACGGGGTGTGACATTTACCAAGTTATTGCATACAATTCTAGCTTCTAACTTCTCCAAGACGTTTCATCAAACACTTGGTGTGCGTACTACTTTTTAAGTGTATTTACAAATATTTCATGCTTTTCATCCAACTTATCATTTTAATTCTTCAACACAAGTAAACATCAAGTAATTCACAGATCATACTCAACCTAACTAATAAGAATTAATCACATGCAATATACTACATCAAATTTTGAACAAGGATTGGACATGGGTGATACACCCATGTCGCCACTTTCACTAACCCAAGTGGGTTTTACCTTTAAACATCAAATTACGTGGTATCATACATAGAATAATCTCTAGTTCATCATTCTAACACATATCCATGATCAATTTCAACAAATTCAAGGATTGATCACAAACCTACTTCATACAAGATCACCAAATTACAACTTACCACAAGTTTATCTTGTCTAGATGATTAAGAATCTAAGATCATGCATCAGATTTAGCTTCAATCTCCATCCTAATTTGATTAGTTGGGCCATTCTAGAGTTGAAGAGGGGTTTCTCCTCCTATCCCTCTCTCTGATCGAACACATATACACATACTACACACATTTAGGTAGTTTTATAAAACTTTCAATCTTTTTGCCTAGTTTAGCCCCCTCATGTTTACCATTCTTTCTTGTGTCACAAAACTTTATTCAATACTACTTAACCTACATATCCTAACTAAGTTAAAAGACTTAGTTATTTTATTACTTTCTATTACCCAAGGAACATACTGACGAAATAAAACTTCTGGTTTTTGGGGTGTTGCAAGTCTACCCCCCTTAATGGAGGTTTCCTCCCCGAAACCTTCTCATTCCTACCAGACTATGACTATGTTTATTCATTCAACACATCCTAAAGCATACCATTACACGAACCCACTCATGGTTCGGACAGAGTCTTCACTCGTGGACAAGCATAATTATATATTTTGTTTCTACTTTCTTAATTAAGCATAAAACTTTCATACATTCACTAATCATAACCAATGCATAAATTCCAATTTACTCACCAATCATACTCATTATTCTATTCTTGCGTTAGTCACATAAGTACTCATCACAAGCTTACTAATGCATCTCACTATTAGTATTCCTTCTAATAATTTCATTATCACATGAAAATTTAAACCATAAACATACACATACTACAAACATTTAATCAGAGTTATCATAACAAAACCACTATGTCATACTCCTTTATTCATAATCATCTCAGAAGATAAACATCATTCTACGTTTGCTACCGATACATGATATTATGTATACCCTTAGGTCAATTTCGATTCATTTCATGCATCACTCACAATGCACAAATACGCATTACTCAACAACATTAAGTCTGAGCTATAATTAATTCCTTTGTTGACCTTCAAAAGTCAACATTCTACATTATGCCATAATCAAATACCATCCTTTTGTATGGAAGGTATTATTCAAATTGAATTTCTTCTTAACAATCATAATTTTAATAGGTTACTAACCTTGCATTCATTGCGTAGACTAACGATCCGCAAACCGGATCGACCCGCTTCTTCACGAGTCCGTATCAAACCCGGATCGATCCCTTCCTTCCATGTAATGAGCTTCCGCTCGTGAGCATCCATCCAACAACTCTACCCTTTTTATCACTTCAAGCATTATACAATTCTCATTTACAATTTTAACGGTTACTATGTTTCATATATTTACTCATTCTATTAGGTTTTAACCACCTATATTTCTTTCATGAATTTCTCACTTACATGACATAATACATTACATATTTCATTTATCACATATAACTCTTTCATTTTGTTAATTATCTCGCCAACTTTTTCAGTTTGACTTTTCAAGGTCAAAATGCCACTTTTACTTATCGTACATACGTTGAAGTACACGTTTGTACTTCCTTCCAATTCACGCATACTTACAAGACATTGTTTTAGTTTTTCTTGTAAAAGTTTTCTTTCCTTGTAATTAAATAAGTCATTCTTCCTAGTCCTAGCCCATCATACATTCTGACTCTCATGAGTCGATTACTAACATGCCTAAGTAACTTATTTAAAACCTCTTTCTTTTAACTAAAATTCCTTGTTACAACAACATTTCTCAACGGTTATACTTACTAAATGAATCAAACGTTTCTTGCTAATTTACTATTACTTGACTCATAAATAACAACTCAACTTTGTTTGACTTTTCAGGAAGTCAAACTGTAAATACATTCTTACTTACTTTTTTATCAATTGGCTAGAATCCATTCCACACGTGTTCATATCTACTTTGCACATACATATACATATGCATACAGTTAATCAAGCAATATGCTTGATATGATAAAACTATCAATGCCACTTACTTACAATGTACATACCGGCTTTTGTTAGGGAGAGAAACACAATTCCTCCTTCAATCCCATTCATTCTTACTCGCTTAGGGTCTCTACCTTTCTTTCATTTACAACTCATTCTTAAAGTTCTATCCATGCTTACTTACGGATATGACTTCTTCCTTTCAAATCTTTCATTCGCATCTTTTATTCGCATATGTTTGAACCGTGCTTGCTAACAGGTTCAAACATTTAATTTCTACTTTTCATTCTTGTAAGTTTGGTTCGTTCCTACTTACGGATTCAAGCCTTTCATTCTACCTTACTTTCTTATGTGTTTAATCTGTAATTACCCACGGATTTAACTTTTTATTTATACTTGTCATCTTCATAAGTTTGATCCGTACACACCTACGGATTCATACTTTTCATTTTACATAAGTTTGATTTCACCCACCTACGGATTCAAACCTTCATTCATACTTTTCATTCTACATAAGTTTTATCCGTACTCACCTACGGATTCAAACCTTCATTCATACTTTCCATTCTATACAAGTTTAATCCGTACTCACCTACGGATTCAAACCTTCATTCATACTTTCACTATTTTCATTTCTTTCATTTTCGAATTCATTTCTTGGATTCAAACCTTTCTTTCATACTTTTCATTCCTTCACCCACACGACTACTTACTTTCCAATCGAACCGGACAAACCTGAGATAATTATCATGGCCTCACGAGTGTTGTATGCGTCTTGGGCAATGGCCAGACGTTCAATCCATATACTATCCTCGGGCCTTCATGTAATCATCATCTTATACCCGGAGAATTGGGTTTCGGCTCGTGTAATATAACAACCCTCCTAAAACACCTTAAACGCCCTTATTATATCTCGTATGCTCGTAAACGGTCTTAATAAACTTTAATATTATTCAAAATCAAATAAAACAAAAATATATGAGCTCTCGCGAACCGCGACCCGGTCTCCAAGGCCTGTCGCGATGCGCGACCAGGTGACACCAGGCGACACCCCCTTTAGCCACGTGTCACACTGCGTGTCGAGACTAGTATGCTAACTAGTCAAAGCTAGGACCTAGTCTACCTCTCTCGCGGGCCGCGAGAGTGTGAGTGAGTTGGATCGCAGGCATGAGCCGCCCTTCAACCAGCCTATATAAGGAGGCCTCTGGCCTCAGTTTCATTTCATTTAGAAATTCTTTCTCTCTCAAATCTCTAGTAGGCAAACTATATTGGGAATAAGACCCCCTAAAAAGCGAAGCTCTGCCTCGTTGTAAGAATTATAACCCCCGATCACGTATTTGTTACCCTACCCGATTGATCTAGGGCTTCGTAACGTATGTCAAGGCTCTGCCTGACTTAGTTCGTTGGAGTTCTGTCTCGGTAGTATGGCTAATGTGATTTGGGTTATCTTACTAACACGTGTGCATTGTTTAATTTTAATAGATTATAATCAGGAACACCACCAGGAAGCTTTAGAAACACCTAAGTCAACAATGTGAGTACATTCTTTTTTTCTCACCGTTTGTGAGTCATGCTACCGAACTATTTTACCAAAACCCCAAATGTTTAAATTATACTTAACAGTGATTGAGTCTATGTGTTCTACAATTGCTGCCGGTATGTGTGGTTTTGTATACATTACTTGTAATCCGTTACTATTGGACGACAAGTTAGCCAATGAGTAACATGACCACAGTCATTGGAACTATGGAATAAGTGAATATGACATATACTGAATGAGTATATTGGTAGATATAAACATTGTAATCGCTGATGCTCTCAATACTGTAAAGTTATAAAAGCTTGTTTTGATTAAACTAGGATGCACTCGCCAATATTTCTTGCTGATAAAATCTTTTTAAAACGCGTTTCAGGTAACTTAATGTGAAGCTAATAGAAGCCAGGTGGAGAGCACTGAAGGCTTAAAAAAGTGGCTATAAAAGTTACATAAATAAAAGAAGTTTATGTTTTCAATAATTAGGGTTTATCCCTACAAATGTATTACCAATGAAACTTGGGTTTTATCCCATTTATTTATTATAAAAAATTTTGGTGTTTGAAACAATGATAAATATTTCCTAACTACGATCCTGATGTTTAAATAATCAGGATACTCGGCTGATACTGTGGAAGGAATTTTTATCTTTATGGCACAATCTGAGGAACCATTCCCTCCCAAAAAGAGAGGATGGTTTAGTAGGGGAGAACATGAGAGAAGAAAAAGGATGAAGAAATTACAACAACAGAGAGCATTAGCAAAATCAAATAGGGAAGTGAATGCCCAAACCCAAGAAGCAGTTAATAGGTCATTGTGGGAAGAGGAACTTGATAGGCAGTTAGCAGATTTCCATATGTTAGCAACCACCGCAGCAGATCCGAATCTGAACCAAATAGCCGAACCACAACTTTTACCTTTATTCCCCAACCAAAAAATGGAGTTAGAACCTAACCAGGAGAACCAATTCTCAATCCCAACATTTGATGTCACACCCCAAAAACGTCGCAGCGGAATATATAACGTAGTGGAGACGGAAGTTGGTGCCCATTTATGTCTTATCGATCGATGCATTTAATTGTTGGACATTTTAGTATGTTTTAAATGTAAGTTATTCAAACATTATGTTTTAAGACACGACACGACACAACCATGACACAGTTAAGTTGTTTATGATCCTCATGGATCTTATTACATTGTCCTAGAATAATTAAAAATCAGTCCAACATTTTAAGTGATAAAACATGCATCAACAACCACAAGATACGCCATAATTCCCGAAGCCGAATTCAAGTACCTGTAGAACACGTTAAAAATCATGTGTCAACAAAAAGGAAGGTGAGTTCACTTATTCGTTTACTAACAGATTTTATTCCAAGGAAAACTTTCTGATTAGGTGTTTATTTGAAAACATCCATGTAATTTTAGAAAGTCTATTTTACTTTGTTAATAAAATCCATGGGCCTTCAGTCGGTTCATTACTCCGACAATAGTAATACTGCCCAGGTTTTGTATATTAAATTATTACGTCAACTTTCAGACTCCTAAGTTAGCTAGACGATACGAACTATATATTAACCATGCAGGGATAATCAAAACTAGACAATAAACAGAATATTAATTCATCGTTTGACATTGACACAGGGTGACCGGTCACGACGGGGTTGTCAACCCGATTGATCTACCAAAAATTCATCGCGTACAATACTTAACTGATTAAATGACATCATGGGCGCAGGGTTCTTTCTCGAAGAACAATATGATGTCTGCCTCACGTACAATATATATATCCTACTAATATGACAATTTAATACACGATGTTGTACGAATCCCCTGAATCTCCATCATTCGAGACCCAGGCCGGCATCCGTACCCCAACCGTACAGTCTTGTATCACTTAAGAAATACCGTACATACAATATTCATTCATCAAAAACGTTTTACTTCGAAACATATAACTTATCAAATCTCATATATTTTCAGCGAAAATATATATTTTATAGTAAAAGGTATGTTCTATTTCAAAAACATTATTAAACCCTTTTAACAACGTGTTCCACCCCCAAAATATATACAAAACAGTAAAAAGAGGGGTTTAGTGACACTCACCTTTGGGTGCGTATTTTAATATCGCAATCCCAGAGATTGATTTTCTACACGTCCTAATATAGGAACGATTCTAAATCAATATACATAACACAAAAATCCTAAGTTTCTCCGTTTTTTAGAATTATCACATAACTTTGAGATTTTCTCGAAAAGTTGTCATTTTTTATTATGTTGGCACGTTAATATATATATATGAGTCCATATATATATATATATATATATATATATATATATATTTATGATTTTGCGATTTGAACGATTTTATTGGTGACCATTATTGTGTAAATCCGTTAACTCTCCCGTTTATACGCAATATATCTATGGTTTGCGCGTCGTAATATATATACATAAACGTTCACATAACTTAACACCGAAACACGCGAAATCTCGTTAAATTATCTATTTTGTCATTTTTAAAGCAAATATACATAAAACATCTCATATGTACCAAATTTCATGCTCGAAAAATAAGTTACACTTTTAATGCAATTTTTACCGTTTCTACCGCACAAAACGCACAAGTATACACGCATAGTCTAAATTTCCCACTATCAAGTTAACACTTAACATATTATCAAATTTACATGTTTAAATCACCTAACACATTTTATCACATAAGGTTCACTCAAAATTTACCCATACTAGTGTCCATCGAAAAATGCGTATTTTAGCGATTCGGTAACGATTTCGGGTGTCGGAAGTCACGTATGACCAACCAAACACCAAGTAAACTTAAAATTAGTTAAAATACTTATTTTTAAATAAAAATATCAGTTTATTTACTGATCTAAATCAGTTTTACAAAAATCACCCGAAAAGCCAATTTTTGACCGTTTTAATGCATAGTTTTGCGTTATACGTTACCATAACCATCCCAACTCGAAACAATTTGATATTTTAACACAATACATGTTATTTACTGATTAAAATAGTGGTTATAATCAGATTAGTGCAGTTTTTGTGTAAGTCACATAAATCATGCGATTTCACGTATTTTACAACATTTAAAGCACCAAGTACAACATGCAAAGCTAGTAAACATTATGTCAAAGTTACATATTATTTAACACATCAAAATAATCATATTTTAGTGTTTATAATCTGATCAAAACTCATTTTTATCAAATCATACTCAAATCACCTTTTTATGATCACATATCAACATGCATGCTTAAGTACAAGCATCTATTGCATCCATATCATCTCAAAATCATTTTACATGAACTAAATGCATCTACATATTTATTTAACTCATGTTTTATTAATCCCAACATTTTAACCATCATATGATCAAATCATCTTGTCATAAATGCATGTATCATGTTCTTACACATTCAAGAATCTAACGAACAAAACTCCATATATACCATACATGCATGTATATATATATATACACGGCTATATACATATATTCAAATATGACTTTTCATCAATCTACTTTAATCACAACTCATTTTCATGTAGATCACTTTCAATCACACATGCATGAACCTTTTATGTATCATTTCTTTCAAAACTTGACTTACTAACAAAACACAAGTTCTAACACACATTCATAAATACTCACAGCCACATGTATATATATATATATACCTACACACACACAAACCTACGTCTACACATATATACATATTCATCCATTTTTATTTATCCAAAAACCCATTTGTTTTAGATTTCAAGTTTTGTGATTAAACTC
This sequence comes from Helianthus tuberosus, assembly GCA_030545235.1. NCBI lineage: Eukaryota > Viridiplantae > Streptophyta > Magnoliopsida > Asterales > Asteraceae > Helianthus > Helianthus tuberosus. The sequence continues at coordinate 44,511,140 of CM060414.1, read as the reverse complement.
AAGAACAAGAGAAACTTTTCACTATCTTCTTCTCCATAAAAATAATCAAGAACACTTTTAAAAGATTAGTTTTATACCCTCAAGATTCAAGTGGGTTTTTGATTATATGAAGCTTGGTTCTTGCTTGAAACTCCTTGGAATCACCTTCACACCTTCAAATATACTTGAAATCACCTTGGAATGAGCTTGAATCCTCAAGAACATGGTTAGAAATTTCGAAATTTATGAGATATGCGTGTATTTTGGCTGAATTTTAAGAGAGAGAGAGAGAGAGAGTGTGTGTATGGAAGGTGTTATGAGTGTTTCTTGGACTTAGGGAGGCATTTGAATGCTTTAGGGGACATTGTTATCATACACCTCCATTGTAGGCCAATAGAAGGAGGAGAGAGAGAGAAAACATTGTACATGGCTGCCATATATCCGCCCCCACACACATATATATACGATTTCTACACATATATATACATATACATAGACAAAAACTGGTATTTTTCTGATTACCGGGTATTTTATCTAGCGTTTTAACCCCGTTCTAGTGCGTTTTAAATTATTTTTAACACTCTATAAAAATAAACTCACCAAAATATTATTGAACAATATTTTGTTTGCCGGGACTGGCGACGTTGCCGGTATTTGGCAGTATGCGCGCTGTGTTGCGCGCGCTTAAAATCGCAAAAATAGGGATTTATGCGTTTTTATTTATTTTTATCATTCTAAAGTAATAAACTCATCAAATTATTACTAAAATGATTATCAGTTGCCATGACAGGCTGTGTTGACAGTATTTTGTCGGTACACGCGCTGCATCGCGCGGTACGCGCTTAAACTCGAAAAATAGAGTTTCTTAGCGTTTTAATTTATTTTTCCTCATGAATAGGATTAAAATTATTATTCTAATAATAACAAACTAGTTTTAGGATTTAAACACTGATCGGGTGGTCACCGATGTTCGTTTCGCATTTTAACCGTTACGTGATAAGCGTTTGTTTTACCGTTGCCAACATAATTTTTTCCAAAGTTTAAATTTACCAACTCATTAAATTCCACATAGGCCTTTTAATCTATTCACAACACGTGTTACAATTGTACGGTATGGCCTGAAAAGCCGGGTGTCACATTTGACCCCAATGAGATACCTAGAATCCCAGCACTAATCCTTTTGGAGTATGATCGATGGGGGGGGGGGGGGGATGACAATAGGTCATATTAGGAACTGTATCCTCAGGAAGAACCAATACCCGCACCAAATCTCATAGCTCAGTATACTGACCTGGATCCTTTAGACCCGTTCTGGAACGATGACAAGTATATTCAGAGTGTGTTAAACAACCCATACCCATACAGAGAACCCATACCACATTACCCTGACCTAGTACCAGCACCATTACCACCCATGAGTATAGAAAATGTGTAGGAACTTCGCACATATTGCGAAGAGTTAGTGGGGGAGAAAAACACGTCTGGAGGTATGGCGAGCGTGAGATGTTGTATTAGCCAAGCCAACGCATGATATATATATATATATATATGTATATCTGTGTGTGTGTGTAACGTTGTACTTGAAAAAAATCTAATCCACTAAAATAGATAGACTGAAATACCTATCGATGCATAATTACTAGTGTGTTTAAATATCAGATATAGTACGTAATCGATGCATTTATATATATATATATAGAGTAAATTGCCATTTTAGTCCCTGAGTTTTGTCCAAATATGCCATTTTGATCCAAATAGTTTTTTTTTCGCCTGTGGGTCCCTGACTTTTCCATTTTGTTGCCATTTTGATCATTTTGTCTAACTCCATCCAATTTTGTCTAACTCCATCCAAAAACCCAGTTTGTACATAGTCACTAATGTTTTCAGTTGCCATTTTGATCCAATTCCAAAAAATCAAAAAAATTCTAAAAAATCTAAAAATAAAAAAATCAAAAAAATTCAAAAAGATCATAAAAATTCTAAAAAATTCAAAAAAATCTAAAAATCAAAAAAATTCTAAAAAATCATAAAAATTCTAAAAAATCCAAAAAATCATTAAATGTTTCGGCACGAACCGTTTCGAACCGTACCGTTTCGAACCGAACCGTTTCGACCCGTACCGTATCGACCCGCACCGTTTCGACCCGTACCGTTTCGACCCGTACCGTTTCGACCCGTACCGTATCGAACCGAACCGTTTCGACCCGTACCGTTTCGACACGTACCGTATCGAACCGAACCGTTTCGACCCGTACCGTATCGAACCGAACCGGTTCGATACGAACCGTTTCGACCCGTACCGTTTCGACCCGTACCGTATCGAACCGTACCGTATCGAACCGAACCGTTTCGACCCGAACCGTTTCGACCCGTACCGTATCGAACCGTACCGTATCGAACCGAACCGTTTCGACCCGTACCGTATCGAACCTAACCGTTTCGACCCGTACCGTATCGAACCGAAACGGTACGGTTCGATACGGTACGGGTCGAAACGGTTTCGGTTCGATACGGTACGGGTCGAAACGGTTCGGTTCGATACGGTACGGGTTGAAACGGTACGGGTCGAAACGGTTCGGTTCGATACGGTACGGGTCGAAACGGTTCGGTTCGATACGGTACGGGTCGAAACGGTACGGGTCGAAACGGTTCGGTTCGATACGGTACGGGTCGAAACGGTTCGGTTCGATACGGTACGGGTCGAAACGGTACGGGTCGAAACGGTTCGGTTCGATACGGTACGGGTTGAAACGGTACGGGTCGAAACGGTTCGGTTCGATACGGTACGGGTCGAAACGGTTCGGTTCGATACGGTACGGGTCGAAACGGTACGGGTCGAAACGGTTCGGTTCGATACGGTACGGGTCGAAACGGTTCGGTTCGATACGGTACGGTTCGAAACGGTTCGTGCCGAAACATTTAATGATTTTTTGGATTTTTTAGAATTTTTATGATTTTTTAGAATTTTTTTGATTTTTAGATTTTTTTGAATTTTTTAGAATTTTTATGATTTTTTTGAATTTTTTTATTTTTAGATTTTTTGGAATTTTTTTGATTTTTTGGAATTGGATCAAAATGGCAACTGAAAACATTAGTGATTATGTACAAACTGGGTTTTTGTATGTAGTTAGACAAAATTAGATGGAGTTGGATGGAGTTAGACAAAATGATCAAAATGGCAACAAATTGGAAAAGTCAGGGACCCACAGGCGAAAAAAAAACTATTTGGATCAAAATGGCAAATTTGGACAAAACTCAGGGACTAAAATGGCAATTTACTCATATATATATATATATATATATAAAGAGTAAAGTCGCAATGTTTGACGTTTTTTATCAATCTGCTTGTGTGATTGTTTGTCTTAAACTTCATTCTGTGATATTAATACCTGATAAATGTTTATGATTTAGATAGACAACGAAGTAAATCAGCAAAACTAGAATAATGATAATAATGGGAACCAAGTGAATAATAGTGCTATTGAACATGTCGTCACACAAGGAATTATAGATGCTATGCCATATATTATCAAGACCGTTAAAGAAGCAGAAAATAATAAATCTGTAATTGGAAGTAAACGTCAACCCACTGAACCAAGTCACAGCGTGAACGAAAATCACGTACCACTTATCTAAACCCCGATTCCAAAAAGAAGAAGGACCATTTCATATGGTTGTTCTTATAAAGAATTTTGGTCTTGCAAACCAATGGAATTCTCAAGCAATGAAGGAGCAATTACAGCCTTACGTTGTGTCACACTCTGACCGCGTAAAACAACAAATCGCGGCGGAATTGTCGGGGAGTGTTGTAACAGAATCATTGTTTCAAAACACACGGAAATTTGAAGTTTCGTTTTATTAAACATTAAATATTTACATCGTCTGGAAATATAAATAAACAAGTTTATTAAGTTACTAAGGCCTCGTCCAGTCCTATGTGAGTATGCATCCTAGCAATCAACATCATTCAACAACACCTGAAACATATGTGAAAACAAAGTCAGCAAAGAAATGCTGGCGAGTACATAGGTTTTGTGAGAGTGTCAGATTCATGGCTCGTTTATACGTTGGAATAAATTGTGCAACTTCGTTAATTGTCATTAGAAAACCTTGTTTTATAAAATTTTTGTATCGTAAAAAGAATAACCAAATCAAAATGGTTTGGATAAAATTTTTAAACCTCGAAGCGATGAATCTTAACCCAAAACATTTGTTTTCGTAAACCAAATCGTAAATCATTCTCGTAATAAAACTCGTATAGTTTATATCGTTTCGAAAACCTCGTTTGTGTAACATCGCTTCCAATTGTTTACCCAAGTCGTTTAATTCGTTAAACATCGCTTTAGTCGTTTAAATCATTCTCGTTTTAGATCGTGAACTACTTTTGGTCGTCTCGCTAATAACATTCAAACCTGTGTGACTCGTCTATTGTTCAACTCGTTTTCACATTAACAAACCTCCAAAGAGTAAGTTAACAATCATCAGATTCGGTCGTTACCCACCTAACCCACACATAACCATTGGTCCGGTCTGATAACGGGATTTGTCGGATCCTATGGTACCATAACCTAATACTTGTCGGCTTGATCAATGCTAATGAATGTCATTCGTTATGTAACTACAACCAACAAGCTCGTTCACATTATCGAAATCGTTATTAGTTTAGTATAAACCATCGTAATCGTTTTTGAAACCATCGTTAAAATATTGAGATCGTTTTGATACATATGAATCACCCCAAAACAAATCGAAAACAGTAAAAAGAGGGGATCTATGTACTCACCTTCGGGTGCGTTTTTAAATGTTAACACAATCCCTCAATTGTTTATCCGCCCTAAATTAAATAAGAGTGATTTTAATAATCAAAACCCATGCTTCGACATGCCAAATGCTACTTTTGTTATTTCTGTTTTAATACATACGAAACTGGACTGTTTTTGGATATTTAAATGAAATAGTTAACTTATTCCAAAAATCCCCAAATTTTTATAGAATGTCTTAAACGATCCAAATTTTATTGTGTAAAAATATCGGGGTCCAGTTCATTACCAATATTTCATAAAAATTCATTTTCCGGACTGTAATCAGATTTATTACTTTCTGATCGCAGTCTACGGATTAATTCACCAAAAATTAATCGTAAGTCCGTTTTACAAAATTCCAGTGAGAGAATTTCAAATACAACAGTGATCAACTACAGTATAAATTTCACGATCTAAACCTACACAGAATTCAAGTTATGACTGAAAACAGGACGCATATTTTCAGCAGCAAAAATGCAGCTCTAGCTGCTGTTACGAAAAGACACTTTAAAAATAGTAAACGGAGTCCAAAAATTATGATTCCGGTGCCATTAGAACCGTATTTCATAATACATAATTCTAGACTTCAGAAAGTACATTTTTCGTTAAGTTACGGTCTGGTTACAGCCAGTTAAAGGCGGCTGGAAATGCAGATCAGCAAGCTGTTTTCAGTCTTTTAACATTATAAAGTGTGTTCGATTGATTCCGTTAACATGTTTAGCGATCACAACAATACTTACAGCAGATTTTTCACTTATATACTTCAGATTTATCATGCATTAACATATCCATCATCATATTAACACTACTTTAACCATACTTCATCTTTAGTTAGTCATTCTCCAAGACTTGTTTAAGTTCTTTAAACTTTCCATCTTTTTGATCTTTAAACATCATTAACCACTCAACAATCATGTAAAATGCAAGGATCTAAGTGCTTACCACTAGCACAAGGCTAGGAGAGTTCGAGTGTAGAAAAGTGGTGGATAAAAGAAAACGAGAGCGGTCCTTGAGCTTCCGAGTGCACCAAGCTTACTTGTTCGGTCTCTAGCACCTTTGTGTATAAGAAAAATGGCTTGAAGGGAACTTGATGGTGGGTGTATGGTGGTGTGATGGTGGCTGCCGAAAATAAGAAGGAGGGGAGGAGAGAGTAGTGTGGTGAAAGTGGTGAGATGTTATTGACATTTTGATCTAATGGATGGTCTTTATAACTCCCAACAAGAATTTTATCCAAAGGGTTTAGTGTTCTTGAAGTACAAGACACAATCCAATAATTAATTCCATAAAATCTTTTAATTAGGCATGTGGGGATTGATTACTAGTGTATGGGGGGGGGGGGGGTCTAAATGTAAATATTAACCATCTAGTTGTATTAAAGGTCCAATTCCAAGTATTAGTTATAAATATTAGTTACTTGATATTTTTTGTGGTTGTTAGGGTGTTCGGGGACCCTAACTAGCCCAGAAAAGTAAGAACAATATGTTTGACAATATTTTTATGTTCCGGGTAATGTCCGGTTGTCCGGTTAAACACCGTTCCGTTAAGTTGTTTAATTATGTACCGGGTATTTTATCTAGCGTTCAAATCCCGATTTATGGCGTTCTAAATTATTTTTATTATTCTATAAAAATAAACTCGCCAAAATATTACTGAAATAAATTTCAGTTGCCAAGACTGGCTACGTTGTCTGTGCTTCGCAGTAAAAGCACTGTATCGCGCAGAAACACACGGTACGCGCTTAAACTTGAAAAAAATAACGTTTTTAAGCGTTTTAATTTATTTTTCAACACGAACCTGATTAAAATAAGATTTTAATCATAACAGAATATTTGTGGGATTTAAATATTATCCGGGCGGTCACCAACGTTCGTTTCGTAGTTTTGTCGTAATTAGTTCTTTAGTTCAAATAAACATGTTTTCGCCATACCGAATCCTTCGGAACTTATTTCTAAGTTATGTAAAGGATATTTGGGGTATGTTTAGCTTACGTCACAGTTCCGGAGTGTACGTCGCATTAAACTGACTGCGTTTATGCACCAGTTTGCGTATAACTTTCCAGAAGTGATTTAAAGCTTGAAATCGGAATCGAATCAAATTGTAAAATCATTAAACACAATTGCACATACATTAACACCAAAACACATATAATAACACTTAAACACATCGTTTTATTGATAACCAACATTGTTTTACATTGTACATCGATCACAGAGCAAAGTTGTCACAGTCTCCCCTACTTTAGGAAATTTCGTCCCGAAATTTTATTCAGAGGAAACTTGTGAAAGCTTGAAACATGAAGTCGAAAAGATAAAACAACACCGGTTAGGGTTCCGAACTTCTAGTAACTTTAAATAACATTATGCTTGCAAGGTAAGAGGGACACTTATATACAAGTATATGAAGCGTCATTGGTGTGTCCACCGTACCTCCATTACATTGTTCACGTTTCGTTATTGTTGTCACTATTGGTTCTTACACATGATAAATCTTACTGTGGTTTCCGTGCACTGAATTTTACGTAATTCCTTGCATAGTCCACACAGTGCATTTAATAATGTGTAGGGGAAAAACCAAATGAATGAACCTGTGATGAGTGTGACTGGGCCACCATAGGGTCCTTTCAGCTGTATCATCACATGCCACTCTTAACCAGATTCTGAATCAATCTTTAACTAGACCACTCAAGGGTCTATTTTCGAATCATGGAATGGTACTATATAATCCAAGGGTCTTAACTACCACGTAGAAACCCATTAAGGATTTAAGATAGTACCTTTTGAATATCCTATCATGAATCCCTCATATGAGGATATGGAAAATTCTATGAGGATTTGGATAACGAAAATCGGATCACACAATAAAAGAGAACACCTAAACACATAATTGCATTAATCGTTTAACTTGACTTTTAATTTGTTATCTTTGGACACGGGCATTTAAAGCATACCAGGAATCCAATCCGTGGATTTCATTTCGCACTTTAAATATTATCAAGAATCTAACTATGAAGATAGGAAGATCATAATAGGAATTTGGTTTGTCCTTATTGAGTTGTAATGTACATATTAAGGTATACAAGGAATCCAATCAGGGCTCCGATTTGAAATTCCATAGGCTTGTGTCCCCAAATCTGCATAACTCTTTTGACGGCTTCTAGCGATCACAAGATTATCGCGGATTTTCTTGATTTTGTCCGTTGTTTCCAGAATGAGCTCAGGTCCAGTAAGCTGGGCTTCACCGTTCTCATTCCAACAGACAGGTGAACGACATTTTCAACCGTAGAGAGCTTCGAATGGTGTCATCTTAATGCTAGCATGATAACTATTATTGTATGAGAACTCGATCAATGGCAAATGAGAATCCCAGTTACCACCAAAGTCTATCACGCATGTTCTAAGAATATCCTCCAAAGTTTGAATCGTCCTCTCAGATTGACCATCTGTTTGGGGATGATAAGCAGTGCTTAGATTCAGTTGGGTTCCCAAAGCAGATTGCATGGTCTTCCAAAAATGAGATGAAAATCGAGCATCACGAACGGAAATGATATCTAAAGGAACACCATGCCGTGATATAATCTCGTCTACATAGATCTTGGCAAGCTTTTCAGCGGAGAAATCCTCACGGATTGGTAAGAAGTGAGCTGATTTTGTCAAACGATCAACTACGACCCAAATAGCATCGTGACCTTTAGACGTACGTGGTAACTTGGTGATGAGATCCATTGCAATGTTCTCCCATTTCCAAACCGGTATCTCTGGATGTACAAGCAACCCAGAAGGTCGTTGATGTTCAGCCTTGACTTTGAGACAAGTTAGGCATTTTGATACATACAAGGCAACATCCTTCTTCATACCAGGCAACCAGAACTTAGTACGAAGATCCTTGCACATTTTATCAGCGCTAGGATGGATAGAGTATCGAGACTTGTGAGATTCGTCCGTTACTAAGGTGCGAAGATCGTCCTGATTCGGAATCCACAAACGATTCTCAAAATAGAGTAAACCATCGTCTTTTCTTTCGAGTTTAAGCTCAAGTTTAAGCGGTAGCTCATATTTCAATAAGTCTTTGATCACACAAGATCGTTGAGTTTGAAGAACACGAGATTGAATATCAGATAGAGTTCGAAGAGAATGAAGCTTGATTCGTTCCTTTCGACTAAGCGCACCGGCCACGACATTCGCCTTACCAGGATGGTAGCGGATATCGCAATCATAATCGTTTAAGAGTTCGACCCAACGTCGTTGCCTCATGTTCAGCTCCTTCTGATTGAGAATATGCTGGAGACTTTTGTGGTCTGTGAAAACCACACACTTCGTTCCATAGAGGTAGTGTCTCCAGATTTTAAGTGCAAAAACTACAGCTCCTAACTCAAGATCATGAGTCGTATAGTTCTTTTCGTGAATTTTCAACTGTCTAGACGCATAAGCGATGACTTTACCACGTTGCATAAGAACGCAACCAAGTCCTAGATTCGACGCGTTACAATAGACAACAAAATCATCGTTTCCCTTAGGTAGAGATAGGACAGGAGCATCACAGAGCTTCCGTTTCAGCGTTTGGAACGCTTCTTCTTTCTTAGGTCCCCGCTCAAAATGCTTATTCTTCTGAGTCAAAGCAGTGAGTGGAACCGCGATCTTCGAGAAATTAGAAACAAACCGTCGATAATAACCAGCGAGACCAAGGAAAGATCGAACTTCTGTAGGTGTCGTTGGTGTATTCCAATCCCTAATTGCAACAATCTTGGATGGGTCTACATGAATACCCTGCTCATTGATAATATGACCCAAGAACTGAACTTCTTTAAGCCAGAATTCACACTTGGAGAATTTAGCCAAAAAGTTGTTCCTTATTTAGGAGTTCCAACGTCAAACGAAGGTGTTGTTTGTGATCGGCTCGAGACTTGAATAAATAAGAATGTTCGTGATCTTTCCTTTTCACAAAGAGAACAGGAGCTCCCTAAGGCGAAAAGCTCGGACGGATGAATCCTTTATCAGACAACTCTTGAAGCTGTTTCGATAACTCTTGCATCTCCGATGGTGCAAGACGATAAGGCGCTTTCGCAACCGGGTTGGCATTGGGTACAAGGTCAATATGAAACTCGACTTGACGAACTGGAGGCAAACCAGGCAGTTCATCGGGAAACATTTCTGGATAATCCCGAACAAGTGGAATATCCTGAATACTCTTGCTCTTGTCTTTCTCCTCGGTGACATGTGCCAGGAAAGCAACATATCCTTTTCGCAAATAACTTTGGGCCTTTGTACATGACATAAGCTTCAATCCACCAGATGGTTTCTCCCCACGAACTTCCAGAATATCGCCAGACGGAAGAGGAATACGAACAATCTTATCGAAACAAACCACCTCAGCATGATGTTTGGTTAACCAATCCATCCCCATGATAATATCGAAACTCCCGAGTTGCATCGGCGTGAGGTCGATGGAAAAAAAGATGGTTATCAAGGTTTAACTGACAATCACAAATAACAGAATCGAGAAAAAGAGGTTTACCAGTAGCAACTTCGACAGATAAGGGTTTCCTTAGTTATCTAACCAAGGAATTAAAGTGATTACTCAGATTGCCAATTTTGTTTCTTAGAGTGAAACGAGCACTTAGCATCTTCGAGGAAATCATGAGCGATCATATGAACAAGAGAACTACAAATACGGTTCTTTTGGTGTAGGTATCATAGGGTATGCCATACACACATGCAACTATATTTGTACATCAGAATTGCAAATAAAGATTTATTTATAAACAAAAATCGATTGTTTCCGAGTTCAAAGGAAAACACTAGAAACATAAACATAAGATTCGGATTATCCAAAGCAGCAGCTTCTTCTAATCGGCCAAATGCTCATCCATGGGTCGGATTTGCATTGACAAACTTTGGGCATTTGTTCCTGAAATGGCCCCTTTCGCCACATTTGTAGCAAGTACCAGGCGGAAAACGAGCTCGTGCTGGATTTGCTTGAACAACAGTAGGATCTGCAACAGTTTCATTTTGGATCGCATAACGACATGTTTTGACCAAATGTCCCCATCGTCCACAGTGGGTACATTTGAAACATGGTGTTTGATCTGGATGATGACCATTGCATTGATTGCACAAGGGAGCAGTTCCCAAGTACGGCTTCTTGGCTGGTTGTGCTGTCACATGGCTAGGTTTTTGCTTGATTTGGTGTAACGGCTACGAGCTTCTTTGGAGCTTTACGCTCCTTTGACTTTTTCGGAGGCTCGGCTTCTGCTTTCTTTGATGCTTCTTGGGTGGCTTCGTTATTGAGACGAGACATGGCGACAGCTAATTCAACGGTCTTCAGGATAACTTCGCCTATTTGCTGGGCAAATTTGGCAGTTTGCTCGGACATTTGAATGTCGTTGCGATGATGAGACATTCTAGAGGAAGTGGAAGGCATAGGAGAAACAAGTGAAATGTTATCGGATAACAGAACAACAACGCATAAAAGGTGCGATCATATGTTTGTTACTTAAGGCAAACAAACATGATGACGTTTAATCAAAGTAAACGGGTCACATTAATGTATCACCGAAGACATGCTCGCCTATAAGTGAACACTCACCCCAAGAGTTCCCAGGTAAGAGTGACTGGTCCGATACTGCGGATTTGTACGAACACTCTAGCCTTAGACAGAAAATTCAGGGTACAGGCATTCACTCTTCCAGTTTGCGCGTGTTCACACTATTTAGACCCAAACTTTGACGAAATTTGAAAATTTAAAGGGTTCAATACCTTACAATAAATCATCCTAGAAAAGATGATTGGTTTTCAAAGCGGATTCGAAATTTGTGTTCTTGTTGTGGTTGTCACCTAAGGATAAGTGACGGTATTATTTTAAGATCTAAACACAAGAATCTTGTGTTAGGGTCCTAGGAAGGTTATAGACTAGGTCAAAGTATTACTAATAACCTAATTCCCTATAACCATGAGCTCTGATACCAACTTTTCTGTCACACCCCGACCGCGTAAAACAACAAATCGCGGCGGAATTGTCGGGGAGTGTTGTAACAGAATCATTGTTTCAAAACACACGGAAATTTGAAGTTTCGTTTTATTAAACATTAAATATTTACATCATCTGGAAATCTAAATACACACGTTTATTAAGTTACTAAGGCCTCGTCCAGTCCTATGTGAGTATGCACCCTAGCAATCAACATCATTCAACAACACCTGAAACATATGTGAAAACAAAGTCAGCAAAGAAATGCTGGCGAGTACCTAGGTTTTGTGAGAGTGTCAGATTCATGGCTCGTTTATACGTTGGAATAAATTGTGCAACTTCGTTAATTGTCATTAGAAAACCTTGTTTTATAAAATGTTTGTATCGTAAAAAGAATAACCAAATCAAAATGGTTTGGTTAAAATTTTTAAGCCTCGAAGCCATGAATCTTAACCCAAAACATTTGTTTTCGTAAACCAAATCGTAAATCATTCTCGTAATAAAACTCGTATAGTTTATATCGTTTCGAAAACCTCGTTTGTGTGACATCGCTTCCAATGTTTACCCAAGTCGTTTAATTCGTTAAACATCGCTTTAGTCATTTAAATCATTCTCGTTTTAGATCGTGAACTACTTTTGGTCGTCTCGCTAATAACATTCAAACCTGTGTGACTCGTCTATTGTTCAACTCATTTTCGCATTAACAAACCTCCAAAGGGTAAGTTAACAATCATCAGATTCGGTCGTTACCCACCTAACCCACACATAACCATGGGTCCGGTCTGATAACGGGATTTTTCGGATCCTATGGTACCATAACCTAATACTTGTCGGCTTGATCAATGCTAATGAATGTCATTCGTTATGTAACTACAACCAACAAGCTCGTTCACATTATCGAAATCGTTATTAGTTTAGTATAAACCATCGTAATCGTTTTTGAAACCATCGTTAAAATATTGAGATCGTTTTGATACATATGAATCACCCCAAAACAAATCGAAAACAGTAAAAAGTGGGGATCTATGTACTCACCTTCGGGTGCGTTTTTAAATGTTAACACAATCCCTCAATTGTTTATCCGCCCTAAATTAAATAAGAGTGATTTTAATAATCCAAAGGGTTAGTGTTCTTGAAGTACAAGACACAATCCAATAATTAATTCCATAAAATCTTTTAATTAGGCATGTGGGGATTGATTACTAGTGTATGGGGGGGGGGGGTCTAAATGTAAATATTAACCATCTAGTTGTATTAAAGGTCCAATTCCAAGTATTAGTTATAAATATTAGTTACTTGATATTTTTTGTGGGTGTTAGGGTGTTCGGGGACCCTAACTAGCCCAGAAAAGTAAGAACAATATGTTTGACAATATTTTTATGTTCCGGGTAATGTCCGGTTGTCCGGTTAAACATCGTTCCGTTAAGTTGTTTAATTATGTACCGGGTATTTTATCTAGCGTTCAAATCCTGATTTATGGCGTTCTAAATTATTTTTATTATTCTATAAAAATAAACTCGCCAAAATATTACTGAAATAAATTTCAGTTGCCAAGACTGGCTACGTTCTCTGTGCTTCGCAGTAAAAGCATTGTATCGCGCAGAAACACACGGTACGCGCTTAAACTTGAAAAAAATAACGTTTTTAAGCGTTTTAATTTATTTTTCAACACGAACCTGATTAAAATAAGATTTTAATCATAACAGAATATTTGTGGGATTTAAATATTATCCGGGCGGTCACCAACGTTCGTTTCGTAGTTTTGTCGTAATTAGTTCTTTAGTTCAAATAAACATATTTTCGCCATACCAAATCCTTCGGAACTTATTTCTAAGTCATGTAAAGGATATTTGGGGTATGTTTAGCTTACGTCACAGTTCCGGAGTGTACGTCGCATTAAACTGACTGCGTTTATGCACCAGTTTGCGTATAACTTTCCAGAAGTGATTTAAAGCTTGAAATCGGAATTGAATCAAATTGTAAAATCATTAAACACAATTGCACATACATTAACACCAAAACACATATAATAAAACTTAAACACATCGTTTTATTGATAACCAACATTGTTTTACATTGTACATCGATCACAGAGTACAGATGTCACACGTTGGATAGAAAAGACAGAAGCAATCTTAAAAATAAGTAAATGTGCAGAGGAAGATAAAATAATGTTTGCTTCTAATCTTTTTAAGAATGCAGCCTTAGAATGGTGGAATACTATTCTCCAGTCTAGAGGAAGTGACAGAGCTTATAATATGGAATGGTCTAACTTTGAGGATATAGTTGAAAGGAAATTCTGTCCTCCTCATGAAAAAGAATAAATTGCCAATAAGTTCTTAATCCTTAAAATTCGAATATGCAGGAATAGTACCAACCTTAGCCTCACCAGAACCAGTATTAATCTCCCGTTACATCTGGGGATTAATTAGTGAGATCAGACACGTAGTCAAAGCAGCTAGACCACAAACCATAGAAGAAGCGGTAGAACTAGCCAACACCCTGACTGATGAATTGGTACGTACACAATAGGAAAACTAGAGAAAGAACCTAGCCCAAAAGCTTACCCAAGAATTTCGTTACGGTAATTCCTACCGTGGGAAAAGTACAAGTTCTTCCTCTTCACCCTACTGCAAGTATTGCAAAAGGAAGAACTCAGGAAGGTGTGTAATATACTGTAACTTCTACAAAATATTTGGACACAAGGAAGAATGCTAGTAATAGGCTATGCTTCAATTGTGGATAAGCTGGTCATATCAATCCGAACTGTCCGAAACTAGCTCTAGCAACAACCAGCAAAGCAAAGTCAACTGAAGGACCCAAGAAGACTGCAAGAGTGTTCATTCTGACAGCCAAAGAAACCAAGATGATTCTAGATGTGATTGCATGTACGTTTTTAGTTAACGATATTTTTGCCAAGTATTATTTGACTCTGGTGCAAGCCAAAGTTTATCAATACTTCTTTCTACAATCTTCTCGACCAACCATTAACTAAATTTCAACAAGACTGTCTAGTGGAAATGGCAAATGGAGAATCCATTAAGATAAGTGAAATCCTGCAGGGAGCAAGGATATAAATTTTAAACCATAATTTTACTTCTAACCTTTACCCAATGAATCTAGCTGGATTCGATATTGTATTAGGAATGGATTGGTTGGTAGCCAATCATGCCAGTATTTTATGTGATCAAAAGTCTGTGCAAGTAAGTACACCGAAGGGTGAAAAGATCATGATTAAAGGAGATAAGCCAACCAGATCAGCAAAATTCATCTATGTGAAGAAAGCTGCAAGCTATGTAAGGAAAGGAGCAATGGTGTATATGATTTCCATAATCATTAACACTAAAGGAAAAGAAATAAAAGATATTCCTGTAGTATCTAAATTCTCAGATGTTTTTCCAGTAGAGTTACCTGGATTACCGCCAGATCGAGAGGTTGAATTTAGAATTCCCCTATTACCAGGAACGACACCGATTGCCAAAGAACCCTTTCGATTAGCACCGACGGAAATGCAGGAACTGAAGACGAACTACTTGACAAAGGTTTTATACAGCCTACTTCATCACCATGGGGAAGCACTTATGTTATTTGTCAAGAAGAAGGATGCGTCGATGCGTATGTGCATTGACTACCGAGAATTGAACAAGGTTACGATTAAAAATCGGTACCCACTACCGAGAATCGATGATCTGTTCGATCAACTTCAAGGAGCTCGATTCTTTTCTAAGATCGATTTATGCTCAGGATATCATCAATTGAAAGTATAGGAAGAGGACATTCCTAAAACTGCTTTCAGAACAAGGTACGGTCATTATGAATTTACAGTCATGCCATTTGGTTTAACCAATGCCCCAACTGCATTTATGGACATGATGAACAGGATATGTAAGCCATACCTGGATAAATCCATAATTGCCTTTATAGATGATATTCTTATTTACTCTAAGAGTAAGGAGGATCATGAAGAGCACTTGTTTATACTTCTGAATTTGTTGAGAAAAGAAAAGCTTTATGCTAAATTCTCAAAATGCAAATTCTGGTTACAAGAAGTGCAATTCCTTGGACATCTGGTTAATCATGAAGGAATTCATGTAGATCCCACAAAAATCGAGGCGAATACCAAGTGGAAAGTCCCTGAGTCACCAACGGAAGTAAGAAGTTTTCTTGGACTGGCAGGATATTATAGACATTTTATTCAGGAGTTCTCTAGAATAGCCATTCCTTAACCAAACTGACCTGCAAATCAATTAAGTTTGAATGGGGACCAAAACAGGAAGAAGCCTTTAGAATTTTAAAGCAAAGGTTAACGAACGCACCCATGCTCGCGTTACCATAAGGAACGGAAGACTTGATAGTCTATTGGGACACGTCTAAGTTAGGATACGGATGCGTGTTGATGCAACGTCAAAAGGTTATAGCTTATGCCTCTAGACAGCTTAAGAAACATGAAGAAAATTATACAACCCATGATCTAGAATTAGGAGCCATAATTTTTTCCCTTAAGATTTGGAGACACTATCTTTATGGTAGTAAGTTTGTTGTCTTCACAGATCATAAGAGTTTAAGATATGTTATTGGGAAAAAGGAATTAAATATGAGACAGAGACGTTGGATGGAAATTCGTAGTGATTATTATTGTGATATCCTGTATCATGCAGGAAAAGCTAATGTAGTAGCTGATGCTTTAAGTTGAAAGTATCATGAAAAGGTAAAACAAGTACGCTCTCTCAGACTAAATTTGCAAATAGATTTAAATGAGAAAATTAGAGAGGTGCAGGAAACAGTAATCAAGGACGATGCTGAAGGTTTAAAATGAATGATTAAAGAATTATAATAAGGAGAAGATAGAATTTGGAGTTTCCATAAGAAAAGAATCTGGATACCTAAACAAGGAAACCTACGCCACAAAATTCTAGAAGGAGCCCATAAGTCTAAGTATACAATACATCCTGGTAATGATAAGATGTATCAAGATTTAAGAAAGAATTTCTGGTGGATAGAAATGAAAAAGGATATAGCAAACTATGTTGCTAAATGTCTAACCTGTACGCAGGTTAAAGCTGAGCATCAGAAACCCTCAGGGTTATTGTAGCAATTAGAAATGCCTATATGGAAATGGGAATCGATAACAATGGACTTTGTTACCAAATTACCCAAGACATGAAAAGGTAATGATAAAATCTAGGTGATTGTTGATAGATTAACCAAATCTGCTCATTTCTTACCTATGAAGGAAACTTTCAGTATGGAACAGTTAAGCCAAGTTATATGTGAATGAAATAGTTTCATTTCATGGAATTCCTTTATCTATTGTGTCTGATAGAGATAGCCGTTTTACTTCTCATTTTTGGACAAGTTTCAAAAAAGCAATGGGGACCATGTTGAATCTAAGTACAGCTTATCATCCTCAAACGGACGGACAAAGCGAAAGGACAATTCAGACAATGGAAGATATGCTTAGAGCTTATGTAATTGATTTCGGAGGAAATTTGGACGATCATCTACCATTAATAGAATTTTCCTACAATAACAGCTATCATACCAGCATCAATGCTAGAGGAAAGGAGTTAAAAGTTTCTCCTTGGAGAGGAGTAGTCAGATTCGTTAAAAGAGGAAAGCTAAGCCCCAGGTATGTTGGACCTTTTGAGATTATTAAAACAATAGAAACAGTAACTTATCTGCTACAACTGCCAGAGGAAATGGCAGGAATACAAGATGTATTTCATGTATGTAACCTCAAGAAGTGCTTAGCAGACGAATCATTAGTAATACCTCTTCAGGACATAGAGGTAAATGAGAAACTTAAATTTTTAGAGAAACCACTTTAGATTGAAGATAGAAAGATCAAGAATCTCAAGCATAAGAGATTAGTTCTGGTCAAAGTAAAATGTGATTCCAAGAGAGGACCAGAATACAATTGGGAGCTCTAGTCAGAAATGCAACGGAAATATCCACACGTGTTCCAGTGGACCTCGAGGACGAGATCTAAAACAAGGTGGGGAGGATATAACAACCCTCCTAAAACACCTTAAACGCCCTTACTATATCCCGTATACTCGTAAACGGTCTTAATAAACTTTAATATTATTAAAAATCAAATAAAACAAAAATATATGGGCTCTCGCGGGCCGCGACCCGGTCCCCTAGGCTTGTCACGGGGCGTGACCAGGTGACACCAGGCGATACCCCCTATAGCCACGTGTCCCACTGCGTGTCGAGACTAGTATGCTGACTCGTCAAAGCTAGGACCTAGTCTACCTCTCTCGCAGGTCGCGAGAGTGTGAGGGAGTTGGCTCGCGGGGCGCGAGCCTTTCTTCGACCAACCTGTATAAGGAGGCCTCTGGCCTCAGTTTCATTTCGTTCAGAAATTCTTTCTCTCTCAAATCTCTAGTAGGAAAATTATATCGGGAATAATACCCCCTAAAAAGCGAAGCTCTACCTCGTTGTAAGTATTATAACCCCCGATCACGTATTTTTTACCCTACCCTATTGATCTAGGGCTCTGTAACGCATGTCAAGGCTCTGCCCGACTCAGTTTGTTGGAGTTCTGTCTCGGTAGTATGGCTAATGTGATTTATGTTATCTTACTAACACGTGTGTATTGTTTAATTTTAATAGATTATAATCAGGAACACTACCAGGAAGCTGTAGAAACACCTAAGTCAACAGTGTGAGTACATTATCTTTTTCTCACCGTTTGTGAGTCGTGCTACCAAACTATTTTACCAAAACCTCAAATATTTAAATTATATTTAACAGTGATTGAGTCTATGTGTTCTACAATTATTGCCGGTATGTGGGGTTTTGTATACATTACTAGTAATCCGTTACTATTGGATGACGAGTTATCTAATGAGTAACAAGACCACTGTCATTGGAACTGTGGAATCAGTGAATGTGATAAATACTGAATGAGGATATTGGTAGATATAAACATTGTAATCGTTGATGCTCTCAATACTGTAAAGTTATAAAAGCTTGTTTTGATTAAACTGGGATGCACTCGCCAGTATTTCTTGGTGATAAAATCTTTTTAAAACGCGTTTCAGGTAACTTAATGTGAAGCTAATAGAAGCCAGCTGGAGAGCACTGAAGGCTTAAAGAAGTGGCTATAAAAGTTACCTAAATAAAAGAAGTTTATGTTTTCAATAATTAGGGTTTATCCCTATAAATGTATTATCAATGAAACTTGGGTTTTATCCCATTTATTTATTATAAAAAATTTTTGGTGTTTGAAACTCTGATAAATATTTCCTAACTATGGTCCTAATGTTTAAATTCCGCTACCAAATTAATAAACACTGATACCATCTAACTGGCTCACGGCTCCCGTTCTCGGGGTAGGGGTCGGGGGCTGCGATATGTAACATTTTCAAAATATTATTACTATATCATCATTGTCTTTCATTTAAAATTTCCTTCCCTCGGGATATTTTACCATCACCGGTTCCCTCATATTGAAATTTACATACCTGGGTCAATTTGTCTTATTACATGCTTTGGCGTCAGTCCTAGATCGCATCCTCGTAACATCCTCCTTAATCATCCATGATTACTTTTCATATACGACACGCTTAATTTCATTCATTTAAATGTACATACACATGCTTTTATTTAGTTCTACCTTGGGGTCTTGATCGAGTCTTGGATTGTACGGGTTCCTAGACACAAGAGCACACAAGTTTTGAGTTCAAGTACCTACCTCCAAGTACATGGTTTCACTCAAACCAGGACTCTGATACCAACTTGTAAGACCCAAACATATTTTTGACCCAAAACAACACAGCGAAAATACGGGCCATAAAATTTCTTCCTTTATAACTATTCTAACATACTTGAAAACCATTTAACCCTACTTCTTTTAAAAAAAATACGATATTCGTCCTCAATTAAATAACCATGTTGACAAAATGATCACTACTCGTGAAAACTTTTCCGTACAATCCATGATCTTCAGCTCGATCCTCGTTCGCTTATCTCTCATGATGATTATGATAATCTGACTATCCTGGGGGCACAATATACATAACAAACATGTTAGTAGATGGTGACGTCAAACATAATTAAATGAATATATAAACAATAAATAACTACATAGCGATTTAGCTATGCATACTACTCCATCATTATATACTTCTAAATTTGTTCTTTACACCGGGCCTCGCACCTTTGAAAGCCCAATACTTACATGCCTGCATTCCTGTTTCATTCTCAATAACCATACGTTTAGCAAGACATAATCTCAAACGTATTGAAAACCCACATCTTTGTATAGACACATACCACTGATTTACATTCGATAGATTACAACCAGTGTTTACTCTTGCATATAGCAGTTCAATATTTGCATATATATACTTGTATATTCATATTTGCATACAACAGCTCAATATTTGTGTATACATACTTTTATATTCAGATTTGCGTACAACTACTCAATATTTGCATATACCTACTTTTATGTTCAGCTTTGCATACAACAGCTCAATATTTGCATATACATACTTTTTTATTCAGATTTGCATACAGCAGCTCAATTTTTGCGTATAGATACTTTTACATTCAGGTTTGCATACAGCAGCTCAATATTTGCATATATATACTTTTATGTTCAGCTTTGCATACAACAGCTCAATATTTTCATATAAATACTTTTATATTCAGACATGCATACAACAGCTCAATATTTACGTATACGTACTTTTATATTCAGATTTGCATACAACAGCTCAACATTTAGGTATACATACTTTTATATTCATATTAGCATACAGCATCTCAATATTTGCATACACATACTTTTATGTGCAGCTTTGCATACAGCAGCTCAATATTTGCATATACATACTTTTATATTCAGATTTACATACAACAGCTCAATATTTGCATATAACAGTTCAATAATTTACAAGCCCCCAATTCATTCTAATGCTTTACCCCATGCCTTTCTGGCCAAAAAACCTTACTTTACCTCAGTTCCTAGATTTGACCCATTTGATCTTTATCATGCACTTTCTGACTTACTTAACCATTTTTTACTCATTTCCGCAAAACTTACCTTAGTACTACCATTGATTCATACATTCTTACATGACTTTCAGTAATTACCATACACCAATACATTTTAAAAACTAAAGGGTAAGTTCGGAATTCACTTACGTTAAATGTTCCAATAAGTGTATTTGGCACCCTGCCTTATCTTGACCCATTATCCTCCTACGCTCGAGTCCATGCTAATGTGATTTCATACCTTTCATGTCATCATACCCACAACATTGTTACTATGGATGCTCATTCACACTAACATTTACTTCCAACCCAAAGGTTGCTTTGACTTTCATTAGTCAATTACTAATATGCATAAGACTTACATAAACAATCATATCATATCATTCCAACTTCACGTCATTTTATTCATCACCATGTATAACACATAAATGATCTAACTTGTATCATGTGATCTCTCTACCTTTACAAATGCATCCAAAAGCCTAGTCATGATATTCACACATTGTTAACTTTTAGAAAGTCAACTGTCCTACTTACACACTTTCAACATACAAACATGTACCTATCTTAATATAGTCGACCATACTAATGATACCATTTACATTTCATAATCATGGTGTAGGACACACATACAACCACATGATCAACTAATTACATATATACACATGTATAATCAATTCACCACATACTAATATTTTCATGATCCTACAATTGACAACCACATTCAAGGTTAGCAATTTACATAATCTCAACATCATCCTTTACTAGTAAGTCCACAAGCTATACATTTATTACACATCCATTTCTAAATTACCATTAAGTAACTAGTTCAACACATGGTGTGCACCACCATTCAAGCATATAGTGCAAGCCACTAATGTATACTTCTACCAATCTTGAACTCAAACAAAAACCTTCACATGGATTAATTCAAACACACCTTCTTCATGTAAATTGACTAACACTCACATTATCATCACATTTTATACCAATTTACCAAGTTATTGCATACAATTTCATATTCTAACTTCTCCTAGACGTTTCATCAAACACTTGGTGTGCTTACTACTTTTTAAGTGTATTTCATGCTTTTCTTCCTACTTATCACTTTCATTCATCAACACAAGTAAACATCAAGTAATTTCCATGTCATACTCAACCTAACTAACAAGAATTAATCACTCACACCCCCAAAATACCACACGCGGAAACCCCCGTGAGGCGTGTGACGTACCAGGATCTAGCCACCAATCACATTGAACTTATAAAGATAAAATAAAACTTTCATTTATTTAATATAAGTGTTACAATACAAGGGTTATTATCCAACGGAAGCATATTACAATTTGTTATGAGTTTCGTACAACAGGTGTATAAAAACCATCAGACTTGTCTTGTGATTCCTTGTAACTTGACCCATGACCACTCCAGCATCCCAGACAGCAAGTTCCAACAACATGTACCTAAAGGCCAGCAAGGCATGTAACAACGAGTCAACAACAAAGTTGAGCGAGTTCACAGTTGGTGTTCATTTTAAAGTTGTTCCAAAAACCATAAGTTCATTCGTAAACCATGAGATAACCAATTTCTTGTTTCCCAAACCATAACCATAACCAGTGGGGGCTACCCTATGTTAACTACTAGACCCAATACCATATCGACTACTTACTGAAGTAAGTTGGTGCCCTAGCGTCAATGTCTATCATCATTGACGTGCCCAGATCCATTAGTTCACGCCCGTCCTCTACGGCACGGTGTGAGGCTTGTCAAACCTAAATAGCGCTATCTAACTAATGACCCGCTCGCCATTGGCCCGACGATTAAGTCGATATAAAAATGAGGGACTTCATGATAGAGATTTTGGTCTAGTATCAATGTTATCACCCTTCAATAAAGAGGATGTGGTACGTGTCCAGAAACCAGGAGATCACGCAGGTTCCGATTAAATCCTTAGTACATGTTATCACCCTTCAATAAAGAGGATGTAGTACGTGTTCCAAACCAAGAGGTCACGCAGTTTTCGATTAAATCCTTTACCCACTCCCAACCACCGGGAATCCCATGCCTTGTAGAAAGTGTGAACTCGCCTTGGTTTGCTCGGTTTGTTAAGTTTCTTGTTCACAATTAATCAGTCATCGCCTATGGTATTCATGTATACACAATCAGTTTATGTTCATATAATCTACAATCATAATGTGTGCTTAAGCAATAATCACCAAGTAACACATAAACAGTTAATCAACACATACGAATTCAAAGTTCACATGTTTCGTAACAGTACTTAATAGTCAAGTATGCTAATCAACACTGAATCATGTTTCCTCATGCATAACTAATATCTTCAACAGACAAAGGTCAGCATATAATCATACATTATTATACTTGTACTAAACTACAGTCTGTTCACGAGCTCGTGTTCCTAACGGCGAAACTTCAAGGTGACGAAACTCCACATGTTTCGTCGGTCATGAGAGTGACGAAACTACCCATGTTTCATCATCATGAGGGTGGCAAAACTCTACATGTTTCATCATCATGAGGGTGGCGAAACTCCACATGTTTCGTCATCATGCCATTTTGTCGCATACCAATTCATCTTGCACACAGAAACCCTAGTTATCCAATAACTCTAACAGTTTCAACACATATCAATACCGAAACGGGAAATCAATCATAGCTTTATAAATGATTAATCATTAACAAAAACTATCATTACAACGTACATCACTTGAATCAACTTAAACACCACCTTTAAACATCATTGATTTACAAATATCATTCTAGTCCACTGTTTAAATCTCGATCTATATAACCACCATAACAATCTAACCATGTATAGTCTCCTAGATCATCGGTTACTACTGATGTTACTACTAGATATGTGCTATCAGTTGTTAACGAGATTATTTAGCAACAACAATCATCACACATTTTGCATACAAATCTCTTAAACAATTGCATATATAAACAAGAACAATAGTCAAGATATACGCAAATACGAATCTACTGACCGAAGGGTGATGCAGTCGTGTGCTAAGGTGATGCCATACAAGTGCCTAAAGAAGTTCGACCAAGGCGGATGATGCTTCGATGTGCTGCTGCCGTCGTTGTTTAGAAAGGGGTCTAGGGTTGTGCACATGCGCTCACCTATATTACAAAAGGAGTGGGTTTGGGCATGGGGAAAGAGCTGGGCCGAAAGACCTTCTTGGCGAAAGTCTCCTGGTGGCGAAACTCCTAGTGTTTCATCGAAACACTCTCATGGTGAAACTCCTCATGGTGAAACTCCTCACGATGAAACTCCTCATGGTAAAACTCCCCTAGTGAAACTCCCTGGTGAAACTCCCCTGATGAAACTCCTCTGGTGAAACTCCCCTGGTGAAACTCCCCTTGTGAAACTTGTAGGATCGTGATCTGACCCGAACGAGTCGTTTAGAGGTGTTCAACTTCGTTTCAGGTGCGGAATAACAAGAAACGGAGGTAGAGATAACTGATTCTTCACTTAATCTACTGATTGTAATGATTAACAAATGATTACAGCTCGATCTTCACACCGGCAGAGCTTCGGCGTGGAATACAAGGCAAAGACTACTATGTGGTTTCGCTCATGAGGCCCTTTATATAGGCTGGTGGTTTCGCTCCAGTGTACATGTACACATAAGCGAAACCTTACATGTACGAATAAGCTAAACCTCTTGACAAATAAGCGAAACCTCTAACTAATGTCCCTATGAGTGAAACCTGCTCACTAAACACATAAAATCTCCTATTTTCTCGTAAAACGTGCCCTAATCTATACAATACAATGTAAGACTCGATCCAAGACGAAGTCGACAGATGTAGTGCACCAACAGACTCCCCCTCAGATGTTGACGGAGTCGACTATCGAGTCACGACAATGCTGTGTCTTCACTTCTTTAGTCTTGATCAGTCTATGGGCTTTTCTCTCTCTTTATCTTCATCAACAGACTCTCCTTAACTTGAAAATCTTCCGACTCCCCTAACAATTTGCTGGTATTCCTTTGTTCTTCAGCACCATCTGCTTCAGGATCTTTGTCTGGCTTTCTTTGTCTTCAGAATCCGAAACCTGGCACTCTATCTTCAGATTCAGAATTGAAACTTGGCTATTCCTGCACATTCTTAACCCAGAAATAAGTTTCTAAATTTATCCATTTGAATGCACTAACACAGACTCTCTCTTATAAAAATATACACCAACAAACACTCTCTCTCAGATCACAAATACATGATGAACCACTTGTTGATTTAAAAACATATTTTGACAATTAAGACACACTCCCCCTCACAACAATGTCATCATGTTTAGCACTCGGAACTTTGAAAATCAGCTTTCCAACATCAGTTGTCGAAAATCTTTTTGACTTTTTCAAAAATATATGCTAAAACACACTCAAAATCTTTTTGGATTTTTGAATGTAAAGAAATGAAATGCAGTAAAGAAATATTTACAAACACTATTTTTGTGAGTTCGTGCAAGAGGATCATATCAGTTTTTGACAAGTCACAAGTACCGTTGAGCTTAGTTACACATTAAGAATTAAACAATTCACTTAGATTGCCGATATACTGATCCACTTAAATTTTCATACAAATTTCAACTGATTCAGGATATGAGTTATATGTTTTAAGAACTTAAACCCATTCATGTGTCCCACCTCTTGAATATACTCCCATATCCTGATCCCAATATTCAGTCTTACAGGTAAGTATACCACAAATGATATCTGTAAGGGGTTAAATTGCGAGGGCCATGAGAGCTCAGGTTGATCTTTCGATACGCAAAGAGATGACGGCTTCGACTTTTGGTGTGTCCCCTTTAGAGGATCTTTTGTTACAACAGCGATGACTATCAATTTTATTGTTTCATCAGCTTGCTGAGGGCGATGCTATGTTTCAAGCATTTGCAGAAAGCATTATCCGGGGACTAGGTCAGAACTTCCATTCAGCAGAAGTCCCGGGATAATACCCCAGATATCACTGAGCATAAAGACCTAGTATCTCAGAAAGAGGGACCTTTCAAACGAGATTTCAGGGGTTACCTATATATCCAAGTAGTGTTCCCCACGAAACAAGCAAGTTTGAAATTTAGTTTATATCCCGAAAAAGCTTACTAAATGTGTAAAAACCTATTGGCGTATCATCAGTGAGACTGTTTAACGCTATTTAAACAATACTATTCTTTAGCATACTGTAACTGTCTACTGATGTACTATCATTTCCTCTTCTTTGATACTAAAACTCATTTTTGATTTTATCATGTTTTTGGCATTTTCAAATTTTCTAATGTTTTTGGATTTTCTGAAATTTTCTACTCCCCCTAAAATGCAAACACATTTTAGGAAATTTGAAAACAAACTGTTCAAAACTTGACAACCAATATCAAATCGCTTCAAATCGCCATCCACTTGGCATAAACAATCAGAACTCCCCATTTCACAAAACTATTTTCTCATTATGATTTCAAAACACTTAAGTTTGTTTTAATCAGAATGATTTTTCTGGAAAATAAGTTTTGTTGGTTTTACCACGTGTAAAGTTAGGGGTTTGGTTCATCATTTTGTCCAATCAATCTCTTGTATCAGGATTACATCAAGTTCAAACTAATGACCTTGAGTAATCACTTTGTCAGAATTAACCTCTCACCACTTGTAAGAATATCCTAAACATATAACCACATGTAGGAATAAAACATCTACACGAACCATTTTACTAATCAAGATGCTGATTCCTGCTTCTCACTTACCAACCTGGAAGCTCCAGCAATTCACACTTATCCTGTAAAAATTTAAACTTTATAAGATTCAATCACACAATCAATTACTAAGAAAGATACCGATTCCTGATCCACGATTACAAACTTGGGATCTCCGGCAAAGTCCTAAGACTTCAAGGGAAATAGACTTCCATCCAAGTCTTCTCAGACTTGATGGCTTTCAGTTCTTGCGCAGTAGGGTTGTAAGTTGCCTTTTTAGTCGCATAAAAATCTTTAACCCCCTTAGCTTTCCCATTCAACATTTTCCCAAAAAATTTCTTAACACTTCCATTGAATGTTTTCTCGACATCAAACTTAGTATTCTCGTTGTAAAACTGATTCGAGATATCAACCTTACCCACTTTTTGTTTAACTTCTTCAAATTTCAGTGATGGAAACTCATCATCATTCACTGAAATTTTCATCTCAACCTGTGGCTCTTCTGGCTTTGTGAACCAGATTCATCGCCGACGTTCTCATCAACTTTCTTAACAACCCACACTTGGTTGTCTTTCTCTTTCTTTTTATAAAAATTCTTTTTAGAACACTCACCAACCTCATAAGTTGAGTTTTCAAAAATTTTAAATTTTTCGATTGGTGGTTCAATATCAACAACTTTTCCTTTCAACTTGTTAGAAACTCCCTGTTTTGACTTGGCATTTTTCGAACAGTTCCATGCAATGTGACCAGCTTCATTGCACTTGTAACAGGTTCTAGTTTCTTTTGAGTGACAAACTTCAATTCCATTCTTCTTCATTTCAGCAAGAAACTCTTGATTTGACTGTCTCCAGAATGGTTTCTTCTGTTCCTCTTTAGCACTTCCACCTGACACAAATCTTGTTTTTGTTTTAGAATTTTTCAAATTTTTATAATTTTCTGGTGGAATAAAACCTAAACCTTTCTTTTTGTAGCTACGATTTTGGTTTGATTTCTTTTGAAAACCAGAACCAGAATTGTAACCCTTTTTCTTGTTTAATCGTTGTTGAACTCTTGAAGTGTACTTTTTAGGTTTTTCAGTAAGATTTAAATCTTTTATTTCAGAAATATTAATTTCTGTCATTTTGAAAACCTTTTTGATCATGTCAAAATGAACACTTCTTATTGGAAACTCTTTGTCAAAGTATAATTTGTCCGAATCATTTAAAGTGTATGCAACTTCAAATGCTTCATCGTCCAAATTTGCTTTCGATAACAAAAATTCTTTACTGTAAGACCGTTTGACCGACGACTTTGGACTGTTGACTGACGAATTTGACCCTCCAGACTCAGACTTTGATTCAGACTCCTCCTCAGTATCCAACACCTGATCGACCACCTTTTTGATTAACTCAGACTCATGATCAGTATCGGACGAGGTAAACGTGACATCAATATTATCTGGTAAAACATCTGTTGTGTCGGTTTTTAGCTTTATATTGACTGCTTTTTCAAGTTGCTCCTCGTTTGGTTTTCTAGGAGAATACCCTTCCCAAATTGGAGGCGGACACTTGTTATAGCTAACAGTCGGTTTCTTACCACTATCTTTCTTTTTCTTTGGCTTCTCGTCTTGAAAAGCTTCCATACCTGCAACAGTTGGATAAATACGATCAATGAGATAATCAGAACTAGAATAAATTTGTAATAAACGTCTAATTCTCTCATTCTCGATCTTTTCTGTCTCCAACTCTTGCTGCCATTTAGCACTTTCTTCGATGTAAAAGTTGATGACTTTCTGCTTTGTCATCATTACAGCATTCATCATCGTTAGTGCTTGTTCTCTCTCTGAATTTGTCTTTTGGAGACCAGTTACTGTTTTGTTCAAGACATCATAAGATTCTTTCACATAGTTGAGGTTGAACAGTAACTGCTCTTTCTTCTTTTCATACTCAGCAATTATCTCGTCTTTTGCTGCACACTCCTTGCAAGCTTCCAAACACTTTATGCAAGGCTTTACAACTTCAACAATCTTCTCAATCTCGATTGTCTTTATCACTTCAATCACTTTTTCTTCTTCTTTCACCTTCTCAGTTTCAATCATCTTCTCAACAACACCTTCAACATTCTCTTTCTGAACAACATCTTCAGATTTCATTTGTTGTTCTTTAGCAGCTCGTTTCTCCTTCAGTTTCTCCATACGATCTGCAAAATAGAAATGAAAACTTTCAGGAGAAAGATGAGATGTTGCAACATTTATATGTTTCTCTTCCTCATCATCGCTGCTACTATCAACTGGTGACTGATCAAACTGTACAGATTTTTTAGAATCAGCATCTGATAAACCAGAATCTGACGGTGTTTGATCAAATACAACTTCCTTTTCTGAAGTAACATCCTTCTGTACACTCTCATCTGCACTCTGTGAACTTTCATAAACACTTTCTGAACTTTCATCAGAAACAACAGACTTTTCATCCATGCTTTTCACTGTTTCACCAATAGACTTCATCCATGTGGCAAACATATCTGGTTCTCTGACAATCTTAGCGATGAAAGCTTTAAAATTCCCATTCTCATCTGCAAACATATTCCAGCTGAAGCCTTCAGGTAGCCTCTCATCATCTTGATCGACTATGCATGCTTTGCTATCAGGAGATATATAATTGTTCCAGTTAAAATCTACCACACACGCTCTTTTGAATCCTCGATTCTTCTACCATGAGCCATCTGTGAATCTTGTTGTTGACCAACTTGCTGGTAAATGGCTTTTCGGTAGTAATCGTCTTTTCCAAACGGATTCTGAGTGCCACTAGCTTCTCTGTTTTTGCACTGCCGCTTGAAATGGCCTTTCTCCCTGCAACGAAAACAATTAACTTTTGATTTATCAAAACCTAAAGTAGATACATGAGCATCAAGAAAGTCATTTCTCCCGGTAATCGTTTTGAACTTTTCAGCATGTCTAAGAACACTAGCAAGACACCATTTGATATCCATCAGTTCCATCTCTTCAGCGTCTATCTGATCGTAATCCTCCTTTGTGAGCATAGGATTTCCGATCCGACCAGCCACTAGACCCTCATAAGATAACAATACGGAACCAAGTAGAGCCATGTGGTCTTTAGCAGTGTCTTCTGAAAAACTTTGACCTTCTGGAAGATTTAGAGCGATATTGCACTGAATCACATAACCATTTCCTGTCTTTGTGCTTTGAGACTGAAAGCTTTCTGATGAACTCTTTGGATTGACACTCGGATATAATGAGAAACCACTGCTGCTTTTGTTTGAACTTTGATCAATCTTTTCTGTAGAATCCCCAGCACTAAACGCAGTCTGGATTTTCGGACTTCTCTCAGCTTCTGGAACCGGAACACTCCCTTTGTAATACATTTTTACATCCTGTTGACCACTTGAATTGTTCATCCTTGCAATCTTCTGCTGTTCCAAATCTTTACCCTCAATCTTTTCATTAAACTGACCAATTGTTAACCCATCATAAACCCCTGTGTTTTTCAGTATCATCAAATAAGTTCCCAACTCTTTTTGCGGTAACGCATCAGCTAATTTGTCTACCTACTCTTCAGACTCCTTTTTTATACTAAGCATTGACATAGATCGCACAAGGTGACAGTATCTTTCAATCAGCTTCTTTGTGTCTTCACCCGGTAGACTACTGAACAGATCAAACTCTTTCTTTAACAGTGCCTTCTTGCTTTTAATCATTTTCTCGCTACCCTCAAATTTGACTTTAAGTGCATCCCAGATTGACTTTGCAGTTTTGTCATGCTGTAGCAGAATGAAAATGTCTTCTTTGATAGCTTGTTGAAGCAGACTGATCATCATCTTTTCAGCTCTATACATATCACGTTCTTGATCACTAAATTCATATATTTTTTTGTCAACTTTCAAATCAGTCTGTGGCAAAACATATTTCTTCAAAATACATTCCCATGACCTAAGATGGTTAGCCTGAACCCAGTTCTCGAATCTATCTTTCCATCCGTAGTATTCTTCGATACTCATCAATTTCGGGGGCTTTTGGGTGGTTTCCGTCTCGTTTTCCAAATTCATGTTCTGAGCAATGGTAGATGGACCAGACGGTGTTGCAAACACGTTGTAGAACTCAGTATCCATGATGACTTAGCGCGTATTTCAAAATCAGTGACAAATGAGCGAAATATCAAAAGTTCTGGATGACCTAATAAGCGAAACTAAGATTCTGTCACAAGAGCGAAACCACTAAGTTCAAATAAGCGAAACCCTGATGTTCGAATAAGCGAAACCCTAATGTCTGTTAGAGCGAAACCCTGATGTTCTTTGGAGTGAAATTACTGATGTTCGTTTAAGCGAAACCTGATGTCTTTGTGTACACAAGAGCGAAATTACTGATGTCGTATAAGCGAAACTAGTGTTCTTTGGTGGTCACAAAAGCGAAATTAGTGTGACATATAAGCGAAATTACACAATGTCCAAATAAGCGGAACCAAGTCCGAGGGTAATTTCAGCCATTTTTAGCCCGTAATTTGGTCCGAAACTTTCAAGGGTTTGTCTATGTTCAATTGCGCACAATCTGTGAAATTTTGAATGAATTCCGACCGGTACAATTTTCTGAATTGAAGAAAGAAGGTGTAGAAGTAAGAAATCTCGATAAATTCTAGCTATTCTCTGCAGAACTCCTCCTCCTGAGCTCTGATACCAATTGTAGGATCGTGATCTGACCCGAACGAGTCGTTCAGAGGTGTTCAACTTCGTTTCAGGTGCGGAATAACAAGAAACGGAGGTAGAGATAACTGATTCTTCACTTAATCTACTGATTGTAATGATTAACAAACGATTTCAGCTCGATCTTCACACCAGCGGAGCTTCGGCGTGGAATACAAGGCAAAAACTACTATGTGGTTTCGCTCATGAGGCCCTTTATATAGGCTGATGGTTTCGCTCCAGTGTACATGTACACATAAGCGAAACCTTACATGTACGAATAAGCTAAACCTCTTGACAAATAAGCGAAACCTCTACCTAATGTCCCTATGAGCGAAACCAGCTCACTAAACACATAAAATCTCCTATTTTCTCGTAAAACGTGCCCTAATCTATACAATACAATGTAAGACTTGATCCAAGACGAAGTCGACAGATGTAGTGCACCAACAAAACTCCTCTAGTGAAACTCCCCTGGTGTTTCGTCGAGACCCATAAGTGACGAAAGTCCTTTATGCCCAAACATTAAACCCACCACACAACTAGCATTAAATCATTCTACAATGATATTAACGATACAACGCTTAATGAAATGTAAAACCGGATTCGTAAAACAGGAGACACGTGAAGGAAAGGTTTTGAAATCTAGGGTTGTCACATCATCCCCAACTTGAAAGAAATTCCGTCCCGAAATTTGATAAGCAAACCAAAAGTGACACGGTAACTCAAAAGTAACACAAGGCGGAAAAGTGCTAGATTAGGATGACTGTGGATTTTTCCTCGGGTACCACATTATCCCCAACTTGAAAGGGAATTTCGTCCCGGAATTCGCCAATGATACCAGAAGTTGATACAACCGTTAGAACTGCTGAGGGTAGTAGGGCTTACTCCGATCATTGTGTTCCCTTGTGAACGCCGGTCCACATTTTGAGTTCCAACGAACTCCAACGAACTCCCACGGGATAACTCGAGGGTAGTAGGTATCACAAATGTTTTCTTGGTCAAACGCTTCTATAGGTTCAAGTCATACAGTCATCGTGAACGTTACCCAATTCACCAGGTAACTCGAGTTTGTGAGCCATGTCACCAATTCATTCTAGGAATCCGAATGTCCCAACTCATCGTAAGCTAACCTTGCCACGTTTTCGATAGCGTACCGCACCCTCCCAGGGTGAGACTTTTGATTATGCCACATTCGCCTACAGTGAATTGCCAGTGTTTCCTAAGCTTATCAGCTCTCCTGACAGTCACGCGTTGCCGTCAACAATTTTCGATCTAGGCACTATTCCCAAGAGTTTCGAGTACAATCCTGGTTTGGTGATTAGGTTGTCACCCACCTTAGTCCAACAAGAAGATTGGTATTATCATCCATGCAATGCCTCATACAAAGCTGTATGCATACTAATTTGGTAACGGCTGCAACAGATCTCACCCAAAGATGTGTGTTCTTCCAAATGTTTACTAAAGTCAACCACGCACATGCTCGCAGCATGCCTTCGTGCATCAGGATGGTCCATTACTATGTCCGGTTGTCCTTTAGTGATAAGTAATGCTCATGTCTAGGCATGAGCCAAGGGTATTGTGTATTGCCTGTCATGAATCATATATAGTTTGAAATCGAAGGTAACAGGAGTTGGCACCTTGTGCCTAAAAGCCGCCTCTCTCAGAGGTACATTCACAACTATGAAGACTCGTCAGTTTCCTTGATTGCAAGAAAGTGTGCTGGTAATGTGAGACAATCAACGATCACCCAGGTGATATTGTTTCCGATTCGAGTTCTAGGTAGCCCAGTGACAAAATCCATGGAAGTCTGTTCTCGTTTCCATATGAGTGTTTCTGGTTGCTAATACTTCACCTTGACTTTCCCACAAGTCAAACATCATTCCCATACCTAGCTAGGTGGGCCTTCATTCCCGATCACCAGTACAAGATTTATAAATCCTAATGTCTCTCATCAAAACCCAGACGACTAGAATATCGAGGCCGGTGTGGTTTGCTCAACATAAATTTCCTATAGTTACTGCATAATAAGATCCACACTCGTCCCACGAGGTAGCGAATATCGTCTGACCTACCAAGGTTGCTTCTCCATGCCCTGCATGAGTTCAACTTGAAAATCCTCTTCCTTCAGTTCTCCAGTTTGAACAGGGCGAGTCGGATCATATAAGTTAGTTTCGATAGTGAGGTGCAAAGCTCGTGCACGTTCAAGTTTCATAGTTGTAATTAGGGGTGCAAACGAGCCGAGCTACTCGCCAGCTACTCGAGCTCGGCTCGAAAAAAAGCTCGAATGAACCGAGCTTAAACGAGCTCGAGCTCGAGCCCGAGCCTAAAAACAAGCTCGTTTAGTAAACGAGCCCGAGCTTCGCTTAACGAGCTCAAGCCGGCTCGCGAGCCTAATTGATCTTTTTGTTTATATATTTTTTTATTAATATATTAAACATATATTTATATAATAATAATTACCATTTATAAAAATATAAAAAATATCTAAATTATATGTATAATAATAATTATAATTAATATAAATTAATTAATAACTACTAAACGAGTCGAGCCCGAGCCGAGCTCGAGCTTGAAAAATTACCTTCGAGCCGAGCTTAAGCTTCAGAAATAAAGCTTGAATCGAGCCGAGCTCGAGCTCGAGCTTGAGCCTGGTCGAGCTCGGACTCGGCTCGGCTCGTTTGCACCCCTAGTTGTAATCATCCAAAAGTTCCCTCCAGCAATGCCATTAACTGATTTAGCTCTGTCGAAGCCAAGGTACACGGGAGGCCCTTGTGATCGGTCTAAATAACGCATCTAGTACCATCTAAGTAATGCCTCCATCTAAAATCCTAAGGCCACGGTTTTCACCGCCAGTTGTGTGTCGTGCAGTTCCTCTTTGTAACTCCATCACGTAAGTCATCACTCTCTCGTGTTGCGTCGGTGTGTAACTAAGACTCTGATTCGGACCATCATGGTATACCACTAAATCACCCGCACCCTCGAGTAAAGAAGATGCTCGGTGCATTGCAGAGTTAGAATTCGAAAGCTGAAAAGACATCCTCCTGTTTTGTCCTTCACGAACACAGCACCCTACTGTGCTAAAGAGATTTAAGCTGTGCGACCTCCGAAAATCCTATGGGTAAGCTGCGATAGTATCTAGCGAAACCAAGTAATTGCTGCATCCCCGAAGGAATCTTTGGTGTCGATCAGTTTCTAACAAGATGCATCTTAGCGAGATCCACGTGTATTCCCGCTCCGTTGGTTACATGATCAAAATGCATCTCTCGAATCTAGATGTGACATTTAACAAGACTTCACACGTAATGGCTCCTCCCACAGAAGTGCTGAAATAGGATACATATGCCACCCATGGTGTTCCTTTCTCCTGGTCATGATTCAGAACGTCGTCAACAAATACGGTCGATTCATGTGATCCCTGAAGCTGCTAGTGTGTTGATCAACTCAATGATCATGGTGTACAAAGTTGAAATGGATACATTGCGTTCGACATGCTGTTCTAAGAGCATTCTCCTCTAGGACTTCCATCTGATGATAGTTCGTTCGCTAGTCAATCCTTGAATGGAAGCTTGTTACTCGCAACTGGTCGACAGGTGACCAATACATGGTCGAGACAAGCGGTTCCTAACTGTCACCTTGTTACATTTTCGATAATCGGTACACATACAAAAAGGCTTATCTTCGCTGGTATAACTGGGGCTCCCCAAAGCGAAAACTAGATCCGATAAAACTCATGTCCAATAGTTCCTGAAGTTGATTAGGCAGTTCCTGCAACCTTCCTGGTGTAGGACAATAAGGAATACTAGGAACAAGGGCTACTTATGACATGATACCATTATGATATTCCACCTGACGATGTAAAGGTAAACCTGATAGTTCTTCTGGTAGCACTTAGGGAGAAATCACGAACGATTGGTGGATCCTCGATCCTCTTTTCCTTAGCCTTGACATCAGTAACGAGTGCTATCATGGCGGGGTAATCCTTTCGTGGACACTTCTGGCCTTCACTGCTGAATTGATGCTAACCTTTGCACCACTCGGATACTTTATGACAGACGACAACTTTCCCCTCACAGGGTATAACTGCGCGATGTCTGGTTAACCAACCCATACTGACTACTGCATCAACACCATTGTGGATAGTAGAAGGAAGATCGATGTCAAAACTTGTCCCACACGGTTGTATTTGCATCCCTACAAACATATGATGCTTCAATTGACTTGCCATTAGCCTTTCGAGAAGCATCGGGGTTAAGCAGGACAGAGACGAAGCGTTTATCTACTCATGCTAGCTACCATGTTGCTAAAAATCCTGGCGTCGCCCATGCCAATCATAAATGCCCTTCCATGAGCATCATTTCCAGTGTTGTTGTTTTCATTACAAGGATTTCCAGTACTGTCGTTGTTCCCTTGGTTGTTGTCGTCTTGATTTGACAACGGCCAATCCATGTCGTAGGCACCTTTATTTCCATACTGTAAGCTAGGGTTACGAATACCTTGTTGTCGCTGTGACTGCTGCTCCTAATGTCGTTGCTCGAAACGAAGCCCTACGATTCTTCACCATCAAAGTCCATCTTTTCACATTCTAAGTCACGTCCTAAAGCACTACTCACTGTGCTGGCAGTTACACATTCCACGTTATAGTCGATTGTCATTGCTTCTGTCCCGATTGATTCGTAAGAGTTGACTCCCATGAGTCGCTGACAAGGGTTAAGGATTCGATTGAAGCCAATTTGCTGGTGCTCGTTACCGGTAATCAGGGTCGTCAAAGTACTAAGGTCAGTAAAGTACTACGCTCAACCTCCTGTCCATCGATGTTGCAAGTTGTTTGAGTAATACACAGTATGTTGCGGGAGTGTTGCAGAAGTGGTCACACTTTGGGATCTAAGACGTCAACGAAAAGGAGTAAGAAAGGTATCGATCAATCATTCGACGCTGCGACATCCAACTCAGGGACGTTCGTATAGGCACCTAACATTCTACATTGTTCGCTAAGTGTTCAGATGGGTGTTCAGGTAATACTCGATAGCATCATGATTCGAAAGGATCCAGAGATGAATGAAAAGTTCACGTTCGAGTAGGGGACAATCACTGCTACGACCCCTTTGGGTTTGTTATGTTTCACATCGATCAGATAACGGAACAGAACCCCTTTTCCACTTGTTAAGCCTCACTGGGACTCACATGCACCCCACATTATTATTATGTGTGCACCCACAATAATATTGCGATTTGCATGCTCATCTTAGTTCCTCCTAACTCATGTCAGATGGTTCCTCAAACTCAGATGTCAAACGGAGGTCGTCAAAGTACTAAGATCACAAAAATCCAAGGACTATGGCATACTATCAACGCATCATAAGGTAAGCAAGCAATCCGTGCCATCATGCTATAGTGACGAGTGTGTGTTCGTATGTTTCGTCATAAACAAATGTGTACTAGTCACGTAATGTATGCAACAAGTAAGAAAGACGAACCTTGCAATCTGGAGCTGAGTGTCATGGTCGTATTCACATTTTCAGAACTGTTCGGTTATAGTCTGGTTTTATAAAAACGTTTTTCCCTTTTTTTTAAACCAAATTCACTATAACCAATGGCTCTGATACCAAACTGTCACACCCCCAAAATACCACATGCGGAAACCCCCGCGAGGCGTGTGACGTACCAAGATCTAGCCACCAATCACATTGAACTTATAAAGATAAAATAAAACTTTCATTTATTTAATATAAGTTTTACAATATAAGAGTTATTATCCAGCAGAAGCATATTACAATTTGTTATGAGTTTCATAAAACAGGTGTATAAAAACCATCAGACTTGTCTTGTGATTCCTTGTAACTTGACCCATGACCACTCCAGCATCCCAGACAGCAAGTTCCAACAACATGTACCTAAAGGCCTGCAAGGCATGTAACAACGAGTCAACAACAAAGTTGAGCGAGTTCACAGTTGGTGTTCATTTTAAAGTTGTTCCAAAAACCATAAGTTCATTCGTAAACCTTGAGTTAACCAATTTCTTGTTTCCCAAACCATAACCATAACTAGTGGGGGCTACCCCATGTTAACCACTTGGCCCAATACCATATCGACTACTGACTGAAGTAAGTTGGTGCCCTAGCGTCAATGTCTATCATCATTGACGTGCCCAGATCCATTAGTTCACGCACGTCCTCTGCGGCACGGTGTGAGGCTTGTCAAACCTAAATAGCGCTATCTAACTAATGACCTGCTCGCCATTGGCCCGGCGATTAAGTCGATATAAAAATGAGGGACTTCATGATAGAGATTTTGGTCTAGTATCAATGTTATCACCCTTCAATAAAGAGGATTTGGTACGTGTCCCAAAACCAGGAGATCATGCAGGTTCCGATTAAATCCTTAGTACATGTTATCACCCTTCAATAAAGAGGATGTAGTACGTGTTCCAAACCAGGAGGTCACGCAGTTTCCGATTAAATCCTTTACCCATTCCCAACCACCGGGAATCCCATGCCTTGTAGAAAGTGTGAACTCACCTTGGTTTGCTCGGTTTGTTAAGTTTCTTGTTCATAATTAATCAGTCACCGCCTATGGTATTCATGTATACACAATCAGTTTATGTTCGTATAATCTACAATCATAATGTGTACTTAAGCAATAATCACCAAGTAACACATAAACAGTTAATCAACAAATACGAATTCAAAGTTCACATGTTTCGTAACAGTAATTAATAGTCAAGTATGCTAATCAACACTGAATCATGTTTCCTCATGCATAATTGATATCTTCAACAGACAAAGGTCAGCATATAATCACACATTATTATACTTGTACCAAACTACAGTCTGTTCACGAGCTCATGTTCCTAATGGCGAAACTTCAAGGTGACGAAACTCCACATGTTTCGTCGGTCAGGAGAGTGACGAAACTTCCCATGTTTCGTCATCATGAGGGTGGAGAAACTCTACATGTTTCGTCATCATGAGGGTGGCGAAACTCCCCATGTTTCGTCATCATGCCGTTTCGTCGCATACCAATTCATCTTGCACACAGAAACCCTAGTTATCCAATAAATCTAACAGTTTCAACACATATCAATACCGAAACGACAAATCAATCATAGCTTTATAAATGATTAATCATTAACAAAAACTATCATTACAACGAACATCACTTGAATCAATTTAAACACCACCTTTAAACATCATTGATTTACAAATATCATTCTAGTCCACTGTTTAAATCTCGATCTATATAACCACCATAACAATCTAACCATGTATAGTCTCCTAGATCATCGGTTACTACTGATGTTACTACTAGATGTGTGCTATCAGTTGTTAACGAGATTATTTAGCAACAACAATCATCACACATTTTGCATACAAATCTGTTAAACAATTGCATACATAAACAAGAAAAATAGTCAAGATATACGCAAATACGAATCTACTGACCGAAGGGTGATGAAGTCGTGTGCTAAGGTGATGCCAGACAAGTGCCTAAAGAAGTTCGATCAAGGCGGATGATGCTTTGATGTGCTACTGCCGTCGTTGTTTAGAAAGGGGTCTAGGGTTGTGCACATGCGCTCACCTATATTACAAAAGGAGTGGGTTTGGGCTTGGGGAAAGAGCTGGGCCGAAAGCCCTTCTTGGCGAAACTCTCCTGGTGGCGAAACTCCTAGTGTTTCGTCGAAACACTCTCCTGGTCAAACTCCTCATGGTGAAACTCCTCATGATGAAACTCCTCATGGTGAAACTCCCCTGGTGAAACTCCCTGGGGAAACTCCCCTGATGAAACTCCTCTGGTGAAACTCCCCTGGTGAAACTCCCTTGGTGAAACTACCCTGGTGTTTCGTCGAGACCCATAAGTGACGAAAGTCCTTTATGCCCAAACATTAAACCCACCACCCAACTAGGATTAAATCATTCTACAATTATATTAACGATACAACGCTCAACAAAATGTAAAACCAGATTCGTTAAAAAGGTGGCGCGTGAAGGAAAGGTTTTGAAATCTAGGGTTGTCACAACATGTAACATACTACATCAAATTTTGAACAAGGATTTGACATGGGTGATACATCCATGTCGCCACTTTCAGTAACCCCAGTGGGTTTCACCTTTAAACATCAAATTACTTAGTATCATACATAGAATAAGCTCTAGTTGATCATTCTAGCACATATCCATTCTCAATTTCAACAAATTCAAGGATTGATCACAAACCCACTTCATACAAGATCATCAAATCACAAATTACAACTTACCACATGTTTATCTTGTCTAGATGATTAAGAATCTAAGCTCATGCATCCGATTTAGCTCCAATCTTCATCCTAATTTGATCAATTAGGCCTTTCTTGAGTTGAAGAGGGGTTTCTCCTCTTCTCCCTCTCTCTGATCGAACACACAATACACACACTTAGGTAGTTTTATAAAACTTTCATTCTTTTTTCCAAGTTTAGCCCCTCGTATTTGCCATTCTCTCCTCTTGTCACAAAACTTGATTCTTTAGTACTTAACCTACATATCCTAACTAAGTTAAAAGACTTAGTTATTTTATTTCTTTCCATTACCCAAGGAACAGAGTTACGAAATAAAACTTCTGCTTTTTGGGGTGTTATAGTTTCTGAAAGGTTTATAAGAACATAATTTAAACCCACTTTGGACCTCAAATATGGTGATGTCCCAACTTAGTTCACCTTGGAAAATTGAGGAAACATTCCTAAAGGTTATCCAAGTGGTAAGAAACAAGAAGACAAGAAGAAAAGATGGAGAAAGTGAGTTGAAAGCTCACTTTTGCACTTGAAAGTAACCTGGCCAACTTGGAGATTTCTTGAAGATGTGGAGTGTTTTGAAAGTGACTTTAGAGTGTGGAAAGTGAAAAGAAGGTGGGCGAGGCTTAGATTTATGGTGGGGGTTAGGGTTTTGGTTTTAATGAGTTAGTTAAGGGTTAAAGTTGTTGAAAAAGGTGATATCCGGACTTAATTCACGAGTTGTTCAAGTTTCTGCCCGTAAGACAGGCTTGTGGGCCATAAGCCTATGGCCTTGCGGTCCGTAAGGCCTTCAGGAATTCAAAAGTTGTATTTTAGCCCTTTTTATTTGGTAGTTTGACATTTTATGCAATATCTTTCATATATGGCATGTTTTAGGGCTTTTTAAGGAATGTATAAGCATGTGTGTAGATCCCAAAAACAATCCAGATCACAGTGGTTTGATTGTTTAGATCCAGATACCTATAGATTAGGTGCTTAAATTTGC
This sequence comes from Helianthus tuberosus, assembly GCA_030545235.1. Classification (NCBI taxonomy): domain Eukaryota; kingdom Viridiplantae; phylum Streptophyta; class Magnoliopsida; order Asterales; family Asteraceae; genus Helianthus; species Helianthus tuberosus. The sequence continues at coordinate 44,470,755 of CM060414.1, read as the reverse complement.
AAAAGTTAAGAAAAATCAAAAGATGAAGATGAAGCTTTTGGTTTGATGATTTACAACAAGTGTTGTGCTGATTCCAATCTAATATAAACACTAACAAGCACCTGGAAATTTGGATAAGCACAAGATCAACAAGCACAACACAAAGTTTCACCAAAGAACTAGCCAAAAAGCTTGGTTAGGGTTTGCATATCATTCATATATATAGAGTCTGACCTGCCAGCGTATTTATAAATACGCTGGCATCTTAAATACGCCATATCAGAAATACATCTTACAAAATATTACATTTTTGACCCCTGGACTTATAAAAAGCTATAAAAACATAACTAAAACAATCCAAAACAAGTATCAACAATCTCAAATGAACTAACAATATCCCCCCTAGATCGTTGCATACTTGATGAATCTTTCATTCTTCAGTTGTTGCTGCTGGATTGCTTGTTGCTTCTTCTGTTGTAGGTATAGGCAATGGTTGTTGTGGGATCTCTTCAGTTGTTGTCGTTTCTTGACGAGGTTGAACTGCATCAGTTGTTTCAGCTTGTGGAGTTTCTTGAGTAGCAATAGCTTCACTGGTTGTTGGAGGGTACTCCCTAATGGCCTCATATGTGGATGAGTCCGGAGGTTGCTGTTCTGCCTGAAGTGGAGTGGATGAGGAGTCTTTCGTCTTTGCGGGAGATTTGTCTTTCTTCTTGTCTGATTTCTTCTTTTTCCTTAGTTCTTCCTTTTTCTTAGCTCTAGCTAACTCTTTCTTTTTCTCGATCCTGTTGACAATATCTAACATTTCTCGCGTTCTTCTCCATGCTCGCTCGACTGCCCTTTGAAATAACATGGCTTCTTCAAGATTTACATTACCAGCCCCGACATGTATTCTATTAGCATTCAACACATTCAAATCAGACAATCCGAACATGAAAACGTCCATAGGATCAAGAATTCTTATGTCTTCATTCGAGATAGATCTAATCACAGCTTCGCCAGTTTGGCTATCATAAAACCATTTCTTGAAATTGTTTAGAGAGACGGGAACTTCTGGCGGGAGCTTGATTCTGGTAACAACTTTTGTAGGGTCGATCACCCAAGTCACCTTCCTTTACCGCTAACAGGAACTTTTGTGGTTTTAGAGACTCTTTGTCGTGGGCGCTGGGGTTTAAAGACTTCGAAGCCTCGATTGCACTCTTTTGCGATAAGACGCTCAAAATCTGCCCTAGTGCTACTTCGATCTGGATTTAGCATATCCAATCTGCCGAGCTCCCGAATATCCCACCTGGGAAGTGATTGCAAGTTGAACCCATTCTTGAAGTATTGAATTACTCCGCCACGTCATTTCACCACAAACATCCCTCTGAAGTTGCTGTACATCCAGCTTATAATCTTGTCAGTAACATCTATCTTTTCAACAGTAATTACCTGATAGAAGTCGGGCAGCTTTTCACGTTCTTTCTTAAACCATTCAGGATGTTGTGGTGTGAATTTCTCTCCATCTTCAAATATGTACAACACATCCTCCTCTAAACCCTATTCAACGAATCTTGAGGGCATTTCGTCTCGATCCACCTCTTCCTCATCGCTTTCATCCCATTCAGTAACCTTCTCTGTTGATTTGAGTCTTCTTTTCTTTTTCTCTGCCTCTTCAGCTTTTCTTTTTATTTCGTCATCTTTGAATTTCTCATAGTAAAAAACTTCAGCAATGGAGAACATTGGTTCCATGTCTATCTTTGAACAAACCTCCTTCAGAATTCTGTACAGCATCTCCATTCTATGTTGTTGAAACCTTATGAACCTTGTCTGTTCGGATACATATGCATGAAGCTCCTTGTTTTTCTTTTTTGTTCTTTTAATTTTTCTCTCAACACATTTGTGTCATTAACTTGATGTTTGAGAAGACAAATTTCTCTGGCTGGCACTGCACCGATATCTTTCACTAGCTTGTCATACAGATCTTGAAATGGACGAACTCTTTGAGGAACGACGGCAGGTTGCATGATTCTAGTCGGTTTCACTTGAACATGTTTCGATGAGCTTTCTTCATTTTTCTTCTTCTTTGGCGGCGGTGTTTTGCTAGCAGATGCTTCGTCTGGATCGACTATCAGATTTTCAACCAAGTCGTCCAGTCTTTCTTCTTTTTCGTTTACCACCACAGGAGTCTCGGACTCTGTCATCTCACACCTAGCTCGTTTCTTTTCTCTCTTTTCTCTTTCCTCCATGGCGTGAATTGCGCATAAGTTTTCAATGTGATCCCTTTGAGCTTGGGAATCCGCTGCTCTAAAACTTGCGCTCATAAGCCTTTCAGGATTTTGAGCAGTTTTCTTTTTCTTCGATGGCTCACCTTCTGCCGGTTGCTTTCCTTTCCTTTTCCTTACCAACTGTTCTTCTTCCTCTTCTTGATCTTCTTCTTCTACTTGTACGGCCTTCTGATTTTTAGCTTTGATTTCGTCCTTATATTTCTTGTAGGCTGCTTTTACAAGTGGAAGTCTTTTGGGCCCTATACATCCAATCATGCCACAACACCCATTCGTTTGTCTTGATTTCGGTAAGTTGGCGGCTTCTAGGGAGGTGGAACTGATAAGGATTACCTTCGTGTGGCTGCTTGGGATGTTGGTCCTTGATGAGCATCTGTATAAACCGAGGATACATCGCCCATGTATTTCTATTTGCATTCTCAGCTATGTACATGAAAATCAACCCTGAGAAGTTAAACTTCTGATTTAAGCACAAATTCAACATGGCAGCTGACCATTCTAGGTTTAAGCCGTCATATCCTCCTTTTCGATGTGCTATGCTCATAGTGATTACGTGCAAAATGAATCTCCAGTCTCTTGTGAGGCCATTTCTTTTAATTTCGTTTTTCTGCCTAATATCACCCACATACCCCATGCCACGGAAACCATCCAATATATCATCTTTTCTGAGACTCATGGGATCATCGTGACTGTCTCCAAGTTTTAACACCCTTCGAATTCTACCTTCAGTAACAATAACCTTCTTGTTTCGAAACCGTCGCTGATATTCTTTTAACTTTGTCAACAGTTTCGACCTTCGCCGTTTCCCAGAATTCTTGCAAGATCTTATCCAGTCTGCTACATCTTCAAAAGGGAAGGAGTTAGTGTTCTAGTTTATCCCAGACTTATTGGAAATAGAAAGCCACGGGAATGCTACCAACTCCCTTTACTCCCACGTTGGAAAGCATATGAACTTGACTGAACTGAATGACCAGCGAGGTAAAAGAAGAAGGGATAACATAAGACAGTAGAAGGTTATCTAGCCGATCTTCGTAGAAGGTTATCTAGCTGATCTTCGTAGAAGGTTATCTAGCCGATCTTCGTAAGTAAGTAAGTAACACTTTCATCGATGATTCCTCTAATCCTCTAAAGGCTTAGAAGGGAGCTGAACCGTTTATCTCTATGAAATTCTGGACACCTCACTTCGGTCGCCTCCCTTCCGGTCGCCTCAGCTTCTGAATCCAATCTTGAACGTTCAGTTAGGCATTCACAAACTCACTTCTCTTTCAAATTCCAATAAGATTTTCATGCTCGCGGTGACTTCTCAGTTAGGAATTATCATTGTCCGGTTACAGGACTAGGGCCCTACTAGACTCATCGGACGATGTCTGCCGTCTCGCGATTCTTGCATTTATGGACCGAAGGAAAATAACTCCAATCCTTCTTCAGGGCAACATGCTATATTATGTGATATGTCTTGGGATTTGAAGGTCGCAGTTCCTTTCCCTCAGGAGAGTTCCTCACTTAACTTAAAAGAGGAAGGAGTGTTTGCGAATTCAGTAGCTATGTTATTTAATACACACCTGACTTCTACCTTCGTGTGTTAATGGATCTTTCACAGACTCCCTATTTATTATGTTTCCCTATTGGTCTCACTACCATACCAAACCCTCCCTCCGGTTGCCTCGTTCCCTTGCTTTGATCCTCTATTTTTAATCCTTCGGTGCAGGATCAAGCTTGATAGGTTGATTATGCTTAAACGTCTTATCCCACTCAACAAGTTTCACCATTCTGCTGATAACAAGGAAACGTGCCAAGTTAGACATTTTGGATTATAAAGAGTAAACGACACTTAGTGAAAATATTTACAAGTTTATTTACCAAAATTTGTATAAAAATATATATAACTTTTAATAGTAACTATAAAAGTATTTACATTTATATTCTATATTAATATATATATATAGGGTAAATTACTTTTTGAGTCCCTGTGTTTTAGTGGTTTTAACCACTTGAGTCCAAAATAAAAAAGTTTAATGCCCTGAGTCCCTAGTCATTTATTTTATAACGTTTTGAGTCCAATTGTGTTCATTATATATATATATATATATATAAAAGTATTTACATTTATATTCTATATTAATATATATATATATATAGGGTAAATTACTTTTTGAGTCCCTGTGTTTTAGTGGTTTTAACCACTTGAGTCCAAAAAAAAAAGTTTAATGCCATGAGTCCCCAGTCATTTATTTTATAACGTTTTTGAGTCCAATTGTGTTCATTATATATATATATATATATATATATATATATATATAATTTGAGTCCAAAAAATTGGACTCAAAAGGTTAAAATTTGGACTCAAAATGACTCAAATGGTTAAAGAAAATGCTTATAGGGACTCAGGTCGTTAAACTTTTTGATTTTGGACTCAAATCGTTAAAACCACTAAAACACAGGGACTCAAAAAGTAATTTACCCATATATATATATATATATATATATATATATATATATAAACCATTTTAAAAAAATATAAAATTTGAAAAGAAAACAGATTTGGAAAAAGTGTATAATTTCGCTGATATCTTTGCTGATGTCTTCGCTGCCGGTTTAAACAAGGTCAAGGTATTTTCGCCGGCAACGAAGATCGGTTACTAGATAATTTCGCTGACAATGTTGATAAAGTGGCTCGGTATATGGTTAATTTCACTGATGATGGTCGGCAAAGATGAAGTCCGTTCACAGAATGAGCATGCAGCATAGACGTATGTCTATGCTGACTTACCGGTGAAATAGTCTCTTTCGCCGGTTGCTCGAACTCGCGTTCGAGACTTTTATTTGAAAATCCTTGGTTTACTTAATCTCGCCATCTCCATCTTAATTCCGCCACATTCAACATTATCTACCCTGGCTTCAAAAGTTTCTTCATAAACCCATTTAAAACCCTAATCTTCAAAACTGTTGTTGATCAAATCACGAACTATGAACAGAACCGGTTATAATTTGTCTCTTAAACCTTAACATCCTTTGATTATCGGTCATTTAACAAGTGTTTTGGCAAGAGAATACCCTATGAAACCCTTAACCATTTTCAAGAACCAAACCTAAAATCAGAAAGATCTATATGTGTAATCAGTTCAGTACTATCAATGATATGAAACAAAAGATAGACCGATTACTACATTACCTTGATTCTTGATAAAACAACTTGATCAAATTAGGGAGTTAAGATGTGTGATTGATGGTTTTTTTGGCGAAAATAAGAGAGAAAGAAGTGATATGGTTTTTGTTTGAAAAGTTTTGAAATCTAATAGTTTGAGATCTTTTATAGGCGTTTGGTGGTTACCGGCGTATTTATAAATATGTCGGTGATTTAATTACGCCGTCTCTAGGGTCTTTTGTCCCTTTTTCAAAACCACTTCAGATACACTTGGTAATTTCAAACTTTATCGAAAAACATGCCCATTTTGTCTTAAAATGCAAGAAATTTTTAGAAATATTTACAAAAACTCGAAACTTGGGCATTTTGAACTCCGAAGTTCATTTTTCAAAACCAAGAAGTTCCTTTTTCACCGATTTCCTTTTTGTTTTAACGCTCGTCGACTTTCCTGCAAAAGATCACATTGTCAACACTTGTCAGATCTTTTAATTATTCTTTTTAGTAAATCAAGGCACAAGAAAAACTACCAGTATGTTTGTCCGCTTAAATCCATGCATCCTTCTTTCAACATGCTTTCGGTGAGCATGTTTTTCATGTTTTGGTAATATTGACAAGAATTCTATGGCCTCCACACAAGCTATCGGAAATAGAAACATTACACCCATGAGTCCCACATCAGGACATACCACCGCGATCAAGGTATGCGCAAAGGTTCCTCATAATCGGTGAGTATATTGGTTTCATTCGTTTTGTTTTTCAACAGTAGATAGTTGGTGATCAGGTCAGTACTTCCGTACAACAGAGAGACCAAAATCTACGGAGGGCTAAGACAGATACCAGAAACGGTATGATTTGATGATAGATAGTTTGGTGAACAGGTTAGTACTTACTTACAATAGAGAGACCAAACAATCTTACTTTAAGGTTTTGGCCATTTTTTGCTCTTTTGAAAAGATATCATAGTCGTGTCTAGGTCAGCATATATCTGGATGCAGCAGAAGAGCGACTATGATATCCCCGAATTATTAACCAATAAAGACCCGAAATCTCGGACTTTGGCAATCTGTCAACGCAAGATTCAAGACCATTAAGCCATTTGCCGCAACGTGTTACCCACAATAATGCATAATGCTGTGGAAAGCCAGAATCCTTGTGTAGACATTATCTTTTGCCGCCTAATTGCAGTTTACTCACCGGTATTGCTGAATCTACTGACACGTCGTTGCTTGGTACCCTGATTCCTTTTGTTTTCTGTTTTTCATGAAATGACAAAGTGTTAGCAATTTTCTATCATTTCTTTTAACAGGTGTTTGACACAAACATCCAGTTTTTTGATTTTCTACAATTTCTTCCCCCCTAAAATTTTATTTTCGTAAGTCCATTGCCCAAAAATGAAATTTTAAATGACAGAAAATCTTTTTGGCGGGCAACGTTTTAAGATACTTGTTTTACTTTAAACAAACTTTTTTTTATGTGTGACAAATTTAAATGTGAACAAAAGATATCGTATCTACAAATGGTGATAAACGACAAATTTCATTTCCATTCAAGGAAATTAACCATTTCCAACCAAGTTACCAACTGGTTGAAATGGGTTTTGTCAAAGGCTTTCGTGAAGATGTCGGCCCTTTGCTGCGTTGTATCCACCGGCACTACCCGAATATATCCTTTCTCATAAGCATCTCGATATGCTTTGTTCTGGAGTGTTGAGGATTCATCCACATATATATGTACCAATATAACGTCTTCCTCGATCCGCTTGGTGAAGAGAGTCATGTCTATCTTCCCTCTGGTATAACCACACTCCAAAAGATATGTAGAAAAAGTCTCGTACCAAGCACGAGGAGCCTGGTGAAGACCATACAAGGATTTGTCCAACTTATAATAACGACCTGGGAAGTGAGGATCTTCGAAGCCAGGTGGTTGACAAACGTAGACCTCTTCCTTTACCTTGCCATACAGAAAAGCGCTCTTCACGTCCATTTGGAAGACTTTGAAGTTCTTATATGAAGCGTACGCCAAGAATATTCTAATTGCTTCCAATCTAGCGACTGGAGCAAAAACTTCCTCATAATCAATTCCCTCTTCCTCTCGAAAACCTTGAACCACCAATCTTGCCTTGTTTTTTATTACCACGCCGCGATCGTCCATTTTGTTGTGAAATACACATTTAGTACCAGTCTAAAACTTTCCCTCAGGCAGATCAACCAGTTCCTAAACTTTAAGTTTTCGGAATTGAGAAAGTTCCTCCTGCATGGCTTGTACCTAACTGGAATCTTGGATAGCTTCTTGGATATCATGAGGCATAGACTGCGAGAGAAATGTTGCATATAACCCTTTGTTGATGTTGTATGACTGACCACGTGTACGCACTCCATCTTCCACTGCACCTATGACATTTTCAAGAGGATGATTACGATTAGTCTTGTAGCCTGCATTCGTGTGGGTCTCAATTTGTTTAGGAAGATTGGTGAAATGCTCATCAACGTAAATCACAGGAGGTCCATCTTCCTGAGTTGGTTCATCCATGTTCGCCTGTGAGGAAGAAGCACCATTTTGTGATGTGTTCTCAGGCGAAGTGTCACAATTAACCTAATCCACAAGGAGAATTGGATCGGCTGAAAAAGGAGAGAAGCGAGTAGTGAATGGAGTGAAACCAATATCTGGTGAGTCAAACAAAGGTTCAACTTGAGCTGCTTCTACAGGTTCGGCTTCGGGAATGTCTTCTGGAATTTCAAAGGTGTTGAAAATCACACCTACGTCATAAAACCAATCGGGAGCACTGCCGGTGTTAGTGTAATTTCCTTCTTGGAAGTCAACATAATATGATTCAATCACCATCTTGGTCCATTTGTTGTAGACTCTGTACGCCTTCTGAGTGGATGAATACCCCATAAAATAACAGATGTCGCCCACTGCTTCGAACTTGATGAGATTTTCTTGAGTGTTTAGAAGAGTGCAGGAGCATCCAAACGACCTGAAGAAATCTATTAGAGGCTTACGTTTGAAGAGAAGTTCGTAAGCAGTCTTTCCATAAGGTTTGATGATGAGAACCCTGTTCAAAACATAGCATGTGGTGTTGACAGCCTCTGCCCAAAAGATTATTGGAAGCTTTGACTCTACCAACATAGTTCTCGCAGCTTCAATCAGCGTTTTGTTCTTTCGTTCTGCGACTCCGTTTTGTTGGGGAGTCCTGGCAGAACTGTATTGAAGATGAATTCCTTTTTCCTCACAGAAGGATATGAAAGTTTGATTCTTGAACTCGGATCCGTTATCGCTTCTAATCGACTTCACCTTCAGTTTGGTGACGTTTTCAATCAAGGGTATGAATGTCTTGAGGATACCAGTCGTCTCACTTTTAGCTTCAAGAAAGTAAACCCGTGAAAAACAAGAGAATCATTTGTAATCACCAAACAATATGAACTCTTAGCAAGACTTTTAACACTTATCGGACTGAAAAGATCCATATGCATCAACTGTAGAGGCGCAGTAATCGTATTAACTGCTTTGGGCTTGTGCAATTTCTTGTGTTGCTTTCCTTAGGCGCATGCTATGCACTTTTCTGAAAAAGGAAACTCTTTTATCGGAAGACCTCTTACTAAGTTTAACTTAGAGAGTTTATTCATGTTCTTAAAGTTCACATGCACCAATCGCGTGTGCCAAAGCAGTGACTCCGATTCTGAAGCCATGGAAATTAAACACGTTAATTGCTCATTTGTCTTGACATTTTTCATGTTGAGAACGTACGTGTTGTTTTTTCGTGGAGCTATAACCATGATTATTTCGGCAGGAACAACATATCAGGCTTGAGAAACAGACATTCCACGTCGTTGAAAAGCACCGATATTCCTTTTTCACATACTTGTGATGCACTCATAAGATTATAGCACAATTATGGTACATAGTTGACATTTTCTAACGTTAGTGCTTCAGAAACAACATCTTCTACTCCAACAATTTTTCCTCCCTTTTCATCTCCGGTGAAAGATACGAAGTCGCCATCAGTAAATCGAAAATTCTTCAGAAGTTCTTTTAAGCCAGTCATATGCCTTGAGCATCCATTGTCCACATGCCAGATATATTCCATGAGCATCCGATGCCATTTCTGGAGTTTATTCTATAATACAAAAAAATATATACACTTATTAGTTTGATTTAGGAATCCAAACTTGTTTCATTTTTTATGTGTCATGGTTTTGACTCACGATATCTTCTTTTTGTTTTCAAAAACAAGTAGTGGAATTAACTAGATTTTTGACTGATTTCTTAAAATAATCAAACAGCTCTGTGAAATTTTCAACAAAGTTATATTCTGGTTCAGAAAATTTCTTGTTTTTATAATGTTTCACCGTATGTCCTAAATGACCACAACGAAAACATCTTTTTGCACTTGGGCCTTTTCTATTTGGAGGTCGACATATTAGAAGATGATGTATGTGATGAGTGTCTTAAGTTGTTTGAAGAGTCGTCTGATGCAGGGCAGCTTGAACTCTCAGCTTTCTTCATTTTCTTATCAATGCGACTTTCATCTTCTGAACAATCTTCTTCGTTGTCAATGTCTGATGAAACGCCTGATACTTGATCTTCACTTGATTCATCTGAAATTTCTTCACTTGAATCTTCGGAACTTTAATCCTCTTCAGAACTTGAAATTTCTTCACCTTTTTCTGAAGCAGAGGTGTTTGAATCTTCTTTGCTGCTTTCTTCAGTTACCTCTTTTTCTGATTCCGTTTTACTAGTTCGGGAAGGAATAAATTATGGAATTTCTTCAGTGAGGAATTTTCCAAATCTATTCTGTTTCAATTCTGGTACAAATGTAGGAGGCTCACAAACAGTTTTAACTTCACAAAACGCAGAATTTAAATCATAACATTCAAACACCACATTTTCACGATCACAAGTCTTAAATGTAGGCACATGGCCCTTACAGTCATCCAGAGAGTTAAATTTAGGCACATGGCCATTACAGTCATCCGTCTTAGTTATATTATTACATTCATCCCAAATATTGTGTTTCTTATCACAGTTCCAGGCGAACCAGTTAACAGTAGAAAAACTGTCGCCTGAATAACCTATGCCTATTTTTGAACCACCACAGTCTTCGTCCTCATCGCACACATCTTCTTTACAGACAAACGAATCTACATTGCTTTCAAAAATATTAGTGGTTGTTTCATTTTTAAAAGAATCGTTTCGAGCAATAAGATCTTTTTCACCAATCAAATCATTGTCGGGATGAGTAGTTGGCATAGGCACATAGTTTTTGCTATGTGGTGGAAAGAAGAGTTTTCTTTCGTTTCCTTGCCTATCCTTATACCCGATCCCATCTTTTACCTACGTTGGTCATTGGCAATTTTTGATGTCAACAAAGGCCTTTTAGCTGACATTCCATTTGTCTATTATAATTTGCAATTTGTTGTTTTCATTGAGAGATTTTTCTAATCTTTCTGTTAGGTCATTAATGATAAAATCTTTTCTGAAAGAGAATTCATTTAGAGTCTTCATTTTAGCTAAAGTTGAGTTCAACTTTCTCGATATGCAGCCTCATTCTCTTTGAGTTCTTTATTAAATTTCAAAACCTTTTCTTTGTCCCTAATTATCTCAAGGTTGAGAGATTTATAGTGTGCCACGACGTTTACGCATGATTGAGAGCATAGTTTATCTTTAAATTCGTGCGGAATGCTATATACCAAATCTTTGTCTGCCTTCTTTTTTGTGGATTCGGTTTTCATGGCTGCAGCTGAGGCTTTTGCTTTCTCTTCCTTGACAGCAGTTGTTTCTTTCTGAACCTGTTCCTTGGGCTTCTCAGCTTCTTCAGTCTTCTTGTCTTTCACAGGCTCGGATGGGGTGAGAATACTCTTCAGGACCTTGTCAGTGGCATCATTTCCTTTAGGGATTCCTGCAGCCTGTTTCTTGATGAAGTTTGGCGATGAAGATGAAGACTCGCTTGAGATTTTTTCCATGAGAGCCTTGATAACTTGTTCCTTAGCTTCAGCAATCTCTTCAGTCCAATCATAGTCCTCAATGACTAAGGCTTTTGGTATGTTAGGAACAACATTATTGTTGTTGTTGCTACCTTCGATAGCAATTTGTCTTACAGCAGGAGGAGTTTCAGTATTTTCATTCTTCAACAGAGGATAATCATGTTTGAAATGACCCAATTTCTTGCAGTTGTAGCATCTCAGCTTAGATTTGTCGAAACCAGCTTTTCTAAGAGCCAGACGCTTCCCAATCTTGTCTTGAAACTTTTTCAGCCTTAGAGTAATCATAGCCATCTACCATTTCAAGTCCATCTCCTCCATATCATCTAGATCAACTTGATACATGTCTTCAGCAGTGAAGATTTCTTTCTTGAGTTCTCCCGACATTAATGCCTCATAACTGCTTAGAAACGTATTGAAAAGTTCCACATTTTCAGTTGAAATTTTTAAAGCTTGAGTGTCACCGACCACAACTGTCTTTTCACTAGATTTTGGAGCCTTTGATGCGCTTGCGGAAGCATTGAAGTAAGAAGTGTTTGAAGCTTGTTGACTGACACCTTCAGATGCAAGAAATGCCACATTCTTAAATCTAGTAGTTGACTAATCAGACTTTGGAGTGTAACCAGCTGTATTCATTTCTTGTTTGTTTACATCCATTTCGAAAGCTTTCAAAGTATTAATCAAATTGGACAGAGTGACAGGATTTGTGCTGTTAAGGAAATCCCTTTTTATCATCATGCACTGCAGGCTCCATTCTTTTGGAAGCGAGTCCAAAAGTTTCTTTATAGCAGCAAGATTGGTGATTGGATTTCCAGCCTTCTTCATATTGGTCATCATATTCAGAAAGCGACTGATATGATCGGAAAGACTTTCTCCACGAATTCCACCAAACATGTCGTATTCTTTCTGCACCATGTCTCTTTTGTTTTGAATCAGCTCTTCGTTTCCCTCGTAGTAGTCAATCAAAGCTAGACAGAGCTCGTTTGCAGTGCTGTATTCTTCAAACATGTTACTGTCGTCAGTTGACAAAGCCATGGTTAAAGCAGCATGTGCATGACGGTCTCGTTGGATTAGAGCCTTGTCTTCTTCAGTGTAGGTTGTGGGGTCAGTGTTTGCAACTATCACATCGCCTCGAACCACCGTTGGTATGTAGGGCCCAACGGTGATGGAAATCCATTGATTGTAATCAGTGTATTCAAAGAATGATTTGATGCGGTTTTTCCAAGTACCAAAATCAGCTAATCCTTTCAGTTTTGGTGGTCTTGTAGCAGTTCCGGTCTCAAGTTCAGCTTGAGCAATTAGATTCAGTTGGTTCAAAGACATTTTGACTAGATTTTAGTTTAAGTTTGCTGAACAATAGTTAATTACGCCAGATGATGAAACAATGGACAAATTCGCCGGTAACAAAAGAAACTTCGCCAAAGATCAGACTTAAAACTTGGAGACTGTAACAACTTCGCCGGTAACGATGCAGATATGAGATCAATTTCCCTGGTAGAACAAATCCGCCGGTGAGTCCACAAATCATGTACGAGGGAGATTAGCTAATTCTGCTGAGACAAAAAAAACACACGTTAGATTGGCTAATTTCGCCGGTCACCGTGATAAAAACGATGTGGTTCTTTATCACTGTCCTCGACGTCACCTTTGATAATTTCGCTAATGGGTCAAATGAGCTATTCCATCGGTAACGGACAACTACGCTCGTATGTAATCGGCGTAATTTTCAATTAGGAGATATTCAAGTTAAATTCGCTATATTCAAAAATATCTACGCCATATTCAAATATATCTACGCCAGACAGGGTTTAAACACGAACAAAACCCCTTTAATCACTCAAAAATGACCCAAAAACCATGTTTCTTTGTATAAAAATGACCCAAATTATTACCAAATCACTGATTAACAACAACCTATCAATTAAACACACCAAATCAAGCCATTTTAAGACCAAAAATTTGAAAACCTTGAAACTTTTGAAAAACCTTCAAAACTTGAAGAATCTTAACAAAAACACAACAATCAAGAGCACTAAGGCTCTGATACCAAATTATAGATCCCAAAAACAATCCGGATCACAGTGGTTTGATTGTTTAGATCCAAACACCTATAGATTAGGTGCTTGAACTTGCAAAAGTTAAGAGAAATCAAAAGATTAAGATGAAGCTTTTGGTTTGATGATTTACAACACGTGTTGTATTGATTCCAATCTGATATAAACACTAACAACACCTGGAAATTTAGATAAGCACAAGATCAACAAGCACAACACAAGGTTTCACCAAGGAACTAGCCAAAAAGCTTGGCTAGGGTTTGCATATCATTCATATGTATAGAGTCTGACCTGCCAGCGTATTTACAAATACGCTGGCATCTTAAATACGCTAGGTGATGCATGTGAAGTGTTATATATTTTAGGTGTATATTTTAAGCCCCTTTAACACTTATTTTTAGCCAAGTTTTAAATTTATAAAACACGATATTTCACTAACACTAAACACACATATGGGCAAGTGCACCCATCATGAGCGTAGTATAGTGTTGGCAAGATACCGAGGTCGTCCAAGGACACAAGAGCTTTTAGTACCGGTTTATCCTCAATGTCTAATCAAAATAAAAATTTAGAAAAATGTTTTAAACTAAGAAAAATAAAAACTAACTAAAAATGTTGAAAATAAAATAAAAATAAAAACAGATAGACAAGATGAATCACTTGGTTCCGACTCGTATCTAGTGTAACCTTTGGTTATTTCCGCACTTTTGCACTATTTTAAGAGATTATCTTAGTTATTGTAGTAGGCCCCTCTTTTGAAGGTGACGTTACCCTCACCCCAGTAGTTTGAGTCAGCAAGGATACAATCCTAAAAGGGTGGATTATTGGAAGATAATTAATTAAGTTATTAATGCAAATTATGGTAGGGCCCTCTTTTGGAGGTGACGTTACCCTCGACTAAGTAGTCTGAGTCAGCAGTGATACAGTCCTAAATAGCCGGGTTAAAGTATTAATAGTAGTTAACTTATGAGGGGATCAAAGAGTTTGGACCCCCGCCATCCAATACCGTTAAGTATTGAAGGAGGTCCTACTAAATTTGACCCAGGTCCATTGCAGGACCTCTAAACGCTGAACAATGGCAAGACCTTTACCAAACTGTTCCCTTAACCCCCGACCAGGTAGCCAACATACCTCCATATAGACCGTGGGGATATGAATGGTGAAAATCTTTTATTTTATATAGACAGTAAAATAATGCCAAGACCCCACGGACAAACGATAAGGAAAGATCACCTTCAACATAAGCAAATAGTTATTAAAGTCATTAATACAAAACCAAGTAAAAAGTGCGAAAAGATTAGAAATAAAAAGTATTACACTAGACACTTTGTCTTCACCAAGTGATGTAAGAGACTTAGGCAAACATGGCCTTGATTGTCAAGAACTCTTACGATCAATCTTGGATCCCGAGATGACTCACACACTCTACGATGGACAATGGATGATGGTGTTATGGTGGTGGTGGGTGGTGGGTGAAGTGTGAGAGTGGTGGTGTGCCAAGGGATGGTTTGAGCTTGAGCCAAGCACTCCTATTTATAGGCTGAACAGAAGCTCGGGCACGGCCCCGTGTCCACATCCCCTCTTTCTTCATTTAATGCAGCTTTGTCTTATTAGTTGACCACGCCCCCGTGTCCGCTGAGCACGACCCCGTGTGCAGAAGAATCTTTGTACTATGAAGATTTGCCTGGATTGTGCGAATCTTATAGTTGACCACGGCCCCGTGTCCGCTGAGCACGGCCCCGTGGTGGGCAATAGAAGCTTCTACCACTTTGTCTTTTCTGCTGACACTTGGGCACGCCCCCTTGCTAGCTGAGCACGGGGCGTGTTCAGTCTTCTGATGTCTTGTTTTGCTTGGGAAGATGTTGTCGTGGGGTCGGGCATGTCACGTCTTGTTCCTTTTCTTGTATTTATGTTAGATTTTGATGTCTTTTTGCTTCTTTTGTTAATTTGAGCTCATTTAATCCTGAAAATACAAAAGGAAGACAAAAGCACACTTTTTCCAACATTAGTACTAAAAAATGGTTAGTTTTATGCCACAATTGATGAAATTTATATGTTGCATTTTGAACACATCAAATACCCCCACACTTGAATCTTTGCTTGTCCTCAAGCAAAACTCTTTAATATGTGGCTATTACACTCCCAAATGGAATGGGGAGAAAAGAAGGTTTTGGGCTTGTCATAGAGTGTCGGGATTTCCAAGATTCTTTATTTAGTTTTATTTTTATTTATTTACAATCCTATTCGTCATGATTTATTTAAAACTTTTCATAACATAAATTACTTATTAGGGCATAACATGCCTTTGTAAAATTCTATTTATATACAAGTTCACATACCTCACGGGGATCACTCAACACTCGGCCGAAAATGTATTTTTGTGGATCACTCGAGAGCGGCATGGAACTTACTCCTACCATAGGCTTGCCAAGCAATCAATCCTCCTCCTTTTTAACTTATATACCTTTGTAAATATCAAGAGGACTTTTTTGGGTGAAGGGTTAGGCTTGGGTTAAAGGTAGGTGGTTGGGTTAGTGGTTAGTGGAAAAAGGCGAAAAGCGTAACAAGTTTCGGTTTTCGTAAGACTTTCTATTTTTTGTAACTTTTATTTTGATGAAGCTATTATTCAAACAAACTTGTTTGTTTATTTTCTTTTGCTTCATTATCAACAGAAATTTTTTTTTTTGAATAGTCATACGAAGAACCGAACTTGTTACTAAAACAAAGGCTTAAAAATGAAAAAGGTTTTGGTGGGTAAAAGGGTGTTTGGTTTGGGCTATGAAATGAAAAGGTTTAGGCTTAAAGGGGCTAACTAGGGGGATTTTGGGTAGGTGGTAAAAAAAAAGAAAAAAAATAATGGTGTAGAAATAAAAAGGGGTTAGTCCTAATGCCTCCATCATTTACTTACTCGGGTTTAAGTTCGTAAGGACCGGGAATGTATCGTCATGGCAAGTTCTAGAATCGTAAGAACCAAGCGTCTGTTCACACAAGAAATGAAAAATGAGCATTTAGTCTAATGATATGTAATTGTATGCTCAATAAAGGCTCAAAACTCACTTTTGTGGGAATGGCTTTTTATGTGATCAAGTATATATAATTAAATTTTAATTAAGCTTGTCATGCCTTTTCATAATTTTCTTATGTTGGTTCTTTTTATCACGACGCTATTGGTTGTAAATTTGTAAAAATATAACCTTTTTGAGAACTTGAATTTCCCGAGTTAAACCTAGACAAGTAAAAAAATGAAAATTTTTGAAAAAAAATTTGGGGTGATTAGCGGTTCCAATAGAGTTTTGTGTAAGGCTTGTATTTAGGACTTGCAAGATTCAAGGTTTTAGCATCCCCCCATACTTAAATTACACATTGTCCTCAATGTGTCCCAAAACTAAGTTTTTAGGTTGATTGAATGTGTAAAAAGGTGTAAAAAGCAAAAAAAAAATTGTGTTACTGGGCGCTGAACACGGCCCCGTGTTGTCCGGGCACGGCCCCGTGTTCAAGTGCCAGTAACAAAATTAAAGCAAGAGAAACAGAAGCCTGGACACGGGGGCGTGCTGGGTGAACACGGCCCGTGTCCAGTTACCTAAACTGGGTCTTTTTCTGCAAACTGTGCAGCACGGGGCCGTGTTGGGCGGACACGGCCCGTGCCGAACTTACTGTAAACGAAGAAATTTGTCGGACGGTTATGTTTTCCTGCATGGGGTGCTGGTTCAAGTTTCCCTTGTATCCTTTGCCATCTCAAGTGTGTTTTATTCTTGAAAATTAAAACTAACTAGAAAACATAAAAATTAATCTAAACTAAACTAAGGATAGTTCCGCGGAATGCCTCCGTGGTGCGCCACGTTTATAAGGGTCCTTGGCTAGACCCAAAGCCTGGTCACATGTTACCCAAGTGGGATGTATTGCATCCCATGTTACACCGTCGGAGAGCGTCATCCAAGCTTGAGTCTATGACCTTCATGTAGTTGACCGGGTCTTCATCCTCTACTCTTTTTCCACATTCAAACTTCACTTCCTTCTCCCCAAACTTCAATGTTAACGTTCCGTCATTCATATCCACCACTGCTTGGGCGGTGGCTAGAAATGGCCTTCCAAGGATGAGAGGGACATCGGTGTCTTCCTCCATGTCTAGGATGACAAAGTCGGTTGGGAAAACGAAGTTGTCAACTTTTACCTATAGATTTTCAGCGAAACCTTGTGGGGATTTGACGGATCTGTCGGCGAGTTGTATGCTCGTCTTTGTAGGGCTTGTTGTTCCTAGGCCGAGTCGTTTGAACATCGATGTGGGCATGAGGTTAATGCTAGCCCCAAGATCGGCTAATGCATTACGAACGGGGATTCCCCAATCGAGCAAGGAATTGTGAAGCTTCCGGGGTCGATTTTCTTTTGTGGAAGTTTGTTGAGTACTAAGGCGGAGCATTCTTCGCCTAAGTTAACTAATTGCAATGATTCAATTTTCCTTTTGTTAGTGAGGAAATCCCTCATGAATTTTGTATATTTAGGCATTTGGGTTAGGACCTCAATAAAAGGAATATTAACATGCAATTGTTTTAGTAAATTTTCGAACTTTGCGAATTGCTCATCGGTCTTTTGACGATTTAACCTACCGGGGTACGGAATTGGAGGAGTCTTGGTGGGCTCTTGATTTGGTGGAGAAGCCTTTTCTGGTTGAGGTGTGGGTGAAGTCGTGCCTTGGCTGAGTTGACTTCCTTCAACCGATGGTAGCGGGACATCCTCGGGACCCACGGTTCGGTTTCTTAATGTGATGAGGTGTACTTGTGCCTTTGGGTTGGTTTCGGTATTACTAGGTAGCGCGCCTTGTGGTCTCTCGGAGAAATTTTGAGCTAGTTGATTTAATTGTTTTTCTACCTTTTGAATGCTAGCTTGTTGATTTCTAAAATTCGATTCCAATTGTTGAAATCGATCCGAGTTTTTCTTTTCGGTGTCAGAGATGAGGCGAGATATAGTATCTTCAAGCCTTTCTCGTCCACCTTATTGTTGAGAAAAAAATTGTGGTTGTTGAAAGTTAGTTCGTTGGCTTTGTTGGTTACTACTATTGCCGGGATCTCTCCAACCAAGATTAGGGTGGTTACGCCATCCTTGGTTGTAGGTACCCGTTGGTGGACCCGACGGCCTAGGTCTGTTATCAATGTAGTTTACCGTTTCTGTCTGTTCATCTAATTCTTTCATACAACTCCAATTTTCATGTGACCCACCACACCCTTCACAAGCCATAACCGAGGCCGTTTTTGTCATTTCTAGCTTTTTGATTTTCGAAGAGAGGGCCTCGATTTGGGCTTGTAAAGAGGTGCTTTCATCAACTTTATGGGCGCCCGGGGCAATAGATTTATTACCTCGGGGAGTGTGCCATTGAAAATTGGTTTGAGCAATTTCCTCAATTTGATTATATATTTCATTTGGGCGATGATTACCTAAAAGTCCCCCGGAGCTAGAATCGAGTGTTTGTCTTGTGTGTGGCAACAACCCATTGTAGAAAGTGGATACTTGTTGCCACACCGCTAGACCGTGATGAGGACACTTTCTTAGTAGCACCTTGAACCTTTCCCAAGTTTTATATAAGGATTCCCCATCCTCTTGTGAGTATGTATTAATTTTAGTCATTAATTTAGCCGTTTTAGCAGGAGGGAAATACTTATATAGAAACTTTTGGGCTAGTTCATCCCAGGTGTTTACCGAGCCAACTGGGAGGGTGTTAAGCAAAGCCTTAGCTCGGTCTTTTAGTGAAAATGGAAACATTCGAAGGCGGATGGCGTCATTTGATGCTCCATTGATCCGAAAGGTATCACATATTTCTAAGAAATTAGTAATATGTAGATGAGGATCCTCGTCCGCAAGCCCATGGAAGGTTGCGGAGTTTTGAAGCATTTGTATCAAATGTGGCCGAAGTTCGAAGTTATTGGCTTCGACATTCGGTGCATTGATAGCGGCGCCGAGATTACCTACGGTGGGCCGTAGGTAATCCATGAGGGTACGTTGGTCCGCCATTGGAAGTGGGCCCCCCGAAACTTTCTCTTGATTTTTAGCTTTAAGTCTTTTTCTGAGAAAGCGTTCGGGTTCTTCTAGAGGTTCTTTTATGTCTCTACTAGAACTGGAGCTCATGCACTACGTAGGAGGTTCAAATGTAGTACCTGGGTTCCAAGTCCTGCAATAAGAACAGAAAAGAACGTTGGTCAGAATGTTCACCACGGCCCCGTGCTCAGTGAACACGGCCCGTGGTCAGAGGTACAGTAATTGTTTTCCGGATCCCTGTTACTGGGAGTTGGACACGGCCCCGTGTTGCATCGACACGGCCCCGTGCTCAGCTCTCTGTAACTCAGAAAATAAAAACTGCCAGTGATGATGCTGGGCACGGCCCGTGCTGAGCTCTGCAGAAACAGAAAAACTAAAAAAAAATCCTAAAAAAATGAAAAATAAGAAAAACGATTAGGCCGTTGATTCCTAACTTTCTTAAAATCCTTGTGTCCCCGGCAACGGCGCCAAAAACTTGATGCGTGTGAAGTGTTATATATTTTAGGTGTATATTTTAAGCCCCTTTAACACTTATTTTTAGCCAAGTTTTAAATTTATAAAACACGATATTTCACTAACACTAAACACACATATGGGCAAGTGCACCCATCGTGAGCGTAGTATAGTGTTGGCAAGATATCGAGGTCGTCCAAGGACACAAGGGCTTTTAGTACCGGTTTATCCTCAACGTCTAATCAAAATAAAAAGTTTAGAAAAATTTTTTAAACTAAGAAAAATAAAAACTAACTAAAAATGCTAAAAATAAAATAAAAAGAAAAACAGATAGACAAGATGAATCACTTGGTTCCGACTCGTATCTAGTGTAACCTTTGGTTATTTCCGCACTTTTGCACTATTTTAAGAGATTATCTTAGTTATTGTAGTAGGCCCCTCTTTTGAAGGTGACGTTACCCGCACCCCAGTAGTTTGAGTCAGCAAGGATACAATCCTAAAAGGGTGGATTATTGGAAGATAATTAATTAAGTTATTAATGCAAATTATGGTAGGGCCCTCTTTTGGAGGTGACGTTACCCTCGACTAAGTAGTCTGAGTCAGCAGGGATACAGTCCTAAATAGCCGGGTTATAGTATTAATAGTAGTTAACTTATGAGGGGATCAAAGAGTTTGGACCCTCGCCATCCAATACCGTTAAGTATTGAAGGGGATCCTACTAAATTTGACCCAGGTCCATTGCAGGACCTCTAAACGCTGAACAATGGCAAGACCTTTACCAAACCGTTCCCTTAACCCCCGACCAGGTAGCCAACATACCTCCATATAGACCGTGGAGATATGAATGGTGAAAATCTTTTATTTTATATAGACAGTAAAATAATGCCAAGACACCACGGACAAACGATAAGGAAAGATCACCTTCAACATAAGCAACTAGTTATTAAAGTCATTAATACAAAACCAAGTAAAAAGTGCGAAAAGATTAGAAATAAAAAGTATTACACTAGACACTTTGTCTTCACCAAGTGATGTAAGAGACTTAGGCAAACATGGCCTTGATTGTCAACAACTCTTACGATCAATCTTGGATCCTGAGACGACTCACACACTCTACGATGGACAGTGGATGATGGTGGTGGATGATGGTGTTATGGTGGTGGTGGGTGGTGGGTGAAGTGTGAGAGAGGTGGTGTGCCAAGGGATGGTTTGAGCTTGAGCCAAGCACTCCTATTTATAGGCTGAACAGAAGCTCGGGCACAGCCCCGTGTCCACATCCTCTATTTCTTCATTTAATGCAGCTTTGTCTTATTAGTTGACCACGCCCCCGTGTCCGCTGAGCACGACCCTGTGTGCAGAAGAATCTTTGTACTATGAAGATTTGCCTGGATTGTGCGAATCTTATAGTTGACCACGGCCCCGCGTCCGCTGAGCACGGCCCCGTGGTGGGCAATAGAAGCTTCTACCACTTTGTCTTTTCTGCTGACACTTGGGCACGCCCCCGTGCTGGCTGAGCACGGGGCGTGTTCAGTCTTCTGATGTCTTGTTTTGCTTGGGAAGATGCTGTCGTGGAGTCGGGCATGTCACGTCTTGTTCCTTTTCTTGTATTTATGTTAGATTTTGATGTCTTTTTGCTTCTTTTGTTAATTTGAGCTCATTTAATCCTGAAAATACAAAAGGAAGACAAAAGCACACTTTTTCCAACATTAGTACTAAAAAGGGTTAGTTTTATGCCACAATTGATGAAATTTATATGTTGCATTTTGAACACATCACTAGGTCACAAACACATCTTACAAAATATTACATTTTAGACCCCTGGACTTATAAAAAGCTATAAAAACATAGCTAAAACAATCCAAAACAAGTATCAACGATCTCAAATGACTTAATAATGTGTAAGGTATGAGTGTGTATGAATAATATTCCAAGCATTAAATAAATGTAAAGTATTGTTTAGTTTTCCATATAAAACGTGTATTAGAGATTGATTATGTATCGTGCATGTATGAATAAACAAGTATGAATAAAAATGCAATTTTCATTATGATCAAAGTCTCGAATTACAAGGATTGGAATTGAATATGATTACAAGGTTTCTAAAAATATAAGGTATGAAAATATGAATCGGTACATGTACTACCAAGTGAATTTCATGGCCCCCCTTTTATACATGCTTTATCAATTACTTAGGGGGAAGACATATTTTATACACATATGCACATGAACATTTGAATTATTTGAGTAGACAACTAACACTTTTATAATCCCTAAATACACAAGTTCATACTACTTTGTCGGTGAATATTGTGGACAGTACTATTTTGGTCAACAAGCCTAAATTGTCAAACAACTTTGACACGACTGAATGCCTAGCGCACGAAACACGATTGCACATGTTCATGACTATACATGCTATGTTGTGTTAGGAATAGCTACTTGGGGTTTTGTTGTTTGTTTGTTGTGGTTGGTATTGGCCATGGTGATTTGGATACTTTTCTCGGCGCTACTTGTGAACATAGTATAATTACATCACATGTGCAAAACTTCTTATATGTACTTACTTAAAAAACAAAACCTATGAAACTCACCACCTTTTGTAGTTGACCGTTTTCAAACATGTTTTTCAGGTAAACAGGAAAACTAGTGATGCATGTGTTTTGTTTTTTTTTTAAGTTATGCTTACGGATAATTATGTTCATGGATGCATAACTGCTATAGGATTAAAGAGGTTTGCGGGAACCTGCCGTTGTAACATACATATCATGTGTAAACAACATGTAACATATTATATAATTAATGTTTATATAGTATCTTTATAAATAATGTGCTTGTAACAGATGTGTCTGTTGCATCCCTTTTACTTCAGTGCTAGTCGGGGTGTGACACCTTCCTTAATGTCTTCTTTGTGTTTTATGCCAAGGGTATGCACATGGGGTTGTGCGTCATGAGACACAACCCCATGTCTTGAATTCTGATTTGTTTAATATATAATGGATGCGACATGTGAGTGTGTCTGGTGAGGCATGTGGGCATGTCTTGAGAGCCACTGGTCCGTGTCTTGTGTAAAAACTTGATTTACATCACGGTAACGCTTGTTTTGTCATTGTGTTGCCCGTTTGTACCTGAAAATAAAAAAGTAAACAGATAAATAAATTATTTACTACATATATGCAAGAAAACGACCAAAACCGAGTCTCGAAGGATGTGAACTATATGTTCGTTTTTGTAGACATCACTAGGTTTGAAGAAAACAATAGTCCCAATGGTTAATGACAAACAAGAACTAAATCCAATTGTTGATGATTAGAAGTCAAATAAGTGATCAAATTAGATTGAGGTGTAATAGTTTAAAACTAATAATCAATCCAAATGATTAGAACGAAATCTAAATCCAAAAGTAGGTAAGAGCAGGCACTAACCCTACCCCAAGAGATGATCACGAGTGATTTGGCTTTCCATCTTTCGTGATTGATCTTAATCCTTCATGTTTTCGGGGTTTAATTTTGGGTTTAGAATGATGAATTAAAGCTATTGAATCACCCAAAATCATTCAAAGTTGCCTTTCAGCTCCAAGGGTATCGAATACCCTGGTTTCCAACCATCACAAGCTTAAATAGGAAAAAATTAGGTTTTCATGCCGACGGTATGACCCATACAGTATCAGGTGGGTACGACCCATAGTGAGGTTGTTTTTGGATTAAGCTTGTGGAAACACCCAAGATTCATATGCCATGGCTCAAATAACTCATTTATATCCCGAGATAGTCCCGTTTGAAGTTTGAGCTCTATCCGGACGACCCTTCTTGCTTAGTTTTTGCTTCCGGTTTTGGGTTTTCATCCAAACTTGTATTCACTTACAATACATAAACCATCTCAAAGTAGTGGGTTCTAAATAACAATTTCATCTAAAACTATCAAACTACACACGTTAAACGATGTGAATCTACCCAATCATCACCACTAATATTGTCTGATTTTCCTCTAATGGGTTGCACATATAGGAACTCAAGGATTTGTTTTTTTATTACCCCGGTGGAGACTTCTCAAGTAGTCACCCATCCTAGTACTACTACCACCCTAGTACGCTTTCATCTGCTCCACAACCAATGCACCAAAAAAGCGTTGATGATTTAAGAGGTAAGGACTTTCTTCTGAACTAGAAATCTTTCTTGTTCACAACGGATGTGGTATATGCCTATGGTGTTACAAGGGGTCGTGTAAAATATTTTATTCATCGTTATAACCCCCCTCCCCCCCCCCCCCCTCTAAGTCCTAGCATCCTCGATGAGGTTTGCCCTACCATCCCAATAAATGATTTAGGATTTGTAAGAAGTAGGTTCACATTTAATAAAATATATTACAAATTATATAATTATGAGACTCTCGTTATTCGTAGGAAATATCATAGTGTAGCACCGATTACAATAACTGAATAAAAACAATATAAAATATAATTTTATATACCAAACTTGATTCAAGATGCATCTCTAGTGGGTTTTTCACACCCATTTGGTAGCATCCTAGACTCGAGTTTTCACCATGTTGCATCTTCAATAATATTCCTTAACTGCATCTCAACAAATATACTAATAGAGGAAGGTTTTAGTTGAGGATTGTGTTTGACACGAGGCCCTTAAAACAGATTCCGCGCCTCCTCTTATATGATCTGTCTCCTAGGGTAAAATAAACAGAACGGTATATGTACTGCCGAAGATGGCTATCACACTTGAGATTACATCGGGTATAATTTGGTGTTTATTAAAATAGGAAGATGTGAAGTAAAAGATAATTTTGAGAGTTTCTCTATAAATTACTTTTTTAAACAAAGGATGTGTATTTTCCCATATATGGAGTATGAACTGCCCATGTTCATATTTATATACACATATAGAAATTAAAAAAATTAGTTGGATGCCCCGCCCGTGTTGCGGGGCGCTAAGCCGAGTATTTCTTAGTTTAATAACATGTACGCATGTATTTTAGTTACTTGTGCATACTACTCATAACACGATCTCAAAAAATGATATCGACTCAACCAATTAAACCAAAACACTACCATAGTTTTACTAAAAAAAAGATGGCAAGCCTGAGCCGGGGGCAAAATAGTAAATTGTCATAAATATTGAGCGAGTGTCAGACACCTGCTTGACAAAAAAGTTAGATTGAGTAAACCAAGTAAAATAAAAACTACTATAGTTTTGAAAAAAAAATTAAAACGATGGCAAGACTCCAGATTAACTGAGGGAAAAATCATAAGTTTTTAAAAGAAGAAAAACTCATAATTTTAAACTGAGGGCAAATTCGTAAATTTTAGCTGGGGGGCAAAACCAGAATTTTGTTTTGAACGGGGAAAAAATCATAGTTTTGAACTAAGGGCGAAATCCTAATTTTTAACCGGGGACAAAAGCATAAATTTATTTTAAACTAAGGGCAAAAACGTAATTTTAAACTGAAGGAGAAATCGTATTTTTTTTTAAAGTGGCTATTATAGTTATATTATATTATACAAACATTAATTAAATTAAAACTAAAAATGAAAAAAAAAAATAGGGCAGCCGCCCATTTAACCCAATCGACGGAAAGTCTTATTGCCTCATGAAGTTTGTATACGTTGAATAATTTTACTGTTCATTCAATTCGAAATTTAATATATAGGGTAATTCAATTTAACTAGTAATAACAAGACATTAATAACCATCACTAGTGCCCTAGTGGTGGTCACAGGCATGGTTGCAGAAATCGGCCTAGGCGGCCGATTAATCGGCGCCTAGGCGCTAGGCGGTCATCTACTGACTAATTTTGAGCTAGGCGGTCAATTAATCGGTCATGGTAAAAAAATCGGTCAAAATCGGTCATAGGCGGTCAAAAATCGGATTAATCGGACAATATTAGTCGGTCAAAATCGATCAAAATCGGTACTAGGCGGTCCTAGGCGGTCAAAATTGGTCAAAATCGGTCAAAATCGAACCATACTATCTGAAACTTGAAGTATTTATGTGAATTTTGAAGTATTATTTTTATATTATTGGGTATATATATATAATTTTGAAAAAATACATATAAAAATCCCATTCTGATTAATCCCGATTAATCCCTAGGCTGTACCCCACCGCCCGACTAGCGCCTAGCGCCTTCTACAACATTGGTCATCGGTATTTAATTTTTATCTATGGTGGGTCTGGGTGAGTTTTCTCCTTTAAGTCTTGAGTTCGAGTCTGAGTGATAGTGGTTTTTCATTGGAGGGTTTAAATTGGGGATTTATTTTGCGAGGGGGCTCTCTAGCACGGACCCAGTTAAGACAACGTACGCTAGACCTCCCGATATTTACGAGTAATTCACAACTTTCAAAAAAAAAAAAGACATTAATCTTGTATAACCAAAACATTAATCTTGTAATAAACAAGACAATTAATTGAGTTTTAAATCTGTAATTTAATGGATTTAAAGTGGTTAGTTAAATGTTATTTTCATTCATTACACGAATTAAATCAATTGAAACAGCTGGTTTGACCAAGTCCAACTAATTGTTCTGTTACCGCTGCAAACATGCACGCGTGCCCAAACTAGCCCGCCAGTCCGTGCGACATGCTGTATGGAACCTGTGCGCATGTCAATGACCACTAGCGCCATGTGCATACCAGGACACCATCTGGTCATGCGACATCCATAATTGCTTGCCACACTTGCACCACGACATGGGTGTGCTATACGCAGACGTCATGCATCTGACCACGCGCACATGGACAAAAATACAAAGGCAGCTAACTCTCAAGCGGCTCGCGGCGTTACGAGTGCGAATTAGGGTACCCTTTACTAGCGTTTGCCTTTAAGAAAAAAATATACAAGGAGTTCTCCTCCTTATAAACCACTCCATGTTTTGTCATCTCACCTATGTGGGACAAGCTGATAAAGCTCAATCCATTTTTCTTATCTTTATTTGTTCCAAACATACAAATTAAAGCTATGATATATCATTCATCTAAACTCTATTTTGGACATAGTTTAGTTCGTTATGAAGCTTTCACAATATAGAAAACAAACCCACAAATAATTATTTAGACAACACATGTATAAATATTATTAAGTCCAAAATATTTAGTAAAAACCTCATTTTCATTAAAATTTTCAAAAGGATTTACCTAAGATTTTCTCATGGACACCCCCAGGAGTCACCATTATATATATTATACATATTTATACTTAACTCTTCATGAATAGTAATATAATATTTAAATATTATTATGTCAACTCCTCATGAATAGTAATTGTGTTTTAGTAATATTTTATTATTAGATTTTGTATCTTATTTTTATGTTATATAATATAAGATAAACAATATAACTATAAATGTTGTTTAATAGATTTTGTCAGACAAGAATAAGAACTCAATTTACCAAAGTAAGAAAGTAATTACAATGATATTGTTATCGTATCGTACCAAACAACATCGGTATCATTACGACGATATTACGATTCATTTTTATGGTTTCAGTTTTTGATAATATTTCATTTATACAACTCTGTATGTGACGATACATAAGTATCGGTACCATACAGTGATGATTTGAGCCGATCGATACGGTTCGAACACTGGTGCCAGTACCGGGGTTTGTTCGTATCGGTACTGTAACGCGCGAAGAAATACCCTAGTTCATGATGAAATTTGCCTTTCTATATTAATTGAAGAGGATGAAAATACTATGTATCTTTTTCATGGCATCATTAATAAGAGGATTAGACAGTTAGTTATTTGTGGTTTGAAGTATATTGGGATCGGGATCGAGGATTTAGACAGGGTTAAGAAATGATTTTTAATTTATTTCTTTCATACCAAGTTTAGTAATTTAATGGGTGGCTATTAATAGACAAATTGAGATATGCAAATCTCTAGTTAGAGGCGGATTCAGCTACTTTGGAAGGGATCTTTTCGGTTGAGGAAGGGAAGGAGGTGGTCTGGTCGTCTGGTAGCGACAAATCGCTAGATAATTCGCGTTTGTTTTTAGGCTCCCACTATTCCTACATCCCTAAATCTTATTTTCACATCCTTTATCATTCTATCTCTCTATATATCTATGTATGTATAGAAAGAGATAGAGAGAAGAGATGTGTAAATATTAGCGCTCTTGCTTTTATCAAGTGGCATTGGGATGTTTTTTGTTCAAGTATTATGCTTTTGTGCAACAATTTATTATGACCCGAACATTCCCTTGGGATGTAGTTTCTCTTATATTACCTTGATTCCCAAGGCGAAGAATCTGATCGTGATGATGGGTTATCCTATATTAGCATGAATTCACTTCAATACAAAATTTTAGCTATACTTGAGATTAACCATTTAGCTAAAGCGGTGGAATAGGTTGTTTCGGAGTAAGGATGAGCATTTGTTAGTGAGTACCGGTATCGAACCAGTACGGTACCGTACCGGTTATATTCGGTACCGATACCTACCTTTCTCAGTTTTCAATATCGGTAAATACCGGTATCGTACCGATTATATTCGATACCGATATTCACTTTCCTCGTTACCGGTCTGATACCATACACATCCCTAACTAGTATGTGGTTATAAAAAGTCTTCAAATTTTAAATAACCCTTTAATCTTAAACGTGAAGGTAAATTGGTATAAAAAGAAGAAAAAGAAATTAAAGCTATTAATGTTAGATTTTGAAAAGGCTTTTAAACAGGTCGTACTTAGGGGCTTTTAAATTTTGACAACCGCTTAGGGCCCCTAGAAAATAGAGCCTCTCAAATTTATATAGTATGTCTATTATTGTATTATGCACAAAAAACTAACCAATTTTTAAATATAAAAGCCTAATTCCAACTCCAAGCATTATACAATTTGTATTTAATTTAGGCCGTCATCGTTATTCTCACTAACTTTAACGTCGCACATGCCAATTTTGCTCTATGGTGTCGCCGATTGGGGAAAATTAGACGTGAAATTGAGGGAAATTAATGGTGTCGCAAGGATAATCCGTGTTGATTAACGGCTATTTTTCATAGTAATCTCTATATATTGTGATTCACTTAATCATTGTTTTCCGAAAATCCTAATTAATACTTTGAATATTTGAATTATGGTATTGTGCTTTCGACTCAGACTTAGAAGGAAGAAAACAGAACCGATGTTTACTTTATACCATTCAAAGGGTTCACACATTTGTAGTTTGCTTAGGGCCTTTAAAAACATTGGAAGGACCCTGCTTTTAACTGGCTTAGTTTGGGATTATTGGATAAAGATTAGTCTTTGCGGGGTTTGGTAAAAAATGATTAACATAGATACGAGTTTGTTTGGTTTCAGCTAGATCATCGATCTTGATTAATAGAAGTCCTATTGATCGAGTGTTTTCAAACTTAGAGATTTTTGACATGGATCTATGCATAAAATAAATCATTATGAGAACACGTAAAACAAATAAACCATTCATTTTCCGATCTTAAAAAAATAAAAATTAAAGAAAATGGTATAAATGTAATGTTTATGGTTTTCACTATGAAAGTTAAAGAAAATAAAGATATCAAAATAAATATATATTTTTGTATATGTATATAACATACACACTAGGTAACAATCTTGAATACACTTACTATTAAAATATAATGTAATTTGTTAACACATATATTCATCAGGATATTCCGTTAAGCATTTAAAAATTTTTTGATTCATTCAAGCAAAATAATATTTTCATCATCCTAGCTTTTTTTTTATTAAATTCTTTTCACGAACATAATTATGAACTTGGCAATATTTGTAGACTTAAACAAATGCTTTTTAGGTATGAACTAGGCAATATTTGTATACTTAAACAAATGTTTTTAGGTAAAAAGAAATAAATAAGTTTTTTAGGGTGTACCTATCTACACACCATTTTGCCTATTAACACACCAAAAATGTGTTTTTTGTCCTTATATGCATATCATGCAGTGTCTAACTGTGGCCAAAACGCGGCGTTTTGGTCCGGTTAACCAGACAAAGACTGACGGGTGTCTTACGGGTCTGTTGACCGGACCAAAACGCCGAGCTTTGGCCGCGTTTTGGTCCTATCAACCAGACAAAAGACTGACAACCGGTCTGGTTGACAGGACCAAAACGCGGCCAAAGCTCGGCGTTTTGGTCCGGTCAACAGACCCGTCAGACACCCGTCAGTCTTTGTCTGGATAACTGTACCAAAACACCGCGTTTTGGCCACAGTTTGACACTGCAGAATGTGCATATAAGGACAAAAACACCTTTTAAGGGTGACTATCTACACACTTGGTGTGTAGATAGTTTGGCGCGTTTTTTAAGGATAAATGTCATTACTATTCTATTACACGAATTATTCTAAATTAACTCCTTTACCAAAGTTTGAACATAGGGCCTTCCTTGACAAGTGCATCAAGTGGACTAACTCCACTTGGCAAAAAAAAAAATGTATTTAGAAATTATAATTTGTTTAATATTAAATTTATTTGATTAATGAAATAATAACTATTTAATACTGTAATATCTACCTATTGAGGTGTCTGTTGTTGCGTTTTCAAAATAGATTATTTGTTTTCAAAATATATTTTGCGTTTTCAAAACTATGTTTTGAAAAAGCATGTAAGTAAATGCTTCTTCAACTTTTGGAGGCTAATAATCACTTTTTCAACCAAACACTTTTTTAGATTGTTTATGTTTCATAAACGCAATTTTCGCTTGATATGCCATGTTCAAAAACACCCGGTCAATGATTTCTTAATCCCGTCAAAGTTAAAAACAAATTGATAGGTCAGTATTCTTTTTAATAAAACATTTGGTTAACCAAATGTGATTCTTTCTATTAAAAATGTATGTAATCTAATAACGCAAGTCATATCAGGTCAATTATGTATTATTATGGGGGCGGCTAGTAATGGTTCCGTCATGTATTATTTGGTACAATTGAAAACAAAGTCAAACCCGATACAATTACATTGTCAACTATCTTCATTAGGGTGTACGGTGTGGAGTCGGCAAAGGGTGCGGCAAAGGTGGTTGCCGCGCGGCAAACACCGCCGCCAACCCTTTGCCGACGCGGTTTGATGAATGGTGCGGGGAGACAATGCCGACGCGGGGAAGGGAGGAAGGAGAAAAAGGGGGCTGCGGTGAAGGGAGGAAGGAGAGAGAGAGGGTAGTGTGAGGTGAGTCCATTTCAATCTCAATCAATCACACATTTTTTTTTTTTTTTTAAGTTTACCACTTTACCAAATGTCTAAACCATTGCCAACACTTTTCACCAACGTTTAAACACTTTTAACTGATTGACATGGCGCACTCTGTTTGGTTGTTTTTTTATTTGCCACTAAAAGGTGTTTAACCACTCCTTACACCCTTAGCCAATCACATTTTACAATAAAGAAAGTTGGTGTCTTTTCTGGACAAACGTTTATGCCTAGGTGATTTTTCAATCAGTGGGTTATATAACCTATATTTAACTTTTAAGATTAAGTGTAAATGTTTTACTTTTTATATTTAACTTTGGTGTCATATTTTAAGATTAAGCGTAAAGATTTTACCTTTTATTTTGGGTCCTAATAATCCCACATGGTAAATCTTATTCTCACATGGTGTATACGGGCCGTATAAGGTTATACGGCCGTATAGAATAAAATGAACTGACAAAGCAGTCTTTGTCAGTTTATTTTAAATGTATACGGGCCGTATAACCTTATACTGCCCGTATACACCATGTGAGATAAGCTTTTAGGGTGGCCGTATATAATGCTCGTATAATGTTATACGGCCCGTATACATTTGGTCGTATAACATTATATTGCTCGTATAATGTTATACGGCTCGTATACATTGGTCGTATAACATTATATTGCTCGTATACAAATTGTATACGGCTCGTATAATGTTATACTGGCCGTATACATGTAAAACAAAAAAAACATTCCATTGCATTTATTTTTGTGCAACAACATTCTATACGGGCCGTATAATGTTATACGGCCCGTATACACCTAGGGATGTGAAAATAAGAAAATAGGGGGTGTGGAAATAAGAGGACCCTTTATTTTTAACCCTGTTATCGTAAAGTGTATGTCATATCAGTAACACATTAACAAAACTTATATTAAATAAAAATAACCTAAATACCTAATTAAATAAACTAAAAATACATCAATAAATACTAAAACAATTTATTAATAAATCATCTATTCAAATTCTTCACTATTGTCGTCTTCATCGTATTATCTTCATCATCCCAGTTTAGCTCTCTCTCAAGATGGTTTGTCCAAAGATGTTCTACCAAGTTTGTTTAATGATGGGCACATATTTGCTCAAGGCGAATTTTAGCCCGGATAACACATTTCTCATCGATTGTTAGTATAATAACATCTGGTACGACGCTCTCTTTGTGGTGTTGACTAATTGTTTTTCCCTTGTCTTCCAATACCATATTATGTATGATAATGCAAGTGTACATGATGTTCTTTAACTTCTCTATGTGCCACGATGTAACACCCCGAAAATTTACGTCCAATAATGTATTGACACGTGTCATAAGCTTTGAATATGTGAAAAGGTACTTTAGAGGGACTAAAGTTGACAAACAGAGAAAGTATGTGAATATAAGGGTCCAAAGTGTCAACAATGGATAAATATATTTTAAAATAGCCCTACAAGATGTTTATACCTTCAAACGAATAAATCATGGATCATACGAAGCTGAAAATGAAACAAAGTGAGGAATTACAAACTACAGGGGTTAAATGTGTCAACATGTTTAAAGTGTACCTCTGAGTGACCTTTTAGCAACCCCGAAGCTTTGTAACGGTAAAATATGCTCACTAGAATGTGTGATAAAAATTTCATAAAGTTTCGTTATCGTATGAGAAAGTTATGATCAAATCCGTATACGAAGGGTTAAATGCGTCAACGTTGAAATTTGTGACTTTTCGGGTAAGCACAAAGTTAACCAAGGACTTAACCAAGTTTGTAAAAGTCTTAAGGTCCTTAAAAATCAAGTTAGAGGGCCAAAAGTGCAAGAAAAACACTTAAAACCACGTTACAAAGGACCAGGGACTGAAATGTAAATGGTGAAACTTGTTTGGCCTGTTGCGCCGCTTTTAGACGCCCCCGCGAGAGGTCCTTCACGGCCCGCGTACCAGGATCTAAAGGCAAACTATTGGTGGATAGGCTTGAAAAAGTCGGTAGCCGCTTATGTAGCTAAATGTATGAGGTGCGCGCAAGTCAAAGCTGAACACCAAAAGTCGTCAGGTTTGCTACAACAACCTGAACTTCCCACATGGAAATGGGAGATGGTGACAATGGATTTCATCACCAAGTTGCCAAAGACAAGGAAGGGAAATGATACTATATGGGTAATAGTAGATAGACTTACTAAGTCAGCACATTTCTTACCCATTAAGGAAACTTATAGCTCTGACATGTTAGCTCAATTGTACGTAGATAAGATTGTAGCTCTGCATGGCGTACCAGTGTCAATTATCTCTGACAGAGATACGAGATACACTTCTCATTTTTGGAAAAGTTTCCAACAGTCTTTGGGCACGCGCTTAAATTTTAGTACGGACGGACGGGCAGAGTGAGCGTACCATCCAAACGTTGGAAGACATGCTTCGTGCATGTGTGATTGATTTAGGTGGCAGTTGGGATAACCACCTGCCATTGATCGAGTTCTCCTATAACAATAGCTACCATACGAGTATTAAGGCTGCGCCTTTTGAGGCATTATATGGTAGAAAATGCAGAACACCTATTTGTTGGGCGGAAGTAGGAGAAGTTCAATTATCAGGACCTGATTTGGTCTTTGAAACAACGGACAAGATTGTCCAGATTTGTGACCGCCTGAAAGCTGCCAGGGATAAGCAGAAAAGCTACACAGATCCAAAGCGTAAACCTCTAAAGTTTGAGGTTGGTGATAAAGTTTTGCTTAAAGTATCACCTTGGAAAGGGGTGATGCGGTTTGGTAAGAAAGGTAAGTTAAGCCCAAGGTATATAGGACCATTCGAGGTCATCGAATATGTCAGGTCAGTGGCTTACAAGTTAAACTTACCTGAAGAGCTCAGTGGTATTCACAACGTATTCCACGTCTGCAATCTGAAGAAATGCCTAGCTGACGAATCGCTAGTCATACCACATACGGATGTGCACATAGATGAGAGCTTGAAATTTGTGGAAAAACCATTGTCGATTGAGGATCGACAGGTAAAGAAGCTTCGAAGGAAGCATGTGACTATTGTAAAGGTCAAATGGGATGCCCGTAGAGGTCCCGAATACACGTGGGAGGTAGAGTCCACAATGAAAGAAAAGTACCCTCAATTGTTCCAGTAAATCTCGAGGTCGAGATTTCTTTTAAGGGGGTGAGGATGTAACACCTCGAAAATTTACGTCCAATAATGTATTGACACGTGTCATAAGCTTTGAATATGTGAAAAGGTACTTTAGAGGGACTAAAGTTGACAAACAGAGAAAGTATGTGAATATAAGGGTCCAAAGTGTCAACAATGGATAAATATATTTTAAAATAGCCCTACAAGATGTTTATACCTTCAAACGAATAAATCATGGATCATACGAAGCTGAAAATGAAACAAAGTGAGGAATTACAAACTACATGGGTTAAATGTGTCAACATGTTTAAAGTGTACCTCTGAGTGACCTTTTAGCAAACCCGAAGCTTTGTAACGGTAAAATATGCTCACTAGAATGTGTGATAAAAATTTCATAAAGTTTCGTTATCGTATGAGAAAGTTATGATCAAATCCGTATACGAAGGGTTAAATGCGTCAACGTTGAAATTTGTGACTTTTCAGGTAAGCACAAAGTTAACCAAGGACTTAGCCAGGTTTGTAAAAGTCTTAAGGTCCTTAAAAATCAAGTTAGAGGGCCAAAAGTGCAAGAAAAACACTTAAAACCACGTTACAAAGGACCAGGGACTGAAATGTAAATGGTGAAACTTGTTTGTCCTGTTGCGCCGCTTTTAGACGCCCCGCGAGAGGTCATTCGCAGCCCGCATACAACCTGCCAGCGCAGAATCTGCGCACAGCTTCCTGTTGCAGCTCTGAAACCGACTTTAATGGGTTGTTTTCCTATACCAGAGGCTCTCCAATGGTATTACATGCATAGGGGGCACTTGTCTTGATCTGGAAACCTTGGTAGACCTCTTTGGCATGATCCTAGATGATCAAATTCAATATATAAGGAGCATCAAGTTGCAACATTTCACACTTCAAGTTGCAAACTCTCACAAGACTCATTTCTGGAGCTCCTCTGATCAGCAACCAAGTTCCTTAATCGTGCATAGGAATATTGTAAGTGTCCTTAACCCTTCCTAATTCATTTTAGCCTAGTTAATTAGCTAAAGGTCAAACCGTCGTAATTAACGTTTGACTTTGAGATTAAATAAAATTGGCTCAGTCAAATCTCAAATTGAAAGTACCTATAAGTAGGTAATTATGTGGGTAATAAACCCTTAAAAGGGTACTCTCTGATTCCCACTCTAACTAGGTCAATTGTCGGGTCAAACTTGTTATTAAAAAGTCAACAGAATGCTTATTTTCAAATTAATGCATAATTCGCAATGTAGGAGGCATGCAACCTGTTTTATCATTAATATAACTTGGTAATTAATGTAAGAACATGTCTAACCATGTTCAACCCAACAATTTTCAGTCTAAACCCGGATCGGAACCGAAAATCGCATAATTTGACTTTTGCTTTGACTTTCAGTTCTAACCCGTTTATGCATGTTTTTGAATTACCTTAGAGCTTTATTTGGACCAGGTTTCATATAAGTATAACTCCCTGAGATTATACAACTTGGTTCATTAGTTATCCGATTCATATGCATGTTTCCGTTAAGTGCTTAAATGTTGACTATTATGCCCTTTTGTCTTAAAATGTGATTTTTGAAAAAGTAAAAGAGTAGAAACCTTAGTTGCTGATTTATAAACTTGCACCAAAAATTTGACATCAGTTTGAGGTCTAGATTAAGAGTTATGCTCATTAGCATAATTAGAAAGTTTTTAGTAATTAAATGGCGTAATTAGCTTATAGCCTATCTAAACCCACTTTTTGATGTCAAAATTTTTTACCCACTGATGTAATATAATATTTTGGGATTTTTGAAGATTTTTACTTAATTTTTGGTTGAGCATAACATAGGTCTCTAAGTTTGATTCGGTTAATGCCGGTTTTGCCCTTTTAAGCCATAAAATGAGTTTTACAAATCCTTTTGACCCCAAACCTTTTTCTACTAATTTTATGTGATAAATAAAGTATTTTGAGCCTTCTGGAATTATAAAAATATCAGCTTTCTTTTGAAAACCCGGAAATGGCTCCAAATCGCCTTTTTAAGCGTTTTAACGCATAGTATGTACTAAAACTATATTAAACATATAAGGTTGATACCTACTGATATTTTTAGTATATTTATATATATTAACAGTAAGTAAAAGTTTTTAAACTCAGGTTTCCAGTTTTGACCTTTTAAGCCTAAGTGAAATTACCAAAATACCCCTAAGATGCATAGTTTGGTTTTAAATGATAAATTTCACATATAGGTCATACCCTACTGTTATAACTTATTAAATTAACTGTATTTACTGAATAAATCAGACCTGTAACTCAGATTACTAATTAAACTCTTTTATAACCTTTTAAATGACCAAAATGCCCTTACGAGGCATAGTTTGAGTTTAAATCCATTTCGGGCATAATAGGGGATATCTTACTGATGTCTCAACATATTTAAGGCATATTAACTTAGGAAACTTGCATATGACTCATATGGTTACCCGTTACGCCCTTTTCGCGTTCGGTTCGGTTTATATAACTAGTTTGCATAAATTGACCGAAACGGGTCAAACCTTATCATTTTTGTCTCAAAATCCAGAATGTGTTTAGTTTACCCATATTATACAAGTATTCAAACTTGTCGGGTCTAAATCACATTCCATTCCGGTCTTCTCTTAGTCGTGCGTTTGAACCGTATCTTCCTTTAAAACTAACCGGTCTAAGCTTAAGCTTAAATAAAGACCCGTTAGAAATCTAATAGGTTATTATAAACCTTTGTTCCAGAATAGGAGAACCATTAAAAGCTACCCGCATTTGCCATTTGTGAATTATACTTGCAAAGGTAAATACTTTTAACTTATTTTCCCTATACGGGCTTGGGGTATGGTATATATAATACCGCTTGGTCGGGCATTGAATCTTTAATCGAATAGAGGTTAAACCATTGATATGCTCCGTTTTGAAATGTTTTGTTTGCTTAAAGCCTTTGGGGGGTTAATGACCATGTCCCGGATATCCTTGGCATCATCTTACGAGATGGCCACGACCTAAGCACGGGGCGTAGGCGTACACCCGTCAGTGCCTAACCAAATAATGTGGTGTGTCTATTGATCTTTAACCCGATTTACGGATCGGGCTACTGAACGCATAAGAGACATGTAATTCTTTTACAAGATTATATTCAAATAATTATCCCAAGTTATAAAATGTTTTGTGCCACGGGCATTCAAATCAATTTTCAAACCTTTTTAAAATGAGTCAGTTAAATTGTATTTACCAGTGTAAACTGACGTATTTTCCAAAAGGTTAAGTGCAGGTGCTACTCGTACTAGGCTGGCTGTCTTCTAGCGTCCACAATAAGTCTCGCAAGCTTGGATGTCCATAAAACTGTTGAACAATATCTCCTTTTTATTTTGATCCGCCTGTGGATCCGTTTCAACTATTTCGTGATATTTAATATTACAATTTATTAAAGTTGAAATGAATCTATCTTTGCTTCCGCTGTGCATTTAAATTTGTGTTGTTTGACTATGATGATATCAACTACGTCACGATACTCTCCACCGGGCCCACCGGTAATACGTGGAAATATCGGGGTGTGACAGGTTGGTATCAGAGCCAACGCTGAGTGAATTAAACGCTAGCCTTTTGTGTTTAATCTCAGTTACACAATTGCACATTCCTCGATTCTTGAGTCTAGACAAAGGACTTAGGATTAATCCAAAATTGTTTTATATTTTATTTTTGTCTCATATATACTTGTTGTATCACTTGTTTGTTTTTGACAGGTTAAAGAAAATGCCACCAAGAATGAGAGGGAGAGGAAGAGGAAAAGGGCCACTCGTCGCCCCAAATGACCATGAGGCCGGACCTTCGCACCGGCGAACACCGTCAGATCCCCACAACCCGGGTCCTCAAGATCCCTGGAGGACCTACATTGAACCAGCGAGGCGCTCAGTTTCGCTGAGTACCTCCCCTTCTATTCCACACTCTTTTGGGCCTCATTCTGAAAATGAGCCCCACAATTCCCACCAATCCTACATTCCTCTCCAAGGTCACAACTCACCTTTCGACCACCTGTCGCCTGTTTTCCAGGGCCAATTCAACCCTGCCGACTACCTTGGAGAACCAGTGGGTTATAACCCACTTGGACCTGAAGATCATTTTTCCGGTGGCAACGCGATGGATATAGATGAGGACACCGATCCTGCAGCGCCACCATCCGGAACCCCTAACCACCCTATCGAAATTTCAGATGGGTCACCTTTTGTGGGATCACCTTATAATGGTCCCGACAGCTATGAGGAAAGGTTCAGACAGTGTGACTGGGTGTTTACCCCCAGTTACCACAACTCTCCCCAGCAGCAGCAGCAGTATCAGCAGCAACAGAATCCTTCCGAGGATTCTCAATTTGTCGCGGTCACTCCACCGCCACCACCAGCCCAGCAACAGCCTCCGAAGCCCCCGAGGCGAAGAAGATCGAACGCACGGATATCCGCGCGAGGGGGAGTGCGCATCAACACCCCTCCACTTTCAAGTGGCAGCCGATACTCGCCACTTCATGAAGAACCATAGATGGGAGAATCTTCACACCCCTTCTCAGAAGTAAACTCTACGCCAGTCGCGCCACCACCACTGGGTTATGGAGACCCAATTCCTACATACACTGGTGCGGCGGCATATAATCCCTTCGAGCAGCCGATCCACACCAATTACAACTATGCCGAGGCTGATCCTTACTTGGTAGCGGCGAACTACAATGCTCTCCATCCGGAAGGTCCCTATGGAGGTCCATGGACTACGGGATACCCGACTTATGGATACCCACCATATGGGTATCAGCAACCACCGCCTCCTCAACCTCCGCTTTATCAGCAACCCCCGCAGCCGCCGGTGATGTCACCACCACAATATCAAGAAATCCTTCAAGGGATAAACGAGGTGCGGCAGGAGGTGCGGGAAGACCGTAGGCATAACCGAGGGATGTTCAAGAAAATGGTGGATTTGATCAAGGGAAAAAGCAAGAAGGATCACTAAATCCTTTGTTTGTTTGTTTATTTTAGTGTTGTAATCATGTCCCTGTGAGGACATTTGTTTCTGTACTCTGCCCCTGCGTGGGCGTATTTTTTTTATGTTCTGCCCCTGCGTAGGCATGTCTTTCTGTTGACCCCTGTGTGGGTATGCTTGTTAGTTTAGCCCTTGCGTGGGCGTGTTATTTATGTAAAAGTCCCGTTTAGGGCAAACTTGTACTAGTTTAATTTTAATGGAATGGTTAGTTCAAATTTTTCATTTTTAAATTATATGCATAAATATAATATATGAATAAATGAAAAATAACATTCATTTTATAGATTTACCATTTTAATAAAATAATAAGAATCTTAAAAGGTAAAACCTAGCTTGTATGTCATAATAAGACCTGGCCAATATGGTAAAACCTGTTTTAAAATATTCAAATCCTTGTTAACATCTGCAAACATGTTAACATTCTTGGCTAATGTGATCTGCAAAATCACACATGTCACCTTTGTGTTAAATTATCCAAATTCCTTATTATTATTTAAACATCTGATTGTGATGTAATGCCTACGGGCTATAACTAATGTCATATAAGAAAAAAGGCAGCCGTAGTCTATAGACTCCCTGCCAAGAAAGGTAATGAATTTTAATTCAAGCCCTAATAACTAGATCCTATAAGATCTAAATCTATAATTTAGAATTGTCCACGTGACTAGGCCTGTTGTGTCAATATTATATTTCATTCTAAGACTAAGGGTTACTAGTAAAAAGTCCCGAATGAAATTAATTACAAATTAACTAGTATGGCTCTTTAATTACCATGGTTAATAGATTAACAAGATGATAGACCTATTATAATTCCTTAAATGAATCATTGTCATCATCTTGTGTAGCAGTTCAACTACATGGCCGAGTCTGACGAGGTTAACAGTCGGCCAAAGGAGAATCATGACGCCACCAGGATCAATATAACTGGTGCAGAACTCCAAACATTGATTGACAACGTCGTCACTAAAGCCATAGAGAGGCAATATAGTGAATCGAGTAGTACTCGAAGCAGGACCCAATCAGCACCCCATTCTAAGCCAAAAACACATTCCGAGGCTCATAGTAAGCCACCATCTAAGCTAGATAAGCCAAAGAAGGATGATGATGATCATCACTCCTCGAACCAGCACAGTGTCCCGTCAAAGAAGATTGAGCTTAAACAGGAACCACGTGGTAAGTCCTGTACGTATAAATACTCCGTCTCATGCAAACACAGAGACTTTACTGGGGAGAAAGGAGCGATTGACTGCATGACCTGGTTGGATGAAATGGATACTGTAGTTGATATCAGCGGGTGCGCTGATAAGGATGTAGTAAAGTTTGTGTCTCAATCGTTCAAAGGTGAGGCCTTAGCCTGGTGGAGATCGTTGATTCAAGCTACTGGGAAGATTCCGCTGTACAATATGACATGGGAACAATTTGTTACCCTCATCAAGGAGAACTACTGTCCTCAACATGAGGTTGAAAAGATTGAGTCAGATTTTCTGTCTTTGGTAATGAAAAATCTGGATTGCCAAGCTTACCTTACGAGCTTTAATACCATGTCAAGACTGGTTCCATATCTGGTGACCCCGGAACCCAAAAGAATAGCTCGTTTCATTGGGGGTTTAGCCCCAGAAATTAAAGCAAGTGTAAAAGCTTCTCGGCCAACTACATTCAGGTCTGTAGCTGATATATCCTTGTCCCTCACACTAGACGCGGTCAGGCAGAGATCGCTGAGGAACACGGATGCCGAGAAAAGGAAGCGTGAAGATGACAATTCACGAAGGTCAGATAAGAAGCACAAGGGAAACAATGACCACAAGAAAGGGTCTGGATCTAGGAAGGATGGGCATCAATCTGGAGATAAGCCCAAATGTAAGGTTTGTAAGAAGCACCATTTTGGGAGGTGCCGACTTGAGTCGAAATCCCACTCTCAGCCGAGGCCATGTGGGATTTGCAAATCTTCAGAACATATGACCCTAGAGTGCAAGAAGCTGAAAGATGCAACGTGCTACAGTTGCAATGAAAAAGGGCACATTAAGTCCAATTGCCCAAAGATTACCAAGAAAACCGAGGATGGGAAAAAGACCAACGCTAGGGTCTTCAAGATGGATGCAAAGGAAGCTGTTCAGGACGACAATGTAATCACAGGTACTTTTCTCATAAATGATGTTTATGCTAGAGTATTGTTTGATTCTGGAGCAGATAAGTCTTTTGTGGATAACAAGTTTTGTGAATTGTTGAAATTGCTGTAAAAGCCTTAAGTGTGAAGTATGAGGTGGAATTAGCTGATGGAACCATAGAAACCGCCTCAACTATTTTAGATGGATGTGTTATATCCATTAGGAACCACTCTTTTCCTTTGTCCCTACTTCCCTTTAAGCTAACCGGTTTTGATATAGTGATAGGTATGGATTGGTTATCGCATAACCAAGCCCAGATTGTGTGCAACAAAAAGCAAGTGGTAGTCAAAACTCCGTCTGGTGAGTTACTTACCATTCAGGGGGATACCCAGCATGGATTGCCTGAGCAAGTGTCTATGCTCAAGGCATCTAGATACTTGAAGAAGGGTTGTGTCATTTATATGGCACAGGTTACTATTGATGAGCCGAAGCCTAAGATTGAAGACATCCCCGTCATTTCAGAATATCCTGAAGTTTTTCCTGAAGAACTACCTGGTTTACCACCAGATAGGCAAGTGGAATTCCGAATTGACATCATCCCTGGAGCAGCACCTGTTGCTAGAGCACCTTATAGGTTGGCACCAACAGAGATGAAGGAATTGAGGACGCAGTTAGATGATCTGCTAGCCAAAGGTTTCATTAGACCTAGTTCGTCCCCTTGGGGAGCGCCGATCTTGTTTGTCAAAAAGAAGGATGGATCGATGCGTCTGTACATCGATTACTGTCACGGCCCCCGACCCGGTTTGACCCGTTTCAGGAGCCACGGGACTGAAATCCCGTGGTATTTATTTAATTGAGTTTAATAGCCGAAGTTTATCATCAGGATCGTTTTAAAGCTAAAATTTTCCCGATTATTTTATTTCACAACTCGGGATAAAACCCCGTTAATTTACAATACTATGATTTCACGGAGAAATCTTTATTTTACAAA
Source organism: Helianthus tuberosus (assembly GCA_030545235.1). NCBI lineage: Eukaryota > Viridiplantae > Streptophyta > Magnoliopsida > Asterales > Asteraceae > Helianthus > Helianthus tuberosus. Next base: position 44,428,413 of record CM060414.1, on the reverse strand, counting down.
ACATATTTCTTTATTTTACAATGAGCCACTTTCTTAAGCTTGTAGTGCTCCATAGCACCTTTCCTGAATCACAACAAATCACCTGAAACATGTTTGAAAAAGATTTTGTCAGCGGGAAATACTGAGTGAATCATTCTATTTATTAAAACGACACATTTGTTATAATTTACAGTATTAAGAAAGATTACAATGTTTCTGATATCAACCAACTACCCACAGTATTTTGTCACTCGACCCATTGGCCCATTCGTCCAATGGTGTCTGTGACTATGGTCATATCACCCCTTGGCTGCCCCAATGGTGAAGATTATCAAGTAATGTATACAAAACCCCACATACCGGCTGTAATTTGGTGATTACATAAACTTAATCACTGTAATTATAACTTTGAAAATAAACATGCTTTTGTAAACAAATTTGATAAAAAGAGAATGACTCACATTGCAGATTTAACACGGATAGAGTCTAGTCTATAGCTTAGCCTTGTTAACCTAATTTAAATAACAATGCACACAAAACTGGGTTAGTAATCAATACAGCATTTACGATAACTCACGAGATCAAACCCTCACAACGAATGACAAAGTGCGATACTTAAACATCCATCGATTTAACGACGAATGACAAAGCATAACCCTAATGTGGGCAGCACTTAAACATCCATTGGATATATTGATCGATCGGAAAATGAATTGTAATAGCGATCGAGTTATTACCCTGTTTTACTGCAGCACTTCGTGAATCGTGTGTGTTTTGTAGTAATTCTATGATAACTCAGTGTATTTTGTGAATTGTTACGTCGAACAGGTGCCTGAAACTAAGTCCCATAGTCTACTATTTAAAAAATGGTCCCTGTCGCGTGTCGCGACAGGTCCCCTTGTGCCTGTAACGTGGCGCGAGGGGTACCACTCTACCCTAGGGTAGCCTTGTGTCCCAGTAGGCTTGCTGAGTTGGTTTAGTGTTATTTCGAATTTTTGACAACAAACTGTATAGATATTACCGATTAGGGTTTATCCCCCCTGAGTTTTAGGGGCCCTGATCCTAATTCCGATTGTTCTGAAAATTTTAGGGTTTGTACAAAATCACTTGGGTGTTTCATTTAGGGTTTCCTTTTGGACAATTTAATTTAATAAATATGACTTTTGATGAGAGTTGTTACATTCTCCCCACCTTAATAAAAATCTCGTCCTCGAGATTTACTGGAATAAATGAGGATACTTTCGCTTCATTTCTGATTCCAGCTCCCAAGTATATTCAGCTCCTCTTTTTGAATCCCACTTGACTTTAACTAGAACTAGTCGCTTGTGCTTGAGAAATTTCACTTTTCGATCTTCTATCTGAAGAGGTTTCTCAACAAATTTTAACTTTTCGTTTACCTCTATATCTTGGAGAGGTACTACCAGTGATTCGTCTGATAGACATTTCTTGAGATTGGATACATGAAATACATCATGTACTCCAGCTAGTTCTTCGGGTAGTTGTAAACGATAAGCAACTGGTCCTGTACGTTGAATCACTAAAAATGGTCCTACGTATCTGGGACTTAGCTTTCCTTTCTTACCGAATCTAACAACTCCTTTCCAAAGAGAAACTTTCAACAGTACTCTGTCTCCAACTTGGAATTCTAACGGCTTACATCTATTGTCTGCATAACTCTTCTGGCGATCTCGAGCCGTCTTCAGCCTTTCCTTGATTTGAGTAATCTTGTCGGTCGTCTCTTGCACTATTTCAGGACCTGACAATTGACTTTCTCCTATTTATGCCCAACATACTGGAGTTCTTCACTTTCTTCCATACAGTGCTTCAAATGGGGCAGTTTCAATACTTGAATGATAACTATTGTTATAGGAGAATTCAATTAAAGGTAAATGATCATCCCAGTTTCCACCAAAATCTATTACACTTGCTCAGAGCATGTCTTCTAGAGTTTGGATTGTCCTTTCACTTTGCCCGTCTGTTTGGGGATGATATGCAGTGCTTAGGTTTAGTCGAGTTCCCATTGCTTTCTGGAAACTTGTCCAGAAATGATAAGTAAAACGACTATCCCTATCCGAAACAATGGAGAGTGGAACTCCATGTAAAGATACAACTTCATCTACATACAACTTTGCCAATCTTTCCATGCTAAAGGTTTCTTTCATAGGTAGAAAGTGAGCTGATTTGGTTAATCGATCCACAACTACCCAAATCGCATTATTACCTTTTCTGGTTTTGGGTAACTTAGTAACAAAATCCAATGTTATGAGTTCCCATTTCCATACAGGCATTTCTAACTGTTGTAGTAGACCTGAAGGTTTCTGGTGTTCTGCCTTAACTTGTGAACAAGTAAGACACTTTGAAACATATTTAGCTATATCCTTCTTCATGCCTATCCACCATAAATTATTTCTTAAATCTTGGTACATCTTATTGTTTCCAGGGTGTATGGTATACCTAGATTTATGAGCTTCTTCTAAAATCTTATTTCTTAATTCTCCCTACTTCGGTACCCAAATCCTTTTCTTATGGAATCTCCAAATTCCATCAGCTTCTTGTTCTAATTCTTTTATTCTTCCTTTCATTCCTTCAGCATCTTCTTTGATTGCTTTTTCCTGAACATTCTTTATTTGTTCCATTAAATCTAACTGTAGATTTAATCTGAGTGCACGAACCCGTCTTTGTTTCTCATGATACTTACGACTTAAGGCATCTGCAACTACATTTGCCTTTCCCTCGTGATATTGAATATCACAGTCGTAGTCACTTAAAATTTCCATCCACCTTCTTTGTCTCATGTTTAACTCTTTTTGCCCAAATATATATTTTAAACTTTTGTGGTCTGTATAGACAGTAAATTTACTTCCGTACAGATAATGTCTCCAAATCTTAAGAGCAAAAATTACGGCTCCTAACTCTAAGTCATGAGTCGTATAATTTTCTTCGTGCTTTTTCAATTGTCTTGAAGAATACACAATTACTTTCTTGCGTTGCATTAGCACACATCCTAATCCTAGTTTTGAAGCATCACGTTAAACTCTAAAATCTTCAGTCCCTTCTGGTAAAGCTAGGATTGGAGCATTTGTTAATTTCTTCTTCAATATTCTAAAGGCTTCTTCTTGTTTAGGTCCCCATTCAAACTTAATGGCTTTACAGGTTAGCTTAGTTAATGGTACAGCTATCTTGGAAAAATCCTTAATAAACCGTCTATAATATCAAGCTAAACCTATAAAACTTCTAATTTCCATTGCTGACTGTGGAACCTTCCATTTGGTAATTGCCTCTATCTTTGCAGGATCTACATGAATCCCTTCGTGATTTACCATGTGTCCTAAAAATTGCACTTCTTGTAGCCAAAATTCACACTTCGAGAATTTGGCGTACAACTTTTCTTTTCTTAACAAAGTTAAGAGTACATGCAAGTGCTGATAATGTTCGTCCTGACTTTTGGAATAAATAAGTATATCGTCTATGAAGACAATTACAAATTTATCCAAATACGGTTTACAGATTCTATTCATCATGTCCATGAATGCAGCAGGTGCATTCGTTAACCCAAAGGGCATGACTGTAAACTCGTAATGACCATACCTAGTTCTGAAAGCAGTTTTAGGTATATCCTCTTCTTGTACCTTCAATTGATGATATCCGGAGCGTAAATCTATCTTAGAAAAATATCTAGCTCCTTGAAGTTGATCGAATAGATCATCAATCCTAGGTAATGGGTATCGATTCTTAATTGTAACGTTATTCAGTTCTCTATAATCAATACACATTCTCATCGAACCGTCCTTCTTCTTTACAAACAACACTGGTGCTCCCCACGGGGATGAACTAGGTTGTATGAAACCTTTACTTAGTAATTCATCTAATTGTGTTTTTAATTCTAACATTTCGGTAGGAGCTAACCGATAAGGTGCCTTAGCTATCGGTGTAGTTCCAGGAATTAGATGAATCCTAAATTCTACTTCCCTATCTGGTGGTAATCCTGGTAACTCTTCTGGAAATACATCTGGGTATTCTGAGACTACAGGAATTTCCTTAAATTCTTTATTCTTAGTATTAATGATTACTGAAATTATATATACTATGCCTTGCTTTCATTCATAACTAGCAATTTTCATTACTGATATGAACTTCATGGGTTTACGTGGCTTATCTCCTGTAATCACTATTACTTCTCCGGTTGGTGCTTGAATTTCTATGGAATTCTTATCACAAAGAATTCGAGCATGGTTGGCTATTAACCAATCCATTCCTAACACAACATCGAATTCAGCTAATTTCATAGGTAATAGATTTGCAGAAAATTTATGACCTGAAAGTTCTATTTCTACTTTTTGCAAAACCTGATCTATTTTAACTGAATTCCCATCTGCGGTTTCGACTGTAAAAATCTGCCTAATATTGGTTAAAGGTAACTTAAGAGCTTGACAGAATAAAGTATTTATAAAACTTTGGTTTGCACCAGAGTCAAATAATACTTTTGCGTATACGTTGTGAACTAGGAACATACCAGCTATCACATCTGGGATGAGTTCTGCTTCTTGAGTGGTTAGCTGGAATGCTCTGACATTCTTCTTAGTAGCTCCATCAGTCGCCTTGGTTTTGTTGTCTGCAGGTTTGACCAATTTAGGACATTCTGTTTTAAAATGCCCTGCTTCCCCATAGTTAAAGCAGATTATGGTTTTCTTTCTGCAGTTCTCTTCACTATGTCCTACAGCTTTGCAAAGGTTGCAGGTTACATTACATCTTCCATAATGTTTCCTTTTGCAATTCCTGCAGAAAGGCAGATTTGAAGATTGCCCTGTTCCTCTTCTCTTGAAGTTGCTATTATTACCCATACGAAATCCTTGGGTAATTTTCTAAGCCAGTTCCTTTTTCCTGTTTTCATCTCTTGTGTGTACCAATTCATCAGTTAGGGTGTAGGCTAGTTCCACTGCATCGTCAATAGTGCGAGGTCTCGCAGCTTTAACGATATTGCGGATTTCACTAATTAATCCCCAAATATAGCGAGAAATGAGTACCGGTTCTGGCGAAGCCAGCGTTGGTACCACTCTAGCATATTCGAAGAATGTCGAAGTATAACCATGACAGTCCACATTCACCATCCGATGGTTTAGGAACTTATTTGCCATTTGATCTTTTTCATACTCGGGACAGAATTTTCTTTCTACAAGACTCTTAAATTCTTCCCAGTTCATGGCATAGGCCACAATCCTTCTTTTAGCTTGTAATACTGTGTTCCACCATTCTAACACCCCTTCTTTAAAAAGATTGGAAGCATACATAACTTGATCTTCCTCAACACAATTACTTATAGCAATTACTGCCTCAGTTTTCTCTAACCAACGTAATGGTGCAATAGCCCCTTCGTTACCTGCAAACTCAGTTGGTTTACAGGCAAGGAATTCTTTGTAAGTGCAACCAGGTGTTGCAGCTTTCATTTTCTTGAAAATTGGAGCTTGCAGATCATTATTGTTATTAACATGATTCCCTCCTTCGTTTATGCTATTACTAAAGTTTTCGCCTTGGGTACGTTTACTAGGAATGATTGATTGAGGTTTAACAGGTTTTTGAACAGCAGCAACGATTGCTGGAATAGCATTGGCTATTCCTTGTGCAACAATATCCTCTATATCTTGCCTATTTAACAATTGTTCTTCCTGAATTGGCTCAGATTGATTTACTTCATTTACTGGTTCATTACCAATGTTTGCCATCTGATAATTAATTTATAGATAAATAATTAGTATAAAAGAAATAACCCAATGTCACAATTAATTGCACATAATCACGAAAACGAATATACAAACAAAATTGTAAATTTTCTAAAATTCCATTTGTTTTATAGATTATATCATGCCTCTATATACAACCGTTTTATTATTTAATTTACACATACTGATTTTTACTATTACTATTACATACCCACAGTTTCATAAACCTATTATCTTTCGTCATTTATTTTCCTAAAAACGAAGCTCCCTTTCATCATATTTCCAGGCAATTTGTCCTCCTATTTCTCGGATCCTATTCCCAACATCCATCAGCTCTTCACCAAAATGGTGAAGTTCAGCCATATTCTCGTTACTCATTGGTGGATTTGGTAGGGGTTCTGGATCGAATTGTGGTAGAAAGGAATAAGGACTGTTGATAATGTTTTGGAATTGCCAGTCATTTGTCCACCATTCGTCCATTCCTAGAGGTTGGGTGTGGATTATTGGTTCTGAGATTGCTGGTTCTATAGGGATTTGGGTTTCAATAGGATGAGTAAAAACATTTGTATTGACAGGCTGAATAGTATCACAGCTTGCCAATATAAAATCTATTTCCTCCTGAAATGTCATTTCTTGGTTTCGTTTAGAGCTTTCTCCAATTTCCATCTGAGTTTGTCTAGTACCTTTTCCAAACTCCATTTCTATTTCCTTAGAGTATTCCTCAAATTGTATTCCCATTTGTCTAGCATCTTTCCCCACTTCTATCTCCAATTCCTGCTGTTTAGAACTTTCCCTAGTTTCAATTTCTTTTCCTTTTTCTAAGGGATTATTTATTTTAGGAAGTCTCTTAGCTGGCTTTTTCCTACGTATACGACTCCCCCACACGTATCTCCTTCTTTTCTTTGGTTTTGGCTTTTCCAGAGGTGGAGCGTTGAATTCTATTGGTTGTTCCATATCAGGAAAGTACCCAGTAAATTCTTTAGAAACTTCTATGTTTACGGGGTAAAGATTAAGATTCTCTAGGGCTCCAGATAACTCATTCATGCTGTTTAAAATAAAATAAAAAAAATTTTATAACGACTTTCAAAATAACCTTCACATATTATTGTATACCATATGACTACAAAACAACTGAAATTTAAAACACACTATGTTTTATTGTAAATTTATTTATTTACTAGATGGATTTTCTAGCTTGTAGGTGATATGGTTTGCTAAAACTGAAACAATTTATTTAAAGATCTGCATTTACTGCTACTGTAGCTAACATATAAAGATCTACCCATTTTTCGTCTAACTTGTCTTCCCAAGGTGATTTACTGATTAATTCTTGGGTTTCCTTTTTAACTATCTTTTCTCAGGATTTCCTTAATTTCTCCTGTCTTTTTCTAATAATTAAACTTCTTTTATCAGGAGAAAGTGGTTCCTCGTATTGGGCTTTTCGAACAAATATTCCTTCTTCAGGAGTTTGGGATGAACTTCCCTTCTCATTTGATGACCTATCTAATTTAAGATAGATATTTGAAAGCTTTTGCTTACCCACACTGTAACTAACAAATAGTCAGTTAATAAAACACATAATCACATAATGGTAATCAGGAAAAATTAAGTATTTCTAAATACTTAATTAGCTTAACTCAGTGGCTCTGATACCACCTTATTTCTGTCACGCCCCCGACTCGGTTTGAACCGTTTCAGGAGCCGCGGGACAAAAATCCCGTGGTATTTATTTATTTGAGTTTAACAGCGGAAGTTTATCATCAGGATCGTTTTAAAGCTAAAATTTTCCCGATTATTTTATTTCACAACTCGGGATAAAACCCCGTTAATTTACAATACTATGATTTCACGGAGAAATCTTTATTTTACAAAACATATTTCTTTATTTTACAATGAGCCACTTTCTTAAGCTTGTAGTGCTCCATAGCACCTTTCCTGAATCACAACAGATCACCTGAAACATGTTTGAAAAAGGTTTTGTCAGCGGGAAATACTGAGTGAATCATTCTATTTATTAAAACGACACATTTGTTATAATTTACAGTATTAAGAAAGATTACAATGTTTCTGATATCAACCAACTACCCACAGTATTTTGTCACTCGACCCATTGGCCCATTCGTCCAATGGTGTCTGTGACTATGGTCATATCACCCCTTGGCTGCCCCAATGGTGAAGATTATCAAGTAATGTATACAAAACCCCACATACCGGCTGTAATTTGGTGATTACATAAACTTAATCACTGTAATTATAACTTTGAAAATAAACATGCTTTTGTAAACAAATTTGATAAAAAGAGAATGACTCACATTGCAGATTTAACACGGATAGAGTCTAGTCTATAGCTTAGCCTTGTTAACCTAATTTAAATAACAATGCACACAAAACTGGGTTAGTAATCAATACAGCATTTACGATAACTCACGAGATCAAACCCTCACAACGAATGACAAAGTGCGATACTTAAACATCCATCGATTTAACGACAAATGACAAAGCATAACCCTAATGTGGGCGGCACTTAAACATCCATTGGATATATTGATCGATCGGAAAATGAATCGTAATAGCGATCGAGTTATTACCCTATTTTGCGGCAGCACTCCGTGAATCGTGTGTGTTTTGTAGTAATTCTACGATAACTCAGTGTATTTTGTGAATTTTTACGTCGAACAAGTACCTGAAACTAAGTCCCACAGTCTACTATTTATACATGAAAAATGGTCCCTGTCGCGTGTCGCGACAGGTCCCCTTGTGCCTGTCGCGTGGCGCGAGGGGTACCAATCTACCCTAGGGTAGCCTTGTGTCCCAGTAGGCTTGCTGAGTTGGTTTCGTGTTATTTCGAATTTTTGACAACAAACTGTATAGATATTACCGATTAGGGTTTATCCCCCCTGAGTTTTAGGGGCCCTGATCCTAATTCCGATTGTTCTGAAAATTTTAGGGTTTGTACAAAATCACTTGGGTGTTTCATTTAGGGTTTCCTTTTGGACAATTTAATTTAATAAATATGACTTTTGATGAGAGTTGTTACAATTACCGTGAGCTTAATAAGGTCACTATCAAGAATAGGTATCCTTTGCCCAAGATCGACGATCTGTTCGATCAATTACAAGGGGCAAGCTACTTCTCTAAGATCGATTTGAGGTCAGGCTATCATCAATTGAAGGTTAAAGATGAAGATGTGCACAAGACTGCATTTATGACTCGTTATGGTCATTACGAGTTCCTAGTGATGCCTTTTGGGCTCACTAATGCTCCTGCCGCATTCATGGATCTCATGAATCGCGTTTGCAAGCCCTACTTGGACAAATTTGTCATCGTCTTCATTGACGACATCCTCATCTACTCGAAGAACCAAGCTGACCATGAGAAACACCTTCGCTGTATTCTTAAACTTCTACATCGTGAAAAAATCTACGCCAAATTTTCGAAGTGTGAATTTTGGCTTCGAGAAGTCCAATTCCTTGGACATGTGGTTAGTGAGCATGGTATCCAAGTGGATCCCGCTAAGGTGGAAGCTGTTATGAATTGGCAAGAGCCAAAGACGCCTATAGAGATTCGTAGTTTCCTGGGTTTAGCAGGATACTATAGGTGATTTATAGAAAACTTCTCAAGAATTGCGGCACCCGTGAATCTACTCACCCGCAAGAAAAGTAAGTTTGACTGTGGGCCTAAGCAGCAAGAGTCTTTTGATATTCTGAAGGAAAAGTTGAGCAATGCTCCTGTATTGACGTTACCGGATGGAATTGATGAGTTTGTAGTATATTGTGATGCATCACACACCGGGATGGGCTGTGTGCTTATGCAGAAAGGCAAAGTCATTGCCTATGCTTCACGACATTTAAAGGTGCATGAGAAGAATTACACCACCCATGACTTGGAATTGGGTGCCGTTGTATTTGCACTAAAACTGTGGAGGCATTACTTGTATGGAACCAAGTGTGTGATCTATTCAGATCACAAGAGCCTTCAACACTTGTTTAATTAGAAGGATTTAAACATGAGGCAACGACTATGGATGGAAACTTTAAATGATTATGACTGTGAGATAAGATACCATCCAGGCAAAGAAAATGTGGTTGCTGATGCCTTAAGCAGAAAGGAAAGAGTGAAGCCAATAAGAATCAATGCCAAGAGCATTAAGATAAAGAATAGTTTGAACGAAAGGTTGTTAGCTGCACAGAAGGAAGCTGTGTTGGAAGATAACTATCCTGAAGAAAAGCTAGGAGTAACTGAGGAGCAGTTATCCTATGACAATGATGGAATCCTAAGGTTGAATGGACGAATATGGGTTCCAGTTTATGGAGGACTTCGGGATGTTATCCTCCAGGAAGCCCACAGTTCCAAATATTTTGTTCATCCTGGAGCTGATAAGATGTACCAGGATCTAAAGGCAAACTATAGGTGGATAGGCTTGAAAAAGTCGGTAGCCGCTTATGTAGCTAAATGTATGACGTGCGTGCAAGTCAAAGCTGAACACCAAAAGTCGTCAGGTTTGCTACAACAACCTGAACTTCCCACATGGAAATGGGAGATGGTGACAATGGATTTCATTACCAAGTTGCCAAAGACAAGGAAGGGAAATGATACTATATGGGTAATAGTAGATAGACTGACTAAGTCAGCACATTTCCTACCCATTAAGGAAACTTATTGATAGGGTCGTGACCCACAGGCCAGCACACTCAAGCCCAAGTCTACTGAGCCCGAACCCAAGTCAGAAATGGATCAACTTGGCCCAGCTGGAATACCCAATCACTTAGCTGCATGCACCAGTTGAATTCCCCACGTTTACTCCACAACATTTAGTTGTTATTTTAATTTTATTAATGTTCCAGTTTATTTTCTTTTATTTTGAAGTTGTCAAAAAAAGCAGTTGTTTATTATTCCAAAAGAGTAGGAAACGTGGGAGGTAGTGGTTGGTTAGTTTCTTTCTTTCACAATTATGTACTGGAAAACTAAGAAATGAAAGGCAGTTCTTTGAGTTTTCTAAAATTCGTATTCTCTGCATTCAGGGAGTATTTGTTTTTTTTCCATTGCTATCCTAATTTTTGGCAGCAATTAGGAGGTGATCTTGGAAGATTAACTTTGAATTCTCGTGGTGTGTCTGTATCGTGAATTCGGGTTAATAATTTGCCCAACGGAACTCGCGAGTGGTGAATCTGTATCTCGTCGGGTCGTTGTATTTAGCACCTTGATCAATTGTCGGGTCGTTGTATTTAGCACCTTGATCATTTCTCTTTGGTTGGTTTATCTCAATGGATTTTGAGTTAAATTGATTGTGTCTATGCTAGCTCAATTGTGGCATATTGAGTGGTGTTCTTAGACCCGAATTTATAACCGGAGTGGTGATTTCTGTATCTTCGGGAGTGATTCAACCCATGTGCTTGGTGGCCATCCCGGTATGGAAGCTCTCATTTGATCCATCAGTATGTTGATGTCGGGCATGTATGACCGCTGCGAAATAATCCATTTAATTAGATGGCTAGCTAGCACCATCGAGACCATTTTTTGTTCACCGAAGTCTAAGGCATCCTTCCTTTCAAAACAAAAACTTGGAACATCTTCTCCATCACAGTTAATTTTCAAGTAAAGACCCTTAGGAGCGGTTTCTTGCTTTTCGTTGAGTACAAATGAGAGTATTTTTTTGTCTGACCTTGACAGGGGTATTTCTGATCCGAAAAGTGTACACGAACCGGTGACACGTTGAAGTTTCTCCACTTGATTGGCAGCCCCACCAAGAGCTTGGAGCACAAATAAACACTCTTCAACATCGGGCTCGGTTCCGTCTTCATCATACCTTGGTTCTCCATCCAATTCGTTCTCACGGAATTCTTTGGCTTGGTCCGTTAATTCTTCGATTGCTGACCATTTTGGTATTTGTGTTGGACCCATGAATTAGTGTTAAGTGAGGAAAAACGGGTGTGGACTTTTGGTTTCTGGAAATGAAAATTTTGATACCAAGTTTTTTTTTTGTAAGGTAGATGATGAAAAAGGTAAGTAAATAGCAAGAGTCGAAACGAATCGCTTCGGCTCTGATACCAAATGATAGGAATCGGACCCTCGAATCACCGGTTCAAATAAAACGGTAAAATAAAAGATAGATCTACGGTTCATTTTGGATACAGATACACCACCAAAACCAACAGTAGGGCTGCGAATCACTCCCGAAGATACAGAAATCACCACTCCGGTTATAAATTCGGGTCTAAGAACACCACTCAATATGCCACAATTGAGCTAGCATAGACACAATCAATTTAACTCAAAATCCATTGAGATAAACCAACCAAAGAGAAATGATCAAGGTGCTAAATACAACGACCCGACAATTGATCAAGGTGCTAAATACAACGACCCGACGAGATACAGATTCACCACTCGCGAGTTCCGTTGGGCAAATTATTAACCCGAATTCACGATACAGACACACCACGAGAATTCAAAGTTAATCTTCCAAGATCACCTCCTAATTGCTGCCAAAAATTAGGATAGCAATGGAAAAAAAACAAATACTCCCTGAATGCAGAGAATACGAATTTTAGAAAACTCAAAGAACTGCCTTTCATTTCTTAGTTTTCCAGTACATAATTGTGAAAGAAAGAAACTAACCAACCACTACCTCCCACGTTTCCTACTCTTTTGGAATAATAAACAACTGCTTTTTTTGACAACTTCAAAATAAAAGAAAATAAACTGGAACATTAATAAAATTAAAATAACAACTAAATGCTGTGGAGTAAACGTGGGGAATTCAACTGGTGCATGCAGCTAAGTGACTGGGTATTCCAGCTGGGCCAAGTTGATCCATTTCTGACTTGGGTTCGGGCTCAGTAGACTTGGGCTTGAGTGTGCTGGCCTGTGGGTCACGACCCTATCACTTATAGCTCTGACATGTTAGCTCAATTGTACGTAGATAAGATTGTAGCTCTGCATGGCGTACCAGTGTCAATTATCTCTGACAGAGATACGAGATACACCTCTCATTTTTGGAAAAGTTTCCAACAGTCTTTGGGCACGCGCTTAAATTTTAGTACGGCTTACCATCCACAGACGGACTGGCAGAGTGAGCGTACCATCCAAACGTTGGAAGACATGCTTCGTGCATGTGTGATTGATTTAGGTGGCAGTTGGGATAACCACCTGCCATTGATCGAGCTCTCCTATAACAATAGCTACCATACGAGTATTAAGGCTGCGCCTTTTGAGGCATTATATGGTAGAAAATGTAGAACACCTATTTGTTGGACGGAAGTAGTAGAAGTTCAATTATCAGGACCTGATTTGGTCTTTGAAACAACGGACAAGATTGTCCAGATTCGTGACCGCCGGAAAGTTGCTAGGGATAAGCAGAAAAGCTACGCAGATCCAAAGCGTAAACCTCTAAAGTTTGAGGTTGGTGATAAAGTTTTGCTTAAAGTATCACCCTGGAAAGGGGTGATGCGGTTTGGTAAGAAAGGTAAGTTAAGCCCAAGGTATATAGGACCATTCGAGGTCATCGAATGTGTCGGGTCAGTGGCTTACAAGTTAAACTTACCTGAAGAGCTCAATGGTATTCATAACGTATTCCACGTCTGCAATCTGAAGAAATGCTTAGCTGATGAATCGCTAGTCATACCACATACGGATGTGCACATAGATGAGAGCTTGAAATTTGTGGAAAAACCATTGTCGATTGAGGATCGACAGGTAAAGAAGCTTCGAAGGAAGCATGTGCCTATTGTAAAGGTCAAATGGGATGTCCGTAGAGGTCCCGAATACACGTGGGAGGTAGAGTCCACAATGAAAGAAAAGTACCCTCAATTGTTCCAGTAAATATCGAGGTCGAGATTTCTTTTAAGGGGGTGAGGATGTAACACCTCGAAAATTTACGTCCAATAATGTAGTGACACGTGTCATAAGCTTTGAATATGTGAAAAGGTACTTTAGAGGGACTAAAGTTGACAAATAGAGAAAGTATGTGAATATAAGGGTCCAAAGTGTCAACAATGGATAAGTATATTTTAAAATAGCCCTACAAGATGTTTATACCTTCAAACGAATAAATCATGGATCATACGAAGCTGAAAATGAAATAAAGTGAGGAATTACAAACTACAGGGGTTAAATGTGTCAACATGTTTAAAGTGTACCTCTAAGTGACCTTTTAGCAAACCCGAAGCTTTGTAACGGTAAAATATGCTCACTAGAATGTGTGATAAAAATTTCATAAAGTTTCGTTATCGTATGAGAAAGTTATGATCAAATCCGTATACGAAGGGTTAAATGCGTCAACGTTGAAATTTGTGACTTTTCGGGTAAGCACAAAGTTAACCAAGGACTTATCCAAGTTTGTAAAAGTCTTAAGGTCCTTAAAAATCAAGTTAGAGGGCCAAAAGTGCAAGAAAAACACTTAAAACCACGTTACAAAGGACCAGGGACTGAAATGTAAATGGTGAAACTTGTTTGGCCTATTGCGCCGCTTTTAGACGCCTCGCGAGAGGTCCTTCGCGGCCCGCGTACAACCTGCCAGCGCAGAATCTGCGCACAGCTGCCTGTTGCAGCTCTGAAACCGACTTTAATGGGTTGTTTTCCTATACCAGAGGCTCTCCAATGGTATTACATGCATAGGGGGGCACTTTTCTTGATCTGGAAACCTTGGTAGACCTCTTTGGCATGATCCTAGATGATCAAATTCAATATATAAGGAGCATCAAGTTGCAACATTTCACACTTCAAGTTGCAAACTCTCACAAGACTCATTTCTGGAGCTCCTCTGATCAGCAACCAAGTTCCTTAGGCTCCCTAATCGTGCATAGGAATATTGTAAGTGTCCTTAACCCTTCCTAATTCAGTTTAGCCTAGTTAATTAGCTAAAGGTCAAAGAGTCGTAATTAACGTTTGACTTTGATATTAAATAAAATTGGCTTAGTCAAATCTCAAATTGAAAGTACCTATAAGTAGGTAATTATGTGGGTAATAAACCTTTAAAAGGGTACTCTCTGATTCCCACTCTAACTAGGTCAATTGTCGGGTCAAAGTTGTTATTAAAAAGTCAACATAATGCTTATTTTCAAATTAATGCATAATTAGCAATGTAGGAGGCATGCAACCTGTTTTATCATTAATATAACTTGGTAATTAATGTAAGAACATGTCTAACCATGTTCAACCCGACAATTTTCAGTCTAAACCCGGATCGGAACCGAAAGTCGCATACTTTGACTTTTGCTTTGACTTTTAGTTCTGACCCGTTTATGCATGTTTTAGAATTACCTTAGAGCTTTATTTGGACCAGGTTTCATATAAGTATAACTCCCTGAGATTATACAACTTGGTTCATTAGTTATCCGATTCATATGCATGTTTCCGTTAAGTGCTTAAATGTTGACTATTATGCCCTTTTGACTTTAAAATGCGATTTTTGAAAAAGTAAAAGAGTAGAAACCTTAGTTACTTATTTATAAACTTGCACCAAAAATTTGACATCAGTTTGAGGTCTATATTAAGAGTTATGCTCATTAGCGTAATTAGAAAGTTTTTAGTAATTAAATGGCGTAATTAGCTTATAGCCTATCTAAACCCACTTTTTGATGTCAAACTTTTTACCCACTGATGTAATATAATATTTTGGGATTTTTGAAGATTTTTATTTAATTTTTGGCTGAGCATAACATAGGTCTCTAAGTTTGATTCGGTTAATGCCGGTTTTGCCCTTTTAAGCCATAAAATGAGTTTTACAAATCCTTTTGACCCCAAACCTTTTTCTACTGATTTTATTTGATAAATAAAATATTTTGAGCCTTCTGGAATTATAAAAATATCAGCTTTCCTTTGAAAACCCGGAAATGGCTCCAAATCGCCTTTTTAAGCGTTTTAACGCATAGTATGTACTAAAACTATATTAAACATATAAGGTTGATACCTACTGATATTTTTAGTATATTTATATATATTAACAGTAAGTAAAAGTTTTTAAACTCAGGTTTCCAGTTTTGACCTTTTAAGCCTAAGTGAAATTACCAAAATACCCCTAAGATGCATAGTTTGGTTTTAAATGATAAATTTCACATATAGGTCATACCCTACTGTTATAACTTATTAAATTAACTGTATTTACTGAATAAATCAGACTTGTAACTCAGATTACTAATTAAACTCTTTTATAACCTTTTAAATGACCAAAATGCCCTTACGAGGCATAGTTTGAGTTTAAATCCATTTCGGGCATAATAGAGGATATCTTACTGATGTCTCAACATATTTGAGGCATATTAACTTAGGAAACTTGCATATGACTCATATGGTTACCCGTTATGCCCTTTTCACGTTCGGTTCGGTTTATATAACTAGTTTGCATAAATTGACCGAAACGGGTCAAACCTTATCATTTTTGTCTCAAAATGCAGAATGTGTTTAGTTTACCCATATTATACAAGTCTTCAAACTTGTCGGGTCTAAATCACATTCCATTCCGGTCTTCGCTTAATCGTGCGTTTGAACCGTATCTTCCTTTAAAACTAACCGGTCTAAGCTTAAGCTTAAATAAAGACCCGTTAGAAATCTAATAGGTTATTATAAACCTTTGTTCCATAATAGGAGAACCAGTAAAAGCTACCCGCATTTGCCATTTGTGAATTATACTTGCAAAGGTAAATACTTTTAACTTATTTTCCCTATATGGGCTTGGGGTATGGTATATAAAATACCGCTTGGTCGGGCATTGAATCTTTAATCGAATAGAGGTTAAACCATTGATATGCTCCGTTTTGAAATCTTTTGTTTGCTTAAAGCCTTTGGGGGGTTAATGACCATGTCCCGGATATCCTTGGCATCATCTTACGAGATGGCCACGACCTAAGCACGGGGCGTAGGCGTACACCCGTCAGTGCCTAACCAAATAATGTGGTGTGTCTATTGATCTTTAACCCGTTCTACGGATCGGGCTACTGAACGCATAGGAGACATGTAATTCTTTTACAAGATTATATTCAAATAATTATCCCAAGTTATAAAATGTTTTGTGCCACGTGCATTCAAATCAATTTTCAAACCTTTTTAAAATGAGTCAGTTAAATTGTATTTACCAGTGTAAACTGACGTATTTTCCAAAAGGTTAAGTGCAGGTACTACTCGTACTAGGTTGGCTGTCTTCTAGCGTCCACAATAAGTCTCGCAAGCTTGGATGTCAATAAAACTGTTGAACAATATCTCCTTTTTATTTTGATCCGCCTGTGGATCCGTTTCAACTATTTCGTGATATTTAATATTACAATTTATTAAAGTTGAAATGAATCTATCTTTGCTTCCGCTGTACATTTAAATTTGTGTTGTTTGACTATGATGATATCAACTACGTCACGATACTCCCCACCGGGCCCACCGGTAATACGTGGAAATACCGGAGTGTGACACACGAGTGTATCAGTTGTGCAATGTTACTTCATCGTTTTTTCAACATTCCAAAGGTACGCTCAATATCTTTCCTAGCCGATTCTTGTTTTTTTTTGTGAAATATGCTCTTTTCTCATTATTCCTATATGAAAATGCTTTGACAAGCGTAACCCATTCTAGATAAATCCCATTTTAAGATAATACATATGCTCATAGTACGTACCATTAGCATAAAATGAAGAGTCGGGTGCAACTCCAATAATCATGTCATAAAAACGAACGACTGCTCAATGACGTTAATATTGTTGTTTGCGTCTGCCATTCCAAAGTATGCATGCCATACCCAAAGATCATACGACGCCACGGCCTCAAGTATTAGCGCCAGACCATCGTGATCACCATGATGACGTTGACCTCGCCAAACACTTGACAATTAGAACACTTATAGTCCAAGAAATCAATGTTATCAAGCATGTCAGGAAAGCCGTGTACGCTTTCATGTACCTCATATATTTGTTAGATATCACTAAATGCCGGCTTCTTTAAATATTTTCATCCATATAGATCAACCACACTTTAAAAACAATAATATTAAACAATACCGTCGCATAAATTGTGTAGACTATCTCGAGACAATATTTTCAGACATTTTCAAGTATTCGTCCCATGCATCATGCGAAGTTCCATACACCAATTGATGAATTGTCAACGTTCATCTTTGTCATGCGATGAAACCAAAAAGACGTCGTGAATATTTCCTTTGTTGAAAATATGTAAACTCTCCCACTAAGTCATTCACTATTCGTAATAATAATTACTTCTTCATGCAAAAACGATGTTCAAACGTAACCACATTATAGGTTGGTTTTTGAAAAAACTAATTTGCCAAACAATTATGACTATTCGTAAGAATAATTACTTCTTCATGAAAAAAGGATGTTGAAACATAACGACATTATAGGTTGGTTTTCGAGAAAAATAATTGTTTGCCAAACAATTATTGTGACAACCCGAAATCTCAAGGTCTTTCCTCTACGTATTACTTGTTTCACAATTCTGTTTTCATAATTTGTTTTATGTGTAACGTGTGCACGATTTATGAATGATTAAAGTATTGGTATGTTTGGGTGTTAGATGGAAACCTAAGAGTTGTTAAATGTTTCACGTTCATGCTTCATAACTCTTGACGAACAATTAGGATTTTCGTCAACTCCTCCTCTCGACGAAGAATGGACCTTCATTACAACTCTTCTGGACGAAGAGTTGGTTCTTTATCATCTTTACTCTTGACGAAGTACAATGCTTCGTCAAGAGATACTTCGCCAAAAGGCCCTCGGCCCAGTCTATTCTTCGAGCCCAAGTCGTCTCGAGCCCAAACCCCTTGCAGGAATGCGTATACTTGTAGAATAGGTAATTGTGGTTGTGATTTGGAAATCATAACAAACCCTATGACACTCTTTGATCTCTTTAGTGATCGACGACCACTATTCCCCTTCAAAGCTGTGCTCCCTTCAATTCCAACATTCTCTCTCACATTCCATAATCTGGTTAGTGTATTATCTTTTGCCTAGATTCGATTTCGTAGTATACGTGGCTGGAAAATGCTTGTTGATTAACATACTACGAGTATAAGAATAACTACGATCTAGGGTTTTGCTAGAACCATGATTCAGTATTGTTATGATCGTATGAACAATGATTGTTAACCGAGACTCTATATGGTGATGATAAACAGATGTTTTCGTATGATCTGATCTGAATGTTTGGATCATGATTAATTGATAATTCCTGATAATAATGAATCACTAGATCTATGTAAATTATCAGTTATGATGTGATGTGATGTGATAAACTAGGGTTATGTGATTTATATAAAAGCTTTGTAAACTGTTGATGATAATGATGATTGTGTTCGCATAATAAACATAGTAATCAATTGGATCATGATCAATGATAGAGTAACTGTCTGAATCATTAGGGTTAGGAAATCATAATCACTTGTGAAGTGCAGCGACGAAGAACTACCCCCGACGAAGAACCCAGGTCGACGAAGAACCTGATCCTTCGTCGACTGGCTTATGACGAACCATAAGGATTCTTCGTCACACATAAGCTCGACGAAGGATAGTCCTTCGTCAGAGGGTTCTTCGCCACACTCAATCCCGACGAAGGATAGACCTTCGCCGGAGGATTCTTCGCCAAGGGAGCATCCCACGAAGAATGGATTCTTCGTGGAGATGCTGCATGTGTGTAAACACACATAAAAAGTTTATGATGTATATGATGATGGGTGTCTGTGTTTATAAGATCTATTTGTTGCTTAGAATGAGAAATCTTGTTTGACTTGTGAGAGTAGCAAACCCACCTGTTATGTGTTATTAGGTGACATACACATGGGATGTGAACTTGTATGCGAACTGAGTACTTGCTACATGTTATATAGTGATCTTTGTGATGAATGCAATCTGTGTGAAATACATGACTTGGTTGATTATGAAACTGATATTGTTGGTAACCACGGTAGGGCTTGGTTGACTAACTGGAACGGGTAACTTAATATACCGAGCAAATCTAAGGTGAGTTCTCTGCCTTTTCCAAGCATGCGTCCCGGGGAGGGACATCTGGTAAATATTCCGGGGAGGAATGTGGGGTAAATGGGTTTAACTGGAATGTTAAACTTGGGATGTTGGTTAATACACTCATATTTATCACTTAAGTCCCATCATATACCGAATTAGTTGCCGGGGAGGCAACGATGTTATTAGTTGATAGCGCTATTAGGTTTGGCACCCTCACACCGTACCGGGAAGGACGGGCGTGAACTAATTACCTTAACCACTCGACCAATGTTTGATAGAGCATTGGGGAAGGGCAAATAATCTGGAGCCATCTTGCGGTAATCGAGTTATTAACAACATTGTATTTCTGAAAAGCTTTAAACTTATATCTGGTAACTAAACACGTTAACAAACTTTGAACTCACCAGCGTTGTCTGATACACTTGTCTGCATGTTTGCAGGTCGTTAGATTCATGGTTATGGAACTTGCTATCTGGGAGTGCTGGAGTGGTCATGGGTCGAGTCTCTTGGATACATGTTCATTGGTTTCATACATTTGTTTTGAAATATTTGAATAACGATTTACAATATGCTTCTGCTGAACGTATTGGTTTTAAGTTATGATTTGAAATTACATTATGAAATAAATGGAAACTTTTATTTAATATTTTGTTATAGTTCAATGTGATTGGTGGCTGGATCCTGGTACGTCACACGTTCCGCGGTGTTTCCGCGTGTGGTAATTTGGGGGGGGGGGGTTAGGTTTTTTTAAGTGTTTTTAGCTATTTTAGGTTGTGTTCACATTGGTTCTCGCAATAAAGGTGATTCTCGCATGAACCTTACCATATATATATATATATATGGAGGGGCTCATGCGAGAACCACCCATATTGTGAGAACATTGAGAACCAATGTGAACACAACTTAAAATAGCTAAAAAAACCTAAAAAAACCTAACCCCCACCGCCCCACCCCCAAAAAACCTAAACCCCCCCCCCCACCCCCCCCCCCCCCAAAAAAAAACCTAAACCCCCCTCCCTCACCCCCCAAAAACCTAAACCCCCCCACCTCAAGCTAAAATGCTAAAAACTAAACTCCCAAAAAACCTAAAAAAATAAAAAAAAAATCTAAATTTTTTTTTGAATTTTTTAATATTTTTTATGTTAAAATCGCTACTTTTCGAAGCCAAAAAAAAATTTTTTTTTTTGGCTTCGAAAAGTAGCGATTTTTTTATAAAAAATATTAAAAAATTCAAAAAAAAAGAATTTTTGTGTGATTTTTTGCTATTTTTAGGCATTTTTTGTGTGTTCACATTGGTTCTTGCGGTTCTCACAATAAGAGGTGGTTCTCGCATGATCTTCTCCCTATATATATATATAGAAAAAAGATGAACTGTTGTAAGTCAGTGGTGTTCCACAACCAATGGTCATCACAACACACAAAATCAGCTTCACTATTGTTAGCCTACTCACGCCCCCTCCAATGCCCACATTCACGCTGATTTGACGCCTTGTGGGGTGGTGTTCAAGAATGGCTTCATGGCTAAGTCACCCCAGGTAGGGCTGCAAACGAACCAAACAAACACGAACAAGTCCTTGTTCGTGTTTGTTTGTTAAGAAATATATGTGTTCACGAACTGTTCATGAACGCTTACCGAACGAGATTTTATGTTCGTGTTTGTTTGTTAAGGAAATGAACTTGTTCGTGTTTGTTTGTTAATTTTAGGCAATGAATGAAAACGAACGATGATGAACACAAATGAACACAAACTAATGTTCATGAACACAAATGGTAACAAACGAACACAAACAAACGTTCATGAACAATATATATAATACGTTGACACTTATTAAATATTTTATTTGTCAGAATTTTGAAGTATTTAATTAAAATATAAAAGCTAAAAACACTAATGAATTATCGAACACAAACAAACATGTTACCGAACGTTCACGAACATAAATGAACGAACACGCCCTCTGTTCATGTTTGTTTATTTAACTAAACGAACGAAATTTCTTGTTTGTGTTTGTTTGTTTAATAAACGAACGAACACAAACGAACTTCCCGCCGAACAGTTCACGAACTGTTCGCCAAACGTTTGGTTCGTTTGCAGCCCTAATCCCAGGTATTAACTGGTTACACATGGTCTAAACAGTTTGAGATGTTAGTTTGTATTTGTTTGAAATAATGTGCGTAACAACGGTCTAAGAGTTTATGTTGTATCCAGTTGTATTTGTTTCAAATGCTTTCAAAACCATGTCCCTCATCGAATTGGATGTTCCACTATTGTATGACCAGTCAAAGCGTTTAAGAAATGTAAGGATACAAAGAAATTATGCTACAATTGAATTTTACATAAACATATACAAAGGGAGGTTGGGGTTTGCAATTCAGAAAGGGTTGGCGGCGCAGCTTGTTGCCCGTCTACCTTCTGTTTTGATGTAACTTAACAAGTTTTAGAATTATTAAATGGATTTATTATTTTATTTGTTAATATGTACATTTTGTTATAATTATGCAACATATTAAATTACAAGAGCCAAAGGGCTTGTAGTGTACGATTATCAAGGTGTTTAATAAAGATGTTCTTGATGGGGAAATATCTCTAATAAAGATTAGTTGGGTGGCATGGGATAAGTTGATAGCGGTAAGAAAACTAGGAAGACTTGTATTGGCACCCATAGGGCTACAAATCTAAGTATACTAGCAAAATGGTGGTACAAATTCAAGACGAGTGAAACCTATATTTGGTAAACTGTCATCACAACTAAAGGGCTTGAAATTCGATTCATTTAAAACGAGGCATTTAGGTTATTGGATAAACATTGCAAAAATTGAACTCGGCCTACTAAAACACACCCTTAATATCTTAAGTCATTGGAAAGGTATAGTTGGTTGTACGATCAAGGCTACCAACATCCCAGGAAGGTGATGTTTCTCCTTGAGGTGAGTAGTCACCTCTCCATCTCATCCAATCATACTCTGTCTATTCAACTCCCCTCTTAACTCCTCATTTTGCCTCAAATGTAAGGGGTGCTCCCCTCAAGGGAGTACTCCAATTCATTTTAATTTTTTTCTTTCTAAAAGTGAATAATAATTAAATATTATGTTTATTTACGTTTAAAATAAAATTTGCATTAATTTACCCCCCCCCCCCCTCAATAAAAATAGGTTTATTTATTCTTGAAATAAAAAATTACATAATTAAAAATAACTAAACTATAACTAAAGCAACTAGTTATCGTCCGTTGTCTCAAGTTGGGGTAAATCTAGTCGGTCAACATGCTCTATGAGACGTTTTAGTCTACAATGCATATATTCATCCATCAGTTCGTTAAAAGCAGTATCATCAAAAACCGCCTTGATTGGAGGATCCCGAATGTGTACCGGAGCTATCGCATTTCCGTCGTCTTTTAAAATCATGTTATGTAAAATATTGACGTACGTACGACATACCTAATCTTTTTCATCGTATTATCATGCATTGATCGATTAACTATACACCATTTTGATTTTAGAACACCGAAAACCCGTTCCACGTCTTTTCTTAATGCCTTGTGCTGCCTCTTGAACTTCTTTTTGTTCGAATGTGTGGATATGCAGATGTTTTCACAAACACAAACCAAGTAGGTTAGATTCCATCGGTAAGATAATATCTACATTTGTATAAGTGGTCATTCACGTAAAATGCACATTTTGGCGCAGTTCCATTTCGTTGAGTGAGAAATAATGGAGATTGTTAGAGCACATTGATGTCGTTTTGTGAACCTGGTGGACAATAAAAAGCATGTCAAATCCATAAATCTTGAGAGGCCACTGCTTCGAGCATAACTGTCGAGTATTGGTGATAGCTTCTCATATGTTGGTAGCGCAACTATGTGGGACACATTCTTCAAACAAAATGCGTACAATCAAGACTACCCAACATCACAGGAAGATGATGTTTCTTCTCGAGGGGAGTAGTCACCTCTCTACTCTAGCCAATCATACTCTGTCCTCTCAACTTCCCATTTTGCCTCAAACGTAAGAGGTGTTCCCCTCGAGGGATTAGTCCATTTCATTTTAATATATTTTTATTTCTAAAAGTTAATAATAATTAAATATTACATTTATTTACGTTAAAAATAAAAAAATTGTATTAATTTAAACCAACCAAAAAATGTTTATTTATTCTTGAAATTAAAAATTGCATAATTAAGATAAAAAAAACTAAAACTAAAGCTACTAGTCATCGTCGGTCGCCTCAAGTTGGGGTAAATCTAGTCGTTCAACATGCTCCACGAGACATTTTAGACTCCAATACGTATATTCACCCATCAGCTCGTTAAAAGCAGTATCATCGAAAACAACGTCGACTGGAGGATTCCGAATGTGTATCAGTGCTATCGTGATTCCGTCATCTTTGAAAACCATGTTATGTAAAATAATGATGTATATACGACATACCTACTCCTTTTCATTGTTTTAGCACGCATTGGTCGATTTAAGTATACCCTATTTTGACTTTAAAACACCAAAGACCCGTTTCATGTCTTTTCTTGCCGCCTCGCGCTGCCTGCTGGATTATAATCCGCTGCGCCGCCATATTAGTTGCCTTTTCATTCAACCACTTAATGGACTACGGACCCCCGCCGCACTGCTAAATTAGTTAGCTTTTTACCTATCCACCGTTACATGGTATGCCTCTTGTACGATTACGAGTTCTATTATTGAAGACTTTGAAGGTGAAGGAAATTCAAGGATGCTATGGATGACAAACTCAAGCAAAATAATAAAGTTGTTGGCAAAAATTTGGATTGCTCAATCAATCGAAGCATGTTTATGTTTTTTAATGTGTTTACTGTTTTTTTTAGTCTTACTGTCCGGTTTACTCCCACTACGACTGTAGGGGATTATTGGTTATTAGGGTTATCATTATGAGCCCACGGGCTCGTAAGGTATCTAGGGTTTACATTACATCTATATATCTAATAAAGCAAACCATTGGGGGACACA
This sequence comes from Helianthus tuberosus, assembly GCA_030545235.1. NCBI lineage: Eukaryota > Viridiplantae > Streptophyta > Magnoliopsida > Asterales > Asteraceae > Helianthus > Helianthus tuberosus. The sequence continues at coordinate 44,403,782 of CM060414.1, read as the reverse complement.
TGTCACCCAATGGTTTATGCCAACTAAGCAGCCATGTCATCATCCATGTGGCACATCTCATAGTTGAGGATTGAACAAGGCTTCTCATGTACGCTTCAATTATACTCTCTCTCTCTCATTAATCGTTCCTCATCTACACGAAAACCCTAATCTCTCTCTGGCGAATAAGAATCCTCTGCGTCTCTCTCTCAGTACCATCGACGACAACATTCAATCGGATATTTCAATCCATCATTCTATCGAAATTGACGGATAATTCTTTGAGTTTAAGGGTGTTCAAGGTGATTTTTAGGGTTTCAATTACGATCTTCGTATAATTTAGGGTTCGATTTCGTATGATTTCATATTTTACCATGTGTTTAGGGTTCGATTTCATATAATGCAGGTTCAATTGCATACGATTTCTTGAATAAACATTCGTTTAGGATCCAACTTGTAAGATTTTCATCTTTTGTTTTTCGATTTGTAAATCTGTTTTTGCATATTGTTAGTGGAATACCTAATTTTGTTGTGGCAGAGAAGAAAGATGAGAAGCATCTGGTGCCTGATCTGGGTTATTTAACCAGTGTCTACGATAGGTTTGCTCTTAACTTGCATCCAAATTGTTGTTTTCTTGGTGTAATCGTGTTGTGTTATGGTCATGAATAATTCTTGGGTTTTGATGATAGATTATTACGATTCTTATACGGATAGAGAAATGTTTTATTACTTGAAAGGGTGGTAGATTGATTATGGTGAAGAACACAAGGCTTGTGGGCATTCTCACTTTGAAAGGATACATGAACAAGGTCAGCAAAAAAGTAATCTTTCACTTATTTTTTCTGAATAATTCAATAAACGATTGATACCCTTCAGTGAATTGAAAATCATTAGTTAAGCAATTTATAAGAATAAAAGCACCCAAAAAAAAAAAACCTTCACTAGACAATTTATTTCTTTCAGGGTGTGATTAATTGATTTTGTTTGTTTTGATTTAGTGATTCTGGAAGAAAGAAGACTGCATTTCTGACTTTTAAAGATCCAGAAGCTCTTGAATTTGCACTATTGCTATCGGTAACTTACTTTTTTAATCCTTTTTAAAGATCTAGAAGCTCTTGAATTTGCACTATTGCTATCGGTAACTTACTTAATTATTGCAGGCCCGAGTTGGTTGGACACCCTCTTTATTAACATCTTAAAAGAAATTGGAAATAAAGAGTTTTTTTTTGTAGATCTGACCTGACTCATATGTAAACGACGCTTGCCAACTCATTCATTGAAATATTTGTTCTATGCAAACATGAATTTTAATGGATTTGTGCATTGCAGGCTGTTCTAAGAGATTTATATGCCTATTTTGCAGATAGGCCAATGAAAGAAATTCCACACATAGAGGTAACCAAAATATCATTAGATCATTTTTGTAGTAATTTGTGAGTGTATCATTTTTTGTAGGTTTTATTATTTTTCTTCGGCTATTGAGCAATTGGAGCAAGAATATCATTCACAACCAGTTACACGTGAATGTGAACAACTAGGATTTAGTCTCCGACCGTGATGCACTTTTAATTACTAAACAAAATTGAAATTGATTATATAGGTATTATCATTGATCATTCATCCATATAAAAACCTAAACAAAATTGAAATTGAAATTGAAGTTGCTTAGTGATCATATAGGTATTATAAGGATCTTGATTGTATTTTTGCTGGTTTGATTGCTATTTTGATGGTTTGGTATCCATATTGTTCTTGATTTGATAATGTGATAGCATCTTTAATTTTTGCTAAAATGGCACATTTTAGTTCTTTTTTTTTCTTTTTTTTTTCAAGCCAGGTATTGTAATATGTTCCAAATTACGTCACTTTTAATTATGTAATTTGTTAGACAATTTGTATCAAGTTTATGGATTATCTAATTAGCTAAATTTGTTTGTTAACAACCTAAAGTTTCAAGCTATGAATCCTAATATGCCAGTAAGCATAATTCTTGATTTTTTTTTCTTTCTAGTTTCTTAAACTTACCAACACGGTATACAATCGTCATTCTTTCCTCCATCACCGAATCTTTCACTCCGATTTGTTCATGAACTTTGAGGTACGGTTCTAACTCTTAGGTAATATTTATTGCTAATTTTGTTAATATTTATTTCAATTCTAACTGTTTCGTTAGGGTTTTCTTTAATCCCTTGCTTAGAATGTATTTGATTTTTCAAAGTTGCTAATAATTTTGATTCAAAAGTATCTTTTTTCTGAATTTTATGTTTTCATGTATGGTATACATTTTCATTTGTTATTGTACTTTTAATATTTTTTTGTTGAAATAACGGTTTTGACTAAAATTATAATCATTTATTTCCAAATTTAATAGATCTTCGGCTTAATTTACTCCTATTTCTGTTAACATATGTTAAGACTTTACTAAATAATTTATTTCATTACATATGTTCAGGATGATTTAATATTTTCCATATATATGGTATGTAATTTCAATTATTGTACTTTTGATATTTTAGTTAATTATTTATATCTTTATCAAAATAACCTTTTGACTAAAATTATAATCATTTAATTCCAATTACAATCTTTTAATTCCAAATTCAAAGAAAATCAAACTCTATTTTTGTCAACAAAAATTTGACATGTAACTTATTTCATTTCATATAATATTTAGGAAAGTTTTTATTTTGTAAAGTCAACAACAATTAACAATTTATAATATTTTAACTCACCTAATTTCCTTGAATCATACCACATATTATTATGGTAATTATTATTTATTTTTTATAAAATTTGTAATAATATAACACATAGATCAGAAGCTTACATTAGTTGTATAGACTTAATAGATAAAATAAAAATTATCGTAACACAAAATATATGGAAAAAAATACAAATAGAAAATAAGGATCATGAAGTTTAATAATGAAATAGGTGTATACTTTAAGATGCTAATTCAACGGTTAACATATTACACCTAACAAATATATAATTAAATAACCAAGTCCATATAGGTATTATAAGGATATGGGGAAGGTTATTTTGGTACAATTCTACGTCAGCCTTTTAATTTGTGAGCATAGACAATGTAGCATATTATATCTACTTTACCGTTTATGTTATTGAACAAGAATTTGTTTATAGAACTTTAATGCTTATATCATTATTGTCATAAACAGATAATAACCACTTTGTACTACAGCGTATCGTATGCATCTAGATATTTAGTTTAGTTACATGCTAGTGTAATGGCTTAAATAGTCAAATACGAATAGGTAATGACTGCTTGACTAAATGAGAACGGGCCATGCTATATACACACATAAGCAATATGTATGCAATATGTATGGTGTGTAGAAGAATATATAGAAGAATTGAATAGTAACGCTATCCGTAACATAATCACCACATATTTGCAGATTACAAACCTTTGCCATTAATACTATTTTACCAAGTTAATTGAGTTTGAAATGTGGTGAAAAATTATTTTGCTCAGGTTTAAATGGGTTGGTTGGATTGGTCCAACCGACCAAGGAAATATATATTATAAAATTTAAACTCAAAATTAAAAATAAAGTTTAGAAAATCAAATAAAAACCATTAGTATCATGAAAATGTTATTAAGGAGCATCACGAAAATGTTATTAAGGAGTATTTTTTGTTGCAAGGCCTCAGGTGTAGGTGTTAATGAAGATTAATCACAATTTCATTATTTTTTTAAACTGACATGTAAGGCGAAGATTTGAGGTGTATTATATGGAAAGTAAACAAATGAGAGAATGAAAATAGTAGTATAAAAATGGAAATGGTTTTTACATGGGTCTTATTTATAAAAAAAAATAGTTTCAGTTTGAGTTTGTTTTTAACTTTGCTGATTGCATTTACAGATGGCAAACGTCTTATCGAAAGAAGATTTTTGACGCTTCGGTCAAAGTTTTGGTTTTGGTCATTCCCACATGTTTTGATCAAGATTTTTGTTTTCTGTTTGTGTGTTCAAGAAACAGCCACCAACATGTATTTTGATTATCTATCCTTCTCTCAGGTACCTTAAACTGCATTTTGATCTAGATATTTGTTGTGAGTTGTTCTTATTTTGTAAGTTTTTTTTGTCATTTAAAATGCGATATCCTTTTCAGTGTGATTTGATACATCGTACAGGTCAAATGGGTAATTTTGGGAGGTCAAAATGGGTTGGGTTGCTTGACTGCACCAGGGGCACCCCTATACTTGACCAATGGCCACACACTTTATTTTATACCTTGACTAATTCACATGATTTGCTAAATTTTGAAGCCTTACAAAAAGATTAAAGAAGGTATATTCTTTTTGGCATCCTTTTTATATGTTTTTATGTTTGGATTATTCTGTTAAAAATTGTTTGTACTAAACGGGCCAATATTGACTGTTTTGCTTAATGGATACAACTGGTCATCCTGGTCGGGTTGGTTATATATCACGCTGGATCTTTCGGGTTGATGCTTGATGAGGACAACTGGTCATTTGGGTCGGCTCGGGTATATGATTGGATTATTCAAGTTGATGGTTGATGTGTACAAGTGGTCATCTGGGTCGGGTCGGGTTGGTTATATTACGCTGCAACTTTCGGGTTTGATTTATTGTTCTTCTGAATTGATTACTTGCTCTTGAATATCAAATTTTTTTCCTTTTATTATTTCTTTTAACTTTCAGGATTAATTTAGTTGTGTAGCCATCTTAATCGACATTTAGGTTTCAGCTGTGATTTTTGGGAAATGATATGTAAGTCCTTGGAACATTTATTTTTTTTATTCATTTACCTTTCATTTCATAGATTTCTTAGAATTATAAATTCTATTCTTTTATATGACTAGATTCATTATGTGTGACATTTATTTTGTTCATATTAGGTACAAAGAAGAAGCCGAATGATCTCAAATTGTCAAGATGTTCAAGCAACTAGCAAGTGTTTGGATGATATTCATGCTCTTAAGCACTTTCTATAACAATTATTACTTAATATGATTTGTGTATTGATTCTCTAAAATTACTTGATTCAAATTTGTGATGAATGATTAGTCCCTTTTACTACTTGATTTGAAAATATATTTAAGATAAAATTTCTATAATTAGTTGTTATACATGAATAAATGACTTTATCTTTTTTATATAATGTTCTTTATTTTCAACCATATAATACATTCACATTTTATTACATCTGGTTCATATTTTGATATTTTATTTTTTACTCGACCGGTGTATATTGATCAACAGAATTTTTTATGCAACAGTACAAGACTACGTATTACTAAAATTTACAGACGTGTTATAGAATATGAGATTATATATGGATTTTAATAGGTTTTTATGCGTTTGATCAATAAAAAAGGTTTGGTATGTTTCTTTATGAAACCAAAAAGAAAAGTTATTATCATTTGATCTTGGTGTGATGGTTGACTAATTATGGTTGACTTAATTGATCAAGAAATAAGCCTTCTTTATGATCAAGTTGATTCAAGATATCTGAATGACTACCCTTTGGTTGAAATGATGATATTGTTAAGAGAAACAAAAAAGCAATTTGGTTTTAATAATTCAAACTATGGCCATTGGCCCATACTAATCTATAATGATGTTTCGACCATTAACACTCCTAACTTTCACTTCCTTTTTCCTGTAACACCCTTATTATTATTTAACGATTTTCGTATAATTTACGAAAATAAACGGGTAATTAGAATTTCAATACATTGAAAATACGAGTTTCATTAAACTTTATTTACAGAATTAAAACTATACAAAATAACATGTTTGAGTTCGTCATTTAACAAAACAACGATACATAGTGCGGAAGCTTATTTCTTGATCGTGTTCGGTTCTTCGTTGTACTTGATCGCCCGCCGGTGCTAAAATAATACCTGAAACTCATAAAACATGAGTTGGATTAGTCATACGTAACTTAGAACGTATTTAAACGAGTCCGGGAAGCGAAACTGATTAAAATAAAAAAATTTCGCCAAAACAGGGCTCCGTCGCGCCACGCGACGGCGCCACGTTGCTCCCTCGCGCCACGCGGGGGAGACCAGTTTCCAGCAGGCTGCAGCTCAGTTCAGCTATGCCAGTTTTTACGGAAACGGCCATAACTTCTTCGTTATTGATTCGTTTTACCCGATTCTTTTTCCTACGCATCCATAATTTAATCCTCCATCTTATGGAGTTAAAATCCTACATCCAACATAAGAAATTTTGAGACTTCTAAGCCTTTGACTCGTTACCTTTTTACCGAATTTTAACCCGTTTATGCATTTTATCAAACAAACGTATTTGTTTGATTCCTATATCACATACACTTCTTCAAATTAATGTTACCTACCATATTAGGTTCTAATCATAGGTTTATTACACAATTTAAACCCGTTTTCGCTCGTATGCTTATTTTGACCCGTTAAGGGTATTTAAGCACTTTAAAGCTTGAAATCGCTTTCATTCATTTCTAGCATCTTATTCCTTCATTTCTTATCAAGTAATCTTCCATTACAACTATAAGTGTGTTGGATCTAATGTGGATATCTATGTGTTCCGAGTTTTACCCCTCGGATTATTATTTTACGGCAAGACTCAAATAGAGCCATTTGACTAATCGTATTACATCTTTCAACTTCTACACTTATTCTAAGTATTTATCTAATCATGAAACTCATTTCCAAACAACCTTTAAGGGTTGTTTGTTCAATTTAGCCTACAAGGGCGTTTTGGTCAATTTTGGTCCTTCTTTTACGACAAAGGACTTTCAGATACTTGTTTGACCCAAAAATCCGGTCTTCTAACTATGACCTTGTTTAGAAACCATTATGTTTCTAAAACACTACATTTATAACTTGAATTATTCGGTTTATCTTTAAGATAACCAAATATCCAATTTGACCTTATTTAACTCTTAGAGAACCTCAAATTCTATATGATGAGTTGAATCATTACGCAAACCTGGCTCGGATCAATGTATTGACCCGTTACGATACCTTTCCTTAGTGGCGCTAAGTAATAGCGATGTCATCATTCAATCGATATTTATTCCTGTAATCATGCAACTCGACAAAACATTAGCCGATATTGTCAAAGGGTGATATTTTCACCTTTTGACCCGTTTGGTCTATATGACCGTTTAACTATGCTAGATGATATTTATCATCATCTCATATACATGACTCATTGCGTTTAATACCGTACGGTCATTTTACTTATAAACTGTTTATTACCACTTTCGACTCTTTATGTCTTACGCGGAAAAGCGTCTTTTTGAAACCAACGGTTATTGTCAACGTGTGACCATATTACCGTTTTACCCTTATTAATTGTATTGATTTACCTTACAAGGTAATCATTCAAAACTCATTATTTATTAGTCATTGCATGACTAAATGATCTTATTAGCTCTTTTTAATCATTCAACATGGTTTATCGTTATTGTCTTTTGTTCCGAACCGCACATGTCGGGTCGAAACATCATAAGTCAAATATGACTTTAGATTATTCATAATCTATAAATCCAATAGATATTAATAAAAGGTGTAAGCTTTAACTTACCTAGCATCCAAGCAACGTTTTCTTTTCGTACTTGCTCCGTTTGACCCGCTCCCTCCTCCAAGCTTTCACCTAGCTTGTTACGCGTCAAACTATTGTCAATCATATACAAGGCGGTTAAATTAGTCATTAACAATCACGACTATTCCACCTCACTTATTTTCTATGTTAAAGCTACTGTTCGACTTCATGCTTAGTTAACTTAGTTTATCAAAGTTAACTACTTTCAATCACATGGTTTACATCATTAAGTCTAAATCAACATAGTATTTAGAACCCTTTCTTATATAAGCTTTAACGCATAATTCTTTATAATAATCAAATCTGCGTTTTTACCCAACTTTTAGCATTTTAATCCTCACTTAGGCGTTTCATCAAACACCTAGCGGGTCAGATTTTTATATCATCAAAACCAAGTTTATGACTTGTAATTATCATCTAAATTAACTTCGATTAGACAATTCTACACATGTCTTAGCATCCATATTTCTAAAATTTACTCTTAAATTCAGATTATGCTAGAACAAGATCATAGTTCTAGGGTTTATCAAGTTTTCTTCAAGTTCACTAATCACCTACAATGGTGATTATGAACTCTATAATTAACATGAAATCTTTTAACAAGATTTCACCTAGGGTTCATCCCTAGACACCATATCCCTTCTAATTTCTGTTGGTGCATGTTTGTGACAACACCTTAGATTTGGTCTTTGGATATCTTGTAATTAGTTAAACGATAAACAGTTAGCGGGTTTAGCTTTGTAATAGTTAGTTGTAATGTTTGGGCTAACCAAACCCATACTTATGGGGATGTGGGGCGAATTGGGCCTGTCCAATTCGCAGTCCATGATGTTTAACCTTGGCCCAAGTAGTAACCTTGTGTTATATAAACAAGGTTAGGCTTTAGGGTTTAAGTTAATCAGCCAGAACATTGTTTGAGAGCAATTTCGTGAGAGCTTAGAGTCTTGGACGAAATTGAGAGGGAGTTAGGGTTTAGATTGATTGTAAAACCTTGGTTTGATAATCAATAGAAAATCCAGTTTGAAAGTGTCTTGCTGTTTCTGTTCTTCTACTTGTTTCTGTGATATTCTGATCAAGAGGATTCCGCACTCTTGATTGGAAAGACAATTCTGTGAAAGATCCATACGAATAGGGGACCTACAATTGGTATCAGAGCATTAGGCTCTTGAAGGCTCGGTTCAGAATTGTTCTTGGCAGAAACAGGGAGTTTTCGAAATTTTTGAAAAATTTGGGTTTTAAAATTTTCGAATTTTTCTGGTTTGATAAAATTTTTGAATTTTTGGCTGTTTTGATATTCTGTTTTGTTTGATTGCTGATTCGCAGGATTTCAGGAAAGATTTCATTGATTTTGGAAAAGTTTTTGGGTGATAGACTTGAAGATTCGAAGACTGTTCTTCGTGTTCTTCGTGTTTATCGATCTGTTTTTCATAGTTTTCGAAATTATTTTGCTGATTTAGGTGCTTTGATTTTGCAGATTTGTGTTGGAGAATCTTCAGAATTTCTAACAGATTAAGTTTCTAAATTTACTGGGCCAGCGAATTTGACTATCAGCGAATTTAACAATTTCGCAGACTGATCAGCGAAGTTGGGACTTGATATCTTGGCGAATTTGGGACTTATATCTCGGTGATCGGCGAAGTTAAATCCAAAGGCGACTTTGGTAACCGTATAATTTTCCACAGCGAAATTATCACGGTTTTCGGCGACTTTACAAGTAGTCGTAATCGCGAAATTAGCAGCGAACTTTGGCCAGCGAAATTGAACAAGTAACAGTTCAGCGAATTTGGACAATTAAGTGACCAGCAAAATTAACTGACTGAGCAGCGAAATTAACTGAGACCCAGCGAAATTATCTGGTTGACCAGCGAATTTAGCAGCAAATTTAAAAGGGTGGAATATTTTCTGGCAAGCGTCGATAAAATTTCAGAGTTTTGCAAATAGAAATTGATCCGTAGCTCGTTAGACAGAACCGTTTGGACCGTTGAATTCCTTTGATTTTTAGGGTAAAAAAAAAGAGTTAAATGCCATTTTAGTCCCTGTGGCTTGGGCCATTTTGCCAGTTTAGTCCAAAGGTTTCATTTTTAACCTGTGGGTCCAAAAAGGTTTCACAGTTGCCATTTTAGTCCACTGGGTTAACTTCATCCATTTTTTCTATTAACCAGAAGGCCATTTCGGTCATTTTATATGGCTGAATTGCCCTTTTAGTTAACAGAATTACATACAAAATGACCAAATTGGCCTTCTCATTAACAGAAAAAATGGATGAAGTTAACCAAGTGGACTAAAATGGCAACTGTGAAACCTTTTTGGACCCACAGGCTAAAAATGAAACCTTTGGACTAAACTGGCAAAATGGCCCAAACCACAGGGACTAAAATGGCATTTAACTCAAAAAAAAAAAAAAAAAAAAACTCTGGAAAATCCCGAATACGGTTTTCGACATTATATATCATTGGATTTGTCTTTTCGAGACGATTCTAACGGTGTAAGTTAGTAACCACTGTTTTCGGAGATCTTTTGTACGGTTTTAACAGTCTGTTACGTTAAAATGTCAAACATGATGAGTTTGAAAGCACCTAAGATGATGAAGGTGGAGAATTATCTTACATGGAAGGACAACTTCAAATCCTTCATTGAATCTCAAGATGCACGTATGTGGATATGTATTGAAGATGGGTACATAAACCCAACACATGATTATGAGGGCAGACAACGTAGAACAGACTATGTGAACATGAAAGAGGATGATAAAAGGAAGTATGATGCTGAAAAGAGAGCATTGGCTGCAATTAGAATGTCCTTACCTGATAGCATCAAGCATACCTTCAAGAAGTACACTAATTCAAAGGATATGTGGGATGCATTACGAAAGCGATATCAGGGGAATGAGAGTGCCACTCAGGCATTCATGGCAGAGATAGTGCCAGTTGATGAGGCTGAAACTACTGTTAGTGATGCTGAATCTGAAGTGAAAAATGATGAAGCCAAAGTGGATGCTGAAGTAGAAAAGGAGAGTGAAGCTGAACAGGTTGTTGCTGATGAAAACTCAGAAGTTCATAAGAAAGAGGTACAATCTATTTCTGTGTGTTTGAGATGTCGTGAACTACAGGGTGAGGTTGCCAGGTTAACAACACAAAACCAAAGTCTGGTAAGTGAGATGTCTAACATAAAAGAAGCAAACTTTTTTGTTAAAAGAAATGAATCGTCATACTTGAAGAAAATAAAAGGTTGTGAAGCTGAAATTGAAGCTTTAACTTGCAAATTAAATGAAACACTTCAAGTCATTGACTTAGCTCATGACATGATGGCTGAGAAAACAAAGGAGATTTCTGAAAAATGCAAAGAGTTGTCAGATGCACAACTCAAAATTGTTGAACTTGAAAAGAAATTAGGTCAATTCAGAGATTCATCTTTTGTAATGAAACACATGATGGGTGGGTTAAAGAAGAGTAATGACAAGACAAGTGTGGGCTTCCAAGGCTTTAATGAAGTTCCACCTCCTCTTAGTCATGACTATTCATTCCTGCCTAGTGAAAATGAGCTAGCAGACTTTATGGCATCTACACCTAGTAGTTTCGCATCCACATCAAGTCAAGGTGATGGATCTGAGAGAGATGATGATAAGAAGAACAATAACAGGGAACCTTTTAAAAAGAAAAATTCACCGCCTAAGAATAAAAATCAAGCTTTTGTTAAAAAGATTAATTTTGTTCAAGGTAGTGATATGAAAAACGAAACTTCTGTTATTGAAAATGAATCGAATGTAGAGTTTGCTAAAAATAAGAGCATAGAAAAATCTGAAATAAAGCAAACTGAACAAGGTTTATCCAAGGGATCATCACCATCAGATAAGGGATCTACCTCAGAGACTCCAGCTAAGAAGTCTTTGAAAAGGATATCGTGCTTCAAATGTCACGTCAAGGGACATGTAGCAAGCTGCTGTCCTAACAAAAAGAGTGAAGCACAACTTAGTGAAAAACAGAGAGGGAAATTACCAGTGAAGGAAGGTGATAGTGAGGAGAAAGGCTCAAATTCTCCAAAGAAATCTGCTCCTAAGCAACCAGTAAATGTTGCTGTTGGTGTAGATAAGGCTGGAACAGGAACTCCACAAGTTCCACGTTTTCAAAGAAATCAACAAAGATTTCAGCCTAGATCTCCACCAGGCAGATATGAGAGACCTAGAAGCAGTTCACCAAAAGTGAACAATTTTAATGGAAATTCAAATAATTTCAGAAGTCAAGGTCAATATCAAAATCGATACCAGAATAATGGTGGTCGAAATTTTTATAACTATGGCTTTAGAAATTATAACAATCAAGCTTCTTGGAATCAAAATTCAAGATATCAAAATCAAAATTTTCAAAGGTCAAATAGTCCAAATATATATAGGAACCCTGTGGACCAGAGACCTTATGGAAATCAAAATCAAATTCCATCAACAGGTCTGAGATCTAAGACTCCAGTTAGGAGTAATGGATATTGGATGGATGTTCCAATAGTTGGTGAATTTGGACGACCCAAGACCATTAAGGCTTGGGTCCCCCAATCTAACTAATTTCTTAGTTGGTGTGTGCAGGAGCTGCTAAGGAGGATTATCAACTTATGTTGATAATGGCTGCTCTAGGCATATGACGGGGGATGTGAGATTGTTGATATATTTATATTGTTAGATTTAAATTGAAGTTCAAAGTGCTGATTCGACACAGAAGATAACCTGGCAGATCTTTATACAAAAGCTTTTGACAGGGCTCGCTTTGAACATTTAGTCGAACTCAACGGGATGAGGAATCCTGAATAACTGGTTTTTCATAAGAATTTTTGTAAATAGTTTATTGCTTTTCTTAAAAATTAAAAATTAAAAAAAATTTGAAAAATCAAAAACATAAAAAAATAGAAAATCAAAAATGAGTTATCATTGCGTGAAAAAGGAGAAATGATAGTACATCAGCAAGTTAGACTGTCACACTGAAAATAAAATTAAATTGCTTAAGTGTGATAGCAGCTTCATTATATGATGTACCAGTAGGCAAAAAGCATGAAATAATCAACTTACCAATGTGATATAAACCTAAATAAACTGAATATGAGTGGGGAACACATCAGTGGTGTATGGTTTAATGACCTTAAATCTTGCGTTGATAGATTGCCAAAATCTGAAGTTTTGGGTCTTTATACTGTTATTTCATCTGGGGATATCTTGGCTGTATTTCTGTTCAGAACTAAAACTGTACATGACCCCAGGAAAGAAAATCACTTGGAATTAGCTCATTTCTATTTGAATGTCTGTATGTGTCCCGATATACACAATTTTGATCTGATTCTGAAATCTTCTCTGAAAAAGTCGTGTACCTCCTCTGCTGCATCCAGATATATGCTGACCTGGAGGTGCTAGGCAACGACAGCTTCTGCTGCATCCAGATACATGCTGACCTAGCTGTACGTTGTCGCGCTATAGATCTAATACACCCGAAAGAGGCCCTCTAGTGCCCAAATGAAACCCAATAAACCTATATCAAACTGAGAAAACTCATTTGATCTGTATATTATACCATATCTCCTAAAGATCTATTCTGTTCTCTTCTCAACCTATTCCCAGTTAAGATTTCAGAAATCTGGATTGGACTTGTGAAATATGTGGTAGGGAAGATACTTGCATGATAGAGTGTGTTGTTTATATTTCCAGGATTTGATTAGTATTTCTTTGGGTGTTCATTGTTAAGCAATTAAAACATGATAAAACAGATTATATGCAGACCTAGACATTGTCAGGATATCTTAAAGGATGACATCAGTATACTCACCTACTACGATGAATCTTTGTGCATACCTTGATCGTGGGGGTATATCCTGAAGTGGGACACACTAATATATCAGTAATAAAATTACCTTAACGTATCATATGGTAATGGTACTTGAAATGTTCATGCATTTTGTTTAAGTGGACAAACATACTTGTAATCGTCTTGGACTGCTTTTCACGAAAAATTAAATAAAGAATTATCTAATCGTGTGAAACAGTTTGATTGTGCTGATATGATCTTCTTACCAGTGATTCTCACAAAAATAGAGTGTTTATTGCTTTTCCTATTTACTTGCTTTCAGAAAATATAAAAATACAAAAATAGTGTCTTTTTCTGTTTAAAATTCTTAACGTACGGAAAACTGTTATTCTTGGAGGAATTGTTACTGATAGGGGGAGACAGTGTTGGAAAGTGAGTTCAAAATTTTAAATCATGCTGGTTATAGGGTGTGATTAAAAAGTTTTGCGTGTTGGTGATAAATTGGAAAAGGCTTAATCTGTTATACAGTTTAACAAATCTCTTGAATAATAATAATTTGTTTAACCTATGTTGAAAAATTCTTATGGTTTCTCGAGATGTTTGTTTTATAGTAAACAGATTGAAGCAGTATGTTGTTGAGAAGTTAAAGTGATGAGTTGCTGTGAAGATGAGAGTTTGATTGGATGCATGGTAGAACCTCCTTTCTATATTGCAGACAAAGTTGAAGAGTTTGAAGATTGCTATACAAATGCTGAACTGGAGTTTACTCAAACGCTAAAGTTTTTGAAGATTTGGTGATTGGATGCATCAGCTTAGGGGGAGTCTGTTGCTGACAGAGCTATTGAAGCTGAAGCTATCCAAAGACCAAAGACTGTGCAAGATTACATGAAGATTGCAAGATGATTGAAGGCAAAGTTATTTTATGAAGCTATTGTCAAGGGGGAGTTTGTTGGTGCATGTTTGTGACAACAGCTTAGATTTGGTCTTTGGATATCTTGTAATTAGTTAAACGATAAACAGTTAGCGGGTTTAGCTTTGTAATAGTTAGTTGTAATGTTTGGGCTAACCAAACCCATACTTATGGGGATGTGGGGCGAATTGGGCCTGTCCAATTCGCAGTCCATGATGTTTAACCTTGGCCCAAGTAGTAACCTTGTGTTATATAAACAAGGTTAGGCTTTAGGGTTTAAGTTAATCAGCCAGAACATTGTTTGAGAGCAATTTCGTGAGAGCTTAGAGTCTTGGACGAAATTGAGAGGGAGTTAGGGTTTAGATTGATTGTAAAACCTTGGTTTGATAATCAATAGAAAATCCAGTTTGAAAGTGTCTTGCTGTTTCTGTTCTTCTACTTGTTTCTGTGATATTGTGATCAAGAGGATTCCGCACTCTTGATTGGAAAGACAATTCTGTGAAAGATCCATACGAATAGGGGACCTACAATTTCATTCATGCATGACACAATCAAGCTCAATTTCGATTTTTCATCATTAACCTAGAATTTAAGATGAATCAAAACATCAAATTTTTGCATACCTTATGATCTTTTCAGCGAGGTGATCACTAATCCATGCTTGGATTTCGATTTGGGACTGATTTGGCCTCTCAATTTCTTGTATTTAAACAAGTTATGGTTGAACAAAGGAGTTCCTTTGCTCCTGTGGGAAATATCGACCAGAACACACACTTGGAGTGTGTGTTTTGGTGTTAATGTTTTATTAAATAAAACTGGTTTCCATCTTCTCACCTTTAGTCCCTCTACTTCACACAAGTTTGCATAAAAAGGGTGTTTTAACCCTGCTTTTCTTATTATTCCAAGACTTATTACTAACTAGGTTATTTAGTTCCTAGTTACTTTATCTTGTTCTCAACCCGTTTTATTTTAAGTCCCGTTAAATCTCGGGCCTTTTATATACTTTTCTTTTCTCAAAGTGTTTCTCATCCTTTTAAATAAATATTAAATTTATTTATTTAATTCCTAAAGTTTACCGGGTAAGCTTTACCACTAACTGTATTTTACCCGTCCTGTAGTATTAACATAGTTTGATTTCCAAACCTGTTTTCGGGGTGTTACATTTCCTGACAATCCCACTCTAACGGAGAAGTAACTTTGTATCAATTGACCTATTTATGTTGTGTTTTTCAGTTCAAATGGAGGCTTTCTACTCCAAGCTCTATTATAAGTACACCAAGCTCATGGTTTCTACTTTCCCCTTTCTAATCTTGATGTGCGAATAATTGTGTTGATTAACTGCTTTTGGTTTCATGTTTGATTAGTGTACGGGTAAAGAAAGCTTCTGAGATAGAGCAGCTAAGTTTGGATCAAGAAGAAAAGTTTAAGACCTACGTTTCTGGTATGTGCTTCATTTTTTAAATAATTGTTTTTTGGATGTTAAACTTTGATTATTGATGTCTAACATGGTATACATTATATACACATTTAATATGGTTTAGGGTTTTTTTTTCTTTTCAAAATAAAAAAAGTTATCATGAAGTAGAATATTGTTATGGGTGAAATTCTGAGCCCATATCCTGAGAAATATCTTGGGTTATATCTTGGTTATATGATATCTGTTCACATCCGGGATGCTGATTCAGGATATTTGTAACATCCTGAATGGTATCCTCAGGATCACTAACGGATTATGTGCAGGTACGCGGGTTAGAAGCTAGCAACGTTCACAAGGACTCATTCCGCGGAAGACTCGGTCCAAGTCGTTCAAATAAAGACGTTGAAGCCGCATTACTCGGTCTACAACGTTAACAGTGGAATATTCGGAGCATCCCATATTTATAGGAATTTTCGTTTGTAATTCGTTACTATAAATATGTGGGTATATCAGATCGAATAGGACATCACATCAACACTCACTACACTCTTACACTTGTTCTCTAGCAATTTTCACTTTCGCACAAAAGCGTTGTAACATTTAGCGATCTGGTCAATATCCTGCACTGTATCCTGACGTTTAAAGCAATAAGAAGAACAAGGCAACTACGATTGTCAGCTCCCGAGGTTTTATGCCGGCGATCTAGATTGATCAAGGGCTTTCCTCGTATATCTCGTGTCACCCCCTTTACTTTTTGCTCATTGTTTGATCGTAGATACAGCTCAATATCCTGAGCCGTATCCTGAATACTGTTTTTCTAAACAAGTTAACCAGCATATTTTCAACACACTAACTCACTTAACTAATTTGATCACTTAATTGCTTCGGTAATTTTTGACCAAAACAATTTGGCGCCCACCGTGGGGCAAGTGGTGCTCTCTTTACTAAAAATCTTTGTGAAATCCTTAATCGGTTTTCTGTTTTCAAATTTTTTTGCCACATTGTTTACAATGGCCTCAAGATCAAACATGAGCTCCTCCACTGTGTCTGCTACAACTTTTGCTACTACTGGTCCGGTGCTCCTACCTCCTCCAAGGATGCAATCTTCTTCACAACCTCAGGATATTATCCCTACTCGGAGTATTCAGGGATCTGCTCCCATTTTAGCTTCTAATGATGAAATTCTAACCTTATTTGGAAGTGTGCAGGAACAAATGAGGCAGCAACAGGAAACAAACCAAATGCTGTTGAGGGAAATACAACTCCTGAAGTCTGGCTCGAGCAGATCTGCTGAGGATATCATCACTCCATTACAACCCAGAACTTTGAACTTCAGTTCGGCTGTGTATACTGAGGATAATAGGGGGAATATTGTGCCCAGCCTTCCTCAGAATCATACTCCTGAAATACCCTCCTCGGTCAGGATGTCAACCATGAGGAGCCCAGGATATGCTTCAGGATATGGGCAGAATCCTCAGACGGGTAACGTGTCAAAAAATAATAATACTCATGCTGCTAACAATAGTGGATCTTTGCAGGATACAGGTGTAACATCAGCATTTATTAGGGAGCTGCAAAAGTTGAAGGACATGATATCCAGTGTACCTGGAGTGGTCCAGCCAATCCCGGAGGTGTCCCAAGACAGCCACAGGATATCTCGCTTTGCATATCCTATCTGTGATGCTGAGATTCCAAAGAGATTTCAAACCCCCCAACATGAAGCTTTATGATGGAACTACGGATCCTGAAGAGCATATTGCCCAATATTGGGAAAGAATGGAGATTAACCCTATCCCACCGGAGCTCAAGGAAGCATGCTTGTGCAAGGGTTTTGGTTATACCTTAACAGGATCAGCCTTGAAATGGCTCCTAAATGTTCCTCCTCATTCGATTACATTATTTGCTCACCTAGTGAATTTATTTAATAGTCAGTTTTCTTGTAGTAGAAGCTTTGAAAAACTAACAAGTGACCTCTACAGGATAACACAGGGGCCTCAAGAATCCCTATGGGATTATGTGAACAAGTTCAGCCGGGAATCCTTAGACATTCTGCATCTTGATGTTGCAACAGCTGTGCAAGCTTTCAAGATGGGGCTGCAAAAAGATTTTCAGTTTTACCAAGACCTTGTAATGAACCCATGCAGGAACTTGGATGAAGCTCGAAATAGGGCCCTAAGATATATTCGATTGGAGGATGACAGAAAGATGCAAGAGAGGATGAACTCATCCAACACCTATGAGTCAACTAACAGGAAGTCAGAATCCTCATTTAAGCCATATCGTTCTAAGCCATATGGTAGAAATGAAAACAAGAAAGTGAATGCTATCGAAGACGAGGATCCTGAAGAATATCCTGAATTATCTGAATATTGTTTTTCTGTTAACATTCCTGAATTGATGTATGCCATGCAGGGTTTAGGAGACAAGGATAGGTGGCCTCGAAAGAATCAACAAAAAGCCGATTGGAAAGATAAGTCAAAATGGTGTGCCTTCCACGAAGATTTCGGACATGTAACTGAGGATTGCATTGCTCTAAGGAAAGAAATAAGCTATCTTCTAAGCAAGGAATATCTGAAAGATCTCTTAGGGAGAAAGAAGAATAAGGGTCAGGATACTGAGAAGGATCCTGTGCGAGCAGCGTCACCTCCCGCGGATGCCAAGATAATCAACTTTATTTCGGGAGGATCCGACATTTGTGGGACTTCGTATTCGGCGGCGAAGAGACATGCAAAAGAAGCTAAGGCCGAAAGGGGAGACAAACCTGTCAGGATGACTACCCTCACAACTGACAAAGTGATCACATTTGATGGTGATGACATGGATACTGTCCAGGATCCTCATCATGATGCTTTGGTAATAACATTATATGTGGCTAACCATTTTGTACGCAGGATATTGGTTGATAATGGCAGCTCCGTCAACATAATCCAACTAGAGACTCTGAAGAGAATGAATGTATCTCCGATGGATATCACTTCGAAGTCCACCGTGCTTGTTGGGTTCAGTGGAGAGGCTAGGAACACAGTGGGAGAGATAAAGTTACCGGTATATGTTGAAGGAGTTAACTCGATACAACGTTTCTGTGTGATGGATTCTCTATCCTGCTATAACATCATACTGGGAAGACCATGGATTCACGATATGAAGGCTGTGCCATCAACATATCACCAATGCATCAAGATTCCAACCCCTTGGGGAGTTGTCAAGGTTGATAGTGATCGGCAGGAGGCGAAAGAATGCTACTCATCCTCGATGAAATCCTCAACCAAGCCTAGTACAGCATAGCAATTAAAGATGCGGGCCCAGGATATCGTGGAGGATTCGGAGCAGGATGTGAAGAAAATTATCCTGGATCAGGATAATCCTGATATCTCGGTGCTCGTAGGAACCAATATCCCTCAGGATATTGAAGAGCAGTTAACTAACTTTTTGAAATGCAGGATGTCAACGTTTGCATGGAAGCATGAGGATATGACAGGTATATCCAAAGACATTATCACTCACAAGCTGGGAATTGATAGATCATTCAAGCCTGTTCAACAAAAAAGAAGGAAATTTGCTCCTGAGCGGAATACGATTATCCAAGAGGAAGTTGAAAGATTGTTGAAGTCCAGGATGATCAGAGAAGTCAAGTTCCCAAGATGGCTAGCAAACGTAGTCGTGGTACATAAGAAAAATGGGAAATGGAGAGTCTATGTAGACTACACAGACTTGAACAAGGCTTGTCCTAAAGACCCATTTCCTCTTCCTCACATTGATGCAATGGTGGATGCTACTGCCGGGCATGAAATGTTGACCTTCATGGATGCATCATCAGGATTCCAGCAGATTCAAATGGAGCCTTCTGACCAGGAGGATACTGCCTTCATGACACCAACAGGTAGTTATTGTTATACGGCTATGCCTTTTGGTTTGAAAAATGCAGGTGCAACATACCAGAGATTGGTGAACATGATGTTCAAAGACAAGCTGGGGGACACCATGGAGGTATACATTGACGATATGGTGGTAAAATCAAGGAAAGCTCAGGATCACCTCCAGGATATTAAAGGAGCATTTGATATCCTGGATCAATATAACATGAAGCTAAATCCTGCTAAGTGTCATTTCGGAGTAGGGGCAGGAAAATTTCTAGGATATATGGTGACCAAAAGAGGAATAGAGGCGAGCCCGGAGCAGATTAAAGCCATCTTGGATATTAAATCACCCTCAAATATGAAGGATGTTCAACGATTAACAGGGCGAGTGGCAGCATTAAACATATTTATTTCAAGATCCTCAGAGAAATGCAAAGAGTTTTATGATATCCTGAAAAAGAACAAGAAATTCGAATGGGGTGAGAAGCATGAAGCAGCCATGCAGGATTTGAAGCAATATCTTTCAACTGCACCTCTACTGATGAAGCCTGAGAATGGTGAACCACTATCCCTATACCTTGCAATATCAGGGAATGCTGTAAGTGCCGTCCTTATAAAGGATCATGAAGGTCAGCAATATCCTGTTTATTATGTTAGTAAAAGTCTGTTAAATGCTGAAACTAGGTATTCTCATTTAGAAAAATTGATACTAGCATTAGTTATGGCGTCAACGAAGCTTAGACATTACTTTGAGACACATAGGATTCATGTTAAAACAAATTATCCTGTCAAAAATGTGCTTAGGAAACCAGAGATGTCAGGCAGGATGGCCAAGTGGTCAGTAAAGTTGAGTGCTTATGATTTAGTATATGAACCTAGAAATGCCATAAAGTCTCAGGCTTTAGCTGACTTTGTGGCTGATTTTAGTAGTGACATTCAGGATGAGGTAGACCTAGAAGTCCAACAGTTAGGAGAATCCTCAGGATCCTGGACGTTATATACTGATGGTGCATCTAATGTAAGAGGAGTAGGATTGGGAATACTACTAAAATCGCCACAGGGGGACATATTACCCAAGGCTATTAGGTGTGAATTCCCTGCTACTAATAATGAAGCAGAGTATGAGGCTTTAATTGCAGGATTAGAGTTGGCTAAGAATATGAGTATCAAGAATTTGCAAGTATATGTTGACTCCTTGTTAATTACTAACCATTTTAATGGATCCTATGCAGTTAAGGGTGAGAAATTAATCGAATACCTCGATATTCTCAAAAAATTAGTAGGATATTTCGATGTTTTTACACTTGAACAGGTACCAAGGGAGGATAATGCTGAAGCAGATGCCTTAGCAAATCTGGGATCATCGATCAGGATACCAGAAGGGACCCAAATACCAATATTACATATTTTGTATCCTGCAACAAATCCTCAGGATAAAGAAGTTGCGGGTATTCAGGATCCTAGAGCAGAGTATCGTGAAAAGGATCCTAAATCCTGGACGACTCCAATCATGAGATATCTCAAGGAAGGACACATCCCCGGAGATGAAAATCCTAAGGCATTTAGGATGAAGGTATCACGATTCACTATTATAAATAATGTTTTATACAAGAAATCTCTTGCAGGACCGTATCTGAGGTGCTTGGAGGATCCTGAAGCCAAAGAAGTACTTCAGGATATACATGAAGGGGATTGTGGTAACCACACTGGGGGCAGGTCATTGTTCTCGAAAGTATTAAGGACATGATATTATTGGCCAACAGTGAGGAAATATGCTGCAGAATATGCTCGAAGATGTGATGCATGTCAAAGGCATAGTAACATACTACATCAACCAGCTGAACCACTATATCCTGTAGCTTCCCCTTGGCCATTCATGAAATGGGGGATGGATATAGTAGGGAAGTTACCAAAAGCTCCCGGAGGAAAAGTCTTTATGCTAGCAATGACGGATTATTTCTCTAAGTGGGTTGAAGCTGAAGCATTTGTTCAAGTTAGAGACCAAGAAGTAGTATCCTTCATAAAGAGGAATATCCTGACCAGGTTTGGGGTACCAGCTGAAATCATTTGTGATAATGGGTCCCAATTTATAAGCAAGAGGACTACTGACTTTTGCAAGAGTTGGGGAATCAAAATGATCACGTCTACTCCGGTACATCCTCAAGCGAATGGACAAGCTGAATCCTCAAACAAGATAATTGTCAATAACTTAAAGAAGAGACTTGGAGCCAAAAAAGGAAGATGGGAAGAAGAATTACCCTTTGTTTTGTGGGTTGATAGGACAACGGTAAAGAATGCAACCGGCCAAACCCCATTTTCCTTGGTATTTGGAGCAGAAGCAGTGATTCCAACGGAAATGGCAATACCTACTGCAAGATCTATCCTACAGGATCCTGAAGCCTTATGTCGAGATTTGGATACTATAGATGAAAAAAGAGATGCAGCAAGGCTAAGGATGGCAGCATATCAACAAAGAATATCCAGAGCATATAACAAGAATATAAGGACCAGGAGATTTCGAGTTAGTGATTGGGTGCTAAGAAAGGCTTTTCAAAATACCACTAATCCTACCGATGGCAAGCTAGCTCCAAATTGGGAAGGACCATATGAAGTTGAGTCAGAAGCAGGGAAAGGAGAATATTGACTCAAGAATATAGAAGGGGATATGCTACCGAGATCCTGGAATGCAATACACTTAAAACTCTATTTCAAGTAAGAATAGAATTTAATTTCTGTCTCAGAATGGTAGGTATTCTATCTCTTTTAAGCATCGGAGGGGTGTTAGCCAATCTAACACCCACCTTAGTTTACAGTTGTTTTGCAGCATGTGTTTCAGGATATAATTCCAGGATATGCACTCAGGATAACTCGAAAGATTAGAGGATTGGCCCCCTCTCTCACGTGTAAGGGATCCTGATCCCTTCAAAAGTTTAAAGGTATTCACCTTTCTTTCGAATTGGGTTTAAACACCTCGCCTGGAGCGCAAGTTATCTAGGTATAGTTCAAGGTAGCGGGACCAGTTCATGTAAAAGTGGCTGACAATTTCGTTACTGTTGGCTATATCCTGGATCCTGAAGGTATATGAGGATTGATCACCCTCTCTCACGAAAGGGTATTTTCATACTCTCTAAGGTTTAAAGGTTTTCACCTTTCTAAGATTTGGAGTTTATACACTCTCGCCTGTAGCGCATGAAACTCAGGGTTTATCCCCAGGATATAAGGGTTTATCCCCAGGATATTAAGGGTTTATCCCCAGTATGCTAAGGATTCAATTCAGGATATCAAGGGTTTTGCCTTGGGGTGTTCGGAATTTATTCAAGCCAAAGCGTGAATACATTTGCATTTCTGTGTCGAACACAGGGGACAAACATTATACTATTCAAAGGATGGATCCAAGTTTGTAAGTGTGCACTAGGGACATACTTATGGTGGAAGATTGAAATTGATTCTTTAAGAATCTCTGGTATGATCTCTCCTCTTTATTTGGATAATTTATGGATTGTATTTCAGTATCCTGAGCAGGATGTCTTTCAGGATACACTTACAATGGCTTCCCAAATATGATCAAACAAAACTATCTTTATAAGTAAAATTCATGTAATAAAGGTGTAATAACAAGAATAAAGCTAAAGGAAAGTTATATTAACATATCAAAAGATGTGCTCTTGGTTTCACCATAAACCAAGGTCCATCCACCAAGAGCACAAATAGTTTCTTACCCTATGTACTTAACAGTTGAAGGTTTTGTCTCAAACTGAGACCCATCCACCTCCAACTGTTATATTGTTCAAAAGAAAAATGTACTAACGATGATGGCCAAGGGCTTTGTCCTGAAACTCAGGATCCCTCCACCAATGGCCATCACATTGTTTAAGTGCAGAAAAGTAAAATGCAGGAAAAGTAAATTGTTTGAGGTTACATGCCAACAATCAAATTTAAAAAGGTGGGCTCCGGCCTTGGAACGTATATCCATCATTGCCCACCTGAATACCCTCACACAGCGGCATCTTCTCCAACCTTCTCTGCCTTTTCAGCTTCAGCATCCTGAGCAGCATCCTCATCAGCATCTGTCCCAGCATCCTCTCCAGCATCCTTCTTATCTCCAGCCTTGTCTACTACCTCTGCTGACTTAGAGGATTCTCCGGCTTCAGCAGGAAGTGTCACAGCTTTGCCTCCAAGCTCCTTCAGCTTGGCCACCCAGGATTCAACCGGCCAGGATGGGCATACGAGGCCTGTCTCCTTGGCCTCGTAGGCCATCTTGATGCGAGCTTGTAGCAGGGAGACGATAGCAGAGGCTTTGATTCCTTCCCGGAAAGAAACCATGGCCTGTTCGTGATCCATTTGGACAGTGGCAAGTTTGAGCTCAGCATCTTGGGTGACCTTCTTCAGCATGCCCTCGTAGTGTCGGGTCTTTGCTTCAACAATGGCACCTTGGTCGGCAACGGTACTTTCGAGCTGTTTAATCCTGGCTTCATGGAGTACAGCAGTACCACAGGCATCATTGTACAGGTGGAACAAATGCTGGAGGCCCTGCACATCAAATTCAGGTATGAGTCAGAATATATTAACTAGGATATCCTGTTAGGATATCCTATCAGGATATATGTGCAGGATATGTAGCAGGATATTACCTTGTTGAGGAAGGATGTCATTGGCTCTAAGGAGTCAGAAAAGCTGAGTTCATCGTAGGAGAACCCTTCTGGACCTGGGACACTGACTTCGGGACCTTTCCACTTTTTTGCTGTGGAAGCACGGGTCCTCGGATTAGCCTTAGGAGCCGGGAGCGGCTTGGAGCTGGTGGCAGTGGGGGTCTCTTTCTTGACCGTGACTGGAGTAGGATAGCTGTCAAGTTCTAAGTAGACTGGAACCTTGCTGGAGTCTACATACAGGGAGTAAAATTTCTTCTAAGTATATCAAATAAAGACATGTATGTACATGATATTTTGCAGGATGCTTACCAGACATGTTTGCACTAGAAAGAGGACTTGGAGATGGTGGAGACGGGTTGAAACTTCTTTCAGCCTTTGAAAGGAGTCTGATGGCGTCAATCCTTTTTTGTGAATCAACAAGGGGAGGTGCAATCTTCCTAAAATCAGCTGCATACACAACAGGAAAAAGAAAGTTGATCGGTTCAGGATATGGAACAGGATAAGAGGCAGGATCATCCTTAAACCCTAAATCCTACCCTTTTTCAACCATTTCACCGGATATTCCGTTCCACCAGGGATTGAGTCTCTTTTTACAAAGAAGAACTTAGATTGCCAATTATCCTCGTTCCTGGTGGCACGAAGTATCAGCGGGTCGCCGGAGGTGGAATAAAACAAAAATCTACATGATCCGTGGCATCTAAGCCGGTAAGCTAGGGGGAGATCATGAAAAGAAAGATCAGGGATGTGGCTTTTCTTGATCTGGTTAAGAACGGACAGAACACGCCAAAGCATCGGCATTGTTTGGCTAAAAGAGATTTTTGTAATGTTGAAGAATTCAGTGATAAAGTCTGGAAAGGGGAACTGTAACCCTAAGGTGAAGGGAAAGGCACTAAAACACAACCACTCATTGGAGACCATATCCGACCGGATTTCCCGGTCGAACGGCCGGAATACCGTTCCTTTCGGAAAGATACCGGAGGATTTCAGAGCCGACAAGTGGGCACTATCGAAAGAGCATATCTCTTTCTCCGGTTCTTGGAGAAGATTCTGCTGGATAAATGTGGGAGCCGAATCACCAGAACTGGATCTTGTCTGTCTCGGCATTTGATCGCCTGATTTTTTGACCGGAAAGGGAGGATGAAGATGAAGATTAAAGAGAGAATGTTTACCTTTTTCCTTATCGGTAGTAATTAAAAAAGAGATGGGGATGAGAAGATATAGGGTGCAATGAGTAAATATAGGCTGAGTAGTTGCAAACGGTCACATCATGGGTCTTATCTCTTAATTGCCTCGATACCCATGAAAAATGTAACCGTTAGTGGCAGGATACTAAACGGTAACATTTTTGGGGACAATTGTTATGGGTGAAATTCTGAGCCCATATCCTGAGAAATATCTTGGGTTATATCTTGGTTATATGATATCTGTTCACATCCGGGATGCTGATTCAGGATAGTGGTAACATCCGGAATGGTATCCTCAGGATCACTAACGGATTATGTGCAGGTACGCGGGTTAGAAGCTAGCAACGTTCACAAGGACTCATTCCGCGGAAGACTCGGTCCAAGTCGTTCAAATAAAGACGTTGAAGCCGCATTACTCGGTCTACAACGTTAACAGTGGAATATTCGGAGCATCCCATATTTATAGGAATTTTCGTTTGTAATTCGTTACTATAAATATGTGGGTATATCAGATCGAATAGGACATCACATCAACACTCACTACACTCTTACACTTGTTCTCTAGCAATTTTCACTTTCGCACAAAAGCGTTGTAACATTTAGCGATCTGGTCAATATCCTGCACTGTATCCTGACGTTTAAAGCAATAAGAAGAACAAGGCAGCTGCGATTGTCAGCTCCCGAGGTTTTATGCTGGCGATCTAGATTGATCAAGGGCTTTCCTCGTATATCTCGTGTCACCCCCTTTACTTTTTGCTCATTGTTTGATCGTAGATACAGCTCAATATCCTGAGCCGTATCCTGAATACTGTTTTTCTAAACAACTTAACCAGCATATTTTCAACACACTTTTTAGCACACTACCTCACTTAACTAATTTGATCACTTAATTGCTTCGGTAATTTTTGACCAAAACAAATATTTATATAAATGTTTTATTTAGGTCAGAGTTACAGCAGTTTTGATTTTGTAGTTGTAATTAAGTTGTTTTGAGCCTGTTTTTTTTTTGCTTTGTATAAGAGTCTGTTTTTAGTTCATTTGAGTTATTCATTTGTTTCATTGTTTGTTGCATTGAACAAAGAATATCAAATAACTGACTTATTTGACTATGCTGGTATATACAGACGATTGACAGACACAGACTCACAGTTACATCTTAAACTTGGTTTAAAAAAGCGAGAAGTGCACCGAGGCGCAAACTGCAACTTTTTAGTGAGAAAATTGCGTCTCAGTTGCTCCTCATGTACAACTCGCGCCTTATTTGGCAAAAAGCGCAGACCCTCGCCTCGAAGCGCGTCTCACAATAATTTATAACTGTGTAATTCTTTTAACTGTTTCATAGATGTAAGCTATTGAACTTGCTTCAATGGTCAAGATGACATAAGAACACATTTGGGACGCTAGGTTACTAATAGCACCATAGTTGTTAAAAGCCATCGCCTCTTGCGCCTAGGCCCATTTTCCAGGAGAGGTGAGACAATTGCGCATTAAGTCGAGCCAGTTGCGCTTTAATCCTTCAGGTGATGGTTCAAGCGCATATTCCTAGATTCCAGAGAGTTTTCGGCCAAATTCTTTAAATTCCGGCAAGATTCCAGCCAGATTTCTACTTTTATCTAAGGAAAACTAACTTTCTACACTAATACGCTAATATTTTAGAACTTTTGGTACTAATTTTAGAACTTTTGGTTATGTTTGTTTATTTTATTTGAAGAATAGTATTATTTTTCTAATATATAATATATTTTTAATATTTTTTCATCGTGTGCTTATATTTTCTCAGGCCCTTGCTTTTTTTGCGCCTAGGCCCTAGGTGAGGCCTAAGCGCCTTGAGTGCGCCTAGCACCTTTAATAACTATAAATAGCACTATCATAAAGAAATAAAACTTTCTCATGTTGACTGTTCAGCTGTTGAGACTTCAAGGAAAATGACATCACACTACTCATTAACCTTCATGAGAAAAAAAATGTTGCAAATTTAATCAACTTATAAGAAGGGTCAATTTATGAGCTTTTTGCTGTGATTATTCATGTCCCAGATGCCACTACGTAGTCAAAGCAGTGCATTAGTCATTTGATCATACACTCGTCTCATTCCTGCCTTCTATATTGACTTGTATCCTTTTCATCTTTAACTATTTTATTGCATTTCATTTTGTTTATTTGAAACATATAAAGGAACATAAGTAACTGTAAAAAGACATTTTCGGATTTTCTTTGAATCTATTATTGTTAGTGTTTAACGTGAGTGCAACGTTTTTATCCAATCTGATGCAGTCGCAGATGAACTAATTGGTTATTTAACAAACGAAAAGGACACGCTACACGCACAATTAGGTGAATTGAGACAGGAAATTGCTTCAATCAGGCAAGGACTTTATCCATGGTACTAACACCGTAACACTTAATCTCTTGTCAATAAATTAACTAATTTACTCATTCGCAGATCTGCCAAAGATGAAGAGCAACAAAAGTATGAAAAGAGGCTATTAGAAGAGAACGAGAAAAGTAAGGCATCCTGTTGGTAATTAATTTATTAGAAACATATGCCATCTTGATTATATTAAGATAATCATAATCACTTTTTGCAGAGGATTGGAAGGTACTATGAGGATCTTGATTAGTGATATGTACCTTAATTAGCTAACTAGATATCCAACAAGCTAATATTATGGAGCTCAATGGTTGGTTGGTGTTCATGTATATGTAAATCTTATAATTGAATTATGTGCAATGAAAAATCAAAGTTTCTTTGTGAGTTGAAGAAGTCTGCTAATTAAATCAACAAACACTTATATGACATAGATTAAATAGTTTATAGGGTTTTTTCTAATGGTCTTTGGGTTATTCGGGTAAACTTGAATCCAAGAAACAAGAATTGATTGCCAATCTGAAGATGGGTATTCAGGTTTGGGTATTAATAATAACTGGGTCCGGGTTCCTCGGGTTCTTTTTTTCCAGGAAAGATTTGATTACCGAACGGATATTAATAATAATTGGGTTCGGGTTCCTTGAGTTCCTTCAGGTCGCATTGGCTTAGGTTTGGTAATTTGGTCCGGTTAAAAAAAAGGTAAAAATGCCTCAACTTTGGGATTATGGCGGGAAGCAAACTTTATGTTGCGTTATCAACAGTCAAAAGCAGAGCCGATGTGAAGTTGCTTATACTAGACAAAGATGGGAATGTAATGAGTAAAACAACAAATGTAGTCTACAAGGAAGTTTTTTCGGCATTTGAATAGTTTTCTGTTTTTTCTTCCAATGTATGCGTTTGTACAAAATATTATATTTCAAAATAAATAATATGGTTTTGGATGAAGCCGCGCATCGCGCGGGCATTAACCTAATTCTTAATATATTGCAATCCATTATTCATTAATAAATAAGTCAGTATTTCAGCATCTTACAAGAAATACTTTAGAAGCAACATTAAATTCCACAATTGGTGCTCCTTAACCAGTCAACCCCTATGTCTGGTGGCCGAATCCACTCCCAAGCCCTAAGAGAACTGCAGCCCATTTGGATACATTCACTCGATCATTGCATATAGAGGTGCACAAATCGGGTTTTTTTATACCCGGTTTCGTGTATAGAACCGATTTTAGGTATGATCAGGATTGAAAATCAAGTATTTCGAGAAACTAGGTTTGATTCAGATTCGAGTATTGAGGAGAAAACCCAAACCCTATGTATCCGGGTAGGGTATGATCGGGTTGGGGTATGACGAGTATTGACCGGGTATAGGTCCCAGTATTAATACTCGGTTTTAAAAATAAGGGTTTTCTTGTAATATTAAACCCAAAAAAATTCATTTAAACGTCAAGTTTAGTTTGTAATTTGTAAAAACAATGGAAATAAATTACAATAACATAAATTCATTCGAGTACAAATTATTTCCTTTATAATATTCATTTAAAGAAAACTTAAATATAATAGTTGTAATGTAAACATAAAAATATACTTTAAAAATTATGGTGTTCTATCGGGTATTAAAAAAAATACCGGAATCGGGTATAGGGTATAACCGGGTTCGGGTATAATGTACAGTGGCGTCTCCGAGAATTCACGTACCCTGTTCGAGCTCAAAAAATGTTCCCATATGCTTTAACAATAAACAATATAATTACGAAAATGACAATAATTGTAGTATTTGATAAAAAAATGCAATTATCATAATGACAAAATCATAGTATTCTAATGAGTTACATACCATAATAACTAATAAGTTAATAGCTAACTTGTGAGGCGACCGGTAGTTCGGTTCTAGATTGAACAACTCAGGTCGGGTTTGTGATCACTGTAGAAGTGCGGAATCCATATACAGTGTAGAAGTAGAATCAACAACGAGTTCAATGTTTAAAGCTTCCATTCTCATTCAAAAATGTGCAAATACAAAGTTCCGGTGAGAAATGAACAGAGCTCCGCCTCAGAGACAACCAAGCAACATTTTACAAATGAACCCCAAGTCTCCTATTTATAGGTGGGCTGAATCAGGGACCATCCGGATGGCCATCAGATCGGATGGGCATCCGTCCGGATGAGCCATACCCATCTGATCGGATGGCTTATACAAAACATGTTAGTTTTCGTTTCGGCCCTGATTCGATAATATAAACAAAAACTATACAATGACACAAACTAGGACAAAATATAGACTAAGTACAGACAGAAGCTACAGACATAATGCATCTACAGACTCCCCCTTGGATGTAGCTGCAGTCTTCCTTCCTGCATAGTCTTCATCTCTCTTTCCTATTGCGTCTTCTTTCTTTAGCCTTTCTCCTCCTCTCTTCCTTTTTCTCTTCCAGCATTCTTCTTCTCAATGGTCTTCCAGTCTCGTTCCACCATTTGCGATACTCTGGATCACCATCTCTTGATTTGGACCACCTAGGAATCTTATTTTCTTGAGATTCGATAGGCGTCTAATCAGTATCTGGGGGCCTTTCAAACTTCCTTCTTCCTAATTGAGCTGCTCTTTCTGCAATCTTCTTAAACCTTTCACTTCGGCGCTCAGACTTTAAGAATTCTTTAAGTTCAAGATATCTAAACTTTGTTTCCCAATATCTTCCAGAGTTAATATCCTTCGCGAAGTACAAATTCGCCATCTTTTGATATTGTTGGGCTTGAACTTTATTAGGCTCATTATAGACGATCTTGTTGAAGAATAAACAATTTATATCTTTCTTGGAGCAGTTGACTAACCACATTGGATCCAAGACATGTATGCGCCTGCATTCTCCAGTCTTCTCATCGAATAAAGTGATTATTGCCTCAGTTGTGCTTTGATTATAGAGCCAACCCTTGAAATCTTCATAGAAGTCTTGCTCCATTACTCGAAGCGGCATATTCTTTAAGTATCTTGGCAATTTGATCTTCAGAGTTATATCTTTTTCACCTGTAACCGCATCCACTTTCACTATCTGCTCAGGATAATGTGGCTTCCAATCTGGAAATTTCTCTTTTGCTTGTAGCTTGATGTAGTTCCAAAGCCTTTGATCATAACACTTAACTTCCAAACCATAGTAAAACTGCTTTATGTTCTTCGTTTTCACAAGCTCCTCTACATCCCACCAAGGTAGCGTCTTGATATCAGATAAGAATTCAAAGTATTGCACTCCATACTCTCTCCTTATTGTATAAACCTTCAGATCTTCAAAGTAGCCCCATGAGAGAATATCACCCAGAGATTTATCTGGATGATTAGTGAAGTATTGTAGCGGCCGTTTGAACTTTCTTTCCTTTGGCATCACTTTAAACCATCTTTTACATTCCTCTAGAAGATCTTGTTGCGGTACAGTCTTAGGAACTCTTTCTGTAGAAATAATCTCTACTACTTTCCTTCTCACTTCGTCTTCATTGTGAGATTGAAATAATTCAGTTAAGGTAGGAAAGTCGTCATCAACTCAAGAATAGTGGAAAGGAATATCTTCTTCAGAAATATCAGAACCTTCTTCAATAATCACATCTTTAAAGTTATCTGCTTCATTCACGAACTTGAAAGTATATTCTCTGTCAGGAGTAGGTGGAATCTCCTCTTCAATATCAAACTTAAACTTTCCATCTTCCAAACCCAACTCCTCTAACATAGACTTTCAAGTCCTATTCTCTTCTAACTCCCCCTCAACATCTGCATGTAAATAAATGACTTTGGGAAGTGTAAGATATACCTTATCACCAGCATGATGTGTTCCAGAAGATGAAGCTTCATGATGTTGATCTTCTTGTTGTTCATTGAGCTCATCATTCAAGAAGTCTTCAAGAGTATTAGGACCTGAACGCTTCACAATCATTAACCCTGTAGCCCCCTGATCATCATCATCATCATTATCATTATCATCATCATCACCATCAAAATCAACTATATCTTTGTATAAATCTTTCGACTCCTCATCCTCTTCATCATCATCCTTGTCTTTATCATCTTTCGATTCTGAATGACGTTTCTCGATAATCTTTCTCCTATCAAGTCTTATCTCTTCAGGAGTATCATTTTTCAACTCACCAACTGGAATGATCGCAAGAGAATTATTCACAATATCTACCTCTACGTCTTGTACTTCAGCAACATTAACAGTAGAAGTTTCAGCATTAGAAGTATGTACCTCATGAGTAGATTTAGGTTGGCTTGAGGACCCAAGAACTTCTTCAGTATCAACCACTAAACCCTTCTTTTTATCCTTCTTAGATTCAGCAGCTTCTTCAACAAGTCTCTTTTATCTTTCTGCCTCTTGGCTTCAACCCTTTGTATCTCAATTTCATCGAAGACAGCTTGAACATCTATACCTAGCTTATGTTCAATCACAGTGTATAACAATTTGAGTTGTTCATCTTTAATCACCTTGTCAGCCCTCAAACCTTCTACTTCTTTTCTCAGAATCTCATTCTCTTTTGATGTAGACACATGTAGATCACCCAGCATTTCATGCAGCAGTTTGTTAGCATTATCAATCGTCTTATACTGAGCATTTACCTCCTCGATCTCGTCTTTCAGCTGATCAATTACTTTAGCATGTTCCTCAATCTCTTTCTTCAAAGCAACATTTTCTTCCGTAACAACTTCTAACTCTGCTTCAGCTTTAGCCTTTGCTTTTTCAAGAATACTTACTTTCTTTGTCAGCACATTGATCTTCCCATCATTAAAGACATCAAAATCACCAGAAGGAAGATCGTATGGAAATTCACCAAAAACCTTTGGAAATCCGTGGCTTGAACTTTGCGAAGCTCTATCTTTCTTTGTAGCAGAAATAGGCTCTTTAGGAGTCTTCGGTGGTTGCTCTGGAGTCTTTTCATGATCATAAGGAATGCGAATTGTTGGATTGATAGGTGATGCTGGAGGTGTAGACTTTCTAACTCCAATGAACTCCACTTCAACATCTTCGGCCCTTTCTTCAGTCGTTTCGACTATTTCATACTCAGGAATTTCAGCTGTTTCTACTTAAGGAGCCACAGTTGTTTGCTGAGGAATAGATTTTGTGTCTTTCCTGGCTCTAACACTTCTCGGAACAGCTCCAGTTGGATGTGCTTTATGATTTTTGATACTTTTCTTCTTCTTTTCTTTTGGAGTTGGCTCATACGTAGCATCTTCTTCGTCAGACGCTTTCTTTTTCTTTGGCGGTCTTCTCAACTTTTGCTTGTCACTAACATACGACGTTGGTGCAATCTTTGTAGGATCTATATCATCACTCTCAGTAGCACTAGAATCAGTATGAACTTCACCTTCAATAAAGGTCTCTTTTACTCCTTCACCACTTGCCTCAATGTTCTCTGCAGTCTTTTCAACATTTTCTGCAATCGTTTCAGCTTCTTTATTACCTTGAGCAGCTTCAGCAGTTGAACGCTTATCGTAATCTTCAAAAGACATCTTCAAGAGATATGCGCCTTCTTTGATCAAGTCTGTCGGAGGTATGACAGGCTCATCTACCAATCTTGGTGGCGACTTCATTTTTGTTGTTTCTGCAACACAAATATTATCATTGTTAGTACAATATTCAAAAATATTTTCTACCAACCTTTCTCATGATTCCTGCTTCTCTAGTTTACCCTTAATCACAACTTTTGGTGTAGAAATCTTTGGAGTTCTCTTTCTTTTCTTCTCTTCCTTCACAAACCAAAATCTTAACTTCTTTTCAACCATCAGCTTCAAACCTTCTGTTTCAGTGTCTGAATTGCTATCATCATGTCTCCAATTATCACCTTCAGGTGCCACATAGTCTGTTTTCTTTATCTTTCCAAACTTAGGCCGATACCTTGGCTCGTCCTCTACCTTCACACCCCTGTACTTATCCAATCTCTTTAGAGTTTCACTGTCCATATGCTGTAATGGAAGTTCATCTCTTGGATCTTTTGGTAGGTTCGGGATCGATCGTCAAATAACATTTGTATGAACCTTGGATACATAATATACTTCTCGCCTTTAATGTTATCCACCATGTGATTGAAGATCACTTACGATATATTATATGGACGATTTAGCACCAAGCAAGCGATGATGTTCATGATGTAGTCAGATATTTCATCATATGCTCCCTTTCTGTGTGTTAGTGCATGAATAACACAATGCACTAGAAACTTGTATGGTCTGCAGAATTTCGACTTTATGTATCCTTTATCGTTTATAAAGCCAGTGTATCCCATGTGTAGCCAAAACCCTTTGCATAATCTTTCTGAGATAATGATAGGATCCTCGTCCTTATCTTGCAAGTTCAACACCCTCCTTACATAACCTACAGTGAACTTCACTGGTAAATCAATGTCTTTCTTCTTATCATCCTTGGTCTTGACGGCAGAATGAATCGCCTCATCTTTCTCATCATATCATCCAGAACTCTAAAAAGTTTTAACATGCGATTCATAACATTTATGCCTCTCCGTCAATGCTTTACAAATTCTACTTTCTCTAAAAAATGGCACAACTTCCTTAAATGGCTCGATGTTTGGGAAGTCTTCATTCAGAATGCAGTATATGTTGTGCTTCGGGTGAAAATCAGAAGCTCTTGCCTGCAAAAAATATCAGTTTTCAAAATATGCACGCAATTCAAGACATATGGTACAAAGTGAAAAAATCTCAAAAACTTAAAAAAATTTTAAACACTTTTCACTCTATACTCTACTCAGTACTGACTGACGAATGACCATCCTACCGGATGGTTATCCATTCGAATGAGTCTTATTCTGGATAAGCACAATGAATTTTGATGATGTAATGGTTCGGATGGTCATCTGATCGGATGGTCATCCGATCGGATGATCATTTGAGTGAAATCAGTTAAGCACACTAAGAATGATTCAATCAGGATAGAGTATTTGGATCGGATGGCCATCCGATCAGATGGTCATCTGATCGAATGGTCATTCGATCAGCATGATGATCAATTAAGTATTTAATGAACATTCAAGCAAAGGTGTGCAATGGATCGGATGGTCATCCGATCGGATGGTCATTCGATCAAACATGAAGAACAGTTGACCAATCAAAATCACTCAATCAGATAAACACATAGAATCATTCAAACAATGAAGTGTAGTGGATCGGATGGCCATCCAATCAGATGGTCATCCGATCAAATGATCATTCGATCAATCATCAAGAACAGTTTGAATGCTAACACATCAAGATCAAATTTTATCATGATTTTTCAAAATTGAATGAAATTTCTCTCAGGAAACTCGCCGATAAACATAACCCTAGGTTCAATTTTTATCAAAACTTCCTAAAACTCCCTAGATCTGAGAAAATACATGTCGGCTACCGACACCCTTTAATCTCTCTAAGTTTAAATCCAAGGTCTTTTATATGAAACTGGACCGGTGAAACCTTAAATCTAAGGCCGTTATACAAGAATCTAAGTTCAATTTCTACAAAAAACATCCAAACATGCCTAGATCTAATATATCATTGTCAGCACCGTCGGTCCAAATAAACATCAAAAACAACAAATCTAGCGATGAAACTTACCTTTCCCATAGGGAGTGATGTGCTAACCAACAATCCTATGTAAGTGGATAGGCAAGAAATGCTCAGAATCAAAGTGAACAGTTGAGAGAGAAAAGGTGTGAGAGACGGATAGTCAGTCGATCGAATGACTTTGACTGACCATGTTGACCTTTATATAGGTTGACCACCACTCGGATGGTCATCCGATCGGATGATCATTCGATCAACTCAACTTTTTCAAAAATTTTCTAACTTTTTCCAACTTTTCAAATTTTATCAGTTTTGGTCAGTTTTATACATCCACTCAAGTATCCAGGTCCAAGTTAATGACCCTGGTTACTCAATTTGCCTACCAAGTCCAAGTTAATGACCTTGGTTGACCCGATACGAACCAACTGACATTTTGTTGAAACTTTTCAACCTTTTCTGAAAGATACAAGTGTCAAATTAATGAACTTTTTTGCTTTTGAAATTCCCAACTATTTTGATTAGCTCCCAACCCTAGTCGTTCAGCAAAAACTTTCTGCATCGCATCTAAGATTCCGAAGACCAGCTTTCCACAATGGTTTGTCTAAACTAAAGCAGAAATAAAATCTTTTTGGATTTTAGATAGTTTTTGTTAAAACACACTGAAAATCTTTTTGGGTGTAAGCTAAAATGAAATAACAGTAAACTATTTACAAACATATTTTTGTGAGCGTGTTAGAGGATCATATCAGCTTCCGACATGTCACAGGCACCGTTGAGCTTATTACACACTAAGTTTTATACAGTTCACCTAGATTGTCGATATACTGATCCACTTAGATTCTCACAAAAAGTTCAACTAATTCAGGATACAGATTAGTGGATTTAAGAACTTAACTTATTCACGTGTCCCACCTTAGAATATACTCTCGTATCCAGATTCCCCATATTCAGTCTTACAGGTGAATATACTATATGATATCTGTTTCAGGATAATGCGAGACCATGAGAGCTCAGGTTAGAACTACCGTTCAGACAGAGAGATGATGGCTCGACTTTGTGGTGTGTCCCACTTAGGGATCTTCTATACAACAGCACTCAATTCACATCTTTCGATATTTATCAATTTTATGCTGAGGGTAAGCTTTAAATTTTTAAAGCTCGTAAAGTATTATATGAGGACTATGCCATTGCTTTCGCAATATAAGAAGTCCTGGTATAATACCCCAGATATCACTAAGTATATCGACCTAGTATCTCAGAAACAGGTAATCTTTCAAACAAGATTTTAGGGGTAACCTATATATCCGAGAGATGTTCCCCACGAAATAAGTAAGATATGAAATTTTAGGTTTATATCCCAAAAAAAAATCTACTGAATGTGCAAAAACCTATCGACACATCAGTAGTGAGACCGTTTAACGCTTTAAATCATTACAATTCTTTAGCGTACCGTGACAGTCTAGCTGATGTACTATCATTTCCTCTTTTTACACAAACTCTATTCGGGTTTTCTATTGTTTTTTACATTTTGAAAATTTCTATTGTTTTTGTATTTTTTTCATTTTTTAATGTTTTTGTATTTTCTGAATAACACTATCTCCCCCTAAAAAGCAAAACAATGAAAAATGCGACCAACCATAGCAGATTGCTTCTCGACGTCCTCTGCTTTGGATTTCTCATCAACGCCAACTATTGCTTCCCCTGACGACAAAAGTTTCATACTGTTTAGTTTTAATAAGTATTGGAAACGTGACTTATCAAACGGTTTTGTGTGTAAATCTGCCTTTTGTTCTCGGTGTGGATTTTTTCAATTCGAATCAACTTCTTCTCGAAACAATCTCGGATGAAGTGATGTCGAATTTCTATGTGATTAGTGTTAGCGTGATGTACCAGGTTTTTTGTTGTGTTGATTGCTGCCTCGTTGTCAACAAAAATAAGAGTAGTAAGAAATTGTAAAACGTAATCTCTCATTTGTTGTTGGATCCACAGAATCTGTGAACAGCAGCTGCTAGCTGAGACATATTCTGCTTCACATGTTGAAAGAACAACGGTGGTCTGCTTCTTACATTGCCATGTGACCAAACGTGGTCCGAAGAATTGGCATCCTGCTGTTGTTGACTTTGCATTCAGCTTGCAGCTTGCAGCATCCGAAATCTGAGTCTGAGTAGCCTTTAAGTTTGAAATCACCGTCTTTGGGATACCACAACCCCAGGCTTGGGGTTCCTCTCAGGTAGCGTAGGATCCGTTTGACGATAACCATGTGTGGCAATCTAGGACTCAACTGATAACGGGCTGTGAGGTAGGTCGGATACATTATGTCGGGTCGAGATGCAATGAGGTACATCAGTGAACCAATCATCGAACTGTATAGCGTCTCGTCGACCTTCTCTCTGGTTAGATCAGGGTTGATACCGTGATTAGTTGCTAACGCAATGGACATAGGTGCAGTCTCCGACATCCCAAATTTCTCCAGAACATCGTAGACATACTTTGTTTGATGTATGAAGGTTCCCTCTGGCATCTGATCGACTTGTAACCCAAGGAAAAACTTCATCTCACCCATTGACGACATCTCGAACTTCTGGTGGACCCGAAAATTATATCATCAACATATATTTGAACAATCAGCAGATGTCCAGCGACCTCCTTTGTGAAAAGAGAGGCATCCACCTTTCCTCGAATAAAGCCATTGGAAAGCAAGTGTTGAGAAAGCGTCTTGATGTGTGCAAAATGCAACATATAAATTACATCAATTGTGGCATAAAACTAACCCTTTTTTAGTACTAATGTTGGAAAAAGTTTGCTTTAGTCTTCCTTTTGTATAACAAAAGAAGCAAAAAGACAGCTAAATCAAACATAAATACAAGAAAAGGAA
This sequence comes from Helianthus tuberosus, assembly GCA_030545235.1. NCBI lineage: Eukaryota > Viridiplantae > Streptophyta > Magnoliopsida > Asterales > Asteraceae > Helianthus > Helianthus tuberosus. The sequence continues at coordinate 44,365,655 of CM060414.1, read as the reverse complement.
CAAACGTGACATGCCCGACCCCACGACAGCATCTTCCCAAGCAAAACAAGAAAATAGAAGGCTGAACACGCCCCGTGCTCAGTGAACACGGGGGCGTGCCCAAGTCCCAGCAGAAAAGACAAAGCTGTAGAAGCTTCTATTGCCCACCACGGGGCCGTGCTCAGCGGACACGGGGCCGTGGTCAACTATAAGATTCGCAGAATCCAGGCAAATCTTGATAGTACAGATATGCTTCTGCACACGGGGGCGTGCCCAGCGGACACGGGGGCGTGGTCAACTAATGCAGACAAAGTGCAATTAATGAAGACAGAGAAGAGGATGGACACGGGGCCGTGCCCAATGGACACGAGGCCATGCCCGAGCTTCTGTTCAGCCTATAAATAGGAGTGCTTGGCTTAAGTTCAAACCATCCCTTGGCACAGCACCTCTCTCACACTTCACCCACCACCCACCACCACCATAACACCATCATCCACCACCATCATCCATTGTCCATCATAGAGTGTGTGAGTTGTCTCGGGATCCAAGATTGATAGTAAGAGTTCTTGACAATCAAGGCCATGTTTGCCTAAGTCTCTTACATCACTTGGTGAAGACAAAGTGTCTAGTGTAATACTTTTTATTTTTAATCTTTTCGCACTTTTTACTTGGTTTTGTATTAATGACTTTAATAACTAGTTTCTTATGTTGAAGGTGATTTTTCCTTATCGTTTGTCCGTGGTGTCTTGGCATTATTTTACTATCTATATAAAATAAAATATTTTCACCATTCATATCTCCACGGTCTATATGGAGGTATGTTGGCTACCTGGTCGGGGGTTAAGGGAACTGTTAGGGGTCATTTTCTTTACATACGTATCCTGACCAATATCCTGCCTCTGTTTGTCTATTTATGATCAGGATGCTGGAAGAGGATATTGCTAACATCTTGGGCGATATCCTGAGGCTTATTGAATTAACCACGTGCAGATTAAGGTTGGAGGCTTGCTAGCAGTCAAGAGGACTTCTTCTCCTCAAGACTCGGACGAATTTGTTGAGAAAGAGACGTTGAGCCCGAAAGACCAGGTCTACAACGTTCCAAGAAGGAATATTCGGTGGATCCCGCGAGTTTAGGGTAGTTAGTTATTTTATCTTTACTATAAATAGATGAGGTCGGATCAGCTTAGAACACAACAATTCACACTTACACTCTCGATCACTTTCACTCTTTAGCTAATTGCAAACACCACACTTGTATTTCATTTTCATTGTAACACTTAGTCGATCCGTACCACATCCCGCACTGTATCCTGATTTTTGAAGCAATTGAAGAACAAGGCAGCTGCGATTGTCAGCTCCCGAGGTTATATGCCGGCGATCTAGATTGATCAAGGGCTTTCCTCGTACATCTCGTGTCGTTTACTTTATTTTCGCTCATTGTTTGATCATAGATACAACTCAATATCCTGAGCCGTATCCTGAATACTGTGTTCCCAAATAACTTAACAAGTATCTTTTCAACACACTTTCTAGCACACTACCTCACTTAACTAATTTGATCACTTAATTACTTCGGTAATTTTTGACCAAAATAATTTGGCGCCCACCGTGGGGCAAGTGGTGCTCTCTTTACTAAAATTTTTTGTCAAATCGCTAATTGGTTTTCTATTTTCAAAACTTTTTGCCACATTGTCCATAATGGCCTCAAGATCAAACATGAGTTCCTCTACTGTGTCTGCTATGACTTCTGCTACTACCGGTTCGGTGCTTCCACCACCTCCTCCAAGGATGCCAGCCTCTACACAATCTCAAGATGTTATCCCAACTCGGAGTGTCCAGGGATCTGCTCCCGTTTTAGCTTCTAATGATGAAATTTTAACCTTATTTGGAAGTGTGCAGGAGCAAATGAGGCAGCAACAGGAAACAAACCAAATGCTTTTGAGGGAAATACAACTCCTGAAGGATGGCTCGAGTAGATCTGCCGAGGACAATGTCACTCCGTTACACCCCAGAGCGTTGAACTTTAGTTCAGCTGTATATACCGAGGATAATAGGGGGAATATCGTGCCCAGTCTTCCTCAGAATCATACTCCTGAAATGCCCTCCTTGGTCAGGATGTCAACCATAAGGAGCTCAGGATATGCTTCAGGATATGGGCAGAATCCTCCAACTGGTAACGTGTCTAATAATAATAATACTCATGCTGCTAACAGTGGTGGATCTTTGCAGGATACAGGTGTGACATCAGCACTTACCAGGGAACTTCAGAAGTTAAAGGACATGATATCTAGTGTACCTGGGGTGGTCCAACCGATCTCGGAAGTGTCTCAAGACAGCCACAAGATATCTCGTTTCGCGTATCCTATCTGTGATGCTGAGATCCCAAAGAGATTCCAAACCCCCAACATGAAGCTTTATGATGGGACTACGGATCCTGAGGAGCATATTGCCCAGTATAGGGAAAGAATGGAGATTAACCCTATCCCTCCGGAGCTCAAGGAAGCGTGCTTGTGCTCAAGGGATTTGGTTCTACTCTAACAGGATCAGCCTTAAAATGGCTGTTAAACGTTCCTCCTCACTCAATCACTTCATTTGCTCATTTGGTTAATTTATTTAACAGTCATTTTTCTTGTAGTCGGAGTTTTGAGAAACTAACCAGTGATCTTTACAGGATAACTCAAGGGCCTCAGGAATCCTTGAGGGATTATGTGAACAACTTTAGTCGAGAATCCTTGGATATCCCACATCTTGATGTTGCAACAGCTGTGCAAGCTTTTAAGATGGGATTACAAAAGGATTCTCAGTTTTATCAGGATCTTGTAATGAATCCCTGCAGGAATCTCGATGAAGCTCGTAACAGGGCTTTGAGATATATCCGTCTGGAAGATGACAAGAAGATGCAAGAAAGGATGAACTCATCCAACACTTATGAATCGACTAATAGGAAGTCAGAGTCCTCATTTAAGTCATATCGGCCTAAGCCATATGGTAGAAATGAAAACAAGAGAGTGAATGCTGTCGAAGATGAGGATCCTGAAGAGTATCCTGAGTTGTCTGAATATTGCTTTTCTGTTAATATCCCTGAATTGATGTATGCTATGCAGGGTCTAGGAGACAAGGCTAGATGGCCTCGAAAGAATCAACAAAAGGCTGACTGGAAAGATAAGTCGAAATGGTGTGCTTTCCACGAAGATTTCGGACATATGACTGAGGATTGCATTGCTTTGAGGAAAGAAATAAGCTATCTTCTAAGCAAGGGATATCTGAAAGATCTCTTAGGAAAAAAGAAGAATAAGGGTCAGGATACTGACAAGGATCCTGAACGAGCAGCATCACCTCCCTCGGATGCCAAGATAATCAACTTCATTTCGGGAGGATCCGACATTTGTGGGACCTCGTATTCGGCAGCAAAGAGACATGCAAAGGAAGCTAAAGCCGAAAGGGGAGACAGACCTGTCAGGATGACTACCCTCACGACTGACAAAGTGATCACTTTTGATGCAGATGACAGAGATACTGTCCAGGATCCTCACCATGATGCTCTGGTAATAACGTTATATGTGGCTAACCATTTTGTACGCAGGATATTGGTTGATAATGGCAGCTCCGTCAACATAATCCAACTAGAAACTCTGAAGAGAATGAATGTATCTCCAATGGATATCACTTCAAAGTCTACCGTGCTTGTTGGATTCAGTGGAGAGGCTAGAAACACAGTGGGGGAGATAAAGTTGCCAGTATACGTTGAAGGAGTCAATTCGATACAACGTTTCTGTGTGATGGATTCTCTATCCTGCTATAACATCATATTGGGAAGACCATGGATTCACGATATGAAGGCCGTGCCATCAACATATCACCAATGCATCAAGATACCTACCCCTTGGGGAGTGGTCAAAGTAGATAGTGATCAGCAGGAGGCGAAAGAATGCTACTCATCCTCGATGAAATCCTCAGCCAAACCTAGTGCAGCATAGCAATTAAAGACGCGGGCCCAGGATATTGTGGAGGATCCGGAGCAGGATGTGAAGAAAGTTATCCTGAACCAGGATAACCCCGATATTTCGGTGCTCGTAGGGACCAATATCCCTCAGGATATTGAAGAGCAGTTAATTAACTTTTTAAAATGCAGGATGTCAACATTTGCATGGAAGCATGAGGATATGACAGGCATATCCAAAGATATTATCACTCACAAGCTTGGAATTGATAAGTCATTCAAGCCTGTGCAACAAAAAAGAAGGAAGTTTGCTCCTGAGCGGAACACGATTATCCAGGAGGAAGTTGAAAGATTATTAAAGTCAAGGATGATCAGAGAGGTTAAGTTCCCAAGGTGGCTAGCAAACGTGGTTGCAGTACAGAAGAAGAATGGGAAATGGAGAGTTTGTGTAGACTACACAGACTTGAACAAAGCTTGTCCTAAAGACCCATTTCCTCTTCCCCATATTGATGCAATGGTAGATGCCACTGCCGGGCATGAAATGCTGACCTTCATGGACGCATCCTCAGGATTTCAACAGATCCAAATGGAGCCTTCTGACCAGGAGGATACCGCCTTCATGACACCAACAGGTATTTATTGTTATACAGCTATGCCTTTTGGTTTGAAAAATGCAGGTGCAACATACCAAAGATTGGTGAACATGATGTTCAAAGACAAACTGGGGGACACCATGGAGGTATATATCGATGACATGGTGGTGAAATCTAAAAAGTCTAAGGATCACCTTCAGGATATCAAGGGAGCATTTGATATCCTGGATCACTACAACTTGAAGCTAAATCCTGCTAAATGCCGTTTCGGAGTGGGGGCAGGGAAGTTTCTTGGATATATGGTGACAAAAAGGGGGATAAAAGCAAGCCCAGAGCAGATCAAAGCTATCCTAGACATAAAATCACCCTCAAATATGAAGGACGTACAAAGATTAACAGGCCGAGTAGCAGCTCTAAACAGATTTATCTCAAGATCCTCAGAAAAATGCAAAGACTTCTATGATATCCTAAAGAAGAACAAAAGATTCGAATGGGGGGAAAAGCATGAAGCAGCCCTGCAGGATTTGAAACGGTATCTTTTAACCGCACCTCTATTGATGAAGCCCGAAAATGGTGAACCACTATCCCTGTACCTTGCTGTGTCAGGGAATGCTGTAAGTGCCGTTCTTATAAAATACCATGAAGGTCAGCAGTATCCTGTTTATTATGTTAGTAAAAGTTTGTTAGATGCTGAAACTAGGTATTCTCATTTAGAAAAATTGATATTAGCTCTAGTCATGGCATCAACGAAACTTAGGCATTATTTCGAGACACATAGGATACATGTTAAAACAAATTATCCTGTCAAAAATGTGCTTAGGAAACCAGAGATGTCAGGCAGGATGGCCAAGTGGTCAGTAAAGTTGAGTGCTTATGATTTAGTATATGAACCTAGAAGTGCCATAAAATCTCAGGCTTTAGCTGACTTTGTGGCTGACTTTAGTAGTGACATTCAGGACGAGGTAGACCTAGAAGTTCAACAGTTAGGAGAATCCTCAGGATCCTGGACATTATATACTGACGGTGCATCCAATGTAAGAGGAATAGGATTAGGAATACTACTAAAATCGCCACAGGGGGACATATTACCCCAGGCTATTAGGTGTGAATTTCCTGCTACTAATAATGAAGCAGAGTATGAGGCTTTAATTGCAGGATTAGAGTTGGCTAAGAGCATGAGTATCAAAAATTTGCAAGTGTATGTTGACTCTTTGTTAATTACTAACCATTTTAATGGATCCTATGCAGTTAAGGGTGAGAAATTAATCGAATATCTCGATATTCTCAAAAAATTAGCAGGATATTTCGATGTTTTTATACTTGAACAGGTACCAAGGGAGGATAATGCTGAAGCGGATGCCCTAGCAAATTTGGGATCATCGATCAGGATACCTGAAGGGACGCAAATACCAATATTACATGTCTTATATCCTGCAACGAATCCTCAGGATAAAGAAGTAGCTAGTATACAGAATCCTGGAGTAGAACATCCTGAAGAGGATCCTAAATCCTGGACGGCTCCAATCATGAGATATCTCAAAGAAGGACACATCCCTGGAAATGAAAATCCTAAGGCATTTAGGATGAAGGTATCACGATTCACTATTATAAATAATATTTTATACAAGAAATCTCTTGCAGGACCGTATTTGAGATGCTTGGAGGATCCTGAAGCCAAAGAAGTACTTCAGGATATACATGAAGGGGATTGTGGTAACCATGCTGGGGGCAGATCGTTATTCTCAAAAGTATTAAGGACAGGATATTATTGGCCAACAATGAGGAAGGATGCAGCAGAACATGCTCGAAGATGTGACGCATGTCAAAGACATAGTAACATACTGCATCAACCGGCTGAACCATTATATCCTATTGTTTCCCCTTGGCCATTTATGAAGTGGGGTATGGATATAGTGGGAAAGCTACCAAAAGCTCCGGGAGGAAAAGTCTTTATGCTAGCAATGACGGATTATTTCTCTAAATGGGTTGAAGCAGAAGCATTCGTTCAAGTAAGAGACCAAGAAGTAGTATCCTTCATCAAGAGAAATATCCTGACCAGATTCGGAGTACCAGCCGAGATAATTTGCGACAATGGTTCTCAGTTCATAAGTAAGAGGACTACTGACTTTTGCAAGAGTTGGGGAATCAAAATGATTACGTCTACTCCGGTACATCCTCAAGCAAATGGACAAGCAGAATCCTCAAACAAGATAATTGTCAATAACTTAAAGAAAAGGCTTGGAGCCAAAAAAGGAAGATGGGCAGAAGAATTACCCTTTGTTTTATGGGCTGATAGGACAACGATAAAGAATGCAACAGGCCAAACCCCGTTTTCCTTGGTGTTTGGAGCAGAAGCAGTGATTCCAACGGAGATGACAATACCTACTGCAAGATCTATCTTAAGTGATCCTGAGCAGAATCCCGAAGCCTTAGGTCAAGATTTAGACACTATAGATGAAAAGAGAGATACGGCAAGGCTAAGGATGGCAGCATATCAACAGAGAATATCCAGGGCATATAACAAGAATATTAGAACCAGAAGATTTAAGGTTGGAGATTGGGTGTTAAGAAAGGCTTTCCAAAATACTACTAATCCTGCCGATGGCAAGTTAGCTCCAAAATGGGAAGGACCATATGAAGTTGAATCAGAAGCAGGGAAAGGAGCATATAGACTCAAGAATATGGAAGGGGATATGCTGCCGAGATCTTGGAATGCTATACACCTTAAGCTCTATTTCAAGTAAGTCTAGAATTTAATTTCTAACTCAAGATGGTATGAATTCTACTTCTTTTGAATATGTTTGGTTTAATTTGTTCTTTGTAACCTGATACTGACTTAAGCATCGGAGGGGTGTTAGCCAAGCTAACACCCACCTTAGTTTACAATTGTTTTGCAAGATATGTTTCAGGATATAGCTCCAGGATATGTGCTCAGGATAACTCAAAATACTAGAGGATTGGCCCCCTCTCTCACGTTTAAGGGATACTGATCCCTTCACAGGTTTAAAGGTATTCACCTTTCTTTCGAATTGGGTTTAAACACCCCGCCTGGAGCGCAAGTTATTCAGGGATAGTTCAAGGTGGCGGGACCAGTCCATGTAAAAGTGGCTGACAATTTCGTCACTGTTGGCTATATCCTGAATCCTAACGGTATATGAGGATTGATCACCCTCTCTCACGAAAGGGTATTTTCATACTCTCTAAGGTTTAAAGGTTTTCACCTTTCTATGTCTTGGAGTTTATACACTCCCGCCTGTAGCGCATGAAAATTGGGATTTTCCCCAGGATACAAAGGATTTATCTCCAGTACGTCCTTGGGTTGTACCCTCGGGACGTGAAAAATTGCTTATGCCATGGAAACTAACATTAAGTAGATTTCTAAGATACTTGAAGACATTGTACACAGGGGACATCCCTGCCAAGATGGTGGTGCAAAGCTAAAAGAATGAAGTTTGCGACTAATGCACTAAGTACCTTGCACTGGGGACATCTTCATTGGAAGAGTTGCAAGGGATTGAAGTTCAGTAATAGGTTTATATCCTATGTCTGGTATGATCTTTCCTTTGTAAGCCTCATTTAAGTTTTTAGTAACATTATGTTAAGTATCCTGACATATATCCTCAAAGTCCTTTTAAGGATATTTGATTAGGATGTTTGAAACTAGTATTGGCTTGTAACTTTGATCGTCATCAAAACTTGGTTTTGAAGAGATAAACTATTTTTTACTTTCTAAAGAAATTTTTATAAAGTTAAAGAAACGTCTGGAAGATCTATTTAATAAAAGGTTTCTGCAGTATGTTTCTGAGCATACTGGTCAGGATATTTTGTAAAATAACAGTATGAAATTTTTACAAAGCTAAGACTTACACTAAATAATGCAAGGTAACAGAAAGTAAGTCAAAAGATGAAATTATTCTTAAAGCGATCAATACTGGTTGATAACCGAAGGTTTCATCCTGAAACCCAGGACCCATCCGCCTTCGATTATCAAATTGTTTAGAGACGGAAATGAAAATTGTTCATAAAGACATAAAATTTTTCGAATGAAAATAAGCTCTAGGGGGTAGTGCCTTCTTGCTCCATAGCGGTTTCAGCAACATCCATTTTGGGATCCGCCTCAGCATCCTTGTCAGCATCGATTGCCTTTCCAACTGCTTTAGAAGGTTCATCGACAGTTGATTTGGAAGAGGTACCGCCAAGATTCTTCAGTTTGGTCTCCCAAGCACCAACGTCCCAAGAAGGGCATTCGAAGCCTAATGTTTTGACTTCGTGAGCCATCTTCAACCTAGCCTGGAGAAGAGAAATGACGACGGAACTTTTGAGGCTTTCTCGGTAACTGACCATATCCCGTTCGTACTGCACATGGGCAGCTTCCAGATCGGCCTGGGCTTGAAGAGTAGCTTTGTTAAGAGCAACTTGGTGTTCCTGGGTCATAGCTTTGTATTTCTCCTCGTAATGACGAGACTTGGCGGCCGCGATCATACCTTGGTCAGAGATTGTGATTTCTGCTTCCTTTAGCTTAGATTTGAGTGTTTTGTTAAGCTTGCAGGATTCTTGATATAAGTGAACCAAATGCTCAAGACCCTACAAAGGTAAGAGAACAGGGATTAATATTATTAAATCTTTGAAAATAGTCTAAATTGCAGGATATGATATAAAGATACCAACCTGGTTGAGAAAAGAAGTCATAAAACCACTGGCTTCAATGAACTCGTGCTTTTCATAAGGAAAGGTGTCAGAAATGACAGGGGAATCGGGTTCTTTCCTTTTGCGGGAACTTGAACTCCGGGGCTTGGTGGCCGGTGAAGGTTTAGGAATGATGATGGCTTTGGAGCTGCTGGGTTTGGATGTAGCAGTGGTCTTGGAGCCAGGTTCTTTCTTGACCTGGATCTGGTCAGAATAGCTATCCAGTTCGTCAAGATCAAAGACTTCAGGGATCTTAGCTGGTATTGCGTAAAGGGAAAAGTTTTACTCTTTATCATTATATTGTTTTGACTAATTATTTTGAAAGGAATTCTTACCAGTCATCTCGGATGATGAGTACTGACTTGAACTCGGAACGTGTGTGGTAAAAGTCCTGTCTATTGCAGGTAACCGGTAAACGGTATTGATTCTCTCTTCTGACTCAGCGGTAGGAGGAGCAACGTCCTTAAAGTTCACTACATAAAGGTCAAAAAGAAGAATATTAATAGAGGATAACAATTAAATCGTCTATAAGGATATTTATGATCCTACCGGTGGTTAACCACTCCACCGGAAGGTTGGCACCCTCAGCAATGGAATCTCGTTTGACAAAGAAGAATTTGCGTTGCCATCCGTCTTCGTTTTTGGTGGCTTTGAGAATCAGGGGTTTGCTGGAGGTTGAAAAAAGCAAGAACCGGCTAGAGCCGTGGGATCGGAGGCGATAAGCAATAGGTAGATCCTCGATGCAGAGGTCAGAACAATGGAGGTTTTTGATTTGGTTGAGTACAATTAGTACTCTCCAAACCATGGGCATGGTTTGAGCAAAAGAGATGCCAGTAATACGAAAGAATTGCATCATGAATTCAGGAAAAGGGTATCGAAGACCTAGTGAAAAAGGATATGCTGGAAAACAGATCCATTCGGTAGAAGAAACATCCGATCGGATTGACCGATCAAATGGCCTAAAGACTGTGCTGTCAGGGAAAGCGCCGGAGGCTCTTAAAGCTGCAATATCTGCGTTGTCAAAAGCGCAGATCTCCTTCTCGGGATTTTTGAGAAGATTCTGCTGGGTGAAGGTCTCGGCGGCCATTGCTAGAAAGATGAAGTAAATTGACAGGAAGAAAATAAAAAATGGAGATTTACCTGAAGGGTCTGTTGAAGATATCTGCTTTTCAAACAAGAAAAGAGAAGATATAGGGGCATCGTGGATCTCCATGGAGTAAAAAACGCGTTGGAAGTTATGATGTGATCTTGACCGTCGCTTCATTTTAAATGCCTTGAGTTGTGGGATAAGATTTTTGAAATATATCCGTTGGATTGATATCCCAACTGATATATTTGGGGACAATTGTTAGGGGTCATTTTCTTTACATACGTATCCTGACCAATATCCTGCCTCTGTTTGTCTATTTATGATCAGGATGCTGGAAGAGGATATTGCTAACATCTTGGGCGATATCCTGAGGCTTATTGAATTAACCACGTGCAGATTAAGGTTGGAGGCTTGCTAACGGTCAAGAGGACTTCTTCTCCTCAAGACTCGGACGAATTTGTTGAGAAAGAGACGTTGAGCCCGAAAGACCAGGTCTACAACGTTCCAAGAAGGAATATTCGGTGGATCCCGCGAGTTTAGGGTAGTTAGTTATTTTATCTTTACTATAAATAGATGAGGTCGGATCAGCTTAGAACACAACAATTCACACTAACACTCTCGATCACTTTCACTCTTTAGCTAATTGCAAACACCACACTTGTATTTCATTTTCATTGTAACACTTAGTCGATCCGTACCACATCCCGCACTGTATCCTGATTTTTGAAGCAATTGAAGAACAAGGCAGCTGCGATTGTCAGCTCCCGAGGTTATATGCCGGCGATCTAGATTGATCAAGGGCTTTCCTCGTACATCTCGTGTCGTTTACTTTATTTTCGCTCATTGTTTGATCATAGATACAGCTCAATATCCTGAGCCGTATCCTGAATACTGTTTTCCCAAATAACTTAACAAGTATCTTTTCAACACACTTTCTAGCACACTACCTCACTTAACTAATTTGATCACTTAATTACTTCGGTAATTTTTGACCAAAACAGGAACGATTTGGTAAGAGTCTTGCCTTGTTCAGTGTATAGATCCTGCAAGGACCTGGGTCAAATTTAGTAGGACCTCCTTCAATACTTAACGGTATTGGATGGCGGGGGTCCAAATTCTTTGATCCCCTCATATTTAAGATACTATTAATACTTTAACCCGGCTACTTAGGACTGTATCCCTGCTGACTCAGACTACTTAGCCGAGGGTAACGTCACCTTCAAAAGAGGGGCCTACCATAATATGCATTAATAACTTAATTAATTATCTTTCAATAATCCGACCCTTTTGGATTGTATCCTTGCTGACTCAAACTACTGGGTTGAGGGTAACGTCACCTTCAAAAGTGGGGCCTACTACAATAACTAAGATAATCTCTTAAAAAGTGCAAAAGTGCGGAAATAATCAAAGGTTGCACTATACACGAGTTGGAGCCAAGTGATTCATCTTGTCTATCTGTTTTTACTTTTTTTTTATTTTCAGCATTTTAGTTAGTTTTTATTCTTTTTCTTAGTTTAAAACCTTTTTCTAAATTTTTGATTGGATTAGACGTTAAGGATAAACCGGTAGTAAAAGCTCTTGTGTCCTTGGACGGCCTCGGTATCTTATCAACACTATACTACGCTCACGATGGGTGCACTTGCCCATATGTGTGTTTGGTGTTAGTAAATATCGTGTTTTATAAATCTAAAACTTGACTAATGCGTAAAAAGGGCTTAAAATATACTTAAATCTATATACCACCACACACGCATCAAGTTTTTGGCGCCGTTGCCGGGGACACGAGGATTTTAAGAAAATTAGGAATCAACGGCCTAATCGTTTTTTCTTATTTTTCTATTTTTTTAGGATTTTTCTTAATTTTTCAGCTTCTGTAGAACTCAGCACGGGCCGTGCCCACTGAACACGCCCATGCCCAATCATTGGAACTGGCAATCCTGTTTTAAGTCGGACAGTACACTGAACACGGGGCCGTGCCCATTCAACACGCCCCATGCCCAAGATTCAGTTACTGAAAACAGAACCGTAAGATCCCGACGGTTGGTAATTTCTGACATAAACATGAGTGATACTGATAGTTTTTACTTTCGGCACTCTTATGGTACGTGGTGTCAAATATGCGGTGGTTCCCATAAGGAATTAGAATATTATTTTCTAAATTACAAGCCCCACTATATAGACCCATCGTTTTCTTGTATCCTTAAGAGGGGCGAAAGTAAAAATAATCCCTATCTCTCCCTCGAATGCTCTCAACCAGATTTTCTAGGAGAAATGCTTCTTGATGAGCTATTTCAATTAGAAGATCTAATTATTAATTGGTTAAAAGAACTTATGATAGATTTCAATAATTTATCCCAAGACGATAACCAAGAAGAGGCGTTGGGATCGCATTCAAACAACTTCGTTGTTCCCGATGATACCTCTAAATCTAGCAAGGACTTGAGCGATAGTCGTCCCCGTGTCGATTGCGCCGTGAAGGACTCCCTATCGACTTCGTTCGATGCATACATAGACCTGAGCGATTCGGCATACACCTTCTTTAATGAGACCCCGGAAAAGGGTTGGACTTGTCCACCTACATATAGCATAGGAATCGCCCTCACCGACAACCTCTTGCGTTCTTGTCTTAATCTAGAACAATTAAGGTATCTTAGGCACTTTGGGGTTGTTCCATCCAGTAAGAAACTGCCCAATCCAGAAAAGTTCCTTAAAAATAGACAAACTTCATAAACAGCCTTTCGACACGGGGCCATGCCCAGGTCAACACGCCCCCGTGCCCACCAAAAGATTCCCTTCTGACTTTCTGTCAGAATACGGACAAAACGTGTCAGGATCTTGCCTGCACACGGGGCCGTGTCCAGCATGCTGTCGTTTTCTATAAATGCAGCCAAGAATCCTGCACATTTGGACCATCCAAGGACAGAGATTTGAAAGGATTTTCTCTCCTACCATCCTAGGTATGTTCTAAAAGAAGGTTCTAACAAACATCTTGTCCTTTCCTCTTTTATCCATTACCATCTTCTTCATCTTTCTTGCAACAACACCTCCATTGAAGCTTGATTCCAAGCTTTATTGTGATGTTTGTTAAGCTTTTGTTCAAGGAATCTTGTTAAAAATAAGTTACACAACATTGTTTTAAGTTATTTCTGTTAAAAAATGCTTCATAAGTTGGAAAAATAATTTGAAACTCCAAGATTCCTTGTTCTAAAAAACTGCAGAAAGTTGAACACGGGGCCGTGCTCATTGAGCACGAGGTCGTGTCTGTCGAACTATTTCATTAAAATGAACTATTTTGGTTTGTTTTTGTAGAATGTCTGGTCAAAACAGTGGAACCTCTTCTGCGCACTCCAGAAACAGTCGAAGGGAAAGAAGGTCATCGATTGAAGCAACTCTCGTACGATACGTAATGGCGTTACGTGAAGCTCTTGACGAGATGACTTCGGTAGAGGAGGTCCTAATAGACCGTATAAATTATCTTACGGTAGGGCTGGAAAACAGTTTTCAAGAAATTAACCTCTTGCACGAGAGGTTAAACATTCTTTTAACACCGCCCATGGAACCAATCCTCCCTCAAGAGAATTGGAACCTAGCACTTGGAATCCACAATCCTACTGGGTGGGATGACCTTCCAGCGGAGCCTCCTCTTGAAGATCTACAAGAAGTCCCGGTGGAGGTTGCACCTCCTCAAACTAATGCCAATGAGCCCGCCTTTCTTCTCCCAAGGGAGATAGAGGAGTGGCTCGCCGACGTGTGAGGAACCCATGCCCGAAGAAAAGAAGTTTTCATGCCGCATCTAACCAAGAGAATTATCTTTTTGGAAATTTTGCTAGTAAAATAAAGTTTAGGCTAGAACTTCTCGATTTGGATTTCTTGTGTTTCTTTGACCCACATATCTAGAATTTTAACTTTTAGGACTATTATGTAATTCTCTCTATGACTTAATGAATGATGGTTTTAGTTAAATTGGTGTTTGGATGATCTTGAAAAGGAATAAAACACACTCGGGATGGCAAAGGATAACAAGGGAAACTTGAACCAGCACCCCATGCAGGAAAATAGGGCCATCCGACAAAATTTTCTTCGTTACAGCAAGTTCAGCATGGGCCGTGTCCGCCCAACACGGCCCCGTGCTGCACAATCTGCAGAAAATACCCAGTTCAGGTAAACTGGACACGATCCGTGTTCACCCAACACACCCCCGTGTCCAGGCTTCTATTTCTCTTTTTCAATTTTGTTACTGGCACCTGAACACGGGGCCGTGTCCAGACGCCCAGTAACACAAATTTTTGCTTTTTCACACCTTTTTACACATTCAATCAAACTAAAAACTTATTTTTGGGACACATTGAGGACAATGTGTAATTTAAGTGTGGGGGGGATGCTAAAACCTTGAATCTTGCAAGTCCTAACAACAAGCCTTACACAAAACTCTATTGGAACCGCTAATCACCCCAAATTTTTTTTCAAAAATTTTTACTTTTTTACTTGTCTAGGTTTAACTTGGGAATTTCAAGTTCTAAAAAGGTTATATTTTTATAAATTTACAACCGATAACGTCGTGATAAAAAGAACCAACATAAGAAAATTATGAAACAGCATGACAAGCTTAGTTAAAATTTGATTATATATACTTGATCACATAAAAACCCATTCCCACAAAAGTGAGTTTTGAGCCTTTATTGAGCATACAAATATTTATCTTTAAACTAAATGCTCATTTTTCGTTTCTTGTGTGAATAGCCGCTTGGTTCTTACGACTCTAAAACTTGCCACGACGATACATTCCTGGTCCTTACCAACTTTGTTGGTGCACTGAATGTCTGTTAATTACGTCTTATCGAGTCTTATGTCTAGATAGGTTAAACGAGTGCAAAATAGTGATTATATTAGGGTTAGAACATGTTTTAAGTAACCTGTCCGTTTGAAATGGTCCTGTCCGTTTGAAGATGTCATGACCGTTTGAAAGTGTTTGTCTGTTTGAGGCCTGTCCGTTTGAACAGGTGTGTCAAGTTCAAATGGAAGGGTCACTACTATAAATAGGGTCGTGCTTTGTTCATTTCAAATGGATCAGGTCATGGTGTGAGAGACGAAGTGCTGCCAAAATTTCATCAGAACTCATTGTAAAGTCTCAGAAAAACGTTAATAGAAATGAAATTGAAAGGAACAAGCTGTTGTGAACTGGTTTACTTTGATTCCGCCTCTGTAAACTAAGATGAACTGCCTTAACTGACTTTTAGGGTCACAACAACGATCCAACAAGTGGTATCAGAGCTCAGGACGAGGAGTTCATACCAAATTCAGCTTGATTACTTTAGATTCTCTCACTTCTACCTTTCTTTTCTGATTTGAACTAGTTGTCACGGTTAAAACGGTCTAAAACTCTCACATTTCAAACGAAATACAGTAATAACTAATCCTTGAAAATTTAAGACCAAAATATGGCTTAAAACTGATCGAAAACACCTATACCGTTTGAAAATGTTCGTTAAAAGCTGACGTCATCCGTTTGAAAACCAGCTTTCCGTTTGAAATTGGTCACATTCGTATGAAATTGACTTCCGTTTGAAAATGTCCGTTTGAAAGTGACATCACGTTTGAAAGTGGTCATTTGAAAAGTGTTATGTTTGAATCAATCGTTTGAAAGTGGTTCACGTTTGAAACTGGTATCACGTTTAAGAGTTTACGTTTGAAAGGAGTTTCGTTTGAAACTTGATTAGTGTTGTTTCAAACGGAATAACAGATTCCATTTGAAAAGAACCAGTTCGTTTGAACTATACTGTTTGAACCATTACGCTTGAACAGATTCTGTTTGAATCTGTCATTTTGCAAAACCAAGAATTTTCTAAGTTTTTGTTAATCGTTTCAGGTATAAGATGGATGATTTCAATCCATTTTATGATGTCTTTGCGTTTGCTGGAGACGGTGGAAATGATACATCTTCTAGTAATACCAATGAGAACACGCAAAACACAAAGAAAAAGTTATCAGATGCATTGGAGGTTGAAAGTGCTTTCGGAACTTATAACGAAGTTAATGGCTATCGAAGAATACAGTCGGTGGGCCAAGAAGTTCGAAGATTGGTTGAGAGCCTTTGCTTTTCCCAGCTGGAAGAGTCTAAAAAATGGTTACAATGATGGAGCCAAACGTGGCAAAACCTTAACAACACCTGATGAAATAGAATCGTTTGTTGCTGAGCAAAAATGTATTACGTTGCTGTTTCAGTCCGTCAGAGAAGATATAATTTCTTTGATCGAATATACTAATGCTACATATCTCTGGAACAAATTGAAAGCTAAATGTTTAGGAAGCACAGAAATTGTGAAAAACAAAAAGAAACTACTTAGAAAAGTGTTTGATTTGTTTGGGTGTTTAAAGAATGAATCAGTTTGTAAAATGATTGAGAGGTTTGGGCATCTGAAGCTGGAACTGGCGAGACATGAAATTTCCTATTCTCGAGAAGAGCTAGTCGACAAATTGTTTGATGCATTGCCAGATGAGATGGATTGGCAATATTATGCTTTGATGTTGAAGAATACTATCAAGCCGCCAGAAGAGTTGACAGTAGACTTGCTGATTGAAAGACTAGAAAGTCACGAGTTGGAATTAAAGAAGACACACAAAGTCAATCATTCGTCTTATCAGCAGAACTTTGATTTGTATTATCCAAAGAGCATGATGCCAAAGAGTACATCTCCCAAGACAGCTTTTTCTGCCGAAAATGTTAACACATCAAACAAAGAAAGTTAAAGCAGTGGATTTCACAGTGGATTTTCGTCATCTGCAAATCATTCTGATGCAAAGAATCTATTTCAATGCAACATCGCTGTAGACTTAAAGAACGCTCAAAACTTCAGCGAGGAGTCAGCAAAGTAACAGATGGTTTTATTAGCATCTGTGCTAGAATCTTATGAAAGTCTTGTAGCAGGGAAGATAGGCAACACCAATCTGACGAAGGAAGATTATGATCAGATAGATCCTGAGGAGATGGAACTAATCGACATAAGGTGGTGTATGGCCAGTGCAGTTCGTCGAGCACAGCGTTTCATGGAGATAACCGGGAGGAAGTCAATTGGTGGACCATCTACCAAGTTGGACTTTGATAAGTCTAAGGTGACGTGCTTCAAGTGAAAACAGAAAGGTCACTTTAAGCGCGAATGTCGAAACGCGTATGCTGATGAATCTGAAAACCCGTTCAGAGAAGATTACTACAAGAAAGCGATTTATCATCAGAATAAATCAGAACCACCAAGGATGAAGCAGCTTGAGGATAACAAAGAAAAATCTAGAGCTCTTGCGGTGATTCATGACGATGAAGGTTACGACTGGAGTGAGTTGTTACCTGAGGAGGATGCTGTTGGATATGCATTCATGGAAAAATCTGAACCTGTTCCTTGGAAAGACAGCAGAACTGAAGAATAGAAGTATAATCAAAGAAAGCTGTTAGCCATGAACAAATTGATCAGAATATCTGGTATCTATTCTGAAGCAAAAAGAGCCAAAAGATGGGATCCAGACAGAGAATGTTATCTTGACCCCTATGGAAACATTGCTATTGATTATAACACTCTTGATGTGGAAACCATAATCAAGAGTACAAAGTTGAAGATGATTATTGGCAGAAGAAATGGTGGGGAAGCGGAGAAGAAGAAGAGAAAGAGAAGAAGGAGAAAGAAGAAAAAGAGAAAACAAAGAAGGTTGATACTGGAATCATTGATACGACTCAAGAGTTGAATGATGAAAACATGGGAAAGATGGCTGACAAGGTGCTGGCTGCTAAGGCACTTGAGGTAGATTTTAAATCCGTCTCTGAGTCTAAAAGCCAAGTCAGTTCAAACGCGTCAACGGATGAGTCAGGTAAGAAAGTCAGTGGTGATGTTGACTACAAAAATTGCATCAAAGAATGCAAGGTTTGTAGTACAAACACTTATCTCAAAGGTAAGAAGATTGAGGATCTGACTGCTAAAGTCAGAAGTGTTGAGGATCAAATCCTTGATCGTGACAAAATGGTGAAAGCTTCAACTGAACGATTAAAAGAATTAACTAACAAAATTGAAAATGATAAAATTGATCAAGAAAAGGTTAGGAAAGAAAATGAGAGGTTAGTTCTTGAAAATCGTCAGATTATTGAAAAATTTGAGAAGCTTAAAAGCACGATTAAAGATAATGATGATAGAAATGGTAAAACATACAGAGAAAATTGCCAATTGCAATGTGTTTTGAGAATAAAAGAAGAATTAATCAACAAACAATTGGATGAGATTGCTAAATTGAAGCTTCAGTTTGAAGAAGCTAAGATTGAGAATGAGCGAATCAATTTGAAATTGAACAGTTACAACTCTGCAAGCTTTGTTTTGCAACACATTATTCCCAAACCCATCGGGAAAGACAAAGCAGGCGAAGATGTATACTGTGATGGAACTGGGGTCGGGTTTCATCAAGTTCCACCACCAGTTCTAGACAATTATTCAAAAAAGCAATCTGGGTTGGTTAATCTTGAAGATGAAAATGAAGTCAAACTTCCTGATTCAATTGATGTTACATTTTCTTCATCATCATCTGATGATAATGTTCAAACTGAGATTGTTAAAGGCATGGCTGAAAGTGTTTTGGTTAGTGATTCAGCTGGAGATGATGAATGTTTCTTGAACAAATACATTCCGAAACAAAAGTCCAAAAACAACTTAGGTGATGAACCTGATCTTGTCATGTACAAGATGTCTGGATCGGATAAGTTGTATTCGGATTCTGAGTTTCCTCTGGAGAATGTAAATGTTTCAAAATTGACAAATGTGTTCAAAATGGTTGAAATCGATTTGTCTGAAGTAAAGAGTTTAAAACAAACAAAAAGACAAATGAATTTTGAAAAAGATAAAGCTTACTACAAGAAACCTGTAGTTCCACCACGTTTTTATAACAACAATCGAAACAATTGGTCGGGTGGTTATCAGGGTGGTAAGAGTTATCAAAAGAGAAATGTTCAAAATAAAAAGGTTTGCTGAAAAGAAGGTGTTTGTGAATGATTCAAGTTCACTTTCTGATGAGGAAAATGAAATCTTTTCAAAATCAAATGAAGAATTTTTTTGAGAAGAGGGCCTCACAACCTCAGTCTGAAAGCACAAGTCGGGTAGTTGATACTCGTACATGTTTTAGATGCAACAAAGTTGGTCACATTGCAAGAAATTGCACCAACTCTAAGCCTAAGACTGAATTTGTTGAGAATCAAAAGAAGAAGGTTGATTCAAAAGGAAAAGCTCCAATGGTTGTTTAGAAAATTTTGAAAAATGAGAAAACAAAAGTCAAAATTGAATCTGTTAAGAATGTGGTAACTAAAAATGACAAATTTTATAGACGGGTTGCATCATCTCAACAAACATGGAAGCCAAAAGTTGTTGATAAACCAAAGGTTTCAGTGTCGGAAAAACAATCGTCTTCTACCACACAGGTAAAGATGAATGTTCCTTTGGATTATTATGAAAAGTTGGAGAAACAATCTTCTACTCCATCAGAGAAGAAGAATGTTCAAAAGAAAAATCAACCAACCGGTCAACTTAAGATAGATGAGTTTTTCTTATACAAAAAGGTTGAGGTTGGATCTGAGGAAAGTTTAAAGATGAATGATAAAAATTTTCCGCCACTTTACACTACAAAATCTCACATTAAAGTCCAGTTACCTGAGTCGAAAGAGGCTTGGGTAGCATCAAAATCTCACTAAAGAATTTGGACTTGCCGGAGCTTCCTAGTTGGTTATTGTGAAGCATGAATCGGCATCTTTATTGAATTGTTTGTGATATGTGCAGGAACTTCCGAGAGCTATTTCAAGATGGATTATGGATAGTGGAGCGTCTCGACATATGACAGGGAAGACTGCATTGTTGTACGATGTTAGAAATTTCAATGGAGGATATGTGGGATTCGCAGGAAACCAAGGTGGTAGAATTGTCGGTGAAGGAACGTTATACAATGGGATTGTAACGTTTGAAAGAGTTAACTACATTGCTTAGCTGGAGAATAATCTGCTGAGCATTTTGCAGATTTGTGACAGGATGTATACTACTCACTTCACAGACAAAGAATGTTTGATCTTGAAACCAGGATTTGTTATCCCCGAAGAATGGATTATCATGCGGGCACCAAGAGTCAATGATCTGTACGTGTTGGATATGAGTGTAGCTACTACAACCACGGGTCAGGCTCATTGTTTTGTGTCTAGAGCAACAGAGAAAGAATCAAAGTTGTGGCACCGGAAGATGGGGCATATACATCTTAGAAAAATGAATCACTTGGTGCACAATGATTTAGTTCTTGGAGTTAATATCAAAGGTTTTCATCTGGAAGGGGAGTGCATTAGTTGTATCAAAGGCAAGCAGAAGAAAAAGTCACACCCAAAAAAGCAAGTCAATTCAGTTTCCAGACCGTTAGAGAGACTACATATGGATCTGTTTGGTCAAGTAAACGTCAAAAGTATTACAGGGGATCTCTATTGTCTTGTGGTTACTGATGATTATTCCAGATTTTCGTGGGTATCATTCTTGAAGTCGAAAGATGAAACGTTTGATAGTTTGATGGCGTTGTTCAGAAAGATTGAAAATCTGTACCAAAGGTGTATCAAAAGAATCAGAAGTGATAATTGTACTGAGTTCAAGAACAACAAGATGGAAGAATATTGTGATGAAAGAGGTATATTGCGTGAGTTTAGTGCTCCGTACACTCCGTAGCAGAATGGAGTTGCAGAACGTAAAAACAGGATGCTAATCGAAACGGCTAGAACAATGCTTGCTGATTTAAAGCTACCAATAAATTTTTGGGCAGAAGCAGTTTCCGCGGCATGTTATACGCTCAACCGGGTTCTCACTGTGAAGAAATTCAACAAGACATGCTTTGAGTTGATCAATAACCGCAAACCGAACCTGAAGTTTTTAGAACCGTTTGGGTCTCCCTGTACAGTTCTAGAGCCTTTTGGTAAATTTGGTCCAAAGTGTATCGAAGGAATATTTGTGGGTTACTCAAGTCCATAAAGACGTGTCTTTGTTCCAAGCATGAAGCAGATCATCGAAGCACAACATGTTGAGTGTCAGGGTATACTATGCCGCCTCAAAATCCCGGTGACTCATGGCGTTTTAATTACGATAAACTGTGGGATTCGTTTGACATGGAAGAAGAAAAGGAAGAAGAAGAAGATTTCTTTGACGAGTTGGATATTCTGAGAGAGTATGAAGAATCGCAGGAAAGGTTCCCAGCTGAGTATTCAAGGCAACCGCAACGAGCTTCAAATGATGATGAAGCAGGTCCAAGCAATGCTGGTGAACATGATGATGTCCAACAAAATGAAGTTGCTCAAGATAATCAGTCGGCACAGAATGATAATCAAGAATATGAGAACATGCCAGTATTTGATCGTGGTGATTCAGATTCTGAGGGGGAGCAAATTCAGATTTCAAGTCAAACAAACCCAGTCAGTGAACAAGATGCAAATCAGAATGTTACTAATTTGGAAGGTGATGTAGATGTTCCAGGCGAAGTAATGCCACGAACTCTTTCATATCATCCAGAGGAATTGATAATTGGACAATTGCAGACAGGCGTCCGCACTCGAAGACAGATTGATAAAGGGCTTACATGTTTTTATACAAAAGTTGCTCCTTTGCAAACTGAATTCTCATTGAGTTGTTTTATCTCGCAGGTTGAACCAAGGACTTATAAAGAGGCGCTTACTGAAGATTCTTGGGTCAATGCAATGCAGGAGGAACTGAGTCAATTCGAGAAATTAGGTGTGTGGAAGTTAGTGGACTTGCCTGATGGTCAAAGGAAGATAAACACCAAGTGGGTGTTCAAGTGTAAGAGAGACGATAGAGGAGTTGTAGTTCGAAACAAAGCTCGACTCTTAGTCCAGGGTTTCAGTCAGCAGGAGGGGATAGATTTTACCGAAGTATATGCTCCAGTTGCTTGACTAGAAGCGATCAGAATCTTCCTAGCATTTGCATCATGGAAAAACTTCAAAGTATATCAGTTAGATGTGAAATCGGCGTTTCTTTACGGGAAGGTAAAAGAGGAGGTATATGTCGGTCAGCCACCGGGCTTTATCGATCCACTTCACAAAGACAAGGTCTACTTGCTAGACAAAGCGCTGTATGGTTTACACCAGGCCCCGAGAGCTTGGTACGAGACATTGTCTCAACACCTACTAGCCAACAGTTTTATTCCTGGAAAAGTGGATGCCACTCTCTTCACCAAAGAGGTCAACGGTCATCTTCTGATAGTTCAAATATATGTGGACGACATCATATTTGGGTCAACAAATGAGGATCTATGCAAAGATTTTGAACAAGTTATGAAGCAGAAATTCGAAATGTCATCGATGGGTGAGATGAAATTCTTTTTGGGACTGCAGCTTGATCAATTACCCAAAGGAATTTTTATACATCAAACGAAGTACGTTCATGATATCTTGGAGAAATTCGGGATGTCAGGTTCTATTCCGGCTTCCACCCCATTAGCAACGAATCATGGAATAAACCCTGGTCTCACCGGAGATATGGTAGATGAAACGATGTATCGTTCCATGATTGGATCGCTGATGTATTTGACAGCTTCAAGACCCGATATTATGTACCCAACCTGCCTCGCAGCACGGTTTCAGTCTAGCCCGAGAGCTTCGCATATGGTAATTGTGAAAAGGATATTACGCTACCTGAAAGGAACTCCATCATTGGGGTTGTGGTATCCTAGAGAAGGCAATTTTACGCTCGAAGGGTATTCCGATTCCGATTTCGGATGTTGTAAAGTTAATGCTAAATCAACAACAGAAGGGTGTCAGTTCTTTGGATCACGATTGGTTACTTGGCAATGCAAAAAAGCAAACCTCTGTGGCTTTATCCACATGTGAAGCGGAGTACGTATCTGCTAGCAGTTGCTGCTCTCAGATCTTGTGGATCCAGCAACAGATGCGCGACTACGGTTTGCAATTTCTAAACACCCCTATCTTTGTTGATAATGAGGCAGCGATTAACATTACTAAAAATCCAGTTTATCACACTAAAACGAAACATATTGATATTCGTCATCACTTCATTCGAGATTGTTTCGAGAAGAAGTTGATACGAATTGAGATAATCCACACTGACGAACAAAAAGCTGATTTACATACCAAAGCATTTGATAAAACACGTTTTCAATATTTGCTAAAACTGAATGGTATGAAGCTTTTATCGGTGTTGGAAGAGATTCTTGGCGTTGATGAAGGAGACATTGTAGATGATGTTGAGAAGCAATCTGCAATGGTTTGTCGACTTTTTACCTGTTTTGGTATTTAGGGGGAGTATAGGGTAATATTTTCAGAAAATACAAAAACAACAAAAAATGAAAAAAAAATACAAAAACATGAGATATTTTTAAAATAAAAAAAATAGAAAACCAGAAAAGAGCTTGTGTAAAAAGGGAAAATGATAGTACATCAGCTTGACAGTCACAGTATGCTAAAGAAATGGAATGCTTTAAAAGATTAAACAGTCTCGCTGATGATGTGTCGATAGGTTTTTGCACATTTAGTAGGTTTGTTCGGGATATAAATCTAAATCTTTACTTGCTTATTTCGTGGGGAACACTACTTGGATATATAGGTAACCCCTGAAATTTCGTTTGAAAGATTCCTTTTTCTGATATACTAGGTTTTTATACTCAGTGATTTCTGGGGTATTATTCCGGGACTTCTGCTGAATGGAAGTTCTGACCTAGTCCTCGAATAATACTTTCTGCAATGCTTGAAGCATAGCATCACCCTCAGCATATATGATAAGACAATAAAATTGCTTAGCAATGCTGTTGTAAAAAGATCCTCTAAAGGGGACACACTCAAAAGTTGAGTCATGATCTCTCTGCTGAACGGTAGTTCTGACCTGAGCTCTCATGATTCTTCATAATTTATTAACCCCTTACAGATATCATTGGTGTTATACTTACCTGTAAGACTGAATATTGGGATCTGGATACGGGAGTATATTCAAGAGGTGGGACACACGTTTAAGTTTAAGTCTCTAAAACACTAAATCCATATCCTGGACATATTGAATTGTGTGTGAGAATTTAAAAGTGAATCAGTATATCGACAATCTAAGCGAATTGTTTAATTATGAATATGTAATCAAAAGCTTAACGGTACATGTGACTTGTCGGATAGCTAATATGATTCCCTAACACGCTTAACCAAAAATATGTTTATAAATAGTTTAATTTTACTGCATTTTAGTTCTGTATTTCATGTCTAGTTTAGAAGCTTTATTAAAAATCTAAAAAGATTTTTCACTTCTGCTTTTATTTTTGACAAACCAAAGTGGAGAGTTGATATTCGGATTCGAAAGTTGAAAGCAGATGCAGGAGATTTCTGGACTAGATGATGAGTTGTGAGCTAAACATGATAAGTTTGAGAAAATTGGAAAGCTAAAGCAAGTTCATTAATTTGAAACTTGTAATTTTCAGAAAATGTTTGAATAAGTTGAATAAAATGTCAGTGTGTATTATCTCTGATCAACCAAGGTCATTAAATTGGACTTGGGAGATTAATTGAGTAATCAGGGTCATTTACTTGGACCTGAATACATAAGTGGATTTCTAACACTGAAGGTTAAAAAGTAAGTTTGGATTAAAAATGTTATTGTTATATATCTTATATTTGGGTAGAGTATATGCAGGTAACAGGAATCCCCATGGCAACAAAACATCAAAGTTTGAACCAGAATTTGAGCCTTAGCTTATCGAGAGGGGGAGTCTGCGAAAGGGAGTCAGATTTCTGGATCAACAGTCAAAGGGGAGTTTGGAGATGGAATTAGTTTGAGTTCCTGAACCTGTGAAGAAAGAGTTTTTACAATGACAAGAAAATTTGGAGAGAGACAAAGACTAAAGACTCGAAGCCGAAGACTTCGTCAACATCCAAGGGGGAGTCTGTTGGTGCACTGAATGTCTGTTAACTACGTCTTATCGAGTCTTATGTCTAGATAGGTTAAACGAGTGCAAAATAGTGATTATATTAGGGTTAGAACATGTTTTAAGTAACCTGTCCGTTTGAAATGGTCCTGTCCGTTTGAAGATGTCATGACCGTTTGAAAGTGTTTGTCCGTTTGAGGCCTGTCCGTTTGAACAGGTGTGTCAAGTTCAAACGGAAGGGTCACTACTATAAATAGGGTCGTGCTATGTTTATTTCAAACGGATCAGGTCATGGTGTGAGAGACGAGGTGCTGCCAAAATTTCATCAGAACTCATTGTAAAGTCTCAGAAAAACGTTAATAGAAAAGAAATTGAAAGGAACAAGCTGTTGTGAATTGGTTTACTTTGATTCCGCCTCTGTAAACTAAGATGAACTGCCTTAACTGACTTTTAGGGTCACAACAACGATCCAACAAACTTAAACCCGAGTAAGTAAATGATGGAGGCATTAGGACTAACCCTTTTTATTTCTACACCATTATTTTTCTTCTTTTTTTACCACCTACCCAAAATCCCCCTAGTTAGCCCCTTTGAGCCTAAAGCTTTTCATTTCATAACCCAAACCAAACACCCTTTACCCAACAAAACCTTTTTTTTTATTTTTAACCTTTTGTTTTAGTAACAAGCTCGGTTTTTCGTATGATTTTTCCTATAAAAAAAATTGTTGATGATGAAGAGAGAAATAAACAAACAAGTTTATCAAAAATAACTTTGTTTGAATAAGAGCTTCATCAAAATAAAAATTGCAAAAATAAAAAGTCTTACGAAAACCGACGCTTGTTACGTTTTTCGCCCTTTCACTAACCACTAACCCAACCACCTACCTTTAACCCAAGCCTAACCCTTCACCCCAAAAGTCCTCTTGATATTTACAAAGGTATATAGTTAAAAAGGAGGAGGATTGATTGCTTGGCAAGCCTATGGTAGGAGTAAGTTCCATGTCGCTCTCGAGTGATTCACTAAAATACATCTTCGGCCGAGTGTTGAGTGATCCCCGTGAGGTATGTGAACTTGTATATAAATAGAATTTTAAAGAGGCATGTTATGCCCTAATAAGTAATTTATCTTATGAAAAGTTTTAAATAAATCATGACGAATAGGATTGTAAATAAATATAAATAAAAATAAAATTTAATAAAGAATCTTGGAAATCCCGACACTCTATGACAAGCCCAAAAACCTTCTCTTCTACCCATTCCATTTGGGAGTGTAAAGCCACATTATAAAGAGTTTTGCTTGAGGACAAGCAAAGATTCAAGTGTGGGGGTATTTGATGTGTGCAAAATGAAACATATAAATTACATCAATTGTGGCATAAAACTAACCCTTTTTAGTACTAATGTTGGAAAAAAGTGTGCTTTTGTCTTCCTTTTGTATTTTCAGGATTAAATGAGCTCAAATTAACAAAAGAAGCAAAAAGACAGCTAAATCTAACATAAATACAAGAAAAGGAACAAACATGACATGCCCGACCCCACGACAGCATCTTCCCAAGCAAAACAAGAAAACAGAAGGCTGAACTCGCCCCGTGCTCAGTGAACACGGGGGCGTGCCCAAGTCCCAGCAGAAAAGACAAAGCTGTAGAAGCTTCTATTACCCACCACGGGGCCGTGCTCAGCGGACACGGGGCCGTGGTCAACTATAAGATTCGCAGAATCCAGGCAAATCTTGATAGTATAGATATGCTTCTGCACACGGAGGCATGCCCAGCGGACACGGGGGCGTGGTCAATAATGCAAACAAAGTGCAATTAATGAAGCCAGAGAAGAGGATGGACACGGGGCCGTGCCCGAGCTTCTGTTCAGCCTATAAATAGGAGTGCTTGGCTCAAGTTCAAACCATCCCTTGGCACACCACCTCTCTCACACTTCACCCACCACCCACCACCACCATAACACCATCATCCACCACCATCATCCATTGTCCATCATAGAGTGTGTGAGTCATCTCGGGATCCAAGATTGATCGTAAGAGTTCTTGACAATCAAGGCCATGTTTGCCTAAGTCTCTTACATCACTTGGTGAAAACAAAGTGTCTAGTGTAATACTTTTTATTTTTAATCTTTTCGCACTTTTTACTTGGTTTTGTATTAATGACTTTAATAACTAGTTTCTTATGTTGAAGGTGATTTTTCCTTATCGTTTGTCTGTGGTGTCTTGGCATTATTTTACTGTCTATATAAAATAAAATATTTTCATCATTCATATCTCCACGGTCTATATGGAGGTATGTTGGCTACCTGGTCGGGGGTTAAGGGAACGGTTTGGTAAGAGTCTTGCCTTGTTCAGTGTATAGATCCTGCAAGGACTTGGGTCAAATTTAGTAGGACCTCCTTCAATACTTAACGGTATTGGATGGCGGGGGTCCAAACTCTTTGACCCCCTCATATGTAAGCTACTATTAATACTTTAACCCGGCTACTTAGGACTGTATCCCTGCTGACTCAGACTACTTAGCCGAGGGTAACGTCACCTTCAAAAGAGGGGCCTACCATAATATGCACTGATAACTTAATTAATTATCTTTCAATAATCCGACCCTTTAGGATTGTATCCTTGCTGACTCAAACTACTGGGTTGAGGGTAACGTCACCTTCAAAAGAGGGGCCTACTACAATAACTAAGATATTCTCTTAAAAAGTGCAAAAGTGCAGAAATAATCAAAGGTTACACTATACACGAGTCGGAGCCAAGTGATTCATCTTATCTATCTGTTTTTACTTTTATTTTATTTTCAGCATTTTAGTTAGTTTTTATTTTTTTTCTTAGTTTAAAACCTTTTTCTAAATTTTTGAATTGATTAGACGTTGAGGATAAACTGGTACTAAAAGCTCTTGTGTCCTTGGGCGACCTCGGTATCTTACCAACACTATACTACGCTCACGATGGGTGCACTTACCCATATGTGTGTTTGGTGTTAGTAAATATCGTGTTTTATAAATTTAAAACTTGACTAACGTGTAAAAAGGGTTTAAAATATACTTAAATCTATATACCACCACACACGCATCAGTCTCATACCAGGCTCTCGGGGCCTGGTGCAATCCGTATAGCGCTTTGTCCAAGAGGTAGACTTTGTCTTTGTGAATTGGATCGGTGAAGCCCGGTGGCTGACCGACATAGACCTCCTCTTTCACTTTGCCGTACAGGAACGCCGACTTGACAAGCTGGTAAACTTTAAAGCCTTTCCATGAAGCGAATGCAAGAAAGATTCTGATAGCTTCAAGTCTAGCAACAGGGGCGTATATTTCAGTGAAATCAATCCCCTCCTGTTGACTAAATCCCTAAATGACTAGGCGAGCTTTGTTTCTCACGATCACTCCCCTATCGTCTCGCTTACATTTGAACACCCACTTGGTGTTAATCTTTCTATGCCCATCAGGAAGATCGACTAGCTTCCACACTCCAAGCTTTTCAAATTGACCGAGTTCCTCTTGCATCGCGTTAACCCACGATTTTTCCGTCAGTTCTTCTTTATACGTTCGCGGTTCAACCTGTGAAATAAAGCAACTTAGTGAGAAATCGTTTCGTAATGGAGCAATCTTAGTGTAAAAACATGCAAAGCCTTGGTCTATTTGACCTCTCGTTCGAACTCCTAATTGTAGTTCTCCAATTATCAGCTCTTCGGGGTGATAAGATAGAGTCCTCTGCATAACTTCACCAGGAATGTTCACCTCGCTTTCCAAATTTGTAACATTCTGATCTGCAACTTGTTCATCGAGTGAAACTGTTTGATCTGAAGATTGGATCTGCTCCCCCTCAGGTTCTGAATCACCTCTATCAAAGGTTGGGCTATCTGAATCAGACTCTGAATCATCAAAAACTACTGTCTGGTTTTCTAGAGCAGGCTCCTGTTCAGAAGTCGTTTGCTGCAAATATGTATTAATGTGACCGTTGTGACCGGGACCAGCTTCATGATCATTGGAAATTTGTTGACGCCTTGAAGATTTGGCTGGCCATGTGCTATACTGAGAAGCTTCATATTCCCGAAATAGATTTATCTGATCAATAAACTCTGGCTCTGTTGGTGCACTGAGTGTCTGTTAACTACGTCTTATCGAGTCTTATGTCTAGATAGGTTTAATGAGTGAGCAATAGTGTTGGAATTAGGGTTTAAACATGTTTTTAGTAACCTGTCCGTTTGAAATGGTCCTGTCCGTTTGAATTGGTCCTGTCCGTTTGAAGATGTCATGGCCATTTGAAAGTGTCTGACCGTTTGAAGCCTGTCCGTTTGAACAGGTATGTCAAGTTCAAACGGAAGGGTCTCTACTATAAATAGGAGATGTGTGTGCTCATTTCAAACGGATAAGGTCATGGTGTGAGAGACGAGGTGCTGCCAAAATTTCATCAGGACTCATTGTAAAGTCTCAGGAAATTCGTAATAGAAAGAAATTGAAAGGAACAAGCTGTTGTGACTTGGTTTACTTTGATTCCGCCTCTGTAAACTGAGATGAACTGCTTTAACTGACCATTAGGGTCACGACAACGATCCAACAGGCTCCTCAGGTAAGTCGAATGACTCCCATAATGTCTCGTAATCGAATCGCCATGAGTCAGGTTTCTGTGGAGGCATAGTGTATCCCTGACATTCCACGTGTTGAGCTTCAATGATCTTTCCAAGACTTGGAACGAAAACTCGTCTAAGTGGACTAGAATAACCCACAAAGATTCCTTCCAAACTCTTTGAACCAAACTTTCCATCAGGATCCAGAACTGTGCAGGGTGACTCGAACGGCTCAAGATATTCCATGTTAGGCTTTCGGTTGTTGATCAGCTCGAAACATATCTTGTTATGCTTCTTCACAGTTAGAACCCGATTGAGAGTATAGCAAGCAGCAGAGACAACTTCTCCCCAAAAGTTGGTAGGAAGTTTTGTGTCAGCCAACATCGTTCGCGTTGTTTCTATCAGTGTCCGGTTTTTTCTTTCTGCAACTCCATTCTGCTGCGGAGTGTACGTCTCACTGAATTCTTGCAGTATACCTCTTTTGTCACAGAATTCTTCCATTTTATTTTTTTAAACTCGATACCATTATCACTCCGTAATCGACATATGCAGGTCTGGTACAAGTTTTCTATCTTCTTGAACAGTTTCAGCAAACTCTCAAATGTTTCATCCTTGGACTTCAAGAACATCACCCACCAAAATCTCGAGTAGTCATCAGTAACCACCAAGAAGTATGAGTCACCAGTAATGTTTTTAACGTTCACAGGACCAAAGAGATCCATGTGAAGTCTTTCAAGTGGTCTCGAGATCGAGTTCTCCATTTTTCTGCGATGCGACTTCTTCTTTTGTTTTCCTTTCAGACAACTTATGCATTCCCCTTCCAAGTGAAAACTCTTTAGATTCACACCTTTAACTAGATCGTGGTGTACCAGGTGATTCATCTTTCACAGATGGATGTGGCCCATTTTCCGATGCCACAACACTGACTCCTTCTCGGTAGCTTTTGATACAAAACACTGAGGATGACCCGTAGTAGTTCTTCGTGGATAACAAACCCTGGCTTTAAAATCAAACATTCCTTGTTGGTAAAATGCGTTGTGTACATTCTGTCACAAATTTGAGAGATGCTCAGTAAATTGTTCTCCAGTTCTGGTATGTAGTTGACTCGTTCGAATGAAACGACACCATTAGATAACGTGCCCTCCCCAATAATTCGACCACCTTGGTTTCCGGTGAAACCAACATAACCACCATTAAACCCTCTAACGTCATACAGTAGGGTCTTCCGCCCTGTCATGTGTCGGGATGTTCCGCTATCCATAATCCACTTTGAAATAGATCTTGGGAGCTCCTGCACATTTCATATACAATTTAGTTAGATGAAGAAGCAACTCAAGCCTCCTTTGTCTCGGGTTGCTTGACGTTAATGTGTGTTTTCATCGTGTAAAGTGGTGGGAAGTTTTTGTCATTCATTTCCAAATTTTTTTCGGTTCCAACCTCAACCTCTTTGTATAAGAAAAATTCGTCTTTTTGTGGTTGACCAGATGGTTGCACCTTCTTCGGAACATACTTCTTGCCCGGTGGGGTCGAAGAAGTTTGTTTCTTAAGCTTCTGATACAAATCCAAAGGTGCACCCATAGTAACCGATTTTGTATCAGTTGATGCATTTACCTGAGATTTTGGCATCCATGTTTGTTTTGGAGGAGTAACTTATTTAGAAGATTCACCATTTCTTTAACTGGTTTAGATTTGGTTTTAACATTTTCAGACTTTGGAATCTTCTTTTCAATAAACATGGGCGCTTTGCCCTTAGCATCATTTTACTTCTTTGGATTCTGGACAACCACTGACTTAGGCTTCTGATTGGTGCAATTTCGTGTAATGTGACCAAACTGGTTGCACTTGAAACACGTTCGAGTATCAACTACTCAACTTTGACCATCAGTATGTGGTTGTGAGGCCTTTTTGGCGAAGAACTCTTCATTTGATTTCGAGAAAATTTCCGATTCTTGTTCGGTCATTGAGCTCGAACTTTTCACAAATGTTGTCTTTTCACATATTTTGATTTCTGAAAGTTCTTCCTCGGATAATTCTTACCACCCTGATGCCCACCATACCCTCTATTTTAGTTGCTATTGTGAAAACGTGGTGGCATATTAGGTTTGTTGTAGTAAGATTTATCACGTTGGAAGTTCAAAAACCTTTTTGAACTTGACAAACCTTTGACCTCAGAAATATCCATTTTAACTAATTTGAAAACCTTTTTTAGCTTATCCACATTGACATTTTCAATCAAAAACTCTTTATCCAAGTACAACTTATCTGAACCACTCATCTTGTACATAACAAAAGTTGGTTCTTCCTCTAAGTTGTTCTGGGATTTAGGTTTTGGGGTGTAATTGTTCAAGAAACAATCCTCATCTTCAGTTGTTGAATCACTATCAGATTTTAACACCTTTTTAACAACTTCATTGTAACGCCCCAAAAACCGGTATTTAACTAAAGTAAATGAAAATGAACCAAAAGTAACCTAGTTAATGGGTTATGATAAGAAATAAGTTAAAAATTTGAAGTAATGTTTAAATTAAATACTTATCGATTTAGAAGGGGGGTAATGTGTAAGATTTTAATAATTAAGGTTTTATAGTGGTAAACCCACAAACACACTCCTGTGTGCGTACCTGGGAGCGATCGAACAGAAGAGACAAGGGTGAAAACCCTTGTTCTTGCTAATCTACTCAATTAATCAAGAAATTCAAATCTAAATCAGTTGCATGTCTCAAGTTTATCGATTATCTATGCATACATAGTGAAGTGGTGTGAAGGAAGAAGGTTCGAATTCTAAGAAATCGGAAGGATTACAAGACCGAGGTATGTTTCGTTGCATACAAATATTTTATTTATAATCTTGTTATAACGTCATAATTAGTTATTGTCAAATTGTTATGGTGGTTAGTAAGTAACTAGCAAACCCCTTGCGGATTTGGTTGTTATGAGAATTAGAAAAGCTATGCAAGTCGACCGGTTCAAGTGAACAAGTCGAACAAGAATAAGCTCCCGTCCATTTTGAACGGGTGGTTTTGAATGCTATGATAAATGCTAGAAGCTCAATCCGTTATACGGATAGAAAGAAGAATTTATGTTGAAAGCAAATAACCCGATTAAATGGGTTGAATATGTATGCTTAACTCTCATTGAGAGTGTTTATGCCAAACCCAAGTAATTGGGTAGTCGAATGCATGAGAAAGATAAAAGCTCATATTCGAATGAAACTAAAATGAAGGAGTTATAGTTTAACAAGTATGATGACTAATTTTTAAATTCTTGTTGTTGAATGTAGGTAAATCCTCACTTTAGGCGATCGGGAGATTGGAGCGAGCACATGTCTATGTCTTGTTATACCGAACGCTTCCGCTAGTTTATATGCATACTTTTTGGGTCCATGTCTTGTTATTTTGTTTCATCTTGTTAGAAGTCTTACACTTAAAAACTTATTGTCTTTGTTTGGGGTAGTTTAATGCTAATAGGGTCGTAGATGGATGTTGTCTATTATGTT
This sequence comes from Helianthus tuberosus, assembly GCA_030545235.1. Lineage (NCBI taxonomy): Eukaryota > Viridiplantae > Streptophyta > Magnoliopsida > Asterales > Asteraceae > Helianthus > Helianthus tuberosus. The sequence goes on along the minus strand of CM060414.1, from coordinate 44,332,391 downwards.
TAAAAACAGGGGGTATGTTCGTTTTACGAATGGGTCATGCCCAAATTTTTGTGAAGTTTTAGTTTTGTACAAAGTTAGTACTTTTGATGTCTATTAAATTATATTAGTAGGTAATTTTATAAAGTAGGAAAAATGCGGACCTAACAAGTTGGTATCAGAGCCAAGGTTTGAGGGATTCGAGCGTTAAACGTGATGCTTGAACTCAAACCGATGGCTCGTTCGAAGAAGTGCTCGCTCCAAGATCGCCGATGAGGTAATGATTTAAGTTTCCAATAAATGCAAGTATATGTGATGAGTTTGAGATGTAAATTTAAGTTAAATATGTGAAGTAATGATTATGAGTAACAAAACAATAAATCCGGGGACCGTACAGCAGGAAACGGACCCGAAAAAGAGTTAGAATGTTGAAAAAAATGAAGATGCAGCGAACTGATGAACGGCTGGCCGTCGCCGACGGCCAGACACCCCGTCGCCGACGGCCCTATGTTGGACGACGGCTTAACTTACTGCCGGCGGAAAATTGTGGGCGACGCGCATATAGGAAGCCCGTCGCCGACGGGGCATGAAGCCGTCGGCGACGGCTAGTGGAAATTCAATCTGCTGATTTTTTTTTTATTTTGCATTTTATGTTACCGGGCTATCCGAAAACGTATTGCGCGACTACGTAGAGTCCATAAAAAGCTTAATAGGTATATGTAATCACAATTAGCGATTACAACAAGAATGAAATTGTGTTAAACAAAGGTGATGAACCGAATGACACAAGATGGATTAAGTAAATGCTGATTAATGAACCATGATATACTAAAAGTTTGTGATTTGTATTAAATGAAAGCATGATATTGTGTAGATGGCTGATGTAAGAAACGCTAATGATGACGATGATACTGCTCGTCAAGAAGCAATATACAATAAAGTCACGGAAGTGGCAGAAGGGGTTATGCAAGCTAATCTTCCACGATTAGCTCAAGAAGTAGAAAGCCGGGTATTGGGAGTTGTGGATGCCATGATGACTAGTAAGATTGAAGAACTGAAAGAATGGATAGAGGGATCTAAAAACAAAAGCAAAGAACGACGGTGCACGTATAAAGACTTTATGTCGTGCAATCCCGCGACGTACGATGGTAAAATCGACCCGATCGCATGCCAAAGATGGGTGTCAAATATAGAAGCAGTATTTATCCGAAGTCGTTGTGATAACGAAGATAAGGTGATGTTCGCTACTGGCCAACTCACTCTTCAAGCGAAGGATTGGTGGGACGCACACAGTAAAGAAATAGGGGAGGATAGACTCCAAGTGATGACCTGGCAAGAATTTAAGGAACCCTTTATGAGATACCATTGCCCTCAGTCGGCTATTGATAAGATTCAGGAAGATTTCTTGCGCCTCCGACAGAAAAATGAGTCGATAAATGAAATATCAAATACTTTCATGGATAAAATGAAGTTCTGTGGGGATTTTGTGAAGACTGAAAGGATGAAGATCAATCGTTTCTACAGGGTGTTAAAGGCGGAATTTAGGGAGTTCATTACTCCTTCGAAATGTGAGACCCTTGATGAGCTCATCAATCTGGCAAGGGATAGAGAAATCGAAATTAAGAGGCAAGAAGAACGTGGGGAAAAGAGATCAAGCGAGAAAGGTGCAAGTTCGAGTCCATCCAAAAAGGGAAAGTATCAAGAGCAAGGAAGGAAAGATAAGTCGAAGGGTGGTCTCACTCCTTGTAAGACTTATGGAAAACTTCACACTGGGGAGTGTTTGTTAGGCAAGAAGGGGTGCTACAAATGTGGTAAGGAGGGACATTCGTCCTATCAATGTCCAAATAACCCGAAAACTTGTTTCAACTGTTTCGAAAAGGGGCATGTTAAATCGGAGTGCCCAAAACTCCAACAAGGATCAAAGAAGGAAGGAAAGAACGAAGAAAGCTCTAAAGCGAAAGGGAGGATGTTCCAAATCACCTCCGAAGAAGCTAAGTCTCACCCGAATGTGGTTTTAGGTATCTTTCTATTAAACTCCATACCGGTTTATGTTTTGTTTGATACCGGGGCCACTATGTCGTTTATTTCAAATGAAATCATACAACGTCCTTCATTTAAGATCGAAAGAATGCCGATGCCTCTAGAAGTAGAAATAGCCGATAGTAAGATTTATATGTTACACGAGATTTGTAAAAATTGCAAATTTACCATAGAAGATGAAGAATTTGATATCGACCTCATACCTATGGTTTTGGGGGAATTCAAAATGATAGTGGGTATGGATTGGATGACCCGACACTAAGCGGGAATTAATTGTGAAACAAAAACAGTACATGTCCAGTCCCCAAGTGGAAAACGAATAACTATACAAGGAGAGAGAAGGATGGAAGCGAAACTTTGTACCCTCGTTCAAGCCGCTAAGTATACACTTAACGGGGGTAGGGCATACCTAGCTTACGTGGTAGATGCTCAACGAGATTTCCCGAAGCTTGAAGACGTAGAAATCGTGAATGAATTTCCGGATGTATTTCCGGATGAATTGCCGGGACTTCCCCCCGAAAGAGAAATAGAGTTTCGCATCAAACTGAATCCGGTTGCGAAGCCGGTTGCGAAGGCTCCTTATAGATTGGCTCCCACCGAGATGCGGGAGCTAATGACACAATTACAAGACTTGCTAGACAAGGGCTTTATACGTCCGAGTGTGTCACCTTGGGGAGCGCCCGTCTTATTTGTTAAGAAGAAAGACGGGTCAATGCGCATGTGCATCGACTACAGAGAATTAAACAAGCTAACTATCAAGAACCGCTACCCTTTACCAAGAATTGACGATCTTTTTGATCAATTGCAAGGGGCGAGTTGGTTCTCCAAGATAGATTTGCGTTCGGGGTACCATCAAGTTAGAGTACGGGAAGAAGATATTCCGAAAACCGCGTTCAGAACCCGTTATGGGCATTATGAATTTTTAGTCATGTCTTTCGGATTGACGAATGCGCCGGCTGCGTTTATGGATCTTATGAACCGGGTATGTCGCCCCATGTTAGATAAATCTGTGATCGTGTTCATAGATGATATTCTAGTCTACTCACGAAGCAAGGCCGAACATGCAAGACACTTGCGTGAAGTACTTGAAGTTCTCCGTAAAGAGAAACTTTACGCGAAATTTTCAAAATGCGCCTTTTGGCTCAGAGAGGTGCAGTTTCTGGGTCATGTGATCAATTCAGAGGGTGTCTTAGTAGATCCATCAAAGATCGATGCTGTATTGAAATGGGTCCCTCCGAAGAACCCGACTGAAATAAGAAGTTTTCTAGGCCTCGCGGGATATTACAGGAGGTTCATACAGGATTTTTCGAAGATAGCTTTACCCTTAACAAAGCTGACGAGGAAGAAAGAGAAGTTTGTGTGGGGTAAGGAACAGGAGGAAGCCTTTCGAGCATTAAAAGAGAAGTTATCATGTCCACCGGTCTTGACATTACCGGATGGGACTGAAGACCTGGTGGTCTATTCAGACGCTTCACACCAGGGTTTAGGTTGCGTTTTGATGCAAAGGGGAAGGGTTATCGCATATGCTTCACGACAACTGAAGCTGCATGAAGTAAACTACCCAACACACGATTTGGAACTGGCAGCGGTAGTATTTGCCTTAAAAATTTGGAGGCATTATCTATATGGCGTGAAATGCACAATTTACTCAGATCACAAAAGCCTTAAGTATTTCTTTGAGCAGAAAGACTTAAATATGAGGCAACGGAGGTGGTTAGAACTTATCAAAGATTACGATTGTGATATCCTTTATTACCCGGGAAAAGCGAATGTGGTAGCCGACGCGTTAAGCCGAAAAGAGTATCCATCTCCTATTAGAGTAAAATCCATGAGGATGATAGTTACACCACGATTACTCGAGACGATACGTGATTCCCAAATAAAGTCGCTTGGAGCGGAAGATGAAAAGAAAGAAAGATTAAAAGGTGTAGCCGATAAACTAGAAGAAAATTCAATCGGACTCAAGACGAGATTCGGCCGAATTTGGATACCTCGTTTCTGTGAAGTAAAGACTGCGTTACTTGAAGAAGCTCATAAGTCACGGTATTCGGTTCACCCCGGGGCTACAAAGATGTATCAAGACTTGAAAACCAATTATTGGTGGCCGGGCATGAAACGTGATATCGTGAAGTATGTCGCGAAATGTTTAACATGTTCCCAAGTGAAAGCAAAGCATCAAAAACCATACGGGGAATGGCAACCTTTGGAAATCCCGGTATGGAAATGGGAGGAACTAACGTTGGATTTGGTAACCAAGCTTCCTAGAACGAAAAAGGGGCACGATACAATATGGGTAATCGTAGATCGGCTTACGAAAAGCGCTCACTTTCTACCTATCAAAGAGGCTTACTCCTCCGAGATAATGGCAGAAATTTATATGAATGAGATCATATCTCGACACGGGGTGCCTGTGTCAATCGTCTCGGACCGGGATACCAGATTTACCTCCCGTTACTGGCAAAAGTTTCACTAGAGTGTGGGCACGAGGTTACACATAAGCACTGCCTACCACCCTCAAACTGACGGCCATTCAGAAAGAACCATTCAAACACTTATTGATATGCTGAGAGCGTGTGTGTTAGACTTTGGGGGAAGCTGGGCTGACCATCTACCCCTAGTGGAGTTCTCTTATAATAATAGTTACCATAGTGGCATTAAAATGGCTCCTTATGAGCTCCTGTATGGAAGAAAATGTAGAACTCCCGTATGTTGGGGTGAAGTGGGGCAAAGAGAGCTTGCGCCAAGTGATCTAATAGCAGTAACAAACGAAAAGATAAAATTGGTAAGAGCTCGATTGAAAGCGGCCCAGGATCGCCAAAAAGCTTACGCAAACAAGAAAAGGCGACCTATTGAATTTCAAGTCGGGGATTTCATTCTATTGAAAGTGTCCCCATGGAAGGGTATAATCCGTTTTCGAAAGCGGGGCAAATTAGGTCCTCGATATATTGGACCATTCAAAGTCTTGGCTCGAGTTGGAAGGGACGCATATCGATTAGAATTACCGCCTACTCTAGACGGGATTCATATTACCTTCCACGTGTCGCAGTTGAGGAGGTGTATTGCGGACGAAACAGCATTAGTACCTATCGATGACATCGAGTTGAAAGAGGGGTTAAATTATGTCGAAAGACCCATAGCCATTAAGGACGTTAAGGTGAAGAATCTCCGCAACAAAGCCGTTAAACAAGTGTTGGTTCAATGGCAACACCGAAAGGGGTCGGAACTCACATGGGAAGCGGAAGATGAGATGAGGAAGCACTATCCATTCCTGTTTGGTATGTGCACTTGAAATTGTTATGTACCTAGGTTTCGGGGACGAAACCTCTTTTAAGGGGGGTAGACTTGTAACGCCTCAAAAACCGGTATTTAATTAAAGTAAATGAAAATGAACAAAAAGTAACCTAGTTAATGGGTTATGATAAGAAATAAGTTAAAAATTTGTAGTAATGTTTAAATTAAATACTTATCGATTTAGAAGGGGGGTAATGTGTAAGATTTTAATAATTAAGGTTTTATAGTGGTAAACCCACAAACACACTCCTGTGTGCGTACCTGGGAGCGATCGAACAGAAGAGACAAGGGTGAAAACCCTTGTTCTTGCTAATCTACTCAATTAATCAAGAAATTCAAATCTAAATCAGTTGCATGTCTCAAGTTTATCGATTATCTATGCATACATAGTGAAGTGGTGTGAAGGAAGAAGGTTCGAATTCTAAGAAATCGGAAGGATTACAAGACCGAGGTATGTTTCGTTGCACACAAATATTTTATTTATAATCTTGTTATAACGTCATAATTAGTTATTGTCAAATTGTTATGGTGGTTAGTAAGTAACTAGCAAACCCCTTGCGGATTTGGTTGTTATGAGAATTAGAAAAGCTATGCAAGTCGACCGGTTCAAGTGAACAAGTCGAACAAGAATAAGCTTCCGTCCATTTTGAACAGGTGGTTTTGAATGCTATGATAAATGCTAGAAGCTCAATCCGTTATACGGATAGAAAGAAGAATTTATGTTGAAAGCAAATAACCCGATTAAATGGGTTGAATATGTATGCTTAACTCTCATTGAGAATGTTTATGCCAAACCCAAGTATTTGGGTAGTCGAATGCATGAGAAAGATAAAAGCTCATATTCGAATGAAACTAAAATGAAGGAGTTATAGTTTAACAAGTATGATGACTAATTTTTAAATTCTTGTTGTTGAATGTAGGTAAATCCTCACTTTAGGCGATCGGGAGATTGGAGCGAGCACATGTCTATGTCTTGTTATACCGAACGCTTCCGCTAGTTTATATGCATACTTTTTGGGTCCATGTCTTGTTATTTTGTTTCATCTTGTTAGAAGTCTTACACTTAAAAACTTGTTGTCTTTGTTTGGGGTAGTTTAATGCTAATAGGGTCGTAGATGGATGTTGTCTATTATGTTTAAAAACAGGGGGTATGTTCGTTTTACGAACGGGTCATGCCCAAATTTTTGTGAAGTTTTAGTTTTGTACAAAGTTAGTACTTTTGATGTCTATTAAATTATATTAGTAGGTACTTTTATAAAGTAGGAAAAATGCGGACCTAACATTCCTTCACAACCTCAGATTCAATGTTATCTTCATCGGATTATGAGGTAAAAGTGATATCAATGTTATCTGGTAACTTCTCAGCATCGCTTTTCTCATTTAACTTTGATTCATTAGCCAACCCATATTGCTTTTTAGTGAAGTTATTGTCCATGGGTGGTGGAACCTTGTGATACCCAACCCTGATTCCATTAGAATATACATCTTCACCTTCTTTGTTCTTCCCGATTGGCTTGGGAACTATATGTTGAAGAACAAAGTTGGCAGAAGTGTAAGTGTTCAGCTTCAAATTGATTCTCTCATTCTTAATTTCAGCTTCCTGATACTAAAGCTTGAGATTCGCAATCTCATCCAGTTGCTCGTTTATTAATCTCTCTTTTGCTTGAAGAACACCTGACATATGTATATTTTCTTTATAGGTTTTAGAATTACGTTCGTCTAAGTCTTTAATCGTTCTTTTTAATTTGTCAAAATCCTCAGAAATTTTTCTATTCTCAAGCATCAATTTTTCATTTTCTTTTCGAAATCGTTCAACATCATTTTCGTCAGTTTTAATTTTTTCTGTTAACTCATTTATTCTGTCAGTTGAACTTTTTATCAGTTTATCTCGACCAATCACTTCTCTATTTTTTAATGTTAATTTTATTTGTCAGCTCCTGGATTTACGATCGAGAGAGATACTCATGTGTATTACAGACTTTGCACTGTTTCATGCAATTTCTGCAATCACTTTCAGATTTTCCCATTTCACCCTTACCTGGTTCATCATCTGAACCACTAGAACTGACCTTTTCTGATGACTCAGACTCATATGCGGATTTTGAATCTACCTCAAATGCCTTTTCCATCATGACTTGGTTTGCCATATTTGTTAAGTTTTCGGCTGTTAACTCGACCTTAACATCAATAATCTATTCATTCACCTTCTTTGGCTCCTTTGACCTTAGATATTCTTCATATCTCTCCTGTTTCAGTCTCTCCTGCTCTGCTTTGAACATTGCATCGATTTTTATATGCTTCTCTTCTGTAGGAATCGACTTTACAGGAGCTTCAAAATCAAGTGTTTTCGGATCAATACAGATATTTCCCTTTGGATCCAAGTAGCATTCTCTGTCTGGATCCCACCTTTTCGCTTTCCTAGCTTCTTTGAAAGCCTCATACATTTTTTGATATTTCTCATTGCCAGACTTCTTTCTCTGTTATACGTTGATTCTGTTTGTGCCATGAATGCGTAACCAATAGCATCTTCCTCTGGAAGAAAATCACTCCAGTTAAACCCTTCATCGTCTTGAATCACCGCAAGAGCTCTCGATTTTTCTTTCGGATTGTCTTCGATTTGCTTCATTTTTGGTGGTTCTTCACGGTTTCTATGATAAACTGCTTTTCTATAGTAGTCATCATGAAAAGGATTTGCAGTTTCATCAGCTGCTGAATTTCGGCACTCCCTCTTGAAATGGCCCTTTTGTTTGCATTTAAAACAAGTCACATTCGACTTGTCAAATCCCAACTTTGTTGAAGGTCCTCCAATCGATTGCTGCCCTGTAATCTCCATGAAACGCAGTGCCCTTCGAATAACGCTAGCCATGCACCAACAGATATCTATGAGCTCCATTTCATCCGAGTTTATTTGATCGTAGTCTTCTTTTGTGAGATTCGTGTTGCGAATCTTCCCCACTACAAGGCTCTCATAAGATTCCAATATTGATACAAGAAACACCATTTGTTGTTTAGCAGTTTCTTCATTGAAGTTCTGGCCGTTGTTGAGATTAACTACTATGTTGCATTGAAAGACGTTGGTGTTTGGAGCATTTTGTGGTTGCTGTGTGTTTGATGCAGATGATCCTGGTGAACTTGAACCAGTACCATGATATCCGTAACCCGATGAAGACCCACTGCTAGAATTCTCCTTTGCTGTAGTATTTGAACTTTCAGCACCGAACACAGTCTTTGGTGATGAAGCTTTTGGAATCATGCTACCTCTGTAGTACAAATCAACATTCTGTTGATATTGTGTGTTGTTCACTTTGTTCAGCTTCTTTATCTCTAACTCGTGCCCCTCTAGCTTCTCAATCAGCCAGTCTAGTGGAATATCTGCCATCTTCTTCATGTTCTTTAGCATCAAACCAAAATACTGCCAATCTTGTTCGTTCGGTAATGCTTCAAACAACTTATCAATTAACTCTTCGTTATCCTTCTTAATGCCAAATGTTTCTAATTCTGCTTTCAAATGGCAAAATCTTTCTATGATTTGACGGACATTTTCATTTTTCATGCAAGCAAATAGATCAAATTCCTTTTTTAATAGTGACTTCTTATTTTTAACAATCTCCTCTCTGCCCGTGCACTTCTTCTCCAATTTACCCCACAAATATTTTGAATTATCATAATCAATCAAATATATAATATAGTCTCGTACGGATTGGTGCAAGATTGCAATGCATTTTTGTTCGGCAATAAAATCTTCCTGCTCAACATCTCACAAATTCTTAATATCGTTTCTTGGATTAGTGTATCAATTTTTGATACACTTCCAACTGTCATAACCAAAAGCTAACAACCATCCATCAAAACGCTTTGCCCAGCGGTTATAGTCCTCGATGGCCATAAGCTTCGGTGGTTTGTTATATGTGCCATAGGCTATGTCCACACTCAATGAGTCTGATATCGCCTTTGTAGCCATTTTAGGATTTGTATTGGAAGATGTTTCTCCAGTGTTGTAGGAAAAATAGTCACCGAACGGGTTTAGAAACTCGTCACCTATGATTGCTCGTTCCTGAAAAAGTCAAACAGGTCAAACTTGAAAACATAGAACAGTTGATCGGATGATCAGTCGTCCAGATGGCTATCCGGATGAGATGACCAAATGAAACAAGTAACAAGTGTGCCAAGTGTCGGATGACTATCCGGTCGGAGGGCTATCCGATCGGATGGTCAGTCAATAGACTAAGAACATGAACTTTTAAACAACAAAAACTCTATCCGGTCGGATGGCTATTTGATCGGATGAGTGTTGAGTTCAGCAGGAACTCTAACTTGAAACAGTAAAAATCCAATCTAGTCGGATGAATCAGGGACCATCCGGATGGCCATCCGATCAGATGGTCATCTGTCCGGATGAGCCATACCCATCCGATCGGATGGCTTATACAAAACATGTTACTTTTCGTTTCGGCACTGATTCGATAATATAAACAAAAACTATACAATGACACAAACTAGGACAAAATATAGACTAAGTACAGACGGAAGCTACATACATAATGCATCTACATAACCAATGATTCGTGCAGCCCTCGTTGCATTCTTCATAGCAAATTGCTGGATCAACTCTTCATAATTTATATTATCTAAGACTTCTTTCTTGATAGCTATCATCGCCAACCCACTAAGTCTATCTTGTATAGCACCGACTTGAGACTTCACCAATTCTTCAGCTCGTTTCCCTTTTTGATGTTTTTGTTGCCATCCGGATGCTTGTTTAGGAGCCATTAACGCCTAAAAATAATAATCAACGTTCAATTAACAAGAATTCCATACAATTATTCCTCCACTGATGGCAACTTATACAATGATTCTTCTTTTACAGAGATCAATATTTAATACATGGTTTACAAATTACAACCATTCGCGGATCACAACACAACTGTCTAGTATGATAAATAAACAATTTACATCGTTATTTGCATATTACAACGATCTATCAATATAGGATAATACTCAATAGTCCATTCAATACGATATGATACGCCGTACGCGGATACTGGCAACATGGTTATCATTTTAACAACAATTAACAGACTAACAGTCTAACAACTAAAACTAAACCGACAAACGGACCTTTTGAGTTCTGAATCTTCTGATCCATGTTCTTGTTCGCATCTCTGATCGATGTTGTTCTTGTTCACGTCTCTAAATCTTCTATTCGCAGCATCCCAGACCTAGCAATTCAGCGAAGTTCTGATGAAGTGATGATGCTCTACTATTTGTTTCGTTACTCTGATGAATTTGTTCGTCTCGTCCTTTCAAATTCTAGGAGTCCATGAAATTACCGCCGTGTGTTATAATTTTTATTAAAATCATATTAGTATTGGTCCAATAAACCTAATGTGTAGTGGGCTAAATTGAAAACCATTTAAAAGTATTTGATAATGGGCCTATATTGGAATTGTTATGTGTTTACATTTAAAAAATACATATATGTATCGAATTTTTTTAAAAAATATTGTGCCAGCCCTGATAATGTATGATAAGTTTCAAGTGTGAATCAAGTACGAGTATTGAGCTCAAAATGTATATCGTATCCACACCCTATGGAAAGGGTCGGGTTCGATTATGGATATAAAAATAACCCGTTTTAGGTTCTTTTCTTGGGTCGGTTCCAATTACGAATTTTTTATGCACCTCAAATTGGTTGTCAGCCTAAAATAATATATTCTCACCCTTTCCAACAAGACCTTTTAAGTTTGATTTTAAGGCTGGTGGGTGTGGGGTGCGTCCCCGGCCCGTCGAGGCACGACACCACCACCCCCGGTTCGTTGCGTCAGTTTCATCGCCTCACCAACACAAGCGACGAGGCCAATTTCAAAAGTAAAGCCATTGGTAATGACTACTTTTTAATTCGAATCGTTGGAATAATAAGATGAAATCGTAACAGTTTTAAGGTTGCAGGAAATGTCTAGTTTAAACTTGAAAAGGACAACGTGCATGTTTGTTTAGGAGACATTTTAGGATTTAATTTAAACTTTATAAAACTATATAAATATATAGGGGCAGGATTTAGGGAAAATGCCTAAAAGTGTGAAAACGATGAGAATGCCCCTCATCCGTTGGATCAAAACAATCTATGGACTAGATTGGCGTGGTGGCTTTTTTGTAAATAACATCAACTTTGTTACTTGGAACGTGCTTCATTAAGGGTAAAAGGGTCTTTTTACTGCTCTAATTCAAAACGCCAAACTAATGAGCCAACGCCATTCAAAACGACTAAAACGCCATTAATACAAAACACCAAACCCTAATGATAAAATGCGTTGCAGATTTAACAGATAGATGGAAAAAAACGGTAACTGAAAGTTAATTATTCACATTTATTACAAAAATTCCCTCCTAAACTACGCGCCAAAAACATCATTATATAAACGACGTTACCATCGCTTCTATCATTACTTCTATTGATCATACTAAAAATGCTATCTTTACCAAAACGCCAAATTAAAAAAAAAACCCTAGAAGGAAGAAAAATGGCAACCATCGTTTCATGGAGACACACCCTCAGAATCAGAAGATTCATGATCTGTTTTGACAACTGATGTGTGCAAAATGCAACATATAAATTACCTCAATTGAGGCATAAAACCAACCATTTTTTAGTACTAATGTTGGAAAAAGCACGTTTCTTTCTTCCTTTTGAATTTACAGGAGCAAACGAGCTTAAAAGAACAAAAGGAACAAATAAGCAGCCAAAAACAACCATAAATACAAGAAGAAGGAATAACGTGACATGCCCGACCCCTCGGCAGCATCTCCTAAGACAAAAATAAGAAACAGAAGCTGACCACGAGGCCGTGCCCAGCTGGGCATGAGGCCTGGTCAGACCCTGCACAACAAGACAAACTCTGCAGAAGCTTCTACACCCACCACCGGGCCGTGCCCAGCTCACCATGGGGCATGGTCAACTCTAAGATTCGAAGAATCTTGATAGTACAGCAAAGAGTTGACCATGGGGCCGTGTCTAGAGGCCACGGGGTCGTGTGGGGCCCTCTGCTGACAGCTGCATTTAACGAAGGAAGAGAAGAAGGCTGGCCACTGACCGTGCCCACTGGAAACGGGGCCGTGGCCGGGGCTCTGTTCTGGATATAAATAGGGGTGCTTGCTTCACTTCAAAGGCATCCCTTGGCAAACCACTTCTCTCTCACTTTGCCACCATTCCACCACCACTACAATACCAACACCCACCACCATCATCCGTCATCCATCTTTCATCTTTAGAGTGTATAGTAGTCTCGGGATCTAAGATTGATCGTAAGAGTTCTTGTCAATTAAAGGCCATGTTTGGCTAATCTCTTACATCACATGGTGAAGACAAGTCTTTAATGTATTACTTTTGATTTTTAATCTTTCGGCACTTTTTAATTAGGTTTGTATTAATGACTTTAATAGCTAGTTTCTTATTTTGAAAGTGAATTTTCTTTACAATGTCTTCATGATAGCATTGATTTGCTCATTCGTGTCTTTACGGTCTATATAAAGCGCGTTAACTGCCTGGAAGGGGGTTAGGAGGGTGGTTTGGTAAAGTTCTTGTCTCGTTCAGTGTATAGATCCTGCGAGGACTTGGTTCAAGCTTACTAGGACCTATTTCAATGCCCCAAGGGTATTGGATGGCGGGGGTGCGAATAACTTGAACCCTCATATGTAAACTACTATTAAAACTTTAAGCCGGCTTTTTGGGATTGTATCCTTGGATGGCGGCTTTTTGGGGTGCGAATAGCTTGAACCCTCATATGTAAACTACCATTTTTTGCATTAATAACTAATTTAATTATCTTTCAATATTCCGACCCTTTGGGATTGTATCGCTGCTGACTCAAACCACTAGGTTGAGGGTAACATCGCCTTCAAAAGAGGGGTCTGCTACTATAACTAAGATAATCTCTTAAAAAGTCCGAAAGTGCTAAAGTCATCAAAGGGTACATTAAAGATGAGTTAGATCCAAGTGATTCTATCTTGTCTATTTGTTTTTCATTTTATTTATCTTTTAATTTTTAGATTCACTTTCATGTTTTAAAAACTCTTTTCTCAAAAACTTTAGATTAATTAGACATTGACGATAAAACGGTACTAAAAGCTCTTGTGTCCATGGACGACCTCGGTATCTTACCAACACTATACTACGCTCGGGATGGGTGCACTTTCCCAAGTGTGTGTTTAGTGTTAGTATAATATCGTGTTTTATAAATTTAAAACTTGACTAATGCGTAAAATGGGCTTAAAATATTAATAAAATCATCTCACGCTTAATGCACACCAACAACAGAAGAAGAGTGTTTGTTAAAACAATCAAAGCCATATTGAACATGGAAGAAGAAGTACAGAGGGGGATCCTAGTACTTGGCATCCCTCTTGATAACCACTGTGATAAAACACATACGGTTATAAGGAGATTCACCAGAAAATTTGGACCAAACAAAGAAAATGCAAAAATGGACCCATTCATCAGATCATGACGTTTTGCTGAAGATACAGACATGGTCACCGTTATATGTGACAACAGAGAGAAGGAAGACTACATGCTTGAAAACATCTTGACCAAGTAGGGTCTTGGGTTCCTGGAGGAGTTACGCAACGCAACATGTTTGAACACAGACATGAACATAAAAGTGGCGTTGTTGCAGGAAATGTTCAAATGGAGGCTTCAAAAGCTTCAAGAACAAGAGGACAATGAAAGTGAAAGTGATGACTTAGATGAGAAACTGGAAGAAGAATCCGAAGAAGAAGACGAAGGGAGTGATTGATACTTTTCAGACAAAGTCCCTTCTGACGAGAAGTTTTAATTTTTTTCTTTTCTGTAATTTTTTCTGTGTTTATTATGTACTTTTTAAATAATAAAATACTATATTTCTCTCATTAGTTATAAAACGTCAAAATGCCACAAATGCAAGACACCAAAAGTTAATTAGTGTATTTTATCATCTTTATCTACAAAACGCCATAAAATACAAAATGTGAAAACCTAAAAGATGAGACGTGTTACAGCCTTGACAGATAAAGCTGAACAAACAGTAACTGAAATGCCGGATACTTTATTACTAACATTTATTATAATAAAATCCCGCCTAAAGCGCGCGCCAAAAACATCTTATATAGACAAATGTCTCAGGACCTTCCATTGATCACACCTAAAAACAAACGTCATGTTTTCTAAATACCACTCACTTTTAAACGCCAAAAAAGTTAACACAGCCACATATGGCAAACGTCGTTTCTTGCATATTCAGTATTGTTCTGAATGTGGTTTTACTTAATAGATTCTTAGCTGAGGGGGTAACTCAATAAAATTTTGTTAAATGAGATGGACAAATCTTCAAGAAAAAGAGGTTGCTGACAGTGATATGTTAGTTTGTATGGTTTGTTCTTGAAAAAGGTTTGGATGAGAAGAAGAGACTGATTCCAGTGTAAATGCTATTTTGGACTCTATTATTAAATGATGAAGAGTGAGATGATAATGAGGATGACGGCCAAAGATCAACCAAGCGAAAAACCCACTGACAATCACACCAAGAAAATAGAATCCACACATATGGCAAAGATATATGTCTCCAACCATCTGCAAAACAACTTCAACAATCAACCAAAATAGGTCACATGAAAAACCAAAATGCCATATTTTACTAACTGATCAGCTTCGTCTAGAGCCCGGCGTTTCAGCTGTGTAGCGAAATCGGCATATATCTAAGGGTATTCAAAGGTTCAACGCACAAAAAACTTCAAGAAGAAGAGACTGATGACCGTGAAGATTTGAATGAGAAATTGGATTAGCATTTTTTATTTTTTTTCTTTTCTATTTTTTTGGTGTCATTTTATGTGGTTTATTATCTAATTTTCAGCTAACAAATACATTATTTCTGTAAATTGTTATAAAACGCCAAGATGGCACAAACGTCAATGCCAAAACTATAATAAAATATCTTTAAACAAGTATTATTAAAAAACTCCAAAAATTTACTGAAATGTATAAAACAATTTGCAAGAGAATAGAACAAAAGGGTGTCTTAAAAAAGTTTTATTTTGCCATCTTTATCCAAAACACCATTAAATACAAAACGCCAAAACTTAAAAGATAGGACGTGTTACAGTTTTAACAGATAAAGCTGAACAAACAGTAACTACAAAGAGTAACTAAAACGATGGAAACTTTATTACTAACATTTATTATATTAAAAACCACGCCATGGCAATTGAATTTTTTTATATATTCAAAATTCCATAATTACCTGTCACATTATAGGTCTGCATGCTACATGGCACGACAAAATATACAAAAAATACACATCAAAAAAAATATAATTACTAATGTTTTTTAGCGCCAAAACATATATCTACCTCACGCCAAAAAAAAGTGTCGTTTAAACAAACTTAACACTCCACACATTCTCTAAACACGCCACACATTGTCTAAAATGCCATACAAATTAAAAAAATGGTTCATGTTATTGCATGAAGGTTTGAGATGTCGGAGAGACGTTTCATCATAAAGTTCTCTAACAGGAGAAAGGTGAAGGTCAAGACAATCAAGGCCATACTTAGTTACCAGTTGGAGTTTGGATGAACAATCAAGAACGTTAAAAGTGACTTATCAACAAGGGATGGATTATTCATTGACAATGGACGAAGTGTTGAACATAGATAGACTACACCTTCTTGAACAACTCTGTAATTTAGCACTTTCGAACCATGCAACATCCAGAGTTATGATGATATTTAAATATAGGATGCAACAAATACGAAACGAGGTTATGGCGTTATACGCCAACGAACAAGATAATGATGATGAGTCTGAAGAAAGTGATGACCACAGCGATGGGTACATCTCTAATGTAATACCATCTATAGAAGACTATTAGTTTAGTTTGATTTCGTCTTAGTTGTAATGTTTTGAATTATTAATAAATTATAATGAATTTAAGAACGCCAAGAAAGCCAAGATGTTTGAATTATTAATTGATTTTAATGAATTTGGGAACGCCATAAACGCTAAAACATTTACGATGTAACACAAAAACGCTTAATTCAACGAGGCAGATCTAAAAAAACAATAAAACGCCAGGTAGTTATTCTTTCTACCTACATGCCAAAAAAATCCTACACGCCAAAAATGACAACGGTGTTGTGAGAAACGCATTGAAAAAAATCCTACACGCCATGATTATATCGCGTGCCATGTGTTCGGCCAGGATCCGTTCTAACCGTTTTCACACTTTTAAGCATTTTTTCCTGATCTCGTTTCTCTCTCTGTCACACCCCGAATTCCACGTGTCACCGGTGGGCCCGGTAGGGAGTATCGTGACGTGGTTGGCAACATAATAGTCAAACAACACAATATATAAATGCACAGCGGAAGAAAAAGATAAATATATTACAATCCGAATATAAAGTAATATCCAAGTATTACAACGGAAAGTAAAGGATCCACAGGCGGATCTTAAAACATAAATATTGTTCAACAGAGTTTAGACGCCTAGAACTTGTAAGATTCCTTATTAACGTCCTGAGCAGCTTCCAGCCTATTATGTACTTGTACCTGTCACTTAGACTTTTGAAAATACGTCAGTTTTCACTGTTAAATACACTCAACCGACTCATTTGAAAATGTCTATGAAAATTGGTTTAGGTGCTCAAGGCACGAAGATGTTTTGACAGTTTGATAAAAATGCTCAAGGCAAAATTAATCTTTTATACTTGAGACAAACTATATTTCATGTTATCAGTTTTACATAACTTGCTCTACATACGGGGCCCGGTTCTATGCCGGTTCCAGATTAACCGACACACCACTATTCCCTTATTGGGAATCCCTTATTGGGTATAATTAATTGATAAACATATGGCATCTGTCAGGTGTATGCCTACACCCCGTGCTTAGGTCGTGGCCATTGCATTTAATGAGTCAAGGATATCCAGGACACGGTCTCATTAACCCCCAATGTCTTAGTCAAGCAATACGAATTAAAACAGGTTATTTGGATTTCCCGACTCATTGGTCTTTGAATCCCATACCTGACCATGCGGTATTTATATTACCGTATCCCAAGCCTGTAATAGGGAAAATAGGTTAAGAGTATTTACCTGAGCTAGCTCCTGTCTTAAATAGCAAGAATTATAATAACTCATCCGTATTCACTTAAGTAAGCGTAGGTACAATTTACCGGAAGGCTCTAGTCTGGAATGATGGTATAAATAACCAATTAGAATGCTAACGGGTCCTTAATTAAGCCTAAGCTTAGACCGGTTAGTTATACGGTTCAAACGCACGATTAGGCGAAGACCGGAATAGAATGTGATTTAGACCCGACAAGTTCGGAGGCTTGCTTAATATGGGTATTTCATACACATTCTGGATTTTGAGATAAAACCGATAAAGTTTGACCCGTTTCGGCTAATTTATGCAAACTAGTTACATAAACCGAACCGAACGCGTAATAAGCGTAACGGGTATTCATAAGAGCCATATACAGGTTTCCTAAGTTAATATGCTTCAAATATGTTGTGACATCAGTAAGATGTCTTTTATTATGCCCGAAATGAATTTAAACACAAACTATGCCTCGTAGGGGTAGTTTGCTCATTTTCAAGCTTATAAAAGAGTCTAAGTATTAACCTGAGTTACAGGTCTGATATAATCAGAAAAAAATACTTAGTTTACTAAGTTATAACAGTAGGGTAAAGTATATATGTGAAATTTATCAATTATAACCAAACTATGCACCGTAGGGGCATTTTGGTAATTTCACATAAGCCGTAAAGCTCAAAACTGAAGTCTGAGTTTAACAACTTTTGCTTACTGTTAAAATATTATAATTTACCTAAAATATCAGTACGTATCACCCTTGTATGTTAAATAGTCTTAGTACATACTATGCGCTAAAAACGCTTAATAAGGCGATTAGAAGCCGTTTCCGGGTTCTATATATAAAGCTGATATTTTTATCATTCCAGAAGGCTTAAAATAATTTATTTATCATATCTAATCAGTAGCAAAAGGTTTGGAGTCGATTAGATATGTAAAACTCATTTTTTAGCCCGTAAGGGCAAAACCGACAATTACCGGATTAAGCCTACGACAATAAGTTATGCTCAGCCTAAAATTAATTAAAAATCTTCAAAAATCCCAAAATAATATATTACATCAGTGGGTAATAAGTTTGATATCAAAAAGTAGGCTTAACTAGACTATACGCTAATTACGCCGTTTAATTAACATAAAGCTTTCAATTTACGCTAATGAACATAACTCTCAATCTATACCTCAAACTGATGTCAAATTTTGAGTGCCAGTTTATATATCAGTAACTAAATTTTCTACTCTTTTACATTTGCAAAAATCACGTTTTAAGGTGAAAAGGGCATAATGGTCAACATATGAGCAATTAACGGAATCATGCGTATGAATTGGTTAACTAATGAACCATGGCGTATAATCACAGAGGGTTATACTAGCATGTAACCTGGTCCAAATGAAGCTCTAAGGTATTTCTAAAACATACCATAACGGGTCAGAACTGAAGTCAAAGCAAAAGTCAAAGCTTTGCGACTTTCGGTTCCGAACCGGGTCTAAACTGTAAATTGTCGGGTTGAACATGTTTAGACATGTTCTTACACTAATCACCAAGTTATATTAATGATCAAACAGGTTGTATGTGTTCTACATTGCTAATCATGCATAAATTAGAAAATAAGTATCCTGTTGACTTTTTAATAACAAGTTTGACCCGACATTTGACCTAGTTAGAGTGGGAATCAGGGGGAACCCTTCTAAGGGTTTATTACCCACATAATTACCAACTTATAACTACTTTTGATTCGACTAATCACTGGACCATTAGTGATTAATCTTAAAGTCAACCGTTAATTATGACGGTTTCACTTTTAAGCTATAACTAAGCAAAAACTTAACTAAGGAAGGATTAGCAAACTTACCAAGGTTCTAAGCACAATTAGTGATCACTTGAGAGAAGTCTTGAGCTCCAGAAATGATCAGGAATGCAAGAGAAAGGTGTGATCATAATGGTTTCACATGAAGCCTTTATATAGTGTTCCAAGTCTCATGGATCATTGACACAAGAGCCTACCCAAGGCCATGGATCACTTCTAGATGTCCCTAAGTGTTTAGGGGTTGCCTAGGGGTCATGCAAGATGTGGAAAATCGATTTTAAGTCGGTTACAAGGGCTATGGCAGACAAGAATCCAATAAAATCAGACCAGACAGGCCCTCGCGTGACGCTAAGACCCCCCCTTGGGCCTCGCGTCGCGCTAAGCCCTTCTGCACCAAATCTGAATTTTTCGATTTTTGCGTTTTGATCCTTGGCTCTTCAAAACTTTGCTTAGACTTCATTTCTTGCATTATGAACCCTCATAATTGACATATAAGGGCCTTAAGACATATACCCACTTTGTTTAGTCCTCGGTTAACTTTATTGTCACCCGAAAAGTCCTAAACTTTACCGTTGACGCTTTTAACCCCTCGCATACGAATTTGATCGCAACTTGCTCATACGATAACGAAACTTTATGAAATTTATATCGTGCATTCTAGTGAGCATAATTAACCGTTACAAAGCTTCGGGTTTGTCAAAAGGTCACTCAGAGGTATAACTTAAACATGTTGACACATTTAACCCCTGTAGTTTGTAATCTCTCACTTTCTTTCATATTTAGCTTCGTATGATCCATGATTTATTCGTTTGAAGGTATGTGCATCATGTAGGGTTAATGTAAAATATAATTATTCACTGTTGACATTTAGAACTCGTATATTCACATACTTTCCATGATTGTCAACTTTAGTCCTTTCAGAACATTCTTTCACACGTTCAAATTTATGACACGTGTCAACACATTATAGGACGTGAATTTTTGAGGTGTTACATCCTCACCCCCTTAAAAGAAATCTCGACCTCGAGATTTGTTAAAGTAAAGGAAGTATTTTCTACCTTATATTGGCTTAATCTTCCCTAGTACCTTTGAGCCTCTAAGGCACTCCAAGTGACCTTTATAGTAGGTACATGTATCTTTCTGGAGCTTCTAATCCTGTCGATCCTTAATCGACACAGGTTGCTCATCATAACATAAATCTGTATATCATTATGTGATAGTGCTTCTTCACTTATTGGCGAAACACATCCTTCAGTCACTAGTGTGCAATGTATTGCGAGCTCTGCCAAGCTCCTTTAATAGGTTTTAGCTTATAAGCTATTTGATCTTGATACATTCGATTTCCTTTGAATGATCCCATATATTCAGAACTTAACTAGCCTGATAATTTAACAAATTGGGCACACCCTTCCTGGTGATTTCTTTTGTTGAACCTTATTCTTTAACAAGAACTTAGGAGGGTTGCTATTTTCATTATTTTTAAATTTTCTGCCGTATACTGGCAACGTACAATCGATTATGGATTTGTATGATCTTATTTGTTGTTTCCTAGGCAACTTTCAGATCCTGATAATTGGGCTTATCAATTCTCTATTTAACAATAGATGTTTAACATTCCACCTATACAAGGTCTCCAATGGAGTAGCCTTGATACTTACATAATAATTGCTATAGAAAAACTTATTTTATGGTGAGATGATTATTCCAACCACTTCATAACTAATCTCAAAGAATAGCTAATCCTTACAGCTAGTCGAACCAATCGACGATCCTGGGCAGGTAATAGCGATTCCTAATTGTTGCCTAAATGGGGTTGCGGTGATCAATGCATAAGCAAGATGATCCGTTTTTCTTATTTATATAAATCGGAGTTCTTAGGACTTCGAATTTTGGCTTTATGAAATCTTCTCTAAAAGCTTATCGATTTGGCTCTTAGTTCTTTCTATTCCGTTGATACTAACAGATATAAGGCTTTTACAATAATTGCAGCCCTAAGCGGGATGTTCGTCCTAACATTCACTTGCCTCTCAGAAGGTAAACATGGTAATTTGTAACACCCCGAAAATATAAAACCTCATATTAAATTTATAAAGTATAAATTTAACGAGAATTTACTAATTAGGAATTTTAACCTAGTTAGTTATTTCCTTCGAAATGGTTCATTACATGGTTAAAGGTTAACAAACTATATGTTGAATATAGTAGAGGGGCCTTAGTTGTTAAAAATTGAAACTATAATATTGTTATTAATAAAAATATAATCAAAACCCCATTTTGAGAGTCCTGGTCGCACAAGAGAAGAGCAGGGGCGACACCCCATTATCACAAAACCTAAAATCACTAGAACTCTCAAATTGAAGGTTTAATCTTGCCCCAAATCAAAATCCGAGCACAGATTATTGATCCTCATCACAAGAGGATTCCAAGGTATGTAAAATTCAAGGAAAACTCTGAAATTGAAATTCTCATGAATTGGGAAAAATCTAAAATTAAGCTTGCATGTATGTGTTATGATGATTAAGGAACAACTATAGTGTTTAGGGACAAACCCTAGATCAAAATAAGTTGAAATCATAAGAAATTTTGGGTGAATCCATAATCACCATAGTAGGTGATTAGTGGGTCATGTGTATTTAGATGAACACTAGAAAGTAGATTGTTAATCTAGTATAATTTAGCAATCTGGAAGTGATTTCAGCAATTAGAAGCTAATATTCATGTAAATTGATTGATTTATATGAAAATAGGGTTAAATGATAAACTAATGATGTGATGTTTAATCATGTAAAAATCTGCTTATAAAGTGTTTGTTGAAATGCCTCTATGAAGGCTTAAAAACTGAAATTTCGAGTTTAAACGCATAATCATGATGTTCGGTGTATTATGCGAATTATGATATGAAGAGAGTTCTAAACATGTCTTGAATTGAACTCTATAGGACAAGATACCGGAACGTCGAGTGGACAAGCCGGTGGTGACTCACGGTTGAAGGGCGTGCGCTAAGGTATGTAACTTGACCCGTTACATTTATTAGGCTTGATGATTCTATTGTGTAATTGAATCCTTGAATAAGAGTTGTTTTGAATTACGCGATGAAGTCGTTATATTGATTGATTGATTAAATTCGGTTGGTACTCGTTGGTAGTCGTCATAGGAGGTGATTCCGTAGACGAGCCAAACGGGTCAAATAATCAAGTAAAACATGAATAATGTTTCGGAATATGATAAATTGTTCTTTGATATAGGTTGATAAACAATATGTTTAAAATGTTAAAATTTGATGTAGCGCTTTGTTAGAAAAGTAAATTCCAAGAGTTTGGTTTTAGTGAAATGAACCAAAACAAACAAGACATGGATTTCCAGGTACTACCGTAAATTACGGTAGTACCGTAATTTACGGTGAAGGCAGATATGTTACGGTGTGGATCTCCTGTTTTACGCATAATCATGATGTTCCGTACCGTAATTTACGGTGAAGGCAGATATGTTACGGTGTGGATCTCTTGTTTTACGGTGATCAAACAATTCCAGGACTCACCGTAAATTACGGTGATACCGTAATTTACGGTGGACTCAGAATAGCTTTTATATTTCTTGATTATTCCAATGTGATGTTAAATTTTGTGATTACATTATATAACAACGTTAAACCTAATGTTTTTAACGATTTTGATCCTAGGTAAATTGATGGATCTTACGGGTGGTGATCAAGTGATTAGCGAAGAACCGAACACTACATTTTGAAGCTTCCGCAAATGTTTTTATCATACTTAGATTTTGTTCATGGGTTGTAAACTATTAGTTTAAACAAATGTTTCAAATTTTCCAACCTAGTCATTAGATGACTTAGGTTTATGTCATATGTTAAACTTATGATTCACTGTCTTTGGCATAAATTAGTGATTAATTCAAGTATAAAATCTAGGGTGTTACAAGTTGGTATCAGAGCTCAAGGTTGTCAAAAAGTGTTCGGTTCAAGCTTGATCGATCGTCCGGTAAGAATTAACTTATTTTGTTAATAAATTATGTACTATGTATAAAATGAAAAATGAACAGATATGCATGAAAAGAGTGTGTAAGCTCACTCAAAAACAAGAAATGCATGAAACAAGAATTATTAAATCAAGTCACGGACTTGATTGAATTGAAACAAGAATGATTAAATCAAATTACGAACTTGATTGAATTGAAACAAGAATGATTAAATCAAGTTACGAACTTGATTGAATTGAAACAAGAATGATTGAATCAAGTTATGAACTTGATTAAATCAAAACAAGTAAAGCATGTGGTATAAATGAAATGTTAACAATCTATGTAAACATTTCAGAAATAGAGATGGCTGAGGGAGGTAATGATAATGCGGTGCCAAGAGTCAACGAACAAATGAAGGAAGTGATTGCCGAAGAGGTTGGAAAGGCGATTGAAAACAGTTTGTCGGGCTTTATTGATAAGATTCAAAATACAGTTTTATCAATAATAGAAGAAATAATCAAGAAATTGGAAGATGATTCCAATTCAGCAAAGGAAAAGCATGGTGGACGAAAGCCTTGTTCATACAAGGAATTCATGGCATGTAAACCACCATTATATAATGGAGAGGTTGATCCAATTGTGTGCCAACGATGGCTAAGTGATATCGAAGGAGTATTCGAGAGATCTCATTGTGATGAAAACGACTACGTAGCTTATGGTACGGGTCAATTAAGAAGTCAAGCGAAAGATTGGTGGGATAACAAAAAGAAGGAGATTGGAAGTGAAGCGGCTAAGGCCATGACATGGGAGGAGTTTAAGACGCCGTTTCTTAAACACCATAGTCCCAAAGCGGTCATAAATAGAATCAAGGAAGAGTTTATGCAACTCAGACACAAGGGTGAATCCATAGACAAGATCACGGGAATGTTTATGGACAAGATAAAGTTCTGTGATGATTTGGTGACAAACGAAGAACAAAAAGTCTATTACTACCATAACATGCTAAGTGCGGAGTATAGAGAGTTCATAACCCCTTCAAAATACGAGAACCTTACCGAGATTGTCAATGCTGCTCGGGAAAGGGAGATCGAATTGAAAAAGAGCATAGAACGGGGTGAACGAAGGGCACAAGATGCGAATCCAAGCCCTACTAAGAAGGCACGAACAAATGAAAGCACAAAGAAATCTGATACAAAAAGCGGGTCGCCAAGTTGTAGAATCTGCGGGAAAGGTCATAAGGGCGAATGTCGTTACAAGGATAAGCCTTGTCCCATATGCAAGAAAACGGGACATATGGCTATGTCATGCCCAGAGAAAGTGACGGTTTGTTACAACTGTTATCAAACGGGTCACAAGAAGTCGGAATGCCCGGAATTGGTTGGAAAGAAGGATGGGCAAGAATCGAAAGGTGAAGCCCCGAAAGCGAAAGCAAAAGCAAGATCTTTCCAACTAACTGCCGCAGAAGCAAAGGTTGAACCTGACGTGGTCTCAGGTATATTTGCTGTAAATTCAATTCCTGCACACGTGTTATTTGATACGGGTGCGAATAAATCCTTTGTTTCATATGGACTTATTCGACATCCTTCATTTATTCTACCAAAATTACCTGTGCCTTTAGAAGTAGAGATAGGTAATAACAAAAGCTTTATTGTTTGTGATGTATGTGAAAATTGTAAACTGAGCATCGACGATGAAGAATATTCGATAAATTTAATCCCTATGTCGATGGGAGAATTTCAAGTAGTCGTTGGGATGGATTGGCTATCTCGACACCATGCAAAGGCCGTGTGCTTCCGTAAAGAGATAAAACTAACATCTCCGAGCGGGAAACACGTCACCATTTATGGCGAAAAAGGAGGCAACCCCATAGTATGCTCGATGTTGAAAGCTCACAAGCTAATGAAGCGAGGATGCAAGGCATTCATAATATATGCAAATGAGCCCGAGAAAGAATCAAGAAAGATTGAAGATGTACCAGTAGTACGAGATTATGAAGATGTTTTTCCGGAAGATTTACCGGGGATACCGCCTGAACGGGAAGTAGAGTTCGGGATCGAATTGATTCCGGGCGCGAAACCTGTAGCAAAAGCCCCATACCGACTTGCACCGTCGGAATTACAAGAGTTGATGTCCCAAATCCAAGACCTGCTTGACAAGGGATTCATAAGGCCGAGTGTGTCTCCTTGGGGCGCACCGGTATTGTTCGTGAGGAAGAAAGACGGGAGCATGCGCATGTGTATTGATTACCGGGAGTTAAACAAACTCACGATAAAGAACCGATACCCGCTCCCTAGGATAGATGATTTATTCGACCAACTACAAGGTGCGAATTGGTTTTCCAAAATTGACCGTAGATCGGGGTATCACCAATTAAAGGACAAAGAAGAAGATGTGCCGAAGACGGCTTTCCGCACGAGATACGGACATTACGAATTCCTCGTGATGTCATTTGGGCTAACAAACGCACCCGCGGCTTTCATGGACCTCATGAACCGGGTTTGCAAGCCAATGCTGGATAAGTCGGTCATCGTGTTTATCGATGATATATTGGTATATTCGAAAAGTGAAGCTGAACACGCACATCACTTACAAGAAGTGTTAGAGACACTTAGACGAGAGAAGTTGTATGCAAATTTCTCTAAATGTGCCTTTTGGTTACGAGAGGTACAATTTCTCGGCCACGTCATAAGTGCCGACGGAGTATTGGTGGATCCGTCAAAGATAGAAGCTGTGTCAAAATGGAATATTCCGAAGAACCCTTCGGAAATTAGAAGCTTTTTGGGGCCTGCGGGGTATTATAGGAGATTCATTCAAGATTTCTCCAAGATTGCGTCGCCGCTAACAAAGCTAACACGGAAGAAGGAAAGGTTCATGTGGGGTGCTGATCAAGAGAAAGCGTTTCAAACACTAAAGGGAAAGTTAACTCAAGCTCCGGTATTGACATTGCCGGACGGAGTCGAAGACATGGAGGTTTATTCGGATGCTTCACTATCGGGACTCGGTTGCGTGTTGATGCAACGGGGCAGGGTAATAGCCTATGCCTCGAGACAATTGAAGATACACGAGAAGAAATATCCCACGCATGATCTCGAGTTGGAGGCGGTAGTGTTTGCATTAAAAATATGGAGGCACTACTTGTATGGGGTAAAGTGCACCATATTCACCGACCACAAGAGTTTGAAATACTTCTTCGATCAGAAGGAGTTAAACATGCGACAAAGGCGATGGTTGGAAACGGTGAAAGACTACGATTGCGAAATACGTTATCACCCAGGAAAGGCTAATGCGGTGGCGGATGCTTTGAGCAGGAAAACGGACTATGTTCCGATACGAGTAAGATCGATGCAACTCGTGGTAACCTCGGGTATACTTGAACGTATTCGAGAGGCGCAATTGGAAGCAGTAAAAGAAGAGAATTGGAAGAAAGAAAGAATAATTGGTCAGTTGAAAGATTTGTCGGATGGGAATCACGGGTTAAAGACTCGATCCGGAAGGATATGGGTTCCACATACCTGTGGAGTGAAGGTGCTTCTACTTAATGAAGCTCATAAATCCCGATATTCAATTCATCCGGGTGCGACCAAGATGTATAATGACTTGAAACAAAATTATTGGTGGCCCGGAATGAAGAGGGATGTGGCGAAGTGTGTGGAAAAGTGCTTGACATGTTTACAAGTCAAGGCGGAGCATCAGAAACCATATGGCAAACTCCAACCGTTAGATATTCCGGTTTGGAAATGGGAACATATCACAATGGACCTACTGACCAAGTTGCCTAAAACAAATCATGGTTTCGATGCCATATGGGTGGTGGTAGATAGATTGACGAAAAGTGCTCACTTTATTCCGATCCGTGAGACTTTTACGTCAGAAAAGATGTCAGAGGTTTACACGAATGAAATAATAGCACGTCACGGGGTGCCGGTGTCCATCGTGTCTGATAGGGATACCCGGTTTACTTCAAATTTCTGGCGAGATTTCCAAGAGCAAATGGGAACCAAATTGTTCCTTAGCACTGCGTACCATCCCCAAACGGATGGACAGAGTGAAAGAACGATACAAACATTGGGAGACATGCTAAGGGCGTGTATAATCGACTTTGGAGGCAGTTGGGATGTTCACTTACCGTTAGTCGAGTTTTCGTATAACAACAGTTACCAATCTAGTATTAAGATGGCACCATACGAAATGCTTTACGGTAGGAAGTGTCGAACCCCGGTATGTTGGGGTGAAGTGGGTCCACGTGAACTCGCCCACCAAGATATAGTACGAGCCACGAATGAAAAGATCGATAAAGTTCGGGCACATTTGAAAGCGGCTCAAGACAGGCAAAAAGCGTATGTCGATAAAAGGAAAAGGCCAATCGAATTCCAAGTCGGTGACATGGTCATGCTAAAAGTTTCCCCGTGGAAGGGCTATAGATTCAGAAAAAGGGGGAAACTAAGCCCGAGGTTTATCGGGCCATTTAAAATTATCGGGAAAGTTGGCAAGGTAGCTTACCGCCTTGAATTACCGGAGGAGTTAAGTGGAATCCATGGCACGTTCCACGTGTCGCAATTAAGAAAGTGCCTAGCAGACGAAACGACCTATATCCATTACGATGATATCGAAGTGGATAATAGTCTGAATTACGCTGTGAGACCGTTGGAGATTTTAGATCGAAAAGTCAAACACTTACGAAATAGACAAATTGATCAAGTCAAAGTCAAATGGGAGCATAGGAAAGGTTCGGACACTACGTGGGAGTCCGAAGAGGAGATGCGACGTCTCCACCCTACATTATTTGGTACGTATAAGGGTTTCGGGGACGAAATCCTTTTAAGGGGGGTGGACTTGTAACACCCCGAAAATATAAAACCTCATATTAAATTTATAAAGTATAAATTTAACGAGAATTTACTAATTAGGAATTTTAACCTAGTTAGTTATTTCCTTCGAAATGGTTCATTACATGGTTAAAGGTTAACAAACTATATGTTGAATATAGTAGAGGGGCCTTAGTTGTTAAAAATTGAAACTATAATATTGTTATTAATAAAAATATAATCAAAACCCCATTTTGAGAGTCCTGGTCGCACAACAGAAGAGCAGGGGCGACACCCCATTATCACAAAACCTAAAATCACTAGAACTCTCAAATTGAAGGTTTAATCTTGCCCCAAATCAAAATCCGAGCACAGATTATTGATCCTCGTCACAAGAGGATTCCAAGGTATGTAAAATTCAAGGAAAACTCTGAAATTGAAATTCTCATGAATTGGGAAAAATCTGAAATTAAGCTTGCATGTATGTGTTATGATGATTAAGGAACAACTATAGTGTTTAGGGACAAACCCTAGATCAAAATAAGTTGAAATCATAAGAAATTTTGGGTGAATCCATAATCACCATAGTAGGTGATTAGTGGGTCATGTGTATTTAGATGAACACTAGAAAGTAGATTGTTAATCTAGTATAATATAGCAATCTGGAAGTGATTTCAGCAATTAGAAGCTAATATTCATGTAAATTGATTGATTTATATGAAAATAGGGTTAAATGATAAACTAAAGATGTGATGTTTAATCATGTAAAAATCTGCTTATAAAGTGTTTGTTGAAATGCCTCTATGAAGGCTTAAAAACTGAAATTTCGAGTTTAAACGCATAATCATGATGTTCGGTGTATTATGCGAATTATGATATGAAGAGAGTTCTAAACATGTCTTGAATTGAACTCTATAGGACAAGATACCGGAACGTCGAGTGGACAAGCCGGTGGTGACTCACGGTTGAAGGGCGTGCGCTAAGGTATGTAACTTGACCCGTTACATTTATTAGGCTTGATGATTCTATTGTGTAATTGAATCCTTGAATAAGAGTTGTTTTGAATTACGCGATGAAGTCGTTATATTGATTGATTGATTAAATTCCGTTGGTACTCGTTGGTAGTCGCATAGGAGGTGATTCCGTAGACGAGCCAAACGGGTCAAATAATCAAGTAAAACATGAATAATGTTTCGGAATATGATAAATTGTTCTTTGATATAGGTTGATAAACAATATGTTTAAAATGTTAAAATTTGATGTAGCGGTTTGTTAGAAAAGTAAATTCCAAGAGTTGGGTTTTAGTGAAATGAACCAAAACAAACAAGACATGGATTTCCAGGTACTACCGTAAATTACGGTAGTACCGTAATTTACGGTGAAGGCAGATATGTTACGGTGTAGATCTCCTGTTTTACGGTGATCAAACAATTCCAGGACTCACCGTAAATTACGGTGATACCGTAATTTACGGTGGACTCATAATAGCTTTTATATTTCTTGATTATTCCAATGTGATGTTAAATTTTGTGATTACATTATATAACAACGTTAAACCTAATGTTTTTAACGATTTTGATCCTAGGTAAATTGATGGATCTTACGGGTGGTGATCAAGTGATTAGGGAAGAACCGAACACTACATTTTGAAGCTTCCGCAAATGTTTTTATCATACTTAGATTTTGTTCATGGGTTGTAAACTATTAGTTTAAACAAATGTTTCAAATTTTCCAACCTAGTCATTAGATGACTTAGGTTTATGTCATATGTTAAACTTATGATTCACTGTCTTTTGGCATAAATTAGTGATTAATTCAAGTATAAAATCTAGGGTGTTACATAATTCTTATAAAGAAGATAATTATGACACACAGAGATGTTAGAGATGTCTGTATTTTCAGGCTTTGGTTTATCTATCGATGTCGGTGTCAGATAAATGACACATTCTCCTTACAAATGCAAGGATGCCCTAAGTAGAGATACTTATAAGGACATTTTATATTGGATATCTTCTTTGAATACTACTAGTCGACTTTAGCACAATATGACCATTGGGATATCTCAGGGGTTCCATGCATTAAACCTCCATACTGATCAGGCATGGAAGTAATCTATGGGACACACTAGGATACGCCAATCCTCATATGGTACTCTTATCAAACATAGTTTGGCATTCGCAGGCGATATAAAATAATGAGAAAATAATAAAATAAATAATATGTATATTGTCGTACTCTTCTTGGGGAAAAGTACTCCAGGTTCTTATGAGAGGATTAACTTCGAGGATGGGAGAGATGGTCATTATCGATTCCATTGGTAAGTTATATATTACATTTAATATTTGAAGTTCTTATGAATGTAATCAAGAGTTTACCAGGCTTATGGTTTACTAAGGGTTTATTATCCCTTGCATTAACGTAAGATACTTAGCAGAAACTATCAATGTTAAATGGTACGGGACGTACCTAATGCTATTATTGACATGTACTGTCTCTGCCATTCAATCGGTAGTTCATGCGTTTCCTTTCTTATCCTTCCCAGACTTAGCTGCTCCTTCCTTGGCAGCCTCAGGGCAATTAGTACTGATGTGGCCCTTTTCGCCACAGCTGAAACAGTTTGCATTCTTTATGTCCCTACATTCGTGGGACTAGTCGCCAGTTCTTTTGCAGATGCCACATTGCTTTACCTTTTGGTTTGATCGACACTGTCCCCAGTGTCTTCTTTCGCAGGTTTTGCATGTAGGCTTCTTGTTGGAATCCGACTGGTTATTGTTGAGCTCGGATTTGCTCTTCTTAGGATTCTGGGAGTTATCCTCCTCCCTTTTACGCTTCTCATCTTCAGAGGCCTTGGCAGCCTTGTTTCTAACCACATCGAGTGAGAGAGATAGCGACAGATCTGCCGC
This sequence comes from Helianthus tuberosus, assembly GCA_030545235.1. Lineage (NCBI taxonomy): Eukaryota > Viridiplantae > Streptophyta > Magnoliopsida > Asterales > Asteraceae > Helianthus > Helianthus tuberosus. The sequence goes on along the minus strand of CM060414.1, from coordinate 44,301,472 downwards.
TGACCTGAATGTAGTAGGTCTCGATGCTTTCACACTTGCCTTTATTTCTGGGGCTAGACCCCCAATAAAGCGAGCTATTCGCTTTGGTTCCGGTGTGATCAAATAAGGAACCAATCGAGACTTGGTATTGAAACTTGTAAGGTATGATTGACAATCTAAGTTCTCCATGACTAATGTCAAGAATTCAGTCTCGATCTTCTCAACTTCATGTTGAGGACAGTAATTTTCTTTGATAAGAGCAACGAACTGATCCCAAGTCATGTTGTACAAAGGGATTTTCCCGGTGGCTTGAATCAACGATCTCCACCAGGCTAAGGCCTCACCCTTAAATGATTGCGACACAAACTTGACCACATCCCTCTCAGCGCATCCGCTGATATCCACAACTGTATCCATCTCATCTAACCACGTCATACAACCTACAGCTCCTTCCTCTCCAGTGAAATCCCGGGGTTTACATGAAACAAAGTACTTGTAGGAGCAACCCTTATCACGGGGTCCTTGATTCAGTATGATCTGTTGAGATGGATCACTGTGATGATTAGAAGAGTGACGCTCGTCATCTTCCTTCTTGGGTTCATCCTTCTTAGGGGGTGGCTTTGTATGTGGTGTTGATAGGGTCCTACTTCGAGTCCCACTATACTCTTCATACTGTCGTTCTAAGGCCTTTGTAAGTGCGTCGTCTACTAACGCTTTTAGTTCAGAACCCGTTAAATTAATTCGGGCGTTATCATTGTTCTCCACTGGGTGGCTATTAATTTCATCTGAGCCAGCCATTTAATTGAACTGTTACATAAAACAAGGACAATAGTTTACTGGGGAGTTTATTATGGAATTGTCTTTTATGGCAATTCATTAACCATGGTAACGGAGACCATATTTGGTTAATTTATTAATCACATTTATTTAGGATTTATATTATAACTTATCCTAATTATAAAAACAATAACAGCTTTACTAGTGGCACGAAAGGCCTAGTCACATGGACAAGTTTAATTTATAAGCCATGATTTCAGAGAATCGAGGCAATTTAGTAATAGCACAAAAGTCAAGTCACAAGGGCAACTTTAAATTATAAACCATGATTTTGTAGAATCAAGGTATTTAGGCTTGAACGTTTTCACGCCTTTTCTTGACAGGGAGTTGTAGGCTACCACTGTCTTTGTCCTAATTGACGATACAATATGGCCCGTAGGCAGATCGATTGACATTACAAAACGATGTTTTAAGACAATAATAATCATCACACTGATGATAGTAGTCATGATAGTATTGATCATATTGACTATGAGGCTTGGGCATAGCCCACCACCTTAGACAGGAACCATAATGGTTACAACTGTCATTGTCGTATTGACAATATAATAAAGTATAGCCCGTAGGCACTTCATCACTAAGGATGTTAATAATATGATCATCATATTGATGATATTAGTCATGATCACATTGATCATATAGACTAATAGGCTTGAGCATAGCTCACCACCATAGACAAGGAATCATAAAGATCAAATGTCAATGTCTCAAATGGACAATACATAATAGCCCGTAGGCAAAACATCGCTAGGATGTTATATGATATTAGTCATGATCGCATTAATCATATAGACTATTAGGCTTGAGCATAGCTCACCACCTTAGACAAGGAATCATAAAGATCATAATGTCAGTGTCTCAGATGGACAATACGTTATAGCCCGTAGGCGAAACATCACTAAAGGCTGATTATTTCAAATAAGGGAATTTAGATTAGCCCCCTTTTTAAAGATGGCCTGTGTGACTTTAACGATTCACAGTTTACCAAAAATGTTAACATACTTACAGATGTTAACAGGGATTGGAATCTTTTAGATAAGTTTTACCGTCTTGGCCATGTCCGCAAATGACATTTAGGCTAGGTTTTACCGTCTTGGCCATGTCTGCATTGACATTTATGCTAGGTTTTACCATCTTGGTCATGTCTGCATTGACATTTAGGCTAGGTTTTACCTTTAAGATTCTTTTTAATATTTAATGCAGAACGATCCTAATTTGAGGTGTTAACAAGGATCTTAATCTAATTGTGGAACTACCGTCTTGGCCCTGTCTTAAAATGACACTTGAGCTAGGTCTTGTTCTTTTTAGATATTGCCATTTTATTATAATGGTAGATCTTATAGTACATGGATGATATCTTTAAATATAATCGTTTCATTAAAATTTAAACAAGTATATGGTTGTCCTAAACGGGACTTCTAACAGAAAAATGACTTGCCCATGCAAGAGCTAATCAGAAAATAACAAAGGAACCAAATAAGGACAAATAAAACGAATTAGAATTTGTCCTATGTTCTTGTCTAGACTCAAGAATGTGCAACTGTGTAACTGAGATTAAACACAAAAGGCTAGTGTTTAATTCACTCAGTGTTGGCTTTGATACCAACCTGTCACACCCCGAATTCCACGTGTCACCGGTGGGCCCGGTAGGGAGTATCGTGACGTGGTTGGCAACATAATAGTCAAACAACACAATATATAAATGCACAGCGGAAGCAAAAGATAAATATATTACAATCCGAATATAAAGTAATATCCAAGTATTACAACGGAAAGTAAAGGATCCACAGGCGGATCTTAAAACATAAATATTGTTCAACTGACTTTAGACGCCTAGAACTTGCAAGATTCCTTATTAACGTCCTGAGCAGCTTCCAGCCTATTACGTACTTGTACCTGTCACTTAGACTTTTGAAAATACGTCAGTTTTCACTGTTAAATACACTCAACCGGCTCATTTGAAAATGTCTATGAAAATTGGTTTAGGTGCTCAAGGCACGAAGATGGTTTGACACTTTGATTAAAATGCTCAAGGCAAAATTAATCTTTTATACTTGAGACAAACTATATTTCATGTTATCAGTTTTACATAACTTGCTCTACATACGGGGCCCGGTTCTATGCCGGTTCCAGATTAACCGACACACCACTATTCCCTTATTGGGAATCTCTTATTGGGTATAATTAATTAATAAACACATGGCATCTATCAGGTGTATGCCTACACCCCGTGCTTAGGTCGTGGCCATTGCATTTAATGAGTCAATGATATCCAGGACACGGTCGCATTAACCCCCAATGTCTGAGTCAAGCAATACGAATTAAAACAGGTTACTTGGATTTCCCGACTCATTGGTCTTTGAATCCCATACCTGACCATGCGGTATTTATATTACCGTATCCCAAGCCCGTAATAGGGAAAATAGGTTAAGAGTATTTACCTGAGCTAGCTCCTGTCTTAAATAGCAAGAATTATAATAACTCAGCTGTATTCACTTAAGTAAGCGTAGGTACAATTTACCGGAAGGCTCTAGTCTGGAATGATGGTATAAATAACCAATTAGAATGCTAACAGGTCTTTAATTAAGCCTAAGCTTAGACCGGTTAGTTATACGGTTCAAACGCACGATTAGGCGAAGACCGGAATAGAATGTGATTTAGACCCGACAAGTTCGGAGGCTTGCTTAATATGGGTATTTCATACACATTCTGGATTTTGAGATAAAACCGATAAGGTTTGACCCGTTTCGGCTAATTTATGCAAACTAGTTACATAAACCGAACCAAACGCGTAATAAGCGTAACGGGTATTCATAAGAGCCATATACAGGTTTCCTAAGTTAATATGCTTCAAATATGTTGTGACATCAGTAAGATGTCTTTTATTATGCCCGAAATGAATTTAAACACAAACTATGCCTCGTAGGGGTAGTTTGGTCATTTTCAAGGTTATAAAAGAGTCTAAGTATTAACCTGAGTTACAGGTCTGATATAATCAGAAAAAATACTTAGTTTACTAAGTTATAACAGTAGGGTAAAGTATATATGTGAAATTTATCAATTATAACCAAACTATGCACCGTAGGGGCATTTTGGTAATTTCACATAAGTCGTAAACCTCAAAACTGAAGTCTGAGTTTAACAACTTTTGCTTACTGTTAAAATATTATAATTTACCTAAAATATCAGTAGGTATCACCCTTGTATGTTTAAAAATAGTCTTAGTACATACTATGCGCTAAAAACGCTTAATAAGGCGATTAGAAGCCGTTTCCGGGTTCTATATATAAAGCTGATATTTTTATCATTCCAGAAGGCTTAAAATAATTTATTTATCATAGCTAATCAGTAGCAAAAGGTTTGGAGTCGATTAGATATGTAAAACTCATTTTATAGCTCGTAAGGGCAAAACCGACAATTACCGGATTAAGCCTACGACTATAAGTTATGCTCAGCCTAAAATTAATTAAAAATCTTCAAAGATCCCAAAATAATATATTACATCAGTGGGTAGTAAGTTTGATATCAAAAAGTAGGCTTAACTAGACTATACGCTAATTACGCCGTTTAATTAACATAAAGCTTTCAATTTACGCTAATGAACATAACTCTCAATCTATACCTCAAACTGATGTCAAATTTTGGGTGCAAGTTTATATATCAGTAACTAAAGTTTCTACTCTTTTACATTTGCAAAAATCACGTTTTAAGGTGAAAAGGGCATAATGGTCAACATATGAGCAATTAACGGAATCATGCGTATTAATTGGTTAACTAATGAACCATGGCGTATAATCACAGAGGGTTATACTAGCATGTAACCTGGTCCAAATGAAGCTCTAAGGTATTTCTAAAACATACCATAACGGGTCAGAACTGAAGTCAAAGCAAAAGTCAAAGCTTTGCGACTTTCGGTTCCGAACCGGGTCTAAACAGTAAATTGTCGGGTTGAACATGCTTAGACATGTTCATACACTAATCACCAAGTTATATTAATGATCAAACAGGTTGTATGTGTTCTACATTGCTAATCATGCATAAATTAGAAAATAAGTATCTTGTTGACTTTTTAATAACAAGTTTGACCCGACATTTGACCTAGTTAGAGTGGGAATTAGGGGGAACCCTTCTAAGGGTTTATTACCCACATAATTACCAACTTATAACTACTTTTGATTCGACTAATCACTGTACCATTAGTGATTAATCTTAAAGTCAACCGTTAATTATGACGGTTTGACTTTTAAGTTATAACTAAGCAAAAACTTAACTAAGGAAGGATTAGCAAACTTACCAAGGTCCTAAGCACGATTAGTGATCACTTGAGAGAAGTCTTGAGCTCCAGAAATGATCAGGAATGCAAGAGAAATGTGTGATCACAATGGTTGCACATGAAGCCTTTATATAGTGTTCCAAGTCTCACGGATCATTGACACAAGAGCCTACCCAAGGCCATGGATCACTTCCAGATGTCCCTAAGTGTTTAGGGGTTGCCTAGGGGTCATGCAAGATGTGGAAAATCGATTGTAAGTCGGTTACAAGGGCTATGGCAGACAAGAATCCAATAAAATCGGACCAGACAGGCCCTCGCATGACGCTAAGACCCACCCCCCCCCCCCCCAACCCCTTGGGCCTCGCGTCGCGCTAAGCCCTTCTGCACCAAATCTGAATTTTCCGATTTTTGCGTTTTGATCCTTGGCTCTTCAAAACTTTGCTTAGACTTCATTTCTTGCATTATGAACCCTCCTAATTGACATATAAGGGCCTTAAGACATATACCCACTTTGTTTAGTCCTCGGTTAACTTTATTGTCACCCAAAAAGTCCTAAACTTTAACGTTGACGCTTTTAACCCCTCGCATACGAATTTGATCACAACTTGCTCATACGATAACGAAACTTTATGAAATTTATATCGTGCATTCTAGTGAGCATAATTAACCATTACAAAGCTTCGGGTTTGTCAAAAGGTCACTCAGAGGTATAACTTAAACATGTTGACACATTTAACCCCTGTAGTTTGTAATCTCTCACTTTCTTTCATATTTAGCTTCGTATGATCCATGATTTATTCGTTTGAAGGTATGTGCATCATGTAGGGTTAATGTAAAATATAATTATTCACTGTTGACATTTAGAACTCGTATATTCACATACTTTCCATGATTGTCAACTTTAGTCCTTTCAGAACATTCTTTCACACGTTCAAATTTATGACACGTGTCAACACATTATAGGACGTGAATTTTCGAGGTGTTACACTCTCTCTCTCTCTCTATATATATATATATATATATAGGGTAGGGTTCTAGAGTGAACACTAATGTATTTGCGAACTGAGTGAACAAATCTTGGCCATTAATTTACACACGTGGATGGCTAGGATTTAATCATCAAATCGTAAAATACACTAGTGTATTTCATCATCAGAATCCTGGCCATTGATCTACACACATGTATGGCCAGGATTAGTTTGCTCAGTTCGCAAACTACACTAGTGTTCACTCTTGAACCTAATCCTATATATATATATATATATATATATATATATATATATATATATATATATATATATATATATATATAGGGTGTATAGGGTGGGATTTTAGATTGAACACTAATGTATTTGCGAACTGAGTGAACAAACCTTGGCCATTGATTTACACACGTGGATGGCTAGGATTTCATCATCAAATCGTAAAATACACTAGTGTATTTCATCATCAAATCATGGCCAATGATCTACACATATGTATGACCAGGATTAGTTCGTTCAGTTTGCAAACTATACTAGTGTTCACTCTTGAACCTAATCCTATATATATATATATATATATATATATATATAGGGGAAGGTTCATTTGAGAAGAAATTTAATGTGAGAATAAAAAGAAGAAAGGGCATATTAGTAAAATACTATTTCATTTGTAACTCATATCATTAATTTTTATCTCTTTAATTAATTAGTCAACTAATCATTAATTATTCTACATACAATCTACAAAACCTACACATATCAAAATTTTCCTACATATACCCTACACATTATAGAATTTTATCCTACACAGCCGAAATTTATCCTACACACCTCGAAATATATCCTACACAACTCGTAATTTATCCTACACAACTAGTAATTTATTCTACACTTTAGATTAAGTTGGTTTTTTTAATTTGGAAAAAGTATATATTTTGAAAAGGAGTTACAAATTTAATTTGGTTAGTTATTAAAGGTGAAGAATACAAATTAATGATTTATGTAAGTTTACCAATATACCCTTATATTAAAATTAAATGCAAATATTAAATGAAGTAAAATGAAGCATTCTTATTGGTTAAAACTTCTTCTTTTTTCTTCTTACAAAAAAATTCTTCTCATTTGAACCCTCCACTATATATATATAAGGATCCGTTAGGAACCACCCTTTATTGCGAGAACCGCGAGAACTAGTGTGAACACGTGGCAAAATTGTAATTATGTGATATTTATTGAAAACACACGCCCCTCTATTTCACCTCTGTTTCACAACTCTGTTCACAATCCACAGTTTACTTATTAGGGTTTCATTCATGTTTCATTCATCGGTTCAGAATATTGTATACATTAACGACGGTGGTCGGCGGCGTTCACGTAACTCAACGGAGTTCACGGCGGCGGCATCCGGTCATGGTGTTTCCAGCGGCGTTCACAATGACAACCCACCATTTACACCCTCTACATGGCATCCTCTGGTTCGTCATGTATCGATTCTCACACATTTGATGTTCCTCCTCATACATTCTCTGATAATCCTCCTCATACATCTGATGCTGACATTGTTGGTGACATTGTTGGTCCATCTGCTGATAATACAGTTTACAGTCACAATACACCTACAAATACAGAGCATCAAGAGTTGCAGTTCATCGATTTGTGACTAAAGGTATTATTTTGACTGTAAATGATGTATATACTTTGTAAATTATATTATATTAAATGGTATGAACATGTGCATTATATTTACTCGAAATGATGTTGTATTAAATTATATGCACATGTGCATTATGTTGATTGTAAATGATACTGTATTACATTATATTCACATGTGCATTATGTTGAAAATTAGACTATGTTGTTGATGTATGTATTCTGAACAATTGCCTTATGTATGACTATCCAATGATGTATAGAATGACAGCAAACAAAGGGTCTTGGGTGGCGGACAACTACAACAAAAAGGGGAGGTGACTGTGTGAGATTGGCAATGGAAGAACAAGCCGACAACCGGGGAGGAATGGGTGGAGTTTATGCAGCTTTTGGCGCTGCTGAGATACACCAGAATGAAGACGGGTCAAGATGGGTGGGGTTGGCACTCGGAAAAAATAAGTCGACTTTCAATGTTAAAACCGTTAGAGAGGACTTGTGTGTCACAAGCGGGGACCCGTCGAGTGGCTTTGTAATGACCTGGAACGGCTGGGCTACACCTAAAGCCAATATGTTAGCATGGAAAGGCGTCGAAGGCATGTTACCGACAAAGACGGAGTTGGAGAAAAGGGGAATTCATATCAGCAACACATTGTGCCCGGGTTGCGGATACGAGCAAGAAACTGTTGAACACATCCTCCTTATTTGTTTGATGTTGAAAATGCTATGGTGGATGGTCGGATCATGGCTGGGAGTAAAATATTTACATTCTTGCTCATCAGTGGCAGATATTCTTTCTTTTTCCTGGAAGTTGTATATTTCTAAGAAGAAGAAAAAGGCAGTCAACTGCATAGTGATGGCCACATTATGGAACATATGGTCGAGTAGAAATGAGAAGGTATTCAAAGTCGTGCAGTTTTCAAATGCTATAATACTGGAACAAGTCAATGAGTGTACTATGTTGTGGATGAAAGTCATAGCCAAAATGGAGAATTTAATGGAGAATTTAATGGAGAATTTAGTGACCGAAGAGTGGTACACCAGTGGTGTGAATGTAATAGAAAATTAGGAGTTTATATCTTTATTGTAAACGTACTTATCTATTTCCTGGCTAGAGTTATGGTTAGAATATATGGCATCTCGTTATGTTAAAAAAATGTCAGTTATGTTAAAAAAATGTCGTTATAAATAAAATGATAATGCTCGTGTGCATTATGTTGACAATTACATTATGCACACGTGCATTATATTGACAATTACATTATGTATACATTTAGTGACAATATGTTGTTGGACTCCTGATCCCCCTTGATGATGAACCTAATTCTTGTTCCGATGATGTTGATTCCAATGACTTTGATGAAGATGTTGATGATGATCTAGAAGAACCCCCCCCCCCATATATATATATATATATATATATATATATATATGAACATGAGCAATATCTTATACGTTCATCCAGGCGTCATAAATCAACCGACGTTCCTCTATTAGCCTATATATGATGTCAAACAATTTCTAAGCATTATTCGTCTTGTTTATGTTTTTTTGTTTACAATTGTTTTTTGTAATATCTGTTTTCATATTCATAGATTGTGACTACGATCATGGTAATTTGTTATCAATTACTTATTAGACATAATCATATGTAATTTCATTATTGACCACCATATATTACCAACATGGTTACTGTTTCGAACAATGCCCATGTGCATACATGTTTACCGTTTCACTCCACATGGGCATTACCAACATTAACACATTATCACACAAATTTTGTGTTACAACAATTAAATATAACACCCTCATCATAAGAATCACATAATCTGATCAACAATCATTATTGCACATATGCACCACCAACATATACTATACCAAACAACATACTACATCCTAAATTAACAAATATAACCATCTATAATGCATTATACAATTCCAATATGTATGCTATTTCAAACTATGCACATGTGCAGTACCAACATTCCCTCTACCAAACAACATAATACACCATATATTAACAAACATGATCATTCGCCTCTGATATTGGCAATTTTGTTGATATCTTCATCCTCATGTTCTTAAGTTGCAAGTCATGAATTTCTTTATCTTTGCTGAATATGCAATCAAACTTCTCACCACTCCCATTATACATCTTCATATGTCGCATAGCGAACACCCTGCAAACTGTGAGGTAATAAAGGGATTTCGTTTACTTGTTCGATTTTTTCATTGTGATTTCTCTCACTTGTCCTCCTCTTTAAGCTTTTTTTTCTTCTTGTGCACCTACATGTGATATATTTAATGTGAATACATAAATGATATCATTTAACATGAAAGTAATAAAGGGATGCACATGTGCATAAACTCCCAACTGCATCATCGAATATTAATCAACCTTTTTTACCTTTTTGTTTAACCATTGCGTAATCATCTTCCATTGCATCCGACCATTTTTTGACCCTTCATCCCTTGATTTCAAAACGTAAGTTACCTTCTTTGAATTTTTTCCGTTATCGATCTACGATAATAAAAAAAACAAAAAAACATAGGATTAACAAACATACAATCTCAATGAATATGTGCATTAACATTAACTTTATCATTATTATATACACTATGCACATGTGCATCAACATAAATTACATTGTTAACATATTCTGTCAAAATTCTGGCAAACTATGCACATGTGCATAACTATGCACATGTACAACAACATGAATGGCCTTATTAACATATTCTGGCAAATTACACACATGTGCCTAACTGCACGTTTGCATCCATATGACTGACCTGATTGAAATAATCTGGCAAAATATGCATTTGTGTATAAATATGCACATGTGCATTAACATGACTGTGCTTATCAACATGTTTGCTTCGATAAAAAATAATAGACAAAACAAAAGTTATTTTTTCGATCTTTTACCTATTTGTTTAACTGCCGCGTAATCATCTTCCATTGCATGTCGCATAATCATCTTCCATTGCATCCGACATATTTTTACCCTTCATCCATTGACTTCAAAACAAAAGTTACTTTCTTCATTTTTTTTCCTATTGTTTATATACAATAATATACAAAAAAAAAAAAAGATCAATAAACATAAATTATCAATAATTATGTGCATTAACGTTAACTTTATCATCACCATATACACTATGCACATGTGCATAAACATAAACGACCTTGTTAACAATATATGTATCAACTTTCTCATCACTATATTAACTATGCACATGTGCATCAACATAAACGACCTTGTTAACAATATAAGCATCAACTTTATCATCACCATATTAACTATGCACATGTGCATAACTATGGGCACATGTGCATTAACATGACCGACAATATCAACAGGTAATGTTTGCTTCAATAGAATAACCTAACCATTGCCAACTCAAATTCTGTATTACCACAAAATATATTTGAAATTATTCAGTAACAAAACCTACATACAAAACACACACACACACACACACACACATACCACATTACAAGTCGGTGTATCACAACAATTACCCGAATCCCTCAAACATCATATACATCAAACCATTTTCGGTAATGCAGATATGAAACTACGATTTAATCATCATATTAACATATAAAGTATCTGAATCCACAATTAAGCATCATGTTAACATATGAAAGTGCAAAAACAAATTTATTCTTATAATCACCAAACCAAATTTGGGAATTAACCTCGATTATATGACGAAATATAAAATATCTGCTGGTAAAATCTCAAATCTGAGAGACAATCTCAATCCAGATTAATTGTTGAGAGAATCAGGTTGAGAAGTGTTGAGATATTTGGATGTAATCATAGTTCAGATAAGAGTTCAGATGTTGGACGTGAAAGTTTTTATTAAATGTAATTTATTTTATGCTTGAAGTCCGATGGTAAAGGGAATCAGGTGTGCGGGTTTTTTTAAAAGTTGTTTATTATTTACAAAATTGCACCCTGCTCACATTGGTTCTTGCGGTTCTCACAATAAATGTGGTTCTCGCATGAACCCTACCCTATATATATATATAGGGTAGGGTTCATTTGAGAAGAAATTTAATGTGAGAAGAAAAAGAAGAAAGGACATATTATTAGTAAAATACTATTTCATTTATAACTCATATCATTAATTTTTCTCTCTTTAATTAATTAGTCAACTAATCATTAATTATCCTACATATAATCTACAAAACCTACACATATCAAAATTTTGCTACATATACTCTACACATTATAGAATTTTACCTTACACAGTCGAAATTTATCCTACACACCTCGAAATATATCCTACACAACTCGTAATTTATCCTATACAACTAGTAATTTATTATACAATTTAAATTAAGTTGTTTTTTTAATTTGAAAAAAATATATATTTTGAAAAGGAGTTACAAATTTTATTTATTTGGTTATTAAAGTGGAAGAATACAAATTAATTATTTATGTAAGTTTACCAATATACCCTTATATTAAAATTAAATGCAAATATTAAGTGAAATAAAATGAAGCACTCTTATTGGTTGGAATTTCTTCTTTTTTCTTCTTATAAAAAAATTCTTCTCATTTGAACTCTTCACTATATATATATATATATATATATATATATATATTATTTGTTTATTATTATTATTATATCTATGTTGAATATTAATTAACCAAAAAAATAAAAAGGAGGCTCATTACCCACACCCCAGAGAGTCTGGGTGATGAGCCTCCTTTTTATTTTTTTTCAAACACTAAAGTACTTTGACTACCAAGTACCTCGGGATTTTTCTGACAAGATAAAGCGTGTGTTTTGATACCAGACGTACCGTTTCTTTTTGGATCGGCTTTAATGTCACTTTTGCAATACTTGCAATTTCCGTACTTCCGACTCACTCCGTCAGATTCTTCTAGATAAACGACATCAAAATGAACCCTCCACTCACTTTTGACTCCTTTTTTAGCTTTCTTTTGGGGTTTTTTTTCTTTGTTGGTTGTTTTCTCTTACGACTTGATTCCACTTTGTCATTACATGTTTCCTTAACCGATTCCGAATCATCTTCAAGTTGGAAATGGTCATGAGGGGTATCATCAACAAGCGTTTCGTCTTCCTCCTACCCATATATAATCCACACAAAAAAGTAAGCTTTATACTAAACAAACTTACCAAGTTACTAACATAACTTAAAAAACCAATAAGCATACTTACTTGACTAGAAGGCGGTCCATTCAAAGATGCCATTTGGATTCTTGCTATTATACTCAGCTGAAGAAAAAAACAGATCATAAGGTATGTAAGAACTCTTTTATTAAACATGTATCACAATTCACATGAGATGAACAAAACAGATAACTCCTAAGAACTAAAAACATGATCATAAGGTATGTAAATAATATGGATTTATTTACAATAATTTCATTTCTTTTCAACCCTTAACACCTCCCAAAACAAAGTCACCTACAAATTCTACCAGAAAATGTAAGACAGTAAGAGTGTACCTTGATTTGTTCAGCAATGAGACAAAATTAGGGCACTTACAAAACACCCACAAGTCCAGCGGGAAAGAACGAACAAAGACAATCACCGGTTCACCACTGACCCTTAAAATTTTTTTACAGAACTTCCGATGGAGCGCAGCAATGGGTTAAGACCTAGGGGGAATTGGGATCATCATGTTTTGTTTCTGAAGTTGGATTTGGAATTTGATTTGGATTAGGTAAGGGATATGAGATAATGAGAAGACAGTTCACCACCCTAGTTCTAAATTACATTTCACCACCCTACTACCACCCTACTTGAAACTTGAAAGTTGAAACTTCTTCAGTAAGAGCATTCTCGTCCAAACCATCAAAATATGTGAGGGGTAGTTTTTATATTATAAAGGGTATAAAAATGGTTGTGAGTGGAGGAGAGAGAAAATGTTACTGTTCATCTGTATATTTGGGGGGACACTGTTCACCCAGTATAATTTTTTTAATATATATTGAAAGTGGTTGTGAATGAAGGAAAGACAAAAATGTAATGATAATATTATTTAATTGAAAATGAGAGAGAAAAAGTATTTGTTTTTAGTGAAAATATATTGATATAGGAGTTGTTTTTTAGTGGAATGTATGTATAATTTGATGGATTGGATGAGAATGCTCTAAGCATGGGAATTATGGGTGGGAAATGGGAATAAGTGGGATCACCTGATTTAATTCGGTACTGCCATAGTGCCATGTTTGTAAATGGTATATTCCCTTTTAAATATGCTAACCTCACAATCGGTATTAATTCGGTATTACCGAAAAATACCGGTACCGATCCCGCAAAATCCCGATCCCGAAATATGGTAAAACGTAATACCGATACCGATACCGAATACAAGCGGTATGGTATCGGTACGGTACGGTATCGGGATGGTATCGGTACGGTATCAGTATCCGGTACCACATGCTCATCCCTGCCCAGACTCATCACTTGAGCGAAGTGATAGCCTCCGGTGACATGACCGCGTACTAGGCGTTTCATCACTAAGTGATGGACCAACTCCACACCCATTAGCCTAAAAATAGATTAAGATTGCAAAAATCTTTTTCCAGCGACCTGATATCTATCCAAATCCCTACGAACCATTTATTAAAAGGAATGGAATCAAGGCCTTTTTATTCAAGTGAACTAGGGGTATTCGACCGTTCGAGCGTTGCGCGACATTAAATGTTGGTCTCACTTTGGCGAGAATTCGTTATGCCAACTGAGAACCAAGTTATCATGGTGCTTTAACATCTGCAACCATCAAGAAATGGTATATCTAGGCATACATATTAGTGTCATTAACATTCAACCGTTACTTACATGTTTTACATGGCTGATGTGTTGCGCTGCTTGTAATTAGTAGGCGGTCAGTGTTATTTGAACAAAAAGAATTAGCTGATTGTTCCTTGCTCTTAACTGCCATCCCACCCGTGTTTGTTGTTTTGGGTGGACAAAGGGTTCACCAACATTTATGCTTCAAAGAAATAGTGCACAAGTCAGTTTAATAGAAAAATGTCAGATAATAAAAGCAAAGACTGAAAAGAATTTTTCACATATTCTTAGCAAGTGGTACCCCCTCCAAGACCAGCAGTTCCAGCCATTTAAAACATCAACAAAAAACCAATTAAAACAACCATCCATGTAATAACCAAATCCATTACTCGATACATGTCATATGCAAGTTTCGACTTACCGTTTGATCATGACATCGTTGTGTTCATTCACCTTTCAACAGCTTCCTGTAATCCAAGAAAGTTTCAAAACCCACTCCAGCCAGATACATTATCAACCAAACACATAATCAAAAAGAAACTACCTCAGGCAAACATACAGGCCCACTGCAAACGTTGTCTCCTTCATCCTCCAGCACCGGATAAGCCGCCACAAGGGCATCCTGAGCACCAATGTAGAGCGAGTTGTAGATCTTCCAGTACACTTCCCGAACCTTCCTTGCAGGATGAAACAGACCCTGTAAACAGTAAGTGAGCACCACTGTTGCACCCAAAGCCACACGCTTCCCTTACTTAGAGCCATGTTTAGCAACATTCGCTTGGCTGCAACTTTCGCCTGTTAACGGACAAAGTTTCCTCTGTTTTCGGACAATTCTGACAAGGCATGTTGTCGATTTATATGGTTAAAACTCAATAACCAATGACCAAACAACATAAATATGTATATATACACTTTTATTATGTCCACAACTCACTTAAAGTTTTGGTTCCGCGATTTAAAACAATACAAAATACAAAATAGTGAAATTAACATACGCGTTATACCGAGTCGAACCGGGTGGAACCGAGCAGCACCGAGACCCGCACTTGAGCTGAGACCTAAGCTGACCCAAATCAATGCTGACCGATGTTGACTTGTCGAACCGAACCAAAGCTGAGTTGACCTAAGTCGACTGAAATGAAGCTGAACCGTAACGTGAACTTGATTAGAAAGATACTCGAATTTGTTAACTTGAATAAACATAACCCACATCAGCTTCTAACCTGAACCGAACCGAGATAGGGTCCAAAAATGAACCGATCCAAGACACCACGTCGTCTTGATGAGGACTGAACCGAAATCGCTGACCCGAGGCTCGAGTGAACGGAAACCCGAAACCTGAACCGAGTGAACAACCAACAGAACATTATCGGACATTCAATAAAAAAAAGGAATAGAATGAGAAGTAGCAGGGGGTGTTACCGTAAACATCGTCGGACAAACATCGCTGTCGCCGCCGCGGCTCCGCCGCTGACGGCGGATCGTCGTCGTCTCTGATTTCTCTTTCTCATCTCTCACGCTCTTCGTTTCTCTCTCTTCTCTCGTCTTGTGTAGTCGCTGCCATACGCGACTTGTCACGTGTCCCAGGATACTATTGCCGGAGATGGTTGGTGGAACGGTTATGGTTGGTTGGGGGTATCTCAGATGAAATTAGGGTGGAGAAGATGAAAGGGGTCGATGAGGTGTATGTGTATTGGCGTTATGATGGAAGATGGGTAATGGAATTACCACCACACAACGCCATAACCACCGATCTGACCCAAGTCCAAGAAGGTGGCCGACCGGAGACCATGCCTGCTTCCTCCACCGCCGCTCATCTCTATCTGTGTAATCTGTTGCTGATGTTTCTTCTATGGCTTCAGGGCTACAAAAGAGATGGTGAAGTGAGGGAGGGAGAGGTAAAATCCCTGAAAAGCCCCTGGTACTATTCATAAGCTTTGTTTTTTAATATATAGGATAATGGTGTCGATGACTTGCACCCAAAGAGCCGAATGGTTTGTTTTGTACTTCCAAGTTCCACCATCATTTGGTTTAAACTACACATATTAAATGGACTATTCCTATTTGTTTAAGAATTATTCATTATATTCTTGAAAAAAATTTCTTGAACTCTTCATTAATTATGTATTAACAACTTTGGAAAAAAAAAATTGGTTCAAACGATTAAAACTTGCATTTGCATGTCATGTCGACCCACCCAACCAGCGATTGATTCTTGGGGTGAATGCAGAAGAGGACGTAACCGGTTAATGGTGAAAAAATAACAAGTATGAAAGAAATCAACTAATAATAAAGAATCATTCATATGCCGATTGGGTAGCTACATTAGGCCAAACAGATGTTTTTCCCAAAACGCAGTTAAGCAGCATGGCGCCTAAAGAGTCTCTTTAGTTGATGGCTTGATAGTAATTAGAATGACAATTGAATGGAATGACTAGAATTTTATGTTCATCTTTTATTTAATAAAAGAAGAAAGATGAACAACTATTTTATGTTCATTTAGTTTAACGAACGAGCACAAACACATGTCATGCTCGTTTATTTATGTTTGTGAACGTTCGTTCATTCAAATTCGTTTATGTTCGTTTATTTACATTTTTTAACTTACGTTCGTTTAAGCAGTGATGGTCTGATGGACCCATGAATTATTTTCTGGGGATGCGAACGAGTGGTTTAATTAAACTTTCAAGGGTCACGATCGGAATTTTTTACTATAAAATACACTAAAAATTTTTGTTCAAGGGGTGCGCCCGCCCACCCACCACTACACCTAAGTCCCCCCCTGCGTCTAAGTTCGTTTATTTACATTTATTTATATATTCACTATTTTTTTTGTTGATGATAGTTTTATGAAATTAAAGTGTCATCTATTACAATTTAATCTAGTTATACTAAGTATCTAGACCCAAAAACAAATGGATGTTCACGTTTAATTTTAACTAGTTTTTTTCTACGTCGCGCGTTGCGACGAAACCGAGCAAATGATAATGTAAAACAAACGTGATTTGAAAATAAAACATGTTGTTTAAAAAGCCAGAGATACAAAATAAATACTTTATTTTGAGTACAACTTTGTTTTTAACAAAACTTATAAGGAATGTCGAGGGAAAAAAATTAAACACAACTACATGCTTAAGTTTTTAGAATAAAGTTATACACGTAAGTTATTAAAGAAGTATCAAATTATTTGATAAATTAATATATGTTCTAAAAAAGAAAAAAAAGTATTAAAAAATGGTAAAGGAAATATTATGGTTTTAGAAAAGGAAAAAATAAAATATGTTATTAAAAGTAAATATAATAATAAACTATTGTAATATATGAAATAAAAATAATAATAAAAAGCTATATATTATTTTAAAAATAATGTTACTATTCATAATCCTTGGCTAAATCTTCCTATACTAATAAATGAAAATCTTTTTGTACAATTGTCACTTTCTCGTGCCTCCTCACTTTAATAATAATATAATATTAATTAATATAGTTAGAGATAAACGTATAAATTCAAATTTAATTAATAATTATCTACAACTAATGTAAATGTATCAAATAATATAATATAATATAATATCTATTAATAAAAGAATCCAAATAAATATATATTATATAATATGATATTATATTAATTTAATAATTTAAATGGGGAAATCAAAACAATGTACATATGTAAATTTAGATTAGGAAATTTATTTGTGTGATTTATTATTATTATTAATTTATTTGTTTTTAATTTTTTATATTTAAAATTTCTAAAATCACATTAGTTTATTTATTTTTCCTTTTTAGAACAACTTTTATAAAATTCTAAGTAAAGTGTTGCAACGTATTTATTTTTTTCTATGTTCGATATAAGTTTTATTAAAAATTTTACTGCTAATTACACAGGTTATAAACGTGTGTATTACACGGGTTTGAGGATTAAAATTATATAATTTAATAATGTATGCACAAATTTACATAACTAAATTATTTTCAACCATGCAACTTGAGGGGTAATGGAGGTAGCAAATCATGAAACTTTATTTCTGGTCTTGAATTCATCTAAATCTTAATAAATGGTCAATGAAATTTCATATTAACCACTTTGAAGTTATGGTTTTTATATTTGAGAAAAAATAAAATATACTTATAAAAAGTTACAATAATATATAAAAGTTATATATAATGAAAATATAACCAGAATCAAATCAAATCAAGTCATAACAAAGCCAAGCTATGTAAAAAAAGAGTAGTACTAGAATAAAGCAAACATGTATCTACATTGGCTTAACAATTCCATAATAGATTGGAGAGTAAGATGAGAACATCCTGTTATATCATGGATGACTTATTAAAAATGATTAGATATATTTATTAGAATATTTCGTGAGCTAAAAAATTAGAAACGTGCAAAATAGTTTAGAAAGGCCAATAAAATCACATAATTAAGGAAATGAAATGGTTACCATAGTAAATATGGTATGGTTGTCATATAGTTGAGATATTTGATTAAAAAAAGTAAATATGACATGTGTATTCTTAAGTTATATAATTTTTATCCTCAAACCTGTGTAATACACAGGTCTATAATCTAATATATATATATATATATATATATATATATATATATATATATATATATATAATTGGTGTTCACATAGTCCATTCACCTATGCTTGGTTATTTTGGTTCACGCTACTCAACTGTTCCTATATACCATTAATGAATAAATAAAAATGAAAACAAACGTATTCATTTTCTTAACGAATATTGACTAATTCTGGCGTAAATGTTGACCGATTCTGACGTAACAACATTCGTACCGGTGTGGTATTGATTTTCATTTTTACGTCTTCGGACAATGTAAGAAGCATGTCAATATATTTTTTGGCATATCACAACTATTTTTTGAGTTTTTTTTTTCTTTTCTTTTCTTTTCTTTTCTTTTGATTGCTATACGAAGTACTAATACCGTACTGATACTGTAATAAATCAAACTATTGACTGGATTTTCACCGCAACACACAAAAAGTTGACTAGCTATATATTAAAATAAATAAATGCCCAAACCTATCCACAAACCAATTTGTGATGACATGAAGTCACGTGATTAATAAACGGCCCTCTATCTCCGTCCATAACGTTCACATATAGCGGTCACGTTGATGGGATATTTCATCATGTCATGAATTATTGGGATATAAATGGCTTATTCTAAACACACCCCCCTCCTTCCTGATTACACCCCCTTGTGAGAGGAAAACTGCCGGTCCCACGCGGGCCCCACCTGTAAGTATGTGAGAGGAGGGGGTTGTAAAAAGTAATTAGAGTGTTGTAGAAAGTAGCATATAAATGAAAGCAAAGTCAAAACCAAAAACTAAAACATGTATACAACCACGGTGGCTAGTTTGGCGTCTTGCAAAAGTAAAATATACCGACTAAATTAACGCACAACCAACGGATTAAGTTACACAAAACCCACCGACCCCTCATCTTTTTTAACCAATCACATTTTATGAAGAGAGGTGGTGTCTTTTCTTGCTATGTTTGGCCAAAAGCTTTTTTTAGGAAACTAGTTGATTTTCCGCTCGCACGTTGCGGCGGGAACCTAATGCCTGCAAAACACGTGTTGGTAATGGCAAGCAGATACCGAATATCAAAACATAAATAAAAATGAAAGTGGTAACGATAGTTACTTCGTCCAAAAAAACGATTTTAAATAATCTAATATATAATAATAGGACTCACACGTCCTACACGTTGGAAATTCGGTTGTTTTCAGTTTAGCTATTATGGTGCTAACACGTTAAAATATGGATGAGCTCGGTACCGATAACGGCACCAAAAGTATCGATCCGGAAAATCATCGAAATTAGGTACCGGCACCGAAAATACTCGGTACCATACAATATGGTATTTGAAGGTAAAACTCAGTAAATACATGTATGGTGCTAGACCGGTGTCGAACCGAAAGTAACGATTCTGAAAATGCCAAAAGATAGGTATCAAATTGGTACCGAAAATAATTGGTATAGTAAATTTGGTACTGATACGATACCGGTTTGATTACAGGATTTCATATGATTTGCTCATCAATAATCTAAATATCCAAGTTAATTTTACATGTTACAATTCATTTATTATAGAAAAAGACAAAAAAGAAAACAAAATAAGTTGTTGTGTATATAAAACCTCATTCAAACGAAATACAGTTTACTTACAATGTGTATGAAAAGTAATCTAAACGGTGCAATTACTTGCGTTGCTACGTTGCTACATGATTTGATGAGCTCGGTACCAACCGGTACCGAAAATACCGTTACCGAAAATCCCCAAAAGTGGCTACCGGTACCGAATATACCTGGTACAGTACGGGTCGGTACCAATAGGTACTGGTACGGTACTGGTATTTGAGGGTAAAAACCGGTGAATACCGGTGCCGAACCGATACCGAAAATGTCAAAAGTCGGTACCAATTCGGTACCTAAAATATACCCGGTTTGGTAAATTTGATACCAGTACGAGTACCCGATACCATTTGCTCATCCCCTTGATGATGTTACTATTCATTGGGTTGTGTATGAAAAGTAATCTAAAAGGTGCAATTACTTGCGTTGCTACAGGATTTGATGAGCTCGGACCGTAAATCCCTAAAAGTGGGTATCAGTACCGAATATACTTGGCACGGTACGGGTACGGTACCAGCATTTGAGGGTAAAAACCAGTGAATACCGGTGCCGAACCGATACCGAAAATGTCAAAGTCGGTACCGATTCGGTACCTAAAATATACCCTTGATTAATTTTAATATATAATAAAGAAATCGTTACTGTTCATTTCGTTTGATTTTTAATATAAGGATAATGGTTTATAATTAGGGTTGTTCTATCGGGTTTTTTCTTTGGGTTTCGGGTTTTTTAGGTCGGTTTGCTCAGTTTTTTGTTTGAAAAAATTGATCCGATAACTGACTCATTTAAATTTCAGGTTAGTTGGGTTTGGGTTATTCGGGTTAGTTCGGGTCGGGTTGTTCGGTTTTCGGGTTTAGACGTAAATTGAAAATAAATGATTCTTTTACAAAATATCATCAAAATTCATATTACTACTTTAAAAATATCATCAAAGTTCAAACATTATTTGACAATGTGCTTTATGATATTTAGAAGACCCAAAATTTAATGTTCCATATATTAAAGATTCTCAACCAAAACACTACTATAAGTAAAAACAATAAATGTTTTGGTTTTTTTTTCGGGTTTTTTTTGGATCGGGTTGTTCGGGTTTTTGCCCGGGAAAAAGTGTAACACCCCGTGTTTCGAAAGTCAAAGTCAAGGTCAAAGTCAACGACCGATCGCGCGACTTGACTGATAGTGAATTTCTTTTATGTGTTTAACTTTAGTTGTATTATGTGGAGTAAGTGTCTATAATCGCAGTAATCGACGTATGTTATTCGCTATTTAATCAATTTACGATTGTGAACTATAGGAAGTAACAATGCGATAAAGTTAACTGAAACGATACTCGAACTATGCTAATCGAATCGACATCGAATGGTAATCGCACTCGCAACTCGAAATACGCATTTTGGTTATTGTTATACGTGTGTGTGTGCCTTATGTGTTACTTGTGCATGATTATTTATGTTATGTGTGGTAATCAATCGAAACGCAATCGAAACTCAATCGCAATCGAACTCAATCGCAATCGAAACGGTATGGTAATTGGTAGAGAAGAGATAGTGCAAGATATGAGTAGTTGGGATTAAAAGTAATTTGAATAGGAAACCCTATCGCATTCGCATTGCTCGCAATAATAATCGAAACAGCAAAGCTCGTCGTGCCGAGCACTCGAACCAGGTACCAGCCGACCGAACAGCCACCCGGCCGGACTACCACCCGAGCGAGGTGCCATCCGACCGAGGAGCCACTCGGCCGGGCTGCCACCCGGGCGAGATGCCATCCGACCAACCCTTTCCATTTTGGGAATCCTATAAGTACCCCTTGTCACTTTCATTCTTTCTACTTTTGGCAACTGACGTCGACCAGCACGCTAACCTTGCTTTTTCTCCGATTTCTCGCAATCCCGGTAAGATCTTGTCCTAAATCTTGTACTTCCTTAATCTACACGCACTCCTACACCTTTCTATCTTTTGAATCTTAACTTTTAACCGTGAAATCATAAAGATTCAAGGTGTTCTAGGATGACGTCATCATGAGTTCTTGAAGAACTTCATGTTTTGGCCTCAATCCACCAAGAACAACTTAGATCTAACCGATTTCCACATAAACAAACAAAGATCTTTCATAGATCTAAACATATTCACGGTGAAAAGGATTGAGAGAAGGTTTTCCAACTTTCTTTCAACTCTTTTACACTCAATGCACTCAAAACCGATAGAATCAGAGCTTGCATCGACTTAGCACTCATTCTCGTGGTTGTGACTGGTTCAAGATCCGTATTCTATCAACGAGGTTAACGATTTCGAGTTAAACATGGAACATCGTCTCGAACCGTTCACTGATCGGGTTTGGGTGATTCCTGTCCGGTCAGGAGCACCAAATATGGACGAGGTAACACGTTATCAAAATATCTCGATAAAACGACAAACCATCAAAACAACCAAGTGTAAGACGAACAGGTCGACCAGGACGGAGTGCCGTCCGATCGGAATGTTGTCCGAACGGACAGCCACTCGTACGACCGGCCACCCGTACGACTTGCACCTTGGTCCCACACTTAACTATTTTTGCCAACATTTGAAGTCTAAATGTTGAACGAATTGCTGTCCGATCGGACTACCATCCGATCGAACTGCCAACCGAATCATGAGACATTTAAACTTCCACACTTAAACAATTTTCAACATGTTCAATGCACCAAGGATGCCACCCGACCGAATGACCGTCCGATCGAGTGACACCCTGCTGTGAACTTGTTCTCACTGAAGTGCCCAACCGAACGGGTTGCCGTCCGATCGAACGACCGTCCGATCGACCGAAGTTGTTAAGCCAGGGGTGAAGTTGTTAAGCCAGGGGTGAAACCCTAACCTTGACGACTTGTTCCGACTTTTACTTGGTTTTACGAAACTCTCACCAAGGTCTCGACGGACTCCAACGACCTGAAGTCACAGTATGACTAACGGGGTATGTGCCAAACGCCCAAGAATCGAGGCAAAGGCACAGTCCTGAAGGTCAAAATGTGTACAACAAGTCCTTGTGAATAGTCGAATCACTTTGGTAAGTCAATGTCTGAATAGCCGCAGACGACCTATTTCTCGATTTTTATGTGTCTCGATTCTGAGCCCGCAACTGCCGACTCTGATGATTCGTCGATTTTATGCGTTTATATGTGTGTTTATCTGTTTATGTGTTTATGTGTTTAAATTCTGGAGACTTATTCGACTTTTTCTTTCACTTCGATCGACACGCACGACTCGCACTGCACTCCTATCTCAAAACGCCGACAAATTGCTAAATTATGGACGACCTTATGCTATGTTATATGCTTGTACTACTATACTATTCGACAAGTTATTCGCGATCGCTATTCTCGAATGCTCGCAGACTTTGAATGATAGGTTTTGTATCCTTAGGTAGTTGGAATGCTCTACGTGTTTCTATATGCTCCTATTTGCCTCTGGTGATTAAATGCGTATGTGCTTCTGTTTTTTTGTGCTTTACGTGCTTATGTGCTTATGTGTTTAAGTGCCTCTGTGCTTATGTGATACATGTTTCATTGTGTTTCTGAGCTTTAGTAGCAGTAGGATTGTGAGGTGAGATTCGAATATGTCATGTTGAGTCCTGTGACGATGTTTGTTGCAGACAATGTCGTCATCTGGATCTCGCGCTACCCGAGACACTCGCCGAAAGCAGGCAGACAAACGCCTTGCTGCCATGATCACTAAGCAAATGGCAAAGGTTGTACCCCAAGTCATCAGCGAGCTGTACGAAAACATGAGCAAATCGTCTGAGGAATCCCGAACTGAGACTCCCAAAGCTGCTTTCAGCTTCAAACAGTTCAAGGCTTGTGGACCGAAAGAGTTCACCGGAGAAGAAGGCCCAACAGCTTTGTTTCAATGGCTTGACTCCATCGAGGTCACACTACGACAGAGCGGTTGCCCCGATAACCTACGCACTCTCAACGCGACTAGCGTCTTCCAGTCCCGCGCTTTAGACTGGTGGACGACTGAGAGAAACAAACGTGGGAATGATGCAGCCTACGGTCTGTCGTGGGATGAGCTCAAGGAAGTCATGCTAAAAGAATTATGCCCTCCTCATGAGCGCCAAAAGTTAGAAGATGAATTCTGGCACATAAAGCAGAAGGATGGAGAAAACGATGCACTCACTGCTCGCTTCAAGCAGCTCAGCATTATCTGTCCTGATCAAGTCAAGACTCCGGAGATCACAATCAAGAAGTATATCCGAGCCCTGCCTGACTGTGTTGCAGATTTCGTGCAAGCAGCTAAGAGTACAACGATCGAAGAAACTTACCTACTGGCCGCTGAAATCAACGACAAGCGGGTCAAGGCTGGTGTCTGGGATAAAACTTCGAAGCACCTGCATCAAGTCACCGCCGCACCAACCGCTGAAACCGCCGTCGCCCAATCGTCAAAGTCCTCACGCCGCAAGAAGAAGAAGAAGAACAACAGCAGCTCCAGCAACACGAACTGTGCTGTCACTACCACTGCTGCTCCACTCCAAGCCGTACCGGCTCAGCAGCACTCTCACCACCGTCCAGCACCACTTACTTATGCACCGCCAGCAAAGCGTGCATACACAGGCCCCCACCCGGCTTGCCCGACATGCTCTTATCATCACCCGGTGGGTCTCGCCTGTCGTTTCTGCACTCACTGCAACATGTACGGCCACTTCACTGCTAATTGCCGTACTAGTCCCCGTCAAGCACCAGCTCAAGCCACTGCTCATCAAGCTCTGTTCCCAGCCCCGCAAGGCCAACAAGCAGCTCAGGCACCCGCAATCAACGCCCGAGTCTGTTTCGTATGTGGTGATCCCAGCCATTTTGCAAACATGTGCCTAAAAAGGGTTGTGAAACAAGAGCCCCAGCAGCAGCAGCCTCACCAGTAGCAACAGCAGCAGCAACAACAACAAGCCGCACGCGCCAGAACCTTCAACATCAATGTGCACCAAGCCCAGGCTGACAACAACGTGGTCAATGGTACGTTCCTTGTGAATGGTATTTATGCATCATGTTTGTTTGATACTTGAGCCGATAATTGCTTTGTGTCATTCGAATTCGAGAAACTCCTTAGTCGTAAGCGCTCCCAACTCTCCTCGACGTTCGATGTTGAAATCGCTACCGGAAGAACTGTCGTCGTTAATTCTGTTCTTCATGATTGCACTCTTGAGCTCAACAATCACATTTTCCCAATCGACCTCATCCCGATGCAACTTGGAAATTTTGACATCATAGTAGGCATGGACTTTCTTTGCGAAAACAATGGTGAAGTTGTGTGTTTCGATAAGATGATTCGATTCTTGCTCGCGAATGGTGATGTATTGTGTGTCTATGGTGAAACTGCTTCGAAAGGCCTCAAGCTCATGTCTTGTGTCCAAGCTAGCAAGTATCTCCGCAAGGAATACAGAGCTTTCTTGGCTAACATTGTAGTAGCGGAGAAGGAAAAGAAAGGAAAGACAGAAGTGAAAGACGGTCCTGTGGTTCGTGAATTTCCTAATGCGTTCCCTGACGACCTTCCCGGTCTTCCGCCTAGTCGTGATATCGACTTTCGTATCGACCTTATTCCTGGAGCCAACCCCGTTGCCAAAGCTCCTTATTGACTCACACCGTCAAAAATGCGTGAACTCTCAAACCAACTCCAGGAATTACTTGAGAAAGGCTTCATTCGCGGCAGTCCTTTTCGTCAAAAAGAAGGATGGGTCGTTCCGGATGTGCATCGATTATCGGGAACTGAATAACTTGACTATCAAAAACCGTTATCCCCTACCTCGCATTAACGATTTGTTTGATAAGCTACAAGGTGCTACGTGCTTCTCGAAGATCGATCTACGCTCAGGCTATCACCAACTACACATCCAAGAGGAGGATATACCCAAAACCGCTTTTCGCACTCGCTACGGCCACTATGAGTTCGTTGTTATGCCTTTTGGTTTAACCAACGCACCCGCGGTTTTCATGGACCTGATGAATCGCGTGTGTAAATTATATCTCGACCGTATGCCAAGTCGAAGACCGAACACGCGCAACATCCACGTTTGGTTCTCGAGCTACTCCAGGGGAACCGACTCTATGCCAAATTCTCCAAGTGCGAATTTCGGCCGGAGGAGGTTCAGTTTCTGGGTCACTGATGTGTGCAAAATGCAACATATAAATTACATCAATTGTGGCATAAAACTAACCCTTTTTAGTACTAATGTTGGAAAAAGTGTGTTTTTGTCTTCCTTTTGTATTTCCAGGATTAAATGAGCTCAAATTAACAAAAGAAGCAAAAATGTAGCTAAATCTAACATAAATACAAGAAAAGGAACAAACGTGGCATGCCTGGCCGCCCCGAAAGCATCTTCCCAAGCAAAACAAGAAAACAGCAGGCTGAACACGCCCCGTGCTCAATGAGCACGGGGGCGTGCCCAAGTGTCAGCATAAAAGACAAAGTTGTAGAAGCTTCCATCGCCCACCACGGGGCCGTGCTCAGCGGACACGGGGCCGTGGTCAACTATAAGATTCGCAGAATCCAGGCAAATCTTGATAGTACAGATATGCTTCTGCACACGGGGTCGTGCCCAGCGGACACGGGGCCGTGGTCAACTAATACAGACAAGAGCAATTAATGAAGACAGAAAAGGATGTGGACACGGGGCCATGCCCACTGTACACAGGGCCGTGCCCGAGCTTCAGTTCAGCCTATAAATAGGAGTGCTTGGCTCAAGCTCAAACCATCCATTGGCACACCACCTCTCTCACACTTCACCCACCACCCACCACCACCATAACACCATCATGCACCACCATCATCCATTGTCCATCATAGAGTGTGTGAGTCGTCTCGGGATCCAAGATTGATCGTAAGAGTTCTTGACAATCAAGGCCATGTTTGCCTAAGTCTCTTACATCACTTGGTGAAGACAAAGTGTCTAGTGTAATACTTTTTATTTTTAATCTTTTCGCACTTTTTAATTGGTTATGTATTAATGACTTTAATAACTAGTTTCTTATGTTGAAGGTGATTCTTCCTTATCGTTTGTCCGTGGTGTCTTGGCATTATTTTACTGTCTATATAAAATAAAAGATTTTCACCATTCATACCTCCACGGTCTATATGGAGGTATGTTGGCTACCTGGTCGGGGGTTATGGGAACGGTTTGGTAAGAGTCTTGCCATTGATCAGTGTATAGATCCTGCAAAGGACCTGGGTCAAATTTAGTAGGACCTCCTTCAATACTTAACGGTATTGGATGGCGGGGGTCCAAACTCTTTGATCCCCTCATAAGTTAAACTACTATTAAAACTTTAACCCGGCTACTTAGGACTGTATCCCTGCTGACTCAGACTACTTAGCCGAGGGTAACGTCGCCTTCAAAAGAGGGGCCTACCACAATATGCATTAATAACTTAATTAATTATCTTTCAATAATCCAACCCTTTAGGATTGTATCCCTGCTGACTCAAACTACTGGGTTGAGGGTAACGTCACCTCCAAAAGAGAGGCCTACTACAATAACTAAGATAATCTCTTAAATAGTGCAAAAGTGCGGAAATAATCAAAGGTTACACTAAACACGAGTCGGAGCCAAGTGATTCATCTTGTCTATCTGTTTTTTCTTTTATTTTTATTTTTCAGCATTTTAGTTAGTTTTTATTTTCTTAGTTTAAAACCTTTTTCTAACTTTTGATTTGATTAGACGTTTAGGATAAACCGGTACTAAAAGCTCTTGTGTCCTTGGACGACCTCGGTATCTTACCAACACTACACTATGCTCACGATGGGTACACTTGCCCATATGTGTGTTTAGTGTTAGTAAATATCGTGTTTTATAAATTTAAAACTTGGCTAAAAAGTGTTAAAAAGGGCTTAACATATACATTAAAAACTAACGACACTTCACACGCATCAAGTTTTTGGCGCCGTTGCCGAGGACACAAGGATTTTAAGAAAGTTAGGAATCAATGGCCTAATCGTTTTGTCTTATTTTTCTATTTTTTTAGTATTTTTCTATTTTTTTTTAGGATTTTTCTTAGTTTTCAGCTTCTGCAGAACTCAGCACGGGCCGTGCCCGCTGAACACGCCCCGTGCCCAATCATTGCAACGGGCAATCCAGTTTTAAGTCAGACAATAAGCTGAACACGGGGCCGTGCCCACTCAACACGCCCCCGTGCCCAAGATTCAGTTACTGAAAACAGAACCGTAAGATCCCGACGGTTGTTAATTTCTGACACAAACATGAGTGATACTGATAATTTTTACTTTCGGCGCTCTTATGGTACGTGGTGTCAAATATGTGGTGGTTCCCATAAGGACTTAGAATGTTATTTTCTAAATTATAAACCCCAATATATAGACCCATCGTTTCCCTGTATCCTTAAGAGGGGCGAAAGTAAAAATAATCCCTGTCTCTCCCTCGAATGCTCCCAACCGGATTTTCTAGGAGAAATGCTTTTTGATGAACTATTTCAATTAGAAGATCTAATTCTTAATTGGTTAAAAGAACTTAGGATAGATTTCAATAATTTATCTCAAGACGATAACCAAGAAGAAGTGTTGGGATCACATTCAAACAACTTCGTTGTTCCCAACGATACTTCTAACTCTAGTGAGGACTTGAGCGATAGTCGTCCCTGTGTCGATTGTGCCGTGAAGGACTCCCCATCGACTTCGTTCGATGCATACATAGACCTGAGCGATTCGACATACACCTTCTTTAACGAGAGCCCGGAAAAGGGTTGGACTTGTCCACCTACATATAATATAGGAATCACCCTCACCGACAACCTCTTGCGTTCTCGTCTTTATCTAGAACAATTAAGGTATCTTAGGCACTTTGGGGTTGTTCCATCCAGTAAGGAACCGCCCGATCCGGAAAAAGTTCCTTGAAAATAGACAAAACTTCATAAACAGCCTTTCGACACGGGGCCGTGCCCAGGTCAACACGCCCCCGTGTCCACCAAAAGATTCCCTTCTGACTTTTTGTTAGAATATGGACAAAACGTGTCAGGATCTTGCCTGCACACGGGGCCGTGTCCAGCCGACATGGGGCCGTGTCAAGCATGCTGTCGTTTTCTATAAATGCAGCCAAGAATCCTGCACATTTGGACCATCCAGGGACATAGATTTGAAAGGATTTTCTAACTTACCATCCTAGGTATGTTCTAAAATAAGGTTCTAACAAACATCTTGTCCTTTCCTCTTTTATCCATTACCTTCTTCTTCATCTTTCTTGCAACAACACCTCCATTGAAGCTTGATTCCAAGCTTCATTGTGATGTTTGTTAAACTTTTGTTCAAGGAATCTTGTTAAAAATAAGTTACACAACATTGTTTTAAGTTATTTATGTTAAAAAACGCTTCATAAGTTGGGAAAATAATTTGAAACTCCAAGATTCCTTGTTCTAAAAAACTGCAGAAAGGTGAACACGGGACCGTGCTCATTGAGCACGGGGCCGTGTCCGTGGTACTGTTTCATTAAAATGAACTGTTTTTGGTTTTTTTTTCATAGAATGTCTAGCCAAAACAGTGGAACCTCTTCTGCGCATTCCAAAAACAGTCGAAGAGAAAGAAGGCCACCAATTGAAGCAACTCTCGTACGATACGTAATGGCATTACGTGAAGCTCTTGACGAGATGACTTCGGTAGAGGAGGTCCTAATAGACCGTATAAATTATCTTACGGTAGGGCTGGAAAACAGTTTTCAAGAAATTAACCTCTTGCACCAGAGGTTAAACATTCTTGTAACACCTCCCATGGAACCAATCCTCCCTCAAGAGGATTGGGACCTAGCACTTGGAATCCACAATCCTACCGGTTGGGACGACATTCCAGCGGAACCTCCTCTTGAAGATCTACAAGAAGTCCCGGTGGAGGTTGCACCTCCTCAAACCAATGCCAATGAGCCCGCTTTTCTTCTCCCTAGGGAGATAGAAGAATGGCTCGCCGACGTGTAAGGAACCCATACCCGGAGAAAGAAGTTTTTCAAGCCACATTTAACCGAGGGATTTACCTTTTCGGAAATTTTGCTAATAGAATAAGTAGTAGGCTAGAACTTCTTGGTTTAGATTTCTTGTGTTTCTTTGACCTAACTATCTAGTATTTTAACTTTTAGACTATTATGTAATTCTCTCTATGACTTAATGAATGATGGTTTTAGATAATTTGGTGTTTGGATGATGTTGTAATGAGTAAAACACACTCGGGATGGCAAAGGATACAAGGGAAACTTGGACCAGCACCCCATGCAGGAAAACAGGGTCATCCGACGAACTTTCTTCATTACAGTAAGTTCAGCACGGGCCGTGTCCGCCCAACACGGCCCCGTGCTGCACAGTCTGCAGAAAATGCCCAGTTCAAGTAACCTGGACATGGGTCGTGTTCACCCAACACGCCCCCGTGTCCAGGCTTCTGTTTCTCTTTTTCAATTTTGTTACTGGCACCTGAACACGGGGCCGTGTCCAGGCGCCCAGTAACACAAATTTTTGCTTTTTCACACCTTTTACACATTTGATCAACCTAAAAACTTATTTTTGGGACACATTGAGGACAATGTGTAATTTAAGTGGGGGGGGGGGGGGATGCTAAAACCTTGAATCTTGCAACTCCTAAATACAAGCCTTACACAAAACTCTATTGGAACCGCTAATCACACCAAAAAAAAAAATTCAAAAATTTTCATTTTTTTACTTGTCTAGGTTTAATTTAGGAATTTCAAAATTCTAAAAAGGTTATATTTTTACAAATTTACAACCGATAGCGTCGTGATAAAAAGAACCAACATAAGAAAATTATGAAAAGACATGACAAGCTTAGTTAAAATTTAATTATATATACTTGATCACATAAAAACCCATTCCCACAAAAGTGAGTTTTGAGCCTTTATTGAGCATACAAATACATATCTTTAAATTAAATGCTCATTTTTCGTTTCTTGTGTGAATAGCCGCTTGGTTCTTACAACTCTAGAACTTGCCACTACGATACATTCCCGGTCCTTACCAACTTAAACCCGAGTAAGTAAATGATGGAGGCATTAGGACTAACCCTTTTTATTTCTACACCATTATTATTATTTTTTTTACCACCTACCCAAAATCCCCCTAGTTAACCCCTTTGAGCCTAAACCTTTTCATTTCTTAACCCAAACCAAACACCCTTTCACCCACCAAAACCTTTTTATTTTTAACCCTTTGTTTTAGTAACAAGCTCGGTTTTTCGTATGACTTTCAAAAAAAATGTTGATGATGAAGCAAAAGAAATAAACAAGCAAGTTCATCAAAAATAACTTTGTTTGAATTATGGCTTCATCAAAATAAAAAGTTGAAAAAAAAATAGAGAAAGTCTTACGAAAACCGACGCTTGTTGCGCTTTTCGCCCTTTCACTAACCACTAACCCAACCACCTACCTTTAACCCAAGCCTAACCCTTCACCCAAAAAAGTCCTCTTGATATTTACAAAGGTATATAGTTAAAAAGGATAAGGATTGATTGCTTGGGAAGCCTATGGTAGGAGTAAGTTCCATGCCGCTCTCGAGTGATTCACTAAAATACATCTTCGGCCGAGTGTTGAGTGATCCCCCGTGAGGTATGTGAACTTGTATATATAAATGGAATTTTAAAGAGGCATGTTATGCCCTAATAAGTAATTTATCTTCTGAAAAGTTTTAAATAAATCATGACGAATACGATTGTAAATAAATAAAAATAAATCGTAATAAAGAATCTTGGAAATCCCGACACTCTATGACAAGCCCAAAAACCTTCTCTTCTACCCATTCCATTTGGGAGTGTGAAGCCACATTATAAAGAGTTTTGCTTGAGGACAAGCAAAGATTCAAGTGTGGGGGTATTTGATGTGTGCAAAATGAAACATATAAATTACATCAATTGTGGCATAAAACTAACCATTTTTTAGTACTAATGTTGGAAAAAGTGTGTTTTTGTCTTCCTTTTGTATTTTCATGATTAAATGAGCTCAAATTAACAAAAGAAGAAAAAAGGCAGCTAAATCTAACATAAATACAAGAAAAGGAACAAACGTGGCATGCCCGACCTCCCCGAAAGCATCTTCCCAAGCAAAACAAGAAAACAGAAGTCTGAACACGTCCCGTGCTCAATGAGCACGGGGGCATGCCCAAGTGTCAGCATAAAACACAAAGTTGTAGAAGCTTCCATCGCCCACCACGGGGCCGTGCTCAGCGGACACGGGGCCGTGGTCAACTATAAGTAGGGGTGTTCAAAAAACTCGTGGCTCGCAGCTCGCTCGAAACTCGCTCGAAAAAAGCTCGAAGAAAGCTCGGCTCGAAATTGGCTCGGTTGTAAACGAGCTAGCTCGGCTCGGTTTATAAACGAGCCGAGCTCGAGCTTGGCCTGGCTCGGCTAGTGAGCTGGCTCGATAAGGTTTACATCCTTCATTTTTGGGTCCCACATCGCTTAGAAAATAAAAACTAAGGGTGTATCTTCCCTATAAAAGAAGGTAAAGACAATGGAGAAAGTGAATTAACTATTTATACTTGCATATTTAGCCATATGGTTTAATTAAATGGTAATTATGGCCCTTAGGCTATGAAGAAATTCATTTTTAAGAGCTTTTTAAGTAATAAATTTTGCGGTTCTTTGTTTGTTCGAGCTAGATCGAGCCGAGCCGAGCTAGCTCGAATTCTAATCGAGCCGAGCTCGAGCCTCAAATCTCAGCTCGATTAGAAATTCGAGCTCGAGCCGAGCCAGCTCGAATTGATTTCGAGCCGAGATCGAGATGGGTCTAGCTCGGCTTGACTCGGCTCGTTTATAGCCCTAACTAGAAGATTCGCAGAATCCAGGCAAATCTTGATAGTACATATATGCTTCTCCACACGGGGTCGTGCCCAGCGGACACGGGGCCGTGGTCAACTAATACAGACAAGAGCAATTAATGAAGACAGAGAAGGATGTGAACACGGGGCCATGCCCACTGGACACGGGGCCGTGCCCGAGCTTCTGTTCAGCCTATAAATAGGAGTGCTTGGTTCAAGCTCAAACCATCCCTTGGCACACCACCTCTCTCACACTTCACCCACCACCACCATAACACCATCATCCATTGTCCATCATAGAGTGTGTGAGTCGTCTCGGGATCCAAGATTGATCGTAAGAGTTCTTGACAATCAAGGCCATGTTTGCCTAAGTCTCTTACATCACTTGGTGAAGACAAAGTGTCTAGTGTAATACATTTTATTTTTAATCTTTTCGCACTTTTTAATTGGTTATGTATTAATGACTTTAATAACAAGTTTCTTATGTTGAAGGTGATTCTTCCTTATCGTTTATCCGTGGTGTCTTTGCATTATTTTACTGTTTATATAAAATAAAAGATTTTCACCATTCATACCTCCACGGTCTATATGGAGGTATGTTGGCTACCTGGTCGGGGGTTAAGGGAACGGTTTGGTAAGAGTCTTGCCATTGATCAGTGTATAGATCCTGCAAAGGACCTGGGTCAAATTTAGTAGGACCTCCTTCAATACTTAACGGTATTGGATGGCGGGGGTCCAAACTCTTTGATCCCCTCATAAGTTAAACTACTATTAAAACTTTAACCTGGCTACTTAGGACTGTATCCCTGCTGACTCAGACTACTTAGCCGAGGGTAGCGTCGCCTTCAAAAGAGGGGCCTACCACAATATGCATTAATAACTTAATTAATTATCTTTCAATAATCCAACCCTTTAGGATTGTATCCCTGCTGACTCAAACTACTGGGTTGAGGGTAACGTCACCTCCAAAAGAGGGGCCTACTACAATAACTAAGATAATCTCTTAAATAGTGCAAAAGTGCGGAAATAATCAAAGGTTACACTAAACACGAGTCGGAGCCAAGTGATTCATCTTGTCTATCTGTTTTTTTCTTTTATTTTTATTTTTCAGCATTTTAGTTAGTTTTTATTTTCTTAGTTTAAAACCTTTTTCTAACTTTTGATTTGATTAGAAGTTGAGGATAAACCGGTACTAAAAGCTCTTTTGTCCTTGGACGACCTCGGTATCTTACCAACACTATACTACGCTCACGATGAGTGCACTTGCCCATATGTGTGTTTAGTGTGAGTAAATATCGTGTTTTATAAATTTAAAACTTGGCTAAAAAGTGTTAAAAAGGGCTTAACATATACATTAAAAACTAACGACACTTCACACGCATCAGTCACATTGTCAATAGTCAGAGTATTCACGTCGATCCCGCGAAGATTGAAGCCGTTAAGAGTTGGATTACACCTAAGAACCCGTCTAAAGTCCGTTGTTTTCTCGGACTAGCGGGCTATTATCGACGATTTATCGAAGGATTCTCAAAGATGGTTGTGCCGCTTACCGCTCTCACGCATAAAGACAAGCCTTTTGTTTGGGGAAACGAACAAGTGTCTGCTTTCCGAACCCTCAAGCACATGCTTTGCAATGCTCCTGTTGTCACTCTACCAGCCGGAAACGACGACTTCATTGTCTATTGTGATGC
The DNA here is from genome assembly GCA_030545235.1 of Helianthus tuberosus. Lineage (NCBI taxonomy): Eukaryota > Viridiplantae > Streptophyta > Magnoliopsida > Asterales > Asteraceae > Helianthus > Helianthus tuberosus. Next base: position 44,266,331 of record CM060414.1, on the reverse strand, counting down.
TTCCAACCTTGGTCTTGGTTGTGTCCTTATGCAGCGGGACAAGGTTATAGCTTACGCCTCTCGTCAGCTCAAAATCCACGAGTAGAACTATACAACCCATGATCTCGAGCTAGGCGCAGTTGTTTTTGCATTAAAGATTTGGCGACACTACCTGTATGGTACCAAGTGTACGATCTTCACCGATCATAGGAGCCTACAACATATCTTTGATCAGAAAGAACTTAGTATGCGTCAACGCCGATGGGTAGAACTTCTCAACGATTACGACTGTGAGATTCGTTATCACCCAGGCAAAGCAAATGTTGTTGCCGACGCACTCAGTAGACGAAGCTATCTGCTTAGCATTCGTGATATCCAAGTCCAATACGACCTCGAGACCCTCATCTGCGAAGCCCAACATGCTTATTTTAATGAACGCACTCTGAAGAAGGAACGAATCTATCATGATGGAGCCCAGCTTGTAAATAAGTCGAATGGGATATTCCATTATCTGGATCGAATTTGTATCCCTAAACGGACCGATTTGTGAAAGATATTAATGGACGAGGCCCATAAATCCCGTTATTCTATTCATCCCGGTGCCGATAAAATGTACCAGGACCATCGCTACAAGTACTGGTGGCCGGGTATGAAAAGGGATATTGCTCTCTACGTTGGGAAGTGCCTGACTTGTGCAAGAGTCAAGGCTGAACACCAAAGACCCTCTGGCTTACTCGAACAACCGCCTATCCCTATGTGGAAGTGGGAGAGTATAGCTATGGACTTCATAACCAAACTTCCGCACACGTCATCAGGTCACGACAGCATCTGGGTTGTTGTTAACCGTCTAACCAAATCAGCTCACTTTTTGCCAATACGGGAAGACTACAAGGTAGAACGATTAGCCCGAATCTACACCAACGAGATCATCTGGAATCATGGGACGCCTCGGGACATCATCTCTGACCGTGATGCTCGGTTTACCTCGCGATTGTGGGAAACGTTTCAAGCGGCTCTCGGTACTACGCTTAATCTAAGTACCGTATTCCACCCTCAAACCGACGGTCAGAATGAAAGAACGATCCGTACTTTTGAAGACATGCTCTGTTCGTGTGTCATAGATTTTGGTGGTCATTGGGATGCATACCTGCCATTGGTCGAATTCTCGTATAACAACAGCTATCATTCCAGCATTCAAATGGCACCATTTGAGGCGTTATACGGAAGAAAATGTCGATCGCCTATTGTATGGCACGAGATCGGTCACTCACAATTAACCGGTCCTGAGCTATTACAAGAAACGACTGACAAAGTCCTCCAAATTCGAGACAACTTGTTGAAAGCTCAGAGTCGGCAGAAAAGTTACGCCGATAGACGACGCAAGCCCCTTGAATTTGACGTTGGCCACTACGTACTCCTAAAGGTATCACCTTGGAAGGGTGTGGTCAGATTCGGCAAGAAAGGGAAACTAGCGCCTCGATATGTTGGACCTTTCAAGATTCTGGAAAGGATCGGAAAAGTCGCCTACAGACTCGAACTACCGGAGGAACTTAATAACGTCCACCCGACTTTCCATGTGTCAAACCTCCGAAAGTGCCTAGCTGTGCATGATCTAATTGTACCTCTCGATGACCTTCAAGTAAACGAAACACTACACTTCGTGGAGAAGCCTGTCGAAATCATGGATCGCCAAAACCAAGCAGCTCAGACGCTCGCACATTCCTATTGTGAAAGTTCGATGGGAAGGCAAACGAGGCGCAGAGTTCACTTGGGAACTCGAAAGAGACATGAAGGCGAAGTACCCGCAGTTGTTCGTTATGGCTTCGGCCTAATTTCGGGGCGAAATTCCCTCAACTAGGGGAGGCTGTAACACCCCGTGTTTCGAAAGTCAAAGTCAAAGTCAAGGTCAAAGTCAACGACCGATCGCGCGACTTGACTGATAGTGAATTTCTTTTATGTGTTTAACTTTAGTTGTATTATGTGGAGTAAGTGTCTATAATCGCAGTAATCGACGTATGTTATTCGCTATTTAATCAATTTACGACTGTGAACTATAGGAAGTAACAATGCGATAAAGTTAACTGAAACGATACTCGAACTATGCTAATCGAATCGACATCGAATGGTAATCACACTCGCAACTCGAAATACGTATTTTGGTTATTGTTATACGTGTGTGTGTGCCTTATGTGTTACTTGTGCATGATTATTTATGTTATGTGTGGTAATCAATCGAAACGCAATCGAAACTCAATCGCAATCGAACTCAATCGCAATCGAAACGGTATGGTAATTGGTAGAGAAGAGATAGTGCAAGATATGAGTAGTTGGGATTAAAAGTAATTTGAATAGGAAACCCTATCGCATTCGCATCGCTCGCAATCATAATTGAAATAGCAAAGCTCGTCGCGCCGAGCACTCGAACCAGGTACCACCCGAGCGAGGTGCCATCCGACCGAGGAGCCACTCGGCCGGGCTGCCACCCGGGCGAGATGCCATCCGACCAACCCTTTCCATTTTGGGAATCCTATAAGTACCCCTTGTCACTTTCATTCTTTCTACTTTTGGCAACTGACGTCGACCAGCACGCTAACCTTGCTTTTTCTCCGATTTCTCGCAATCCCGGTAAGATCTTGTCCTAAATCTTGTACTTACTTAATCTACACGCACTCCTACACCTTTCTATCTTTTGAATCTTAACTTTTAACCGTGAAATCATCAAGATTCAAGGTATTCTAGGATGACGTCATCATGTGTTCTTGAACAACTTCATGTTTTGGCCTCAATCCACCAAGAACAACTTAGATCTAACCGATTTCCACATAAACAAACAAAGATCTTTCATAGATCTAAACATATTCACGGTGAAAAGGATTGAGAGAAGGTTTTCCAACTTTCTTTCAACTCTTTTACACTGAATGCACTCAAAACCTATAGAATCGGAGCTTGCATCGACTTACCACTCATTCTCGTGGTTGTGACTGGTTCAAGATCCGTATTCTATCAACGAGGTTAACGATTTTAGGTTAAACATGGAACATCGTCTCGAACCGTTCACTGATCGGGTTTGGGTGATTCCTGTCCGGTCAGGAGCACCAAGTATGGACGAGGTTTCTGTTGCTTAACATGTTATCAAGATATCTCGATAAAACGACAAACCATCAAAACAACCAAGTGTAAGACGAACAGGTCGACCAGGACGGAGTGCCGTCCGATCGGACTGCTGTCCGAACAGACAGCCACTCGTACGACCGGCCACCCGTACGACTTGCACCTTGGTCCCACACTTAACTATTTTTGCCAACATTTGAGGTCTGAATGTTGAACGAATTGTTGTCTGATCGGACTACCATCCGATCGAACTGCCAACCGAATCATGAGACATTTAAACTTCCACACTTAAACAATTTTCAACATGTTCAATGCACCAAGGATGCTACCCGACCGAACGACCGTCCGATCGAGTGACACCCTGCTGTGAACTTGTTCTCACTGAAGTGCCCAACCGAACGGGTTGCCGTCTGATCGAACGACCGTCCGATCGACCGACCTGAAAGGTAGAGATACTTCAATGTTTTCAAAATGCTACAACGAAAACTTCAAAAGTCAAGCCATCATACACAAACACATCCTATCCAAAGGAAGAAACAATCCACTCGAACAGTCATCCGACCGGATGACCGTCCGAACGGACTACCACCCGCACGACTGGCCGTCCGATCGGATTACCATCCGATCGAACTGCTGTCCGACTCGCTTGTACCTTGCATCATTTTACGCGTCGCTTATCATTATGCTATCGTTCTGATCAGGCTAACCCTACTCTCTAGGGCTCCCTTCAGTCCATCAATCGCTGTGAGTATACTTGATCCCTTTTTGCTTTATGCACTTTTGGGTGTTACATACGTTACGAATATTGAAATCACATCGAACACACTACTCAATACTATTTAAATGCTAACCATTCATGCATGTTATACGTGGCTTAATGAATGCTTGTTTGTTATGTTTACACATGGAATGATGTCTACCTGCCTTAGCAACGATAATACTCTAGTTTGGACTCAGCACCCGTTCACTCGGGGGTTGTTAAAGACAATTATTTGCATGGATTACAGTGGTGATCATGTATTACGAACTGCCTTGGGCAGTCAACCCGCAGTCATTGGTATCGATAGATCTATGTCGATAACTAACGTGCTTCATTTCACTAAGCGTATGTGCTGGTTATGCGTAAACGATTTCAAACTCTATTATGCTATTATCAAACTTGTATGCTCACCTTTACACTATGTGTATTGACTGTTACTTTAACGTATGTGACAGGTGATTAAGTTGTTTATATGCTTAGCTTGCTGTGAACTTGAGGCCAGGAAAGGTCTAGGATGCTCTCTGTGCTGTGATGAAATCGAAGCTAGGAAAAGAGGTCCTAGAAACCAATAAATAAACTATCTATGTATAAATCTGAGTGGTCGGAACAGAACTACTTGACTGGATTTTGTCTGTAATAATTTGGTTGCCTTTTAAGACATGGTATGAGACATGTTACTTTAAATTAATTGGTAATGATAATTGTTATGGAAACTTCTGGACAATCTGTTTCGCTCATTGCCATACCCCGATGTTTCCGCCATCGGTTGGGGTGTGACAAAAAGTGACCCAATAACCTAACCATTTAAAGGTTGGGTTGGTCGGGTTTGGGTTTTTCAGGTATTCGCTAATTCGGGTTCGGGTCGCTTTGAATTCGGTTCGGGTTTTGGATATAAATGAACAGCCCTATTTATAATACTTTATAGAGTTAATTACATAGTTAGTCCCCGTGGTTTGCACAAAATAACATAACTAGGTATTAATAATTTAAAATCACCTTCTAGGGTATTAACTTTTAATTTTGTAACGTTTGGTCCGGTATTAACTTTTAGGGTATTAACATAGTCAGTCTCTGTGGTTTGCAAAAAATAACATACTTAGGTAATAATAGATTGTGATTTTAAACCTATAAATAACGTTAATACCTCCAAACGTTACAAAATGAAAAGTTAATAGCTTAGAATGTGATTTTAAACTATTAGTACCTAAATATGTTACTTTGTGCAAACCAAACGGACTAACTATGTAATTAACTCTACTTTATATGTAGTTTAATTAAATTTCAAAATTATGAATGTGAGCCTAATAATAGAAAATGAAATTTGGATTTTGGTTTTAATTTAGCTTAAAACAGATCCTTCCGTATCTGCTCTATAAATCAAGAAGCCATAAAATTCTTAGAAGCATGTTTGTCCTGTTCTACATTTTAGAACAGATTTAGCTCGACCTGACCCGACCCGACCTGACATGTAAAATCTAGTTCGACCTGACCAACTAACTGTGGGTTCAACCGCCAAATAAAACATCACCTAGTGGTGGTCGGAGCCATGAGAATGAACCAGTTGCAAATATTCTTTTTCAATCAATTAAAAAGAATTATATGTAAATTCGTTTTCAAAGTAAAGTATTGGTAATCCTCCAACTTTTTCTCTAGGCTTTAAGACACTTATAACTTCCTTGCACTCTGCACTACAAAGAATGGTTACTACTAGAAAATAGACATGCTTAGATTGTATATTCCCATGCACAACAATTTTAGAAAGCATAGATAAGCCATTCAAATTGTCTCGTTTCTAAGTATATGGGTCGAAATTGATCCACATGAGCACTATACATATCCTCCGCTTATCCAAATAATCAAAATTCTTTTAGACACAGCCTCACTCTAACCGGTCCATTTTGTAACCACTACTCAAAACTATGTATCAATACAAATTTTAGGAACTTACTGGTTTGCTACATGTTGCCCTAAATTGATATTGAGCAACCTAAATTATCGATTTTCTTTGCTACACGTTTCCCTAAGTTGATATTGAGCAACCTAAATTATCGATTTTCAAAAATTGTAAGCAAAATGTCATCATCATCATCATACACAGTAAATCTCACTAGTAGTAAAGTTAAGGTAGGGTTTAAGAAGGGTAAGATGTAGACAACCTTACCTCAATCCGTTAGGAATAGAGAGGCTGTTTCCATTGAGACCCTCAGCTCGATGTAAGCAAAATGTATAAAAGGTAAACATATAACATAAGCTACAAATATAAATCACAGCAGTGCTTTTCTTGTAACTTTGATTCGGAATGTTTTAACAACTAATTAAGCCTTAAGACCTGTGACCATAAAAAGAATCAGCCAACAGTTATTTCCTCGGTAATCAGAAATCATAATCACTTTAATCCAAACACGCTTTCTGAGAGTGTTTTGAGACGATGACATTTGAAATTCGGTCGCTGATTTATTGGTTCTTTAAATCTATTGCCAAAAAAGAACATACATCTTCCTTAATTCTCTTTGAATTCGTGCACCAATCTCCATTTTATTGGTGCACGAATTCAAAGAGAATTATGGGTGTAAACAAGACCAGAGGCTCGAGAGCTACTCATTATCGGCTCGGTTAAAAGCTCGAACGAGCAGAACTTTAACGAGCCCGAGCCGCTCATTTTGTTATCAAGCCCAAGCTCGAGCCTGAAATACAAAGCTCGTTTATGCTTGCGAGCCCAAACAAAATTTTATTTTTTATATATAATATAATAATAATAATGATGATAACATTGGCGAGCCGAACTCGAGCCAAGCTTTAGCTCATTTAATCGATATTGATACGAGCTCAAGCTAAGCTTTTAGCTCGTTTGAGGTTGTTCTCAAAATAGCTCGAGCCAAGCTCGACCTTTGGTTTATACTCACGAGTCGAGCTCGATATAAAATAAGCAAGCTCGAACCGAGCCGAGCTCGAGCTTGAGCTTCAGAAAAACATGACAAGCCGGACTCGAGCTCAGGCTCGGCCCGGCTCGTTTACACCCCTAAGCCATTCAAGCTACTTTTACCAATTCTACTAATAATGCATGCATCCATGGAAGTAGGCTAAATTTTCATCGCCTTCTGACGCCCACTTAATCTTGGACTTTTGCTTAAGAGTATGCGTAGTGGGGCTCCATGTGGCACCCTTTTTCTCTCATAACGCCCCATAGCGCCCCGAACACCACTACGGGGGGCGTTATGGGGTAAAAAATTTCTCCTCCCGTTATATATTTCGCGGCGCTATGAATGTTGCTTTTCTTCCCTCCACTCACACAGACATATATACATACATATATATGTATAATTTAAGGGTTTATTAATTAATTGGGTAATGATGAGGTAGGGGCGTTATGACTACGGGCTTAAATGCATAACGCCCCATAACGCCCACACGCTGACGTGGCGCGCCACGTGTCGCATAACGCCCACAAAGGGGCGTTATGACTACGGATGGCCTAAGGTCTTGAAGTTTCCCCACCCTGTCATCATGAATTAATTTTTTGTTGTCCAACCATTCATTTTTCTTCGCGTCTGATAGGTCTTTTATTTCCGTCAGGACGTCAAAGTCATTAACCATAGCTTCCGTATCTCTTAACTCCTTCTCTTGTATTGCTTTATTTACCATGATCCGTTCTTTATTTCGATTTTAATTCTTAGCTTTTCTAATAAAAGCAAATCCAGTGGGCTAAGGCCCGAACGTTCCCTTGCCCGGTATGATGCCTTGTGCCATTTGTTCCAAACTTTGTCACACACGAGGATACGATCAATTCGACCTAACTTTTCCCTAGGGGTGTGCATGGGTCGGTTTGGGTCGGTTTTGGGTCATAACCATAATCATAACCGAGATGTCGGTTATTGAAAAGTCATAACCATAACCGGTGGTTATGGCGGTTTCGGTTATGGCGGTTTTGGTGGTTATGGTGGTCGGTTATGGGTCGGTTAACCATGAACTTGGGCGTAGCAAAATTTAGCTCAAAACAATATTATCTATAAATATTAATACCTTTAATCACTGAATAAAACGATATATAATAAATTCAACCAAAATGATATCCATAAAGTCAAACGAATGTTAAACCAAAATGACATAATCCATAAATTCAAATGAATGTTCAACCAAAATGACATAATCCATAAACTCAAACAAACTTCAACCAAAATGACATAATCCATAAACTCAAACAAAGTTTTACCCAAAAACACCAAATACTACATGGTGGAAGTTTAATCCCAATCTTCATCTCCAATGAAAGAGTCTTCAATTGTTTTCTTTTCCGATGACAAATCTAAAAAAAACATATGTAATTATGCTTTAATATTAAGTAAAAATAAATAATAAAGTAAAAATTAAGTGCATTATTACCTTGTTCTATTTTCTCTAAGTTGTCAACCAAGTCTTGTAATTGTACTCCATGAACTTGAGTATTTTGTAAATCCTTTGGTAAACGTCATATCCAATCTTGTGAACAAATTAAAGTCTCGGCGGTTTTTGGCGTAAGAGAGCTTCTATAAGTACTCGTCAGTTATACGGGTCGGTTAACCATTACTTTACAAACTAGCGGGTCGGTTCGGTTATGGCGGTTATGGAAATGTAGAAAACCATAACCGACCCATTATTATCGGTTTTCAAAAAATTAAAAACCGACCCGTCGGTTTTCCGTTCGGTTCGGTTTTTTCGGTTTGGTTTTTTCGGTTATTTCGGTTATGGGTCGGTTAATTCGGTTTTATGCACACCCCTACTTTTCCCCATCATTGTATAACTATAAAAAGGCTATGTCGGTGGGAAACTTTTTTTTTATTTTTTTTTTCTTTTCCTAGCAACCTTTGCCTTTTCTTTTTTTTTTTCTTAATTTACGTTTTTGGCCCTTATGATTTGTGTGTTATTTCTTAAATACCAACTTCTTTTGCAATTTACATTTTTCGTCAACTTTTTAACTTTACGTTTTTACCCCTTGCACTTACGTATTTTTCCCATCTCTTGTAATATACATTTTCGGCCCTTATGCTTTGTTTGTTGTTTCTTAAATACCAAGTTCTTTTGTAATTTACAATTTTCGTCAACGTTTAAACTTTACGCTTTTGCCCCTTGCGCAATTTTTTTCTTTCTTTTTTGTGGTTTTGTTTTTTTACTTATAACCTTTAATTTTCAGCATTGACTCTTACAACCTCCTAAGTTTCTAAATACTTTTTAATCAACTTTGACGTCTTTATTTTTATTTAAATGTCGCTATAAACTTAAGTTGATTAGCATTCACACTGACAACCTTTTTACTTTGTAAATACTTTTCTAATCGAGTTTCCCACTTCATGTAAGACATGTGTCGACATACTTTTGTATCGGATCAAAAATCGGGGTGTAACACCCTAGTTAGCCTTAAAGGTGAAAAGCCGCCCTCCCATATTATATTCAAGGAGATTTGTGTTAGACCGCCCGTAATGGGCGTTTTCTTTTCAAAATCAAGCTTCAAACACGCCCGAATTCGCCCCGAGCCCGCCCCCTTGGCGTGATCTTACGTTTTTTCGTGAAAAAAAATTGAATGGCGTTGTTTAAAACACGCCAAAAAATTGCATGGGGGGCCCGAGTTTACCGTTCAAACGGTAACATCATTTAATGTTTATTTTATTTTTTATTTTTTTTTGAATTCCAATTTAATAGTATAAAAACCCCACTTTACATCCACATTTTTTATAAAAAAACTCACTCTCAATCAAAGTTTCTCTCTACTTCATTTACATTTTATAAGACCCGGGAACCCGAACACCACCCAACTGCAACAAAGCTTTAGCCTTGAAGACATGGACCCGCACATGTTATCGTACGCGGCTTACTTGAGTTGCTCTACTCCTTACATGCCACCCACTTTCGGCTTTGCCCAACCCGGCGGCTCACAACCATCCCAACAAAAACCTGAACCCGAGGTGGATACGTGCCGGAGACGCAACCCGAACCAGAGCGAGAGATATCGAAACGCGGTAAAAGGTCGCATAAAAAGAAGGAACCGAACCAACCTCGTCGTAAGCATACTTACGTTATTTGGACGAAAGACGAGGAATACACGTTGGTTCGGTCGTGGGTCGATGTTTCGGAGGACCCCGATGTTGGTAAGTTTTTTTTTTTTTTACTTTTTTTCCTACACGTCGATTTAATTTTATTTTTAATGTACAACTATTTTTTCTATTTGTATCAAACTTTCAAACCGGTCCCGAATTTTGGAATAGGATTCGTGAACTTTTTTATAGCACGTGGGGAAAGGGTGAACATCATAACAAGGATTCCATCTCTAGCAAATGGACCGATATCAACAAGTGTCACGCCTTCAGAGAAGCTTATCAACGTAACTACGATAATCGGCCGAGCGGAGAAGGTGACGTCGGGGTTTTAACAAAGGCTATGGAAGAGTATGAGAAGACGAAAGGCGTTTCTACGTACTATAAATGTTGGGACCTACTAAAAAAAAGTCCAAAGTGGGCTGGCGTACCGACCATGACGTCGAGTAGTAGACGTAAAGCTAAACGGTCGAAAACGTCATCATCCGTTGACCCTGAAACACCAACTTCTGATGCCCGCAACGTCGATCTAAATGTTGTTGTGGACGTTGACGAGGAAGTTGAAGAGTTAGCCCGACCGCCCGGTAGAAGAAAAGATAAGCGAACCGGGAAAAAACCGGTGGAGTCGTCTTCCGATCTCGAGTTTAAGGAAGATTTCGAGGAGATGAACCGTCATCTCCAAGACATTCGAGACCTCGGCCACAAACGTTGGGAGACTACGAAAGAATGAGTCGTCGAAAACAAAAAGTTTAACGAGATGCAAGCGGCGAGCAAACGGAAAAGGACATAGAGTTTTTGTCTAAACCGATCGGCCACCTTCAAGGCGACGCGTTGATCGTTGCGCAAATGCACCGCCAAAAACTCCGGGAAAATCCAGACTTTAGATCGTCATCTTTTTTTTAACTTTATCTTTTTTTTCCGTTTTTTTATTCGTTTTTTTTTTAATTCTAGTATTGTAATTTTTTTAAATTAATGAAGTATTTTAATCTTTTAATTTAAAAATAAATAAATAATTGTGTAATGAATGGATGAACGTTATTGGGCATTATTCTCACTACGCCATTTTTGCAAAAACACCCAATAATGCCCCCATGCTGATTGGACTGTCATATGACAGAAAACGCCCCAGGGTGGGAGCATTATTCAACAAATGAGTACGCTTGGTCTTATGTATACACTTTTGAATATGGATTTTTCTTTGAAACAAAAGGACTTTGTCACTTGCAAAATCCAATATGAATTTTGAACATATTATGCTATCGAATTGTAGTAACGAACAACTTCAATTTCACCCTGTTTCGAATAGAAAAAAAAATCACAGATTCTTAAAAAATGGTAAAATCTTTAAGATTTGAGCACCATGGCTTTGATACCACGTGTAGGATCATGATGCATTCGATTCATGAACTCAAAGTGCGGGAAACAATGAATTCATTGTAGGTGACGAAGATTCAAACAAGAAATCAAGATAGGATCTTTAATTCCCTAACTTGTTTTCAAATAAAATAATATTGTTTACATGAAAACCCACTCTCTCTCTAAATGATGAGCAATGAAAACCCTATAGAAAAATCCCTATTTACAAGTTTATTAAAAATCCCATTAAGCCCTTAATCTATCAATTCTATTTAATCAACTCTATAATCTTAATTGATGTATTGTCACACAAAATGCACCAACAAACTCTCCTTTGGCAATAGCATCAATTGCAACTCTTTGTTTGTCTTAAATCGATCATATTGACGACTTGATCATTTTGGATAGCTTTAGCCTTTCATGTAGTAACAGTTATACGTCCCCAACTCCTGGTTACTAGAATCATGCATATAAGAGTAAATTACAAAGTTCGTTCTTTATGTATGTCATTTATCTTTAATAAGCTCAGAAAACATACTTAATGTTTGAAAAACCATCCAGGTTATGTCCTTTACCCTAAACCTTGTTTGTTTTCCCAGTTAAGTCAGGTCACGTGAGAAGCATATGAGGGCATTAATGTCATTCTACCAAACAGGGCACAATAATTTAACACCTAAAACATTATATAATATTATATACACCCACACATACATACAGAACACACACACTCTCTCTCTCATCTTTCTCTCTGCTCTCTCTCTCTACTACCACCACCACCACACCACCACCACCCCCACCACCGCAAAATACAACCTGCAACAATACACCTCCGACTAACACCACTTCAGCCACACCTCTGCCACACCTCAGCCACCACCACACTTCAGCCACCGACCACATCAGTCCCCCGTCGATGACGATCACCTCCACCTCCACAACTGCCACACCAATAATGTTTGATCAAAACCCAATAACCATATCCATCCAGATTAAAAAACAAACCTATAAACAAAATCAAATCCAAATTAATCAAATCAAATCCAAACAAACCCACAAACAAAATCAAACATACACAGACCTATTTGTGTTATACCTGGATAAATGATCTGAAACAAAATCAAACCCAATAACCATATCCTTTCCATTGTGAGAACCTCCCACCGCCACCTGACCACCGTCGTTGCCATCGCGCCACCTGACCACCGCCGCTGCCACCGCTCCCCCTTTTCCGGCCGCTCTCTCTCTCCTCGTGGCTCCGATTATAAATTGGTTTCGAACGAGAACGAGATTGGGGGTTCATGTGTGTACTCTTCTTGATAAAATTGTGAATCCAAGATTGGGGGTTCATGGCGGAGAGTTTATGAGGGAGAGAGGTTGTAGTGTTTGGCAGGGGGTCGGTGGCGGAGGTATGGAGTTGACGGTGGTGAAAGAGATGGGTGTTTATGAGAGAGAGAAGAGAGAGACAGAGAGAAGGGGGATAGTTTATGAGAGAGAGAGAGACTATATGTGGTGGTAGGTACGGTGGTGGTGGTGATGATACGGTGGAGGAGGTGGTGGTGGTAGGTACGGTGGTGCTGGTGATGATACGGTGATGGTGGTGATGATACGGTGGTGGGGGTGTGTTTTGCGGTGGGGGGCTGGTGGTAGTAGAGAGAGAGAGCAGAGAGAAAGATGAGAGAGAGAGTGTGTGTGTTCTGTATGTATGTGTGGGTGTATATAATATTATATAATGTTTTAGGTGTTAAATTATTGTGCCCTGTTTGGTAGAATGACATTAATACCCTCATGTGCTTCTCACGTGGCCTGACTTAACTGGGAAAACAAACAAGGTTTAGGGTAAAGGACATAACCTGAATGGTTTTTCAAACATTAAGTATGTTTTATGAGCTTATTAAAGATAAATGACATACTTTGTAATAAATGACATACATAAAGGACGAACTTTGTAATTTACTCTGCATATAAACATTTTCTTTTTATTTTTTACTTTACAAACTTTGACAATAAAATCTATCCATAACTTATCACTCCTCATTGGATGGACCTTCCTATAAGCTAGACATACGTTAGCTTATGAAAGTCAATCGATGTGGTATGTACTCTATTGAGGTATGGTGAGTAAAGGGATAAACTCATGACATTAAAATTCTTCAATTTTACCAGATCTTCTATAAGATTTCCAATTACTCGGATAGTCTATGGCTTTATTTGCTAGGGAACTCCTTTCTATTGTACCATCACTCATGTTGTTGGTGTATTACACAAGTGAGGGCCTTTTGTTAATGTGCACATGAGCTAAATCTTACAAGATATGATGATTTGAAGTCGTTAAAGTTTGATTCTTAGTGATAATCCAAGCTACGATCTTTTCTTGTTGTTTTAAAAGTTACAAAGGTATATTTAAAGCATTAGACTTTGTTTATCAAAAGGAATCAAGGATATATTCTACTTGTAACATATATAGATCATCATCATCATCATCATCATCATCATCATCATCATCATCATCATCATCATCATCATCATCATCATACTTAGTAAATCCCACTAATAGCAAAGCTAAGGTAGGGTCTGAGGAGGGTAAGATGTAGACAGCCTTACCTCTACCCGTTAGGAAAGAGATGCTGCTTCCAGTGAGACCCCCGGCTCGATAGTAGTTTTGCATCAAGCCTTGGACATAAGGCACATAACACTCACCAATTAAGACAAAGGCCGATCAGTGCATGTACTCCCTTATCTTTAGCTATCAATGCCACCACATGATGCATGATTAACCATTCCCCTCTTTTAACGTTATTTTCACGAAATTAGTAAAATAACGATAAAATTAGTGCACTTTCACTTTTGCCCCCCGAGCGCCCACACATATATACATTATATGAGCATACCGCCAGCGGGGCGTTTGTAACATATATAGATGATTTTAATAAATATATATGTTGTTTTATACAAAGATAAGTGGCACCCTATCATCGAATGCTCCGAACTTCTTGACAACAACTTTCCTAGGGATTCCCCTTCTCTAATTTCATATTCATCATATCCTATCATTCACTAATCTGATATCGAGAATTTACATTAAAAAGAGAATGAGATGGAGAGAAAAAGAACAGGACTTGACGGAAGTCCATTAACGGCGTAACAGGCAGCGTAACATCAACGAATAAAGACTCGACTGGAAATTCTTTTGGCTTTGTAAGATTCGTAGGGCTGAGAAATATGAATGAGGTCTTGGAAAGCATGAACACTATCAACATTTTTGAGACAAATATGGAAACCAAAAGAGACGATAACTCATTATGGTACATCTACGGTGGCGAAGATTAAAGAGGATCGTACGTTCAGTGATGTTGTAGGCATTAAGGAGCAGAATAAAAATGTAGGGTGCAAATCGCTAATCGTGGATAGTGGTGGTGCAACTTACCCTACTCATTGCATCGGTAGATCGGTTCTAGGCATCGCAAAGGACATGAAAACAATTCCCTGTATCAAGCAGATTCTTATCAGTACCGGCTTAAAGGAAATAGGCCTATCTTACGTGGGAGGACTGAACGTGTTGCTAACCTTTATAGATCATATAAGGGTCAGGGATTTTATCAAAACAATGGGAGATCTATTGTAAAAGATGTTCTCATAAATGAGGATGTGGTCTGGACAAATGGTTCCTTTTGATCGAATTTCTAAGCTCAAAATGGTGGGGGTTCCTATCTAAATCCGTGAAAATGGTCAATATGATCCAATCGGAGCTTTATTTGGTAGGGTTATCGTGCCTTCAAAGTTCCCTTGGGAAGACTTTGATAACTCAAAAGCCCGGTGTACGGTCTTAATCAAGTATGGTAGCCAGATAGATGAAGAAATTAAGTTACAATGGAGGAATTTTAATATATACGTTTGGTTTCCTAAGATGATTTCTCATGGGACATGGTAATAGATGAGTGGGACTCCATAGTTGTTTCGTAATGTGAAGGTAACCAAAAAGTAGCGGAGTCGGATGAGGAGGAAGAAGGAGAAATAAGACAATCCTTGTCGTTAGACAATTCGATCGATAACCATAAGTCGATAGGGCAGGTAAACAAAAGGATGGACGTCCAGATTCCGTTTCCTCGTGACAAGTCAAATGTTCAATCATGTATACATGGGAACAAGGGGGCGGCTATGGCTGGCACTTTATTCTAGGGGGATTCATCTGGCGGAAAGAACAATGGTCGTCTGGAGGTCCCCAAACCCCAGTCGCCAAACTTAATTTTGGATCCAGTTAGCAGCTTTTTTGTGCATGGGGCCCAACTAAAAAGCCCACTTTAGGCAAAAGGCCCAGACAATTACGTAGACCACCATCTACAGGTTCTTCTCAAGGCCCGATAATCAGAGGTACCAACACTACGAGAACGAAGTCTGGTCTTTCAACCTAAATCCACCACCGCGTAATGGCAGCCTAGAAATCTCATTAGGTGTCATATATTGTGACTCAAGGAAATGGATCTCCTCTCATGAGTTGCCGAGCACAGAGGATTTTCTGCCAAAATGGCCTCAATAAAACCCCGACCGTGTAAAACAACAAACCGCGACGGAAACGTCGGGAAGTCACGTTACATGAAATTTGTCACACCCCGACCACGATAAAACATCAAATCATGGCGGAAACGTCTTGGAGTGTTGTAACAGAATTATTATTTCACAATGGCATACAAAGTTATATTTTATTTATCAAACAAGAGTGTTATATTGTCTCAAAACAGGAAATAAAGAGTTCAGAACATAATTAAACTAGTTCTATCTTTATTTTAAGTCTCTAAGGCACAGGTCCACCCTAGTGTCACGATCATCATCCTAAGCAACAGCTCCTGAAAACACACGTGAAAATAGGTACGTCAGCATAAAAATGTCTGTGAGATACATAGGTTTTGTGAAAATAGGATTCATGACCTGGGTTTTAAAAAGAAAGGTTTAATAAAAATTAGTCATGACTCTTTGTTAAGTGTTTTCTTTTATAAATCATATGAAACTCGATAAGAAATCAGATTATATAAAAGAAAGGTGTATGGTTAATGAAATAACCAAATAAAATGAGTTGTATAAAATAACTGTTTTGTAAAACAATGTCTTGTGAAGAATATGTTATTTGTGTAAAATGTAATATGTCTATACTGAAATTTTTTAAATAACGCTACGATACGAAATATTATACAAACACTTATATATAGGAAGTACCAGCGGCGTATCCACCATGTTTGTATCATATTACACACGCCTCGTTACTCAAACCATTTACCCAAACCAACCACCAATGTAAATTGTTCATGTATAAATCAATTGTCAAGTGTTATTGTGTAAACCATATCATAATGTCCATGTCTAATGTAAATCACCAAATGTGTATATCAATGTCAAAATGTTTATGTTTAATGTGTATCCAAAAATATCATGTATGGCATGTGAAATATATCAACTAAACCATAGGTAAAATGCACAAAAACAGGGTATTGAATTAAACATAGTTTAAGTCAAAGTTATGTTTTGTGGAACAAATGCATGCTATACTGATACAAACATCTATGCGGTATTTTGAAAATGCATACATTCAAGCCTTGTGACTGTGGTGATAGACCTTTAAACAAATTAAAGGTCTATCTGTGTTATGTTTATCGAATTCGGTCATTCCTTCCACCCAAACAAACCTAGGGTTCAGGAATGGGAGTTGTCAAGTCCTATGGTACCACTACCTACTAACGAACGGCGTGATCAATGTTAATGAATGTATATTGTCCCATTTGAACAAACCAAATGTAATACCAAAAATGTAAGCATGTGAAAACAATGCACTAAGTATGTAATCAAATGAACATACATAGCGTGAAATGTAATGTAAAACAATGTACTAAATATGCACACAATGGACATACATAACATAAACACAATGAAATCATGTACTATAAGTGTACTAATGAACATAATAAGCATATGATATGAAAACATGGAAAGCATCAAAGTAACAAGTAGGCACATTTGTTTCACCCCAAAACAGTTTGGAAAACAGTAAAAGAGGGGTCTATGTACTCACTTGAGATTGCTTAGAAGTCCTTGTGTAACAACCAAACAATGCTAGAGATCACGGAAATCAAACGACACCTAATATAGGTAACTATGTTAATATACCGGACCTAAATCGGAGGATTGGATAGAATGAGGGTTCGTAAACCAAACGAGTAT
The DNA here is from genome assembly GCA_030545235.1 of Helianthus tuberosus. Lineage (NCBI taxonomy): Eukaryota > Viridiplantae > Streptophyta > Magnoliopsida > Asterales > Asteraceae > Helianthus > Helianthus tuberosus. The sequence goes on along the minus strand of CM060414.1, from coordinate 44,248,853 downwards.
GGAGACTCGTGTAATATGGTTTAACAAAGCCTACATACTAAAATGAAACCTAACCTAAGTGCTTACGACCCGTTTAGGTAGCTTATGCTACTTTAACGCGTCGTTCACGTGAAACGCGTTCGGAACGCCTAACTGGCCCTATGATAAGTAAAATATGCCTTAACATGTCTAATATTGTTGCCAAATCAGTTTAGATATCAAAAGTTATGTTACATATGCTTAATATGAAATTTGGCGTAAAAAGGGCATTTTGGTAATTTACCTAAGGCATATAAACAACCTATCATACAACTAAATAAACGTCGTGACCATAAGGTATAACCTCGAAAGGTTATTCCCTATACAACTATGGTCACCTAATGCGTTTGGTCGGATCCTAATGATCGACCAAACAGGTCAGGTTTGAAAGTATAAGCGATTGTTTAGATCGCTTACCTTACGACCCTATATAAGCATTAAACTAAAAGTGACGAGCTAAGCATGTTAAAACATGCTTAACTAAGTTTAGAAAACAGGTTTGGTATCAAAACAAACGGTTTTGATACCTAAATGTAGTTTGGTTACAAAATACGCAATAACATGTATTTTGGCCGAAACTACGACTCGTCACTGAGCCTAGATAACGTGGTAATCAGTAGGTATAGTCACTAGGGACTATAACCATCGTGATTACGCTCACGTTATGAAGTTCAAACGAACTTCGTGTTGACCATAAACTGGTCAACGCAGAAAGTCAAACATAGTTTGACTTTCGAACTCGAAAAGCGATAAAAGAACGAAGGAACACTTACAAAGGGTCCCCGCTAGTAAAAATTGATCAAATAGCTCAGGTATGAAGCAATGGCTTCAACTTAGAGAATTTAGATCAGATTTGTGGGTTTTTGGGGTTGGGATGGATGGGTATTTATAGGATTCTTTGAACCGTTAAAATCGTTTCTTGAAAACCGTGATGTAATCTCAACCTTACACTTGTTGGAAATGCTATGGAACATCAAAATTGGCCCCTCATTACACTGAAGAGGCAAGTGCAAAAGGTGGAAAGGCCAGGTTCAATGTTTCTGCACATTCTGCTGTCTGGGGATCCCTTACGGACCGTAAGGATATGATTTACGGTCCGTAAGCCAGTAACTTTGCAGAAATGGCAGTTTTGGTCCCTGTTGTGTTATAAGGCCATTTCCGACGCGTTTAAGGCCCGTTAACCCCATTTCAAAGCTCTAAAATGAAGTTAAAGTATAGGGAACTTAAAATGTGCTAAAAAATATCTCGGATGTCGGTTCGTTTGGTCGTACGATCGCGATGTTCGGTTAATTAAGACGGAATGCGCATAAGCGCGAAAAACGACCCAAATTCGTGACGAATGGATTTTGACAAGCCAAACACTAAAGCATAATATTATAATGCTTACATAAATTTTTGGATGTCCGGATGTATTCAGAACGTAAGTTATGCGTGAAAGTGCAAACTTGTGCACTTTTTGACACTTTTAGTCCCTGAATGACCCAAAAGTTTATTTTAGCACACCGAACCCCTCAAAGCCTATTTCTAAGATAGATAAAGGATATTTAAGGTGTGTTTAACTTATGGTCATGTTCCGGAATGTCTGTTGCAGTTCAAATTGGCATACTTTCGCAGTTTGTCAAATTTAGTCCCTGTAGGCGAATTAACTTGTTTTTGCCTTACCAAAGCCTTCAAAACTTATTTCTAAGTTATGTAAAGGTTATTTAAGGTATTTTAAGTATATGTTGATGTTCCGGAGTATTTGTCGCATTAAACTGATTGCGTTTACGCACCAGTTTGCGTATAACTCTCTAGAAAGTGATATAGAGTTTAAAATTGAACAAAACTCAAAACATGAAAAATGTCAAACATAAACAAACAAACATTGGGATAAAATAACTTTGTTTTATTGATACTTGAACTGTTTACAATGATTTCAGACACAGATGTTACAGTCTCCCCTACTTGTGGAAATTTCGTCCCGAAATTTATTTAGAGGAAACTCGTGGGAATAGATGTGGATACTTCGCCTTCATTTGATCTTCACGTTCCCAAGTAAACTCGGGTCCACGTTTAGATTCCCAGCAAACTTTGACCAATGGAATGCGCTTGCGCTTGAGCCACTTGACTTCACGTTCCATGATTTCCACTGGCTTCTCAACAAATTTCAGTGTTTTATCAACACGAATTTCGTCAAGTGGTATGTGGAGGTTCTCATCAGCTAAACACTTCTTGAGATTGGACACGTGAAAGGTTGGATGAACATTTCCAAGTTCAGGAGGTAACTCAAGCCTGTAGGCTACCTTACCGATTCTTTCGACGATCTTGAATGGTCCAACGTATCTAGGTGCAAGTTTTCCTTTCTTTCTAAATCTGATCACACCTTTCCAAGGTGAGACCTTAAGTAATACCCGATCACCGACTTGAAAATCCAAGGGCTTGCGTTTTGGGTCCGCGTAACTCTTTTGACGACTTCTAGCTGTCTGAAGGTTATCACGAACTTTCTTAATCTTATTAGTTGTCTCTAAAATGAGGGCAGGTCCAGTAAGCTGAGCCTCGCCGATCTCATTCTAGCAGACTGGTGAACGACATTTTCGACCATAGAGAGCCTCGAAAGGAGCCATGTTGATGCTGGAGTGATAACTGTTGTTGTAGGAGAATTCAATTAACGGAAGATGTGAATCCCAACTACCACCAAAATCGATCACACAAGCTCTAAGCATATCCTCCAGAGTCTGGATTGTTCTTTCAGATTGACCATCCGTTTGCAGATGATAAGTTGTGCTCAGATTAAGTTGGGTCCCCATAGCAGATTGCATGGTTCTCCAAAAATGAGAAGTGAAACGAGCATCTCTGTCAGAAATGATGTTCAAAGGAACACCATGTCGAGCTACAATTTCATCCACATAGATTTTAGCAAGTTTGTCAGCCGAAAAATTCTCACGGATTGGCAAGAAATGCGCTGACTTAGTAAGACGATCAACAACTACCCAGATGGCATCATGACCTTTCTTTGTGCGTGGGAGTTTAGTAATGAGATCCATAGTAATGTTTTCCCATTTCCAAACTGGGATCTCTGGTTGCACCAATAAACCAGAAGGACGTTGATGTTCAGCCTTAACTTTAAGACAAGTAAGGCATTTTGATACATATAAGAAAATGTCTTTCTTCATACCAGGCCACCAATACTGAATACGAAGATCCTTATACATCTTATCTGAGCCAGGATGAACAGAATAACGAGACTTATGGGCTTTATCAATAAGCAAGGTGCGGAGGTTATCTTGGCTTGGGACCCACAAACGGTCCATGAAGTAATACGATCCATTGTCCTTCAGTTCCAGATCAGGTGCTATGTGATAGGGAAATTCCTTATCCATCAAATCTTGTGAAACACAAGATTGTTGAGCCTGAGAAATGCGGGCTTGGATATCGGATCGAGCTTGAATATCAGATTGAACACGAACACAATGAAGCTTAGTATGTTCCTTACGACTCAATGCATCGGCTACGACATTCGCCTTACCAGGATGGTAGCGAATTTCGCAGTCATAGTCGTTTAGAAGCTCGACCCAACGTCGTTGCCTCATGTTGAGTTCTTTCTGGTTGAAGATATGTTGAAGACTTTTGTGGTCCATGAAAACCACACATTTTGTACCGTACAAATAGTGTCTCCAGATCTTAAGAGCGAAGACAACTGCACCTAACTCAAGATCATGAGCGGTGTAGTTTTTCTCATGTATCTTCAACTGCCTCGATGCATATGCTATGACTTTGTTCCTTTGCATCAGAACACAGCCAAGACCCGATTTAGATGCATCGCAATAAACAACGAAATCATCATTGCCCTCAGGCAAAGTCAGAACAGGCGCGTCACAAAGTTTTTGTTTCAAAGTCAGAAACGCTTCCTCTTGCTTGAATCCCCAATCAAATGGCTTGTTCTTCTGAGTTAGAGCAGTTAGAGGAACTGCAATCTTCGAGAAATTTTCAATGAAGCGGCGGTAATAACCCGCAAGACCAAGAAAAGAACGAACTTCAGTAGGAGTAGTAGGCGTATCCCAATCCTTGATCGCATTGATCTTGGAGGGATCTACATGAATACCTTGTTCGTTGACAATATGTCCTAAAAATTGAACTTCTTTAAGCCAGAATTCACACTTGGAGAATTTGGCGAAAAGTTGCTCTTTCATTAGGAGTTCCAAAGTAAGACGAAGATGTTGCTCATGATCAGCTCGCGTCTTAGTGTATATCAAGATGTCATCAATAAAAACAATGACGAACTGATCCAAATAAGGCTTGCAGACCCTATTCATTAAGTCCATGAAAATAGCAGGAGCATTAGTCAAACCGAATGGCATGACTGTGAACTCATAATGCCCATACCGAGTGCGGAATGTTGTTTTGGGAATATCTTCTTCATGCACACGAAGTTGATGATACCTAGAACGTAGATCAATCTTTGAAAAATAAGAAGCACCTTGTAACTGATCAAAGAGATCATCAATGCGAGGTAGGGGATATCGATTCTTGATGGTAAGCTTGTTAAGCTCACGATAATCGATACACATCCTAAAAGATCCATCCTTTTTCTTGACAAAAAGAACGGGAGCACCCCAAGGTGAAAAGCTAGGATGGATAAAACCTTTGTCAGAGAGCTCCTGAAGCTGTTTAGCCAACTCTTGCATCTCATACGGTGCAAGACAATATGGAGATCTGGCAATGGGATTTGCACCAGGTACGAGATCAATTCGGAACTCGACTTGGCGTGCTGGGGGTAAACCAGGTAACTCTTCAGGGAATACTTCAGAATAATCCCGAACAACAGGAATATCTTGAATAGACTTACCCTTACCCTTATCTGCTACAACATGTGCCAAAAAGGCCACATAGTTCATTCGCAGATACTTTCGAGCTTTAAAACAAGACATGAGTTTGAGACCACCAACAGGTTTCTCACCATGAACTTGTAGGATCTCGCCTATCGAAAGCGGCACATGAACAATCTTCTCAAAACAAACTACCTCTGCGCGATGCTTGGCTAACCAATCCATACCCACAATGACGTCGAAGCTTCCAAGTTGCATAGGCGTGAGATCAATAGGAAAAAGATGGACGTTAAGGTTCAACTAGCAGTTGCGAAGAACAGAATCAAGAACAATGGGTTCACCACTAGCAACTTCTATTGTCAAGGGTTTTCCTAGTTTCGTTCTAGACATGCGAAGCAATGGCTCAAAAGATAATGACACAAAACTCTTATCGGCACCCGAATCAAAAAGAACATATGCAGGCTGATTATTAATAAAGAACGTACCGTTCACCACTTCATTGTCTGCTTGTGCCTCTTGTGCATTCATGTTGAAGACTCGCCCTCGAGTCTGAGCCTGATTCTGATTTGGATTAGCATTCACCAATCTTGGACACTGATTACGGTAGTGGGTCAGATCCCCACAGTTGTAACAAGAACCTGGAGGGTAGTGTGGTCGAGCAGCTTGACCCTGTTGCTGAGCAGGAGGCTGAGCAACTCGTTGAGCCGGGTTCTGAACTGCCTGATTCTGAGAAAAACGACAAACACCAGCAAGATGACCTGACTTCCCACAGTTAGTACAGAAACGGCATGGAAATTGCGGCTGATGGTGACTGTTGCATCTATTGCACAAAGGTGCATTTCCTGCGTAAGGTTTCTTCACTGGAGGCTATGCGGGTTGGTTGGGAGTTGCCTGGTTAACTTGGGCAGTGACCGCAAAATTTTGGGAAGCCTTACGCTTCCTTGACCCCCTTGAGGAACCAGAATCCTTTCCCTTCTTGTTTTGACCTTTCTTGCTATCTTCTTTGTCAGACGCCTGCTTCTTACCCTTGTCACCCTTTTTGTGCAGCTTTCCCTTTCGAACCCGCGACTCAGTCAATGTCGCTGCTAACTCGATCGCCTGACGGAGTGTGGTAGGGTTACTACCAGTAATGATGTCTTGTACTGAGTCAGGTAGACCATCGATGTACCTTTCGATAGCCTTGTCGAGTGGGGTAACCATTGTTGGGCAAAGCAGACTCAACTCCTCAAACCTATCAGTATACGCCATGTGCTCACCACTGTCTTGTTTCAAGTCATCAAACTCTCTCTCCAAAGCTCGCTGTTCATGACGAGGACAGAACTCCCTCATCATAAGGGCCCTAAGTTCAACCCATGTCTGTGCTAGAGCAACTTCTGCACCACGGTCTCTCATTACCCCGTTCCACCACGTAAGAGCCCTCTTCTGAAACACACTCGAAGAAAACTCGACCTTGCAATTGTCAGGACACTGCACGTGACGGAAAGTATTCTCAATGCTCTCGAGCCATTGAAGAAGCCCAGTCACTCCCTCAGAACCACTAAACTTGAGTGGTTTAGCCGAGTTAAAATTCTTGAAATTGCATGGAGCATTGTTGTTGTTGTTGGCTTGGTTCCATTGAGCAAAGAGGTTTGGGAATGCAGCAGCCATTTGCTGCGCAATAATTTCTGCCAGTTCGGCAGTGGCTATCTGGTTTTCGCGTCGAGGAGGCATTCTAAAAGAGGAAAACATGAAAGGAAACGAGTGAGATGATTGGATGAAGAGAATGAGATGAAACAAAATCAACAAAAGCAAAGATGGTGGTCATTCGTCCGCATCGCAAAGCAAACAAGCGACACACAGTGTCTAATCAAAGTAAATGGGTCAAAAATAATGTATCGCGAAGACATGCTCGTATATAAGTGAACACTCACCCCAAGAGTTCCCAGGTAAGAGTGACTGGTCCGATTATGTGAATTTGTACGAACACTCTAGCCTTAGACAGAAAACCCAGGGTACAGGCATTCACTCTTCCAGATTGCACGTGTTCACACTATTAAAAACCCAAAACTTTGACGAGATTTTTGAAAATTCAAAGGGGTTCAAAACCTTGTAATAATTCATTCAAAAACAGAAGATTATTTTTCAAAAATCGTTTCGGAAAATTGGGTTCTTGTTTTGATAATCACCTAAGGATAGGTGATGTGCATGTTTTAAGATCTAAACACAAGATAACTTGTGTTAGGGTCCTAGAGAGGTTATAGTCTAGGTCAAAGTATTACTAATAACCTAATTCCCTATAACCATTGGCTCTGATACCAACTCTTCTGTCACACCCCGACCACGTTAAAACATCAAATCGTGGAAGAAACGTCGGGGAGTGTTGTAACGGAATTATTGTTTCACAACCATGGCATACAAAGTTATATTTTATTTATCAAACAAGAGTGTTATATTGTCTCAAAATAGGAAATAAAGAGTTCAGAACATAATTAAACTAGTTCTATCTTTATTTTAAGTCTCTAAGGCACAGGTCCACCCTAGTGTCACGATCATCATCCTAAGCAACAGCTCCTGAAAACACATGTGAAAATAGGTACGTCAGCATAAAAATGCCTGTGAGATACATAGGTTTTGTGAAAATAGGATTCATGACTTGGGTTTTAAAAAGAAAGGTTTAATAAAAATTAGTCATGACTCTTTGTTAAGTGTTTTCTTTATAAATCATATGAAACTCGATAAGAAATCAGATTATATAAAAGAAAGGTGTATGGTTAATGAAATAACCAAATAAAATGAGTTGTATAAAATAACTGTTTTGTAAAACAATGTCTTGTGAAGAATAAGTTATTTGTGTAAAATGTAATATGTCTATACTGAAATGGTTTAAATAACGCTACGATATGTAATATTATACAAACACTTATATATAGGAAGTACCAGCGGCGTATCCACCATGTTTGTATCATATTACACACGCCTCGTTACTCAAACCATTTACCCAAACCAACCTCCAATGTAAATTGTTCATGTATAAATCAATTGTCAAGTGTTATTGTGTAAACCATATCATAATGTCCATGTCTAATGTAAATCACCAAATGTGTATATCAATGTCAAAATGTTTATGTTTAATGTAAATGATATAATGTGTATCGAAAAATATCATGTATGGCGTGTGAAATATATCAACTAAACCATAGGTAAAATGCACAAAAACAGGGTATTGAATTAAACATAGTTTAAGTCAAAGTTATGTTTTTTGGAACAAATGCATGCTATACTGATACAAACATCTATGCGGTATTGTGAAAATGCATACATTCAAGCCTTGTGACTGTGGTGATAGACCTTTAAACAAATTAAAGGTCTATCTGTGTTATGTTTATCGAATTCGGTCATTCCTTTCACCCAAACAAACCTAGGGTTCAGGAATGGGAGTTGTCAAGTCCTATGGTACCACTACCTACTAACGAACGGCGTGATCAATGTTAATGAATGTATATTGTCCCATTTGAACAAACCAAATGTCATACCAAAAATGTAAGCATGTAAAAACAATGCACTAAGTATGTAATCAAATGAACATACATAGCGTGAAATGTAATGTAAAACAATGTACTAAATATGCACACAATGGACATACATAGCATAAACACAATGAAATCATGTACTATAAGTGTACTAATGAACATAATAAGCATATGATATGAAAACATGGAAAGCATCAAAGTAACAAGTAGGCACATTTGTTTCACCCCAAAACAGTTTGGAAAACAGTAAAAGAGGGGTCTATGTACTCACTTGAGATTGCTTAGAAGTCCTTGTGTAACAACCAAACAATGCTAGAGATCACGGAAATCAAACGACACCTAATATAGGTAACTATGTTAATATACCGGACCTAAATCGGAGGATTGGATAGAATGAGGGTTCGTAAACCAAACGAGTATGGAGACTCGTGTAATATGGTTTAACAAAGCCTAGATACTAAAATGAAACTTAACCTAAGTGCTTACGACCCATTACGACCCGTTTAGGTAGCTTATGCTACTTTAACGCGACGTTCGCGTGAAACGCGTTCGGAACGCCTAACTAGCCCTATGATAAGTAAAATATGCCTTAACATGTCTAATATTGTTGCCAAATCAGTTTAGATATCAAAAGTTATGTTACATATGCTTAATATGAAATTTGGCGTAAAAAGGGCATTTTGGTAATTTACCTAAGGCAAATAAACTACCTATCATACAACTAAATAAACGTCATGACCATAAGGTATAACCTCGAAAGGTTGTTCCCTATACAACTATGGTCACCTAATGCGTTTGGTCGGATCCTAATGATTGACCAAACGGGTCAGGTTCGAAAGTATAAGCGATTGTTTAGATCGCTTACCTTACGACCCTATATAAGCACTAAACTAAAAGTGACGAGCTAAGCATGTTAAAACATGCTTAACTAAGTTTAGAAAACAGGTTTGGTATCAAAACAAATGGTTTTGATACCTAAATGTAGTTTGGTTACAAAATACGCAAAAACACGTATTTTGGCCGAAACTACGACTCGTCACTGAGCCTAGATAACGTGGTAATCAGTAGGTATAGTCACTAGGGACTATAACCATCGTGATTACGCTCACTTTATGAAGTTCAAACGAACTTCGTGTTGTCCATAAACTGGTCAACGCAGAAAATCAAACATAGTTTGACTTTCTGACTGGAAAAGCGATAAAAGAACGAAGGAACACTTACAAAGGGTCCCCGCTAGTAAAAATTGATCAAATAGCTCAGGTATGAAGCAATGGCTTCAACTTAGAGAATTTAGATCAGATTTGTGGGTTTTTGGGGTTGGGATGGATGGGTATATATAGGATTCTTCGAACCGTTAAGATCGTTTCTTGAATACCGTGATGTAATCTCAACCTGACACTTGTTGGAAATGATATGGAACATCAAAATTGGCCCCTCATTACACTGAAGAGGCAAGTGCAAAAGGTGGAAAGGCCAGGTTCAATGTTTCTGCACATTCTGCTGTCTGGGGATCCCTTACGGACCGTAAGGGTATGGCTTACGGTCCGTAAGCCAGTAACTATGCAGAAATGGCAGTTTTGGTCCCTGTTGTGTTATAAGGCCATTTCCGACGCGTTTAAGGCCCGTTAACCCCATTTCAAAGCCCTAAAATGAAGTTAAAGTATAGGGAACTTAAAATGTGCTCAAAAATATCTCGGATGTCGGTTCGTTTGGTCGTACGATCGCGTTGTTCGGTTAATTACGACGGAATGCGCATAAGCGCGAAAAACGACCCAAATTGCGTGACGAATGGATTTTTGACAAGCCAAACACTAAAGCATAATATTATAATGCTTACATAAATTTTTGGATGTCCGGATGTATTCAGAACGTAAGTTATGGGTGAAAGTGCAAACTTGTGCACTTTTTGACACTTTTAGTCCCTGAATGACCTAAAAGTTTATTTTAGCACACCGAACCCCTAAAAGCCTATTTCTAAGCTATATAAAGGATATTTAAGGTGTGTTTAACTTATGGTCATGGTCTGGAATGTTTGTTACAGTTCAAATTGGCATACTTTCGCAGTTTGTCAAATTTAGTCCCTGTAGGCGAATTAACTTGTTTTTGCCATACCAAAGCCTTCAAAACTTATTTCTAAGTTATGTAAAAGTTATTTAAGGTATGTTAAGTATATGTTGATGTTCCAGAGTATTTGTCGCATTAAACTGATTGCGTTTACGCACCAGTTTGCGTATAACTCTCCAGAAAGTGATATAGAGTTTAAAATTGAACAAAAGTCAAAACATGAAAAATGTCAAACATAAACAAACAAACATTGGGATCAAATAACTTTGTTTTATTGATACTTGAACTGTTTACAATGATTTCAGACACAGATGTTACAAAATTGTTTGACAACACATGGTACATAAAGTTTTGTATTATTGAATTGTTAAATTGCATTGTCTTGAAATAAAAACAAACTAAACACAACAATTTTCTTTAAGTTTTAAAATAACAAAGGCTCGTGTCCGTCCTATGTGTAGCGTGCTCAAAATCAAACATTAGCTCCGGAAACATATGTGAAAATAAACGTCAGCAAAAAAGAATGCCTATGAGTAGCATAGGTTTTGTGGTCAAGACTCATGGCTTTGAATGTTAAAAGAAAATGTTTAACCTATTTCAAAAATAGTCATGAACCTTTAACAAAAGTCTTTCTTTATGAAATCATATGAAAAATCATTTGATTTAAAAGAAATGATGTATGGTTAACTTAATAAACAAATATGTCTTGAAATAACCAAATAAAATGTCTTTTCTTGCATAAACCAGCAATTGTATTGACTTGCATAAACCAACAAATGTCTTGTATGGTATAAACCGCAAATGTCTTGTATGGTAAACAAAAGGTCTTATTTTAACCATAAGGTAATGTTTTGTATAACCAACCAAATGTCTTGTATAAACCAAGTGTTTTAAATAAACAAAAATGTCTTTTGTAACAAAATGTCTTGTGTAAGACAATTGCTTTTATTGTATAAAACAAATATGGATTGTTGGCAAATACATTCAAGCCTTGTTGACTATCAGATAAACCTTTATAAAGACAAAGGTTTATAAAAAATGTCACTCAGTTTCTGTCATTCCCTAAGCTCACTTCCAAACAAACCTAGGAAGCAGGAATTGTCACACCCCAACCGATGGCGGAAACATCGGGGTGTGGCACTGAGCGAAACAGATCGTCCAAGAGAATCCATAACACTATTAGCGACAATATATTTAACGTTAAAGTCCCATACCAGTAACATATAAAGCATAAATAGTTATTACAGACATTGTTCTCAAAGAGAAATAAATTGTTCCGACAACTCAAATTTATTGAATGATGTTTCTAGACCACCTACTCGATTCATCACAGCAATCAAAGCATCCTAATCAACCTGTCACATAAGTTAAAGTAAAGTCAATACACATAGTGTAAAGGTGAGTACACAAGTTTAATAGCATATAGTATAGTGAAAGCGTTTACGCATAACCAGCATGTAACACGTAGAAATGTGAATCAAGTAAGCTATCGACAATGAAGTATGCAACCGACATGACTGCAAGTTATAGAATGTGCATCACATTATCACCACTGTGACCATGTGAAGTAAAAACCTGAACAACCCCTGTCCACGACAGGTGCTGAGTCCAAACTATAGTACTATCATTGCTAAGGTGTCAGGCAAACAATCATTGTGTAAACATAACATAAAAGCATTCATCGAGTCACGTATAACATGCGAGAGTGGTTAGCGTTAAAAGTGTTTGCATTGTGTGTTCGTTGTGATTGGATACAGAGAACGTATGTAACACCCAAAGTGCTTGAAAAGAAAATGGGTTCGAGTATACTCACAGTATGTGTTTAGCAAATAAACACAGCCTTGGATTGAAGGGAGCGCTTGGAGATTAGCCTGCGCATAGAACGATAGTGTAAGCGTCAAACAACGTGTAGCAAAGTGAAGTGTCGAATGGTGAGTCGATCGGATGATCATCCGGACGGATGACCATTCGGTCAGCTGATCATTCGAGTAAGATGCAAGTGTTTGTAAATTGTTTGGAAACTTTTGAATTTTTCGTTGTAGTATAAATCAAGTCATTCGATCAGATGGTCATCCGGACGGATGGCTATTCGATTGGATGGCTATTCAATTGAAAGTGTGATATTCCTTGAAGTTTTGTAAAATTGTTTAAGTATTGAACTTATTGATAAAAGGGGCGAGTCACTTGGTCAAATAGTCATTCGATCGGATGGCTATTCGATCGGCGTACTAATGTTTTGAAAAACTTGAAAAGTCTTCTAAGTTAAAAGTTTTTAACGAGGACGGCATGATGACGTGTCAAACAACGGGAACCCACACCAAGTCCACCTCAGTCGATCGGATGGGAATCACCCTACTCGATCAGACTAATAGTCTTTGGTGGAAGTTCATGTTTAACCCGTGAATCGGTCATCTCTTTGGTGCAATCCGTTCTCAGACCAGTTCTCAACTAGAGTAAGAGTAGAAAACCTTAACGAGTCTGGATTCCATCGGTTTTGTGTGAAAAAGTGAAGAAAGTTGAAGAAAAGTTTAAATCAGTTGAAGAGTTTTGAAATCTTGGTGTAAAATAATGTGGAAATCCTTTAGATCTGGACAAATCTTAATGAGATGAAGTCATACTTCGGTGCTCATAAGAAACGAGATGACGTCACCTTAAAACAGTCCAAACCAGGCGATTTCACGGTGAAAATGTATGATTTCAATGGAGGAGATGATGGAGCTGTGTGTAATGAAGATGGAAGTACAAGATTTAGGGAGAAAACTTACGGAAATCTCTTGGAATCGAAAGAAAGTGCTTGAAAGAGACTTGGAGCGTCTAGGTCAGATAGAGCTGACACATCAGTGAACAGTGATGTGACAGGTGGTATTTATAGTGGGAGAGGAGAAGTATGGCGGTGGAGAGTGTGGGTCGGATGGCCATTCGACCGAAGGGTCATTCGGTCAAACGGCTGGTGCGAGTTGGTTTCCGACTTTCGTTTCGAGCGTTGCGTTGCGTTTAAGCAAGTTACGGGTGAGCGTTGCAATTGCATTTAATCAATAGTTACACAAATAACATAACACATAAAATGCATAAAAGTAAATATGCGGTTCGAGTTTGCGATGAAATTGCGTTGCGTTAGAGTTGCGATTGCGTTTGCGAATAACATCCCAAAACATATATAAAGCACACACAAGTAAAGCACATAATAACACACATAGCACAATACCAATAACTGTGTTTTGAGTTTGCGTTACGATAGCGATGTGATAGCGTGAGGTAAAATAGCGTTTAGTTGAGATTTCTGCGTTTATCGCATCGTTACTTCACTTAGTAGTAAATCGTAGTTTAAAATAGCATTTAAAATCGTTAACCAAAGCAATAATTAAGCAAGAAAAGTCAGATCTAAATAAGATCTTGACTTTGACTTGTACTTTGACTTTCCTTTGAACGTGACCCGGAAAGTCGGGTTATTACAGCCTCCCCTACTTTAGAGAGTTTAGTCCCAAAATTAAGGCGCAGGCGTAACGAAGAGATGTGGATATTTAGCTTTCATATCACTTTCGAGTTCCCAGGTGAACTCGGCGCCGCGTTTGCCTTCCCAGCGAACCTTCATTATAGGAATGCGTGAGAGTCGGAGTTTCTTGGTCTCTCGATCCATGATTTCTACTGGCTTTTTCATGAAGTGTAATGTTTCGTCCACTTGCAAATCCTCGCGAGGGACATGCAAATTCTCGTCGGCTAGACACTTCTTTAGGTTCGAAACGTGGAAAGTCGGATGTACATTGCTGAGTTCCTCTGGTAATTCAAGTTGGTAGGCCACTTTGCCAATTCTTTCCAGAATCTTAAAGGGTCCAACGTATCGAGGCGCTAGCTTTCCTTCCTTTCCGAATCGGATCACCCCCTTCCAAGGTGAAACCTTTTGGAGTACGTGATCACCAATTTCGAACTCAAGGGGCTTACGACGTTTATCGGCGTAACTCTTTTGACGACTCTGAGCTTTAAAGAGTTTGTCTCGTATCTGGAGGATTTTGTCAGTCGTTTCTTGTAATAACTCAGGACCGGTAATTTGCACGTCTCCGATCTCGTGCCATATGATAAGTGATCAACATTTTCTTCCATATAATGCCTCAAATGGTGACATTTGAATGCTAGAGTGATAACTGTTGTTGTACAAGAATTCGACTAAAGGTAAATGCGAATCCCAATTACCACCAAAATCTACAACGCACGGATGAAGCATGCCTTCAAGGGTGCGAATCGTGCGTTCAGTCTGAACGTCGGTCTGGGGATGGAAAGCTGTACTGATATTAAGGGTAGTACCGAGAGCAGATTGAAAAGTTTCCCAGAGGCGCGAAGTGAATCGACCATCGCGGTCAGAGATGATGTCACGAGGTGTCCCATGTCGATAAATGACTTCGTCGGTATAGATTCGTGCTAATTGTTCAACCTTATAATCTTCTCTTATCGGTAGAAAGTGGGCGGATTTTGTAAGACGATCAACGATAACCCAAATGCTATCGTGACCTGATGGCGTGCGTGGGAGTTTCGTCATGAAATCCATAGCTACACTCTCCCATTTCCACATCTGGATCTCGGGTTGCTCGAGTAAGCCAGAGGGTCGTTGTTGTTCAGCCATGACTTTCGAACAAGTCAGACATCTCGAAACGTAGAGAGCGATATCCTTCTTCATTCCAGGCCACCAATACCTGGCGCGCAGGTCCTGGTACATCTTGTCGGCACCGGGATGAAGGGAATATCGAGATTTGTGGGCTTCAGTCAACAAAATCTTTTGGAGATTGTTGCGACTAGGAATCCAAATGAGGTCGAGATAGTGAAAAATATCATTAGGTTTATTCACTAGTTGGGTTTCGGTTCCAAGAATTCATTCTTCCTTCAAAGTGCATTCGGTAAAATAGGCGTATTGAGCGTCGCGAATGAGAGCTTCGAGGTCGTGCTGGACTTGAATATCACGAATGCTATGTAAATAGCTTCATCGGCTAAGAGCATCGGCAACGACATTTGCTTTGCCTGGGTGGTAGCGAATCTCACAGTCGTAGTCGTTGAGAAGTTCAACCCATCTGTGTTGGAGCATATTCAGCTCTTTCTGGTTCAAGATGTGTTGTAGGCTCTTATGGTTGGTGAAGACCGTACACTTAGTACCATAAAGGTAGTGTCACCAAATCTTTAACGCAAAAACATCTGCACCGAGTTCGAGATCATGGGTTGTGTAGTTTTTCTCATGGACTTTGAGCTGACAAGATGCGTACGCGATAACCTTGTCTCGTTGCATAAAGACACAACCAAGACCGAGGTTAGAGGCATCGCAATAGACTACAAAGTCATCGTTTCCATCGGGTAGCGCGAGTACGGGAGCATTGCAAAGCATACGCTTGAGAGTTTGAAAGGCATCCTCTTGTTCAGTTCCCCAAACAAAAGTCTTGTCCTTATTCGTTAAAGAGGTGAGAGAAACAGTGATTTTAGAGAAATCAGTGATAAATCGACGGTAATAACCCGCCAATCTGAGAAAAGAACGAACTTATGACAGGGTTTTTGGTGTAATCCAACTCTTAATTGCTTCAATATTCGCGGGATCGATGTGAATACCTTGGCTGTTGACAATATGACCGAGGAATTGAACCTCCTCGAGCCAAAATTCACACTTGGAGAACTTGGCATAGAGGCGATTCCCTTGGAGAAGCTCGATAACTAAACGTAGATTTTCCGCGTGTTCAGTTTTTGACTTTGAATAGATAAGGATATCATCGATAAACACGATGACGAAGCGGTCAAGAAAGGGTTTGCACACGCGATTCATCAAGTCCATGAAAACCGCGGGTGCATTGGTAAGACCAAAGGGCATAATGACGAATTCATAGTGGCCGTAGCGGGTTCGAAAAGCGGTTTTAGGTATATCTTCCTCCTGAATTCGTAATTGATGATAGCCAGAGCATAGATTGATTTTAGAAAAACACGTACCGCCTTGCAATTGATCAAACAAATTGTCGATTCGGGGTAAGGGATAGCGATTCTTGATTGTAAGCTTATTGAGTTCCCTATAATCGATGCACATTCGGAACGATCCATCCTTCTTTTTCACGAAAAGCACAGGTGAGCCCCACGGAGATGTGCTAGGGCGTATGAAGCCTTTATCAAGTAATTCCTGAAGTTGACTCAAAAGTTCCCGCATTTCAGACGGAGCGAGGCGGTAAGGGGCTTTAGCGACATGGTTAGCTCCAGGAATGAGTTCGACACGAAAATCAATATCACGACTTGGGGGTAAACTAGGTAAATCGTCAGGAAAGACAGCAGGAAAATCACGAACCACAAGTACCTTTTCCATGGCCTTCTCTTTCTTTTCCTCCTCCGCTACTACAATGTGTGCCAAGAAAGCCTTGTATTCCTTGCGGAGATACTTGCTTGCTTGGATACACGACATAAGTTTCAGTTCCTTCAAAGATACTTCACCATAGACACAGAGTTGATCACCGTTTAAAAGAGAGAAACGAATCATCTTTTCGAAACAAACGACTTCAGCATGATTTTTGTGAAGAAAATCCATGCCTACTATGATATAGAAACTACCAAGTTGCATCGGGATAAGATCGATCGGAAAAACATGATCGTTGAGTTCAAGAGTACAATCACGGAGAACAGAAATGATGATGACGGTTCTTCCGGTGTCAATTTCTACGTCGAACGTCGTTGGGAGGTTAGCGCGTTTACGGTTTTGGAGCTTTTCGAATTTGAACGACACTAAACAGTTATCCGCTCCAGTGTCAAATAAACATGAAGCATAAATACCGTTACCGAGAAACGTACCATTGACAAAATTGTTGTCAGCTTGAGCCAGGCAGGCGTTGATGTTGAAGGCTCATCAGCGGGCTGCTTGTTGCTATGGCTGTTGCTGCTGCGGTGGTTGCTGCGGATCTTATTTCACCACACGATTCGGGCAGACATTTGCAAAGTGGTTAGGGTCACCACAAGCATAGCAGGCTCGTGCATGAGCAGCGGGAGCAGGAGCTGCTTGGTTACCCTAAGGAGCGTGGAGTGGAGCTGGTAGTGCAGGAGGGGCTTGAGCTTGTTGACGTGGGCCAGTGCGACAGTTTGCTGTGAAGTTCCCGTAGATGTTGCAGTGGATATAGAAACGGTAAGCTATCCGAGCTGGGTGATGATAGGTGCAAGTAGGGCACAGAGGGTGAGGACTAGTGTACGTACGCTTAGCAGGCGGTACGTTGGTCGTAGGTGCGGCGATTTGACGATTTTGGTTATAAGGCTGGACAGGAACAGCGTTGAGGGGAGCGGCGGTTGTAGCGCAGTTCTTGTTGTTGTTACCATTGCGTTTGCGTCTTTGACGTGATGACTTCGAAACTTGAGGTGCGGTGCGGTGGGTTGAGTAGCGGGAGTAGCAGTCGCTTGATGGAGATTCTTAGTTGAGGTTTTGAAATACCCAGCCAAAACTCGCTTATCATTAATCTCAGCTGCGAGTTGGAAGGATTCCTCAATGGTAGCAGGTTTCACTGCCTGAATAAAATCAGCAACACAATCTGGAAGAGCGCGAATGTATTTCTTGATCGTGATGTCTGGAGTTGACACTTGACCAGGGCAGATGATACTGAGTTGCTTGAAGCGAGCGGTGAGACCAGCATTATCACCTCCTTCTTTCTTGATACCCCAAAACTCGTTTTCAAGCTTCTGGAGTTCATGTGGGGGACATAATTCTTTCATCATGACTTCCTTTAGTTCGTCCCAGGAAAGTCCATAGGCTGCATCGTTTCCACTCCTGTTTCGCTCCGCAGTCCACCAGTCCAGAGCCCTAGACTGAAAAACTCTAGTTGCGTTAACGGTGCGGAGGTTGTCTGGGCATCCGCTTTGACGGAGAGTGAATTCAATGGAGTCAAACCACTGAAACATGGCTTTGGGAGCATCTTCACCAGTGAAGTATTTAGGACCACAAGCCTTGAATTGCTTAAAGCTGAAAGGAGCTTTCGGAGAGTCGCTTTTCGATTCAACGGACGACTTGCTGCTAACCTCGTTGATCTCACTGACGATTTGATGTATGACTTTAGTCATTTCCTTGGCAACGAGAGAAGCGATGCGCTTGTCATCTCTGCTTCTCTGCGCGTTTCGGCGAGTGTGAGAACCAAGGGAAGACATTGTTTGCAGCAGACATCGTCATATGGTTCAGAAGAGATTTGATTATATCGGGTCGTTTTAGCGTATCGTAAAACATTCTCCATTGATGTAAAGCTCAGTAACACTGATGTGCATGTGGTGTTATAGATTTTTTTGTATATTTTAAGCCCTTTAACACTTTTTAGCTAAGTTTTAAATTTATAAAACACGATCTTTTCTAACACTAAACACACATATGGGCAAGTGCACCCATCGTGAGCGTAGTATAGTGTTGGTAAGATACCGAGGTCGTCCAAGGACACAAGAGCTTTTAGTACTGGTTTATCCTCAACGTCTAATCAAATCAAAAGTTTAGAAAAAGGTTTTTAAACAAGAAAATAAAACTAACTAAAATGCTGAAAAATAAAATAAAAACAGATAGACAAGATGAATCACTTGGATCCGACTCGTCTTTAGTGTAACCTTTGATTATTTCCACACTTTTGCACTTTTTAAGAGATTATCTTAGTTATTGTAGTAGGCCCCTCTTCTGAAGGTGACGTTACCCTCAACCCAGTAGTTTGAGTCAGCAAGGATACAATCCTAAAGGGTTGGATTATTGAAAGATAATTAATTAAGTTATTAATGCATATTATGGTAGGCCCCTCTTCTGAAGGTAACGTTACCCTCGGCTAAGTAGTCTGAGTCAGCAAGGATACAGTCCTAAGTAGCCGGGTTAAAGTATTAATAGTAGTTTACATATGAGGGGATCAAGGAGTTCGGATGTGACAACTCGAGTTTCCAAGGTATCTTCTCTATATGTTACTTGTTTCATACTGTGTTTTGTGGTTCGTTGCATTGAAACTGTGCACTATGATTTGTTTATAAGTTGTTTATGTTGATATATGTTTTGTGTTAGTAATAAGAGTAGTGAATCATTTATTTTAGAGGAGACTTATCATTTTCACTCCCCACCCGACGAAAACACCCACCCGACGAACACACCCACCCGACGAACTTGGAGTGTTCGTCACACTAACCACTTCGACGAAAACCAGGCATTTTCGCCGTAATGGGCTTTTGGCCCATGTGGAGCCCAAGAGTGTTTAAGCTATAAAACCCTGTGTACGCATAGTCTACGTAAACTGTTATTAGCAAAACCCTAGAGTCTCTCCCTATCCCTGTGTGCGACGGCAGCCTTAAAGACTCGAAGCCTTATACATCGATCGAGTTATTGTCCCTCCTGTTTAGGTTAGTGATCAACCATTAGTGATTATTTTATTGAAATCACTATTGACTATTTGTTTGGCATCATGAATTAACTGTTATTGTGAAATGATTATGATCATATGATTGGATGATGATTTTGTGAGTAAATAATTAGATCTACATGATTGTATCAGTTGTGGATAGTGTGTGAATTAAGTCTCCCATGATTTGTATTCTTTATGGTTCACCGCTTGTAGTTGATATTCCTGTTGATGTTTTATGATATATGATATTAGTTGCTCTTGTATATTAATGAATCGGTGGTATGGAACGTGCATGATGATAACCTGTTAATCTAGGGTGTATGTTATAGTTGTTGGTTTGATCTGATTGAGCGATTGTTTGATGAAGTCGACATAACTGTTAGATAATCATTAGGGTTTCTGGGTTGTGTAACTGCTGATGATGATCATCCTTACCCGACGAAATCCCTGTGTCGACGAAAACCTTGTGCCGACGAAGACCCTTGCACGACGAACTCTCCTTCGACGAAATCCCATGTCGACGAAATCTCAAGTGTTCGTCGTGGCCTTTTCGTCACAACCTTATGTCGACGAAATCTCAGGTTTTCGTCGTGAAGCTTATAAGGAACAGTAGGTTAATATGTTTATGTATACTGCATGCATGTTAGAGATTGATTATTTTGTCAGTCACTGTTATAGATGTTTACATTTGATAGAAAAACATGATTCAGTTTTGCACCTAGTACACTTAACTGATAAACATGGTTATGGAGCATACATGTAAACTTGGAATCTTGTATGGATTGTGTTATGGGTCGTTTTCTGTGTATACATATCCTGAATATTATCCTGCTTCTAATTGTTTATTTGTGACCAGGATATTGGACGGGGATATTGCTAACATCCTGGGCGATATCCTAAGCTTGAGTGAATTAAACACGTGCAGGTTAATGGCTGCAAGTTACTAACGGTCATCAGGACTTCTTCTCCTCAAGACTCGGGCGTATTTGTTATGAGGGAGCCGTTGAACCCGAAAGACTTGGTCCTCAATGTTCGAGTGGGAATATTCGCTGGATCCCGGAAGTTTAGGATAGTTTGTTGCATTATCTTTACTATAAATAGATGAGGGCGGATCAGTTTAAGGCACACAATCTTTCACTTACACTCTCGAACACTTTTACTCACTGCAAACACCACACTCAAACACTTGTATTCGAATTACATTGTAACATATAGTTGATCTGCACCACATCCTGCACTGTATCCTGATATTTGAAGCAATAGAAGAACAAGGCAGCTGCGATTGTCAGCTCCTGAGGTTTATGCCAGCGATCTAGATTGATCAAGGGCTTTCCTCGTATATCACGTGTCCACCTTTACATTTTCGCTCATTGTTTGATCATAGATACAGCTCTATATCCTGAGCCGTATCCTGAAACCGTTTTTATATCTAATTTTGTTAACACATTTTTCACACATATTTCTAGCACACTACCTCACTTAACTAATTTGATCACTTAATTTCTTAGGTAATTGTTTACCAAAACAATTTGGCGCCCACCGTGGGGCAAGTGGTGTTACTTTTACTAAAAATCTTTGCAAAATCATTAATCGGTTTTCTATTTTCAAAACTTTTTGCCACATTGTTTACAACCTCTGCTACCACTGGTTCGGTGCTTCCACCACCTCCTCCAAGGATGCCGTTTTCTTCACAATCTCAAGATGTTATCCCTACTCGGAGTGTCCAGGGATCTGCTCCCGTTTTAGCCTCTAATGATGAAATTTTGACTTTATTTGGAAGTGTGAAGGAACAAATGAGGCAGCAACAGGAGACTAACCAAATGCTGTTAAGAGAAATACAACTCTTAAAAGCTAGCTCGAGTAGACCCGCTGAAGAAACTGTCACTCCTATACAGCCCAGGGCTTTGAACTTCAGTTTCGCAGTTTACCCTGAGGATAATAGGGGGAATATCGTCCCAAGCCATTCTCAGAATCATACCCCTGAGATACCCTCTTCGGTCAGAATATCGACTGTGAGAAGTTCAGGATATGCTTCAGGATATGGCCAAAATCCTCAGAACGGTAATGTGTCAAATAATAATATTCTTGCTACTAACAACAATGGCTCTTTGCAGGATGCAGATATGACGTCAACATTTACAAGGGAGCTCCAGAAATTGAAGGACATGATATCCAGTGTTCCTAGAGTGGTCCAGCCAATTCCAAAAGTATCCCAAGACAGCCACAGGATATCCCGTTTTGCGTATCCTATCTGTGATGCTGAAATCCCAAAAAGATTTCAGACTCCCAACATGAAGCTATATGATGGGACTACGGATCCTGAAGAGCATATTGCCCAGTATAGGGAAAGAATGGAGATTAACCCTATCCCTCCGGAGCTCAAGGAAGCATGCTTGTGCAAGGGATTTGGTTCTACTCTAACAGGATCAGCCTTAAAATGGCTGTTAAACGTTCCTCCTCACTCAATTACTTCGTTTGCTCATTTGGTTAATTTATTTAACAGTCAATTTTCTTGTAGTCAGAGTTTTAAGAAACTAACCAGTGACCTTTACAGGATAACTCAAGGGTCTCAGGAATCCTTGAGGGATTATGTGAACAAATTCAGTCGAGAATCCTTGGATATCCCACATCTTGATGTTGCAACAGCTGTGCAAGCTTTTAAGATGGGATTACAAAAGGATTCTCAGTTTTATCAGGATCTTGTAATGAACCCCTGCAGGAATCTCGACGAAGCTCGTAACAGGGCTTTGAGATATATCCGTCTGGAAGATGACAAGAAGATGCAGGAGAGGATGAACTCTACCTCAACCTATGAATCAACTAACAGGAAATCGAAGACCTCGTATAAGCCATATCGCTCCAGGCCATATGGCAGAAATGATAACAAGAAAGTGAATGCTGTTGAAGACGAGGATCCTGAAGAATATCCTGATTTATCTGAATACTGCTTTTCTGTTAATATACCTGAATTAATGTATGCTATGCAGGGCTTAGGAGACAAAGCTAGGTGGCCTCGGAAGAACCAGCAGAAAGCTGATTGGAAGGATAAGTCCAAATGGTGCGCCTTCCACGAAGACTTCGGACACATGACCGAGGATTGCATTGCTTTAAGGAAAGAAATAAGCTACCTGTTAAGCAAGGGGTATCTTAAGGACTTGCTGTGAAAAAAGAAGAATAAAGGGCAGGATCCCGAGAAGGATCCTGAACGAGCAGCATCACCCCCAGCAGATGCCAAGATAATTAACTTTATTTCAGGAGGATCTGACATTTGTGGGACTTCGTATTCGGCGGCCAAGAGACATGCGAAGGAAGCTAAGAGCGAGAGGGGAGACAGACCAGTCAGAATGGCCACCCTCACAACTGATAAAGTGATCACTTTCGATAGTGATGACAGGGATACTGTTCAGGATCCTCACCATGATGCTTTAGTAATAACATTATATGTGGCTAACCATTTTGTACGCAGAATACTGGTAGACAACGGTAGTTCTGTCAATATAATTCAGCTGGAAATATTGAAGAGGTTGAATGTATCTCCGATGGATATCACTTCGAAGTCCACTGTGCTCGTTGGTTTCAGTGGAGAAGCTAGGAATACCGTAGGGGAGATAAAGTTACCAGTATATGTTGAAGGGGTCAACTCAATACAACGCTTCGGTGTGATGGACTCCTTATCCTGCTATAACATCATACTGGGAAGACCATGGATTCACGATATGAAGGCTGTGCCATCAACATATCACCAATGCATCAAGATCCGTACTCCTTGGGGGGTTGTCAAGGTGGAAAGTGATCAACAGGAAGCGAAAGAATGCTACTCATCCTCGACGAAATCCTCAACTAAGCCTAGTACAGCATAGCAATTAAAGATGCGGGCCCAGGATATCGTGGAGGATTCGGAGCAGGATGTGAAGAAAATCATCCTGGATCAGGATAATCCTGATATCTCGGTGCTCGTAGGAACCAGTATCCCTCAGGATATTGAAGAACAGTTAACTAACTTTTTGAAATGCAGGATGTCAACGTTTGCATGGAAGCATGAGGATATGACAGGCATATCCAAAGACATTATCACTCACAAGCTTGGAATTGACAAATCATTCAAGCCTGTTCAACAAAAAAGAAGAAAATTTGCTCCTGAACAGAATGCGATTATCCAAGAGGAAGTTGAAAGGTTATTGAAGTCCAGGATGATCAGAGAAGTCAAGTTTCCAAGATGGCTAGCAAACGTAGTTGTGGTACAGAAGAAAAACGGGAAATGGAGAGTCTGTGTAGACTAGAAGGACTTGAACAAGGCTTGTCCTAAAGACCCATTTCCTCTCCCTCATATCGATGCAATGGTGGATGCTACTGCTGGACATGAAATGTTAACGTTCATGGACGCATTCTCAGGATTTCAGCAGATTCAAATGGAGCCTTCGGATCAGGAGAATACTGCTTTCATGACACCAACAGGTATATATTGCTATACTGCTATGCCTTTCGGTTTGAAAAATGCAGGTGCAACATACCTGAGATTGGTAAACATGATGTTCAAAGATAAGCTGGGGGACACCATGGAGGTATATATCGATGATATGGTGGTGAAATCTAAAAAGGCTGAGGATCACCTCCAGGATATCAAGGGAGCATTTGATATCCTGGATCAATACAACATGAAACTGAATCCTGCTAAATGCCATTTCGGAGTGGGCGCAGGAAAGTTTCTTGGATATATGGTGACAAAAAGGGGGATAGAAGCAAGCCAAGAGCAGATCAAAGCTATCCTGGATATAAAATCACCCTCAAATATGAAGGACGTACAAAGGTTGACAGGCCGAGTAGCAGCTTTGAATAGATTTATTTCAAGATCCTCAGAAAAATGCAAGGAATTCTATGATATCCTCAAGAAGAATAAGAAATTTGAATGGGGAGCAAAGCATGAACCAGCCTTGCAGGATTTGAAGCGATATCTCTCAACCGCACCTCTATTGATGAATCCTGAAAATGGTGAACCACTATCCTTATACCTCGCTGTATCATGGAATGCTGTAAGTGCCGTTCTTGTAAAAGACCATGAAGGCCAGCAATATCCTGTTTATTATGTTAGTAAAAGTTTGTTAGATGCTGAAACTAGGTATTCTCATTTAGAAAAATTGATATTAGCTCTAGTCATGGCATCGACAAAGCTTAGACATTATTTTGAGACACATAGGATCTATGTTAAAACAAATTATCCTGTCAAAAATGTGCTTAGGAAACCAGAGATGTCAGGCAGGATGGCCAAGTGGTCAGTGAAATTAAGTGCTTATGATTTAGTATATGAACCTAGAAATGCCATAAAGTCTCAGGCTTTAGCTGACTTTGTGGCTGATTTCAGTAGTGACATTCAGGACGAGGCAGACCTAGAAGTGCAGCGGTTAGTAGAATCCTCAGGATCCTGGACATTATATACTGATGGTGCATCTAATATAAGAAGTGTAGGTTTAGGTATACTACTAAAATCGCCACAGGGGGACATATTACCCCAGGCCATTAGGTGTGTATTTCCTGCTACTAATAATGAGGCAGAATATGAAGCTTTAATTGCAGGATTAGAATTGGCTAAGAGTATGAGTATCAAGAATTTGCGAGTATATGTTGACTCCTTGTTAATTACTAACCATTTTAATGGATCCTATGCAGTTAAGGATGAGAAATTAATCGAATACCTCGATATTCTCAAAAAATTAGCAGAATATTTCGATGTTTTTACACTTGAACAGGTACCAAGAGAGGATAACGCTGAAGCAGATGCCTTAGCAAATCTGGGATCATCGATCAGGATACCTGAAGGGACCCAAATACCAATATTACATGTCTTATATCCTGCAACGAATCCTCAGGATAAAGAAGTAGCGGGTATTCGGAATCCTGGAGCGGAATATCCTGAACAGGATCCTAAATCCTGGATGGCTCCAATTGTGAGATATCTCAAAGAAGGACACATCCCCGGGAATGAAAATCCTAAGGCATTTAGGATGAAGGTATCACGATTTACTATTATAAATACTATTTTATACAAGAAATCTCTTGCAGGACCGTATTTGAGGTGTTTGGAGGATCCTGAAGCCAAAGAAGTACTTCAGGATATACATGAAGGGGATTGTGGTAACCATACTGGGGGCAGGTCGTTATTCTCGAAAGTGTTAAGGACAAGATATTATTGGCCAACAATGAGAAAAGATGCCGCAGAATATGCCCGAAGATGTGACGCATGTCAAAGACATAGTAACATATTGCATCAGCCTGCTGAACCATTATATCCTATTGTTTCCCCTTGGCCATTTATGAAGTGGGGTATGGATATAGTGGGAAAGCTTCCAAAGGCTTCAGGAGGCAAGGTTTTTATGTTGGCAATGACAGATTATTTCACCAAATGGGTTGAAGCCGGGGCATTTGTTCAAGTTAGGGATCAAGAAGTAGTATCCTTCATAAAGAGGAATATCCTGACCAGGTTTGGAGTACCAGCCGAGATAATCTGTGACAATGGTTCACAATTTATAAGTAAAAGGACTACTGACTTTTGCAAGAGTTGGGGAATCAAAATGGTAACATCTACTCCAGTACATCCTCAAGCGAATGGACAAGCAGAATCCTCAAACAAGATAATTGTCAATAACTTAAAGAAAAGGCTTGGAGCCAAAAAAGGAAGATGGGCAGAAGAATTACCCTTTGTTTTGTGGGCTGATAGGACAACGGTAAAGAATGCAACAGGCCAAACCCCATTTTCCTTGGTATTTGGAGCAGAAGCAATGATTCCAACGGAAATGACAATACCTACTGCAAGATCTACCCTAAGTGATCCTGAGCAGAATCCTGAAGCCTTGAGTCAGGATTTGGACACTATAGATGAAAAGAGAGATGCAGCAAGGCTAAGGATGGCAGCATATCAACAGAGAGTATCCAGGGCATATAACAAGAATATTAGGACCAGAAGATTTAAGGTTGGAGATTGGGTGTTAAGAAAGGCTTTTCAGAATACTACTAATCCTGCCGATGGCAAGTTAGCTCCAAAATGGGAAGGACCATATGAAGTTGAATCAGAAGCAGGGAAAGGAGCATATAGACTCAAGAATATGGAAGGGGATATGCTACCGAGGTCTTGGAATGCTATACACCTTAAGCTCTATTTCAAGTGAGTTTAGAATTTAATTTCTAACTCAGGATGGTATGAATTCTACCTTTTTTAAATATGTTTGGTTTAATTTGTTCTTTGTAACCCAATACTAACTTAAGCATCGGAGGGGTGTTAGCCAAGCTAACACCCACCTTAGTGTAAGGATGTTTTGCAGTATATGCTTCGGGATATAGCTCCAGGATGCTCAATCAGGATACTTCAGAAGATTAGAGGATTGGCCCCCTCTCTCACGTACAAGGGATCCTGATCCCTTCACAGGTTTAAAGGTATTCACCTTTCTTCCGAATTGGGTTTAAACACCCCGCCTGGAGCGCAAGTTATTCAGGGATAGTTCAAGGTGGCGGGACCAGTCCATGTAAAAGTGGCTGACAATTTCGTTACTGTTGGCTATATCCTGAATCCTAAAGGTATATGAGGATTGATCACCCTCTCTCACGAAAGGGTATTTTCATACTCTCTAAGGTTTAAAGGTTTTCACCTTTCTAAGTCTTGGAGTTTATACACTCCCGCCTGTAGCGCATGAAAATTTGGGATTTTCCCCAGGATACAAGGAATTTATCTCCAGTACATTCTTGGGTTTTACCCCCGTGACATGAAAAATTGCCTATACAATGGAAACTGATATTCAGAAGGTTTCTAAGTATTTGAAGACATTGTACACAGGGGACATTCCTATCAAGGCAATGATGTAAAGTTCAAAGGATAAGGCTCGGAACTAATGCGCTAAGTATCTCACACAGGGGACATCTTCATTGGAAAAGTTGCAAAGAGATTGAGGTTTGATAATAGGGTTATATCCTACTCCGGGTATGATCTTCCCTTTGTAAACATCGTTTAAGTTTTTAATAACACTATGTTAGATATCCTGATATATTCTCAAAATCATTTTCAAAATATATTTCTCAAAATATTTGATACCAATACTAGTTCGAAACTTTGATCATTTAAGTATTATCAAAACAGGAAAAATAGATTGTTTTTCACTCTCTAAAGAACTTTCTACAAAGTTAAAGGAATGTTTGGAAGTTCTATTTAATAAAAAGTTTTTACAATATATCGCTGAGCATATTGATCAGGATATTTTCATAAGATAACAATACAAAATTTTTACAAAGCTAAGAGTTACACTAAGTAATGCAAGGCAATAACAAATAAGTCAAAAGATAGTTATATTATTAACAAGTCAAAACATGTGCTTTTGGTTTCACCTTAAACCAAGGCCCATCCGCCAAAAGCACAATTAGTTTTTACCATACTTGTGTAACGGTTGCAGGATCTATCTCAAAACAGGACCTGTCCACCCACAACCGTTACCACATTCAAAACAAGTTATACTAATCGATGACCAAGGGCTTCATCCTAAAACCTAGGACCCATCCACCTTTGGTCATCGTATTGTTCTAATGCAGGAAATATAAAATTGTTCGAAGACAGGAAAAGTAAATTGTTGACACAACCACAACCACGAAATTTAAAAGTGGGCTCCGGCCTTGGCACGTATATCCATCATCGCCCACTTTGCCGCCTAAGAAGCGGCACCCTCTTGATCAACAACCTCCTTCCCAGCATCTGCACCAGCATCGGCCTCAGGATTCTTCTCGGCATCACCATCATCAGCATTGGCCACTTCCTCTGTCGCCTTAGAAGGCTCTTCACCAGCATGCTTTGCAGGATGAGCAACGGGATGACCTCCAAGATCCTTTAGTTTCGCCTCCCAAGTCTTTATGTTCCAGGAGGGGCATTCGAAGCCCAAATCCCTGGCCTCATAAGCCATCCTTATCCTGGCTTGGAGAAGAGAGACGACCACGGATGCTTTGAGGCTGTCCCGATATGAACTCATGTTCTGCTGGTATTGAAGAAGGGCAGCATCTAGTTTGGCTTGGGCATCCTCATTGGCTTTATGGAGGGTAGCTTGGTGTTCCTGGATCATGGCCTTATATTTGTCTTCGTAATGCTGGGATTTGGCAGCTGCTATGGTTCCTTGGTCGGCTATGGTGGCTTCAGCTTTTTCCAGCTTGATCTCCAACATCTTGTTAAGCCCGCAGGCGTCTTCATACAAGTGCATAAGACGATCCTGACCCTATCGATAAAGACACAGGTATCGATGTAAAAATAAGCAAGATAAGGACTAACATACTTGTGCAGGATATCGAAAAGAAAATTTTACCTGTTTGAGGAATGAGGTGGCTTCATTAAACCCATGGTTCTCGAGAGAGAATGCTTCAGAAACAGCTGGAGAGTCCGTCTCCTTTCTCTTCCGAGAACTGGATGATCGGGCTCTAGATGTCGGAGGGGCTTTAGGAGCAGAAACGGTCCTTGAAGAAGTAGGTTTTGGTGTAGTAGACGACTTTGGCTTGGATTCCTGTTTGATGGGTGCAAGGCTGGAGTAGCAATCCAACTCGTCAAGTTGGAAACCTTCAAGGTTGACAACTGGTACTGCACAAGGGAAGATATTCTTAAACTCATCATACTTTTGAAAAATAATTGATTTAAGATGTATATATATGCTGAGAATGTGCTTACCAGACATTTCTGAGCTTGATTTCTGGCTTGAATCTGTGAGAGATAGGGAGAAAGTTCTTTCACTAACAGGAAGTCGGTAGATTTCCTTGATCTTGGATTCGGATTCTGCACTGGGAGGCACTAAATCTCTGAAGTTCGCTGCATAAAAACGTCAGGATATAAGTCTGGGATATAGTTTGAGGATATAATTGGGGATATTCCTAAAACCCTAAATCCTACCCTTAGTTAACCATTTAACCGGCAGATCGAAACCCTTATCAATAGAGTCTCTTTTTACAAAAAAGAATTTTCGTCGCCATCGATCCTCGTTCTTGGTGGCCTTAAGAACCAAAGGGTTCTTGGAGGTAGAAAACAGAAGAAAACGGTGATCGCCGTGGGATCTCAACCGGTATGCTACAGGGAGGTCTTCAATAAACAGGTTGGGAAAATGACGAGACTTGATTTGATCCAGCACTATCAAGACTCGCCAGACCATTGGCATAGTCTGAGCATAGCTAAGGCCGGTGAGTTCAAAAAAGCGAGAGATGAAGGGTGGAAATGGGTACCGGAGTCCAAGAGAGAAAGGGTAGGCGAAGAAACAAACCCACTCGTCAGATGACGCGTCTGATCGGGCCTCCCGATCAAAAGGGCGAAAGACTGTTCTGGTGGGGAAGGCGCCGGAATCTTTAAGAGCAGCGATGTCAGCGTTGTTGAAGCAGCAGATTTCCTTTGCTGGGTCACGGATGAAATTTTGACTTACGAGGGTTGAGGCCGGTCTGTCCGATTGGGATCTTGTTCGTGATGCTATGAAGGGTGTTGAGCAAACTAAAAGAAATTCAAGAAAGAAGAATAGAGGATGGAGAGGAAAGTGATTACCTGAAAATCGCTTGAAGAAAGATAAAAAGAAGCATAAATGATTTGGCTAAATATAGGTTGAATATAGGGGGAAAAGAGTAAATGTTGCATTGAAAATAGCACACTGTCATTTCAACCATCGTTTCATTTTAATTGCCTCGATCGACGAGAAAAGGTTTTGAAATATATCCGTTGGATTGGTATACCAACCGATATATTTGGGGACAATTGTTATGGGTCGTTTTCTGAGTATACATATCCTGAATATTATCCTGCTTCTAATTGTTTATTTGTGACCAGGATATTGGACGGGGATATTGCTAACATCCTGGGCGATATCCTAAGCTTGAGTGAATTAAACACGTGCAGGTTAATGGCTGCAAGTTACTAACGGTCATCAGGACTTCTTCTCCTCAAGACTCGGGCGTATTTGTTATGAGGGAGCCGTTGAACCCGAAAGACTTGGTCCTCAACGTTCGAGTGGGAATATTCACTGGATCCCGGAAGTTTAGGATAGTTTGTTGCATTATCTTTACTATAAATAGATGAGGGCGGATTAGTTTAAGGCACACAATCTTTCACTTACACTCTCGAACACTTTTACTCACTGCAAACACCACACTCAAACACTTGTATTCGAATTACATTGTAACACATAGTTGATCCGCACCACATCCTGCACTGTATCCTGATATTTGAAGCAATAGAAGAACAAGGCAGCTGCGATTGTCAGCTCCCGAGGTTTTATGCCGGCGATCTAGATTGATCAAGGGCTTTCCTCGTATATCACGTGTCCACCTTTACATTTTCGCTCATTGTTTGATCATAGATACAGCTCTATATCCTGAGCCGTATCCTGAAACCGTTTTTATATCTAATTTTGTTAACTCATTTTTCACACATATTTCTAGCACACTACCTCACTTAACTAATTTGATCACTTAATTGCTTAGGTAATTTTTGACCAAAACAGATTGATTAACTGTTTATGTGTTACTTGATAATAATTTCCCAAGCACACCTTATGATGTTAGATTGCATGAGAATCATTACGAACATAAACTGATTATGTATATGTGCATACTATAGGCTTTGACTGAATTGTTTGTGCACAAGTAGTTGAGCATACCGAGCAAACTGAGGTGAGTTCACACTTTTCACAAGGCATGGGATTCCCAGGGGTTGGGAATGGGTAAAGGATTGAAACTGCTTGATCTCCTGGTTTGGAACACGTATACACCCACCCTCTTCATTGAAGGGTGACAACATGAGATAATGGTATAATTGGAAACTGCGTAATCTCCTGGTTTGGGGGTTACGTACACACATACTAGACCAAAATCTCTATCATAAAGTCCCTCCTTTTATATCGACTTAATCGCCGGGCCAATGGCGAGCGGGTCATTAGTTAGATAGCGCTATTTAGGTTTGACAAGCCTCACACCGTGCCGCAGAGGACGGGCGTGAACTAATGGATCTGGGCACTAGTCAATGATGATAGACATTGATGTCAGAGCACCAACTTACTTTAGTCAGTGGTCGATATGGTAACGGGTCTAGCGTTTCACATGGGAAAGCCCCCACTGGTTATGGATATGTTTGGGAAACAGGGAAACTGGTTAACTTAAGATTTACAAGCGAACTCGTGGTTTTTGAAACAACAATATAAATGAACACCAACTGTGAACTTGCTCAACTTTGTTGTTGACTCGTTGTTACATGCCTTGCAGGTCGTTAGGTGCGATATGGAGCTTGTACAGGGAGGAGTGGTCGTTGTGGGACATGGACTGTCGAGTTCCATGTTAAACATTTAAACTTTATAAACTTAGTACTTATGTTTGGGCTTTACATTTATGCTTCCGCTGTTAACTTAAAGTTGGTTACTTTCTTTTGGAAACCAATTATATTGTGGTTGGTTTTATTTACTTAATTACGTTGTTCGATATGATTGGTGGCTTGATCCTGGTCAGTCACGCCTCCATGCGGTAATACTCTGCTTGTGGATTTTGGGGGTGTGACATCGGACCCCCGCCATCCAATACCAGTGGGTATTGAAGGAGGTCCTACTAAAGTTGACCCAGGTCCTTGCAGGATCTATACACTGAACAAGGCAAGACTCTTACCAAACCATTCGCTTAACCCCCGACCAGGTAGCCAACATACCTCCATATAGACCGTGGAGATATGAATGGTGAAAATCTTTTATTTTATATAGACAGTAAAATAATGCCAAGACACCACGGACAAACGATAAGGAAGACTCACCTTCAACATAAGAAACTAGTTATTAAAGTCATTAATACAGAACCAAATAAAAAGTGAGAAAAGATTAAAAAAAAGTATTACACTAAACACTTATCTTCACCAAATGATGTAAGAGACTTAGGCAAACATGGCCTTTGATTGTCAAGAACTCTTACGATCAATCTTGGATCCCGAGACTACTCACACACTCTATGATGGATGATGGTGGTGGATGTGGGTTGTGATGGTGGTGGTGGGTGGGTTAAGTGTGAGAGAGGTGGTTTGCCAAGGGATGGTTTGCAAGTGAGCCAAGCACCCCTATTTATAGCCTGTACAGAAGCCCGGACATGGCCCCTTGTCCATTGGGCACGGCCCTGTGTCCACCCATCTTCTCTTTATTCATTAAATGCAGTTTGTCTGCATTAGTTGACCACGCCCTCGTGTCCGCTGGGCACGACCCCGTGTGTAGAAGCGTATCTGTACTATCAAGATTTTCCTAGATTCTGCGAATCTTAGAGTTGACCACGGCCCCGTGTCCGCTGGACACGCCCCCGTGGTGGATGATAGAAGCTTCTACAACTTTGTCTTTTCTGCAGACACTTGGGCACGCCGCCGTGCTCAGTGAGCACGGGGCGTGTTCAGTCTTCTGTTCTCTTGTTTTTGCTTGGGAGATGCAGTCGAGAGGTCGGGCATGCCACATTTATTTCTTTTCTTGTATTATTGCTGGATTTGGCTGCATTTTTGCTTCTTTTGTTCATTTAAGCTCTTTTAACCCTGAAAATACAAAAGGAAGACAAAAGCACACTTTTTCCAACATTAGTACTTAAAAATGGTTAGTTTTATGCCTCAATTGATGAAATTTATATGTTGCATTTTGCACACATCAAACACGTCAAACACTTAGGCACATAGTCACGTAAGCACATAATCCACATAGGCACATAAGCAAGTAATCACAGAAGCACTGAAGCACATAGTCCACGTAAGCACATATTTTGCACGTATTCACCTATATTTTGCACGTATTCACCTATCTTTCAAAGCAGCGATTTGCGTTCGAGAGTTGCGAGAGCGAGTAGCACAACGAGTAGCATAGCATTTGAGATTTCTTAGTTTGCTACGATTTGTTAGCGTTTTGAGATGAGAGTGCAGTGCGCTTTGTGCGCGTTTAATAAAGCGAGGAACGAAAAGCGTGAAGATTCCAAAATCGAAACATATAAACACCGAAAAACACATAAAATCGAAGAATCAGCGGGATCGCCCCGCAGCCACTAAAAATAGATTTTCCTGGGTGTTAGACATCGACTACCCAAAGCGATTCGACTATCCTCAACGATCTCGAGTTCACGCTTTGACCTTCTAGGCTGTGCTCTCACCGATTATGGCGAACGACACTCATCCTTCTAGTTAATGCGTGAGTCAAGTCTTTGGAATCCGTTGAGACTTTGGTGAGAGTTTTGTAAAAACCAAAGTAAAGATTGGAACTAGTCATTAAGATGCGGGTTTCACCCCTAACTTAACAACCTGTCCCTGAGAGTATGGTACAACCACGGAATTGAGATGGAGATTTCCGTCAAGATATTGATGTCACCCCTGACTCAACGAAAATTCTCGTGTTTGATAGTAAAAAGTTCGCGTAAAGTGAGTAATCTTATCGAGAGTTCTCGGTTTTCACACCTATTCTCGACAAAATTGCTCAATTATGTTATGCGAGTGTTTTCAAATACGTGTGTGTTGTTAGCATTCCTTCCCTAGGGCTGTAGTATGCGGTGTTCGCGCAAGAATGTAGTTTCAGCGAGTTCGAGCGAGAGTATCAAGTAAGCTTGTACGAAACCCCTACTGGGTTTGCACAAGGCGGTCTGTTGGTACTTAGACTATAGACTAGGTCAATTCTAAGACATCAGACCCGGACTAGGTCATGTCTTTCCTAATTCCCTATAGTTATGGCTCTGATACCAATCTGTCACACCCCAACCGATGGCGGAAACATCGGGGTGTGGCACTGAGCGAAACAGATCATCCAAGAGAATACATAACACTATTAGCGACAATATATTTAACGTTAAAGTCCCATACCAGTAACATATAAAGCATAAATAGTTATTACAGACATTGTTCTCAGAGGATAAATAGAAACTAAGTAGGATTGCATGGGAAAATGTGGTAGCTCCATTCGAATATGTAGGTTTGGGTTTTGGTTCACCACTCGACTAGAACTTGGTGATTCTACCAAAGTGGTGACGGGGATTCAAAGTTCAACTAAATAGTATTTGGCGGAAGATCATATGGTCTATACACCATAGCTCTAGATCTTAGTCTTACATTCCGATTAAGTTGTCTAATCTCGGAACATGGAAACAAATTTACAACATTCATAAAGATCTTGAGCGGGTAAACATTAACTTAAAATTGTCAATAAAGGAGTGGTCGATGGAATTAGAACATTATGTTCTGGATAGACTTTTGAATCGGGGACTCTCCTTTGTTGAACATATTCCCGACATTGTTTGCATTAGAGATGGATAATATGTGTTGGGTAAAAGACCGGGTTTCTTCGAACACTTCTGGATGTGCCTTTCATGGGAATGGACCAAGTTGTTGGAAAACAACATGGAGGCTGCTGAACTGCAGCAACATACGGCTCCGATTTACTCAGTAGTCACTGCCTTGGGCCATGATAGGTAGGACTAGAATCTGAATCCAACAGGTTTGTTATCGGTAGGCAACATCAAACACAGTATCATTTCTCAAAACACATCTCGGCTTCCCGATATTTTCGTGTGGAATAATTGGGTTCCTAAAAAAGTGAGCATAGTTGTTTGAAGAGTAGAAAAAAATAGTTTACTGACGTCGAGCACATTGGCTCGCAGAGGGGTTCAGATATCGAATGATGTTGGTGTATCATAATGATAGTAACAGTTTGAGAATTAGAAAAATTACAAGATAAAGGTAGCCGAAAGCTTGTAATCTTATTGAATGATTGAATGGTTGGATTGTGAAATCAATGCAGCTTACAAGTGAGCATTTTCTACTAATTTATTGAGACTAACAAGCACTAGTTAAATAGTAAATAAACACAATTGAAAAGCATACAAAATGCAGTGTTCACTAATCGGCGTTTGTGGTGGCGTTAATCATGCATCATGTGGTGGCGTTGATAGCCAAAAGACAAGGGGGTGCATGCACTAATCGGCGTTTGTCTCAATTGCTGAGTGTTATGTGCCTTATGTCCAAGGCTTGATGCAAAACCACAATCGAGCCGGGGGTCTCATTGGAAGCAGCCTCTCTATTCCTACGGGGTAGAGGTAAGGCTGTCTACATCTCACCCTCCTCAGACCCTACCTTAGCTTTGCTATTGGTGGGATATACTGAGTATGATGATGATGATGATGACAAAATGCAGTGTTCACCACATGACCTGGTACCCCACAGACGGTCATTTCCACGTGCTAGTTTCCACTTACCTCGGTTAACATTGACCAACACTCTCCCCCTTAATGTTGACCCGTTCCTTCAAGTCTTCAACTCCAACAATCCCCTTATTTCAGCAAACTTACTCAACCCAAAGCCTTGGTCAATACATCAGCTTTCTGCATGTCTCCGCTCATATGTTTAACATAAATTTGGTCCTATTCCACACATTCATGAATAAAATGATAGTTAGTATCAATATGCTTACTTCTCCCGTGGAAAACAGGGTTTCTCACCAAGGCAATTGCAGATTCTTTATCCACCAAAAGCTGAACCTTTTGAGCTGGTTTACCCGTGAGATCACTAACCAGGTTTCTTAACCACAATCCATGACAAGCAGCTGCTTTTCTAGCCATGAATTCAGCCTCACACGAACTTAAGGCTACGGTTCGTTGTTTTTTTGAAGCCCATGTTATCAAGTTCCATGAGTAGTAAAATGCTAAGCCAGTGGTGCTTTGCCGGTCGTCTAAATCAGTCATGTGGCCGCTATCGCTGTAGCCTACGAGTCTACCATCACCACCTCTACTGAATTTTAAACCAAAATCAAATATTCCTTTTACATACCTCAGGATTTGCTTCAAGGCTGCTTGATGGCTTTCTTTGGGGTTGTGCATAAATCAGCTTACAATACCAACAGAGTAGCTCAAATCTACTCATGTATGAATCAAGTACCTTAAACTACCAACGATCTTTCTGTACTGAGTTGCATTAACATACTTCCCACTTTCGTTTTTAGTTAATTACGGTTTTGATTCCATAGGATACTGGACACTATTACAGTTTTCCATCCCTGTAACCTTAAGAATCTTTTCAGCATAACCCTTTTGTGTGAGCACTATACCATCATTTCTTTGAATTACCTCAATTCCAAATAATAAGACAACAGCCCAGTTCGCTCATACCAAACACATTCATCGTCTTTCGTTTAAATTCTTATATCCCCTTTTCACTAGACCCGGTAACAATAAGGTCACCAACGTACGCGCTAACAATAAGAATCAGATTTGATTTATATACCTTATAAACCATTGGCTCTTGTACACATCTTGTGAATCCCATATCTTTGAGTGCTTTATCCAACCGCATATTCCATGCCCTTGGGGATTGTCTCAAGTCGTAGAGAGCTTTGTTCAAACGTAGCACCATTTCTTCCTTTCCCTTCACTAGAAACCTGCCGGATGAGTAACATAAACCTCCTCTTTAAGTTTACCATTTAGAAAAGCGAACTTGACATCTAAATGATGCATAAGCCACTTCTCCTTTGCAACCATTGCTAATAGTAACCTGGTAGTTTCAAGAAGTGCAGCAGGAGTGAACGTGTCTTCGAAATCAACCCCTCTTTCTTGAACATACCCCTTAGCGACTAACCTTACCTTGTGTTTTATGACATTACCAGCTGCATCTTTCTTTAGTTTAAATACCCACTTCAACCTAGTTGGCTTTCAGTTGGGCGATAATGTGGTCAAAACCCAGGTATTATTTTTTTTCTATCAAGGAAAATTCAGTTTCCATGGCTTTCTTCAGGCTGCATTAGTTGTTGCCTCTTCAAATGTTGTAGACTCATCACCAATTAACAATAACTCTGGGTTTTGCTCATACATATCATGTACTTCTGCATCATTCATCGGTATTGTTTCTTGATATACTCCATGAACTGGTCGGAACCCTTGAACAGGGGTGTCATCAAATGGCACCGTGTTAACGTGTTCAATGTTATCTGATGTCCTTCCTGTACTCGAAATTGTTGCTCAAGAACCATCCAGATGTGAATTTTCTGAAGAATCAAATGATTGAGAAGTTGTGTTTTGATGAAGTGGAGTCGTAGGGTTTAAGTTGGCGCTATTGCATCATTGACTTCAACTGGGTTTTCTTGTGGTTGGGCCGAGTGGGCTACTCCACTGACTAAAACGTTAGCCCAATAAGGTATTTTAAGAGGCTCCCTAATTGTGTCTTCATTCCAAGCCCACTTCACGTTTTCAACACATACTACATCCCTAGCAATTACAATTTTCTTCTTGTTTGGATTATACACTCGAAATGCTTTACTACCTTCTACAGCTCCCAGATACACTTTGGCTTACTTCTATCACTTAATTTTTTCAATCCTTTTAATTTCTTCACAAACGCCACACACCAAACACTCGTAGGTTAGCGATTGAAGGCTTCGACCCCTTCCATGCTTCATATGGTGTCACAGTTCTTAGTGCTTTTGTACCAATTCTGTTGAGTAAGTAAACAGAGTGTCTGACTGCTTCGCCCCAAAACGGATTAGGTATATTCATAGTCTTGAGTAGTGACCTTTTCATCTCCAAAATAGTTCTATTGCGATGCTCTACAACGCCGTTTTGTTGTGGCGTGTAGGGAGCCGTCAATTGTCGCAGTATTCCTCTTCTTTACAAAAATCTTTGAACAGATTCGAGTTGAATTCGCCTCCCTGTCAGTTCTCAACACTTTAATCTTTAGTCCACTTTCTTTTTCAACCTGCATCTTAAATTTTTTAACATTCTGAAGACTTCATCCTTTGTTTTGATTAGGTACACCCACATATAACGTGAATAATCATCAACAACTAGAAAGAAATAACTGTTACCCCTTTTTTGTGGAAGGTGTGATCGGGCCACATAAGTCGGCATGTAAAAGTTGCAATGGTTCCTTAGCTCTCCACTTTGTTTCGTTTAGAAAGATTTGTCGTGTTTGTTTAGCTATCATACACCCTTCACACACTTGCGATGGATGAGTTAAATGAGGCATATAGGTAACCATTTTCTTCCGTGATATTTCTTCGAGTAATCCGAAATTAGCGTGGCCCACACGTGCATGCCATAGCCATGAATCATCATTTAATTTCATGGTTAAACACATAAGCTTTCCCGGCGTCAACCTGATTTTATATAGCCTATTTTTGATCTTTCTACCTTCAAAATCAATCGCCCATGTTCGTCATGCATCCTTAGGAACCCTTGCTTCATCTCCATAGCGTAACCTTCTTCGGTCATTTGTCCCAAACTTATAACATTGCTCCGTAGAGCCGGTATATAATATGTATGAGGAACAAGAAATTGTTCGCCATTTTCACAATTAAACAAGATACCTTTTCCTTTAATTAAGACTTTAGAGCCATCTCCAAATCGTACTTGACCGGTTATAGTTTCATCAAGTTTGGAAAAGAAACCTTTAAGTCGGGTCATATGGTTACTATCCTCGTTATCTAGATACCATATGTTCTTATCATCATCACTTTCCTTGTACTTATCTGGGAACACTTTTTCCTCATTTAAAAGGATCATCTTTGCATTTTCTACTCCACATATAGTTAACAGTAGAGCTGTGTCTTCCTCCTCTTGTGTCAAGTTTACCTCTTGATCTTATGGCTTCTTATTTTTACACTCCGTGGGATAATGCCCATATTGTTGACATTCGAAGCATTTCACGTGACTTTTGTCTCTTGACTTTCGATTTGTTGCACTTGTTCCTAGTTTCTTGGTAAAATCCGCCACCCCATCGTCCACCTCTCCCATGGGTCAATCCTCGACCTCCCGAACCACACCTTCCTCCCCTGCTATTATTCCAACCTCATCCTCGACCACCTTTGATTTGACGAATTTTCAACCATTGTAAATAGTAATTTATTTTCATTCATCACACTTCCATTCCAGATGCCCAATACCCTCCTCCAGTGGAATTGAATCTACATCCAAACTTTGTTCGATAGACGCTACCAGATTAATGAACTTTTCTGGCACCGTATCGAACAATTTCCGGACTAGTTCTTCGTCTTCCAAAGTCGCTCCAACGCTGTTATACTTCGATATCATACCCAAAATCTTTCCAGCATACTCATCTATGGTTTCTCTGTCCTTCATATGTAAGGCTTCGAATTCACTTTTCAATATCCGGAGCCTTACCTTTTGCATTCGTTCAGCCCCTACGTACGGCGACTTCAACGAATCCCACAACTCTTTAGCCGTCTTCTTCTTGGCAGCTTGTGAGAGTATCTCTTCGGGAATCACTTGAAAAATGAAAGCCCGAGCTTACTTATTCTTCTTCTCGTCTACAACCACTCTGGTTGTCGGTTCGATGGCTTCCCACAACCCGTGGGCATCCATGATAGCTTTCATTTTAATTGACCATGTGTTGTAATTTGTTATGGTAAGAATCGAACACTAAAACGGGAAGACGTTATCTTTCGAGGGTATTGGAGGGTGTTACGATTGACATTGTTTCGAATCTAAGAAACTTGGGCATGCAATTGGATCAGAACAGCTGCTATGATACCAAATGTTGGTGTATCAGAATGACAGTAAAAGTTTGAGAATTGGGAAAATAACAAGATAAAGGTAGCCGAAAGTTTGTAATTTTATTGAATAATTGAATGGTTGTATTGTGAAATCAATGCAGCTTACAAGTGAGTATTTTCGACTAATTTATTGAGACTAACAAGCACTAGTTAAATAGTAAATAAACACAACTGAAAAGCATAAAAAATGTAACGTTCACCATAGGACCTAGTATGTGACAACCCACAAATTCAGCCTAACATCTTTATGCGTCCAAATTTCACACATCGTAATCTTACGCTTTAGACTCAGTTTTTATTAAATTGGTCGTCATGTGCATAACAATGTCTATCCGTGTCAAATTTTGCATCTGATAATTTTTTATAAATTACCGGGTCAAACGATTTAACTTGTCACGCACGAACGTCGGTGATAAATCATATAGGGTATCAAGACTGGATATGTGTTATTTCAGACATAAGTTTACAATATGCGCTTAATAATATGATTATACGTACTTTGGTAGTAAAATGTTATGATATATATATAGAAAGAAATTTGATAAACCAATAAGTTTATTAGTTTTATAGAAAAAATTTTTATCTAGATATAATATCTAGGCCACCAAAACCGATTTCCCATCCTTATGTATATATACCATCTTTTAGTTAAGTCACCCACCTACAAAACATTGTGAGACATTAGAGAATTGTTTGTTAAAAGAAAAAAAAAACAATTCTCACTTTTCTTTTATATAGCATACGATGCGTTATCAAAATTTCACCCAATTTTATACGAGGAAATCACATGTGGTGATTTAAATTCCTACCTTTATTAATTAATGGATTTAGGCCATACCTTTGGTATTCTTGGGAATTAGGGCTGTAAATGAACCGAACGAACACGAACAAGGCTATGTTCGTGTTCGTTCGTTAAGGAAATTTGGATGTTCGTGAACTGTTCGCGAACACATGACGAACAGAAGTTTGTGTTCGTGTTCGTTAAGGAATTTTGGTTGTTCGCGAACAGTTCGTGAACACTAACCACGAATTTTGGCGTATTTAATTTAATAGATGAGGAGGTCTGATCTATGTTTTGACTGGTGACTGGTCTACGTTGTCACACCCCCAAAATCCACCATGCGGAGTACCACCGCTTGGAGGCGTGACGTGACCAGGATCGAGCTACCAATCATATTGAACAACATAATTAAGTAAATAAAACCAACACAATACGATTGGTGACCAAAAGGAAGTAAACTGATTTTAGGTTAACAGCGGAAGCATAAAACATAAGTTCAAAACATAAGTCCATAGTTTACAAGTTAAAGTTCAAAACGCTAGTTTAATAAGTTCATAAGGATTTAAATAATAAGTACGGAACATAACAGTCCGTACACCACAACGACTCCTTCCTCGTGCAAGCTCCAAGCGTTTAGTGACCTGTAAGGCATGTAACAACGAGTCAACAACAAAGTTGAGTGAGTTCACGTTTGGTTGTTTAGTTTTAAGTTGTTTTCTGAAAAACGTGGTTTGACTTTCGTTGGCGTAATTGCCGTGGGGGTTACCCCGTAGTTGAAAGTATGTTTAACCAGTTCCTTTTTCATTACCCAAACCATAACCATAACCAGTGGGGGCTTTCCCCGTTTGAACTACTAGACGGCATGATATCGACTACTACGAACAATAGTTGTGCCCTACATAAGTGTCTTTCATCACTGACAGTTTGCCATAGTCCATTAGTACACGCTCGTCCAAACGGCACGGTGTGAGGTTTGTTAAACCTAATAGCGCTATTAACTAATGACCCGCTCGCCATTGGCCTCGGCGATTAAGTCGATATGAAGAGGGACTTATTGATAGAGTTTTGTCTAACTAGTTTTAAGGTTGTTGTCCTGCACCAGGAGGACGAACGTACGTATTCTGCACCAGGAGAATTCGTAGGATTAATAATGGCATCCACTCTATGGAGGATGGCCGTACATATCCTACCCAAGGAGGATATGTAGATTTAGTTTTAATTCTTTAACCCATTCCCAAACCACCGGGAATCCCATGCCTTAGAAAGTGTGCGAACTCACCTCGGTTTGCTCGGTTAGATTCTCAATATAGCTAACAGTCAAGGTCGGTCAATCACGTCCTAGTATGATTTACCAGTTAGTCATTTAGTGGCTTTTAAATAGAACACAAAGTTCCTACACGTATCTATCACACAACATGCATCATTTTAACGGTTTATGCCCATCTAAGTTTCCCATCCATTCCCCACTCAAAATCAAACATACGATAATGCACATAACATATATAACATGTTAGATCATTCACAAATAGCATACTCGACATTTAGACACGCGAGTCACAACTTATGTCATTTCAGCATTTATATTCAAAACCGGCTGTTTTCGGACATTTTAATAAAATAGTTAAATTATTCCAAAAATTCCCAAATTTTTACAGGATGTCTTAAACGTTCTATATTTTATTGTGTAAAAATATCGGGGTCCGGTTCATTACCAATATTTTATAAAAATTCATATTCCGGACTGAACTCAGATTTATGTATTTCTGACCACAGTCCACGGAACAATTTATTAAAAATTCATCGAGTGTCCGATTTACGAAATTCTAGTGGGGTAATTACAAATGCATCGGTTGTCATCTACTGTACAAATTTCATGGTCCAATTCATCACAAAACTCAGGTTATGACTGAAAGTACGACACCCATTTATTGCTGTCAAAATTCAGCTTAAGCTGTTGTTACAAATCGACACATTAAAAATAGTAAACGAAGTCCAAAAATTACGATTCCGGTGCCATTAGAACCGTGTTTCATAATAACATATTTTAGATTCAAAATATCGGTTTTTACGTTGAGTTTATGACCTGTTTACAGTCAACTGAAGTTGGCTGTAAAACCGGGATAGATTCTGTTTTCACACTCTAACTTACTAACTTGTGTTCGGTTGATTCCGTTAATCACGTTTAGTGACCACAACAATATCACACATTAATATTAATCAGAAAAACATCAGATAATCAACCAATAATCATAATCACACAAGATCTACATGATTTACACTAATATTCATCCATTGACCACCTTGTTCATCACTTTAGTAGACTTTTAGTTGGTGATCTTATATGTTAGTGATTTTCAACCGACGAAACTCTTATTAACCACTTTAGAATAGATAAAGAAGATGTTTAGAGTCACTTACTACTAGCTCGAGGCTAGGGAAGAAAATAGACGAAAAATGAGTGGTTAATAGCGTTGTGGTGAGGTCCTTGGCAATCCGTAAGCACCGAGCTTCCTTATGCGTGATCCTTCACACTTGAGTGTATGTAGAAT
This sequence comes from Helianthus tuberosus, assembly GCA_030545235.1. Classification (NCBI taxonomy): domain Eukaryota; kingdom Viridiplantae; phylum Streptophyta; class Magnoliopsida; order Asterales; family Asteraceae; genus Helianthus; species Helianthus tuberosus. The sequence goes on along the minus strand of CM060414.1, from coordinate 44,205,255 downwards.
AGCCTTGATAAAAAATGAAAGTGATGTTGGGTGGGGCTTGGTGGTCGGCCGAATGTATCAAAGAAAGAGAGAGGGTGAAATTTTGCTAAGTGTGTAATGTAAATGAAGTTTGGATCTTGCATGCAATTATAATAACTCATCCTTCACCATTATCCGTTAGTCAATATGTAGTGTAGATATTAGGCCAACAAATAAAATATTTAAAATGTAAGTGGGTGTGTCTCACATGGGGGAACAATCGTTTGGGGGGGGGGGGGGGTTACATGGTTAGTTCTCAACTAACTTTGTTAAGTTATATGTAGTTTAGTTAATAGGAACTTTAATTAATTTACTAGTGTGTTATAATTTATACGGGTGTTAGGGTATTCGGGGACCCTAACTGGCTCAGAAAAGGAAAAAATAGTGTCATGGACAATATTTTTATGTTCCGGGTAAAGTCCGGTTGTTCGGTTGGATATTAATCCGTTAAAGTGCTAAATTAATTCGTAAGGCGTCCTATTTATATATTTTGTAACGTTTTTTATTTCTAACACTTAGGAAATCATAACGGACTATTTAATAACTTTTCTGTACATTACTAGTGTGTTAACAGGCGCATGTAAATATAACACAGATATCAGAAAGCAGTTACGTAATTCCACACAGTCGTCAAGCACATTAATTATTATTAATAAATTGTACGGAATACATGGAATTTGAGGGTTCTCACATTCTCCCCCTGTTAAGAGAATTTCGTCCCGAAATTTAGCGCGTGGTTACTGAGGAAGCTAGTTAAGTTGCGTTGTTTTTTCAGATTTTTCTGGGGTGTCACATCATCCCCCCGTGGATTTGGAATTTCGTCCCGAAATTCTGCAGTAGCTTCAGCCTCAGTAGTAGTTGCGTTTTTCTTAAATAGTTGGGGATACTTGAGTTTCATTTGATCTTCTCGTTCCCAGGTATACTCTGGGCCACGACGGGCATTCCAACGAACTCGGACCAGAGGTATCCTGATATGCTTGAGGATCTTAACATCTCGATCCGTAATTTCTACTGGTTCCTCGACGAATCGCAGCTGGTCGTCGATTGTGAGTTCCTTGAGAGGAACTATGAGGGTCTCATCTGACAGACACTTCTTCAGATTTGACATATGAAAGACATTGTGAACTCCGTTGAGTTCTTCAGGTAGATTCAACCTGTAGGCGACTTTGCCAATTTTCTCGGGGACTTCGAATGGTCCGACATAACGCGGATTGAGTTTTCCTCGTTTGCCAAAGCGGACTACACCTTTCCAAGGTGAGACTTTAAGTAGCACTCGATCCCCAACCTAGCACTCGATCCCCAACCTGGAGCTCGAGTGGTTTTCTTCCCTTATCAGCATAGCTTTTCTGACGGTCACGAGCTGCCGCCATTCGCTGTCATATCTGAGCAATTGTCTCGGTGGTATCTACCACGAGTTCTGGGCCAGTGATTTGGCTGTCACCAACTTCTGCCCAACAGAGAGGTGATCGGCATTTGCGTCCGTACAAAGCCTCGAATGGAGCGGCCTGAATGCTGGTGTGGTAGCTGTTGTTATACGAAAACTCCACTAGCGGGAGGTGCTTTTCCCAGCCATTACCAAAATCGATTACACATGCCCTAAGCATGTCTTCAAGGGTTTGGATGGTGCGTTCAGATTGCCCATCCGTCTGTGGGTGATAAGCGGTGCTCATATCTAAACGTGAGCCAAACGACTTGTGCATTGCTTGCCACAGTTCAGAAGTAAAACGCGCGTCACGATCAGATATAATAGAGGTTGGCACTTCGTACCTTGATACCACTTCCTTTAGATAAATGTCTGCAAGAGTAGAAAACTTATCCGTTTCTTTGATAGCCAGAAAATGTGCAGACTTGGTCAGTCGATCTACGATCACCCGAATGGTATCGTTTCCGCGTTGAGACCTAGGCAGACCAGTAACGAAATCCATGGAAATTTGCTCCCATTTCCATTTCGGGATCTTCGGTTGTTGAAGTAGGCCTGATGGTTTCTGATATTCAGTCTTGACTCTCGCACAAGTCAAGCACTTCCTGACGTAGGTTGCTATGTGGGCTTTCATGCCAGGCCACCAATACGTAGTCTTGAGGTCGTGGTACATTTTATCCGAACCAGGATGTACCGAGTAACGAGACTTGTGCGCTTCGTCCATCACAAGCTCGCGTAAATTTCCATAAAGTGGAACCCAGATGCGCCCTGTTACATAGTAAGCGCCGTCTTCCTTTTGTTCTAGCCGCTGCCTCGATCCTCGTAGGGATTCAGCCCTGATGTTTTCTGCTTTCAATGCTTCGACCTGAGCATCGCGAATCTGAGCGGGAAGGTTAGATTGGATGGTAAGCTGCAGAGCACGTACACGCCTAGGTATGGTATCCTTTCGACTGAGGGCGTCGGCCACAACATTGGCTTTGCCCGGATGATACTTGATTGCGCATTCATAATCGTTCAAGAGCTCAACCCATCGGCGTTGACGCATGTTCAACTCCTTTTGCTTGAAGATATGCTCGAGACTCATGTGATCGGTGTAAATGGTTCACTTGGTACCGTACAGGTAATGTCTCCATATCTTAAGCGCGAATACAACTGCTCCCAGCTCCAGATCGTGAGTAGTGTAGTTCCTTTCGTGAACTTTGAGTTGGCGTGATGCGTAGGCAATGACCTTGTCACGTTGCATTAATACGCATCCAAGTCCTTGGATGGAAGCGTCGCAGTAAACCACAAAATCATCTGTGCCTTCAGGCAATGAGAGGATAGGCGCGCTACAAAGTCTATCCTTCAAGTGCTGAAATGCGGACTCTTGTGCATTACCCCAACGATAGATGACACCCTTCTGAGTCAGTGAAGTGAGAGGTTGCGCAATCTTGGAGAAATCTTTTATAAACCTTCTATAATATCCGGCTAAACCCAGGAATTGGTGGATTTCTGTTGGTGTGCGGGGTGCAGGCCAGTTCTTGATCGATTCAACCTTAGATGGATCCACATGGCCTAGAAAGTGGACTTCGCGAAGCCAGAAAGTGGACTTCGCGAAGCCAGAAGTCACATTTCGAAAACATGGCATACAACTGCTCTTTTCGAAGAAATTCCAGCATAAGCCTCAGATGTTGCTCGTGTTCCTCCTCACTCTAAGAATATATCAGGATATTGTCGATGAACACAATAACGAACTTATCCAGGTAAGGCTTGCACACTCGGTTCATGAGATCCATGAAGACCGCTGGTGCATTCGTCAGCCCGAATGGCATAACCAGAAACTCGTAATGGCCGTAACGAGTTCTAAATGTTGTTTTGGAGACGTCCTCATCTCGGACCCTCAGCTGATGGTATCCCGATCTCAAGTCAATCTTGGAGTAATAGCTCGACCCTTGCAACTGGTCGAACAAGTCATCAATACGTGGAAGAGGATAACGATTCTTCACAGTCACCTTGTTAAGCTCGCGATAGTCAATACACATTCTGAAAGTACCATCTTTCTTCTTCACAAATAGTACTGGAGCTCCCCAGGGCGAAGAGCTAGGACGTATAAAACCCTTTTCCAAGAGTTCTTGTAGTTGTGTGGACAGTTCTTCGAGTTCTGATGGAGCTAGACGATATGGTGCTCGAGCTACTGGCGCTGCTCCAGGAGCTAGCTCGATTTGAAATTCAACTTGGCGGTGAGGCGGAAGACCAGGTAATTCCTCAGGAAATACCTCGGGAAAATCGCGCACAATAGGGATGTCTTCAATTCTCTTCTCTTCCGTGGATGTGTCAGTAACGAGTGCCAGAATGGCAGTGTGGCCCTTTCGCAAACATTTCTGGGCCTTAAGGAAAGAGATGATGCCTTCGACAGCACCACTCTTGTCGCCACGAATCACGAGGGGTTCTTCACCAGAACGAGGAATGCGGACGATTTTCTCCTTGCAAACAATCTCCGCTTGATGATGAGATAGCCAATCCATCCCAATAACGACGTCGAAACTACCCAGTGTGATAGGAATAAGATCGATAGAGAAGGTCTGACCAGCTAAGACGAGGTTACAACCTTTAACTATGTGTGTGGCTTCAAGACTTTTACCGTTAGCTAGTTCTACCGCGTGTTTGGTGTTCAAAAGTGTTGGAGTGCGCTTAAGCATTTGGCTAACTTTTAAGGACACATAACTAGTATCGGCACCCGAATCGAATAAAACAGTAACAAAGAAGTCATCCAGAAGAAACTTACCCATCACAACGTTGGGATCGTTCCTTGCTTCTCCCTGACCAATCACGAACACACGACCCCTTGCCCCATTGCCATTGTTGTTTCCCCCATTGCCACCTCCATTGTTGCCTCCATTGTTATTCCCATTGTGGTTCCCATTTCCTTGGTTATTGTTCTGGTTTTGGTTCAGCGGGGGGCAGTTCCTCTTAAAGTGGCCTTCAGCGCCACACTGAAAGCATCATTTATTGCCCTGTTGATGCTGCTGCTGGTGGTTCTGTGGGGCTTGTTACTGTTGTTGGCGATTCTGATTTGCTGGTCGGGCGCTCCTGCAATCCTTTGCTTCATGACCAAACTTGTTACACCTCATACAACGACCTTTGTTGCACTGCCCGCTATGATGTTTGTTGCACCGGTTGCACTTGGGGTGGTTCCCTCGGTATCCACCATGTCCTTGGTTACCAGAAGATTGCTGACCAGGATTCTGGTAGTCATCTGTCTTTCGTTGCTGAGACTGAACTGAAGTAGAACCCTTTCCGGAGTTCCCATCCCATTTTCGCTTGTTGTCGGTAGGTGCATCAGACGTAGCTGTGGCACTGATTCGTTTGGGCAGTCTGTTTTGCTCCACCGCCTGGTCGGTGAGACGATGAGCCAACTTGATAATTTGTTGTATGGTACCCAGGTTGGCTGAAGTCACGTGACTTTGAATCTCTGGTACAAGGCCCTTGAGATACAGCTCAATTCGTTTGATGGGAGGGTCCACCATGGTAGGGCATAAGATGGCCAGCTCATTTGACCTTTTAGTATACGCCTCAATCTCAGATCCCGTCATCTTCAGATTGAAAAATTCCACCTCTAGTTTGTGGATGTCATCCCGACTGCAGTACTCCTCTTTAATCAGCTCCTTGAAACCATTCCAGGGGTGGCATTAGCAACTGCCAGCCCTAGTAATTGAACCTGTGCCTTCCACCAGGTTAACGCAGCTCCTTCAAGTGTTCCGGTAGCATATTTCACCCTACGGTCTTCGGGGCATTCGCACATCTCGAAAACTGACTCAAGCTTCTCGAACTAGTGTAGAAGGCCCACTGCTCCTTTGGTGCCACTGAAAGGAGTAGGTCGGCAGTCCATGAACGTTTTGAATATGCACACAGGAGGTTGAGCATGTTGACCTCCTGCAGGGACAGCTGCGAGTGCCTCAGCAACTCGTTCGTTGATCAAAGCCGTCAGCTGGGCTTGAGTTAGGTTCAAACGTCCACCCATGATCTTTACAACGAAATAACGTAGGTGAGAAAAGTGTCGCGAAAGTGCGTAAGTGTGGGACGATAGTAGAGAGTAAGCACACAAGGTTCAAATAGCAATTATCACATTATCTAATGCACAGTGAGAACTATCTAACCGACAATATAACATAAATCATACCACTTATGGTGTCGAGTCTTGCACGTGGAGTGAAGCGTCGTTGTGGATCGTTGAGCACTGTTCAGGTTATAGTCTGGTTTTATCAAAAAGCTTTTCCCCTTTTTAAAACCAAGTTCACAATAACCAATGGCTCTGATACCAATCTGTCACACCCCCAAAATCCACCATGCGGAGTACCACCGCTTGGAGGCGTGACGTGACCAGGATCGAGCCACCAATCATATTGAACAACATAATTAAGTAAATAAAACCAACACAATACGATTGGTGACCAAAAGGAAGTAAATCGATTTTAGGTTAACAGCGGAAGCATAAAACATAAGTTCAAAACATAAGTCCATAGTTTATAAGTTAAAGTTCAAAACGCTAGTTTAATAAGTTCATAGGGATTTAAATAATAAGTACGGAACATAACAGTCCGTACACCACAACGACTCCTTCCTCGTGCAAGCTCCAAGCGTTTAGTGACCTGTAAGGCATGTAACAACGAGTCAACAACAAAGTTGAGTGAGTTCACGTTTGGTTGTTTAGTTTTAAGTTGTTTTCTGAAAAACGTGGTTTGACTTTCGTTGGCGTAATTGCCGTGGGGGTTACCCCGTAGTTGAAAGTATGTTTAACCAGTTCCTTTTTCATTACCCAAACCATAACCATAACCATAACCAGTGGGGGCTTTCCCCGTTTGAACTACTAGACGGTATGATATCGACTACTACGAACAATAGTTGTGCCCTACATCAGTGTCTATCATCACTGACAGTTTGCCATAGTCCATTAGTACACGCCCGTCCGAACGGCACGGTGTGAGGTTTGTTAAACCTAATAGCGCTATTAACTAATGACCCGCTCACCATTGGCCTCGGCGATTAAGTCGATATGAAGAGGGACTTATTGATAGAGTTTTGTCTAGCTAGTTTTAAGGTTGTTGTCCTGCACCAGGAGGACGAACGTACGTATTCTGCACCAGGAGAATTCGTAGGATTAATAATGGCATCCACTCTATGGAGGATGGCCGTACATATCCTACCCAAGGAGGATATGTAGATTTAGTTTTAATTCTTTAACCCATTCCCAAACCACCGGGAATCCCATGCCTTAGAAAGTGTGCGAACTCACCTCGGTTTGCTCTGTTAGATTCTCAATATAGCTAACAGTCAAGGTCGTTCAATCACGTCCTAGTATGATTTACCAGTTAGTCATTTAGTGGCTTTCAAATAGAACACAAAGTTCCTACACGTATCTATCACACAACATGCATCATTTTAACGGTTTATGCCCATCTAAGTTTCCCATCCATTCCCCACTCAAAATCAAACATACGATAATGCACATAACATATATAACATGTTAGATCATTCACAGATAGCATACTCGACATTTAGACACGCGAGTCACAACTTATGTCATTTCAGCATTTATATTCAAAACCGGCTGTTTTCGGACATTTTAATAAAATAGTTAAATTATTACAAAAATTTCCAAATTTTTACAGGATGTCTTAAACGTTTCATATTTTATTTTGTAAAAATATCGGGGTCCGGTTAATTACCAATATTTTATTAAAATTCATATTCCGGACTGAACTCAGATTTATGTATTTCTGACCACAGTCCACGGAACAATTTATTAAAAATTCATCGAGTGTCCGATTTACGAAATTCCAGTGGGGTAATTACAAATGCATCGGTTTTCATCTACTGTACAAATTTCATGGTCCGATTCATCACAAAACTCAGGTTATGACTGAAAGTACGACACCCATTTATTGCTGTCAAAATTCAGCTTAAGTTGTTGTTACAAATCGACACATTAAAAATAGTAAACGAAGTCCAAAAATTACGATTCTGGTGCCATTAGAACCGTGTTTAATAATAACATATTTTAGATTCAAAATATCGGTTTTTTCGTTGAGTTTATGACTTGTTTACAGCCAACTGAAGTTGGCTGTAAAACCGGGACATATTCTGTTTTCACACTCTAACTTACTAACTTGTGTTCGGTTGATTCCGTTAATCACGTTTAGTGACCACAACAATATCACACATTAATATTAATCAGCAAAACATCAGATAATCAACCAATAATCTTAATCACACAAGATCTACATGATTTACACTATTATTCATCCATTAACCACCTTATTCATCACTTTAGTAGACTTTTAGTTGGTGATCTTATATGTTAGTGATTTTCAACCGACGAAACTCTTATTAACCACTTTAGAATAGATCAAGAAGATGTTTAGAGTCACTTACTACTAGCTCGAGGCTAGGGAAGAAAATAGACAAAAAACGAGTGGTTAATAGCGTTGTGGTGAGGTCCTTGGCAATCCGTAAGCACCGAGCTTCCTTATGCGTGATCCTTCACACTTGAGTGTATGTAGAGTAGCCTTGATAAAAAAATGAAAGTGATGTTGGGTGGGGCTTGGTGGTCGGCCAAATGTATCAAAGAAAGGGAGAGGGTGAAATTTTGCTAAGTGTGTAATGTAAATGAAGTTTGGATCTTGCATGCAATTATAATAACTCACCCTTCACCATTATCCGTTAGTCAATATGTAGTGTAGATATTAGGCCAACAAATAAAATATTTAAAATGTAAGTGGGTGTGTCTCACATGGGGGAACAATCGTTTGGGGGGAGGGGGGTACATGGTTAGTTTTCAACTAACTTTGTTAATTTATATGAAGTTTAGTTAATAGGAACTTTAATTAATTTACTAGTGTGTTATAATTTATACGGGTGTTAGGGTATTCGGGGACCCTAACTGGCTCAGAAAAGGAAAAAATAGTGTCATGGACAATATTTTTATGTTCCGGGTAAAGTCTGGTTGTTCGGTTGGATATTAATCCGTTAAAGTGCTAAATTAATTCGTAAGGCGTTCTATTTATATATTTTGTAACGTTTTTAATTTCTAACACTTAGGAAATCATAACGGACTATTTAATAATTTTTCTGTACATTACTAGTGTGTTAACAGGCGCATGTAAATATAACACAGATATCAGAAAGCAGTTACGTAATTCCACACAGTCGTCAAGCACATTAATTATTATTAATAAATTGTACGGAATACATGGAATTTGAGGGTTGTCACATACGTTTAAGTTCAAATTTTACATTTTTGGTCCAAATTTTACAATATTTAATTTGTTTGTGCACATATATCTAAAGGTGAAGTCCCATCTAATAGGGACCTCGTTGTAAATAAATTTTAAAGCACACTGTATACTGAAAAGGTGATAGACAGCACAGAGGAGTTGTTGACTTGTTTCTTGAGTTATGTAAATATGATTTTGAAACTTGATACTTTATTCTGTTGTAATACGATTTTGAAACTTTATTATGTAAAAATAAGTCCATAAATCTCTTTAAATCCATATTTGATTATTTTCAAAGATCAAATGGCGTGCAACGGCAAGAAATCGATTCCAACGGTAACATAATCAAGACTATAATACACCGGTTCTGAAATGGTTACGGAGGAATCGGTTTCGGGTTGGAACCGATTTTATTTATAAAATGTGGAACCGACAGGTTTTTTCAGTGTTATGACAATATACATCATAATACTACAATTAATGAAAAACACGTCATGTACATGTACGGTAGGCGGCTGATACACATAACACTACTCATAGGAGTACTTGTGCTTTCAAACCAAAATGATACAATATAATGGAATACAACATCACACGTAACCGATTTGATCCGGAACTTGCAGTATAGTCCATATATATTAAAAAATGATATATAATGGAAAAAGCGTAAAATTTAGACTATTATCGACGCGTTTTAAAAACAATATTAAAAAATTTAAAAAAGGCCCTAAGCGCTGCGCTTTGACCTAAGAGGGGCGTTTTGCCCGAAAATTTAAAAAATGTAAAAAAAAAAAAAACCTCAAAACGACCCTCTTTGGCCATAGCTGGGCGCTTTGATGTAAAGCAACAGACAAGGTCTGACCGGTTCAGTCCTTGTCTGTTGACTTTACACCAAAGCTCCCCTCTTTGGCCATAGCGGGGCGCTTTGGGGTGTGAAAATAGTGAGGACCGTGTGTAAATAGCATTACCCTTCAAAATATCCTATGAAGTACAACACACATATCCCATTCGGTTCTGATCCAACTGAATTCCCAAATCCTTTTCAAATCAAAAACCATTTTACAACTAGCTGGTTGGCTTGCTTGCTTGGAGACCGTGCTTTCATTTTTATTTTTAATTGTATGAGTTTTGGGAACCATGTAGCCTGAGCATTCTCATCCAATCCATCAAATTATACATACATTCCACTAAAAAACAACTTTTATATCAATATATTTTCGCTAAAAACAAATACTTTTTCTCTCTCCTTTTCAATTAAATAATATTATCATTACATTTTTCTCTCTCCTTCACTCACAACCACTTTCAATATATATTAAAAAAATTATACTGGGTGAACAGTGTCCCTCCAAATTTACAGATGAACAGTAACATTTTCTCTCTCTTCCACTTACAACCATTTTTTATACCCTTTATAATATAAAAACTACCCCTCACATATTTTGATGGTTTGGATGAGAATGCTCTAAATACTTTTCAAGACTTGAGGTTTGAGATATTCATTCACCATCCAGCCTCTAGCTCTTACTCTCTCTCTCTCTCTCTCTCTCGGCTCTATAAACACCAAACCAAACCCACCCTTTCCCACTTACTCTTGTTTTTTTTTTGAAGCCACACGAATAAAAGACATAAGATCAAGTCTTAGACTCTTAGTGGTGTGTTAATGTAGCAAGCTTGGTTAATCTCAAGGGTTCAAGATCTATTGGTTTTTCTTCATCCACCTTTTCTTTTTGGTAAGAAGTATTAACCTTTTAAAAAAATATCTACTCTTTTCATTTTACAAGTTTGATTATGAAGAAAGGTTCACCCTGGTAGTTGAAGTTAGCTTAACTTTTTGAACTTATAAAGGTTACTAGATAACGAACATGGTTTTCTAAGGAAAATGAATAACTAGATACAAAGAAAAAGGGCGTCATGCCTCCACTAATTGTTACACAAGATATGTTGATATGGCCATGATATAATACATAGGGATGGCAATCGGACCCGAACCCGATGGGTAAACCCGAAACCCGAATCATTTGGGACGGGTTTGGGTCTAGTAATCGGGTTTGGGACCGGGTATGGGATTAGTTTTATTTTTTTTCGCGGGTTTGGGACGGGTTTGGGATTTGATGATATACCCGTTAACCCGACCCGATTACCCGATAAAGTATACTCGTTTACCCGACCCATTTACCCGATAAATATACCCGTTTACCTGACCCATTTACCCATATTCCTTCTATATTTTTTATATATAAATATACATATTATTTTTTATAATTATGGAAAACCAAAAGTCACCCCCCATTCCCAAAATCTCAATTATGTAAATCTTTTTATTTCCTTTTAGTTTTTAGTTTCCAAAATCTTTATGCACGGTTACATGTACACCGACTAGGCGACTTTTAGAGTTCTCTTTTGCACTCTTGAATAGCCTTCTTCCCTTCTCTCATTCACTCCAAAGAAAGTTCAGAGGACGATCTGCTATTCATCTTCATCACTAGACTTGTAAACATGTAAGTTCTAACCCTAAATTCGTGTTCAATGCTATGTTTTCATACGAATTTAATAGATGTAAGTTATGTTCAATGCTAGACTTTTGGTGTTCAATGCTATGTGTGATTTTTTAACAATCGATTACCATCCTTAAACACAAACACTTTTTTTAGTTTTCCAAAATTTTACTAAACTAAAGTGGTGTTGGTTGTAAGTTGAACACATGGTCACATGGAAGCTAACAATTTTAGCATCACGAAAGCCATGTTCCTCCCTTTATTTAATTATGTTTTACATTTATGTCATTAAGATAGATTTAAAAAATAAAAATTAGATCCAATAAATATTTCATCACTATTGGGTTTGCTTTTGTGCTTTGAAAGTCATACGTAGACATCACATATTGAATATTGATAGGTTGTTCCTCTTGACCGAATTGACCCAGCACTAGTATAAAGGGGTTTAACTGTTTAAGTGACCCAGCACAATTAATTATGTTGAAATTTGAATGCATTATACCACTTTTGTGATCTTTTTTTTTTTTTTTACTGAATATAAGAGTTTTTTCTCAACAATTTTTTGGTTCATTAATGACAGTAATCAACATATGGAAGAAGATTCTAATACACAAACAAATGTTGATAGTAATCAACATATGGAAGAAGATCAACAAACAAAGACAAATCAATCTCAAAATCAAGATAAACAAACTCATGAAGATGCTGAAGAACCTAGAGTAAGAAAAAGGAAGTTAACTTCAGTGGCATGGGAGCATTTTACAAAGATGATGGTAAATGGTGCGGAAAAGGCGGAGTGCAAATATTGTAACACTAGATTAGGCCCGAAGAGCTCAAATGGGACAAAACATTTACTTTCTCATATGGAGATATGTAAGAAACGAAAAAATAAAGATATACGCCAACAAGTGTTATCAGTGAATGAAAAAAAGACATCAGGACATTCGGATATTTCTTGTTATAATTTTGATGGTGATAAGTCAAGAAGAGATCTCGCTGAGATGGCAATTGTGCATGGGTATCCACTTTCTATGGTTGAGCACCATGGGTTTAGAAAGTTTGTGAGGGGCCTCCAACCTTTTTTTAAGGTTCCATCTCGAAATACCCTAAAAAGTGATGTATTAAAGATTTTTGAATATGAAAAGGGGGTAACTTTATAGAAATGTAATCAAGTTTACTAGTTGTTCCAATTAAGTCACTAAAACATTTTTTGTCTCTTTAAAGTCATTGCAGTTTTATTTAATGTTCCGATACTATGTAATTATCAGGTTACCAACAAGAAATTGTTAGGTTTCATTGAATTTTTTTAAATCTTTAATGAGCCAAAATAAATAAATCATATTTGTAATTTTAAAGCTTAAAATTCAGCCATTTCGTCTTCTTCATTTCCTATTCTAACTGTAATTTTAAATGCTTAAGATTCAGCCATTCCGTCTTCTTCATTTCCTATTCTAACAATACTCAAATGGCCAAAACTTCAGTAGACATGCTTTTGATTCAACCAATTAAACTCTCTTAAATGCTTATAAACATAAACAAAATGCATAAGTAAGTTATAGCGTATCATTTTAGCACCTTAGTTGCGGAATTGAACAGATCTGGAAAATGAATGTTGCCGGAAATCGCAGAACGACGGGTATAGGTTTATGTGGTGTTACTGGTGGTCGACAAAGATGGTACATGATGGAGATGTAGACCGAAGGCATTCGACTACGGGTTATGGTGTAGCCTCTGTTCGCCGGAGAATCTCCGTTCTTACCGGAACTTCGAAAGAAACAGAGTAGATAAAGAGAGAAGTGACAAAGGGTTGAGATGGGTGCTGCAGGCGTGTTGTCGAACGGCGTTTGGTTGCTTGCGGGTGGCTTCCGGCCGGCGACTTAGGGGCGGCGGCAAGAGGCGGGAGTTGCAGCGGTGGTGTGTGTGGGTGTCTTCAAGGTCAAGTCTCATTTCAAGTCATACGTAAACATTACACTTTCATTCTATTTAATTTATTTTTACAGTATTATTATAATCTGATTTATTGTTATTATTATTCTATCTTCTAATTTCCAGATATTTAAAAAGAAAATAAAAAATAAGAGAAAAAAATATGACTTGATGACCTGGTAATTACACACTATTGAAACACTAAATTAAAGTTTAGTTACTTTAGAGAGACAAAAAAAAGTTTGGATGACTTAATTGGAACAATTGGTAAACTTGGTTACATTTATGTGGCGTTTTCCCTTATTATATCCCTATGAAAAAAGAAGACAATGAGGTATTTTTAATTTTTAATATGAAGTATTTATTATGTTACATTTCTATTAACGGTTATTTTTTTAGGATTTTGGAGAAGAATCCAAGTAGAATCGCAATTACCACGGACATGTGGACATCAAGTAATAAAAAAAAAGGTTTTATGGCGATTACCACTCATTTCATCGACGATAACTGGGAGATGCAAAGTCGAATTATGAGGTAAAATGTTTTATTTATATATACTTTGCTCTACTAATTGTCTTACTAATGTGCAAAATTCACAATAGGTTTATTTATGTTCCTTGCCCTCACACTGCTGAAGTTCTTGCTAATGTTTTGTACGAGTCTTTATGTGATTGGAACATAGATAGAAAGGTGTCAACAATAACGGTTGATAACTGCTCAACAAATGATTTGTTGATTCACCTGTTGCTAGACAAACTATCATTGAGTGATCTTATTTTAGGGGGGCGATTATTTCAGATGCGTTGTTGTGAACACATTCTAAATCTGATTGTCCAAGATGGGTTGTCAGTTATTGCCGATGGGATTGAGAGAATTAGGGACAGTGTTAGTTTTTGGACTGCGACACCCAAACGACTTGAAAAGTTTGAAGCAGCATCTCATCATTTGGCAATTCCATCATCAAAAAAGTTATCCCTTGATTGCAAAACCCGTTGGAATTCAACATATCTGATGTTAAACATTGCCATTATCTACAAGGATGTTTTTAAACGTCTTAAGCAACGAGATACACAGTATAATAGTTTGCCATCAGAGAAAGATTGGGAGTTGGCTTCTAATATTTGAATTTGACACATGTAGCCTTATATATACTTTTCAAGACTTGAGGTTTGAGATATTCATTCACCATCCAGCCTCTAGCTCTTACTCTCTCTCTCTCTCGGCTCTATAAACACCAAACCAAACCCACCCTTTCCCACTTACTCTTGTCATTTTTTTTTTTGAAGCCACACGAATAAAAGACATAAGATCAAGTATCTTAGTGGTGTGTTAATGTAGCAAGCTTGGTTAATCTCAAGGGTCCAAGGTCTATTCGTTTTTCTTCATCCACCTTTTCTTTTTGGTAAGAAGTATTAACCTTTTAAAAAAATATCTACTCTTTTCATTTTACAAGTTTGATTATGAAGAAAGGTTCACCCTGGTAGTTGAAGTTAGCTTAACTTTTTGAACTTATAAAGGTTACTAGATAACGAACATGGTTTTCTAAGGAAAATGAATAACTAGATACAAAGAAAAAGGGCGTCATGCCTCCACTAACTGTTACACAAGATATGTTGATATGGCCATGATATAATACAAGAGATTATGTATTTCTAAAATATTCGGTTAATCTACAACGTATTGGGTCTAGTTTTCAATTTATACTAGAAAGCCTTGTATGAACACAGTTTATGGGTATATATACACTAGTTTAAGGGATAATTTCCATTTATTATAAATATGCTATTTTATAGAAATTAATATGTAAAAATACAGGTATATTATTTTTACTTAAACACGAGACGTATTTCATGGTATATTTCACTAAAGTAAATATATAATTATACATATTTATTTACCATGCGAGACGAGTTACGACTCAGGTTAAAATGATTATTTATTTTATAAACCTGAACACGGTTTTCTTCATAGTAGAATACTAGAGCGACATATGATGTGTATAGATCATCTATATTTATGTAACTTATATAAAAATACTTTCTATAAATCAAGGGCATATCACCAATGGTTCGTCGAGTCTAAAATGTTAAAAAAAATAATACATTTTCAAGTCCAGCTAGTTGGGGTGAATTTGACAGATGACCAACTTGCACATTTGAAACATTATATAGACCTTAAGATGTCCTTTATGCTTCAGGGCACGAGTAGGTCGGTTCACGTAGACGCGGACTTTGTTATTTCCTATTTGCTATTTGCTTGTCATTTGTTGTATTTGGAGCTTACGCTTGTTGACCAGGTGAGTTCATGCTCCCCCTTTTCTCTTAACTGTTTTCGGTTTTATAACTCTCGGGGGTGGAATACATGTACGAATGCTTAAACGGTATGAAATGCCTATGAAATACTAGATCATGTGAGCATAGACTAGATACGGAAATGCCATTAAAACATTCATTAGGGACGAGGGTTAGATCTAACGGGTACGGCCGAACCCCACTCATGGTCACAACTAGTACCAAGTAGTGCTTCGGAGTCCCATTCGAGGTTAGTCGACACAGTCGAGGGTAGTCGACACAGTCGAGGGTAGTCGACAAGGGTATAAGCCATTACGAGTGCTTCCTATGTCCTCACATGCCTTAAAGTCCTTGTAAAACATGCATGTTCATACACGCTTTTCATACCTGTTTACAAAGGAGTCTCTCAAAGATTTACAAGAATACAGTACTCACACAAAACGCATGAACTCGCTCAACTTTTGTTGATGTTTTCCAAAATTACATGTATTTCAGGTGACATGATGGATCTTGGGCGCGAGTGTCGTAACTAGAAGTAGACTTCAAGTTTAGATGTCATCCACTTTTGTTGGTTTGTAACCTAGTCGAAGGTTGAGTTTAAAACTTAAATAACCAGTGTTTGTAATACTCAAATTTTATGAATGGATGAACATCGTTTTTGGATCATGTAGTTGTTTATTATGATTGAATGCAATGATATTAAACCAGTCACACATCATACGCTTCCGCAAAAGTCAGGGTGTGACAGTTTGGTATCAGAGCTTCGATTGTAGTGAACTAGGATTCCTTATCGAGTCTAGCCTACAATCACTAGAGTTCTCTCACAAAAACATTTTACAAAAAGGTTTTTCATTGCCTTCACGTAAGCGTCAAGATCCATGAGTCAAACACTTTTCAAAGAAGAGACAAGGCAAGGACATTAGTAGGGAATACCACAAAATAAGGTGCCAACTAAGGCATAGTCTACACGAGTTAGACTTGCCAAAGATAAAATGACCCCCCAAAGGATAAACGAGAGTTATACGTGATATGATACATGAAATTGCCTGCTTATGCTAAGTAATATACTTGTCTATTGATATATATACATACGAATAAGTGTACGGAATGATTATTGACGTGAATAAGATACTTTCGACTCCGACTCCTATTATTGTACTTATCCGCACGATGGAGCTATCGACCTCGCGTTCATTGCAAAGCTCATGGCTGGAGTGATTACCAAACGAGATTCTGAGCTTGCTTCCGTAGGAAATGGCTGCTCTTCTCTCTCTATCCTGAAGGTGCCTGACTACGGTAGTGACGGCGAGGCAGAGGCGGCAACCTTGAATGAATTCTTAATCAGCGGGACGAGGTCCCTGCGGCTTTTGTGAAGCGAGATTGACGACACACTTGACCAGAAAGGGAAGATGAAGTATTCATCTTAAAGGTGCCCCTCCAACTACTAGGAATTCTCCTTATTCCTATTTCATTTAATCATCGTGCCTATTCGCGCATAACGATAACGAGTGTTAGCGCGTGGACCACTGCAATGGTCCTTTCCATGACAGAGGTATAAGGACAGTGGTGTCCCCACCTTGATTGATCATCTGCTTGGACGAGGGAAATTTTGGGGTAACTGTGCAAGACAATTTATTATTACGGGGGCCCACGTAATAACGACTTGTAGTGCATGGAAATCCTGGTGAACTCTGCGGGTCAGCTTGATGATCACCATCCATCCAAGAATAATCTATAGGTGTTCACATCTTCATCTGGTAGAACAATACATAGACCATTGCTTTAGCACTTTATAAAGTAGGAAACCTGTCTTTGCCTACTTCGTGTCTGACACTTCTACCCGTGTACGAGACGTTTGAGAACCGATATTTAAGCAAGTGAGGATGGATAACATTCGGAAGGATTCAGTAACGTTACACTCTCTATCACCCCTACATGAACAACCCCATCATTGGGAGAAATATACACATCAGCAAAGCTAAAGACCTAAGAAAACCAATGTAGCAGGAAATAACTGAAACTTGTATGACCAAGGCGATGTAGCCTCGAGTTCATTTTTTCCATTACAAACAATAAGTCAAGTTACCAAACTTATATGAAGGCTCAGTAATTGTTTCCTCACTCGTACATTGTTGATTATATAAGCATGTGATATTGGATGATTACATGATTGCTTAAGGTACAATGTGCCTCATAGATAATTATGGAATGTTGTCTAACTTACCTCATACCTTTTGACAGAAGAGAATGCCACCTAGACGTGACACAAACACCAGTACGTTACCAAGAACAGAAGCTGAGCTTCAAGAACGCATCTCACAGGCAATTGCAGGACATGAAGCCCTCCGCTCTGAGCACAGCGGTGGCACTTCCGGAAATAACCCTCCACTTGGCTGCACCTATAAACAATTCCTGGACTGTAAGCCATTGAATTTTAATGGCACAGGAGGTGCCGTTGCATTTGTTCATTGGGCAGAGAAGACTGACTCTGTTCTAAGAATGAGTAACTGTTCACCCCAGCAGAGTGTTACCTTTATCTCAGGATTGTTTTTGGATGGCGCACTCTCCTGGTGGAACCTTCAGGTTCAGACCCTTGGTGCAGATGCTGCTTATGCACTGAGATGGGATGAGTTCAAGGAAATGATGGAGAAGAAATACTGTTCCAGGGCTGAAATCCAGAAGCTTGAGGTGGAGTTCTGGAATTTGAAAATGGACGGGTCAAAGATTCATGAATATGTCCAGCGATTTCATGACTTGTCTAGGGTCGTCCCCTACTTAGTCAAGCCGGAATTCGAGAGGATTGAACGATTCATTTGGGGACTTGCACCTCAAATTAGGAGCATGGTTACTACATCAAAGCCCTCAACCATTGCAAAGGCTATCGATTTGAGTGTCACTCTTACTGAAGAAGCTCTACGCATGGGGAAATTTTCGGAATCTGAGGATAACAAGAAAGAGACTCATGTGGAGTCATCAGGTATCGCAATCCCCGATCCCTTATCTGTCCCAGGAACGGGCGGACACGAACTCAGTGGTGGTGGTATCAGGTTTCGTTAATTTGGCAGCGGAATTTACATCAGGACCATAGTTAGGAAATGTTTATCAGAGTAAAACCACCATAATTGATATTAATAAATACATGGGCAAAACCCAAGTTTCTTATTACAATACATTTATAGGGACAATCCCTATTTTATTGAATTTAAAACATCGTTTCTTAGCTAATTTTTATAGCCACTTATTTTCCAAGCCGTCAGTGCTCTCGAGCTGGCTTTTTCCCAATTGGCTTTCACATTGTGTTACCTTAAACATGTTTTAAAAATATTTTGTCAGCGGGAAATACTGGTGAGTGAATCCCAGTTTAATCAAGATAAACATTTTATCAATTAACACAGTATTGAGAGCGATCACATTGTTTATTTCTACACAATTACTCATTCAGTACTGTCAATCCTTGACTTGTGGGTCATATTACACATTGGCTAACTCGTTGTCCAATGGTAACGTACTGTCATTCCGACTTATTACTCGCAAGTAATAAATTTTGTATACAAAACCCCATAATACCGGCAGTAATTGAAGAACTACAAAGACTCAATCACCGCTTAATCACATTGTAAAACAACTACGGTTTTGTAAAACATTCAAAAAAGATTAACAAAAAGAGGATAAACTCACATTGCTATCTTAGACTTCTCGTAAGGGTTTCCTGCATATAATCTATAATTTATACAAATGTACATTGGTTAGTATCATAACCCTTTGAAAATATTAATGATACCCTCCCCGAGACGGCATTCCAACAACTACGTCGGGCAGAACCACGACAGTTGTTACGGAACCCTAAATCAATCGGGCAGCGTATCTACTTATGAAACTGGGGTTATAATACTTACAAAGGAGCAGAGCCTCGCTAATTAGGGGGACATAATACCCGACTATTATAACTCTTCTACAGAAATTGTGATTCAGAATTTGAGAATGAGCGACGGAAAACGAAAACCCGTTGCTTTCTTATATAGGGCTGATATTGGACTCTCACGCGGCCCACGTAAGCGTAGCCATAAGGCTACGCGGCCCGCGTCAACATATGGTCAACGTATAGCTGATCCGGATCACCACCTAGCTTCGACACGATGATGACACGTGTCATCACCGGGCTGCGCCACAATTTGGGTCTCTCGCGGCCCGCGTTAACTTAAACGGGGTCTTACGCGGCCCGTTTGAACTTAAGAAGTCAACGAAGCCAGGTTCTAACCCTTATACCGCCCGCGTAAGTGGTTGGGGTGGTTCTACGCGGCCCGTCATAACTTACTGTTTTCATATTTTTATTTATTTTAAATGTTATAACATACTTCGGGCTCGGTTTTCACATACGGGGTGTATTATAAGACATAATGGGACATTTTACATTATACTAAGGTGTCGGAAATATTATGAGGGTGTTGGTTTTACCGAGGGTTGTTACATTCTCCCCACCTTGTTTTAGAGCTCATCCTCGAGATCTATTGAAACAAATGCAGGTATTTCTTCTACATTTCTAATTCAAGCTCCCATGTGTACTCAGGTCCTCTTTTGGAGTCCCACTTCACTTTGACTAGAACTAGTCTCTTGCGTTTGAGATTCTTGACTTTCCTGTCTTCAATTTGTAGAGGTCTGTCTACAAACTTGAGTTGTTCATTTACCTCTATATCCTTAAGAGGTACTATCAATGATTTATTAGCTAAACACTTTTTGAGATTAGATACATGAAATACATCATGTATTCCTGCCATTTCCTCTGGCAGTTGTAGCTGATAGGCTACAGGTCCAATTCTTCTAATAATCTCAAAAGGTCCAACATACCCGGGACTTAGCTTTCCTCTTTTGATGAATCTTACCACTCCTTTCCAATGAGAGACTTTTAATAATACCTTATCTCCTACTTGAAACTCCAATGGTTTTCGCCTGTTATTAGCATAACTTTTCTGTCGATCACGTGCTGCTTTCAGTCGTTCCTTGACTTGAATAATCTTGCCGGTTGTTTCTTGTACTATCTCAGGTCCAGATAGTTGTTTTTCCCCAATTTCTGCCCAACAGACTGGGGTTCTGCACTTTCGTCCATAAAGTGCTTCGAATGGTGCAGCATTGATACTTGTGTGATAACTATTATTATAAGAAAATTCTATTAAAGGTAAGTGATCGTCCCAATTACCTCCAAAATCAATTACACAAGATCTAAGCATATCTTCCATTGTCTGAATTATCCTTTCGCTTTGTCCGTCCGTTTGAGGATGATAAGCTGTGCTTAGTTTTAGCTTGGTTCCCATTGCCTTTTGTAAACTTGACCAAAAATGAGAGGTAAATCGACTATCCCTATCAGAAACAATTGATAAAGGAATGCCATGTAAAGAAACAATTTCATTTACATATAATTTAGCTAATTGTTCCATATTGAAAGTTTCTTTTATTGGTAGGAAATGAGCGGACTTGGTTAGTCTATCTACAATCACCCAGATTGTATCATTTCCTTTCTTAGTTTTGGGTAATTTAGTAACAAAATCCATTGTTATCAATTCTCATTTCCACACTGGCATTTCTAATTGTTGTAGAAATCCTGAGGGCTTCTGGTGTTCAGCTTTAACTTGTGAACAAGTTAAACATTTAGAAATATAGGCTGCTATGTCTTTCTTCATTCCTATCCACCAGAAATTTTTCCTTAAATCCTGGTACATTTTATCACTTCCTGGATGCATCGTATATTTAAATTTATGGGCTTCTTCTAGTATATGATGACGTAGGTTTCCTAATTTAGGTATCCATATTTTCTTTTCATGGAATCTCCAAATTCCATCTGTTCCTTGTTTTAATTCCTTTAACATACCTTTTAATTTTTCAGAATCATCCTTGATTACTGATTCTTGTGCTTCTCTTATTTGATCATTTAAATCTACTTGTAGATTTAATTTAAGAGAACGTACCCTTTTTGGCTTTTCATGATACTTTCGGCTTAAAGCATCTGCCACTACATTGGTTTTTCCTTCATGATACTTACTGGATATCACAATCATAATCACTAAGCAATTCCATCCAGCGTCTTTGTCTCATATTCAACTCCTTTTGTTTGAAAATATACCTTAAACTCTTATGATCAGTGAATATGGTAAACTTACTACCATAAAGGTAATGTCTCCAAATCTTAAGAGCAAAAATTATGGCTCCTAATTCTAAATCATGAGTTGAATAATTCTCTTCATGATTCTTAAGTTGTCTTGATGCGTAAGCTATAACCTTTTGTCGTTGCATCAATACATATCTATAACCTAATTTAGAAGCATCGCAATAGACTACAAAGTCTTCAGCTCCTTCTGGTAATGCTAATATGGGTGTATGAGTTAATCTTTGCTTAAGAATTCTAAATGCTTCTTCTTGTTTTAATCCCCATTCAAACTTAACGGATTTACAGGTTAATTTAGTTAAGGGAATGGCTATTCTAGAGAAATCTCGAATAAATCTTCTATAATAACCGGCCAATCCTAAGAAACTTCTAACCTCGGTTGGTGACTCAGGGGTTTTCCATTTTGTAATTCCCTCAATCTTTGTTGGATCTACATGAATTCCTTCATGATTGACTAGGTGTCCAAGGAATTGTACCTGTCCTAACCAAAATTCTGTAACACCCGTCTATTTATTTAAAAATTTTCGTTTAAAATACGAAAATAAACATGGAGTTATATGTAAATATTGTTGAATAATACGGGTGAATTAAAACTTTTGCAATTTGAAAATAATACAAATTGATTTCTACGGAATTGTCGTTTAAGATGACGACGAAAATAACGTGCGGAAGCTTTTATCTCTTGTGTTCGGTTCTTGCTCAACGCTTGATCTTCATCCGGGAACACTTGGTATTTTCCTGTGATCAAAGGCAACCTAAAAGTTAGTTTTGATGCTTAAACAATAGGTTAAACAAGTTCTAACAACAAACCATGAATTAAACGAAAAATTTCCAGTTTTGTAGTTTGTCGCGGGCCGCGACAGACTTAATGAAATCTTACGCGGGCCGCGTCGTATCGTCGTGTGTCGCGACGTGTCTCAGGTAATCCGTCGCGTGTCGCGAGAGAATTCTTTTTCCAGCAGGTCCAGTTTCTGGACCTGCATATCAGCCAGCTCCGAATTTCCTAAAAATCCAACTTTAAACTAGCATAACATTTTACTCGGTTGTCCGTTTTACGCGATTCTTTTTCCTACGCGTCCGTAATTTAATTCTCCATCTAATGGAGTTAAAATCCCACATCCGGATTAACAAAATTCCAGACTTTTAATTCTTCGGTTACTACCCTTTTTACCAAATATTGACCCGTTCATAATTTTATCACACCAACAATTTTATTTGACCGTTGAACTCATGAAATTCAGTATTTCAATGTCTCCTATTATATTACTCTCAATTCACGGGTTTCTTAGGTGATAAAATCCCGTTTACGCTTAAATGCATATTTTGACCCGTTAAGGGTATTTATGTACTTTTAAGCTTAATTTACGCTCGTCTCTTGTATGCAACATAAGTCCACCCATTTATATTGAATAGTCTTCCGCCACAATTATAATTGTTGTGGATTTATCGTACTTAAATACTTATTCCAAATTTTATCCCTCGGATATGACATTTTACGGCAAGACGTATTTTAAGGCGTTTGACCCTAGTAAGTTCATTCCTAGAACTTTTATGCGCATCCGAGGGTTGAATGGTCATAATATAAGTTTCTAAACAACCTCTAAGGGTCGTTTGCCAGGTTGACCCATCAAGGGCTTTTTGGTCGATTTTAGTCCTTCTTTTGTAACGAAGGACTTTCACTAATAGTTGACCAAAATATCACTTCTAACTACATCCTTATATTTGCGTGCCAGGCTCGGGTCAACAAATTGACCCTATTTATAACTCGCTTTTATTATCACGTATTCTATGGCGATGCAATTGTCTGAATCGCTAATCGCTCCTGTTAACATAAGACTTGACAACCACATTAGTCGATATTGTCAAATGGTGTTATCACACCATTTGACCCGTTTGGCCTATAAGACCAAGCATTTTCATAATTAGCAAAACATGGTTATTAATTACCAATTTGTTCATCCGACCCATTTCGGATTTTTGCCACTAGACCCCTTTTTTTTTCTCTTAAACTCTTTTCTTATATTTTTACCCATTCGGCTTACGCCACGTGTGCCCCTTTTTAACTACAATTTACTTTAGTCGATACTTGACTAATTTTCCATTTTTACTCATTTTCTCGTTATTAGTTGCACTTTAAAATAGTCTTAACGAAAACTCCTTAGTTATTAGTCATTACATGACTAAATTACCGTTTCACCTCTTTTCACCATGACCCATGGTTTTTATCATTTATGTTTGTTCCGACTCATGTTAATAGCGTCGGAACCCTTAATTCGGATATTACACTAATCACATTTGTAGTTTACAAAATAATGCATATTCTACAAAAAGGATGTAAGCATCGCTTACCTTGCATCCGGTTATGCTCTTTTTCGCGTACACGATCCGTTTGACCCGCTCCTTGCCCAAGCCTCCTTCTAGCTTGTCAATAGTCAAACTATCGTCAATCATTTACAAGGCGGTTAAATTAGTCATTAACAATCACGACTATTCCACCTCACTTATTTTCTATGTCTAATTATCATTCATCACATTGTAGGTCATTTTGACTTTTTAAAAGTCAAATGCCCATTAGTATACTAATTGCATAATCGAGTCCATCAACTAGTTTTAGCATTCTTTAATTACCCGGTAGGCGTTATCTTTAGACCACCGTTTTAACCAAAGTTCTAACATTGTTTATCACATTTAGAACTCTTTTTAATCACATTTTGCATGATAGCCAAAACATCACAATTAGGTGTTTTAGCTACAAAAATTCTAGTTTCGAGCCTTCTTTGAGGCATTTCAACAAACACTTTAAGGGCAGAATTTTGCATGTTTATTTATCAAGTCTCTAGCTTACCTCTTAGCCCTAATTTCACATAAATCAACCTTCTTACAAAGTTGTTAGCTTCTATAATCCTGAAGTCACTTCACAATTGTCAAATTACACTAGAATATCACCCAATTTCCTAGTGTTTATTAAAGTCTACATAACCCACTAATCACCTACAATGGTGATCATGGATTTTACTAAAATCTCACATGATTTCAACTTGTTTTTGTCTAGGGTTTGTCCCTAGACACTATAGTTGTTCCTAAATCATCATAAGACACACATGCAACCATAATTTCAGATTTTCCCAATTTCATGAAATTTCAAGTTGAGAGTTTTCATCAGATTTTACACACCTTGTAATCCTCTTGTGATGAGGATCAATAGTCTATGCTCAATTTTCGTTTTGGACCAGATTTGCACCTCCAATTTGAGAGTTTTAGTGAGGATTTTAGGGTTTGAAGAAACCCAGGTCGCCTCCTGCTTCTTTGTACGACCAGACATCCCCAAATGGGGTGTTTGGTTTTTGTTTTAATTAAAATTAGCAACATAAGTTCCAATTTTAACATCTTTGGCCCCTCCATTTTCCTTAGTTCATAATTTAATGTTTTAACCCACTCATAAGTCACTATCTAACTAGGTTAGAATTATTCCTAGTTAGCTTAGTAGGTTCGGGAAGTCGTATCCCGTTTTAATTTAAGTCCCGTTAAATCGGGCCTTTTATCTTCCTATTTTCTTGAAAGCTCTTATTTACTTTAAATATTAGGATTATTTAAATAAATTCCTAATACTTGCCAGTTTACTTTTACCACTAACGGTACTTTCCCCGTCTTTAGTATTAACGGGATTTAATTACCAAACCCGTTTTCGGGGTGTTACAAGTCTACCCCCTTAAAGAGGTTTCGTCCTCGAAACCTTTTCTTACATAATTCATTGAGTTTAAACTCAATGTATTCTATCCGAGAAATTACTTATACTTTTTAACCAATCGTTAGTATTACCCGAAAAGTATGGTAACATCTTTTTGGTTACTAATTGTCTACATATCTTATACGACATAGTGTAACTTCGAAATAACGTAATCTCGTTATTTCCACTAGTTTTGTTAACTTAGTGATATCCATCGCTTTCATATACTATCGAATTCTTTATGAATCCATTACTTTGACCCGTTTAAAAATATTTCACTTTTAGCAATATTCTTTTGTTTTCAGATTTATTTATTCGGTTCAGTTATACCGAATCCACCGCTTACAAGCAAACCAAATTTTATTGATTTGAATTACTCGCCTTAACCGGTCTCACTAACTAGACTTATTAGTCCCGTTACTTTTTACCGCTCGCTTGGTTATAATGTGATTTTACTTCACATTACATTTCCTAACCGTGATCGTGTCACATCATGTTTATTTTGTATCAACCTTTCATTTTCGAAAATATCACTTTTCGAATATATCGTCTTGCACCTATCAGTGTCAAGACTTGAACCTTTCATGCTTACTATTCAAATTCCTATCAGAATTTATATTTGTAAAAACGTTATTTCTTACTAAAATCGAAGTTTTAGTTTTAGGATCTTTTCTTTAACTTTTGTCAATTATCCATACCATGATATTGACAGTCCATAATTTATTCTTTTTACAATCTTAGTTTTATACGGGGAATCGTAACAAGTTCCCTTACCTCACACTATCGACCCGTAGGTTCCTTCACTTAACCTCGTATACTATTTCCTTAAGCTTTCACCTCTTTAAGGCGAGGTCCTTTTTATCCATTTGCTTCAATTTATGACCCGTGGGTCATTTTGGCCCCGTAGACCCTTACACTAATTAATGTCCCGTAGGTTATGATGATCCCGTAGATCATCTTTTATTCTAGTCTTTATTCAATTGTCTATTTATACGTATATAGCTTTAAAGCATCTTTTGTTATGTTTGGAATCATTTAATTTTGCTTTTGAGCTTTAGTTGACCTTGACCGTAGTCTAAGGTTTTATTTGTTTACTTTCGGACTATCTTTCCGACTTTACGACTTCTAACGTCGTTTACACGTCGGTTTGTCCTACACTTACCGTTACCCGGTTCACACTTATACTCCTTTACCACCCATTACCCGGGTCCTTCTATCTCATTGTTTTTAGCTTTCCGGTTTCACCGGCTTGCGTTTTCCTATTATATTAAGCGTTATTCCTTAATTGACTCGTTTGACTCATTTTGGGTGAATTTTCATCACTTATGAATGTCAAACTTCATTCTTTATTTGACCCGTCCAATTTTAAAATGGTTGAACGTAATTACCAAAATTTATGTTTGTGAAATTTCTTGTCATCTTTTAGTCATGACTCATATTCCGAGTCTTTTGACTTTCTATTTCGCATTCCTGTTTCTCAGTCTACGCATGCGTTTAATTCCTTACCCATCAACCGGGTGTTTTACCGAAATCGTTATTATTGCAACCCTTACGGTATGCATTATGACTTCGTTTCGTTTTTATATTCCTACTTTGTTCTCAAATTTGGCGTTTTACAAAATCGGCCCGTTAAGAGTCATATTTGCATTCTCCGGGTT
This sequence comes from Helianthus tuberosus, assembly GCA_030545235.1. NCBI lineage: Eukaryota > Viridiplantae > Streptophyta > Magnoliopsida > Asterales > Asteraceae > Helianthus > Helianthus tuberosus. Next base: position 44,178,307 of record CM060414.1, on the reverse strand, counting down.
TGAGTGTAAGGACACCCCTCCCAATTACATACCTTAATCCTTTTACATTAATCTTTGTCCCTTCACTCGGGCTCATCATCCTAATGTAATACGCTTCCGTCACCCGGCTGTGCGTTTACATTATTATCAAATATTTTGCTCATTTGATTCATTTGGGTACTTTTAAGTTAGTCCCATTCACCCCGCCCTTACTACATCGGATGTAAACGTGTCCGCCATAAGAAGTTTATGGTATCATATACCACTACTTACTTGGCCAGAGTAAGTGATTAACACATGACACACATGACACACATGACCTTTTTATAGTTTTCACATCACGCCCTATGTAAGTAACGCCTCTATTTGTTTCTCTTGGAAACAATATCCCGAATACATTTTCTATTCGGGTTTTTCCAAGTTTTTAATCTACATATGCAACTTTCAATTTCTACTTATTTGTTGCATATTACTATTTGTGCGGTTATTTAAAATGTGCACCTGGTAATGTTTGCCCCGACGGGCGTTCCTTGCCATTAACCTTGTTCGCGGTCGTTACGCGATTTAGTCCTCGGTGAGCATGCTCCTCTTGTCATACTTCAGACCGTTCCATCATCATATCCACAATTCGTTTGACTCTCGTCGTCTTCAAACGCGAGTGTCCTTCAATTAAAACATTCACAAAAGTTAGTAACGTCAACTTCAATAATCGCCCGTATTATAATACAAGGCTTTTTCTACTATACGCGTCAACGCGCGTATTTTCGTCAACTATATCAATCATTTTAATTTGGGGTAACGTGTATCACACGATAGCCCTATGTGTTGTTTACAACACTTTAGCATGCTAAACTATTAACATACATGTACTTACCGGATTTGCGATCAAGCCTCGAACCGAACACATTTGTCAACAACCTTGAGCTCTGATTACCAACTTGTAACACCCATCTATTTATTTAAAAATTTTCGTTTAAAATACGAAAATAAACATGGAGTTATATGTAAATACTGTCGAATAATACGGGTGAATTAAAACTTTTGCAATTTGAAAATAATACAAATTGATTTCTACGGAATTGCCGTTTAAGATGACGACGAAAATAACGTGCGGAAGCTTTTATCTCTTGTGTTCGGTTCTTGCTCGACGCTTGATCTTCATCCGGGAACACTTGGTATTTTCCTGTGATCAAAACCAACCAAAAAGTTAGTTTTGATGCTTAAACAATAGGTTAAACAAGTTCTAACAACAAACCATGAATTAAACGAAAAATTTCCAGTTTTGTAGTCTGTCGCGGGCAGCGACAGACTTATTGAAATCTTACGCGGGCCGCGATGTATCGTCGCGTGTCGCGACGTGTCTCAGGTAATCCGTCGCGTGTCGCGAGAGAATGCTTTTTCCAGCAGGTCCAGTTTCTGGACCTGTATATCAGCCCGCTCCGAATTTCCTAAAAATCCAACATTAAACTAGCATAACTTTTTACTCGGTTGTCCGTTTTACGCGATTCTTTTTCCTACGCGTCCGTAATTTAATTCTCCATCTAATGGAGTTAAAATCCCACATCTGGATTAACAAAATTCCAGACTTTTAAGTCTTCGGCTTACTACCCTTTTTACCAAATATTGACCCATTCATAATTTTATCACACCAACAATTTTATTTGACCGTTGAACTCATGAAATTCAGTATTTCAATGTCTCCTATTATATTACTCTCAATTCACGGGTTTCTTAGGTGATAAAATCCCGTTTACGCTTAAATGCATATTTTGACCCGTTAAGGGTATTTATGTACTTTTAAGCTTAATTTACGCTCGTCTCTTGTATGCAACATAAGTCCACCCATTTATATTGAATAGTCTTCCGCCACAATTATAATTGTGGTGGATTTATCGTACTTAAATACTTATTCCAAATTTTATCCCTCGGATATGACATTTTACGGCAAGACGCATTTTAAGGCGTTTGACCCTAGAAAGTTCATTCCTACAACTTTTATGCGTATCCGAGGGTTGAATGGTCATAATATAAGTTTCTAAACAACCTCTAAGGGTCGTTTGCCCAGTTGACCCATCAAGGGCTTTTTGGTCGATTTTAGTCTTTCTTTTGTAACGAAGGACTTTCACTAATAGTTGACCAAAATATCACTTCTAACTACATCCTTATATTTGCGTACCTGGCTCGGGTCAACAAATAGACCCTATTTATACCTCGCTTTTATTATCACGTTTTCTATGGCGATGCAATTGTCCGAATCGCTAATCGCTCTTGTTAACACAAGACTTGACAACCACATTAGTCGATATTGTCAAATGGTGTTATCACACCATTTGACCCGTTTGGCCTATAAGACCAAGCATTTTCATAATTAGCAAAACATGGTTATTAATTACCAATTTGTTCATCCGACCCATTTCGGATTTTTGCCACTAGTCCCCCTTTTTTTTTCTCTTAAACTCTTTTCTTATATTTTACCCATTCGGCTTACGCCACGGGTGCCCCTTTTTAACTACAATTTACTTTAGTCGATACTTGACTAATTTTCCATTTTTACTCATTTTCTCGTTATTAGTTGCACTTTAAAATAGTCTTAACGAAAACTCCTTAGTTATTAGTCATTACATGACTAAATTACCGTTTCACCTCTTTTCACCATGACCCATGGTTTTTATCATTTATGTTTGTTCCGACTCATGTTAATAGCGTCGGAACCCTTAATTCGGATATTACACTAATCACATTTGTAGTTTACAAAATAATGCATATTCTACAAAAAGGATGTAAGCATCGCTTACCTTGCATCCGGTTATGCTCTTTTTCGCGTACACGATCCGTTTGACCCGCTCCTTGCCCAAGCCTCCTTCTAGCTTGTCAATAGTCAAACTATCGTCAATCATTTACAAGGCGGTTAAATTAGTCATTAACAATCACGACAATTCCACCTCACTTATTTTCTATGTCTAATTATCATTCATCACATCGTAGGTCAGTTTGACTTTTTAAAAGTCAAATGCCCATTAGTATACTAATTGCATAATCGAGTCCATCAACTAGTTTTAGCATTCTTTAATTACCCGGTAGGCGTTATCTTTAGACCACCGTTTTAACCAAAGTTCTAACCGCGTTTATCACATTTAGAACTCTTTTTAATCACATTTTGCATGATAGCCAAAACATCACAATTAGGTGTTTTAGCTACAAAAATTCTAGTTTCGAGCCTTCTTTGAGGCATTTCAACAAACACTTTAAGGGCAGAATTTTGCATGTTTATTTATCAAGTTTCTAGCTTACCTCTTAGCCCTAATTTCACATAAATCAACCTTCTTACAAAGTTGTTAGCTTCTATAATCCTGAAGTCACTTCACAATTGTCAAATTACACTAGAATATCACCCAATTTCCTAGTGTTTATTAAAATCTACATAACCCACTAATCACCTACAATGGTGATCATGGATTTTACTAAAATCTCACATGATTTCAACTTGTTTTTGTCTAGGGTTTGTCCCTAGACACTATAGTTGTTCCTAAATCATCATAAGACACACATGCAACCATAATTTCAGATTTTCCCAATTTCATGAAATTTCAAGGTGAGAGTTTTCATCCGATTTTACATACCTTGTAATCCTCTTGTGATGAGGATCAATAATCTATGCTCAATTTTCGTTTTGGACCAGATTTGCACCTCCAATTTGAGAGTTTTAGTGAGGATTTTAGGGTTTGAAGAAACCCAGGTCGCCTCCTGCTTCTTTGTACGACCAGACATCCCCAAATGGGGTGTTTGGTTTTTGTTTTAATTAAAATTAGCAACATAAGTTCCAATTTTAACATCTTTGGCCCCTCCATTTTCCTTAGTTCATAATTTAAATGTTTTAACCCACTCATAAGTCACTATCTAACTAGGTTAGAATTATTCCTAGTTAGCTTAGTAGGTTCGGGAAGTCGTATCCCGTTTTACTTTAAGTCCCGTTAAATCGGGCCTTTTATCCTACTATTTTCTTGAAAGCTCTTATTTACTTTAAATATTAGGATTATTTAAATAAATTCCTAATACTTGCCAGTTTACTTTTACCACTAACGGTACTTTCCCCGTCTTTAGTATTAACGGGATTTAATTACCAAACCCGTTTTCGGGGTGTTACAAATTCGCACTTAGAAAATTTAGCATAAAGCTTTTCCTTTCTTAATAGACTTAAAAGTGTGTGCAAATGTTTTGCATGATCCTCTTTATTCTTAGAGTAAATTAGAATATCATCTATGAATACAATTATGAATTTATCCAAATATGACTTACATATTCGGTTCATCATGTTCATAAATGCAGCTGGGGCATTGGTTAAACCAAATGGCACGACAGTAAATTCATAATGACCATACCTCGTTCTGAATGCGGTTTTAGGAATGTCCTCTTCCTGTACCTTTAATTGATGATATCCTGACCCTAAATCGATTTTAGAGAAAAATTGAGCTCTTTGCAGTTGATCAAACAGATCATCTATTCTCTGTAATGGGTACCGATTCTTAATCGTGACTTTGTTTAATTCACGGTAATCAATACACATATGCATTGATCCGTCCTTCTTTTTAAGAAACAGTATCGGCGCTCCCCATGGCGACGAACTTGGCTGTATAAATCCTTTTTCTAACAATTCATCTAATTATTTCTTCAATTCTTGCATTTCTGCAGGTGCCAAACGATAAGGTGCTTTGGCAATTGGTGATGTTCCTGGTAGTAGGTGAATTCTGAATTCAACTTCTCTGTCTGGCGGTAGTCCTGGTAATTCTTCTGGAAAGACATCTGAAAACTGAGATACTACTGGAATGTCTTTTAGTTCTTTTCCTTTAGTGTTAGTGATTAGGGAAATCATATACACTATAGAACCTTTTCTTATATAGCTTGCAGTTTTCATCACAGAGATTAATTTAGTGGACCTAAAGGGTTTATCTCCTTTAATTGTGATCGTTTTACCATTTGGTGAATTTACTTGAATTGACTTTTGATCACATAATATACTGGCTTTATTGGCTATTAACCAATCCATTCCTAAAACAACATCAAATCCTGTCAGATTCATGGGATATAGGTTTGTTATAAATTCCTGATTTAAAATTTTTATTCTTGCTCCCTGCAATATTTCAGAAATCCTAACAGTTTCTCCATTAGCTGTCTCTACTAGACATTCTTGTGGTAGTTTAGTTAATGATTGATTTAGAAATTTGCATAATGATGTATTAATAAAACTTTGGTTTGCACCAGAGTCAAATAATACTTTAGCAAAGATATCATTAACTAAAAACGTACCAGCTATGACATCTGGAATCATCTTGGCATCATCTGTAGTCAGAACAAATGCTCTAGCATTTTTGGTATTCTTGTTGTTCGTAGCTGGAGCTAATTTTGGGCAATTAGGCTTGATGTGACCTTGTTCTCCGCAGTTGTAGCATATCCTGCTGTTTTTCTTCCTGCAATTTCTTCCTTGTGTCCCGATATTTTGCAAAAGTTACAGTATATGGAGCATCTTCCTGAATGCTTTCTTTTGCAATTCCTACAGTAAGGTGTAGAGGTAGAACCTATATTTTTCCCACGATTAAAATTTCCAGAACGAAATTCTTGTGTGAGCTTTTGGGTTAGGTTCCTTCTTTGATCCTCTTCTCGGGTACGAACTAACTCATCAGTCAAGGTATTTGCTAGTTCTACAGTTTCTTCTATAGTTTGAGGTCTAGCTGCCTTGACTACATGTCTAATCTCTCCAATTAATCCCCAAATATAACGGGAGATTAATACTGGTTCTGGTGAAGCAAGAGTTGGCACTATTCTGGCATATTCGAAGAATATTTTAGTGTATCCCTTACTATCCACACCAGTCATCCTAAGGTTTAGGAATTTGTTTGCTATTTGTTCTTTTTCATTGGGTGGGCAGAATTTCCTTTCTACCTTGTTCTTAAATTCTTCCCATTCCATATTGTAAGTTCTATCACTTCCTCTTGATTGGAGGATAGTGTTCCACCATTCTAGTGCTGAATTCTTAAACAGATTAGAAGCAAACAGTATCTTATCTTCTTCAGCACACTTGCTTATCCTTAAGACTGCCTTAGTCTTTTCTATCCAGCGTAGGGTTGCAATGGCCCCTTCGTTGCCCGAGAATTCCATTGGTTTACAAGACCAGAATTCCTTATAAGAACAACCATAAGGCATGGTTTTTCTTATTTTGGGAATGGCCATTTGAAGTACAGGTCCATTGTTCACGCTGTTTTCTGGTTCGCTTGGTCGCTTACTGCTATGCTTACTTTTATTATCAGCATCCTTAACAGTTTGAAGAATAAATGGCATTGCATCTATAATTCCTTGTGCTACTATGTGTTGAATAGCACTATTATCCACTTGATTGTTATTGTTATTGATGCTCGGATTCTCATTAACCACGTTAATGTTACTCTGGTTATCATTATTCAGATTTCCTTGATTTCCTTCATCGGCCATCTGAATTTTAAACATTTATCCCATATTAATATCACAAGATAATAGATAATATCGTAATTCACATGACCCGCAATGTAGCCAAAAACGTTGATCATTGCGACTTGTACTCTATTTTCATATACTATGCGTCTATTACACACTAGTACTGAAATAAAGATTACAATACCAACAGAAAGAAAATTACACTAATAGTAATATGCATCCGTACACACATATTTTATTTTATTATTATTACTACCATTTCCTCCATTCTCACATTCAAGGATATGGATTTATCCAAAAATTCATATTGCGTTCATCGTATTTCCATACGAGACGCTCTCCTACCTGACGCATTCTCTCACTGCTTTCTAAAATTTCCTCCCCAAAAGTCCTAAGTTCTTGGACGTTTTCTGCACTCATTGGGGGTGCAGGTTCTCGGACTGGGTTTGGAATCTGGGGTGCGGGTTCCTGATAAGGGGGTGAAAGTTCCTGAAATTGGTAAGGATTCTCTAAAATTTCCCTAATGTAGTTATCATGGTAATAGGGATCTAAAGGGTCTATACCTGGGTAGGCTTCTATGTTCTGTATGGGTGGGTATTCCTGGATAGGGTAACGTTGCACAAAGTCCCTATTGTCGTCCCAGCAGGGGTCGTAATATTTGGGTCTAGGGGGTTTGGTGCAGGTACCCTAGGGATTTCTTCTGGGTTAAAGTCATGCATCTCCACCTGGTTTTCAGGAATTTCTATCTCCATGGGTTGTTCTGGGTTTTGTGCTTGTGAGGCTACTAGTTGTTCCAGACTCGGGTCAGCAGCAGTTGTAGCTAGGATATGGAAATTAGCTAGGCTTCTATTAAGCATATCCTGTGTATGGGCATCAGTTTCTCGCTTAGCAGCTGCTAGAACTCTTTGCTGTTGCAACTTTCGCATTCTCTTCCTACGAGCAAATGCTTCCTTACTGAACCATCCTCGTTTCTTATGAGGGAATGGCTCTTCTGACTGAGCTCTAAAAGCAAACACTCATTCATGATCAGCAGTATACCCAGAGAGGGCAGGCTGTGAAGAGGTTGTGACAACCGGCGATTTACGACTCTTAATTACGTGATTAACAGGTAGGCCTTTGGAGTGCCTAGGAACGCCTATTCGACTTTACATTACGTGTATGCCGATTCGCGTGGAATCTGCGGAACATCAAACGTCAACGAATTGATACCGTACAAAATACTGACAACGTCAATTTATTTTCCACTAAAAATTTAGTATGGAACCTATAACAATTCGTGCATATTCATTCATACCCATAAAATCATGATAACATGTAATCATGATGTTCTAGAAAAAGCAACCATGCTTTCTTTTTCAAATTATTGTCCATAGACAAATGAAAAGAATGACAATTATGGCAAATGTAATATTTTAATGAAATTTTGTGGACAGCCGATCACCAACTCACAATACCAATAATACCTAACTTTTTCTTTTTAAAAGGGGTATACCCTTTGATTCTTGAGCACAATAATCATCACAAAGACAGCTAAATTGTGCAGACACTTTATTCATCCCCTCTCATCCTCTCGATATTATATACAGAAACACAAATGCCCATCTTCTTCATCATTAGCGCCAAAACCAGACAAGGCCAACTCAATTCCCACTTTCATTTCTTCCACTACTGATTATCAAGAAATGCAATTGTTTAATTAGACCACTCACGAAATAATGGATCTTGTTTATTATTGAAAACTCTATATAAAAACCCACACAACCTTCACTAATTTACACATCTCTCATCTCCTCTCAAAACTCTCACAGACATCATCTCACTGCTCTCTTTCTCTCACACAGCTCCGATCACCGGAGTAAAGTCCGGCCGGCCACCAGTTTGTCTCCGGCTCACCGACGAGCACACCACACGTAGCCCCATCCTTCACACACACACAGAAATTGAGGAGAGAGAGAGAGGGACATCGGAGAGAGAGAGACGAGACAGAGAGAGAGAGCGACGGAGAGAAGGAGGTGCCGACCGCCATACGCGGCGGCGGCCGGCGGTGACGGCGGCGGTACTTCACCCCGGTAAGTGATCGTATTTTAATCCCTATTTTCTTATTCTTTTCTGATGAAGATATGTTTCACTGTCAAAGAGGATCGATGATGATGATGATATTGCCAGTTTGAGTTTGGTTCGGGTTTAGTTTCGAGTTCGAGTGATTCCATTCAAGTCGCGGATTCAGAGTATGTTACGAGAAGATTTGGTTCGGTCTCGGGTCGGAATTTCGGGTTAGTTTTGATCTCGTTCCAGCTCGAGTCTCTTGGTTCGTCGTTCGGGTTCTGGGTTCGGTCCGACGGGACTCATCGGTGAACCCCTCTCCTCTGTTACTTCTATTTCATATATATAATGTTGAAATATGTTAAAATGTTCATGTTTCGGGTCAGTTAGGAGCTCAGCCAAACTGGTCAAACGGGTCAACGGTTCGGGTCAACGGGCCAAGCTGGTCAAACGGGTCGGACGGTTCAGTCAACCGAGTCAAACTAAGCGGGTCAACTCAGCGAGTCAACTCAGCCGGTCAACCCAGTTGACTCGGTCAACTCAGTCAAACAACACGACGTTTCGACACGAAGAGTGGTAATAGTTAGTGTCGCGTTTAATATTTGTGTTTTATATAGATCTAATCTTACGTGAACGAGCTCGAACCGATTTAACTATAATTTACATTTGATATATATTTGGCAAAATTTCATATAGTTGAATCTTGATAAAAATAACGACAACTTGTGTTGTCGGGGCGTCCAAAAACAAAGGAAACTCTGCCCAAATTTTCGAGAAAATCCGTAATATACAACGCGTTTTAAGTAAACTATCGGATTCGAATACTCTTTTAGAAAAATAAATACGAGCATGTCTTTTGACGATACTTTACAACTCGCTAAAAACGACGATTCGATGTTATTCACAACTAATAAATATAGTTACTATATTTATTTTAAAACCTTGAAAATTCGACAAAACTTTTATAAAATCAATGAAATTATTTATATTGTTTCAAATGACGAATATTACGACTCCTTTTCATAAAAATAAATATAGTGTATATTTATTTCAACAATCAACGACACGACGATTCTTTTACTAAAATAAATATAGTATATATATATTTATTCGAAATATTCAACGACACGAATTCGTTTTATAAAAATAAATATTATATATTTATTTCGGATATCGAACAACACGGATCCACTTTTATAAAAATAAATATAGTATATATTTATTTCAAACGTTCTAACAACTCGATGAATCCTTTTGTAAAATAAATATAGACTTTTATATTTATTTCAAACGCCTCAAATGACATACGATATATAATACGAGTTTATTATATATTCTTTTCATAAAACACTCGTCACATACACATACGACCTCTCGGAACGACAACCACTATCCTATCGATATATTTATATTTTTATAAATATTTATATATTCGAATTTCTCGAAAACTAAGTACTTTCTAGACTTAGTAAACAAAACTTAACAAGTATAACTTAATTGTTCCTAGGTTGTGTAATCCTCTTAAGCTTGTAAGTTTTCAGTTGTATTTCTTTTTAAAGCTTCTGCATGTTTTAATAAAACTCTGTATATAAGTTTGTGTAAATTGTTTTCTAGCTTTTTGTTACACTTACTTTGATCCTTATTTCGGCCTATTTTTCTGGTATCAGAGCTGTAAAAAGCTCCGATATGACAGGCTAAAGCCTTAAAGAAGGCTTAATAGTGAAATGCCTGGAATGAATTAATTCAAAATAAACATCTTAATTTTGATTAAAGTTTTATAATTACTTCTGGTAAGTAATTTCTGGGGGAAATAAATTAATAAGCATTATTGTTCATTCGATCCAAGTAAAAATTAAACTATGTTTTAAAAAGAAAATTTACAAAAGACATGGGCGCCTACCGAAGAGCAGTAAGTAGCACCCCATGGTGAGTCTAGTTCGGAAGAAAGCATAGGCGGAATTTTTGGAATTTGTGAAAGGCAAATGGTTTAAAATTATTAATTAAGTCAACATATCAACGGATCGTTCGGTTAACGATTCGGCAAAGCTCGGTGACACGTAGTTTAGTTACCGTATTTATTTAGAAACTTATAAGATATTCAATGTTAGGAATATTGTAGAATGCACGCTAGCGAGTCTCATCTTGGAAACGACATCACGAAGTCGTAATTAGCTAGCCTTGCACAAGGCAATTCAGGTGAGTTCATAACCCCATTTTTTTACGGTTTTACATTTTTATTAATGTTTTCGGGGTGGAAAGACATGCACGTTTGGCAAGAACATACAAAGTTTTGAACGAACGAAAACTCATATTTCTAAATTATGTTACGAATGGATTATACTAGAGGTTCAGCCTTAGAGGCTGGGGAGGTTCAGCCTTAGAGGCTGGGGTAAAATACATATTACAATGTTTACAAATGATATAATAACAAGAAACACTCTTGGTGAGAACGAGTACCAAGTATGATGAAATTTGAGAATACAAAAATACAAAAAGCACTCTTGGTGAGAACGAGTACCAAGTATGTTACAACTATTACATACATTTTTATACATGGTATGGTTAGCTTAAGGAGGGTTTTACTACTAGACTAGATCATGTGAAGGGTGGGCACAACACTTGAGGCCATTAATCCTTATTATAGGACCGAGGGACACAAGAGTGATAGATCTATTTGGGTGTAGTGATGAGGCTGTCGTGGGCCACTCAAAAAAAAAAATATAACCTAACTTTACCTATAGACAGGGTAAGTCGGGTGTCGAATCCACGAGGAGCATGTGGTTAGTGTTAATTGTTATTTGTTTGTAGATATCTGAATTACTTTGAGAGCTTACTAGAAAACCATAAACAATGACTTTGGGGTTGTAAAAAATAGTGATAAGAAAAGGTGATCACTCCGGGATTCAGATTCTGTAATTACTAATAACCTAGTTCTGATTTTATTTATTGCTATTGATTGAATAGTAAATCTGTCACATCTACCAATTACCTATGCAGTTCAAAATCTTAATATTAATTGATCAGATAAATATTAAAACAAGCATACATAGGAATCATTCAATCAACAAAAGCATAATTGGATTCAAAACGTAATTATAACTCTGACTGTCACTCAGGATTTGTCTGTCACACAAATTATATAATCACGCAAATAATCGGCTGTCACCCGACTACAAATCCAAATCTCAATACAAAACAGAAACTAGAATTAAAAGTGTCTCATAAGAATCATTCACCCGAAGTGTCCACCAGAGATTTAGCCGCCGGTCTTGTTATATTTTCTCTCAATAATCATCCTCGATCATTCCTCTCGCTTCCACATACTTAACATCACCGAATTATGCATTTTACCTACAAAAGCCACAAACACTCGTAGTTACTATATTCAAGCAAATAACCAAGTAAAGCATGAAATTTTAATCTTTTTAAACCATTTAAGGGTTGTCCAACGGACCACCCGTCACATCCCCACACTTACCCGTTGCTTGTCCCAAGCAACCCATTCAAAAACTATTTCAAAACCAAAGCGATCAAACATGCAAACCAAGCTAAATGTGCCGTCCTTTTACTAACTTTCAATCATACCACAAGACACACCACTCACAAGAACTCTCGGTGACAAGAATTATTAGCATAATGCTAAACCACTCAATGCATGTGTGTGTGTGTGCGACAATAAGCTTGTATACAAATCAAGTTTCATCCTAACAAATATCTAACATGCTTTAGAATCAAAGGGACTTGCGGGTTGTAACGGGGCTAGGTGCAAAGGTAGGAAAATGGTGGAATATATATGCGAGAGCTAATTGATTTGACCCGGTTTTATTTTTACTACTAAACAAAGCAACAACAACTATATACAAGATATCTTCAACTTCTCAACTACTATTGCAACTAAATACTTCTTTTTGTATTTTTCTCATATTTTCCTTTTTCTCTTTTTTTTTCCAATTTTTTTTTTCATTTTTTTTTTCATTTTTTTTAACACATCAAACTCAACAATATATACAAGAACATCAATACTACATACTAAATCTCCTAAATCGGGTCATCTCAAAAGGTAAAATTTTGTAGGAAGTAGGCTTGGGTCACAACCGAATGGTTTAAGGCTCAACATGGCTTTCTAAAGACCAAACCCCCACCCCTTACAATACCAAGCTCATATATATAAAGTATGAGGTCCAACCCACCAATCCCACACTCTCACACGTCTAGACGAGGCTTCCTAAAAGTCCCCCTATCATTTTCAAAAGCATGCTAATTCTAGGATTTAACAAGTATTCGCACACAAGTTCTATTAACACAAAACACACACCGCCACTCAAACAATGAAATATCAATAACAATCATGTGTGGCTCAAATCCTCACCAAGAAAAGACTAGGAATGGGTGTCGATGTGTCAAATGGTAAAATATCAAGCTTTCAAATTTTAACAATTTTCGCTCGGATTTACCAAAATTTTTAAAACTCTCAAAAATTTCCCCCAAAAATTTCCCCCATCCCCACACTTGAGATACATTGTCCCAATGTATGGCTTTGAGGGAAGGATCGCTCTTAACCACAACATCAACCTTTGCTTAAACTCTCAAACCCCAAATTTCTTTTTGGTATTTTTTTTTTTATAAACAAAAGCAAACTAACAATATTTCAAAGCTAAAGAACATGACAAGTCTAAGGAAAAAGTACATCGACCTGGTGAAGTTTGCCACCACCTTCACCCAAATATCCGTACAGCTTCCCCACACTTGAATGTCGCCATGGCCCTGAAACATAGAAAGATAAAAACAACAAGATCAATATAAAACCCGGGTTGCCTCCCGAGCAGCGCTAAGTTTTGAGTCTTCAGCCAGACCGAGCCACCCCCATTTATGGTGGCTCAAAGAATCGGTTCCTGCCATCTCCATCACTTCCTTGTGCCATTGAACAAAATACATCTATCTTGTTTCGACTTGATGGGTAATCCAATACACTCTTGCTCGCACCAATATGTGTTTCTTCACGGTCCGGTGGGTGCTTTTTTCTCATTCGTTGTAACACATTTTTCATACACTCACTAGACTCACCACCCTTCCTCTCAATGGACTCATAACTAATCCCTCTAGTTTGAACATCAAAGTACAACCTACGGTTCTTTTCGGTCATGGTAATAATCTCGTCTCTACAATTAATTTGAGCATTTGCAGTGTATAGAAACGGTCGACCTAAAATTACCCTTTGTTGTGATGCCATATTGGTAGAAGCATAGTCCAAAACTAGGAAATCCACCGGGTATTCAAACTCTCCCAACTGAATTTTAACATTCCTAACCATTCCCCGTGGACGCCTCCAACTTCCATCCGCCAAGCTCACCATGGTGTCTATACCTTCAAGTGGACCAAAGTCGTACATATCGTATAGATCGCTTGGTAGCACACTCATGCTTGCCCCATAGTCCAACAATGCGTGAGGGATTTTTAATTTTCCCACACGGATAGGCACGATTGGCACTCCATATTCTTTATCATTCTTGACTTCAGCATCTTTCTCCAAACTTGCATTCACTTGACACGAAGAAGTTAGCAATTTTTCATTAAATTCGTTATTTGGAACGGTGCTTACCACATTGATGTTAATGCTTTTTATGTTCTTGGGATTTGGCACTGTATCACTTGGTAGTTGGCCTTTTGCTTTCTTCAAAATCGCCACTTCACTCGCAAGTTGACCCATTTGAGTAGTCAAAGTTTGAATAGCTTTATCACGGGCCTCGTCCTTTTGCATTCGAACCTCATCACGTTGATTCATTCGTTGCATTTCAACTTGCATTGCCTTCAACATCTCCATTACTTCGTTTCCACCCGAAGAGCTTTAACCCGTTTGATATTGCCTTTGAAATCCTTGGTTTCCTTGGAAATTCGGGTTTGCTTGATTTGAAGGGTTCCCATATCGAAAGTTTGGGTGGTTCCTCAACCCGGGGTGGTAAGTATTAGAATTCATGTTGTTGTAGTTTCTACCACCCCCTCCTTGACCTTGACCTTGAATAGCATGAACCTCTTCGTATTGCCCTTCCACCATTCCTTGGCAATTTTCAGCCGCATGACCTATTTCATTACGCAAAGCACACACATCATAAATTTGGTTAGTAGTTTGTACATTACCGTCATCTATCGCATGCACTTGAGGTCGGGCAATGGCCGGTCGAGCTCTCCTCGATGCTTGAGCTTTTCTTTTTGATGTAGTGGCCATGTTCTCCAAAAACTCCCAATCATCATTTTCGTAGTTTGTACCAAAAGTCCCACCGGTAATAGACATCAAGTCACGTGCATCTTCGGCACTCAACCCCTCGTGAAAGGCATTCATCAACTCCCACAATTCAATTCCATGGTGAGGGCAATTTTTAATCATCATATTGAAACGCTCGAATGCCTCATGAAACATCTCACCATGTTGTTGTTGGAAGCTTCTCAACCCCTTTCTTGCATCATTGGTCTTTTGGGCGGTGTAAAACTCATCCAAAAAAGTTTGTTGCATCTCCCCCCATGTATATATGGATGCCAAAGGTAACGTGTAGAACCATTTCTTCGCCTTATCTTCCAAAGAAAATTGGAATAATACCAATTTGATGTCATCAGCCGAAAACCCTTGACTCCCAAGAGTGTTGCAAATCGAGTCATAAGCCTCTAAATGAAAGTAAGGCTCCTCCGTTGCCAACCCTTTGTATTTTGGTAAACTTTGCAAAGAGTTGGTCCTCACTTCAAATGTTCTCCCTTGATCATTATGAGGAATAACTACCGGTGAAGGGTTTTGAGTGATTACCGGCCGAAAATGTGCTTCGATGCCCCTCACATTTTCTCTAAGGTGTCTCCTTGGTACACCAAACCTACCCCTTGGGCGAATAGGACCCATTGGCCTTGGTACATGCCCTTGTGGTGCATTTGGTTGTTGAAATTGCTGTTGCGGCATTGGTGGGCGTTGAATTGGCCTTTGGAATTGTTGAACATTTGGTTGTACATTCTGTGGCCGAATTTGTTGCAATGGTATAGGGCGTTGCAATGGTGGCCCTTGTGGTCTTGGTCTAATGTGTTGTGGTATGAGTTGTTGTTGTGGAATCCCACCAACACTTGACATTCTTTGCGTTTGACCAGGTACATAAGTCAACTCCCCTTGATCTCCACTACCCACATACGCATAACCCTCTTCCTCATAACCCTCAAAATCCTCATATCCTTCTTCATATCCATCTCCTTCTATACCCCCCGATGATGGCCCAAATGGAATAGATGAGTATTGAAAACCTGACTGGTTTGGTGCTCCAAATAATGAAGTAGCATGAACAACAGTTGAGCCTTGTGGTAATGTATGGGTGGATGATGATTGACCTGAAGCTGGGAAGAAATGGGTGAGTGGTGGAATTGTAGAAGCAGGGCTAAAGGTAAGGGTAGGTTCAGTTTGAGTATTGGTAGGTACTGTAGTATTGGGTGGTGGGATATCAAATTGTGAAGTAAATTCGGTAGTAGAACTAGGTATGGTGGTATTTGGTGAAGGCTGAGTGGATGTTGGTATGAATGGTGAAGTAGGTTCACCCGTAGTGGGTGGTGGTTGTGGTGGATCCATGTATCGAATTGGTGTGATTGGTGTAGCTGGTGTTGTTGGTGAACCACTGATTCTGTTCTCTCTTAGCAAAATTATGTTTCCTCTTAACGTTCGCTCAATTTCCGGATCAAATGCCAAAGGTGATAGCTTGTGAGAGCTCCTAGTACGCATGCACCTGTCAATACCTGCACACTAACACACCCAGCGTAAACCAGAAAAATAACAAACTTAAAAAAGAAAGAAAGAAAATAACACACGTTGCGCATTACTCCCCGGCAACGGCGCCAAAATTTGATGAGGCTGTCGTGGGCCACTCAAAAAAAAAAAAATATAACCTAACTTTACCTATAGACAGGGTAAGTCGGGTGTCGAATCCACGAGGAGCATGTGGTTAGTGTTAATTGTTATTTGTTTGTAGATATCTGAATTACTTTGAGAGCTTGCTAGAAAACCATAAACAATGACTTTGGGGTTGTAAAAAATAGTGATAAGAAAAGGTGATCACTCCGGGATTCAGATTCTGTAATTACTAATAACCTAGTTCTGATTTTATTGGATGCTATTGATTGAATAGTAAATCTGTCACATCTACCAATTACCTATGCAGTTCAAAATCTTAATATTAATTGATCAGATAAATATTAAAACAAGCATACATATGAATCATTCAATCAACAAAAGCATAATTGGATTCAAAACGTAATTATAACTCTGACTGTCACTCAGGATTTGTCTGTCACACAAATTATATAATCACGCAAATAATCGGCTGTCACCCGACTACAAATCCAAATCTCAATACAAAACAGAAACTAGAATTAAAAGTGTCTCACAAGAATCATTCACCCGAAGTGTCCACCAGAGATTTAGCCGCCGGTCTTGTTATATTTTCTCTCAATAATCATCCTCGATCATTCCTCTCGCTTCCACATACTTAACATCACCGAATTATGCATTTTACCTACAAAAGCCACAAACACTCGTAGTTACTATATTCAAGCAAATAACCAAGTAAAGCATGGAATTTTAATCTTTTTAAACCATTTAAGGGTTGTCCAACGGACCACCCGTCATTTTTATACATGGTATGGTTAGCTTAAGGAGGGTTTTACTACTAGACTAGATCATGTGAAGGGTGGGCACAACACTTGAGGCCATTAATCCTTATTATAGGACCGAGGGACACAAGAGTGATAGATCTATTTGGGTGTAGCAAGCCCACACCCGTGAGGCCGGGGCGGCCCATAGTGGTGACTGTGTTTTCCAGCCGGAAGCCCGGTAACAAATTTGCTAGGTTTGAGTTTCCCTGCACCCTTTTCACACTTACCTTTGGCTTTGCAACCCATTGCTGATCTCTTTTTCCTTAATTGCTACATACCAGGGACATTTATACATACAGACATATTTCAAAGGTTTATACATACATCCTTACAGAAATACTTGATTTATACAAATTAAACACCATGTTTTATACATATTCAAAGCATAGGATTATGCGGGTATGGAGTCAAAGTCAGGGTGGGCATTGACGGTTATACAAACATTACATATACAACGTTTCCATATAACTTGGCAAGAAAATGATTTTAAATTCGTTTTCTCAACAATACTTCAAAAACCGGTTACTTAAAAAGATTTATTTAAATCTTTTATAAACAAACTATGAACTCGCTCAACTTTTTGTTGATTTTTCTCGCATGTTCTTTCTCAGGTTGCATTTCAAAGTTAAGGCACGGTTGGAATAGGAGAACCATTGGAGAATCGAGTACTTAGCGGGCGTTCAATTTCTAGAAAGACTTAGCTTATTTTGCTTCCGCTGTGCAATGAAGATACCAGTCCAGTCACGCCAGCTCTGATAATTTCGGGGTGTGACAGATTGGTATCAGAGCTATAGGTTACAGCGAATAAGGTTTTCTGTAGGAATACCTAGGCTCTAACCTCACTTTTCTATGGGACTTAGATTATTAAGACGTCGAATACATACAGAAAACCTAGTACTCTAATGTGGTCTCCAACCGTTGCCGAAAAACAAACAGTCAAAATTTTGTTTCAAACATACGCTAAAGTTGTGTTTTACACACGGTACACAAAACAGTCGCATACAGTGCACAAAACTCTGAGAGTTTAGGAAACATGCATTTAAGACCTTCGGAAACTTATGTTGAAGTTCATTAAAGGTCATCACGTAGGAACCGCGAATATTAACTCGGGCACACACTATTATCCATATTGTCCTTGATGTTTCAACTTCCCGAGCAGACATCCTACGCATAACGAAATGCGAGTGCACAGGTATACGTGAAACTTAAGCTATACATCAACGGAGGTTGAAGTACGTCACATACGACTTTCGAGGAAGCGGCAGTGGGCACGCGGTCCTGCAAACGACACGAGTCATGCTAAGGAGAAGACCTATATCTCCGCATTCCCCCTATCTTATTAACGAGGAATACGCTATGTTCGACATTCCATGGTAATGTCATCTAACAACTGGTCGTCACATGAAACCCCGAGTAAAATCCTTAAATTTCTTTTATTGAAAATTTCGACTTTCACATTTATTGAGTAGATTTTCGTATCTCTACTCCTCTTAATGGTCATTGTATCACGATCATTTCTTTCAGTATAGCGAATATTCATTTGCTTCATTTATTGAAAAATTCATATGTTACGCATGCATCGGTTTGTTACGCATGTGGTTTCGTTTCGAATAAGCGTTTCATCAAAGTTCAAATATTATCTTGCTAAATCTAGTTATCGATTTGTGATTCGAATGACCCGCATTATTGTAACTGTTGGCTCCTTTGTTATCAAGTCAACACATTTTCTTGAAATTTCTTTTCTTTCCAGGATACATACATGGTTTTTCGTTGTGACCATGCCGAAAGTTTTCTTGTCGATACATGTATTTATTGTAGGCCTGCGCTAAAACCAAGTTCAATTGTTTGAACTTGTCCATTACACATATTCACTTCAGAGCATCATATGATGTATTGGGAGCATCATATTCAAAATTCGTTTTAACAAGTGTTTCATTTGTTCCGAGTCGAAGTAAACTTGTTTGGCATTCGACTCCATTAAATTGTTGTTGATTTCGACACCTTGTGGTGGTATTTTCACTTACTTGAAGCTTGCGCTAAACTCGTTTACATATCTCATGCACGGATTTAATTAATTATTCATTGAATTGTTTCAAATCCGTTTTGGTTTATCATATTACAACAGTCTTAGCACAATCGTGTGTTAAGACAGTGGTACACAAATTTATTTCCATATTCCAGTGTACCTACTAACGGTTCTTTCAACATCGATCGAACATTTTGTGATATTATTGCTTCTTCATCTTCGATAGAAAACATTATTTATTTGATGTTCCATTTTCAATTGAAAATCTCTCGATGTTTGTTGGAACAAACATTCATATTTACTTCATGGCGCTTTCATTTAATCTCAAAACACAGGTGATACTAGTTCGATCACCGCGTTATTGAATTGTTTCATTCATTACGACACCTTGTGGCGTCAGTATAACTTGCAGCTTGTGCTGATCACGATCGGGCGTTTCATGCAAACTATTATATTTGAGATTGTTGATTCTAAGTTCATCCAGTGGATGTTATTGCTTTTAGAACTCATTTATATATTGTGAACGTTCATTTGGAATTCGATTGGTCGAAGTTCCTGTTCATTGTTGGACCCCTAACTTGGTCACCCTGGTGACTACATCAGTATGCCTTGTTCCCTTTAAACATTATTCGTATTTACCTACACATAACGTAACTCTGAGGAGTTAACGTAGTCTAAATTTCGAGGACAAAATTTCATTAACAGGGGGAGAATGTGACAACCGGCGATTTACGACTCTTAATTACGTGATTAACAGGTAGGCCTTTGGAGTGCCTAGGAACGCCTATTCGACTTTACATTACGTGTATGCCGATTCGCGTGGAATCTGCAGAACATCAAACGTCAACGAATTGATACCGTACAAAATACTGACAACGTCAATTTATTTTCCACTAAAAATTTAGTATGGAACCTATAACAATTCGTGCATATTCATCCATACCCATAAAATCATGATAACATGTAATCATGATGTTCTAGAAAAAGCAACCATGCTTTCTTTTTCAAATTATTGTCCGTAGACAAATGAAAAGAATGACAATTATGGCAAATGTAATATTTTAATGAAATTTTGTGGACAGCCGATCACCAACTCACAATACCAATAATACCTAACTTTTTCTTTTTAAAAGGGGTATACCCTTTGATTCTTGAGCACAATAATCATCACAAAGACAGCTAAATTGTGCAGACACTTTATTCATCCCCTCTCATCCTCTCGATATTATATACACAAACACAAATGCCCATCTTCTTCATCATTAGCGCCAAAACCAGACAAGGCCAACTCAATTCCCACTTTCATTTCTTCCACTACTGATTATCAAGAAATGCAATTGTTTAATTAGACCACTCACGAAATAATGGATCTTGTTTATTATTGAAAACTCTATATAAAAACCCACACAACCTTCACTAATTTACACATCTCTCATCTCCTCTCAAAACTCTCACAGACATCATCTCACTGCTCTCTTTCTCTCACACAGCTCCGATCACCGGAGTAAAGTCCGGCCGGCCACCAGTTTGTCTCTGGCTCACCGACGAGCACACCACACGTAGCCCCATCCTTCACACACACACACACACACAGACATTGAGGAGAGAGAGAGGGGGACATCGGAGAGAGAGAGACGAGACAGAGAGAGAGAGAGCGACGGAGAGAAGGAGGTGCCGACCGCCATACGCGGCGGCGGCCGGCGGTGACGGCGGCGGTACTTCACCCCGGTAAGTGATCGTATTTTAATCCCTATTTTCTTATTCTTTTCTGATGAAGATATGTTTCACTGTCAAAGAGGATCGATGATGATGATGATATTGCCAGTTTGAGTTTGGTTCGGGTTTAGTTTCGAGTTCGAGTGATTCCATTCAAGTCGCGGATTCAGAGTATGTTACGAGAAGATTTGGTTCGGTCTCGGGTCGGAATTTCGGGTTAGTTTTGATCTCGTTCCAGCTCGAGTCTCTTGGTTCGTCGTTCGGGTTCTGGGTTCGGTCCGACGGGACTCATCGGTGAACCCCTCTCCTCTGTTACTTCTATTTCATATATATAATGTTGAAATATGTTAAAATGTTCATGTTTCGGGTCAGTTAGGAGCTCAGCCAAACTGGTCAAACGGGTCAACGGTTCGGGTCAACGGGCCAAGCTGGTCAAACGGGTCGGACGGTTCAGTCAACCGAGTCAAACTAAGCGGGTCAACTCAGCGAGTCAACTCAGCCGGTCAACCCAGTTGACTCGGTCAACTCAGTCAAACAACACGACGTTTCGACACGAAGAGTGGTAATAGTTAGTGTCGCGTTTAATATTTGTGTTTTATATAGATCTAATCTTACGTGAACGAGCTCGAACCGATTTAACTATAATTTACATTTGATATATATTTGGCAAAATTTCATATAGTTGAATCTTGATAAAAATAACGACAACTTGTGTTGTCGGGGCGTCCAAAAACAAAGGAAACTCTGCCCAAATTTTCGAGAAAATCCGTAATATACAACGCGTTTTAAGTAAACTATCGGATTCGAATACTCTTTTAGAAAAATAAATACGAGCATGTCTTTTGACGATACTTTACAACTCGCTAAAAACGACGATTCGATGTTATTCACAACTAATAAATATAGTTACTATATTTATTTTAAAACCTTGAAAATTCGACAAAACTTTTATAAAATCAATGAAATTATTTATATTGTTTCAAATGACGAATATTACGACTCCTTTTCATAAAAATAAATATAGTGTATATTTATTTCAACAATCAACGACACGACGATTCTTTTACTAAAATAAATATAGTATATATATATTTATTCGAAATATTCAACGACACGAATTCGTTTTATAAAAATAAATATTATATATTTATTTCGGATATCGAACAACACGGATCCACTTTTATAAAAATAAATATAGTATATATTTATTTCAAACGTTCTAACAACTCGATGAATCCTTTTGTAAAATAAATATAGACTTTTATATTTATTTCAAACGCCTCAAATGACATACGATATATAATACGAGTTTATTATATATTCTTTTCATAAAACACTCGTCACATACACATACGACCTCTCGGAACGACAACCACTATCCTTTCGATATATTTATATTTTTATAAATATTTATATATTCGAATTTCTCGAAAACTAAGTACTTTCTAGACTTAGTAAACAAAACTTAACAAGTATAACTTAATTGTTTTTATTAAGTCAACATATCAACGGATCGTTCGGTTAACGATTCGGTAAAGCTCGGTGACACGTAGTTTAGTTACCGTATTTATTTAGAAACTTATAAGATATTCAATGTTAGGAATATTGTAGAATGCACGCTAGCGAGTCTCATCTTGGAAACGACATCACGAAGTCGTAATTAGCTAGCCTTGCACAAGGCAATTCAGGTGAGTTCATAACCCCATTTTTTTACGGTTTTACATTTTTATTAATGCTTTCGGGGTGGAAAGACATGCACGTTTGGCAAGAACATACAAAGTTTTGAACGAACGAAAACTCATATTTCTAAATTATGTTACGAATGGATTATACTAGAGGTTCAGCCTTAGAGGCTGGGGTAAAATACATATTACAATGTTTACAAATGATATAATAACAAGAAACACTCTTGGTGAGAACGAGTACCAAGTATGATGAAATTTGAGAATACAAAAAGCACTCTTGGTGAGAACGAGTACCAAGTATGTTACAACTATTACAGACATTTTTATACATGGTATGGTTAGCTTAAGGAGGGTTTTACTACTAGACTAGATCATGTGAAGGGTGGGCACAACACTTGAGGCCATTAATCCTTATTATAGGACCGAGGGGCACAAGAGTGATAGATCTATTTGGGTGTAGCAAGCCCACACCCGTGAGGCCGGGGCGGCCCATAGTGGTGACTGTGTCTTCCAGCCGGAAGCCCGGTAACAAATTTGCTAGGTTTGAGTTTCCCTGCACCTTTTTCACACTTACCTTTGGCTTTGCAACCCATTGGTGATCTATTTTTCCTTAATTGCTACATACCAGGGACATTTATAGATACAGAAAAATTTCAAAGGTTTATACATACATCCTTACAGAAATACTTGATTTATACAAATTAAACACCATGTTTTATACATATTCAAAGCATAGGATTATGCGGGTATGGAGTCAAAGTCAGGGTGGGCATTGACGGTTATACGAACATTACATATACAACGTTTCCATATAACTTGGCAAGAAAATGATTTTAAATTCGTTTTCTCAACAATACTTCAAAAACCGGTTACTTAAAAAGATTTATTTAAATCTTTTATAAACAAACTATGAACTCGCTCAACTTTTTGTTGATTTTTCTCGCATGTTCTTTCTCAGGTTGCATTTCAAAGTTAAGGCACGGTTGGAATAGGAGAACCATTAGAGAATCGAGTACTTAGCGGGCGTTCAATTTCTAGAAAGACTTAGCTTATTTTGCTTCCGCTGTGCAATGAAGATACCAGTCCAGTCACGCCAGCTCTGATAATTTCGGGGTGTGACGGAGGTACCTTCACTCCTAGGTGATTCAGACAATTGACGATTTATGTCTGAAGGTCCTTGAACACTCATACTGTAAACTAACAGATAGTCAAATAACACATAACAATTAAATACAGTTATGCACTTATTTCCATAATTTTATTTCCTAACACAAAATTTACATTTTAAGTGTCAGCAGAACACTTCTTTGGCTCAGACCAGTGGCTAGGCTCTGATACCACCTTCTGTCGCAACCCCCGATCCCTTATCTGTCCCAAGAACGGGCGGACGCGAACTCAGTGGTGGTGGTATCAGGTTTCGTTAATTTGGCAGCGGAATTTACATCAGGACCGTAGTTAGGAAATGTTTATCAGAGTAAAACCACCATAATTGATATTAATAAATACATGGACAAAACCCAAGTTTCTTATTACAATACATTTATAGGGACAATCCCTATTTTATTGAATTTAAAACATCGTTTCTTAGATAGCTTTTATAGCCACTTATTTTCCAAGCCGTGAGTGCTCTCGAGCTGGCTTTTTCCCAATTGGCTTTCACATTGTGTTACCTGAAACTTGTTTTAAAAATATTTTGTCAGCGGGAAATACTGGTGAGTGAATCCCAGTTTAATCAAGATAAACATTTTATCAATTAACACAGTATCGGGAGCGATCACATTGTTTATTTCTACACAATTACTCATTCAATACTGTCAATCCTTGACTTGTGGGTCATATTACACATTGGCTAACTCGTTGTCCAATGGTAACGTACTGTCATTCCGACTTATTACTCGCAAGTAATAAATTTTGTATACAAAACCCCATAATACCGACAGTAATTGAAGAACTACAAAGACTCAATCACCGCTTAATCACATTGTAAAACAATTAAGGTTTTGTAAAACATTCCAAAAAGATTAACGAAAAGAGGATAAACTCACATTGCTATCTAAGACTTCTCGTAAGGGTTTCCTGGATATAATCTATAATTTATACAAATGTACATTGGTTAGTATCATAACCCTTTGAAAATATTAATAATACCCTCCCCGAGACGGCATTCCAACAACTGCGTCGGGCAGAACGACGACAGTTGTTACGGAACCCTAAATCAATCGGGCAGCGTATCTACTTATGAAACCGGGGTTATAATACTTACAACGGAGCAGAGCCTCGCTAATTAGGGGGATATAATACCCGACTATTATAACTCTTCTACAGAAATTGTGATTCAGAATTTGAGAATGAGCGACGGAAAACGAAAACCCGTTGCTTTCTTATATAGGGCTGATATTGGACTCTCACGCGGCCCGCGTAAGCGTAGCCATAGGGCTACGCGGCCTGCGTCAACATATGGTCAACGTATAGCCGATTCGGATCACCACCTAGCTTCGACACGATGATGACACAAGTCATCACCGGGCTGCGCCACAATTTGGGTCTCTCGCGGCCCGCGTTAACTTAAACGGGGTCTTACGCGGCCCGTTTGAACTTAAGAAGTCAACGAAGTCAGGTTTTAACCCTTATACCGCCCGCGTAAGTGGTTGAGGTGGGTCTACGCAGCCCGCCTTAACTTACTATTTTCATATTTTTATTTATTTTAAATGTTATAACATACTTCGGGCTCGGTTTTCACATACGGGGTGTATTATTAGACATAATGGGACATTTTACTTTATATTAAGGTGTCGGAAATATTATGAGGGTGTTGGTTTTACCGAGGGTTGTTACATCAGGAAACAAGAAAAGGAAGTCTTCAAACCTAAAGATAGGCACCCAAGTCGGCTATGGAACCTCTAAAGCTAACAAAAGAAAGGAAGTGAACCCACCACATGGCAGGAAAGCTTATGGAGCCACTCATAAGGCTGGTAGTAAGGCTTACTTGGGGACTAAGTCAAGGTGTGAGGAATGCAATTTTTACCATGAAGGTCGATGTCTGAGACCCAAGTGTGGTAAGTGTGGAAAGGAAGGGTACAGCAAGGTTGCCTGTTGGGCGAAGGAGCCAGATGGAAGAGATAATGGTAGAGTACCAGGTTGCTACAGGTGTGGTGAAGCAGGGCACTTTAGGAAAGATTGCCGTAGGAAGAAACAAGCAAGGAATGGTTTTCACGATCGAAGCTCGTAAAGCACGCCAGGATCCAGATGCGGTTACGGGTACGTTCCCTATTAACCAACCCTATGCATCTATTTTTTATTAATACTGGCACCAACTTTAACTTTGTATGCTTAGAACTTAAGAAACTGCTTGGCCTAGTTTCAAGTAAAATAGACGTCCCGTATTCTTTAGAAATGGGCATATAGAAGGCTAGTTTAAGCAGACGAAGCAATCAAGGATTATATTTTGGGGATTTAGAAGGCCGGAACCTTCTCTTACCGTTGACTTAGGAAGTCATGATATGATATTCAACATGGATCGGAAATCCAAGTATACAGCTGAAGTCGTTCGATATAAGAAAATCAGTCGCATCCCTCTTGCGAATGATGAAACATTTATAGTACACAACCTTCCTGCAATAGGTGCAAGGGTGCTATACCCCACAAGGCAGCGGATCTGTGACATCTCTCATTGGTCGAAGAGACACAGAAACACCTCCGAGTAGACTGCAGAGTCTGAGAACATCCCTGTGATGGAAGAAGTTCCAGTATCCTTTTCTGAAGACTTGCAAGGAATACCTCCAGAGCGCCAAGAGGGGTTTAGGATAAATCTCGTGCCAGGAGCGGCACCAGTGCTGAATGACGCCTTACCGACTAGCTTCGTCCGCGAAGCATGAGCCTCTGATATAACTGTAAGAGCTGCTAGACAGAGGAAATTAAGGACATGACACCCTTAGTTAAGGACACAAAGAGAAAGTTGACAGTTTCCATTTTGCATAAATTCTAGAGAATTGGATATCAAGGATTGGTATCTTTTGCCAAGTATTGATGACATGAACAGACCAACCGTAAGGTTCTAGTTACCACTCAAAGATCGACTTGAGGACAGGATGTCCTCAACTGTGAATACAAGAAGGAAATATCCCTAAAACGACCTTTAAGACTCGCATCGAGCATTACGAGTTCCTTGTCGTACCATTTGGCTTAACACATGCATCGACGATATTCACGAACCTCATGGATCGAACGTGTAAGCCATACCTGGATAGATCATGATTATATTTATTGACTACATTCTTATATGGCCAACGACCAAGGAAGGTCGTGAGCAACAGCTGCAATTTATCTTGCGACTCTTAGAGAAAGAACAATTATGTGCTAAGATGTCGAAAAGCGGATTTCGAATTCGTGAGAACGTTAGGATACATGGTGGATAAGAATGAGATTCATGCCAACCCTGCAATCAAGAACTAAGGAGTTAGAGTTGCAATTATGTGACGCTGTCTTGATTGCGCGTCGATGCAACGAGACCACGACATTGCACGTGTCACGTTGATTAAGGGATCAAGAGAGGAAACCTTGATCTAGATACAGTAATTGCGCGCCGCAAATTTGACGTCATTACCTGAAAGAAAACGCTGCACGATCTTTACTGATCACAAGGGTTGCAGCACACCGTTGATCGTAAGAACTTGAATATTAACGTAGATGGACTAAGCTACTGAACGATGCAGACTGTATGGACATGTTACGTGCTTGTGTGATAAACTTTGATGAAAAGTTGGAACACTCACTTGCCCATAGTGGAGTTTTCCTACAACAGTATTTATCACACCGCTGTTTAAACCGCTTCGTGTGAAGCTTTAGATGGAACATAATAAGTCGATCCCCGTCATGTTGAACGGAGACCGGAGATAAACAATCTACTGGCCCGAGTTGGTTCAGGAAAAACTAGAGGCAAGATCATTCAGATATGTGATCATATCAAGACAGCCCGCAGAATACAGAAAGATTGCGCCGATAAGCGGCGGAAATCGTAAAGATTTGATATAAGAAGTATGGCTTTAATGGGAGCCTCGCCTAGAGAAGGCGTGGTGTGATTTGGAAAAACGTAAAGGTTGGACCCCCGGTGTAGGGATCGAAACCATTGCTCACAAGTTGAAACTTCCAGAAAAAGATCAGTAGTGATCGCGACACATACCATGTGTCTAGTCTTTAGAGGAGTCTGACTCAAGGAACAGTCGTTGTTCCCACAAATAAGATTCATGTCAATGAAAAACGACAAAATTACTATAGAACCTGTTAAGGTTACGGACCAAGAGTCCACAAAACACAAAAAAGACGTAATTGATTTACTTGAGTACATTAGAATTCATATCATGACCCAGAGTTACATGGGAACATGAAGACAAATCTTGAACCTAAGTATCCGCATTTGTTTCACAACTCCCCTGCAACCGATAACGCAGCTCGAATTTCGGGACGAAATTCTTTTAACGGGGGGAGAATGTGACAACCCGCAAATTCAGCCTAACATCTTTATGCGCCCAAATCTCACACATCGTAATCTTACGCTTTAGACTCAGTTTTTATTAAATTGGTCGTCATGTGCATAACAATGTCTATCCGTGTCAAATTTTGCATCTGATAATTTTTTATAAATTACCGGGTCACACGATTTAACTTGTCACGCACGAACGTCGGTGATAAATCATATAGGGTATCAAGACTGGATATGTATTATTTCAGACATAAGTTTACAATATGCGCTTAATAATATGATTATACGTACTTTGGTAGTAAAATGTTATGATATATATAGAAAGAAATTTGATAAACTAATAAGTTTATTAGTTTTATAGAAAAAAAAATTTATCTAGATATAATATCTAGGCCACCAAAACCGATTTCCCGTCCTTATATATATATACCATCTTTTAGTTAAGTCACCCACCTACAAAACATTGTGAGACATTAGAGAATTGTTTGTTAAAAGAAAAAAAAAACAATTCTCACTTTTCTTTTATATAGCATACGATGCCTTATCAAAATTTCACCCAATTTTATACAAGGAAATCACATGTGGTGATTTAAATTCCTACTTTTATTAATTAATGGAATTAGGCCATACCTTTTGTATTCTTGGGAATCCATTTGACAAGGTCTTGTGATTTCCACATCCTTTTACTTTCCCCTCGTGATTGTTGACAAAGAAATAAGTAGAGAAATTTCTAAAATATTAAATTACAAATCCATGTTCCCAAGAAATACTAGTTATCATAGAGTAGGATTCAAAATAGGGAAAATTACGGCAGTAGCCGCTTAACCAGGCGTTTTACTAAAATAGTCATTTGACCAGGCATAAAAAAGCCCGGTCACGCTCCCCCATCCAAGTGAACTCTCATTTTTATGCACCTTCAATCCAGCCACAACCAAGCGGACACGTGTCCCGGACACCTGAACCGGCTTTATGCCGCTACACATGTCAGCCGAGCCGCTACAAGTACAAGCCGAGCCGCTTCGCCCAATCTCTGATTTATGCCGCTTTGTGGTACTGCCAAGCCGAGCCGCTTCATGGCCAAGCCGAGCCGCTTCGCCCCATCCCAAGCCGCTACACCCTGGATCTAAGCCGCTTCAGCATGCCACCTACCCCCAAGCCGTTTCATTTGAATTTATGAGCTTTCAACACATGCCCAAGCCGCTACACCCTGGATCTAAGCCGCTTCAGCATGCCACCTACCCCCAAGCCGTTTCATTTGAATTTATGAGCTTTCAACACATGCCCAAGCCTTTACATGTGTTTTTTATGTATAATTTCGTAACTATATATATATAACATCTGGATTTTGCACACATGTGTTTTTTGTCTTCTCGTTTTCTTTGTTTGAATACATACTTTGGTCACGTTTAGTATAACTCATGGGTGTTAAGTTTGTGATATACACCATAGAAAAGGAGAGAACACAGAGTAGAGAACTCCTTCTGTATGGGATTCGGTTTTTTAAAGCTAAGAAAAACGTCATTTTCTTAAAAAATACAACATTGAAAAAATTTGTCCCACCTATACTTCAAAAACCAATTTGACATATTTTTTTTGATATTTTTTTAAAAAATACTACTGAAATTTAAAAAGAGATTTGAAACGGCTCGGCTTGGCCTTGAAAGGTCATGGCTTGTACTTGTAACGGCTTGGCTAGCTTGTGGGGCAGGGGGCGAAGCGGCTCGGCTTGTACTTGTAGCGGCTCGGCTGACATGTGTAGCGGCATAAAGCCGGTTCAGGTGTCCGGGACACGTGTTCGTTTGGTTGTGGCTGGATTGAAGGTGCATAAAAATGAGAGTTCACTTAGATAGGGGAGCGTGACCGCGCTTTTTTATGCCTGGTCAAATGGCTATTTTGGTAAAACGCCTGGTCAAGCGGCTACTGCCGTAATTTTCCCTTCAAAATATCCTATGAAGTACAACACACATATCCCATTCGGTTCTGATCCAACTGAATTCCCAAATACTTTTCAAATCAAAAACCATTTTACAACTATCTTGGCTTGCTTGGAGACCGTGCTTTCATTTTTATTTTTAGAGTAAACTGCAATTTTACACCCTGTGGTTAGGGGTGATTGGCACCCTTACCCCCCTAAGGAAATAATTGCAATTTTACCCCCCCACTGTTTGCTGTTATGTTGCAACCTTACCCCCCGGCCTCAAATTTGTTGACTAATCTGTTGACTACCACCTGAAATGACTATAATGCCCTTTCATATTACCCTCTGTGTTTTGTGCACTCTGTGATATTACCCCCTGCCACCACTACCACCGCCATTCACCACCACAGCCACCACTGCCACCTCCAGCCACCACCCACAACCACCACTGCCACCGCCATTCACCGCCCTCACCCCTTTTCTTCTTCTCCCTCACATAACACAGACAACCATCGCCACTGCCATTTCATTATAACACCACCACTACTCCCGTCACCGGAAACCTGCAACTCCGGTCATCTTCTCCAACGAGGAGCCATTGTAAATGGCGAATTCTGCAGAATATTGTTAATCTGTGACTGTTACAGCTTTATTTAAAGAAATGTAATTAATGGAGAACTCTAATTTTGACTTCATTGTAAATGGCGAATTCTGCAGCCCTATATGCATACATTGATGATAACTTTTTGTTGGTTTTGCATTTCATGCAACATTTAAGCTTTAGTCAGACATTCTGGTATTTAATTAATAATTTTTTATGTGTGAAGGAATAACGTTAAGCTTTTGACAAATGATATCTCCAGGTAAAGTTCTTTTTTTATTATTGTAAGGGTGACACTTAAGATATAAAGGTAGTTCTACAAAGTAATGCAATTCTCTCCATATGCATGGTGACTTTGATGTTATTGGAGGCGATTCTGCAATCACAGAGGCCGAGGTTATCAAGGTATATTGAATTCTTTTAGAGATGAATCTTCACAAACTGCAAAATTAGAAATCAAGGATAAATTTCAAGCGAGATAGTAGTTCATCTTAGTGTAAATTATTAGAACTGTTTTGTATGCTTCATGTGCTCATTGATTTTGCAGAAACAAAACCTAATGTGGTTTTTATAAAAAAAAATGGGCTTTAAGAAACTTAACTAGTTTCATAACCCATTCATAGTGTGGGTCGTCTGAATAAGTTGGGGAGATAGAACATCGTCTGAATAAGTTTTTCTTTTTGAACAACAATTTTTTTACTCTTAAATACCAACTAATCTAACATATACTTGAAGAGTTATGAACTGGTACCACATTCATGACAAAAAATCACCAATGCAATTAGAGTTGTATAACAAATCTTATTTTTATTCTAATATTTCGTCAATGTCTTGCAGCAAGTTTTTACCTATTACTTAAATTTGATTATTTATATTTACCTAAATAATCACAATAGAATATTCACCGTCCAGAATCATATAAAGAATCAAAAGTGATTTACTTAAAACATACATCCAAAACACCCCATTAAACTATCATGAGTAAAACTTAACCAGTAAAAACGAATTCAAAAGAAAAAAAAAAAACAAAGATATGAGAAGATAAAGCACACAAATCAAAACAGAGCAGAAACATGAAGTCAAAATTAGAGTTCTCCATTAATTACATTTCTTTAAATAAAGCTGTAACAGTCACAGATTAACAATATTCTGCAGAATTCGCCATTTACAATGGCTCCTCGTTGGAGAAGATGACCGGAGTTGCAGGTTTCCGGTGACGGAAGTAGTGGTGGTGTTATAATGAAATGGCAGTGGCGATGGTTGTCTGTGTTATGTGAGGGAGAAGAAGAAAAGGGGTGAGGGCGGTGAATGGCGGTGGCAGTGGTGGTTGTGGGTGGTGGCTGGAGGTGGCAGTGGTGGTTGTGGTGGTGAATGGCGGTGGCAGTGGGTAATATCACAGAGTGCACAAAACACATGGGGGTAATATGAAAGGGCATTATAGTCATTTCAGGTGGTAGTCAACAGATTAGTCAACAAATTTGAGGCCGGGGGGGTAAGGTTGCAACATAACAGCAAACAGTGGGGGGTAAAATTGCAATTATTTCCTTAGGGAGGGTAAGGGTGCCAATCACCCCTAACCACAGGGTGTAAAATTGCAGTTTACTCTTATTTTTAATTGTATGATTTTTGGGAACCATGTAGCCTTATATATACTTTTCAAGACTTGAGGTTTGAGATATTCATTCACCATCCAGCCTCTAGCTCTTACTCTCTCTCTCTCTCGGCTCTATAAACACCAAACCAAACCCACCCTTTCCCACTTACTCTTGTCATTTTTTTTTTGAAGCCACACGAATAAAAGACATAAGATCAAGTCTTAGTGGTGTGTTAATGTAGCAAGCTTGGTTAATCTCAAGGGTTCAAGATCTATTGGTTTTTCTTCATCCACCTTTTCTTTTTGGTAAGAAGTATTACCCTTTTAAAAAATTATCTACTCTTTTCATTTTACAAGTTTGATTATGAAGAAAGGTTCACCCTGGTAGTTGAAGTTAGCTTAACTTTTTAAACTTATAAAGGTTACTAGATAACGAACATGGTTTTCTAAGGAAAATGAATAACTAGATACAAAGAAAAAGGGCGTCATGCCTCCACTAATTGTTACACAAGATATGTTGATATGGCCATGATATAATACAAGAGATTATGTATTTCTAAAATATTCGGTTAATCTACAACGTATTGGGTCTAGTTTTCAATTTATACTAGAAAGCCTTGTATGAACACAGTTTATGGGTATATATACACTAGTTTAAGGGATAATTTCCATTTATTATAAACTAGTCACTTACCCGCGCGATGCGGCGGGAGTGGCGATTTACAATAGGATACTCGTTTACCTTTAGTTTATCCGTCGTCTCGTGATATATCGTATAGTACTTAAGTTAGTTTTCTTATTCGTGATCTTCTACAAGAATAGTACAAAACAAGGAAGTAGATGTAATTAAAAACAAGAAGAGTTCAAAACAGTCAAGTAGCTGGACAAAACAATAAAAACAAAATGCGGGGAGTCTCTTGTATCTCTTCCTGTTTTACCAATACATCCGTTCGCTTATGACTTTCTTGTATCTTCTCCTCTCCTGTACCAGATTTCGACACATAAAAAAATGTTACACGCTTACAGGTGCTTTAAAATAGTAATTAAAAAGTAATTTCTGGAAGCAAATAAGGCACAAAATCTACTAACTTACCTTCGTTTTGATACGGATGCGATTAATTAATCACGCAACACTTCCTGGTAGACAACATTTGATGTGTA
Source organism: Helianthus tuberosus (assembly GCA_030545235.1). Classification (NCBI taxonomy): domain Eukaryota; kingdom Viridiplantae; phylum Streptophyta; class Magnoliopsida; order Asterales; family Asteraceae; genus Helianthus; species Helianthus tuberosus. The sequence continues at coordinate 44,144,970 of CM060414.1, read as the reverse complement.
AACTCCGCGTTGTTTGAATTCTTTGTTGAGATGTACCAACACCTCCGTACTTTGTCTTGAAATCCCTCTTGATAACGCGACATAAAGTTGTCCATGTGAAAATACAGAATCAGGTAGATAAATACCAACGTTCGGAATTGTTTGACCTTGAGCTTTATTAATCGTCATGGAAAAGCTAAGTCGAATTGGAAATTGTTTTCTTTTCAGCTTGAATGGGAACATGTCATCTTCAGAAAGGGTTAGAGGGATTCTTGGCAAAAAAACTCTTTTTCCGGCATGTTGACCGACTGCAATTTCCGCATCAATAACATTTCGCATTAAACCCTTACATATCAACCGCGTGCCATTACACAGGCCATGTGATGGATCGATATTACGTAACAATATTATTGGGCATCCAATTTTTAAACGAAGCTTATGAGGCGGCAAACCACTAACATTTAGGGAATTTAAGAACTCGACCGGATAGAAGTTGCGCTGATCGTCTTCAGCTTCATCAAAACTGTAATAAACTTTTTCCTCCCCTTGAAAAATTTCAATCATTTGATTATTAATCTCGTCAACACTATCATTTTTAGTAGACAATATTGCTCTAGAGATTATATAATCTGAAGAATATACATTATCTTCAATTGATGGAAAGATGGCATGGATCAATTCTTTTATAGCGTTTTCTCTGTTGTTGCACTGAATTGTCATGTCATCGGGTATGCGGATATAGTTTCCTTCAATTGGTTCTTCAGTTCCATCGCCGACTCTTAAAAGAAATTTAGAAAACCATGGATCTTTCAGCGCTCTCATATTTATGGTCAACCGCATCTTCTTCGTCAAAGACCAAAGAGGTGACATTCGTACGCTGGAGTCTACAATCTGTGCTCGAGTGCCACGTTTAATAACCGGCAACACCTGTCTGAAGTCACCTCCCATAACCACTATCTTTCCACCAAATGGGAGGCTAACACCTATAATGTCTTGGAATGTACGATCGACTGCCTCTATCGCTTGTCGTTTAGCCATCGACGCTTCATCCCATATGATTATTTTGGCAGACCGAATCAGTTTAGCGGCCCCACTCTGTTTTTTGATATTGCACATTGAATTATTTTCAAGATTAAGAGGAATCTTGAATCTCGAGTGAGCCGTTCTACCTCCTGGCATATTATTAGCCGCTGCACCTGATGAAGCTGTTGCGAGAGCAATAAGACCACGTGACCGAATTTCAGCAAGCAAGGCAATGTACAAAAATGTTTTTCCAGTTCCACCTGGACCATCAATAAAGAACACGCCTGGAAGATCATTATCAACATGCATCATGATCTCATCAAACACGTTTTTTTGGTCCGGATTAAGTGAATATTTGGCACTCAAGTGTTCAGGTTCCAAAACAATCCCATACTCTTCTTGTAACTCACGATAACCTGCATCTTGTAAGTTAACATCGTCTGTTATCTTAGGAAGGTCGAATTCATTGAAATTTTTACCCATGGATTGTACCAAGACACTTATTTCGGTAAGAACCATATTTTGAACTCGTTCTATACTTTGACAGTGTAACCGATGATCTTCAGACAGTGAATCAAAGTGGTCATTCCATAACTTTCGAATATCTCCAGGTTGGCAAAAAATCATTATGGTCGCAAATAACCTTCTAAGAGCATTGGGAAACTGAAACGTAGAGGCTTCTTCGAGACATTGTGATAGATATTCATCGTCTTCTATTAAGCCTAACTCAAGAGCTGCTTTCCGAAATGTCGCACACCGTTGACCATTAACTGTGCAAAGATGTTCAAAAGAAGTAGGGCCTCTGACATTTGACAAAAGTAGGCGTAAGTAGTACCTTTCTCCTTCGGCTGGATTAGCGGAAACGATACGACCTCTTTGTTTTTTACCGAAACGACGACTCCAACGGCGTGTGCTTCCATTCCACGTAAAGTGTTTTGGAAAATCTTTATACAAATGTACCCTTGCTGTTTCATCGTTTCTATTCTGATCAAAAAAAGCTGTTAGCATGGTTCTCTTATCCCTTTCCCTATCAACAATATTAGGCATTAAGTCATCATCTCTAAATCTAACCATCTGATTATTTGGGAGATGAAGTTGTAAGGCTAGAACAACAGGAAAGATTTGAGAAAGAGAGAAGGAAAAAATGCGCCACATAGCCTCTGGGGGCGATATGTAGCGTGCATCTTGAAATCTTTTTATCTCATTAATAACAACCCCTGGCTCACTTTGATCGACTTGAATAACCTGTTTGTCATGTCCTTTATAACATATTTGAAAAGATATTTCACAGATTTTATACTTGAGCAAACTTCCACATTCATGTGGCAGTTAAACATCATCAAAAGCCTTGGGTTATATGGGACCACCCATCTATTATCAAGTGTTTGTCCTCGTAGGTCCACTTCTATCCCGGTATCTCTCCTTCGATACAACGGATACGAATCTTCTCCTTGTGTCGTCTGTTCGTTAAATTGTCTAGGATAGTGAAAACGACAAATTTTAGGATCACCCTGCATACAAGGACTGCTTGATCGTAAATTGCCGCAAGGACCGTGAATCATGTGCTTGACAACCATCTCATGCAATCTGGGATGTGTTAGTTTGTTAGGAATTTCAGCACACACAACCTTATCATAATGGTCCGCGTTATTGATCTTGTCTTGCGGGTACATGATTAGGAGAAAATGTGCGTGCGGCAAACCCCGCTTTTGAAATTCAATGACATAGACGTATGCCTTAACTTCCCCGAGGACATGTTTCTTGAAGAGTTGATCCTTAAGATCTTCTAATTTAGCCCGGAACACTCTTGAAACAAGGTCTGGACGATCTTGTGCAGTTTGACCAACATGTAAATTATCACATATCTCAGGCCACTTAGGATTACATGTCATTGTAAGGAATACATCAGGCTTGCCGTCATCTTGAACTAACGTCATCGCATCTAGAAACCGACGTCGCATGTCGCGAGGCCCCCCGATGAAAGATGCAGGCAACACAATTCTTTTCCCGACTCTGTTTGCATGAACCTCACCAGTATTGACGCAATCCACAATACCTTGGTACAATTCGGCCCGAATCTTATCCTGATTTCTCTCACAAAATTCTAAGCGTGACGTCTCAATTTTGATGTAAACATCAACCACAAACTGCTGTAGCAGCCTACCACCGAACAAAAGCACATTATCGGTAGATCGAATCTGGAACTTGTAACAGTAGTACTCTCGCATAGCCACGGTTGTTCTACCACTTCGTGTGTTAGTCTCTGAACGATGAAGATGTATTAAAAACAAACAGTTAATAAAAATAAAACGCATTACGCTATTTTTATGATCTTCACTTAAAAAGGATAACAAATTGTTGGTACCTCATTGATTGATACTCCGTGACGTGGTATGTTAGCATACCAACCCGACTCACCATTAGGAAAAAATAGAGGATACGAAAATGGATCGTAACAACTGAAGTACGGCTGAATAGTTTGTCTATATTCAGACCTACCGTACACAACAATACTTCGTTTATACGAAGTGATATTGTCATTACCTTCAACCCAAATACCAGCAACCTATAAAATTGTGAACTATAAGTAAGTAAAATAAGCAATACTATTAAATAATTGCAATTAATATAATATTATATATACCTCCGATGTCGTTGGTCGGTTGTACACCCTTTGGTCAAGTTCAACCGAAGTATTCAAAGTGACTCTATAGTTGTCCAGAGGTCCTAGTTCCGCAAGTCTTCTAAATGTATCGACATATGGGTTTGTAGAAAGAACGCGTGTTAAAATCTGAGTAATACGCCGATCAAGATTTGGCCATCGGAGTCTGTGATCTAACTCAGTATCAGGATCGAAAAAATACAACTGCAAGTACCTAGGGGTCCCATCCCTCGGAACTAATTGGTCGATTCTGTGATATATTCCTTTATGTGCACGAAAAGTATATACGCCGTCTCTCATATTGTTCAATGTATCATCCAATGTCACACCCATTGAGGCAAAAGAAAAATTTGTGTTATAAGCACGGATGTTTTGCCTAAACGTATCTCCAATTTCATCTTGAGACGTGAAAAGTCGGTACAATTCCTCTGGAATTTCTAAGTTTGCTAACACGGTTTTCCCACTCATACAACAAAAGGTATCAAATTCAAATTGAAATCGTTTTGCTCCACAATTAGGACATGCACCTCGTTCCTTTAAAACACGATGCTCTCCAGGTACACCATTGTAAACAAAATTATAAGGATCATCTTCTACGCTCCCATGTTGGAGGGAAGGTTGATCAACTACTTCAACAAATTGGGGTAATAAAGTACGCGGATGAATTTGAATACCTAAAAAAAATTGGTGTATTAAGTAATGAAGGTTGTAAAAGATGTCAAGTTCGAAAAAGAAATCATTGTTAAATAAATAGAAACCTCGTGATGTTCTATGCCTGACTACGTCAATTACAGATGGGAATGTGGTTGTCGGCGTAACATCATCTATCGGGGTTTGGTTGACTTGACTGCTATTTGAAATACGCATTCCATTATCGTTTGGTGTATTAGAACATCCTTTATTGTACTCCTTGCATTTTGTAGTAGAAACACTTGAGGCGTTCTCATTTGTTGTTTGTGGAAATTGAGTAATATTAGTTTGTAAACTTCTTAACGGTGTCCTTTCTGTTGACCTATTATTCATTAAAGATATTGATGAAGCACTTTGGGGGGCATCACCACTCCCAAATTTAGATACTTTGTTATTTTCTTTGCGTGCAGCATAGTATCTTTTTTGATACTCTTTTCGTTTTTCAGCTTTAGTAGATGCACTCGAGCTAGAAGCATGATTTCGAGGGTTTGAGAGTCCATTAGTCATTGTAAAATGATAAAATGACAAATACCTTGCAAATTAAATAAAAGAGAGTTATCATAGATGATGAAATTCTCAAATCATAACAACATTCCAACACATAACTTAGAGAAAAACAAACCGAATGATAACATTGAAATACATAATGATAACATTAAAATACATGACTTAAACGGAATATCATGACTTAGAGAAAAAAAAAACAAATCCTTAAAACATTGACATACATAATGATAACATTAAGTGAAAGCCAATCTAAATACTTGGTGAAACAATGGTCTGCACAAACACCGCACCCTTAAAACCTCGAAACCAAGAAACGGGATAAAAACATTCGAAGGGCTTCATATCCATTTCAATTGTAAACAACTTCCCTAATTTAGTCATCACAAACCAATTACCATTTGTCACATAATGTGTTATATCGCACCACAATGACAATGATATCGGGGGGATCGGAGGACATGATAAGACCTTAATCCAGTAATCCCCTTGTAGTGTCCATAGGTCAATTGTCATCTCAAACATGCCAGTGCTAGCAAACATGTGAAGCTCATTTTTTACATTAACTAAAACACCTTGAACCATTCCTATAGAAGGAACGGGTGGAAAGCTTATCTCCTTGAACCGCTCCGAATTAACATCAAAACAAATCACCCTTTTCGTACCTCCAAGCCAACATTCGCAAACAGTGAAATATAGAGTACCACCACAAAATGTGCCAGCTGACCAATTGAAATGAGGGCTTAGGTACTCTTGTCTTGTTATGAAAGGAATATTTCTCCAAGAGTCTACTTCCCTAGAATAAACATAGACACCAAGTACACCACTCCTACGCTTTATATGCAAGTCCTTGTAATCATCGTCAGCGTCAACGTACAAACCAACGGCATCAAGGTTATTTATATAGAATCCATGAGAATCAGGAGTTGACAAACGCTTGAAAGCAGTAGTTGTTGGATTCCAAAGAAGCAACTCGTATGTATGATTCAAGCAAACACACAACAATCCATTCAAATGTGAAAGTATTGAGACATCATTATTTTGGTGATGGAATGGAAATGTAACTATGGAGCTTGGCCCATAGTCATTGGATTTAGAGATGATCGGACGAACAGAGCACGTTAGGTCGTCAATTAGTAGAACTCTCTGGTTAGATGAAACTAATGAGCGAGAACAATGTATCCTTACGAAATCTTGTGTTGACAATAACGCATACCATTGCTTACATACACTCTTAGAACGACCTACATCCTTTGCTGGCAGCCTCGTTAATATCTCAAACACGATTGTATGAATAGGAAGGTCAGCCATGGTTATACCTTCGTTTAAGACAGATAATGATTATTTAGTTGTCCAATCTAAGAAGATTATACTTTGGTGAAAAATAGGTGTAACCATTACATGTAAATCAAGTAATATAACATACTTGTAATAACAAAGTAAAGTATACTTCTACAATTACATCAACATGAGGGAAACAAAAAGCAAAACACGAAACACCAAGAGAGACTTTAATATTCAACAACTAAACAAATAACAACACCAAATGTTTCTAACTTAAACACAAACTTGGATAACGATCCATAATTTACATATCCCGTGCCTCGACCATATCCGGTTCGTACGTAATCGTACTCAACTCCGTAGACTTCAAAATATTAACTGAAATAACAAATAAAATATAACTTTTATTAAACTACATGAGCCATTAAATCTAACTAATTATTAGAATGTTCATGTGTAAAGCATAACATACTATCTGGTAGATGAACCAACTTGAGACGTGATACATATATGATAGACCTTTGTTGCACGGCTCGAATGGAACGTATAACATCGGAAGGCTTCAGGGCAGACAAAAACAATTGTATTGTGTGACCACTGTATCTTCTAATAATAATATTTTCTTACATATAACGTAAATATTATGTTTGTAATATGTTAATAATAAATAATAACGTACGTCTTATCTTGAAGAGAAAGTTCAAAACAACATCGATCACGTTTGCCTTCTATTATTCTCCCAACCACATCTAAAACCAAATCAGTCAAATCGTATAGACCATATATAAAGTTTTATATATTTAATAAAAATTATAGATAGAGAATTAATATGTACCAACAATATCCATTTGAGGTCTCCTGTCATGCTTCAATTCTATAATGGAAGGGACCAATGGATATAAAGAAGCACCCCTTGGAATCGTAAGCATAAGTGAAGAAAGCTTTGTATATTCGTTGATGACAATTTTTTTCTCGGACCAAACTAACACGTAATTCTGGTACTTTGGGTACTCATGATAGTTGAGATTCTCAATTTGGAAATGATTCAAGGAAAAAAAACCACCCATCAATGACGCGTCATTATATTTGTGTATCAAATGTTGTGGGACGAACGCAACAATTTTTTGTCTCTAAAATGAAAAGAAATTTAGTGGTGGAAAAACGCTTACTCGTATAACACAAAGTAAATTAAAATAATGTTCTTACGTGTTGATCAAGAAATATAACCACTAATCTCTTTCCATCGACGTCATGCCAAATAAACTCCACCTTAACAAAGATGATATTATACCATGCTCTATCATTTCTCAATGATGAAAATTCTTCAACGGAAAAATGATCAGACATATCCTATTAAGTGTTCAATATTAGTTAACTAAAAAAATAAAAACTCCAGAAATTAAATTTAAACTAAAACATGATTAAAATTAAACAACAACAAATTTAAATTTAAACTAATACATAATTAAAAGTTACATAATTAAGATTCAAACTAATTCGAGAAAAAAAAACTACAGTCATCATAAAAGTTGTTCTAAGGTTCCCAAACCATTTCTTCATCCAATGGTGGTTCGTAAACCGCCCCAGGGTCAGTTTCGTACCCTTCAGCCCAGGTCGGTAGTTCTTGTGTTTGACTGTAGTTTTCCACATAAGGGGGGTTTGAAGGTGGAGGATGCATAGGCAGTATAGGAGTGTTTGGCACCGGACGATGGCACCCCTCAATTTGTAGTCCACCAAATTGCAGTTGAGCGAAGGTATAGTCATACGCCCAATTCAACTCTTCATCCGTCCAACCAAATGGATCATCATGTTCAGGGTTTGCCACTGGAGGTGGGGTTGAAACCGAAGGTGGGGTTGAAACCGGAGGTGGGGTTGACACCGGAGGTGGGTTTGCCACCGGAGGTGGGTTTGAACTTAGAGGGTTTGAATCAGGAAGGTTTAAATGGCGATGGGATGATCGTCCATGGTTTGTTGATCCTAGTGGTTCAACGGGAATTGGATAACCACCGCCCATACCTCTCAATTGATATGTGTTTGGAGTGATTTGTAAACTGAAAAATACAAAAAGACAAATAGATAATACTTGAATTTAGAGTATCCAATTTATTTGACTACTTACTTTTTAGACTTATATGGTTAGAAACTAATGTTGTTAACGGAAGATTATGTTGTACCGCTAACTATTGTATCGCTTTGTACTATAAGAAAAAACCCCTATAGGGACGACACCTATAGGGATAATACAACTTGTCCAAAACCATTTTCTGAAATTTCTAGGCATGTAGAGTGCAGAAAGCTTTAAAAAAATAAACCATATCTTGTAATAGTAATATAACTTTAAAAAAAATAAACCATATCTTGCGTGTTATTAATCCTTAATTAACTTTAAAAAAACTCACGTAAAAGTAATATAATATATTAATTTTAGTAAATGTTTTCTCTTTATTTGATGTGATGTTTTTTCTTTATAAATTATGAGGTGTAAAAGGATGAAGAAGGTGAAAGAGACTTGTGGGGTGTGATGTGGTAAATGATCTCAGGGTGGTTCAAAAAATATAGATGATCTAGAGAAAACAGCTTCGATTTTCCAATTGATTGAAGCTGCAACATCGCTCCCAAGGTTCGTCGCTATAAACCCTAAAAAATCGTTTTCTACAGCATCTTCATTTTGCGAATTCACCTAAAAAATTTGGGTTTTTTGGTTCCATTTAATTTCTGAAGTAATTTCTGTTTATTTTTTCGGGTTTTAGGCTTTTGAATTAGGTCTTCTATGATTTTCTTTGGGTCTATTTTATTCATCAGCTTAGGTTCATGTCCTTTTATTTTGGAAGAATTTATAAAGATATTCATTTGTCTGGTAAGTCTGTGCAAATGCTTAATATTTAATTTGTTTCCAATGATTAAGATTTGACTGCTATGTTTGTTGTTAAACTCAATGGTTCATGTGAGATTTTTTTCGAAAATTTTAGATGGCTCTGCTGGTTTCAATTTCATTTAAAACCATGCCAAATGTTGTTTGTGTTAGCTTGTTGTCAAAAGGTTTTTGTTGTTCAGGTATGGTGAAGTAAGTATATCTATTTGAATAAATCATCATAGTTCATGGGCTGGGGACTTATGGGCCAATTTTCCTGCTAATGGAAATAACTATGTTTCCTCTTGCTTTCATGCAGGTTTGAAATGGTAAAACCGTTGACACTTTTCATTAAACATAAATAAAGTTTAAGGAGCAAATACAAGAATTATTAGCTGGTTTATTCTGCTGTTACAACTGATTTATACTTTAATTGTTTTTCATTCTCCCCTCATAAACAAAACTTATAAAAAATCAACTGTTTGTGATCTGTTTAACAAGTCAACTGTAGGAAAAAAGAGAATCTTATTTATTTTATGTCTTAATACGGATTGTGGAATGAAGAAGGAAGCAAGCTTTCTTGTAAATGGGCCAAGTAAAAAATTTAGCTAGAAAAAGAATGGGTCAAAAGTCAAAACCCACAGTTAATTTCTAAGGCAAACAACATGTGAATAGTTTTACTAATCACATTAATTATGGGGAAAATGTTTCCAGGTCAACCCAACCCTACCTATTTCAACCTGCGCTAAAATAAAAGTTGTTTTGACATGTTATCCAACTCACCCGACCCATGCTTATTGGCAACTCTACTGTCATGTGTAGTTTTATACGTGGCGTAGTGTATTTTTTTAATTAAATATAACAAAAAAATTAAACAAAATTTTGTAAAGAAAAATAAAAATTGAACTGCAAGCAAAAAAATTAGTTACTGTGTATTAATAACCAACTGAACTTCGAACAAAAAATTGATGTGTATTCATGATATACTATGAGATTCCGTAATGAATAACATATACAAACAACATGATTATTTTTTATTTGATGGTATCACATCAGTGTAAGTTTCAGATTATTGCAACTGTGTAACGGTTTTTATTTTTTTTTAAATGCAAATCTGGATCTAAAACTAATTTTCAATAGGAGATATAATCATGGGATAATATCAATTACAAAAGGTTAAACAAATACGAATTCAGTTTGTATAGAATTTTCGATAAATACACATTCAGTTTGTATCAAATCTGGATCTAAAACTATTAGCTCGACTTTTTAATAAAAAAAAGAGGCAGTTAAACAATACAGATCCAAAAACCCCAGTTATTTCAACATTTACAACCTTAAGTTAAAAGCTACAGTTAAAAGTTACAAAAAAACCAAGAAATTTGAAAGAACTTACAACAATGCAAGAGGGAGATGTGAAAAGCCGACAAAAAATTTAAAACCTTGATGTGAGAGCCGAGAAACAACGCAAGATCCAGATGCAAAGAGTCGATATATTCTGAAATCGAAGTAAATAGAAGTTGTTAGGTTGATGTTTTGAAAGTAGGATTAGTTCAACTGAGATAAACTTGCAATTTCAGTTGAGTGTAGTTGAGGGTTTGTAAAGTGTTTGTAGAGTGATACATCTGAATTATTTATAGAGACTGAAGCAAGCTGAAGCAAGCATGCTGTCTTTCAAACAGTGTTTGTAGAGTGTTGATACATTATAGAGACTGCAGCAAGCAAGCTGTCTTTCACACAACAGTAAAATGTTGCTTTTTCAGCTGTAGATTGTACTTCCCTGCTGTGGGCCCACCGGAACAACCAGTTATTTTGGCATCCATTTTTGTCTGTAGCATATGTCAAATGGGTTAAAATATTTATAAAAAAAAAATTAAAAATATGTTAGAAAAGATATAAAGTTGCTCAAAAGAGCTCAAAATCTTACAATCTGTTGAATCTTTTTATTTAAGACGAATTATTATATAAGTAATTCAAAAATGTACAAGAGTTGACCGGTCAACCTAACACCAGCATGACCCATTTGCCCATTTTAGTTCATGACCAACACAAAGCATCAAGTTTTATATCATATCAAAACACAAAATATAGTCAAGTTTATATTCTCTCAGTAGCATAGCATGTTAAAAATTAATATTCACGGTTTAGAAATTACCAAAAAAGAGCGAAAAACCGACTGAATTCGAATCGCAGCCCATTCTTGCCTAACAAACAAGAAATCTTTAGGCGGAGCTCTAACCACAGTAGCAGCAGCCGAAAACGAAACCTCATCCGAAGTCAACAACCGTCCCACGCCTTTCATCGCCTTAGAAGATGAACTCGTCGAAGAAGACGAACACCCGGCTGACGGGCTCCTCCACAGCTTCCATGTTCTGCTCTTGTTACCCCCAGGCTAAAATCGTAAGATCGACGCCCAACCTCTTTCCAGTACTTTGACACTAATGCTCCGTTAGTTCTCGCAAAGTCAACCATCATAAAATGCATTTCAGAAATCAACTATTAGAAAAAAAACATAAAACATAGTCTAACAACCTTATTGGTTAGCCTTGCATCAACCTCGGGCATCATTATGTTATTGCTCATGATCGGGCTAACATTGGATCCAAATGCATCCTCCCACATGCTAATTTGTTGCATCCTCCCACATGCATCCTTCAAACCTGTTATAAAAAAACCCGATTTTTTTACATATATACATTTTTTGGATTAAAACAAACAATTTACTAAAAAAATCACTTAAAACTTATAAAAACCAGTTTTATTTAAACTATAAAAAACCAGTTCTTTTTAAATATAATATTTAACCAAATACAATTATAATATCATCTCTAAATCTTTGCATAAAATGAGAATTTACTGTAACAAATATGAAAATGTTGGTAAATATGATATTGTTATTATTATGATGCAAGTGATATATGAATTTATTCCGCTAAACAAACCGCAACTTAACAGATACACTATGCGAAGTGCACTCGAAAGGGAGCTTCTTGTGAACGATAATAGGATGGTGAAGTTACTCGTTTGTTTACCTTTCGCCTCTTGAACACATACACTATGCGAAGTGCACTCGCGGGCTGAACTTCGGTCTAAAAGGCATACGGTTACTCTGCACTAAATGCCCCCGGCTCTTCTCTGCAATTTTTCAGCCTGCAAAAAAATGGCATTCATTGATTTCTTTAGCTTTAATAATAACTATAGGATTCTACTAAATTTTCTAAAAAAAAAGCAAAAACTTCCTTAGGCTTATGGTCCTCCCCAAGTGACCCATGATATCAAATATTACTTGTGGTGGCCCATGATATCTACATATATAATGTGGGTTTATCAATTTAAAGTATAAAAGTATATTCAAATAAAAAAAGTACCCAAAATGTTTGAGGGTTTGATCAGACCGCGACTGGCCAGGTTAACCAACTTGACCCACTCACCAAACAGCCCCCCAATCGCATCCAGGCTTCTTATGATATTTTCCAATGAAGAAATCTTATGGAAACAAATAAACTATATCAAATTACATTCAAATTAGAATGTCAATTAATAAAACATTAACAAATGGATCCAAAGGGAATATAGTCTCAACCTTCATGAAAAACTGTAATAGATACCAAATAAGAAAATGTGAAAATGAAAGCATTGTTGATCAGAAAATGTGAAAATGAAAAACTAAAATTGACTTACTAATCGAAGAAACAATTACCTTCCCCAGTAAAACAAGTGGAAGCGGAGTTCCTGGAGCAGTTGGACTGATAAAAGCATGCAAATCATTGACAAACTGCATAAAATTTGATAATTTTTACAAAAATCAGATTCATTATATGCATAGAATTTGATTATTTTGACAAAATGATACCTTAAAAAGACGGAAAACTTTCGTAGCCAAGCTAGTTGACTTGTCAACATTTTGGGCAGTGCCTGGCTTGCCATTACTTACGAACTTTGAACCGTATTGTATTGCTCTGCATATCTTGTCCGGGGTTTCAGCTTTGTTCAAATACAAAACAGCTAGAGCAAGTTCCATTCTCGCAACATCAAGAAAATAATCAATCAAACAGCAATAAATGTCCCTCCAAACTCATATAATTTCCACAAATCTTCAAGTGTAACCATAATATTTCATTTACAGTCAAAAGTATTGATTCAACAGAAGAAGTAAATTGTACATATCTTTAACAATATTACAACAATTTAATTCAATAATATGTACAATTTTTAGTTACCAGCTAGGGTTTCGTACACAATCAAGCATCAATTAAAGGTCAACAATCGAAAATCAGAACACACAACAATGAAAGATCAACAACAAATCTTACACAACAAATCAAATCAACTAATAAATTCAAATCGATGAGTAGAACACACACAACAGAATCGCTAAATTAAACTATCGAAAATTACATCAAAGATTTCAGAAATAAAATACATATTGCTGTCTATTTCACAGATCCATGTCAAATACACTTTCACCAAATCCAGATTTATGACTTTCATCTATTTAAACGTAATAGCATTTAACTAAAAAAATTACCAAAAAGTCAGTGCCTCCACATAAAAACTGTTAATTCAAATACCCACAAATCATAACCAGTTAAACAAAATGACTCATTTAAACTAAAAATCCATCCCATACTGAGATCTGAGAACAATGTAAGTACCTTTAGGGATCTCCATTCAGAAACCATCCATTTTGATAATGCAGTATCGCCTATGCCAACTGGGGAAACCTAGATCTGCAACTTTAGAGCAAAAAGAAAAAATCAAATTCGAGATCTGAAGCTTGTGACCTAAACAAAAAAAAAAGAGGTCGTCGGACATACCTCAGTTTGTCGGAACCTACCTCAACCACCATCTAAAACCGGAACTGTAGTCGTCGGATTTAACACTACACACCACGCCGTCTTTAGATCTTGTGAAATCTTGCTCATACATCACCGAACACCCCCTAACAATAATAATCTTTCATTTAGCATAATAAAAAGACATTGAGTAGAATAAAGGCCATACCTTGCTCATACGTCACTGATTGGCAGATCCAAACCCCTGACCACCTTCAAACTCAGTCGATCATCAAACGGATCTGGTGATAGATCTCATGAAACCCTAGTTCGCCGAGAGAGAGAGAGAAGAGAGAGAGAAGATCTGATGTTATTTTGTGAGATGTGTGAGGAATGAGAGAGAAAGCAATTGGTGATCCGTGTGAAGTCAAAAGTATACGGTCCAGATGATGATCCATGTGAAAAGGTGAAAAACATGGACGGTTGTAGATGATCCGGGTAAAGGGTAATTTGTTTGTGTTTTCTTGTGCTTTAAGTGTTGTACATTGTGCATTAAGTGTTTTTTCAACACCTTGTTGAATTACCATTCTATCCTTCATATATCCTTATTAAAGTAGTATAGATATGCTATTTTATAGAAATTAAAATGTAAAAATATAGGTATATTATTTTTACTTAAACACGAAACGCATTTCATGGTATATTTCACTAAAGTAAATATATAATTATACATATTTATTTACCATGCGAGACGAGTTATGACTCAGGTTAAAATGATTATTTATTTTATAAACCTGAACACGGTTTTCTTCATAGTAGAGTACTAGAGCGACATATGATGTGTATACATCATCTATATTTATGTAACTTATATAAAAATACTTTCTATAAATCAAGGGCATATCACCAATGGTTCGTCGAGTCTAAAATGTTAAAAAAATAATACATTTTCAAGTCCAGCTAGTTGGGGTGAATTTGACACATGACCAACTTGCACATTTGAAACATTATATAGACCTTAAGATGTCCTTTATGCTTCAGGGCACGAGTAGGTCGGTTCACGTAGACGCGGACTTTGCTATTTCCTATTTGCTATTTGCTTGTCATTTGTTGTATTTGGAGCTTACGCTTGTTGACCAGGTGAGTTCATGCTCCCCCTTTTCTCTTAACTGTTTTCGGTTTTATAACTCTCGGGGGTGGAATACATGTACGAATGCTTAAACGGTATGAAATGCCTATGAAATGCTAGATCATGTGAGCATAGACTAGATACGGAAATGCCATTAAAACATTCATTAGGGACGAGGGTTAGATCTAACGGGTACGGCCGAACCCCACTCATGGTCACAACTAGTACCAAGTAGTGCTTCGGAGTCCCATTCGAGGTTAGTCGACACAGTCGAGGGTAGTCGACACAGTCGAGGTTAATCGACAAGGGTATAAGCCATTACGAGTGCTTCCTATGTCCTCACATGCCTTAAAGTCCTTGTAAAACATTCATGTTCATACACGCTTTTCATACCTGTTTACAAAGGAGTCTCTCAAAGATTTACAAGAATACAGTACTCACACAAAACGCATGAACTCGCTCAACTTTTGTTGATGTTTTCCAAAATTACATGTATTTCAGGTGACATGATGGATCTTGGGCGCGGGTGTCGTAACTAGAAGTAGACTTCAAGTTTAGATGTCATCCACTTTTGTTGGTTTGTAACCTAGTCGAAGGTTGTGTTTATAACTTAAATAACCAGTATTTGTAAAACTCAAATTTTATGAATGGATGAACATCGTTTTTGGATCATGTAGTTGTTTATTATGATTGAATGCAATGATATTAAACCAGTCACACGTCATACGCTTCCGCAAAAGTCAGGGTGTGACATAGTACCCCACCAACAGTCCTCTCCACGTGCTAGTTTCGACTTACTTCGGTCAACATTGACCAACAAATGAGAGATGCAGGTTTTGTGGGGAATTAGACGAGACTTGTGAACATGTGTTTATTTCCACAAACAATATGGCAGGTTCTCTAATGGTGTCGATTTCCTAGCTTCTACGCTTTTGAGTTCCGGGACCTACGAAAGATGCATCAATATTATCATGGCACGGGAAGGCGGTCCAGCCACACTCCTGACGACAATATGGAGCATTTGGAAGATGAGGAATGAAGTGGTCTTTGGTAGGTCTCAAGTGTCGGTGACGAAAGTTATTGAAAAAGTTAAAGCGCTCGGATACTTGTGGGTTAAAAATAGATCAAAGGATGCTGCACTGAATTGGGGGAGTTGGGAAAGTTTTAATTTTGTAATATAACTGGTTTGATGTATGTGCTCTTTTTGGATCTTGGTCTGTTGTAGGAGTCCGGTTGTGTTTGATTTCTTGGAACCCTTGTTGAAATGGTGTTGTGTAATTTTTGTGCTTGCATCTTGCAAGTAGGTTAAACAAGATGGGTGAAGTGGAATAAAATTACATGTCATTATATAAACCATCAATGGCCATGATCAAAACACTTGAACGTATATGAAGTAAATTTTTATGGGGAGGTAGTGGAGACGTGAAGAAAATAAGATGGGTGAAGTGGAATAAAATCCTCGCTTCGAAAAAATTAGGTGGGCTTGGTGTGGAAGGCATATAAGAATTAAACCTAGCACTACTTCTAAAGTGGTCGTGGTGTCTGAAAGTTGAACCTAAACAACTTTGTATGAAGACAATAAAGGCCATACATTACAACAAGGTAATTGGCAGTAAAAACATTGATGATGGGTGTGTGGAAAACAATAGCAAGCATACAAAAGGGTTATATGCAATATCAGGTTGAGATAAAAAATAATTTGGTAAGTGTGGTAAATAATGGCAGTAACACATTGTTCCGGATTGACAGTTGGTCGGAAGGAGTCATTTTAAGAGACAGATTCCCCCGGATATTTTAGTTGGCGAAGGAAAAGCAAATAATAGTGTCAGAATTGTTACAAAGAGTACAGAGGGTGTTTGGGTTAGCTTATTTTGGAGCAACTTATAACTTATTGACTTATAAAAGTTAATAAGTTTTTTTATAGTGTTTGGGTTAGCTTATTTAAGCTATTTTTGTGTGTTGAGAAGTTAGTATTTCTAACTTATAACTTATCTAAGTTAATGAGTTGTTTTTGAGAAGGAATCCCGAACACCCCCATAATGGGCATAGAGTTTTGGATTGGGCATGGATTAGGGTACCATCAAGTGGGGGAGAGAAGCTGGAGATGAAAGAACTAAAGAAATCCTTATGAGGCAACGGCTTTCGGAAGGGAGTGACAAGTGGAGATGGAAACAAGACAAAGAGAATGGGTTTTCGGTTAAAGCTAATGGGTTCTGGTGGAATAACATTGTTGTACCGAGGGTTAATGTGTTTGTTTGGAGGGCATGGGACGGGAGAATCCCAACGGCAAAAGCATTGACAAAAAGAGGTCTGGACATGTTGAAACAACGAAAACAAAAGTTCATGCGATAGTTTCGTTAACGATGTGGAATTTGTGGAAGGCGAGAAATCAAAAATTATTTGATGGAGAAGAAAGGGGACAGTACAAAATGATTGAGGACACAAAAGAATAAGCGTTTCAATGGGTGACAAACAGGGCAAGAGTCAGGGCCGGCCCAAGGGTAAGCTAAATGAGGTTTGGGCCTAAGGCCATCAAAACTATAGTGCCTTCACAATTTGATGAAACCACAGTCCATTTATAAAAGATTTATAGTGTGGGTTATTAACAGATTGATGGTTGGTAGTGTAGTGGTTTTGTGTATGTATGGATGTTGGTGAGACTCTGGTTTGAATCCTTGGTTTAGCATTTTTTTTTCCTTGTTTTTTAATTTTAACACAACCTTTCAAATAATTACACTTGGGCCCTTCCAGTTTAACCTTCAGTTTCATACATTTTTTTGGGAAAAAAGGCCACAAGATTTTACTGCGCCTTAGGCCACCAAAATGGTTGAGCCGACCTGGCAAGAGTTGTCAATATAGGATGGGATAAACGGAGAGTGTTTGAAGGATTGGGTTTGAATTATCTGTTTATTATATAGGTTTATATTAAATAGAGTTTGAGTAGGTTAAGGATTAGTTCATGTTTAGTATAAATATAGGCTTATGTATTCAGTTTTTATTTATCGAGTTGAGTTTAATAATAAAAGAGTATAAGACATGTTAGTCTCTAAATTGTTTGTGTTTGGTTTTGTATGTTCATGGTTGGAAGCCTGGACCAACATCTTTCTCTTGAATTAATTACTCACTGAATGTTCTATTTAAAGTAATGAATAACTAATAGATTTGGGTATTTTATTTATAAACCATAGGAGTCGAAGCAAGTCTGTCACTTAAGGGTGGGGGATTGGGTTCAAATAGTAAAACCATTGTAGTTAAGGTGTTGCTTCCCTTGAAATCAAGTGTTCGAGTCCCATCTAAGACGAATTTACATAAAGATTTGCTGTTGAAAAAAAAGTATCTCGGTTTAAAATTTAGAGTAAACTGCCATTTTGGTCCCTGTGGTTTGGGCAGTTTTGCCATTTTAGTCCAAATTTGAAACTTTTTACATCTGGGTCCCTGTGGTTTCATTTTTGTTGCCATTTTGGTCCAAAAATCAAATCAAGTCAGATTTCTCAAAAAAAAACCCTGCTATTTTGTCCTTTTCCTCAGGGGTAAAATGGCCATTTTCAAAAAAAAACCTGTCTCTTTCCTCTCTCTCTCTCTCTCTCTCTATCTGCAGATCTTCACCACCACCACCACTTCCACAGAGCCGGAATCCCCAAAACCATCACCGACGATCACTCATCCACCGGCCAAAATAATCACCGGCGATCTCTCTTCTCTCCCTCTCTCTATCTGCAGATAAAAAAAATAACCCAGCACACCTTACTAATTCAGGAATACACACAACACATCCTCTCTCTCTTCACTCTCTCACACACACAAACAACACACTCGCCAGAATCCTCAAAACCATCACCGGCGATCACTCATCCACCGGCCAACACTCACACATGCTTTCTCTCTCTACCCCCTCTCTCTAACAAACCCCCAAAATGTCAATATACACCGGCTACCACCGCACCACCCCTATCTCCACTATCGCTTGACCTAGCATCGTTTCCGGCGACCACCACACCACCCCCATCTCCACTATCGCCTGACCTAACCACCACCATATATTTTCCCCCTTTTCATGATAAACCCTAAAATCACACAATCACTCAAGTTCCTTCACAAATTCCCCAAATCAAACAAGGATCTTCATATTCTAGCAACCCCAGAATTCTCCACTTTTCAAATCTGGACGGCGGTGGGGATTCTGCTGTGGAATAAACTACTGCGGTAACAAATCTGGACGGCGGTGGTGATGTGGCGGCGGTGGTGGTGCTATAGGCGGTGGTGGCCCCTGATTGTTTAGAGAGAGAGACAGTTTGTAGAGAGAGAGATGAGGGAATTAGAGTGTTGTCTGTGTATATATCTATATATATAATTAATAATTTGCAAAGTAATAACACAAATATGACCATTTTGCCCCTGGAGAAAAGGACAAAACAGAAGGGTTTTTGGAGAAATCTGAGTTGATTTTATTTTTGGACTAAAATGGCAATAAAAGTGAAACCACAGGGACCCAGATTTAAAATGTTTGAGATTTAGACTAAAATGGCAAAAGTGCCCAAACCACAGGGACCAAAATGACAGTTTACTCTAAAATTTATATGATTCTACTCACTGTAAGGTTTTTGAGGTCTAATACATTGAGTGGCTCTTCTAACTTGGAAAACAGATCTCTTGATCTTTATTATTTATATTTATTTATTTCTGTTTTATGGGATATGTAGTTAGGTGTGTGTCTATATAGTATATGTATAAACATCTTTCTAATCAATGTAAATAGCTTTAACGTAAACTTAAGTATAAAAATAATTGACTGAAACCATCAAACAACTAGAGCCAGTCTGTCTGGTCGTCACACCCACCCAACCCGGCCGGATCTTGATTCTTGTGTTAATGGGAAATTAATTAAAAATAAAGAATGGTGAAGGACATGCATAAATTATAACATTGTGGACATTTGAAGCGTAAATGAAAAATCAAGGCCCAATCTTTTGCCATGTATTTTCACCAGATCTTTTTCGAGTTTGGTCCAACTGAATTTGTCAACCTCAACCCAAAACTCAGTTGATCAACCTGACCCAGTCCATAGAAGAAACGAATGCACAACAACGAACACAAACGATCAACAAAAGCCAACTCATTACACAATAATGATCTAACTGCAATAGGCCCGTAGATCCGAACCATAGATAAAACAAGACTGGCAACGATAAACACCGTTAAAATAATTGGAGACAGTCGGGTTACAATACAACGCTAACAATACCAAGTGAGATAGAAACCACTTTTTAGCTTTAGAATGAACAAGACTAGCAACAATCTTTGTTCATATATGTTGTGTAATGTTGTATATTTCAAGTGTTTAATGTTTCTGTAATTATATCATATAGGTTGGTAATATATATTATTATATGTTTTTCATACATTTATTTAATATAAGGTATAAATCATATGTCTTCAAATTCATACTAGTTCGAAGTTAATTATAGATGGTCCATGTTGAAAACTATGTTTTTGAATATATTATCCTCAATAAGGCGCTGCAAACATAGCTGGACTTCTATAAAATGAATACTATTTTATTTTTCCTCAACAAACAAGCAAAGTTTTTCATTCTAGTTTTTCTCTGATTACTTACGTTTTTATTTTTAAAACTCCTTAGGTTTTTATTCAACATGAACCCATACAATATGATCACGCTTTTATCAAATAGCAATATATATGTTTTTTTCCGGTCTTTCAGCCGACTAATTCAGTATATTCAAACGACACCAAGTTCTTGGGATCTCTGTTGACGTTTAGAGCATGTCTCCGCTTTTGTGTTCAAGCTTCACACCAGCTATAAGTGTGTACAATTCTGTCTTAAAACATTGTATTGAGTGGGAGATAAACATGTCACCGATATCTCACCTAGTTGCTACACGAATTTTTTAAGTGGTTATATGGACCAGTGTAGCTATAAGGAAGGTAAAGCTCCTTTGGTTCAAGTCAACTCCGTGGCTGCATTGGCAACTTGTTAGGAAGGATCTCAAAGCCATGGGGACCACTCTTTTCCGCTCAAGTCCATCACATATATATGACAAGTATGAAGCGCCATTATAACATGTATATAAGTAGTGACCAAGTGTACATTAGCGCCATTATAACATGTATATAAGTAGTGACCAAGTGTACATTAATTAGCGTATGGTGAGAAATAGAGATAATTCCGTTGGAGGAAGAAGGGACGTGAGAAGACCCCAACAAATAAAAAAAGAGGGATTTCGCCAACCCGCCATTTATTGGTATTATTGGTGTTGGTTGAAGCCCTCTAGACTGGCCCAAACAGGGGTATACTATACAAGGCACCGCTAAGTATGACACAGTGTACATTATGCTAGATTCAAACCATTCGTGGGCGGCAATGAAAATCCTACACGAATAATTAATGTCTTAAGTAAAAATATGATACACAAACAAGATTAGATGACCTTTTGTCTCTATGACATTGATTTGTGTATCTTTACAGTCTAGATGAAACATGATCCGGGATTTGTTCTTTGTGTGTCAATGTTTCAATTTAAACTTTTGTACGTAGATAAAGGCCTTAGGTCCTGAGACCTAGAATTAGAACATATATATATATACGGAGACAAACAAATGCCCAAATTTGTCCGTAGACTTGGTAGTAAGCCATCACTAGAAGGCATGACACCCATAGGTCCGTAGACCTGGAATTTAAAACACCCCCCCCCCCCCCCCCCCCCCAAGAAAAAGTGCCTAAGTCCGTGGACTTGGTAGTAAGCCTCCTCAGAGATACGACACCGTAGGTGTGTAGATGTAGAACTGGAACGCTCACTCATAATCAAGGCTCCCATCTAGGTTTGTAGACTTGGTAAGAATCTTGCAAGCAAGGAGGATGCCCCTACGCCGGTAATACAACACCCACTAGCTCGTAGGCAAAGCGTCCAACTCTGTATACTTGGTAGCAAGTATTCTTGAAAAGAAGCGTGCTCTTTATAATCTTATTTAAAACCAAAATGGGGAGAAAATACAGGGAGGGACCTCGGACACAGGTGCAATATCAGAAGAAGAGGGAGGGAGATCAACAGAAACCTGTAACTATGTTCTACGTATCTAATCTACCTGGAGGAGTCTCACGCTCGCTGTTGTGGACGGCGTTTATGCCACATGGAGTGGTTAAGGATTCGTATGTCGCAATAAAACGGGATGTGCGCGGAAATTTCTTTGGCTTCGTTCGACTGGAAGGGGTCAATAACGTTGGAGAGGTACTGAAAGGAATGAACAAGGTCAAAATCTATGAGGCTAAGCTGAATGTATCGGTGGCGAAGTTTAACAAGGATCATAGAAGGTTTATGAATCCGGCAGTACAGGAAGCATATGTTCCAAAAAAAACCTAATCCTGGCCTTGCAAAACAACCTATGAAGGAAGCGAAAATGTTTTACAGACCTTTCAACGAGAAGAGTAGCTACACATTCAGAGATGTGGTTGCGGGTGAGCAAATGAAGCCGTCTACATCGAAGAAGGTGCTCAGATACGAAGGAAGGCCAGCTTTGTTTCCAGACCATTGCTTAATGCGATCGGTGATTGGGACGGCGAAAAACATCAAAGCCCTACGGTCGGTGAAAAACATGTTAATGATGGGAGGATATGAGGAGAGTCCAGTGTCCTATATCGGCGGTCTAGACATCATGTTGGTGTTCAGAGACAAAAAAACCGCGTTGGAGTTCATTCGAAAAAAAGAACGGTTATGGGAAGGGGTGTTAACGGATGCGGTTCTCTGGGAAGGGCAACATGTAGGGGCATGGCTAAAAATTCTGGGTGTGCCAATCCAAATACGGGATGGTAAAGTGTATGATGAAGCTGCTGGGTTATTTGGAAGCATCGCGGCATAGTCGAAATTCTCATGGGTATCAACAGAAATGTGACAACCCGAGTTTCTGAGCTTTCCACCTTCGCATTTATTGCATGTTTATTACACGACTTGTTTATTTCGCAACTATGCACGTTTGAAATATGTGATATTGTGTTATGATTGATATATATTATATTTGATGTGCATGATAAGTACAATTATTGATATTATGTTTGTATAACTAAACATGGGAGCCTTAACTGAAAACACCCACTCACGAAATCACATTTAGCCGAAAACACTAAAGTGTTTTCGTCCAAATGTAGTCAGCGAAAACCAATGGGCTTCGGCCCAGTAGCCTTAGTTATATGGGTATTCTCAAACTTCACGTGTTAACCAGAAACCCTAATCACATCTCAACTTCTCTCTCGCTGTTCTTTGAAACCCGACGGCTGCCTCTCCTTATTCGAAGTCAGATACTTCGGATTGGATCGTTATTTTGTTCGGTTAGTGATTTCACATTTAAATTAGTTAATGGATGTTCATAGTGTTATGATTCTGTTATGCATGATAAGATCGTATGTTGGATATAATTGTCTGCTACAAAATTCTATATGCATGTGTTGTGAAGTTCAATGTTGACAACTCATCAGTCATGATTTCAATTTCCATGTGTAGATGTCAGACTTTTAAATGGATGCATTTAGTGTGTCATGCTAATCGATTAGTGGATGTAGACATATATGTTTGTTTGTGATCTGATCAATTTAAAGGACTACATGAATAGAATAAATTAATCAAAAAGGCTACTACTATCGATGTGAACATTAGTCGATGTGTAGGGATTCCATGTTTTTGTAACTATTAATGATGATGATGTAGTCTGACAAAAATCCCTCTCACCTTGACGAAATCACATCTCAACGAAATCCAAAGGGATTTCATTACCCAATGTGATTTCGGCCCAATGGGATCGATTCATCGTGGGACTTGTCGGTCACTGACTTTGGTTCATAATATTGATATTCATCCACACTAAGGCAACTAATATTAGTGCATATAATCTTTTAGTATAGAATCATAATTTCATGTGATCATGGCAGTAGCCATGTGAGTATACGTAGGAATGAGTAAATCAGAATCAGTAGGTGCCCATGAATTAATAAATGCTCACATGATGGTGTCAAGTGATAGATTATTGTGATGATGATGTTATCCATGTTATGTGAGTTAACTGTGATATGTTTCCGATTAACTCTGTTATGCATGTGATCTAAGCAAAGTGTATTGATCCAATTAAGTGCGGTAACCTCGTTAAACCCATTAACACTGCTAGTTATGTTAGTAGATGATACGGTTAGATTAAACGCGAAGGACACTTATGTGAAGCATGAAGTGCATGAGATTGATTAATTTCCTACGTGATACATGATGTTAACTGCCACGCATTACGTGATGTTATTTGGCATGCGAGTCGTTACGAATGAAACTGATTTAGTATACGTGCACTATAGGATGTGATTGATTTCTTGTGAGCACTTAACTTAGCATACCGAGCAAACCTAAGGTGAGTTCGCTGCATTTCTCAAGCATGCGTCCCGGTGGTTTGGGACAACTAGTAAACATTTGGAAGGGAATCTTGGGTAAACAGTTAAATTGGGTTTTGGTTATTGAACATGGAATCTATCATTATCGGATTGCCTGTAGGGCAATGGGGTAATTAGTTGATAGCGCTATTAGGTTTGATACCTCGCACCGGGCCGTAAGGACGGGCGCGAACTAATTATCTGGGCATCATTACCAATGCTTGGTTAGGGGCATTGGGGACTGGACACACTTCCAGGTTATTAAGGGACACACTTCCCGGATACATATGGGCACACTCCCTAGGGTATCTCAACAAGTCATAAACAGCATCATATCACAACGTTGAATTGGCTTAACAGATATCTGGTAACTACACACGTTAACAAAACCTTGAACTCACCAGCGTAGTCTGACACACTTGTTTACATGCTTGTAGGTAATCACTGAAGGAACTTGGGAACTTGCCGTCTGATGCTGCTGGAGTGGTTGTGGTCATGATAAACAATTACATTGATTTGGTTTTGATACATTTATACACTTATACATTTATGCTTCCGCTCAATACTTTGGTTTTGGTTTAACTTACAAACGATACATTTCTTTCAATTGAGTATTTCCATACATTATTACTTGTGTTTGATATGATTGGTGGCTCTTTGTTGGATCGTTGCACCTCCATTAGGGACATGCCCTAGGTGGTAATTTGGGGGTGTGACAGTTTGGTATCAGAGCCACTGGTTATAGAGAACTCGGTTTTAAAATGTTTTCATAAAACCAGACTATAACCGAATTGATCCAAACGATGACCATGACACTCAGCTTCAGATTGCAAGGTCCGTTCCTCGTTAGTTTATGCATTACATGTCTGGTAAACGTATCTATGTTTATAGCATGCACGATAGTGTAATGACACATTGATAGTGTAACATAACTCTTGCACCTAGTAAATCCTAATCTTGTTGGTAGTGCATATTTTTTTTGGGTGGGAGAAACTTCAAACATGAGTTAAGAAGCATCGAGAGAAGCATGCAAACCGCCTTATTATCATGGGTGCACACATAATAATAACGCGTGGTGCATGCAAATCCCAATGAGGCTTAACGAGTGTAAGAGGGGTTCTTCCCTGTTTGTGTATGTACATGGTGGTTAATCGTTCCTAACGCGATAAACCTGAACACATTTCTCGTTCTCGACTCCTAAATTCGTCCCCTTTCTACTATTATAGAATCATGAGTGGACGCGTTAACCTAACTCAAGCCCAGTTGGCGGCTTCGATCCCTGAACAAGTTACTGCAGCACTCGCAACTGCCCAGGCAGGAAGTGTAACCTGCCATCACCACTTACTCTAGGATCTTTAGATCCTACTCTCGTAAACCAACATTCGTGCTCAAGTATGATTACTCTTACGCACACAACAGGTCAACACGCTCAACCACTTGTATGCACATTCACGACGTTCATGGACTGCCGATCTACTACTTTCAGCGGCACTGAAGGAGCTGTTGGGCTCCTCCACTGGTTCGAGAAGCATGAATCGATCTTTGAAATGTGTGAATGCCCCGAGGCTCGTAGGAAGCAATATGCTACTGGTACTCTCGAAGGCACTGCGCTAACTTAGTGAAACGCGCAAGTTCAGATGCTGGGGCTGGCGGCTGCTAATGCCACTTCCTGGAATGATTTTAAGGAACTAATCAAACGTGAATATTGTAGTCGTGGTGACATCCACAAGCTGGATGTGGAGTTCTTTAACCTGAAGATGACGGGGTCAGAAATTGAAGCGTACACGAAACGATCCAACGAACTGGCAGTGTTATGTCCAACTATGGTGAATTCTCTCATCAAACGCATTGAGTTGTACCTCCAAGGCTTAGTACCAGAGATTCAAAGTCATGTGACTTTTGTCAACCTTGCTACCATCCAGGATGAATACTCGTCTTGCTCATCGTCTCACAGAACAGGCAGTGGAACAGAACAAGCTGTCTCAACGTATCAGCGCTACTACTACCACTACTACTACTTATGCTGCCCCCAGTGACAACAAACGAAAGTGGGATGGAAACCCCAGCAAGGGTTCGACTACGGTTCCAGCCCAGGCACAGCAGCGAAAGATCGATGACAACCAAAGTCCTGGTCAGCAACCTTTTAGTAGTCAAGGGCAGGGTGGATACAGGGGAAACCACCCTAAGCGCAAACGATGTAACTTGCACCACGGCGGGCAGTGCAACCGCAATCATTGTCAATGATGCAACAAGCTTGGTCATGGAGCCAAAGATTGTAGAAGCTCACGTCCTGCGAACCAGAACCAGCAACAGCAACCACAAGCTCCACAGAATCAGCAGCAACAGCAGGGTAACAAGGGATGTCATCAGTGTAGTGCTGAAGGTTAATCCAAGAGACACGGCCCACAGTTGAACCAGAACCAGAATCAGGACCACAACCAAGGAAACAGGAACAATAATGGAGGCAACAATGGGGGTAATAACGATGGCAATGGTGCCAGGGGTTGAGTGTTCGTGATTGGTCAGGGTGATACTAGGAGTGACCCCAACGTTGTGATGGTTTCGACATCGATATTGGTATGGATTGGTTACCTTAACATCGAGCAGAGACGCTTTGCAAAGAAAAGATCATCCGCATTCCTCGTGCTGGTTAAGAACCTTTGGCAACTCACAGTAACTAGCTCCAGGGGCATCATCCATAGCTCGAGCACCTTATCGCTTAGCTCTAACTGAACTGGAAGAACTGTCTAAACAATTGCAAGAACTCTTGGAAAAGGGTTTCATACGTCCTAGTTGTTCGCCCTGGGGAGCTCCAGTATTATCGTGAACTGAACAAGGTAACAGTGAAGAATCGCTATCCTCTACCACGCATCGAAGACGTATTCGACCAGTTGAAAGGGTCGAGCTACTACTCCAAGATAGACTTGAGGTCAGGTTACCATCAGCTGAGAGTCCGGGATGAGGACGTCTCCAAAACAGCATTCAGAACTCGTTACGGCCATTACGAGTTTCTGGTTATGCCATTCGGGCTAACGAACGCGCCTGCGGTTTTCATGGATCTTATGAACAGGGTGTGCAAACCCCATCTCGACAAGTTTGTTATTGTTTTTCGTCGACGACATCCTGATCTATTCGAAGAGTCGGGAGGAGCACGAGCAACATTTAAGACTTATTTTGGAACTTCTTCGAACAGAACAACTGTACGCCAAATTTTCAAAATGTGACTTCTGGCTTCGTGAAGTCCACTTCTTAAGTCACGTGGTAAACAAGGATGGGATTCGTGTTGATCCATCCAAGGCAGATTCGATCAAGAACTGGCCTGCGCCTCGCACACCAACAGAAATACGTCAATTCTTGGGTTTGGCGGGTTATTACAGACGGTTCATCAAAGACTTCTCAAAGATCGCACAGCCACTTACACTGTTGACACAGAAAGGTGTTGTTTATCGTTGGGGCAATACACAGGAAACAGCGTTTCAACACTTAAAGGATAGACTCTGTAGCGCACCTATTCTCTCATTTCCTGAAGGCACGGACGATTTTGTAGTCTACTGCGACGCATCCATCCAAGGTCTTGGATGTGTGTTGATGCAACGGGATAAAGTCATTGCTTATGCTTCGCGCCAACTTAAGATTCACGAACGGAATTACACTACGCATGATTTAGAGCTGGGAGCTGTTGTTTTTGCACTCAAGATATGGCGACATTACCTGTACGGTACCAAGTGCACTATATACACTGATCACAGGAGTCTCGAGCATATTTTCAAGCAGAAAGAGTTGAAAATGCGACAACGACGATGGGTTGAACTGTTGAACGATTAGGAATGTGCTATAAAGTACCATCCGGGCAAAGCCAATGTGGTGGCTTACGCCCTCAGTCGAAAGGATACTACACCTAGGCGTGTACGAGCACTACAGCTCACTATTCAGTCTAGCCTTCCTTCTCAGATACGAGATGCTCAGGTAGAAGCATTGAAACCAGAAAACGTTAGAGCTGAAGCTCTACGCGGCTCAAGGCAACGGTTAGAACAAAAGGCAGACGGCGCCTACCACGTAACAGGACGTATCTGGGTCCCACTCTATGGCAACTTACGCGAGCTGGTAATGGATGAAGCTCATAAGTCTCGCTACTCGGTACATCCTGGTTCGGATAAATGTACCACGAGATCAAAACTACATATTGGTGGCCTAGCATGAAAGCTCACATAGCAACATACGTTAGCAAATGCTTGACTTGTGCGAGAGTCAAGGCAGAATACTAGAAACCATCAGGCCTACTTCAACAACCAGAGATACCACAATGGAAATGGGAGCAAATTTCCATGGATTTTGTTACTGGCCTACCTAGATCTCAGCGCGGAAATGACACTATTTGGGTGATCGTGGATCGACTCACAAAGTCTGCACACTTCTTGACTATCAAAGAAACAGACAAGTTCTCTACCTTAGCAGACATCTACTTAAAAGAAGTGGTTTCAAGGCACGGGGTGCCAACCTCCACTATCTCTGATCGTGACGCACGTTTTACTTCAGAACTATGGCAAGCAATGCACAAATCTTTTGGCTCTCGATTAGGCATGAGCACAGCTTATCACCCTCAGACGGATGGGCAGTCTGAGCGCACTATTCAAACTTTAGAAGACATGCTTCGTGCGTGTGTAATCGATTTCGGCAACGGCTGGGAAAAACATCTGCCACTTGTGGAATTTTCGTACAATAACAGCTACCACACCAGCATTAAAACTGCTCCATTTGAGGCATTGTACGGACGTAAATGCCGGTCACCTCTTTGTTGGGCAGAGGTGGGTGATAGTCAAATCACAGGTCCAGAACTCGTAGTTGATACGACAGAAAAGATTGCACAGATACGACAACGCATGGCGGCAGCTCGCGACCGTCAGAAAGTATACGCTGATAAAGACAGGAAACCACTCGAGTTCCAGGTTGGGGATCGAGTGCTACTCAAAGTTTCACCCTGGAAGGGTGTGATTCGCTTTGGCAAACGAGGCAAGCTTAATCCGCGATATGTCGGACCATTCGAAGTTACTGAGAAGATAGGCAGGGTGGCCTACAGACTGAACTTACCATCTGAACTCAGTGCAGTTCACAACGTCTTTCACTTGTCGAATCTGAAGAAGTGTCTGTCAGATGAGACCCTCATAGTTCCTTTAAAGGAGCTCACTATTGATGAACAGTTGCGATTCGTCGAGGAACCAATTGAAATCACGGACCGGGATGTTAAGGTCCTCAAGAACACTAGAATACCTCTTGTTCGAGTTCGTTGGAACTCCCGTCGTGGCCCAGAGTTCACCTGGGAACGAGAAGATCAAATGAAACTTAAGTATCCCTAGTTATTCGGAAACAGTGCAACCACTACTGAGGCTGAAGCTACTACAGAATTTCGGGACGAAATTCCAAATCAACGGGGGGATGATGTGACACCCCAGGAAAACCAGTAAATGATACAACTTACCTAGCTTTCTCAGTAACCGCATGCTAAATTTCGGGACGAAATTTCTTTCAAGTTGGGGATAATGTGACAACCCGAGTTTCTGAGCTTTCCACCTTCGCATTTATTGCACGTTTATTACACGACTTGTTTATTTCGCAACTATGCACGTTTGAAATATGTGATATTGTGTTATGATTGATATATATTATATTTGATGTGCATGATAAGTACAATTATTGATATTATGTTTGTATAACTAAACATGGGAGCCTTAACTGAAAACACCCACCCACGAAATCACATTTAGCCGAAAACACTAAAGTGTTTTCGTCCAAATGTAGTCAGCGAAAACCAATGGGCTTCGGCCCAGTAGCCTTAGTTATATGGGTATTCTTAAACTTCACGTGTTAACCAGAAACCCTAATCACATCTCAACTTCTCTCTCGCTGTTCTTTGAAACCCGACGGCTGCCTCTCCTTATTCGAAGTCAGATACTTCGGATTGGATCGTTATTTTGTTCGGTTAGTGATTTCACATTTAAATTAGTTAATGGATGTTCATAGTGTTATGATTCTGTTATGCATGATAAGATCGTATGTTGGATATAATTGTCTGCTACAAAATTCTATATGCATGTGTTGTGAAGTTCAATGTTGACAACTCATCAGTCATGATTTCAATTTCCATGTGTAGATGTCAGACTTTTAAATGGATGCATTTAGTGTGTCATGCTAATCGATTAGTGGATGTAGACATATATGTTTGTTTGTGATCTGATCAATTTAAAGGACTACATGAATAGAATAAATTAATCAAAAAGGCTACTACTATCGATGTGAACATTAGTCGATGTGTAGGGATTCCATGTTTTTGTAACTATTAATGATGATGATGTAGTCTGACAAAAATCCCTCTCACCTTGACGAAATCACATCTCAACGAAATCCAAAGGGATTTCATTACCCAATGTGATTTCGGCCCAATGGGATCGATTCATCGTGGGACTTGTCGGTCACTGACTTTGGTTCATAATATTGATATTCATCCACACTAAGGCAACTAATATTAGTGCATATAATCTTTTAGTATAGAATCATAATTTCATGTGATCATGGCAGTAGCCATGTGAGTATACGTAGGAATGAGTAAATCAGAATCAGTAGGTGCCCATGAATTAATAAATGCTCACATGATGGTGTCAAGTGATAGATTATTGTGATGATGATGTTATCCATGTTATGTGAGTTAACTGTGATATGTTTCCGATTAACTCTGTTATGCATGTGATCTAAGCAAAGTGTATTGATCCAATTAAGTGCGGTAACCTCGTTAAACCCATTAACACTGCTAGTTATGTTAGTAGATGATACGGTTAGATTAAACCGCGAAGGACACTTATGTGAAGCATGAAGTGCATGAGATTGATTAATTTCCTACGTGATACATGATGTTAACTGCCACGCATTACGTGATGTTATTTGCATGCGAGTCGTTACGAATGAAACTGATTTAGTATACGTGCACTATAGGATGTGATTGATTTCTTGTGAGCACTTAACTTAGCATACCGAGCAAACCTAAGGTGAGTTCACTGCATTTCTCAAGCATGCGTCCCGGTGGTTTGGGACAACTAGTAAACATTTGGAAGGGAATCTTGGGTAAACAGTTAAATTGGGTTTTGGTTATTGAACATGGAATCTATCATTATCGGATTGCCTGTAGGGCAATGGGGTAATTAGTTGATAGCGCTATTAGGTTTGATACCTCGCACCGGGCCGTAAGGACGGGCGCGAACTAATTATCTGGGCATCATTACCAATGCTTGGTTAGGGGCATTGGGGACTGGACACACTTCCAGGTTATTAAGGGACACACTTCCCGGATACATATGGGCACACTCCCTAGGGTATCTCAACAAGTCATAAACAGCATCATATCACAACGTTGAATTGGCTTAACAGATATCTGGTAACTACACACGTTAACAAAACCTTGAACTCACCAGCGTAGTCTGACACACTTGTTTACATGCTTGTAGGTAATCACTGAAGGAACTTGGGAACTTGCCGTCTGATGCTGCTGGAGTGGTTGTGGTCATGATAAACAATTACATTGATTTGGTTTTGATACATTTATACACTTATACATTTATGCTTCCGCTCAATACTTTGGTTTTGGTTTAACTTACAAACGATACATTTCTTTCAATTGAGTATTTCCATACATTATTACTTGTGTTTGACATGATTGGTGGCTCTTTGTTGGATCGTTGCACCTCCATTAGGGACATGCCCTAGGTGGTAATTTGGGGGTGTGACAAGAAAACTCAGTTGGGAGAT
This sequence comes from Helianthus tuberosus, assembly GCA_030545235.1. Lineage (NCBI taxonomy): Eukaryota > Viridiplantae > Streptophyta > Magnoliopsida > Asterales > Asteraceae > Helianthus > Helianthus tuberosus. Next base: position 44,112,861 of record CM060414.1, on the reverse strand, counting down.
GTTGTGTTGTGACAAGCTTGGCGAAACGGATTGATGAAGAAATCGTTGTGGTCTGGGAAGGGATAGAGCACATGGTTTGGGTGGCTGAGGAAGAAGATAATAGATTCATGAGTGTAATTGAAGAGTTATCATCATTTAACGATTCTCTCATGGATGAATCCAGGTACTCGGTTGTAGGGGAGGATGATATGGAAGATGGCGAGATCAAGGATAACCATGGAAACGATACGGCGGAGACCGGTGGAGAGGTGCTGGAGACGTTTCAGTTGCCATCAGAAAACGAAAAGTCTGGACTATTGGAGCATGTGCATGGGGAGACTCAAAAAGCGGCGGACTTAGGCAAGCATGGGGAAAATTTGGCACAAGCCCCAACAAGAGGCAATCATGGAACTGACATGCCAAAAAGTTCATTAGACCTCAATAGGAATTGTGAAAGTCTTTCTGCAGGGTCAGGGTTTGAAATGGGATCAGGCCCAAAAACAAAATCAAGAAAGAGGCCAAGGTGTGGGAGAAGCCCACCTCAAGAGTCTACTGTGGGCTTAAGTAGGAGTAGTGGGCCTATTGAGAGACAAAACCCCTTTCTGGAGTTAATTAGGGATGCTGATAACGCTCAAAACCAAATTCCTCAAATGCAACAGGGTACAGCTCGTCTAGAAACAGGTCGAATGGACATTCAAATGGAAAACAAAATTGTTGAAGAGCAAGTGGAGGCCAAGATCGAAGAAAGAAGGGAGGACCAATGGGAGGCAACCAGTGGATTTGTCCAAAGCTCAGTTCTGGACAGAACTGACGTCGATAAAGAAGCAGAAGAAACGATTACAGTTGGCTCGAAAGTTAGTTTTCAGATGAACGGGTTCACAGAGCATGTCAGTACGGTAATTCTTGGTGAAGGTGAAAATGTCGTGATCCAATGAATTTTATGTCTATTAACTTGCGGGGGGTTAGGGACCCGAATAAGGGGGATTAGATCCGCGGTTTAAAAACTACCCATGGTATACATTTCCTAGTTGTTCAAGAGACGAAAGCAAGGAGTTTGAGGAGATTTGTATGTGGTAGATTTTGGGGTCGGTCCGTATTCGATTTTGAAGTTGTGGATGCGGTGGGTCTTTCGGGGGGTCTCCTATGTTTGTGGAACCCTTCTGTGTTTACAAAGGTTAGCACTTTCAAACACAGGTATTTTCTAGTAGTCTCCGGTTTTCTAAAAGCGACGAGGGAATGTATAAATATTTCCAATGTGTATGCCCCAAATGATCTCGGACTGAGGAGGTGTTTGTGGGCTGAATTGGGGGCTGTTAAGAATGCTAGAGCAGGTTTTTGGGTTTTCTTGGGCGACTTTAATGATGTAAGGTTCGCCGAAGAAAGAAGGAACTCGGAATTTGTGGCTTCAAACGCTAGCGCATTCAACAATTTTATTGAAGCATTGGATTTGAGGGAGTATCGTATGGGCGGAAGATTATTTACGTATCGATCAGACAATGGATTAAAGCAAAGTAAGTTAGATTGGTTTTTGGTTTGTCGTGACTTTATGAACACTTGGCCCAATGCTTCGGTTGTTGCACTGTCGAATGCAGTTTCAGATCATAGTCCGATTATATTATCTACTGTACCAGTGGATTTTGGGCCAACTCCAAACAAAATTTTTAATTCATGGTTGGAAATCCCTGGAGTTATGGAGTACATTGGTTTTTTGTGTGGTGTGTTTAATTTCAATGGGCCAGCAGACCTTGGCCTAGCGGTGAAACTGAAGTGGATCAAGTTCAAGGTAAGGGACTGGGTCACTAATTTCAAAAAGGCACAAGATGGGTTGTATGGTGAAAAGGTAGAACGGTTAGAGGCACTAGATATTGAGGCGGAATCTCGAGACCTGCTTCCCCATGAATTGGAAACAAGAGCAGAATATAAAAGATTCATTTTGGAGGCGGACCGTGTGAAAATGATGGACTTGAAACAAAAAGCTAGGGTAAGGTGGGTTGTGGATGGTGACGAGAATTCAACATATTTTCATGGGGTAATTAATGCGCACACTAGCAACAATAGAATTAACGGGTTATGGGTTGATGGTGTATGGGTGACTCAACCAACAATATTAAAAGATCACATTGCTGTTTTTTTCGCCAAAAAAATTGAAGAACCAATGGCGGTGCGCCCATCTCTCATCTGCTATAACATAGCAACTATCTCGTCTACCGAGGCGGATTCATTGGTGGGACCATTCACTCTTACCGAGATCAAGAATACGGTGTGGGACTTTGATGGTGACAAGGCACCGGGGCCGGATGGGATAAACTTTAAGTTTATTAAATGATGCTGGAATGGTCTACAAAACGACTTCATCAACTTATTTTCAGAATTTTATCACACCGCATCCATTAATAATGGTTGCACATCTTCTTTCATGGCCCTAATTCCTAAATCCAATGACTCGTCCGGGTTGTCGGATTTTAGGCCGATAAGTCTCATTGGTTGCATAAACAAGGTAATAGCAAAGGTATTGGCAAATAGAATGAAAAATGTTATGCAGGGCCTTATCTCAGAAGAACAAACAGCTTTCCTTGCGAACCGTAGCATTTTGGATGGCCCACTCATGCTTAATGAAGTGATATCTTGGCTGAAAAGATCCAAGAAAACAGGTATGATTTTCAAAATCGATATAGAAAAGGCATACGATTCTCTGAACTGGGGGTTTTTAGATTCGGTCATGAGGCAAACGAATTTTCTAGAAAAATGGAGGAAGTGGGTGATGGCTAAAGTTACAACGGCCCGGGCATCAGTGTTAGTAAACGGGTCGCCGACTCAAGAGTTCGCATGTTTCCGGGGTCTGAGACAGGGGGGCCCGCTATCACCATTTTTATTTATTATAGCAATGGAGGCACTATCTGGGGTAATTAAACGGGCCTGCTCGATTGGACTGTGTAAAGGGTTACAATGCACAGCCCATGGACCATTGTTATCACATTTTTTATTCGCGGACGACTTTGTTTTCTTGGGGGAGTGGTCTGAACTAAATGCTCAAAATTTGACAAGAATTTTGAGGTGTTTTTACCTCTCCTCCGGGTTACGCGTTAACTTGGCGAAAAGTAGTGTGTATGGAATTGGGGTCGATGTAACTAAAATACAAGACATGGCCGCGATTCTTAGATGTCGTCCAGGGTCTTTTCCATTCAAGTATTTGGGTTTACAAGTGGGGGCAAATATGAACTTGAAGAAACATTGGAAACCGGTGGTTGACACGTTTAAGAGTCGACTATCGGTCTGGAAAGCAAATACTTTTTCATATGGTGGACGGATAACTGTCACACCCCAACCGATGGCGGAATCATCGGGGCATGGCACTGAGCGAAACAGATTGTCCAGAAGTTTCCATAACAATTATCATTACCATTCAATTTAAAGTAACATGTCCCATACCGTGTCTCAAATAGGAAACAAATTATTACAAATAAAATCTAGGCAAGAAATTCTGTTCCGACAACTCAGATTTATACATAGATAGTTTATTTATTGGTTTCTAGGACCTCTTTTCCTAGCTTCGATTTCATCACTGCGCAGAGAGCATCCTAGACCTTTCCTAGCCTCGATTTCACAGTGAGCTAGGCAAACAAACAATCTAAGCACCTGTCACATACGTTAAAATAAAGTCAATACATAAAATATAAAGGTGAGCATACAAGTTTGATAATAGCATATAGAGTTCGAATTCGTTTACGCATAACCAGCACGTACACATAGTGAAATGAAGCACGTTAGTTATCGACATAGATCCATCCATCGATACCAATGACTACGAGTTGACTGTCCGGGGCAGTTCGCAATACATGATTACCACCGTAATCCATGCAAGTAATTGTCCTTAACAACCCCCGTGTGAACGGGTTCTGAGTCCAAACTATAGTACTATCGTTGCTAAGGCAGGTAGACAACATTCCATGTGTAAACATAACAAACAAGCATTCATAAGCCACGTATAACATGCATTAGCGGTTAGCGTTCAAATAGTATTGAGTAGTGTGTTTGATGTGTTTTGAATAGTTGTAACGTATGTAACACCCAAAAGTGCAGAAAGCAAAAAGGGGTCGAGTATACTCACAGCGGTTGATGGATTGAAGGGAGCGCTTAGCGAGTAAAGTTAGCCTGAATAGTTCGATAGCATAACGATAAGTGACGCGAGAAAAAAAGGTACAAAAATGTGAGTGGGTCGGACAACAATTCGATCGGATGGTAATCCAGTCGGACAGCAATCCGTGCGGATTACAATTTGTTCGGATGGTCATCCGGTCAGACGGTAGTCCGGTCGGACGGCTATTCGAGTGGATTGTTTCTTCCTATGGGATGAATGTGTTTGTGTATGATGGTTTGCCTTTTGAAGTTTTCGTTGTAGCATTTTGAAATCATTGACGTATCTCTATCCTTCAAGTCGGTCGATCGGACAGTCAATCGTGCGGAAAACAATCCGTTCGGATGGTCATCCGGTCGGACGGCAACCTTAGTGATGAGGTTACTTAGTGGAAACAATTCATAGCAGGAGTGTCACTCGGTCGGATGTCCATTCGACCGGGTGGCAATCCTGTTGATGAACATGTTGAAAATTGTTTAAGTCTTTAAAGTCCTAGAATCTCATGATTCGAAGAGTGATCCGGTCGGATGGTAGTCCGATCGGATAACAATCCGTTCAATACTCAGACTTCTGATAAAGTTGACTAAGTGTGGGACCCCCAAAGTGTGATCCGTTCGGATGGCAATCCGTTCGGGTAGTCTATCCGGTCGGACAGCAATCCGTTCGGACAACAATTCGTTCGGACAGCAATCCGTTCGTCTTACACTTGGTGGTTTTATTTGTTTGTTGTTTTATCGAGACATTTTGATAACGCTTTAACCAACGGAACCCTATCTCGACCCAAGTGACCAAACCGACCAGGAATCACCCTAGTTCGGCCTGTTAACCGGTTCAAGACGGTTGTTCTTGTTTAACTCGAAATCGGTAGTCTCGTGAGTAGAATCCAGATCTTGAGCTAGTACAACACTAAGAATGAGTAGGAGACTAGAACAAGGTCCAATTCTATCGGTTTTGAGTGCATTGAGTGTAAAAGAGTTGAAAGAAAGTTGGAAACCATCTTCCAATCCTTTTTCACCATGAATGAGTTTAGATCTAGGCTAGATCTTTGTTCATTTATGTGGAAATCGGTTAGATCCGAGTTGTTCTTGGTGGGTTGAAGCCAAAACAAGAAGTTCTTCAAGAACTCATGATGACATCATCCTATAACACCTCAAATCTAGTGATTTCACGGCTAAAAGTCAAGATTCAAAATATAGAAAGGTGTAGGAGTGCGTGTAGATCAAGAAAGTACAAGATTTAGGACGAGATTTTACCTGGATTGAGAGAAATCGAAGAAAAGGTGGAGAGCACGAGCTGTTCGGACAGAAGATTTCCAAAAGTGGAAATGATGACAATGGCAGGGGTATTTATAGGATTCCAAAAGAGGAAAGGGTTGTCCGGTCGGATGGCACACCGCCCGGATGACTGTCCGGTCGGATGACATCTTGGTCGGATGGCACCTGACACCCATGACCAAGTGGCTATCCGGTCGGATGGCTATCCGGCCGGATGGCACCTGGTTTGTGTGTTTGACGCGACGATTTGTGTCGATTCGATTTCGGTTGTGATCGATGCGATACGAGAGAGTTTCCTATTCAAATTACTTTTAGTCCCAACCACTCATATCTCGCACTATCTCTTCTCCACTAATTATCATAGTTCGATTGTGATTCGAGTTCGATTGTATTTCGAGTTCGATTTCGATTCCACACATAACATAAATGAACATGCACAGGTAACACATAAGGCACACACACACGTATAACAAATAATTAAAACATGTAGTTCAAGTTGCGATTCAATTCGATGTCTTTGATTATCGTTTCGTTAACTTTATCGCATTGTTACTTCCTATAGTTCACAGTCGTAAGTCGATTGAATAGCGATTAACATACGTCGATTTACTGTAATTATTGACACTTACTCAACATAATACAACTAAATTAAACACATAAAAGAAATTCTCTACAATTCAAGTTGCGCGAAATCGGTCGTTGACTTTGACCTTGACTTGACTTTGACTTCTCGAAAACACGGGGTGTTACAGCCTCCCCTTGTTTAGGGAATTTCGTCCCGAAATTAAGCTGAAGGTTGTACAACACCGTGAATCACGTGGAGAGCTTTCTCTTTCTAGACTTTCTCCTAAAACAACTGCGGGTACTTCGCCTTCATGTCGCTTTCGAGTTCCCAAGTGAACTCTGCGCCTCGTTTGCCTTCCCATCGGACTTTCACTATAGGAATGCGAGAGCGCCTGAGCTGCTTGGTTTGGTGATCCATGATTTCAACAGGCTTCTCCACGAAGTGTAATGTTTCGTTCACTTGCAGGTCATCGAGAGGTACAATTAGATCATGCTCAGCCAGACACTTTCGGAGGTTCGAAACGTGGAAAGTCGGGTGGACGTTACTAAGTTCCTCCGGTAGTTCGAGTCTGTAGGCGACTTTTCCGATCCTTTCCAGAATCTTGAAAGGTCCAACATATCGCGGCACGAGCTTTCCTTTCTTTCCGAATCGGACTACACCCTTCCAAGGTGATACCTTTAGGAGTACATAGTCACCAACGTCAAATTCAAGGGGCTTGCGTCGTCAATCGGCATAACTTTTCTGTCGATTCCGAGCTTTTACCATGTTGTCTCGAATTTGGAAAATTCTGTCTGTCGTTTCTTGTAATAGCTCAGGACCGGTTAATTGCGAATGACCGATCTCGTGCCACACAATAGGCGACCGACATCTTCTTCCGTATAAAGCCTCGAATGGTGCCATTTGGATGCTTGCATGATAGTTGTTGTTATACGAGAATTCGACTAACGGCAAGTATTTATCCCAATTACCACCGAAGTCTATGACACATGAACGGAGCATGTCTTCAAGAGTACGAATCGTTCTTTCAGTCTGACCGTCGGTTTGAGGGTGAAAAGCGGTACTTAGATTTAGCGATGTACCGAGTGCCGTTTGAAACGTTTCCCACAGTCGCGAGGTAAACTGAGCATCACGATCAGAGATGATGTCGCGAGGCGTACCATGATTACAAATGATCTCGTCGGTGTACATCCGGGCTAATCGTTCTACCTTGTAGTCTTCCCGTATTGGCAAAAAGTGAGCTGATTTAGTCAATCGGTCAACCACAACCCAAATGATGTCGTGACCTGATGACGTGTGTGGTAGCTTTGTTATGAAGTCCATGGCTATACTCTCCCACTTCCACATGGGGATCGGTGGTTGCTCGAGTAAGCCAGAGGGTCTTTGGTGTTCAGCCTTCACTCTTGCACATGTCAAGCATTTTCCAACATAGAGGGCAATATCCCTTTTCATGCCGGGACACCAGTACTTGTAACGAAGATCCTGGTACATTTTGTCAGCACCGGGATGAATAGAATACCGGGATTTGTGGGATTCGTCCATCAAGATTTGTCGTAAATCGGTTCGTTTAGGAATCCAAATTCGGTCCAGAAAGTGGAATATCCCATTCGATTTGCTCAAAAGTTGGGCTCCATCGTGGTAGATTCTTTCCTTCTTCAGTGTGCGTTCGTTAAAACATGCATGCTGGGCTTCGCGAATGAGAGTTTCGAGATCGTGTTGGGCTTGAACATTACAAGTGCTAAGCAGATAGCTCCGTTTGCTGAGCGCGTCGGCAACAACATTTTCTTTGTCTGGGTGATAACGAATCTCACAGTCGTAATTGTTGAGAAGTTCTACCCATCAGCGTTGATGCATGTTAAGTTCCTTCTGATTAAAGATATGTTGTAGGCTCCTATGATCGGTGAAGATCATACACTTAGTACCATACAGGTAGTGTCGCCAAATCTTTAATGCAAAAACAACTGCGCCTAGCTCGAGATCATGAGTTGTATGGTTCTTCTCGTGGATTTTGAGCTGACGAGATGCGTACGCTATAACCTTGTCCCGCTGCATGAGAACACAACCCAACCAAGACCAAGGTTGGAAGCATCACAGTAGACAATGAAATCGTTGTTTCCGTCGGGTAATGTGAGAACAGGAGCATTGCAGAGCTTATTATTAAGGGTTCGAAAGGCAGACTCTTGTTCAGTTCCCCAAACAAATGGCTTGTCTTTATGCATGAGAGCGGTAAGTGGTATAGCCATCTTTGATAATCCTTCGATAAATCGTCGGTAATAGCCCGCTAGTCTGAGAAAAGAACGAACTTCAGACGGGTTCATAGGCGTAATCCAACTCTTAACAGCTTCAATCTTAGCAGGATCGACGTGAATACCTTGACTATTAATAATGTGACCCAGAAAATGAACCTTCTCCAACCAGAATTCACACTTGGAGAACTTGGCATAGAATTGGTTCCCCTGGAGTAGCTCGAGAACCAAACGTAGATGTTGCGCATGTTCGGATTTCGAATTGGAATAGATCAAGACATCGTCGATGAACACCATGACGAAACGGTAGAGATATGGTTTACACACGCGATTCATCAGATCCATAAAAACTGCAGGTGCGTTGGTTAAACCAAAAGGCATAACAACGAATTCGTAATGGCCGTATCGAGTGTGAAACGCAGTTTTGAGTATATCCTTTTCTTGAATACGTAGTTGGTGATAACCTGAACGTAGATCGATCTTCGAGAAGTACGTAGCACCTTGTAGTTGATCAAACAAATCATCAATATGGGGTAGAGGATAGCGGTTCTTGATAGTTAGCTTATTCAATTCCCGATAGTCGATGCACATTCTGAACGACCCATCCTTCTTTTTGACGAAAAGGACTGGCGCGCCCCAAGGAGAGGTGCTCGGGCGAATGAAACCTTTCTCAAGTAATTCCTGGAGTTGGTTTGAGAGTTCGCACATTTCGGACGGCGCGAGTCGGTAGGGAGCTTTGGCAATGGGGTTGGCTCCAGGGATGAGGTCGATACGAAAGTTGATATCACGACTTGGCGGTAGTCCGGGAAGATCCTCTGGGAAAACATTAGGAAATTCTCGAACCACAGGAACGTCCTTTACTTCCTTCTTCTCTTTCTTTTCCTTCTCCGCTACTACAATGTTAGCCAAGAAAGCCCTGTATTCCTTGCGGAGATACTTGCTAGCTTGAACACATGACATGAGCTTGAGACCTTTCGAAGTAGTATCACCGTAAACACACAATAGATCACCATTCGCGAGCGAGAATCGAATCATCTTGTCGAAGCATACAGCTTCAGCATGGTTTTCGCGAAGAAAGTCCATGCCTACTATGACGTCAAAACTTCCGAGTTGCAACGGAATAAGGTCGATTGGGAAAATGTGATTGTTGAGCTCAAGAGTACAATCACGAAGAACAGATTTAACGGTGACAGTTCTTCCGGTAGCGACTTCAACATCAAATGTTGAGGAGAGTCGGGAGCGTTTACGACTAAGGAGTTTCTCGAATTCGAACGACACAAAGCAATTATCGGCTCCAGTATCAAATAAACACGAAGCGTAAATAACATTCACAAGGAACGTACCATTGACCACGTTGTTGTCGGCTTGGGCTTGATGCACGTTGATGCTGAAAGTTCTTGGCGTGCTGCTTGTTGTTGCTGATGCTGTTGAGGTTGCTGCTGCTGGGGCTCTTGCTTCACAACCCTGTTCGGGCACATGTTGGCGAAATGGTTAGGATCGCCACATGCGAAGCAGGCTCTGGCGTTGACCGCGGGTGCCGGAGGAGCTTGTTGACCCTGCGGGGCAGTGAGTAGTGCTTGATGAGCAGGAGCTTGTCGAATACGGCAGTTGGTGGTAAAATGGCCGTACATATTGCAATGAGCACAGAATCGGCAAGCAATGGTAGTCGGGTGATGGTAGGTACAAGTAGGGCAGAGCGGGTGTGGCCCAGTGTATGCACGCTTTGCAGGAGGTGCATTTTCCACAGGCGCCACTACTTGACGCTGTTGGGCTGGTACAGCTTTAATTGGTGCAGCAGTGATCGCACAATTCTTGTTGTTGGAGCTGTTCTTTCTCTTGTTCTTCCTCTTGTTGCTCGATGAGGTGGTGGTTTCAGCAGTTGGTGCGTTGTTGGTAGCTTGATGCAGGTGCTTTGAAGCTTTATCCCAGACACCAGCCTTGACCCGCTTGTCGTTGATTTCAGCGGCCAGTAGATAAGTCTCTTCGATCGTCGTAGTCTTAGCCGCTTGCACGAAATCGGAAACACAGTCAGGCAGGGCTCGGATATACTTCTTGATTGCCATTTCTGGAGTCTTGACCTGATCGGGACAGATGATGCTGAGCTGTTTGAAGCGAGCAGTGAGTGCAGCATTTTCACCATCCTTTTGTTGTATGTGCCAAAATTCATCCTCTAGCTTTTACCGTTCATGAGGAGGGCAGAATTCCTCCAGCATGACTTCCTTGAGCTCGTCCCACGACAGACCGTAGGCTGCATCGTTCCCTCGCTTGTTCCTCTCGGCCGTCCACCAGTCTAGTGCACAGGACTGGAAAACGCTGGTAGCATTCAGAGTTCGGAGGTCATCGGGGCAACCACTCTATCGTAGAGTGACCTCAATGGAATCAAACCATTGGAATAGTGCAGTAGGACCTCCCTCGCCAGTGAATTCTTTTGGCCCACACGACTTGAATTGGTTGAAATTGAAGGATTTTGCGGCTACTTTAGGAGCTTCGGTTCTCGACTCCTCAGATGATTTGCTGGCATTCTCGTAAACATCACTCACGGCCTTTGCCACTTTTAGCGATGATGGCAGCAAGACGTCAGTCTCTCTTTTCTTGACGAGAAAGTGAGGAATGACGGGATCCAGATGACATTGTTTGCAACAGACATCGTCACGGGACTCAACACATTGTATTCGAATCTCACCTCACATGTCTACTACTTACTAAAGCTTAGGAACACGCAATGTAACATGTATCACATAACCACATAGGCACATAATCACAGATCCATATAAACACAGACGCACATAAGCACGTAGGGCACAGAATCACAGAAGTACCTAACCATGTAGTCATATGAAGTAGTCAGAATACAGAAACCTATCATTTACAGTTCGCGAGCGTTCGAATATAGCGGTCGTGTTTAGTATATCGAATAGCGTAGTATAAGCGTATATCGTAGCATAAGGTCGGCCATAATTCAACGACTTGTTAACGTTTTGAGATAGAAATGTAATGCGAGTCGTACGTGTCGATCGAAGTGAAAGCAAAATCGAGTAAATCTCCAAAAATTTAAACACACAAACAGGTAAACACATATATAAGCACATAAAATCAACGAAACATCAGAGTTGGCAGTTGTGGGCTCAGAATCAAAACACATAAAATTCGAGATGTAGATGGTCTGCGACTAGTAGACTTCGACTAACCAAAGTGATTCAACTATTCGCAAGGATCCGTTGTGCACATTTGACCTCCAGGACTATGCCTTTGCCTCGATTCTTGGGCGTTGGCACACATCCCGTTAGTCGTATTGTGACTTCAGATCGCTGGAGTTCGCCGAGACTTTGGTGAGAGTTTGTAAAATGAGCGGAACAAGTCATCAAGGTTAGGGTTTCACCCCTGGCTTAACAACTTCATTCCTGTTTTTAATAAAATAGAGGAGATTATTCATCAAAATATGGATTTCACTCCTGATTTGGCATCATTCTCCCCGTTTGTAAATAAAAATGTGGGTTGATTAAGCAACTTTAGTCGAGAGTTTGCGGTTTTCACACCTATTCTCGGTCTAGTTACTCTTTCATAGTTAAAAATTCGAGTGCAGTGATAGTGTAGCACAAGCGAGAATAGTGAGGAATAAGCTCGCACATAGTCTCTACTGGATATGCACAAGTCGGTCTGTTGGTTCCTAACTATAGACTAGGTATCTAAGACATCGACCCGGACTAGGTCGTGTCTTGCCTAATTCCTTATAGTTATGGCTCTGATACCAATCTGTCACACCCCAACCGATGGCGGAATCATCGGGGCATGGCACTGAGCGAAACAGATTGCCCAGAAGTTTCCATAACAATTATCATTACCATTCAATTTAAAGTAACATGTCTCATACCATGTCTCAAATAGCAAATAAATTATTACAGATAAAATCTAGGCAAGAAATTCTGTTCCGACAACTCAGATTTATACATAGATAGTTTATTTATTGGTTTCTAGGACCTCTTTTCCTAGCTTCGATTTCATCACTGCGCAGAGAGCATCCTAGACCTTTCCTAGCCTCGATTTCACAGTGAGCTAGGAAAACAAACAATCTAAGCACCTGTCACATACGTTAAAATAAAGTCAATACATAAAATGTAAAGGTGAGCATACAAGTTTGATAATAGCATATAGAGTTCGAATTCGTTTACGCATAACCAGCACGTACACATAGTGAAATGAAGCACGTTAGTTATCGACATAGATCCATCGATACCAATGACTACGAGTTGACTGCCCGAGGCAGTTCGCAATACATGATTACCACTGTAATCCATGCAAGTAATTGTCCTTAACAACCCCCGTGTGAACAGGTGCTGAGTCCAAACTATATTACTATCGGTGCTAAGGCAGGTAGACAACATTCCATGTGTAAACATAACAAACAAGCATTCATAAGCCACGTATAACATGCATTAGCGGTTAGCGTTCAAATAGTATTGAGTAGTGTGTTTGATGTGTTTTGAATAGTTGTAATGTATGTAACACCCAAAAGTGCAGAAAGCAAAAAGAGGTCGAGTATACTCACAGCGGTTGATGGATTGAAGGGAGCGCTTAGCGAGTAAAGATAGCCTGAATAGTTCGATAGCATAATGATAAGTGACGCGAGAAAAAAAAGGTACAAAAATGTGAGTGGGTCGGACAGCAATCCGTGCGGATTACAATTTGTTCGGATGGTCATCCGGTCGGACGGTAGTCCGGTCGGACGGCTATTCGAGTGGATTGTTTCTTCCTATGGGATGAATGTGTTTGTGTATGATGTTTTGCCTTTTGAAGTTTTCGTTGTAGCATTTTGAAATCATTGACGTATCTATATCCTTCAAGTCGGTCGATCGGACAGTCAATCGTGCGGACAACAATCCGTTCGGATGGTCATCCGGTCGGACGGTAGTCCGGTCGGACGGAGACCTTAGTGATGAGGTTACTTAGTGGAAACAATTCATAGCAGGAGTGTCACTTGGTCAGATGTCCATTCGACCGGGTGGCAATCCTGTTAATGAACATGTTGAAAATTGTTTAAGTCTTTAAAGTCCTAGTATCTCATGATCCAAAGAGTAATCCGATCGGATGGTAGTCCGATCGGATAGCAATCCATTCAATACTCAGACTTCTGATAAAGTTGACTAAGTGTGGGACCCCCAAAGTGTGATCCGTTCGGATGGCAATCCGTTCGGGTAGTCTATCCGGTCGGACAGCAATCCGTTCGGACAGCAATTCGTTCGGACAGCAATCCGTTCGTCTTACACTTGGTCGTTTTGTTTGTTTGTTGTTTTATCGAGACATTTTGATAACGCTTTAACCAACGGAGCCCTATCTCGACCCAAATGACCAAACCGACCAGGAATCACCCTAGTTCGGCCTGTTAACCGGTTCAAGACAGTTGTTCTTGTTTAACTCGAAATCGGTAGTCTCATGAGTAGAATCCAGATCTTGAACTAGTACAACACTAAGAATGAGTGGGAGACTAGAACAAGGTCCGATTCTATCGGTTTCGAGTGCATTGAGTGTAAAAGAATTGAAAGAAAGTTGGAAACCATCTTCCAATCCTTTTTCACCATGAATGAGTTTAGATCTAGGCTAGATCTTTGTTCATTTGTGTGGAAATCGGTTAGATCCGAGTTGTTCTTGGTGGGTTGAAGCCAAAACAAGAAGTTCTTCAAGAACTCATGATGACATCATCCTAGAACACCTCAAATCTAGTGATTTCACGGCTAAAAGTCAAGATACAAAAGATAGAAAGGTGTAGGAGTGCGTGTAGATCAAGAAAGTACAAGATTTAGGACGAGATCTTACCTGGATTGAGAGAAATCGAAGAAAAGGTAGAGAGCACGAGCTGTTCGGACAGAAGATTTCCAAAAGTGGAAATAATGACAATGACAGGGGTATTTATAGGATTCCAAAAGTGGAAAGGGCTGTCTGGTCGGATGGCACACCGCCCGGATGACTGTCCTGTCGGATGACATCTCGGTCGGATGGCACCTGACACCCATGACCAAGTGGCTATCCGGTCGGATGGCTATCCGGCCGGATGGCACCTGGTTTGTGTCTTTGACGCGACGATTTGTGTCGATTCGATTTCGGTTGCGATCGATGCGATACGATAGAGTTTCCTATTCAAATTACTTTTAGTCTCAACCACTCATATCTCACACTATCTCTTCTCCACTAATTATCATAGTTAGATTGTGATTCGAGTTCGACTGTATTTCGAGTTCGATTTCGATTCCACACATAACATAAATGAACATGCACAGGTAACACATATGGCACACACACACGTATAACAAATAATTAAAACACGTAGTTTTAAGTTGCGATTAAATTCGTTGTCGATTGGATTAGCATAGTTTGATTATCGTTTCGTTAACTTTTTCGCATTGTTACTTCCTATAGTTCACAGTCGTACGTCGATTGAATAGCGATTAACATACGTCGATTTATTGTAATTATTGACACTTACTCCACATAATACAGCTAAATTAAACACATAAAAGAAATTCTCTACAATTCAAGTTGCGCGAAATCGGTCGTTGACTTTGACCTTGACTTGACTTTGACTTCTCGAAAACACGGGGTGTTACAATAACACTAATAAAGTCGGTTCTTAATTTGTTACCGACATATTATTTTTCGTTGTTCAAAGCGCCATCACGGGTAATAAGAGATCTGGAATGTCTAAGGCGGGACTTCTTGTGGGGGATGTCCCGAGAGCAGCCAAAGATAAGCTGGGTTGCTTGGAAAAAACTCATTGCGGCTAAGGAATCAGGGGGATCGGCATTGGCTCGCTCAGAGACGCAAACGCCACCATGCTTGTTAAATGGTGGTGGCGTTTCAAAGTGGATAACAAGAGTATTTGGCGAAAAGTCATATGGAGCTTACACCATACGGGTCGACAATGGAACTTTATCCCAGCAAAGCTTTCGGGCCTAGGACCATGGAAACAGATTGGGTATATTGACCGGTTCTTCTCGGCAGCAGGTTTGGATATCTCGAGTCTGTTCAAAGCTTATGTGGGTAGCGGAGTAGAGGTCTCATTTTGGAAAGATAGGTGGGCGATGGTGGAACCGTTATGCACGAAGTATCTGGCTTTATTTGTATTAGAAAAGGCAAAAAATGTTACTGTGGCAGGAAGAATAAAGGTACAAAATGGAGTGAGATTTCTGTCTTTTGCTTGGACCCGCGCCCCTCGAAGCCAAGAAGAGATAAGCGAGCTAACAGAGTTGTCCAGGGTCTTAGACAACGTCTCCATAACCGGTAACGGTGATCGCTAGGAATGGAGCTTGGAGGCTGGGGGAAAACTTTTCCGTTAGAAGCTTGAGGATGCGACTGCAAGAAATGTCTGTTTCGATAGAGGATTTAGAATTTTGGTGGAATAATTGGACTCCACTAAAAGTTAATTTTTTAGCTTGGAGAATTGCTTTGGATAGACTACCCACTTTAACAGCACTTGCTCGAAGAAACGTGAGCATCCCGTCGTCTCGGTGCCTATTGTGCGAAGAATATGAAGAAACAATCGACCATTTATTTGCTTCATGCGCGTTCACTCAGCAGGTTTGGACTGTAATTTTGGGGTGGTGCAAAGTCTCAAACTACTTCTTTTTTGGTGCAAAAGATGTAGTAAATCTGCATGATCATCAAAGGGGGTCAAGTAAGTGGAAGAAAGTGCTATACTCAGTCGTTCAGACTACTTTATGGTGCCTGTGGAGAGCCCGAAATGAGCTAGCGTTTAATCAAAGGAGGCCAAATGTTGCTAGCGTAATAGACGAGGTCAAAGTTATGGCCTTTTTATGGGTCAAAAAAAGGGCCAAGGCCCAAGGGCTAGTATGGGAAGGGTGGAACAATTTTATGTTAACCAGTTTGGGTGTGTAATGGTGCACTAGTCTGTGCCTCTGTTTCTTTTTTGCTGGTGTATGTAAGACTTGTTGGCTAATCTTTTATGTTAGCCTGTATATATAAAATGATTTGTTGGACGTTAAAAAAAAAGCAAGTATTCTTGAATGCAGGACACCCCTAGGTTCGTAACCCAGGAGTAGACGTCTTGTCCTTAATTATTCTAGAAAATGTACGCTATACATATTTGATTTTTTTAAAGTAGATTTTCGTATTTGAAGGAATATATTTCTTTTTGACAGAACGGAGATCATCATGTTACTATTTCCAAAACGAACAAAATAATAATTCTATTTTATCTCTTATCACTAAGTTTTATTTATAAAAATCCTTGGTTTTTACGGTCTATTTAACTTGAAACCATATAAGGCTATCTATAGTGGGCGACGGGGCGTCAACCTCACTCTACACCAAATACAGGCGCCAAACACCATTTCGTGGACGTCATCAGAGGGTGCCGAAACACCCTTTCGCCAAGCCATTAACAAGTGTGAGGGCATACACTAGAATAATTTTTTCTTGAGTCAATCATGTCAAGACACGTCACTCATTTCTTTTTGTTAAACTACTACACACCCGTGAATGAGTAGTTTAGTTAAGGGTGAGCGGAGGGGGGGCGGTAAACCCACTCGGCACCGATTAAAGACCACCGCCAACCTTTTGCCGACAAAGCTTTACCGATTTTTGGATTCAATTTTGGTGAACCATCACCGATTCGGTGAGAGGGAGGGTAGGGGGAGAGAGATGGGTGTGTGGTGGGCTCCTTCTCAACCAATCACACATTTTCTTCTTTTTTTAAATAAAAATAGTTTACATAAACCCCATTAGGTAAACCACCGCCAACATTTTTTAGTATTAGGTAAATATTTTAGGTGACTTGACATGTCACTATATGATTGGTTGAATTGGGAGTTTACCTAAGACCATGGGGTATGGTGGGGCGGGGGTTGAGGGCATGAGTTGACACGTGGAGTTCGAGCCCCCCACCAGTGAGTGACGTGTCCGTGGGGTATGGTGGGGCGTGGCTAGCCCGCGTGGCTTGGCAGTTTATTAAAAAAAATTAAAAAAATTAAAAAAATACACACAACATTAAAAAAAACCTAAAATTTTATTAAATTCTTAAAAATTACAAAAAAACCTAAAAAGGATTATAAAATAAAATAAAAAGCCTAGAGCGTTAGGTAAATTTCAAAAAGAGCGAGCTTGTCGAACGGTTTTCGCTCCTTGCCCCGAAACTCAATGTTCGCCACCGCCACCCGGTCCTCGTGGCTTATCTCACCGCTCGGAACGGCTTCGTATTAGGCTTTGAAATGATCAAGCTTCGGCCGTAGCTCGCACCATTTATGTTGGCACGAGTTTAAGTTGTGTCGGTCGTTTCCCACGTTATGCCGGTAGCTAGCAAAAGCTTCCGGCCAGTAACACGTTTCACCGGGTTGTCGGCCCTTCATTGCGTCAACGACGCTCGTGACAAGAGCTAGCTCTTCTTCGTGTGTCCAAGAGCCCATCGATCAAGTGTGTTGGGGTAGCGGGTCCGATCAAGTGTGTTTGGGTTGGGGTAGCGGTGGACAGCCAACAAGTTTCTTTGGGTTGGGGTAGCCGGTGGGGTTGGGTATATATATAGCGATGTTGACTGTTGGATTGGGTGAACCGCTTGGCTTGGCCAAACGGTTAGAATTTGAAATTTAAATGTCCCGCTATGACCTAGCCAAACAAGCGAATAGGAGCCGGCCACATAGGATCGCTAGCCCGCCCCACGCCCGGCTTTAAACTCCCGCCCCTTGGGCCACGCCCAAACCCAAGCCCACCCGGGGTGGTGGCTTGGGAGTTTTCAGCCAACCCACGCCCCAACCCCCGCCCCATACCCCCACAGTCTAATACCATTAGGTAATTACTCCCTTCACCCTAAAGACCAACGCTTACGAGTCAAAAACTAAATAGTCTGTTTTCATAAAATAGCATTTGATCTTTATGTTTTTCATTCTTTGTATGTTTCCATCCTTATTTAAAATATATACATGTTTTTTTTGTTTGCGCTCTTTAGCATCTTTCTGCCGACTAATTCAATAGATCCAAACAATTGTCACCTATTTTGTGTTTGAACCTCACACCAACTAAAAGGGTATCTAGTTTTGTTCTGAAAATTTTAATTTGTGGTAGACAAACTATCCAGTAATATATCACACATGCATTATCAAAGGCTAAAGGGTAATGCTTTAGCTACTAATTTTTTTAGAAAGGCAAATTTAATATAAACACACACCTTGATTATTAATAAAAATATTAACATGGAAAAAAAAACAGGGCCGGCCCTGAGCAAGTACCGGGTGGGGACCGCTCAGGGCCCAAATCGATATGGTTTACAAACCCTTTACAAAACCCTCTATCCAAATTTGTGATAGGGGGCCTCTTTTATACGAGTTTTGTTTCTTTTGTTTCTAGGTTCTTAGTCTTAGAAATTGGGGCTTTTGTCATTGGATTGTGTGATGATGAAATTAAGCCTAGGATCTTGTCTAGACTAATCAGTGTCAACGGTAATCTTCACAATCAGCAAATCATCATCGGATCAAAAATTATCTAGTAACACACTGTGATCTTCAAAGTATAATGATAAACGTTCTTCATTGAATAAAAAATTATCAGATTTGTAGTCTTATCTGTTAGTCTTTATAACAATGTAATCTTAACACATCATTATTTCCAGAAGGTTAGTTCAGAAAATAACTCATCTACCAAAAATCCAATATGTAGTCTTTTCTATACAAAGCTGCCACTATCAGTCCCGTTAATTATTTTACCAATATACTAGTAAAGATTGCCTGATATTCTCTGCAAACCAGCTTGACGAAGACTGAGACTTCAATTTGTTTCCAAACTAAAGAATACTAGATACTATGCATTACCAAACAATTTGTCATAACCCCCACCCGAATAATATTGCATATCTTCTCTGCCATTTTTTGTTAGAATATCCCAAAAAGTACTGAATTTCAATATAAGAAATGAAATTTTTATTCCCCCTCCTTTTTGGCAAATTCTGACCTCTGTAAACTCATCACTGAATTTCCAAGATTTTCCCCCTCAATCTTGGCAAATTCTGATCTCTGCTCTATCTATAAACTCAACTTTGCGGAATATTACGTTTTGGCTCATTAATAGTCACTTTACCAATTGATAAACATTATGAACCGGACTCCATGACTACCCCACTTTATCATCAATGTTGAATCCATCGACGTGTCTTCGAACAGCCCATATTTAACGTTAAAATCTTGAAAAAAAAATCTATCACCAATTTTTAAGCAACATTTCCCCCTGAGCGTATCACTCATGTGTGCATAACTGCATATGAGTCGTGCGTGTGTACCACTCCTGCGTGAGTATGACTATTGTGCTCCAGGTGGTGCACGCGTATGACTCCTGCGCTCCACAATGATGTTACCAATTTTTGATCCAAAATTTTCATTTTTTCGAATTTGATGATGAAACCACCACATAAAGGTGAGAAAATCAATTCTGATTAACTCTATATCTTCAATTTGACTTTTCATCCGTGAATTGATCATCAATTTTGACATTAACACGTCGGGACCTTTGGTTTTACATCTAAAACACAGAAATCAATAGCGTAGGTGATTCAATCAACAATTAGATCAATTGAATCGGTACCGTAGCTCTAATACCAATGCTAGGACCCCGTATAGGGTTTTTAGACGGAAGTTTTGATAGTGATAATACTAATTTGGTAGAAATTTCAGCAGCATAATATTTAGTCAACCCGATCTTTCCATTCCATACTGAAAGAGTATATGTCATTAAGCCCTGGGAGAGAACACGCAGTTCGATCTCCTCTAAAATCCTGAAACTACCAAACTTATGAAGTCATGCGCATCACTACCCTATATATAGGCGTAAGACCCCAAGCACATGACTCTTGCGCACGCACGACTCATGCGTATGCAGGACTCCTGCGTGCATATGAGTTTTGCGCTCCTATTCTCACATAAAACACTACAATATTCAACACACGCTCTATCTAGCCTATTCGCACAATAATGAACACACTAAACGCACTAACATAATTTTTTTATGATTTCTATAAGGAATGAATTAAAATATGAATTTCTAAACTTATATATATATAACATAATTTTTTTATGATTTCTATAAGGAATGAATTAAAATATGAATTTCTAAACTTTTATATATATATATATTACTCGGTTCAAATGAGAACCACCACGAGTTGTGAGAACCGTGAGAACTTTTTCTTCACGCGCAAGTTGGGCTAAATTTTTTTTGCACAAACGTAGATGAAAATATTATAAAAACATCTGTAAAAAGTAAAAAAAAATGTCGAGCCGGTAGTTTTGACTGATGCAAGTTTTTTTACGCACCGGTGTAAATTTTGTACGAAGATAAATATTTGTTTTACGCCTCATGTAAATGTGGGTTATGCGACATTTTTTTTAAATTTTGTTGAAACAAGTGATTTTTATGACTTTTGAGAAAAAAAATTCGGAAAAACCTTTTGAATGGCCTAGTTCTCACGGTTCTCACAACTCAAGGTGGGTGTGTGTGTGTGTGTGTGTGTGTGTGTGTGTATTAAGGTGAATTGCAATAATTGGTTGGGATTAATATTTTTAATTGATAATTGTAACAACCCGCACGTTCGTGCGTTGTTACTACTCGTTACACTCGTTATGCCTAGCACCGGAGATTCGGATCATAATGTAGCTATATCAAATACATCGCTACTTCGCAGTATTTTCGCCTATTACGCATACTTTATCGTTATAACACATCGCATCACACACATTAACGCTCACGATGACATTGAGAGAGGACCTATTCTACTCTCCTCGATAGCCGTGATGCGTCGCAGAGTAACGCATATTTGAAGCGAAACCCGGTTATTATATCGCAACTTTGAAATGTGGATATTTATACGACCCTATATGACTAATTATACTAAATATATGAATGTGGGTATGAAAAGGTGTGACCAAACTATCGCAACGCTTAACGATCGAAACGGAACATCGAAACGCAATTCGCCGGAGACCACCGATCGAGTGACTGGTCGATCGGATGGCCACCCGATCGGACTGCCACCCGATCGGACAACCACCCGATCGGACAGCCATCCGATCCATGGCACTCCCTCACCCTTTCTCCTCTTCACCTATAAATAGCACTTGTCACATCACTTGAACAGTGATGTGACAGCGCTCGTTCGACCAGCGCACTTTTAGCTCTATTTCTCTCGATTCCTCGCGATTCTTGTAAGTTTTCAACTCAAATCTTGTACTTCTATGATCTACACGCACTTCTTTATCATTTTCTCTTTTAAATCTTAACTTTTAAACGTGAAATCAATGGATGTGAGGTGTTCTAGGGTGATGGAGTTCTTATGAACTTCAAGTGTTGGCCTCATTCCACCAAGAACCACTCAGATTTGAAGGATTTTCCACAAGAATAAGCAGCATTTTCGCATAGCTCTACACATATTCGTGGATAAAAGGATTGAAGGATGGTTTTCTAACCTTCTTTCAACTCTTTTACACTCAATGCACTCAAAACCGATAGAATCGGAGCTTGTTCTGATCTTCTACTCGTTCTTAGTGAAGCGTTGGTTCAAGATCTGAGTTCTATCAAAGACACTACTGATTTCGGGTTAACATGAGCAACCGTCTCAAACAGAGGACTGATCGGACTAGGGTGATTCCTGCCCGATCGGGTCACCTGGGTGTTGATAAGGTTCTGTTGTTTGGCACGTTGTCACACCGTCTAGAGAAAACCACAAAACTTTCAGAACAAATAAGTGTCAAGACGACTTAGGCCGCCAGAACGGATTGCCACCCGATCGGATTGCCACCCGATCGGACTGCCATCCGATCGGCTTGCACTTGGTTCCACACTTAAATTATATTTCAACTCCTCAAGAGTTTTGAACATCGAACGGATTGCCGTCCGATCGGATTGCCATCCGATCGAACGACCATCCGACCATGTGATGTTTTGAACTTCAAAACAATTTTCAACATATTCAACACATAGCCAGTTCCAAACGGATTGCCACCCGATCGGATTGCAATCCGATCGAGTGACAAACTACTGTGAACTTGTTCTCACTAAGTGTCCTACTAATCAGATCGTCACCCGGCCGAGCCGCCGTTCAATCGATCGACCCAAAGGGTAGAGATGCTTCTCTGTTATCGGAATACTACAACGAAAACTTCAAAAGGCAAACTATCATACACAAACACATCCATACCAAACGAGGTGACATACCAATTGAATGGCCATCCGATCGGATGACCATCCGAATGGATTGCCACCCGATCGACTGGCCATCCGATCGGATTGCCATCCGATCAGGTTGCCATTCGACACTCAGTAGCATCTCATCGTTTAACGCACTGTTCGACGCTTACGGTATCAATCTGTAATCAGGCTAATCTCAGACGCGCTCCCTTTAATCCAACCAAGTTGTGTTTACTTGCTGAACACCGACTGTGAGTATACTCGAACCCTTTTCGTCACATTTTGGGTGTAACATACGTTCCTATTAAATCAAATTTTATCAAAACGAATTATTCAATCAAACTGTTTATCACTTGCGAATAACTGTTATGCATATTTACACGTGATGCTAGTTACATATGTGTTAGGACTTTTACTCGCGAGGTCCCGCCTTAACTAGTATAGTACTATAGAACCCGAGGGGGTCTAGTTAGGATGAATAGCAATCACAATCGCAGCTCGAGTGACTTAGCTGGTAGTATCTGTCTTATATGCATATATGTTGAGGTATCTCTTTTATGTATTTGGTAATTCGCAGCACTTTTAACTATTTACGCTACACTATCTAAACTTGTATACTCGTCAATACTTTTGTATTGACGTTGTTTTAACATATGTTGCAGGTTTAGTCACAGTCTACATCAAATCAAGCTAGGAAGTCTAGAAACACACCAAAAATCTAGGTTGTCAGATTTGTATTGTTTGAGAGAACAAGAAATTCGTGACAGCTTATGTGATTGTAATTGTTTATTAGTATGGGATAATGAACGCATTAAATACTGTCGCAATGTAGTTGTTATGGATTCTCTTGAGCAATCTGATTCGCCTAGTGCCGCGCCCCGATGATTCCGCCATCGGTTGGGGTGTGACAATAATAATATAATTTTTTTATTTATTTTACCTTGGTGATTCCTTGTCACTAATTTTAGACTTTTTGTTATGAATATAATACTTTAGGACTAGATTGTAAATATTTGTGGTTGAAGGATTTTGGACTGGTATTTGTTTCAATTTGGAAGTTATTTATAAATTATAAATATAGTTAAGGTAATAGTTAGAGATTTCATATTATTTTAGTTACACACATTAATTTAATAGTTATGTTAGTATTATTTATTATTGCTTTAGGTTAGATAAAAGTCCTAAGTGTTAGGATTTATTTATGGTTTTTGGTTTCGGTTGATTACTATTTTTTTCGTGATTTATTTCTTTAGGGTAGCTAGTGTCTTTTGGAGTGATTACCTTCACACTCGTGCACTTTACGTAAGGATTAAACGGAACGCAAACTGTGAGTAGATCTTTTACCTATCCTCTTTTTGTCACTATATATCTTTGAGGTGTATCACGTGTCTTGTTTCTATTTAAATCAATAACATGCAAAAGTCAATGTGTCACTACATGTTTCGCATTCTTGTTTAATTATTCCTAGTATCCACTGTTTCATATGCGTGTATCTATGTGGGTACTCACTTTGTGTCTTTGATTTCTATTGTGAATCCACTGGCTAATTGTTTCCCATGACCATGGGTTGAGCTTGGTATTGCCAACATTATTTAAATTCGCTCTTTAGAGCTTGAATCTCATTGTATGTATTGTTTCTATTATCATTATCTTGCATTATTAGTTGTAGTTGTGGTGATTGTGTCTATTGTGGATATAACATTACAATTGAGATTGCATGTTAATATATACTAAAAATAATAACAAAACAACATTTTATTTAAACTTAGATCTATTCACCAACATTATGTTGACCCAAAAACCTTTTTACACATGATACATGTACACAAGGGTGAGATGAGTTCAAGTTGAAGACACATAGGGTGTGCCTTAGTTAAATAATTGGATTTTATTTCATGGATTATGTCTTTTTGGTAAAAAAATGAGTTTCTTTGTTTGCAAACAAGTATTGATTATCACAATAATATTCACAAACTGAGAGTTATGATCAACGACTGTTTTCAATGAATATTAATAATTCAAAAGTTTACAACTCGATTGACTTTACAAACTCCCCCTCATGTCAATATATTTGTTTTGTTTTTCTTTTCATCATGTGGGTTTGTTACATATGTGGATGTGACATATTAAATTAGATAATTAACTAAGTTCCTCTTTGCAAACCATGGAACTTCTCAATATTTTTAAGGGATTTAAAAGGTATAATCAAACTTGTAAATATTTTGATTACAAATATTTTGAAAAAAAAAATCACAAGACAATTCTTATTGTTGTAAAATGAGGATGCACTTATGTTAACATCACCTTCAAAATCACCTAAACAAAACTAAAATCACATTCAAAACTTTACTCACAAAAAGAAAGTGACCAGCCCAACTAAAAAGCCAATTTTCATCAACGTAGGAAAAGTAAGATACTATGACCTAGGTCTATCAAGTAGATACATACATTAGTATTATTTTTTTGTTGTTTCTAGAAAGGAGATGAGACTCTACAAGAGGATGCATTTGTCATATCATTTCACCATTCATATTATTTGACGTGGAAGAGATTGAAATTGTTATTAGTGATTGAAACTCTTCGTTCATTGATATTGATACAAAGAAACCCTACGCGAGCGATGAATCAATATCGTATTGATACGAAGAAACCCTACGCAAGCGATGAGTCAATAGGTCACTTTAGTGACAAAGACGAAATGTAAAATGCAGACTTTATTTTTATTTTTTGTTTTATTTTTATTATTTTTTTAACAACAAATGTTATTATTGCTTTACCATGTACCAATAATTGAACACTCATAATTATTTGGATAAGTACTACCAAAGGGTTGGATTGGACCACTTGTTAGTTATTGCCCTATGTTATCGCCGGATTCTTAAACTGACCATTGCCGGTGGCTCGACGGAGTGGTGATAATCTGGTTTAGCGTTCGAGGTCGCCGATAGTTGGCTTGACCTTTAATCCTAAACCGACTATCATTCCTCCCATTCGCCGACTGGGACGGGGTAAAAAACACTGAGTGTGCCGGGAGCAAATCGTTGGTGGCTCGACGAGGAGGTGGATATTGGGATAGGGTGTGAGGTTCGATCTGAGTCGCATATCGATTGGGGCTCCAAGTTTACCTTGCATTCTATCTTGACTCTCCAGCGACTCCATTCGCCACTGGGATTGTGTTCCCCGGAGGTAATCTTATTCAAACATGGAAATGAGACAGAGGGGAGGGCAAGAGTCATGGAGATGGAAGATTAAAGAAAAACCACCGGAGATGAGGGACAGAACTATGGAAGATGAGGAATGGGAGACGGTGAGAAGGAAGAAAGGGAAAGAGAAAGAGGTTGAGGACCCAAGCACTACTATATTCTTAGCAAATCTACCAGATGAAGTGTCTGACAAGGAAATATGGTTGGAAATCAGAAGATGTGGATACTTGTCAGATGTGTACTTTCCTAGGAAAAGAGACTTAAAAGGTAAAATATTTGCATTTGCAAGATTTAAAAAGATCAGAGATATTAGTAAATTGGTCCAAGCTTTAAACAATGTTTGGTTCGGGGATAAGAGGGTCAAGGCAAATGTGTCCAAGTTCCAGAGAGAAGAAGATAAGGGGAAGGGGGTAACAAGAAGTATTATGAAGGTCAGTGGCGGCCAACGATGGCAGACGGGGAGAGACTGAGTAAGGCAAATAACTGGGGGGGAAGGTATGAAGGAACAGGAGGCAAGCAAGGAAGTAAGCAAAATGAACAGGTGCAAGTAAAGGCATCTAAACCACAAGACGAATGGAATAATGACAAGAGAGGTTGGTCTTATTCAGAAATTGTTGCAGATGGAAGGAACAGAGATAGGAGAGACAAGGTTATTTTAGAGGACCATACGACGGAGGACACAACAGAATGGTGTAAGAGGACGGTAAGGATGGAAGCAAAATCAGTGAAGATTTTGTGTAGAGCAAAAGAGATTATTAGCAATCTATTTCCAGACACGATGGAAATTAGATACCTTGGGGATTGAGTATTTTAGTTACTTTTGGATCTCAAATGGTGACAACAGACTTTCTGAGGAATTACAATAAAGAGTGGGGAGAGTTCTTTAGTAATGGGAGGATGTGGAAGGAAGATGTGAACCATTACGAAAGGATTGCATGGGTTACCATCTATGGGGAGCCGGTTAGCTTAAGAAATAATCATAACATCAATAATATTGCAAGGCAAATTGGGAAGGTGGTAGAAGTGGGAGAGGTTAGTAAGGAAGATGGGAATTTGTCTATTACCCATATAGGAATTATTGTTAACACTGGTAAGCTGATAAACACTGAAGTTGACGTTAAGTATAAGGAAACAATATTTAAATGTTGGATATCAGAAGTCCTGGGGAGTTGGTCACCGAAATTTGTAAACGATGAATCGGTGTTCATTAACTTTCCGGTTGAAAATATGGTAGATGACGAAAATGAAGCTCGGCTAGTTGATAATGATGTAATCGATGAAAATGGGGAAGAAAGTGGTCCAAAAAATTCTCAAGCAGACGGTAGAGGGGAGAGTAATCCGGTGATCGGAGAGGAAGAGGATACGCCGGTGAACGGAGAAGAAGATGAAACGCTGGTAAACGGAGAAGGTGTATCGGAGAATGCAATGGGGATGGAAAACGAAGGGGGCGGTGGGGAAGGAGAAACATTTAATGCAGATAGGAATTTTGGCGGTAATTGGAGAGAGATATTTGCTAAATGCATGAGAAATGAAAAGACAACAGGTAACCTTAGCCCAAGGAATAATACTGATCCCAATAACAAGGAGGATATATGTGGGGACAATGGTGTAATAAAGTTTACAGCTGGGAATAGGGATATTGGTGAGACAATTGAAAGTGGGCCGGTAATTGATGATGGGCCAACAGCCACTAATAGAAGATCAAACCAAAAAGGGGTTGGACCAAATATTACAGAGAATGGGCTGAACGATGATCCATTTAATTTAGAAGAAATTATATGGGCCTCCAGTAAACGTAAGACTAAAAGGAAAAGAAAGAAAGGGGAGGATTCATGTGCGTTCGCCAGATGTTACGCAGCGACACACAAGAGGACTCGAATGAATAATGGGAGTGGAATCAATGAGCAGGTGCTACCAGACGAACTGACCGATCCGATTGACAGAACTTTGGACCTGAACGAAGAACCCACGGTTGATACGACGGAGGAAACAGATGCAACGCTAGAGATGGGGAAAAAGATAGGGGTAAGGGTTTCTAAGTTTCAGCCTGAACTTAGAAGGATAGTACAAGATGAATTGGAGTTGAACGTTGAACCATGAATCTGTTGACAGTAAATATCAGAGGAATTGGGGGAACAGAAAAACCACTATGGATTAGTAGGTTAGTAAAAGAACAAAAAGCGTCCTTTCTTTGTATACAAGAAACTCAGGTCTCCGACAAAGATGAAGTAACAGTTGGGAGGTTTTGGGGACAAGTGGATATGGAATGGGTGTCTGTAGATGCCAGGGGAAGATCGGGAGGGTTAGTATCGGCCTGGGACCCGAGGGCATTCTCGAAGATAAGTGTCATTAAGAATGAGTCATTCCTAGTAGTGACAGGTCGTATTGCTGGAACTGAAATTGTGTTAAATATAGTAAATGTGTATGCTCCATGTGAGACAATACGCAGACGGATGTTATGGGAAGAATTGAAAAGAATCAAGGTCGAAAAAGAGGGTATGTGGGTAATGGCGGGGGACTTTAACGAAGTCAGAGAAGAAGCGGATAGGATGATATCAAGATTTGATAGCCATAGTGCGGTGATTTTCAATACTTTTATTGCGGAGACAGGAATGATGGAATACCAAATGGGGGGATATAAGTTCACATACATGCCGGATGATGGATCTAGCCTAAGTAAAATTGATAGGATCCTCGTCTGCGATGAATTTATGAACAAATGGCCAACGGCAAAATTCAAAGCATTATCAAGATACCTATCGGATCACAGCCCTCTATCTCTAATATGTTCCACTCCGGACTTTGGGCCGATACCATTCAGATTCTATAATAGTTGGCTTGAAATAAAAGGAATCGAGGAAGTTGTTCGCAAAGCTTTGGAGGGATATGAAACTGGTGACAAGACCATGAGGAACTTGGCAGATATTCTTAAAAAGTTAAAAGTTGACATAAAACAGTGGAGGAAAGAATCTAAGTCAAGTGAAGAAAAGGAGCTGCAAGAGACGATGAAAGAAGTAGAAGATATTGAGAGGGTAGCGGAAACTAGAAGACTCACAACAAATGAAAAGGAGAAAAGAATTCAAGGTAAGTGGAAACTAAAAAAGTATGAAAAAAGGAGGATAGAAGACCTGAAACAGAAAGCAAAATTGAAGTGGGCAAAACTAGGAGATGAAAACTCAAAGTTTTTCCATGGAGTCATAAATTGCAGGAAAGCAAAAAATAGGATAAACACGTTATGGGTAAACAGGGGCATGGAAACGGAACCAAAGGCGATAAAGAAGGCAGTTTTGGAAAGTTTTTCGGCGAGATTTATCTAACCATATAGCAGGAGACCCACTTTAGATGGCAGAGGTTTTAGACAGTTAACGAATGACCAGGCAAAAAAGTTGATTGAAGAGTTCTCTATAGAGGAAATAAAGGAAGCAGTGTGGGCTTGTGGCAGCGACAGGGCTCCTGGGCCCGATGGGTTTTCATTCAAGTATATAAAGAGATTCTGGGATCAATTGGGAAAACACTTTGTGGGAGTTCTGAAGGAGTTGCATAAGAAGGATCAAATTGGAAGAGGTTGCAATCCGTCATTTATTGCGCTAATACCGAAGACAGGAGACCCAAAATCAGTAAGTGATTTTCGTCCTATTTCGTTGATTGGAGTCATATACAAAGTAATAGCTAAGGTGCTAGCAACAAGAATAAAAAAGGTTATCCCGTCCGTTGTGGCCCCGGTACAAACGGCGTTTGTGGAAGGAAGGTCGATTTTTGATGGTCCTATCATAACGAGTGAAATTATTTCTTGGGCGAAAAAGAAAAAACAAAAAATGTTTGTGTTTAAAGTGGATTTTGAGAAGGCGTATGATTCAATAAATTGGAAGTTTCTCTTGGCGAACTTAAAAGCGATGAAATTCCCGGTACTTTGGAGGAAATGGGTAGGTGCAAGCTTAAAGTCGAGTTGGGCCTCGGTATTGGTAAATGGCTCCCCTACATCTGAGTTTAAGTTACAAAGAGGATTAAGACAGGGTGATCCACTGTCACCATTTTTATTTATTCTAGCCATGGAAGCTTTGGATGTAATCATGACTAGGGCTAGAGAAAGAGGAGCTTTCGAAGGAGTAAAACTGCCTAATGAAGGCCCATGTATATCACATCTCTGTTATGCGGACGATGTAATATTCATGGGTGTATGGTCCAAAACAAATATTCTAAACCTTAATAGGATTTTAAGATGCTTTTACTTGTGTTCCGGGCTAAAAGTGAACCTAAACAAATCAAGCCTATACGGGGTTGGGGTGGAGAGGAGGGAGTTGAACTTATGGCTAAGAATCTAGGTTGTAAAGAAGGAAAATTACCGTTCAGCTTTCTTGGATTGACAATAGGTGCAAACATGAAAAGAGTGAAATTCTGGAAACCGGTGGTGGATAAATTCAATAATAAACTTTCAGCGTGGAAAGCCAAATGTCTATCTTTTGCCGGAAGATTGACTCTAGCAAAAGCGGTGATGGGAGCCTTGCCGAATTATTATTTATCGATGTACTATGCACCAAAGAAGGTTATACAATCATTGGAAGCGACTCGTAGAGACTTTGTATGGGGTAGAAAAGACGGTATTAACAAGATTCATTGGATAGCATGGAACAAAATGGTGAAACCAAGAAAATATGGAGGTTTTGGAATCGGTGAACTTAGAAGTGCCAACTTAGCTTTATTAACAAAGTGGGGATGGAAGTACAAGGAGGATCCGGAAGCCTTATAGGCCAAAGTAGTGAGAGCAATTCATGAAAATAAGAGAAGTCACAAGCTTATTTCAGTTAACAGTGGAGTGCCAGGTATATGGAAGGATATTGTTACATCATACAAGAAACTAGAAAGAAAAGGAATAAATTTGAAAGAAAGGCTGGAGGCGAAGTTGGGAGACGGAATGAAGGTAAAGTTCTGGTTGGATAACTGGGCAGGTGGAATGCCGTTCAAGGAGCGATACCCGGATTTGTTTAGAATTGCGAGGAGGAAGCGAGCATGTATAACGGATTTTGCAGTTAAAGTACATAACGAAACTCAATGGAATATCGAATGGACAAGACCCCTGAACAGCGATGTAGAATGGGGACAATGGTCTGGAATGTTGAGCGATTTAAACAAAGTAGGTCTCAGTTCAGGGGAAGACCGATGGGGATGGCGGACCGATAAATGGGAGGACTTCACGGTGACGTCGGTTAAGGAACATATTGCAAAACTAGTGGAAAGTGAACAAGATGTACAGTGGCCTCATTGGAATTCTTGGGCTCCGGCAAAAGTTAACTACTTCACCTGGAGGGCGGCTTTAGGAAGGATTGCGGTAAAACAAGAACTGAGAAAGAGAGGGGTTGAGCTGGTAAATGAGTTATGCACAAGGTGTGGGACGTCGGAGGAGTCGGTAGAGCATCTAATCAGCGGCTCTACATTGTCAAAATCAATATGGTGGAACATTCTTGCTTGGTTGAAATTGCCGTTGTATGGGGACATTAGCTCTTGTGAAAAGATAATGGCATATGTGGATGGATTGAGTGGATCAACGGACTGGAAGAAGTTTGTGAATTTGGTATTTCAAGCAAGTATATGGCATCTATGGAAGTCAAGGAATGAAAAGGATGTAAGATTAAATATATTATGTATTAATATTTAATCTATAGCCATTATAATCATTTACATAATATAGATCAAAATATATAATAACCTATTAAATAATTAGTTGGTAATTGTTGATGGACCATATTACCCTTATTAACTAATTAGGTTTCCTCCTGGGTGCTTATATAAGGAGAATTATGTGGAGGTTAAGGGGTTAGACAGTTACACATTAGACACAACCCATTAGCCATAACATCATAAAGAATTTCGACCTCCTCTCCTAGCCGATATCCCTTTTCGATTTCTAAGTTCCCATCATCAGCCAGCACTCTAAGGAGGAACCAGATCACGATGACAAGCATGTCGAACTCCATTACTGGATTCTCCACTGGACTATCTGCTGTGACAGGTATGTATTTTATTGTTTTCCCTCATGTATAAACAGAACTGAACCAACATGTGCTATCAGAGCATATGTTGATTAGTCAGTTCTGTTTTCGTATCCATAATTCTGGGATTGAAACTTGGAAAACGAAAATTTTGAAATCTTATGAATTAACAGCCGTTTTCGAGTGGGTATATGTTCGAAATCCCTGTTTTCGGAAAAGATTAATCATATGTTTACTCGAAATTAAATGGGTTATGTTTTTCATGACCGAAATCTGTTTAGAAAAGCCTTAAAATTCAGGTTTCGGGTTCCAGAATTCATGTTTTAATTTTTAGGGTTCATCATGTTCTTAGTTAAAATTCGAAATATCCTTTATGTTTTGGAGTATGATTTGAATTGTTATATGTTTTTCCTGATTTTGATCTAATTTTCTAATAAGGATTTTTCGAAATCTGTTAAAAAGGATAAGCAGATCATTATTTCGAAATTTTATGATAAAAATAGATCAACATTATAATAGGAAACTCTATCACAATTCATAAATTTCGAATTTTCAGTTGTTATAACCATAAACAACAACTGGATCGCACAAGATCACATAAGAGATGATCTGATCGCATAAGATAATCGCACAAGATCAGATCACATAAGAGATGATCTGATCGCATAAAATAATCGCACAAAACTTATGGATCGCACAAGGCATAATGGATCGCACAAGGCATAACGGATCGCACAAGGCCTTAGTGATCGCACAAGTTTACTTTGGGCCTTATGGATCACACAAGTCTTGGGCCTTATGGATCGCACAAGTTTTGGGCATAATGGATCGCACAAGCCTAACGGGTGGTTTGCTATTAAATAAATGGTTTTGTAATTTACTTAGTTAATTAATAAGAATCAGATAATGTTTTGCAAAACCAGAATAGCTTAACTTGAATGAGTTTTGATATATCATTTCTGGCCAAAGCTGACTTGATACATCTACTTATCGTTCAAGTATTACGAAAGCTATGTTGTGTGTGCATCATAAGCATGAATGAATTAATTTCTGGCCAAAGCTGATTTAATTCATTCATAGATGGCATACTCAACAAGTGCATAACTAAAGTGATTGTTTCAATTTCTGGCCAAAGCTGATTTGTTACAACCACTTTGCACATATGCTTAAATGATTACACTTCTGGCCAAAGTTGTTTTGTCTTCGTTTAAGTAGAATTTTTAGCTAAGTCTATTATTTTGATGTTAATAATAGACAATATCACAGCTTCATAATGTAAAATGGTCAAATATGCCTGCCTTAGTTTAACGTGCCCTTAGATCACATTAGGACTTCTTCATTTGTATCATAACTTGCTCATCTTATTTCCACTATCAGCACCAAATTGCGGAATTCCACCTTTGACTGGTGATAACTTTGCTGCATGGAAGGATGCTCTCATGCTTACTCTTGGGCTGCTGGACTTTGATTATGCTCTAAGAGAGAATAAGCCAGCGGACCTTACTGCCACAAGTACTGCTACTGAGCAGTTAACTCATGATAAGTGGACTAGATGTAACCGCATGTCTCTCATGTTTATGAAGCAGTCCATCAGCAATGCAATCAGAGGAGCCATTCCTGATTCTGAAGATGCTAAAACCTACTTGGAACATGTGGAGGCTCAGTTCAAGGGGACGTCTAAAGCACACGCTAGTACTCTTATTCTCAAGCTGGTGACAACTAAGTATGATGGGAGGAGTGGCATTCGCGAGCACATCATGATGATGAATGACATGGCCAATAAGCTGAAGGGGCTGGAAATGGAAATCAGTGATGGTTTCCTTGTTCATTTCATCATTACTTCGCTTC
Source organism: Helianthus tuberosus (assembly GCA_030545235.1). Taxonomy (NCBI): domain Eukaryota; kingdom Viridiplantae; phylum Streptophyta; class Magnoliopsida; order Asterales; family Asteraceae; genus Helianthus; species Helianthus tuberosus. Next base: position 44,079,455 of record CM060414.1, on the reverse strand, counting down.
CTTCGTCCTTTGAAGCATTCAAGATCAATTACAACACTCAGAAGGACAAATGGACGATGAGTGAGTTGGTCGCTATGTGCGTACAGGAGGAAGAGCGTATGAGGATGGATCGCCATACTGATGTTGCCAACTTCACTACCTCCAACTCTAAGAAGAGGAAGAACAATTTTCAGAGGAAGGATGCTTCTAAAATCCAAAGGCCTAATCCTAATCCTAATACAAGTGCACCTTCCAGCTCTAAGAACTCCTTAGGCAGTATCCGCTGTAAGTTCTGTAAGAAGACAGGACACATGTAGAAGGAATGCCCTGACTTTAAGGAGTGGCTGGCTAAGAAAGGTAACGATTATTTTATGATACTTAAGTCCTATAATTTAAGTGTTCCTGCTAATTCTTGGTGGTTTGATTCTGGTTCTATGGTTCATGTTACCAATTCTACTCAGGGATTCCTTTCAATCCGGAAGCTGGAAAGAAACCAAAGAACGCTTAAGGTTGGGGATGATCGAGAATTAGAAGTGAAGGCCATTGGAACATTACAATTAGTTATGAAAACTGGTTTATGTATTAAACTTTATGATACCTTATATGTTCCTGAGGTAACTCGGAACCTTGTATCAGGACCAAAGTTAGACATGGACGGTTTTATTGTTTCCCATGGCCATCGCAAACTCTCTATCCTTTATGATTCTGTTCTTTATGGTACTGGTATTCTGGATGGTGGTCTCTATAGATTAGAACTAGAAGATAATTTTTCCAAATCTTTGTTGTCATATAACATTAATGAATCACTCACAAAGATGGAAGAGAAACGAGACTTAGAAACTTCATCCATGTTGTGGCATCAGCGTTTAGGCCACATTTCAAAAGAACGATTAAATCGTCTTGTGAAGGATGAAGTCTTACCTCCTCTCGATTTCTCTGATTTTGGAACATGTGTCAAATGTCTTAAAGGTAAAATGACATTAGCGAATAAGAAAGGTGCCACTAGGAGCTCTAATTTATTAGAACTCATTCATACTGACATTAGTGGTCCCTACCAAATCGCTGGCATAACAGGACATACTTCATTTATCACTTTCATTGATGATTATTCTCGTTACATGTACTTGTATCTTATTAAGGAGAAGTCTGAATCTCTTACAACTTTTAAAGATTATAAGGCTGAAGTTGAAAAGCAATTAGATCGTCAGATTAAAGTTGTGAGATCAGATAGAGGCGGTGAATATTATGGAAGACATACTGATGTGGGTCAAGCTCCTGGTCCATTTTATGAGTTTTGTAAGGGCCAGGGGATTGTGAACCAATACACCATGCCTGGTACACCTCAGCAGAACGGTGTCGCTGAAAGAAGAAACCGTACCCTTATGAACATGGTGCGCAGTATGTTAGCCAACACTAATTTACCATTATTCCTCTGGACTGAAGCGTTAAAAGCAGCTGTTCATATACTCAATAGAGTTCCTTCTAAGTCTGTCCCTAAAACTCCTTATGAACTTTGGACAGGAAGGAAACCGAGTCTTAAATATATGAAAGTATGGGGCTGCATTGCTGAAGCAAAACTTTACAATCCTTTCCTAAGGAAACTTGACCCTAAAACAGTTACCTGTTTCTTTATCGGGTATCCTGAGAACTCTAAGGGTTATCGTTTCTATTGTCCTTCTCATGTCACCCGTATTGTTGAAACCAAGCGTGCCGCGTTCCTGGAGGATTTCAAGGTCAGTGGGAGCAGTACCAACCCTTACGAAGAATTGCAAGAAGTACAAGACGCGGGGGGGAGAGACTCGTCGCTTACCATTACTCCGATTACTCCTCTTGTACCCAATGCAACTACTGTACCTGAAGCTACTGCACCAACTCCAAATTTACCTCTACAATCAGAACCCATTATACCTCATGACGAAGGCACATCAAACGCTCAAAACCAAGACAACGCTGAAACCGATAATCCACTCAGGAGGTCATCTAGGCAAAGAAGGCCCACTAATTGGGATGATTATGTTACCTACCTGACTGAAATGGATGCTGGAAAGCTCAATGATCCTATCTCTTACAATGAAGCCATTAGCAGTGATCAGTCTTCTGAATGGAATAAAGCGATAATTGATGAGCTTGAATCCATGAAGAAAAATGACGTTTGGGATTTGGTAGAATTACCCAACGGAGCCAAACCCGTAGGATGTAAATGGGTATTCAAAACAAAACTGGATCCGAATGGTAACGTTGAACGCTACAAAGCGAGATTGGTTGCAAAGGGCTACACTCAGAAAGAGGGAATTGATTATCAAGAGACGTTTTCACCTGTCTCTCGTAAAGATTCATTAAGGATCGTCATGGCCCTAGTAGCTCATTTCGATTTAGAGCTGCATCAGATGGACGTTAAAACCGCTTTCCTTAACGGAGATTTGGACGAAGATGTTTACATGAAGCAGCCTGAAGGTTTTAAACCTGAAGGTCAGGAGCATCTAGTCTGTAAGTTGAAGAAATCCATTTATGGGTTAAAACAAGCATCACGTCAATGGTACCTCAAGTTTGATGAATTCATGAAGAAGCAAGGTTTTATGAAGAATCAAGTGGATCAATGCACCTACCTCAAGATGAGTGGGAGCAACTTTACTATACTTGTCCTTTATGTAGATGATATTCTATTGGCAAGTAATAGTTTAGACATGTTGCATGAGTCGAAGCGGTTACTTTCGCATAACTTCGACATGAAGGATCTCGGAGAGGCTTCTTACGTTATTGGCATCGAAATTCACCGAGATAGACACAAAGGGATCTTAGGATTGTCCCAAAGGGCTTACATAGATCGTGTCCTTACACGTTATAACATGCAACAGTGCAAACCCTCCGTCGCTCCAGTAGTTAAGGGAGATGTTTTCGGTTCATTCCAGTGTCCGACAACAGAGGTTGAGAAGGAGCAAATGAGCCAGATACCTTACGCGTCAGTAGTCGGGAGCTTGATGTATGCTCAAGTCTGTACTCGTCCAGATATCGCTTATATTGCTGGAATGTTAGGCCGTTATCAGACTAATCCTGGCCTAGATCACTGGAAAGCAGCTAAGAAGGTACTTCGATATCTGCAAGGGACGAAAGACTATAAACTGACTTATAGAAGAAGTGATCATTTAGAAGTGGTGGGCTATTCTGATTCTGACTTTGCAAAGTGCAAAGATGACAAGAAATCCACTTCGGGCTATATCTTTATGTTAGCAGGCGGCCCTATCTCATGGAAGAGTCATAAACAACAGTTGACCACAACTTCCACAATGATGGCAGAGTACATTGTTGTTTATAACGCAACCTGTCATGGAATGTTGCTTAGAAATCTGATCACTGGACTCAAAATCGTTAATTCCATTTCTTGACCATTGAAGCTTTACTGTGATAATTCAGCTGCCGTTAGTTTCTCGAACAGTAACAGTTCTACTGGAGCTGGTTTATATCTTGATACAAAATATCTGTTCGTACGTGAACGAGTTGAGGAAAATAATCTTTGTATCGAGTATATTAGTACTAAGGATATGCTTGCGGATCCGATGACTAAAGGTCTCCCTCCTAAGGTTTATGAAGAACATGTTCGTAATATGGGATTTAGTAAAGACCTTATTTGAGCATATTGTACTAGCTTATGTTTTATGTTAATGAAATTTCCTCAGTTTGATTTTGTATGTCTCTTAGAATATGTTCAGCCGGTATAATGGCATATTGACAAATAAAGTTACAAATCAAACAAAGGGCTTACGCGTATTTTGATCATAACGATTAGGTTTTAAATTAAGGCTATAGTATGATTAATGGGGGTCCTGAGTCGCATAATGATTCAACGGCTGTATTTCTCTGCTATAGTACTTGTTTAAGGCTAAAATGAGTGTTAACTCCTGATCAGGCTTATCTAATACTCATAGTAAATGATTACTCGGCTAAGTGGGAGAATGTAAGAATAAATATATTATGTATTAATATTTAATCTATAGCCATTATAATCATTTACATAATATAGATCAAAATATATAATAACCTATTAAATAATTAGTTGGTAATTGTTGATGGACCATATTACCCTTATTAACTAATTAGGTTTCCTCCTGGGTGCTTATATAAGGAGAATTATGTGGAGGTTAAGGGGTTAGACAGTTACACATTAGACACAACCCATTAGCCATAACATCATAAAGAATTTCGACCTCCTCTCCTAGCCGATATCCCTTTTCGATTTCTAAGTTCCCATCATCAGCCAGCACTCTAAGGAGGAACCAGATCACGATGACAAGCATGTCGAACTCCATTACTGGATTCTCCACTGGACTATCTGCTGTGACAGGTATGTATTTTATTGTTTTCCCTCATGTATAAACAGAACTGAACCAACAAAGTAGTTCAAAGGAATCTCAAAATCCGGAAATAACGTCGTTGAAGATGTCAAGGAAGACACTTTTTATGGATGAAATGTAGATCAAATTTCAAGGATTTAGTATGGGAAAGATGGGTGGACTTCAATGTAAGAGATATAATAAAATAGTACGGTAGGAGAACAATATGGGGGAACGGGGATAAACTGTACGTTTTTTGTTTAGCTTTGTTTTTGTTTTTATGTTTTATGTTTGTAATCTTTGGATTTTACAACATATGCTGGCATTGTTCTATAATCATAGAATGTTACCGTTCAAAAAAAATTACCAATAATTCTAAATTATTCATCTAGCTAGGTTTGAAATCCTAAGAAAAAAGTGGAATGGCCCAAATCATAAATAAAATAAAACGTAGACTATATAGACCATCTCGTAAAACCCATCCTTTGAATTTACACAATACGAGAGTTACGAGGTTTTGTAGATCCTTTGAATTTACACAATAAGAGAATTACGAGGTTTTAAAGTTTTTTTTTCTTAGGGTCCTCTCTTACGCATAACCAATCCTCGTGTGCCACGTCAACTCCCCTCTTAAACTCCCCTAACACCCTAAATTGATGGCGGCACCCCCCTCTTAGGTGACTTGGTTTTTTATTAAAAAAAAAAAGGAAATTTTTCATTGGTCTACTCCTCCCTCTCTTCGGTGAAGTCCCACCGATTTTGGTCCCCGATTGAATGGCAACACCTCCCTCTTCGGTGGAGGAGGTCCCCACATGGGGTCACCGAGAACGCCCCGCTCACCCTTAGAAAGAAGAGATGTTTAAAGTTGAGATTTATTTGAAAAACCTAAAACTTTTACCTTTTATCACCTCCTTTGGGTTTCTTAGAAAGAAGAGATGTTTAAAGTTGAGATTTCTTTGAAAAACCCAAAACTTTTACCTTTTATCACCTTCTTTGGGTAGACAAATCACCTCCAATATGCTTTTCGAAGTTATAACCATATACTGTTAGTATCAGTTCTGCTAATTTTATTCGAAATATTTTTAAACAACGAGTGATACAAATCGTAACTTTTAAAGTATATATGTTTAGGTTAATAGAAAGAGAGGATAGTGTAGACAGTGGTTTCTTTTTTTTAACGGCAAATTTGGATCACTGACGGACTACTGGAGTATCATTGTGCCACCAGCGGAACCACCCGATCATATCCATCTCCACTAGGCATAATACCTATACACCAATTCAGGAGGAACCCCAGTAAATATGGGAAAACCTCCCTTTGTGGGAATCGAACCCAGGACCTATTGGTCCCAAAACCTTATCTCACCTCCAAGATGCCGCTAGGCTATAAAGCCATGGTCAATAGTGGTTTCTTAATGTAACAATATTTATCTTGCATTAGTGTTTAGACTAATTAGAACATATGATAGGATTTGTATAGATGATGTTTACAACATCTGTGGAATCTTTTCTGTTAGAATATTAGTTGTTATTATCAAGGTGACGCTATGAATTAAAATAGTATATATTGTTTATTATTATTACCTATAACAAAAATCACCATGGAAGGGAACAGTGTTTTCCTGTCATTGGTTGAAATGGGCGGCAAATTGCTATGCTAGCATTTCCCTATTGGTTAAGCTAAGAGCCTGTTTGTTTACCTTTTAACGGGACTCTTAATGGTTCAGATCACTTACTTGTTCAGCTCTTAATGGTTCAGACTGTTTGTTTCGTGAGTAGATGTCTGAATGGTTAAGCATTATACCCAGTCTGAATGATTAAGACATCTAATCTGAATTGGTCAAACATTTGCCTCTGAACAGTTAAGCATTATACTGTCTCTTAATGGTTCAGACCTCTTACTGGTTCAACACTTAATAGTTCAGACATCTTATTGGTTCAGCACTTAACCATTCAGAAGTTGTCAAACAACCCCTAAATTACAATTTTGTCTGTTTAAACTTACATTTTTGTCATTGGTTTCGTTTTTTTTTCTTCCCATCCAAATTACGATTTTGCCCTCAGTTCAAATTTACAGTTTTGCTATACTTTTTTCCCCTGTGAAATTACGAGTTTGACCTAGTGTAACCTTACAGTCATGCTATCGTTTTTTTTATAAAATTATGGTAGTGTTTTGTTTTAATTAGTTGAATCGGTGTAATTTTTATTCGCGTCAATCGGTTGTCTGACACACGCTCATTTGTCCTGAAAAAATACAATTTTGCCCCTAATTTAAAATTATAGTGTTTCCATCGTTTTAGTTTTGTTTAGCAAAACTATGATAGTATTTTGTTTTTATTGGTTGACTCGATTTAATTTTTTTTAGGTCGTGTTATGAGTAATATGTACAAGTAACCGAAACACAGACCTACATGTTATGAGAGATAAATATTCGGCTTAGTGTCCCGCAACACGGGCGGGACAAAAACTAGTTAAATATAAATATATACAAGGGTTAAGACCCGCCCATGTTGCGGCGCGGGTACATCGTAAACATTGAATGGATTGGTCCAAACGTTATATGATGCATTAACCATATGAAAACACACATTTCGACGTATCCAGTTGAACTCAATGTAACATGTATAAGCATTGTGATTGGATCAAACGTAAAGTAAATCAAATTCATATCGAACAATCATAACATATTATACGTGACCCAACTCATACATAGAAAACGTAATGGGTATGAAGGAAAATATACACATGTAATCGAAAGGGATTAATTAGAGCTTTCGAAAAAATAGGAGAAAAAGAAACTATAATTTGGAGTTTTTTTTACCAAACTAGTGTTAGTAGTAAAAGTATTTACCATTTTGGTGTTCCTTCAAAACTATTTACCAAATTTGGGTTTTCATTTATCTTTTTCTTTTAACCAAGATAATAGACTTATTCTTTTTTTATTCAGTGAATTTGCTGTGTGTTTCTTTTATTTCTTTTATTATACCTTTTTTTCAATCAATATGATATGTTTTTTTTTTTCAATCAAATTATTTATGTTTTATTTATTTTGTATTTACTTTTTCTTTTAATCAACGTAAAGAACTTATTATTTTTTTATATTAAATCAATATTATACCCTTTTCCATCTTGTTATAAAAAAAATTTCGACCAACCCATGTCAAAGACAAACTAATAAAATCATTCACAGTAAATTTAAACAATGAAATAAAGAAAAACATACAAAAAAAAACTAATCTAACATTATAACTGTAGTGAAACTTATACTAACATTCTTGGGTTAAGATAGCAAGAAAAATCAATTTCAAAAACAAAATGGTATGAATTTATAAACAACGAATTTGTTTTTTGATATTAACTTAGTTATATGATTTAAAAAAAAAGATGATTACTTAATGGTTTTACTCTACTAATGAGACTTAATAATTTTACGACATCTTTTCATTGTTTTCTTAACTTCCTAATGTAATTATAATTTTACATTCACTGTGTCACACCCTGTCTTTTGCGGAAGCGTATGATGTGTGACTAGCTTGTTATCATTGCATTCAATCGTAATAAACAACTACATGATCAAAACGATGTTCATCCATTCATGAAAATTTGAGTATTACAAACACTTGTTATTTAAGTTTTCAAAACACGACCTTTGACAAGGTTACAATTCAACAAAAGTGGATGACATCTAAACTTGTAGTCTACTTCTAGTTACGACACTTGCGCCCAAGATCCATCCTGTCACCTGAAATACATGTAATTTTGGAAAACATCAACATAAAGTTGAGCGAGTTCATGCGTTTTGTATATCTTGTATGAAAACATAGTTTGTAACCTTTACAAATCAAGTATTCATTGTATAAATCAAGTTTTCTTGTGTACACCACGTACTAAATGAGTGTTTGTGCAAGGACATTAAGGCATGTGAGGACATAGGGAGCATTAGTATTTTCTCCTTTCACTGTGTCGATTACCCTCGACTGTGTCGATTAACCTCGACTGTGTCAATTTCCCTTGACTGTGTCGATTGCCCTCGACTGTGTCGATTAACCTCGACTGTGTCGATTTACCTTGACTGTGTCGATTAACCTCGACTGTGTCGATTTCCCTCGACTGGGACACCGAAGCACTCAAGAGGTCACATAAGGACCGTGAGTGGGGCTCGGCCGTACCCGTTAGATCTAACCCTCGTCCCTAATTAAGTTTTTATGGCGTCTCAATATCTAGTCTATGCTCACATGATCTAGTATTTTCTAGGCATTTCTTAAAGCACATCATACTCGGTTCTCGTTCTCACCAAGTGTGCTTCTCGCATTTTTACCACTTGTAAAAATTGTAATATTTGTAACATGTATTTCACCCTCGGGAGTTATAAAACCAAAAATAGTTAAAGAAAAGGGGGAGCCTGAATTCACAGCTTTGCGTTCCTGTGTCGTAAACTTCACCGGATTTGCTTAATTAACGTCGTGACCTATACGCGTTTACTTAACGTTAGTCACTAGACATGCGTGGCACAAGTACAAGCACTCTCTTTTGTATACGTATTCTTGTGTTAAAAATAACTTATATTTTTAACTAAGTGTCTTACTTATATCATTTTCTCGAAAATAACTATAAGTTTCTTGTATTATGCACTTTGCACCCGAATTATGTATTTTGCCTAAGTAAGGTGTATGTGTATTTTTGTGTTTATACTTCTCATGAGTATTTAGTGTATTTTCAAGCCCTAATACACTATCACGTATAGTACATACTACATACACTTAGCACAAAGTTTGGCGACCAATAAATACATATATTTTCCTCAAAAATATACATACTTAATATAAATTTTAATCTTGAAGAAATCTTCATTTCTTATCACCAAAAATTAGGGAAGCCTTGGTAAGTGTTTTTAGATACATTTTTAGGGAATAAGTTTCTCAAAACTTATATTTTTCTAAGTGTCAAAGTTTATAAAAATTTTGACAGAGTTTCCCCTAAAAATAGAGGCTTCCCATGTTTTCAAAACATGTGCTTATTTTCTTTTAAAATCATCATCACTCAATTTCGACAACAATCATCAATAATACATTCATTCCACCATTTCAGTTTTATTATACAAAACTGGGCTGTTTTCGGGCATTTTAATAAAATGGTTATCTTATTCCAAAAATTCCCAAATTTTTACAGAACGTCTTAAACGATCCAAAAATTATTGTGTAAAAATATCGGGGTCCAGTTCATTACCAATATTTTATAAGAATTTATTTTCCGGACTGCAATCAGATTTGTCGCTTTCTGATTGCAATTTACGAAATAATTCATTAAAAATTCATCGTGAGTCCGATTGCCAAAAAGAGAGATTGCATGACATGGGAAGTGAAATAAATGTTCGTGTTAAAGGGTTTGACTAACACATGTAAGGTGCCATAGCTGAAAAGACTAGGATCTACTGCGATATGTTGATAGGCTTGACGCTCAACATGATAAAAGATACTAAGTGATATAAACATAACGAACTATGTACCATGTGGGTAACATACCAACGACGTATGATTTTATGGTCTTAAATCTTGCGTTGATAGATAGCCAACGTCTGAGGTTTCAGGTCTTTATATTGTTGAATCATCCGGGGATATCTTGGCTGTCCTTCTGTTGCATCCAGATTATATGCAGACCTAGACACAGTCAGGATATCTTAAAAGATCCTAAAGAGGACAAAAACCCTAAGGAATAAAATCTCAAAATGAGAAAATTCCCAATGCTCAAAGAGCCAAATTCGTACCAAAATGGTATTTGCCACGCCCTCGTTGGACATAATCATTAGTCGCTCTGCTGTACGAAAGTACTGACCTGTCACCAATGGTCTAACGTTGTAAATCAAAAGGATGACATCAGTATACTCACCTGCTACGATGAATCGTTGTGCTTACCTTGATCGCGGGGGTATGCCTTGGAATGGGACACACGGGTATAATATTACCTTAAGCATATCACGAAGTTGAAAAATTGAAAGTTGAGCGTTAAAGTTTAAGTGGACAAACATATTGGCAATCGCATAGACCAGTTTGATTAGGCTCGTACTGAAAAGTGTTCCTTAGTCTATCTGAGAACGAATTTTGATCCCATTGCAATTGTAATTGTATATTATATTATGGTAGTTGTTTATATTTTGAGTTCTTATTTGTTTCTTGCTCTTAAAATTAAAAAATTAAAAATAAAAAAAATACAAAAATAGTGTCTTGTTTTTCTATAAAACCAAAAATCCAAAAATAGAGTGTTTATTTGTTTTCTTAAAATTAAAAAAAAATATAACCGTTCTTGAAGATTTGACTGATCATCAAAAGTTGAAAGAATTTAAATTGTGAAATCCGAGTATAAGTACTTGGATGTACCTAGTGTTCATATGGTACTCTCCCTGTTGCATAAGAAATGTTTGCTTATGAGTTTGTGAGCATGTGCAGAACTTGATTTCAATCAAGAACAAGAGTTATTGAAGAATGAGATGCTGTTAGTTGCTGAAGAAGCCTGAAGCAGCACAACAACAAGATGTACCTGAGTCAAAAGAACCGGATACGAAACGCCGTCTGACAGTGAAAGTACATTTGAAGAAGTACCTGTGAACCTACTTGAAAGACAAAGATTGAAGAAGAAAAGAGCTGTTGAGAATCCTCCTCTCGCATTCTTTTTAACAAGATTTTTAAGCAAAGCTGATCGAGATCCTGATATGAAGCTAACCACAAGATCTGAAGAAAGAGACCCAGTGCTGAGAGTTCAGAAGTCAAGAACTTCCACAACATCTGCAGCATAGCGACACCATAGACTTCGTTGAAGACGTTGCTGAATTCATGCTATGAAGACAATTTGATGGCATCAGTCTAGGGGAGATTGTTAGGCCCTAAAGTGTGAGACTGACGCATCAAATTAACACAACGGATTATGGTTACGAACTGGGCTTTACCAGGTTAGTTATATTAGGTTTTGGACCTTTATAGGTCACTTGGGCCAAGCTTTAGGCCATGTGGGCCAAGCAGGCCCAAGGGGAGCCCATGTAGGGAATTGGGCTTGAGTTGGTATATAAACAAGTTTTTAACTTGTTTTTAGGTTTGAGCCTCATTGTTTTAGAATTTTCAACAGAGAGTCAGAAAGAGGCGATTGGTGGTGTGTCAACTTGTACTAGACGTTTTGCTTATTCAAGTAATAGAACGTGTGCAAGTTTGAAAGTGATTCGGTATTGTATTTCTTCGTTTTTCATATTTTTCGGTCTATCTTGAATCATCTTGTGTTTGGTTTCCGCACTCTCACAAGATTAGTTTTGATATCATTGAAAGATCCGGTTTTCGGGACTTACAAACTGGGAACAAAATTAAAAGTGAGTTTTTGAACCGAGGGCAAAAGCGTAATTTTAAGCTAGCAGCAAAATTATAATTTTATTTTGAGCTGGGGGCAAAAACGTAATTTTAAACAAATGACGAAAGCGTAATTTTAAATTGGGAGTAAAATTAAATTAAAACTGGGCTGGTCCAATAGGGAAGTGCCAGACAAATTTTGAACTGTGGGAAAAAACGTAATTTTAAACGGAGGGCGAAACCGTAATTTTAAACTGGAACAAAATTAAAAGTGAGTTTTTGAACCGAGGGCAAAAGCGTAATTTTAAGCTAGGGGCAAAATTATAATTTTATTTTGAGCTGGGGGCAAAAACGTAATTTTAAACAAATGATGAAAACGTAATTTTAAACTGAGAATAAAATTAAATTAAAAATGAGCTGGTATAATAGGGCCTGGCACTATTCCCTCAAGTTGTGTTTTGTATATGTAGGAAATAATAATAATAATAATAATAATAATAATAATAATAATAATAATAATAATAATAATAATAATAATGTGGAATAGTCATCCAATTATGACCACGTCATACTTATCCTTATCCGCATATAAAAGGTTGTCTTGGACTATATACTATCTACTTTCTTTTCAAATAATTGGTTACTGAAATGAAAGGTTATCTTGGACATTCTGAAAATTAAATCATTTTTTGAACAGCCAATCAACCATGTAAGTTATCACTTTCGAAAAAAAATGGAAAAAATATGTCTACTGAATCACTAATTTTGCAAACAGGGAAATGTTGACAGCTATTAACTTTTTTTTTTGAACGGCAAATTTGGATCACTGACGGACCACTAGAGTATCATCGTGCCACCAGCAGAACCACCCGATCATATCCATCTCAACTAGGCAATAATGCCTATACACCAATTCAGTAGGAAACCCAATAAATCTGGGAAAACCCCCTTTGTGGGAATCGAACCCATGACCTAATGGTCATAAGCCTTATCCCACCCCCAAAATACCACTAGGCTATAATGCCATGGGTAACAGCTATTAACTTATTATGGTTATTCCTAATAATATATTTTTAGCTACATATAACATTAATTAAGGGCATGTTTTGGCTAAGCTTATTAAATGACTTATTGACTTATGACTTTTTAAAAATGAGTTTTTGAAAAAGTGCTTGGATTAGGGTGGTAAAGCCCAGTAAGTCAATAAGTTTGTTTTTTTTTAAAAAGTGTTTGGCTTAGCTTAGGGATGGGCAAATCCCGATCCCGATACCATGCCGTCCCGATACCGACAAATCCCGATCCCGAATTTTGTGAAAACTAGGTACCGATACCGAAATACATCGGTTCGGTACGGTATCGGTACGGTGTCGGTATTTTGAGGGTAAAATTCGGTATTATACCAATACCCAGTGTTGTAAGAATCGCTAGGCGTTAGTCGGGCGGTGGGGTACTGACTAGCGATTAACCGGGATTAATAGGAATTAATCGGAATTATTCGGATTGAGATTTTTATATGTAATTTTTAGTTACATATATACACACACATTTTTATATGTAGTTTTTTAAAGTAAACATATTTTAACCCATCATTAACCCATTTTTTTTAACTAATTGGAAGGAATTTATATGGTTTGGTTAAAATTTGACTGGCATCTAGCCAAAATTTGTCCAGAATAGGACCGCCATTGACTGCCTAGCTATTAATCGGCCATTAATCGGTGAACCTCCGATTAGTGATTAATCGGCGACTAATCGGAGACTAGTCGAGATTTTTACAACCATGCCGATACCATACCGTACCGATATCGAAAAAACCTAAAAGTGGATACCGAAACCGGTACCAAAACCGCTTCGGTATGGTATTATCGGGATCGGGATGGGATCGGGATGGGATACCACTTGCTCATCCCTAGCTTAGCTTATTAATGTAAAATGACTAAAAGCTAATAAGTTGGTTAAAAAAGTCACAACATCCTAACTTCACAAAAATGACTTTTTCTCCTATACAAAAAGTCATTTTGAAAAGTCCTTTTAGATTTGTCAAACACAAAATCTCCTTATTAGCTTTTTTGAAAAAAAAACTAACAAGTCAATAAGTTGGTTCAAAAAGCTTAGCCAAATATGCCCTAAGTTAATATTAAATTTGGAATTCGTAGCATCGGAGAATACCTCTCTTTTACTTTTTTCCATTTCAAATATACCTTAACTATTAGACCGTATGGTATAATGGTAGTGCAGGAAGTAAGATTGTCTATAATACATTAACGTTAGCGGATACAACATATACGGAAGGGGCCTAGGCCCACCGTAGCCCATGAACATTTTTAAGAGAAGAGGAGAATAAACTTAAATAGTATATACCGACATTTACTTGGGCGGGATGGGTATGATGTCACGGTCCGTGAGGCCGCTAACGAGTTTATATGGGAAGGGCCAGCCAATTTATATTTGTTAAAGAAATTTGAGTTTATCAGGAGTCGGGTTAAGAAATGGAGAGACGACCTGCTTAAAAAGGAAAAGGAATGTGATGCTTTGGCAAGAGCTGAAATTGAGGAGTTGGAGATTATTATGGAGAGTAGGGAGTTGCTGGAAGAAGAAGAGTGGATTTTAGCTGAGAATTATAGACGAATCAAAGAGTCGGAGGAGAATTTAATTAAAGATGTGAGGCAAAGGTCGCGTATTAAATGGGCTAAGGAGGGGGACAAAAACTCTAGATTTTTCCACTCTATGGTTAATTGTCGGAAGGCTAGTAACAGAATTCATGGTCTAATGGTTAACGGTTCATGGTGTTCTAAACCGTCATTGATTAAAAAAGCAGTCTTCGAATTCTTTAGGGATAAGTTCAAGGAAGAGTTGGTTGTTCGTCCGATGGTGTCTTGCGAGAACGTTAAAAGGCTCTCTCTTGGTGAGGCGGCAGGTCTTGTGGTTGACTTTAGTAGAGAGGAGATTAAAGCTTCCATCTCGGACTGTGGTAGTGACCGTGCGCCTGGTCCTGATGGCTTGAATTTTAGGTTCCTAAAACATTTTTGGGATGTTTTCGAGGCCGATTTCGCCAGGGTCTTGAAGGAGTTCCACGAAGGGGGAGTGCTCAATAGAGGGTGTGCATCGTCGTTCATCACTCTCATTCCTAAGGTAAAGGACCCGACGAGTTTAAGCGACTTTCGTCCAATTAGTCTGGTGGGTGCCATTAACAAGGTTATTTCTAAGGTGTTGGTTAACCGCCTTAAACATGTTCTCGGGTCAGTTATTTCGGTTAATCAATCTGCCTTTTTGAAAGGGAAATACATCTTAGACGGTCAGCTTATTATTAATGAGGTTATTAATTGGTTAAAAAAGAAGAAGGATAAGGAGTTTTTGTTAAAATTGGACTTTGAGAAGGCGTACGACAACGTTAATTGGGATTTTGTGAACATGGCTTTATCGCAGATGGGTTTTCCTCCGCTTTGGTGTAAATGGGTCCATGGTATTCTCTCGTCTGCGAGAGCGGCGGTGTTAGTTAATGGAGCCCCCACTTTTGATTTTCAGTGTCATAAAAGCATGAGACAGGGCGATCCGTTGTCCCCTTTCCTGTTTCTTATTGTTATGGAAATCCTCTCGTGCTGCTTGGATAAAGCGGTTGGGATCGGTGCGGTGACTGGGGTTAAGCTTCCCAATAGCGGCCTGGAGCTCTCTCATCTTTTCTATGCTGATGACGCGCTCGTGGTTGGGGAGTGGTCTAGGGAGAATATTTTAAATGTGGTTAGAATCCTCAGATACTTTTATTTATGTTCTGGGCTTGGAATCAATTTGACTAAGTAAAAAATTATGGGCATTGGAGATGCCGATTCGGAAGTTGCAGCTATGGCCAATATGGTGGGATGCTTGGAGGATCGGATTCCGTTTGTTTATCTAGGGATCACTGTAGGGGCCAACATGAATCGTATCACGAATTGGAGGCCTATTTTCAAAACCTTCGAGTCGAGATTATCTCTTTGGAAGGCTTCGATCCTGTCTTTGGGAGGCAGACTTACTCTTATTAAATCTGTGTTGGAATGTCTCCCCAATTACTTTTTCTCTTTATATAAAGGGCCTGTGGGGGTTGTGCACAAGTTAGAGGCGATTATCAGGAAATTTTTATGGGGTGGCTCTGATAGGGATAGAAAGTTGTATTGGGTTTCCTGGGATCGGGTGTCATCTCCTATTGATCATGGTGGGCTCAGTTTAAGGGACCTTTTATCTATTAACAATGCGCTCCTTCTCAAGTGGGCATGGAGGTTTAAAAACGAGAAAGATAATTTATGGGTTAAGGTTATTTCAGCCATTCATGAACATCAGAGAGCATGGGATTTTCTTCCTGTGAAGGCTTCTTTAGGAGGGGTTTGGAGTAATATTGTCAAAGTGGCCTCGAGTCTGATTTCGGCCGGCGACAGACTTCGGAATGTCATGCGTGGAGTGGTTGGAGATGGTTCGGATGTTTCCTTTTGGCTTGACCCTTGGCTGAATAAGGAACCCCTGTATATTTGTTATCCGAATTTGTTTCGGTTAGAGCTTGATAAAAGGTGTGTGGTTCTGGAACAAAATTGTGAATCCTGTTTCTAATCGTGGGGCGATGTGGCAGTGGAGCCACTGCCGACAACCCTCGACTAATGCGGAGTTGGCGGAGTGGTTGGATCTAAGTTTGAAATTGCGTAATGTGGTTTTATCAAATGATATAGATAAATGGTTGTGGATGGGTGACGATTCGGGAATTTTTAGCGTGGGTTCGGTCAAGCAGATTTTCGATATGAATAAAGACTTTAGCGAAAGGTATGTTTGGGAGTGGTGTAAATGGATCCCCTTAAAATGCAACTTGTTCGCGTGGAGAGCCGAACAAGATAGACTGCCAACTAGAGTTGAGCTTAGTAAGCGGAATATCTCGGTTCAGGATGTCGTGTGTCCGTTATGTTCTTCGGGTAGTGAGACTGTCATGCATCTGTTTACCGCTTGCTAATTTGCCACGACGGTTTGGTTCAAGGTTAGCCGGTGGTGTAAGACTCCTTTCCCGATGGCGTTTTCGTTCAGAGACATTTTGGAAGTGCATTCGTTCAGTGGATTAAAAGGAAAAGCGCTGCTTGCTTATAGAGGTGTAGTGCTTATCACTTGTTGGATGATTTGGAAGGCTAGGAACGAGCTTGTTTTCTCGGGAAAGATGCCGAAGGTGGAGGATGTTTTCAGTGCTGTTAAATTGTTAGGTTTTCTCTGGTTTAGAAGTAGGTCGAAGTACAAAGATATGTATTGGGTTGATTGGTGTAACTTTGTATAGTCTGTTGTAGTTGGTTCGCCGCCAGTCCTTTTTTTCGTCGGGTTTGGCTGTGTGTTAATGAAGTTTTCCTTTCAAAAAAAATAACATTTACTTGTGAACGTTGGTTGCGTTGGTAGTGAGGCGTCTTGAATGGATAATGGGGCATCATAAATCTATATTTTCTATAAAAGAAGAATCAGCATTGATATAAGAAAAGTTGATGTGTCAGTCATAGAGGTTATCAAACAATGTTTTTCTTATGTCATTATTGAATCATAAAGTTTAATATTAAAACACTTTAAAATTCAAAGCTCTGGCCTACATTCAAATTTCAAAGGCCTGTCCACATACAAAAGGGTAAAGGTCTACACACATACAAAAGGGCAAAGCTCTACCCACATACAAAAGGGCAAAGGTTCGCCCACATACAAAAGAGCAAAGCTCTGCCCACATATAAAATGGCATAGGTCTGTCATTATTGATCGAACGCCTTTCTTCTTCAAACATCCGCCCATCATTCAAATTCAAACCTTTGGCCAGATTCAAAATTCTGGCTCCAGATTCAAAATTCAAATCATATACGTATAAAAAGTTTTTTTTTTTAATTTCTCTGAGCTTATCAACTCTCAACTCTCTCTCTTTCTCAAACTCACTTTCTCTCTCTCAAATCCAAGCGTGTAATATACGTTTCCACAGCTTAATTTCTCGAATTTGATCTGTTTATGTGTATATATATCTGTAATTTGTTCAATTTTTCGATTTCTGAAACCTTAATTTCGGTTTGAAGGTTTTGTGGTTAGAGATGTGCTTCAGATTCGTAACGGAGCTCAGCTCCAACACCACCGATGCCGCAGAGTCTCCGGCCGCCGCCATGAACTCCGACAATAGGTCTGTAATTACTTTCATCATCCTCTTTAAATATGCGTTGAATTATAAAAATCAGATCCGTTTATGTGTATATATATATATATATATATATATGTAATTTGTTCAATTTTTCAGTTTCTGAAACCCTAATTTCGGTTTGAAGGTTTGTGGTTGGAGATGTGCTTCGGATTCGTAACAGAGCTCAGCTCCCATGGCCTCCACCACCGACGCCGCAGAGTCTCCGGCTGCCGCCATGAACTCCGACAACAGGTCAGTAATTACTTCCATCATCCTTATTAAATATGTGTTGAATTATCAAAATCATATCTGTTTATGTGTATATATATCTGTAATTTGTTCAAATTTTCGGTTTCTGAAACTCTAATTTCGATTTGAAGGTTTTGTGGTTGGAGATGTGCTTCGGATTCGTAACGGAGCTCAGCTCCCATGGCCTCCACCACCGACGCCGCAGAGTCTCTGGCCGCCGCCATGAACTTCGACAACAGGTCAGTAATTACTTCTATCATCCTTATTAAATATGTGTTGAATTATCAAAATCTGTGTTAGAAACCAGTGAGACAACCGATTAATCAGATCGTTGGAAGAAGAAAGGCGTTCGATCAAATTCAAATCATCATATTCGTTCGCAATCCTGCTGCCAGAGTCCTCCATTCATTGGAACTTTCGCAACAACAGAAATCATGTGTAATTCTCTCTCTCTCACTCTCTCTCTCTCTCCCTCACACACACACACAATTAGATAACGATTCGAATTGCAAGTAAAATTATGGAGGATTTGAAGCAAATTGATCGTTTCGTTGTTAATTATTGAGCAGTGATTATACACACAAAAACACGCAGTTAATTCATATAAATGTCATGTCTACTAAATGATTCGAATTCCGAGTAAAATTGTCGAGGATTTGGAGCAAATTGATCCATTCCGAGTAAAATGGATCAATCGATTGGAGCTTTTGAAGCCACAAACACAGGCAAAAACATAGAATCAAAAAATTCATTGTGATATTGTAAAGGAATCAATCAATTGATCTAGATGATCTTAACTCGGGGTAATTGTTGTGTTTTTTTGTAGATATGTCCGATGCGAAATCCGATCTCATACGATACCGAAACCGTTGGAGTTGATTGCCGATCTGTCTTTTTCAGGTATGTTTCGGTTATCTATTTATGAATTTATGTCAAACTAATGCTTTGAAGAATACTGCTAATTAATCAACAGACTGTTTTTACATTAGAATGGCTCAATAATTCTGTTGTGGTTTTCTCATGCTAATGTAGTTCTACTTTATATAATGTGACACTTAACAAAGTATTCATGTAATATGGCAGTTGTGTGGTTTAGGCATCAATCTTGCCACAGCAGATACTGTCATCATATTTGATTCAGACTGGAACCCTCAGAATGATCTGCAGGTTTGGGACTGTATGATATCTTTATCTATTTTTAGATTGCAAATCTGATGAATGTTCGTTACATACTGATTTCATGACTTTTGTTAGGCAATGAGCAGAGCTCACAGAATTGGACAACAAGAAGTGGTTAATATTTATAGGTTCGTGACAAGCAAAAGTGTTGAGGAAGACATCTTGGAACGTGCTAAAAAGAAAGTGGTATATAACCTATTGGTTATTTTGTAATCATTTAACTGTCCATTGTATCACTTCTCAGCTCTGTTCTATTATGAAGTCAGCACATATTTGGCTGATTACATAGCCGAATTATCCGAGGCATCGGTTAAAGAATGCGTTTTTTTCGCTATTGCTTTATCCGGTGCTTCCATCATTACCTTGATGAGGTAACAAATGATATTTAAATTAATATAATCAGCTGGTGATATGTCAAAAATATACATGTGTTATATAGTATTAGTTTAAAACAAGATTTTGTTTAGTGATTTTCAATTGTCCTTATGTTGAGTATGTAGATCTGGCTTCTAATTGTTGATTAGTGGCAATGATTAAGTATAATTTATGAGAAAAAGACCATATGTGGTTGTCGAAAACTTGATAGTAATAGTGACGAAATATTATTTTAGAAATATCTGTTGGAACTTGGAACTTCTTTATAGGTCGAGTGAAGATTGATTCTCTACTCCTTGAGCAGAAGCCAAGAGCAATTACTTTGAAGCATCCAATCAAGGCTTGATACTAGAAAGTATTGTGATTTTTCATCCATTTGAGATGTTGAGCACAAATGTAACTCTTATATCAGAGGTGCAATTGCTAACACTTGTGGCCGATATTGTCTCAATTGCTTCACTCAATCACCATGAGGTAATCACACATGTGTTTTTATTACATGTTTATAAACCAGATATAAAGACTAATAACTGAAGAAACTGCAATATTTTTCTTCATTTTTATCGATTTTGGTCATTTTTATCGGTTTTGGTCCTTTTTGCATAATGAAGAGAAGGGTGTTTGTTGAGTAGAATTTTTGCAAGTTGTTTGCAAGAATGATGCGGAATTGGTGGTGAAGAAGCCAATATATATTACTATCACGGTTATTGAGCGTTATTATGTGGTTATCTTGTGTTTCAGGTTAATGTATCTATTTCTTCAAAGGACAGTTCCTGTGTCGACATTGCACTTCGGTGTATGCCAATAGAGAGTGATGGATTTGGACCAAATGAACTTGCTGATGGTGGTGTTCTTGCTGCAGTTATTGCAGCTGGTGTCAAAGGTATGTGCAAATCAACAACTATAAGACTAAACAAAATCAACAAATGAACTTACCGATGGTGGTGTTCTTGCTGCAGTGATTGTATTTTTTTCAACTTGTCATACTCGTTTCTGTTGAATTAACGTTAATGGTTAATCTTAGTGTTTATCCTTGTCAGGTTGTGAATGACATATGGCCATGAAGAGGTTTGTATTTTTTCAACTTGTCATACATGTTTATGTTGAATTAAAAGCTATGGCTCTCTCTAGAGATTATTAAATCAAAAAGTTCTAATCTCGGATGGGGAAAAGGACACTATGCTACTTGTAAAGATGTTGAGGTAAAATCATTATTATTTGATGGCTTTTGTTATGGAACAGAGGAAGTAGTAATGTTCGGTGAACATGCTGGTCAATTTGACCAATACGCATTAGTCAACATTGTGAGTCGATTAATCTTGTGAGTTTTGAATGATATCTAAGAATGGGTAGAACATTTTGTTGCTTTTAATCTTTTTGTGAAGTTTTATAGTATTTTTTTAATAACTAACATGTTTCGCACATTGGCTATTGTGATAAAAACGAATCGGAGCGCCACAAGTTTTTTAAAACCTAGTACTTGAGTTCGTTGTTTATGTTGGCCTTCTAAACATTTGTTCAAAACATCTGTTCAAAACATCTATTATAAACATCCGTTCAAAACATCTGTTCTAAACATCTGGCCTTCTAAACATCTGTTCAAAACATCTGCTCAGCATTTTTTAGTTATGGTAAGTGTTAAACAACATTTTTTAGCGATGCTTGAGGAGGTTGCGTCCGATGAAATCCTTCATCTTTCGTGATTCAGTTTTTATTATTGTCATTGAACATCCGATTAAATTATCGTATTTTCTTAATCTGTTGGTAAATCAGCTCAAGATGTTAGATGCAAAATGCAAGAGGATATTTCAGGTATTTAATCTTTTCATAATCTCGATAACTGTAAATTTTAGTACTCTTTGTAAGTTGCAATGATAGTGTTTCAGGACACCGAATTTAAAGAATGGAAGCTGGTGATTCAAGAAATAGTCAAGTTGGACACATATAATGGGAATGTGAAAGTATCTCATGGGGATGATAATGTTGTGTGGTGGGTCTTGTAAGTTTGTTAATCGATGGTTTATAGTCGAATTTATAGGTGCATGCCAAGGGTTTGATAAAATGTCTGCTTGAATTTTGATGGTTCACCAAATTAGTAAATCATCTTAGGTAGATTCTTTTAGAGGGAACCAACTGCAAGCAACTGCAATCAAGAAGTTGGTTTTGAGTTCTTTCAAGGGACACAAACAAGCACCTCTTTGCATGAATTTGAGAATGGAAATACGTTTGATAGGTGAGATAATAATATTTTTTCCATATATACTTGGCTGATGTTTTTTCAATATTCTTTGTGTGGATATAAGAGCTGCTAAGGAAAAGCCAATTGCTTGACTTGCATAATGTCACACCCCAACCGATGGCGGAATCATCGGGGCGCGACACTAGGCGAATCAGATTGCTCAAGAGAATCCATAACAACTATTCATTACCAATATTTTTAAAGGTTCATCATCCCATACTAACGAACAAAGATTCAACAAACAATCATTACAGATAACGAGTCCTCAGAAGCAAAAACATGATCCGATAACCTAAATTTTATTGTTGTGGGTTTCTAGGCTTTCTATCATGTTTGCAGCATAACAATCCATCAACCTGTCGCATACGTTAAAATAAAAGTCAATACATAAAGTAAAGGTGAGTACACAAGTTTGCATAAATATAGTATAAAAGCGTTTACGCATAACCAACATGTAACGCGTAACGGTGCGAAGCATGTAAGCTACCAACAATGATATATCCTAACCATGTGACTGTGAGCAGAGTATGCGCAACACATGTTCACCGGAGTGAACACGTGAAGTAAAGTATGAGATCCTTAGCAACCCCTGACAAATCAGGTGTTGAGTCCAAACTATAGTGCTATCGTTGCTAAAGGCGGTCGGGCAAGTAATCACTGTATAAGCATAATAACAAGCATTCAACTAATCATGTATAGCATGCGGGAGCGGTTAGCGTTAAAAGTGTTTGCGTTGTGTGTTGTGTTTTGATAGGGAACGTATGTAACACCCAAAAGTGCGTTAAGCGTAAAAAGGTTCGAGTATACTCACAGTGCGTGTCTAACTAATAAACACGAACTGAAGTGGATTGAAGGGAGCGCCGGATCAGCCTGCATACAAGGATAGAATGCGTAAGTCTTCCAAGTGATGAAACGGTCGAAATTGACGTGTCGGGTGGGAAACTGAAGCTTCGTATTAAGTTGCGCCTTCATACGAAGATAGGGTCTTCATACACGTCTCGCTTTCATTATCCAAAATTGAGTTTTCTTCGCGTCTTCTTCGGAAAATCAAGTGTTCATCCCTCCAACCTTAAGCTATTGAGTAAACTTGGAGTCGGAGAGGTCTTTGTCTGAGTCACAGATGAGAATCGGGCTGTTAGGTGCGAAGTCAGTGTCTTCATACGAAGGCATTGCCTTCATACAAAGCCATGAGTGCCTTCGTACGAAGCTGGGCTTCGCACAGAACAGTCCAGTTCACAAATGTGACTATTTTTGGCGTTTGGAGCTGCATTTTCACCTGAATCGGACGTGTTTTTGAATCCTTTTCAAGCTCGTTTTGACACTACCTCGTCCCACTATTCAATGAACGAAATACATGCCGTTTTAGGTCCGTCTTAGGGTGAAAATCAAGTTTAAAGAGGTTTTAAAGGGTTTTTACCTAGATCTAACACTTGGTGAGTGTGAAACCAGCTGATTTCCAACCTGGGAAGCCGAAGCTATACCCAAATCACCCGTTTAAGTGTAGATCCGTGATGAAAGAAGAAGATTTGATGAAAAAGATGAAGATTTTGTACGAAAAAGATGAAGTTCTTGTGAAAAGTTGAAAAAGTTGAAGTTTGGTAGAAAAGAGATGAAGTTTTGATGAAATCAAAGTGAAACTTGTGGAAAAATCGAGTGGAAAACGTTATGTAGTCATAGAAAACTGTTAAATCTTACCTGAAATTGGTCGGACAACAATTTTGCAGAGTTTCGGATCAAAGGCAGCAAGTGAGTGAAATAGGGAAGGGGCTTGGCTATTTATAGACAAGGTCTGATCGCACAGAAGTGCCAGTTCAAACCGGCTGCCTTCGTACGAAGCTACCTGGCTTCGAACAAAGGTCCTGTTTTGCTTGGAGTATTCTCGTTGTCACGTATTGAATGCTTCTTTAATGTGTTTTGTTGCGTTGGTTAGTACTAGTATGTTAGGTATTTTAGCGAGATAGCGTTTATTGCGTTCCGTTTTGATGCGATAATCGAGTTGTGAGCATAATTCATAGACGTATAAAGCACACACAAGTAAAGCACATAAGAATACACAACATAACGTTACTACTACCATTAACAGTGTTTGTGGTTTAGCGTTTTAGCGTGATAAGAGAATGCGAAGGCGAGAGTGGTTACCGAACAAACAAACACACTCGGCAATTAGAGTAATATAGTACTCTATGATTCATGTTGCGTTAGCGTTAAGCGCTTGCGACTATAAAGCGTTTAAATGTGCAACAGTGCGGTGTGATGAAAATGTATTTAGACTAACGAAACCCATTGTTTATAATGAATCTCAGTGTACAGGACGATTACAAACCGAAGCAAGTAGCAACAAATAACAATCCGAAAAGTCAGGTCGTTCCAGTCACCCATACTTTAGGGAATTTCGTCCCGAAATTTAAGTAGTTGACGTAATAAAGGGTTGTGGATATTTAGCTTTCATATCACTTTCGAGGTCCAACCACTTCTAAGATTTTTTAAGGTCTGCAGAGGGTTAAACATCACCACCCACCACCACCGGCCACCACCAGCCACCACCACCGACCACCACCGTCCACCACCGTCTACCACCACCACGGTCCACCACCACCACAATCGTCCACCACCCACCACAACCGTCCACCACCCACCACCATCGTCCACCACCCACCACCACCGGCCACCACCACCACCACCGTCTACCACCACCACCATCCACCACCACCCACCATCACCACCGCCACCACCACCGTCCACTACCCACTACCCACCACCAACCACCACCGTCCATCACCACCACCAACCACCACCGTCCATCACCACTACTATCCACCACCCACCACCACCACCGTCCACCACCCACCACTGTCTGTACACCTCCACCAGTTTATATTAGAAGTCTACATATGTTAAAAAAACAAACAGTCTTCTTCTTGCAGATTGCAGACATTTGGTCCACCTCTTCTTCAACATATGTCTGCAGATGTGGTCCGCAGACTGCATACATTTTACCTTTAAAAAAACAAACAGCACCTTAGTATCACTTCTGCTATTCAAAATATTTTTAAACAACGAGTGATACAAATCATAACTGTTAAAGTATATGTTTAGGTAATAGAAAGAGAGGATAGTGTAGATAGTGTAGATAGTGGTTTCTCGATGTAACAATATTTATCTTGCATTAGTGTTTAGACTAATTAGAATAGATGGTAGGATTTGTATAGATGTTGATGTTTACAACATCTGTGGAATCTTTTCTGGTAGAATATTAGATGTCACTATCAAGGTGACGCTATGAATTAAAATAGTATATATTGTTTATTATTATTACCTATAACAACAATTACCATCGTAGGGAACAATGTTTTCCTGTCATTGGTTGAAATGGGCGGCCAACTGCTACACTAGCATTTTCCAATTGATTAAGCTAAGAGGCTGTTTGTTTACCTCTTAACGAGACTCTTAATGGTTTAGATCTCTTATTGGTTCAGCTCTTAATGGTTCAGAGTGTTTGTTTCGTGAGCAGATGTCTGAATGGTTCAAACACACTGAATGGTTAAGCATTATACCGAGCCTGAATGGTTAAGACATCTAATTTGAATTGGTCAAACATTTGCCTTTGAACGGTTAAGCATTATACTGGCTCTTAATGGTTCAGACCTCTTACTGGTTCAGCACTTAATAATTCAGACATCTTATTGGTTTAGCACTTAACCATTCAGAAGTTGTCAAACAGCCCCTAAATTACAATTTTGTTTGTTTAAATTTACAGTTTTGTCATTGGTTTTGTTTTTTTTTTCTGTAGGATCGTGAAACAACCTAACGAGTCGATCAGAAGAGTGTTCAGACAGAATCAGAGGTGGAATTCATTGATTCTGTCTTTGTTTAGCTTGTATTCACTATTAATTGTCTTGTTTATTGATCTTGAAGCGATTTACAACACGTAGACACTTCGACAGCACCTCGGTGTCGAAATCAAGAAGGTTATAAATGAAATGACATGAAGGGTATTTATAGGTGAAGCTATTCCGTTTGAAAGTGGCATGGCATGCTTCAAACGAAATCACATGTGTTGGTTTCGTTTGAAGATGTCATATGTCAGTTTCAAACGAAATCACATCACATACACCCTAAACTCTCCTATTTTCTCGTATAACGTGCCCTGATCTAACATTACTAATATAAGACTCGATACAAGACGAAGTCGACAGACGTATGCACTAACAGACTCCCCCTCGGATGTTGACGAGTCTGAAGTATCGAGTCTTCTCATTCTTCAGTCTTTACCGGTCTTCGGGCTCTTTCACAATCTGAGACTCGAATTAAGATGAAGTCGACAGACAAATGCACCAACAGACTCCCCCTTGAATGTTGACGGAATCTTCAGTGAGAGTCTTCATCATGACAACTCTTCAATCTTGATCGGTCTTCTTTCTTAGCATGTACCAGGATCTTCTCTTTGGCTCTAACCTCGTCAGACTCCCCCTCTCATCATGATGGGATCGCTGTCTGGAATTAGCTATCACCTTGAGATCAATCCCTGGCTTTAGTTCTGATCAGCTCAACACCTACACAAATTTTCTCACCAAAACATAAGTTTTTACTTAAATCAATAAGAAAAACTTACTAGTAATAGTTACATCAAGTTCAAATTAATGATCCTGATTAACTAATCTCAACTTCTTTCTTAAATAAAAATTTTTCCAATCCAGCACACACACTCCCAAACCAGTTTAATTTCGAAAATTAGCTTTTCAACATCAGTTGTCGAAAATCTTTTTGAATTTTTCAAAAGTTTATGCTAAAACACTCCGAAAATCTTTTTGGATTTTAAATGAACTGAAATGCAATAATGAAATATTTACAAACAATATTTTTGTGAGTTTGTGTAAGAGGATCATATCAGTTTATGTGACCAATCACTAGCACCGTTAAGCTTTAAACATTTTCAGTTCTAAACGATTCACATTGATTGACGATATTGTTGTCCACTTAAACTCATTCTAAAAACTTTCGAAATGCTTACCGATACGTTAATGTATATTAATTTTGCACTAAGTTCTTATGGACCCCACGATCTCAGCATATCCCCTCATCATGCAATACATTGACTCAAGTAAAGCCTTTAAACTTTTATCAACTGTGATTTGTGCGAAAACAAAGCAGAATGTTTAAACATTAACAATCAGGTCGATACTTCCGTATATGCAAAGAAAGTCCAATGTTTAAACAAAATAAGAAAAATAAATCAAGTTGAAATTGTTTAGGCTTTAACCACCAGGTCGATACTTCCGTATACGCAGAGGTGATTGACGGGTGGTCCGTAGGACAACCCTTAAAGCCTTTAAATAGAGTAAAATTTCATACTTTGCCCGGTTATTTGCTTGAACTTGGTAACCACTTGATGAATTGATGTGCAGGTATTAAAGTACCTAAGAGGCTAAGATGCAAGATTTTAAGAGAAGCAGCCGCCATTCATGTGATTGAGTGAAGGGCCCACATATGCATACAAGGAGACGGCAATATTATTTTAATCATCACGTGAACAAAGAGGTGCACACTTTTTGATTGGGCAGCTAATACACATCACCACAACAATTATTTTAAATAGTGGGCTGCACATGAAGCACAGTATCACGTGACTTGGTCAGTTGGTTGGCAGCCGTATTCCAATGCAACATCATCATCTCATCACATACATATTGGGCTGCCATATACATAGGGATCTTGTGGACTTCTTTCATTGGGCCGCTGAGACATAGACAAAGGAGAGATTGGACTCTTTTGGCGGTGGACTTTTTGGCGGTTGTTGATTTTTTGGGCTCACGTGAACAGAAAACAAGTGGGGTCTTTTGGGCTTTATGAATAATATCAATATCATCATCAACAATTGTGACAGCATAATCCAAAAATAGAGAAGTCAACAAACCTCATCATTATTCTGATACACACATGTGAAGATTGGCAGCAATTCAACACAATTAAAAATTCATCAACAACATCATCACGTGGACTTTGACTTCTCATACACAACAACAACAGGAATCATCATCATCATTAAATGTGAACATGTGATGGGCCGAACTCTAATTTGATATTGGCAGCATGTAGGTTTTATTGGACGGTTATTGGAGGGGGGAGGGGCGATTTTTGGCTATCTCTTGTGTTCTTGAGTGATAAAAACATGAAGACTTTGTTTTTGATTCCAATAAACAAATGTTTGATTGTGATGATGATTCACCACACTATGAGCGGCTAGGTTTGCTTGGTGATCATCCCGAATGTAAGGTTTACTTGTGACAATTATGTTTTGTTCTTGAATTTTTGGAATATTAAACTGTGCATGTGTTGTTAGTTTATTATGGTGCTTGATTGGGTGTTTGTAAATTGTTGATGTATGTTTGATCATAGTTCTAAACCATACGTTCTTGGTTCCGTTGGCAATCGAGATATCATGGGAGGGATTAGGGTTGGATATATGTTAATTGGTCATCGGGTAACAACCTCGCGTTCTAGGAATCCGAGTACTTAGTTCCCTTTCATCACAAATAATTGATCTTGCATGAGCTATGTCTATGTAGTTCTTTCCAGTTGAACATAAACCTTGATTGTCACTTAAAACCTGAAATTCAGGATGATTACTACCCTCTTATCCTGTTACAAAACTTAACCTTGATTTGTAATCTAATTTAGTTTAATTTAGTTAATTAAAACCAAACAACAAAATCCGTGAATTTACATTTCTTGCAATTTAGATTAATCTAGTTAGTTAGACATACCTTGAGATAACACACTTTCCACATACTCCCTGAGTTCGATACCCTATTACCACTATCTATAGTTGTTTTTGGGATTAAATTTGATTGTGACCACGACATCACGTCAGTGATCCAAAGCTTAAACGAAACACCAAAGAAAATAAAGCAGAACGTTTAGGCAATAACATCCAAGTCGATACTCACGTATACGCAGAGGATGTCCAATGCTTAAACAAAATAAAGAAATAAAACAAGTTTAAATCTTTGCAAAATAAAATGCACAATCACAGCGACTTTTCAGCAAAGTTGTTAAAGTTCACAAACTTAACCAGTTTTATGTCTTTTGACAATCAGCGATTACTGAGTAGGTACACAATCAAGAAGGACAAAACTAAGTACTATGCTTTCGACCATGTTTCCCACTAGAACTAGGCTTTTTCATTTTAGGTTTGTATCGTTCTGTTGGATCTGAGTTTGGTTTTGATTGTATTTTACGTTTGAAATTAAGATGGAAATGAATGAGTTGTGCAGCGGAATTAAGATGTAAACAAACTTTGCATACAATCAAACGAGAGTATTGCTTTAATCAAAACACTTTTCACTATGAACCGAAAGATTGAATTTAGTTTCAATAACGATTACAAAGCAATATTTGATGCAATCTCCCCCTCAGCCAGAGCTCAGTGTTTGTTCGTGCAGAGAAGACGATTGTTGCAAAGAGCTAATAGAACAGTACAGAGCACTGTTCTATTTATAGGCACTAGCAAACCACTGAGCATCTTAGCTGACGTCACCATGAAAGTGACATCTAACCTCCTAACAAACTCTAACCTCTGATCTATACAAACACTGCTATACTAACTACTGCTATTACATTTCATTACATAAAAGACACTTAAACAGCTGCTGCATCCTTCCACTGCT
This sequence comes from Helianthus tuberosus, assembly GCA_030545235.1. Taxonomy (NCBI): domain Eukaryota; kingdom Viridiplantae; phylum Streptophyta; class Magnoliopsida; order Asterales; family Asteraceae; genus Helianthus; species Helianthus tuberosus. The sequence continues at coordinate 44,049,966 of CM060414.1, read as the reverse complement.
GTGAACCCAGCAGTGCTTGTCTGGATCAGCAGTACTTGACTCAAGGCAGTAGCTTGAGCAGCAGAGCTTTAGTCTTCCATCAGCCTTTACTAGAGCAGCAGATTTACGGTCAGTGGCTTGTACGATCAGTAGATAAGAGGTCAGCAGATGTTGAAACCACTTTCAAGGGGAGAGACTTGTATGTAACATCTGCTTATTCTAGATCCACTGCTCTGACCCAGTTTTGGCTTTAATTATCTGTTCCTCTGGTAGGGTTCAATCCCAACAATCTCCCCCTGGAACAGATAATGCCAAAACTCTTCATTATTGTGGAAGTTTATTGCCTCATCAACAGTTCCCTTATCTGACCTTTAAATTGTAGTTCAAAGTCTAGGGCATCTGTGTCATCATCATCCCTGCTAAGTGGAAGATCAAGGAGATACTGTAAATCTTCAAGACTCAGGCCAAGAGCTTGTTCCCTTGATATTTTCTTCACTTCTCCACCAGACCTGAGCAAAGTCAATACGTAGGTCTGTTTGTCAGTTTCCCACTTTAGTATTTTTGAGCCTGGTGGGTTTCTTAGGAGATGTTTATTTGCAGAGGTGTTTGGTGAGGCTGGCCTATTCATGACTGGCTGAGCAGTACTTACAGATTGTTCCAATTCAAGATCTACTTTTATCATCAATTTAATGCCTGCTTTTACAACAGCATTTCCAGCTTTTAGATCTTGAACTGTTTCAGCACCTGACTGGTTTTGATTCCTTCTTTTGTAGATGGCAGCACCAGCTGGAGCAGTGGTTCTTTTGACTTGCAGCTTTGGTGGTCTTTTTGAGACCTCTGCTTTAGAATAGTCAGGCTTTCGTGGAACTTTTGGATCTTTCTTTCTGAGTTCCTCTAACCTTTTATAGGTAGCCCTGACCCTATCTTCTCCCCACTTTGTCACTGAGTTCTTTGACCCATAATCAGCTGCTATCAGCTCCTCTTTCATTCTCTTCAACTCTAATGCCTTATAAGCTTCAAACTGTTTGAACTTTTCAGGAGGAGTCTGCTTGACCTTATTTTTGATCATTTCTTGAATCCTGGCTGCCTCTTTTTCAAGCTCAGGAATGGTCCAGTTTTTGTACATGTGTTTCTCCCCCTTGTATTTCTTGTAGGTCATGATGTTCTCAATGTAGTCTTTTCTCAAGGACTCATCTGCCCTTTCTGAGATTTTCTGACATACATTTTTGGCAAATTGTTCCATAGCTCTGACCTGTGTGAGTAGAAACTGATAGTTTTGCGGAAATTCCCTACCAGATTTCCCTTGTTTATTTTTGATTGCGATATCCTCTGCTTGTTTGGCCTTGAGTTTCAAATATTCTTCAATATTGTGAGGCCTGGGATATCCTTCAACTTATGGCAAACTCCTTTTAGCTGGGTCATCCTCATAGTAAAAGGATTTGATTTCTTCCTGATGTGTTCAAAATGCAACATATAAATTTCATCAATTGTGGCATAAAACTAACCCTTTTTTAGTACTAATGTTGGAAAAAGTGTGCTTTTGTCTTCCTTTTGTATTTCAGGATTAAATGAGCTCAAATTAGCAAAATAAGCAAAAAGACATCAAAATCTAACATAAATACAAGAAAAGGAACAAGACGTGATATGTCCGACCCCACGACAACATCTTCCCAAGCAAAACAAGATAACAGAAGACTGAACACGCCCCGTGCTCAACCAGCACGGGGGCGTGCCCAAGTGTCAGCAGAAAAGACAAAGTGGTAGAAGCTTTTATTGCCCACCACGGGGCCGTGGTCAACTATAAGATTCGCACAATCCAGGCAAATCTTCATAGTACAAAGATTCTTCTGCACACGGGGTCGTGCTTAGTGGACACGGGGGCGTGGTCAACTAATAAGACAAGCTGCAATAAATGAAGAAAGAGAAGGATGTGGACACGGGGCTGTGCCCACTGGACACGGGGCCGTGCCCGAGCTTCTGTTCAGCCTATAAATAGGAGTGCTTGGCTCAAGCTCAAACCATCCCTTGGCACACCACCTCTCTCACACTTCACCCACCACCCACCACCACCATAACACCATCATCCACCACCATCATCCATTGTCCATCGTAGAGTGTGTGAGTTGTCTCGGGATCCAAGATTGATCGTAAGAGTTCTTGACAATCAAGGCCATGTTTGCCTAAGTCTCTTACATCACTTGGTGAAGACAAAGTGTCTAGTGTAATACTTTTTATTTCTAATCTTTTCGCACATTTTATTTGGTTTTGTATTAATGACTTTAATAACTAGTTGCTTATGTTGAAGGTGATCTTTCCTTATCGTTTGTCCGTGGTGTCTTGGCATTATTTTACTGTCTATATAAAATAAAAGATTTTCACCATTCATATCTCCACGGTCTATATGGAGGTATGTTGGCTACCTGGTCGTGGGTTAAGGGAACGGTTTAGTAAAGGTCTTGCCATTGTTCAGCGTTTAGAGGTCCTGCAATGGACCTGGGTCAAATTTAGTAGGACCTCCTTCAATACTTAACGGTATTGGATGGCGGGGGTCCAAACTCTTTGATCCCCCCATAAGTTAACTACTATTAATACTATAACCCGGCTATTTAGGACTGTATCCCTGCTGACTCAGACTACTTAGTCGAGGGTAACGTCACCTCCAAAAGAGGGGCCTACCAAAATTTGCATTAATAACTTAATTAATTATCTTCCAATAATCCACCCTTTTAGGATTGTATCCTTGCTGACTCAAACTACTGGGGTGAGGGTAACGTCACCTTCAAAAGAGGGGCCTACTACAATAACTAAGATAATCTCTTAAAATAGTGCAAAAGTGCGGAAATAATCAAAGGTTACACTAGATACGAGTCGGAACCAAGTGATTCATCTTGTCTATCTGTTTTTCTTTTATTTTTATTTTTCAGCATTTTTAGTTAGTTTTTATTTTTCTTAGCTTAAAACATTTTTTTTCTAAACTTTTTATTTTGATTAGACGTTGAGGATAAACCGGTACTAAAAGCTCTTGTGTCCTTAGACGACCTCGGTATCTTACCAACACTATACTACGCTCACGATGGGTGCACTTACCCATATGTGTGTCTAGTGTTAGTAAATATCGTGTTTTATAAATTTAAAACTTGACTAAAAAGTGTTAAAGGGGCTTAAAATATACACCTAATATATATAACACTTCACACGCATCAAGTTTTTGGCGCCGTTGCCGGGGACACAAGGATTTTAAGAAAGTTAGGAATCAACGGCCTAATCTTTTTTTCTTATTTTTCGTTTTTTAGGATTTTTCTTAATTTTTCAGCTTCTGCAGAACTCAGCACGGGCCGTGCCCGCTGAACACGCCCTGTGCCCAATCATTGGAACTGGCAATCCTGTTTTAAGTCAGACAGTAAGCTGAACACGGGGCCGTGCCCACTCAACACGCCCCCGTGCCCAAGTTTCAGTTACTGAAAACAGAACCGTAAGATCCCGACAGTTGGTAATTTCTGACACAAACATGAGTGATAATGATACTTTTTACTTTCGGCACTCTTATGGTACTATGTGGTGTCAATTATGTGGTGGTAACCATAAAGAATTAGAATGTTATTTTCTAACTTATAAACCCCACTATATAGACCCATCGTTTCCTAGTATCCTTAAGAGGGGCGAAAGTAAAAATAATCCTTATCTCTCCCTCGAATGCTCCCAACCGGATATTCTAGGAGAAATGCTTCTCGATGAATTATTTCAAGTAGAAGATCTAATTATTAATTGGTTAAAAGAACTTAGGAAAGATTTCAATAATTTTTTCCAAGACGATAACCAAGAAGAAGGGTTGGAGACGCATTCAAACAACTTCATTGTTTCCAACGATACTTCTAACTCTAGTGAGGACTTGAGAGATAGTCGTCCCTGTGTCGATTGTGCCGTGAAGGACTCCCCATCAACTTCGTTTGATGCATACATAGACCTGAGCGATTCGACATACACCTTTTTTAACGAGAGCCCGGAAAAGGGTTGGAGTTGTCCACCTACATATAGCATAGGAATCACCCTCACCGACAACCTCTTGCGCTCTCGTCTTAATCTAGATCAATTAAGGTATCTTAGGCACTTTGGGGTTGTTCCATCCAGTAAGGAACCGCCCGATCCGGAAAAGTTCCTTGAAAATAGACGAATTCCTTAAGACAGCTTCTAGACACGGGGCCGTGTCCAGGTTAGCACGCCCCCGTGTCCACCCAAAGATTCCCTTCTGATTTTGTCAGAAGGCGGACAAAAATGTGCCAGGATTCCATCTGCGCACGGGGCCATGTCCAGCCGACACGGGGCCGTGCGCAACGTACTGTCGTTTTCTATAAATGCAGCCAAGAATCCTGCACTTTTGAACCATTCCAGGGACAGAGATTTGAGGAATATTCTCACATACCATCCTAGGTATTTTCTAAAAGAAGTTTCTCAACTATCTTCTTGTCCTTTCCTCTTTTATCCACTTTCATCTTCTTCAAATTTCCTCATACTTCCATTAAAGCTTGAAACTTCCATAATTTCAAGCCTTATTGAGATGTTTGTTAGATTTTGTTCATGGAATCTTGTTAAAAATAAGTTCTATAACAATGTTTTAAGTTGTTTAAGTTCAAAAATGCTTCAAAAATCATAAAAACAATTTGAAACCCCAAGATTCCTTGTTCACAAATCCTGCAGATATCTGAATATGGAGCCGTGTTCGCTGAACACGGGGCCGTGTCCGAAGTACTGGATCCATAAAATTGAACTCTTTTCGGTATGTTTTCCCAGAATGGCAAGCAGAACAAGCGGAAACTCTTCGTCGCATTCCAGAAACAACCGACGTGGGAGAAGATCATCAACGGTTGAAGATTCTCTTGTAAACTATGTTTACGCCTTAAGAGAGGCCCTTGATGAAGTAACAAGTGTGGAAGAGGCATTGGTCGACCTCATTAATCATTTGACGGTGGGACTAGAAGGATGTCTCCGAGAGGTCAACCTTTTGCACCAAAGGTTGAACATTCTCGCCTCTCCTCCTTTGGTGCCGATTATCACCCAAAGGGCATGGAATGTGGTGCCGGAAGTCATCATTCCGGCCGAATGGTACGCCCTTCATCCGGAGCCTCCTCAAGAAGTACTACAAGGGGTTCCGATTGGTGTCGCTCCTCCTCCACAAGATGTCGAGGAACATGAAGCCGCCTCCCATCTCCCGAGGGAGATAGAAGAATGGCTCTAGCAACATCTGAGGGACACCGTTCGGCTTGGAGTTCTACAAGGCTTTTAGACCGGAAATCTATTTCCGGAATTTTGGTTCTTATTGTAGAAGTAGGGCTCCTTAGGAAGATTTTACGGATCACTTGACCTATTTAATATTAGGACTTTTAACTTTTATTTTCTGTTTTATTTTTCATTTTTTTAGGACTATTATGTAATTCTCTAAGATTCAATGAATGATGGTTTTAGTTAATTTGGTGTTTGGATGGTGATGAAATGAATAAAACACACTTGAGATGGCAAAGGATACAAGGGAAACTTGAACCAGCACTCCATGCAGGAAAACAGAGCCGTCCGACAAAATTCTTCGTTTACAGTAAGCTCGGCACGGGCCGTGTCCGCCCAACACGGCCCCGTGCTACACAGTCTGCAGGAAAAGACCCAGTTCAGGTAACTGGACACGGGCCGTGTTCACCCAACACGACCCCGTGTCCAGGCTTCTGTTTCTCTTGATTTAATTTTGTTACTGGCACTTGAACACGGGGCCGTGCCCGGACAACACGGGGCCGTGTTCAGCGCCCAGTTACACAATTTTTTTGCTTTTTACACCTTTTTACACATTTAATCAACCTAAAAACTTATTTTTGGGACACATTAAGGACAATGTGTAATTTAAGTGTGGGGGGGGGGGGGGGATGCTAAAACCTTGAATCTTGCAAGTCCTAAATACAAGCCTTACACAAAACTCTGTTGGCATCGCTAATCACCCCAAATTTTTTCAAAAAATTTCATTTTTTTAACTTGTCTAGGTTTAACTCGGGAATTTCAAGTTCTAAAAAGGTTATATTTTTACGAATTTATAACCGATAGCGTCGTGATAAAAAGAACCAACATAAGAAAATTATGAAAAGGCATGGCAAACTTAGTTAAAATTTGATTATATATACTTGATCACATAAAAACCCATTCCCACAAAAGTGAGTTTTGAGCCTTTATTGAGCATACAATTACATATCATTAGACTAAATGCTCATTTTTCGTTTCTTGTGTGAATAGCCGCTTGGTTCTTACGACTCTAGAACTTGCCATGACGATACATTCCCAGTCCTTACCAACTTAAACCCGAGTAAGTAAATGATGGAGGCATTAGGATTAACCCTTTTTTATTTCTACACCATTATTTTTCTTTTTTTCCACCTACCCAAAATCCCCCTAGTTAGCCCCTTTGAGCCTAAACCTTTTCATTTCATAACCCAAACAAACACCCTTTTTACCCACCAAAACCTTTTTCATTTTTAACCCTTTGTTTTAGTAACTAGCTCGGTTTCTCATATGACTTTCCAAAAAAAAATGTTGATTATGAAGCAAAAGCAAATAAACAAACAAGTTTATCAAAAATGACTTTGTTTGAAAAATAGCTTCATAAAAATAAAAATGGAAAAATAGAAAGTCTTACGAAAACCGACGCTTGTTACGCTTTTTCGCCCTTTTTCTACTAACCACTAACCACCAACCACCAACCCAACCACCTACCCAACCACCTACCTTTAACCCTAGCCTAACCCTTCACCCACAAAGTCCTCTTGATATTTACAAAGGTATATAAGTTAAAAAGGAGGATGATTGATTGCTTGGAAAGCCTATGGTAGGAGTAAGTTCCATGCCGCTCTCGAGTGATCCACAAAAATACATTTTCGGCCGAGTGTTGAGTGATCCCCGTGAGGTATGTGAACTTGTATATAAATAGAATTTTAAAAAGGCATGTTATGCCCTAATAAGTAATTTATCTTATGAAAAGTTTTAAATAAATCATGACGAATAGGATTGTAAATAAATAAAAATAAAACTAAATAAAGAATCTTGGAAATCCCGACACTCTACGACAAGCCCGAAAACCTTCTTCTCTACCCATTCCATTTGGGAGTGTAATAGCCACTTATTAAAGAGTTTTGCTTAAGGACAAGCAAAGATTCAAGTGTGGGGGTATTTGATGTGTTCAAAATGCAACATATAAATTTCATCAATTGTGGCATAAAACTAACCCTTTTTTAGTACTAATGTTGGAAAAAGTGTGCTTTTGTCTTCCTTTTGTATTTTCAGGATTAAATGAGCTCAAATTAGCAAAAGAAGCAAAAAGACATCAAAATCTAACATAAATACAAGAAAAGGAACAAGACGTGATATGCCCGACCCCACGACAGCATCTTCCCAAGCAAAACAAGATAACAGAAGACTAAACACGCCCCGTGCTCAGCCAGCACGGGGGCGTGCCCAAGTGTCAGCAGAAAAGACAAAGTGGTAGATGCTTCTATTGCCCACCACGGGGCCGTGCTCAGCGGACACGGGGCCGTGGTCAACTATAAGATTCGCGCAATCCAGGCAAATCTTCATAGTACAAAGATTCTTCTGCACACGGGGTCGTGCTTAGCGGGCATGGGGGCGTGGTCAACTAATAAGACAAGCTGCAATAAATGAAGAAAGAGAAGGATGTGGACACGGGGCCGTGCCCACTAGACACGGGGCCGTGCCCGAGCTTCTGTTCAGCCTATAAATAGGAGTGCTTGGCTTAAGCTCAAACCATCCCTTGGCACACCACCTCTCTCACACTTCACCCACCACCCACCACCACCATAACACCATCATCCACCACCATCATCCATTGTCCATCGTAGAGTGTGTGAGTTGTCTCGGGATCCAAGATTGATCGTAAGAGTTCTTGACAATCAAGGCCATGTTTGCCTAAGTCTCTTACATCACTTGGTGAAGACAAAGTGTCTAGTGTAATACTTTTTATTTATAATCTTTTCGCACTTTTTATTTGGTTTTGTATTAATGACTTTAATAACTAGTTGCTTATGTTGAAGGTGATCTTTCCTTATCGTTTGTCCGTGGTGTCTTGGCATTATTTTACTGTCTATATAAAATAAAAGATTTTCACCATTCATATCTCCACGGTCTATATGGAGGTATGTTGGCTACCTGGTCGGGGGTTAAGGGAACAGTTTGGTAAAGGTCTTGCCATTGTTCATGTAACACCACGGAAAAACGTGTCCAATTATATATAGACACGTGTCTTAAACTCCAAAGGTGCAAAAGATTTCGTTTGAAAGGCCAAGGTTGTCGAATAACGAAACTATGAAACCACAGGGACTAAAAGTGTCAACATGCCAAACTTGTGCCTCTGAATGACCTTACACGATGAATATATTCTTGAATGAGTGCTTGATTGGATATGAGAAGCCGTTTATGGAAATAATCAGGAGATTATTATATTACAAGGGTTAAACGTGTCAACATGTCAATTCTGACCTCTGAGTGACCTTTTAACGAAACCGAGGCTTCGAAACATTCAAATATACTCTTAAGAATAAGTGGTATAAATTTCATGTGGTTTCGATATCGTTAAGCATGATTTCAAGACTTTGGGCCAAAAGTGTAAACTTGACGAAACTTGCTTTCATAGTGATATTTAACGAACCCGAGCCTAACGGAGTTTGTTTATACATCCTTGGGACCCAAGAAAGTAATTACAAGGGTCTCCTTTGCCAAAAATCATGTTAAAAAGGGTTAAAAACGTCAAGGGACTGATTCTGCCAGCTTTAAAAATTGTTTTGCCAGTAACCCAGTCCCAGGCGGCCCGCATGAAGCCAAGCAATACCTGAAGCGGGCCGCGTGAGGTCCCCAGTAACAGAAAATGACCTGCAGTTACGGGTTGGCCTGTTCCACCGCCTTAACCTCAAAAATATCGACCTAGGGAGCTGTAAGTCGGTTTAAATGAGTAGCTAGGACACTTGGGTCAATCTTGGAGCCTTCTATTACACCTGGAAGTGATCTAGCTTCAAGAATTTGACTATATAAAGGAGCTAGTTCATGTGTTCATAACACACATTTGCAACATTTCATTGTGGGACTTGCTCTGGGGCTTCCAACAGATTGAAGAGGATAATCAAGTGTAGAAAAGTTTGCTAGGACCTTAAGTAAGTTTCTAATTACTTGTTTAGTCATTTAATTTAGCTTAATTACTCTAAAGTCAAACTTAGCGTAAAATTAGTTTGACTTTCTTTTTAATTACATGTGACGTAACCACTGATCAAATTGAAAGTGGTTATAAGACCACATTAGTGTAGGTGATTAACCCTTAAAAGGGCACCTCCTAATTATCTCGTTTGACTGGTCAATTGTCGGGTCAAAGTAGTTTGACAAAAAAGTCAAACTGGGCAGAATGTGTAAATATGATTAAAATTAATAAACCAAAGGTTCTAAATTATATTTTAACATTCTAATAACTTGGTAATTAATATTAAAGCATGTTTTATCATTCCTAACCCGACAATTAATAGTCAAAGGTCATTTATTAACCGAAAGTCACAAAAGCTTGACTTTTGCTTTGACTTTCAGTTCTGACCCGTTTAAGCTTAATGCACCCATGTTTTAAGCTTCCATTAGGACCACATTACTTAGTAGTATAATCCCCTAGAATTATATTACATAGTACCTAATGGTTTGAATTATATGCACTTGATCGTAATTATGCTTAATAATGCCATAAACGCCCTTTTTACATACAACTGAGATTTTTAACAATGTGAATGGATTAAAACCTTTGCTACTGATATTTAGACATGTCCTAAAAATTTGACACCAATTGGAGGTCTAAAATGGGGGTTATGCTCAATATCGTAATTAAGGGACTTTTTAGTAATTAAATGGCGTAATTAGTATGAAGCCTATCTAAACCTTATTTTTGACACCAAAATTCATACCTACTGATGTGAAATAATATTTTGGGAATATTAAAGATTTTTAATTGTTTTTAGATTGAGCATAACATAGGATTATAGCTTAATTTCGGTAAATGCTGGTTTTACCCTTTTCATGCATAAAATGAGTTCTACATATCTTTTAGTGCCAAACCTTTTGCTACTGATTTCGTATAATAAATAAAGTATTTTGAACTTTATAAACTGTTTAAAAACTCAGATTTACAATATTAACCCGAATACCCCTTTAAACCGCCTTTTAAGCGTTTTTAGTACATAGTATGGGTCAAAACTATATTGGACATATAAAACTCATTACCTACTGATGTTTTAAGTTAATTTATATAATTATACAGTAAGTTAAAGTTTCTAAACTCAGAAGTCTATTTTTGACCTTTAAAGCATACGTAAAATTACCAAAATGCCCCTACGGGACATAGTTTGGATATATGAGATAATTTTCACATATATAAACTATCCTACTGTTATAACATATAAAAATACATATTTTTACTGATGTAATCAGGTCTGAAACTCAGTTGCATAATTAAACTCTTTTATGGACATTAAAATTACCAAAATGCCCTTATGGGACTTGTTTTGGTTTAAATGAAATTTTGGGCATATATGTTAATATCTTACTGATGTATTAACATATTTTAAGTATAATAATGATTAAGACTTGTAATATAATTTATTTGGTTACCCGTTACGCATTTACGCGTTCGGATCGGCTTATGTGACTAGTTTACATAAAATAGTCGAAACGGGTCAAACCTTTTCGTTTAATCCTCAAATTCCAGAATGTATTTAGTTTACCCATATTATACAAGTATCCAAGCTTGTCGGGTATAAATCTCATTCTATTCCGTTCTCCGCTTAATCTAGCGTTTAGAACCGTAAAGTTTCTTTCTAGCTAGCCGGTCTAAGTCCTTGACTAAGATAAAGACCCGTTAGCATCCTAATAGGTTAATAAACCTTCTATACAGATTAAATAGCTTCCGGTAGAAGGTGCCTTCGAAAAGCTTTAAGATTTTTACTGCTAGCATCAGGTAAATACTTTTAACTTATTTTCCCTTATACGGGCTTGGGATACGGTATATTAATACCGCTTGGTCGGGTATGAGATCATTTAATCGGATTGTGATTTAATAAATCTGCATAACCCGTTTTAATCTGTTTTGTTTGATATCATAAACATTAGGGGTTAACGACCGTGTCCTGGATATCCTCGGCTCATTTCGTTTGAAAATGGCCACGACTTATGCACGGGGTGTAGGCATACACCTGACAGATGCAAATGCTAAATAATATATATAAACCCACATGTTGGGGATAACTCCTTTGTGGGTTCTATAAGTGGTGAGTCGGTTAATCACGACCGGCTTACAACCGACCCCAATTGTATGACAAACATATAAATCGGTATACAAGATTATCTTTAAATAATTGTCCCAAGTTATAAATGATTTGTGCCATGTGCACTTAATTCAATTTTCACAAATATTTTCAAAATGAGTCAGTTAATTGTATTTACCAGTGTAAACTGACGTATTTTCTTAAAGACTGATTGACAGGTACCTCTCGAAATAGGCTGGAGCTATAGGGTGTCTTTAGAGGATCTTGCAAGTCCATAAGATGCCTGCAGTCTGTTATTTTGTTTCTTTGTATTTATTTATGATCCGCATGTGGATCTTATTCCATTCCAGTCTGTACATTCATAAACTCGAACACTCAGACAGTATGGTTTGTAATAGTTTATTCACCAAGACTTCCGCTGTGCTATTATATTGTGTATAGTGACTATGATGATATCAACTACGTCACGATACTCCCCGCCGGGCCCACCGGTAATATGTGGAAATATCGGGGTGTGACAGGTTGGTATCAGAGCCAACATTGAGTGAATTAAACACTAGCCTTTTGTGTTTAATCTCAATGACACAATAAGCACATTCCTTAGACTCTCGAGTCTAGGCAAATGACCTAGGATTTTACTCTTAACCTTCCTTTTATTGCTTTATTATATCTACTTGTTTTGTCAGGAAAATGCCGCCAAGACTAAGGGGACGAGGCAAGGGACCTATGCGTGGAGGACCCTCTAGTAGCTCCGGACCTTCTCACAGGCGCACTCCATCCGATTCGCTTACCGGTTCCGACTCCAAAGATAATTGGAGCCATAACCCTGAACCAGCGAGACATTCTGTCTCGTTGGGATCCTCACCATCAGACCCTCCTTACTTTGGAATGCCCAACCTGAACGAACCTCATCATTCTCCTCTATCGTTAGGAACCCATTAATCCAACCAATTATACCACTCTTACCAATCGCAACCTTTTCACCAATCAGATTCCACTTACTCACCTTCACAATTCAATCCTAACGCTTACATTAATGACTTTTTGGGCTATAACCCTTTAGGACCTGAGGATCATTTTTCACAAGAGATGGAGATGGATGACGACCCAGACCCGGATTTGCAAACTGGTACACCAGGGCACCCGATTAGTATCTCTACCGGATCTCCATTTGTGGGGTCACCGTACAATGGGCCTGACTCGTTCCAGGAGAAGATGGGCCAATATGACTGGTATTACACGCCTTCATACCATAGCTCACCTAGCCAGCCACCCTTGGATGAACCACAGCTTAGGGCTGTTACCCCACCACCCTTGCCAGTTGAGGATCCACCTCAACAACCTCCCGCGCCGCCTAGACGAGGGAGGAATGCTAGGATGTCGGTTCGTGGGGGACCAAGGTTTTCATCTCCACGTGGCTCAAGCTCGTATCCTGCTATCCCAGAAAACCCTCAGTTGGGTGAGTCTTCACGCACGGTGACGGAAGATAACCTTCCGCCAGTTTCACACGCACCACTTCAACCACCGTCAGGTTTCGACAACCCTATCCCGACCTACCCAGGATCATCTGGGTATAACCCGTCTGGATACCCATCCGACTATGGGACTCAGGATCCGTATCTTTCGGCTGCCCAATACTATCATCATTACCCTTCTTCCTACCCACCACACTATCCTACTGGATACCCACCGCAGGATTCTCAATACCCGCCATACCATCAACCTCCTCCGTATCAGCAGCAGCAAACTCAGGAGATTTTAGAGAGGTTGGAGAGGGTTAAACATAAGACTCATGAAAATAAGAAAAAAACACAACGGTTTTGTTAAGGGCCTTATGAACCTTCTCAAGGGAAAGAAGAAATAGGGTGATGTTGGGCTGTGTTGTTTTTGTTTGTTATGTAATAAAGTCCCTGCGTGGACGTTTTTTTTTATTTCAAGTATCAAGTCCCTGCGCGGACTTATTTCTGTTTCAGTGTGCCCCTGCGTGGGCAGTGTTTTCCTTTCAGTATGCCCCTGCGTGGGCAGTATCTTTCCGTATGCCCCTGCGTGGGTAATGTTTTTCAATAAACCCCTGTGAGGGTAATTTGTGGTATTTTCTCAAAGTCCCTTTTCGGACGAAGTTGTAATCGTTTCACGATTTTAATGCAGTTATTTTGTTTTCGAATATATAATTTGTTATATCATACTACTTCATTTTGAATTTTGTTTAATCTGCCTAAGAAAAATCTTAGAGGTATAACCTAGCCAAAGTATTAAATGGCTATGATGGTATAACCTTTTTAAGATAATGACTCTCTGTTAACATCTGAAAACATGTTAACAATCCTGAATTGTGCGGTATGAGAAATCACACAATCTTCCTGATATACTTGGATTTTTCCAAACTACTATTTTTTTTAGCCTATATGATCCATACGAATCATGGCTAGTAAACATCAATATGATGTATACACCATAACATTCGTTAGAGATGAATGCTTATAAGCAAAGGTGTAATAATGACAATGAAGGTTCTAATTATAAACCCTTTATAAAAAAGGCGATGAATTTTGTTCGACCCATAAAGAAAGCAATGATTATAAACGTCCCTGCGACAAGCTTTCTAAGTTATTTAAATGTCTTTCGAGACGAAATTCGTGTAATATGATTATCTTGTTGATTATTATTATTTTATGGTCCATATGGTTTAATAATACCATGACCATCTACTCATCAGTACGATAATCAAATATGTAAATTAAATATATCATTATGTTTGATATAGTATTCAGAAATGGCTGGATCAGATGAAGCAAACAGTCATCCTACAGAAGGCAACAACACCAGAATTAATATCACTGGTGCCGAGTTGCAGGAAATAATATCCGCAGCAGTTGCTCAAGCTATAGATGCTAAATTTAAAGAGCCTAGTGTTGTTAGGTCTCAAACTCATTCGAGAACCCATTCTCAAACCCATTCTCATAAGAAAAGTGAGTCCCAACACTCATCTAATCAGGATAGTGAACCGAAGAGGCAGGTTATTCTTGAACCAACTTCACGGTACAACAAAGGATGTACCTACAAGTATTTCGTCTCCTGTAAACCAAGAGATTTTACAGGAGAAAAAGATGCAATCGATTGCATGAAATGGTTAGATGAGATGGAGATCGTAATAGACATTAGCGGATGTGCTAAGGAGGATATAGTGAAGTTTGTATCACAATCCTTCAAGGGTGATGCCCTTACTTGGTGGAAAGCCTTAGTCCAAGCCACGGGGAAGGTTCCTCTGTACAATATGTTATGGAACAAATTTGTTAATTTGGTTAAGGAAATTTATTGCCCCCAACATGAAGTCGAGCGGATTGAGACTGATTTCCTCACCCTAGTAATGAAGGATCTAGATTGCAAATCCTATGTGACTAACTTTAACTCGATGTCTAGGCTGGTACCATACCTAGTCACTCCTGAACCCAAACGCATTGCGCGTTTCATTGGTGGGTTGGCTCCCGAAGTAAAAGGGAATGTCAAGGCTTCAAAGCCAGCCACTTATAGGTCTGCTGTAGACCTATCTTTGTCCCTTACTCTAGATGTGGTAAGGAGTAGGGCAAAGAAAACCACAGATGAAGGGAAGAGGAAGAGGGAGGAGGATAAATCTCCTCAGTCAAACAAGAAGGGAAAATGGAACTCTGGTTCCAAGAAGGGGCAGTCGAATGACAAGCCCAGGTGTAAAACTTGCAACAAAAGGCACTTTGGGAAGTGTAACCAGGACCCACAAGCCAAACCATGTGGGATCTGTAAAAAGAAAGGGCACAAGTCTGTTGAGTGCCGAAATATTAAGGATGCAACCTGTTATGGTTGCAATGAAAAGGGGCACATTAAAACAAATTGCCCCAAGAATGCAAAGAAGCCTGAGGAGGCAAAGAAGAACAATGCAAGAGTTTTCCAGCTGCAAGCAAGGGAAGCAGTGAATGACGATAACGTCATAACAGGTACCTTCCTCGTCAATAATAATTATGCTAGAGTCTTATTTGATTCCGGTGCTGATAAGTCCTTTGTAGACCATAAGTTCTGTAAGTTATTGAATCTGCCTATTAAGACTCTAGACATAAAATACAAGGTAGAACTTGCTGATGGTACCTTAGAAACAGCTTCCACTCTTCTTGATGGATGTTCTATATCCATTAAGAACCATTTTATCCCGCTATCTCTCTTGCCAATGAAATTGGCTGGGTTTGATATAGTGTTAGGCATGGATTGGTTGTCGTATAACCAAGCCCAAATTGCCTGTGATAAAAAGCTAATTACTATCAAAACCCCTTCTGGCGAGCCCGTCATTATTCATGGAGATACACATTATGGATTGCCTAGCAATGTGTCTATTCTCAAGTTAGCGCAGTGTATGAAAAGTGGATGTGTCATTTACATGGCACAAGTGACCGTGAGTGAGCCAAAGCCAAAGATTGAAGATATCCCAATCATCTCTGAATATCCTGATGTCTTTCCTGATGAATTACCTGGATTACCTCCTGAGAGACAAGTAGAGTTCAGGATAGACATTCTCCCAGGATCAGCACCTATTGCACGAGCTCCTTACCGTCTAGCACCTACAGAAATGAAAGAACTTAGGACCCAATTGGATGAACTATTGGAAAAAGGATTCATACGACCTAGTTCTTCACCTTGGGGAGCTCCAATATTGTTTGTGAAAAAGAAGGACGGATCAATGCGCTTATGCGTTGATTATCGGGAATTAAATAAGGTAACGATCAAGAATCGTTATCCTTTACCCAGGATCGATGACTTATTTGATCAGCTTCAAGGAGCGAGCTTCTTCTCTAAGATTGATTTAAGATCTGGGTATCATCAACTCAAGGTTAGAACTGAAGACGTGCATAAAACAGCTTTCAGAACGAGATATGGACATTTTGAGTTTTTAGTGATGCCTTTCGGACTCACTAATGCTCCGGCAGCATTCATGGACCTCATGAATAGAGTCTGCAAACCATACTTAGACAAGTTTGTCATCGTTTTTATAGATGACATACTTATCTATTCTCGTAATCAGGATGATCACGAGAAACATCTTCGATGTATTCTAGGATTACTTAGACAGGAGAAATTATATGCTAAATTCTCCAAGTGCGAGTTTTGGCTTCGCCAAGTCCAATTCCTTGGACATGTTGTTAGCAAGCAAGGCATCCAGGTAGATCCCGCTAAGGTAGAAGCAGTAATGAACTGGTAAGAACCCAAGACTCCAACCGAAATACGTAGCTTTCTAGGTTTAGCTAGGTATTATAGAAGGTTCATTGAGAACTTCTCAAGAATAGCAGCGCCATTAACTTCTTTAACCCGTAAGAAAGTTAAGTTTGATTGGGGTCCGAAACAACAAAAATCCTTTGAGATTCTGAAGAAGAAATTGAGCAATGCTCCGGTACTAACTTTACCTGATGGAATTGAAGACTTTGTCGTATACTGTGATGCTTCACACACCGGTATGGGTTGTGTGCTCATGCAGCGAGGCAAGGTGATTGCCTATGCATCACGACAACTAAAAGTGCATGAGAAAAATTACACCACCCACGATTTGGAGTTGGGTGCCGTTGTATTCGCACTTAAGTTGTGGAGACATTATTTATATGGAACTAAATGTGTTATCTACTCGGATCACAAGAGTCTCCAACATTTATTCAATCAAAAAGAGCTCAATATGAGACAACGCCGTTGGATGGAAACCTTAAATGATTATGATTGCGAGATTCGCTACCATCCTGGTAAAGCGAATGTGGTCGCGGATGCTCTAAGCCGAAAGGAAAGAGTTAAGCCAATTAGGATCAATGCCAAGAGCATTGAGTTGAAGAATAGTCTGAATGAAAGACTATTAGCTGCACAGAAGGACGCCGTTTTGGAAGATAACCTTCCAAATGAAAATTTAGGTAAAATTTTCGACCAGTTAACACCTGGGAAGGATGGAATCCTTAGGATGAATGAAAGAATTTGGGTTCCTATTCATGGAGGACTTCGAGAGGTAATCCTCCAGGAAGCCCACAATTCCAAATACTCAGTTCACCAGGGCGGTGACAAAATGTATCATGATTTAAAGGCTAATTATTGGTGGATAGGTTTAAAGAAATCTATTGCTACCTATATAGCTAAGTGCCTGACTTGTGCTAAGATAAAAGCTGAACATCAAAAGCCATCTGGTCTGCTTCAACAACCAGAACTTCCCACATGGAAGTGGGAAATGGTAACTATGGACTTTATAACCAAGTTACCCAAGACAAGGCACGGAAATGATACAATATGGGTTATTGTGGATAGACTGACTAAGTCAGCGCATTTCTTACCCATTAAGGAGACTCATAGCTCCGATAAATTAGCCCAGTTGTATGTAGACAAGATTGTGGCTCTACATGGCGTACCGGTGGCTATTATCTCGGATAGAGATACTAGATACACCTCTCATTTTTGGAAAAGTTTCCAACAGTCTTTGGGCACACGTTTGAACTTTAGCACCGCTTACCATCCTCAGACGGATGGATAGAGTGAGCGTACAATTCAAACGTTGGAAGACATGCTGCGAGCATGTGTCATTGATTTAGGAGGTAGTTGGGATGATCATCTACCCTTAATCGAGTTCTCCTATAATAATAGCTACCATACCAGCATTCAGGTTGCACCTTTTGAGGCATTGTATGGTAGGAGATGCAGAACACCTGTCTGTTGGGCAGAAGTAGGAGAAGCTTAGTTGTCAGGACCTGAGATAGTCCTTGAAACAACGGACAAGATTGTCCAGATTCGTGATCGCTTAAAAGCTGCCAGGGATAGGCAGAAGAGCTATGCTAATGGGAAGCGAAGGTCTCTAAAATTTGAAATAGGCGATAAATTTTTACTGAAAGTATCACCCTGGAAAGGAGTGATGCGTTTCGGTAAAAAGGGTAAGTTGAGCCCTAGGTATATTGGACCATTCGAGATTATCGAATGCGTCGGTAGTGTAGCTTATAAGCTAAACTTGCCGGAGGAGCTAAGTGGGATTCATAATGTGTTTCACATTTGTAATCTCAAGAAATGCCTAGCCGATGAATCTCTAACATTGTCTCATAAGGACGTGCAAGTTGATGAAAGTTTGAGATTTGTTGAAAAACCTATATCGATCGAGGATCGACAGGTTAAAAGGCTCCGAAGAAAGCAAGTACCTATAGTAAAGGTTAAATGGGAAGCCCGTAGAGGTCCCGAGTATACGTGGGAAGTCGAGTCCACTATGAAGCAGAAATACCCTTACTTATTTCAGTAAATCTCGGGGTCGAGATTTCTTTTAAGGGGGTGAGGATGTAACACCACGGAAAAACGTGTCCAATTATATATAGACACGTGTCTTAAACTCCAAAGGTGCAAAAGATTTCGTTTGAAAGGCCAAGGTTGTCGAATAACGAAACTATGAAACCACAGGGACTAAAAGTGTCAACATACCAAACTTGTGCCTCTGAATGACCTTACACGATGAATATATTCTTGAATGAGTGCTTGATTGGATATGAGAAGCCGTTTATGGAAATAATCGGGAGATTATTATATTACAAGGGTTAAACGTGTCAACATGTCAATTATGACCTCTGAGTGACCTTTTAACGAAACCGAGGCTTCGAAACATTCAAATATACTCTTAAGAATAAGTGGTATAAATTTCATGTGGTTTCGATATCGTTAAGCATGATTTCAAGACTTTGGGCCAAAAGTGTAAACTTGACGAAACTTGCTTTCATAGTGATATTTAACGAACCCGAGCCTAACGGAGTTTGTTTATACATCCTTGGGCCCCAAGAAAATAATTACAAGGGTCTCCTTTGCCAAAAATCATGTTAAAAAGGGTTAAAAACGTCAAGGGACTGATTCTGCCAGCTTTAAAAATTGTTTTGCCTGTAACCCAGTCCCAGGCGGCCCGCATGAAGCCAAGCAATACCTGAAGCGGGCCGCGTGAGGTCCCCAGTAACAGAAAATGACCTGCAGTTACGGGTTGGCCTGTTCCACCGCCTTAACCTCAAAAATATCGACCTAGGGAGCTGTAAGTCGGTTTAAATGAGTAGCTAGGACACTTGGGTCAATCTTGGAGCCTTCTATTACACCTGGAAGTGATCTAGCTTCAAGAATTTGACTATATAAAGGAGCTAGTTCATGTGTTCATAACACACATTTGCAACATTTCATTGTGGGACTTGCTCTGGAGCTTCCAGCAGATTGAAGAGGATAATCAAGTGTAGAAAAGTTTGCTAGGACCTTAAGTAAGCTTCTAATTACTTGTTTAGTCATTTAATTTAGCTTAATTACTCTAAAGTCAAACTTAGCGTAAAATTAGTTTGACTTTCGTTTTAATTACATGTGACGTAACCACTGATCAAATTGAAAGTGGTTATAAGACCACATTAGTGTAGGTGATTAACCCTTAAAAGGGCACCTCCTAATTATCTCGTTTGACTGGTCAATTGTCGGGTCAAAGTAGTTTGACAAAAAGTCAAACTGGGCAAAATGTGTAAATATGATTAAAATTAATAAACCAAAGGTTCTAAATTATATTTTAACATTCTAATAACTTGGTAATTAATATTAAAGCATGTTTTATCAGTCCTAACCCGATAATTAATAGTCAAAGGTCATTTATTAACCGAAAGTCACAAAAGCTTGACTTTTGCTTTGACTTTCAGTTCTGACCCGTTTAAGCTTAATGCACCCATGTTTTAAGCTTCCATTAGGACCACATTACTTAGTAGTATAATCCCCTGGAATTATATTACATAGTACCTAATGGTTTGAATTATATGCACTTGATCGTAATTATGCTTAATAATGCCATAAACGCCCTTTTTACTTACAACTGAGATTTTTAACAATGGGATTGGATTAAAACCTTTGCTACTAATATTTAGACATGTCCTAAAAATTTGACACCAATTGGAGGTCTAAAATGAGGGTTATGCTCAATATCGTAATTAAGGGACTTTTTAGTAATTAAATGGCGTAATTAGTATGAAGCTTATCTAAACCTTATTTTTGACACCAAACTTCATACCTACTGATGTGAAATAATATTTTGGGAATATTAAAGATTTTTAATTGTTTTTAGATTGAGCATAACATAGGATTATAGCTTAATTTCGGTAAATGCCGGTTTTACCCTTTTCATGCATAAAATGAGTTCTACATATCTTTTAGTGCCAAACCTTTTGCTACTGATTTCTTATAATAAATAAAGTATTTTGAACTTTATAAACTGTTTAAAAACTCAGATTCACAATATTAACCCGAATACCCCTTTAAACCGCCTTTTAAGTGTTTTTAGTACATAGTATGGGTCAACATTATATTGGACATATAAAACTCATTACCTACTGATGTTTTAAGTTAATTTATATAATTATACAGTAAGTTAAAGTTTCTAAACTCAGAAGTCTATTTTTGACCTCTAAAGCATACGTAAAATTACCAAAATGCCCCTACGGGACATAGTTTGGATGTATGAGATAATTTTCACATATATAAACTATCCTACTGTTATAACATATAAAAATACATATTTTTACTGATGTAATCAGGTCTGAAACTCAGTTGCATAATTAAACTCTTTTATGGACATTAAAATTACCAAAAAGCCCTTATGGGACTTGTTTTGGTTTAAATGAAATTTTGGGCATATATGTTAATATCTTACTGATGTATTAACATATTTTAAGCATAATAATGATTAAGACTTGTAATATAATTTATTTGGTTACCCGTTACGCATTTACGCGTTCGGATCGGCTTATGTGACTAGTTTACATAAAATAGTCGAAACGGGTTAAACCTTTTCGTTTAATCCTCAAATTCCAGAATGTATTTAGTTTACCCATATTATACAAGTATCCAAGCTTGTCGGGTCTAAATCTCATTCTATTCCGTTCTCCGCTTAATCTAGCGTTTAGAACCGTAAAGTTTCTTTCTAGCTAGCCGGTCTAAGTCCTTGACTAAGATAAAGACCCGTTAGCATCCTAATAGGTTAATAAACCTTCTATACAGATTAAATAGCTTCCGGTAGAAGGTGCATTCGAAAAGCTTTAAGATTTTTACTGCTAGCATCAGGTAAATATTTTTAACTTATTTTCCCTTATACGGGCTTGGGATACGGTATATTAATACCGCTTGGTCGGGTATGAGATCATTTAATCGGATTGTGATTTAATAAATCTGCATAACCCGTTTTAATCTGTTTTGTTTGATATCATAAACATTAGGGGTTAACGACCGTGTCCTGGATATCCTCGGCTCATTTCGTTTGAAAATGGCCACGACTTATGCACGGGGTGTAGGCATACACCTGACAGATGCAAATGCTAAATAATATATATAAACCCACATGTTGGGGATAACTCCTTTGTGGGTTCTATAAGTGGTGAGTCGGTTAATCACGACAGCCTTACAACCGGCCCCAATTGTATGACAAACATATAAATCGGTATACAAGATTATCTTTAAATAATTGTCCCAAGTTATAAATGATTTGTGCCATGTGCACTTAATTCAATTTTCACAAATATTTTCAAAATGAGTCAGTTAATTGTATTTACCAGTGTAAACTGACGTATTTTCTTAAAGACTGATTGACAGGTACCTCTCGAAATAGGCTGGAGCTATAGGGTGTCTTTAGAGGATCTTGCAAGTCCATAAGATGCCTGCAGTCTGTTATTTTGTTTCTTTGTATTTATTTATGATCCGCCTGTGGATCTTATTACATTCCAGTCTGTACATTCATAAACTCGAACACTCAGACAGTATGGTTTGTAATAGTTTGTTGACCAAGACTTCCGCTGTGCTATTATATTGTGTATAGTGACTATGATGATATCAACTACGTCACGATACTCCCCGCCGGGCCCACCGGTAATATGTGGAAATATCGGGGTGTGAGAGTTCAGCGTTTAGAGGTCCTGCAATGGACCTGGGTCAAATTTAGTAGGACCTCCTTCAATAATTAACGGTATTGGATGGCGGGGGTCCAAACTCTTTGATCCCCTCATAAGTTAACTACTATTAATACTATAACCCGGCTATTTAGGACTGTATCCCTGCTGACTCAGACTACTTAGTCGAGGGTAACGTCACCTCCAAAAGAGGAGCGTACCATAATTTGCATTAATAACTTAATTAATTATCTTCCAATAATCTACCCTTTTAGGATTGTATCCTTGCTGACTCAAACTACTGGGGTGAGGGTAACGTCACCTTCAAAAGATGGGCCTACTACAATAACTAAGATAATCTCTTAAAATAGTGCAAAAGTGCGGAAATAATCAAAGGTTACACTAGATACGAGTCGGAACCAAGTGATTCATCTTGTCTATCTGTTTTTCTTTTATTTTTATTTTTCAGCATTTTTAGTTAGTTTTTATTTTTCTTAGCTTAAAACATTTTTTTCTTAACTTTTTATTTTGATTAGACGTTGAGGATAAACCGGTACTAAAAGCTCTTGTGTCCTTGGACGACCTCGGTATCTTACCAACATTATACTACGCTCACGATGGGTGCACTTGCCCATATGTGTGTCTAGTGTCAGTAAATATTGTGTTTTATAAATTTAAAACTTGACTAAAAAAGTGTTAAAGGGGCTTAAAATATACACCTAATATATATAACACTTCACACACATCACTTCCCTAACTGCAATGAGTTCCAGAGGAAATGAGACACCAGCAGGAGGTAATGGCTTTAGAATTTGAGCGGAAGAGAGAGGTATGGGTTTTGGAATGGTGACAAGTGACAGGGATTTTGAAGATGTTGGTGGTGGTGAATGATCATCATCTTTGAGGATTAGCCTTCTCCTTTTTGGTTGAGGAGGGACTGATGATGTTTTGGGTGGAACAGTGGTGGTAGATTGAGTGGCAGTGGTTTGTGAGTGACTAACAGTTGTTGAAACAACTGGTGTTTCAACCACTGTTGTCATTACAGCAGAAGTTGTAACATCTGTTGTCTTCTGCTTTTTGGCAGGATAAAGTGGTGGTGAGATTGTTTTTGGTGGTGATGGTGGTGGTGGTAAAACAGTGGTTGTGGTGTGTGTTGAAGTGATAACAGATGTTAGAACCTATGAAGTACCAGCAGTAGTTGATACATCAGGAGTTACAACAGCTGCTTGGGTGGAGGTTTGATGCTGATGGCTTTTGGATGGTGGTTTTGGAGGCTTTGGAAATCTGGATGGGATGGACTTAGGTTTCCTTTTTGTCTTAGGATTTTTAGTATCCTTTGATCCAAAACAACCTTGCGCATACAGTTCCATGAAAGCTCTTTTCTCCTCATTCCATCTTGAAATATCCTTTGCCATTCTATCTCTTTTTACACTTGCTACTCCTTCATCAAGTGCTTCTTGAGTAGCATCAACCTTTTTACTACCATCTGGCACAGGAATTTTTCTGGTCATAGCATCCCTTTCAGGTTCAATGTACAGACCATCATCTATTCCCTTCTTCTTCCACTCTTGAATTTTCTCCCCCTTTTTGGCATTATCTTCTGGGAGTTGATCGATGAAGAGAACTGTTGGAGGAGCAGTGCTAGTGGTTTCCAATAAATGGGCCTTGATTGCCTTAATATCTGCTTGAGTGTTCTTGTACCTTGACTCCATTATGTTTCTCAGCTTTTGGACATGTAGTTCATGTTGCTGATAAGCCATTTCTTTTTGTTGTTGGAGAAATGGTTGGAAGAGGTTCCAGAGCTCATTTGTAGCAGATGCTTGTGGTGGAGCAGGTGCTTGAGGTGGAACAACAGTGGATTGCATCTTTTGTGTTTTCAACACCTGTTGTAGCATATTTTTAAGATCTGCAACAGATGTATCCAATTTTTCAATTCGTTCCGTCAAATCCTGATATTTTAAATCATCACCCAATTTAATGGGATCATCTGATTTCCCACTAACAGTGGTTTTATCTGTGGTTGAGGTAGGGAGTGTACTCCAAACACTAACCACTGATGCCCTTTTTTCTTGGTACTGGGGTCTTCTTCCTTCAACACTTGACAACCTTTTGATGTTGCCAGTGGGAAAAATAAATCCACTGGTGGTTGGCAGAGGTGCTATGTAAGGAATTGCCTCCAAGGAAGTCTTATTAATGTAACCACTGTCCAACTGTAAACCAGTGGATTCAACAGTTGTAGTGGCTGCTTCACTTGGATTACCACCAAGAGTTATTTGTAACTTAAGGGGTGCAACCTCCTCAGGTTGTGTTGGTGGGTTAGCAAAGATTGATACATCAGACCCAGTCATTTGTTGAGGTATATTCTCATTAATAGGTGATTGAGAAGGACTGGTTAGTGCCTGGTTCAAATCAATTGCATCCAACAGCAGTTTAGTTGGTGTGGGAATTGTGGATGTGATGTTTGGTGTAGAAAAAGGATTTGCCCCGGGCATTGAGCTGTGGATGATGGAAACGAGTGTTTCCAGAGCATCATGATGTGGAGACCCTATTTGTACAACCTGTTCTTTTTGTGAAGAAGCAGGAGGGATTTCGGTTATGGGTTGAGATATTTGTACCAACTGCTGTGAGGAAGTAGCAGCAGTGGTTTCTTGTGACATTTGTGCTGTCACAGACAGTAGCTCTGGTATCTCATCCTCCAGAGTTGCCTTTTTGATGGGTTTGGGGGGTTTTTGAGTTTTTCTTTTTGGCTTTTTGGTGATTTTAGGTGTGGGTTTCAAAGCAGTTGTTCTGCTGCTTTGATCACCTTGAGCAGTGGGCTCAGCAGCAGTTACCTGAGGAGCAGTGGTAGCAACTAAAATCTGCTCAGGCACCTCTGCTAGTGTTTTGCAAGGTGTTAACATTCTTGAAAAAGTTTCAGCAGTTAAACTGTTTATTTGAATATAATCACCTTGGTTTATTACAGCAATATCATCCTTACTGAATTTCTTTTCAAAATAATAACTTAGAAACCTTGGAAACAGTAGGAATGATTTTGTTTCAACATTATTAACCAAGTCATTAAAGATTTCTCGAGAATAATTAAAATTTTCTTCTTGAAGAATAGCATATCCCATATTTTGAATCTTTAATGGTATTTCATTAAAAGAAGTGGTTTTGTTTGAAACACACATGAGGAGGGTATGGAATAAAAACCTTGTTGCAGAAGGAAAGAAACCCTTTTGTAAGGTAGCTTTCTTCATCATTGTGTCTGCATACCCTCTCTCAATGAAGTCAATTTTTAACTCGTTTTTAGGAAAAGAAGTTTTACCTTGCTGATCCTCGAGTTTAAAGACTTTTGAAATATATTGTGGCGTAATTTGAACAGCTTTACCCTTTAAAGAAGAGTTAATGGCTACCACATTTTCACCTTGTTTGTCAAGGATTGCGTTTTTTCCAAAACTCTCGTTGGGTTGCTAAGTAAATTGGTGCATCGGCTGTTAACAAATTTTTGTACTTTGATTTAGCCATTTTGGCGAGGATGGAATCGAAAGCATCTGTGGTGCCGGCTTTTGAGAGAAGACCCAGAAGATTGTGAGATGGTTTGTGTGGGATTTCAGTGGTGTTGACCTTTTGAGAGGCCGCTTTCGACGATGATTTGGAAGTGGGTTTTGCAGATGGCTTCGATTTTGTCATTTTGGAGATGATGATCGAAGAAATATGTGAAGAAATGTGAAGAAAAACTGCTTTGATAAGAGAATTTTTGAGAATTCAATTCGACAGTAAAACCCTGTTTTGGTGTGAAGTGGGGGTTTTATAGAGGAAAAGGTGAAGGCTGACGTGGCAGCGGTTACAAAAGTACTGACCATTATGTACTGCCCACATGCCAAACTCTGAAGAAATGAAGGACAGTACTTTTATGAAAGTTACTGATGAAGGCAGTGGTTACAACGGTATAATGAAAGCAGTGGATGATTTTCACTATCAGTGGATAGCATATCAGTGGATAAGACACTGCTTTTGAACAACAGAGTTTATCAAGGAAATGAGAGAACAGAGGATGGCTTTCAGCAGTGGACAAACTTTGAAGTAGAGCAGACTTTTGAACAAACAGTGGTTATGGCAGACTTTTAAGGATTTTAATGAAAACTTCATTTTTAGCTATTTTTAAGGATGAATTTTTGATTTTCTGAAAACATTTTAATGCTTTTATTCATAGAAAAATAAGTTTTTGCTTGTCATTCCATGTTCAGCATGCCAATCCTAGAGACCAAGCATTCAAAAGTGGCTGTATCTAGTGCTTTTGTGAGCACATCTGCCAGCTGGTCTTTAGTTGGAACATGATGCAGAGAAATCAAACCTTTTTCATAGCAATCCTTCACAAAGTGATGTCTGATGTCGATGTGTTTGGTGGTTGAATGGGAAACTGGATTTTTGATGATATTTTCTGTTGCCTGGCTATCCAACATGAGTGGTGTCTTTAAGGTAGTGATACCAAAATCCAGCAGCTGATTTTGAAGCCACAGGAGTTGGGTTGTACAGCTTGCAGCAGCAATGTATTCAGCTTCAGCAGTGGATGTTGAAACAGCTGCTTGCTTTTTGCTTTGCCATGAAACTAAGCAATCACCTAGAAACTGGCACCCTCCTGATGTGGACTTCCTTGTGGTGTTACATCCAGCAAAGTCACTGTCTAAAAATCCTGAAAGCTTGATATTCCCATTAGCTGGATACCAGATACCAAGTGTGGGAGCACTCTTTATGTATCTGAATATCCTTTTTACAGCAATAAGGTTGGATTTTCTAGGGGCTGATTGACTTCTTGCACAAACACATGTTGCAAACATGATGTCTGGCCTAGATGCAGTTAGGTACAACAAAGACCCAATCATGCTTCTATATAGAATTTGGTCAATCAGCTCATCCTTTTCATCAGACATGACAAGCTTATTTGTTGCCATGGGTGTGCTGCATGGTTTACAATCATTCATATCAAATTTGTTTAAAAGTTCTTTTGCATATTTGCTTTGATGAATGAAAGTTCCATTTTGCATTTGCTGAACTTGGAGACCAAGAAAGCATTGCAGCTCACTCATTGCACTCATTTCAAACTCAGCTGTCATGAGTTCCCTAAACTCTTCACACATTGCATTACATGTGCTTCCAAAAATAATGTCATCCTCATAAATTTGGACAATCATTAAATCCTTTCCTCTCCATTTTAAAAACAGTGTTTTATCAATGGTACCTCTTTTGAAACCATTTGAGAGTAGAAAGGTGGAAAGAGTTTCATACCAGGCCCTTGGTGCTTGTTTCAGGCCATACAGGGCTTTGTTCAGCCTGTAGACATGATCTAGATAAAATGGATCCTCAAAACCTGGAGGTTGACAGACATACACCTCTTCTTGAATTGTACCATAGAGGAAAGCACTTTTAATATCCATTTGAAACACCTTCATGTTGTGGTTGACAGCAAAGGCCATGAACAGTCTAATGGCTTCCAATCTTGCAACAGGGGCGAATGTTTCATCATAATCAATCCCCTCTTCCTGTCTGTAACCTTGAACCACAAGCATGGCTTTATTCTTGACAACAATGCCCCTTTCATCAGTTTTGTTCTTGAAGACCCACTTTGTGCCAATGGGACTAACCTCTTCTGGCAGTGGTACAAGCTCCCATACTTGTTGTCTTTTAAACTGTTGAAGCTCCTCTTGCATGGCTTCTACCCAGCTGTTGTCTTTCAGTGTCTCTTGGTACTTAACTGGCTGATGGAGTGATAGAAAACCAGCAAAAAGACAAATGTTTTGGGTTTGGCTTCTTATGAGCACCCCTTCATTCATGTTGCCAATGATTTGATCAGGTGGATGAGATCTCAAGAAGATTAAATCTCCTTGGTATGGTATGATGGCATTTGTTGGTGAAGGCTGCAAATGTGTATCATCTGAGCTAACCACTGCTGGGGACTTTGATGATCCAGCAGTGGCTTCAAAAGGTGGTGGAATGGGAGGTAATGAAGTGGACGCGTGTTGACTTTTATCCACTGTATGGGGACTTTTGTCAGCAGTATTTGAGGATGTGGAAGCAGTGGTTGATGGGCTACTTTGGTCAACAACTGTTGAGGTAGTAGTGGTTGAGCTTTGACAGCTGTTTTGAACATCTGATCCTCTTCCCGTTCTGGCAGACCTTTGAGGGATGATGATTTCATACCCATAGTCTGGTGTTGAATCCTCTGATGGACCTGCACTGTTAGTCTTGACAGCAATATTTTCAAAAGTGAATTTATTAAGATCAAACAGATCTGCAGGATTTACTGGGATTTTCATTGATGAAAGTTCATTGAACTTTACATTCAAAGTCTCCTCCACTGCCTTGGTCCATGTATTAAACACTTTGTAGGCCTTGGCAGTGGTTGAGTATCCCAGATGATAACCACAATCAATTTTGGCTGCAAATTTTGAAATGGAATCTTTTAAGTTCAAAATAAAGCATGGGCAGCCAAACACTTTGAAATATGAGATCAGTGGTTTGATTTTATACAGAATTTCATAAGCAGTCTTTTTGTGCCTGGGGTTTATTAAAACTCTGTTCTTGACATAGCAAGCAGTGTTTACTGCCTCTGCCCAGAAAGTTAATGTGTCACATCCCGACCACGTAAAACAACGAAACGTGGCGGAAACGTCGGGGAGTGTTGTAACAGAATTAATTGTTTCACAACCATGGTAGTTAAAGTTACGTTTTATATATCAAACAAGAGAGTTACATTGTCTTAAAACAAGAAACAAAGAGTACATAACATAAATTAACTAGTTCTTGCTTCGTTTTAAGTCACTAAGGCACAGGTCCGCCTAAATGTGTCTCGATCATCCTATGCAACAGCTCCTGAAAACACATGTGAAAATAGGTACGTCAGCATAAAAATGCCTGTGAGATACATAGGTTTTGTGAAAATAGGATTCATGACTGGCGTTTAAAGAAACTGTTTAATAAAAGCAGCCATGAATCTTGTTGAGTGGTTCCTTTCATAAGTCATTTGAAAAGTGATAAATAAACCAAATGATATATATATGTTTAAAAGAATAATGTATGGTTAAGTGAATAACCATGTAAAATGAGTTTGTATAAGTTAAGTTATTTGTAAAACGAGGTTTATGTGAAGATTGTATTGTAGATGTAATATGTCTAAACTGAAATGGTTTAAATAACGCTACGATATGTAATACCATAAAAGCACTTATATATAGGAAGTACCAGCGGCGTATCCACCATGTTTTTATCGTATTACACGTCGCCTCGTTACTTAAATCACTTACCCAAAAAACCATCAAAATGTAATGTTTAACAATTGTAGAAATGGTTATGTATGGTCAAATACGGTTCACACGGTTCAACAGTTACAAACGGTTCACATAATCAAATGGTTACAACGGTTCACATAGTCAAATGGTTACAACGGTTCACATAGTCAAATAGTTACAAACGGTTCAAAATGTAATATAATGTGTTCATATGCTGGATGAGCATATGCAACAAAATGTAATGTAAATCATGTACTATAAATGTACTAATGAACATAGCAAGTATATGATGTGAAAACAGGAAAGCACGAAAGTAACAAGTAGGCACATGTGTTTCACCCCAAAAAGTTTGAAAAACAGTAAAAGAGGGGTCTATATACTCACTTGAGATTGCCTAGAAGTCCTTGAGTAACAACCACACAATGCTAGAGATCACGGAAATCAAACGACACCTAATATAGGTAACTATGTTAATAAACGGACCTAAATCGGAGGATCAGATAGAATGAGGGTTCGTAAACCAAACGAGTATGGGAACTCGTGTAATATGGTTTAACAAAGCCTACATACTAAAATGAAACCTAACCTAAGTGCTTACGACCCATTACGACCCGTTTAGGTAACTTATGCTACTTTAACGCGTCGTTCGCGTAAAACGCGTTTGGAACGCCTAACTAGTCCTATGACAAGTAATATATGCCTTAACATGTCTAATATTGTTGCTAAATCAGTTTAGATGTCAAAAGTTATGTTACATATGCTTAAAATGAATTTTGGCGTAAAAAGGGCATTTTTGTCATTTACCTAAGGCATATAAACTACCTATCATACAACTAACTAAACGTCGCGACCATAAGGTATAACCTCGGAAGGTTATTCCCTATACACTATGGTCACCTAATGTATTTGGTCGGATCCTAAAGATCGACCAAATGGGTCGGGTTCGAAAGTATAAGCGATTGTTTACATCGCTTACCTTACGACCCTAGACAAGCACAAAACTAAAAGTGACGAGCTAAACACGTTAAAACATGTTTAACAAGTTTAGAAAGCAGGTTTGGTATCAAAACAAACGGTTTTGATACCCAAAAGTAGTTTGGTTACAAAATACGCAAGAATACGTATTTTGGCCGAAACTACGACTCGTCACGGAGCCTAGATAACGTGGTAATCAGTAGGTATAGTCACTAGGGACTATAACCATCGTGATTACGCTCACTTTATGAAGTTCAAACGAACTTCACATTGACCATAAACTGGTCAATGCAGAAAGTCAAACGCAGTTTGACTTTAACGCTAAAACGAATGAAAAGAACGAAAGAACACTTACAGAAGGTCCCCGCAAGCTCTTGATCTGATTTACTCTCAGGTATGAAGCATAAACTTCAACTTAGAGAGCCAAAATCAGATTCAAGTGTGCTTTGGGAGGAAGTGAGGGTGGGTATTTATAGGAATTCAAGAACCGTTAAGATCGTTCATAGAAAACTGAGCTTTAATCTGGACCTTACATGTGTGCCCATGGTTTTCTAAAACCACGGGAGCCCCTAATATGGACTATGTTCATTGAATACCAGCCCATGGTTTTGTAAAACCATGGGTTAAAACCACCAGCACTTCAAAATGGACTAGGTTCATTGAATCTGCCAGAAATTTAAAAAATGGTCCCTGCACTTGTAAAACTTGATTTTTGGCACTTTTAAGCCCCGTTAACCCCATTTCAAGGCTCTAAAATAAAGTTAAAGTATAGGGAACTTAAAATATGCTCAAAAACATCTCGGATGTCGGTTCGTTTGGTCGTACGGTTGCGTTATTCGCTTAATTACGACGGAAGTCGTAACGAACGCAAAAACGATCCAAATTAAGCGACGAATGGAATTTTATCATGCCAAACACTAAAATAAAATATTTTAATGCTTAAATAAATTTTTGGATGTCCGGATGTATTCAGAACGTAAGTTATGCGCGAAAATGCAAACTTATGCACTTTTTGACGCTTTTAGTCCCTGAATGAGCATAAAGTTTATTTTAGCACACCGAACACCTCAAGGCCTATTTCTAAGCTATGTAAAGGGTATTTAGGGTGTGTTTAACTTATGACCATGTTCCGGAATGTTCGTTACAGTTCAAATTGGCATACTTTCGCAGTTTGTCAAATTTAGTCCCTGTAAGCGAATTAACTTGATTTTGCCATACCAAGGCCTTCAAAACTTATTCCTCAGTTATGTAAAGATTATTTAAGGTATGTTAAGCATATGTCACTATTCCAGAGTGTTTGTTTCATTAAACTGGTTATATTTACGCATTAGATTGCGTATAACCTTCCAGAAAGCGATTTAAAGTTCGAAATCGAACAAGAATTGATATGTGCAAAGATCACACATATTTATAAAAATTCCAAGTATGAAACACAATATTTCATTGATTTGGTATTTGTTTGCTGGTCGCAGTGACCCAGGTGTCACATAATGGCAAACCTGAATCAGCAAGCATGGTTCTGGCAACCTCAATCAAAGTTCTGTTCTTTCTTTCAACTACCCCATTTTGCTCTGGTGTTCTAGGGATGCTGTACTGCCTTACAATCCCTTTCTTCACACAGAAGGCATCCAACTCCTTTTTTTTTAATTTTGTGCCATTGTCACTCCTGAAGCTTTTCACTGGAAGGTCAAATTGCTTTTCAACCTGTGTCACAAATTCTTGCAAAATGCCTGCAGTCTCATCTTTTGAGTGTAAAAGAAAGTCCATGTAAACCTAGAAAATTCATCAACAATAACCAAACAATATCTTTTCTTTTTGAGACTCATGACTTGAACTGGGCCATACAAATCCATGTGTAGCATTTACAAACACTGGGTTGTTTTGGACTCTTCAATGGACTTATAAGAACTTTTATGCTGTTTTCCTTTTAAACAGGAAATGCAATGTTCAGGATATGAAAACAATTTTTGTGGTAGGCCTCTTACCAAACCATTTTTTGAAATTTCAGTGATTGTCTTAAGATTTGTGTGCCCCAGTCTTCTGTGCCAAAGTTCTGTCTCTTTGTTAGAGGCAGCTGAGAATAGACAGGCATCAGCTCTGGGACACTCTTTTGACATATCAATAACATAAACATTGCCACTTCTTTGAGCAACAAGTTTTGTTTGACCAGTTTTTATTATTGCTTCAATCTTTTTGACCATTTCTGGTCTAACAATCCTACAACACTCCTTTGTGAAGAATGACCCATACCCCTTGTCACTCATTTGTGAAACACTCAGGAGGTTGAATTTCAGACTGTCTATCAGATTGACATTTTCAAATTTTACATTTCCAGATTGTACTGTACCAGACCCCAGAACTTTCCCTTTACTGTTATTCCCAAAGGATATATCACCCCCCCCCCCCCCATGAATTTTGAAATCTTTGAGTAGGGCTTTACATCCAGTCATGTGCCTGGAGCCTCCACTATCAACATACCAAAGGCTATCTAAACAGGCAGAAGCTCCCTGCACATGAAGTAAAAGGATTAGTTCATTAGGGTTTCCAAAGCCTTCCAAAGCCAATAAGGCTTTGGATGGGGTCTCAACAGTGTCTGGGATGGATGCACATTGATGGACAGTGGTTAGGTCAGGGGTTAGAACAGTTTTAGTACTGTTTCTTGCTAACCACTGTTGGGGGTCTTGACCAATCACCTGTTGGTACCCAAAAGGATGTCTGTCCACTTTAGGTTTAGAGGGCCTTTTGTAGGTCTCATAAACGTGTGGAATCCTTTGGTAAGACTGTTTTTCCTTGCCTTTTCTGAATTGATTGGTAGGAGGTGCATCAGTAACCTGAACATCTCTTTTGACAGATGTTTGGTTCAGCTGTTTTGTGACAGCTGTTTGAACTGGCACAAACAGTGGTTGGTTCTTGGTGAATTTGACAGATGATGTTGATGGACTCAAGGATGTTTTAGCAGTGTACTCATTCTTTTTCACATCAAAGTTTTTGAGATACACACATGCTTGAGTTTTGTGGTTTGTTTTACCACAGACAATGCAGCTTTCAGCTGGAACAATGACACTTGTTTTGTTCAAATCATAAGATTTTAAGTGGAAACCGTCTTTTGTTAGATGGTTCCTTTTCTCACAGAATTCACAAAACAGGTTATTGATCTTTTCTTTCTTCTTTCTCTTTTTGGACTCCTTTGCAGCAGAGATTTTAACCTCTGTTGGGATGTCCTTGAGAGGAATGACTTTAGCTTTTGGAGCTTTAACACCATCAGTAGATGTAAAGTCCATGGGCTTGAAATTTTCAAGAATATCACACTCATCAGACCATTTTGGTTTAAACTGATAATTTTCAAGCTCCTCAAAAGTAGAGGATCCCATTGGTCTGTCAAGTGTGATTTTGTTACCAAGTTTATCAGTGATTTTCACTTCTTGGCCTTTCTTGTTTGTGGGGATGAACTCAGTTGTTACATCAGTGGTTTGAACAGATTTTTCAAAAGCAGTGTTTTCATCATCATGTTTTCTATAACCAACACCAAATTTTACATTGCTTTTAATCTGTTTCTCAAGCATAACCTCATACCCTTTGCATGATTCCACCCATTTTTCACAGGTGATCTGGGTGGACTCCAACTCCTTTTTGCAAACTTGGTATTTTTCTACCATAGTTTGGAGTTGGGTTTTGGTTATGCTTTGCTCTTCTTTAAGACTGCTGATCTCTTTCTCTTTTTTAGTCAATTTGTTTTTAAGTTCTTTTAAAGAACTTTCAAATTTGACTTCATCAGTTAAGATTTTATTCCGAAGGTTTTCATTTACCTCTTTGATGTTAGCAAAAGCAATAATGCAATTGTCAGAACACAGTTTTTCAAGAACTTGAGGAGATACCTTGGCAGCAGCCATCATTGCACAATCACATTGATGATTTTCTTCATCATCAGCTCTTACTTCCTTCTCACCTGCTCTCTTTTCTTCCTCTTCTTCTTTGTCCTCTTTGGACCATGTGTCTGTTAGTGGTTCAATCAGGGTTTCTGAATTTTCTCCCAGCAGCAGTTCACCAGCAACTGCATTAACAACTTCTTCAGTTATCTCATCCACTGTTTCATCACTTAGCTGTTCACCTTCAGTTTCAATCCCCTCGGGTATTGACTCTAATGCCATCAAACAAAATTCATCATTAGAAGATTCATAAGAAGCATAGAGTGTAAAATTTTTATCACTAAGCTCATCAGGCATGCTGCTCCAGTCAACAAAGCCTTGAGCGAAAAAGATTTGCTGATCTGGTTGTACCACTGCTGGAGCAGCTGTTTGAGGTGCAGGTTGCACTTGTGCCTGGGGGACAGGGGTTTGAACATATTGAATCTATGGAACAGTGGTTTGGACATAATGCACAGGCACAGGGGCAGCAGCATAATGAGCAGTGTTAACATGAGCTGCAGGGGTATATTGGGTATAGTGCACAGTGCTTTGATTTTGAGGTCTAGGGTTTGAGCTAGGATGAGTGATTATAGGACCAATAGTTTGACTCCTGCATTCCCTAGCGAAATGACCTAGCCTATTGCACTTGTAACACTTGATTTTCGATTTATCCAACCCGACCCTTAGATTCCCATGTAGCCCTGGGAACTTTCTCCCTGTTCTTTTGTAGAATTTGCTTGTTCTCACACTAAGAAAAGCCAGCTGATGCAAAATGTCCATTTCCTCTAAGTCGGTGTGATCAAAATGTTGCAAATCATTGAGTTCAAAGCACAAATTATCTGACATCTGGTTTTCAGTGTTTGCAGTGAAAGCATAATTTGCAGAGTGAGGATCAGGGTTGGCAAAGTTACCACCAGCTGTTATATCAATGAAATGATCATAACCCTGTTCCTTACTACTGCTACCAGATTCTTCCTGACCCAGAAGAGCTGTGCTACCGAATGAGTAATCATCAGTAGCTTTTCCAGACTCTTACAGCTTATTTTTTTGGTTCAACTCCCTTTCATAGGTCAGGAGTCTACCATGAAGTTGGGTCAGGGTCAGATCTTTGAACTCAACAGAGTTTCTAGTCACAAATGCAATTGTGTCCCATTAATCAGGTAGCGATCTAAGAAACCTGCTATTTTGAGTTGATTTTGGAAATTCAACCTTAACAAGCCTTAGCTCACTGATGAGACAACTAAAACGTTCAAATTGTTGGGTCAATGTTTCACCCTTAATGTGACAGAAGGTTTCATACTGCTGATTCAGAATTTCCCTATTGTTTTCAATAACTTCTTCGGTTCCCCCAAACTGTTCCTTCAATGCATCCCATAGCGCTTTGGCACTGTTACAATGTAACAGTCCAGCATAGATCTCATTTGGTAATGCAGATGCTATGATGCTAAATGCTTTGGCATCAAGTTCGAACTTCTGAAAATCAGTTTCAGTATAGTTTTCATAAGGTTTTGGTACGAACTTCTTTGGATCCTCAGCACTTGGCACCATAGGAACATGGGGACCAAAAACAACAGACCTCCAACATCCAGTGTTCTGTTGAGCAAGGATGTGACCCATCCTTCGCTCCCAGATGTTGTATTCATTTCTTTTAAGCATAGGTTGTTTAAAAAGCGAGCCAACATTATTCTTATCATCTAGTGATTGTGACGTCATCCTGGTTGTTTTACAGACACTGATTAATCAACTTTAATAGTGATTAAACCTTGCTCTGTTTTTCAACAAAAATGAACAAACTATCGATATCAACGATTTTGAGCTGAACTATTTATGTCAAAATGATTGTTAAATCAAATTTGACTGTCCTTGCTCTGATACCAATTGTTGGATCTGAGTTTGGTTTTGATTGTATTTTACGTTTGAAATTAAGATGGAAATGAATGAGTTGTGCAGCGGAATTAAGATGGAA
The DNA here is from genome assembly GCA_030545235.1 of Helianthus tuberosus. Classification (NCBI taxonomy): domain Eukaryota; kingdom Viridiplantae; phylum Streptophyta; class Magnoliopsida; order Asterales; family Asteraceae; genus Helianthus; species Helianthus tuberosus. The sequence goes on along the minus strand of CM060414.1, from coordinate 44,013,636 downwards.
ACAAACTTTGCATACAATCAAACGAGAGTATTGCTTTAATCAAAACACTTTTCACTATGAACCGAAAGATTGAATTTAGTTTCAATAACGATTACAAAGAAATGTTTGATGCAAACTCCCCCTCAGCCAGAGCTCAGTGTTTGTTCGTGCAGAGAAGACGATTGTTGCAAAGAGCTAATAGAACAGTACAGAGCACTGTTCTATTTATAGGCACTAGCAAACCACTGAGCATCTTAGCTGACGTCACCATGAAAGTGACATCTAACCTCCTAACAAACTCTAACATCTGATCTATACAAACACTGCTATACTAACTATTGCTATTACATTTCATTACATAAAAGACACTTAAACAGCTGTTGCATCCTTCCACTGCTGTGAACCCAGCAGTGCTTGTCTGGATCAGCAGTACTTGACTCAAGGCAGTAGATTGAGCAGCAGAGCTTTAGTCTTCCATCAGCCTTTACTAGAGCAGCAGATTGACGGTCAGTGGCTTGTACGATCAGTAGATAGAAGGTCAGCAGATGTTGAAACCACTTTCAAGGGGAGAGACTTGTATGTAACATCTGCTTATTCTGGATCCACTGCTCTGACCTAGTTTTGGATTTAATTATCTGTTCCTCTGGTAGGGTTCAATCCCAACACGTTCTCGCAAATCTACTAGTCTAGCTGAGCCTATCGTAACATCTTTAGTGAGACCGTTTATCACATTTTATCTCTCCATTTCTTTAGCATGATGTGACAGTCCAACTGATCTACTATCATTTCCTTTTTTTTTACAACAAAACTCATTTTTGCATTTTTCAATGTTTTTGGAATTTTCAAATTTTCTAATTTTTTTAAAATTTTTACTCCCCCTAAAATCAAAATATGTTTCAATTTTGATTTTCTGGGAAAATTTGAAAACAAGCTGTACAAGAAATGTGACAACATGATGAGAATCACTTCAATTCTCCATTCAATTGGCATAAACAATCAGAACTCTCCCTGACAACAAAACATTTTCCCATAGTGATTTCAAAACACTTAAGTTTGTTTTAATCAAAATGGGTTTTCCGGAAAATAAGTTTTGTGAGTCATTTCTCAAACATGGGAATCATTCATCACCTTGTTTTCTTCAACCACTTGTAAAGATTTAATATTTCCCAATTTTCTCAACACAGTCACTTGTAGAAAATCAAGTACAACTTAATGTCCCTGATTTACCACTTGTAAGACGAAATCACTTTCGTGAATTTCTCAAGAAATATGCCGATTCCTTCTTCACTCTTACCAACCTGGAAGCTCCGACAAGTCAGGTTTTTCATTTAAACATATTCACCCAAGCCTGACGGTCCTTGGGTGATTTTGAATTCTTGTTCAACAATGGTGGAAAATTTGCATCATCCATTGTTAGACCAGAATTCTCAACTTTTACCTCAACACACGGCTCTTATGGCTTTACCACACCAGATTCATTGCCTAATCGTGGCTTGTCTGACTTTAACGAGTCAGATTCATTGCCAACAACTGGCTCCTTTGTTTCCGGAGAAACAAATTCATCACCAGGAAGTGGATTCTCCACTTTCTTTTGTTTCCCTTTCGTCCTGAGATTTGTATCTGATGAATCCGTTTTGCTAGACTTGTCATTCTTTGGAGAGCAAGACGATTTATAAGAACTGTTATTCGCTTTGACGGCTGAATCCGAGGATAAAATCCTTTTGAGATATTCTCTCGCTTTCTTTCTCTTCTTTCTCAGTCTGTCTTTTTGCCCCTGCGAAAGCTTTACTTTCTGTTCTTGATCTTTATGTTCTTGAACTTTTTGTTCTTTGGGCTTTGCTTTGACATTGACTGGTTTCTTTGCCATTTTCTGAGATTCAGCCCTCGATCTTCCCTTTGATCTCATTGGGCAATCTCTGGCAATGTGACCTTTGATTTGGCAATTATAGCATCTCCTCATCTCAAACCACTGATTTTGGCAGTTAACAGCAGTGTGTCCTCGAACACCGTTATCATACCAATCACCATCTTAAGCCCAAACATTCAGATCATAACATTGTTTGGCTTGGTGATATCCATCTCTCCTCTTGTTGACTGGATTTGTCTTTTGAGCACTGTGGTCAAACCTGCACCACTTATTACCAACAATTTTTGAGTTTTGACTAGCTACTTTTTGTGATTTTTTATCACGGTTGGATGATTGAACTGATGAGCTTTTATTTTCTTTTTGAAGATTTTTCAGATTTTTATTCTTTTGTTTTTGTTCCACATTCTTCTTTACAGGTTTTTGCGTAGAGCATTCACCTTTCTCGGTAGAATGTAAAACAGTTTCTTTAAACATTTCATTTAATTTCAAAAATATTTTTCTTTTCTCAACTTCATCATCAGTTTTCTCATCACAATCTTCAACTTTGACTTTGTCAAAGTTTGTGACATGGTCACTTATTGGAACAGAATTGATCGGTTTTGGACATGGATAATCTGGTGTTGATGACGAAGTCTCAAAACCTTTCAATTTCTCTTCAAGCTCTTTGATTTTAATCCGAGCTTTTTCAGCTTCTTTTTCAAGTCGAATAATTATCTGAAGATGAGAGTTTATAGTACTTTGTTTTTCAATGTTATTTTTGCTAAAAACAGATATCTGATCTTCAAGAATCTTTATTTGACTTTGAAATTCTTTTTCAATTTTTAATTTTTCAGTTTCAAAACTTTTTACTTTCTTTTCAAAATCTTTGTTTTCTAATGTTAAACTATTCAAATCACTTAACAGTTTAACATTTTCAGATTTCAGCTTCTCACAATTTTCTTGCAACATAAGAATCTGTTTAACATCAGATTGCTTCTCATCTTTCAACTTCTTGATTTCCAATGTCAAGCTTTCCGCGTTCTTCAAGAGTTTGCCATTGTCAGCTTCAATTTTATCACATTTAAAGCACACTGATTCAGAATACGAAGATCCAATCTTCACAGATTCTTCATTCTTTGGAACTTGCTCTGTTTTCATCTTGTATGTTCCTGCACAAAAGAGTTTAACGAAATCAAAAGGATTCATACTTTCATCAACATAACATTTCCTTTTAATATCATATTTCAGAATACTCTTTGTTGCAAGACACACACGAATTCTTTTATCAATTTCAGTAATTACATCCAGTTCCAATTTTTGTAAATTCTTTTCCATTTCATTCATAAATTCTTTCTTTTTCTTATATTCTTTACAAAACTCTGCATTAACCTCATTAAAGAACTGTTTTGGATAAAGTTCTGTAAAAAAATCCTTTCTTTTTAGTTCAACCAAGAATTCATCCCATTTAGCAGGTAATGCAGCTGCCACTTTTGATATCTGTTCATCTCTTGATATTCTAATATCTTTTTTCCTCAAATTTTCTGTTAAAATTTCAAATCGTCTTTCCAACTCATCCAACGTTTCATCCTTTTGACACATGAAATGTTCAAAACTTTTAACCCAAATGTCCGCACTTACATTTCTATAATTGCTATCCACAGTTCTCATATACCAATGATTTAAACTTTCAAGATAATCGTTTTCTTTTTCATCAAACATTTTGTTCAACTTTTTAAAACAACCTGATACACTTAAATCTGATTGGGCCGAGAACTTTAATCACACAACACTTAATTGGGCCTTTCGAAACTATGAATAATTGATTGTGCAGCAATTATACAAATTCACATGTTTCCGACAATTCACAACATGACCCAAGACAACATGCAATTATTTATAAACCCAACACATGCAATTTTCAATATTTTGTTATTTACCAGATCACATGTAGCCGACAATTCACTTAATAATCACATGCAAACAATCAGTTAGTGGCCGACAAATTAAATTCCAAAGATATCACATTCAATTTGGACTCCACTAAACTGACAAGTTCAATTCTTAATATGAAACTATTGGACCGAAAGTTTGATTAATATGAACTTTCAATTTACGAGACCTGGAACTATTCAAACAAAATTGCAACCTTCAAACGGATTAGGTGTATTCCTCAAACGAAATCACCAAAACAAGCTTCCTTCAAACGAGAAGTTCAAACGGAATCCCTCATTTCAAACGATACAAGAGATTACGTTTGAGACTTTTGCAACTTTCAAACGAGATTGCGTTGTTCAAACAGAAATATCACCAATTTCAAACGAAGTGTCAGTTTTCAAACGGAAAACCAGGGCTTCGTTCAAACAGAATCAGATTTCAAGCCATTTTTACCAGTTTTACTTTGAGTTTAGATCTGATATTCTCAAGGGTTTGTTAAAACTCAGTTTTACACACACTGTCCAAAATTCAGTCCATTTTGACCGTTGAAACTTGATTAAATTTGAAAAGAAGGTGTAGAAGTCAGAATATTCCAGCGAAAACGAGCTAAACGGTAAGAACTCTTCCTCCTGAGCTCTGATACCACATGTAGGATTGTGAAATGACTTAACGAGTCGACCAGAAGAGTGCTCAGACAGAATCAGAGGCAAAATTCATTGATTCTGTCTTTGTTTAGCTTGTATTCACTATTAATTGTCTTGTTTATTGATCTTGAAGCGATTTACAACACGTAGACACTTCGACAGCACCTCGGCGTCGGAATCAAGAAGGTTACAAATGAAATGACATGAAGGGTATTTATAGGTGAAGCTATTCCGTTTGAAAGTGGCATGGCATGCTTCAAACGAAATCACATGTGATGGTTTCGTTTGAAGATGTCACATGTCAGTTTCAAACAAAATCACATCACATACACCCTAAACTCTCCTATTTTCTCGTATAACGTGCCCTGATCTAACACTACTAATATAAGACTCGATACAAGACGAAGTCGACAGACGTATGCACTAACAGACTCCCCCTCGGATGTTGACGAGTCTGAAGTATCGAGTCTTCTCATTCTTCAGTCTTTACCGGTCTTCGGGCTCTTTCACAATCTGAGACTCGAACGAAGATGAAGTCGACAGACAACTGCACCAACATTTTCTTCCCATCCAAATTACGATTTTGCCCTCAGTTCAAATTTACAGTTTTGCTATCCTTTTTTCCCCTGTGAAATTACGATTTTGACCTAGTGTAAAATTACAATCATGCCATAGTTTTTTTTTTATAAAATTATGGTAGTGTTTTGTTTTAATTGGTTGAATCTGTGTAATTTTTATTCGTGTTAATCGGTTGTCTGACACACGCTCAAACACACTGAATGGTTAAGCATTATACCGAGCCTGAATGATTAAGACATCTAATTTGAATTGGTCAAACATTTGCCTCTGAACGGTTAAGCATTATACTGGCTCTTAATGGGTCAGACCTCTTACTGGTTCAGCACTTAATAATTCAGACATCTTGTTGGTTTAGCACTTAACCATTCAGAAGTTGTCAAACAGCCCCTAACTTACAATTTTGTCTGTTTAAATTTATAGTTTTGTCATTGGTTTTGTTTTTTTTCTTCCCATCCAAATTACGATTTTTGCCCTCAGTTCAAATTTACAGTTTTGTATCCTTTTCTCCCCTGTGAAATTACGATTTTAACCTAGTGTAAAAATTACAGTCATGCCATAGTTTTTTTATAAAATTATGGTAGTGTTTTGTTTTAATTAGTTGAATCTGTGTAATTTTTATTCGTGTTAAACGGTTGTCTAACACACGCTCATTTGTCCTAAAAAAATACAATTTCGCCCCTAGTTTAAAATTATAGTGTTTCCATCGTTTTAGTTTATTTAGCAAAACTATGGTAATATTTTGTTTTTATTGGTTGACTCGATTTAATTTTTTTAGGTCGTGTTATGAGTATTAGGTACAAGTAACCAAAGCACAAACCTACATGTTACGAGAGATAAATATTCGGCTTAGTGCCCCACAACGTGGGTGGGACAAAAACTAGTTAAATATAAATATATACTAGGGTTAAGACCCGCCCGTGTTGCGGCGCGGGTACATCGTAAACATTGAATGGATTAGTCCAAACGTTATATGATGCATTAACCATATGAAAACATACATTTCGACGTATCCAGTTGAACTCAATGTAACCTGTATAAGCATTGTGATTGGATCAAACGTAAAGTAAATCAAATTCATATCGAACAATTATAACGTATTACACGTGACCCAACTCATACATAGAAAACGTAACGGGTATGAAGGAAAATATATACATGTAATCGAAAGAGATTAATTACAGCTTTCGAAAAAAGAGGAGAAAAAGAAACCATAATTTGGAGTTTTTTAACAAACTAGTGTTGGAAGTAAAAGTATTTATCATTTTGGTGTTCCTTCAAAACTATTTACCAAATTTGGGGTTTCATTTATTTTGTATTTGCTTTTTTTTTTGTTTTAACCAACATAATAGACTTATTCTTTTTTATTCAGTCAATTCACTGTGTGTATTTTTATTTCTTTTATTATACCTTTTTTTAATCAATCCGATATTTTTTTTTCAATCAAATTATTTATGTTTTATTTATTTTGTATTTACTTTTTTTAATCAACGTAAAAAACTTATTATTTTTTTATATTAAATCAATATTATACCCTTTTCCAACTTGTTATAATTTTTTTCAACCAACCCATGTCAAAGACAAACTTATAAAATCATTCACAGTAAATTTAAACAATGAAATAAAAAAAAAACTAATCAAACATTTTGACTATAGTGAAGCTTATACTAACAATCTTGGGTTAAGATAGCAAAAAAATCAATTTCAAAAACAAAATGGTATGCATTTATGAACAACGAATTTGTTTTTTAATATTAACCTAGTGATATGATAAAAAAAAAAAGATGATTACTTGATTGTTTCACTCTACTAATGAGAGTTAATAATTTTACGACATCTTTTCACTGTTTTCTTAACTTCCTAATGTAATTATAATATTACATTCACTGAATGAGGAATATACTCTAAAAAGAAAGAATTACTATTTTGTAGAGGCTTGAGTTTTTAAAAGGCGGTATTAATATGTAAACAAAAAGAGTCAACAAGGAAAAAGAAAGAAACAATTTATTCTTTTCCATTTTTATTCTTTTATAAACAAATAAAAATGCTAACAGTGGATTGATTTAATAGAAAGAAAAATAGTAACTTTTTTTGTTGATTAAAAGAAAAGTCAAATACAAAATGAGTAAAAATACTATTTTGGTAAATAGTTTTGAAGAAACACTAAAATGGTAAATATTTTTTCCACCAACACTAGTTTAGGAAAAAAACTCTCATAATTTGACTCCACTCGGTTCGAAACAAACTTTACGAAACATAAATAAAATAAACACGAAAACATATTATATTTGACATGAATCATTTCCCAAAAAAGTTTACGTCGAAACGTAGAACAACTTGAATTTATACCAAAACGTACATAAAAATATGCACGTAAAAATGGTTTCTTTATACGAAAACGTATTATATTTGACCTGACTCGTCTATAAAAAAAAGTTTACATCGGAATCTAGAACAAATCATACTTATACATACGCGTACATAAAATATGCACGTAAAAATAGTTTTTAAGTAAAAGAAGTATAGGGTTAAACCGAAACAAAATATCAGTAAAAAATTTAATAGGTTAAAAACGTTCGTAAAACCGTGCCAAGTAGCACAAATGCCACAACAACATCGACTCTCAAAATCGTAAAAATAAAATAGATAAAATGGTAAAAAGTACATTGAATGAAAAGCAGACTAAAATCGTTGAACCACGCACACCCGTTACAGTGTGTTAATGCGAAGAAATTAACCAGACCTGTAAAAAGTAGAAAATAATAACTTAGTCGATCTAGGACCCGCCAGTTGCGGCGAACTTTTCAAAAGGGAAAAATGAACGCTTTGTGATGGATCTGTCAAATACGGAAAAATAGAGCAAAAAACGTTGAACCTCACATGCACGCTACGACATGTTAACTCGCAAAATTTAAAACGAAATGTAAAACGAAAACTTGCGAGAGATAAAAAGTATGGGGGACCAAAGTTGTAAATAATAAAGTGTTGTTTTAAATTATAAAAGATGGAAAACTTTGGGCTAAAAGTAAAAAAAAAGATTAAAATGGGTTAAATTGTTAAAATACCAAATATGAAATGTTTGGGTTAAAAGTGAAAAATCAAGTTTTTTTTTTTTATTTTTTTATAAATTCACCAAGCTTGGAGTACAACTCCTAATACACAAAAAAGTTGCTTCTTTACAACAACAACAACATAATAATAATAACAAGAATAACAAGAATAAAAATAATAACAATAATAATAACAATAATAACAATAATAATAATAATAATAATAACAATAATAAAAATATTAATAATAATAATAATAACAATAATTACAATAATAAGAATAACAACAAGAACAACAACAACAACAACAACAATAATAATAATAATAATAATAATAATAATAATAATAATAATAATAATAATAATAATAATAATAAGAACAACAACAACAACAACAAGGCAAATTGGAAATAAATAATACCAACTCACTGTTATTGCCTAATAATAATCCCAACTCATTTAATCACCAATAATAATTCGAACTATTCACTTTTGTTTGTAAAATACTCTCACGTTAAAAAAACACTAACTAGGTTAAAATATTGCTGATGTGGCTTAACATGTGTGAACTGACGTGGCTGGTTAACATCTTACCTATGTATAAAATGATTATCAGCCTCATTTGCACACATAATAATAATAATAATAATAATAATAAGAAAAATAATAATAATAATAAGCATAATAATAATAAGAATAATAATAATAATAAATATAATAATAATAATAAGCATAATAATAAGAATAAGAATAATAATAATAAGAATAAGCATAATAATAATAATAATAATAAGCATAATAATAATAATAAAAAAATAATAATAGTAATAATAATAATAATAATAATAATAATAATAATAATAAGAATAAGAATAAGAAGAATATGTAAAATACTTACTGCCTTGATTTCATTCCAATAAAATACATACATATATAATACAATGAAAGGAGTGAAACTAGGACTGTGACAACCCGAAGTTTCATGGTGAGTGTCTTCGGTGGTGTGATTTCCACGTTGTTGTTTTAAATCTATTTATTCGACCCGTGACCCTGTTTAACGTGCTAATATATGTTTGGTGGTTGTGTGGTGTGTGTGTGTGTAGCGGGCCAGTCTCCATAATGTGCTTACGATTGGGCCGGCTTGTTCGATTAACAAACCCTAGACATAAGAGATCGGACTTGGCCCAAACATGGCATGTAGCATCAACCGTCCCAACTACTGTTTTAGTAACATGTAAGATTGGTCCAAGTCACTAGTTGTTTAGCTAATATAGGTGGCCCAATTCTTTATCCATTTAACTACACGTATACGTGAATATCACAACTCCAAAACAAACCCTATCTACCTCTTGTGTGACGACAGCAGACCTCAAGACCCCCCCTTCCTTTCGATACTCTATCTCAATTGGTGCTCTCGGTTAGTCTTGTGCCTACCATCTGTTGTGTTTATAAAGTTTATGCTAATTGATTGTGTTGTGTTGAATTATTACTTATGAAAATAGTACTGATGAAAACCATGTGGTTCGGACTGTGTGATGTGATTTCTTGGTAACTCCTGTGATCGCGTATAAGAAAATATGTAAACAGTGTCAATGATGAATGCATGTGACTACTTGTAGGTGATGAATAGATGGATTAGGGTTTATGCTAGTATAAATTATTTATGATGAAACAAATTAGAATGGAATGTGTTAATAAATGGAATGGCAGCCACTAACTTCATTGGCCAATGATATTTGTAGGGTCATGCTAATCACACACGGAGAAACTTATTTTCACATCCCAAAGCGCCGCGCTATGGCCAAAGCGCGGCGCTATGCTCGACAAAAGGTGCTTCGATTGACGTTTGAGACATTCCCTACTGTTTGACAGACATAAAGCTGATTATGATGTTTTGTCGTTAACCCTAAGCGCCGCGCTTTGGCCATAGCGCGGCGCTTCGACCCAAATTTTCACTTTTAAAAGCAAGCTACTGATTGAGGTTGGCCTGGTCTTCGTTGTTTGTTCTTCTTCTTCAGAAAAGCAAGTTTGAGGTTTTTTCTTCTTCAGAAAACGATGTCGTGGTTAAACAACTATATTTTCGGTCAATATTCTGACGAGACAGTTGTTCCTGATTCTTACGAGGGGACCGCTATTTCTGACTCGTATGAGAAACCGGTCTCGTCCAACTTGAGGGAGGCAGAGGTTGTATCTGGCATTCGTTATCGTGATAACACGGTGACGCTGGATTTGAATACCCCTGTGGAGGACCCTTACGCACAACAAGGTTATTCGAATTTCGGTTACGGTGGCGAGTACAGCTTTGTACAGCAGGAGTGTGGTCCAAACGACAGTTACGGTTGTCATCAGAGCTTACAAGGTTATTCGAATTTCGGTTACGGTGGCGAGCACAACTTTGAACATCAAGTATTTTCGGACCTCGGTGACGATGGTGAGCCGGGGGATGTGTCTGTTGACGAGGAAGGCTGTTACCCGGTTACGTTTTCGTTTGATACGACGCAGACCTTTTCGTCACGTAAAGAGTTGGTGCGTTGGGTACAAGACACGGCAAAAGACAACGGTTACCTCATTGTGACTAAGAGGTCGAATAAAAGAGGAGAGAATTACAAGATTTGGTTTCAATGTACTTTTGGTGGGGAGCATAAGAGTATAGCTACACAGAGGAAAATGGGTAGCAAGAAAATAGGCTGCCCATTCGAGATGATCGGGTTTTTGGAATCATCCGAAAGTGTTTGGAGGATCGAGGTGACGAAAGCATAACCACACTCCTATTGAAAACTTAGAGGGTCACGCGTATGCGAGAAGGCATTCTTCGGAGGATACAAAACTGGTTAAGGAGCTGGCAGAGCAAGACATTCCCAACCAAAGTATCTGGGGAACGCTGACAAAAAACAATCCGGCTAGAAAGCTTATTCCGAAAGATATACACAACGCTGTTCAGAAGATCAACGCCGAAAAAAATGTCGGTAAGTCTCCGATGCAAAAACTTGAAAGCATTCTTCTCGAAAAAAAAATACACTTATTACATGCGCACGAATGAGATATCAAACGAAGTTGAAGATGTCTTCTTTGTTCACGAAAGATCATTCAATATGTGGTGTGCCTTCCCGCATGTGCTAATGATTGACGCCACCTACAAAACGAACATGTACAACCTGCCATTTGTTCAGGTCGTAGGCATGACGTCGACAAACAAATCGTTTACGGCTGCTTGTGCGGTAATTTCCGCTGAGAAGTCAGAGAACTACCTGTGGGTGTTGCAGAGGATCAAGTCTATGCTGGTAGGATGTATGGAACCGCGCGTGATTTTAACAGACAGGGATTTTGCGCTAATGAACGCGTGTGAACAAGTTTTTCCAAAAGCGCATAAGTATCTTTGTCGGTTCCATATTCAACAAAATATTAATAAGAACAGCAAGAAGAAATTCTCTGACAAGGATTGGAAAGAATTCGTACGTAGTTTTTGGTTATTGTGCGAGTCTACGACCGAGGAAATATACAGGTATAACTTGGAAAACCTTGAAGCACAGCTGAAAGAAGATGACCGTGAACGTAGGTATTTCTTACATAATTATGTTCAAATTTTATATAATAACAAAAACTGACTATTTACGTTTTTTTTTTTAATTTTAGAGGTTTTTGATTATATGAAGAAATCCTGGTTGGATCCGTACCGTGAAAAGTTTGTATCATGCTGGATTAACAAAACTATCAACTTTCACCAAACTACGACCAACAGGGTTGAGGGCATGCATGCAACACTAAAAAGTCACTTTCCAAGTCATCGCAACACACTGGATAAACTTGTACTGTATGTTGATCATGTTGTTGATAGACAATACACCGAGATTAGTAGTAGCTTTGAAACAAGCCTCCGAAAAGTGATGACGCACCACAAGAAGCAGCCCATGCTTGCATATATTCTCAGAAAGGTTTCAATATATGCGATTGAGCTTTTGAGTAGGGAACTAAAACGTAAGGAAGACGGGTTGAGAGCCTACGGTGCAAGCTGTGGTTGCCAACTTTTTACCAGCTGTGGTTTGCCATGTGCCTGTCGTTTGGAAAAGTTGGAAAATAAAGGTAATTAATATCTTTGACCTTTCTCGTTATGATTATGCCACCTAATTTGTTTTCTCGTTATGATTTTGCCACCTAATTTGCCACCTAATTTGTTTTCATCCACAGGTCAGCAACTCCGGATCACACACATAGACGTGTTCGGGAAGAAGCTTAACTTCAAGCCTGCAAAGAAAAACATAGAGGATATCGATGTAGACGCGGAATTTGAAAAATTGAAACAAAAGATCGATCCAACACCCCCTCAGGTGAAAAGGAGCTTCTTTGAAAAGTTTCAGCAAATCCTCAATCCAGGGAACAATAACAAAAAACCTCCTGCTGTTCTGAAGAAAACTCGTGGTCGCCCAACATTGAAAACGCAGGAAGAAAGAAAGGTTGAAGCCGCTAGAAAAAGCGCGTAAATTCCGTCGGGAGAAACTTGGGTCGAGGCCTCAGACGATCTTCCCCGTCACAGCTCGTACATATCACCGTCACAGCCTCAGACGATCAACCTACACCCTGATTTCCCGATGATCAAGCTCGGTCCTAAGACGGATATAGCGATCCGCAACTACGCATCTCAGATTCCCGAAGTGATCCATCCATACATCGTTAGAATAAAGGACGTGAAACCAAATGGTCATTGTGGGTTTCGATCGGTGGCTGTTGGGTTAGGAGTGAAACAAAATTCATATTTGATGATCCGGAAACAACTTATAAAGGAGTTACGTACGAACGAATCGCTTTGGAGGCAGTTTTTCGATCCGGAAAACATAGGACATTATGATGCGCTGCTTAGACGGATCGATTTCAAGGGGGTGGGACAAGCAGATATCGAAAATTACATGACGATGCCTGAGACGGGGTTTCTTATTGCCCAACGATACGGTGTGATTGTTCACACCTTCGACATGCGTGGGAGCTGTACAATTTTCCCTCTGCTGGGCGGGCCAAACGAAGCTGAGGAACCTCACCTGGTGGTTGCGGTTGTGTTCGTCGACCATGGGCATTTCATACATGTAGAGATTGGAGGTTGTTATCCAATGCCTCCCCCAAACCCACTCTGGACAGCACACAGAACAGAGCGCGCATGTGCCTGGCATACATTATACAGGGATCAGATCAACGCGTACGAAATGCTTACGTATCGTGCCCCTGACCTTAATGTAACCCCATATGTTCACGATGTATGTTAAATGTGTTTAATAATAATCACGTTTGTGTTTGTTCAATATATGCGTTACATCACGTTAAAAACCGAATGTCACATGCGCGACCCAATCAGATTCAATACGCACTTGTACGACCCAAAATGACAATATACATCATATTACTACAATTAATGAAAAAATACGTCATGTTCATGTACGGTAGGCGGCTGATACACATAACACCTCTCACAGGAGTACTTGTGCTTTCAAACCAAAATGATACGATATAACGGAATAAGACATCACACGTAACCGATTTGATCCGGAACTTGCAGTATAGTCCATATATAATAAAAAATGATGTATAATGGAAAGAACGTAAAATTTAGACTATTATCGACGCGTTTGTGAATTAAAAACAATTTAAAAAAAATAAAAAAAGGCCTTAAACGCCCCGCTTTGACCTAAGCGACCCGCTTTGACCTCAAAGCGCCGCGCTATGGCCATAGCGGGGCGCTTCGATCCCTCGCTATAGCTGAAGCTGAGCGCCCTTCTCCCCCATTTCAAACCCAACACACAAACACACACGCTTTCAACCGCTAAAAGGTACGATCGAACTTCATTTCTTGTTTTGGTTCAAGTTATGTGTTTCAGTTTGTTTGATTTTTGTTTGATTTGGGCGTGGGGATCGATCTGGTGGGCTGTTCTTCATCACGAAGAACCAAAGCGCCGCGCCGAGGCCAAACCGCGGCGCCTTGGTTCATGTTTTTTTTTTAATATTATTTGTTTAATATTATTTGTTTATTATTTTATATTTAATATTATTTGTTTATTATTTATATTTTATAAATAATATTATTTGTTTATTATTTTATATTTAATATTATTTGTTTATTATTTTAAATTTTATAAATAATATTATTTGTTTATTATTTTATATTTAATATTATTTGTTTATTATTTAAAATTTTATAAATAATATTATTTGTTTATTATTTTATATTTAATATTATTTGTTTATTATTTTAAATTTTATAAATAATATTATTTGTTTATTATTTTATATTTAATATTATTTGTTTATTATTTAAAATTTTATAAATAATATTATTTGTTTATTATTTTATATTTAATATTATTTGTTTATTATTTTAAATTTTATAAATAATATTATTTGTTTATTATTTTATATTTAATATTATCTTGTCAACGTGTAGGGATGGATTCCTCCGATGACGAGATTGAGCATATGGAGGCTGAGGGAGAGGTGGGAGATGAGGGAGAGCAGGAAGAGCCGGCATGTCCGTACCTGTAGTTTCCGCCGGGGTCACGGGCGAGGGGGAGATGCGCGAGGTTGCGCGCCATCCCCATTGGGGAGCATGTAGGGATAGACTGGGGCCTGCTGGAGACCGTGGGAGAGGCCGCGCGGGCGCGTGAGATAGTTGGACTAGATACTCCTTGGTCGCGCCTATTTGAGTTAGCGATGGAGGACTCGTACCCTGAGCTTACGTGGGAGTTTCTTTCCACGTTTACATACGCGCCGCGTCCGGCGGATTACCTGGGGGACCCGGATTTTCCAGTCCACGAGGTTACATTCCGTCTCGTCGGTCAGGAGTTTCAGATGAGTGTGCGGCAGTTTGCTGTCCATACAGGTTTGTTTAAATAATATTATTTATTATTTTATATTTAATATCATTTGTTTATTTAATGTTATTTGTTTATTTAATATTATTTGTTTATTATTATTATTTGTTTATTTAATATTATTTGTTTATACAGGTTTGTACACAGAGCCCGAGCTTGATACTGATTTATATACGCAGGCGGTTACGGCGATGGACAGGCAGACGCTTATCAGTTTCTGGAGGGCCATTTCCAGGGTTCCCTTTGGGAAATCCTGGCAAAAGGCCACCACCATTAAAGACCCCTTGTTCCGATACCTGCAACATGTTATCGCGGCAACTATCGTGCCGCGGGGGTGCCAGCAGGGAGAAGGTCAACCTCAGTGACCTTTTCTTTCTATACTGCCTACTGCGCCGCCAGCCCGGCGATCTAGCAGCCTGCCTGGCAGATTACTTTGCCACAGCATACCACCGGCAGCTCCGCGGGTTCGTGCACACTGGCTCATACATCACCGCCATTGCACGCTCGCTAGGGCTCGTGCCCGAGCATGATCCGGAGCTGTCCGATCCGGTCCCGTCTACCAGGTTGGGCCGCGCGTCAGTATCTGCCATGCAGATTACCCGTACCTTTGATGTTGGTATGAGGTTTCGGGGACGTGACGGGCTGATTTGGCATCCGGAGGTGATGCCGGAGGTCATCCCGGTTGTTATTGAGTTGAGGGCTGGAGTGTTAGCCCCTCCTGATGTTCAGGCGGCCGCCCGGCAGGCTCAGCTACAGGCTTTGGGACTCGATGAGTTCCCGGGCCAGCCTCAGGCTGAGGCTCAGGCTCAGCCTCAGCCTCAGGCTCAGCCTCAGCCTCAGGCTCAGCCTGTATTAGAGGATCCGGCTCAGGAGGAGCATATCGAGGAGATCCCGGTACCACCAGTTCAGCCAACTCCTGAGCCGCCACAGTACCCGCAGCACGTTTACGCTGACCTGCCTCCGGTAGCGCGTGAGGTGGCTCGGGACTTCGACCGGCGCCTCAGACGCCAGGCCGCACGCCAGGACTGGATCATCGAGACGCTCGTTTCTCTACGAGAGCTCGCTGGGTTGCCTCCACTTCCCCTCCCACCGTCCCCACCGCACGAGGATTAGTACCTTAGTTTGTTTGTATAGTGTTTTGTTATGTATTATGTAGTCAGTTGTACCTTTTTGTTTTGTATGTACAAACTGATATATATATATATATATATATATATATATATATATATATTGCAGTTAATCTTCTATTTACATCACGTTGGTTTTGGATTGTTTACGTTTAATTCTTATGGCTTTCTGTACAATTTATTTAACGTGTTCGTTTAATTTAACAAAATAAACTAGGTTAACAGTTTATAAAGACGCACTTATATTATATACGTTCTATAAAAATAATGACGTAAAAAAACGTAATTATAAAACAACGTATTATAAAACTCAAATACAATTTTTTCCTCCAAAAAACACTACCAAACTAACCCACATCCCACCTATTTCAAAAAAAAAAAAAAACAACACAAATTCCAGCCAACGCTTTTTGTCTTTTTGCACACTCAAAGCGCCCCGCTTTGGCCATAGCGGGGCGCTTTGAGTGTGCAAAAAGACAAAGGCCGTGTGCGAATAGACCAGGCCTATTTGTATGCACATAACAATTGTCGGCCACTTGTATTTTGTTTGATTCTCAATTGTCAAAACCCATGTGATGGACATAATCAAACAATATGGTATAATAATAATGTGTCAGAATGTGCGATGATGATGATGATGAATGATTAATGAAATTGTTTTGTTTTTTTGTAAGTTGTGAGGATTGGACCGCACATATCGGTTAGACACACACACATAGTTAGACCAATTAAGTTTAGGCTTGATGCTTCATAAATGGGCTGCTTGTATAAGTGAATTAATTGTTGATTGGTCACCCATTTGTATGCTAAAATATATTAACAGAATGATAATACCCATTTGGTCGATCCCCATTGGTCACTAATGAGATGATATGTGATGTCACAGTGACTGCAAATTGTATGTAGAAAGTGTCAGACATTGAAACAATCATTTAATGAATCGGATATAGGATTTGAACATTGGTTGTTATTACTGGACCGCATACGATGACCGAACACCCACATCTATTTAAATTGGGTCATTGAATTTGGGCCAAGAACTTTACAGTGCACACAACCCAGCTGGGCCGGAACCAATGGAACAACACGACTGGACTTGGGCCAGCAATGTTGGGCCGAGTAAGACTGCCAAGGCAGTGGCCGCACATAGTGTGAATTGGTTGGACAATGGATGTTTACATTTGCTAGTAATTGTGTTCATCCATACTTTATCTTTGGGCCATACATGTTTAACAGCGGGGTTGGAGGGTGTACGGATAGGTCACGTATGTATGTATATGACATGTTGAGTAGTTACATGTTAAGCAGTTGGGTGACGCCCCATATAGATGAATAAACTGTCGTGATTTGGATTGCACGTGTGCGTTTCATGAGCAGTGAATATGATCGATGTGAACCTTGAATACATGAATTAGTTGTTTGCCAAATGCATGTAAAACTGACTGTTATCGATAATCCTTTTTAGGACGTGTTTGATCAATTGATAAACAAGTACTTAATCTTACCGAGCAAAGCAAAGGTGAGTTCACTACATTCGAGCATGCGTCCCAGTGGTTGGGGACAGTCAGTGGTTTGGGTAAAAACGGGTATATTGGTTAATATTCTCACCTATCATTTTTGTAAGTCCCTTATTATGTTACCTAGAGGGTAACGGGTATTAGTTGGTAGCGCTACTTAGGTTTGGCACCCTCACACCGCTCCTAGATAGGACGGATGTGAACTAATGACCCAGTCGGGGCCCAGTACTAGATAGGAGTACGTGGGAAGGGCAGTCATGTATTTCAGGAGCCGTCTTGTTCGGAATTGAGATATTAACAATATTACTTGCATTGGTTATTGAACTGTTTTACATACAACTGGTAACAAACGTTTTCTAAAACTGTGAACTCGCCAGCTTTGTCTGATACACTTGTTACATGGTCGCAGGTCGTTAGGTGATTGAGACAGGAGCTTGTTGGCTGGAGAGCAAGGGTGGTCATGGTCACGCTGATGAACTTATTTATCAAACACCTATTTATTATGATCGTTTAATATTTACTTTATGGTGTCTTTACGCTTCCGCTGAACTTATGGTTTTGAATGACTTACGATTGGGATTTCATTATTATTTAACGATGGAACTTTATTTTAAACTTGTGATTCAACGTAATTGGTGGCTCATTGCTAGTAGTCACACGCCTAACAGGGACACTCCCTAGGTGGTAATTTGAGGGTGTGACAGTTTGGTATCAGAGCCACTAGTTATAGTGAACTTGGTTTAAAAATGTTTTTATAAAACCAGACTATAACCGAACAAGTTCTGAATACGACCATGACACTCAGCTCCAGACTGCAAGGTTCGTCTCTCGTATAATCATTGTACTGCATAACTAGTGAACACTTACATATGATATTGCATGAGATTGCACTTCTAGCACAATAGTATGCATTCATGTATCACCTGCCTCTGTTATGTGTCTGATAGGGTGGTACTTCCCTAAACATTCATGACCCACGTTACGTGATGCTCTTTGATTGCCACTCGAGTTGGAGGAACCATTTGACATGAGTTAAGAGGAACTGAGATGAGCATGCAAATCACAGTGTTATTGTGGGTGCACACATAATAACAATGTGGGGTGCATGCGAGTCCCAGTGAGGCTTAACAAGTGAAAAAGGGGTTCCGTTCCGTTATTTGATCGATGTGAAACACAACAGTCTATAAGAGTCATATCAGTGATTGTCTTTTACTTGAACGTGATCTTTTTACTCCTCTCTGAATCCTTTCGAATCTCGATGCTATCGAGTCTTACCTGAACACCCATCCGAACGCCTAGCGAACTGTGTAGAATGATAGGTGCTTGTACGGACATCCCTGAGTGGGATGTTGCAACGACAATGATTGGTCTATACCTTTCTCACTTTTCTTTGTTGCTGGAACTCTACGTATTGACGTCTTAGACCCCGAAGTGTGATCACTTCTGCAACACTCTTACAGCATACTGTCTATTACTCAATCGACTTATTAGATTGATGGACAAAAGGGTAAGCGTAGTATTTTACCGACCCCAGTATTTGGACAACCCTGATTACCGGCAACGAACACCAGCAACTTGATTTCAATTGAATTCTTAACTCTAGTAAGCGACTCGTGGGAGTCAACTCTTACGAATCAATTGGGACATAGGCGATGACAACAGATTATAGAGTGAAATATGTGGCTACCAGTACAGTGATTAGCACGTGGCACAGAAGGTAAAAAGATGGACTTTGATGGTGAAAGATTGTAGGGCTCCGTTTCAAGAAACGGCATTGGAGGCAGCAGGCACGACAACATCAAGGTACTCGTAATCGTAGTTTACAACATGGAAACGAAGGTGACATTGACAGGGATTGGCTGTTGCTAAGTCAAGACGTCAACGACCAAGGGAATAATGATAGTAATGGGAACCCTTGCAACTGTAACAACAACACTGGAAATGATGCTCGTGGAAGGACATTAAGGATTGGCGTAAGCGACGCCAGGCATAGCAGCAACATGATAGTTTGTATGGGTAATTGTTCGCTTCGTCTCTATTCTGCTTGACCCTGATACTTCTTGAAAACAAACCTGATGTGGAATCGACTGATGACAAGACAAATGGAGTCTCATATGTTTGTTAGAGTATACACACGACCTGGTGAGACTAGTGTTCGACGTCGACCTTCCTTCTACTTTCCTCGAGGGTTACAACGCAGTAGTTAGTGTGAATTGGTTATCCATGAATCACGCAGATATACCCAGTGAGGAGAAAACTTTGTGTGCAGAATCGTTATTTGTTCTAAAGCATCAGAGTAGTGCAAAGGTTAGCGCCATTACAGATGTGAAGGCCAGAAGTGCCTACGGAGGGATTACTCCGCTGTGTTAACAACCGTTACTAATGCCAAGGTTGAGGGAAAAGAGGATCGAGGATCCACCAATTGTTTGTGAACCCTCTCGGTTTGTTACTCGAGGAACTTTCGGGCTTACTTCCACAACTGTTAGGCAGAATCTCAATTTAATCTCATGCCAGAAGCAGTCTTTATAGCTCGTACTTCATACCGTCTTGCACCAGGAGGGTTGCAAGAACTGTCTAGTCAACTTCAGGAACTACCTGGTGGGAGTTTAGCAATCTAGCTCCTTGCTCTAGGGAGCCTGAACTCTATTGTGGAAACGAAGGACAAGTCCTTTCGTACGCGTACAGACTACCCCAAGGTGGCAATCATAGACCGTCACCCTCTATCTCGCATCGACAACCTGCTTGACCCGCTGCAATGATCAAGCTTCTATTTGGAAACTGACTTAAGATCAGACTGTCACTTGATGGAAGACTCAGGGAAGGATGACTTCTAACACGGCGTTACAGGCACAGTACGGCCACTACGATTTTCTGTTCTCGTTGTTTAAAGTTATCTAACACACCAGCAGCCTTAGGGATCACATGAGTAGCATGTGCCAACCCCATCTAGTCAGATTCGCCAACCGTGTTTATCTATGACGTTTTGAATCACTTCCAGGAGAAAGGAGCACCATGAACGGCACTTGTATTTCATCGTAGAGCTTCTAGGGGAGGAACACCTACGTGCGAAGTCTACCTAAGTGTGACTTCAGGATTCGGGAAGTATACATTTTTGTCATATAAACAACGAAGTGGGAATACACGTGGATCTCGCTAAGATCCAATTTGATAGAAACTGATCAACGTCAAAGATCCCTTCGAGGATACAGGAATTTCTTGGTCTCACTAGATGCAATCGCAGCTTAACCACAAGATTTTCGAAGATCGCGCAACTTAAATCTCTTTAGCACAGCAGGGTGCTGTGTTCGTGAAAGACAAAACAGGAGGACATCTTTTCAGCTTTCGAATTCCAACTCTGCAATGCACAGAGCATCGACTTACCCGAGGGTGCGAGTGATTTAATGGTGTACCATAATGGTCCAAATCAGAGTCCCAGTTACACATCGACGCAACCCGAGAGAGTGATGACTTATGTAATGGAGTTACGAGGAGGTACTACACGACACACAACCTGCAGAAGCAGCCGTGATCCTTGGATTTAAGCTGGAGGCATTACTTGGACAGTACCAAATGCACCACTTAGACCGATCACAAGGGCCTCCCGTATACCTGGGTTTCGAAAGAGCTAAATCAGTTAATGGCATCGCTAGATGGAACTTTTGGATGATTACGACTGTGAAACTTGAATGGCCACGAGTTTTGCAGCTCACTATTGACTCTAACCTACCTGATCAGACTCGCTCTGTTCAAACTGGATAATTGAAGGAAGAAGATTTTCAAGTTGAATCCATGCGGGGCATGGAGAAGCAACCTTTGACAGATCGGATGATATTCGCCACCTCAAGGAGCGAATGGGGATCTAATTATACGGCAACTTTTGGGAACCTGTGTTGAGCAAGCATACCGGCTTCGATATTCTAACCGTCTGGGTTTTGATGAGAGATAATGGGATCTATAAATCTTGCACTAGTGATCAGGCATGAAGGCCCACCTGGCAATGTTTGTGACTAATGCTTGACTTGTGGGAGAGTCAAGGTGAGTATCAGTAACGTTTTGGGAACAGACTACCACGGATTTTGTCACGGGACTACCTAGAACTCAGAACGGAAATAACTTCATTTGGGTGCTCGTTGTTTGTTGCATGTAAACGGTACACTTTCTCGCAAACAAAGAAGATTGTCACGTCTTCGCATCCTCTAAATAACTAATTGCGAAGGGCGGTTTTAGGCATGAGGTGCCAACTTCTGTTACCTCTGATTTTGATCTATACCTGTTTACGTTAGACATTACACAACACTCTTGGTTCCTGTCTGGACATGAGCATTACTTATCACCATATGGCAAATGATCGGAGTAAACGAAACCCCCTACACTCAAAGACATGCTGCGAGCATGTGTGGGATTGACTTGGTAAAAATTGGAAGGACGCATACCTTTAGCTGGGTTCTACAGCGGCAGTTACCATTCTAGTATTCAGACAGCTCTGTTTGAGGTATTGCATAGACAGTGTCACCAACCTCTTTATTGGATTAAGGTGGTTGATAACGCAATCGCAGGTCCACGACTTGTACTTGAAACTCTTGGGAAGATTGCTTGGATCGGAAATCGTCTGGCGGCAACGAGTTACCGTCAGGAAAGCTGATAGGCTTAGGAAACACAGGAAGATCGCTGTAAGCCATCGTATCATGTTGAAAGTCTCACCCTGGGGGGGGGGGTGTGTGGTACGCTTGGGAAGCGTTGCGAGCTTAACCTACATCACGTTGAGCCATACAACACTCTGGGAGGAATAGATAATGTGACTTACAAACTCGGGATACCCGACGAATTGGGTAAAGTGCACAATTCCATTAAGTCTCGAATTTAAGGCAGTGTTTGTCCGATGGAACGTTTGGGATTTCTTTGTTATTTAGACGCAATGATCAGAGGAAGCTTTGGTGTCCTCAACTTATTTAAATAGTGGAATCAACTTCTGACATCATTGGCGAATTTCGGGACGAAATTCCCTTTCAAGTTGGGGATGATGTGGCACCTGAGCAAAATCCGCAACAATCTTGTTTTCTCACTTCACTCCTTCATGCTTACTTGTCAAATTTCGGGACGAAATTTCTTTCAAGTTGGGGATGATGTGATAACCCGAAGTTTCATGGTGAGTGTCTTCGGTGGTGTGATTTCCACGTTGTTGTTTTAAATCTATTTATTCGACCCGTGACCCTGTTTAACGTGCTAATATATGTTTGGTGGTTGTGTGGTGTGTGTGTGTGTAGTGGGCCAGTCTCCATATTGTGCTTACGATTGGGCTGGCTTGTTCGATTAACAAACCCTAGACATAAGAGATCGGACTTGGCCCAAACATGGCATGTAGCATCAACCGGCCCAACTACTGTTTTAGTAACATGTAAGATTGGCTCAAGTCACTAGTTGTTTAGCTAATATAGGTGGCCCAATTCTTTATCCATTTAACTACACGTATACGTGAATATCACAACTCCAAAACAAACCCTATCTACCTCTTGTGCGACGGCAGCAGACCTCAAGACCCCCCCTTCCTTTCGATACTCTATCTCAATTGGTGCTCTCGGTTAGTCTTGTGCCTACCATCTGTTGTGTTTATAAAGTTTATGCTAATTGATTGTGTTGTGTTGAATTATTACTTATGAAAATAGTACTGATGAAAAACATGTGGTTCAGACTGTGTGATGTGATTTCTTGGTAACTCATGTGATCGCGTATAAGAAAATATGTAAACAGTGTCAATGATGAATGCATGTGACTACTTGTAGGTGATGAATAGATGGATTAGGGTTTATGCTAGTATAAATTATTTATGATGAAACAAATTAGAATGGCATGTGTTAATAAATGGAATGGCAGCCACTAACTTCATTGGCCAATGATATTTGTATGCACATAACAATTGTCGGCCACTTGTATTTTGTTTGATTCTCAATTGTCAAAACCCATGTGATGGACATAATCAAATAATATGGTATAATAATAATGTGTCAGGATGTGCGATGATGATGATGATGAATGATTAATGAAATTGTTTTGTTTTTTTTTGTAAGTTGTGAGGATTGGACCGCACATATCGGTTAGACACACACACATAGTTAGACCAATTAAGTTTAGGCTTGATGCTTCATAAATGGGCTGCTTGTATAAGTGAATTAATTGTTGATTGGTCACCCATTTGTATGCTAAAATATATTAACAGAATGATAATACCCATTTGGTCGATCCCCATTGGTCACTAATGAGATGATATGTGATGTCACAGTGATTGCAAATTGTATGTAGAAAGTGTCAGACATTGAAACAATCATTTAATGAATCGGGTATAGGATTTGAACATTGGTTGTTATTACTGGACCGCATACGATGACCGAACACCCACATCTATTTAAATTGGGTCATTGAATTTGGGCCAAGAACTTTACAGTGCACACAACCCAGCTGGGCCGGAACCAATGGAACAACACGACTGGACTTGGGCCAGCAATGTTGGGCCGAGTAAGACTGCCAAGGCAGTGGCCGCACATAGTGTGAATTGGTTGGACAATGGATGTTTACATTTGCTAGTAATTGTGTTCATACATACTTTATCTTTGGGCCATACATGTTTAACAGCGGGGTTGGAGGGTGTACGGATAGGTCACGTATGTATGTATATGACATGTTGAGTAGTTACATGTTAAGCAGTTGGGTGACGCCCCATATAGATGAATAAACTGTCGTGATTTGGATTGCACGTGTGCGTTTCATGAGCAGTGAATATGATCGATGTGAACCTTGAATACATGAATTAGTTGTTTGCCAAATGCATGTAAAACTGACTGTTATCGATAATCCTTTTAAGGACGTGTTTGATCAATTGATAAACAAGTACTTAATCTTACCGAGCAAAGTAAAGGTGAGTTCACTACATTCGAGCATGCGTCCTAGTGGTTGGGGACAGTCAGTGGTTTGGGTAAAAATGGGTATATTGGTTAATATTCTCACCTATCATTTTTGTAAGTCCCTTATTATGTTACCTGGAGGGTAACGGGTATTAGTTGGTAGCGCTACTTAGGTTTGGCACCCTCACACCGCTCCTAGATAGGACGGATGTGAACTAATGACCCAGTCGGGGACCAGTACTAGATAGGAGTACGTGGGAAGGGCAATCATGTATTTCAGGAGCCGTCTTATTCGGAATTGAGATATTAACAATATTACTTGCATTGGTTATTGAACTGTTTTACATACAACTGGTAACAAACGTTTTCTAAAACTGTGAACTCGCCAGCTTTGTCTGATACACTTGTTACATGGTCGCAGGTCGTTAGGTGATTGAGACAGGAGCTTGTTGGCTGGAGAGCAAGGGTGGTCATGGTCACGCTGATGAACTTATTTATCAAACACCTATTTATTATGATCGTTTAATATTTACTTTATGGTGTCTTTACGCTTCCGCTGAACTTATGGTTTTGAATGACTTACAATTGGGATTTCATTATTATTAAACGATGGAACTTTATTTTAAACTTGTGATTCAACGTAATTGGTGGCTCATTGCTAGTAGTCACACGCCTAACAGGGACACTCCCTAGGTGGTAATTTGAGGGTGTGACAAGGACTAACAAAGGAAACAAGATATCCTAAAAATATTCACAATATCTACAAAATACAAACCAATAATATTGATGAAATATTATCGATTAACACGCCCCTGCAATTGGAGCCGAAGGTAATCGAAGGCACAAATTGGATCGAAATCGTTGAAAAAGATGTTTCGGAAGACCTTTGGTAAAAATGTCGGCATATTGATAATCGGCAGGAATGTGTAAAACTTTGACAGTGCCAAGTCAGACCTTTTCTCGGACAAAGTGAATATCCATTTCAATATGTTTTGTTCGTTGGTGTTGAACTGGATTTTCAGCAAGATAAACAGCCGATATATTATCGCAATAAACGATGGTAGCATGTTGAAAAGGAATACGGAGTTCTAGTAAGAGATTGCGAACCCAGTTGAGTTCGGCTACAGTGTTAGCAACGCCTCTGTATTCCGCTTCGGCACTGGATCTAGAGATGGTAGACTGTCTCTTAGAAGACCATGAAATCAAATTGGGACCCATATAAACATAATATCCGGAGGTAGACCGACGAGAGTCGGGACACCCTCCCCAATCCGCATCAGAATAAGCAGTCAACTTATAGGATGGAGAGGGAGAAATCTGTAGGCCTTGAGATATGGTGCCTTTGATATAACGAAGTATCCGTTTCAAAAACTGAAAATGTGGTTCCCTAGGAGCATGCATAAGCAAACAGACCTGCTGAACTGCATAAGATATCTCGGGTCTGGTTATGGTGAGGTATTGTAAAGCACCAGCCAAACTTCTATATAAGGACCCATCTGATAATAAAACTCCACTGTCGGCACTAATTTTGGAACCCACTTCGACAGGAGTGTTAACCGGGTTACAGTTCGACATGTTCGCACGGGTTAAAATATCGGCGACATAAGTAGACTGTGATAAGAACAAGCCTGATGACTGTTTTTGAATAGCAATACCAAGAAAGTGGTGCAAGTCACCAAGATCAGTCATTTTAAATTCTGTTGTTAAAGACTTGATGATACGTTGTAATAGGGCGTCACTAGAAGCAGTTAGGATTATATCATCCACATATAAGAGTAAGTAAGCCATATGAGCACCGTGTTGATAAATAAAGAAAGACGTGTCGCACACACTACTTTTGAAGCCACATTTGGTGAGATAACCTGCAAAGCGTTGGTACCACGCCCTGGGGGCTTGCTTCAAACCATATAAAGATTTGTTTAGTTTGCACACATATTTTGGGTTTGAAGATGATGTAAACCCGGGAGGCTGAAACATATAGACAGTTTCTTTTAGGTGGCCATGTAAGAAAGCGTTTTTCACATCCAGTTGATTAATTAACTAACCCTTAGAAACGGCTATGCTGAGAACTGTCCTGATGGTAGTGGGTTTAACTACCGGACTGAACGTCTCGTCACAATCAATCCCAACTGTTTGACTCTTACCGTTGACAACAAGTCTAGCTTTATGGCGTTCGAGTGTGCCATCAGCGTGAAACTTATGTTTAAATAACCACGTACAACGAATGATAGGCGTGTCAACGGGTCTCGGTACAAGTTCCCACGTGTTGTTAGCCAATAGAGCTTCATATTCGTTAGTCATGGCATGTTTCCAGTTCGGGTCGGTGAGTGCAGTCAGATGTGACTTAGGGAGAGGAAAGATAGATGGTGAGCTCTCGGTGCGAAGGGAAAACTGGGTATGGGGTTTGAAAATACCAGATTGTGATCTGGTTTTCATTGGATGGGTGGGAAGAGGTTGGATAACAGGTGGCGGATGTGTTGGGGAAGTGGTGTAAGGTGCGAGTGTGGGAGAGGCATGAGTTGGGCTAAGATGGTGTGTTGGGCCATCGAAGTGGACTGGAAGGTGCGATGGGTGTGGGTTTTGCACAATAGGTGTATGTGGGAATGTGTGGTGGGTTGGTGAAGATGTTGGGCCAGAAGTATGTTGTGGGGCAGCAGGCGGAATTGGGCTTGGCGGGGTTGGACCAGTGGCTGGTTGTGGGCCAGCGTCAGAATGCGGGCCAGCGGGGGAATGTGGGCCAGGTGGAGGTGTAGGGGAGAAACTGTTAGGATAGAAAATTAGTGGGGTCAGATCTAGAAAAGAATGGGTCGGTGTGGGTTTAGATGTTTTGGCAAATGGGAAAAAACTTTCATCAAACGTAACATGCCGTGAGAAAAACGTTTTCCCAGTGGCCATGTCAAGGCACTGGTACCCGCGGTAATTTGCGGGATAACCGAGAAACACACATGCTAAAGACCGTTGAGTGAGCTTATGAGGGCGGGTGGCCGATGTGTTAGGGTAGCACAGGCAACCGAACACGCGAAGATGCTCATATGACGGTTGGCGTAGGTAAAGTAGCGAAATTGGAGTAAGGTTGTTATGTAGTTTGGTGGGAAGGATGTTATGTAGGTAGGATGCGGTGTGAAGTGCCTCGACCCAAAACGTGGAGGGGAGAGACGCGTGAGTGAGTAGGGTAAACATTATCTCATTTAAACGGCGAATCATCCTTTCGGCTTTACTGTTTTGTTAAGATGTGTGAGGGCATGAGAATCTAAATTCAATACCATTTTTGGTGGCAAAATTTTAAAATTTGTATTGTCAAATTCACCTCCCATATCACATTGAAAAGTTTGAATAGGCAAACGAAATTGTGTAGTGACAAACTGGTGAAAGTGTGCAAATTTTGAGAAAGTTTCAGATTTAAATTTTAAAGGATAAACCCATGTGTATTGTGTATAATCATCAATGATAACCATATAATACTTGTACCCCGCATGGCTCAAAATAGGTGACGTCCATAAATCGCAATGTAACATAGCAAATGGTAATAAAGTTTGAGACATAGAATCCGAAAATGGCAATCTTTTATGTTTTGATAACTGACAAGAATGACAAATTAAAGGAAATTTGAGTTTATTGCATGAAATAAAATGTTTTGAACGAAGAAACTCCATGACTGGTTGACCAGAGTGTCCAGGTCTGTTGTGCCAAAAAGGAGAGTCTTTGGTAGAGATAAAGCATGCAATGGCGGAAGCATTTGGTGTGAGCGGGTACAGATCACTCGAACTATTGTGACGACTCAGGATAGTGCGATCCTTGAAATCCTTCACAGAAAAACCAAATGGGTCAAATTCAATAGAAGTGTAATTATCAATATTGAATTGACGGACATAAATTAATTTTTAACGATGTTTGGGTTAAAAAGGACCGATTTAAGGTGTAAGGGCTTAGATGAGATGGTTAAGGTTGAGGATCCCGACCCCAAAACTGGAACTCTATTGCCATTAGCAACAATTATTGATGCTATTGGTGCAAACGTAGTAAAATTATTGAGTTTATTTTTATCAAAAGAAACATGAGAAGTAGCACCTGTGTCGAAGTTCCACTGATCATCAGCCTGTTCCATTGAGAGGGCCTGAACCGCATCTGCCAATTGTGTGGGCTGAAGTGGGTCTACTTCAGTGACATGGGCTTGGGCAGAACGCTGGGCCGAGTAGCTCTTGGGTGTGGGCGTGGGCTGCCAAGGCTGAGCCCAACCTTGCGTGGGATAAGGGCAAGGAGGCGGAGCCCAATACTGTTGGGGAGCCCAGTATGGAGGCTGATACATGGGTTGCTGGGCCTGAGGTGGGTAGTATTGAGGCGGCTGTGAGTAATGGGTGGTCGGGTTTGGGTGCCTGGGCTGGGAATTAGATGGACCTCGGTGTGAGTTGGGCCACCCAGATCGGTTATTTTGGCGGCGATGAGTAGGCCGATAATCACGAGCAGGGGGCTGATGATTAGGCCCAGATGAAGTCGTTGATTATCAGTCATAGGGTAGTCGACCGCAGAAAGTTGATCGGATAACTCACGAATTGTTAGTGCACTTATGTCTATCGCCTTCGTCAATCCGAGCCATAGCCAGAAACAGAAGAAAACGAGTAGTTATATTAGTGATAGCTAGACAAAAAGGCAAGGTGGCATAATTGTAATAATGAGAAATCTCATTAAAAGCCAAGGACTATAAATAGGGAGGTTATGTCATAGATTAGAGACTTTTGCTCATTTGGTGTTTTAGAGAGCTCTAGATCTAGATAGAGAATCTAGAGAGAGAAAGTGATTCAGGTGGTGTACAATTTCATATTTGTGACAACTCGAGTTTCCAAGATTCCATCTTCGCATAAATTTCACGTTAATTATTTAAGTTGCTTGTTTACACGACTAGGTTGTTTCGCAACACTTACATTTGTAAAACGTTAAATCGTATTGCGATTGATATTTTATGTTTGGGATGCATAATATTTATTATATGTGAGTATATGTTAATAAGGTTTTGTATTAATTTGTATGTTATAAATAAAGATGGAACCTTACTGAAAACTATTACATATGAAAACACCACCTCCCTTATGAAATCACCTACTCATGAAAACACTTTGTGTGTTTTCGTCCACTAGTGGACCAATGAAAACAGAGATGGGCCTTGGCCCAGTATTGAGTATTATATATTTATTTTATCACAATCTTCACAGAGAAGTTTCTCATTTGGCAATCCTTATCACATTGTTTCTCTCTCTCCTTTTGAAACCCGACGGCACACATCCATCGAAGTACCACCTTGCTGCTTAGGTTAGTTATTGATTTCTTATTATTACTGGATATCATGAATGAACAGGTAGTATGTGATGATTATGAGTGTATGATTTGTATTGATCTGTATGTTATGAAAGATCTGAGGATTAAATGATAGTCTTGATATCACAATGATTTAGTAATCTGTGCGATGGTGTTTATTGTTTGGGTCGTTTGATTGTTACTGAAACTGTCGAGATGGTTAGAAATGTTTGGGGATTTAAAAACCTGCTGTTGTTGATGATGATGATGCTAATGAAAACACCCCCTACCTCACGAAATCCCCCATCAACGAAATCACCTTAGGTGATTTCGGCCCAGGTGTTTCCGGCCCAAAATGGGGATTTCGGCCCAATGAGGGTTTTCGTCCCTTAAGGGGATTTCGGCTCATGTGGATTTCGACTCATAGTGTTTTCGGCCCAACTCAGTTGTTATCAACCTGTTAAGTAATTAATTTCAGTAAACTCAGTTAGTGTATAAATTTTGTTAAGTGTGCACCTCTGTTAGTTATTTACTCAGTTTGTAAACTTGTTAAACAATAACTCTGTTGGTTCAGCAACTCAGTTAGTATATTAGTTCTGTTAATATGTTAACTGGGTTATGTTAACTGGGTTACATATGTAAAGCTTGAATTGCATGAATGTGACTAACTGTTTGTGTGTTGCATCATATTAACTGTCAAACACTCTGTGATATTGATTTCATGCGAAATATTACGAACGTGAACTGATTAAGTATACGTGCACTCTAGGACTTGACTGATTTATTGTGAGCACTTAACTTAGCATACCGAGCAAACTAAGGTGAGTTCAAACTCTTACCAAGGCATGGGATTCCCGGGGTTGGGAATGGGTTGATTGATTATTTATGCTTAAGAATTATCGGAATTACATACCATAGGCCTCGGGAGAGGAAGGTTAATGGTAGATACTACTAGACTAGTGATACGTATACTTCTCTTCGCACACACGCCGGGATCGGCCGCGATACTAGAACAATCTTCGCATACATGCCTGGAATGGCCGCGGACTATACTTTAATCTTCGCAAACATGCCTGGAGGGCCGCGATACAAATATACCTAGTCTAGAGAACATATGGGAAACCCCCACTAAACTTCGCAAACATGCCTAGAGGGCCGCGATACCATTACATACGATACATGATTACAAAACGAACTTACGATTTACGATACGAACACTATAACTGAATAACCAACTGTGAACTCGCTCAACTAGTTGTTGACTCTCTGTTACATGCCTTGCAGGACCATAGGTACTCTTGGAGCTTGCACGGGAGGAGCGGTCGTTGTGGGCACGGATTTTTGGATGTTATGATACACATTTTGTGACACTTCAACTAAATACTTATGCTGGGTTTTTACATTATTGCTTCCGCTACACACTTATTTATGTTTGGTTTTGAAAACACCTATTGTATTGATGAATGACTTTTGATATGTCTTATATGTTCAATATGATTGGTGGCTTGATCCTGGTCATGTCACGCCTCCAAGCGGTGGTACTCCGCGTGTGGATTTTGGGGGTGTGACAGATTGGTATCAGAGCCATTGGTTATAGAGAACTTGGTTTTAATAAGGGAAAAGCGTTTTTTATTAAAACCAGACTATAACCAGTACAGTGCTCAACGATCCACAACGACGCCTCGCTCTACGTGCAAGACTCAACATCCTAGGTAATATGGTATATGTTTTATTGCCTACTTGCTAGAATTGCATAGAACTTTGCTCAGGGTATGCTTAGATTAACGTAACACTATTGCATGAGAACACTTGTGTGCTTACTCTCTTCTGTCATCGCACTACTCGCGAACCTCTCTCACCTATGTTATATTTGCTATGAAGATCATGGCTGGACGCATTAACATGACACAAGCCCAGTTGACGGCTCTTATTAACGAACGAGTTGCTGCGGCACTTGCAGCCGCACAAGAAGGAGGTATACCCTGCAGTTGTAACTCACACTAGGATCTTTAGATCCTACACACCTAAAACAACTCTTGTGCTTAATCTTGTCCTGGTTCTTATACACAACAGGTCAGCACGCTCAGCCACCTGTTTGCACCTTCAAAACTTTCATGGACTGTCGTCCTACTACTTTTAGTGGCACGGAAGGAGCGGTTGGACTCCTCCATTGGTTTGAAAAGCTCGAGTCCATATTTGAAATGTGTGAATGCCCTGAGGCTCGCAGGGTGAAGCACGCCACTGGTACTCTAGAAGGCATTGCGCTGACTTGGTGGAATGCGCAAGTTCAGATGTTAGGGTTGGCTGTTGCCAACGCCACACCCTGGAATGATTTCAAGGAGTTTATCAAAGAGGAATACTGTAGCCGTGATGACATTCATAAGCTGGAGGTAGAGTTTTACCACTTGAAAATGACGGGGTCAGAAATTGAAGCGTACACCAGAAGATCGAATGAGTTGGCTATTCTGTGTCCTACTATGGTAGACCCTCCCATTAAGCGTATCGAACTGTATCTCAATTTTCTGGTGCCGGAGATTCAAAGTCACGTAACCTCAGCGAATCTTGGCACCATTCAACAGATCGTCAAGCTAGCTCATCGCCTCACCGATCAGGCAGTGGAACAGAACAGGCTGCCTAAACGTATCAGCGCTACTACTACCGCTACCACTCCAGCTACTCCTGCTACTCCCAGTGACAACAAGGGGAAATGGGAAGGGGATTCCAGCAGGGGTTCAGCTACCGTACAGTCTCAAGCACAGCAGCAGCGCAAGACTAGTGATTACCAGAGTCCGAGTCAGCAATCGTCTGGTGGTCAGGGGCAGAGTGGATATCGGGGAATTCATCCACTGTGTAACAGGTGCAACAGACACCACAGTGGTCAGAGTCGTAAAGGCCGCTGTCAGAGATGTCTAAGGGTAGGTCATGAGGCTAAAGATTGTAGGAGCTCAAGGCCTGCGAATCAGAACCAGCAACAACAGCCACCAGTTTCACGAAACCAGCCACATCAACAACAGCAAGGAAATAAGGCATGCTTTCAGTGTGGGGCTGAAGGTCACTTCAAGCGGAACTGCCCCTAGTTAAATCAGAATCAGAACAACAACAATAATCAGGGCAATGGGAACAACAATGGGGGAAACAACAACAATGGTGCTAAGGGTCGTACATTTGTGATTGGTCAGGGTGATGCAAGGAACGATCCTCATGTGGTTATGGGTAAGTTTCTTCTCGACGACTTTTATGTTACTGTATTATTTGATTCGGGTGCGGATACCAGTTATATGTCTCTGAAAGTTAGTCAAATACTTAAACGCGCACCAACACTTTTGAACACCAAACATGTCGTAGAGCTAGCTAACGGTAAAAGTCTAGAAGCCACACACATAGTTCAGGGTTGTAATCTTATCCTCGCTGGTCAGACTTTCTCTATCGATCTCATTCCTATAACTCTGAGTAGTTTTGATATCGTCATTGGTATGGATTGGTTATCCCAACAACAAGCAGAGATCCTATGCAAGGAGAAGATCATTCGTATTCCCCGTACTGGCAAAGAACCTCTCGAAGTTCAAGGCGACAAGAGTGGTGTCGTGAGTAGCATCATCTCCTTCTTGAAGGCTCAGAAGTGTTTGCGAAAGGGCCACACATCTATTTTGGCACTCGTTACTGATACATCGACGACAGAGAAAAAGATTGGGGATATTCCTGTAGCACGCGACTTTCCTCAAGTGTTTCCTGAAGAGTTACCTGGGTTACCGCCCCATCGCCAGGTCGAGTTTCAAATCGAGCTAGTTCCTGGAGCAGCACCCATAGCTCGAGCGCCTTACCGCTTAGCTCCAACTGAACTG
The DNA here is from genome assembly GCA_030545235.1 of Helianthus tuberosus. Classification (NCBI taxonomy): domain Eukaryota; kingdom Viridiplantae; phylum Streptophyta; class Magnoliopsida; order Asterales; family Asteraceae; genus Helianthus; species Helianthus tuberosus. Next base: position 43,980,084 of record CM060414.1, on the reverse strand, counting down.
GAAGAACTGTCTAAGCAATTACAAGAACTATTGGAAAAGGGTTTCATACGTCCTAGCTCTTCTCCCTGGGGAGCTCCAGTACTATTTGTAAAGAAGAAGGACGGTACCTTCCGCATGTGTATAGACTACCGCGAACTGAACAAGGTGACTGTGAAAAATCGCTATCCACTTCCACGCATCGACGACTTATTCGACCAGTTGCAAGGGTCGAGCTATTACTCAAAGATTGACCTGAGGTCAGGCTATCATCAATTGAGAGTCCGGGATGAGGACGTCTCCAAAACAGCATTCAGAACACGCTACGGTCACTACGAATTTTTGGTCATGCCATTCGGGCTAACGAACGCGCCTGCGGTTTTCATGGATCTTATGAACAGGGTGTGCAAGCCTTACTTGGACAAGTTTGTTATTGTTTTCATTGACGACATCCTGATCTATTCGAAGAGTCAGGAAGAACACGAGCAGCATTTACGACTTATTTTGGAACTCCTTCGAACGGAACAACTGTACGCCAAGTTTTCAAAATGCGACTTCTGGCTTCGTGAAGTCCACTTTCTAGGCCACATGGTAAACAAGGATGGGATTCATGTCGATCCATCCAAGGTAGATTCGATCAAGAACTGGCCTGCACCTCGCACACCAACCGAAATACGCCAATTCTTGGGTTTGGCGGGTTATTACAGACGGTTCATCAAAGACTTCTCAAAGATTGCACAGCCGCTTACATTACTGACACAGAAAGGTGTTGCTTACCGTTGGAGTGATACACAGGAAACAGCGTTTCAGCACTTAAAGGATAGACTTTGTAGCGCACCTATCCTCTCCTTGCCTGAAGGCACGGACGATTTTGTAGTCTACTGCGACGCATCTATCCAAGGTCTTGGATGTGTGTTGATGCAGCGGGATAAAGTCATTGCTTATGCTTCGCGCCAACTTAAGATCCACGAACGGAATTACACTACACACGATTTAGAGCTGGGAGCCGTTGTTTTTGCGCTCAAGATATGGCGACATTACCTGTATGGCACTAAATGCACCATCTACACCGATCACAGGAGTCTTGAGTATATATTCAAGCAGAAAGAATTGAACATGCGACAACGTAGATGGGTTGAACTACTGAACGATTACGAATGTGCTATAAAGTACCATCCGGGCAAAGCCAATGTGGTGGCCGACGCCCTCAGTCGAAAGGATACTACACCTAGGCGTGTACGAGCGTTGCAACTCACTATTCAGTCTAATCTTCCTTCACAGATACGAGATGCTCAGGTAGAAGCATTGAAACCAGAAAACGTCAGGGCTGAAGCCCTACGCGGCTCAAGGCAACGGTTAGAACAAAAGGCAGACGGTGCCTATTATGTAACCGGACGCATCTGGGTCCCACGCTATGGAAACTTACGCGAGCTTGTAATGGAAGAAGCTCATAAGTCTCGCTACTCAGTACATCCTGGTTCGGATAAGATGTACCATGACCTCAAAACTACATATTGGTGGCCTAGCATGAAGGCCCACATAGCAACTTACGTTAGCAAGTGTTTGACTTGCGCGAGAGTCAAAGCGGAATATCAGAAACCTTCAGGCCCACTCCAGCAACCTGAGATACCACAATGGAAATGGGAACAAATTTCCATGGTTTTTGTTACTGGCCTACCTAGATCTCAGCGTGGAAATGATACTATTTGGGTGATCGTGGATCGACTCACAAAGTCTACTCACTTCTTGGCTATCAAGGAAACGGATAAGTTCTCCACTCTAGTAGACGTATACCTTAAAGAAGTTGTCTCGAGGCACGGAGTGCCCACCTCTATTATCTCTGATCGTGATACACGTTTTACTTCAGAACTGTGGCAAGCAATGCACAAATATTTTGGCTCTCGTTTAGACATGAGCACAGCTTATCATCCTCAGACCGATGGGCATTCTGAGCGCACTATTCAAACTCTAGAAGACATGCTTCGGGCGTGCGTAATTGGCTTTGGCAATGGCTGGGAAAAACATCTGCCACTTGTGGAATTTTCATACAATAACAGTTACCACACCAGCATTAAAGCTGCTCCATTTGAGGCATTGTACGGGCGTAAATGCCGATCACCTCTTTGTTGGGCAGAGGTGGGTGACAGTCAGATCACAGGTCCAGAAATGGTAGTTGATACTACTGAAAAGATTGCTCTAATACGGCAACGCATGGCGGCAGCTCGTGACCGTCAGAAAGCATACGCCGATAAAGACAGGAAACTACTCGAGTTCCAGCTTGGGGATCGAGCGCTACTCAAAGTGTCACCCTGGAAGGGTGTTGTTCGTTTTGGCAAAAGGGGCAAACTGAATCCACGATACGTTGGACCATTTGAAGTCATTGAGAAAATAGGCAAAGTGGCCTACAGACTGAACTTACCAGCTGAACTCAGTGCAGTTCACAACGTCTTTCACGTGTCGAATCTGAAGAAGTGTCTGTCAGATGAGACCTTCATAGTTCCTTTGAAGGAGCTCACTATCGACGAACAATTGCATTTCGTCGAGGAACCAGTTGAAATCACGGACCGGGATGTTAAGGTCCTCAAGAACACCAGAATACCTCTTGTTCGAGTTCGTTGGAACTCCCGTCGTGGCCCAGAGTTCACCTGGGAACGCGAAGACCAAATGGAACTCAAATATCCCCAGTTGTTCGAAAACAATGCAACTACTACTGAGGCTGAAGCTACTACAGAATTTCGGGAAGAAATTCCAAATCAACGGGGGGATAATGTGACACCCCAGGAAAACCAGTAAACTACACAACACAACTAGCTTCCTCAGTAACCATGTGCTAAATTTCGGGACGAAATTTCTTTCAAGTTGGGGATAATGTGACAACTCGAGTTTCCAAGATTCCATCTTCGCATAAATTTCACGTTAATTATTTAAGTTGTTTGTTTACACGACTAGGTTGTTTCGCAACACTTACATTTGTAAAACGTTAAATCGTATTGCGATTGATATTTTATGTTTGGGATGCATAATATTTATTATATGTGAGTGTATGTTAATAATGTTTTGTATTAATTTGTATGTTATAAATAAAGATGGAACCTTACTGAAAACTATTACATATGAAAACACCACCTCCCTTATGAAATCACCTACTCATGAAAACACTTTGTGTGTTTTCGTCCACTAGTGGACCAATGAAAACAGAGATGGGCCTTGGCCCAGTATTGAGTATTATATATTTATTTTATCACAATCTTCACAGAGAAGTTTCTCATTTGGCAATCCTTATCACATTGTTTCTCTCTCTCCTTTTGAAACCCGACGGCACACATCCATCGAAGTACCACCTTGCTGCTTAGGTTAGTTATTGATTTCTTATTATTACTGGATATCATGAATGAACAGGTAGTATGTGATGATTATGAGTGTATGATTTGTATTGATCTGTATGTTATGAAAGATCTGAGGATTAAATGATAGTCTTGATATCACAATGATTTAGTAATCTGTGCGATGGTGTTTATTGTTTGGGTCGTTTGATTGTTACTGAAACTGTCGAGATGGTTAGAAATGTTTGGGGATTTAAAAACCTGCTGTTGTTGATGATGATGATGCTAACGAAAACACCCCCTACCTCACGAAATCCCCCATCAACAAAATCACCTTAGGTGATTTCGGCCCAGGTGTTTCCGGCCCAAAATGGGGATTTCGGCCCAATGAGGGTTTTCGTCCCTTAAGGGGATTTCGGCTCATGTGGATTTCGACTCATAGTGTTTTCGGCCCAACTCAGTTGTTATCAACCTGTTAAGTAATTAATTTCAGTAAACTCAGTTAGTGTATAAATTCTGTTAAGTGTGCACCTCTGTTAGTTATTTACTCAGTTTGTAAACTTGTTAAACAATAACTCTGTTGGTTCAGCAACTCAGTTAGTATATTAGTTCTGTTAATATGTTAACTGGGTTATGTTAACTGGGTTACATATGTAAAGCTTGAATTGCATGAATGTGACTAACTGTTTGTGTGTTGCATCATATTAACTGTCAAACACTCTGTGATATTGATTTCATGCGAAATATTACGAACGTGAACTGATTGAGTACACGTGCACTATAGGACTTGACTGATTTATTGTGAGCACTTAACTTAGCATACCGAGCAAACTAAGGTGAGTTCACACTCTTACCAAGGCATGGGATTCCCGGGGTTGGGAATGGGTTGATTGATTATTTATGCTTAAGAATTATCGGAATTACATACCATAGGCCTCGGGAGAGGAAGGTTAATGGTAGATACTACTAGACTAGTGATACGTATACTTCTCTTCGCACACACACCGGGATCGGCCGCGATACTAGAACAATCTTCGCATACATGCCTGGAATGGCCGCGGACTATACTTTAATCTTCGCAAACATGCCTGGAGGGCCGCGATACAAATATACCTAGTCTAGAGAACATATGGGAAACCCCCACTAAACTTCGCAAACATGCCTAGAGGGTCGCGATACCATTACATACGATACATGATTACAAAACGAACTTACGATTTACGATACGAACACTATAACTGAATAACCAACTGTGAACTCGCTCAACTAGTTGTTGACTCTCTGTTACATGCCTTGCAGGACCATAGGTACTCTTGGAGCTTGCACGGGAGGAGCGGTCGTTGTGGGCACGGATTTTTGGATGTTTTGATACACTTTTTGTGACACTTCAACTAAATACTTATGCTGGGTTTTTACATTATTGCTTCCGCTACACACTTGTTTATGTTTGGTTTTGAAAACACCTATTGTATTGATGAATGACTTTTGCTATGTCTTATATGTTCAATATGATTGGTGGCTTGATCCTGGTCATGTCACGCCTCCAAGCGGTGGTACTCCGCGTGTGGATTTTGGGGGTGTGACAATATTTTTCTATAGAATCACATTTATATTACGTCGTGTGTATTAGGTCACGTTCGTGTACGGTTTCTGCACGTGTCACGTCCGTTTCGCAATCGTTTCGGAGTCAAAACTGGTCCTACAAGTGGTATCAGAGCAGGAGCTCGATTGCGCTGATCAAACACATAAATTCGTACAAGATTACATCGATTTCAGACCTGAGTTTCATCTATTTTTTCATCTTCTACTCATTTTTCACGTTTTTAACGGTTTTTCATCAAATTGAACAGGATTTTACAGTCGAAAATTCATGATTTTTTGATATGTTATGCGAAAACGCTTGATTTACAACCCTACAAAATTTCAGATTCAAACTCCTAGCCGTTTAGGAGAAATCGAAAGTTTTAGGTCCAATTTTGTATCAAACAGTTGGGTTTCGCTTGAAAAAGTGGTGCTGTTTGAAGCGAAACACAGGCTTTCGCTTGAATATTCAGGTTTCGCTTGAAAGTAATGAGTGAGTTCGCTTGAAAAGTACATATAATCAGGTTTTTCTTGAAGTGGGGTTCGCTTGAAATTGTATTACCAGGTTTCGCTTGAACAAATATATCTTGTGTGAAATCATAACTGTGTGTGTATTGGGTTTATAAATAATCGCATGTGAACTGATTAAAAGTAAAAATACACAATCTTGGTCCAATCAAATTTAAGTGAAAACAAAATTGACGGTTATATATCATGTGAGTTTGTCGGCGACAAATGTGTTTAATACTACTTGAATCAAGAATTTTGTTAATACATGTGAAGGATAAAGTTGTTGGTCATATAATACCCAAGATTGCATGTGAAGTTGTCAGGTTTGCATGTGATCTAATTAGTTAGTTTGGAGGCCCAATCAAAATGTGTTAAAATTGAATTGTGAAGTGATAAAGTTGTCAGCCACTTAATACATTTGTTGTTATCAAAGATTACATGTGACAGGCATTTATTGTGAAGGTCAAAGTGTTTAAGCATCAAAGTTGTCGGTCATTTTAAATTTGGCAGTCCACTAAGAATTTGAGGTCCAATTATATATTGGAGCAAAAATAGTTGGTCGGCAATTTGAGTTAAATGTGTAGACTTTGCATGTGACTCATTTAATACTTGACAGATTCTCTATTGTGTCAGCCCAACTTGATAAGCTACAACACAGATAATCACATGATTGTCGACGGCACATGTGAACACAAGAATTAATTGGCCTAAATCATTCTAAGCCCATCCAAAAAGTGTATCACATCTGTCCATTTTCAGGCCCATTCATATACAAAGATTCCATCCGAACAGCGTTATCATCATATCAAAAGGCCGGAACATATTTGCGAGTCTTCGACACGAGTCCTAGATCAATTCCACCCTCACACTTTTACATAGTCAGTTCATTTTTAAACTGATCGTTTGATTGTTTTGATTCAGGTGATTAAAAGGTGCTGATATTTGAGAAGATCGCATCATGGCTGAAGAATTTTACAACACGTTCTACAATGCCTTTACTTCAGAATCATCCGAACGAAGATCTGAAATAAGAGAATATTCGAAAGAGATTTCAGAAAACTTGAAGTATGAGAATATGTATGGAAGCCAACAGAAACCACCGAAGCTAATGAAGATTGAAGATTATAACTGGTGGAAAAATCGATTTGAGGGTTGGGTAAAAGCTTTTGCTCCTGAAAGTTGGTTAAAACTAAAATACGGATATACAGAACCAGTAAAAGAAGGAGGAGAGTTAGTAGATGAAAAAGATTTCACAGAAATAGATGTAAAAAATGTTGTAGCTGAATACAAAATGATTACACTAATAAAACAGTCAGTGAGAGAAGATATAATTTCGCTACTTGAACAAGAGAAAACATCAAAGAGTTTATGGGAAGCTTTGGAGAGAAAATGTGTAGGAAGTACTGAGATTGTAAAAAACAAAAAGAAACTGTTACGTAAAGAGTTTGATTTATTTGGTTGTATGAAAAATGAATTTTTTTGTAAAATGATCGAGAGATTTGGGCATCTGAAGATGGAGTTGGCTAGACATAAAATCACATACACTCAAGAGGAGCTGGTTGATAAATTGTTTGACTCATTGCCGAATGATCAAGATTGGCAATACTTTGCCTTAATGTTGAAAAACACAATCAAGTCTGAAGATTTAACAGTGGATTTGCTTATTGAAAGACTTGAAAGCCACGAGTTGGAGATTAAGAAATCTAAAGTCAACAATTCAGCCCATCAGCAGAATGTGGAGCTGTACTATAGAGGAAATCTACCACAGGATGGGTCTCCAAGAACAACGTTTTCTGCAGAAAGCTCAAATTCTATAAACAATGAAAGTCCTCATAGTGGTTTTCACAGTGGATCTTTTTCAACAACATCAAGCCAATCTGCATCAAAGAATGTATTCCAATGCAACATTGCAGTAGATTTGAAGAATACTCAAAATTTCAATGAGGAGTCTGCAAAGCAACAGATGGTCTTCTTAGCATCTGTGCTTGAATCGTATGAGAGCCTTGTGGCAGGCAAGATAGGCAACACCAATTTGACGAAGGAAGACTATGATCAAATAGATCATGAGGAGATAGAATTGATCGATATACGATGGTGTATGGCCAGTGCAGTGAGGAGGGCACAACGTTTTATGGAAATTACCGGAAGGCAGTCTATTGGTGGACCTTCTAGCAAGTTAGGCTTTGACAAATCCAAAGTGACATGTTTTAAATGCAAACAGAAAGGTCATTTTAAACGTGAGTGCAGAAATGCTTATGCTGATGATACTGCTAATCCGTTCAAGGAAGATTATTACAAGAAAGGAATATATCATCAGAACAAGTCTGAACCTCCCAGATTGAAGCAGCCTGAAGAAAAATCAAGAGCTTTGGCATTTATTCATGACGATGAAGGTTATGACTGGAGTCAAGTTCTACCTGAAGAAGATGCAGTCGGATATGCATTTGTAGCTGAGGTTGATCCTGATAAATGGTGGAAAATAGATTATGCAAGATGGGAAATTGGAAAATTCACAGAACCATTCAAAGAAGCCCAGAGAGCCAAAAGATGGAATGATGTTTTGGAATGTTACATGGATCCACGGGGTAATCCAGTTGTTGATCCATCAAAGGTGGATTTTGAAGCTGTAACAAATTTGCTTCCAAGTCAGGCTACTTTCAACACAAGAAGGTTATCTGAAAAAGAATATTGGCCAGATTTGGTAAACAAAATTAAAGAAGTTTGTGAAGCAAGTCTACCAAAAGTGGTAGAAATGAAGAAGAGAAAAGAAGAAGAGTTGTAAAAAATGGTAGAGGAAGTGAAGATTACTGCAAAGCTTGCTGCTGAAGAAGAACAGAAGAGTGAAGAAGAACAGAAAGTAGAAGAAGAAGAAGAAGAAGAAGAAGAAGAGAAGAAAGAGGAAGATCAGAAAGTTGAGACAGAAGAACCGATGCTAGAAGAGACTGAGGTAAATGAATCTTCTGATCTATCGAATGTTGAAATTGTTGATAAAAATGAGAACAAATGCAGGAATTGCATAGAAATGTGCAAAGCCTGTATTGAAAAAGATGAAACAATCAAAACAAAAGATATTGAAACAAGCAAACTTGAAAATGTTTTCAAAATAAAATGTAAAGAAATGATTGAAAAAGAAGAAATTTTGAAACTAAAAGTTGAAAAATTGACACAGAAATGTCAAGGTCTTGAAAAGGATAATGATGTTTATAGACAACTGTGTACAGCAAAATGTGTTGATTGTGTTGAAAAAGAAACTAAATTTCAAGATTTTCAAAAAGAGTATGATTCTTTAAATTGGTCGAGTCAGAGAGTACAAGAAGCTTATGATACTTTGAAGAGCCAAGTCAAAAGTTTTGATCAAAGATTGTCTGAAACTTTAGTAACTAAAGAAATGTATGAAAGACAGTTTAAAGAAAAGCAACTTGAATTAAACAAGTGTGTTGATGAAATTGCTAATCTCAAACAAGTTTTGGCTGAAAAAGAAAAGGTTGTTACCAAACTTCAAAGTTATCATAACTCTTCGTACATTCTTGAACGCATTTTTAACATCACACCTGATGACAAAGATACTGACAAGTGTAAAAAAGGTATTGGTTCAGAATTTCATCAGGTACCACCACCATTGAGAAACAATTATACTTTTTATGATGAGGAAAAGGTGGCAAAAGGTCTGAACATAGTTGACCAATTACCTGAAAGTATCGATGTGACTTACACCAAATCTGATGAAGCTGATGATTCAGAGGTGGTAAGTAAGGTTGTTGATAGCGTTCTAAAAGATGAGTCTACAAAAGGTAAGTCTGAATCACAGGATGAAAATGAAGGTAATTTTCATGATGAGTATCTGAAAAACATAAAATCTGAGAAAGTTGTGAATGATGATTCAAAAGGATTGGTATATACCATGATTGGATCGGACATACTATTCTTAGATGTTGTATTCCCGATTCAGAATGTGATTTCAGAAAAGGTTGATAAAGTTTTCAAAATGGTTGAGATTGAGAAGTCTGAGATTCCAAAGTTTGTTGGTAAAGGTCACAAAACTTTTTATAACAAACCTGGTTTCAAGAAGAAAAACATGAAGGCTGGGTTGGGTTATAAAAAGAAACAAAGTTGGAAAAGAAATGGAATGCCAAATTATCAGGAAAAAATGAGTTTTGTTCAAGGAAAAAGTTTTGAAGAAGAAGAAGAAGAAAAATTCAAATTTGGACAACAGTCTATTGATGAGTTTCATACTAAGAAAAAGAAACAACAACAGGCTAAGGATGTTTCAAAGAAAGTGTGTTTTAAATGTGATCAAATTGGACATGTTGCACGAAAGTGTCCAAACCCAAAGCCTGTTGATGTTGAAAAACAGAAGTCTGAGACTGTGAAACAGAAGACTACCAGATTTGATTCAAAACAAACTTGGAGGTACAACACAAACAAGTTTGCTTCGAATCAAATTTGGAAACCAAAACAGACTAGGTCTGATTCAAGACAAACACAGATTTTTCACACACCCAGATTTAGAACAACACAAAGTTGGCAAAAATCCGTTGATATGACAAAACCCAAAGTGTTTTGGAAACCAAAAGTTGCTCAAAAACAAAATGTTCAAAAAGAATCACACTTTTACAAAAGAGGAACCCCGAAAGGTCAAACATGGAGTGTTAAGAAACAAATTATTTTGGTTAAAGATGAGAAAGTTAAAGTTGAAAAAGTCTTTGATGATAAAGATTTTCCGAAACTGCATGATACATATTGTGTTGAAATGCCTAAGGTCCAACAGACCTGGGCTAAATTGTTCAAGTAATCAAGTAGTCTGAATGTGCAGGTGCTTAACAAAATCGAAGATTGTAAGAATGGAAGTTGGAGCAGCCTGGCACAACAGGAGGAGAAGGCTGCTGAACCCTGGTTTGGTTTAACAGGGAGTTTAACATTTTCTGTACATAAATAAACAATATTTTCAAAAACTCTAAAAAAAATTGAAAAACTTAAAAACCAAAAATATGTTTGTTTTTATTTTTTTTGTCAAAAATAGAAAATTTCAAAAATATGTGTTGATTGAATATGCCGAAACCCTCACGGCGGAACAAACATGATTACTTCCACAAGATTGAAAAACGGTTTTCAAACTGTCGAAAATCAATGGGTTGTAAATCATGGGGGCACATTATTATTTTCTGCAAAACAGAGCACATTAGCAGAAAATGGATGGCGAGACAAAGCTATCTACATCGGGTTGTCAAATTTTCTTTATATGATTTTGCATTTTAGGGGAGATATATTTGTTGTCAAAAAATCCAAAAACATTAGAAAATTTGAAAAAGCCAAAAACATGATAAAATTTAAAAATTGAGTTTTTGCGTAAAAAGAGGAAATGATAGTACATCAGTAGACAGTTACAGTATGCTAAAGAAATGGAATGTTTAAATGCGTTAAACAGTCTCGCTGATGATATGCCGATAGGTTTTTACACATTTAGTAGGTTTGTTCGGGATATAAATCAAAATCTTCACTTACTTATTTCGTGGGGAACACTACTTGGATATATAGGTAACCCCTGAAATCTCGTTTGAAAGATTCCTTTTTCTGATATACTAGGTCTTTATATTCAGTGATATCTGGGGTATTATTCCGGGACTTCTGCTGAATGGAAGTTCTGACCTAGTCCTCGAATAATACTTTCTGCAATGCTTGAAACATAGCATCACCCTCAGCATATATGATAAGACAATAAAATTTCTTAGCAATGCTGTTGTAAAAAAGATCCTCTAAAGGGGACCACCCAAAAGTTGAGTCATGATCTCTCTGCTGAACGGTAGTTCTGACCTGAGCTCTCATGATTCTTCATAAATTATTAACCCCTTACAGATATCATTTGTGGTATACTCACCTGTAAGACTGAATATTGGGATCTGGATACGGGAGTATATTCAAGAGGTGGGACACACGTATAAGTTTAAGTCTTTAAAACACTAAATCCGTATCCTGGACAGATTGAAATTTGTGTGAAAATTTAAGTGGATCAGTATATCGACAATCTAAGTGAATTGTTTAATTCTTAATGTGTAACTAAGCTCAACGGTACTTGTGACTTGTCAAAAACTGATATGATCCTCTGACGCATACTCAAACAAAAATATTGTATGTAAATATGTTTGTACATATTTTGTTATTGCTTTATATTTTTCAGAAAATACAAAAAGATTTTGATTTTGCTTTATTTCCGACAACCGATGTCTGAGTGCTGAGTTTCAAAATCTAAGTAAGCTGATTGTGTTTCTGAAAATAAAACAAGTTCATTAATTTGAAACTTGAAACCTTTTATAAAAAATCAAAAACAGTTTGTGATATCTCCAAGGTCATTAGTTTGGACTTGGATGATTAACTATGAGGGATTTTGGATACTTAACATTGCCATATCTGTAAAGATTGTTGATAGGAGGAGAGATTTAGAGAAGATTGAATTGCCAGGTTACGATTCCTGGTAGTCTAAAATGTTTTTACTTATGAATGTATGAGTGATTGCAGGTAATAGTCCAGACTACGATCCCAGAAGCTGAGTAAAAGTGGGAGTCTGAAAACGAGCTCGAAGCAAGGGGGAGCTTGTAACCAGAAAGCCAGGTGTCGATCCCAAAAGCACAGAAGCTTGACGAAAGGGGGAGCCTGATGAAGAAAAGAGTCTACAGAAAGTGGAAGCTAAAACTGAAGACATATCCACGAGGATTATGTTCTAACAAGAGGGAGTCTATGTTGATGAAAACGTGTTAAAGCTTCAAGAAGACTCAAAGAGAGAGAGAGAGAGAGAAATACAAGGCGCTACGAGATTGACTGCGGCAATATCCAAGGGGGAGTCTGTTAGTGCACTTATGTCTATCGCCTTCGTCAATCCGAGCCATAGCGAGAAACAGAAGAAAACGAGTAGTTATATTAGTGATAGCTAGACAAAAAGGCAAGGTGGCATAATTGTAATAATGAGAAATCTCATTAAAAGCCAAGGACTATAAATAGGGAGGTTATGTCAGAGATTAGAGACTTTTGCTCATTTGGTGTTTTAGAGAGCTCTAGATCTAGAGAGAGAAAGTGATTCAGGTGGTGTACAATTTCATATTTTTCTATAGAATCACGTTTATATTACGTCGTGTGTGTTAGGTCACGTTCGTGTACGGTTTCCGCACGTGTCACGTCCGTTTCGCAATCGTTTCGGAGTCAAAACCGGTCCTACACGAATCTTTTGACAATAGGCTTCAAGGGTAGGCATAGAGGTGAGTGTAAGATTGGTGAGTTCATGTTGCAGTGCTTGTGCCCTAGACCCCTTGTTGTTAAAAAAAAGACGTTTGACCCGTTGCCAAGCCTCGTAAGCGGTTGATTTATCATTCAATACCCGGACGAGCAAATCATCGGAGAGAGTCCCATAAATCCATTGCAGAACGACCGCATCGATCTTTTTCCAGGTGATGAATTCTGGAGAAGTTTCTTCCGGGGCCGGCGAACCGTCGACGTGCCCAAGCACCTCGTACCCTTCTGCGTGAAGCAAAAAGAGTTTGACCCATGAAGAATAAGAGACCTTGACGCCATCAAGAACCCGCACCTTATGCGCAATATTTGTGACGGTGTAGACGGGGTGAAGAGGCTGTGTTTTGGGATCGGTTGGGGTGGAGTTCTGTGGATCAACTTTGTCACCCATTTACGAAGTGTTGATGAAGAACAGAGTACAGAAGAGAAAAAAAAAAGATGAAGGAGATGGCACAGGAGGCGATCGAAGTCAAACCTCAAGCAATGATACCATGTAAAATACTTAATGCCTTGATTTCATTCCAATAAAATACGTACATATATAATACAATGAAAGGAGTGAAACTAGGACTAACAAAGGAAACAAGATATCCTAAAAATATTAACAATATCTACAAAATACAAACCAAAAATATTGATGAAATACTATCGGTTAACAGAATAAGCATGATAATAATAATAATAATAATAATAATAATAATAATAATAATAATAATTTAATAATAATAATAATAATAATGATAATATAATAATAATAACAATAATAACAATAATAATAATAATAATAATAATAATAATGGGATTAGTCATCCAATTATGACCCGTCATACTTATTGCATATAAAAGGTTGTCTTGGACTACGTATATACTATCAACTTTCTTTTCAAATAATTGGTTACTGAAATGAAAGGTTATCTTGGACATTCTGAAAATTAAATCATTTTTTGAACAGCCAATCAACCATGTAAGTTATCACTTTCAAAAAATAAAATGGAAAAAATATGTCTAGTGAATCATTAATTTTGCAAATAGGGAAATGTTGACAGCTATTAACTTATTATGGTTATTCCTAATAATATATTTTTGGCTATAAATTAATATTAAATCTGGAATTCGTAGCATCGGGGAATACCACTCTTTTACTTTTTTTCCATTTCAAATATACCTTAACTATTATGGTATAACGGTAGTGCAGGAAGTAAGATTGTCTATAATACATTAACGTTAGCGGATACAGCATATACGGAGGGGGCCTAGGCCCACCGTAGCCCATGAACATTTTTAAGAGAAGAGAATTAACTTAAATAGTTAATACCGACATTATAACTTTCACTTGTGAACTTTGGTTGCGTTGGTTGTGAGGCGTCTTGAATAGATAGTGGGGGCACCATAAAAATGTAAAATAAACTATTCATGTTTGAGTTTATGTTTCTTAAAAGTGAAACTTCATTTCCAGATGATGCTTTTAAATGTGGAAAACATTTTGCTTATGATTTTAATAAAGTTTGTTAAAATTATTTAGGTAACTTGTTTCTAGGGATGAGTTCGGTATTAATTGGTACTGAACTGGTACCGATATCGATACTGAAAAGCCTAACAAACAGGTTCCTATACCGTTACCAAAAATATCTGGTAAGGTACCGTTCGATACCGGTATTTGAGGGTAAAATTCGGTAAATAGCGGTATCGAAAATCAACTCAATTTGAGAAATTCGGTACTGGTACCGGTTCCGAATTTGCTCATCCCTACTTGTTTCTATTGATTATAATTATTCAATGGGTCATATTGCCTGGAGACCTTGTCCCCTTAAATCGACACTCTCTATACGGATCATATAGAGCTATACGACCCGTATACTGCAATAACAATTCATAACTTCAGTTAAAGGTTGACATTATTGTCACATGTGAACTCTATACGGGTCATATAGAGCTATACGACCCGTATTAAGTACAAGGTAGTATGATGTCATTCAACAATGACATAAAGTGATGGATGTAATATTACGTCAGCCCTATACGAATCGCATATAGCTCTGGTGAATGTTTGGTTCTGCCACTCTTTCTCCCTTTTAAACCATGAAGAAGCAGTCATTGTTTCATTCTTCTTTCTTTCGACAAATGGTGTGTGCGAAGCGTGATATGTTTTTATTAATATTTTGAGCCCATTTTTACGCATTAGTCAAGTTTTAAATTTATAAAACACGATATTTTACTAACACTAAACACACACTTGGGCAAGTGCACCCATCGTGAGCGTAGTATAGCGTTGGTAAGATACCGAGGTCGTCCAAGGACACAAGAGCTTTTAATACCAGTTTATCCTTAACGTCTAATCAATCTAAATTTTTGAGAAAAGTTTGAAACATGAAAATAAAAACTAAAAATGAAAAGATAAATAAAATAAAAACAGATAGACAAGATAGAATCACTTGGATCCGACTCGTCTTTAATGTATCATTTGATGATTTTCGCACTTTCGGACTTTTTAAGAGACTATCTTAGTTATAGTAGTAGGCCCCTCTTTTGAAGGTGACGTTACCCTCAACCCAGTGGTTTGAGTCAGCAGGGATACAATCCCAAAGGGTTGGAATATTGAAAGATAATTAAGTAATCTATTAATGTGAAAAGTGGTAGGCCCCTCTTTTGAAGGTGACGTTACCCTCGGCTAAGTGGTTTGAGTCAGCAAGGATACAATCCCAGGAAGCCGGTTTAAAGTATTAATAGTAGTTTACATATGAGGGGTTCAAGCTATTCGCACCCCGCCATCCAATACCAGTGGGTATTGAAGGAGGTCCTAGTAAGGTTGAACCAGGTACTTGAAGGATCTATACAATGAACAAGGCAAGAACCTTACCAAACCATTCCCCTAACCCCCCGACCAGGTAGTCAACATGCTTTTATATAGACCGTAAAAACATGAATGATGCAATCTTTTACTTTATATAGACAGTAAAGTAACTTCAAGACACCACGGAAAAATGATAAGAAAAATTCACCTTCAACATGAGAAACTAGTTATTAATGTCATTAATACAAACCCAAATAAAAAGTGGGAAAGATTAAAAATCAAAAGTAATACAATCAAGACTTGTCTTCACCAAGTGATGTAAGAGGCTTAACCAAACATGGCCTTTGATTGGCAAGAACCCTTACAATCAATCTTGGATCCCGAGACTACTACACACTCTAAAGATGGATGAGAGATGACAGTGGTGGGTGTTCGTGGTGGTGGAGTGGTGGGTGTTCGTGGTGGTGGAGTGGTGGCAAAGTGGGAGAGTAGTGGTTTGCCAATGGATGCCTTCCAAGTGAACCAAGCACCCCTATTTATAGGCTATACAGAACTCTGACCACGGCCCCGTGCCCGCTAGGCACGCCCCGTGGCCAACATTTTCTCTTCCTTCATTAATTGCAAGTTTCAGCAGAGGGCCCCACACGGCCCCGTGTCTCCTGGGTACGGCCTCGTGGTCAACTTTGTATCTATACTATCAAGATTTTGCGTATCATTGCGTTGACCACGCCCCATGCTGAGCTGGGAACGCCCCCGTGGTGGGCGTGGAAGCTTCTACAGGTTTGTCTTTTGTGTAGGTGTCTGACCACGCCCCGTGTTCACCTGGGCACGGCCCCGTGGTCAGTCTTCTGTTTCCTTGTTTTGATTTTAGGGATGCTGCCGAGGGATCAGACATGTCACGTTTATTCCTTTTTTTTTGTATTTATGTTGGTTTTGGCTGCTTATTTGCTCCTTTGTTCGTTTAAGCTCATTTGATCCTGTAAATTCAAAAGGAAGAAAGAAATACGCTTTTTCCAACATTAGTACTAAAAAGGGTTAGTTTTATGCCTCATTTTATGTAATTTATATGTTGCATTTTGCACACATCAATAAACAATTCAAACATTTGATATTTTGATGTCTTGGTTCGACCTCAATTACGTTTTAGGTGATTCGTAGGCAACACGAGCACGTTTATTCCAAAAAGCAACCTGGTATAGTTTTTGTTAACTTATTTTGTTTTTTTTATTAATGAAATACTTACCACACCGTTGTTTTAGGAGGGGCAGGTCATCCCTAATTCTTACGATAAGGATATTAAATGATGAACACGCGGACGAGGTCGTGTCCGGCTTTCGTTCTTATTGCAAGGAACCATTGTTGCCAGACCTGAACGAGGTAAGCATTTATTCACTTATTTGAATTAGGCGTTAGATTTACCGTCATCTTTTACCTGTTGGTTTTTTCAGTTTCTTGGGCCTAGCGGACCGTTGTTGACAGACCTGAACAACGTAAGCATTTATTTACTTATTTGAATTAAGCGTTAGATTTACTGTCATCTTTTACCTGTTGTTTTTTTCCAGTTTTTTGTGCTTAGCGATGAATACAATTACGAGTGTCTGAGTTATGAAGACAAGTGTGATGCCTACGAACAACAAGACATTGGTGAGTCTTCTTACGCCTAAAAGTCATTGGTTGACGATTAACCCGCTTACCCAGAAGTTTCGTACGAAATTGATCAGGTAATAATGTTGTATATTTTGTTAAAATGTATTATAAATGTTATAAATTTTGTTAAATATTATTGTAAATGTTATATATATTATAATGTATTATAAATGTTATATATTTTGTTAAAATATTATTCTAAATGTTATCTATATTTTTTAAAATGTTAAATATTTTGTTAAAATATTATTGTAAATGTTACATATATATATTTTTCGTTGATGTTGTTTAGGATTTTATGTCCCGAGATGAGTTGGGAGCTTGGGTAAAACAAAGGGGTTTAGATAACGGTTACATTATTGGTACTAGACGGTCTAAGAAACATAGGACATGGCTTCAATGCTGTCGTAGCGGCGAGCATGAGAGTAAGGCCACGGTTAGGAAAACCGGCAGCAAAAAATGTGGATGCTCTTTTTTGGTGATAGAGTTTCTCGACGAAAGTCGTGGCACTTGGTGGATAGATAAGTTGAACAAGAATCATAAGACAAAACATAACCACAACCCTGCTTAAATCTGGAGGGTTACGTGTATGCAAGGAGACTCACTCGTAATGAGTTCCTATTGGTGCAGAAGCTAACAGATCAAGACATAGAGCCAAGGGCGGACCTTATGTTGTCCGAGCCGTAGCACGGGCTACGGCTCAACTTTTTATCGGTAGTGTAATTTTTTTTTCTGTTTTTATACCAAGGATACCCCTAAACAACTACGAGGACACCTCTAAAAAAGAGTCTGTAAGAGCATTCACATCCATTCCATCGTATTTTCACCCTAAATTACACTAAAACACTACATTTTCTCTCTCCTTTTAAATTAAATAATATTTTTTATACCTTTATCATTACCTTTTCTCTCTCTTCCGCTCACAACCACTTTTAAAATATATTAAAAAAATATAGAGGGTAAACAGTGTCCCCCAAAATATACAGATGAACAATAACATTTTATCTCTCCTCCACTCACAACCACTTTTTATACTCTTTATATTATAAAAACTCCACACACAGAATTTGATGGTATGGATATGAATGCTCTAAGCCCAAATCAATTGAAAATAAAAAGGCCAAATCCCAATTGCCCAATATGTTAGCCCAAATCAATTGAAGATTGTAAATAATAAGCCCAATATGTTAGCCCAAAATAATAAAAGATTGTAAATAATTGCCCAATTGCCTTGAAGTTTTAATGCACGGCACGACACAACTACGAAGATACCAATCAATTGAAACTAATAAGCCCAAATCCCAATTGCCCATTTTGTCACACTATAAGTGATGGTAATAAATTTGCAAACTTGAATAGAATAAGTGATCTTGCGCGTGTTATGGTTGAAATGGGAACGCATAGTTCTTTTCCTTCAGTTTATCGGGTAGTGAAGCTAGCTTTGCTTTTACCGGTTGCAACCACAACCGTTGAAAGATGTTTTTCGAAATTGAAGCTTGTCAAGACGGATTTAGGCAATCGAATGGGCCCGGAATTTTTGAACAATGCTATGGTTTGTGCGGTCGAAAAGGATTTTTTACGTGTAGTAAAAAACGACGATGTGATGGAACGATTTCAAGCTATGAAAAAAAGGAGAGGACAAATCTATTAGATATTTGTTTTACTTTATTTATTTATGGTCGTTTTTTTTAATATTGTACGATTGCACGGTGAATTTTTTTTTAGGATACCCCTGAGTTAATGTTCTAGTTCCGCCACTGCATAGAGCTCCGTAAAATCTAGAAAGACATAATCGAACAGAACCCTGAAAACAAGTTTGTTCCGAAGGACATACAGAATGCTTGCCAAAAGATTAGAGCCCTAATATTTGATAAAAAAATGTCTCCCATGCAGTGAGTGGAACAAATTCTCTAGGAGAAACAATTCACCTGTCACACACACGAGGAACCCTATACCAACGCCATTGAGAATATCTTTTTGTCATAAGTTATTCTTCGAAATGTAGTAGACATTTCTGAATGTGTTGATGATTAATACGACCTACAAAACCAACATGTACAATCTTCCATTTTTACAAGTTGTGTATGACGTCGACAAAGACCTTTTGTGTTGCGCATGAATTTCTTTCAAACGAGAAGGAAGTAACGTACATTTGGGCCCTGGAGAGGATTAGGTCTATGTTGCGCAAGTATATGGAGCTGCGTGAAATTTTTACAGACAAAGACCCTAATAAACACGTGTGATAAAATATTCTTGAACACACACATATATCTTTTGCAGGTTCCACATTTTACAGAATATCGTAAACTACTATAAGAATTCCTTTACTAAACTGGAATATGAGGACTTTACTCATGCATGGTCGAAAGTGTGTGATTTTCTGAATGAGGCATTATACGACTATAACATCTCCAACCTTCATAGACACCTTATCAGAGACTAACGTGAACGTAAGTTTTGTTTGAAATTTATACATTCATTTAAATAGATACATAATTTAATTATGTTTTTTTTATATTTTTGGATGTTTTTCTTTACCTGTAGGATAACGGGTAAAAGATATCACGAGAGAAATTTGTATTTGCATGGAGCAATCAAATGGTCAACTTTCACCGAACTATGACAAATAGAGCCGAAAGCGCGCATCCTGAATTAAAAAGACAACTTAACTCAAATAAATGCAGTCTGGATAGCCTGGTGAATAAGGTCGACGATATGTTATTAGAACAACATAAACAAAAAAAGAAATGTTTGGAAGAAAGTAACTCCAAGCAAATGAACCACCTCCTTCGGATTCCTTTGTTTCGTTATCTAATTCGTAAAGTTTCTATCCATGCGCTTGACCTACTAAACAACGAGCTTCATCGGAGACTAACCACATTGAGGTCATTTGGTTCGACATGTGGCTGCTAGCTGTACATGGGTTGTGGGTTGCCATGTGCCTGTCGTCTAGAGAAAATGGAATATATAGGTACTTATAAGCTTATTTGACGATTTAATATATTATTTTAATATGCGAGCAACTAGATCATCGTTTTTTTTTATTCCAGGTCTCACTATTTGGCTCAATGATATAGACATATTCTGGAGAAAACTTGACCTTGCTCCGTCAACAATTGATAATGAAGACGTTGATCTCGAAAAAGAATTCGATGATGTGAAACAGAAAATGCTTCAGAACCCCCGCAAGTGAAGAAAAGCATGATGTCGAAAATCAAGGCGGTGTTAACCCACCGATGAGCGACAAAAAGCCGCCCGTCGTACAAGAAAACACTCGCGGACGTCCAACATTGAAGGTCCAACAACAAAGGAGAGAATGGGTTGATAGACATAACTCGGTTGGGCCTTCCGAACAAAGCAGGTGTGACCCTCCACAACACATCTCTTATGTACCGTTGCAAAACACTTTAATACAAAATACTGGTGCAATGTTTCAAAAGTCAGTAATGCAACGCAATCATTCAAAGGTTCCCGAATAAAAGATCCATGCAAGGACCATGGATTTCCATTGATCCAGGCGGATGAATCGATTGAAGATGTTCTCAAATACAAAAATCAAATTCCAAATTGTTCTACTCCAACATTTCAAGAATAAAAGATGTCAAGACGGATGGACATTGTGGGTTTCGGGTAGCGACTGAGGGTTTAGGGTTAGGTCAACACTACTTTGGCTATATTCGGAGTGCACTAGTAAAGGAGATGACGGGCGAGAACAAAAAAATGTGGGAGTACGTTTTTAACAGGGATTTACCGGGAGACTACGACACGCACTAAAGAGAATAAATGTTACCGGAGTTGGAAAAGCACCCATGGAGCATTGGATGAAGATACCTTAGGAGGGACTCCTACTTGCGAATAGGTTTGGTGTGATTGTTCAACTATTAGACTTGTGAGGCAGTTCGACTTTATTCTCCTTCTATCATCTCGATCACGAACATGTCCCTTATCAAATGGTTACACTAGAATTTGTTGACAAAGGTCATTTCATCCATGTAAAACTAGAAGGGGATTATCCAATGTCGTCACCGAACTACCTCTGGAATAATAACCGATGAGAAGAAGTAGTACTATGGGAGTAAAACTACACAGAACACATAGATTGGTATAAGTCGATAATAAAGCCAAATCTAGACAAGAAAATGTATTATCTAGGTTAATTTGTAATTTTAAATGTATTTTGGTTTGTATAATGTATTTTCAAGTGTTTTTTGTTTGTTTAATGATACAATACGCCAAAATATATGTTAAATACGACATCAGACAGACATAATACAACGTAATACGGAATAATCCGACAAGTACATATATAATACGCCATAACACACAATAATACGACACGTACAGACAATCTACACCCTAATACGATACTTACAGACAATAAACATCACTGACACGACACGTATGAACAAAATACGCCATAATACGAAACTTATTGACAATATACATCGTAATACGACATGTAACGACAAAATAAGTTAAGTAATGATACGCTACGCGTACACACACACACACACACACACACATATATATATATAGGGTGAGGTTTGGCTACAAAGTCCATTTTTCCTATAAAGTATACAAAGTAATAAAACACCACAATTTCATCCATATAACACACTCAAAACCCACAAATAACATAGTGAAGATCACTAAAACACAATATCTGAACCCTAACAGTCCTTAAAAACTTCAAACAAACTATCGTTCAACTATGAATATAAAACACAGCATGATAATCAAAATAAAACACATTAATGTTAGTGATTCGATAATCAAAGCCTTATCATCAAAAACACAACACAAAACCCATAAATTTGGTGTTTTACTATGGTACTTGTGGATTTTGAGTGTGTTTTATGGTTGATGTTATGGTGTTTTATGACTTTTTACACTTTGAAGGAAAAATGGACTTTGTAGCCAACTCCCACCCTATATATATATATATGTGTGTGTGTGTGTGTGTGTGTGTGTGTAGGATTAGGTTCAAGAGTGAACAACTTCTTAAGAGTGAACTGGGTGAATTAATCTTGACCCTTGATCATTTTTTAGAATAAAAGAGTAACATTGACACTAGCCAAGTATGTTTAATTAAAATCCCTTAATTTTCTCCTATCTTAACTCTCTTTCTCTCTTTCATTTTTAATTATTTCTCTATCATTTCTTTATCCATAGATTTTGTTTTAATTTAACTTTAATATTGTTTTTCTTTTATTATACATATATATAGATATCATAATATATTGTTTTTAACTTTCTATAATTTTCAATAAATATTGAAAATTTTCTCTGAGATTGAAATTGTAATTATTTTTGGGCATTAACTTTTTTTTTTTTGAATATGTGATGAAGTTATTTATTTTTGCATACATGTGATATTTTTTGTTTTCATTAATTTCGTAATTTTTTTATGAATCTACTCGTGCGCATGCATAATATACTATATGTTGTTAATATACACATATGTAACAATTTTTTAATATAATACACAGATGTATTAAAAATTGTACACATGTGTATAAACTAACAGCTGTGTATTTTATATAACTTGATAGTTAGCGAGACTGTACACATGTGTATAAACTAAAATCTGTGTATCTTGTATAAACTAATACTAGCGAGACTGTACACATGTATATACACTAACAGCTGTGTATCTTGTACATACAGAAACTAGCGAGATTTTAGGGATTTTGATTATATTGTTTAATAAATGCAATTTACAAAAGACGCAAATACCCTTCTATCAATTAATTATAAGGGGGGTTACAACATTATATTTACAATCTTGACATTGTTTAAAAATCTTTAGATGATGTAATCCAATGGTCCAGATTAGTTCACACGGTTCACTCTCAACCTAGTGTTCACTCTAGAACCCTACCATATATATATAGGGTAGCGTTCTTTTGAGAAACACTCTTATTGGGAGAAACATGAGAACCAATGTGAACACAACAAAATAAACCCCCACCACCCAAAACCTAAAAACCCACCCCCAACTAACTACCACCCAAAAACCTAACCCCCCCACCCACCCAATCTAAATGTTAAAAAGTAAACCCTAAAGCAAAACCCCACAACTAAATGATAATTTTTTTTTTAAATCGCTACTTTTCGTCCCAAAAAAAATTGTGTGTTTTTCATTTTTTAGTTGTGTTCACACTGGTTCTCATGGTTCTCGCAATAAAGCGTGGTTCCTACCGGATCCTTACTGCGAAACGTGGGGAACTGTGCATTTAACATGTTAAATAAATCATAAAAAAATCAATGAACATTTAAAAAAATATTTTCAAATTTTCTTTTGAGGCGTTTGCATATAAATACACATAGAAACTATTTTTTAATAAAAAAATGCTTAAAAAGCATATTATTAGAACGACTTCTACATATCTTTATATGCAAAAACTCCGAAAAAACTTTGAAAAATTAATTTTTTACATGTTAAGTTAATTTTTTGATATATTTACCATGTTAAATGCATGGTTCCCGGTTTCATTTTTCTTTGAGGTTCTGCATTAAACCTTTACATGTATATATCCCTCTACAAAGGATGGAAATCCTAAGAAGGCTAAGAAAGCATATGAATTTACATGTAAGCTTCATGTTTTAGACTTAGCCTGATGTTTTGGATTTTTTTGGCATTGTATTATATAGGAAAAACACCAAAGGTAACAATAAAAAACACAATGCCAAAAAAAAAAAAAATAGCATTGTGTTTTAAATTATTATTTTTGGTGTATTTTCTATATAACACAATGCCAAAACAACTTAAACTTCATTTTTTACTCCAAAACATGATTCCTACGTAGACTTCTTAGAACAGACGGTGTGGGAGGCAACAAGGGTCGTGGATGCTCCAACCACGCCAGCACACCGCCCCGTTGCCCGGTGTGGGAATGGTGTGGATAATTCGACCGGCTTAGAGGGCATAAGGGCGGTGACGTGGCGGTTGGTAATTGGTCCAAGAACTAACCGTTCCAACGGCTATAAATTTAGAAAAATCTTTTCCAAAACACCTTACGTATTAAACAAATACAACCTTATTTCTCCATACTCACACACAACAAATCCAACCTATTTCTCCATACTAATATAATTTTTGACTTTCAATTTTATAATTCTCTAAAAAAAAATGGAAGGCTCAATTTCATCATCGTCATCGTCTTCGCTTGAAAAGCTTCTTTTATTCTCATCATCATCTAAGAGGGATCCGAGCCAATAATATCAGCGGTTCAGAAAGTTGTTCAAACTATATTTGAAGATGAAGGGACCTCACAACCAAAAGGAGGAAATATATGGTACGCGATTGGCTCACCGCACACGACTTACTGGTAAGTGATTATTTTTCACCCAACCCAACATATGATAATAGGAGTTTTAGGCATCGTTTTTCGTATGATTCGAGGTTCATTTCTAAGAATAGCAAATGATTCACAAAATAAATATGATTTATTCCAAAAAAAAAACTATGCGCTTGGCAGTAAGGGATTTAGCACGTTGCAAAAAGTCAAGGCCGCGATTAAACAATTGGCTTATAACACGGGTTCTGACATAAAGGGTGCTATATAAAAATGTTAGAATGAGTGGCGAGTGAAATTCTATATTATTTTTGTGAGTATGTTATTGATGTATACTTAAAAAAATATTTGAGAAAACCTACGTTTGGTCTACACAACAAATTTTGGAGGCTCATGAAAATCAACATGGTTTCCCTATGATGATTAGCAGTTAGATTGTATAAAATAGGAGTGAGAAAGTTGCCCAATAGCGTGGCGCGGCCAACACACTAGAGGATATCATAAAAACATATTATGATGTTTGAAGCGGTTGCATCCCAAAGTCTTTAGAATAACGATTTAAATTTCTTAATTAATAACCCATTTTTAGTTACTATATAAACGGTGTTGGGCCAAAGACTTCTTTTTTTGTAAACGATACAGTGTACAAATACGGTTATTATTTAACAGATAGAATTGACCTGGAATATGTGATGTTTGGAAAATCATTTACAAAGCGTACAATATTAGACGAAAAGAGAACAAAGTTTAATGGTGCTCAAATGGCGGCATGAAAAAACATCAAACGAGCCTTTGGTATTTTCCAGAGAAAAGATGACGCATTCTGAGCATATCGTGTACGATTATGGAAAAATATAGAGTTAGAAATGTGATGTACGCGTGTGTTATTTTACATAACATGATTTTGGAGGATAAAAAACGTGCAATTTGCGAGTACTATGGGGAGGATAGACAACCAAATACTGAAGACACCAGTGATGAAGCGAGGGAAGCGAATGAACGGGGAATTTTTGACAATTAGCGAATTTGGTTAAACATATTTAGAGTATTTCACTAAACGACAATGAAGAAGATGATAATTAAAATTTTTGTATTTTTTATTTTGTTTTTTAATTTATGTAATGTTTATGTAAAATTTTTAATTAATGTTATTTCTCTATTTAATATTAATTTTTTTATTTAATAGATTTGTTTTATTTTTTAACCATAAATTAAATAAAAAAAATGTATGTCACATATCGCGTCTCGCCACCCTTTCACACCATGCTTTTTGAGGCTTGAATGAGAAATCTTACTCTGGTAACGTGAATGTCATGTGGTGCTTCATGCCCTTCCACATCGACTAATCTTACATTTCTAAGAAAAAAATGTCTATTGTAGACTAACCATACCATATATATATATATATATATACACACCAAAATTTTATTAAAACCTAAAGAAAAAAATATAAATAAATGATTGGTTGATTGTGATTCTTTTCGTGTTTTTGTAACTTTATGATTATCTCTTGTACCGCACCCTATATATGTACAAACCTCTCCTAACTAAATTACAAGTTTTGTCCTTTATGTATGTCCCAAATTGCAGGCGCTGTCCTTTAAACCAAAACTTGACAGGCGGTGTCCTTTGTGTTTTCAAAATCTTGCACGTTTTGTCCTTTAGGCCAAACTTAGTTAGATTTGTTAGTTAAATCTGGTATCAAGGGGCTATTTTGTAAAAAAAAATTATTCAGGGACTAAATTGTACAAAACTTAAAAATATAAAACCCCCAAATTAGGCCTTCTTCCCCATTTATCCCCCCATTCACCACCGCCCCCAAATTAGGTCTGCAACCACCACCGCCATTACCGCCACACCCGCCGCTCAACCGTTACGACCACCATTTCCGACGCCACACCACTCCGCCCTCAACCACCACTGCCTCTCTCTCTCCTGTATCTATTCTCTCTCTCTCTCTCTACTCCATCTCTCGCTTCCTCTGTAAACTTCACCACCACCACCACCATTGAGGGATCGAGAAGCATTAAGAGACTTCCCCATTTCATCTTCATCTGACGTTTCAAGGGAAACCTCTGCGTTGGTAAACGCCCGTGTGGATTGGAAGGAAACACCGGAAGCTCATGTGTTCAAGGCCGATCTTCCAGGGATCAAGAAAGAAGAGGTGAAGGTGGAGGTTGAAGACGGAAACATCTTACAAATCACCGGTGAGAGGAACGTCGAGAAAGAAGAT
This sequence comes from Helianthus tuberosus, assembly GCA_030545235.1. Lineage (NCBI taxonomy): Eukaryota > Viridiplantae > Streptophyta > Magnoliopsida > Asterales > Asteraceae > Helianthus > Helianthus tuberosus. The sequence goes on along the minus strand of CM060414.1, from coordinate 43,953,447 downwards.
AAGAATGATAAGTGGCATCGGGTTGAAAGTGCCTGTGTTGAAATCTCTGGTTAGCGAATTGTACGTATTTTGCACAATTTAGGTTGTATATGTTGTGTATTTGTGTTTAGTGTTCGAAGTGCCTGTGTAATATGACTAATATCCTTTTGTGTTTGGAATAAGGTGTTCGACCAAATGCATAACAAAAATGTGTTTGTTTTTACTTGCTTCTAGATTTTCTTGTTTGTGTTTTGGTATTTGCTTTGATAATGAAAATATGATATAATGCTTGTGATAAAAAAAGCCCCTTATCATCTGAATTACAATGTGGTCATTGAAATTTTAAAATGACAAAATGAAAGCTACCAAGTCCTTCAACGAGTTATACGACGAACCACCAAGGTGGAAAATGGAAGTGAATTGAAGAAGAAGAGTGAGAGATCGGACATAGATGGAGTTGAATTAGGGTGATTGTGATGGTGGCGGTGGTGGTGGTGGCGGTGGTGGCGGCGGTGGTGGCGGCGGCGATGGAGGGTGGTGGCGGCGATGGAGGGTGGTGGTGATGGTGATGAAGGGTGGTGGTGATGGTTTTTTTAGTCCCTGAATAATAATAATAATAATAATAATAATAATAATAATAATAATAATAATAATAATAATAATAATAATAATAATAATAATAATAATAATAATAATATTAAGTTTTGTACAATTTAGTCCCTGAATAATTTTTTTTTACAAAATATCCCCTTGATACCAGATTTAACTAACAAATCTAACTAAGTTTGGCCTAAAGGACAAAACGTGCAAGATTTTGAAAACACAAAGGACACCGCCTGTCAAGTTTTGGTTTAAAGGACAGCGCCTGCAATTTGGGACATAGATAAAGGACAAAACTTGTAATTTAGTCTAAGTTTTATGACTAAAGGATAACAATACATATATACTTTTGTTATATTTTTATATTTCTTTTTCTTATGTGTCTATTTTTAACGACAAACTAATCTACCCACGATTTACTCTTATTAACCATCAATATCTATATTTTACACGATTTTAACTTTCCATGGACTATAATAGAATAAAGACACATTACCACCAGATATGTCTTATAATTTTTTAAGTTGTTTTATTTTCTTTCTCTCTCTTATGATTAAATTACTAAATTAATTAGTCAGGTTTTAAGAATGGATCCAATAATCTATAAATTTTTTTTAAAAAAAATATTGATTATAACATATAATTATATATTATATACTACTATAATTTGCATCATTTCTAAGCATTGGATGTTGTATGTCACACCCCAACCGATGGCGGAATCATCGGGGCGTGGCACTGAGCGAAACATATTGTTCAAGAGAATCCACAACAACTATTATGTGAAAATATCTTTAATGTTAATATCCCATACTACTAACAGATAAGGCAAAAACAGTCATTACAGATATAAAAATACTATTCCGACAACTCAGATTTATTTAGCGGGTTTCTAGACTTCCTACTTGATTCAGCATAGTATAGCATCCTATCAACCTGTCGCATACGTTAAAATAAAGTCAATACATAAAATGTAAAGGTGAGTACACAAGTTTGCATAGCATATAGTATGAAAAGCGTAAACGGGCGAAGCATGTAACTATCAAACAATGTATACAACTTAACCACGAGACTGCATTGTAGAGTATGCTTGACACATGTTCAGCGAACACGTGAAGTAAAGAGATGTGATCCCTAACAACCCCTGTCGTTGACAAGTGTTGAGTCCAACCTATAGTACTGTCGTTGCTAGAGGCGGTATAGTGTAACACTGTATAAGCATAGTACAAGCATTCATAGTACACGTATAGCAAGTAGGAGCGATTAGCGTTATAAAGTATTTGCGTTGTGTCTTGTGTTTTGATATAGAACGTATGTAACACCCAAAAGTGCGTTAAATGAAAATGGGTTCGAGTATACTCACAGTAGGTGTTTATCAAGTAAACACAAGCGGAATTGGATTGAAGGGAGCGCGTTGAGTTAGCCTGTGAATAGTAGCATAAGTCGTTGAGCGGAGTGTAACAGAAGGTCGGATGGTTAAGTGTTCGACTGGTAATCCGAACGAATGGGCATAACCCATCCGAATGGATGGTCATCCGAGCGGATGGCCATTCGAACGGATGGCCATTCGAGTGGTGTGTGGGTGTTGTTTGTAAATAGTTAAAATTCGAAGTTTCGTAGTTTAAACAATGTGAAATAGATACCAGATCATCCGAGCGGATGGTCATCCGGTCGGATGGCCATTCGGTCGAGATGATTTGTAGTTGGTGTTTTTGGTAAAATTTTCTAAGTAACAAGTTTTTAGTTTAACGGAGATGGTGTGATAACGTGTCAAGCAAAGGAAACACACCAAATTCAGTTCATTCGGTTGGATGGGTACCGGCCCTTTGGACAGACGAGCTGTACTTGATGTAATTTCATGGTTGACCCGTTAATCAGTCATCTCTCTGGTGGAAATCCGTTTTCAAGCCGGCTCTCAACTAAGGAACGAGTTGGGAGTCTGATTGAGTCCAGATTCCATCAGTTTTGAGTAGAAAAGTGAAGAAAAGTAGAAAATAGATGAAAAAGTGTTGAAATCTTGCAAAACTTAGTTGAAAAGTTGTGGAAATATCTTAGATCTGAACCAATCTTGATGAGATGGTGCTTCACAACAGTTTGCGTAAGCAAAATGAGTGAAGACAACATTCAAGGGGCTCAAATCAGTGATTTCAGAGAAAAGTTAGTGAGTGTGTGTGTGATTTTGATGAAGAAGATGATGTAGAAGTGATTAGAGATTAAGGTTGTACAAGATTTGAGAAGAAATGCTTACAAAATAGCTTTGATTCGCGATCTAAAGTGACTGAGAGCATGTGAGCGGATGAAAGTGTCAACATCAGAGAATGAGGTGTACGGCAGTATTTATAGGCGAGTGAGGGTGGTTAAGTTGGTGCGTGAAATGGTGTTCGGTTGGATGGCTTGCCCTGTCGAATGGCCATCCGATCGGATGGTCATCCGAGCAGATGGTCATCCGGGCGGGAGTCCATTCGATCGGATGTCCATTCGGACAGCCTGATTGTGTTTGTTAGTTTTCCAACTTTCGTTTCGTTTTGTTAAGCGATGTGTTGTGTGTTTAATCGAGTTACGAGTGAGCATTTAAGCGTTAACCCATTACGTTAACCGAATCTCGGGAATACAAGCATATACGAGAAAACACAATCGATGGGTAATGACCCGAAGAGTCGGGTTGTTACACCCTCCCGTACTTTAGGGAATTTCGTCCCGAAATTTAGGAGCAGGCAACGAAGAGTTGTGGATTTAGCTTTCATATCACTTTCGAGTTCCCAAGTGAACTCGGGGCCGCGTTTGCCTTCCCAGTGAACCTTCACTATAAGAATGCGAGAGTGTCGGAGTTTCTTGGTTTCTCGATCCATGATTTCTACTGGCATTTCCACAAAGTGTAGAGTTTCTTTTACTTGCAAATCTTCAAGAGGGACATGAAGATTCTCTTCAGCTAGGCACTTCTTGAGGTTCGAGATGTGGAAAGTCGGATGTACGTTGCTGAGTTCCTCCGGTAATTCGAGTCGATAGGCCACTTTGCCAATTCTTTCCAGAATCTTAAAGGGACCCACGTATCGTGGCGCTAGCTTTCCTTTCTTGCTGAATCGGATCACCCGCTTCCAAGGTGAAACCTTTAGGAGTACATGATCACCAACTTCAAACTCAAGGGGCTTGCGGCATTTATCGACGTAACTCTTCTGACGACTCCGAGCTTTCAAGAGATTGTCTCATATTTGGAGGATCTTGTCAGTCGTTTCTTGTAATAACTCAGGACCGATGATTTGAGCGTCTCCGATCTCGTGCCATACAATAGTCGTTCGACATTTTCTACCATACAAGGCCTCAAAGGGTGCCATTTGAATACTAGCGTGATAACTGTTGTTGTAGGAGAATTCGACTAAGGGTAAATGCAAATCCCAATTACCACCAAAATATATAACGCACGAACGAAGCATGTCTTCAAGGGTGCAAATCATGCGCTCAGTCTGACCGTCGGTCTGGGGATGAAAAGTGGTACTGAGGTTAAAAGTAGTACCGAGAGCGGATTGGAATGCCTCCCAAAGACGCGAGGTAAATCGACAATCGCAGTCAGAGATGATGTCATGAGGCGTCCCATGTCGACAAATGAATTCGTCGGTATAGATTCGTGCGAATTGTTCAACCTTGTAGTCTTCTCGTATCGGTAAAAAGTGTGCGGATTTCGTAAGACGATCAACGATGACCCAAATGCTATCGTGACCTGATGGCATGCGAGGGAGTTTCGTAATGAAATCCATGGCAATACTCTCCCATTTCCACATCGGGATTTCAGGATGTTCGAGTAAGCCAGAGGGTCATTGGTGTTCGGCCTTAACTTTCGAGCAAGTTAGGCATTTCGAAACATAGAGAGTGATATCTTTCTTCATTCTAGGCCACCAGTACCTGGAGCGAAGGTCCTGTTACATCTTTTCGGCACCTGGATGAATGGAATATTGAGATTTGTGGGCTTCAGTCATCAATATCTCTTGGAGATTATGACGACTAGGGATCCAAATTCGGTCGAGATACTGAAAGATACCATTCGGTTTATTTACTAGTTAATTTTCGGTTCCAAGAATCCTTTCTTCCTTCAATGTATTTTCGAGAAAACAGGCGTGTTGAGCGTCGTGAATGAGGGCTTCGAGGTCGTGTTGGGCTTGAACATTACGAACTCTATGTAAATAGCTTCGTCGGCTAAGAGCGTCGGCTATGATACGTGGTTGAAAACCTGGTGTAACTTGATATTTTTACATGGGTTTTAATTCCGAATAGCCTACTTTTAATTAAAATTGTGTTTTGCAGGTTTAATGAAGTTTAAGGAGCTATTCTGGAGCTTTACGGACTATCGGGACAAAAAACTGACCACCGGAACGCGAAACGGGTCAATCAGAAGCGAGAAACACAAAAACAAAAAAATAGGTTTTCTGTGAGGCGTAGCCTATGCCACTAGAGGCGTAGACGACGCCACCTCCTGATGCCTGACGAGTTTTTTGCTGTTTTCTTGGTTGGTGACGAGTTTTAAAGCTTGTTTTGACCCATTTCGGGAGTTACACTTGGAATTGAGTTTGAAACCACTTCTTGGAGCCATAACCTATCTCTCTATCATTCCCAATCCATCCATTACACCAATCATAATCCGAATCATTGCAATCAACCAATCGATTCATCATTACCACCACTCCCAAAACCCTAGTTCATCTATCACTCAAATCAATCACCACCATCCTTCAACCCAAACCCTAACCTTCATCATTCACCATTCCAACGTTTCAAGATGATCAATATCAAGCTTCCAACATCCGGTGATCAAGTTCTTTCGATCTCGATTGGCTAATTTCTTGGAGGTTCACCTCGGTGTAGACTTTTGTAAGGTTCTAGGGTTTACTATTTGTTAAACATTTGGTTTGTGACTAATTGAATTGCATTTGATCTTTAGATAATTGTCCTACGTTTGTATTCTATTTGCGAATTGACGAATGAGTTATGAAATTTGTCTTTGTGAAATGAATATGCATACTTATGCTTTATCTTTTGATAGATTTCACTTATCCAAGGTAACAAAGTGCATTGTGGTCCGTTGTCTATGACGTTGATAGCAATTGGCACCTAAACCTTGTGATTCTAAATCGTTAATGATTTGATTAAACCAAATTAAAACACGTAGTAACTCTAGGCCTTGCAATTGTTGAACCGGGTGTGTATCTTGTTTGTCTATCTTGTTTTATAATCATTAATCACAGTTTTCTTGCAATCATTCAATTTCTAGTAGTTAATTAATCTAATCAAACTTGTTAATTCATTTCAACATCTTTTCGAAAACACACAAAAAACCGTAAAAATAATCTAGTAAGATTCATAATATTGACACACCTATAAAATCAATCAAGTCCATTCGCAAATCACATACTCTTCGTGATTCGACCCCTTACTACCACTAACTATTTTTTAAGCGTAATTTGGGCATATAAATCTTATCTTTGACCGGAGCGCGACACTACACAGAGGACGAACAATACAATGGAGCCACTTATCGCTGGAAGGAAAGATTCTTCAGAATATCTCTTTGGAGAATATCATGGTACGGTTTGGAGACAGGGGAAAGTTAAGAGCTTTGGATTTACGGGTGGTCCACGCACTCCTGTATGGTGAGCCGAAGCTATCATGGCGGCATATCTTCATGATGAACATTTGGGATACAAGGAACCAATACAAGAGAAAGATGATCCCGCACGTCCGACTGATCAGTGCAATGATTGCACAACAAAACCAGCTACCGGAAAACTCTTTGTGGGGTGCTTAAAGCTATTGATAGTTTCGATTTTTCAAAAATGCGAAAGGGGTCAAAGATATGGGTAGAGGAAGCTGGGCAAAGGTATCGAGTCACGGATAAGGATACGGGATCTAGTTACATGTGTCCAGAAGAAGAGGGTGAAGACGAAGATATGGGGGAAGGTGATGATGGTGAAGAGGGAAATAAAGAAGAAGAGGATCCGGGTAGGCAGCCCAGTAGGCAAAGACGGTCAAAACATAAAGAGATATTAGGTTTCTTCGCCAATTTCATTTGGAACTGGCGAAAGAACGCCTTCAGAACCTATAATCTCGGACAACAAGACGTGTATGATAATGTGTCCGCGGCTATAGCCGAAGCAAGAGAGAGGGAAGAGAAGCGAATGAAACCAGAAGAGGAGTGGAGGAATAAACAGGAAGCGATGTGGGCATTAACACGAGCCCATTGGGATCAGGAACAGTCAGAAAGGGCTCAAGAAGTGGCTCGAAGGAGAGAATGGGAAGAGGAGCAAGAACGCCGCCAAATCGAACGAAACGCCTTGGAAGATCGCCGTTGGATGGTACTGGGTACGAATCAAGAACTGTCACTCAACAATGCCAAGGCTCTTCATGACCAGGAGAGACATCATCGAGATTTCCTAGCTGGTTTACCATATGTCGAGCACTCGGGTTGGACCCGTTATGAGGACCTCCCTATACCTTCCGGTCCATCAGATCCATCTCCTCACTGGCCCGGGGCCGTGGGATCCAGTTTCATCCCACCACATGTGCAACCACCCGCTGAAGGGGAAAGTGGGCCTCTTGATAGTTGGAAAGAGGTAATGTCTACCCTCACCGGTTACTCATATAACCCATTCGCGCCAGTTGATCCAAATGAACGATACTAGAGGTGAGCGAGGTATGTCTTTTGTTGTTGTTGTTGTATATTTCGGTTGCGTTAGATAGTTCGGTTAGTTTCTTTAGTAGTGGTTAGTAGTTTTATTGCTTTCTTGGGTAAATGAACTTTGTGGGTGTGTTCCCTATATAACCCTCACGAGACCTACTCGTCCTCCCGAGCTATCAGGAGGTTTAAAAGGGCTTGTTGCATACGCTAAATGCAACCGTGATTCCTACGAAAGTGAGTTAGGTTTGTTGTTGTTGTACATTAATTTTCCACATAAATCAAAGTGAATTAATGTATGGTTTGGTAACATTTTCATAAAAGTGGTAGAACTAGGTAACTAACAAATTTTAATGGTTGTGAGAAGCATGCTTCTACACAAGGGTTAAGATTTGTAGGTACGTTATGTTCGTTAGATGATCGCTTTGTTGAAGAGATGAAGAGCACATGAGGCACTAGCGAAAAAACCAGGTGCATATGTTTCTTTTTACCTTTGATTTTTAGTCAACAAATAAGTGGAATGTAATTTGTACTTTATTTTCTGGGATGAAATTTTGAGGAAGTTAGCCGTGTCACATCCCTTGTGCGTTTTAAAAAACTCCAGTTCTTACACATTGAGGACAATGTTTACCTCAAGTGTGGGGATGGGGGAGTAAAAGTTTTTGATTTTTGACTCGTTCATTTAAACACTACACATTGAGGACAATGTTTACCTCAAGTGTGGGGATGGGGGAATATTTTATAATTTTTTCAAAATGTCTTTGTTTGAAGCGATCTTAAAAGCACAAGTAACTAAGTTAACGAGGGATAACACAACCCATTTGGTCTTTTGTCATGGTCAAGTTCGGATTAATAGCATGACGGGTATTTAGCGGGTGGTTATTTGGGAATAACCCGCCTAAGAAACTTGCAATTCATGTATATCATATTCCATACCCTTATACGTGAGATTTTGAGCCATTTGTATACATTATATATACACATATTTCTTTGTTTGAGTGGACTATTAGTCATGTATTATAGAAGTTGCATCTTTTGATACGTTTGAGACCATAGACCGAATACAAGTACGAGAATGATTAAGGCATTAGGTAAACCATTTCCTTTTACACCATTTATATATCCTTACCCGAAATCTATCCCCTAGTCGCCAACTTTGAGCCTAAACCTTTAGTTTGACAACCCACTTAGCCCATAACCATAAGCCTTTTCTTTTTAAACCCGTGTGATGAAAATTTGATTATAGGAGTATATGTTTGTATAGTTGTGAGTTGTTTTTATAAAAAAAATTCAGAAAATGCACAAAAAGATGTGTAGTAGTTATTGAATAAAAGGCGAAAATCGTTGCCTATTAGATTGATGTTTATAGTTAGTTTTGTTTAGTATAGTTGTTTGTAATAAAAAAATCGAATTTTCATCACCTTAGCCACTTTAAATATCCTACTTCCTACCCTTAGCCTAGCCTCATTACAACCCACAAAGACCTTTTGACTTGTGCTTAGTATTTGTGTTCGGTGGTGGAGAATGGTTGAGTTGCAAGCCTATGCGGGTACGTGTTCTAATCGGTTTTGAGTGATTACATTTTAAAAGTGCTAATACAACATGAAAATTAGCCAACTTGTAAACCGAGTGGAGTGAACATTGTGAGGGATATGCATGAAGTGTGAGTTTCAAGGGCGGGTTAATCTTGGATAACCACTTTTACATGATTAATCATTTATTGCTAAATATGTCGAAAATTGTAAAAAAGTTTGAACTGAGCATGACGTTAGACCTTAACCTTTGTCTCGGGAATGGGGAGTGTGTTTCTCGTTCGACCCACGTGAAAGTGAAAGACAGTTTTGCTTGAGGGCAAGCAAACGACAAGTGTGGGGATGTGATATGTGGTCGAAAACCGTTGTTCGTATTGGTGTAACTTGATGTTTTTACATGGGTTTTAATTCTGAATAGCCTAGTTTTAATTAAAATTGTGTTTTGCAGGTTTGATGAAGTTTAAGGAGCTATTCGGGAGCTTTACGGACTATCAGGGCGAAAACGACCACCAGAACGCGAAACGGGTTAGTCGAAAGCGAGAAACACAAAAAACAGATAAATGGGTTTTCTGTGAGGCGTTGCCTACGCCACCAGGGGCGTAGGAGACGCCACCTCCTGATGCCTGACGGGTTTTTTGTTATTTTCTTGGTTGGTGACGAGTTTTAAAGCTTGTTTTGACCCATTTCGGGAGTTACACTTGGAATTGAGTTTGAAAGCACTTCTTGGAGCCATAACCTATCATCTCTATCATTCCTAATCCATCCGTTACACCAATCATCATCTGAGTCATTGCAATCAACCATTCGATTCATTATTACCACCATTCCCAAAACCCTAGTTCATCTATCACTCAAATCAATCACCACCATCCTTCAACCCAAACCCTAACCTTCATCATTCACCATTCCAAGGTTTCAAGATGATCAATATCAAGCTTCCAACATCCGGTGATCAAGTTCTTTCGATTATGAGCGGCTAATTTCTTGGAGGTTCACCCCGGTGTAGACTTTTGTAAGGTTCTAGGGTTTACTATTTGTTAAACATTTGGTTTGTGACTAATTGAATTGCATTTGATCATTAGATAATTGTCCTACGTTTGTATTGTATTTGTGAATTGATGAATGAGTTAAGAAATTTGTCTTTGTGAAATGAATATGCATACTTATGCTTTATCTTTTGATAGATTTCACTTGTCCAAGGTAACAAAGTGCATTGTGGTCCGTTGTCTATGATGTCGATAGCAATTGGCACCTAAACCTTGTGATTCTAAATCGTTAATGAACTAATTTGATTAAACCAAATTAAAACATGTAGTAACTCTAGGCCATGCAATTGTTGAACCGGGTGTGTATCTTGTTTGTCTATCTTGTTTTATAATCATTAATCACAGTTTTCTTGTAATCAATCAATTTCTAGTAGTTAATTAATCCAATCAAACTTGTTAATTCATTTCAACATCTTTTAAAAAACACACAAAAACCGTAAAAATAATCTAGTAAGCTTCATAATAGTGAGACACCTATAAAATCAATCAAGTCCATTCACAAACCACATACTCTTTGTGGTTTGACCCCTTACTACCACTAACTATTTGTTAAGGGTAATTTGGGCATATATATATCTTATCTTTGACTGGAGCGCGACACTCCGATCAGGCTATGACATTTGCCTTGCCAGAGTGATAGCGTATCTCACAATCGTAATCGTTCAGAAATTCGACCCATCTGCGTTGGCGCATATTCAGCTCTTTCTGGTTCAAGATGTGTTGCAGGCTCTTATGGTCGGTGAAGACTGTACACTTGGTACCATAAAGGTAGTGTCTCCAAATCTTTAACGCAAAAACAACTGCACCGAGTTCGAGATTGTGGGTTGTATAGTTCTTCTTGTGGACCTTGAGCTGTCGAGACGCGTTCTTGATAACCTTGTCTCGTTGCAAAAGAACACAACGAAGACCTAGGGTAGAGGCATCGCAATAGACGATAAAGTCGTCATTTCCGTCGGGTAGCGCGAGTACGAGAGCATTGCAAAGCATACGCTTGAGAGTTTGAAAGGCATCCTCTTGTTCGGTTCCCCAAACGAAAGGCTTGTCTTTATGCGTTAGGGAGGTGAGAGGAATGACGATTTTAGAGAAATCAGCAATAAATCGACGATAATAACCCGCCAATTTGAGAAAAGAACAAACTTCGGATGGGGCTTTCAGCGTAATCCAACTCTTAACTGCTTCAATTTTCGCGGGATCGACGTGAATACCTTGACTGTTAACGATGTGACCGAGGAATTGAACCTCCTCAAGCCAAAATTCACACTTGGAGAACTTGGCGTAGATGCGATTCCCTTGGAGAAGCTCGAGAACTAAACGAAGATGCTACGCGTGTTCGGCTCTCGACTTCGAATAGATAAGGATATTATCGATAAACACGATGACGAAGCGATCAACCACACACACAGTTCATCAAATCCATTAAGACTGCGGGTGCGTTGGTAAGACCAAAAGGCATGACCATGAATTCGTAATGGCCATAGCGGGCACGAAAAGCGGTTTTAGGGATGTTTTATTCTTGAATTCGCAGTTGATGATAACCAGAACATAAATCGATCTTAGAGAAACACGTGGCGCCTTGCAATTGATCAAATAAGTCATCGATTCGGGGTAAAGGGTAGCGATTCTTGATGGTAAGCTTGTTGAGTTCCCTATAATCGATGCACATTCGGAACGATCCATCCTTCTTTTTCACGTAAAGGATAGGTGCGCCCCATGGTGATGTGCTAGGGCGTATGAAGCCTTTATCAAGTGATTCCTGGAGTTGGCTAGAAAGTTCACGCATTTTGGACGGTGCGAGGCGATAAGGGGCTTTAGCAACAGGGTTAGCTCCAGGAATGAGGTCAATACGGAAATCGATATCACGAGTAGGGGGTAGACCGGGTAAATCATCAGGAAAGACATTAGGAAAATCATGAACCACAAGTACCTTTTCCATAGGCTTCTTTTCCTTTCTCCGCTACTACAATGTGAGCTAAGAAAGCCAAGTATTCCTTGAGCAGGTACTTGGTTGCTTGAATACACAACATCAATTTCAGTTCCTTCGAGGATACTTCGCCATAAACACAGAGTTGATCACCGTTTGAAAGAGAGAAACGGATCATCTTTTTGAAACAAACAACTTCAGCACGATTTTCATGAAGAAAATCCTTACCTACTATGACATCGAAACTACCAAGTTGCATCGGAATGAGATTGATCGGGAAAACATGATTGTTGAGTTCGAGAGTACAATCACGGAGAACGGAACTGACGGTGACGGTTCTTCCAGTGACAATTTCTACGTCAAACGTCGTTGGGAGGTTAGCGCGTTTATGGTTTAGGAGCTTTTTGAATTCAAACGACACAAAACAGTTATTGACTCCAGTATCAAATAAACACGAAGCATAAATACCGTTAACAAGAAACGTACCATTGACAACATTGTTGTCAGTCTGCGCCTGGCGGAGTTGATGTTGAAAGTTCTTCCGCGGGCTGCTTGTTCTGGTTACTGTTGCTACTGTTGTGGCTGTTGCTGCGGTGGTTGTGGCTACGGTTCTTGTTTCACAACACGCAGAGGGCAGGCGTTAGCAAAGTTATTCGGGTCTCCACAAGAGTAATAAGCTCGTGCATGAATAGTGGGGCAGGAGCTGCTTGGTTACCCTGAATAGCGTGGGGTTGAGCTGGTGGTGCTGGAGGAGCTTGAGCAGCTTGTTGACGGGGTCCTGAACGGCAGTGAGCAGTAAAGTGCCCATAAATGTTGCAGTTTGTACAGAAACGGCAATTCACCCCTGCTGGGTGATGATAGGTGCAGGTTGGGCACAGAGGATGAACACTAGTATACGCACGCTTAGCAGGCAGTGTGTCGGTGATAGTAGCTTGGTGGTTCTGGTTGTTGGGTTGTACGGGGACGGCGTTGAGAGGAGCGACGGTAGTAGCATAGTTCTTTTTGTTGTTTCCCTTTCGCTTGCGATTCTGATGTGAAGACTTTGAACCTTGTGATGCTGCACTATCGGTAACGGGAGTAGCAGTGACCTGATTGAGACTCTTGGTCAAGGTTTTGAAATACCCAGCGAAGACTCGCTTGTCGTTGATCTCAGCTGCGAGTTGGTAGGTTTCCTCAATGGTAGTAGGTTTAGCACCTTGTACAAAGTCAGCTACACAGTCGGGTAAAACTCGAATGTACTTCTTGATTGTCATATCAGGCGTTGCCACCTGACTAGGACATATAATACTGAGCTGCTTGAAGCGAGCGGTGAGACCAACGTTGTCACCTCCATCCTGCTTGATGTGCCAGAATTCGTTCTTCAGCTTTTGAACTTCATGAGGAGGTCAAAACTCCTTCATCATAAGCTCCCTGAGTTCCTTCTATGAGAGGCCATAAGCCGCATCATTACCGCGCCTGTTGCGCTCAGCAGTCCACCATTCCAGAGCCCTGGACTGAAAGACTCAAGTAGCATTCACAGTACGCAGATTCTCTGGGCATCCGCTTTGCCTGAAGGTGACTTTGATATAGTCAAACAATTGGAACATAGCCCTGGGTCCGTCCTCACCAGTGAAGTTAGTAGGACCACAAGCTTTGAATTGCTTAAAGCTGAAAGGCGCTTTCGGAGCTTCAGCCTTTCAGTCGACCGATGATTTGTTGCTGACCTCATTGATCTCACTGACAATCTGAGGTATGACTTTAGCCATTTTCTTGGCTACCAGTGAAGCGATACGCTTGTCAGCATGGTTTCATCAAGCAACGCGTTGGGTATGCAATCCAAATGATAACATTGTCTGCAGCAGACATCGTCATATGATTTAGGCGAGATTCGATTATATCAGGTTTTGGAAAAATTTAGCGTTGACCCAACATCTTTATTATTATTATTATTATTATTATTATTACTCTATAAAGCTCGGGAACACGTTGGCACATAAACACATAGGCATGTAGGCACATAAACCACATAGGCACGTATACACATAAGCACATAAGCACACAAGCACACAGGAGCACATAATCCACGTAAGCACATATTTTGCACGTATTCACCTATATTTTGCACGTATCCACCTACATATTTTGCACGTATTCACCTATCCTTCAAAGCCGCGTTAGCGTGATCGAGAGTCACGAGCGATAGCGAGTAGCGTAGCGAGTAGTGCCGCGAGTAGTATAGCGTACGAGAGTTCTTAGTTTGAGTTGCGATTAGTTAGCGTTTGAGATTGCGAGAGCTAGGCGTGTTGTTCGCGTTTTTAATAATGCGAGGAGCAGAAAGCGTAAAATCTCCAAAATCGAAACATATAAACACATAAAATTGATAAATTGTAAGATCGGCGATTGCAGGCTCGGAAATAGAGCGTCTTGGGTGTTAGACGTCGACTACCCAAAGTGATTCGACTATCCTCGACGAGTTCGAGTACACGCCTTGGCTTAATAGACTGTGCTCTGGCCAAATATGGTGAACGACACTCATCCTTTTGGTTACTACATAACTCAAGTCGTTGGAATCCATCAAGACTTTGGTGAGAGTTTTGTAAAATTCAAAGATAGCGAGTGGAACGCGTTATTAAGATGCGGGTTTCACCCTTAAGTTAACAACCTTGCTCCTAAAAGTGTGGTAAAACCACGGAATAGAGATGGAGATTCTCTGTCGAGGTATGGATGCCACTCCTAACTCAATGGAGGTTCTCGTGCTGAGAGTAAAAATACGCGTAGAGTGAGCGATCTTATCGAGAGTTCTTGGTTTTCACACCAATTCTCGACACAATCACTCGTTTGTGTTATGCGTGTTTTCGAAAACGTGTGTATTGTGTCAGCCTTAGGAAAGGAAAGTAGTATTCCCATCCTTAGGAAACGCTGCCTTCGCGCGAAACTGTAGTATGCAGGTTCGCACAAAGTTGTAGTTTTCGCGAGTTCGAACGAGAGCATCATGAGTGGGTTCGTATAAAACCCCTACTAGGTTTGCACGAAGCAGTCTGTTGGTGCTTAGACTATAGACTAGGTTAACTTTACATGACTCAAACTCCGAACTAGGTCGAGTCATCCTAATTCTCTATAGTTATGGCTCTGATACCAATCTGTCACACCCCAACCGATGGCAGAATCATCGGGGCGTGGCACTGAGTGAAACATATTGTTCAAGAGAATCCACAACAACTATTATGTGACAATATCTTTAATGTTAATATCCCATACTACTAACAGATAAGGTAAAAACAGTCATTACAGTTATAAGTCTTAAAAACAAATACTGTTCCAACAACTCATATTTATTTAGCGGGTTTCTAGACTACCTACTTGATTCAGCATAGCATAGCATCCTATCAATCTGTCACATACGTTAAAATAAAGTCAATACATAAAAGGTAAAGGCGAGTACACAAGTTTGCATAGCATATAGTATGAAAAGCGTTTACGCATAACCAGCATGTAACACGTAACGGGCGAAGCATGTAACTATCAAACAATGTATACAACTTAACCACGAGACTGCGTTGTAGAGTATGCGCGACACATGTTCAGCGAACACGTGAAGTAAAGAGATGTGATCCCTAGCAACCCATGTGTATGATAGGTGCTGAGTCCAAACAACAGTACTATCGTTGCTAGAGGCGGTATAGTGTAACACTTTATAAGCATAGTACAAGCATTCATAGTTCACGTATAGCATGCGGGAGCGGTTAGCGTTATAAAGTATTTGCGTTGTGTGTTGTGTTTTAATATAGAACGTATGTAACACCCAAAAGTGCGTTAAATGAAAATGGGTTCAAGTATACTCACAGTAGGTGTATATCAAGTAAACACAAGCGGAATTGGATTGAATGGAGTACGTTGAGTTAGCCTGTGAACAGTAGCATAAGTCGTTGAGCGGTGTGTAACAGAAGGTCGGATGGTTACGTGTTCAACTGGTGATCCGAACGAATGGGCATCACCCATCCGAACGGACGGTCATCCGGACGGATGGTCATCTGGACGGATGGTCGGTCATCCGAGCGGATGGCTATTCGAGTGAGTGTGTGGGTGTTGTTCGTAAATCGTTAAAATACGAAGTTTCGTAGTTTAAACAATGTGAAATAGATACCAGATAATCCGAGCGGATGGTAATCCGGTCGGATGGCCATTCGGTCGAGATGATCTGTAGTTGGTGTTTTTGGTAAAATTTTCTAAGTAACAAGTTTTGAGTTTAATGGAGACGGTGTGATGACGCGTCAAGCAATGGAAACACACCAAATTCAGTTCATTCGGTCGGATGGGTACCACCCCTTCGGACAGACGAGCTGTACTTGATGTAATTTCATGGTTGACCCGTTAATCGGTCATCTCTCTGGTGGAAATCCGTTTTCAACCCGGCTCTCAACTAAGGAACGAGTTGGGAGTCTGATTGAGTCCAGATTCCATCAGTTTTGAGTAGAAAAGTAGAAAATAGATGAAAAAGTGTTGAAATCTTGCAAAACTTAGTTTAAAAGTTGTGGAAATCTCTTAGATCTGAACCAATTTTGATGAGATGGTGCTTCACAACAGTTTGCATAAGCAAAATGAGTGAAGAACACCTTCAAGGGGCTCAAATAAGTGATTTCAGAGAAAAGTTAGTGAGTGTGTGTGTGATTTTGATGAAGAAGATGATGTAGAAGTGATTAGAGATTAAGGTTGTACAAGATTTGAGAAGAAATGCTTACAAAATAGATTTGATTCGCGATCTAAAATGACTGAGAGCGTGTGAGCGGATGAAAGTGTCAACATCAGAGAATGAGGTGTACGGCGGTATTTATAGGTGAGTGAGGGCGGTTTAAGTTGGTGCGCGAAATGGTGTTCGGTCGGATGGCTTGCCCGGTCGAATGGCCATCCGATCGGATGGTCATCAGAGCGGTTGGTCATCCTGGCGGGAGTCCATTCGATCGGATGTCCATCCGGACAGCCGGATTGCGTTTGTTAGTTTTCCAACTTTCGTTTTGTTTTGTTAATCGATGCGTTGTGTGTTTAATCGAGTTGCGAGTGAGCCTTTAAGCGTGTAAGCGTTGCGTTGATAACTTCATAACATTTAAACAATAATCACACATATAACACACATAACATAAATAAATCCGAGTTTCGAGTTACGTTGAGTTTGCGTTGTGATTGCTTTTAGTCTAAGCATGAGATGTAATGCGTTTAAGTAGTATGCGTTGTAAAATAGCGTTTTAGATGCGATAGCTGCGTTTTTGAATAAGCGTCGTTGAAAATGTATAGTTTAAAACGTAGTTTAACCCATTGCGTTAACCGAATCTCAGGAGTATAAGCGTATATGAGAAAAGACAATCGATGGGTAATGACTCAAAGAGTCGGGTTGTTACATTGTACCATATGCTTTGTTAGTGTTGTGTGCATTTGAGGGGTGTACACATGGTTTGAGTGGGTTGTACTCATTTTGGGTTTAAAAACCAATTGTTCTTCTCTCTCTATAAAATCTGTATTTTCCTCTTTTTTCTACTCTCTACTTTCTCTCTCTAGAGATCTCCACCCATCAACATGTTCACAGTCTACTTGAACGCTGGCGGTGTTTGCTTTAGAAGCCGTTCCCACGGTTTTATCATGTTTTGGTAGCTTTGTCGGCGTGTTTGTTTGTGGATTTGCCGGTACCTCCGTTGGTGTTGTCTGTGGGTTTGTTGCCACCTCCGTCGGTGTTGTCTGTGGGTTTGTTGCCACCTCCGTCGGTGTTGTCTGTGGGTTTGTTGCCACCATCTCCGTTTCCGGTGGCTTTTGTCGTCCATGGCGGCGGCGGATTTACATTGCATGATTCCTTCTTTTCTGTGTTTCACGCGTTAAAGTTTTTTCTTTGAGCCGATGATAGTCACAATGTGACTATGGTGTTGATTTGACTATGGATCTAGGTGATGATGATGATGAGATTCACCTTGTCTGAGCCTCCATACATGAGTATGTTAGCACCGTTGTTATCGGCGGCTTACCAAAGATAAAGATTGTGATGTTTCTTTTTACCTTTTTACTGGATTGGAAAAAATGGATTTAATTTTGGGTTGGGCTCTTGGAGTAAAAAAGAATATATTAGAATCAGTTCAAGAGCCAACATAATATGAAAGAAAAAATGACTGTGCGTGGAGATGTGTGGGGATTCCAAGAAAGGGAAACCATAGCCTTGGACCTTTGGTTGGCAAAATGAATTAGTGTTTGTGGTTTTCAAATTTTATCCGAATATTTGAATATTATTTTGTAGGCATTTTGTGACAAAATCACTAGATCCCAATACATAATAAAATTCATGTTTCTATTGTTTATTGGATGTGTTTGTTATTCATAGATTATTTCGTTATTACAAATCGGTTTTAATTGAAATATTTTGTGCTTTTATTTGTTGAATTATTGGTTATAATTTTTGGTTCATTTGATTGTTGGAGGTTGTCATTTATGCTATTGAACATCATAGTATTTGGATGATGAACTAAGTATGATAAGGTTAATCCTAGAGTTTGTAATAAGGTTAATCCTAGAGTTTGTAAATTTGATCGCCTGCACGTCAATTTTGTTGCCCGCGGGGCAACACGCGCGGGTCAGTTTTCTAGTTAAAATATAAAAAATTAGGTGTTTCTTTTCATGAATTTTGTATTTTTAAAATACCTATACTTTTAATAATAAGTAGAATAATAAGTAGCGGGTCTGCATTCATGCACTTAGCGTAAGAGATGCCCACACAATACAGCTCAGAGTATTGTTGACTATTTGAGTAATGGTCCCGAAAGTTGATTTGAAAACTTGGTTTCAAATATTATTTTGAGTGAACTGCCATTTTGGTCCCTGTGGTTTGGGCATTTTTGCCATTTTAGTACAAATCTCAAACTTTTTAAATCTGGGTCCCTGTGGTTTTATCTTTATTGCCATTTTAGTCCAAAATTCAAAATCCACCTTTTTTTTACTGTTCCAAAAAGTTTGAGATTTGGACTAAAATGACAATAAAAGTGAAACCACAGGGACCAAAATGACAGTTTACTCTTAATTTTAGACTAAAATGACAATAAAAGTGAAACTACAGGGACCTAGATTTAAAAAGTTTGAGATTTGGACTAAAATGGCAAAAGTGCCTAAACCATAGGGACCAAAATGGCAGTTTACTCTATTATTTTTAACCCTCTGATATAATGTACTTTTACTTTATACATTGAAATAATGTACTTTTACTTTATACATTTATAAGCTTTGATCTATAAATATATTTAATATTACAAAAAACAATTTATATAAATATGGTACTCTATAGAATTTTCATTAGTAACTTTAAAATTAACAAAATACTTTAACCTTTTGAAATAATAATGTACATTTACTTTATACTATATTTAACATTACAAAAACAATCTCTATAAATATGGTACTCTATAGAATGTTCATTAGTAACTTTAAAATTAACAGAATACTGAATACTGATAGATAATATCAGATATATTTACAATGATTTTGAGTAGTAGTTTAAATAACTTGTAAAAAAACTATAAATTTAATTCAATAAATAATTGAAATTAAAAATATTTAATATTACAAAAGTAATCTATATAAATATGGTACTATCATCAACATATCTCACTAGTCTGTGATGTAAAATGGTACTGAATTTATATATTCAAGTTTATAAGCTTGGTCGACCCTAAGAATTCAGATATTCTGTTAGAGCTCAAAAAAATGGGTCCCTTAGGCCTTAACGAAATATGACGCCAAATAGCACTCAAAATAACACATAACAAATCGACAATTAACGCCAAATAATACGCAAATAATTGACAATGATACGCCAAATAATACCTAACTAATCATACCTGGTTAGTGTCACAGAGTCTTGCAAGTTACGAATCGCCGAGTCGGAGTTGCATGGAGAGCAAGAAGATGACAAGGGAGCGAGGGTGGATTGCAAATTCGTCAATAGACACAACAGTGTCGTCCCTGCCTTTGCGTCCGTGCGTCTAGAGAAGCCAAAGAACTGCTGGAATTTCGATCCGAAAGGACGAAGCAACTGTTAATTTACGTGGTGGGTTGTTGTCTTGTCGTTCAAGGATTTGCTAGTGTGTGTCGTTTCAATCTCCAAGTGTTTGCCAATTGCCGCCCAAATAAAAGGATATTGTTTTATTATTATTTTTTGAGTAAATTACAAGTTTTGTCCTTTATGATTGTCTCAAATTTCAGGCGTTGTCCTTTACCTTTAAAATTGATGACTTTTGTACTTAATGTTTGAAAATGTTGCACGTTATGTGCTTTAGGGCAAACCCAGTTAGAATTTTCTGTTAAGTTGTGTCACATGCATTGCACACGAGGGTAGAACAGTCATTTCCCCTCCCACTTGTGTTTCCCCCTTTTTAAAACCCTCATAACACCCCTCTCCCCCCCCCCTCTCTCTCTATCTCTAACATCTCTCCTACAACTTCAGCTACACCACACCACCACCAGATAGACCATCATCGCTGCCTTGGACACATTCAAATCTGGCTACTACCACTATGAAACAACAAATTACATAAGCTACAGTGGAGTAAGATACATACACCGGCCACTCCTAAAACCTTTGAACACCTTCACATATGTCCTAAAATACACTACCGAAATTGACATCCCTAAACGAAAAGTATAACAACCCTAAAGAAAACCGACACCCTTGAATTAATTTCGATACCCTAATATATTTTAAATTATCCCAATATGTCCTAAAATACACCCCATACACGAAAACGGACCCCGAATACATCGAATATTATTAAAAATAATTAAAAATTTAATTTTTGGGTTTGAGGCGGGCCGCGTAAACCACACCTTAAACCTTACGCGGGCCGCGACAACTTAAAAAAACCAGGCGAGCTCCGGTGTTGACACGTGGCCAACGCTTGTTGAACCTACCCTGTGACCCGGATCAGCTACGCCGTTGACCTGCGTTGACGCGGGCCGCGTAGCCCTTTGGTTAACCTTTACGCGGGCCGCGTAAAAGTCAAGATCAGCCCCTATATAATGGGAGCTCGGGATATCAGTTTTAGTCGCTCAATTTCTTTTCTTTCTTACGAATTTCCACATAGTAGAAGCTATACTCGGGTATAATACCCCCTAAATAACGAAGTTCTGCTCCGTTGTAAGTATCATAACCCCTGGATAAGTATTAGATACGCTGCACGATTGATCTAGGGTTCCGTAACGGCTATCGTGGTTCTGCCCGACGTAGTCGTAGGAATGCCGTCTCGGGGAGGGTATTACTAATGTTAAAATGAGTTATTATACTAACACGTGTGCATTTGTGTAAATTATAGATTGTCACCAGGAAACCCTAAAGGATAATCTAAGATAACAATGTGAGTAATCCTTCTTTTTGTGTAAACCTTTTTGTGAGTAATCTCCTTTTTGTAAATTGTTTTCACAAAACCTCACTTAATTAATTATATATTAAGCAGTTATTGAGTATTTGTAAGGATACAATTATCATGAGTATGTTGGGATTTTGTATACAAAGTTATGTTACTGCCTTGTGATGTGTGCAAAATGCAACATATAAATTACATCAAATGTGGCATAAAACTAACCCTTTTTTAGTACTAATGTTGGAAAAAGTGTGTTTTTGTCTTCCTTTTGTATTTTCAGGATTAAATGAGCTTAAATGAACAAAAGAAGCAAAAAGGCAGCTAAATCTAACATAAATACAAGAAAAGGAATAAACGTGGCATGCCCGACCCCCGAAATCATCTTCCCAAGCAAAAACAAGAGAACAGAAGGCTGAACACGCCTCGTGCTCAATGAGCACGGGGGCGTGCCCAAGTGTCTGCAGAAAAGACAAAGTTGTAGAAGCTTCTATCACCAACCACGGGGGCGTGCCTAGCGGACACGGGGCCGTGGTCAACTCTAAGTTTCGCAGAATCTGGGGAAATCTTGATAGTACAGATACGCTTCTGCACACGGCGTCGTGCCCAGCTCATCCATCATCCATCATAGAGTGTGTGAGTCGTCTCGGGATCCAAGATTGATCGTAAGAGTTCTTGACAATCAAAGGCCATGTTTGCCTAAGTCTCTTACATCACTTGGTGAAGACAAGTGTCTAGTGTAATACTTTTTATATCTAATCTTTTCTCACTTTTTATTTGGTTATGTATTAATGACTTTAATAACTAGTTTCTTATGTTGAAGGTGCTTCTTCCTTATCGTTTGTCCGTGGTGTCTCCGCATTATTTTACTGTCTATATAAAATAAAAGATTTTCACCATTCATATCTCCACGGTCTATATGGAGGTATGTTGGCTACCTGGTCAGGGGTTAAGAGAACGGTTTGGTAAGAGTCTTGCCTTGTTCAGTGTATTGATCCTGCAAGGACCTGAGTCAAATTTAGTAGGACCTCCTTCAATACCCACCTGTATTGGATGGCGGGGGTCCAAACTCTTTGATCCCCTCATATTTAAGCTATTATTAAAACTTTAACCCGGCTACTTAGGACTGTATCCCTGCTGACTCAGACTACTTAGCCGAGGGTAACGTCACCTTCAAAAGAGGGGCCTACAAAATTATGCATTAATAACTTAATTAATTATTTTTCAATAATCCGACCCTTTAGGATTGTATCCTTGCTGACTCAAACTACTGGGTTGAGGGTAACGTCACCTTCAAAAGAGGGGCCTACTACAATAATCAAGATAATCTCTTAAAAAAGTGCAAAAGTGCGGAAATAATCAAAGGTTACACTAAACACGAGTCGGATCCAAGTGATTGATCTTGTCTATCTGTTTTTATTTTATTTTTCAGCATTTTAGTTAGTTTTATTTTTCTTGTTTAAAAACCTTTTTCTAAACTTTTGATTTGATTAGACGTTGAGGATAAACCGGTATTAAAAGCTCTTGTGTCCTTGGACGACCTCGGTATCTTACCAGCACTATACTACGCTCACGATGGGTGCACTTGCCCATATGTGTGTTTAGTGTTAGTAAATATCGTGTTTTATAAATTTAAACTTGACTAAAAAAAGTGTAAAAGGGCTTAAAATATACATTAAAAACCTATAACACACCGCACACATCAAGTTTTTGGCGCCGCTGCCGGGGACATAAGGATTTTAAGAAAGCTTAAAATCAACGGCCTAATCAGTTTTTCAAAACACGCGCACATTTTTCTGCATTTTAGTTTTGCATTTACAGTAGGTTGAACACGGGCCGTGCTGCATATTTTTCTTAAAACACCCAGATACAGAGTCTGAACACGGGGTCGTGCTCACTGAACACGCCCCGTGCTCAACGAAACCAGTAACTTTTAATTAAAACGCCAAGATATAGATCCTGAACACGGGGCCGTGTCCAGCCTCTGTTTCCGTCTTTATTTTTGTTTTCTGGTCTCGAGACTCTGTTGTGGTCTGCTGAGTGATTCTTATGGATCAATACTCAGGAGGCTACAACTAGACCTATGAGGAGGATGATTATAGGGAAGATTATTGCACGAATTGCAGTAACACTCACTCAGTACAATATTGTGACGTATTTCAACCATCCACTTCATACACCTACTATGAGGAGCCCAGGTACGAGCCATCAACTTCATACACATCCTATGAAGACCAAAGGTATGAACCTTCTCCCTCATACTCATATTTTGATGAACCAAGGTATGAGCCTTCATACTCATACTTTGAGGAACCAAGATATGAGCCACCACCTTCGTATACTGATTATGAGGAACCATGGCGTGAACAACCCACCTCATATGAGTATTATGAAGAACAAAATTACGACCCTTATCCATCATATACTTCCAATGAAGGACAATGGTGTGAACCATCTACTTCATATGGGTCTTATGAGGAACAAAGGATCGAACATCCGGATTCAAGCTTTGAAAATCCCCATCCTTATTCTATCGCCGACGTAACCGATAGGTTACTAGATGTTAGAATTCAATTCGACAGTGTAAAACCCTGTTTGGGGTTTTGATCAGGGTTTTATTTAGGGAAAAAAATGATCGCTGATGTGGCAGCGGTTATTAAGATCTGATGGCTAAAAACTGACCACGTGTCAACCTCTGATGATATGGATGAAAAATGGAGAACAGTTGTTTTGTGAGCCACTGATGTACCAAGCATCAGTAGTTACAACGGTAATAATGTGACATCAGTGGATGATTTTTACTATCAGTATATAGTATATCAGTGGATAGGACACTGATTTTGAGCATCAGTGCTTGCCAAGAAAAATGAAGGATCAGTGGCTGACTTTCAGCAGTGGACAATATTTAGTAAAAAGATGTTTGAACAAGACAGTGGTTAAAGGTAAAGTAATGGTGATGATTTGAAAACACATTATATCAGCAACTTTTACAAGAATTTTCATTCAAGGTTTTACCACAAGTCATTTGAACATTTGAAGCTTTTTCAAATTTCTGACAGTGGTTTAGTACCCCAGATGATGTAGACTTTTTACCAAGGCAACTCATCCTTGTTATAATATTTGAATTAAAACATGAGTGCCCAAGTATTTTAAGATCTGTTGACAACCAATCCTTTTTATAAAGTAAGAACAAACTTGAGTTTTTCATGACCTTGACAACAATACCATTTTCTTTTGATCTGCTTGAGGATAATTTAACCAACAAAAATAAAGGTTATCTATCCTGATAGGAGATTGAAACTTTTACTATAAAAAACCAGTAAAAGTTCAAAATATATCATTCCAAAAAAAAAAAAGAGAATAATATATCCTGCTTTATTCGAGAAAATCCTTTTTAGAAAAAAATAATTAAAGGATTTTCTAAAAACAGCACCAAAAGAACCTGGTAAAACAATACTAAAGCACATAATCATCTCATGCTCAAGTTTATGAGATTGGTCAGTGGTTGAAGACAGTGGTATGAATTTTAACTGCATTTTGTCCACTGTTTGGTACCATTTTCTTGTTGATTGATTGACAAATAGAAATGAGGACACATGTTCACATGAGTTTTTCAAAATCCTGTTATAGACTTTGTTACTACGTGATTATTTAGAAAAGTTTGTCTAGTCCTTTTTTTTGAAAGCTTATTCACTGGAAATACCATGGTTACCTTAACCTTTTCCTGAACCAACGACTGCACACAGTTGCTTTGATGACCATTTTTACCCCAACTTTTGACTCTAAAGTGTTTTATGTTTATACTCTTTTCTTCTGACTTCAAAAGTTTTGAGATAAAACACACTTCTGAGTTTTTGTGAAAATTTTTCTTCCCTTCTTACCCTTCCCATTCATAAGTAATGAAATACTTACTGGGAGGTGTTTATTGAAGGAATACTTAATCCAGAATCATTTTGCAGTAATGTTTTAAGAGGTTTTAGCCATATTTTTACAAAATTTTGACCAATCTCACATTACATAAGATACGGACTATCTTGACTCCTTAATGTATTTTAACAGAGTTGATTTGTTCCTTTTGAGGATCTCAACCTGTTTTCAACACATAAGATCTAATGACTAAAGATTTAATTTCCCTCTTTATACGTTAGCAAAAACACTAATGTTTTTTATGAACATAGGCTTTTGTTAATCTGAGGTTCAACTTTGTCATCTAATACAGCGACATCACAGATTTCATAGCAACAGTTGAAATCAATTTTGAAAATAAGAAATAATCCCGTAGTTTTAACAGATATGTTTTCAGATCTAAAACCATGAGTGTCTTGTGCATGAAATCACTTGTTGTGTGAGATTTGTGTGTCATATGACATCTTGGTTGATTTACAGAGTTTTTGAATAACCACTTTGAACATGGTTTACTTGGTACTCTGTTTTTCAACTAAATGCACCCAACCTTAGTATCAATGAATTTTGAGCCGAACTGTTATGTCAAATTGACTGTTAGATCGAATTTGACTGTCCAGGCTCTGATACCAATTGTTAGGATCGGAGGCTCTCATGATTGTGTTTGTTTGTATAATTAGAACAGATCAAATAGAGTTTAAGTGCAGCGGAAATAATTACAAACTTTATAAACACAATCAATGAAGAAAATAGTTTAGATAAACAAATGCTTTTCATCAGTCAAAAGATTACAAAGCAATTCAAAAAATTACAAGCATGCTTACAAACTAAGCTCCCCCTCAGCCTGATACTCCAGTGGTTGGTTGCACAAGATGAAAGGATTGAATTGAGGAGAAGAACTCACTCAAAACGATTAAATGTAACAGTACAGAGTACTGTTCCATTTATAGACAATCCAAACCGCTGAGGCATCTCAGCTGACGTCACCATGAAAGCGACGTCTAACAGTCTAACAACATGTATCTACTGGTCTTATACAAACACTGCTAAACCTTAACTACTGACTATACATGAAACAAATGATATACTAAACTACTTCTCTCTCTTTATGTCAGTGCTTTCCTCAAGGTTGATTAATCCTTGATTGGGCAGTGCTTTGTCATTAGTAGATTGTACCAGCAGTGCTTAGTTCTCAGCAGTCTTCTGGCTTCATTAGTAATTAGAAGAACAGCAACAGTTGTATCCGGGCAGTGGATGCAAGACCATCAGATGTTATAATTACTTTCAAGGGAGAAGACTTAGTGTAAACTGCTGCTTATTGTGAATCCACTGTCATGATCCGGTTTCGGCTTTCATTATTTGTTCCTCTGGCAGGGTTCAATCCCAACAATCTCCCCCTGGAACAGATAATGCCAAAACCCTTCATTATTCTGGATCTTTATTCCTCATCAGAAGTTCTTTGACTTGTTCTTTAAATTTTAGCCAAAATCCTGAGAACTAGTGTCATCTTCATCCCGGCACAGTGTAAGCTCAAGGAGATCTTGTAGATCTTCAACACCCAGGCCTAGTGCTTGATTCCTTGATATATGCTTCACTTCACCATTGATTCTGACCAGAGTCAATACATGGGTCTTTTGATCAGAGAGCCACTTTAGTATTTTTAAACCAAATGGGTTTCTTGGGAGAGATTTATTTGAAGATGTGTTGGGAGATGTTGGCCTTGTGAAAACTTGCAGACTTTCAGACATTCGTTTGAAGGCCATTTCAATGACATTGTTTGATGCAGCTATGTCTTCTGCAGTCTCCTTTTCTATCTGCTCCTGTCTCTTTTGTTGATCTGGCTCAATGTCTGAAACTTCTGAAATATTTGGTGATGCAGGCTTAGTTAACACCTTCTTAAAAAGGTTTTGAAGTTTTTTGTGCTCTCTTCTTTTAGACCCATTTTCATGATGGTTTCTGTGAAGTACTCAGCTTCCTTTTCCTTTACCTCTTCACTAGTCAGCTGTTTTCCTTCTTCTTGGTTTGACATAAGAATAGGATTTTCTGTTGACTTGAACAGTGTTTTGAGGTTTTCAATCTGTTGTTCAAGTTTCATCATTTTTTCATGTTTCTTTGAAGTGCCTGAAACAGTTATCTTCCTTTTCTTCAGCCTTTCATAGGCTTCATCAGTATGCTGCTTTGACCATTTTGATATGGCATTGGCAGTGTCCACTTTTGCATCCACCAACTCCTGTTTCTTTCTTTTGTATTCAGCTGTTAGGTCAGTGATGAGCTTTTTGTATTTGCTCCAATTTGGAGCATTTTTCTTCTTTCTAAGGTCGTTCTTGATTCTATCAATCCTATCAGCCTCATGCTTTAAAGCCACTATTGGCCATTCTTCAAATTGGTTTTCTTCAGCATGATAAAATTTTTCTTGCATGATGTATGCAAGAAGTTTTCTTCTCATCTCTTTTCGTTGATCTGCCTTTTCTTTACTCAGCTCTTGTGCAAAATCTTTTATTTGTTTGACTTTTGTGAGCAGAAGTTCCAATCTTTCAGCAATGGCTTCATCACCTTGACCTTCACATTCAACCTTGGCTCTTATCTTAGCCTGTCTTGCTTTGAGCTCAAGATATTCATCCATGTCTTCTGGAACTATGAAGCCAACGAGTGAAGGAAATCTTCTGTTTGAAGGATCATCATCAGTGTAGAATTGCCTCATCTCATTTTTTATAGCTTCTAGTTCCAACGGATATTTTGCAGCAGTGGGGTCATATTTGTCCTCATTTGGCTGAGTAAGTTTTCTTTTTCTGGTGTAGAGCTTTGCGGATGAAGAGGATTTTGATTGTGATGTAGGAATGATGAGAGCAGTGGTGGATGGTTGACTAACAGCTGTTGAAACAACTGGTGTTTCACCCTCTGTTGTCATTACAATTACTGATGTGTCAGTAGATGTCTTCTGCTTTTGAGCAGGGGTTGAAGGTGGTGAGGTAGTTTTTGATGGTGGTAATGATGGTGGTGAATCATCAGGTATGAGAATCCTTCTCCTTTTTATTGTAGGAGAGGCTGATAATGTCTTGGGTGGCTCAATGGTTTGAGATTGAATGGCAGTGGTTTGTGTTTGACTAACAGTTGTTGAAACAACTGGTGCTTCAACCACTGTTGTCATTATAACAGATGTTGTAACATCTGTTGTCTTCTGCTTTTTGGCAGGAAATGGTGGTATGGCAGTGGTTTTGGTGGTGTGTGGTGAAGTTGTGTGTGTTGATGAGATGACAGCTGTTTGGCTACTGACAGCAGTTTTTGTAACTACTGTTTATCAGCTGTTTGGATGGAAGTTTGAGATTTTGAATCTTTTGAGATTTTAGATGGCTGTTTTCCTTGTTCTGGTTCAACATACAGACCATCTTCAATTCCCTTTTTCTTCAACTGTTTGACATTCTCCCCCTTTTTGGCATTATCTGCAAGGGGGTTATCCATAAAAGGATAGTAGAGGGAACTTTTCCAGAAGTGCTTTGGAGATGAGCCTTGATAGCTTTGATGTCTGTTTGAGTATCTTTAAATCTCGACTCCACCATGTTTGTCAACACTTTCACATGTATCTCATGCTGCTGATCAGCCATCTGTTTTTGTTTTTCAAGTAAGGGCTGGAAAATATTCCACAGCTCATTTGGAGCAAGTGCAGGTTGTGCAGATGCTTGAGCTGAAGCAGCAGTGGATTGTGCTTTTTGAGCTTTTAGCAGTTGCTGCACCATATCCTTTATCTCAGCAACTGATGTTTCGAGTTTTTCAACTCTGCCCGTCAATTCCTGGTATTTTGAATCATCACCCACTTTAATGGGATCATTTGAATCCCCACCAGCAGTGGTTGTACTAATGTGCGACTTAGGAACTGAGTCCCAAAAATCACCCATTGATGCCCCTTGTTCTTGGTACTGGGGACTTCTTTCTTCAGCACTTAATAAACCTTTGATGGTACCAGTGGTTAGAACCAACTCACTGGTGGTTACCGATGGTGCTATGGAAGAAATTGCCTTCAAGGGAGTCTTACTAATGAAACAACTGTCCAACTGAAGATCTGTTGATCCATCAGTTGTAGTTGCTGCTCCACTTGAACGACCACCTAGAGTTACTTGTAACTCAGGGGATGTAACCTCCTCAGTTGTTGCTGGGATAGCAGAGGTATCAGCATCAGACCCAGTCACTTGTTTGAGTGTACTCTCTTTGATGAGTGATTGAGAGGAACTGGTTTGTGTCTGAGCTATAACAACTGCATGCAACAAAGGTAGCATGGATTGTGGTAATATTATTGGTGAGGGTATGGGAGTTGAAAGAGACATGTCCTTAGGATCAGGACTGAGGAAGATGGATCCGATTGAATCCAGAGCTTCATACTGTGGGGTCCCTGTGCTTACAACCTGATCCTTTTGTGAGGATGCAGGATGAGTATGAGGCAAAGGTGGAGATCTTTCTACCAACTGCTGTGCGGAAGTAGCAGCAGTGGTTTGTGGTGACATTTGTGTTGTCAATGGCATTTGCTCTGGGATCTCATCTTCCATAGTTGCCTTTGTTTTGGGTTTGGGGGGTTTTCAGGATGTTTTCTTTTTGGTCTTTTTGGTAGTGGCAGGTGTGGGTTTCAAAGCAAGGGTAGTACTGCTATGATCACCTGGAGCAGTAGGCTCAGCAGCAGATGTCTGAGGAGCAGTGGTAACTGCTAAATTCTGCTCAGACACCTCTACTTTTGTTTTTATTGGTGCCAACATTCTAGTGAATGTTTCAGGTGTTAAACTTTTTATTTGAAAATAAACACCTTGTTTTAGCAAATTTTCATTTTCTTTTTCAAATTTTTGTTTAAAATAGTAGCTTAGAAATCTTGGAAAAAGTAAAAATGCTTTGCTATCAACATTTTTTACCAAGTCATTAAAGATCTCCTGGGAGTAGTTGTAATCTTTATTATTTAAAATAGCATAGCCCAGGCATTGAATCTTTAATGGTATTTCGTTAAACGCTGTTGTTTTATTTGAAACACACGACAAAAGTGTGTGAAATAAAAACCTTGGTGCAGAAGGGAAGTAACCTTTTTGTAAGGTATCTACCTTTGATTGTTCTGCATATCCCATTTTCAGAAAATCAGCTTTCAACTCGTTTTTATCGAAGGAAGTTTTACCTTTCTGATCATCGAGTTTGAAGACTTCTGAGATTGATTGCGGAGTAATTTGAATCGCTTTACCCTGTATCGAGGAGTTTATAGCTACTACTTTATCATCTTGTTTCTCAAAGTAGCATTTTTCCAGAACTCTCTCCGGGTTTGCAAGTAAATGGGAGCATCTGCTAACAACAAAGTTTTGTACTTTGATTCAGATAGTGTGTCGATGATGGAATCGAAGGTGTGATTGTTTGAGGGTTTTGTAAGTAAACCCAAATAGTAGTGAGGGGATTTGTATGGTATCTCAATGGATTCAACGGGCGTTTGATCGACCTCTTTGGAAGATGATGGTGATTTTGGTTTTGGTTTTGATTTTGACTTTGATTTCGTCATTTTGAAAAAGGAAGAAGAAGAACAGAGAATGATTTGAGATGGAGGGTTTGGAAACTGCTTTGAGAAGAGAATTTTAGAATTCAATTCGACAGTGTAAAACCCTGTTTGGGGTTTTGATCAGGGTTTTATTTAGGGAAAAAAATGATCGCTGATGTGGCAGCGGTTATTAAGATCTGATGGCTAAAAACTGACCACGTGTCAACCTCTGATGATATGGATGAAAAATGGAGAACAGTTGTTTTGTGAGCCACTGATGTACCAAGCATCAGTAGTTACAACGGTAATAATGTGACATCAGTGGATGATTTTTACTATCAGTATATAGTATATATCAGTGGATAGGACACTGATTTTGAGCATCAGTGCTTGCCAAGAAAAATGAAGGATCAGTGGCTGACTTTCAGCAGTGGACAGTATTTAGTAAAAAGATGTTTGAACAAGACAGTGGTTAAAGGTAAAGTAATGGTGATGATTTGAAAACACATTATATCAGCAACTTTTACAAGAATTTTCATTCAAGGTTTTACCACAAGTCATTTGAACATTTGAAGCTTTTTCAAATTTCTGACAGTGGTTTAGTACCCCAGATGATGTAGACTTTTTACCAAGGCAACTCATCCTTGTTATGATATTTGAATTAAAACATGAGTGCCCAAGTATTTTAAGATCTGTTGACAACCAATCCTTTTTATAAAGTAAGAACAAACTTGAGTTTTTCATGACCTTGACAACAATACCATTTTCTTTTGATCTGCTTGAGGATAATTTAACCAACAAAAATAAAGGTTATCTATCCTGATAGGAGATTGAAACTTTTACTATAAAAAACCAGTAAAAGTTCAAAATATATCATTCCAAAAAAAAAATAGAGAATAATATATCCTGCTTTATTCGAGAAAATCCTTTTTAGAAAAAAATAATTAAAGGATTTTCTAAAAACAGCACCAAAAGAACCTGGTAAAACAATACTAAAGCACATAATCATCTCATGCTCAAGTTTATGAGATTGGTCAGTGGTTGAAGACAGTGGTATGAATTTTAACTGCATTTTGTCCACAGTTTGGTACCATTTTCTTGTTGATTGATTGACAAATAGAAATGAGGACACATGTTCACATGAGTTTTTCAAAATCCTGTTATAGACTTTGTTACTACGTGATTATTTAGAAAAGTTTGTCTAGTCCTTTTTTTTGAAAGCTTATTCACTGGAAATACCATGGTTACCTTAACCTTTTCCTGAACCAACGACTGCACACAGTTGCTTTGATGACCATTTTTACCCCAACTTTTGACTCTAAAGTGTTTTATGTTTATACTCTTTTCTTCTGACTTCAAAAGTTTTGAGATAAAACACACTTCTGGGTTTTTGTGAAAATTTTTCTTCCCTTCTTACCCTTCCCATTCATAAGTAATGAAATACTTACTGGGAGGTGTTTATTGAAGGAATACTTAATCCAGAATCATTTTGCAGTAATGTTTTAAGAGGTTTTAGCCATATTTTTACAAAATTTTGACCAATCTCACATTACATAAGATACGGACTATCTTGACTCCTTAATGTATTTTAACAGAGTTGATTTGTTCCTTTTGAGGATCTCAACCTGTTTTCAACACATAAGATCTAATGACTAAAGATTTAATTTCCCTCTTTATACGTTAGCAAAAACACTAATGTTTTTTATGAACATAGGCTTTTGTTAATCAGAGGTTCAACTTTGTCATCTAATACAACGACATCACAGATTTCATAGCAACAGTTGAAATCAATTTTGAAAATAAGAAATAATCCCGTAGTTTTAACAGATATGTTTTCAGATCTAAAACCATGAGTGTCTTGTGCATGAAATCACTTGTTGTGTGAGATTTGTGTGTCATATGACATCTTGGTTGATTTACAGAGTTTTTGAATAACCACTTTGAACATGGTTTACTTGGTACTCTGTTTTTCAACTAAATGCACCCAACCTTAGTATCAATGAATTATGAGCCGAACTGTTATGTCAAATTGACTGTTAGATCGAATTTGACTGTCCAGGCTCTGATACCAATTGTTAGGATCGGAGGCTCTCATGATTGTGTTTGTTTGTATAATTAGAACAGATCAAATAGAGTTTAAGTGCAGCGGAAATAATTACAAACTTTATAAACACAATCAATGAAGAAAATAGTTTAGATAAACAAATGCTTTTCATCAGTCAAAAGATTACAAAGCAATTCAAAAAATTACAAGCATGCTTACAAACTAAGCTCCCCCTCAGCCTGATACTCCAGTGGTTGGTTGCACAAGATGAAAGTATTGAATTGAGGAGAAGAACTCACTCAAAACGATCAAATGTAACAGTACAGAGTACTGTTCCATTTATAGACAATCCAAACCGCTGAGGCATCTCAGCTGACGTCACCATGAAAGCGACGTCTAACAGTCTAACAACATGTATCTACTGGTCTTATACAAACACTGCTAAACCTTAACTACTGACTATACATGAAACAAATGATATACTAAACTACTGCTCTCTCTTTATGTCAGTGCTTTCCTCAAGGTTGATCAGTCCTTGATTGGGCAGTGCTTTGTCATCAGTAGATTGTACCAGCAGTGCTTAGTTCTCAGCAGTCTTCTAG
Source organism: Helianthus tuberosus (assembly GCA_030545235.1). NCBI lineage: Eukaryota > Viridiplantae > Streptophyta > Magnoliopsida > Asterales > Asteraceae > Helianthus > Helianthus tuberosus. Next base: position 43,920,306 of record CM060414.1, on the reverse strand, counting down.
CTTCATCAGTAGTTAGAAGAACAGCAGCAGTTGTATCCATGCAGTAGATGCAAGACCATCAGATGTTATAATTACTTTCAAGGGAGAAGACTTAGTGTAAACTGCTGCTTATTGTGAATCCACTGTCATGATCCGGTTTTGGCTTTCATTATCTGTTCCTCTGGCAGGGTTCAATCCCAACACTAGAACACCTTAAAACTATCGAGCGCTATATAAAAGAATCTCGTGCAAGGGAAGAGGAGTCCCGCGCAAGAGAGGAATTAAATAAAGAAGAGATAGTTGAAAATGTAAAAATGGAAGAACAAATAAGTGAAAAACCGACACATGAGTTAAACAACGAAAAAGGTGAGTCCGACAACGTTAAAATTCAAGAAGAGTGTAATTTTGAAGAAATTAATCTCTTGTCACCTTCCTTTGAAAATCATTGTTTAGTACCCACTCATGCTAAGTTTTTAAAAGAGTTAAACACTAACACTAAAATTGACGAAACGGTAAGCATTAAGTTAACTAATGATCAAACCTCGCTAATAAAAGAAGACCCATTTGAAATCAACATTACACCGGTTCCATGTTTTTTTCAAAATTCATTTATTAGTAATGTCACAATTGATAAAGATCTTTGCGTTAACATAATGCCCAACTACATTTTCGAAAAATTAAGTATTATTGATTTTTCTCCACTTCAAATACCCATTTTTCTATCCAATCGGAAAGTAATAAAATCAATCGGTGTAGTTGAGGATGTCTTGATTCAAACAAATCAAATGGTAATCCCAACCGACTTTGTCATCCTCGATGACGCTCCTCTAGTGTTGGGACGACCTTTTGTAAAAACCCACGAAGCTTTGAAAAACCAGAAGAACAACAATCTATCAATTCAATTAGGGGCATTTAAAAGAAGCATCGATATTGAGCGTTCAATGAAATATCCTTTCGGCAATAATGACCCCCTAATTGAAGATGAAGATGAACCACCCGATACAAGTGAAAAGATTGACCACTTTGTTGAAGAAGAGGTCGCCATAGAACAAACTTTCAAAGTTCTTAATCAAAATGAGCAACCAAATAAGGAGTCTCCTAAAGACCCACCTCTTGAGCTCAAAGAACTTCCGAAAGGTTTGAAATATGCTTTTCTAGACAAAGATGGCAAATCACCTGTAATTATGTCGTCTAAATTAGGTAGTTTAGAAAAAGAAAAATTAATTAAACTTTTGAAAAAACACAAAAATGAGATCTCTTGGAAGCTTGTAGACATTAAAGGAATAAGTCCTTCCATGTGCACGCAAAAAATTTTAATGAACGATGACTACAAATCGGTAATACAACCACAACGTCGAGTAAATCCAAATGTACAAGAAGTGGTTAAAAACGAAGTCATCAAACTACTTGACGCCGGAATTATTTACCCTATCTCCGATAGTCCTTGGGTAAGTCCCGTCCAAGTAGTTCCAAAGAAAGGAGGTATGACGGTAATAACTAATGAAAAGAATGAATTAATACCAACGAGAACCGTCACTGGATGGAGGGTATGTATAGATTATAGATGATTAAATGAAGCACCAAGGAAAGATCACTTTCCTTTGCCCTTCATTGATCAAATGTTAGAAAGATTATCCGGTCATAAATTTTATTGTTTCCTGGATGGTTTTTCAGGTTACTTTCAAATCCCGATAGCACCCGAAGACAAAGAAAAGACAACCTTCACATGTCCCTATGGAACTTTTGCTTATCGACGCATGCCATTCGGTCTATGCAATGCCCCCGCAACCTTTCAACGTTGCATGGTAGCCATCTTCCATGACATGATAGAAAAGACAATGGAAGTCTTCATGGACGACTTTTCTATCTTTGGGGATTCATACGACCAATGCCTCGATAACCTTGAACGAATGCTATCCCGATGTGAGGAAACTAACCTCGCCCTTAACTGGGAAAAATGTCATTTCATGGTAACAAAGGGAATAGTACTCGGTCACAAAATCTCAAGCGAAGGAATGGAGGTTGATCGAGCCAAAATAGACACTATTTCTCGATTACCACCCCCATCCTCCGTTAGAGCTATCAGAAGTTTCTTAGGGCATGCAAGATTTTATAGGCGGTTTATCAAAGACTTTTCTAAAATTTCAAGGCCTCTAACAAAATTACTTGAAAAAGATGCCCCTTTAATCTTTGACAAGGATTACAATCAAGCATTCCTAACCCTAAAGGAAATGCTAGTCAATGCACCTATCATGATAGCGCCTGATTGGAAATTTCCTTTCGAAATCATGTGTGATGCAAGTGACTTTGCAGTTGGAGCAGTCTTGGGACAAAGAAAAGAAAAGCATTTTCACCCAATTTATTATGCTAGTAAAACGCTTAACGATGCACAAGAAAATTACATAACAACTGAAAAAGAATTACTAGCTGTGGTATTTGCTTTTGATAAATTTTGTTGTTATCTTGTTCTTTCTAAACCAATAGTCTATACAGATCATGCAGCCATTCGATATCTCTTCAAGAAACAGGATGCTAAACCACGTTTGATTCGGTGGATTCTCCTCCTCCAAGAATTTGATATTGAAATCAAAGACAAAAGAGGAGCAGAAAACACTGCAGCAGATCATCTTTCACGCTTAGAAGACCCAGCTCCGGAGGCAACCAGGGACGAGCAAATCAACGAAAAATTTCCAACGGAGTCCCTAGAAATGGTGGAATACAGAGAAGAGCCATGGTACGCCGACTATGCTAACTACCTAGCTAGCGGTATAGTCACAAAAGGTTGGCCACATCATCAAAGAAAGAAATTCTTTGCTGATGTAAAACATTATTTTTGGGAAGATCCTTATCTTTTCAAAATGTGTGCCGACCAACTCGTCCGACGATGCGTACATGGTAGAGAAGCAAGAAGAATTCTCCGCCATTGTCATAAAGGTCCATACGGAGGACATCATGGTGCCACTAGTACCGCACGAAAGATATTTGATTCAGGATTTTATTGGCCGACCATTTACAAAGACGCCCAAAGTCTTGTCAAGACATGTGACGCTTGCCAAAGGACAAGTAATATTTCTTCCAAAAACGAAATGCCACAAAATGGCATTCTTGTTTGTGAAATCTTTGATGTGTGGGGACTTGGCTTTATGGGACCCTTCCCACCATCAAAAGGAAACAAATATATACTTGTGGCAGTAGATTATTTGTCTAAATGGGCCGAGGCCGAGGCACTTCCAACAAATGATGGGAGAGTCGTGGTAAGATTTCTGAAAAAATTATTCTCTCGTTTTGGAACACCTAAAGCATTAATAAGTGATAAAGGTACCCATTTTTGTAATCATCAACTTGAAATTTTTTTAACAAGATATGGGGTCTATCACCGGGTCTCAACAGCATATCACCCTCAAACAAACGGACAAGCCGAAGTGACTAATAGAGGTTTAAAACGAATACTTGAAAAAACCGTAGGGTTAAATAAAAAGGAATGGGCCGATAAATTAGATGATGCTTTATGGGCTTTTCAAACTGCTTATAAAACAACAATAGGTACAACCCCATATAAGCTCGTCTATGGAAAAAGTTGTCATTTGCCAGTAGAAATAGCTCACAAGGCCTACTGGGCAATTAAAAAATGTAAACCTTGATTTAGAATTTGCCGGTAAAAATCGATTTTGTCAATTAAATGAATTAGACGAATTAAGGAATCATGCATACTCAAACTCTGAAATTTATAAGGAAAGAATGAAAAATTTGCACGACAAGCACATAAAACCAAATGAATTTCGAGTAGGAGATCAAGTTCTATTGTTTAATTCACGACTTCGATTGTTTCCTAGTAAATTAAAATCTAGGTGGTCAGGACCTTTTTCCATCACCCATATTTTCCCACACGGTGCAGAAGAAATTAAATCTCGGAATGGCATTCCATTCAAAGTCAATGGCCAACGGCTGAAGCTCTATCAAGGATTCATTGAGGATGAGGAGGAAGAAATCACGCTTCAAACGGTCGAAGAATAAAAGCATCAACATCATACCTGGTAAGTTACGAACAAACGGGTTGACTTCTAAATCAGTAAGTCTTCTAACCGAGTTTTTGGGAAACAAGGGCACTCACACGAGCACTTAAAAAATTTCAAAAAAATCGCCCGGCACGGGGCCGTGTACGCGCAACTGTCGGGATAAAACCCCTTTTTCCAAACAGTTTCTTCATTCCCACACGCCCCGTTTCCCCGAAAACTCTCTGGTTCAGACGATTTTTCTTCAAGATTTCAACGTCTCCTCTACTTCTAACAACATCAAGGTATGATTCTATCATCATTAGTAGTTAGATTAAGCATTTGCATGTAGTTAAAACATCAAAAATTTGGGGAAAAATCTAGGGTTCTTGAACTTCATGTTTTAGGAAGTAAATCCACTTGTATTGTTCTTAGATTTGCCCGATTTCTCACAAAAACCCCAAACCCTTGTTTTTGAACCGAAAAAGATAAAATTGAAAGGGTAAACGGTTGGTTTTGGGAAAAACAGCACTTGGGGTTTCATTTTTAGGGAAAACCGCCCCTACTGGACCAAGAATTTTCAAGTTTTCGGGACCGGGTCGAAAAATGTGATTTTTGGGAAACAGAGTCTGGACACGGGGTCGTGCTCGCTGAGCACGGGGGCGTGTCCAGCTATTTTCTGACCAACATGGGGCGTGTCCGCTGAACACGGGGTCGTGTTCAGCCGACTGTTTTTAGTTTTCTCCAAAAATTTCAATGTCTCATGCTAATTGTTTGGTGTTTCCTTTCAGATGTCGAAGAAATTCACACGGTTCAATGCAAATGAGTTGGATGCTAAAGCAAGATACGGTGTGCTTCGAACCAGACCGGAGGAATACCCACGACAAGTATGCATGGATCTTTTAGCAATGGTGAACCAGCTTGACCGGTTTAACAACCTAGTCACCGGCCCACTAAGAGCAGTCCTAACCACTCGACTTCGTTCAGTCCACGAGTATAATCTGGAATTCTATAGCACATTCGTGTTCAATTCAAGAGCCGACCCATTTGATAATGATGGGGTAGAATTCCGATGTGGGGGGACTACGTACTCGATTTCGATGGCACAGTTTGGGTCGATAGTTGGGTTGTATGCGGAGGAAGATGCGTGTAATGAAGAGAACACCAGAGGGTTGCGTGAACTATCTGAAAACGAACGCCAAGCCGCTTGGGCTCAAATAGGAGATGAAATCTACAATCCAAGTAGCACTAAGAGCACTAAGTTGAGGGACCCTTTTTACCGCTACATCCATAGGGTCCTCACTTACTCTCTTAGCCAAATGCATGATAGCAGTGGCATTGTAGGGTTGAGAGATCTGGTGGTCCTTCATTGCATTCACAACCGCATACACCTCGATGTTCTGTACTTCCTGCTCCGAAACATGCATTGGAACCGGCTCGCTACTCCACCAACCCCTATCTTCTTCGGGGGGTGGATATACCGTCTTTTCAAGCATTTAGTGAACATGCCCATATCTTTCCAAAAGAGCCCATGGTCGGGAAGAGTGGAAATACACATCTGCCGCTCCATGAACTTGATCTATGAAGCCGAAGACGGGACGGTTAGCTTCCAAAGAGTCCAGGGGCATGCATGGAACCCGCAAGAGACACTCGTCCTTCACGCTCCACAGTTGCAACAACCTCCTCAATACCAGTACCAGCCCCACGGTGATCCGGGCCAATCCTCCTCGCAAGGAGGCGGTTTTCCTAATTTTCAAAGTTTACCTGATTTGTTACAGGAAAACCTCATGTGCACCAGGAACACCTATAACATGGCAAGCAACACATACACCCGGGTCGGAGCAATTGAGAGAAGCATCTCCGACATCCAGGATGACATTGGGAACATCCGGGAGTACATGGCGGGGCACGGAGGAGGAGGTGATGATGAAGACGAGGACATGGACTAGGCGGGAGGAGCGGAGTTAGGGGCAGCTGGTTGGTGATCCCACAGGTTAACCCTCTTTTCTTATGAACAATTTCCGGCCTGCGTGCCGCATGTTGAACAATTTACTTCCTTTAACTCTTTTTATTTTCTGCATTTTTTTTCTTTTCTTTTTAACTTTGTGGTTTGGATGTTTGAACTACGGTAATTTAGGATGCTTGTTATGGTTTGGTGTAGTGTTTATTGATAAAACAGGTACATACGAGGCTTAGAAGTACTAAACATTAGTGTTACTAAAGCCGGGACAGGAAAACCGAAGCCAGAAACCTGTTTTTCACCCTTGCAGACTGTCTACATGGGGTCGTGTCCAGCCGACACGCCCTCGTGCTCACTACCCCCAGACCTGTTGTTTGTTTACTCCTGTATATTTTTGCCAGACACAGGGTCGTGTCCAGCTGACACGCCCCTGTGTCCATCTTCTGTAAGTTTTGGTTACTGGCACTCTGAACACGGGGTCATGCTCAATGACCACGGGGCCATGTCCAAAAGCCCAGTAACATAATTTTTTGCTTTTTCATACCTTTTTACACATTCAATCAACCTAAAAACTTATTTTTGAGGACACATTGAGGACAATGTGTAATTTAAGTGTGGGGGGAGGGGATGTTAAAACCTTGAATCTTGCAAGTCCTAATTACAAGCCTTACACAAAACTCTATTGGAACAGCTAATCACCCCAAATTTTTTTCAAAAATTTTTCATTTTTTTACTTGTCTAGGTTTAATTTGGGAGTTTCAAGTTCTAAAAAGGTTATATTTTTACAAATTTACAACCGATAACGTCGTGATAAAAAGAACCAACATGAGAAAATTATGAAACGGTATAACAAGTTTAGTTAAAATTTGGTTATATATACTTGATCACATAAAAACCCATTCCCACAAAAAGTGAGTTTTGAGCCTTTATTGAGCATACAAATACATATCTTTAAACTAATTGTTCATTTTTCGTTTCTTGTGTGAATAGCCGCTTGGTTCTCACGACTCTAGAACTTGCCATGACAATACATTCCCGGTCCTCACCAACTTAAACCTGAGTAAGTAAATGATGGAGACATTAGGACTAACCTTTTTTATTTCTACACCATTATTTTTCTTTTTTTTACCACCTACCCAAAATCCCCCTAGTTAACCCCTTTGAGCCTAAACCTTTTCATTTCTTAACCCAAAACAAACACCCTTTTACCCACCAAAACCTTTTTTATTTTAAACCCTTTGTTTTAGTAACAAGCTCGGTTTTTCTTATGACTCACTTATCAAAAAAAAAAAAAATTTGATGATGAAGCCAAAAAAATAAACAAACAAGTTTATCAAAAACAAATTTGTTTGAAGAAAGTGCTTCATCAAAATAAAAAGTTATGAAAAATAAAAAGTCTCACGAAAACCGATGCTTTTTACGCCTTTCGCCCTTTTCTACTAACCACTAACCTGTCACGACCCTCGGCCCCGGTTTGACCCGGTCCAGAGCCGCGAGGCAGGAAATCCGATGGTATCTAATTAAGTGACAGCGGAAGTCTTTTTAAACAGGATCGTTTAATATTAAAACTGCTCATTTATATATAATATACGGATAAATCCCATAATTTACAATAAAGTGATTTCACTGGGAAATCTTTATTTCTCAAAACATGTTTCTTTATTTATTTACATTGAGCCACTTTTCTAAGCATGTAGTGCTCCACGGCACTTTTTCTGTGCTCATAATAGATCACCTGAAACATGTTTGAAAAAGGTTTTGTCAGCAGGGAAATACTGAGTGAATCATTTAGTTTTACTAAAACGACTCGTTTGTTATAATTCACAGTATTAAGAGATATTACAATGTTTCTGATATCAAACCAACTACCCACAGTATTTGTCACTCGACTCATTTCGGTGACTGTGGTCATATCACCATTGGCTGCCCCAATGAATGACGAATATCACTAATTAGGTTCGCCCACCTAAAGTGATAACAACAGTAGTAATGTGCACAATACCCCACATACCGGCTGTAACTTGGTGATTACATAAACTTAATCACTGTAATTATAACCTTTGAAAATAAACATGATTTCAAAAGTAATTTGATAAAAAGAGAATGACTCACATTGTAGATTTAACGAGCAGAGTATAAGCCTACTGATTAGCCTTGATTAACCTAATTTAAATAACAATGCACGCACAAACAGGTTAGTAACTAATACAGCAGTTATGACAATTCACGAGATTAAACCCTCACAACGATTTATTAGTGCAATACTTAACAATTCAGCGGATTCACAACGAATGACAGACTATAGTCCGAGTTCGAACAGCACTCAAACATTCAAGTCGAAAGCACGATGAATAACAAAGTATAAACTCAATTTGAGCGGCACTTAAACAATCGTTGGATAGTTATAATCGATCGAACGTTGAATCGTATCAGCTATCGAGTTATTACCCTGATTACGGCAGTACTTCGTGATTAGTGTGTGTTAATTGTGGTAAACAGAATGTAAATAGGTGCATGAAACGAATTTCTTCGTCGAACATACGCCAAATTTCAAGTACCAATGTCTGCTATTTATACCCGAATTTTGCCCCCCCTTACGGACCGTAACAATTAACCCTTACGGTCCGTAAGGGTTACCTATATTTTATAGAGTAGCCACGTCTGGGACTAGCCTAGCTGAGTCAGTAGTTTCGTAAATTTTAAATTTTACAACGAGTAATTTAGATAATCGTTAACTAGGGTTTACCCCCCCCCCCTTGAGTTTTAGGGGCCCTGATCCTGATTCCGATTGTTCTGGAAATTTTATGGTTTGTTCAGAATCACTTGGGTTTCTCAATTAGGGTTTCCTATTGGTCAAATTAAAATAATAATTAGGACTTTTGATGAGAGTTGTTACATTCTCCCTACCTTAATAAAAATCTCGTCCTCGAGATTTACTGGAATAAATGAGGATACTTTCTCTTCATTTCTGATTCCAACTCCCAAGTGTATTTAGCTCCTCTCTTTGAATTCCATTTAACTTTGACTAAAACTAGTCATTTATGTTTGAGAAACTTAATCTTTCGATCCTCAATTTGAAGAGGTTTCTCAACAAATTTCAGTTTTTCGTTTACCTCTATATCTTGAATAGGTACTACCAGTGATTCATCTGATAAGCATTTCTTGAGATTGGATACATGAAATACATCATGTACTCCTGCTAATTCTTCTGGTAGTTGTAAACGATAAGCAACTGGTTCTATACGTTGGATTACTGAAAATGGTCCTACGTACCTGGGACTTAGCTTTCCTTTCTTACTGAATCGAACAACTCCTTTCCAAGGAGAAACTTTCAAGAGTACTTTATCTCCGATTTGGAATTCTAACGGCTTGCGGCGATTATCTGCATAACTCTTCTGACGATCTCGAGCTGTTTTCAGTCTTTCCTTGATCTGAGTTATTTTGTCAGTAGTTTCTTGCACCATTTCTGGTCCTGATAATTGATTTTTTCCTATTTCTGCCCAACAATCTGGAGTTCTGCACTTACGTCCATATAGTGCTTCAAATGGAGCAGTTTCAATGCTTGAATGATAACTATTATTATAGGAGAATTCAATTAAGGGTAAATGATCATCCCAGTTTCCACCAAAATCTATTACACATGCTCGGAGCATGTCTTCTAGAGTTTGGATGGTTCTTTCACTTTGTCCGTCTGTTTGTGGATGATATGCTGTGCTTAGGTTTAGTCGAGTTCCCATTGCTTGCTGGAAACTTTTCCAGAAATGAGAAGTGAAACGACTATCTCTATCTGATACAATGGAGAGTGGGACTCCATGTAAAGATACCACTTCATCTACGTACAACTTGGCTAACTTTTCCATGCTAAAGGTTTCCTTCATTGGTAGAAAATGAGCTGATTTTGTTAATCGATCCACAATTACCCAAATCGCATCATTACCTTTTCTTGTTTTAGGCAACTTAGTAACAAAATCCATTGTTATAAGTTCCCATTTCCATACAGGCATTTCTAATTGTTGTAGTAGTCCTGAAGGTTTCTGATGTTCAGCCTTTACTTGTGAACAAGTAAGACACTTAGAAACATATCTAGCTATATCTTTCTTCATGCATATCCACCAAAAATTCTTTCTTAAATCTTGGTACATCTTATTGTTTCCAGGGTGCATAGTATACCTAGATTTATGGGCTTCTTCTAAAATCTTATTTCTTAATTCTCCTTGCTTAGGTACCCAAATTCGTTTCTTGTGGAATCTCCAAATTCCATCATTTCCTTGCTCTAGTTCCTTTATATAACCTTTCATTCCTTCAGCATCGTCCTTGATTGCTGTTTCCTGAACTTCCTTTAATTGTTCCATTAAATCTACTTGTAGATTTAATGTAAGAGCACGAACTCGCTTTTGTTTTTCCTGATACTTACGACTTAAGGCATCTGCAACTACGTTTGCCTTTCCTTCGTGATATTGAATATCACAGTCGTAATCGCTTAGAACTTCCATCCATCTTCTTTGCCTCATATTTAATTCTTTCTGCCCAAATATATATCTTAAACTTTTATGATCTGTATAAACAGTAAACTTACTTCCATACAGATAATGTCTCCAAATTTTCAAGGCAAAAATTACGGCTCCTAATTCTAAGTCATGAGTCGTATAATTCTCCTCGTGCTTTTTCAACTGCCGGGAGGCATACGCAATTACCTTCTTGCGTTGCATCAACACACATCCGAATCCTAATTTTGAAGCATCACAATATACTTCAAAATCTTCTGTTCCTTCGGGCAATGCTAAAATTGGAGCATTCGTCAATCGGTGCTTTAAAATCTTAAAAGCTTCTTCTTGCCTATGTCCCCATTCAAACTTAGTGGCTTTACAGGTTAACTTAGTCAAAGGTACAGCTATCTTAGAGAAATCCTTAATAAATCGTCTGTAGTATCCAGCTAAGCCTAGAAAACTTCTAATTTCCATAGCTGTTTGTGGGATCTTCCATTTGGTAATTGCTTCTATTTTAGCAGGATCTACATGAATGCCTTCGTGATTCACCATATGTCCTAGAAATTGCACTTCCTTTAACCAAAATTCACACTTCGAGAATTTGGCATAAAGCTTTTCTTTTCTTAACAAAGTTAAGAGTGCATGCAAGTGTTCGCAATGTTCCTCCTGACTTTTGGAATAAATAAGTATATCGTCGATGAATACGATTACAAATTTATCCAAGTATGGTTTAAAGATCCGATTCATCATGTCCATAAATGCTGCTGGGGCATTTGTTAGTCCAAAGGGCATGACTGTAAACTCATAATGGCCATACCTAGTTCTGAAAGCAGTTTTAGGTATGTCTTCTTCTTGTACTTTTAACTGGTGATATCCGGATCTTAAATCTATCTTAGAAAAATACCTAGCGCCTTGAAGTTGATCAAAAAGATCGCCAATCCTAGGTAATGGGTATCGATTCTTAATTGTAACTTTATTTAGTTCTCTATAATCGATACACATTCTCATCGATCCATCTTTCTTTTTCACAAACAACACTGGTGCTCCCCAAGGGGATGAACTAGGTTGTATAAATCCTTTACTTAGTAATTCATCTAATTGCTTTTTCAGTTCTAACATTTCTGTAGGTGCTAACCGATAAGGTGCCTTAGCTATCGGTGTAGTTCCTGGAATTAGATGAATCCTAAATTCTACTTCCCTGTCTGGAGGTAATCCCGGTCAATCTTCTGGGAATACATCCGGATACTCTGAGACTATAGGAATTTCCTTAAGTTCTTTACCCTTAGTACTAATGATTACTGAAATCATATATACTATTCCTTGTTTTCGTTCATAATTAGCAACTTTCATTACTGATATGAACTTCATGGGCTTACGTGGTTTATCTACTATGATCCTAATCACTTCTCCGGTAGGTGATTGAATTTCTATGGAATTCTTATCATAGAGAATTCGAGCATGGTTGGCTACTAACCAATCCATTCCTAACACAATATCGAATTCGGCTAATTTCATAGGTAACAGGTTTGCAGAAAACTTATGGCCTAACAATTCTATCTTTCCTTCTTGCAAAACCTTATTTATGTTAACAGAATTTCCATCTGCCGTTTCGACTGTAAAAATTTACCTAAGGGTGGTTAAGGGTAAGTTAAGGGCTTGGCAAAATGAAGTATTGATAAAACTTTGGTTTGCACCAGAGTCAAATAATACTTTTGCATAAACGTCGTGGACCAAGAATGTACCAGCTATGACGTCAGGGATTAGTTCAGCTTCTTGAGTGGTTAGCTGAAATGCTCGGGCATTCTTCTTTGTTGTTCCATCGGCTGATTTGACTTTATTGTCTGCGGTTTTAATCAATTTAGGACATTCTGTTTTGTAATGTCCTGTTTCTCCACAGTTATAGCAGACTATGGTTTTCTTTTTGCAATTTTCTTCACGATGTCCTGTCATTTTGCAGAAGTTGCAAATTACATTGCATTTTCCAAAATGATTCTTTTTGCAATTTTTGAAAAAAGGCGGTTGTGCAGATTGTCTCCTTCCTCTTTTCTTGAACCTATTATTATCATTACCCATACGAAATCCTTGGGTAATTTTGTGAGCCAATTCCTTCTTTCGATCTTCTTCTCTTGTGCGCACTATTTCATCAGTTAGGGTATTAGCTAGTTCCACAGCATCGTCAATAGTGCGAGGTCTCGCAGCTTTAACGATGTTATGGATTTCACTAATTAGTCCCCAAATATAACGGGAAATGAGTACCGGTTCTGGCGAAGCCAGTGTTGGTACCACTCTAGCATATTCAAAGAATGTCGAAGTATAACCGCGACACTCTATGCCTACCATACGATGGTTTAGGAACTTATTTGCCATTTGTTCCTTTTCATATTCAGGACAATATTTTCTTTCTACAAGAATTTTAAATTCTTCCCAGTTCATAGCATAAGCCCTATTTCTTCCTTTAGCCTGTAGCACCGTGTTCCACCATTCGAGTGCCCCTTCTTTGAAAAGATTTGACGCGTACATGACCTGATCTTCTTCGGAACACTTACTTATTGCAATTACTGCTTCGGTTTTCTCTAACCAACGCAGTACTGCAGTTGCTCCTTCGTTGCCTGCAAATTCAGCAGGTTTGCAAGTAAGAAATTCTTTGAAAGTGCAACCAAGTGTTGCGGCTTTCATTTTCTTAGGAGGTGGAGCCTGTCGTGGATTATTATCGTCATGATTGTCGCCTTCATTTACACTATGACTAAAATTATCTTCCTGAGTACGTTTACTAGGAATGATTTGTTGTGGTTCAACAGGTTTCTGAGCAGCAGCCATGATTGCTGGAATAGCATTAACTATCCCTTATGTGATAATGTTTTCAATATCTTGTCTAGTCATATACTGATTTTCCTGATTTTGTTCAGATTGATTCCCTTCATTAACTGGTTCATTACTAGCGTTTTCCTTCTGATAATTATTATAAATATAACTATTAGTATCAATTGATTGTAAATAAAACAATTACACAGAAGCACATAAGATCTTACAACACAGATATATATCCAAAATTGTCGATGTTTCGACTTCTATTTTGCTTTATATATTATATAGGTATCCATACACACTGTTTATCTTACAATGTTTTATTTCCCATTTTACAAAGTTATATTTTACTATTATTATTATTATTATTATTATTATTATTATTATTATTATTATTATTATTATTATACAGACATTTTTCCCCACCCCACTATTCTTTGGTCAACTGGCAATTTAGTAGCAACGCTCCCTTTCGTCGTATTTCCAGGAAATTTGTTCCCCCATTTCCCGGATCCTATTCCCTGTACCTATCAGCTCTTCACCGAACTGACGGAGTTCGGCTAAGTTTTCGTTGCTCATTGGAGGATTGGGGATAGGTTCTGGATCAAACTGTGGAAGGAAAGAATAAGGACTATTGATGAAATTTTCGAATTGCCAGTCATTTGTCCACCATTCTTCTATTTGGCCTAAAGGTCGAGTGTGGATTAGTGGGTCTGGAATAGCTGGTTCCAGATTTATAGGAAGTTGGGTTTCTATGTAAGGATATAGATTATTATGGATAGGGCTAATGACATCACAATTTTCTAGAAGACGGTCTATTTCGTCTTGAAATGTGATTTCTTCATATTGTCTAGAACTCTCTCCAATTTCTATTCCTTTTTGTTTAAAATCTTTCCGGATTTCTATCTCTGCTGGAATAGAACTTTCTCCAATTTCGATTCTTTTTCCTTTGTCTATAGGGTTTTCTATTTTAGGGAGTTTCCTAGTGGCCGACTTTCTCCTGCGCACTTTCCTCCATCCTACATATCTTCTTTTCTTTTTAAGTTTTGCTTTTTCCAGCGGTGGAGCTTGGAATTCCAGAGGTTCCTCTATGTCAGCAATATAACCAGTAAAGTCGTGGGAGACTTCAATTGGTACTGGGTAGAGGTTGAGATCCTGAAATGCTTCCGATATCTCACTCATGCTGGATAGCATATATGCAAAATGCACAAAAATGCTAAGTTAAAACTTTGGAACAAAGTTTTACAAATAACATTAAAGTTTTATTGCATACGGATTGGTACAAAAGACTATAGGAAAGAGAACACACTATACTTTATTTATTTACTGGAGATTAATTTTCTACTAGACCAGGCTGATTGATATTTTTAGAGGTTTGCATTCTCTGCTACGGTAGCTAGCATATAAAGGTTTGCCCATTTTTCATCTAATTTATCTTCCCAAGGTGGACTATTGCCAAATTCCTGGATTTCTGAATTAAGCCTCACTTTCTTGACTTGGGGTTTCTTTATTTTCTCCTGTCCCATTCTAAGAATCAAATTTCTTTTATCTTGGGTAAGAGGATTTTCATAATTTGCTTTACGGACAAAAATCCCTTCTTCCAGATCTGCTGGGTGTTTGGAGGAAGAGGTTCCTTTTTCTGTGGTTGCAGTATTTAATTTGTGGTAGATAGCAGAAATCTTTTGTTTACCCATACTGTAACTCAACAATTAATCAGTTATAAAACATGTTTTCACAGAATAGCAATTAAATTACCTAAGTATCTCTCAATTATTTTAATAGGCTAAAATCAATAGTAAGCTTAAATCAGTGGTTCTGATACCACATTTTCCTGTCACGAACCTCGGCCCCGGTTTGACCCGGTCCAGAGCCACGAGGCAGGAAATCCGATGGTATCTAATTAAGTGACAGCGGAAGTCTTTTTAAACAGGATCGTTTAATATTAAAACTGCTCATTTATATATAATATAGGGATAAATCCCATAATTTATAATAAAGTGATTTCACTGGGAAATCTTTATTTCTCAAAACATGTTTCTTTATTTATTTACATTGAGCCACTTTTCTAAGCTTGTAGTGCTCCCCGGCACTTTTCCTGTGCTCACAATAGATCACCTGAAACATGTTTGAAAAAGGTTTTGTCAGCAGGGAAATACTGAGTGAATCATTTAGTTTTACTAAAACGACTCGTTTGTTATAATTCACAGTATTAAGAGATATTACAATGTTTCTGATATCAAACCAACTACCCACAGTATTTGTCACTCGACTCATTTCGGTGACTGTGGTCATATCACCATTGGCTGCCCCAATGAATGGCGAATATCACTAATTAGGTTCGCCCACCTAAAGTGATAACAACAGTAGTAATGTGCACAATACCCCACATACCGGCTGTAACTTGGTGATTACATAAACTTAATCACTGTAATTATAACCTTTGAAAATAAACATGATTTCAAAAGTAATTTGATAAAAAGAGAATGACTCACATTGTAGATTTAACGAGCAGAGTATAAGCCTACTGATTAGCCTTGATTAACCTAATTTAAATAACAATGCACGCACAAACAGGTTAGTAACTAATACAGCAGTTATGACAATTCACGAGATTAAACCCTCACAACGATTTATTAGTGCAATACTTAACAATTCAGCGAATTCACAACGAATGACAGAGTATAGTCCGAGTTCGAACAGCACTCAAACATTCAAGTCGAAATCACGATGAATAACAAAGTATAAACTCAATTTGAGCGGCACTTAAACAATCGTTGTATAGTTATAATCGATCGGACGTTGAATCGTATCAGCTATCGAGTTATTACCCTGATTGCGACAGTACTTCGTGATTAGTGTGTGTTAATTGTGGTAAACAGAATGTAAATCGGTGCATGAAACGAATTTCTTCGTCGAACATACGCCAAATTTCAAGTACCAATGTCTGCTATTTATACCCAAATTTTGCCCCTCCTTACGGACCGTAACAATTAACCCTTACGGTCCGTAAGGGTTACCTATATTTTATAGAGTAGCCACGTCTGGGACTAGCCTAGCTGAGTCAGTAGTTTCATAAATTTTAAATTTTACAACGAGTAATTTAGATAATCGTTAACTAGGGTTTACCCCCCCCCCCCCCCTTGAGTTTTAGGGTCCTTGATCCTGATTCCGATTGTTCTGAAAATTTTAGGGTTTGTTCAGAATCACTTGGGTTTCTCAATTAGGGTTTCCTATTGGTCAAATTAAAATAATAATTAGGACTTTTGATGAGAGTTGTTACATAACCCAACCACCTACCTTTAACCCAAGCCTAACCCTTCACCCAAAAAAGTCCTCTTGATATTTACAATGGTGTATAGTTAAAAAGGAGGAGGATTGATTGCTTGGCAAGCTTATGGTAGGAGTAAGTTCCATGCCGCTCTCAAGTGATTCACTAAAAAACATCTTCGGCCGAGTGTTGAGTGATCCCCGTGAGGTATGTGAACTTGTATATAAGTGGAATTTTAAAAAGACATGTTATGCCCTAATAAGTAATTTATATTAAGTAATGTTTTAAATAAATCATGATGAATAGAATTGTAATTAAATAAAAATAAAACTTAATAAAGAATCTTGGAAATCACGACACTCTATGACGCCTAAAAACCTTCTCTTCTACCCATTCCATTTGGGAGTGTAAAGCCACATTATAAAGAGTTTTGCTTGAGGACAAGCAAAGATTCAAGTGTGGGGGTACTTGATGTGTGGAAAATGCAACATATAAATTACATCAAATGTGATATAAAACTAACCCTTTTTTAGTACTAATGTTGGAAAAAGTGTGTTTTTGTCTTCCTTTTGTATTTTCAGGATTAAATGAGCTCAAATGAACAAAAGAAGAAAAAATGCAGCTAAATCAAACATAAATACAAGAAAACGAATAAACGTGGCATGCCCAACCCCCCGACAGCATCTTCCCAAGCGAAAACAAGAGAACAGAAGGCTGAACACGCCCCGTGCTCAATGAGCACGGGGGCGTGCCCAAGTGTCTGTAGAAAAGAAAAAGTTGTAGAAGCTTCTATCACCCACCTCGAGGGTGTGCCCAGTGGACACGGGGCTGTGGTCAACTCTAAGATTCATAGAATCTGGGGAAATCTTGATAGTACAGATACGCTTCTGCACACGGGGTCGTGCCCAGCGGACACGGGGCCGTGGTCAAGTAATGCAGACAAACTGCAATTAATGAAGAAAGAGAAGGAGGGTGGACACGGGGCCGTGCCCAATGGACATAGGGCCGTGCCCGGGCTGCTGTTCAGGCTATAAATAGGGGTGCTTAGCTCATTTGCAAACCATCCATTGGCACACCACCTCTCTCACACTTCACCCACCCTCCAGCACCATCACAACACCATCATCCACCACCATCATCCATCATCCATCATCCATCATAGAGTGTGTGAGTCGTCTCGGGATCCAAGATTGATCGTAAGAGTTCTTGACAATCAAAGGCCATGTTTGCCTAAGTCTTTTACATCACTTGGTGAAGAGAAGTGTCTAGTGTAATACTTTTTATTTCTAATCTTTTCGCACTTTTTATTTGGTTATGTATTAATGACTTTAATAACTAGTTTCTTATGTTGAAGGTGATTCTTCCTTATCGTTTGTCCGTGGTGTCTTGGCATTATTTTACTGTCTATATAAAATAAAAGATTTTCACCATTCATATCTCCACGGTCTATGTGGAGGTATGTTGGCTACCTGGTCGGGGGTTAAGGGAATGGTTCGGTAAGAGTCTTGCCTTGTTTAGTGTATAGATCCTGCAAGGAACTGGGTCAAATTTAGTAGGACCTCCTTCTATACCCACCGGTATTGGATGGCGGGGGTCCAAACTCTTTGATCCCCTCATATGTAAGCTATTATTAAAACTTTAACCCGGCTACTTAGGACTGTATCCCTGCTGACTCACACTACTTAGCCGAGGGTAACGTCACCTTCAAAAGATGGGCCTACCACATTATGCATTAATAACTTAATTAATTATTTTTCAATAATCCGACCCTTTAGGATTGTATCCTTGCTGACTCAAATTACTGGGTTGAGGGTAACGTCACCTTCAAAAGAGGGGCCTGCTACAATAACTAAGATAATCTCTTAAAAAGTAAAAAATTGCGGAAATAATCAAAGGTTACACTAAACACGAGTCGGATCCAAGTGATTGATCTTGTCTATCTGTTTTTATTTTATTTTATTTTTCAGCATTTTAGTTAGTTTTATTTTTCTTGTTTAAAAACCTTTTTCTAAACTTTTGATTTGATTAGACGTTGAGGATAAACCGGTATTAAAAGCTCTTGTGTCCTTGGATGACCTCAGTATCTTACCAGCACTATACTACGCTCACGATGGGTGCGCTTGCCCATATGTGTGTTTAGTGTTAGTAAATATCATGTTTTATAAATTTAAAACTTGACTTAAAAAGTGTAAAAGGGCTTAAAATATACATTAAAAACCTATAACACACCGCACACATCACTTGCGAGGGGTAAGATTTCCACAAGTTGGGTCTGACAGTACCACGGATGTTAATTGATATAACTTGGAAACAAATGTAATTGCGAGATCGTTCTCAATACCGCACAATGGTTTTTATTAAACTTGATTGAACTGGGATTCACTCACCAGTATTTCCCAGTGACTAAATGTTTTTAAACGCGTTTCAGGTAACAAAATGTGAAAGCCAAATAGAAGCCAGCTGGACAGCACTGAAGGCTTGGAAAAGTGGCAATAAAGTTACCTAAAAAGAAATAGATGTTTTTATTAAATAAAAATAGGATTTAATCCTATGAAAATGTGTGTAATTAAAACTTGGGTTTTACCCCATGTGTTTAATATTATGAAAGTGTGGTATTTTACTCTGATGAAATATTTCCTAACTACGGTCCTGATGGAATTTCCGCTTGTAAAATTAGACAATACGTGATACCACCCAAACTGGCTCGCGGCCGCCCGTCCCTGTATTTGTATAGGGGGACGGGGGTTGCGACAGAAGGTGGTATCAGAGCTAAGCCACTGATTCAGCCACAGAAGCATTCTGCTGACATTAAATTTCAAATTGTTAGGAAATAAATTACGGGAATACGTGCATAATTTTCTTGTTATGCGTTATTTGACTATTTGTTAGTTTACAGTATGAGCGACCAAGGACCATCTCGGGGTACACTGCTCGGGGTACACTGCTGATACGGAAGAAGGAATATTCGTATTTAAGGCCCAATCTGAAGAGCCATTTCCTCAGAAAAAGAGAGGACGGTTCAGTCGTGGGACACATGAGCGTAGGAAGCGTATGAAAAAGTTACAAGACCAGAGAGTACTAGCCGCAGCCAAAAGAGAAACAGATGCATATGCCCAAGATATGCTTAATAGGGGTATAGCCAATATCCACATCCTAGCAACCACTGCAGCTGACCCTAACATGAAGCAAATGATAGCACCCCAACCACAACCACCAATTCCTGACCAACTGATGTAGATAGAAAACCCTGAAAATCAAGTAGAAATGCATGATTTTAATCCGGAGGAAATACCTAGGGTACCAACACCAAATCTCTTAGACCCAAATTATGACCCATGGTGGGATGACGTTAGGGATTATGTGCAACGTTACCCGATACACGAAGACATACCTATGCCAAACCTAGGAGCCTACCTAGGGTTAGATCCTCTAGACCCCTATTATGATAATGATGTCTTCATTAGGGAGATTCTAGAAAATCCTTGCCCATACCAGGCCCCTATACCTCCATACCAGGAACCCGCACCCCAGATTCCGAACCCAGTCCTAGCACCTGCACCCCCAATGAGTGCAGACAATGTACAAGAACATAGGATATTTGGTGAAGAAATTTTAGAAAGTAGTGAACGGATGAGATAGGTGGGAGAGCGACTCGTCTGGAAGTACGACGAGCGCAATATGGATTTCTGGATGAATCCATATCCATGAACGTTATGGTGGAAACGGTAGTAATAATAATATTAATAATAAAATAATATGATATGTGTGTATGTGTAAAAAAAAGTAAGCATAGCAGTAAACGATCAACTGAACCAGAACACAGCGTAAACAATGGACCTGTACTTCAAGTGCCCATTCCTAAAAGAAGAAGAACCATGCCTTATGGTTGTTCTTATAAAGAATTCTGGTCCTGCAAACCGATAGAATTCTCGGGCAATAAAGGACCCATTGCAGCTCTACGCTGGATAGAAAAGACTAAGGTTGTTTTAAAAATAAGCAAGTGTGCTGAAGAAGACAAGATAATGTTTGCTTCTAATTTATTTAAGAATTCAGCCTTAGAATGGTGGAACACTATCCTCCAGTCAAGAGGAAGTGATAGGATTTACAACATGGAGTGGGAGGAATTTTAAAATATGGTAGAAAGAAAATTTTGCCCTCCCAATGAAAAGGAGCAGATAGCAAATAAGTTTCTGAACCTAAGGATGACCGGGGTAGATAGTAAAGGATATACTACTACATTCTTTGAATATGCTATAATAGTACCAACCCTTGCATCACCTGAACCGGTATTAATCTCCCGTTACATATGGGGATTAATTGGAGAGATTAGACATGTAGTCAAGGCAGCTAGACCTCAAACCATAGAAGAAGCTGTAGAACTAGCAAATACCTTGACATATGAGTTAATCCGTACCAAAGAAGAAGACCAGAGGAGAAACCTAACCCAAAAGACTTACCCAGGAATTCCGTTATGGTAATTCCAATCGTAGGAATATAGGTTCTACCTCTGCACCATACTGCAAGACTTGCAAGAAGAAGCATTAGGGAAAATGCTTCGCTCACTGCAATTTCTGTAAGTTACCAGGACATAAGGAAGAAGATTGCAGAAGAAAATCCAGTAATGGACTGTGCTTCATGTCACACCCTGATATTTCCACGTATTACCGGTGGACCTGGTGGGGAGTATCGTGACGTAGTTGAGATCATCATAGTTAAACAACACAATATATAAATGCACAGCGGAAGCAAAAGATAAATATATTACAATCCGAATATAAAGTAATATCAAAGTATTACAACGGAAAGTAAAAGATCCACAGGCGGATCTTAAAACATAAACATTGTTCAACAGACTTCAGACGCCTAGAACTTGCAAGATTCCTTATTAACGCCCTGAGCTTCCAGCCAATTACGTTCAGTACCTGTCACTTAACCTTTTTGGAAAATACGTCAGTTTACACTGGTAAATACAATTAACTGACTCATTTTGGAAAAGAGTTTGAAAATTTATTTGAATGCATGTGGCACAAAATATCTTTTATAACTTGGGACAATCTTATTAATAAAAATCTTGTATCCGATTTACATGTTTGTCCAACATTTAGGGCCGGTGATTATACAATACAAGCCGGTCAAGATTAATCGACACACCATAAATATAACTCACAAGAAGATATCCTTACGAGTGAGTATATCTTTTACATACGCAACAGGAGGTGTTATGTCTACACCTTGTGATTAAGTTATGGCCATTCACTTTTTAAATGAGCCAAGGATATCCAGGACACAGTCATTAACCCCTAAAGTTATTTGTTATCAATCAATACAGATTAAAATGGGATTATGCAATTTAATCATCTCCGATTAAAAGGTTTCTACACCCAACCAAGCGGTATTTTTTATAATACCGTATCCCAAGCCCGTATAAGGGAAAATAAGTTAAAAGTATTTACCTGAGCTAGCTCCTGTCTTAAATAGCAAGAATTATAATAACTCAGCCGTATTCACTTAAGTAAGTGTAGGTACAATTTACCGGAAGGCTCTAGTCTGGAATGATGGTATAAATAACCAATTAGAATACTAACGGGTCTTTAATTAAGCCTAAACTTAGACCGGTTAGTTTTAAGGAAATATACGGTTCAAACGCATGATTAAGCGAAGACCGGAATAGAATGTGTTTTAGACCCGACAAGTTTGAAGACTTGTATAATATGGGTAATCTAAACACCTTCTGGATTTTGAGATAAAAACGATAACGTTTGACCCGTTTCGGCTAATTTATGCAAACTAGTTACATAAACCGAACCGAACGCGAATAATGCATGACGGGTAATCATAAGAGTCATATACAGGTTTCCTAAGTTAATATGCCTTAAATATGTTGTGATATCAGTAGGATACCTTCTATTATGCCCAATACGAGTTTAATCTCAAATTAAGCCCCATAGGGGTATTTTGGTCATTTTAAAGATTATAAAAGAGGTTAATTGAAATTCTGAGATTCGGGTCCGATTATATCAGTAAAATAACTTATTTTATTAGTTCATATCAGTTGGTAATAGGTCTTATATGACAAAATGGTTTTAAACTCAAACTATGCGTTTGATTCGCTTTAAAAACCATTTTAAGCGATTTCCGGGTTATACCGGAAATCTGAGTTTTCTGATCAGGTTATAAAGTTCAAAATACTTTATTTATTATATAAAATCAGTAGCAATTGGATTGGTGTCAAAATATTATGTAGAACTCATTTTATGACCGAAAAGGGTATAATCGGTATTACCGAATCAATGCCATAACCTTAGGTTATGAGCAGGTTAAAAATAATTAAAAATCTTTAAAAATCCCAAAATATTATATTACATCAGTGGGTAAAAGATTTGGTGTCAAAAATTGGGTTTAGATAGGCTTTATGCTAATTGCGCCTTTTAATTACTAAAAGGCGTTATAATTACGCTAATGAGCATAACTCCTAATCTAGACCTCCAACTGATGTGAAACTTTAGGGACATGTTTATAAATCAGTAGCAAGGATTATTGTCTTTTCACATTTCCAAAATTCTCATTTTATGGTCAAAAGGGCATTATGGTCAACATTAAGCAATTAACGGAAACATGTAAACGAATCAGACAAACAATGAACCAACCACAGAGGGTTATACCAACATGTAGCCTGGTCCTAAGGAAGTCCTAAGGCATTTCCAAACCTATCTAAAACAGGTCAGAACTGAAGTCAAAGAAAAAGTCAAAGTTTTGCGACTTTCGGTTCCGAACCGGGTCTAAACAGAAAATTGTCGGGTCGAACAGGCTTAGACATGTTCTTATATTAATTACTAAGTTATAAAAGTAATAAAACAGGTTGCAAAGCTTCTACATAGTTAATTATGTTTTAAATCGCAAATTAGAATCCTGTTGACTTTTTATTAACAACTTTGACCCGACAAAAGTCCTAGTTAGAGTGGGAATCAGAGGGTGCCCTTTTAAGTGTTTATTGCCCACATAATTACCAACTTATAACTACCTTCAATTCGACTAATCACTGGACCATTAATGATTAATCGCTAAGTCAACCGTTAATTACGACGGTTTGACTTTTAAGCTAAAACTAAATAAAAACTCAACTAAGAAAGGTTAAGCATACTTACTAAAGTCCTATGCACGATTAGGAAGGCTTAGGGTCTGCTCTTATGCTCCAAGAAGCTCCAGAATTTGCAGAAGGAAAGGTGTGATCAATGGTTGCAACATTGTGGCCTTTTATAGTGTTTACAATCTCATAGATTGTTGATAACTAAGTCTAAGGGATGATCCAGATCATTAACAAGTGCCCCTAAGTCCTAGGAACTATTAGGGGTCGCCCATGTATGAGGAAAATCGTTTTTAAGTCGGTTGTAACATTTTAAACAACCAACAGCCAACTTTCTGTCGCTGGGCAACCCTTGCGCACCGTAAGGGTATGGCTTACGGTGTGCAAGCCTTCTGCAGCAGCTTGCAACTTTTGTATCTTGGCTCTTGGTCTTTCCAAAGGTCAACCAAACTTATTCTCTTGCATTTTGAGCCCCTCAATTTTACTTATAAGGGCTTCAAGAATTGTTTAAACATTGGCAAGTCCTTGGTTAACTTTGTGCTTACCCGAAAAGTCATAATTTCCAACGTTGACGCTTTAACCCCTCTTATACGAATTTGATCATAACTTTCTCATACGATAACAAAACTTTATGAAAATTTTATCATGCATTCCAGTGAGCATAATTAATCATTGCAAACATTCGGGTTTGCTAAAAGGTCACTCAGAGGTATAACTTAAACATGTTGACACATTTAACCCCTGTAGTTTGTAATCTCTCACTTTCTTTCACAATTAGCTTCGTATGATCCATGATTTATTAGTGTAAGGGTATGAGCATCATGTAGGGTTACTGTAAATTATATCTATCCCTTGTTGACATTTTGAACCCTTATATTCACATACTTTCCATGTTTGTCAACTTTAGTCCCTCTAGAGTATACTTTCACACGTTCAAGCTTATGACACGTGTCAATACATTATAGGACGTAAATTTTCAGGGTGTTACATCCTCACCCCCTTAAAAGAAATCTCGACCTCGAGATTTGTTAAGATGCTGGAAGTACTTTTTGTCGCATAATGGACTTAACTCCTATAACATATCTGGAGTCTTTCCAAGCTCTCAAAGTTGACCTCTATAATAGGTACATGTATCCTTTTTGGAGCTTCTTAACCTGTCGATCCTTAATCGATACAGGATGCTCATCACATCATAAATTTGCATATCATTATGTGATAGTGCTTCTTGACTTATTGGCGAAACACACCCTTCAGTCACTAGTGTGTAATGTATTGCGAGCTCCGCCAAGCTCCTTATATAGGTTTTAGCTTATAAGCTACTTGATCTTGATACATTCGATTTCCTTCGAATGATTCCATATATTCAGGGCTTAACTAGCCTGATAATTTAACAAATTTGGTACACCCTTCCTGGGTGATACTTTTTGTTGATCCTTATTCCTTAACAAGAATTTAGGAGGGTTGTTACTCTCATTAATTCTTGATTTTCTGCCGAATACTGGCAACTTACAGATGATTAGGAATTTGTATGATCTTATTCGTTGTTTCCAATGCAACTTTCAGATCCTGATAAGTGGAATTCCCAAAGTCTCGCCCATCCAACGGATGTTTTGATATTTCATCTATACAAGGTCTCCAAAGGAGCCACCTTGATACTTATATAGCAACTATTATGGAAAAGCTTATCTTAAAGTGAGATGGTTATTCCAACCATTGTTCAAAACTAATCTTAAGGAGTAGCTAATCCTTACAGTTAGTCGAACAAATCGATGATCCTGGGCAGCTGATGGCAAATTCTTAATCGTTGCCAAATTAGGGTTGTGGTAAATAATGCATAAGCAAAATGAACCGTCTTTCATAGTTAACTATACCGAACTCTCAGGATATTGAGTTAGGCTATATGAATCCATATCTTAAAACTTACTTAACCAGGATTTTCGATTCTTCCAATAATGTTACTAGCTGTCTTGGAGATTTCATAATAATACAGGCTTAAATGGGATATAAACCTTAACTCTACCTGCCTCCCAGGGGTAAACAGGGTAATCTTAGGAGAAGATAATCAAGGTACAAGGAGGTTACAGAGATTTCCATATCTCAGGCTCTAGTTCACCCCTCATTGCTTGTGTCAAATAAGTGACACATTTATGTTACTAGTCCACAAATTCCTTAATCGGGAACATTTACTTGGACAATTTCATTCTGGATATCTTCTTTGAATACCATTAGTTGACTTTAGTACCATATGACCATCGGAATATCTTTGTGGTCCCATGCATTAAACCTCCATACTGATCAGGCATGGAAGCAATCTATGGGACTTATTAAGATACATCAATCCTCACGTGGCGCTTTTGTCATACCATTTGGTATTCGCAATCGATAGAGATCAAGGAGATATCAATTATATATGCTGACGCACTTCCTCTATAGAGAGGATACTTCAAAAATTTTACGATTGAAGGTTTCTGACGGGAACAGAAGAAATGGTTCTTATGATTTCGCCTGTAAGTTTTTCCTTACACTTAATGTATGGGGTTTTTTACTGAAAAATTTCTAAAAGGTTTGCTAAGCTTATGGTCTTATGAGAGACTTAGCAGCACCTGAACCCAAATATAACTTTTAGCAATAAAATCACAATAAGGGATTTATCCGGTGTCATTATCAATATGAACTGACCCTAATCATTTATCAGGAGGGTTAAACACCTCCATTCTTAATCCTTTCAAACTTAGCTACAAAATCTACGACAATTTAGGGCAGTCTCAGCTTTGACTGGTCGTTTCTTAATCTATATAACGTGAGTACCTGAGGTAGATCCATAATGGATTTATAATGAGCAGGTTTTGAAACCTTAATGTGCCCTCTTATTTCCGATGCTAACCACTAATAATTATTTGCGTTAAGCTTAGAATTTTGGGTAAACTGATTAGGGTACTATCTCAGTCAACGAGTTAAAATTTGCGACATACTGTTGACAGTCTAGAACTTTTATTGCAAGAGTTAGAAAATTCTTATTTCATCTTTCTCCATTTTGTGATGTGGGTAATAGGTTTTTCTAATAAGGTTCTTAAAAACTTGGACAATCCCATATTGCATAAGGGGATCTTTCTTGTGGACTTCAATGATGTCCTCACTAATTAAGGGCATTGCCATCGAATGACTGTGATGTATACTTTACCATGTTCTTTCCAGCATAACCACTGATATACCTAATGATTTCTACTACATCCAACAATTTCCTGAAATCGATGGCCCCTTTTTACTATTGAAGTCTCTTGACTTCTAAGAGACGAAGTACTTCTAAGTACATCCTAAGAGGAAAGGGCTTCTTGCCACATATGATTTTGTTTGGGTTATTTTTCGCATTTGAAGTATGAATATAACTCTTCTTATGAGCAGCGACATGTGTTTTAAAGCGAACATCATTCGGCTTTTTAAGCCTTTTCATGACTTTTCTCATAGCCTTTCTAATAACTGTGTTAATCGTAGTTCTGGAGATTTACTCTATTAACATTTGGGGTTCATATTGGATTCATTATTAACATTTGTCGCATCTCAAGCATCGCGATTGTTGTTTGTTTCTTCTGAGTTTTCCATACTCGAAGCTTTGGTATTAAATGCCATATTCAACAAGTGCTTAGGCAATCCATACCCTGGGTCTCCTTGAATCGTCATTTTGATTAACTGGATGATTGTGAGCTTCAGAGGGGCTAACCATGGTGAAGCTTTGAAGACCACAAACCAGGTAGTAATAATTGGTTTAATTATATGGTGAATTGTTGAATTTGTTGATTAAATAGCTATGGTGTAAATAAACCCTATAGACCAAAAGATAGTATTTAAGTTATTTGATTATGTTCTGCCTAGGTTTTTAAGTAAACCATCCTTGGCGTGTAAACAGAATATAATCCTTCATATTTATTAGACAGGGGACATAAATCACGACTGTCAATATCGCACTGACATTTTATATAGCACAAGAGCTTGTTCCCAAGGACTCTTGATGGCACAAGGCCTTGTCACTAGGGAAAAATCTAAAACATAATCGATGATTCCTTTGGATCGGAAAATTTCATAGTTCATTGTCTTGACAAGAATTTATGAAATAAAAACTATCTTTTCATGTATACACCTTTGCCCGTAGGTATACATCCCAAATGGATGTTTTGATGCGTACATCATGTTCGACGTTTACTAGCCATGATTCCTATTGATCATTTACGCTAATTAAGGGATTTAAAAAACTCCTAATATAATGATGAGAAGTGTGATTTTATCGCATCACTGTTGCCAGGAGTGTTAACATATTTACAATGTTACAAGGATTTGAATCCTTTGACTAGGTTCTACCATCTTGGCCTCGTCTGGAATGACATATAGGCTAGGTCGTATCTTTAAGATTCTTTTTAATATGTATACTGGCAGGGAAAGAAATGATATTTATTTTTTATTCAGGATTTTTATTAATATTATCCTGGATTTAATTAAAATATAACTATTGCATAAAAAGTCAAGTCACAAGGACAAGTTTAATTTATAAGCCATGATTTCAGAGAATCGAGGCAATTTTATAAGTTAGTAATAGCACAAAAGGCCTAGTCACGTGGACAAGTTTAATTTATAAGCCATGATTTCAGAGAATCGAGGCAAATTTATAAGTTAGTAATAGCACAAAAGGCCTAGTCACGTGGACAAGTTTAATTTATAAGCCATGATTTCAGAGAATCGAGGCAAATTTATAAGTTAGTAATAGCACAAAAGGCCTAGTCACGTGGACAAGTTTAATTTATAAGCCATGATTTCAGAGAATCGAGGCAAATTTATAAGTTAGTAATAGCACAAAAGGCCTAGTCACGTGGACAAGTTTAATTTATAAGCCATGATCGTTTGGGATCGAGGCATTTAGGTGTGAATCAAAGTTCATTACTTTTTCTTGACAGGGAGTTGTAGGCTACCATTGTCTTTAGTCTCAGAGGACATTAACTATAGCCTGTAGGCATTTCCCTTCTATGGGATGTTTATAATATGATCATCTTATAGGATGATATAAGCCATGATTTCTAAATCAATAGACTAGATAAGAAAATTGGAAGAATCCAATATAAGAATGACTGTTGTGATTTTCTCGAATCACATCTGTCAAGAGTGCTAACACGTTCTTAGGTGTTAACAAGGTTTTGAATCTCTTGAATAGGTCCTACCATCTTGGCCTCGTTATATAGGCTAGGTTTACCTTTAAGATTCCTTTTTTTTATAATAAACGCAGAACAATCCTAACTCGGGATGTTAATAAGGATCTAAACCTAAATTGAGGAACTGCCATCTTGGCCGGGTCTTAATAATGACACGAGGCTAGGTCTTGTCCCTTTTTAGATTTTGCCATTTTATTATAATGGTAGATCTTATAATATAGGAATGATATTTTAAACATAATCGTTCCTTTAAAATTTAAACAAGTATATGGTTGCCCTAAACGGGACTTCTTAAGAAAATGACTTGCCCATGCAAGGGCTAATCAGAAAAATAACAAAAGAAGCAATTAAAAGACAATGAAATGAATTAGGATTAGTCCTATGTTCTTGTCTAGACTCAAGAATGTGCATCTGTGTAACTGAGATTAAACACAAACGGCTAGTGTTTAATTCACTCAGTGTTGGCTCTGATACCAACCTGTCACACCCTGATATTTCCACGTATTACCGGTGGGCCCGGTGGGGAGTATCGTGACGTAGTTGAGATCATCATAGTCAAACAACACAATATATAAATGCACAGCGGTAGCAAAAGATAAATATATTACAATCCGAATATAAAGTCATATCAAAGTATTACAACGGAAAGAAAGGATCCACAGGCGGATCTTAAAACATAAACATTGTTCAACAGACTTCAGACGCCTAGAACTTGCAAGATTCCTTATTAACGCCCTGAGCTTCCAGCCAATTACGTTTAGTACCTGTCACTTAACCTTTTTGGAAAATACGTCAGTTTACACGGGTAAATACAATTAACTGACTCATTTTGGAAAAGAGTTTGAAAATTTATTTGAATGCACGAGGCACAAAATATCTTTTATAACTTGGGACAATCTTATTAATAAAAATCTTGTATCCGATTTACATGTTTGTCCAACATTTAGGGCCGATGATTATACAATACAAGCCGGTCAAGATTAATCGACACACCATAAATATAACTCACAAGAAGACATCATTACGAGTGAGTATATCTTTTACATACGCAACAGGAGGTGTTATGTCTACACCTTGTGCTTAAGTTATGGCCATTCACTTTTTAAATGAGCCAAGGATATCCAGGACACGGTCATTAACCCCTAAAGTTATTTGTTATCAATCAATACAGATTAAAACGGGATTATGCAATTTAATCATCTCCGATTAAAAGGTTTCTACACCCGACCAAGCGGTATTTTTTATAATACCGTATCCCAAGCCCGTATAAGGGAAAATAAGTTAAAAGTATTTACCTGAGCTAGCTCCTGTCTTAAATAGCAAGAATTGTAATAACTCAGCCGTATTCACTTAAGTAAGCGTAGGTACAATTTACCGGAAGGCTCTAGTCTGGAATGATGGTATAAATAACCAATTAGAATACTAACGGGTCTTTAATTAAGCCTAAACTTAGACCGGTTAGTTTTAAGGAAATATACGGTTCAAACGCATGATTAAGCGAAGACCGGAATAGAATGTGTTTTAGACCCGACAAGTTTGAAGACTTGTATAATATGGGTAATCTAAACACCTTCTGGATTTTGAGATAAAAACGATAACGTTTGACCCGTTTCGGCTAATTTATGCAAACTAGTTACATAAACCGAACCGAACGCGAATAACGCATGACGGGTAATCATAAGAGTCATATACAGGTTTCCTAAGTTAATATGCCTTAAATATGTTGTGATATCAGTAGGATACCTTCCATTATGCCCAATACGAGTTTAATCTCAAATTAAGCCCCGTAGGGGTATTTTGGTCATCTTAAAGATTATAAAAGAGGTTAATTGAAATTCTGAGATTCGGGTCCGAATATATCAGTAAAATGACTTATTTTATTAGGTCATATCAGTTGGTAATAGGTCTTATATGACAAAATGATTTTAAACTCAAACTATGCGTTTAATACGCTTTAAAAACCATTTTAAGCGATTTCCGGGTTATACCGGAAATCTGAGTTTTCTGATCAGGTTATAAAGTTCAAAATACTTTATTTATTATATAAAATCAGTAGCAATTGGATTGGTGTCAAAATATTATGTAGAACTCATTTTATGACCGAAAAGGGTATAATCGGTATTTACCGAATCAATGCCATAACCTTAGGTTATGAGCAGGTTAAAAATAATTAAAAATCTTTAAAAATCCCAAAATATTATATTACATCAGTGGGTAAAAGGTTTGGTGTCAAAAATTGGTTTTAGATAGGCTTTATGCTAATTGCGCCTTTTAATTACTAAAAGGCGTTATAATTACGCTAATGAGCATAACTCCTAATCTAAACCTCCAACTGATGTGAAACTTTAGGGACATGTTTATAAATAAGTAGCAAGGATTATAGTCCTTTCACATTTCCAAAATTCTCGTTTTATGGACAAAAGGGCATCATGGTCAACATTAAGCAATTAACGGAAACATGTAAACGAATCGGACAAACAATGAACCAACCACATAGGGTTATACCAACATGTAGCCTGGTCCTAAGGAAGTCCTAAGGAATTTCCAAACCTATCTAAAACGGGTCAGAACTGAAGTCAAAGCAAAAGTCAAAGTTTTGCGACTTTCGGTTCCGAACCGGGTCTAAACAGAAAATTGTCGGGTCGAACAGGCTTAGACATGTTCTTATATTAATTACTAAGTTATAAAAGTAATAAAACAGGTTGCAAAGTTTCTACATTGTTAATTATGTTTTAAATCGCAAATTAGAATCCTGTTGACTTTTTATTAACAACTTTGACCCGACAAAAGTCCTAGTTAGAGTGGGAATCAGAGGGTGCCCTTTTAAGGGTTTATTGCCCACATAATTACCAACTTATAACTACCTTCAATTCGACTAATCACTGGACATTTAATGATTAATCGCTAAGTCAACCGTTAATTACGACGGTTTGACTTTTAAGCTAAAACTAAGTAAAAACTCAACTAAGAAAGGTTAAGCATACTTACTGAAGTCCTATGCACGATTAGGAAGGCTTAGGGTCTGCTCTTATTCTCCAAGAAGCTCCAGAATTTGCAGAAGGAAAGGTGTGATCAATGGTTGCAACATTGTGGCCTTTTATAGTGTTTACAATCTCATAGATTGTTGACAAGTAAGTCTAAGGGATGATCCAGATCATTAACAAGTGCCCCTAAGTCCTAGGAACTATTAGGGGTCGCCCATGTATGAGGAAAATCGTTTTTAAGTCGGTTGCAACGTTTTAAACAGCCAACAGCCAACTTTCTATCGCTGGGCAACCCTTGGGCACCGTAAGGGTATGGCTTACGGTGCGCAAGCCTTCTGCAGCAGCTTGCAACTTTTGTATCTTGGCTCTTGGTCTTTCCAAAGGTCAACCAAACCTATTCTCTTGCATTTTGAGCCCCTCAATTTTACTTATAAGGGCTTCAAGACTTGTTTAAACATTGGCAAGTCCTTGGTTAACTTTGTGCTTACCCGAAAAGTCATAATTTCCAACGTTGACGCTTTAACCCCTCTTATACGAATTTGATCATAACTTTCTCATACGATAACGAAACTTTATGAAATTTTTATCATGCATTCCAGTGAGCATAATTAATCGTTACAAAGATTCGGGTTTGCTAAAAGGTCACTCAGAGGTATAAATTAAACATGTTGACACATTTAACCCCTGTAGTTTGTAATCTCTCACTTTCTTTCACAATTAGCTTCGCATGATCCATGATTTATTAGTGTAAGGGTATGAGCATCATGTAGGGTTACTGTAAATTATATCTATCCCTTGTTGACATTTTGAACCCTTATATTCACATACTTTCCATGTTTGTCAACTTTAGTCCCTCTAGAGTATACTTTCACACGTTCAAGCTTATGACACGTGTCAATACATTATAGGATGTAAATTTTCGGGGTGTTACACTTCAATTGTGGAGAAAAAGGTCACATCAAGACAAATTGTCCAAAACTAGCTCCAGCTACAAATAACAAGAACACTAAAAATGCTAGAGCATTTGTTCTAACGGCAGATGAAGCCAAAATGATTCCGGACGTCATAGCCGGTACGTTTTTAGTTAATGATGTTTTTGCTAAAGTATTATTTGACTCTGGTGCAAACCAAAGTTTTATTAATACTTCATTTTTCAAAGTTCTTAATCAACCATTAACTAAACTCTCACAATAATGTCTAGTCGAGACAGCGAATGGAGAAACGGTTAGGATTTCTGAAATCTTGCAGGAAGCAAGAATAGAATTTTAAACCAAAAGTATACTGCAAACCTGTACCCAATGAATCTGACAGGATTTGATATCGTATTAGGAATGGCTTGGTTAATAGCCAATAAAGCTAATATTTTATGCGATCAAAAGTCAATTCAAGTAAATTCACCAAAGGGTGAAAAGATCACAATTAAAGGAGATAAGCCCTGTAGATCCACAAAATTCATCTCTGTGATGAAAACTGCAAGTTATATAAGAAAATGATCTATAGTGTATTTGATTTCTATAATCACTAACACTAAAGGAAAAGAATTAAAGGACATCCCAGTAGTGTCTCAGTTTTCAGATATATTCCCAGAAGAATTACCAGGACTACCGCCGGACAGAGAAGTTGAGTTCAGAATTCATCTACTGCCAGGAATAGCACCGATTGCCAAAGCACCTTACCGTTTGGCACCCGCAGAAATGCAGGAACTAAAGAAACAATTAGATGAATTGTTGAAGAAAGGATTTATACAGCCAAGCTCGTCGCCATGGGGAGCACCAATTTTATTCGTTAAAAAGAAGGACGGATCAATGCGTATGTGCATTGACTACCGTGAATTGAACAAAGTCACGATTAAGAATCGGTATCCATTACCAAGAATCGATGATCTATTTGATCAATTGCAAGGAGCTCGATTTTTCTCTAAAATCGATTTAAGCTCAGGATATCATCAATTAAAGGTACAGGAAGAGGATATTCCTAAAACCGCCTTCAGAACGAGGTATGGTCATTTTGAATTCATTGTCATGCCATTTGGTTTAACCAATGCCTCGGCTGCATTTATGGACATGATGAACCGAATATGTAAGCCATGTTTGGATAAATTCATAATTGTTTTTATTGATGATATTCTCACCTATTCTAAAAGTAAAGAGGAACGTGCAAAGCATTTGCGCGCCCTTCTAAGTCTATTAAGAAAGGAAAAGCTTTACGCTAAATTTTCAAAGTGCGAATTCTGGTTAGAACAGGTACAGTTTCTTGGACACTTAGTTAATCATGAAGGAATTAATGTGGATCCAACTAAGATCGAAGCGATTACCAAATGGAAGACCCCTGAATCACCAACCGAGGTTAGAAGTTTCTTAGGATTGGCCGGTTGTTATAGAAGATTTATTCGAGATTTTTCTAGAATAGCCATTCCTTTAACTAAGTTAACCTGTAAATCCATTAAGTTTGAATGGGGACCAAAACAGGAAGAAGCTTTTAGAATTCTTAAGCAAAGATTAACCCATGCACCCATATTGGCGTTACCAGAAGGAACTGAAGACCTTGTAGTCTATTGTGACGCTTCTAAGTTAGGTTATGGATGTGTGTTAATGCAACGCCAAAAGGTTATAGCTTATGCATCTAGACAACTTAAGACTCATGAAGAGAATTATTCAACCCATGATCTAGAATTAGGAGCAATAATTTTTACTTTGAAAATTTGGAGACATTACCTTTATGGTAGTAAGTTTACCATATTTACCGATCATAAAAGTTTAAGGTATATTTTCGGACAAAAGGAGTTGAATATGAGACAAAGACGCTGGATGGAGATGCTTAGTGATTATGATTGTGATATCCAGTATCATGAAGGAAAAGCAAATGTAGTGGCAGATGCTTTAAGCCGAAAGTATCACGAAAAGCCAAAAATGGTACGTTCTCTTAAATTAAATCTACAAGTAGATTTAAATGAGCAAATTAGAAAAGCACAAGAATCAGTAATCAAGGATGATACTGAAAAATTAAAAGGTATGATTAAGTAATTAGAACAAGGAACAGATGGAATTTGGAGATTCCATGAAAAGAGAATGTGGGTACCTAAATTAGGAAATCTACTTCATCGCATATTAGAAGAAGCCCATAAGTCTAAATATACGATGCATCCAAGAAGTGATAAGATGTACCAGGATTTAAGAAAGAATTTTTGGTGGATAGGAATGAAAAAGGACATAGCAGCCTATGTTTCTAAATGTTTAACATGTTCACAAGTTAAAGCTGAACATCAGAAACCCTCAGGATTGCTGCAACAATTAGAAATGCCAGTATGGTTTATAAATGATAACAATGGATTTTGTTACTAAATTACCCAAAACAAGAAAAGGCAATGATACAATCTGGGTGATTGTAGATAGGCTAACCATGTCAGCTCATTTCCTACCAATAAAGGAAACTTTCAGTATGGAACAACTAGCTAAATTATATGTAAATGAAATAGTTTCTTACATGGAATACCTTTTTTAATTGTTTCTGATAGGGATAGCCGTTTTACCTCTCATTTTTGGCAAGTTTCCAAAAAGCCATGGGAACCAAGTTAAATCTAAGCACAACTTATCATCCTCAAACGGACGGACAAAGCGAAAGGACAATTCAGACGATGGAAGACATGCTCAGAGCTTGTGTAATTGATTTCGGAGGTAATCGGGACGATCATTTACCTTTAATAGAATTTTCTTATAATAATAGTTATCACACAAGTATTAATGCTGCACCATTCGAAGCACTTTATGGACGAAAGTGCCGAACCCAGTCTGTTGGGCAGAAATTGGGGAAAAACAACTATCTGGACCTGAGATAGTGCAAGAAACAACCGACAAGATTATTCAAGTCAAGGAACGATTGAAAGCGGCACGTGATCGACAGAAGAGCTATGCCGATAACCGACGCAAACCGTTGGAATTTCAAGTAGGAGATAAAGTATTATCAAAAGTCTCTCCTTGGAAAGGAGTGGTAAGATTCATCAAAAGAGGAAAGCTAAGTCCCAGGTATGTTGGACCTTTTAAGATTATTAGAAGAATAGGACCCGTAGCCTATCAACTACAACTGCCAGAGGAAATAGCAGGAATACATGATGTATTTCATATATCTAATCTCAAAAAGTGTTTAGCTGATGAATCACTAGTAGTGCCTCTTAAGGATATAGAGGTAAATGAACAACTCAAGTTTATAGAAATGCCACTACAGATTGAAGACGGGAAAGTCAAGAATCTCAAGCATAAGAGATTAGTTCTGGTCAAAGTGAAGTGGGACTCCAAAAGAGGACCTGAGTACACATGGGAGCTTGAATCAGAAATGCAAAGCAAATATCCACACTTGTTCCAGTAGATCTCGAGGACGAGCTCTAAAACAAGGTGGGGATGATATAACAACCCTAAAGAAAACCGACACCCTTGAATTAATTTCGATACCCTAATATATTTTAAATTATCCCAATATGTCCTAAAATACACCCCATACATGAAAACGGACCCCTAATACCTTGAATATTTTTAAAAAATAATTACAAATTTAATTTTTGGGTTTGAGGCGAGCCGCGTAAGCCACACCTTAAACCTTACGCGGGCCGCGATAACTTAAAAAAACCAGGCGAGCTCCGGTGTTAACACGTGGCCGACGCGTGTTGAACCTACCCTGTGACCCGGATCAGCTACGCCGTTGACCAGCGTTGACGCGGGCCGCGTAAAAGTCAAGATCAGCCCCTATATAATGGGAGCTCGGGATATCAGTTTTAGTCGTTCAATTTCTTTCATTTCTTAGGAATTTCCACATAGTAGAAGCTATACTCGGGTATAATACCCCCTAAATAACGAAGTTCTGCTCCGTTGTAAGTATCATAACTGCTGGATACATATTAGATACGCTGTCCGATTGATCTAGGGTTCTGTAACGGCTGTCGTGGTTCTGCCCGACGTAGTCGTTGGAATGTCGTCTCGGGGAGGGTATTACTAATGTTAAAATGGGTTATAATACTAACACGTGTGCATTTGTGTAAATTATAGATTGTCACCAGGAAACCCTAAAGGATAATCTAAGACAGCAATGTGAGTAATCCTTCTTTTTGTGTAAACCTTTTTGTGAGTAATCTTCTTTTTGTAAATTGTTTTTACAAAACCTCACTTAATTAATTATATATTAAGAAGTTATTGAGTATTTGTAAGGATACAAATATCATGAATATGTTGGGATTTTATATACAAAGTTATGTTACTGCCTTGCGAGGGGTAACATTTCCACAAGTCGGGTCTGACAGTACCATGGATGTTAATTGATATAACTTGGAAACAAATGTAATTGCGAGATCGCCTTCAATACTGCACAATGGTTTTTATTAACTTGATTGAACTGGGATTCACTCACCAGTATTTCCCACTGACAAAATGTTTTTAAACGCGTTTCAGGTAACAAAATGTGAAAACCAAATAGAAGCCAGCTGGACAGCACTGAAGGCTTGGAAAAGTGGCAATAAAGTTACCTAAAAAGAAATAGATGTTTTTATTAAATAAAAATAGGATTTATTCCTATGAAATTGTGTGTACTTAAAACTTGGGTTTTACCCCATGTGTTTAATATTATGAAAGTGTGGTATTTTACTCTGATGAAATATTTCCTAACTACGGTCCTGATGGAATTTCCGCTGCCAAAATTAGACAATACGTGGCCGCCCGTCCCTGTATTTGTATAGGGGGACGGGGGTTGCGACAAAAAGGCTTCAAAATCATTGGAATCCTAGTTCAGATCTCAGCAATTTAGATAGAATGGAACCAAAGAAACCCAAACAACAAGTCCTATCTTCCTTGATACCTAATCCGACATATCTTCAACATCACTGCTATAACTCCACCATTGCATAACCAACCTCCATCGATTTTAGATATGTAAACTCCATCATTTTCAGATCTATAAGATCGCAAGAATCCATCGTTAAAATCAAAACTTGTGGTGGTGGCGGCGATTGCAGTTGAAGTGGTTGTACAACCTGAACAGAATAGGTCTGAGGTGTTGCGGCGAGGTAGTGGTGCGATGTAGCGATTGGCAGATTTGAGGGGATCAAAATCAAAATCAGAACCCTGGACGACAAAGAAGGATCAAAATCAGCAACGATTGGCAAATTCAAGGGGATATATATAGCGTTCTAGTGTTTGATCGGGATTGAAATTCTCATTTCTCGTGAACTCTGTTCAGCCCGGCGGAGGTTAGCGAAGGAGATATGAATTAAAGTCAAAATAAAAGAAATTGATGGATCCACCCCCCCCCCCTTTTAAAACTTTGTTCAGCCCGGCGATGATGGTCGATCTGGCAGTGGTTTAAAAGGGGGAAACATAAGTGGGGAGGGGAAATGACTGTTCTACCCTTGTGTGCAATGCATGTGACATAACTTAACAGAAAATTCTAACTGGGTTTGCCCAAAAGGACATAACGTACAACATTTTCAAACATTAAGTACAAAAGTCATCAATTTTAAAGGTAAAGGACAGCGCCTGAAATTTGAGACAAACATAAAGGACAAAACTTGTAATATACTCTTATTTTTTTTTTTAAATCAAATAGGTATTGAGCTAAATCTAGTGTGCTAGCTTATAAAATTCATGATAGATTTGTAAATGGGTTTATCAATAACTTGGTGTTTTGTATAAGTATAGTGTATGTATGTATGTATATGTATATATGTATGTATGTATGTATGCATGTATGGGGATGGGTTAAAATGAGAATCACTACGAGTTGTGAGAACCGTGATAACTTTCTGATCCCGCGAGAGTTGGGTCAAATTTTTTTTTGCACAAACGTAAATGAAAACATTATAAACATATCCGTAAAAAGAGTAAAAAATTTTTTCGAGTTGTTAGTTTTGACTGATGCAAGTTTTTTTACGCCCTGATAAAAAAATAGATATCTTCGATAAAATTTTACACCAGCGCGTAAAAAAAACTTGCATCAGTTAAAACTAACGACTCGACAATTTTTTTTACTTTTTTTACAGATGTGTTTATAATGTTTTCATTTATGTTTGTGCAAAAAAAAAAAAAAAAATTGGCCCAATTCACGCTGGATTAAAAAATCTCACGGTTCTCACAACTCGTGGTGGTTTTCATTTGAACTGAATCCTCTATATATGTGTGTATATATATACAACATTAGGATACGTTATGAACCACCCTTTATTACGAAAACTGCGAGAACCAGTGTGAACACAACCAAAATTACTTAAAAAGCTTAAAATCACAATTGTTTTTTTAATTTTCCATTAAAAATCGTCACATTTTATTTATAATTTTTTTTTAATTTTGTTTTTAATCCGAATAACAATTACTTATGCATATGTGCACATTTCATATTTCTTGACAACACCTATACAATTTCCCTTCCATCTATACTACAATCCATAATACATTACCAATATTATATAATTTCAATTCCGTATACACTATTATTCGTAATACATTGCAAATATGTATGATATTTCAAACTATGCACATGTACATCACCAACCTTTATACCATACCAAACAATATTATCATAAACAGACAAGTATAACCAAACTATCAACCACCAGATAAAATTAACCAAAATGAATATGTGGATACAAATGACAACATCATTTATAAAGTGATGCACATGTGCATATCTTTCCAACTGTATCATTAAATAACAAACAACCTTTTTTAACTCTTTGAATAACCATTACGTCATCATCCTCCATAGCATCATTACGACATCATCCTTCATAGCATCTGACATTTTTTTTGTACCCTTTATTTATCGATTTCAGAACAAAAGTTATCTTTTCATTTTTTTTTCATTTATTGATCTACAATAATAGACAACTCGTAAGATAACCAAATATACCAACTTAATGCATATTTGCATTAACATTAATTCTCTCATTACTGTATAAACTATGCACATGTGCATCAATATGAATGACCTTAGTGATTTTATAAAAAAAAATTGTAAAAATATTTATAAGGGTTTTAATTTTATAAATTGTAGTGTATACGGAAGGAAAATTGTATAATATTGGTAATATATTACAGATGGTAGTGATTGAATAGGTGTTGTCAAGAAATATGACATATACACATGTGCATCTGTAATTGTTATTTGAATTAAGAAAATTAAAAATAAAATGTGGCGATTTTTAATGTAATTTTTTTTAAATGTGTCACCGGAAAAAACGGGCTCTGGCAGGTGGTCCTCCCCGCCCACCACAGAGCCGCCCCTGATTATAAGCTATAACAGAAACATGAAAAAATAGATTTAATAAACAAATTAATTTTTGTATCATGAACATAACAAAATAGTTAAAATTGGTACTCAAGTAAACTATATTATTCAATAACGTAATTCAATTTGTATAAAACTAATATATAACTAATATCAGAAACTAAGCAATATGCTACTATGTGCTTTTTCATCAACAACTTTAGCACAAACCGAAATACCAAATACAAGAAATATAATGTTACAATTTATTATAACGGTTTATAAATAAGTAGTCCAAATAACTTTTAAAAAATAACTAAAAGTTCAACATGTAACAGAAGGTAAAAGATAGTTTTCTCATACGCATATGGTAATCATCAGCATATGTTATTAGTATGTGTTGTGCAATAATAATGAATCGTATATTTAGTTTGATAAGTTGTAATATATACAATTAGACATAAACCAAACGAACACGAATGCAATCATGTTCGTGTTCATTCATTTAACTTTAATCGAACACGAACATATAACCGAATACAGTTTTTTTGTTCATTATGAAAATTAGCATGTTTGTGTATGTTTATGCTCGTTCATTTAATACTTAAATGAACAGTTTACAAATATAAACAAACAAACTTATACGCACATAATTTAATAAACATAGTGAACATAAATTAACATCTAACTAATCATAAACGAATAAGTACTGGCTTTTATATAAAGTAGTGATTAGTTATGATAAGTTCAATAGTCTTTTTTATTACTAGAAAACCGAATTACTAATTAGTTATCTTTATATAAGTAGTTGGAAACCCTGTTTAATGTTTATATTTATATAAATATAACCACTTATATATTTATTAGAATTTAAACGTAATGAACGTAAATACATGAACATAAATAAATGAACAAAACGTGTCTTCATGTTTGTTCGTTTAATTAAATGAACAAAAAAATGTTCATGTTTGTTCATTCATATAAATAAACTAACTTCTCATCGAACAGTTCATGAACAATTTATAATGTTCGGTTCGTTTACAGGCCTTTGTGCAATATAAAGCGTTTAAACTTTTCAGCTTCTTCATCATGAACAAATTAAAGTAGATTAATTGGATATACTTAAGTTATGTAATATAATTAGCAGTCCATGGCTTTATGACCAATAGGTCATGAGTTCGATTCCTACAAGGGGGTTTTTCCCATATTTGTTGGGTTTTCTCCTGAATTGATGTATAGGCATTATGCCTGGTGAAGATAGATATGATCGTGTGGTTCAACTGGTGACAGAATGATACTCCAGTGGTACGTCAGTGATCCAAATTTGTCGTTCAAAAAAAGTATTATAATTAACAAAAAATGACATATAAAATTTTGTACTTGACATATAAAATTCTGTACTTTGAATTAAATAAAAAAAAAGTTTGGGGTACATATAAAACATACAAATATCATAAAACTTATAAAATTTGATGAATTTATGAACATGTTCAACTTTGTACACAAGTGATATCTTCATTATTTGCTGTTTAAATACGGGACGAAATAAATGTGATATATTATTAATAATAAATGAATATTTTGATGTTTGTATGTTGAATTTTAATTTATTGATGTATTTGGCGTATGATTGAAACGTTTATCCACCCATCGGCACCAAGTGATTGGAAGTATTAAATGGGGTCTTTCTTTGTCTTGGTAAGCATGCGCATTTGAAAATGATATTCCTCTACTCGGGCCCTTTATCTCTTGTCGACAAATATGTATCTCATTCATATTAGAATTTTACAAATCTTTATATAATCCTATTTTTATTATTTAATAGCGTAAAGATCCTGTATAAATAGTTTTATCGTATAAAACGTACAAAACGTACGAAAGACATGAAAAGGTAAAAAAAAAAAAACCGCGGTGGCATTTCGTAATTATTATACTCGAAATTACCCAACATGATCAAATTTACTCTACAAGATCATTTGTAGGGCAATTTTGATAATTACTCTATGAGTAAATAATTACGAAAATGCCACCACGTTTTTTTTTACCTTTTCATGTCTTACGTACGTTTTGTACGATAATGCTATCTGATTTGATCTTTTGCCTTATTTAATATGGTTTATGATCAAATACAAAGACCCTTAAAAATAAAAAGTCGTACACAGGGTATCAAACGAACTCCGATTAACCTTATTCAAGCGGCATTTGAACCGTGTTATCGAACTCTACGATGTGAGATTTTAGATTTTCACTTTTGGATTTGTAGGTAGTAGATTTTATAATTTTTGCTTATTATCATTGTGTCTATTATTTATCATTTTCTATATATGCGTTATTGTGTTTTTTTTGCAAATCACTGTGTCTTTTTTCCTCGACATTGTGTTATATTTTTAGCACTGTGTTATATTTTGCTCGACATTGTGTCATCTTGTGCAAGTGTCTTTGTACACTTTTTATTTTCAAGAGTCTTTGTAGAATAACTTAACCCTATTTAACATTTCAAATAGCTTAATAATATTAATTCAGTGACAAAGTATTACTTGTTCGTGATAAATAAGTTTTGTTAGATAGGTGATGGTTGTGTTTGATATCACACGTTTAACATAACTTGTGTGTTCCAAATATACAAAATTTTAAAAAACAAAACAAAACGTTATTCAAATCCGAATATGAAAATTCTGAATATCTGAATTTCTGAATATTTTGGGTTCAGAATTTTCCAGTAGTTCGTGTTCGATTTCGGTGCTTGGCCGGAGGCGTGCCTTAGGGCGTTACCAAGATTACCCTCTGATCACTGTCCGGTTATCCTTGAAACTTCTCGTACTAACTTTGGGGCTAAACCTTTTAGGTTTTCAACTCTTGGCTCCAAAAGGAGGATTTTGATAATTTGATGGTAAAAGCGATGGATTCTTACGTCAAGGTGGGGGGCAGGCCCGATGTGGTTCTGGCTAACAAATTTAAACATTTAAGGAACATTATTAAAGATTGGAGGAATGAGAGGTGTGCCAAAGATAAAGAAGATGATATAAGGGATAAAGAAGAACTGGAGCAATTAGATAAAATGTGCGAAGAAAGGGAGTTATCTGAAGAAGAGGTTTGGATTAAAGAATAATGTTTTAAAAACATATGTAAGAGAGACCATTTGAAAGCTATGGATCTGAAACAGAAGTCGCGATGTAGGTGGGCCATTGATGGAGATGAGAATACCGCCTTTTTCCATAGACTCATTAACAACAGGAAAAGTTTAAATGGTATTCCAGGGTTGCTCATTGATGGTATTTGGGTGGATAACCCGAAAATTATAGAAAAAGAAGTCCTCGGGTTCTTTAGAAATCACTTTAAGGAGAAAGTCCAATCTAGGCCTTAGTTGCTATGCCTGGGAGTGAAAAGAATTTCGTAAGTGGAGGCAGGTTTTCTAGCGGAGAATTTTACAGCTAAGGAAATCAAAGAGGCGGTTTTTGAATACGGGGCGGATAAGGCTCCTGGCCCGGATGGCTTTAATTTTAAATTAGTGAAACATTTCTGGAATTATTTCGAGGAGGACTTCAAAGAGGTGCTAGCCCACTTCTATGAGTCAGGCTCCATTGACAAGAGTTGTAGTACGTCTTTTATAACTCTAATTCCTAAGGTTAAAGACCTGATTGGGTTGAAGGATTATCGTCCCATTAATCTTATAGGGGTCATCAACAAAGTTATCTCGAAGATTTTGGTGAATCGCTTGAAGAAGGTTATTCGAAATATTATTTCGGTGTCTCAATCGGCGTTTGTCAAAGATAGGTATATCATCGATAGCCCTTTGGTTCTTAGTGAGATTTGGTCGTGGCTCAAAAAGTCGGGCAAACAAGCTTTCGTTTTTAAAATCGACTTTGAAAAAGCTTACGATAATGTCAATTGGGGGTTCATTTTGGATATGATGGATCAAATGAGGTTCCCTCGTGTGTGGTGTAAATGGGTTAAAGGTGGGTTCGCTTCTGCGAGGTCCTCGGTGTTGGTTAATGGATCCCCGACATTTGAATTACAATGTCAGAAAGGCCTTCGTCAAGGTGACCCACTTTCACCCTTCCTTTTTCTTATTGCGATAGAAGCCTTGTCTTGTATAGTGTCTAAAGCTTGTGAAGTGGGGAGACTAATAGGAATTAAACTACCGAATGGGGGTCCGGTGGTATCTCATCTTTTTTATGCCGATGACGCTCTAGTTTTGGGGGAATGGAATAAGGAGAACTTTCTTATGGTGGCGGGGATTCTGAGGGTGTTTCACGCTTGTTCGGGTCTGAAAATAAACATGCACAAGTCTAATCTCTTTGGTGTGGGAGTTAGAGAGGAAGATATTGCGAGTTTGGCTTCGGTTATTGGGTGCAGGATAGGGGCGGCCCCGTTTTCCTACTTGGGAATTCCTTTAGGGGAAAATATGAACTGGATATGTAGTTGGGATCCAATTGTCAACAACTTCAAAAACCGTCTTTCTTCTTGGAAAGCGAATTCGCTCTCTATTGGTGGTCGGGTGGTTTTGATTAAAGCGGTTCTTGGGAGTCTCCCTATCTACTATCTTTCTATTTTCAAGGCGCCGGTGAATGTTTTAAACAAGTTAGAATCCCTTGAGAGGATTTTTTTTATGGGGAGTATCGGAAGAGGTTAGGAAAACCCATTGGGTGGCTTGGGACAAAATCACTCTTCCGAAGAAATTCGGAGGTTTAGGCTTTTGTAAGCTTAAATTGGTGAATGAAGTGCTTATCTCTACATGGGCTTGGAGATTTAAGGTAGAAGAAGATACCCTCTGGAGGAGAGTCGTCTTGCGTGCCA
Source organism: Helianthus tuberosus (assembly GCA_030545235.1). NCBI lineage: Eukaryota > Viridiplantae > Streptophyta > Magnoliopsida > Asterales > Asteraceae > Helianthus > Helianthus tuberosus. Next base: position 43,875,514 of record CM060414.1, on the reverse strand, counting down.
CGGTAAGTCTAGGAAATGGACTCTTTTACCCTGCAATCCCGCGTTGCCCGGGGTGTGGAAAAATATTGTTAGTTTGATTTCAAAAGTTCGTTTAAAGGGCAAGGGGTTAAATTGTTATTTTAAAGGCATTGTGGGGGATGGTTGTAGTATTCGGTTTTGGATTGATCATTGGGTGGGAGACGGGTGTCACACCCCAACCGAAGGCGGAATCATCGGGGCATGGCACTGAGCGAAACAGATTGTCCAGAAGTTTCCATAACAATTATCATTACCATTCAATTTAAATAACATGTCCCATACCATGTCTCAAACAGTAAACAAATTATTACAGATAAAATCTAGGCAAATAATTCTGTTCCGATAACTCAGATTTAAATAGAGCAGTTGTTTATCTGCTTCTAGAGACACCTGATTCGGTTACTACAGACAACTATTTGTTGGGCTCTAAAGCTTTATTCTAGCTTCCATTTCCTACCAGATGTGCATCCTAAGCACCTGTCACATACGTTAAAATAAAGTCAATACATTAAATGTAAAGGTGAGCATACAAGTTTGATAATAGCATATAGAGTTCGAATTTGTTTTCACGACCCTGATTGAGTAGAGCTTGATGAGCAGGAGCTTGTCGAGCACGACAGTTGGTAGTAAAATGGCCGTACATATTGCAATGAGCACAAAAACGGCAAGCAATGGCAGTCGGGTGGTGGTAGCTACAAGTAGGGCAGAGCGGGTGTGGCCCAGTGTATGCACGCTTAGCCAGCAGTGTATGCACGCTTAGCCAGCGGTGCATTCGCCACAGGCGCCGTTACTTGACGCTGTTGAGCTGGTACAGCTTGAATCGGTGCAGCAGTGATCGAACAGTTCTTGTTGCTGGAGCTATTCTTTCTCTTGTTCTTCCTCTTGTTGCTCGATGAGGTGGTGGTTTCAGCAGTTGGTGCGGCGGTGGTAGCTTGATGCAGGTGCTTTGAAGTTTTATCCCAGACACCGGCCTTGCCCCGCCTGTCGTTGATTTCAGCAGCCAGTAGGTAAGTTTCTTCGATCGTCGTAGTCTTAGCCGCTTGAATGAAATCAGCAACACAGTCAGGCAGGGCCTGGATATACTTCTTGATTGCCATGTCTGGATTCTTGACCTGATCGAGACAAATGATGCTGAGCTATTTGAAGCGAGCAGTGAGCGCAGCATTTTCACCATCCTTTTGCTGTATGTGCCAAAATTCATCTTCTAGTTTCTGACGTTCATGAGGAAGGCAGAATTCTTCCAGCATGACTTCCTTGAGCTCGTCCCATGACAGACCGTAGGCTGCATCGTTCCCTCGCTTGTTCCTCTCGGCCGTCCACCAGTCTAGTGCACGGGACTTGAAAACGCCAGTAGCATTTAGAGTTCGGAGGTCATCGGGGCAACCACTCTGTCGTAGAGTGACCTCAATGGAATCAAACCATTGGAATAGTGCAGTAGGACCTCCCTCGCCAGTGAATTCTTTTGGCCCACACGACTTGAATTGCTTGAAATTGAAGGCCTTGGTGGTAGCTTTAGGAGCTTCGGTCCTTGATTCCTCAGACGACTTGCTGACGTTCTCGTAAACATCACTCACGGCCTTTGCTACACTTTTAGCAATGATGGCAGCAAGGCGTTTGTCTCTCTTTTCTTGATGAGAAAGTAAGGGATGACGGGATCCAGATGACATTGTCTGCAACAGACATCGTCACAGAACTCAACACATTGTATTCGAATCTCACCCCACACGTCTACTACTTACTAAAGCTCAAGAACACATACAATTTACGTAGGCGTATAAACACATAGTCAATCAGTCACAGATTCATATAAGCACAGATTCATACAGTCATGTAAGCATATAGAGCACAGAGTCACAGAAGCACATACACGTTTAGTCACAAGATACAGTCAGAATACAGAAACCTATTATTCCCAGTTTGCGAGTGTTCGAATATAGCGTTCGCATTTTAGTATGTCGAGTAGTGTAGTATTAGTGTATATCATAGCATAAAGTCGTCCATAGTTCAGTGAATGGTTATAGATTTGAGATAGAACGCAGTGCGAGTCGTGCGTGTCGATCGAAGTGGAAGCAAAAATCGAGTAAATCTCCAAAAATTTAAACACATAAACAGGTAATCACACAAAATTAACGAATCATCAGAGTCAGCAGTTGCGGGCTCAGAATCGAAACACATAAAAATCGAGGAATGGATTGTCCTCGGCTGTCAGACATTGACTATCCAAAGTGGTTCGACTATTCGCAGGGACTTGTTGTACACGTTTGACCTTCGGGGTAGTGCCTTTTGCCTCGATTCTTGGACATTTGGCACACATCCCGTTAGTCATATCGTGACTTCAGGTCGTCGAAGTACGTCGAGACTTTGGTGAGAGTTTCGTAAAATGGGCGGAACAAGTTGTCAAGGTTAGGGTTTCACCCCTATCTTAATGACTTCGTCCCAGTTTTGACAAAAATAGAGGAGATTATTCATCAAAATACGGATTTCACTCCTGATTTGGCATAATTCCCCCCGTTTGTAGATAAAAATACGGGTTGATTTGTAACTTCAGTCTAGAGTTTGCGGTTTTCACACCTAATCTTGACTTAGTTACTCTTTCATAGTTGAAAATTCGAGTGTAGTGATAGTGTAGCATAAGCGAGAATATCGAGATATAAGCTCGTACATAATCCCTACCGGATTCGCACAAGTCAGTCTGTTGGTTCCTAACTATAGACTAGGTCTCTGAGACATCGACCCGGACTAGGTCGTGTCTTGCCTAATTCCCTATAGTTATGGCTCTGACACCAATCTGTCACACCCCAACCGATGGCGGAATCATCGGGGCATGGCACTGAGCGAAACAGATTGTCCATAAGTTTCCATAACAATTATCATTACCATTCAATTTAAATAACATGTCCCATACCATGTCTCAAACAGTAAACAAATTATTATAGATAAAATCTAGGCAAATAATTCTGTTCCGACAACTCAGATTTAAATAGAGCAGTTGTTTATCTGCTTCTAGAGACCCCTGATTCGGTTACTACAGACAACTATTTGTTGGGCTCTAAAGCTTTATTCTAGCTTCCATTTCCTACCAGATGTGCATCCTAAGCACCTGTCACATACGTTAAAATAAAGTCAATACATTAAATGTAAAGGAGAGCATACAAGTTTGATAATAGCATATAGAGTTCGAATTCGTTTACGCATAACCAGCACGTACACATAGTGAAATGAAGCACGTTAGTTATCGACATAGACCCATCGATACCAAAGACTGCGGGTTGACTGCCCGAGGCAGTTCGCAATACATGATTATCACCGTAATCCATGCAAGTAATTGTCCTTAACAACCCCCGTGTGAATAGGTGCTGAGTCCAAACTATAGTACTATCGTTGCTAAGGCAAGTAGACAACATTCCATGTGTAAACATAACAAACAAGCATTCATAAGCCACGTATAACATGCATTAACGGTTAGCGTTTAAATAGTATTGAGTAGTGTGTTCGATGTGATTTGAATAGTTGTAACGTATGTAACACCCAAAAGTGCATAAATCAAAAAGGGATCGAGTATACTCACAACGGTTGATGGATTGAAGGGAGCGCTTAGCGAGTAAAGTTAGCCTGAATGGATTGATAGCATAACAATAAGTGACGCGTAAAACGATACAAAGTGTGATTGGGTCGGACAGCAGTTCGGTAGGATGGTAATCCGGTCGGACGGCTTGTCTGTGCGGATGGCAATCCGTTCGGATGGTCATCCGGTCGGGTGGTCATCCGGTCGGACGGTAGTCCAGTCGGATGACTATTCGAGTGGATTGTTTTCTTTCTATGAGATGAATGTTTTGTGTATGATGGCTTGTCTTTTGAAGTTTTCATTGTAGTATTTGAAGACATTGAAGTATCTTTATCCTTCAAGTTGGTCGATCGGACGGTCAATCGTGCGGACAACAATCCGTTCGGATTGTCATCCGGTCGGACGGCGACATTAGTGATGAGGTTACTTAGTGGGAACAGTTCATAGCAGAAGAGTCACTTGGTCGGATGTCCATCCGACCGGGTGGCAACCCTGTTAATGAACATGTTGAAAATTGTTTATGTCTTTAAAGTCCTAGTATATCATGATCCGAAGAGTAATCCGGTCGGATGGTAGTCCGATCGGATGGCAATTCGTTCGATACTCAAACTTCAGATAGAGTTGATGAGGTGTGGGACCCAAGGTGTTATTCGTTCAGACAGCAATCCGTTCGGGTGGCTTATCCACTCGGACAGTAGTCCGGTCGGACAGCATTCCGTCCCGATTGTTCCGTTCGTCCTACACTTGGTCGTTTTGATTGTTTGTCGTTTTATCGAGACGTTTTGACAACGTGTTACCAACAGAACCCCATCTTGAACCAAGCGACCTGATAGACAAGAATCACCCTAGTTCGGCCAGTTAACCGATTCAAGATGGTTGTTCTTGTTTAGCCCGAAATCGGTGGTCTCGTGAGTAGAATCCAGATCTTGAGCTAGCACAAAACTAAGAATGAGTGGAGGACTAGATCTAGATCCATTTCTATCGGTTTCAAGCGTATTGAGTGCAAAAGAGTTGAAAGAAAGTTAGAAACCATCTTTCAATCCTTTTTCACTGTGTTTATGTTTAGATCTAGTATAGATCTCTATTCATTTGTGTGGAAATCGGTTAGATCCGAGTTGTTCTCGGTGGATTGAAGCCAAAACATGAAGTTCTTCAAGAACTCATGATGACATCACCCTAGAACACCTCAAATCTAGCGATTTTATGGTTTAAAAGTTGAGATTCAAATGATAGAAATGTGTAGGAGTGCGTGTAGGTCAAGAAAGTACAAGATTTAGGGAGAGATCTTACCGGAATTGAGAGAAATCGAAGAAAATGTGAGGAGAGCGTGCTGGTCGGAGAGAGTTTCCAAAAGTAGAAAGTTTGAGAGTGACATGGGTATTTATAGGATTCCAAAAAGGGAAAGGGTGGGTCGGTCGGATGGCATCCCGCCAGAATGACTATCCGGTCGGATGTCATCTCGGTCGGATGGCACTTGACGCCATGGCCAAGTGGCAGCCCGGTCGGATGGCACCTGGTTTGTGCGTTCGACACGACGATTTTTACTGATTCGATTTCGATTGCGAGCGATGCGAATGCGATGGAGTTTCCTATTCAAATTACTTTTAATCCCAACCACTCATATCTCGCACTATCCCTTCTCCACTAATTATCATAGTTCGATTGTGATTCGAGTTCGATGTCGATTGAGTTCGATTGCATTTCGAGTTCGATTGCGTTTTGATTGATTACCACATATAAGATAAATGAACATGCACAAGTAACACATAAGGCACACACACGTATAACAATAACTAATATGCGTAGTTCGAGTTGCGATTTGATTCGATGTCGATTTGATTAGCATAGTTTGATTATCGTTTCGTTAACTTTATCGCATTGTTACTTCCTACAGTTCACAGTCGTAAGTTGATTAGATTGCGAATAACACACGTCGATTATTGTAATTATAGACACTTACTCCACATAATAGCTAAAATAAAAGAAAACTATTATTAGTCGGTTGCGCGAAATCGGTCGTTGACTTTGACCTTGACTTCGAGTTTGACTTCCCGAAAACACGGGGTGTTACAACGGGCCGTTAATGCTTCTTTGGCCGGCTTTATTTGCGCTTGAAAAGAATAAGTGTTGCTGGGTTAGCGACAGATTTCAGCTAGGGGAGAGGCGGAGTTGTTCTCTTTGATTGGTCTAGTCCTTAGGGCTCTACGGTGGAACTGGCGGAATTGGAAGGCTGTACGGCTTTGTTGGCTGACATTCTTCTATCGGCTGATAAAGACAAATGGAAATGGTCGCCTGCTGAATCTGGTATGTTCTCTACATTCTCGTTCAAGGAGCTGGCTTTCGATACGGAGTTACCGGTTTGGAGGTTCTCGGCTAAAGGTACTAGGTGGGTACCGTCAAAATGCAATTTATTCTTGTGGAGGGCGGTTATGAATAGGATCCCGACAAAAGATGATTTGGTCAGAAGGAACATCTCGGTGGATTCGGATAGGTGTGTGTTTTGTAACGATGATATTGAATCTGTGGATCATCTCTTCACCGCTTGCATCACGGCTCATCGGATGTGGAGTCGGTTCAGCGATTAGGTTAAAATCCCACCCATTTTTGCCTTTTCTTTGACTGATATTATAGATTTGTATAAAGGTATAAACGGGGATAAAAAAAGCTAAGGTGATTGTCCGAGGTCTTATCACGGTTACTTGTTGGTGCCTTTGGAAAGCGAGGAATGCGAAGATTTTTTCGGATGGGAGCGGTAATGGGGACGAGATCTTTGGGGAAGTTAAATCTTTTAGTTTTCTTTGGTTAAAAAGTAGGTCGGTTCACTGTAATCTAAGTTGGAGAGAATGGTATAAGTTCCCTTTGTACATGTTGTATTCGGGTTGAGGTGCGGTTCTGTGTTTTTTGTTCAGGTCGGCTTTGTTAATAAAATTTACCTTTCAAAAAAAATCTATTTGCACATCCCCATTAAACACAACATCTTTAACTAAACATGTTTTCATAAACACTAATGCCCATTTAATACATGGCACAACACTTCCAAAACACCATGCATGATACATTAAAACACGATTAACATAAGTAGCATTATAACATAGATCACACGACACATGTAACAAATTATTGACATGACTGGTCACTAAACATGATTAAGACATAAATACGCATAAATAAACAAATGTTAAAGCTACCATAGTAGTATAATAAGCACGATTTTAACAAGTGGCTAACGTTACATCTATTCATAACCTTCTCCAAACCAACCTGTTAATAAAAAAAACTAATTTCTCTTTCTTACACCCAGACAACCCAACCCAATCCAACATAACTTAACCTTTTACTCCCATTATCAACTAAACCTTAAAACATTTTTTTATTAAATGTATATTTTTTGCTTATTATTTATCCATAAAATATATTAAAATTTATATATATTAATAGGCCAAGGAAATGAACAGTGTTTCTAATCGTGGGTTTTTCCAATTGGCCTAATTGGGCGGCCATCCCCCCATTACACGCGTGTCTTCCAGGTTAACACCTTACCCTATTTCCGGTTTGCTTCAGATGAGAGAGAATGGGAAGAGGGAAAATGGAGACAGAAGAGAGAGGCGGTGACCGGAGGTCATCACCGTCACACCACCACCTCGGTCACCGTCTGGTGTATCTGTTTTGTGGGGTTTTAACCTCTATACGAATTATTGTTCGGCTCTTTCCGGTTTGCTTCAGATGAGAGAGGAGGGGAAGAGGGAAAAGGGAGAGAGAAGAGAGAGGCGGTGACCGGAGGGTCACCACCACCGCGGTCACCATCTGGTGTCTCTGTTTTATGGGGTTAATATTTTTATTTGAAACCGATTTATTTTAAATGTAAAATATATAAGAAATATTAAGATATGGAAAACACACCCTCATCAAACATGTGGAAAACAAAGATAATGCATTTTTTTGAAAAGATGTTTATTTAAAAATCTATTTTTGAACGAATTCGGCTTTTTATAAAATTTATATCGGAATGTTCACAAAAAAATTAAACCAAACTGTGTATTCAGATTATTTAAAAAGTAAAATATTAATAAGTCATTAAAGAAAATCAAAATTCAGGTGGAATTAATGGTTATTTTTTTGCGGCCAACGAATCCTTCAAATGGGGTACCGGTGAAATTCACCACATCGGGATACACTCGTCTCCGAACTGGGGAAAACCCTCACCTAAGGCAGAAGCTCGTGAACACTCGCCCAAAGGCACGACAATGCGATGAGGTGAAATCCATTCAGTTCAAGGATCGAACTAGATTTCTCTATTTTCTCAACAACCCAACCCTGAGAAAAAGACACCAATCAACATAGCTTAAGTAATCTAAGAGTTTTCTTTTGATGAAGATGGATCTTTGTAGTGAATAAGAAATGAGGATGTTACCACCGAGCCTTCTAGTTGAGTGGCAGCCTTACGACTTTCCAAATGTAAGGCCGAGGGTTGGAGACTCGTCTGGGACAAATTTTGTTCCTGGTTGAGCCAGGGGTTTTTCTCAGTTGTGGGTTTCATCCTGGGAGGTTAGATCGGGTTATCACGTTATATTCTTCGAACGGATGGGTGATTTATTTTCTAGGATGATCTCGAGTGTCCGAGCGTTCACTGTTTAAGAAAGAAAAGAAAAGAAAGAAATCAGGATATAGTATTCAAGAACATAAAAGATTACATAAGACATTAAATTTTATTTTGTTAAAAACTAGTATTGGAGCCCGTGCTTCGTGGCGGGGTCGTAGGAGGTTGCTGGCGAGGATGTACTTGTTTCATGATATATCGATGGGTTATCATAGACCATGCATGCTTTAATCTAAACAATAGTAAAAATAAGCAATCAACATGGTTACGTAAATGAAGAAACGCCAAGTTAAACCGTGGGTTAACTTGTGGGATTAGTCTCGTCGAAATAAGGTTAATCTTCTTTCTACTTTGAATATCTATTGCTTGATCCTTCAAAACAAAAGAACATCGTGAAGCTCGTTACAAGGAGGAGAGGGTTCCCCTTGTAACCACCCTCCTGCGTAAGAATAAGAGTTTGTTTTGAGGATGATAAGTGTGTGTATTAAGTGAGAGAGCAAGAGAATGGTCCTTAAACCTGTAGATCAAGTCCTCTATTTGTAGCCGAAGGGAATGACAAAGGAGGTGGGCTGATGGGCCTTAGGCCCGCCGTCGACATCAAGGAATATCCCATTATCTTCTTAGACACAATCGTTAGTATCTGCAGGCAAGTGAGAAGATGGCACACGTTGAATAGATCCACGTAGGCTGACTATTGTCCTTGTTGTCGGATCTGTCATCAGCGGTTAATAGAGATCATGGAGCAGCGTTTTGCGCACGGTGATTGGTGACACGTTGCTGTCTTTTTGTACTTTTCGTCTCCTACACGATCTTTCATCGTGCGGCTCTACTGGGTACAGTCTGGCATGCGCCCATTGGTCGTATGCTTTGACGTTCGTTCTAGGTGTACTATGCCTTATTGTCACGCATAGACTCACGTTGTTGATGCTTGCACCACATGGCTTGCGCTAATCTACTGAAAATGACTATGGGTCAGGTAAATCCGATTTGAGTATGGCGCTATGCGCGCGACCTATTCCTGGCATTGCACATATCAGTGCAGGATTTGGGATCATACCCCTTCAAGTCCCCCTAGTCCAGTGCTTCTTCCATGCACGGATGTAAATGGTTGGAGCTCTGGACTTAGAAAAAATTGTTAAATGTATGCGCTGCATATTTGCCAGGTAGATGGTAGGACTTGTCATCGATAGAAGGCGCGCATATTTCAATTTGGTCAGTGTGCTATATGGTGCGCTTATTAAAGATCTTTGTACTAACACTCTAGCCTTAGACCGAAAACTTAGGGTACAGACGTCCTGTAACAACCCGCACGTTCGTGCGTTGTTACTACTCGTTACACCTAGCATCAGAGATTCAGATCATAATGTAACTATATCAAATACATCGCTACTTCGCAATATTTTCGCATATTACGCATACTTTATCGCTATAACACATCGCATCACACACACCAACGCTCACGATGATGTTAAGTGAGGACCTTTTCTACCCTCCTCGACGGCCGTGAAGCGTCACAGAGTAACGCATATTCGAAATGAAACCCGGGTATTGTATCGCAACTTTGAAATGTGGATAGTTATACGACCCTATGTGACTAATTATACTAAATATATGAATGTGGGAATGAAAAGGTGTGACCAAACTTTCCCTATAGCTTAACGAACAAAACAAAACATCAAAATGCAACACGTCGGAGACCGCCGATCAAGTGACTAATCGATCGAGTGACTGATCGATCGAGTGGCCACCCGATCGGATTGCCATCTGATCGGATTGCCACCTGATCGGACAGCCACCCGATCGGATTGCCATCCGATCCGCTGCACTTCTCCCCCTTCACCTTTAAATAGCACTTGTCACATCACTTGAACAGTGATGTGACAGCTCTCACTCGACCAGCACGCTTTGTGGCTCTTTCCTCTCGATTTCTCGCGATTCTTGTAAGTTTCCACCTCAAATCTTGTACTTTCAGGATCTACACGCACTCCTACACCTTTCTATCTTTTGAATCTCAACTTTTAACCGTGAAATCAATAGATTTGAGGTGTTCTAGGGTGATGTCATCATGGAGTTCTCATGAACTTCAAGTGTTGGCCTCATTTCACCAAGAACCACTCAGATCTGAAGGATTTCCACAAGAATAAACAACATTTTCGCAAAGATCTACACATATTCATGGATAAAAGGATTGAAGAATGGTTTTCTAACCTTCTTTCAACTCTTTACACTCAATGCACTAAAAACCGATAGAATCGGAGCTTGTTCTGATCTTCTACTCGTTCTTAGCGAAGCGTTGGTTCAAGATGTGAGTTCTATCAAAGAGATAACTGATTTCGGGTTAAACATGAGCAACCGTCTCAAATAGAGGACTGATCGGACTAGGGTGATTCTTGCCCGATCGGGTCACCTGGGCGTTGATAGGGTTTTGTTGTTTGGCACGTTGTCACACCGTCTCGAGAAAACCGCAAAACTTTCAAAATGAACGAGTGTCAAGACGATCAGGCCGCCAGGACGGATTGCCATCCGATCGGATTGCCACCCGACCGGACAGCCGTCCGATCGGCTTGCACTTGGTTCCGCTCTTAAACTATATTTCAACTCTTCAAAAGTTTTGAACGTCGAACGGATTGCCATCCGATCGGATTGCCATCCGATCGAACGACCATCAGACCATGTGATGTTTTAAACTTCAACACTTAAACAATTTTCAACTTGTTCAATGCATAGCTAGTTCCAAGCGGATTTCCACCTGATCGGATTGCAATCCGATCGAGTGACAAATTGTTGTGAACTTGTTCTCACAAAGTGTCCTACTAATCGGATCGTCACCCGATAGAGTCGCCGTTCGATCGATCGACCTGAAGGGTAGAGATACTTCTCTGTTTTCATTATGCTACAACAAAAACTTCAAAAGGCAAACCATCATACACAAACACATCCATACCAAATGAGGTGACAAACCAATCGAATGGCCATCCGATCGAATGACCATCCGAATGGTTTGCCATTCGACACTCAGTCGCATCTCATTGTTTAACGCACTGTTCGACGCTTACGCTATCAATCTTTAGTCAGGCTAATCTCAGACGCGCTCCCTTCAATCCAACCAAGTTGTGTTTACTTGCTGAACACCGACTGTGAGTATACTCGAACCCTTTTTATCGCATTTTGGGTGTAACATACGTTCCTATCAAATCAAGTATAAAAAACAAATTATTCAATCAAACTATTTATCACTTGCGAATAACTGTTATGCATATTTACACGTGATGCTAGTTACATATGTGTTAGGACTTTTACTCGCGAGGTCCCGCCTTAACTAGTATAGTACTATAGTACCCGACGGGGTCTAGTTAGGATGAATAGCAATCGCAATCACAGCTCGAGTGACTTAGCTTGTAGTATCTGTCTTATATGCATATATGTTAAGGTAACTCGTTTATGTATATGGTAATTCGCAGCACTTTTAACTATTTACGCTACACTATCTAAACTTGTACACTCACCAATACTTTTGTATTAATGTTGTTTTAACGTATGTTGCAGGTTTAGTCGCAGTCTACATCAAATCATGATAGGAAGTCTAGAAACACACCTAAAATCTAGGTTGTCGGATTTGTATTGTTTGAGAGAACAAGAAATTCGTGACAACTTATGTGATTGTAATTTTTTATTAGTATGGGATAATGAACGCATTAAATACTGTCGCAATGTAGTTGTTATGGATTCTCTTGAGCAATCTGATTCGCCTAGTGCCGCGCCCCGATGATTCCGCCATCGGTCGGGGTGTAACAGATTGGTATCAGAGCCATAACTATAGGGAATTAGGCCAGACTTGACCTACTCCGGGTCAATGTCTTAGAAACGACCTAGTCTATAGTCTAGGTACCAACGGGCTGACTCGTACGAACCCATTAGGATTGTACGGGCCTACTTGATACTCTCGTTCGAATCCATTAAAAACTGCGACTTTGTGTGAACACCGCATATTACAACTTCAGACGAAGAACCTTTCCTAAGGCTGGAATGTTACTTAGCCTTTCCTAAGGCCAACACAATACACACATTTTCGAAAATACTCGCGTAACACAACCGAGTGGTCCAGTCGAGATCAGGCTTGAAAACCAAGAACTCTCGATAAGATTGCTCACTCAGCGCATTTTTCTAGCACGAGAACTTTCCGTCGAGCTAGGAATGACATCCACATCTCGGCGAAAGTCTCCATTTCGAATTCTAGTGGAAACTCTCGAACTTATTCGAAGAGCACAACCACAGCTAGGAGCGAAGTAATTATGTCAGGGGTGAAACCCGTATCTTAATAAACCGTTCCACTCTCTATGAAATGGTTTTCAAAATCTCTCACCAAGGACTCGGCTATAACGATAACTCGGGCCACGCGATGACTAGGATGACGAGTGCCATTAGCTGCATCCTAGTGGAAGCATAAGTCTTCTGGGACAACGTGCGTGCATGAACTCATTGGGTATAGTTGGGTTACTTTGGGTAGTCGATGCCTAAACACCCGAGGCACTTTATCTATTTTTCTAGCATAACAACTCGCCGATTTTACGCTAGTTGGAACTTATTTACGCTTATGTGTCTACAATTTAAAACTTTACGCATTATCGATTTATCGATTTTCGCTCCCTGCTTTTGCAACCGCACGACTCGCACAGCCATCGCAATCTAAAACAAAACTGAATGTTTGCAACAAAATAATGTCTAATTACTCGCTCTCTCCCTCTTCATCGCGTCCTCGCGCATTCTATCCCGACATGTATGTGTGTAAGCATAAACTACAACTATATATGTAAATACAAGTGAATCAATTGTGTGGGAATCTAGGAATTTTGTGTATCCTATGTGGCTCCTATGTGAAATCTATTATATTACTCACAATAAGTTTTGATCGCGCTCAATCGCATCGCAAAACTCAAAAATCATTGTGATTGAATCTCACTCCAAATCTCTCTCTGTCTAGATGCTTTCCAACGACTCTACCTCGAGACAAACAACTAGGAGAAGAGCCAAATGAAGCGCCGAGAAGAGGATTGCCTCGCTTGTGGCCAAGGTCATTCCTCAAATTGTCGCTGAAGTGTACTCTCTCAGCAAATCTCGAACCCCGGAAGACTCTAAGACGGAAGCGCCGCAATCTGTTTTCCTCTACAAACACTTCAAAGCCTGTGACCCGATGGAGTTCACGGGTGAAAGAGGTGTGTCCCAACTACTCCAGTGGTTCGATTCTATCGAATTTACCCTTCGTTAGAGTGGGTGTCCTGATGGTTTCTGTACTACTTGCGCTACCGGAGTATTTCAATCGTGAGCACTCGACGGGTGAACAGCCGAACGTAACAAACGTGGGATCTCCGCAGCTTACGCTCTCTCTTGGGATGAGCTGAAAGAGCTCATGAAGAAAGAGTACTACCCTCCCCACGTAGTCCAGAAACGAGAAGACGAATTTTGGAAAATCAAGTAAGTCGAAGGTGACAATAATGGCTACACCGCAAGGTTCAAACAGCTTAGCATAATCTGCCAAAGTCAAGTCAACACTTCAGAAAAAGCCATCACGAAGTACATTCGCGGCTTACCTGAATATGTGGGTGATTTTGTCGAAGCTGCAAGACCTGCTACCATCGAAGAAACCTACCGCTTGGCCGCATAAATCAACGACAAACGAGTCTTGGACGGATCTTTCTCCAAGAATCCTGTCAAACAAGCTCAGCAAGCAATCGTCATCGATTCTTCTGACGATTCCTCCAATGATTCTACCAATGATTCTTCAGGTGAGTCCTCGGACGAATCCTCTGACGACAATGTACCGTTTCAGGAAGCTCAGCCCAGCCGCAAACGAAAGACCATGAGCCCAAACTCTTCAACAACTGAGATATCACAACCAGAACCTCTTCAAGAAATTCCAGTTCACTCGAGGCGCGACTACAACGGAACTCATCCCCTGTGTCTCATGTGTACGTATCATCACCCGCCAGAAGCTAACTGTTGCTTTTGCGCAAATTGCAACTAGTATGGTCATATTACCCAGCACTGCGGCACGGGGCCGCAGACTTGAGGAATTTCAGCAACAATCTCAGCCTCCACAGAAGTTCTCCACAACGAAATTAGTTACGCTTCCAATGTTGTTGTAATGATACGATTTTCGCCGTTAATTTCTTTTGCATAATTGAACTTGCTCTATTTCTCGACGCAATGTGGACTCTATTTATCTCACACTCTCTCGCACTCGCGCACGAACTATATACTAGCACTATGTACTATATAATATGTTTTCCCCTACTATGCGTTTTTGAAGCGGGTTGAGATAAACGTGCAAGGGACAACTTAATCACGGGTGCACACGGGATTATGTTGGTCAGTGCACGGAGATCGTAATGAGTTTCATTATTTCAATAATGCCATAACGTTAAAAGCATGGTTAAGCGTGGTGGATACGTCGCTGGTACTTCCTATATATAAGCGTCTTGACCATGTCGACACTGTGTGACACCTATTCACGGGACAAGGGCGTGTGGTGGAAGCATGGTGGATACGCCGCTGGTACTTCCTATATATAAGTGCTTCGCCATGCCAACCAATGACTTATGAAGAAAGTGCCATACAATTTGAACGTTATTAGACCAAGTATACTATTAACTCTATTTTCGACACACTACACTACATCGCAAGGCGTAACAATCTCAATCGCAACTCAAAGCGTGTAATCGCTAGACTTTCCGTAAGTCAACACGCTCACAATCACATTATCGCTAGAATCTATCTCGCAATCTCAATTGCTTATTGTGTGTTTGCTCAATCGTTTATTATGTATATCGCGCTATCGCTTATCGTGTGTATCGCTCTATCGCTCATCGCGTATCACTTAACGCTTATCGCTATCGCTTCACGAGACGAAACTGAGAGGGTTAAAACATGGTGGATACGCCGCTGGTACTTCCTATATATAAGTGTTTTAGCCATATCAGCAGATTTTCGTGGAAAAGGCCATGAGGGGCCTAATGTTAGTTAAAACTTGTGGTGACGTTAACCTAATCAAATCACACATTCCCATCGCTTGCAACGCATCGATCATCGCCTATCGCTCGACGGTTGTCGCTATCGCTCGTCGTTATCACTCACCGCTTCTCGCTTGTCTCCGTGGTCTTCGCTTATTATGATTGTTTTGTGCTATCAATTACCACGTACCGCTTGTCTCACTTGCTCGTGTCACTAAACTGAGTTCGGAAACGACTTCATCGCTCAGCTGGCTCAATCTTTCTCTTACACTTGGTCCAACCATCTCTTGCCTGGATCGAGGGAATCGAAACCTATCAGTACTATGTCGACACACATGACACCGCCTCACGGGACGGAAGCCATATGGCTAAAACATGGTGGATACGCCGCTGGTACTTCCTATATATAAGTGTTTTAGCCATATTGTCGAACTTTCGTGGGAAAGTGCCACGCGGGGCCGACTTAAAATTTAAAATTTTGATATTAGTAAAAACTTTGTGAAAACAAAGTCTTTCGTACAAAACTTTTTCTAAAATTTGATCAAAACTCTTGTACAAAACGAGATTATCTTGTAACGATAGTGTGACAATCGACTCAAGTTACTGCCGCGTGACAAGAAAATTTCGTAAAACAAGTTTTAAACACCCAAAAATCTTTTAGCAACCTAATAAAACCCCACCCATAGCACTGGGGTGAAGATCGAAACAGTTTAACGCCGCACTGTGGGAAGATTTTTCATAAACAAGTTTCTTCAAACCTTTTCGAATTAATCAACTTTTCGAGAATTTAAAACACTTTTGGATCACTTTTCGTGTGTTTCCATCTTTTGTTATAACGAATCGCCTTACTCGCTGCCATCGTCAGTCATCGCAACACTCTCGCTCGTCGAATTTCAATCGATCGCTAGCTTATTTTGACGCCTTTAATCGCTACTCCCACACGCATCGATCCTCACAACCCTTCTTGTGGATTAATTTCGGGACGAAATTTCCTAAAGCAGGGGAGACTGTAACAACCCGCACGTTCGTGCGTTGTTACTACTCGTTACACTCGTTACACCTAGCATCAGATATTCGGATCATAATGTAACTATATCAAATACATCGCTACTTTGCATTATTTTCGCATATTACGCATACTTTATCGCTATAACACATCGCATCGCATCACACACACCAATGCTCACGATGACATTGAGTGAGGACCTATTCTACCCTCCTCGACGGTCGTGAAGCGTCGCAGAGTAACGCATATTCGAAACGAAACCCGAGTATTGTATCGCAACTTTGAAATGTGGATAGTTATACGACCCTATGTGACTAATTATACTAAATATATGAATGTGGGAATGAAAAGGTGTGACCAAACTATCGCTATAGCATAACGAACAAAACGAAACATCAAAACGCTACACGCCAGAGACCGCCGATCGAGTGACTGATCGATCGAGTGGCCACCCGATCGGATTGCCATCCGATCCGTTGCACTTCTCCCCCTTCACACCCCTTCACCTATAAATAGCACTTGTCACATCACTTGAACGGTGATGTGACAACTCTCACTAGACCAGCACGCTTTGGGGCTCTTTCCTCTTGATTTCTCGCGATTCTTGTAAGTTTCCACCTCAAATCTTGTACTTTCATGATCTACACGCACTCCTACACCTTTCTATCTTTTGAATCTCAACTTTTAACCGTGAAATCAATAGATTTGAGGTGTTCTAGGGTGATGTCATCATGGAGTTCTCATGAACTTCAAGTGTTGGCCTCATTCCACCAAGAACCACTCAAATCTGAAGGATTTCCACACGAATAAACAACATTTTCGCAAAGATCTACACATATTCATGGATAAAAGGATTGAAGAATGGTTTTCTAACCTTCTTTCAACTCTTTTACACTCAATGCACTCAAAACCGATAGAATCAGAGCTTGTTCTGATCTTCTACTCGTTCTTAGCGAAGCGTTGGTTCAAGATCTGAGTTCTATCAAAGAGACTACTGATTTCGGGTTAAACATGAGCAACCGTCTCAAACAGAGTATTGATCGGACTAGGGTGATTCCTGCCCGATCGGGTCACCTGGGCGTTGATAGGGTTCTGTTGTTTGGCACGTTGTCACACCGTCTTGAGAAAACTGCAAAACTTTCAAAATGAACGAGTGTCAAGACGATCAGGCCGCCAGGATGGATTGTCGTCCGATTGGATTGCCATCCGATCGGATTGCCACCCGATCGGACAGCC
The DNA here is from genome assembly GCA_030545235.1 of Helianthus tuberosus. Taxonomy (NCBI): domain Eukaryota; kingdom Viridiplantae; phylum Streptophyta; class Magnoliopsida; order Asterales; family Asteraceae; genus Helianthus; species Helianthus tuberosus. The sequence goes on along the minus strand of CM060414.1, from coordinate 43,858,085 downwards.
GTCCGATCGGCTTGCACTTGGTTCCGCACTTAAACTATATTTCAACTCTTCAAAAGTTTTGAACGTCGAACGGATTGCCATCCGAATGAACGACCATCCGACCATGTGATGTTTTAAACTTCAACACTTAAACAATTTTCAACTTGTTCAATGCATAGCTAGTTCCAAGCGGATTGCCACCCGATAGGATTGCAATCCGATCGAGTGACAAACTGCTGTGAACTTGTTCTCACTAAGTGTCCTACTAATCGGATCGTCACCCGATCGAGTCGCCATTTGATCGATCGACCTGAAGGGTAGAGATACTTCTCTGTTTTCATAATGCTACAACAAAAACTTCAAAAGGCGAACCATCATACACAAACACATCCATACCAAACGAGGTGACAAACCAATCAAATGGCCATCCGATCAGATAACCATACGAACGGTTTGCCACCCGATCGACTGGCCATTCGATCGGATTACCATCCGATCGGGTTGCCATTCGACACTCAGTCGCATCTCATCGTTTAAGGCACTGTTCGACGCTTACGCTATCAATATGTAGTCAGGCTAATCTCAGACGCACTCCCTTCAATCCAACCAAGTTGTGTTTACTTGCTGAACACCGACTGTGAGTATACTCGAACCCTTTTTATCGCATTTTGGGTGTAACATACGTTCCTATCTAATCAAGTATCAAAAACGAATTATTCAATCAAACTATTTATCACTTGCGAATAACTATTATGCATATTTACACGTGATGCTAGTTACATATGTGTTAGGACTTTTACTCGCGAGGTCCTGCCTTAACTAGTATAGTACTATAGAACCCGACGGGGTCTAGTTAGGATGAATAGCAATCGTAATCGCAGCTCGAGTGACTTAGCTGGTAGTATCTGTCTTATATGCATATATGTTAAGGTAACTCGTTTATGTATATGGTAATTCACAACATTTTTAACTATTTACGCTACACTATCTAAACTTGTATACTCGCCAATACTTTTGTATTGACGTTGTTTTAACATATGTTGCAGGTTTAGTCGCAGTCTACATCAAATCAAGCTAGGAAGTCTAGAAACACACCTAAAGTCTAGGTTGTCGGATTTGTATTGTTTGAGAGAAAAAGAAATTTGTGACAACTTATGTGATTGTAATTGTTTATTAGTATGGGATAATGAACACATTAAATACTGTCGCAATGTAGTTGTTATGGATTCACTTGAGCAATCTGATTCGCCTAGTGCCGCGCCCCGATGATTTCGCCATCGGTTGGGGTGTGACACGTCCACCCTTCCAGATTCCATGCGTTTACATTATTAAAACCTAAAACTTTGATGAGATTTCGAAAACATTTAAGGCTTAAAAGCCTAAAATAAATCATCTAAGGATAGATGATGATTTCTTAATATTTGAAAATTTGGCTTTTAAGGATGAATAATGACTTTGTATGTTTTGTAATCGCCTAAGGATAAGTGATGGTTTTGTATGTTTGTAGTACTAAGAATCTAGAAGCGAGTTACCTCACGTTTGGGTCCTAGAAAGGTTATAGTCTAGGTAAAAAGCATTTCTAATAACCTAATTCCTATAAACATGGCTCTGATACCAATCTATAACACCCCAGCCATGTGGAACCTTGTGGCGGAAACGTCACGGAGTCACGTTACAAATTGTTCACAACACATGGTACTAAAGTTTAATTGTATTGAATTATTGAATTGCATTGTACTTAAAACACAAAGGATTATAAACTACTATTTTAAGATTAAAAGCAATCTAAGGCCCGAGTCCAGATCCTACGTGTAGCATAGTAGTATATGATGCGTTAGTACTTGAAACATATGTGAAAATAAACGGTCAACAATTAACTTGGTGAGTAACATAGGTTTTGTGGTCAAATTCATGGCTATGAATTTTTATTGCAATACTGTAACTACTCGTAATCTCATGACCTATAATATATTGACACGTGTCATAAGCTTTGAATATGTGAAAAAGTACTTTAGAGGGACTAAAGTTGACAAACAGAGAAAGTATGTGAAAATAAGGGTTCAAAGTGTCAACAATGAATAAATAGATTTTAAAATAGCCCTACAGGATGTTTATACCATCAAACGAATAAATCATGGATCATACGAAGCTGAAAATGAAAGAAAGTGAGGAATTACAAACTACAGGGGTTAAATGTGTCAACAAGTTTAAAGTGTACCTCTGAGTGACCTTTTAGCAAACCCGAAGCTTTGTAACGGTAAATTATACTCACTAGTATAAATGATAAAAATTTCATAAAGTTTCGTTGTCGTATGAGAAAGTTATGATCAAATTCGTATGCGAGGGGTTAAAAGCGTCAACGTTGGAAATTATGACTTTTCGGGTAATCACAAAGTTAACCAAGGACTTGCCAATGTTTAAACATGTCATGGAGCCCTTATAAACAAGGTTAGAGGGCTAAAAGTGCAAGAAAAACACTTAAAACCACTTTACAAAGGACCAGGGACTGAAATGTAATAAATGAAACTTGTTTGGCAGGTTCTGGAGGGCCATACCGGCCGCGTAAGACCAGGGTGGTATCTTACGCGGGCCGCCTGAACCGCCCAGTAACAGAAAACGCGAACAACTGCCAGTTGCAGGTCTGTAACCGACTTTAAAGTGTTGTTTTCTTATACCAGGGGCTCCCCAATGGTATTTCATGCATAGGGGGCACTTGTCTTGAACTCATAACATCAGTAGACTACCTTGGCATCATCTTAGGAGATCAAAATTGCTATATAAAGAGCTTCCAAGTTGCAACATTTGGGCACTTGCATTTGCAACATTCACAAGTGTATTTCTGGAGCTTCTCTGGACAGCAACCAAATTCCTTAAGCTTCCTAATCGTGCTTAGGACCTTTGTAAGTGTCCTTAACCCTTCCTAATTCAGTTTAGCTTAGTTAATTAGCTAAAAGTCAAACCGTCGTAATTAAAGTTTGACTTCGAGATTAATTAATATTTGTTCAGTCAAATCTCGAATTAAAAGTACCTATAAGTAGGTAATTATGTGGGTAATAAACCCTTAAAAGGGTACTCTCTGATTCCCACTCTAACTAGGTCAATTGTCGGGTCAAACTTGTTATTAAAAAGTCAACAGAATGCTTATTTTCAAATTAATGAATAATTAATAATGTAGGGGACATGCAACCTGTTTGATCACTAATATAACTTGGTAATTAATGTAAGAACATGTCTAAACATGTTCAACCCGACAATTTTCAGTTTAGACTCGGATCGGAACCGAAAGTCGCATAATTTGACTTTTGCTTTGACTTTCAGTTCTGACCCGTTTAAGCATGTTTTAGAAATGCCTTAGAGCTTTATTTGGACCAGGTTTCATATAAGTATAACTTTCTGAGATTATACAACTTGGTTCATTAGTTATCCGATTCATATGCATGTTTCCGTTAAATGCTTAAATGTTGACTATTATGCTCTTTTGACTATAAAACGTGATTTTTTGAAAAAGTAAAAGAGTAGAAACCTTAGTTACTGATTTATAGACTTGAACCCAAAATTTGACATCAGTTTGAGGTCTAGATTAAGAGTTATGCTCATTAGCGTAATTAGAAAGCTTTTTATTAAATAAACGGCGTAATTAGCATATAGCCTATCTAAACCCAATTTTTGGTATCAAACTTTTTACCTACTGATATAAAATAATATTTTGGGATTTTTGGAGATTTTTATTTATTTTTAGGCTGAGCATAACTTAGAGTTCTAAGTATAATTCGGTTAATGCCGGTTTTGCCCTTTTAAGCTATAAAATGAGTTTTACAAATCCTTTTGACCCCAAACCTTTTGCTACTGATTTTATTTAATAAATAGAGTATTTTGAGCCTTCTGGAATTATAAAAATATCAGCTTTCCTTTGAAAACCCGAGAATGGCTCCAAATCGCCTTTTTAAGCGTTTTTAACGCATAGTATGTACTAAAACTATTTTAAACATATAAGGTTGATACCTACTGATATTTTTAGTATATTTTTATATATTAACAGTTAGTAAAAGTTTTTAAACTCAGTTTCCAGTTTTGACCTTTTAAGCCTAAGTGAAATTACCGAAATCCCCTAAGGTGCATAGTTTGGTTTAAATTATAAATTTCACATATAGGTCATACCCTACTGTTATAACTTAGTTAATTAAGTATGTTTACTAGATAAATCAGACGCGTAACTCAGATTACAAATTAAACTCTTTTATAACCTTTTAAATGACCAAAATACCCCTACGGGGCATAGTTTGAGTTGAAATTCATTTGGGGCATAATAGAAGATATCTTACTGATATCGCAACATATTTGAGGCATATTAACTTAGGAAACTTGTATATGACTCATATGGTTACTCGTTACGCACTTGGTGCGTTCGGATCGGCTTATGTGACTAGTTTGCATATATTAGCCAAAACGAGTCAAACCATATCATTTTTATCTCAAAATCCAGAATGTGTTTAAGTTACCCATATTAAACAAGTGTCCAAGCTTGTCGGGTCAAAACCACATTCTAAACCGGTCTTCGCTTTATCATGCGTTTGAACCGTGTATTCCTTTTTAAAACTAACCGGTCTAAGTCTAAGCTTAATTAAAGACCCGTTAGGATTCTAATAGGTTATTATAAATATTCGTTCCAGATTAGGAGCCCAGTAAAAGCCATCTGTACTTGTTGTATTTGACTTATACATTGCTCAGGTAAATACTCTTAACTTATTTTCCCTATACGGGCTTGGGATACGGTATTATAATAATACCGCTTGGTCGGGTGTGTAATCATTTAAATCGGATTGTGATTAATGTAATTACATAACTCGTTTAATATGTATTATTTGGTGTATGGCCTTTGGGGGTTAAATGACCATGTCCCGGATATCCTTGGCATCATTCAAAGAAATGGCCACGACCTAAGCACGGGGTGTAGGCGTACACCTGACAGATGCATTATGTAAGAACTGGTAATCCACTTAGAGGAATAAATCCTTGTGGGCATGATACCTATGGCGTGTCAATTAATCTAGACCGGCCCTACAAACCGGAAACCGGCCCTAATGGACGACAAATAAGTAAAACTGTATACATGATTATTTAATAATTGTCCCAAGTTATAAAAGATATTTTTACCGAAGTGCATTCAAATCAATTTTCAAACTCTTTTCAAAATGAGTCAGTTAAGTTGTATTTACCAGTTTAAACTGACGTATTTTCCAAAAAAGGTTAAGTGCAGGTGCTACACGTAATAGGCTGGATACTCCAGACATCAATAATCAAGTCTCGCAAAGCTCTAGGTGTCAAAGTCTGTTGAACAGTTTTCCTCTTTATTTTGATCCGCCTGTGGATCTGTTTCAACTACATTGTGATACTTTATATTACAATTTATTTGGTTGAAATAAATCTATCTCTTGCTTCCGCTGTGCATTTAAATATTGTGTTGTTTGACTATGATGATATCAACTACGTCACGATACTCCCCACCGGGCCCACCGGCAATACATGAAAATATCGGGGTGTGACAAATACCTTGTCCCACTATGAGAGTCGATGAGAGAAAACCTTGTAACCAAACATGTATCAATTGTGTTTGGTATTGCAATATGTTTAACCAACTACGAAAGTTGGTGTAATAAAGAAAACCTAGTAGCCATGAATCTTGACAAAAGTGTTTTTTTTTTTTTGTAAAAATATGTAAGTAATCAATTGTTTACTTGTAAATTGTATGGTTTATATATATTTGTTTGAAAAATATTTGTAACCTTGTGTAAACCAATTATGTCGTCTTGTGTAAACCAATTGTTTCATCTCAATAGTTTTGTTTTGTATAAACCAACTGTTTTATCTCAATAGTTTCGTTTTGTGTAAGTGTAACACCTCATAAAAATCGTATCCAATAATGTGAAGACACGTGTCCTAAACCCTAAATGTGTAAAAAGTTGACTTAAAAGGACTAAAGTTGACAAACAGTGAAAAGATGTATGCAGAGGGACTAAAAGTGTCAATATGCTAAACTTATGCCTCTGAGTGACCTTTTATTGAACCCAGGGCTTCGTAATGTTCAGTCATACTCTCGAGAATGCTTGATGTTGAACATAAGAGGTTTAGATATCATAACATGATAGAATGGACAAGGTTGCAAGAAGAAGGGTTAAAAGCGTCAACGAGAGAAACTAGTCTCTTCGGGTGATCTTTTAACTAAACGAGAGCCTAACGGTGTTTGTTATAACTTCCAAGGCCATCAAAAACTAACTATGGGGACTAAAGATGCCTAAAATAAAACTTATATAAGGTTATAAGGACCAGGGACTGAAACTGGTTACCGGAACACTAGGCGAGTCGCGGCCCACAAAGCTGAAGGCCATCTCTCTTGCACCCCGCGAGAGAGTGCCCAGTTCTGAAAACTCAGGATAGCTGCATGTATGCAGCCTTGTTGCCCACACAAACCGCCATACATGCTCAGAACTCGAAACCAGGGATTGTTGGATGGTTTTGACAGCCTTTAGGACACCTGGGATGATTTGAAGATGATCCTAGACACCTGGCTTTATCCTAGAACACCTTGATTTAGTATAAATAGGACCATCATGTTGCCATTTGAGCTTGCACCTTCACTTTTCTCACTTCTTCTCATTCTTGGAGGTTCCTGATAAAAAAGGAGACTCCCCATAGTTCAATATTCGAGCTAGGACCTGTTGTAAGTGTCCCTAGCCTCTCTTGTTCGGTTTTTATGCTTTTAAAAGCCGAAAGTTAAAGTTGCCGCTAAACGGTTTTGACTTTCGATTTAGACCTAAACGGTCCAGCCATTGTTCGAGGTGAATATGGCTACGTGATCGTAATTAGGTAGCTGTTAATCCCTTAAAAGGGCACCTCCTAATTACCATGGTTACTTAGTTAATTGTCGGGTCAAAGTTATTAAAATAAAAAGTCAAACAAGTCAATTTTTAAATAAATTCAAATCTGATAATGTAGAGGTTATAAAACGTGTTTTATCACTCTAATAACTTGGTAAACATTAATAGAACATGTATAAACATGTTCAACCTGACAATTCTAAGTTTAAGCTCAGTTCGCAACCGAAAGTCGCAAAAGCTTGACTTTTGCTTTGACTTTCAGTTCTGACCCGAATTAGCTTAATCTCTTTATGCATTAAGGTTCCTTTATGATCATATTATGTTGTAGCATAACCATCTGAGGTTATATTACAAGGTCACATAGTATTCTGTGTTTATATGCATGTTTCCGTTATTATGCTTTATGTTGACTAGTATGCCCGTTTGTCTAAAAATAAGGTTTTCAATATAAATGAACATGCAAATGAACTAAGTACTGATTAGTAAACATATTTGACCTATTTTGATGTTTACATTCTGGTCATAAACTGAAGTTATGCAATTAATCGAAAAATGTGCTTTTATAAAGACTAAAGTGCCATTTTGCATGCAAATCAAGACTTTAATATAATTTTGGCATAAACCACTTTACCTACTGTTATGATATCATATTTAGGATTTATTGGATGATAGGTCAGATTATATACTGACTTTAACCTTGAGTTCTTGTACAAAGCTTATAAATGACGCTAATACCCTTTTTGTAAATAAAATGAATTTTAAATACAATGAACATGCAAAACCTTTTTGCTACTGATATGTTATGAAAAATAAAATATTTTGACCATTCGAAGCTGGTCACAAACTCAGAATTACTTAAACTTCAGAAATATCGTCATTTACCGACTTTTAAGCTAATTAAGTGCATAGTATGGTTTTAAACCATATTTAGCACCCAAGACTTGTTACATATGGACTTTATAAACTATTTTAAATATTTTTACAATAGGCATAAGTCATGAACTCAGAATCCCAAATAAGTCCCTAAAACTATGTGTGAAATGACCAAAATGACCCTACGGTGCATAGTTTGGCCACAAATCATAAACCACACATATGTCTGATATCTTACTGATATAATAACATAAATTAAATATTTTCACAGAAGGATTATGACCAGAACTTCAGTTTACATACAAACCCCTTTTATAAATCTTAAAATGACCAAAATGCCCTTATGAGGCTTAATTTGGTTTTAAAACCTTTATGGGCATGCATGATGATATCCTACTGATATCATAACATATTCTAAGCATAACATATGGAACTTGTATATGACTCATCCGGTTACCCGTTTATGCTTATATGCGTTCCGTTCGGTTTATGTAACTAGTTTGCATGAATTAGCCGAAACGGGTTTAACCTTATCATCTAAACTTCAAAATCCAGAATGTATTTAGTTTACCCATATTATACAAGTCTTCATACTTGTTGGGTCTAAATTACATTCCATTCCGGTTACCGCTTAATCTAGTGTTTCGTACCGTAAATCTTCCTTTAAACTAACCGGTCTAAGTCCTCGACTTAAATAAGACTCGTTAGTATTCTAATAGGTTAATATTACCTTCATTACAGACTAGGGAGCCCCAGTAGAAGATACCTTCACAAAGTCTTAGTAATTTTACGGCTGAATAGAAAATTCTTGCATGTAAAACTCAGGTAAATACATTTAACTTATTTTCCCTTATTCGTGCTTGGATAAGGTAAATTATTACCGCTTGGTCAGGTATGGGATCATTTGGTCGGATTGTGATTAATAAATTCGCATAACCCGTTTTAATCTATTTTGTTTGATAACATAAACATTGGGGGTTAACGACCATGTCCTGGATATCCTCGGCTTATTTAAGTTACTAATGGCCACGACCTATGCATGGGGTATAGGCATACACCCGACAGATGCAATGCTAAAATAAAAATTACCCACAAGTTGGGGATAACTCCTTTGTGGGTTTTATAAGTGGTATGTCAGTTAATCATGTCTCATTTTTCAAGCCGGGCCCCATATGTATGACAAACATGTAAATCTGTATACAAGATTACAAACATAATTGTCCCAAGTTATAAAAGCATTTTTCATGCCATGAGCACTTAAACCAATTTTCATAAACATTTTTTTAAAAAGAGTCAGTTAATTGTATTTAGCAGTGTAAACTGGCGTATTTTCAAAATACTAAGTGACAGGTACCTCGCGTAATAGGCTGGAGCAACTTGGCGTTTAATAAGAGGATCTTGCAAGTCCTTAGATGCCTTAAAGTCTGTTGAACTCCTTTTTATATTTTTTAAGATCCGCCTGTGGATCCTTCTTACAAACGTATGTATATTATTTTTATTCGTACTTTAAACTTTCGGGTTGTAATAGTAATTTCCTTCCAAGCCTTCCGCTGTGCTATATTTGTCTTTATTTGACTATGATGATATCAACTACGTCACGATACTCCCCACCGGGCCCACCAAATTATGTGGAAATATCGGGGTGTCACAGGTTGGTATTAGAACCAACATTTAGTGAATTAAACACTAGCCTTTTTGTGTTAATCTCAATGACACAGTAGTACATTCCTTGGACTTCTGAGTCTAGGCAAATGACCTAGGATTAATCTTAATCTTTATTAGGTTTATATATATTGTTTTCTTATTTTTGACAGGTTCAAATATCGAAGATGCCACCAAGAATTAGAGGAGGAAAAGGCAAGGGTCCTATGAGAGGAGGACCATCTAGCCAGGCGGGGCCTTCACACCGCCACACACCATCAGCATCTCATAGCTCCGAATCCCATGATGATTGGAGACATTCGTTGGAACCCGCTAGGAGATCTGCCTCGTTGAGCACTTCGCCATCGTACCACCATTCTTTTGGACCACAACAACCACAAGAACCCCTACACTCACAACATTCGCAACATTCGCTGCATTCACATCATTCTCATCATTCTCACCATTCTCACCATTCTCACCACTCCTATTCTCCAGGTCACTTTGACCCTAACGATCACATCAACTCACCAGCAGGTCATAACCTGTTGGGTCCTGAAGATCACTTCTATGAAGAAATGGATATGGATGAAGATCTAGATCCAGCCATGCCACCTTCTGGGACACCCACGCATCCCATCGATATTTCTAGTGGTTCTTCCTTCGCAGGATCTCCCTAACAAGGTCCTGATAAATATGCCGAATGGTGGGGGCAGTGGAAATTCGAATTCACTCCTTCCTACCACAACAGCCTCCCTTTGAGGAGCCGCACTTTCAGGCGGTCACACCGCCACTACTACCAGCAGAGGAACAACCTCTGCCACCTCCAGCACTGCCAAGGAGGATAAGGAACGCACGTATGTCCGTGTGTGGGGGACAACGATTTAGCTCCACAAATGGGTGGACCTTCAAATGCTATGCCGGAAATTGACGTTACACCGGCCACCGTTGCACCACCACAACCTCCAATGGGTTACGAAAACCCAATCCCTACCTACCCAGATATGAGTGGGTATAACCCGTTCGAGCCACAAACTCCTACAGGTTATAACTACCAACCACCCGCTTACGACCCATACGTCGAACCAGTCAACTATAATGCTCTCTATCCTTCACTTTTCCCACCTACACACCCAACTGGGTATTCTGTCTATGGGTATCAATACCCTCCACCCCAACCCCAACCCCAACCACAGCCACAACCTCAACAACAACAACCACCCCAACAACAACTAGAAATTTTACAATGGGTGCAAAATGTTGAACGTAGGGTGGATAGAGGTGAGAGAAAGACCCATAAGTTTCTTAAGAGTCTCACAAAATTTATCAAGGGAAAAAGGAATGACGATTGAAGATTTTTATCTTGTAATTGTTATTTTAAATTAAGTCCCTGCATGGACATTTTCTTTTAGTGATAGTCCCTACGTGGACATTATTTTTATGTAATAGTCCCTGCGAGGACTTGTTTTCTTTTTAATCCCTGCGCGGACAATTTATGTTATTTAAAAGACCCATTTAGGGCAGTTTTGTAATCATTACTATTTTCTCGTTTGGAATTTATATTTTATTATATACATGTATATTTCTTATGTCATTCATAAACAATCATTTCAATTTCTATTGATCTGCTAAGAAATTCCAAAAGATCTTCTTAATGGTATAACCTAGCCTATATGACAATATGAACATGGCTATGATGGTAAAACCCTCTTAAGACAATAAATCCTTGTTAACATCCAGAACATGTTAACACTCCTCACAATGTGGCTTGAGAAACCACACTAGTCATTAAAGTACTTGGATTCTTCCAAGCCTTTACATAGCCTAAATGATCAATATGAATCATGGCTAATATCATCAAATATGATGTCCATATTAAAACATCCATTAGTGATGTTATTCATTTTACCTACAAGCAAACTATATCGTTTTCTTAACAACGACAGTTGTAGTTTATGACTCTCTGTCAAAAGGTGAAGAACTATGTTCAATCTTTGAAGCCCCCGATCTAATAAAATCTTGGCATATGTTTCAAATTGTCCAAGTGACAAGGCCTTTTGTGCCATCCAAATGTCATTCGAGACAAGCCTTTGTGCTATATAAAAGTGTCTATACGACAATGGCAGCTGTGATATATGTCCCCTGTCTAATATATGTAAAGGATTATATCTTGTTTAAATGCCTTGATGGTTCCATTGTAATCTAGGCTAATTGTAATAAAATAATTTCAAAATACACTTCTCTCATAAATATTAAACCTATAAGCCTATATGGTTGATTTATACCATGGCTAGTTAATCATCAAATATGATGATTCACTATATGACAACTAAAAAAATTATTGTTACTTGGTATATAGCATTCAAAGCCTCACCATGGCTGGTTCAGACGAGGCACACAGCCACTCAACTGAGGGAAATAATACTACAAGACTGAATATCACTGGCGCTGAGTTACAAGCCAAGATAGACACAACCGTTACAAAAGTTGTGGATAGAGTACTAAAGGAGTCGAGTGATGCTCATTCGGAAACTCATTATAAATCCCTTTCAAAACCGCATACATCAAAGAAAGATGAATCTAAATATTCATCCAATCAGAAGAGTGAAACACACAAGCAGATTATGTTTGATCAGGCACACGTTACAACAAGGGTTGTACCTACAAGTATTTCATCTCTTGCAAACTGAGAGACTTTACTGGAGAGAAAGGAGCAATTGAATGCATGAAATGGCTCGACGAAATGGAAACAATGGTGGATATAAGCGGTTATGCTAAAGAGGATGTGGTTAAATTCGTTTCACAATCATTCAAGGGCGATGCCCTAACTTGGTGGAAGGCTCTGGTTCAATCCACCGGAAAGATTCCTCTGTACAACCTCTCTTGGGCTAAGTTTGTTGAGTTGGTGATAGAAACATACTGCCCACAGCATGAAGTAGAGAAAGTTGAAACTGATTTCTTGACTTTAATCATGAAGGATCTAGACTGTAGATCATATGTTACCAATTTCAATTCTATGTCCAGACTTGTTTCTTACTTGGTCACTCCTAAACCAAAGCGCATCGCGCGCTTCATAGGTGGTCTGGCCCCTGAGATCAAGGGTAACATTAAGGCTTCAAAGCCAACCACCTACAAGTCAGCTGTGGACCTGTCCTTGTCCCTTACACTTGTTTTAATAAGGAGTAGGTCTAGAAAGGCCTCTGATGAAGGGAAAAGGAAGAGAGAAGAGGATCAATCCCATCATTCCAACAAAAAGAAGAAAGTGAACTTCGGGGTCAAAGAGAACCCTAATCAGTCTGGTGTCAAACCCTTATGCAAAAACTGCAACAAAAAGCACTTCGGGAAGTGAACAATAGATCCACAAAGCAAGCCCTGTGGGATCTGCAAGAAAAAGGGGCACAAGTCTTTGGAGCGCCGGGATTTAAAGGATGCAACCTGTTAGGGTTGCAACGAAAAAAGGGCATATCAAGACCAATTGCTCGAAAAGTGCAAAGAAGCCCGAGGAGGCTAAGAAATCGAATGCAAGGGTATTCCAGATGAATGCCAAAGAAGCAGTGAAGGACGACAAGGTTATAACAGGTACCATCCTCATAAACGATATTTATGCTAGAGTTTTATTTGATTCAGGTGCAGATAAGTCCTTTGTAGACCTTAAGTTTAATAAACTGTTAAATTTTCCTGTTAAAACTCTAGATATTAAATATGAGGTAGAACTCGCTGACGGTACCTTAGAAACTGCTACGACTATTCTTGATGAATGTTTCATATGCATTAAGAATCATTATATCACATTATCTCTTCTGCCAATGAAATTGGAGGGGTTTGATATAATTTTAGGCATGGATTGGTTATTATGTAACCAAGCCCAAATCGCCTGTGATAAGAAACTAGTCAACATCAAAACCCCTTCTGGTGAATCAATTACCATACAAGGAGATACGCACTATGGACTGCTTGGTAATGGGTCTATACTTAAGGAATCCAAGTGCTTAAAAGCGGACGTGTCATCTACATGGCACAGGTGACCATAGACGAGCCAAAACTAAAGATAGAAGACATTCCAATTATTTCCGAGTACCCAGATGTCTTTCAAAACGGGATGAGATGCCCATGCAACCGATTCTATTTGTCGACATTTTCAACGTATGGGGGATTGATTTCATGGGCCCATTCCCTAATTTGTATGGTAATCTATACATCTTGGTGGCGATCGACTATGTGTATAAATGGGTCGAAGCGATATTATTTCTCGATTTGAGATTCCCCGAGTAATCATTAGTGATGGGGGATCTCTTTTAAGAACTTTAACTTTGGTAAGCTATTGAAACAGTATGGCGTTGACCATCGAATTGCTACCCCGTACCACCCGCAAATGAGTGGTCAAGTGGAAGTGTCGAATGGGCAAATTAAATAATTTTTGCAAAAGACCGTTCGACCGGACCATAAGGATTGGTCAACCAAGTTGAGCGATGCCTTATCAGCCTACCGGACGACACATAAATCACCTATCGGCACTACACCTTACCGCTTGGTTTATGGTAAGAATTGTCACTTACCGGTGGAACTTGTACATCGTGCTTTGTGGGCTATTGAAGAGGTTAATATCAAATACGATGATGCAGGTAAAGAACGCAAGCTAAAGTTGTGCGAGTTGGAAGAGCTTCGGGAGGAGGCATATGAGTGTGCGTCAAAATACAAAGATGGCATGAAGAGAGCTCACGATACCAAGTTGAAGTTAAAGGAGTTCGCGGTGGGTAAAAAGGTTTGGCTCTACAATTCAAGACTCAAATACTTTCCCGGTAAGCTCAAAAGCAAGTGGATGGGCCCGTATGTGATTACACGGGTCGGGAAGCTAGGAGATGTTACCTTCGAGGACCCGAAGGATGGGACGAAGCAAACGGTTAACGATCACCGCCTTAAACCGTTCCTTGATGATAACGAGGAGAAAAACGATGCGAATGTGGAGTTGGTAAGCTTCTTGGTGAGCGTGCCAACATACGAGTTCAATTAAAGGACCGGTAACATTTATGTAAAGTTTTGTACACTTATTTTTTGTTTCATATTGTTTGTTATTTTTATCATTTTCGTTTCATACTAATCTCATTGATGTGTGAAGTTCCGGACATCACAAACGAGTCATGAAGATGAAAGGTATGTCTTTGGCTTGTCGTGTCTATTGGGGATAATACACAGCTTTTGGGGGGGGGGGGGTAGGATCGTTAAACGATTCGGTTCGGTTAGTTTAGTTAGTTTAGATTTTAAACTTATAAATATAATGCAGGGTTTTGGTAATTTAATTTCTTTTTGTATATAGTGTCCTTTTGTTAAGAGTCTTTAAAATAATAATAATAATAATAATAATAATAACTAAATAAAAAAACGAAAATTGTGAATAAATAAATAACAAAAAACAATAAAAATTAAAAATTTGGAATCCGGTGGGCGTCGTCAACGCGGACACTGGCGTCGTCGACGTGGTCTGTTGATTAGCGTCAGCACACAAGTGGCGTAGACAGAAGCATATGCCGTCGATGGCTTTGGAGGTTTGTGGCTGGCGTCGACGACGCGGTTGTCTGATGCCGGTCGTTGCACCCAAACCCATATAAACTATAACCCAAACATGTTTTTGACCACAAACTCGACGCAACATCATCCAAGACTTCATTACACCCTCACCTAATCAGGTTCCCACGTTCACAACCCCACATAACACTTCATCTTCTTCACAACAACTTCTTAAGAACCCTAAACCCTCCATCTTCATAACTTCTCCAATTCCTAACCAAATCCAGAGATTTTTGAGCCTCTTTAGTGTAGATTTTCGAGAGGAACAAAACCCCCAACACGGTTTCTATCAACTTTTGCTATTTTGCAAGACTTAGGAGCTTGAAATTTCAAGTTTCTTCAAGAGTGTTCTTCAATTTAGTTGATTTTCAGCTTTCGATAGTTTCTCATCATTCTACAACATCAAGGTATGAAGTTTACATGATTTTAAGCTTGATTGTCATACGGTTTGTTAAATTCTTCCAAAATTTTTGAACTCTTGTTTGAAGAGAAGGTTTTTAAGTATAATGCGTGATGTTATAGCTTCAAATTGTTATGTAAACATATGATTTGGTTTAGGTTGAACATGAAACAAACATGGTGATGTAATTACACTTAGTTGTTTATATGTTAAGCATGAATCTGGTGTTGAATATTGTTGAAAACCTTATGAACTTAGGATTTTCACATGAAAGAAATTGAATTTTGATGATGAAATTATGCGACTTTGGAAGTTTAAAATGAGCCAGTTTACATCTTAAGTTAATGAAAGTTCAACACGATGATTCATGCTTAAGTTTGGGATGAATTGATGCTTTAGGAGTTGTATTGATTAGTTTATTGTGGTGTTGTGTAGAAATGGCGAGCCGAAAGAGAGAAAAGCCCTCAAGGGAGGGATCTTCATCCGGTACTGCCTTGGCAAAGTGGGAGCAATTATGCACTTTGCCAGACATCGAAGATAGGTTTTTTGGTCAAAATTGGGATTGGACCCGATACAATGACGAAAACTTCAGGGCACGATGGGATGAGGATCAGAGCAAATCTCTTCATAGGTTTAACAATAAGCAAATTGAAGCTAAACCGTGGAGATACAAAATGTCGAAGGTGACAAGCCCGATTGACAAACTTTGTGTGTGCGAGAGGCTGGTGAATTCTGAAGAACTCCGATTAATTGGAGTCACACAAAAGTTTGAACGACTTGGGTGGGAGTGTGTACTCGACTGGGTTGAGGGCGCGACCCCAAAGGTGTATTTAAGGGCAGTCACCGAGTGGTTGTCCACATTGAAGGTAGAGAATGCAGAGAAAATCCGGCAAGGTGGAGATTGAAGGGGGATACTTCCAAAGGGATAATGGTGATGTCCTTTCAAACGATGAACCAAGTCGCCAACTTTGACTCTTTGATCGAAGGTAGTTATTCTTACTATGAGACGAGGCACTTCTGGGAAGGCCGTGTGGTTCAGGCGGATCCGATTAATCTTGTGGAAGCAACTTTGGCCAACTATATATCGGGTGAATATAATCGGATCCACTTATCGGTTGAAGGAAAGATCCTATAAAACATCTCCTTGGAAAACATTATGGTAAGGTTGGGAGATCGGGGGAAGCTACATGTTTGGGATCTTCGGGTACTCCACGCGCTCATGTACGGTGAGCCTAAGTTGTCATGGCGGCACATCGTCATGATGAACATCTGGGATACACAGAACTAGTTTAAGAGAAAGATGATCCCGCATGTCTGGTTGATAAGTGCAATGATTGCACAACAAAACCAGTTACCCAACAACTCACTTTGGGTTGTTAAACCCATTGATAGTATTGACTTCTTGAAGATGTGAAAGGGGTCGCGTATATATGTTGAAGAAGTGGGGCAACGGTATAAAATCATAGATAAGGACACGGGGTACATTTGCTTGTATCCAGAAGAAGAAGAAGATGGTGGAGACAAAGAGATGGGTGAAGGTGAAGGAGAAGGTGATGAAGAAGAAGAGGATTCGGGTAGATGGCCCAGGAGACAGAGGCGATTGAGACACCAGGAGGTGTCTAATCTTGTTGCTCAGTTCATTCCGAATAGGCGGAGGGCCGCCTATGGCAGCTATAACCCAAACAACAAGAAGTTTATGATAATGTGTCCGCAGTTATGGCCGAAGCAAGGGATAGAGAAGAATGGAGAATGAAGGCGGATGAAGAGTGGAGGAACAGGTAAGAAGAAATGTGGGTACTGTAGCAGTCTTAGTGGGACCAACAGGAAATGCACTGGGTGCAAGAGTTGTCTCGGAGACAAGCATGGGGAACAGGAGCAGGATCGGCTCCGAGTCGAGCAAAATGCGTTGGAAGACGACCGACGGGGGCGTTGGCTACGGCTCAAGGACTGGCAGTAAACAATGGCAAGCACCTCTATGACCAAGAGAGGCACCATCGCAACTACATGGCAGGCCTTCCATTCCAAGAGCACACACCTTGGACGCGTTATGAGAATTTTCCCGTTCCTACTGGCCCTTCAGATCCATCTCCTCATTGGCCCGAAGGGGTTGGCTCCAGTTTCATCCCATCGCACTTTCAGCAACCGGGTGAGGGGGAAAGAGGTCCCCTCGATGATTACCGCGAGATGTTCGAGTCTCTCACCGGATACCCGTACCACCCATACCCACCGGTTGATCCTAACGAGCGTTACCAATGATAGTGGTGAGGTATGTTTTATGTTGTTGCTGTATAGTTTTTGTTATTTCATTTTATTTCTAGTTTTTTTATTTAGTAGTTAAATGAACGTTGTGGGTGTGTTCACTATATAACCCTCACGAGACCTACTCATCCTCCTGAGCTATCGGGATGTTTAAAAGGGCTTGTTGCATAAGCTAGATGCAACCGTGATTCCTACGAAAGTGAGTTAGGTTTATTGTTATTGTTGTAAATTATCTTTTCCACAAAAATTCAAATTAAAGTAACGAATGGCATGGTAAATCTTTTGTAAAAATGGTAGAACAAGTAACTAACAAATGTTGATGGTTGTGAGAAGCATGCTTCTACATAAGGATTTAGATTTGTAGGTACAAATGTTCGGGATTCAACCATTTTTATCGAAGAATGAAGACCGCACGAGGAACAAGAAACAACCAGGTGCATTCCTTTCCTTTTCTTTGATTTTATTTAGTTAATAAGTGGATTGTAAATTCTATATTATTGACCGGGGTGAAGTCTTTGGGAGTTTGGTCATGACACATCCCATGTGCGTTTTAAAGGCTCCATTCTTACACATTGAGGACAACGTTGACCTCAAGTATGGGGATGGGGAGAAAAAGTTTGCGTTTTTTTACCCCTTTTCCCTTAAACACTACAAATTGAGGACAATATTGACCTCAAGTGTGGGGATGGGGAAATTTTCAAAAAAAATTCAAAAATGTCTTAGTTTGAAGCAATCTAAAAAGCACAAGTAACTAAGTCAATGAGGGATGACACACCCATTTAGTCTTTTGTCATGGTCAAGTTTAAACGATTAACATGAAGGGTATTTAGCGGGTGGTTATTTGGGAATAATCCGCCTAAGAAACTAGTACAGTATGCATATCACATACCATACCCTTTATACGTGAGGTTTTGAGCCACTTTTACACCATATATATATATATATATAGGGGACCGCTAAAATGAAAACCACCTCTAGTTGTAAGAACCGTGAGAACTGCACCGTACGGGGCGAGGTGGACCAAATTTTTTTTTCATAAACGTAGATGCGTGTATTATAAACACATTTGTAAAAAAAAAAAATCAAAAAACAAATGTCGTGTGTGTAATTTTGAGCACCACAAGTTTGCATTTACGGGTACCGTAAATTTTGTTTAAAATTTACGGTACTTGTAAACACAAACAAAACTACACACACGACATTTTTTTTTTGAATTTTTTTTAGAAATGTGTTTATAATACACGCATCTACGTTTATGAAGAAAAATTTTGGTCCACCTCGCCCCGTACGGTGTAGTTCTCACGGTTCTTACAAATGGAGGTGGTTTTCATTTTAGCGACCCCCTATATATATATATATATATATATATATATATATATATATATATATATATATATATATATATGTTTCTTTGTTTTGAGTGGACCATTTGTCGCGTATTGTAGAACTTGCAACTTTTGATACATTTGAGACCATAGACCGAATACAAGCACAAGAATGATTAAGGCATTAGGTAAACCTTTTCCCTTTACACCATTTATATATCCTTACCCAAATAAATCCCCTAGTTGTCCACTTTGAGCCTAAACCTTTCGTTTGACTAACCCATTTAGCCCACAACCGTTAAACCTTTTCTTTTAAACCCTTGTGATGAAAATTCGATTATAGGTTTATGTGTTTGTATAGTTGTGATTTACATTTGTGAAAAAAAAATCGAAACTACAGAAAATTTTTAAGAAAAATATCAAAAATATGTGTTTCTAGTTTATGGAATAAAAGGCGAAAATTGTTGCCTTCTAGTACGATGTTGGTAGTTAGTGTGTTTAAAGTAGTCGTTTTGTAATAAAAATCGAATTTTCATCACCTTAGCCACTTTAAAAACATCTTATTCCATACCCTTAGCCTAGCCCCGTTACAACCCTTCAAATACCTTTTGACTTATGCTTAGTATTTGTGTTCGGTGGTGGAGAATGATTGAGTTGCAAGCATATACGGGTACGTGTTCTAATTGGTTTGAGTGATCACTTGAAAAGTGCTAATTTATTATCTATTAGCCAAATTTACAGCGAGTGGAGAGAACATTGTGAGGGATGTGCATGGATTGTTAGTTTCAAGGGCGAGTTAATTTTGGGTAACCATTTCTTATGTGATTATTCACTTTACGGCTAAATGTTTTGAAATTTGTAAAAATCATGAATGGGTATGCCATTAGACCTTAACTTTAGTCTCGAGAATGGGATGTGTGTTCTCGTTCAACCCACGTGAAAGTGAAAAACAGATTTGCTTGAGGGCAAGCAAAAGACAAGTGTGGGGATGTGATGCGTGGTCGAAAACTGGTGTTTTTTATGTTTAAGTTGATGTTTTTACTTGAGTTTTAGTTTCGAATAGCCTACTTTTGATTAGAACAGAGCATCCGGATGGAACACGGGTCAACCGGGAGCGAGAAAACCAGAAAACAGGAAAACAATACCTACAGGGGGCGTCGACGACGCAATGTTTTCAGTCACGTATGCAGAAATGGCGTAGACAGAGAAGGATCGCGTCAACGAGAAAACAAGCTATAAACATGGTGTCGGCGACGTAGGGGTCCGCGTCGGCGATGCCACCTCCTGCGTGCCGACGTGAATTTTTATTTTCTTTGATGGTTTGACGATTTTAAAACACCTTGGGGGTCCATTTTCGGGGGTTACACTTGTTTTTGAGTTTTGAATCATATCTTGGAGCCTAGAACTCATACGAACCCATCCCCAATCCTTCCAATCATCGAATCATCAACCTAATTCATCATCATCTCCATCGTACAACCTTAATCACCGTTCACCCTTCCATCAATTCATCACCATTAATCATTCCAAACCCTAATCACCATTTCCACAACTTTATAGCTTCAAGATGATGATGTTTAAGCTCTCAACATCCGTTGATCGCATTCATCCTTCTATGAGCGACTAAATTGTTGTGGGTTTCATCCCGGTGTAGACTTTTGAAAGGTTTAGGGTTTATTATTTGCTTGATACTTTGTTTGTGATAATTTGAATTGCATTTGAAACATTGGATAATTGTCTTACGTTTATATTGAATTTGCAAATTGTCGAATGAGTTATGAAATTTTACTTTGTGAAATTGTTGGTGCAGTTGTCTGTCGACTTCATCTTTGTTCGTGTCTTTGTGTAGGGCTGATTGTATAGTGCATGGAAATTGAGAAAACATGTTTAGGGTTGATTCTGCTCCTAATGAAACCTTGTCATTTGGAGCGAAATCACTTAGTTCTTGATTCCGCTCGTAGAGTAGTTAGATATTGATTCCGCTCTATATGTATTGTATTGATTCCGCTCGGAATCACAAGTTGCTAATTCCGCTCCAACCGTCAGTATGACATTACGAGTGGAATCAGGAGCCTATATATAGGTCCCCTGAGCGAAATCAGTCAAGGGTGTGTGTGAAGTCTTGTATGTGACGGCGAAGCCCTGCTAAAACGTCTCCAGCTGTGTAAACTGTTATCAAGAGCAATAAACTGAGACAAATTAGTGAAATCAAACTAAACAAAGACTATATCAATGAATTCCGCCTCTGATTCAGTCTGAGTACTCTTCTGATTGACTCGTTAGGTCGTTTAACGATCCTACATGTGGTATCAGAGCTCAGGAGGAAGAGTTCTTATCGTTTAGCTTGTTTTCGCTGGAAAATTCTGATTTCTACACCTTCTTTTCTCAGATTTTAAAGTTTTCACGGTTAAAATCGGACAAATTTTTGACATATTGTGTAAAATTGTCATTTAACAAACCCTTGAGACTTTCGGCTTAAAATACAGCTTAAAAGTGGTTAAAAATGGCTCGTAACCTGATTCCGCTCGAGAGTGCATTTGGTTGATTCCGTTTGTAATTCTGAGCGAAATCAGATTCTCACTTGATAAGTTTGTGATTCCGCTCGAAACGTTAGGAGCGAAATCAAGGTGTTATTTTGAAATTGTGATTCCGCTCGAATCAGTCTGTTGGTTGATTTCGCTCGAGTGTTGTCAGTGATTCCGCTCCAGTGGTAAAGTCTGATTCCGCTCGAGGGTTAACTTCTGATTTCTCTCGAACTAAAATTGTGATTTCGCTCGAGGTTGTAAACTAGTGATTCCACTCTAACTGGGTTTCTGCTTGAAATTGAACATTTGAGTAAAATTTGTCGAGACTGTTTGAAAATGGGAATGATGTTTGATGAACAAGAAAACTATTATCTTGAGAAATTTAATGATTGGAATCGAGGATTTATAGATGAAAGTTATAGAAGTGTGAAAAAGGAAGGTTGGGTCAAAAGGTTTAAATATTTTGTATGTTTGAAAAATGAAACATTGGAAGATCTAGAAAACCGATATGGAGTCTTACTTGGTTACTTAAAAGATCATGAGATATTTCTATCAGAGGCTGAAAAGATAGAAAAGTTTGCAGATGCATTACCTATTGAATGGAGTGAATGTTTGAAAATTTTAAGAAAGGATTCAAATTTATCAAAATTACATCTAAAAGGTTTCATCAGCAAACTTAAAACTCATGAGTTTGAAAATGGAAAGAAAAAGAAAGATTTGATAAGAGAATTGGAAAAAACATCTAATGGATATGAATTTAGATGTGATTAATGAAATGATCAAAAGGGTTGTTGAATGTATTAGAGCAAAATATGTAATGAAATACGATAACAAGGGGGGTTGTTATATTGATGAGAATGAGAATCCTCTTGATTTCGTTAAAATATTTTGTGCAGGATCATTCCAGACAGAAACATAAGAAGTTTCAAAAGATGAAGAATCTGTGAATATGGGATCTTCAAATTCTGAATCGGTGTGCTCTAAATGTGACAACTTTAAGGATGATAATGACAAACTCTTGAAAGATGCGGAAAGTTTGACATTGGAAGTCAAAAGGTTGAAGAATGAGAAGCAAGCTGATGAGAACCAAATTCTTGTTTTGATGGAAATTTGTGAGAAGCTGAAACCTAAAAATGACAAACTGTTAACTGATTTGAACAGTTTGACGTTTGAAAACAAGATGTTGAAAGAGAAAATTTTTGAAAATGAAAAATCAAGAATTGAAAAGGAATTTCAAAGACAAATAAAAATTCTTGAAGATGGGAGAAATGTTTTTAGTAAAAATAGCGTTGAAAAGCAAAAGATGATAAATTCCCATCTTCAGAAAATTATTCGACTTGAAAAAGAAGCTGACTGTGCTCGAAAAACCATCAGGTCTCATCTTGAGCGAATATCTCAGCTTGAAAATGAAGCTGAGAATTCAAGGAACAAAATAGATAAGCTTGAAAGAAATTGAAAGGTTTTGTGACTGTTTCTGAATTCCCCTGTCCAAAACCGATCAATTCTGTTCCAAAAAGTTACGATGTCACAAACTATGGCAAAGTCGTAGTTGAAAATTGTGATGAAACATCTGATGATGAAAAAGAAAAAAATCACAAAAAGAATTTATTTTTGAAGTTGAAAGAAAAATTTCAAGAAACTGTTCTGCAATCAAACGAAAAGGGAGAATGCTCTAAGCAAAAACCTTTGAAGAAGAAAGTGGAACATAAACAAAAAATTAAAAATTTGAAAAATGTTCAAAAAGAGAATAACAGCTCATCAGATCGATCATCCAATCAAAATCAAAAAGCACAAAAATTGAAAAATGAAAACTTAAAAATTGTTGGTAATAAGTGGTGCAGGTCGGACCACAGTGCGCAAAAGCCAAATTCAGCTAAGAAGAGGAGAAACGACTATCACCAGGCCAAACAGTGTTTTGATCTAAATGTTTGGTCTGAAGGTGATAACTGGTACGATAACAGGGTGTGTTACAGATGCGGTTATCAATGACACATTGCTGTTAACTGCCAGGATCGGTATTTTGAGACGAGAAGATGCTTTAATTGCAATATCAAAGGTCACATTACCAGAGATTGCCTAAAGAGATCGAGGGCTAAATCTCAGAAAATGGCAAACAATCCAGTCAACGTCAAGCCTAAAGAACAGAAGGTTCAAGAACCTAAAGTTCAAGAAACGAAAGTGAAGCTTTCTCAAGGGCAAAAAGACAGATTGAGGAAGAAGAGGAAGAAGGCGAGAGAGTATCTTGAGAAGATTTTATCCTCGGATACAACTGGTAAAACAGATAAAAGTTCTGATAAATCGTCTTGCTCACCAAAGAATGACAAATCAAGCAAAACGAATTCATCAGATACAAATCTGAGGACAAAGAAAGAGAGAAAGATGAAAAAGAAATTTGCTGGTGATGAATTTGTTTCTTCGGAAACAAAGGAGCCACATGTCGGTGATGAATCTGACTCTTCAAAGTCAGACAAGCCACATTCAGGCAATGATTCTAGTATGGTAAAACCAGAAGAGCCTTGTGTTGAGGAAAAAAATGAGAATTCTGGTCTAACAATGGATGATGCAAATTTTCCACCATTGTTGAACAAGAATTCAAAATTACCCAAGGACCGTCAGGCTTGGGTGAATCTGTTTAAATAGAAAAACCTGACTTGCCGGAGTTCCCAGGTTGGTAAGCGTGGAACATTAATCGGCACATTTTTTGAGAAATTCACTTCGGTGATATTTCGACTTATAAGATTAATCAGGGACATTAAGTTGTACTTGATTTATCTTTCCTACATGAGGTTGAAGGAAAACAATGTGATGTGATAACCCCGTACCTACAAGTGGTTGGTAAACAAACTAATTTTTTCAGAAAAACCGTTTTGATTAAAACAAACTTAAGTGTTTTGAAATCATAATGGGAAAATAGTTTGTTGTAAGGGGGAGTTCTGATTGTTTATGCCGAGTGGATGGAAAATTGAAGCAATTCTCATCAGGTTGTCAAGTTTGTACAGTTTGATTTCAAATTTTCCCTGGAAAATCGAAAATTGAAACATATTTTAGATTTTAGGGGGAGAAAAATTTTAAAAAAAATTGAAAATTTGAAAATGCCAAAAACATTGAAAAATTAAAAAATGAGTTTTGTTGAGAACAAGAGGAAATGATAGTAAATCAGTGGACTATCACAGCATGCTAAAGAAATGAAATGTTAAAATGTGATAAACGGTCTCACTAAAGATGTGACGATAGGCTCAGCTAGTCTAGTAGATTTGCGATAACGATACAAACTTAATGAAAAAGCCTAGTTCTAGTGGGAAACACGGTTGAAGCATAGTACTTAGTTTTGTCCTTCTTGATTGTGTGCCTACTCAGTAATCACTGAATGCAAAGAGCATAAAAACTGGTTAAATTTGTGAACTTTCACAATTTTGCTGAAAAAT
Organism: Helianthus tuberosus; assembly: GCA_030545235.1. Classification (NCBI taxonomy): domain Eukaryota; kingdom Viridiplantae; phylum Streptophyta; class Magnoliopsida; order Asterales; family Asteraceae; genus Helianthus; species Helianthus tuberosus. Next base: position 43,833,218 of record CM060414.1, on the reverse strand, counting down.
CACTGTGATTTTGCATTTCATTTTGCAAAAATTTAAACTTGTTTGATTTCTTTATTTTGTTTAAGCATTGGACATCCTCTGCGTATACGTGAGTATCGACCTGGATGTTATTGCCTAAACGTTCTGCTTTATTTTCTTTGGTGTTTCGTTTAAGCTTTTGACCTCCTCTGCGTATACAGAAGTATCGACCTGGTGGTTAAAGCCTAAACAACTTCAACTTATTTTATTTTTCTTATTTTGTTTAAACATTGGACTTTCTCTACGTATACGGAAGTATCGACCTGATTATGAATGTTTAAACATTCTGCTTTGTTTTCACACAAATCACAGTTGATAAAAGTTTAAAGGCATTACTTGAGTTAGTGTATTGCATGATGAGGGGATATGCTGAGATCGTGGGGTCCATAAGAACTTAGTGCAAAATTAATATACCCTAACGTATCGGTAAGCATTTTGAAAGTTTTTAGATTGAGTTTAAGATGACAAACATATTGTCAATCTATGTGAATTGTTTAGAGCTTAAAATGAAATCAAGCTTAACGGTGTTAGTGATTTGTCTCATAAACTGATATGATCCTCTTGCACGAACTCAGAAAAATATTGTTTGTAAATATTTCATTTCTGCATTTAAATTTTGTTATTGCATTTATGTTTCATTTTTTGAAAAATTCAAAAAGATTTTCGACAACTGATGTTGGAGAGCTGATATTCAAAATCTCAAAGGCTAATCATGATGAACAGATGGTTTGGTTAATTGGTTTGAAATGGTTAAAATGATTCTTTAATTTGAATCAGATTTTAGAATGTTTCAAATTTGATAAGATTTTCAAATGTGAAAATTTGTTTATCTTATGAGTGGATGAGATATTTGTAGGTAATGGAAAGGTTTCTGATCCTGTTGCTACGAGGAGCCAGGATGCGATTCAGAACCTGTGAAGAGCTTAATCAGAAAAAAGCCAGGATTTGATTTCAAAGGCGATAACTATTTCCAGACTAAAAATCCTAGCTTGATGAAAGGGGGAGTCTGACGAGGTTGGAGCTAGAGAAAAGATTCAGGTACATGATTCCAGGAAGAGTTCCTTAAGAAGACCGATCAAGATTGAAGAGTCGTCATTTTGAAGACTCTCACTGAAGATTCCGCCAACATTCAAGGGGGAGTCTGTTGGTGCAGTTGTCTGTCGACTTCATCTTCGTTCGTGTCTTAGTGTAGGGCTGATTGTATAGTGCACGGAAATCGAGAAAACATGTTTAGGGTTGATTCCGCTCCTAATGAAACCTTGTTATTTGGAGCGAAATCACTTAGTTCTTGATTCCGCTCGTAGAGTAGTTAGATACTGATTCCGCTCTATATGTATTGTATTGATTCCGCTCGGAATCACAAGTTGCTAATTCCGCTCCAACCGTCAGTATGACATTACGAGCGGAATCAGGAGCCTATATATAGGTCCCCTGAGCGAAATCAGTCAAGCGTGTGTGTGAAGTCTTGTATGTGACGGCGAAGCCCTACTAAAACGTCTCCAGCTGTGTAAATTGTTATCAAGAGCAATAAACTGAGACAAATTAGTGAAATCAAACTAAACAAAGACTGTATCAATGAATTCCGCCTCTGATTCAGTATGAGTACTCTTCTAATCGACTCGTTAGGTCGTTTCACGATCCTACATAAATGAATATGCGTATTTATGCCTTGTCTTGTGTTAGGATTTAATTGTCCGAGGTAACGAAGTGCATGGTGGTCCATCTTGAACGTCGATAGCAATTGGCACCTAAGCCTTGTGATTATAAGACCGTTAATGAACTAGTTCATCTAAACCAAGTTAAAACAATTAGTAACCCTAGGCTTTGCAATTGTTGAACCAGGTGTGAACATTGTTTTCATATATTGTTTTAAACCAATCATTAAGTTTTTGTTTCATTGTTCAAAGTTATTTATAGTTAATAATCAAAACCAAATTGTCGGGCCATTCTGACACACTTTCGAATAAACCAATTGACAAATCTTTTAGCAAGCTTCATAATGTAAGTGATAAACCTTTTAAATCAAGCAAGTCCATTCGCAAACCACAAACTCTTCGTGGTTCGACCCCTTACTACACTAACGTGTTGTTAAGGGTAATTCAGGATTATAAATATTATCTTTGATCGGAGCGCGACACTCCGATCAGTTAGACATGATAAAACATGTCTTATAATGTTATATAAACTGTTTTAATGTCAACATTTATAGTTTTGATAGTTAAAAGTTCATTCGTCGTAAAATGCAATTTATGCTTTTTTTACTTTTATTTAAAACATGTTTGACTTGACCGAAATTGTCAGAACCGAAAGTCAAAGAAAAAGTCAATTTGCTTGACTTTTGGCTCATAGCTAACTAAATAAAATGAAATAGACTAGGAGAAACACTTACTAGTGTTTGAAGGAAAGATTAGAACTCAAGAATGGAGGCTTATCTAGAAGTAAGCTCCAAGAGTGAATGAATTAGAAAGAATGTGAAGAAAACACTAGACTTTGAAGCCTATTTGTAGTGATTTTGGATCAAGGAGTTGTTGCCAAGTGTTAGGTGAGGTGTCTTGAAGTTGCTTAGTGTCCTAATGTAACGCTCCGCTTTTTCATAACTTTCCATATTTAGAAACCATCGTGAATATTCCCATTTTTGGAAACTTTGTACCCTTGTATTCGTCGTTTCGTTATAATCATCGAAAAATCTTTTCTTTAATTTATTATAATTATGGTTATTATTCATTGTTTAATTAATTAATTTTTTTGCAATTTAAAAGTTTTATGTTAATCTAGTTAGCCTCGTTAAACTTTAAAGTTAGAAAAGATACAAACTAACCTAGTTATTTTAATTATAAAGTTAGTTCTTTTAAGATATAACATAATTTAGATTATATTGTAAGTTAACTTCTTTCAAATGGTAACATAAGTTATTTAAGTCCAGGGACTAATTATGTAATTTTCTGAAAGTTAAAGTTTTTAAAACAGAACAAATACCAAAAATGAAGACCACGGGACTCGAACCCGGGTCTCTCATTTCCTCAAACTCGCACACAACCAGCTGAGCTGGGTCTTCACATCGAAGATAACCCAGCTCCTTTAATACTTAACAACTCGTTCAGTTGGGCAAGGCGGCCCGCGACCCGGCCCAGCATATGTCTCGCGGCCGCTAAGACAGCCCAGCGCGCAAAATGGATCAGACTCGTTTAATGAGCGGGATTTGATGATTTTTTTAGTTTAAACAAGTTTTTAACATTAATTACTCACCTAACAACTACCCAAACACTTCCCTATAAAATCCCACTCTTCTCCACACTTCATACACTTTACAAACCCACAAAATCACTCCCAAATCAGTTCATAATTTAGCTCTTAATCAGAATTCGTCTAGACTCATACCATGTTCTTCAAACTAGCATAACTTCTTCATTTCTTGTCCGTTTTCATCGATTCTTCTTCCTACTTGTTTGGATTGACCTAAGGAACAATTCCACAGGTTTTCCATTGAAAACCAAGGTTTGGAATGTCCCCAAATAGGCTCCAAAGTGGACTGAAGTTTCTATTTTTACATAAACATTGTAAATCTTTGTGTAACTTGAGTTTATCTCATCTCAAACCTATGTCCTTATGCTTATAACCACTTCTATGGTTAGTTAGGCTTAAAAACAAGGTTGAGACATTCAAAATCAGAGGATTAATCCTCACAAACTTTCTGTTTTGTTCAAGGGTTTAACCCACAAGTGATGTTCAAGCCCAAACCTTGATGAAGGTGTGATTTAGGATTAACTTGGGTTATGCTACATAAAATCCACACATTGCTTGATGATTTCTCATAGATTAGTGGTTCATATTCTTGTATTTCTTGTTAGTTCATGACCCTCCTTGTATGTACTTAACATCAAGTGTAGTGGTGAACACTTAGAGGTGCCTTAATGGAAGACTTTTCTTCCTACCTCCTACATGATTTCTATGACACGAAGAGGTACCTAAATGGGGGATTCATCCTCCTACCTCATGCTTGAACTATTGGACTTATTGATATATTACATGACCTACATAATACTTATATAAACTATCCATATATTCGAACCTTTGATGATGAACTTGTATTCATTCGTCAAGGCACTAGATTACATCATCTAAAACCTAATAACTTGTTAAGATTCTAATGGGTATTCTACCCATGAAAACATTCTAAACCCTTGGGGTTTCATAGTGTCAAACAAGTATTATGCGTTAAAAGATTATTACTTTTATATGTTTATATTCTTATATTTTAAATTCCGAATCTCGACTCTAAACATAACTTCAACTTTAACCCTTATACATTCGTCCTCCAAATCTCTTACACTTGTCAATACTTGGATAATCAGAAGACTTAGCAATATTGTGAGTACACTTGACCCATTTTCCTTTTAATACACTTTGGGTGCAACATGTTTTACTTGTTAAAATGCACGATTCACAAACACGCTTTATTCATTCAATCCTTATACATGCTTTGTTATGCTTAGGTTCATGCTAGAATTCATACTACTTGTTAACCCGCCTTAACATTTATAACCCTGTAGGAGTAGCACACCACACGACGGGGTTTTGTTAAGTTATATTCTTCACGGTCTCGATATTGTCATATCGAGGGATGCTATTATTCATACTTTATGGTCTCGATGTTGCTACATCGAGGGATGCTATTATTCTTGTGGACACCTGGGTTTTGACTTTTAGTTATGCATGATAGTTTTACCTTGTATACCAAATTGCTATGTTGGATTGAAAATACCTTTTTATACATATGCCACGAGTCTAAAACTAGTGTGCTCACCAATACCTTTGTATTGAACTATGCTTTTAAAACATGTTGCAGGTTTAGCGATGACGTTGATGATGCATGGAATCTAGTAGGATGCTAAGATACACACTTAAGTTTTGTACTCCTATTGTATTGTATTTCATTATTCATGTTGTATTTGCTTCAATTCCTTGTAATTGATTCTTTAGAAATGAAATGAAATTTATTATTTAACTACTTGTCACAATTATTAGTGTTATGATGTCTTGAGCAATCTATTTCGTCTCACTCCGATGTTTCCGCAATCGGTTGGGGTGTGACACCTAACAAGTGTCTTAATATAACAACTCTCCCAAAATACTTATAACACCCCTATACATCCTAAAAGACACCCCGTATATGAAAACCGGACCCAAATACCTTTAATTTAACAAAAAAAAATAAGAAAAACAAAATTTAGGGGGCGCTCGCGGGGCGCGACCCCTTTGTCTATCTCAGTCGTGGGCCGCGACAATTTGACCACCAGGCGGTCCCTTGAGCCGCCACATGTCAACATCGTGTCAAGCCTAGTGGTCGAATCAGCCAAGCTAGGGCCTACCCTAGACTTGCTCGCGGGCCGCGAAGGCCTTGCCTTAAGTTCTCGCGGGGTGTGAGAAAGTGCTGGATCAGCACTATAAATAGGATCGATCAGCATTTAGTCCAAATCGTTCAATTCTCAAAACTCTCTCTAAATTCTGAATAGAAATTGTAATTCCGGGTGTTATACCCACTAAAATAGCGAAGCTCTGCCTCGATGTAAGTATTATAACCCCGGTTAGATACTCTTCCCGATTGATCTAGTGCTCCGTAACGCATGTCGAGGCTCTGCCTGACTTCGTCATTGGAGTTCTGTCTTGGGATGGGGGTATAGCTAATGTAAATTTGGGTTATTATACTAACGCATGTGCATTGTTTAAATTAATAGATTATAACCAGGAAGTCACAGGGAAATACCTAAATTAGCAATGTGAGTAATCCTTTTTTTTAATTGTTTTTACAAAACCTCAATTGTTTTACATTATAATTAACAGTGATTGAGTATTTGTAATTCTACAATTATCGTCGGTATGTCGGGGTTTTGTATACAAAATTAGTTACTACACTGTGAGTAGTAACATTTCCACAAGTCAGGATTGACAGTGCCGTGGGTGGTAATTAAAGTTGATGTAAACAAATGCAATTGTTGGATTGCCCTCAATGCTGTAAAATGATAAAAGTTGTTTTGATTAAACTGGGATTCACTCACCAGTATTTTCTACAGACAAATGTTCTTAAAATGCGTTTCAGGTAACAAAATGTGAAACCCAAATAGAAGCCAGCTGGAGAGCACTGAAGGCTTGGAAAAGTGGCTATAAAAGTTACCTAAATAAAGAAGAAGTTTTATTTAAAATAGGGTTTATCCCTATAAACATATTATGAATGGATACTTGGGTTTTACCTATCTCTTTATTATTTATAAAATAAGGTGTTTTACTCTGATAAACTATTTCCTAACTACAGTCCTTATGCAAATTCAGCTGCCAAAATTTAATAAACACTGATACCACCGAATGTGCGAAGCTCGCGGCCGCCTGCCTCCCAGGGCAAGGGGTCGGGGCTGCGACACTTAACCAGAATTAAGGTGGCAAGAAACTTGCAAGGTGTCCAAACTTGGTGAACAAGGCTCCTGCCAGTAGTTTTCTGCTCACTAGGCATCCCTTACGGACCGTAAGGGCCTAGGCCTTACGGTCCACAAGGCTGTCTAGCGGGTAGATTGTTGTTTTTTGACAGTTTTGGCCCATGGACTTGTATTATTATTTGTTTTCATTTTTAACCCTTCGAACTCATTGTTTAGATCATGTGATGGGTATAAAGGCATGTGTAACTTGGATTTTGTTCCGGAATGTCGTGAATATCGTCTTGCTTGATCGCTCGATTACGAAACTCGTAAATAAAATATAAAACTTTATAAAATATGAAAATGATCGGAAGCTTACAATTATTGAAATCTTGCTAATGATACAGATTAATCGCAGGTCGAATAGGCAATTATAATCTTACCAAAGAAGACTACGACCAGATTGATTCAGAAGAGATGGAATTGATCGATATTAGATGGTGCATGGTAAGTGTGATCCGAAGAGCACAGGGATTTATGGAAATTACCGGGAGAAACTGTTTGGAAGGCCCAGATACAAAGATTGGGTTTAATAAATCAAAAGTGACTTGTTTTAGATGTAAGGAGAGAGGTCACTTCAAGAGAGATTACATGAACAAGTCGTCTGACAACAACGTTAACCCATTCGGGAGAGATTATTATCAGAGGGCAATTCAACACACCGTAACCAACAGAACAATCCTAGATTAGCGAATTCTCGGATCATACCGATTGAAGGGGGATCTTCATCAAATTCAAATGAAAAGGATTTAGTTGTTATTCAGAATGATGAGGGTGTTAACCGGAACTCGGTTATATAAAAACAGAGGGTTTAGCATTGATGGCAGAGATCACATAGATTGAAGAAGTTGTTGTTGCGTGTGAACAAAGTGAGGGGACTGATGAAGGTATGATCAAAGAAGTATCAACTGATGTCGTTGAAGCTGAATCAACACAATCTACCACTAAAACTGAATCAGTGCCGACATATAATGTTGAAGAGGAGAAGTGTTTTGTTGTTCAACCGGATATTTTTAAAACTATATTTCCTCATATGATATTTTTAATAGTTTTGCAGGATTTTTCTCTAGAGAGGAAGTTCCTTTTGGAAAGATCAATTTTGACGAAGAAAAAGATGAGGTTGCTGATATGATAAATGTGAACGAGATTAATGCTGAATCATTGGAGGAGATAGCTCAGAAGGAAATAAAAAAGATAGCACAGTTAAAAGAGGTAAATCCAGAGTCGTCATTGAAAATCGTGTCTAATAAGGAAATTAAACATGGATTGGTAAAAGATTTGTTAGAAGCCAAATTCGAAGAAAACGATGAACCAACAACATCCTTTAAATGCTTGATTCCTTGTAATCAATGTATTAAAAAGGATGATGATTATACGAAGCTTAAAAACATACTGATCATTTGTTGGCTAATCTTAGGAAACTTCAAGAAGCATATAACAAGTTTCAAAAAGTTGAAAAGGAGTTTAAAGAAATAATCAGTAAAGATCAGAAAATGATTTCTATGTTAAAAGCCACTATTTTAGACAAACAAAATACTATTGCTAAATATCTCGATGAGATGGCTGAGCTAAAACAGGAAATGAAAAAATTAAAAATTGAATCAGAACGGGTTGATACAAAACTGATGAGTTATACGGCAGCTTCACATGTCCTAGATTATATACTTCCCAAACCTATGGGTAAAGATGAGGAAAGTCGAGAAGATATCTATGGATATGGTAATCGTGGAATCAGGTATAAGAAATGTCCACCTCTAATGTGGAGTAATTACTCTAAAAAATCTTCGGAGGGTGTTGACAAAGCCATTAATGGGGAAGTGAAAACTCTGTTGGTGGCTGATTCTAGTGAGATTTTACTTGAAACTATTGATTTGTCGTATGAAAGATCTAAAAAGAGTTTTGATTGTGATGAAGAAGTTTGCAATGCTGTGGTAGAAAAGGTTTTTGAGAATGAATCAATTGGAAAAGAATATGTTGAAACCGAAACTATTAAAAGTGAATAAACTAATAGTGAGAAATCATATGTTGAGAAAAAGTTTGTCAACGAGAAAAGGTTTGGGAAAAAGAAGCAAAATTTACAAGAAAATAAATTTTCTAATCAAGAGTTTCCAATAAATGAAAGCATGAATTTAATCACTCAAACACTAAAACTTGTTGAAAGTATTGCTATGCAATTTAAAAATGATAGAAATGATTTTCCAAAAAACAGAAATATGTCTAAATATCTATGGAATAATGAAAAATGTTTTGCTGAAACCAGTTATTTCCAGTCTTAGAATGCTTTTAATAATCAGAAATTATATACTCAAAACGTGAGAAATCAATAATATGGTTATCAAGGAAAAGGTGATTGGGGAATGGGTAATAATCATGCTGGGAACAGGTTCAAAAACAACTTTCAGGGAAAATCAAAATTTTTGAAAAATATCAAGTTTGTTTCTGAAACTAGTACTGAGAGCGAGAATGTAGCTCAGTTCAGAAACCAGTCAAACCAAGAGTTTCTTGAACAAAGAAAGAAACAAAAACATGCTGAAGGACCTCTTTTCTATGTGAGAAAACACAAGGATAAGAGAACATGCTTTAATTTTCAAGAAGTCACACATGTGTCTTACAACTATCCGCACAATAGTCCTAAGCATGTTCATGCTCACAAACCCGAAGTGGTCAAACCAACTGTATCAAAATCTGCTTCAAAAATTGAAATCCAACATATTTTGAAAAAGTTGAACCTTCTAAAACTCAATATCAACCGATAAAAGCAAAACATTTAGAAACAAGTGAAACTTCAGGTGTTAAAATTAAAACTGCTAATTCAAAGATTTATTTTTAGAAAAACTTTATTGAGTAAGTAGAGCTGGGTTGCCAAGAAAGTTGACACTTCAGGGTCAGTTGTTAAAAACGAGTGTTTAAGTGAGAAGTTAGTGAAAAGTGAGGATGTTGTAGAAACTGGAGAACCCAAGACTAACAAGGCTTGGGTTTCTATCTCTAACTAATCCGTTTCTTGCTTGTGCAGGATTTATGTTCCAGAATTTATTATTCCAGAAGAGTGGATTCAGATGCGTGTTGTGAGAGAAAATGACTTATATGTTCTTGATATGAGTACTGCTAACACTACTTCAAAGACCGCTCAGTGTTTCGTCACGAAAGCTACAAAGAAGGAATCTGTCCTTTGGCACTGAAAAATGGGTCATATTCACGTGAGAATTAAATGAATTACTTAGCTCATAACAATCTTGTAACCGATGTGAACGTAAAAAGTTTCAATATGAATGATGATTGCGTCAGTTGCAAGAAATGCAAGCAACAGAAGAAGTCACATCCAATTAAATTGTTCAATTCTATCAAGTTGCCATTGGAGAGGCTCCACATGGATTTATTTGGTCCGGTGAACGTCAAAAGTGTTACAGGTGATTTATTTGGTCTGGTGAATATCAACTAACTACATTAAAGTTGTAACTTATTTTCAAAATACATATTTTTCAAAAAAAAAATATTAATTTAGAGTGTATGATAAATTCTGACATGTGTAGTATAAAATTCAATAATAGGTATCATATATGCATGATAAAATTTTATGTTTATGATAAAATGGAATTGAGTAATTAATTAAATAGAGAATAATTAATGTAAAGAGTTATAAACTATTTAATGTTTTTTTACTATTATACTTTTTTCTTCTTAAATTTATTTTCTTCTCATCTAATCCTCTCCTATAGATATATGTGTGTGTGTGTGTGTGTGTGTGTGTTTGTGTGTCTGTATGTCACACCCCAACCGATGGCGGAAACATCGGAGTGAGACGAAAATGAGATTGTTCGAGACTTCATAACACTATTTGCGACAATATTTAAATAAAACTGATTTCATTTCATTACATAATAATTCAAATACAATATGAAAGGGATATACAACATTGTTTGTTACAAAATACAACAAGTTACAACAATCAGAAAATACAACATAATCTAGATTTAAAGTGGGTATCTAAAGGATCCTCACTAAGCCCATTTGAATATCATCATCAACCTGTAAATATGTTTAAAATACATGGTTCAACACAAAAGTATTGGCGAGTATACAAGCTTAATACATAGCATAAGTATAAAAGATTTAAACGAATCCACATGGCAAACTTAGTTATCAAGATTAACGTATAAACTAGCATGTGAATGTTCAAGTCAATCCTCTGATTACCGCATAAAATGAATTTAACATGACCACAAGTCTACGGGCGGTGCGTTACTTCTATAGCGCGATACATGTTAAAGGGAGGCTCGTACGAAGTTAATGACAAGTTAATCACACAAAAGAATCATCCAGAATAACAAATCAAGTATAACGAATTTAGCATGCATTGTAGGTCCCGTTAACCGTATGGATCGTAACAGAATCGTCTATCTAAGCTAGAGTGCGGAATCCTCTAGATTAGATTTCACAGAAAACAAGTAGAAACAGAAATCTCTATTAACCCGATCTTTATTGATTATCTTCAAATGATTACAATCAATCAAGATCTCCAATTCGTCCAAGCCTTTGGCTTTCACAAATTCTCTCCAAAAGTGATTAAGCTAATTAGATCATTAACCTAAACCCTAATGCTAAGCTTTGTTTATATAGGATAAAGCTTTGCATATGGGCTAGGCCATGGGCAAGGCCCATTTCGCAAACCATCCCCCATATGTGGGTTTGGTTTGGCCCAATCACTCTTAATTAACTAATACAAAGCTAAACTCGCTAACTGTTTGTCGTTTTACTAAACACAAGATATCCAAAGACCAAATCTAAGCTGTTGTCACAAATATGCACCAACAAACTCCCCCTTGACAATAGCTCGCAAAGGTAACTTCAGTCTTCAGAATCTCACAGTGTTTTGGTATTTGGATAGCTTCAGCTTTAACATCTTCTGTCAGCAACAGACTCCCCCTAAGCTGATGCATCCAATCACCATATCTTCAAAACGTTAGCACTTGAGTAAACTCCAGTTCAGCATTTGTATAGCAATCTTCAAACTCTTCAACTTTGTTTGCAATGTAGAAAGGAGGTTCTACCATGCATCCAATCAAACTCTCATCTTCACAGCAACTTCTCAACAACATACTGCTTGAATCTGTATACTATAAAACAAACATCTCGAGAAACCATAAGATTTTTTCAACAAACGTTAAACAAATTATTATTATTCAAGAGATAGTTAAACTGTATCACAGATTAAGTAATTTCCAATTTAGCACCAACACGCACAAATTTTAATCAAACACCTTATAACCTGCATGATTTAAAATTTTTAACCCACTTTCTAACACCGTCTCCCCCTTTCGGTAACAACTCCTCCAAAAATAACAGTTTTCCGTACATTAAGAATTTTAACAGAAAAAGACACTATTTTTGTATTTTTGTATTTTTGTATTTTCTGAAAGCAAGTATATAAACAAAAAGAAATAAACACTCTATTTTTGTGAGAATCACCGGTAAGAAGATCATATCAGCACAATCAAACTGTTTTCACACTATTAGATAATTCTTTATTTAATTTTTCGTGAAAAGCAGTTCAAGATGATTACTAGTATGTTTGTCCACTTAAACAAAATACATGAACATTTCAAGTACCATTACCGTATGATACGTTAAGGTAATATTATTCTGATATATTAGCGTGTCCCACTTCAGGATGTACCCCCGCGATCAAGGTATGCACAAAGATTCATCGTAGTAGGTGAGTATACTTAATTCATCCGTTTTGTTTTTCAACGTTTAGATAATTGGTGATCAGGTCAGTACTTCCGTACAGCAAAGAGACCAAAATATCTAATGAGGGCTAAGACAAATACCATTTTTTGGTATGATTTATGCATTTTGCACATTTTGAATGACTCTCTAGGAGAGCTTCTTCATTTTCAGGTTTTTGGCATATTTAGCTCTTTTAAGATATCCTGGTTGTGCCTAGGTCAGCATGTATCTGGATGCAGCAGAAGGACAACCCTGATATCCCCAGATGAAATAACAGTATAAAGACCCAAAACCTCATATTTTGGCAATCTATCAACGCAAGATTTAAGGTCATTAAACCATACACCACTGATGTGTTCCCCACTCATACTCAGTGCATTTAGGTTTATATCACACTGGTAAGTTGATTACTTCATGCTTTTGCCTACTGGTACATCATATGATGAAGCTGCTATCACACTTAAGCATTTTAATTCAGTTTAAGTGTGACAGTCTAACTTGTTGATGTACTATCATTTCTTCTTTTTCACACAGTGACAACTCATTTTTTATTTTCTATTTTTTTATTTTTTAGTGTTTTTGTATTTTTGATTTTTTAAGAAAGCAGTAAACTATTTACAAAATTCTTATGAAAAACCAGTTATTCAGGATTCCTCATCCCATTGAGTTCGACTAAGTGTTCAAAGCGAGCTCTATCAAAAGCTTTTGTGTAAAGATCAGCAAGGTTATCTAGTGTGTCGACTCGGTGTAATTCAATTAGTCTCTTTTCAGCACAATCCCGTATAAAGTTGTGACACCTGTGTCACTTCAACCATCATACGAATACCAAACCAATGAAATATTGTATTTCATACTTGGGATTTGTATAAATATGTGTATCGTTTGCACATATCAATTCTTGTTCGATTTCGAGCTCTAAATCGTTTTCTGGAAGGCTATACGCGAACTGATGCGTAAACGTAATCAGTTTAAACGCGACAAACACTCTAGAATAGTGACAAGGGCTTAACATACCTTAAATAACCTTTACATAACTTAGAAATAAGTTTTGGAAGGTTTGGTGTGTCGAAATCAAGTTTATTCGCTTACAGGGACTAATTTTGACAAACTATGAAAGTATGCCGATTCGTACTGTAACAAACCTTCCGGAATATGATCATAAGTTAAACATGCCATAAATATCCGTTACATAGCTTAGAAATAGGCTTTGGGGTGTTTGGTGCGGAAAAAATAAACTTTTTGGTCATTCAGGGACTAAATGCGTCAAAAAGTGCATAAGTTTGCATTTCCGCGCATATCTTAAGTTCTGAATATATCCGGACATCCAAAAATTTATGTAATCATTAAAATATTTTATTTTAGTGATTGGCATGATAAAGTCCCATTCGTCGCGTAATTTGGATCATTTTTCGCGTCCGTTCGTGTTTCGTCGTAATTAACCGAACAACGCAACCGTACGGCCAAACGAACCAACATCCGAGATATTTTTGAGCATGTTTCATGTTCCCTATGCTTTAACTTCATTTTGGAGCCTTGAAATGAGGTTAACGGGGCTTAAACGTGTCAAAAATGCATCGAAAGGCAAGTTTCTGACCTGCAGGGACCTGTTTTGACATTCTGTGAAAGTGGTCTACACGGACCGCGTAGCCCAGGACCTCTACTTACACGGGCCTCGAGGACAAGTTCAGATCAGATTCTATTTTTGGCATTCTGGTCGATTTTCAGGGGTTTAAATGCAATTTTCTCAATACCATTTGCTTGTTTTTTATGGTTTTTAGCATTCCCATGGTTTTGAAAACCATGTGCCCAAGTGGAGGGCCAAGATCGAAGCTCGTTTATCGATGAACGATCCTAACGGTTCTTGGTTTTCTATAAATACCCAACCCCACTTCCATTTTCCTTCACACCTTAATCTAAATTTTCTCTAAGTTGAAGCTCAAAGCTTCATACCTGAGAATTTTTGGATCAAATCTCCTAGCTTGGACCCTTTGTAAGTATTCTTTCATGCTTTTATGCGTTTTTAAGCGTGAAAGTCAAACAGTGTTTGACTTTCTGCTTTGACCAGTCCTTGGTCAACATGAAGTTTGTTTGAACTTCACAACGTGAGCGTAATCACGATGGTTATAGTCCCTAGTGACTATGCCTACTGATTACCACGTTGATTAGGTGTACTAACGAGTCATAGTTTCGGTCAATACGCGTTTATGCATATTTTTGCAACCAAACTATTTTTGGGTATCAAGACCCTTTGTCTTGATATCAAACTTGTTTTCAAACTTCGTTAAACATGTTTTAACATGTTTAACTCGTCACTTTTAGTTAGTGCTTGTATAGAGTCGTAAGTCAAGCGGTCTAAACAACCGCTTAGACTTTCGAACTAGACCCGTTTGGTCGATCTTTAGGATCCGACCAAGCATATCATGTGACCATAGTTGCATAGGGAATAACCTTCCGAGGTTATACCTTATGGTCACTTCGTTTAAGTAGTTGTATGATAGATAGTTTATATGCCTTAGGTAAATGACCAAAATGCCCTTTTTACGCATAAATTCATTTTAAGCATATGTAACATAAATTTTGACATCTAAACTGATTAGGCAACATTATTAAACTTTTTAAGGCATATAATACTTGTCATAGGACTAGTTAGGTGGTCCGAACGCGTTTTACGCGAACGACGCGTTAAAGTAGCGTAAGCTACCTAAACGGGTCGTAAGCACTTAGGTTAGGTTTCAATTTAGTATGAGGGCTTTGTTAAACCATATCATATGAGTTCCAACTCTCATTTGGTTTACAAAACCTCATCCTATCCGATCTTCAGATTTAGGTCCGGTTTATTAACGTAGTTACCTATATTAGGTGTCGTTTGATTTCCGTGACCCCTCTAGCTTTGCTTGGTTGTTATTCAAAACTTCTAAGCACTCTCAAGTGAGTACATAGTCCCCTCTTTTACTGTTTTCAATGTTTTGGGGTGAGACATGTGTACCTATTTGTTATGTTCATGATTTCAAAGTAAAAATTAATTATACATGTTAGTACTTATCTTTTGACAAACTGAATGATTATTTATGGTTTAAACACTAATTTTTCAAAGATATAAAATTAATTGTTGGATTGTACTTATTTTATATATTCACCAGACCAATTGATAGTATGATATAGCGCTATAGGATTAGACACCCCATTCATGTTGTATGGAATGTCAGAAACCAATTTTTGTCCAAATAGAGATTGCCTTTGTGGTATTTCTATAGTCTCTAAGGTGTAGTTTGATACACTAAGGTTTGAATGAATTCTAAATCACATTTTTTTGTATATTTTGTTATACTTCCAAGGTATAGTTTGATATGCTCTAATATGTGATATTGTACAAAACAACATATATTTTGTTAATTACTAAAACATAGTTTAATATGTTATTTATAAAAGCAAAGCATAGTTTAATATGTTATTTATAAAACTAAAGTATACTTTTGATATACTACTGAAAATTATTATTTAGACAACTAAAGAATATTTAATATACTATCTGTTTAACTATTTTGGAACTAAAATATATCTTTAATGTATTACTTATTCGACTTTCTTAAAACCAAATTATATTTTTATATATACTACAAACCTTTTTATCAAAACATTGTTTTACAAACAACATATTTTATACAAACTCATTTTACTTAGTTATTTATTGATGCATCTTTCTTTTATATCATCAGATTTCTTATCACTTGTTATATGATTTATAAAGAAAACATATACTTTAAACTTACAAGTCGTGAATCCTGCATTAATAAAACCTATGTATCTCACAGGCATTTTTATGCTGACGTACCTATTTTTACACATGTTTCAGGTGCTGATATGTGATGAATGATGATGCATGCTACACTTAGGACGGACTTGTGCCTTAGCGACTTTAAAACTTGAAAGACAATATTTGTATTTATCTGATTTGTAATAAAACAATGAGTTTAATAATTCAATAAAACAAAATTATTTAATCCATGGTTGTGAAACAATGATTCTGTTACGACACTCCCCGACGTTTCCGCCACGATTTGTTGTTTTACGTGGTCGGGGTGTGACAAAAGTGATGACGTATGTCAATATGTTTAGTTCTACTATGCTTTACGGGATTGTTTGTGATTGATATAGTGGCATTATTATCTATCATAACAGGAGTACGAGTGAAATCCAAACCGTAATCGCGCATCTGCTGTTGAATCCAGAGAACCTGAGAGCAGCAGCTACCCGCAGCAATATATTCAGCTTCACACGTAGACGTAGACACACAAGATTGCTTCTTGCATTGCCAAGACACAATCCTGCCTCCTAAGAACTGACAACCACCTACTGTAGACTTTCTGTTTGATTTGCATCCTCCAAAGTCTGAGTCAGTGTAAGCGACAAAATTCAGATCACTATCAGCTGGATACCACAACCCAAGTTTAGGTTTCCCCTTCAAGTAACGAAGAATACGCTTCACTGCTTTCATGTGTGATTCCCTTGGATTTGCCTAATATCTGGCACACAAGCATACGGCAAACTTGATGTTAGGTCTTGAAGCAGTCAAGTACATCAGAGAACCAATCATCGCCCTGTATTGAGTAGGATCAACGCCTTCAGTACTTTCATGATCTGGGCCAAGATTGTGATTTTCGCAAATGGGTTTGTTAAAAGTAGCGAAATCCTCCATTTTGAATCGAGCCAAAATGTCATGCACATACTTTGTTTGATGAATAAACATCCTATGCTCCTTCTGATCAACTTGTAATCCCAGAAAGTAAGACAACTCACCCATAGCGCTCATTTCGAACTTGCTCTTCATCACCTGTTCAAACTCTTTACACATGTTCTCATCTGATGACCTAAAGATGATGTCATCCACGTATACCTGTACCAGCAGAAAATCTTCCTTCTTTCTCTTTATGAACTATGTACTGTCAATCTGACCTCTTTCAAAACCATTCTTGATCAGATGTGTAGACAGTGTCTCGTACCACGCCCTGGGAGCTTGATGTAATCCATACAAAGCCTTATCAAGTTTGTAAACTCGATCTGGATAGTATGGATCAACGAACCCATCTGGTTGTGAGACATACACCACTTCTTGGACTTTTACGTAAAGAAATGCGCTCTTCACGTCTAGTTGGTAAACTTTAAAGCCCTTGAAGGAAGCGAAAGCCAGAAACAAATGAATTGCCTCCAACCTTGCCACTGGTGCAAACACTTCATTGTAATCTATCCCTTCTTACTGATTGAAACCTTTGACAACCAACCGAGCCTTGTTGCGTGTGACAGTTCCTCTTTCATCTTTCTTGCACCTAAATACCCATTTAGTGCCAATCTCTCTTTCACCTTTCGGAAGGTCCACTAACTCCCAAACCTTCAACTTAGCAAACTGGGCCAATTCCTCTTGCATAGCTTCAACCCATGAATTATCTTTAAGAGCCATATGAATGTTCTTTGGCTCCTCTTGGGAAATAAAGCAACTATACAAGCAGTCATTCACAATCCCAGTCTTCTCAATCGAAACAAACAAGCTAGAATTTGCTGCTATGCTTCTTCTCGTCTGAACACTTGCAGTAGGATCTCCAAGTATCATATCAACCGGATGATCTCTATTTGCTCGTGTAGTAGCAACTGCCTCAACTTCAAGATTATCACCCAGGTTTGATCCAACCTCCCCCTGAATATTCTGATTCGCAGACGGATTAATGAACTCCTCCCCCTGATTGGGTTCAGAGTCACTATCGCTTGAATCAGGATCAGCAGCACCTTGGGAAGTTTCCGGAGCATCTATCATATCAACATCCGATCTAGGCATGAACTCGCCTTCATCTTCTTCACTAATCACTGTTTGAATCAGCTGAGAATCATCTGCATTAGAAAACTCAGGAATATTAAATGATTTAAAGACACTTTCATAATCATATAATATAGCTGGACCACTCGTTGATTGTTGAGCTTTGTATGTAGTAATTTCAACATTGTAAACAACCTCAATTTTACCAGTTTTTAGATTAAAAACCCTTTTATTCGATGTGCCAGGCACGTAACCTAGAAAATAACCTTCGTCAACCACCTCACCGAATTTTTGTTTATCTTTGTTTCGCACAATGGTGCAGGGTAATCCAAATGGTTCAAAGCCTGTTAAGTTTGGTTTCTCGTTAAACATAAGTTCATGACAAGTTTTGTTAAAATGTTTAACGGTTAAAACTTTATTTAGGACGTAGCAAGCTGTATTCACAGCTTCTCCCCAGAAAAGAACTGGTAGCTTTGAATCTGAAAGCATAGTCCTAGCGGCTTCAATCAACGTACTGTTTTTCCTCTCAACGACTCCATTCTGTTGAGGTGTATAAGGAGTGGAGTATTGATGTTCAATTCCTTTCGAAGACAATAGAGATACAGAATTCGATTCTTGAACTCTGTGCCATTATCACTCCTTATCCTCTTGATCTTTGCGTCATGCACGTTTTCCAATTTTGTAAAAAGATCCATCAGCATCTCCGCTGTCTCATCTTTTGTACCTAAAAAGAAAACCCATGAATAATGTGAGTAATCATCAGTGACAACAAGACAATATTACTTTCCACATATGCTCCTCACGTTCACTGGACCGAATAAATCCATGTGAAGTAATTCATAAGGGGCATTAATGGAATTTACTGTTTTAGACTTATGAGGTTTCTTGTGTTGTTTTCCCTTTTGACATGGAAGACATTTATCTTCCACGTCAAACCTCTGCATTGGAACCCCTTTCACTAGCTCATTTTTAATAATGTAATTCATTTTGCGGTAGTGAATAAGGGCCATGCGTCTGTGCCACAACATAGATTCAGCTTCAGATGCTTTTGATAGCAAACACGCCACCACAGCAGTCGGATCCTTGGCACCCATGTTCATGACATAAGTATCATTTTTCCTCGGTGCACGCATCACTATCCAGTCGTCCGGTATCACCAAACGCGGTTTCAACACCAATGCCTCAGACTTTGTAAAATGGACCGAGTGACCCTTGTCGCAGACTTGTGACACGCTCATCAGATTGTGTTTTAGCTGCTAAACATAGTTCACTTTATCCAAAGTGATCTTCCCATTCGTCACTTATCCTGGTCCAGTAATCCTACCACGTTTAGCTCCAGCAAAATTTACATGTCCACCATCATATTCTTCAAATTCACAAAACAACCTCGCATCCCCCGTCATGTGCCTAGAGCAGCCACTATCAACATACCATAAGTTGATAATCCTCCTTAGCAGCTCCTGCACACACCAACCAAAAGATTAGTTAGATTGGGGGACCCAAGCCTTAATGGTCTTGGGTCGTCCAAATTCACCAACTATTTAAACATCTATCCAATATCCATCACTCCTAACAGGAGTCTTGGATCTCAGACCTGTTGATGGAAATGAGGTTTGATTTCCACTAGGTCTATGGTCCTTAGGGTTCCTATATGTGTTTGGACTATGTGACCTTTGAAACCTTGAGTTTTATTCCAAGAAGCTTGATTGTTGTAATTTCTAAAGCCATTGTTATAAAAAGTTCGACCACCGTTATTTTGGTATCGATTTTGATATTGACCTTGACTTTTGAAACTATTTGAATTATGATTGTTCATTCTTTGTGAACTACTTCTAGGTCTCTCATATCTTCCTGATGTAGATTCAGGCTGAAATCTAGGTTGATTTCTTTGAAAACGAGGAACTTGTGGATTTCCTTTTTCAGTTTTATCTACACCACCAGCATCACCTTCTGGTTGCTCAGGAGCAGATTTCTTTAGAGAATTTGAGACTTTCTCCTCATTATCACCTTTCTTCTCTGGTGATTTCCCTCTTTATTTTTTTTGTGCTTCAATCTTTTTGTTAGGACAGCAGCTAGCTACATGTCCCTTTGTGTGACACTTGAAGCACGGTCTCTTTTTCGAAGACTTCTCAACTGAAGCCTTTGAACTAGATTCTGGTTTTGATGATGATGCCTTAGAAAGATTTGGTTCAGTTTGCTTAGTTTCAGAATTTTATTTGTTTTGTTTTTAGCAAACTCTACGTTTGATTCGTTTTCAATAACAGCTGTTTCGTTTTTCATGTCACTTCGTTGAACAAAATTAACCTTTTTAACAAAAGTTTGATTTTTGTTTTTATGAGGCGTGTTTTTCTTTTTCAAAACAGGTTTGCTGTTATTTTCCTTCTTAGCATCATTATTTTCAGACACATAACCTTGACTTGATGTGGAACTACTTGGTGATGTTGACAGAAAGTCTGTGAACTCATCTTCATCAGGTAGGAATGAATAGTCATGACTAAGAGGAGGTGGAACTTCATTAAAGCCTTTGAAGCCCACACTAGTCCTGTCATTACTTTTCTTCAACCCACCCATCATATGTTTCATAACAAAAGTAGAGTCCCTGAATTGACCTAATTTCTTTTCGAGTTCAATAATTTTGAGTTGTGCATCTGACAACTCTTTGCATTTTTCAGAAATCTCTTTTGTTTTCTCAGCCATCATGTCATGAGCTAAGTCTATGACTTGAAGTTTTTCGTTTAGTTTGCAAGTTAAAACTTCAATTTCAGCTTCATAACCTTTTATCTTCTTCAAATACAACGACTCATTTCTTTTTGCAAAAAAGTTTGATTCTTTTATGTCAGACATCTCGTTTACCAGACTTTGGTTTTGTGTTGACAACCTGTCAACCTCACCATGTAGTTCACGACATTTTAAACAAACAGAAGTAGCAGAGTTACTTACCTCTCCTGTTGATTTGTCTGAGTTGGCCATGATAGCAGCAAGTTGAGCTTCCATTCTTTTGTATTTTGCATATCTCTCTTCAGCTTCCTTTTCATGGTCAGACTTTGGCTTTTCCTTTTCAGCTTCTGTTGTCTGATCAGCATTCTTCTCCTCAGCTTCACTTTCCTTCTTAACTTCAGCATCATCTACAGCAGCTTCACCATCATCAACAGGCACAATCTCTGCCATGAATGCTTGA
This sequence comes from Helianthus tuberosus, assembly GCA_030545235.1. Taxonomy (NCBI): domain Eukaryota; kingdom Viridiplantae; phylum Streptophyta; class Magnoliopsida; order Asterales; family Asteraceae; genus Helianthus; species Helianthus tuberosus. The sequence goes on along the minus strand of CM060414.1, from coordinate 43,812,022 downwards.
GTGACATTCTCAGCATTTTCCAAGTGAACACTCCAGTTATATGAACCTTCTCGAGCAGTAGAGATCAATGCCCTTGATTTAGAGTTGTTTGATGCATTCCTATTGTTTGAATTTTGACTCGAAGTCTCTTGCTTTTGTTTTTGACATTCCCTAGCGAAATGTCCATAACTTTGACAGTTAAAGCACCTCACTTTGGTCTTGTCAAAACCAACGGTTTTCCCCACAAACTTCCTTCCAGTTCTGTTCATGAACCTCTTGACTCTTCTGGAAATCATGGCCATTTGCCATTGCAAATCCATCTCTTCTAGATCATAAGGGTCATCTGATCATAATCTTCATCTAAAGTGGCTGGATCAGAAATCTTCCCCTAAATATAGTTCTCATAAGAAGCAACAAACGAAGCAAGTAGAGCAAGATGTTCTTCAGCAGACTTCACACTCATAGGCATCGACTTTGCACTACTACTGTGCTTAGAAGCTGATGTTCTCTTGGCTCTTGTTGATCCTCCTGAAGCAGCTACAAAACACACATCACCATCCTCATTTACTGTGACCTGCTCATTTTCACATGAAAGAATTGCAGTAGCAGAGTCGCTAGAAGCGTTGTCAGATGAAGAAGATGTAAGCCCATTGTAAATCCCTGGATCTTGAACCTGATCATAACCAGTATCTTTCTTCTTCATATTGAGTTCATAAGCTCTTAGCTTTCCAACTACTTCTTCCAGTTATAATCTGCTTCTCCCTTGATCATGAGAGTGTAGATATCCCATTTAGCAGGTAGAGCATCAAACAGCTTGTCATTTTTCTCTATGTCAGAATAGCAATCTATGTCATAATTGTCAAATTCTGACATCAAATGGTAGTATCAAGTGATGATGTCCTCAAGTGACTCATTTTCATAAACTTGAATACAGCAAACTGTTTCTTCAGTAGATCAACTTTGTTCTTCTTGACATCAGGATTTCCCTCATATCTCTTTTCTAGTGCATCCCTCATTTCCTTTGAAGTAGTGTACTTCTTAAAGGTATTTAAAGGTATGTTTGATGCTATCAGGTAAGGACATCTTGATAGCAGCCAGGGCTCTCTTTTCAGCCTCATACATCCTTTTATCAGCCTCCTGCATGTTCACATAGGCTGTGACACGTGGTCAGCCCTCAAAGTCGTGTGTTGGGTTTGTGTACCCATCTACAATACAGATCCACATACGTGTGTCCTGATATTCAATGAAGAATTGAAACATGTCCTTCCATGTCAAGTAGTTTTCCACCTTCATCATCTTAGGTGGTTTGTTGGTTGTGCCAACCTCGTGTTCCATCCTTAACAGTTCGTTCAATTTAGACATGTTTGACATTTTAACTTAAGCAGACTGGTAAAACCGTACAATTTTTGTCCGAAACCTATTTTTACCAAATTATACCGTTAGATTCGTCTCAAGATTACGATTCCAATGATACATAATGTCAAAAACCTTTTTCGGGATTTTCTCGAGTTTTTTTTTTTTTTTTGGTCCTAAAAATCCAAGGAGTCCAACGGTGCAAACGGTTTCCGGAGATGAGCTACGGATAATTTTCTAAACACGAAACGGTGAAATTTTTCTTACGCAAACCAAGAAAAATTGCACCTTGTCCAAAATGATCCCGAATCTGAAATGGTTATCTGGAATAGTCAGAATTGGTCCGAAATGAACACCTGCTAGTCCGTAATGCACTAATTTGATCCGAAATGAGACTGTCTGATCCGAAATCAACTCCTTCTGATCCGGAATGGTTCTTCTGATCCGAAATGAAACAGTCTAATCCGAAATGCAAGTCTGAAGATCCGAAATGGTCCGAAATGCTTGATTTCTATTCGAAATACTTGATTTCGATCCGAAATGGTCCGAAATACTTGCTGTTTATCCAAAAATCCTTGGCAGTTTATCCGAAATCAAAAGCAAAACCCTAACACAGCCGTCAAAAACGTCCAAAACATCGATCTTTCTGCAGAAAACGATTCTAAACCAAGCCAATCAAGAGTCTAACGCTCTGATACAAATTGTAGGTCCCGTTAACCGTATGGATCGTAATAGAATCGTCTATCTAACCTAGAGTGCGGAATCCTCTAGATTAGATTTCACGGAAAATAAGTAGAAACAGAAATCTCTATAAACCCGATCTTTATTGATTATTTTCAAACGATTACAATCAATCAAGATCTCCAATTCGTCCAAGCCTTTGGCTTTCACGAATTCTCTCCAAAAGTGATTAAGCTAATTAGATCATTAACCTAAACCCTAATGCTAAGCTTTGTTTATATAGGATAAAGCTTTGCATATGGGCAAGGCCCATTTCGCAAACCATCCCCCATAGGTGGGTTTGGTTTGGCCCAATCACTCTTAATTAACTAATACAAAGCTAAACTCGCTAACTGTTTATCGTTTTACCAAACACAAGATATCCAAAGACCAAATCTAAGTTGTTGTCACAAATATGCACCAACATGCATGTATTGGATTGTTTGTGCATTTTGTATAAAAGTCTAAGTGTAACTGTGTAGGTTGATAGGTAAATATATTGCACACAAAGTGTAAAATGGAAAAAGGGTGTTCGAGTATATTCACGGTTTTGCTAAGTCTTCTTAGTTAATCCTGCGAGTGAAGTGTGATTGACGTAGTACAGAAACGCCAAGGTTACCCTATCCCGCAAGCGAAGAGTGGTCGACGTAGTACAGGAACACCAAGGTCACCCTACAGGGGGGTAAATGAAGGCGTGAGTTTTTGGAGTTTGAACGGAGGATTAAAGTACGTAGTATAGTATGAAAGTATAAATAAACAGAAAGTATATTCTGTCCGAGCACTTGTCACGACACTGAGTTTCTGTGATTTTACGGCTCCTGGTTTGCCCGACCGAATCATTGACAAGGAACGCGGAAACAGAATAAACGGAGAAACCAAAACAAAAATTGTTCGGGCGAAAGAACAGTTCGGATGATAGAAGCCTTTCGCGCAAGTGGGACCACCCTTTCGCGTGAGAGGGTCTGTTTGGTGAACCGATCCTTGTTTGAACGTTTTAACTATCAATCAGTTATGTTCATGAGTTCAGTTAAGTAATTTAGTTATAGTTTAGTATAATATTAGTCCAGAATGTTCATACAGTTCATAGAAGTTATGCATGGAGGTAATAACCTCGTTATAGTTCACCCAAGCATAAGTTAGTTAACTACGTTAACTAGCCGGTTGGTCATGAATACGGAAATGGAAATAACAGAACGTAAATAATAGCCAAACAACCGCACAAGGATAACCCAGGTGTGCCAACTCGACATAGAAAGAATGAACTAAGTGTCGGAGGTTGGACGTGGTTAACTTGTTCTAGGTCTAGGAGATTGTTTGGGTGTTCATTTTGCAAGTTCAAGTGAGGTGGTGGAACTAGATTGGAAGCCAAGGCTTCCACGGTACACACACTAGTATTACAGAATCGTCTACATCGAGAATAGGGATCTGAATAATCATACAACACTTGGAAGATGTTGGAACATAGCGAAACAGTCCCATTCGGACGACAAGAGCTTCCTTTCGCACGAAAGGGTTATCCTTTCGTGCGAGAGGGCAACCTTTTCGGGCGAGTGGTACTATTTCGAGATGAAAAAAACTCGGTTTTGGTTGAACTTTTCATCTTCTTGGCTGGAATTGACTCTAACATGAATCCAAAGCTATGAACTTAGCTTGTTTGCTCAGAGAGTCTCTGATTCGGCCAAGTTTAATATTGTTTTGTAAAAGTTTGGAAGATTAACTTCACTTAATCAGCTTGGTGCTCACTGTGGAGAGTTCTAATCAGATTGCCAAGGCAGATCTGTTTAACTAAGTGAATGGTTGTGAGGAATCTTGTAAAAACTAGAAAAGTCTAAGAAATGTAGAAGAAATTCGGTGTTAGTGAGTTGCAAAATCACTTAGAAAGTTGCTGGAACAAGCTCAAAAGATATGCCCGAGTTCAGGTTTTGAGAGAAAGTTTCAGAGTTGTGAAGGTTGGAAATGAAGGAAGTGGGTCGGTATTTATAGACTGATGGTGAAGTTTGGGACAAGTTGATTACGGACGAATGGGGAGTTTGGGACGAGAGAGTCCACTTGTGCGAGAGGGACCTTTCCCTTTTGTTCGAAATTCAAGTTTACGTATTTTGTCGATTTTAAGCATTTTAAACGTATAAGTGAAATGTTATAAGTGTAGTGCATAAATAAATGAATGTATAAGTGAATTTCGCAAGTGTAAACAAGTATGAATTTGTGTATAAATTGTATCAAGTATGCATGTATGATGAATGTTTAACAAGTATTTTCGTCTTATGAATAACACAAGTGTATAAAAGATCAAGTTTTCATTATGAATCAAGTCTCGGATTACAATAATCGAAAGTGAAAGACGAATACAAGGGGTTATCAGTTTCTATAAATGGAAATACAATCAAACTTGCTAAATAAGGAAAGTTACAAAAAGCGAGGCGTTACAGTGTATGTTATGTCAAGCTCCAGAATAGCATTCCTCCAACTAGTCTTTAGCTTGTGATCTCCATTTGCCAAAGCTAGCTCCTCCGGTCACAGCTCGTTTCTTCAACTAAACCCTAGCTACAACTCAATTCCCTTCGAGTTGCAACTCGCATCTTCAACTTCGATGTTGACAACAAGCACTCCCTCCTAACATCACTGTTATTCATTCCAATACTTTTGCACAGTTCTCACTTAACTTTTTGTCGCATCTTGCTTGTTCTCGGTCATGACACACACAAAGAACTTCGACTCAAAGCAAGCCACGACTCATCGCAACATGCCACGTCTCACGACTTCGATTCAAGTGTTGAATTCCAACACAAAGCTTTGCAATGTACATGTCTTCACTTTGTTTGCTTCCCTTATCAACTTGATCATTATCCTACATAATGTCTCGAAATTTTTAGTCTACAGTAATCAATGTTGCATTTTATCAAGGAAGATGTGTTTTATGAGAGCATGAAACAAAAGATTGATATACGCTTTAATTCGACAACCTTCTTTCACATGATCTTACAGTTAAATATTCGTACAACTCTTTATCTATGTGCTTTGTTTAGTATATTGTACTTTACTTGTATTGTTATGTGTACCTATGTAAGGTGTTGCTTTTGTATAAAAAGTCCCATAACTGAATATAGACTATATATATCTCTCTCTAATCATCTGTTTCATAACTACAGCATTCTCGAGTATAGTATGGTTTTTAAATGTTATCATGATATGAATGTTTAACTTATGTTAATCATATCCTTTACAAATGGCATAATGATTTGCGATGACTTCTAAATGATGAATATTAAACTTTCCAAAACTATTGGTATACGACTATACGTCATTGGTAACAACCAATATATGCAATTTCTATTCATTTTTTTTTTTTCTTTTGCTATAAATAAACTTGTTGGGCCATTTTCTTGTGGTCTAAAGATAATATTAATCCACAACCACACTCATAATCATAATTAACACATCCTTTTCGACAATAATTGGGTAAGATTCTTAATTTTAGTCACCTCTCAACTTGCAATCATATCCTCACCATTTATTCTTTATAATAATAATCCGATGGTTACACTTTCATTCATTCTCGTTCGTGAATTTCGAGCACATCAAATCATTGGTTTCAATATTTTTGATCTATTATTTGTGTCTTTTTTTTAATATAATTAGCTAAAAATATGAAATGCTTCCATGTGTGTCCCTGTCCAATGCAGCGGACACCAACATCTCAGGGTGTACACGTCCTCACCAATACTTTGGTTACTAGTATAATTTTTTCGATCTTTGTCCGAAATTTTTAAAATTATATAGGTTCGTCCCTGCCAATTATTTTACCTAAAAATTCACTGCCCCTACCAAGTTTAGTGTCCAAAAATTCATACATATTTTCGTATTGAGTTAAAAAAAATGGTGAAGAACATGGCTATTAATAATTTTTATAATTGTTTTTAAACCTAAAGTGAGTTTAAATAAAGTTTGAAACTAGTTTTTATTTAAATGAAACTTGAGGGTTCATTTTTGTGTTAATTGAAAGATGTTTAAAAAAAAGAACAATACGTGAGGATAGAAGTGCCCCATCGACTGTGTTGTTCAACTTCAACAAAAGAAAAAAAAAGTTATGTGTTCTTAGGGTTTTTGAAGCCGTCAAATCTTCAATTCTTGATACACATTTTTGCTTCATTATTCTTTTGGTCTTTTTTTTGTTAAACATTATTTGGTTTCTTTTGTGTGTAAGAATGGATCCTTTAAATGAAAGAAGATTATTTAGTTTTATTTAGAGTTATTATTGTTTGACATGACCGAAACAAATAGCCGACCCAAACATATAACCCGAAACATAGCGATAGGAAAAAAAATTGGGTCTCATGACCTTCCACCCCCGCGGAACTTTTGGTCAAGCTCTGCCACTTTTGTCTTAGGTAGTTTTGTTTTGAAGTCCATAGTAATGTGTTCCAATTTCCATTATGGTATATTCATTTGTTGGATCTTTCCTTAAGGTTTTTGGTGTTCGGTCTTAACTTGCAAGCACGTTAAGCACGTACCTATATAGCTAGTAATTCTCGTTTCATTCCCGACCACCAATAATCCTTTTGTAGATTATGATACTAAGGCATCAGGGTGGATAGAGTACTACGACTTGTGCGCCCCGTCCAATATTCTTTCCTGGAGTTCCCCATGCTGAGAAATTCACATCCAACCGACACTGGTTCAAACATTGTAGGCCTATTTTACTATTTTCGCTTCTTTTCCTACCATTCTTTCCTTCTTAATTTTATCTTCGTTGAATGCTTCCTCTTGAACCTCACGGATATGCTTCAAAACATTGGAGTCACAATTAGCTCATGATCTTTCACTCGAATCAATTTGTGTCTTTTTTTTATGGCTTTAGGCATTGGCTACCACGTTTGCCTTCCATGGATGATACGTGATCTCATAGTCCTAGTCCTTTATCAGCTCAAGCTATCTCCTCTGCCTAATGTTCAAGTCTTTTTGTTTGAAGAAATACTTTAGTCTCTTGTGATATGTGGTACATATGACTCCATACATGTAATATCTCCATATATTTAATGTAAGCACCATAGCTACAAGATCCAAATTGTGGGTGAGATAGTTGGCTTTATGCAATTCCAGTTGATGTGACACATTACATCAACATGCAACCTAGCCCTTGATATGAACCATTAGAGTATACATCAAGATCTTCATTTCCATCCGGTAAGGTCAACACCGGAGCACTGGTTAACTATTTCTTCAACACTTAAAATGCTCTCTTTTGCCACCAATCAAATTTGACTTCTATCCTGGACAGTTTAGTCATCGGTTTTGCTATCCTTGAGATATCCTGAATGAATCTCCTATAATATCTTGCTAAGCCGAGGAAGCTACGAACTTCCGGTTGCGTTTTTGGAGGATTCCATTGCATTGTTGCTTTGCAATGTTGAGGTACATCATTATTCCATTTGGGTTAATAACATGACCCTGAAAACATACTTCCCATTACCAAAAGGCATATTTCGAAAACTTATCGTATAGTTTCTCACCCCCCCCAATGTTTCTAGTACCTCCTATATATAAAATCATTGTCACCTTCATTCTTCATGTTGATTAGGATATCATCAATAAATATGATCGTTGATTGGTCCAATATTGGTTAACATGCTCGATTTATCAAATCCATGAATGTTGCAGGAGCACCAGTCAGCCTAAATGACTGATCTAATGTAAATTACATATGTTTCCATGCATGGTTTGTATAATAATTTGAGTCTTTTTGTGTCATTTTACCATTGGTTTTGTATATTACCGTGTCTTGTGTGTTTTAAGCCCATAATTAGCCCTAATCATAACACACACAACCCTATACAAATTTGCAGCCAAGAACAGGTGATTTTGGATATCAAGACACCAAAAGTTGAAGACTTTAAGCATTGGGAGTGAAGATTCATTGGGTTACATCATTTGGTTTCTTTGTTTCCTTATCTTAATTGAGTCAGTCATATCTTGTGAACCTAGTTTAGACCTTGTTTATGTTTTCAAAGCTATGTTAGGCTAAATTTCTATGCACTATCTAGGTCGAATGATGAATACACTTTGGTTTCAATGATTAAATTTATATGCATGCTTAATCTTGTTTGAATATTTTTCATATGTGTCACATGCGTTCTTGTAGATGTCTTCTATGTATGAATGCTAGTTAGGTCATGGACTGTGTGTTAGCGGCTAGTTTACGGTTAATGGTATACAATTTCCCATAGAAACTGTGATTAGGATTTAATTAATGTTAAGTGTTCTACTAATCACAATAGCCGTGAGATGAGAGGTTGTTGGCTAGTCTCTAGTCATTAGGTTTCTAGGTTAGATTATTCATGAGAAGATCCCATAGTTCATGGTCTCTGTCTGCTAGCTGATTTAGATTATAAACCATAGTTTTCCTAGATTTTCGTGCCGTGAGGTAGAGTGTCCAAGGGTGCTTTATTATTACACTAGGATAGCCTGGAAGGGAGTTCTATAAACTGGTATTAGAACAGCTTAATAGGTTGCCATAGGTGTCCTCTCGAGAAGGGTCAAGGGTCCAGTTCGATTATCGTTTAAGTTTAGCATCTTAAGATCCCGGTTTCCACATTAGTTCCAAAACCATTAGAACGCTTCATTCAAGTGTAGTATTCAGACCTAGGTAGTATGTTTCCCATCATTTGATCACATCTCAGTGTTAGTTCATGTGTCTAGTCAGTCCTAGTTAATTTAGTAGTTTGTTAGAAAATCCCCAATAAACAAAACAAATTAGTCGAGTCAGTTTAGTAATAATCATCGAGTCTAGTAAATGTAATTAGAGAGTATCATGGGTTCGATATTCAGACTTACTTAGGCTATACTATCTGACCAGTACACTTGCTGGTTGTGTGGTCTAGGTTTCAGAGAGTATGTTTTATAAATTTAAAACTTAGTGTGTCTAGTTTAGGTTAATATTAGTTAGTTTTTATTTGACCACTTTGAGCACATCAAGTTTTTGGCGCTATTGCCAGGGACTCTTGGCGATTGCGTTTGTTAGCTTTGATTAGATATTCTTGCTATATATGTGTTATTGTCTTTTTGTTTTGAGTCTTTTAGTCGTGTTTAGAGTCTTCTCACTTGTTTTTTTTTTTTTGTGTGTTGGTGTTTGCAGTGAATGCCCCATATGCGTTCGCAAGGACCACCGCCACCATTCGTTATTCAAAAGCTTTCAGATCTAAAGTTCGAGGTTAGTACTTCTTCATCATCATTTTCAGCCCAATCTGACTCTAATCCACCATCTACACCACGCGAACCACCTAATAGACCCCACCCAGGTCCTATCATGGCCGATAATCGTAGGATCATCCATGTAACGCGAACCACCTAATAGACCCCACCCAGGTCCTATTGTTCTTCCGTTGTATCAATGTAAAATCCAAGACTTGGATCATAATGAAATTTATATTTTTGTTACATTTATGTTATATACACTTCATACATGTTCAAAAGTTCAAAAATATTAAACATGCGTCACTTTGTTCTTAATTTGTGCAAAATGCGTCAAACTTGCAAACTTGTGATCTATATGCTCGATTTACACAATTTTGACACTTATTTATGACAATTATACATGATCATACTTGTTTTATATTTGGTTTATGATTCATTTGCATAACATACCCTTATTTATGATCCATTGTGCCTAAAACACCTAAAATATACTTGAAACATGCAAGATATGAAAGTTTAGAGACTAAAATGGCCTAAAATCAAACTTGAACTCAGCCCACACTCCCTGGCGGCCCGCGACCCAGCCCAGGTGTGTGCTTCGCAGCCCGCGAGGTAGTGTAATCCGCAGAAACTCTAATCAGCTCATTCCATTGGCAGGTTTTAGTGTTTTTGTTGAGTTTTCAATGTGTTTCTTGCATTTATTACTCAACTACAACCAACCCCAATCCTCCCCTATAAGACCCAAGTGTATTCCATAGATTTTTCACTTTGCAACTCACTCTAAACACTCGCAAATCAGTCACAAACCTGCTGGAAATCAGAAGTGTAATCAGAATCATATCAAGTGCTTAAGTGAGCATAACTTCCTCATCCTTCAACCTTTTTCTTTGATCCTTTTTCCTACTCATTTAGATTGACCTTAGGGACATTTCCACAGGTTTTCCATGGAAAACCAAGGTCTGGAACGTCACCAAAACAGGCTCCAAAGTGATACAAACTTTCTGTTTTGATTCAAACTTTGTTAAACTAACTTGAACTTGAGGTTTCTCATACACATTCCTATGTCCTTATGCTCATAATCAATTGAATGGTTAGTTGGGCATAAAAACAAGGTTGTGACACTTAAGATCAGAGGTTAAAACCTCATAAACTTTCTGTTTTGTTTAGGGTTTTACCCACAAGTAGTGTTAAAGCTTAAAGCTTGATGTTTGTGTGATTATAGGACATGCTTGGGCTATCCTACTTGAAAATCCACACACTACTTGATGTTTTCCTTAGTTGTTCTTATTCCTTTCTTACTTGTAAGTTCATGACCCTCCTTGTTGGTTATAACAATAAGTGTAGTGGTGAACAAAGAGGTACCTAAATGGAAGACTTGTTCTTCCTACCTCATGCATGATCTATATGATACAAAGAGGTTCCTAAATGGTGGAATTATCCTCCTACCTCATACTTCCTATATGACATATGATGTACTAATATAACTTATATAATATTTTCAAGAAACCAAACTCTTGATGATGAACTATTGGTCATTCGTCAAGATAGTAGGTTACATCATCTTAGACCTTGATAACTTGTCACGATTCTAATGGAACTTTGCTCCATAAAAACATTTAAACTCTTTTGAGTTTCATAGTGTCAAGAACAAGCTTCATGTTTGCTAGATGATTATTTTCATATGTATACTTTCATGTGTTCTAGAACTCTGAATCTTTAATCTTCCGTTAAACTCTCCATACTCACCCACCTATATTTCTTCGTGTAGAAGGACAAGGTGCTCCAATCTAATCAATCAAACACTCGCGGGATATCAAGTAGGAAGCTTGCAAAACCGTGAGTATACTCAATCCTGTTTTCCTTTTATCATTTTTGGGTGCAACATGTATGTTATACAAAATTACACTTCACGTGAAACTATTTTAACCATACTCTATCCATACTATAACATGAAACTATATGATGCTTGCTAGACTTGTATGCTATGTAAACTTACTTGTGTCGATATATGTTTCATTAACTTTGTTAGCCTACCTTAACAATTATAGCGCTATAGGATTAACGCACCGCCCATGAAACGTAGGGTATTGTTAAGTTAAACATGTTAACCTCCCGCTACACTTTTGGGATAGGCTATATTAACGCGTTGGATTCTTGGGTTTGAACATATAGTACACCGTTTCAGCATGCTAATAAACTTGCATAATATGATTCATGTTGGATATGAGACTTTAAAAAATTTTATTCTATATTATGCTATGTAACAAACCTTGTATACTCGCCAACTTTTTGTTGATATATTTTAATACATGTTGCAGGTTGATTGATGAGATGATGTTATGAAGAAATGAAATTTAGGTGGACTTAGATACACACCTAGATTAATTTATCATTGTGATGTTATGTTTGTTTTGAAACAATTGTTATCTTTTATTTGAATCTTGTATGACCATTTAGTATTTCAATGAAATTCGAATTTAATTTATATTGTCACATAGTGTTATGAAGTTTTGAGCAATTTGTTCGTCGCATCCCGATGTTTCCGCCATCGGTTGGGGTGTGACAGATTGGTATCAGAGCCATAACTATAGGGAATTAGGAAAAGTAAAAATGCTTTTCCCTAGTCCATAGTTTTAGGAACTTGATTCTTATTTGTCATTTAAAACTTCATGCATTCTACTTTATGTGCTTCTTAATTCTTCTTCTTTGGTCTATTAAACTTACATGCCTTTCCTGTGACATTTGTGCCTTTACGACCACAATACAAATAGGAATCCTATGAAATCTTGTGTTTCATTCTCGTGATTTGTATAATTATATGTGACAATTACACATATCAATTTTCATATGATTTCGAAATATCGAGAAGCTTTTCTGGAAGTTGTTCGTAAACTATTACGCAAACGTAATCAGTTTAACACAACTTACACTCCGGAATAGTGACATAAGCTAAACATACCCTATATAACCTTTATATAAATTAGAAATAAATTTTGAAGGGTTTGGTATGGCAAAAACGAGTTACGACAAACTGCAAAAGTCTACCAATTCGCGTAGCAACGTACACTCTGGAACAAGGTCATAAGCTAAACACACCTTAAATACCTTTACATAGCTTAGGAATAAGTTTTTAGGGGGTTGGTGTGTGAAAATATACTTATTTGATCACAGGGACTAAAAGCGTCAAAACTGCGAAAGTATGCATTTTCGTGCATATCTTGCATTCTGACCATATCCGCACATCCAAAACTTTTTTTAATCTTTAAAATATTGTATTTTAGTGATGGGAATGCAAAAATACCCTTCGTCGCGTAATTTGGATCGTTTTCGCGTCCGTTCGAGTTTCGTCGTAATTAACCGAAAAACACGATTGTACGACCGAAAAACCGGAAATAAAACTTCAAAACAATAAGTCCACTAATGAAATAAAATAAAACTCCCCGACGTTTCCGCCGCGGTTCGTTGTATTTCGCAGTCGGGGTGTTACAGAAAAGTTGGTATCAGAGCTCATGGTTATAGGGAATTAGGTTATTAGTAATGCTCTTGACCTTGTCTATAACCTTCCTAGGACCCTAACGCGAGTTCACTTGAGTTTAGATTCTTAATGCAATACTATCACCTATCCTTAGGTGATTAACAAAAACAAAACAAAACAAAACACAATTCATTCTCTCGAGTCAAAAATTTTCCAAAACTTCACAAGAAATCATCTATCCTTAGATGATTTGTTTTAGGCTTTTAAGCATTTGTTGTTTTCAAAATCTCATCAAAGTTTAGGCTTTAAATGTGAACATGTGCAATCCGGAAGGGTGGGTGCCTGTACACTGAGTTTTCTGTCTAAGCCTAGAATGTTCATACAAATCCATATCATCGGACCGGTCACTCTTACCTGGGAACTCTTAGGGTGAGTGTTCACCTATAGGCTAAAACATGTATTCACTATACATTATAAAGACCCGTTTACTTTGATTAGTCACCGTGTCGTTTGTTTGTTTTAGGTAACAAACAAATTATCACAATCCTGATGCTTTGTCGATATTTTTAAGCATTCAATTTTGACTATCCAATATCATCTCACTCGTTTCCTTTCATGTTTCTTTGCTCTTTTAGAATGCCTCCACGACGTGATCAAATTCAGGATGCCGCTATGGTAGCCATAATCGCTCAGCAAATCCCTGCTGTGCTCCCAAACCTGGTAACCCAGTTAAATCAAGCAAACAACAACAATAACAACAATGCACCCGCTCCATGCAACTATAAACAGTTCAACTCAGCTAAGCCACTTACATTTACTGGGTCTGAAGGAGCTACTGGGGTCCTACAGTGGTCTGAGAGTCTCGAAAGCACGTTTCGTCATGTACAATGCCCAAATGAGCGAAAGGTTGAGTTTGCATCAAGTGTATTCCAGAAAAGAGCACTCACATGGTGGAACGATGTGATGAGGGATAGGGGTGCCGATGTGGCAATGGCTCAAACCTGGGAAGAGCTTCGAGCTCTAATGATGAAGGAATTTTGTCCTTGTCATGAACTCAGGGCACTAGAAATGGAATTCGATGATCTTAAGCAAGACAACGGTGAACATCGAGCATACACTAATCGTTATGAGGAACTAAATCTGTTATGTCCTACCATGGTTACGCCTTTGGATAAGGCAATTAAAAAGTACATTGATGGCCTCCCTGACCCAGTTCAGTACATTGTTATTGGTAGCAACCTTACCACAGTTAGACAGGCCATTGAGCTATCCCTTACCCTGACTGAATCTCAGATCAGGAAAGGTAAACTTTTCCAAAAAGGCGATAAGAAACCATCAGATGAGTCTAAACCAAAAGATAACAAAACTGAATCTTCCAAGAAGTCAAAGAAGTGTAAGGCTTCACAGAACTTCGTTGTAGTTGCTCAGAATAATCAAGTTGCCCCCAACCAACCAGCACAGCCTCGTGCTAGGAAAACCTATGCTGGCACTGCACCTTTGTGCAACAAGTGCAACCGTCTCATCTGAATCAAACACCGTGTCACAAATGTACCCACTGTGGACGATGGTGACATTTGGTCAATGCATGCCGTTTTGCTACCCAAAACCAAACTGTTGTGAATCCTGCTGCTACTCAAGCACCATATCCACCTGGTTCGTGCTACAACTGTGGTGATCTTACTCACTATCGGAACAATTTCCCAAGACTTGTTAATGCAAAACCAGCACGTGAACGAGTATTTAACATAAATGAGGCAAATGCAAATGACAATGCAGCAGTGAACAATTAAACTTTTATATTTTCCTTGTTGTTATCTATGACACATGAAACATTTCAGTTGGTAGATAAATAAATTTGTAATTTTATTTACAAAACCAATGTGATTGCGTGTATGTGTGACATACCCCTACAATACCGACACCAAGGAACCATATTCCTTGTAAATCAAAATACTTTTGTAGTTCCATCCATGATCGCTCACAATGACCACACAAATCCTAAGTACTCGTTTCTTTTAAGAAACAAAGTACAAGGTATGAGTTACAAACTCTTAAACTAATACTCGAAGTACCACTTCACATCCTTGGTTGGATATCTAAAGGTACTTTCATAAGTCCTTAATTGGTCTTATGCTATATGTCTATGTGCATGTTAATACATTCTGGTTTTCATAACATTATACAAGAACATTTTTGTTTCGTGTGTTGACTTAACATGCCTAACACATTGATCTCAAGGATCCTTTTGCTTCATATGTTGACTTAGCATATCTGGCACCTTGATTTCATGAACACCTTACTTCGTATGTTGGCTTAGCATACCTAGTACATGGTTTCCAAAACATTTTCGTTACACAAATCTCAAATCCTTATGGAATCTTCCTATCTTCATAGTTAGATTCTTATGGATGTTTAAAGTACTAATTGAAGTCCTTGATTGGATTCCTGGTGTACTTTAAATGCATATATACAAGTTGATGAACGAGCCAATGACCAAGTTGATGATTATGTGATTATGTAATTATGTGTTTAGTTAATTCAAATACTCACTATCCAAATCCTTGTCGAATCTTCCATATTTTCATATGATGCATTCTCAGAAGGATATCCAAAGTACTATCTTAAATCCTTAAGGAGTTTTTCTATGCAAATAGTTAGACCCATGGATTCCAAAGTGCTATTCCGAAACTATTTTTTGATTCAAAGTTAAAGAGACCCTTTGGTGGTCTATTTAAAGAGATCGTACGTTGATATAGTTAAAGAGATCATGTGTTGATCTAGTTAAAGAGATCGTTCGTTGATCTAGTTAAATAGACCCCTTGGTGGTCTAGTCAAGTCATTACATGTTTGTTCAATTGATTTTTCCCCTACACATCATAAAATGAACTGTGCGGACTGTGCAAGGAATTACGTAATTATGGATGCATACATAATTATGGAATTCAATGCACAGAAACCACAAGTTTGTCATGTGTTAAGACCTACAGTGATGAGAATAACGAAACGGGAACAATGTAAAAAGGGCATGGTAGATACGCCACTGGTACTTCCTATATATAAGTGTTCCTGATTACATTGCAAGCGTAGTGTTATTTAAGTTACTAGAAGTCCTGGACCTTGACCAATGTTGTTTTAAACTTACACTCTCCGACTCCAACTTCGAACACACACACAAGTTTCCTATAATAGTCTTCATAGGAAACATTTTCCCATCCATTGTTCGAAACTCAAAAGTTCATACTTTCCTCGTATTTTGCTAATACAAGGACATCACTTTGACATTAACATGGCGCTCTTGAGTTTCGGTATAATCATACATCTATTATTTGGAGTGAAGTTTAAATCGTCGGATCTGAACTCATCCTTATAAACAACAGACTAGTACAATTAACAAATTCGCTGGAAATTCAAACTTAGCCCAGAGTTTTACTTTGGGAACAGAGGATTCATTTGAAAGCGAAACAATCACATCTGTTTTCACAAGTTTCCTCTAAAATTAAATTTCAGGACGAAATTTTCTAAAGTAGGGGAGACTTTGACATTTGTGCTTTTACGACCACAATACAAATACGAATCCTATGAAATCTTGTGCTTCATTCTTGGGATTTGTATAAATATATGTGACAATTACATATATCAAATTTCGTATGATTTCGAAATCTCGAGAAGCTTTTCTGGAAGTTTTACGTAAACTATTACGCAAACGTAATCTGTTTAACACAACGTACACTCTAGAATAGTGACATAAGCTAAACATACCCTAAATAACCTTTATATAACTTAGAAACAAGTTTTGAAGGGTTTGGTATGGCAAAAACGAGTTTATTCGGTCGTAGGGACTATTTGCGATAAACTGCAAAAGTCTGCCAATTCGCGTAGCAACGTACACTCTAGAACAAGGTCATAAGCTAAACATACCTTAATACCCTTTAAATAGCTTAGGAATAAGTTTTGAGGGGTTCGGTGCGTGAAAATATGCTTATTTGATCACAGGAACTAAAAGCGTCAAAACTGCGAAATTATGCATTTTCGTGCAGATCTTGAGTTCTGACCATATCTGCACATCCTAAAATTATTGTAATCATTAAAATATTGTATTTTAGTGATGGGAATGCAAAAATACCCTTCGTCGCGTAATTTGGATCGTTTTCGCGTCCGTTCGAGTTTCGTCATAATTAACCGAAAAACGTGATCGTATGACCAAACGAACCGACATCCATGATATTTCCAAGCATATTTCAAGTCCCCTATGCTTTAACATCCTTGTAGAACTTTGAAATTTGGTTAACGGGGGTTAAACGCATCGAAAAATAAGTTTTGGAGCTGCATGGACCTGTTTAGCCAAGTTCTGAAAATCTGACCACACATGCTCACGGGGCGCGACAGTCTGGGTCTATTGCTATCGCGCGACACGATGCCAATATCTGGGCAGAATCTTCTTTGTTGCAACCAGCTTGCTGCACATGAATTTCCTATTAATTTCTTTATACTTGGTGATCAAGATAAGTGTTCCCCAAGCTTAGAAATCAGATTGCAACACTTGTAAAGATCCCATTAATCCTTGCACAACATATAATCCACATGTCAAGATCTTGTGCTTTCAAGGAAACTATAAATGGCCTTGCTCTTTCACTTAAAACTTGCTCATTTGTTCATTCTCATCTCATAAGCTCTAAGTTGGAGTGCTACCATTTCTTGGAGGTCTCCCATCTGAGCTTTCTAGTTCATTCTTCTTCCTAGAGAACTTATAAGTGTTCTTCCTAGCTTGTTTAGTTATTTTTTAGCTATTTCAAGCTAAAAGTCAAACAGTGTTTGACTTTCGGCTTTGACCATTAATTGGTCAAGACAAAGTTCAATTGAACTTTGCAACGTGATCGTAATCACGATGGTTATAGTCCCTTGCGACTGTACCTACTGATTACCACATTGACTAGTCGAAGTGACGAGTCAAAGTTTCGGACATAATGCACAATTATGTGCATTTTGCGACGAAACTATTTTCGGGTATCAAAACACTTTGTTTTGATACCAAATTAGTTTTCTAACTTAGTTAAACATGTTTTAACATGTTAACTCATCACTTCTAGTTTAGTGCTTTTTTAGGGTCGTAAGTCAAGCGGTCTCGACAACCGCTTAGACTTTCGAACCCGACCCATTTGGTCGATCATTAGGATCCAACCAAATATATTTTGTGACCATGGTTGTATAGGGAATAATCTTCCGAGGTTATACCTTACGGTCACTTCGTTTAATTAGTTGTATGATAGGTAGTTTATATGCCTTAGGAAAATGACCAAAATGCCCTTTTTGCACATAAATTCAATTTAAGCATATGTAACCTAAATTTTGACACTTAAACTGATTGTGCAACATTATTAAACATGTTTAGGCATATAAGACTTATCATAGGACTAGTTAGACCATCCGACCGCGCATTTGCGCAAAGGATATGTTAAAGCAGCGTAAAATACTTTAAAGGGTCATAATGGGTCGAAAGCACTTAGGATTCATTCCAAATCAGAATGTAGACTTTGTTAAACCATTTTATATGAGTTCCTACACTCATTTGGTTTACAAGATCTCATTTTATCCGATACCTCCGATTATGTACCGATGCTTTAACATAGCTACCCGATGTTAGGACACATTAGGACACATTTGAAACTTTGGTACTTCACTTGATTCAAAGATAATTAGCAATCACAAGTGAGCAAATAGTTCCCTCTTTTACATTTTGCAAATGTTTTGGGGTGATTCATATGTGCCTATTCACTATTTTCATGATTTTAAGCTATATGTTTTCACATGCATAGTACTTATCCTTTGACGAATTGAACTATTGTCTATAGCTTAAACACTGATTTTCAAAGTGTGTAAGACTATTTGTTGTTTCTTACTTTTAATTATACATTCATTAACAATGATCAAGCTGATTGGTAGTACGATATAACGCTATAGGTTGACACCGCATTCCTGTTGTATGGAATGTCAGAAACCAAAGTTTAAACCAAATAGATTTTGCCTTCGTGGTAAGTCTATAGTCACCAAAGTGTAGTTTGATACACTAAGGTTTGAATGTATTGCCAAACGACCACAATGTACTTTTACAAATGTTTTCCAATTAAGCCATAAAAACCTATCTTATGTTATTTCCAAACCAAGGCATAGTTTGATATGTTGTTGTTTACTAAAGTATAGTTTGATATACTGCCAAATCACGATTAAGGTATATTTCGATATACTACCAAAGCATATTTTGATATGCTACCAATGTGATACTGTTTTACTAAAGTATAGTTTGATATACTACCAAATCACAATTTAAGTATATTTTGAAATACTTCCAAAGCATAGTTTGATGTGCTCCCAATGTAATATTGTTTACCAAAGCGTAGTTTGATATGCTATTTTCAAAACCAAAGTATAGTTTGATATACTACCGACTCTGTTATTTCCTATACCAAAGTGTATTTTGATATACTACTAAAGCATGGTTTGATATGCTATTTGCAAACCAAGGCATAGTTTGATATGCTATTTTCAATCCAAAGTATAGTTTGATATACTACCGATTATGTTATTTCTAAAACTATAGCATAGTTTAACATGCTATTTTCAAACCAAAGTATAATTTGATATACTATCGATGTTTTCATTCCTAAACCAAAGTATACTTTTGATATACTACCAAATCTATTATTTCAAAAACCAAAGTATACTTTTGATATACTACTTACCCTATTATTTCAAAACTAAAGTATATTTTGATATACTACTTATCCGATTCTTTCAAAACCAAAGTATATTTTGTATATACTACAAACCTTTTTATCAAAACAAAACATTTTCGATACAAAACTTTTTACAAGGATTCATAGCTATTTTCGTAAACAAAAAAAAAAAACTTTTTTCTTATGTTATCCAAAGCCATTAATCTAATTCACAAAACCTATGTTACTCACATGCATTTTTATGCTGACGTTTTATTTTCACATATGTTTCAGGTGCTACTATGTGTTGATTGTTGACGCATGCTACACATAGGATTAACTTGTGCCTTAGTGACTTAAAACTCGAAAGACAATTGTTGTACTTATTTGGTTTGTATCAAAACAATGAGTCCACTAATGAAATATAACAAAACTTCAAGTACCATGTGTTGTGAAACAATGATTCTGTGACATGACTCCCCGACGTTTCCGCCGCGGTTCGTTGTATTTCGCGGTCGAGGTGTTACATAAGGCTAACACAATACACTTTTGAAGACTTGAAGACACTCGTAACAAAAACGAGACGAATTTACCAAAATAGGCATGAAACCCACAATTTGGTAAACGACTCTCATTCCGCTTGATTCTATTTTTCACGAAATTCACCATTAAGTTAGGAGTGAAATCCACATCTTAATGGTAATTTCCATTTCAAACTCTAGTGGACCCTCGTCAAAGTGTCAAAATTATATTTTGACCCGACGAGTACTAACCACATTAGGATACGAAATCGTCAAGTTAGGGGTGAAATCCGCATCTTGTCGATTAAGTCCCACTCCTCGATTTTCAATCTCGCCAAAGTCCCGATTGTTTCAATCGATTAGAGACGTGTAGTAACTGGCAGGGTAAGATACCGTTAATCGCTTCTCGACGAGAGTATCTTACCTATAGGCCAAAGCACGTTTCTCTAATTCGAAAGGACTTTCGACCCACTTTGAAATAGTCGACGTTTCTCTACCTGAAACAATCCAATGTTTTATGAGCATCTCTTTTCTGTTATCTCAATTTATATGTGATTTTATCCTTGATACTTCGTTCATTTACGATGCTTTCATTATTCACGTTATGCTATGTGAAATTCATAATTATGCTATGTGAAACACTTGAACATTTTATGCTATGTGATACAATTTGAACATTTTATGTTATGTGTTACATTCATGAAAATGAATTTTCTTAAACAAACATTATGATCAAGTCTCACCCTTTTCGTTCTTTTGAATCTTAGATGTATGGCCAACTCTCCAACTCGTCTAAGAAGTCTAAGACCAGCTCCCAAAAGAAAATGATGGCATTCATGGCCAATCAGATTGCTCGCATCATCCCAAAGATCGTCACTGAGATCCAAGCCGCTACTCCAAATTCTTCTGTCTATTCGAAAATGGTCCAACCTAAGTCTATTTCGTTCAACTTCAAGCACTTTTCGTCTTGTAACCCTAAGCCATTCACTGGCAATGTCGGGGTGACTGCTATGCTAGAGTGGTTTGACAGCATAGAGGTTACGTTCATCAACAGTGAATGTCCTGAAGATCTTAAGACTCGTAGTGCTACTGGGTATTCCAAGCTCGAGCTCTAGAATGGTGGACAAACGAAAGGAATCTTTGTTCCAATGAATTTGCTAATGCTTTGCCTTGGGAAGAAGTTAAGACCCTCATAATGGAAGAATTTTCCCTCTACACGAGCAACAAAAGCTGGAAGAAGAATTTTGCGCTCTAAAACATGTTGGCGACGACAACCTAGCCTATACTACTCACTTCAAACAGCTTAGTTTCATTGTTCCCCACCTCGTTATGACCACCGACCGCAAGATAAGAATGTACATCAATGGTTTACCTTTCGCAATGCGTGATGCCATCGAGGCAGCTAGAATCGATAATATTGAAGCCGTTTACCGCCTCGTAGCTTCCCTCAACAACAATCGCATTCGCGTTAAGCAGGCTGCAAACCCTGTTTCTTCCAAGCCAGCAAATCAAATCACCTAACAATCGAATAGCAATAAGGGGAAGAAGCAAAAGCAATCGAGGTTGCAACGCGATTGTGCCAACTTTTAACCCGAACCCTGCTACGCCTACAAACGATCGAAAGCCATACATTGGGATTCATCCCAAGTGTACTACCTGCAATTTTCATCACCCTGTTAATGTCAATTGTCGCCATTATACCTCTTGCAACCGTTTTGGCCATAACAACGCCAATTGTCGCAATAACCCTACACCACAAGCTCAACCTGCTCTTCAAAACGCCAAACCAGCTATAGCCTGTTACAAATGTGGCGATACGACTCACCTTCATCCACAGTGTCCTCAACTTAACCAGGAACAACAACAACCACCTCAAGGACGAGCTTTCAACCTAAACGCAAATCAGGCACGCAATGACAATGAAGTCGTTAATGGTACGTTACTTGTTAATAACCTTTATGCTTCGTTAGTGTTTGATACTGGTGCGGACAAAAACTTTGTATCCCTTGAATTTGAACCTTTGTTAAATGCTACACGCTCTAAACCGCCTAAGTCGTTTTCTGTCGAAGTTGCCAATGGCAAATCCGTTTTAGCTGATTCCGTTCTTCACGAGTGTGTACTTACTCTCAACGAGCACACCTTCACTATCGACCTTATACCCATGCAACTAGGTAGTTTCGACATCATAGTAGGCATGGATTGGATTCGTGAGAACCATGCTGAAATTGCTTGCTACGAGAAGTACGTTCGTTTGCCTCTTTCATCTGGTGATACTCTACGCGTTTATGGAGACCGACGTTCAAAAGGACTAAGGTTAATGTCCTGCACACAAGCGAACAAATATTTACGTAAACCGTACCTTGCCTTTTTAGCCCACATTGTGGAAGAAAAGGGCAAGGGAAAGAGCGTAAGTTATGTTCCAGTGGTGCGCGACTTCCCTGACGTCTTTCCTGAAGATCTGCCTAGTCCTCCTCCACCGCGATTTGTCGATTTTCGTATTGATCTCGTACCTGGAGTGACTCCTGTTGCCAAAGCTCCTTATCGTCTTGCACCCTCTAAAATGCAAGAGTTATCTAGTCAACTCCAAGAGCTCCTCGAAAAAGGCTTCATACGTCGAAGTACCTCACCATGGGATGCTCCTGTGCTTTTCGTCAAAAAGAAGGATGACTCATTCTGCATGTGCATCGATTATCGTGAGCTTAACAAACTCACCGTCAAGAATCGTTATCCTCTCCCACGCATCGATGATCTCTTTGACCAACTTCAAGGCGCTACTTGCTTCTCCAAGATCGATCTTCGATCTGGTTACCACCAACTTCGTGTTCTTGAAGAGGACATTCCCAAAACCACCTTTCGCACTCGCCATGGACACTATGAGTTCGTTGTTATGCCTTTTGGTTTGACCAACACACCAGCTGTGTTCATGGATCTTATGAATCGTGTTTGTAAGCCTTACTTGGATCGCTTTGTAATCGTCTTCATTGATGATATTCTCATTTATTCTAAAACCCAAGTTGATCATGAACGACATCTACGTCTCATCCTTGAACTCTTACGTGCTGAACGTCTATATGTGAAGTTTTCTAAATGCGAGTTCTGGATCAAAGAAGTCCAATTCCTTGGACACGTTGTTAGTGAAAAAGGAATCCATGTTAACCTTTCCAAAATCGAAGCAGTGAAGAATTGGACCGCGCCTAAAACTCCCTCTGAAATCCGTTCCTTCTTAGGATTGGCAGGTTATTACTGCCGATTCATCTCGAACTTTTCAAAGATCAATGTTCCTCTCACTTCGTTGACACAAAAAGAGAAACCTTTTGCTTGGGGTCTTGAGCAAGAGGAATCTTTTCAAACTCTTAAGAATTTGCTTTGTAACGCTCCTATTCTTGCTCTTCCTAATGGGAATGATGATTTCGTGGTATATTGCAATGCCTTGAACCGTGGTCTTGGTTGTGTTCTCATGCAACGAGACAAGGTCATCGCTTATGCCTCTCTCCAACTCAAAATACATGAGAAATACTATACTTCCCACGATCTCGAACTTAGCGCAGTTGTTTTTGCGTTAAAGATTTGGCGACACTACCTATATGGTACGAAGTGTGTGATTTTCACTAACCATAAGAGCCTACAACATATCTTTAACCAAAAAGAGCTTAATATGCGACAGCGTCGATGGGTGGAATAGCTTAACGACTACGACTGGGAGATTCGCTATCATCATGGCAAAGTGAACGTCGTAGCCGATGCTCTTAGTCGTAAGACTTATGTTAGTGGTATTTGTTGTTTTCACGTCTCTAGCAATCTTCACACTTGCATGCGTGAAGCGCAATACTCGTCAGCCAACGAAGGAACCTTGTTCGTGGAAATACGTGGTGCAACTGAAGACCTACTTGTTACGAAATCTGATGGTCTTCAATACTGTCGTGATCGCATTTGGGTGCCAAATCGCGACAATCTTCATGAAATCATAATGAACGAGGCACACAAATCCAAGTACTCGATTCATCCTGGCGCTAACAAGATGTACCCTGGTCTTCGTGCATCCTATTGGTGGCCTGGTATGAAGAGAGACATTGCCGCTTACGTTTCTAAGTCCCTCACTTGCTCGAAATTCAAAGCTGAGCATCAACGACCTTCTGGAATGCTTGAACAACCTGAGATCCCTGTTTGGAAGTGGGATAGCATCGCTACGGACTTCATAGCAAAACTTCCTCGCACACCTTCATGTCATGATAGCATTTGGGTAATCATCGATCGTTTGACTAAATCAGCTCACTTTCTTCCTATTCGTGAGGACTTCAAAGTTGAGAAACTCGCTCGAATCTATACCGATGAAATCATATGTCGTCATGGTATTCCCCATGACATCATTTCTGATCATGATGGTCGCTTCACTTTGCGTCTTTGGCAAACTTTCCAGTCCGCTATGGGTTTTCATTTAAATCTCAGTACGGCCTTTCATCCTCAAATGGATGGACAGACTGAACATACTATCCAAACCCTAGAGGACATGCTCCGTTCTTGTGTCATTGACTTTGGTGGTAGTTGGGATGTGCATTTACCATTGATCGAGTTCACGTACAACAATAGCTACCACGGAAGTATTCAATTGGCACCTTTCGAGGCATTATATGGTCGCAAGTACCGATCTCCTATTAGCTGGCATGATATTGGTGACAAACAATTTACTGGCCCTGAGCCCATACAAGAAACAACGAATAAGATTCTTCAAATCCGTGACAATCTACTCAAGGCTTGAAGTCGACAAAAGAGTAATGCAGACAAAAGACGTAAACTGTTAGAATTTAATGTTGGTGATCATGTACTACTCAAAGTGTCTCCTTGGAAAGGAGTAGTTCGTTTTGGTAAAAAGGGAAAACTTGCCCCTCGCTATGTTGGTCCTTTCAAGATACTCGAGAGGATTAGCAAGGTGGCTTATCGACTTGATTTGCCTCAAGAACTCAACAACGTTCACCCAACATTTCATGTCTCAAATCTCAAGATGTGTCTTGCTGAAGAAGGACTTCAAGTTCCTCTCGAAGATCTCTAAATCAGTGACACCTTGCATTTCATGGAGAAATCCGTCGAAATCATGGACCGAGGTGTCAAGAAACTGAGGCGCAGTCAAATTCCTATCGTCAAGGTTCGATAGGAAGGAAAACATGGTGCTAAATTTACTTAGGAACTCGAGAGTGATATGAAGACCAAGTATCCACATCTTTTCGTTACTTCTTCCTAAATTTCGGGATGAATTTCCTAAAGGAGGGGAGACTGTAACGCCCTACGTTTTCATACTTTCTATATTTAGAAACCATCGCTCGTGATTCTATTTTTGGAAACTTTGTATTCTTGTAATCGTTTTTTTGTTGTAATCAATGTAAAATCCGAGACTTGGATCATAATGAAATTCATATTTTCGTTACATTTATGTTATATACACTTCATACAGTTTATATGTTCAAAAATATTAAACATGCGTCACTTTGTTCTCAATTTGTGTGAAATGCGTCAAACTTGCAAACTTGTGATCTATATGCTCGATTTACACAATTTCAACACTTATTTACGACAATTATACATGATCATACTTGTTTTATATTTTGTTTATGAGTCATTTGCATAACATACCCTTATTTATGATCCATTATGCCTAAAATGTACTTGAAACAAGCAAGATATGAAAGTTTAGGGACTAAAATGGACTAACATCAAACTTGAACTCGGCCCACACTCCCTGGCGGCCCGCGACCCAGCCCAGATGTGTGCTTCGCGGCCACGAGGCCGTGTAATCCGCAGAAACTCTAATCATCTCATTCCATTTGTAACACCCTAATCATGATTTGACCCAAAACGACACAGCGGAAAATGAACCGTAAAATTTCTTTCTTTTAACTACTCTAACATACTTATATACCATTTAGGTCAACCCTTTAAACATAAATACATCATTCATCATTTTTTTATGTGACTATGTTAACAAATAATTACAAACAACATGACCACTTTCCCGTACAATCCATGATCTTCAACTCAACCCTCGTTCACTTGTCCATCATGAATATCTGACTAACCTGCGGTCACCATATATAACTAGGGCTGGCAATTGGGTACCTGTTAAGACACGATTATATGATACACTCTTTGTATCATATAATTCATTACATGAGGTAGAAAGTAGTTAAACGAGTCGTAATCATGTTTGAAACTTATGTTGTGCACGCCATCAGAAACATGTTAAACCTGTTAAGACACGATTTGCCAGCCTTATATATAACCAACACTTTAGTACATGGTGACATCATATAAAATTTAATACATATACTTAAAAGGCTATGTCACCTTCTAACTACGTAAGGTGTTCCATTGAAACATCCTCTCAATTTTATTTACTCGAGTCCGACATCAATTTAATCGAGAGTCCACTGTTCCCATACCTGCACTTCATTTCATTCACAATAGTAACATGGTTAGGAATACGTAATCTCAAACATATTGAAAACCCACATCTTCACATATACGTATACCAGTAATCTACGATCATTAGATTACGACACGTGTATACACTTTCATATATCTAAGTACATTCATACGTATCCCATTCAAATGTGCGTACATACAAGTTCACACTACTTACACACGCTACAGTTCCATATCTACATATATATATATATATATACAAGTCACATTCAATTATTCGTAAATTGAGCCTTACCAACAAACATATCAACACAAATCAATGCAATTAAAAATAAACATAACTGACTAACTTCCAACAAACATGATGAACTATCCATTAACATGATGAACATTCCATTAACGTGATGAACATTCCAGTAACATGATGAACATTCCATTAACATGATGAACATTCCCGTAACATAATGAACATTCCATTAACATGATGAACACTCCAGCAACATGACGAACATTTCAGTAACATGATGAACATTCAATTAACATGATGAACATTTCAGTAACATGATGAACATTCCATTAACATGATGAACATTTCAGTAACATGATGAACATTTCAGTAACATGACGAACATTTCAGTAACATGATGAACATTCCATTAACATGATGAACATTCCAGTAACATGATGAACATTTCATTAACATGATAAACATTTCATTAATATGATGAACATTCCGTTAACATGATGAACATTCCAGTAACATGATGAACATTCCAGTAACATGATGAACGTTCCATTAACATGATGAGACTATCATCTTAATTTACATTAAGGATAGACGAAGTTCATATGAACTTACCTTGGTACTTACCCTTACTCGTAACTTCTTACATGGTTCCCTATATACAACATACCAAACTTCATTTTTAAATTGGAAGTGATTCAAGAAATCTCTTACCTTATGCGTTCGTGTTCGTATCTGCTTCCTTGTCTCCTCTTGACCCGTTAGCCTTCCATGCTTGAGTCCATGCTAGTGTGGTTCCTATTCTTTCATGCTGTCATGCCCATAATAATATTAGTATACATGCTCATTCATATTAACATACATTTTCCAACTCTTATCTACATTGACTTTCACTAACACGCATCCGACATGAATTGTCAACCACATTGTTCAATATCTTCGAAATTCAAATTTATAATCATACATAACATATAATTGGTCTAACACATATCCCATGATTTCTCGATTCTAACATTTGTGTCAAAATGCCTAACCATGCTATTAATACTTGGTTGACTTTCAGAAAGTCAACCTTCTAGTATATAACTTCCCACTTTTAAATACGCATTCATGTTGATATGGTAGACCATAATAAAGACATCATATTCATTTCATACATAATGTTGTATGACATATACAACTACATGATCACCTAGTTACATACACAATATACACATAATCAATTTACACATAATTATGCTTTCATGATTCTACATTTGACAACCACATTCTATGTTAGTCAACTTAACATAATCATAACATCATCTTTTACTAGTAAGGTCATATGCTATACATTTAGTACACATTCACTTCTTAATCGCAGTTAAGTGATTAATAGAACACATGGTAAGCATCACTCGTTCAAGCACAATGTACAAGCCCCTAATGCATAGTCTTGACCAACACATGCAATCAACCCGAATTCTTGTACGAGTTCCATCTAAAGCACATTCCTCAAGTTAGTATACTACTAATTGCATCATTATCATGCTTCATTCATATATGTCAAGCCATTTCATACTATCTCACATCCTAACTTCTCTTAGACATTTTGTCATACACTTGGTGTACGTACACCATTTGATGCACAATGTACAACTAATTTATGCATGATCTTCCAAGTTCATACATAATTCATCAAATACAACTAGAATAAACTAAATTACATACCATACTCAACCTATCTAGCAATAGTCCATTACATACAACATACACATTGATGATTCAAGCAAGGATTTGACATGGGTGAAACACCTATGTCATCATCTTCACCATAGAAGTGGGTTTCACTTCTAATCATCAAATTACTCAAAATCCTTCACAACACAAGTTCTATTTGGTGATTCTAATATACAATCATACTTAATTTCATATTAATTCACGGATTAATCATAACCCACTTCATACAACTTCACCAAAAGACAAATTGTAACATACCTTACGATTAGCAAGTAGAGGTGATCAAGGATTGATGTACATGCACAAGATCAACCCTCAATTCTTCCCTTATATTGCTGAATTTCTTCTTAGGTTTTTAGTGGGTGTTCTTCCCCCTTTTCTCCATACACATCGACACATACATACATACATCCCTTAAAAATGCAGAATTTTTATAAGGTTTGGCTCACTTGCTACATTTAGTCCCTCTACTTGGGTTTTTTGATCAATGGTAACCAATTTCATTCCTTACTTGCTTTACTAAGTATTTTAACTAGGTTAAATAGCCTAGTTTATTTATTTCATGATATATCATATGAACATATGGTGAATGTAAACATTTGAGTTTTGGGGCGTTACACCATTGGTGGGTTTTAGTGTTTTTGTTGAGTTTTCAATGTGTTTCTTGCATTTATTACTCAACTACAACCAACCCCAATCCTCCCTTATAAGACCCAAGTGTATTCCACACATTTTTCACTTTGCAACTCATTCTAAACACTCTCAAATCAGTCACAAACCTGCTGGAAATCAGAAGTGTAATCAGAATCATATCAAGTGCTTAAGTGAGCATAACTTCCTCATCCTTCAACCTTTTTCTTTAATTCTTTTTTCCTACTCACTTGGATCGACCTTAGGGACGTTTCCACAAGTTTTCCATGGAAAACCAAGGTCTGGAACGTCACCAAAACAGGCTCTAAATTGATACAAACTTTGTTAAACTAACTTGAACTTGAGGTTTCTCATACACATTCCTATGTCCTTATGCTCATAATCAATTGAATGGTTAGTTGGGCTTAAAAAAAAGGTTATGACGCTTAAAATCAGAGGTTAAAACCTCATAAACTTTCTGTTTTGTTTAGGGTTTTACCTACAAGTAGTGTTCAAGCTTAAAGCTTGATGTTTGAGTGATTATAGGCAAGCTTGGGCTATCCTACTTGAAAATCCACACACTACTTGATGTTTTCCATAGGTATTCTTATTCCTGTCTTACTTGTAAGTTCATGACCCTCCTTGTTGGTTATAACAACAAGTGTAGTGGTGAACAAAGAGGTACCTAAATGGAAGACTTGTTCTTCCTACCTCATGCATGAATTATATGATACAAAGAAGTTCCTAAATGGTGGAATTATCCTCCTACCTCATAGTTGACCTATATGACATATGATGTACTAATATAACTTATATAATATATTCAAGAAACCAAACTCTTGATGATGAACTAGTGGTTATTCGTCAAGATAGTAGGTTACATCATTACCTGGAGTGACTCCATGTATGCTTGACGTAAAACATATAGTGGATTTGTTGGCTGGAGCGCATATTGTGTTAGATCTTGATAACTTGTCACGATTCTAATGGACCTTTGTTCTATAAAAACATTTAAACTCTTTCGAGTTTCATAGTGTCAAGAACAAGCGTCATGTGTGCTAGATGATTATTTTCATATGTATACTTTCATGTGTTCTAAAACTCCGAATCTTTAATCTTCCGTTAAACTCTCCGTACTCACCCACCTATGTTTCTTCGTGTAGAAGGACAAGGTGCTCCAATCTAATCAATCAAACACTCGTGGGATATCAAGTAGGAAGCTTGAAAAATCGTGAGTATACTTGATCCCGTTTTCCTTTTATCACTTATGGGTGCAACATGTATGTTATACAAAATTACACTTCACATGAAACTATTTTAACCATACTCTATCCATACTATTACATGAAACTTTATGATGCTTGCTAGACTTGTATGCTATGTAAACTTTCTTGTGTTGATATATGTTTCATTAACTTTGCTAGCCTACCTTAACAATTATAGCGCTATAGGATTAACGCACCGCCCACGAAACTTGGGGTATTGTTAAGTTAAACATGTTAACCTCCTGCTACACTTTTGGGATAGGCTATATTAATGCGTTGGATTCTTGGGTTTGAACATGTAGTACACCGTTTCAGCATGCTAGTAAACTTGCATAATATGATTCATGTTGGATATGAGACTTTAAACAATTTTATTCTATATTATGCTATGTAACAAAACTTGTATACTCGCCAACTTTTTGTTGATATATTTTAATACATGTTGTAGGTTGATTGATGAGATGATGTTATGAAGAAATGCAATTTAGGTGGACTTAGTTACACACCTAGATTAATTTATCATTATGATGTTATGTTTGTTTTGAAACAATTGTTATCTTTTATCTGAATCTTGTATGACAATTTAGTATTTCAATGAAATTCGAATTTAATTTATATTGTCACATAGTGTAATGAAGTTTTAAGCAATTTGTTCGTCTCACCCAAATGTTTCCGCCATCGGTTGGGGTGTGACAATCCATTTGCAAGCCACCCAGGGTTCACTAGTGTAAACTCTCCCATTACCGTGCCACCCATCACAAACGAAAACTCATGCTAGATTCCATCGTACATCATGACCGCTATAGCTAATTCATGACAATTCCATGGTCGTGATGACGATGATGCACCCGCCCACCTCACCCGCCTGACCCGCATTTATGGTACTTTTAAGCTTCTAGGTGCCACAGATGATGCAATATACCTCCAGTTGTTCCCATTCACATTGACTGGATGAGCTGCTACTTGGCTCGATTCTCAGCCTGCTGGTACTTTTACCACATGGGCAGCCCTGTGCGAAGGATTTTTGAACAAATATTTCCCGCATGTGAAAGCTTCTAGACTTAGGGATCAGATCCATTCGTTTCGGATGGAACCAGATGAGCCATATTACTTAGCGTGGGAGAGATTCCTAAACCTACTTGTTCGATGCTCCCAACATGGTTTATCTGATTGGGCACTTGTAGAGATATTCTACAACGGTCTCACATATGAGACCCGAGCTCTGTTTGATACTTCTGCAGGAAGCTACCTTATAGGAAAGAAAATTGTGGTTGTATGCAATGATATGTTTGAGAGCTTTGCTCATTCTTAGTATGAACAGTGGTCTCCAACATTCTCGTTAAGGATCTTTTAAAAATATATAGAACTCTTCATTTTCATTGGTAAATTCTCATTGTCATTGCCATCGACAAATATTTTGCGTCTGTATAAACTAAGACTATACGGAGTAGGGGGCATGAAAGAGTGGTGTTTTCGACATGTGTCTGTCACATCAACACGTGTCAGAAAAGTGGCGTGGTGCAAAAAAAAGGAGGAATGAGATGGGACGTGAAAGAGTGACATTATTTAACACGTGATACACACTTATTATTATTATTTTATGTATAAAAATTATATAAAATATATTAAATTTAATATAAAAAAACCATTAATACTAATTAAACAATTAACATTAATAAAAACATTAGATAATATAAAAATAAAAATATAACATAAGTTTAAAAAATAAAAACATTACATAACTTTAAAAAACGAAACTAAAAGAAACATTACATAATTAAAATTAAACGTTAGCCTAAATATACTTAATCGCAAAATTATTATTATTTGCCACACCACGGCGTGTTTGAAGTCACGGTGGTACGTGTGTCTGCAGTCTACGATGGCGACTTGGATGATGTCGTCTTCAGTAAGCTCACCAGCGTCGTTGTCCACAACATTGACAATCATCTCAAATCTCAAACTAGTCATACGGATAATCCTGAAACATGCGTCCATTGTTCGGGTAGCCTCACCCCTATGCATACAAAATTGTTGGAAAACGTGTTCCCAAAACGGATGTGCGAGTAAGGGAGGCACATTGTTGGTAACTGTTGCAATCCAATATTCACACAATGTACTGTCCTCTTCTTTGTTCCATGGACTCATTGCCATTTTGAATAGTTTGAGATGAAAGTTTGAGAGATTTTGAATGTAAAAAATGATTGAATAGGTTTAGATTAAATAAGAAAAGTAAAAATTATTATAAAGTAAATTTTTTTTGAAGTACCGTTGTGGGCAAGTGCTAAAATCCGCACCCAACCAAGTCATGCCACGTCGTAACCCCAAGCCTTTCACGCCGGTGAAAAAAGCCCGTCTCCAACTTCATGTTGTTCCTGAGGTGGTGGGTCCGGCGTGAAAAGACCACCACGCCCATTCCATGTGGTCAAAGCTAGTGAAGATGGAGAAATCGTATTTTTCAATGAAGATGGAGAAAATGTAGTTCGGGCGACATCGTTGGGGAGTTAAAGTCTAGGGGTTATGTGTGGGTTAAAAATAGAACTTCCTGTAAATATATTATAGAGAAAAATGCCCGGATAGTCCCTGTGGTTTCACTTTTTTTCACCTATAGTCCCTATCTTTCTAAAACTACTTGAATAGTCCCCATGGTTTTCCGTTTTGTTCTCGGATAGTCCCTGGGTCTAACTTCAGTTTGTTTTGTCTATTAAGTGGGTGTGAAATGACTATAATGCCCTTACTAATACAAATGTTTTAATTATTTAATATTAAAAGAAATTTTAAATGGGGTCCACCATCCTCATCTTCTTCATCAGTTTACCCCAACCCACCCAAAACCTTATCTTCTTTACAAAACCCACCCCACCCCAATCTTACCCCATCGGCCATCATCAAACCACCATCCTTAACTCTAAATAATACTTAGAAATTAATAACCAAATTGTCGTTGCCTCGGAGGACGATTACACCGGCGGAGCCTCAGATCTGACCGGTTGTTGCTGGAGAAAGAGTAGGCGGAGGTTCTCCGGCGAGGTTCCAGTGGCGGAGAGGCGGAAGAATCAACGGCTTCGAGAATTCTTCGTCGCAGTACGGACAGACGATGGCATCTTCGGTTGTGACTTGTGAGTCTGACGATGCGTGTGCATCTGTAACACCAATACGTCGTCCTGGACATTTTGGACATATGAGATTTGTTGAAGTTGTGTGGAAGTAAGTAAATCACTTAAAATGATATAGGGATTGTGAGTGGGTTGTATATTAAACGATGGTTGGGTTTTTTTATTTTTTTTTAACATCTGTTGGAAGCGTCAAAATCTATGTTCCACTAATTTGTCACTGCCATCAATTCATCCTTCAAAGAATGTGTTTCCATGAAAGTGTTTTTTTCTTTAAATGGTTGTATTAGGGTGACACACTTGATGGGTCCTTCCCATTAAAAATGTGAATAATAATCACTCTCTGTTTGGAAGTTTGACTGAAGATCATTCATAGTTGATGTTGATTGTCGAAAAGTTGAACCACTCATAGAAAATCTCACCGGAAATGATTTCTGATTCAAATGAAACCTGCCGGAAAATCGCCGGGATCAACAATTTCAGGTGATGTGGACTTGTTATTTTTCCGGGGGTGTGAGATGGAAGTGGTGGTGGTGGAAGGTGGAGGTGGTAAATATTGGAGAAGATGATGAGGGTGGGGTGGGGGTGGTGGGTCCCACATCATTTTTAAGTATTACTTATTTCTTTTTAATTATTAATTTAACAGGTAAGGGTATTTTTGTCATTTCACATCATTTTAACAGAGAAAAGTAACTGAAGTTAGACCCAGGGACTATCAGAGAACAAAACGGAAAACCTTGGGGACTATTCAAGTAGTTTTAGAAAGATAGGGACTATAGGTGTAAAAAGGTGAAACCACAGGGACTATCCGGGCATTTTTCTCTATATTATATTGGAGGACTGATGTAAACATCCTCTATACATGTTGTAATTTGTTTACCTTTGCACGTTTAGGTCGGAGGTGTTTGTGTTTATTTGGCCTTTGCCCATTTGAGTCGAATGACTGTTTTAATGAAATTTAATTTAAAAAAAAAAAGATGACAAGCTACTCGTTTTGAATTTTAAGAAGCGTGAAAGTTGTGTGATTTATTCGGCTCGTACCTTTATGCAACCAATGACGTCATACACCTCCTTATCCTGATTGTGGGTCCTACTGCTCCTTTCTTTAAGCACCCATTATTGACCACCTAACCTAAGGATGCTCCCCTACTTACACACTAGGATATATACGTGTAATAATATTATAATATTTATCTCATAGGCCCCTGCTTAGGGTATCCGGGGCACTCCCCTAAGAGGGGAGTCCCCTCTCTTACGCATAACCAATGCTCGTGTGCCACGTCAACTCCGCTCTTAAACTCCCCTCAGAGCATCACCAATAGAGGTGTTTTTTGGTGATGTTTTTTGGTGCTAATGTGGCATCTGCCCAACCAATGAGAGCATTTCTCTCTCTTGACCCACTCACATACACAAAAAAACACTATTTCTCTCTTCTCTCTCCTCTCTCCTACATCATACTCACATAACTCTATTCCCTTCATTTTTTCTCATTTTTCCCCACAAACATAACTACACTCTCTCTCCTCCACCTCACACCCTCTCTCCTCCACCTCACTTTCTCTCTCTTTAAAAACACCAAAAAACATGTCTATTGTAGATACTCTCACATCCCAATTTGATGGCGGCACTCCCCCTCTTAGGTGACTTGTTTTTTTTATTCCAAAAAAAAAAAAAACAATTGATTGGTTGAAAATTAGGGTGGCCCCACCATCTCTCTCCTTCTTCATGCGGTGAACATACACCGAGCTTGGTCCCCGATTTGCCTTACCGCAGGGACGGCGGCGGTGTTCCCGAGCGGTGACTTGGGTCACCGAAGGGGGTTACCGCGAGTGCCCCGTTCACCCTAAATATTTCATTTAAACAGCTTGACTTGCCATGCTACTACAATTCTTCCTTTCTAAAAAAAACAAAAAAAAAAAGAGCTACACATTTCTTTTCTCCTATTATCCGTGGACGTGGAACCAAACCTTGTGAATCTAATTTCTGAGTATTTATTTATATAAAATATAGAACTACAAATTTCTTTTCTCCTATTATCCTATTATCCTATTATCCGTGGAGTTGGAACCAAACCTTGTGAATCTAATTTTTTGAACATCAAATTACTTTTGTTTTTAAGCCGTGTGGGGGATTTGAACACAAAACTTTTCCCTTTTTTTTTTTTTTTTTTTTAGTCAGAAATAAATCTTTTATTCAAATCTAAATGCACTTTACATCAATATCGCAGGTAAGCGATTGTTTACTAAAGGCTTTACCTTTATAAATGAACGTCATCCTTTTAAAATATTTAAAGGTTTTACTTTTATTAATGAACGTCATCCTGTTGGTTACTGAATCTAATTGTTTACTAAAGGCTTTACCTTTATAAATGAGTCACTAACCCCATTTCCAAACTATAAATAAGCAACACTTTCTTGCTTCATGTTGTTATAAAACATGCATTGAGAGTTTTTCAAAAAAAAAAATTGTATTTTCCACTTTTAACCTAAAGGTTTTATCTTTTAAATTTTAACCCCAATGACTTTATTAATTACTTTTTATTCAAAAATTTTCATCTTTTGCAATTAACCCCAATACTTTTTTATTTTCAATTTGGTCTCTTATACTTTTCATCTCTCACAAGTTTTTCGTTTTACGTTTCGTTCTAAATTTTACGAGTCAACACGTTGCAACATGCGTGTGGGGTTCAATGTTTTTCGTCTGTTTTTTCCCGTTTGACAGTATTTTTCTCCGCATGACAAGTTTGTCGCAACGTGCGGGTCCTAGATCGATTTAGTTATTGTTTTCTTCGTTTTACGTTTCTGTCTAATTTCTTCGCATTAACACGCCGCAACAGGCGTGCGTGGTTCAACGATTTTACATCGGTTTTTTCGTTCGGTGTTATTTTGTATTTTTTAATTTTATTTTTACGAGCTTTTCTGATAGTGGTTCCGTTCGGTGTTATTTTATACTTTTTTATTTTATTTTTACAAGCTTTTCTGATGTTGGTGGTCGCTGACAGTGGCGTGACATTAGTGCTACTTGACACGATTTTACGAACGTATTTAACATATTAAGTGTTTTTTACTAATACTTTGTTTCAGGTTTACCGCTATATCTCCTTTACTTAAGAAAAACTAATTTTTACGTGCATATTTTTATGTACGTGACGGTATAAATTCGATTTGCTCTATGTTTCGACGTAAACTTTTTCTGGAAACGAGTCAGGTCATATATAATACGTTTTCGTTTAAAAAAAACATTTTTACGTGCATATTTTTATGTGCGTGTTGGTATAAATTCGAGTTGGTGTATGTTTCGACGTAAAAGTTTTTTGGAATCGTGCCAGGTCAAATATAATATGTTTTCGCGATTAATTTTATGAATGTTTTCTAAATTTTGTTTCGAACCTAGTGGAGTCAAATTGTGGTTTCATTTTTCCCTTTTTTAAAGATATCTAATTAATCTATTTTGATTATACATGTCAGCTTTTCCATTATACATGTTACATTTTCTATGTATTAACTCGAGTCACATATAATGCGTTATCATTGTACGGTGTAAATTTGATTTACTTTAGGTTTTGATCCAATCGCAATGCTTATATAGGTTACATTGTGTTTAATCAGATACGACGAAACGCGTGTTTTCATATGGTTAACACATCACATAACATTTGAACTAATTCATTCGACGTTTGCGATATACCCGCACCGCAATGCGCGGGGGTCTTATTGCTAGTTATACATAAACCATACTCAATAAACTTTTCAATAAATTTTTACATATAATCCTTTAAGACCTCATGTCTTTTCTAATACCTTTAGAATCAATTATTCTTGGACTGTTCATATGACAATCCTTTTAACTTGGTAGATGAAGTTTTACACATTTCATAATACGCGTAATATACTTCTTCATCTTCATCTTCATCTTAATCTTCTCTTCGTATCGGAACTTAAACGTGCAATGTCTTCGTCTTTTTCATAGCCCTTTCTTAAAATTCATAAAATTAAACAAAAATAATTTCATAAAATTAAGACGTATCGGAACTTAAACGTGCAATGTCTTCGTCTTTTTCATAGCCCTTTCTTAAAATTCATAAAATTAAACAAAAATAAATTCATAAAATTAAACAAAATGATATTTAACTGTGTTATATTATTTGCGTTGTAGCTCGGTTCTGATCATCAAAATAATAAGAAAAGGTAAATGTAATATAAATAATAAAGTAAAAAGACAAATGAAAAAGAAAACGATAGGAACTCAGCCGGTTTCGATGCGCTAGTTAATCTAAAAAATTATGATATTGTGATACCCTTTAGTAATTAAGAAATTATTTGTTTATTTTATTTTAAGACAAAAGTTGAAGAAAAGGTTTATTCTTCTTCTAGTAAACTAGTGTAAAGAGATCTTATATAATTCCACTAAAAGTTTGGTTCTGTTTTTAAAAGATTATTTAAATTATAAAGACATCTTATATGTTCATACTTTTATTAGTTTATAAATCAAGTGCCTGAAAATACTCTCTTATATATATTATTAGTCATAACCAAAATTAAAGGATATAATAAAAAAAAACTGATGAATAATTAAACTCAGTGGCCAGCTTCGTGGTGATTTTCACGTGAACATATTAAAAACTACATTGCAATATGAAAACTATAAACAATGTTACAAAGTATCAGAATTTATCTATGCGATGTGTTGAGATTTTTTTATATAAATACTCAGTGGCGGAA
Organism: Helianthus tuberosus; assembly: GCA_030545235.1. Taxonomy (NCBI): domain Eukaryota; kingdom Viridiplantae; phylum Streptophyta; class Magnoliopsida; order Asterales; family Asteraceae; genus Helianthus; species Helianthus tuberosus. Next base: position 43,773,967 of record CM060414.1, on the reverse strand, counting down.
CTAGAACATTAACTCAGGGTATCAAAAAAAAAAATTTACCGTGCAATCATACAATATTAAAAAAACAACAATAAATAAACAAAGTAAAGCAAATACCTAATAGATTTGTGCTCTTCTTTTTTTCATAGCTTGAAATCATTCCATCACATTGTCGTCTTTTACTTCATGTAAAAAATCCTTTTCGACCTTACAAACCATAGCATTGTTCAAAAATTCAGGGCCCATTCGATTGCGTAAATCCGTCTTGACAAGTTTCAATTTCGAAAAAACATCTTTCAACGGTTGCGGTTGCAACCGGTAAAAGCAAAGCTAGCTTCACTACCCGATAAACTAAAGGACAAGAACCATGTGTTCTCGTTTCAACCATAACACGCGCAAGATCACTTATTTCATTCAAGTTTGCAAAATTATTACATATTGGACTATTGAGCTAGCTATTAATCAATAGAATTTGGTTGCCTTATCAATTAAACTTGTTTGGGCTTACAATTTTAAATAAGAATTGAGTTGCCTATCAATTATAAACTGATTTCGACTTTTGTATTATTCGTTGGGCTAGATATAAATGCTAAACAACTTTTGGGCTTACGAACTTATTTTTTTAGGGGTATCCTCGTAGTTGTTTAGGGGTATTCTTTGTATAAAACCAAAAAAAATAAACTACCGATACGAAGTTAAGCCGTAGCCCGTGCTATGGCTCGTAAAGAGCTAAGTCCACCACTATAAATACTACTCGTCTAAGTTACTCAAAGTGAAATATATAATATCTAGTGGTGTTGAGATAAAAATTTAAAATGATTGAAACGTTCTATTTCTTATGTAAATATTCAATTACAATGAACTCAAAAAAATTGAGTGAGAAAAAATATTCACAAGTCGTTAAATAAATACATATGGTATTCCTATATTATGATGAATATCTCGAATTGCATGCATAATCTACAAAAATACGATAAAAACCAACAAAGAATAATTTATAAAAAGAAAATGAAACAACATTTTACTCCAAACTTAGATTCAAAGTAACTATTCGGTCCTTGATGAGAGACAGTAGATGGGAGATAACAATTGTAGCACCTTGCTACATCGTTCCAAAATCTGCATGATATAATATATGAGAGAAAGTGATTGTAAGTGGAAGAGAGAGAAAATACAATGATAAAATTATTAAAAAGGAGAGGGAAAAGATAGTGATTTTTGGAGTAATATAAGGTAAAATGGGAGGTTGGATGTGAATGCTCTTAGGGTTTGTAGAGGTGGGGTAAACGGTGGGGATACCGATCGGTAAAGGTCTGAGCAGCGATGATGGTGTGGTTGCATCGGCGAAGGTGGACTGTGAGATGGTATATGCAGGGGTTCAGAGGGGGAGAATGTTTTATAACATTTTTTAATTTAAAGGTTAAAAATGTAAAAAAGAAAATTAAAAACGGAAAAAAAAATATCTACATTTCCCCAATGTTAACGTTAAATTTAAACAACATAAGCAAATTGGATAGAAATGACAATAAAACACAAACCTGAAGAGCTCAAATGATAAAAAAAAAATTATTTTAAATGTAACAGACAAATATGATCAAACTTCATGGATGATTTTGACATTTTACTCTATTTGATTAAATTAAAGTTGTGTTTGTGAGTTACAAACTTACATTGTTGTGAACACATGTAATAAACTTTAAATAGCATGAGATTTCTATTTTTTGGGATCTTTATTAGTAGAGTAAACTGTCATTTTGGTCTATGAGGTTTGATCACTTTTGTTACTTTAGTCTAAAACTCAAACATTTTGAATCTGGGTCCCTGTGGTTTCAATTTTGTTGCCATTTTGGTCCAAAAGCAACATCAGCTCAGATTTCTCAAAAAAAAAACCCCTATTTTTTTTGTCTTTTTCCTCAGTTTAGTGAAAGGCATTTTGGTCATTACATATTTTATTTTAAGAAAACAAATCAGATAAACCTGAATCCACTCAATAATAAAAGGATTCCCTATACAGATACATATACCACAATCCAAAACAGTATCTTGATTATAACAAAGATTAATGATTCAATAACCATAAAAATAGGCCTATTGTTGAGGGTTTCGATTTGGGGGTGATCGGGTTTGGAGGAGGCGGTGGAGGCTAGTGGTGGCGGGGGGAGGCTTGCGGTGGCTGATGGCGGCGGGGGGACGGGGCTTACGATGGCAAGGGTGGCGGGGGTAGCTAGGTTTGCTTTCTTCGTATAAAATCAGTATGTAATAGCAATCTGAGCTGTAACCCTAGGTTATGGTGCTTACCTCAGTCGTCGGATCTACCAGAATTCGGGTTTGCAATCTTAATCAGAGCTCTTGGTTCATCAGTCTCTCTCTAGCAGAGCCCTCTATCTCATTTGGATAAGGGTTTAATTTGGGGAAGAAGATGATCTCTTATCTGCTTTTATAAGATAAGGGTTTAATTTGGGGAAGAAGATGATCTCTTATCTGCTTTTATAAGGTTAAAGATTGAATTTTATTTTAATATTTTAATTAAAATTTTCTTATAATAAAATTTGTAATGACCAAAATGCCCTTTACTAAACTGCGGAAAAGGACAAAAACCAGGTTTTTTTAGAAATCTGAGCTGACTTTGCTTTTGGATCAAAATGGCAACAAAATTGAAACCACGGGGACCCAGATTTAAAAGGTATGAGTTTTGGACTAAAGTGGTAAAAGTGACCAAACCTTAGGGACCAAAATAACAGTTTACACTTATTAGTAACTTGACAAAGTAGAAAAAAATATATTGTTGGTAAAAAGGTGTTGGTAGTTGTTAGAACGATTTGTTTAGGTATGTGTTAGAATATATACGTAGTGAACATGGTGAGCTTGGACAAAACATGATTTAAAAAATCATTTATATTAAAATATAGATAAAAATAGATGCATTACAACGGTATATTCAAAATTTTATAAAACTGTATATAATAATAATAAGTAAAAGAAGAAAACCAAATTGTATTTAATAATAAAAAATAAGAAATATATTGTATTCGAGCCAGGTTGGTTTTAAATAAGATATATTTTCAAACGTTGATAAATATAAACAAGTCGCAAAAGTACATTCAAAATTTTGGAAAACATATTATTTTAAATTTATTAAGACAAAACAAAATATGTTTAAAAGTAAATATAATATAATATAATACTATAAATTAAGTATATATATTATTTATAATATAATGGGTGAAATTAAAACTCTAAAAAGATTGAGAATATATATTATTTAGAGTTAATTACATGGTTAGTATCACACCCCAATCGATGGCGGAATCATCGGGGCGTGACACTGAGCGAAACAGATTGTTCAAGAGAATCCATAACAACTATTAAATAATAATATTTATAAGGTCTAATATCCCATACTATTAAACAAATATTTTAAAACAGTCATTAAAGATAATCAGTCTCAAAAACAAATTTTCCATTCCGACAACTCACATTGGTGAGTTTCTAAACTTCCTAACTTGTTTGCAGCATAATAGTCCATCAACCTGTCACATACGTTAAAATAAAAGTCAATACATAAAGTAAATGTGAGTACACAAGTTTGCATAGATATAGTATAAAAAGCGTTTACGCATAACCAGCATATAACATGTAACGGGTGAAGCATGTAAACTACCAACAATGATACATCCTAACCATGTAACTACGAGTGGAGTATGCGCGACACTTGTTCACCGAAGGGAACACGTGAAGTAAAGTATGTGATCCTTAGCAACCCCTGACACCTCAGGTGATGAGTCCAAACTATAGTACTATCGTTGCTAAAGGCGGTCTGGCAAGTAACATTGTATAAGCATAGTACAAGCATTCAACAAATCACGTATAGCATGCGGTAGCGGTTAGCGTTAAAAGTGTTTGTGTTGTGTGTTGTGTTTTGATGGAGAACGTATGTAACACCAAAAAGTGTGTTAAGTGAAAAAGGTTCGAGTATACTCACAGTGCGTGCTTAACAGCTAAACATGATCTAGTTGGATTGAAGGGAGCGCCGAGTCCGCCTCCGTACGAAAACAGATGCACAAGTCTTCCTCAGGGCGGAACGGTCGTAAACGGGGTGTCGAGTGGGTTAAGTGTTAAACAGTGCATCCGGACGGATAGACTCCATCCGGACGGATGGACTTCATTCGGATGGGCATAGTCCATTCGGATGGGCAAAGTCCATTCGGATGGGCATGGTTCATCCGGACGGATGGGATAAGTCCATTCGGACGGATGGTTCATCCGGACGAATGGCTTAGTCCATTCGGACGGTGATTCATTTGGACGGATGGCTTAATCCATTCGGACGGATGGCTGCCTTACTAGAACGATGAAATCTGACATATAACTTGGTATTTTAAAAGTAGAAGAAAGGATTTGGTGTGGCAACAGAATCTATCCGAACGGATGGACTGTGATTGAGTTTTGTAAAAACTTTCCTAAACAAAATGGTTTCTAAATTAACGGGGACGGACGTGTTGACGAATTCAAACAACGGAAAACACCCAGCCCAGTCCATTCGGACGGATGGGTCTTGCCCATTCCGACGAATGTTCTGTTTTTTATGAAGATTCATGTTTGACCCCTTAACCGGTCCATTCTCTTTGGTGGAAATCAGCCCTCGTTCCGCCTCTCGACTATGGAAAGAGTTGGAAGTCTGATGAGTTCCAGATTCCACCAAAGTTGTATGAAAAAATCGAAGAAAGTTTGTAAATAAGTTGAAAAAAATGAGAAAATCCTTTAGATCTTGAACCAACCGCGATTGAATGATGCTCCACAACAGTTTTCCTAAGCAAAACGAGTGGAAACCATCTTCGAGTGGTCTAAAATTAGTGATTTTAAGTAAAGTTGAAGGATATGTGCGCGTGTTTGTGATTATAAAGCAAGAAGATGGAGTAGAAGTGGAATGGAGTTTGAAATCGGATCGAAAACTTACAAGAAGTCTTGATTTGAAGTCGGAACCTTGAGAGCGGATGATATAGCTTAAAAGGTTGAAATGGAGACACGAGGCTCCTATTTATAGGGGAGGGTAAGGACTAAGGCAGTGGCGGATCGGTACCTCCGGATGGCTCCATCCGGACGGATGAGCGCCATCCGCCCGGATGGCCCATTTGGGCGGATGATCTCGTGTGTGTTAGTTTCCCACTTTGTTTCGTTTGCGGGTGATATTAAGCGTTGCGTTTTATTGTGATAAAGCGAGTTGCGCGAGTAGCGTTTGAGCGTTGTGAGCGAGTACAATCCACAAACATAATAAGCACACACAAATAAAGCATATAAGAACACAAAGCATAACATTACTACTACAATTAACAGCGACTGCGATTAGCGAGTTAGTGCGATAAGCGACTGCGAAGGCGAGAGTGGTTACCGAACAAACAAACACACTCGGTAATTCAAATAGTATAATTCCCTGTAATTCGTGTTGCGTTTAAACATGCAGCTGTGCTGTGTGATGAAAATGTATTTAGTCTAACATAACCCTTTATTTATATCGAATCTCAGAGTACAAAGCGGTTATAAATTGAAGCAAGTGACAATCCGAAAGATCGGGTTGTTACAGTCACCCCTACTTTAGGGAATTTCGTCCTGAAATTAAGTAGTGGCCGTAACAAAGAGTTGCAGATATTTAGATTTCATATTACTTTCGAGTTCCCAAGTGAACTCGGCGCCGCGTTTGCCTTCCCAACGAACCTTCACTATGGGAATGCGAGAGCGTCGAAGTTTCTTAGTCTCTCGATCCATGATTTCTATTGGCTTTTCCACAAAGTGCAGAGTTTCGTTCACTTGCAAATCTTCGAGTGGTACATGAAGATTCTCTTCGGCTCGACACTTTTTGAGGTTCGAGACGTGGAAAGTCAGGTGTACGTTGCTGAGTTCCTTCGGTAATTCGAGACGGTAGGCCACTTTACCAATTCTTTCCAGAATCTTAAAGGGTCCCACGTATCATGGCGCTAGCTTCCCTTTCTTGCCGAATCGGATCACCCCCTTCCAAGGTGAAACCTTTAGGAGTACGTGATCACCAACTTCAAACTCAAGGGGCTTGCGGCGTTTATCGGCGTAGCTCTTTTGACGACTCTGAGCTTTCAGGAGATTATCTCGTATCTGGAGAATCTTGTCTGTCGCATCTTGTAATAACTCAGGACCGGTGATCTGAGCGTCTCCGATCTCGTGCCATACAATAGGCGATCGACATTTTCTACCATAAAGTGCCTCAAAGGGTGCCATCTGAATACTAGCGTGATAACTGTTAATGTACGGGAATTCTACTAAAGGTAAATGTGTATCCCAATTACCACCAAAACACGCACGGACAAAGCATGTCTTCAAGGGTGCGGATCGTGCGCTCAGTTTGACTATCGGTCTAGGGATGGAATGCGGTGCTGAGATTAAGAGTCATACTGAGAGCGGATTGAAAAGTCTCCCAGGGACGTGATGTAAAACGACCATCGCGGTCAGAAATGATGTCACGAGGCGTCCCGTATCGACAAATGACTCCGTCGGCATAGATTCGTGCTAACCGTTCCACCTTATAGTCTTCTCGTATCGGAAGGAAATGAGCGGATTTCGTAAGACGATCAACGATAACCCAAATGCTATCGTGGCTAGAAGGCGTGCGAGGGAGTTTCGTAATGAATTCCATCATTATACTCTCCCACTTCCACATCGGGATTTCGGGTTGTTCAAGTAAGCCAGAGGGTGTTTGATGTTCGGCCTTAACCTTCGAGCAAGTTAGGCATTTCGAAACATATAGAGCGATATCCTTCTTCATTCCTGGCCACCAATACCTAGACCGCAGGTCCTGGTACATCTTGTCGGCACCGGGGTGAATGGAATATCGGGATTTGTGCGCTTCAGTCATCAATATCTCTCGAAGATTATGAGGACTAGGAATCCAAATGCGGTCGAGATAATGATAAATATCTTTCGGTTTACTCACTAACTGGTTTTCGGTTCCACATATTCTTTCTTCCTTCAAAGTGTTCTCGAGAAAACAGGCGTGCTGAGCGTCACGAATGAGGGCTTCGAGGTTATTCTGGGATTGAACATTACAAACACTATGCAAATAGCTTCGTCGACTGAGAGATTCGGCAACGATGTTTGCGTTGCCTGGGTGGTAGCGTATCTCACAATCATAATTGTTGAGAAGTTCTACCCATATACGTTTGCGCATGTTCAGTTCTTTCTGTTTCAAGTAGGGGTGTTCATCGAATCGAATAACAAATTTTCGAATTATTCGAATCGAATTTTTCGAATTTTTATTATTTTTACCTGAATTCGTATTCGATTCGATTCGATTAATATTTGAAACTCGAATTCGAATAAATTCGATTTAATTCAAATTCACCCTAAACAATAAATTATTTTACTTTCATTTTTTATAAGACTACAAACTAATTATATTCACCATAAAATATAATTTTCTGCAAAATTAATTAACTATCAATATGTCAAAACACCAAAAATTAGAAGATAGGTTGGTTACTTGTAGCGATTTAAGTTAGGTAAAAATTTAGAAATAAGTAGCATGGACTATTTGTCAGTAGATTTGGTAATGTTATGAATAATAAACTTATCACTTTTGGAGGTAGTTCATATTTTGGCCATGATTAGAAGTTATATGTTTGTATATATGTTTGTGTGTGTCTATACATATATCAAAAAATTATATATAAATTGAATTCGAGTTTCGAATCGAATCGAATTCAAAATCATAAATTCGTATTCGATTCTAATTCGATTACTGGATTCGAATACGAATCAACTCGAATTCGAACCTTTTTAATCGAATTCGAATCGAGTCGAATTTGGAATTTTTCGAATTCGAATCGAATTCTGAACACCCCTAGTTTCAAGATGTTTTGTAGGCTCTTATGGTCGGTGAAGACCGTACACTTTGTACCATAAAGGTAGTGTCGCCATATCTTCAACGCGAAAAACAATTGCACCGAGTTCGAGATCGTGAGTAGTGTAGTTCTTCTCGTGGACCTTAAGTTGTCGAGACGCGTACGCGATAACCTTGTCTCGTTACATAAGCAAACAACCAAGACCTAGGTTAGAGGCATCGTAATAAACAAAAAAATCGTCGTTTCCGTCAGGGAGAGTGAGAATAGGAGCGTTGCAAAGCATACGCTTGAGAATTTGAAAGGCATCCTCTTGTTCGGTTTCCCAAACAAAATGCTTGTCTTTATGCGTTAAGGCGGTGAGAGGAACGACGATTTAAGAGAAATCAACGATAAATGGACGGTAATAACCCTCTAATCCGAGAAAAGAACGGACTTCAGGCGGGGTTTTCGGTGTAATCCAACTCTTTACTGCTTCGATCTTCGCGGGATCGACGTGAATTCCTAGACTGTTAATGATATGACCGAGGAATTGAACCTCCTCGAGCCAAAATTCACATTTGGAGAACTTGGCGTAGAGGCGATTTGTTAGGATCTGAGTTTGATGAGATTGTGCTTGTTTGAATATAATGAAGATGAATTTAGATTAAGTGCAGCGGAAATAAAATGGAACAAACTTTCAACACAATCAAAGAGAGAATTGTTTTAAGCAAACATGTTCAACATGAAATCGAATGATTATATTTATTACAATCTTCAATAACAATGCATGCATGCATACAATCTCCCCCTCAACCTAAGCTCACAGATGGTTTGTTAGTACAGAATGACTTATGGAAGAAGAGAGCTAATAGAACAGTACAGGGTACTGTTCTATTTATAGTACAGACTAAACTACTGTGGCATCTTTGCTGACGTCACCATGAAAGTGACATCTAACCTCCTAACAACCTCTAACCACTGACTATTACAAACACTGCTAGACTAAACAACTGATTAAAATTAATACAAGGAAATAAACTAAACTACTACTTCTCATTCCACTGTTATACTCCTAGCAGTGCTTTGTGTCTTCAGTAGTACTTGAACCATGACAGTAGATTGAGCATCAGTGCTTTGTCTCCAACAGTCTTTTAGTGATCAACAGTTGTTTGTGAAGGGCAGTATTTAGAAGTCATCAGATGTTAGGCCACTTTCAAGAGGGAAGATCTGATGCAAACAACTGCTTATTCTGAATCCACTGATCTGATCCAGTTTTGGCTTTATCAACTGTTCCTTTGGTAGGGTTCAATCCCAACAATCTCCCCCTGGAACAGATGATGCCAAAACTCTTCATTATTCTTGGATTTTTATTGCCTCATCAATAATTCCCTGACTTATCCTTTGAATTGTAATTCAAAGTCCAAGGAATTTGTATCATCCTCATCCCTGCACAGTGTAAGCTCAAGGAGATGTTGCAGATCTTCAACACCCAGGCCAAGTGCTTGTTCCCTTGATATGTGCTTCACCTCACCACTGAATTTGAGCAAAGTCAATACGTGGGTCTGTTTGTCAGATTTCCACTTTAGTATTTTTGAATTCAGTGGGTTTCTTGGGAGATGTTTTATTGATGATGAGTTTGGAGATGGAGGCCTGGTTATAACACTTTGGGCAGTGTTTGTAGCTTTTGCCAATTCAGGATTTTCTGCTATCATTTGCTGAAGGACCATTTTTATAATGTAAACCCCTTGTGCTTTATCTGCTTCTGTTTCATCATCCATCAGCTTTTGTTTCCTTCTTTGATAAAGGATGGCAGCAGGTGGAACAGTGGATCCTTTAATGGGTAGTTTTTGTTTTCTGGCTGGAACCACTTCTTCAGAATAATCAGGCTTTTGAGGAACATTGGGATCTTTCTTTCTCAACTCTTCCAACCTTTTGTAAGTGGCTAAGACTTTATCTTCTGACCATCTTGTGACCTGATTCCTTGACCCATAATCAGCAGCTATCAGCTCTTCTTTCATTCTTTTCAATCTCAAAGATCTTTCTGGTACATTCTTCTTATACTTGGCCCAAGCAGGAGGAGTTTGTTTTACTTTATCTTTGATCATCTTATGTATTCTTGCTAACTCCTCTTTAAGCTCACCAATGGTCCATTCTTTATATTGAGCTTTTTCTGCCTTGTATTTCTTGAATGCCATAATGTGATCAATGTAATCTTTTCTCAGGCTTTCATCATCTCTTTCTGATAATTTCTGACAAAGGTCTTTTGAAAAGAGCTCCAAAGTTCTGACTTGAGTTAGCAGATATTGGTAATTTCTTTGAATCTCTTTGTCAGACTTTCCTTCTGTATTTATTTTAGAGATATCCTCTGCTTGTTGCGCCTGTAACTTCAAATATTCTTCTATGTTATTAGGCCTAGGATAACCTTAAAGAGATGGCAGATTCCTTTTTGCAGGGTCATCTTCAGAGTAAAATGATTTGATTTCCTCCCTTACTGCTGGAACAGGACTCCTGCATGATTTATGGCTGTGTTTGGATTAAGAGCTGATACTGAAGAGATTGGAATAGGGTTTGGAATGGTAACAAGGGTCAGTGGTTGTGAAGATGTTGGAGGTGGGTAAGTGTCATCTTCCAATATTATCCTTCTCCTTTTGGGTTTAGGAGAGGTTGGTGGTGTGTTGGTAGGTTGAGTGGTGGTGATTTGAGTGATGGGTGGCTGACTAACAGCTGTTGAAACAACTGGTGTTTCAACCACTGTTGTCACTACAACTGCTGATGTGTCATCAGTTGTCTTCTGCTTTTTGGCAGGTGGTTTTTGTGATGGTGGTTTTGTTTGTAATGTGGCAGTGGGTTGTATGGTGATTGTTGAAATGGTGAGGGCAGTGGTTGAAGTGTGTGTTGATGTAGTAATGGTGGCAGTTGTTGGGATAACATCTGTTGAAACCACTGAAGTACCAACAGCTGTTGATACAACAGGTGTTTTAACATCTGTTGGTTTGGAGGTTTGATGAGAGGATTTTTTCGGGATTTGGGGAGTTTGTTTGATGGTTTTGGAAGGTGTGGATTTGGGTTGGCTTGCTGTTCTAGAAGGCCTTCTTCTTTTTGGCTTAGGAATAACCTGCTCTTCCTTTGGCTCAGAAGTACCCTGTTCTTCCCTTTCCATCAAGACTTTCTTCTCCTCTTCAAACCTTTCAGACCCTTTTATTTCCATTGTCTCTTTCATGTTTACTTTTAAATCAACAAAGGCATTTTGAGTCACATCAACCTTTTTAGAACCATCTGGCCTTGTGATTTCTACCACAGGTTTAGACTTTGGGTCCGGTGGCAAATATAACCCTTATTTTCCCTTTTTCCTTCTCCCCCTTTTTGGCATCATCAGGATTTTCAACAAAAACAACTGTTGGATGAGAGGTGCCAGTGGTTTGCAGCAAATGGGCCTTGATTGCCTTAATATCTGCTTGTGTATCTTTATACCTAGCTTCCATTGCATTTCTGACCATTTGAAGGTGAATCTCATGTTGATGGTCAACATATTGTCTTTGTTGATGAAGCATAGGTTGAAATAGATTCCATAGCTTAGTGGGAGTAGGAGCAGATGCTGCAGATGTTGCAGCAGTGGGTGTAGCTTGTTGAGCTTGTAACAATTGTTGCAGCATAGATTTGATTTCTGCAACAGATGTGTCAATTTTATCAACCCTCTCTGTCAATTCTCTGTATTTTAAACCATCACCCAACTTAATGGGATCATCTGATTTCCCACTGGAAGTGGTTGTATCAGCAGTTGACTTAGGGAAGGTTTCCCAAAAGTCATCCACTGATGCCCCTTTTTCTTGGTACTGGGGACTTCTTTCCTCAGCAGAGGTTACCAAAGTAAACACACCAGTGGGTATTGGAAACACACTAGTAGTCACCTTAGTTCCCAAAGAGGAAATTGCCTTTAAGGGAGTCTGAGTTATGAAACAACTGGCCAGGTGTAAATCAGTGGATTCAACACCTGTAGTTGCTGCTCCACTTGAACTACCACCAAGAGATACTTGTATCTCATGGGGCGTAACCTCCTCAGTTGTTGGTGGGTTAGCAGAGATAGGGAGCCCAGACTCAGTCACTTGTTGAGGTATATTCTCTGTTATAGGTGGTTGAGAAGAACCGATTTCTGTCTGGGCTATATCAAGTGCATCCAACAAGGGTACAATTTGTGGTGGAATTTAGGCAGTGAGTATGGGTGTAGAAAGTGAATTTGCCCCGGAAGCTGGGTTGTGGATGATGGAATCAAGTGATTCTAGAGCATCATAATTTGGTGTCCCTGTTGATACAACCTGATCTTTTTTAGAAGAAGCAGGAGGAGTTTGAGGCTCAGGTTGAGATCTTTCATCCAACTGTTGTGAGGAAGTAGCAACAGTGGTTATTGGTGACTTTTGTGTTGTCACAGGTATAACCTCTGGGACCTCATCTTCCAGAGTTACCTTTTTGTGGGTTTAGGGGTCTTTTGTGATTTTTTCTGTTTTGGTCTTTTGGTGGTTTTAGGTGGGGGTTGCACAATAGTGGTTGTGCTGCTGTGTTCACCTTGAGCAGTGGGCTCAACAGCAGTAACTTGAGGAGCAGTTGTTGCTGCTAAATTCTGCTCAGGTTCCTCTGTTTGTGTTTTTGAAGGTTTTGACATCCTAGTGAATGTTTCAGAAGATATGTTGTTTATTTGAAGAGGATTTCCTTGGATAAGCACATGTGCATTATCCTTTGAAAATTTCTTTTGGAAATAAAAGCTTAAAAACCTTGGAAATAATAGAAATGGTTTTTTATTTTCTTTGATATTATTAATATTTTTGACCATGTCATTAAAAATCTCTTGGGAGTAATTAAAATTTCATTTTGCATGATATCATATCCCAAGTATTGGATTTTTAATGGAATTTCATTAAAAGCTGTGGTCTTGTTTGAGACACACATGAGGAGGGTATGGAACAAAAACATCATGGCAGGTGGAAAACTGCCTTTTTGTAATGTATATTTTTTCATTTCCTCTGCATACCCCCTCTCAATGAAATCAGTTTGATAATCGGTTTTTGGGAAAGAGGATTTACCTGAAGTATTGTTCACTTCAAAAACCTCTGAAATGGTTTGAGGTGTGATAGTAACTGGAATTCCCCTTATGGATGAATTTATAGCTAAGGACTTTTTGTCCTTAACTTCAAGTTTTGCATTTTTCCAAAAGTCTCGTTGGGCATCAAGAAAGATGGTTGCGTTGTAAGTCAACAAAGTTTTGTACTTTGAGGATGAGAGAGCGTCAATGACGGAATTGAAGGTTGTGCTTTGACTTGGTTTTGTAAGTATGCACAGGTAGTTGTGAGGAGATTTGAATGGAAGAGCCATGGTGATTTGAGTGATTGAGAGAGGATGAAGACGATGAATGATTTAAGAGAAATTGATGGTAACTGCTTTTAGAAAGGAATTTTGAATTTGATTTGACAGTGAAAACCCTGTTTAGGGTTTTGATCAGGGTTTTATAAAGTGAAAAAGTGAATGCTGACGTGGCAGCGGTTACAAAGATCTGACGGATATGTACTGTCCACGTACCAACCTCTGATGAGTAATGGAAGACAGTTGTTTAGGAAACCACTGATGGAACAATTATCAGTGGTTTGCTGAAAGGACAAATGAAAACAGTGGCAGATTTTTACTATCAGTGGATAGCCATCAGTGGGTTAAAACACTGATTTTGGACAACAGTGATTAACAAGGATAATGAAGGAACAGAGGTTGACTTTCAGCAGTGGACAATATCATCAAAATAGATGTTTGAACCAAAACAGTGGTTATGGCAGACTTTTAAGGATGGAATTTTGATTTTCTAAAAACATTTTAATGCTTTTATTCATAGAATAGACAGGATTTTGCCTGTTATTCCATGTTCAGCATGCCAATCCTAGAGATCAAGCTTTCAAAGGTGGATGTGTCTAATGCTTTTGTTAGCACATCTGCCAGCTGATCTTTAGTTGGAACATGCTGCAGAGAAATCAAACCTTTGTCATAGAAATCCCTCACAAAGTGATGTCTGATATAAATGTGCTTGGTGGTTGAATGGGAGACTGGATTTTTGATGATATTTTCTGCTGCCTGACTGTCCAACATGAGAGGTGTCTTTAAGGCAGTGATACCAAAATCCAACAGTTGATTTTGAAGCCATAACAGTTGGGCTGTACAGCTTTCAGCAGCTATATACTCTGCCTCGGCAGTGGATGTTGAAACAGCTGCTTGCTTTTTGCTTTGCTAAGACACTAAGCAATTGCCTAGGAATTGGCACCCTCCTGAAGTGGACTTCCTGGTTGTATTGCAACCAGCAAAGTCACTATTTGAGAAACCTGAAAGCTTAATATTTCCATCAGCTGGATACCAGATACCAAGTGTGGGAGCACCTTTTAGGTATCTGAATATCCTTTTTACAGCAATAAGGTTAGACTTTCTAGGGGCTGATTGGGATCTTGCACAAACACATGTTGCAAACATGATGTCGGGCCTAGATGCAGTTAGGTACAATAAAGACCCAATCATGCTTCTATAAAGTGTTTGATCAACCAAATCATCCTTTTCATCAGACATGACTATTTTTGTGGTTGCTATGGGTGTACTACATGGTTTACAATCATCCATCTCAAATTTCTTTAAAAGTTCTTTGGCATATTTGCCTTGGTGGATGAAAGTACCATTTTGCAGTTGCTTTACTTGGAGACCAAGAAAACACTGTAGTTCACCCATTGCACTCATCTCAAACTCAGCTGTCATGAGATTTCTGGACTCTTCACACATTTTGGGACATGTGCTTCCAAAAATGATGTCATCCACATAAATCTGGACAATCATCAAGTCTTTCCCTCTCCATTTTAAAAACAGTGTTTTGTCTATTTTACCTCTTGTGAAACCAATAGAGAGAAGAAAGGTGGAAAGAGTTTCATACCAGGCTCTAGGTGTTTGTTTCAAGCCATACAAAGCTTTATTTAGCTTGTAGATATGATTTGGATAAAATGGATCCTCAAAACCTGGAGGTTGATAAACATATACCTCTTCTTGAATTTTACCATAGAGGAATGCACATTTGATATCCATTTGATACACCTTAATGTTGTGGTTGACAGCAAAGGCCAGGAACAGTCTGATAGCTTCCAATCTTGCTACAAGGGCAAAAGTTTCATCATAGTCAATGCCCTCTTCCTGTCTGAAACCTTGAACCACTAGCCTTGCTTTATTCTTGACAACAAGACCCCTTTCATCAATTTATTTTTAAAGACCCATTTTGTGCCAATAGGACTTACATCCTCTGGCAGTGGTACAAGCTCCCATACTTGTTGTCTTTTAAACTGTTGGAGCTCCTCTTGCATGGCTTCTACCCAGCTGTTGTCTCTTAGTGCCTCTTGGTACTTGACTGGCTGATGGAGTGATAGGAAACCAGCAAAAAGACAGATGTTTTGGGATTGGCTTCTTGTGAGCACCCCTTCACTGATGTTGCCAATGATTTGGTCAGGTGGATGAGACTTCGAGAAGATTAAATCTCCTTTGTATGGAACAATGGCATTTAAGGGTAAGGGCTGCAGATGTGAATCATCTGAGCTAACCACTGTTGGTGACTTTGATGATCAAACAGTGGCTTGAAATGGAAGTGGAGGAATATGAGGAAGTGGTGTGGAAACATGTTGATTTTTATCCACTATTTGAGGATCTTTATCAACAGTGCTTGAGGATATGGAAGTAGGGGTTAATGGGCTACTTTGGTTAACAACTGTTGAGGTAGCAGTGGTTGAACTTTGACATGTGTTTTGAACATATACTGCTCTACCAATTGATGCAGACTTTTGTTGTGGAATGATGACTTCATATCCATAGTCTGATGGAGGATTTTGAGATGGACCTGCACTGTTAGTCTTGACAGAAACATTTTCAAAGGTAAATTTATCAAGATCAAATAATTCTACAGGATTTGCAGGGATTTTTATTGAAGAGAGTTCATTGAACTTCACATTCAAAGTCTCTTCCACTGTCTTAGTCCTAGTGTTGAACACTTTGTAGGCCTTAGCAGTGGTTGAGTATCCCAAATGATAACCACAATCAATTTTGGCTGCAAACTTTGAAATGGAATCTTTTAAGTTTAAAATGAAGCATGGGCAACCAAAAACTTTGAAATATGAATAAGTGGTTTAATTTTATATAGAATTTCATAGGCAGTCTTTTGATGCCTGGGGTTTATTAAAACTCTGTTCTGAATATAGCAGGCAGTGTTTATAGCCTCTGCCCAGAAAGTCAATGGCAAACCTGAATCAGCAAGCATGGTCCTGGCAGCCTCAATCAAAGTTCTGTTCTTTCTTTCAACAACCCCATTTTGTTTTGGTGTTCTTGGAATGCTGTACTGCCTTACAATTCCTTTTGACACACAAAACTCATCCAACTCCCTATTCCTGAATTATGTGCCATTGTCACTCCTGAAGATTTTTACTGGCAGGTCAAACTGCTTTTCAACCTGTGTGACAAAGTCTTGCAAAATGTCTGCAGTCTCATATTTTTAATGTAAGAAGTAAGTCCATGTAAACCTAGAAAAGTCATCTACAATTACCAAACAATATCTTTTCTTTCTAAGACTCATGACTTTAACTAGGCCAAACAGATCCATGTGAAGCATTTGCAAGCACTTGGTTGTTTTGGACTCTTTAATGGACTTAAATGAGCTTTTATGTTGTTTTCCTTTTAAACAAGAAACACAATGCTCATGACAGATGAACAGTTTTTGAGGAAGACCTCTTACTAACCCCTGTTTTGACAAAGCAGTGATTGTCTTGAGATTTGTGTGCCCCAATCTTCTGTGCCAAAGTTCTGTCTCTTTGTTAGATGCAGCTGAGAACAGACATGCATCAGTTCTTGGGTTCTCTTTTGACAAATCAACTACATAAACATTGCGACTTCTTTGAGCAACAAGTTTGGTTTTTTCAATTTTTTTATTTCTTCAATCTTTTCAACCATTTCTGGTCCAACAATCCTACAACACTCCTTAGTAAAAAATGAACCATAACCTTTGTCACTCATTTGAGAGACACTAAGGAGGTTGAATTTTAGATTGTCTATCATATTGATATTTTCAAACTTAACATTTCCAGACTGTACTATACCAGAACCCATCACCTTCCCTTTACTATTATTACCAAAAGATATATCACCCCCTCCATGAGTTTTGAATTCTTTGAGTGGGGATCTACATCCAGTTATGTGCTTGGAGCCTCCACTATCTACATACCAAAGACTATCTAAGCATGCAGAAGCTCCCTGCACATTAAGTAAATAATTAGTTCAGATTGGTCTCCAAAGCCAATAAGGCTTTGGATGGGGTCTCAACAGTGTCTATGTTAAGGTCAGGAAGGTTAGATCAGGGGATTGAGCAATTTTTTAAACTTGTTTATCTAACCACTGTTGGGAGCCATTTCCAATCAATTCTTGATATCCATAGGGATGCCTGTTCACTCTTGGTTTAGAAGGCCTTTTGTAGGCTTCATAAACATGTGGGACCTTTGGATATGGTGGTTGGCCTTTACCTCTTTGGTATTGGTTTGCAGGGGGTGCATCAGTCACCTGAACTTCTCTTTTAACAGAGGTTTGGTTCAGCTGTTTTGTAACAGCTGTTTGAACTGGCACAAACAGTGGTTGTTTCTTGACTTGTGGTTTTGATGAACTCATGGATGTTTTTGAAATGTACTCATTCTTTTTTGCTTCAAAGGATTTGAGATACACACATGCCTGAGTGAGATAGTTTGTTTTACCACAGATGGTGCAGCTCTTAGCAGGCACAATGGTACTTTTTTTGTTAATATCATATGCCTTTAGATGAAAACAATCTTTGGTCAAATGATTTTTCTTCTCACAAAAATCACAAAACAAGTTTTTAACCTTTTCTTTTCTTCTTTTCGGACTCCTTTGCAACAGAGTTTTGAACCACTGTTGGGATGTCCTTAAGAGGAATAACCTTGGCCTTAGGAGCTTTGACACCATCTATGGTTGTGAAGTCCATGGGTTTGAAGTTTTCAAGAATGTCACACTCATCAGACCATGTGGGTTTAAATTGATATTTCTCAATCTCCTTAAAAGTTGAAGAGTCCACTGATCTTTCAAGAGTGATTTTGTTGCCATTTTTATCAGTTATTTTAATTTCTTGACCATTCTTGTTTGTGGGGATGATTTCAACAGAACCAGA
The DNA here is from genome assembly GCA_030545235.1 of Helianthus tuberosus. NCBI lineage: Eukaryota > Viridiplantae > Streptophyta > Magnoliopsida > Asterales > Asteraceae > Helianthus > Helianthus tuberosus. The sequence goes on along the minus strand of CM060414.1, from coordinate 43,755,925 downwards.
TTCATATGCAGCAGTTTTTTCAACTTGGTCATGTTTTCTAAAACCTACACCAAATTTTACATTGCTTTTGATCTGTTTCTCAAGCATAACTTCATAACCTTTGCAGGATTCCACCTATTTTTCACAAGTGATTTGGGTGGATTCTAACTCCTTTTTGTAGACTTGATATTTTTCTATCATGGTCTGGAGTTGGTCCTTGGTTATGCTATGCTCTTGTTTGATGCTGCAAATTTCATTCTCTTTTTCATTCAATTTGATTTTTAGTTCTTTTAAAGACCTTTCAAATTGTACTTCACCAGTTAATAACCTATCTCTAAGGTTTTCATTCACCTCCTTAATGTTTGCAAATGCTATGATGCATTTGTCTGAACAAAGGTTTTTAAGAACCTGGGGTGATACCATAGTTGCAGCCATCATGGCACAATCACAGGTGTGATCACTTTCTTCTTGAACTTTCTCTTCTTTTTCACCTTGTTTCTTCTTTTCTTCTTCTTCAGACCAGGGGTCAGACAGTGGTTCCAACAGGGGTTCAGAATTTTCTCCCAACAGTATTTCACCAGCAACAGCAGTAACCACTGCTTCAACAATTGTATCCACTGTTTCATCATTTGACTATCCTTCTTCAGTTTCCAGCCCTTTTGGTATAGACTCCAATGCTACAAAACAAAGATCACCACTAGAAACATTATTTTGATCATAGAGTGCAAAATTTTCATCTCCTAACTCTTCAGGTAAGCTCCTCCAGTCAACAAGGCCTTAGGTGAAAAAGCTTTGTTGATCTGGTTGAACCACTGCTGGTGCAGCTTGTTGAGGTGCAACTTGTTGCACCTGAACCTGAGGACCAGGGGCCTGGACATACTGTATCTGAGGAACAGTGGTTTGAACATAGTGCACAGGAACAGGGGTTGCAGGGTGTGCATAGTGAGCAGTGTTTACATGAGCAGCAGGGGCATATTGGGCATAATGCATAGTGTTTTGGTTATTTTATGGTATAGGATTTGAGCCAGGATATGTGATAATTGGTCCATTGTTTTGACTCCTGCACTCTTTAGCAAAATGACCTAACCTATTACACTTATAGCATTTTATCTTTGACTTATCCAGCCCTACTTTCAAGTTCCCATGTAACCCTGGAAATTTTCTCCCTGTCCTTTTGTAAAACTTGCTGGTTCTAACACTCAGAGTGCAAGTTGGTGCAAAATGTCCATTTCCTCTAAGTCAGGTGGGTCAAAATGCTGTAAATCATTGAGTTCAAAGAACAGATTGTCAGAATTCTGGTTTTCACTACTAGCTCTGAAAGCATAGTTATTTGGGTAAGAATCAAGGTTATTAAAGGCTCCACCAGTAGTTATGTCAATAAAATGATCATAACTTTGATCCTTACTACTACTAGATTCTTCCTGACCTAAAAGAGTTGTGCTGCCAAATGAATAATCATCTACAACTTTACCAGACTCTTGTAACTTCTTTTTCTGGTTCAACTCCCTTTCATAGGTCAGGAGTCTACCACGAAGCTGGGTTAGGGTCCGATCTTTGAATTCAACCGAATTTCTGGTTACAAAAGCAATTGTGTCCCATTTTTCAGGAAGTGATCTTAAAAACCTGTTGTTTATAGTTGATTTAGGAAATTCAGTTTTAACAAGCTTAAGTTCATTTATGAGACAACTAAATCGCTCAAACTGTTGTGTTAATGTTTCACCCTTAATGTGACAAAATGTTTCATACTGTTGGTTCAAAATTTCCCTGTTATTTTCAATTACTTCTTCAGTTCCCCCAAATTGTTCCTTAAGTGCATCCCACAATTCCTTGGCACTGTTACAGTGTAACAGCCCAGCATAGATTTCATTGGGGAGTGCAGATGCAATGATGCTAAATGCCTTGGCATCCAGTTCAATTTTCTGAAAATCCTAATCAGTATAGTTCTCAATTTTCTTAGGTTCAAAAACTTTTGGATCCTCAGCACTCGGCACCATTGGAACATGTGGTCCAAAGATAACCGACTTCCAACATCCGGTATTCTGTTGAGCAAAGATGTGACCCATCCTTCGCTCCCAGATGTTGTATTCATTTCTCTTCAACATAGGTGGTTTAAACAGAGAGCCAATGTTATTATTCATGTCCTGTGATTGTGACGTCATTCTGGTTGTTTTACAGGCACTGATTAATCAACTTTGCTCATGATTAAACCTTACTCTGTTTTTCAACGAAACGAACAATTGAAAGTATCAACTAAATTGAGCTAAACTTTTACGTCAAAATGATTGTTAAATCAAGTTTGACTGTCCTAGCTCTGATACCAATTGTTAGGATCTGAGTTTGATGAGATTGTGCTTGTTTGAATATAATGAAGATGAATTTAGATTAAGTGCAGTGGAAATAAAATGGAACAAACTTTCAACACAATCAAAGAAAGAATTGTCTTAAGCAAACATGTTCAACATGAAATCGAATGATTATATTTATTACAATCTTCAATAACAATGCATGCATGCATACAATCTCCCCCTCAGCCTGAGCTCACAGATGGTTTGTTCGTACAGAATGACTTGTGGAAGAAGAGTGCTAATAGAACAGTACATGGTACTGTTCTATTTATAGTACAGACTAAACCACTGTGGCATCTTTGCTGATGTCACCATGAAAGTGACATCTAACTTCCTAACAACCTCTAACCACTGACTATTACAAACACTGCTAGACTAAACAACTGATTACAATTAATACAAGGAAATAAACTAAACTACTGCTTCTCATTCCACTGTTATACTCCTAGCAATGCTTTGTGTCTTCAGCTGTACTTGAACCATGACAGTAGATTGAGCATCAGTGCTTTGTCTCCAACAGTCTTTAGTGATCAGCAGTTGTTTGTGAAGGGCAGTATTTAGAAGTCATCAGATGTTAGGCCACTTTCAAGAGGGAAGATCTGATACAAACAACTGCTTATTCTGAATCCACTGATCTGATCCAGTTTTGGCTTTATCAAATGTTCCTTTGGTAGGGTTCAATCCCAACACGATTTCCTTGAAGAAGCTCGAGAACCAAACGGAGATGTTGCGCGTGTTCGGCTCTCGGCTTCAAATAGATAAGGATATCATCGATAAACCCAATAAAAAAACGATCCAAAAAGGGTTTACACACACTGTTCATCAAATCCATGAAAACCGCTGGTGCGTTTGTAAGATCAAAAGGCATGACCATGAATTCATAATGGCCATAGCGGGTATGGAAAGCGGTTTTAGGAATGTCTTGCTCTTGAATTCGTAACTGATGATAGCCAGAACGTAGATCGATCTTGGAAAAACACGTAGCGCCTTGGAGTTGATCAAATAAGTCGTCGATTTGGGGTAGAGGGTAGCGGTTATTAATAGTAAGCTTGTGGAATTCTGATGTGCGGTAACTGTCGTATATTTTAGGTGTATATTTTAAGCCCTTTTTAACACTTATTTTAGCCAAGTTTTAAATTTATAAAACACGATATTTCACTAACACTAAACACACATATGGGCAAGTGCACCCATCGTTGAGTGTAGTATAGCGTTGGTAAGATACCGAGGTCGTCCAAGGACACAAGAGCTTTTAGTACCGGTTTATCCTCAACGTCTAACCAAAACAAAAGTTTAGAAAAAATGTTTTAAACTAAGAAAAATAAAACTAACTAAAATGCTGAAAATAAAAATAAAAGAAAAACAGATAGACAAGATGAATCACTTGGTTCCGACTCGTATCTAGTATAACCTTTGATTATTTCCGCACTTTTGCACATAATTAAGAGATTATCTTAGTTATTGTAGTAGGCCCCTCTTTTGAAGGTGACGTTACCCTCACCCCAGTAGTTTGAGTCAGCAGGGATACAATCCTAAAGGGGTGGATTATTGGAAGATAATGAATTAAGTTATTAATGCAGTATTGTGGTAGGCCCCGCTTTTGGCGGTGACGTTACCCTCGGCTAAGTAGTCTGAGTCAGCAGGGATACAGTCCTAAATAGCCGGGTTATAGTATTAATAGTAGTTAACTTATGAGGGGATCAAAGAGTTTGGACCCCCGCCATCCAATACCGTGAAGTATTGAAGGAGGTCCTACTAAATTTGACCCAGGTCCATTGCAGGACCTCTAAACGCTGAACAATGGCAAGACCTTTACCAAACCGTTCCCTTAACCCCCTACCAGGTAGCCAACATACCTCCATATAGACCGTGGAGATATGAATGGTGAAAATCCTTTATTTTATATAGACAGTAAAATAATGCCAAGACACCACGGACAAACGATAAGGAAAGATCACCTTCAACATAAGTAACTAGTTATTAAAGTCATTAATATAAAACCAAATAAAAAGTGCAAAAGATTAGAAATAAAAAGTATTATACTAGACACTTTGTCTTCACCAAGTGATGTAAGAGACTTAGGCAAACATGGCCTTGATTGTCAAGAACTCTTACGATCAATCTTGGATCCCGAGACGACTCACACACTCTATGATGGACAATGGATGATGGTGGTGGATGATGGTGTTGTGATGGTGGTGGGTGGTGGATGAAGTGTGAGAGAGGTGGTGTGCCAAGGGATGAGATGAAATGAATCCAAGCACTCCTATTTATAGGCTGAACAGAGAGCTGGACACGGCCCCGTGTCCGCTGGACACGGCCCCGTGCCCGTCTGACACTCTCTCTCCTCATTAATTGTAATTCGCAATTACAATAAATGCGCCTGCTGTACTTTCGACACGCCCCCGTGTCCGCTGAGCACGGCCCCGTGGTGGGCAATAGAAGCTTCTATAGATTTGTCTTTTCTGCTGCTTCTTGGGCACGGCCCCGTGCTGGCTGAGCACGGGGCGTGTTCAGCCTTCTGTTTTCTCTATTTTGCTTTGGAAGGTGCCGTTGAGGGTTCGGGCAGTCCACTAATGTTCCTTTTCTTGTATTTATGTTGGATTTAGTTGTCTTTTTGCTTCTTTTGCGTTTTTGAGCTCATTTAATCCTGAAAATACAAAAGGAAGACAAAAACATTCTTTTTCCAATATTAGTACTAAAAAAGGGTTAGTTTTATGCCTTATTTGATGTAATTTATATGTTGCATTTTAAACACATCAAATACCCCCACACTTGAACTTTTGCTTGTCCTCAAGCAAAACTCTTTAATATGTGGCTTACACTCCCAAATGGAATAGGTAGAAGAGAAGGTTTTTTGGCTTGTCATAGAGTGTCGGGATTTCCAAGATCTTTTTGGGTTTTATTTTTATTTATTTACACTCCTATTCGTAATGATTTATTTAGAACTGTTCATAAAAGAAATTACTTATTTGGGCATAACATGCCTTTTTTAAAATTCTATTTATATACAAGTTCACATACCTCGCGGGGAAATCACTCACAATCGGCCGAAAGTGTATTTTTAGTGAATCACTCGAGAGCGGCATGGAACTTATTCCTACCATAGGCTTGCCAAGAAATCAATCCTCCTCCTTTTTAACTTTTATACCTTTGTAGATATCAAGAGGACTTTGTGGGTTAAGGGTTGGCTAGGGTTAAAGGTAGGTGGTTGGGTTAGTGGTTAGTAGAAAAAGGGCTAAAAGCGTAACAAGTGTCGGTTTTCGCATTTTTGCAACTTTTTATTTTGATGAAGCTTTTATTCAAACAAAGTTATTTTTGACTACTTTGTTTGTTTATTTTCTTTTTGCTTCATCATCATCACAAATATATATATATATATATATATATATATATATATATATATATATTTTCACGAAGAACCGGACTTGTTACTAAAATAAAGGGTTAAAATGAAAAAGGGTTTTGGTGGTTGAAAGGGTTTTTGTTTGGGTGATGAAACGAAAAGGTTTAGGCTCAAAGGGGCTAACTAGGGGGATTTTTGGGTAGGTGGTAAAAGAAAAAGAAAAATAATGGTGTAGAAATGAAAAAGGTTAGTCCTAATGCCTCTATCATTTACTTACTCGGGTTTAAGTCGATAAGGACCGGGAATGTATTGTCATGGCAAGTTCTAGAGTCGTAAGAACCAAGCGGCTATTCACACAAGAAACGAAAAATGAGCATTTAGTCAAATGATATGAAATTGTGTGCTCAATAAAGGCTCAAAACTCACTTTTGTGGGAATGGGTTTTTATGTGATCAAGTATATATAATCAAATTTTAAATAAGTTTGTCATGCCTTTTCATAATTTTCTTATGTTGGTTCTTTTTATCACTACGCTATCGGTTGTAAATTTGTAAAAATATAACCTTTTTGAGAACTTGAATTTCCCGAGTTAAACCTAGACAAGTAAAAAAAATGAAATTTTTGAAAAAATTTGGGGTGATTAGCGGTTCCAATAGAGTTTTGTGTAAGGCTTGTATTTAGGACTTGCAAAATTCAAGGTTTTAGCATCCCCCCCACACTTAAATTACACATTGTCCTCAATGTGTCCCAAAAATAAATTTTTTTAGGTTGATTAGATGTGTAAAATAGTGTTTAAAAAGCAAAAATTTGTGTTACTGGGCACTGAACACGGCCCCGTGTTATCCGGGCACGGCCCCGTGTTATCCGGGCACGGCCCCGTGTTCAAGTGCCAGTAACAAAATTGAATTAAGAGAAACAGAAGTCTGGACACGGGGGCGTGTTGGGTGAACACGGCCCGTGTCCAGTTACCTGTACTGGGCGTTTTCTGCAGGTGGTTCGACACGGGGCCGTGTTGGTTGGGCACGGCCCGTGTTGAACCTTCTGAAATGGAGAAAATTGTCGGGTTGCCTCGTTCTTGTGCATGGGATCATTTTTCTCGTTCCCCTTTTCATCCTTTACCACCATGAGTGTGTTTTATTCCTGAAAATTAAACTAACTAGAAAACATAAAAACTAATCTAAATTAAACTAAGGATAGTTTCGTGGAATGCCTCCATGGTGCGCCACGTTTATAAGGGTCCTTGGCTAGACCCAATGCTTGGTCATATGTTACCCAAGTGGGATGTGTTGCATCCCATGTTACACCGTCGGAGAGCGTCATCCAAGCTTGAGTCTATGACCTTCATGTAGTTGACCGGATCTTCTTCCTCTACTCTCTTTCCACATTCAAATTTCACTTCCTCATCCCCAAACTTCAATGTTAGAGTTCCGTCATTCATATCCACCAATGCTTGAGCGGTGGCTAGGAATGGCCTCCCGAGGATGAGAGGGACCTCGGTGTCTTCCTCCATGTCTAGGATAACAAAGTCGGTTGGAAAAACGAATTTGTCGACCTTGACTAGCAGATTTTCAGCGACCCCAAGTGGGAATTTGACGGATCTGTCAGCGAGTTGTATGCTCATCTTTGTAGGGCTTGTTGCTCCTAGGCCGAGTCGCTTGAACATTGAGGTGGGCATGAGGTTGATGCTAGCCCCAAGATCGGCTAAAGCATTTCGGACGGGGGACTTCCCAATCGAACAAGGGATGGTGAAGCTCCCGGGGTCGATTTTCTTTTGTGGAAGTTTGTTGAGTACTAGAGCTGAGCATTCTTCGCCTAGGTTAACTAATTGCAATGATTCAATTTTCTTTTTGTGAGTGAGGAAATCCCTCATGAATTTTGCATATTTAGGCATTTAGGTTAGGACCTCAATAAAAGGAATATTAACATGCAATTGTTTTAGTAAACTTTCGAACTTTGCGAATTGCTCATCGGTCTTTTGACGATTTAACCTACCGGGGTACGGGATTGGAGGAGTCTTGGTGGGCTCTTGATTCGGTGTAGAAGCCTTTTCTGGCGCAGGAGGAGTCATAGGCTGGCTAGAATGACTTCTTTCATTTGGCGGCAATGGAGCATCCTCGGGACCCACGGTTCGATTTCTTAAGGTGATGAGATGGACTTGTGCCTTTGGGTTTGGTTCGGTATTACTGGGTAATGCGCCTTGTGGTCTCTCGGAGAAATTTTGAGCTAGTTGATTTAATTGTTTTTCAACGTTTTGAATGCTAGCTTGTTGGTTTCTGAAATTCGATTCCAATTGTTGAAATCGATCCGAGTTCTTCTTTTTAGTGTCAGAGATGAGGCGAGATATGGTATCTTCAAGCCTTTCTCTTCCACCTTGTTGTTGAGGAAAATTTTGCGGTTGTTGAAAATTAGTTCGTTGGTTTTGTTGGTTACTACTATTTCCGGGATCTCTCCAACCAAGATTTGGGTGGTTACGCCATCCTTGGTTGTAGGTACCCGTTGGAGGACCCGACGGCCTAGGTCTATTATCCATGTAGTTTACCGTTTCAGTTTGTTCATCTAATTCTTTCATACAACTCCAATTTTCATGTGACCCACCACACCCTTCACAAGCCATAACCGAGGCCGTTTTTGTCATTTCTAGCCTTTTGATTTTTGAAGAGAGGGCCTCGATTTGGGCTTGTAAAGAGGTGCTTTCATCAACCTTATGGGCGCCCGGGGCAATAGATTTATTACCTCGGGGAGTGTGCCATTGAAAATTGGTTTGAACAATTTCCTCAATTTGGTTATATATTTCATTTGGGCGACGATTACCTAAGAGTCCCCCGGAGCTTGAATCAAGTGTTTGTCTTGTGTGTGGCAACAATCCATTATAGAAAGTGGATACTTGTTGCCATATCGCTAGACCATGGTGAGGACACTTTCTTAGAAGCTCCTTGAACCTTTCCCAAGTTTCATATAAGGATTCCCCATCTTCTTGTGAGTATGTATTAATTTATGTCATTAATTTAGCCGTTTTAGCAGGAGGGAAATACTTATACAAAAACTTTTGGGCGAGTTCATCCCAGGTGGTTACCGACCCAGCTGGGAGGGTATTAAGCCAAGCCTTAGCTCGGTCTTTTAGTGAAAAAGGAAACATTCGAAGGCGGATGGCGTCATTTAATGCTCCATTGATCCGAAAGGTATCACATATTTCTAAGAAGTTAGTAATATGTAGATGGGGATCCTCGTCCGCAAGCCCATGGAAGGTTGCGGAGTTTTGGAGCATTTGTATCAAATGCGGCCGAAGTTCGAAGTTGTTGGCCTCGACATTCGGGGCATTGATAGCGGCGCCAAGATTGCCTACGGTAGGCCGTAGGTAATCCATGAGGGTACGTTGGTCCGCCATTGGAAGTGGGTCCCCCGAAGCTTTCTCTTGATTTTTAGCTTTTAACCTTTTTCTGAGAAAGCGCTCGGGTTCTTCTAGGGGTTCTTTTATGTCTCTACTAGAACTGGAGCTCATGCACTACGTAGGAGGTTCAAATGTGGCGCCTGGGTTCCAAGTCCTGCAATAAAAACAGAAAAGAACGCTGGTCAGAATGTTCACCACGGCCCCGTGCTCAATGAGCACGGCCCGTGTTCAGAGTCGCAGTAATTGATTTCTGGGTCCCTGTTACTGGGAGTTGGACACGACCCCGTGTTGCACCGACACGGCCCCGTGTTCAACTCTCTGTAACTCAGAAAACAAAAATTGCCAGTGATGATTGCTGGACACGGCCCGTGTCTGACCGGGCACGGCCCGTGCTGAGCTCTGCAGAAGCTGAAAAACTAAGAAAATCCTAAAAAAAATAAAAAGAAAAATAAAAGATGATTAGGCCGTTGATTCCTAACTTTCTTAAAATCCTTGTGTCCCCGGCAACGGCGCAAAAAACTTGATGTGCGGTAAGTGTCGTATATTTTAGGTGTATATTTTAAGCCCTTTTTAACACTTATTTTAGCCAAGTTTTAAATTTATAAAACACGATATTTCACTAACACTAAACACACATATGGGCAAGTGCACCCATCGTTGAGTGTAGTATAGCGTTGGTAAGATACCGAGGTCGTCCAAGGACACAAGAGCTTTTAGTACCGGTTTATCCTCAACGTCTAACCAAAACAAAAGTTTAGAAAAAATGTTTTAAACTAAGAAAAATAAAACTAACTAAAATGCTGAAAATAAAAATAAAAGAAAAACAGATAGACAAGATGAATCACTTGGTTCCGACTCGTATCTAGTATAACCTTTGATTATTTCCGCACTTTTGCACATAATTAAGAGATTATCTTAGTTATTGTAGTAGGCCCCTCTTTTGAAGGTGACGTTACCCTCACCCCAGTAGTTTGAGTCAGCAGGGATACAATCCTAAAGGGGTGGATTATTGGAAGATAATGAATTAAGTTATTAATGCAGTATTGTGGTAGGCCCCGCTTTTGGCGGTGACGTTACCCTCGGCTAAGTAGTCTGAGTCAGCAGGGATACAGTCCTAAATAGCCGGGTTATAGTATTAATAGTAGTTAACTTATGAGGGGATCAAAGAGTTTGGACCCCCGCCATCCAATACCGTGAAGTATTGAAGGAGGTCCTACTAAATTTGACCCAGGTCCATTGCAGGACCTCTAAACGCTGAACAATGGCAAGACCTTTACCAAACCGTTCCCTTAACCCCCTACCAGGTAGCCAACATACCTCCATATAGACCGTGGAGATATGAATGGTGAAAATCCTTTATTTTATATAGACAGTAAAATAATGCCAAGACACCACGGACAAACGATAAGGAAAGATCACCTTCAACATAAGTAACTAGTTATTAAAGTCATTAATACAAAACCAAATAAAAAGTGCAAAAGATTAGAAATAAAAAGTATTATACTAGACACTTTGTCTTCACCAAGTGATGTAAGAGACTTAGGCAAACATGGCCTTGATTGTCAAGAACTCTTACGATCAATCTTGGATCCCGAGACGACTCACACACTCTATGATGGACAATGGATGATGGTGGTGGATGATGGTGTTGTGATGGTGGTGGGTGGTGGATGAAGTGTGAGAGAGGTGGTGTGCCAAGGGATGAGATGAAATGAATCCAAGCACTCCTATTTATAGGCTGAACAGAGAGCTGGACACGGCCCCGTGTCCGCTGGACACGGCCCCGTGCCCGTCTGACACTCTCTCTCCTCATTAATTGTAATTCGCAATTACAATAAATGCGCCTGCTGTACTTTCGACACGCCCCCGTGTCCGCTGAGCACGGCCCCGTGGTGGGCAATAGAAGCTTCTATAGATTTGTCTTTTCTGCTGCTTCTTGGGCACGGCCCCGTGCTGGCTGAGCACGGGGCGTGTTCAGCCTTCTGTTTTCTCTATTTTGCTTTGGAAGGTGCCGTTGAGGGTTCGGGCAGTCCACTAATGTTCCTTTTCTTGTATTTATGTTGGATTTAGTTGTCTTTTTGCTTCTTTTGCGTTTTTGAGCTCATTTAATCCTGAAAATACAAAAGGAAGACAAAAACATTCTTTTTCCAATATTAGTACTAAAAAAGGGTTAGTTTTATGCCTTATTTGATGTAATTTATATGTTGCATTTTAAACACATCAAATTCCCTATAATCGATGCACATTCGGAACGATCCATCCTTCTTTTTCACGAAAAGGACAGGTGCGCCCCATGGAGAAGTGCTAGGGCGTATGAAGCCTTTATCATGTAACTCTTGAATTTGAGTAGAAAGTTCGCGCATTTCAGACGGTGCAAGACGATAAGGAGCTTTTGCAACGGGGTTAGCACCAGGGATAAGATCAGTACGAAAGTCGATATCGCAAGTAGGGGCTAAACTAGGTAAATCATTGGGAAAGACGTTAGGGAAATCACGTACAACGGGAACGTCCTTCACAGTTTTCTTTTCCTCCTTTGTTACTACAATATGGGCTAAGAAAGCCAAGTATTCCTTGCGGAGATACTTGTTCGCTTGGATACATGACATAAGCTTCAAATCTTTCTAGAGTACTTCACCGTAGACACAAAGCTGATCACCGTTTGAAAGAGAGAAACGGATCATCTTTTCAAAACAAACGGCTTCGGCACGATTCTCACGAAGAAAATCCATGCCTACTAGGACGTCAAAACTACCTAATTGCATAGGTATAGGGTCAATCGGGAAGACGTGATTGTTCAGTTCGAGAGTATAATCATGAAGAATGGAACTGACGGTAACGGTTCTTCCGGTGGCAACTTCTACGTCGAAAGTCATTGGGAGGTTAGCGCGTTTACGTTTTTGGAGCTTTTCGAATTCAAACGACACAAAACAGTTATCGGCTCCAGTATCAAATAAGCAAGAAGCATAAATACCGTTAACAAGGAACGTACCATTGACAACATTGTTGTCAGTCTGAGCCTGGCGGATGTTGATATTGAAGGTTCTTCCGCGGGATGCTTGTTGTGGTTGTTGCTGCTGCTGGGGCTGTTGCTGCTGAGGCTCTTGTTTCACAACGCGGTGAGGACAGACGTTTGCAAAATGATTCGGGTCCCCACAAGTGTAGCAAGTTCGAGCATTAGCAACTGGTGTTGGAACTGCTGGGTTACCCTGAAGAGCGAGAGGTTGAGCTAGCGGTGCTGGAAGAGCTTGCGGGGCTTGCTGACGGGGGCCTGAGCGGCAGTGTGCGGTGAAGTGCCCATAGAGATTGCAATTAACATAGAAACGACAGTTAAACCCTGTCGGATGATGGTAGGTGCAAATAGGGCACAAAGGGTGAGTAGCAGTGTACGCACGCTTGGCAGGCGGTACATTGGTAACAGCAACTTGACGATTCTGGTTATTGGGCGGTGCTGTGACTGCATTGAGCGGTGCTGCGGCGGTAGTCACATAGTTCTTGTTTCTATTGTTCCTTCGCTTGCGGCTTTGGCATGTAGACTTTGAACCTTGTGATGCTGCAGGGTCGGAGTTAGGAGTTGCAGTGGCTTGGTTGAGACTTTTGGTCGAGGTTTTGAAAGCTCCAGCGAAGACTCGCTTGTCATTGATCTCAGCTGCGAGTTGGTAGGTTTCTTCGATAGTAGTAGGTCTCGCTGCCTGAACAAAATCAGCCACACAATCAGGAAGAGCGCGAATAAACTTCTTGATAGTCTTATCAGGCATGTCCACCTGACTGGGACAGATAATGCTTAACTGTTTGAAACGAGCGGTGAGACCAGCGTTGTCACCTCCATCTTGCTTGATGTTCCATAACTCATTTTCCAGCTTCTGGACTTCGTGGGGAGGACAAAATTCCCTCATCATGAGCTCCCTGAGCTCCTCCCATGTGAGGCCATAAGCTTCATCATTTCCGCGCCTGCTGCGCTCTGTGGTCCACCAATCCAGTGCCCTGAACTGAAAGACTCCAGTAGCATTCACAGTGCGGAGATTCTCGGGACATCCAATTTGACGAAAAGTGACTTCGATCGCATCGAAGCACTGAAACATGACACTGGGTCCATCTTCGCCAGTAAAACTTGCTGGACCACAGGCTTTGAATTGTTTAAAACTGAACGGAGCTCTTGGTGCTTCATTCTTTGAATCAACAGAGGATGTGCTGCTATTGATCTCACTGACGATCTGGGGAATCACCTTGGCCATTTCCTTGGCCACAAGAGCAGCGATTCGTTTGTCAGCATTGTTCCTTTGGACGTTTTGGCGAGTATGGGAGCCAAAGGAATACATCGTCAAATGTGAGTTCTGCAGTCATCCCGAGGGATTAGATGAGATTCGATTATATTAGGGTATGTTTGAAAAGTTTAGCATTTTATACCACATATTTATTATTATTATTATTCACATAAAGCACAGGAACACGTTGGCACATATTCACGTATACACATAATTCACATAAGCACGTATACACATAAGCACGTAGGAGCACATAATTCACGTAAACACATATTTTGCACGTATTCACCTACATATTTTGCACGTATTCACCTATATTTCAGGGATGCGTAGCGCGTTCGAGAGTTGCGAGAGTTAGCGTAGCATAATGTGTGTGAGTAGCATAGTGTAGCGAGACATAGCGTATCATAAGCGAGGAGTACGAGATTTGTTAGTTGGTTCGTGATTAATTAGCATTCTAGATTGAGGGGTTGTGCACGTTTTGTATAGAGGAGAGCGATGAATCAAAACCATAAAGCATAGAGTTCAACTCTCGTAATCTAAAACACATAAACATAATAAAATCGATGACATGTAAAATCGGCGATTGCAGGCTCGAAAATTAAACAGAGTGCCTTGGGTGTTAGACATCGACTACCCAAAGTGATTTGATTATTCCCAACGAGTTCGAGTACACGCTTTGGCCTAATAGACTATGCTCTCACTGCAACGCGGTGAACGACATGCATCCTTCTAGTTACTACGCGTCCCGTATAATTGGATCAGTCGAGACTTTGGTGAGATCTTTGAAAATCAAAGTAGGGAGTGGAACAAGTCATTAAGATGCGGGTTTCACCCCTAACTTAACAACTTCGCTCCTAATAGTGTGGTTAAACCACGAGATAGAGATGGAGATTTCCGTTGAGATGTGGATTTCACTCCTAACTCAACGAAAGTTCTTGTGCTAAGAGTAATACGCGGGGTGAGTGATCTTATCGAGAGTTCTTGGTTTTCACACCTAATCTCGACACAATCACTCGTTGGTTCTATGGGAGTATCGTCAAACGTGTGCGTTGTGTTAGCCTTAGGAAAGGAAAGTAAATGTTTAGATCTTAGGAAAGGTCCTTTCGTACGAAGTTGTAGTATGCGTGTTGATGTGTGTGAAGTGTTATATATATTAGGTGTATATTTTAAGCCCCTTTAACACTTATTTTTAGCCAAGTTTTAAATTTATAAAACACGATATTTTACTAACACTAAACACACATATGGGCAAGTGCACCCATCGTGAGCGTAGTATAGTGTTGGCAAGATACCGAGGTCGTCCAAGGACACAAGAGCTTTTAGTACCGGTTTATCCTCAACGTCTAATCAAAATAAAAAGTTTAGAAAAATGTTTTTAACTAAGAAAAATAAAAACTAACTAAATGCTGAAAAATAAAATAAAAAAGAAAAAACAGATAGACAAGATGAATCACTTGGTTCCGACTCGTATCTAGTGTAACCTTTGATTATTTCCGCACTTTTGCCCATAATTAAGAGATTATCTTAGTTATTGTAGTAGGCTCCTCTTTTGAATGTGACGTTACCCTCACCCCAGTAGTTTGAGTCAGCAAGGATACAATCCTAAAAGGGTGGATTATTGGAAGATAATTAATTAAGTTATTAATGCAAATTATGGTAGGCCCCTCTTTTGGAGGTGACGTTACCCTCGACTAAGTAGTCTGAGTCAGCAGGGATACAGTCCTAAATAGCCGGGTTATAGTATTAATAGTAGTTAACTTATGAGGGGATCAAAGAGTTTGGGCCCCCGCCATCCAATACCGTTAAGTATTGAAGGATGTCCTACTAAATTTGACCCAGGTCCATTGCAGGACCTCTAAACGCTGAACAATGGCAAGACCTTTACCAAACCGTTCCCTTAACCCCCGACCAGGTAGCCAACATACCTCCATATAGACCGTGGAGATATGAATGGTGAAAATCTTTTATTTTATATAGACAGTAAAATAATGCCAAGACACCACGGACAAACGATAAGGAAAGATCACCTTCAACATAAGCAACTAGTTATTAAAGTCATTAATACAAAACCAAGTAAAAAGTGCAAAAGATTAGAAATAAAAAGTATTACACTAGACACTTTGTCTTCACCAAGTGATGTAAGAGACTTAGGCAAACATGGTCTTGATTGTCAAGAACTCTTACGATCAATCTTGGATCCCGAGATAACTCACACACTCTATGATGGACAATGGATGATGGTGGTGGATGATGGTGTTATGGTGGTGGTGGGTGGTGGATGAAGTGTGAGAGAGGTGGTGTGCCAAGGGATGGTTTGAGATTGAGCCAAGAACTTCTATTTATAGGCTGAACAGAAGCTCGGGCACGGCCCCGTGTCCAGTGGGCATGGCCCCGTGTCCACATCCTTCTCTTTCTTCATTTAATGTTGTTTTGTCTTTTTAGTTGACCACGGCCCCTTATCCGCTGAGCACGACCCCGTGGTGCAGAAGAATCTTTGTACTATGCAGATTTGCTGGATTGTGCGAATCTTATAGTTGACCATGGCCCCGTGTCCGCTGAGCACGGCCCCGTGGTGGGCAATAGAAGCTTCTACCACTTTGTCTTTTCTGCTGACACTTGGGCACGCCCCCGTGCTGGCTGAGCACGGGGCGTGTTCAGGCTTCTGATCTCTTGTTTTGCTTGGGAAGATGCTGTCGTGGGGTCGGGCATGCCACGTCTTGTTCCTTTCTTGTATTTATGTTAGATTTTGATGTCTTTTTGCTTCTTTTGTTAATTTGAGCTCATTTAATCCTGAAAATACAAAAGGAAGACAAAAGCACACTTTTTCCAACATTAGTACTAAAAAGGGTTAGTTTTATGCCTCATTTGACAAAATTTATATGTTGCATTTTTAACACATCAAATACCCCCACACTTGAATCTTTGCTTGTCCTCAAGCAAAACTCTTTAATATGTGGCTATTACACTCCCAAATGGAATGGGTAGGAAAGAAGGTTTTTTTTTGGGTTTGTCGTAGAGTGTCGGGATTTCCAAGATTCTTTATTTAGTTTTATTTTTATTTATTTACAATCCTATTCGTCATGATTTATTTAAAACTTTTCATAAGATAAATTACTTATTAGGGCATAACATGCCTCTTTAAAATTCTATTTATATACAAGTTCACATACCTCACGGGGATCACTCAACACTCGGCCGAAAATGTATTTTTGTGGATCACTCGAGAGCGGCATGGAACTTACTCCTACCATAGGCTTGCCAAGCAATCAATCCTCCTCCTTTTTAACTTATATACCTTTGTAAATATCAAGAGGACTTTGTGGGTTAAGGGTTAGGCTTGGGTTAAAGGTAGGTGGTTGGGTTGGTGGTTAGTGGTTAGTAGAAAAAGGGCGAAAAGCATAACAAGTGTTGGTTTTCGTATGACTTTATACTTTTGTAACTTTTATTTTTGATGAAGCTATTTATTCAAACAAAGTTATTTTTGATGAACTTGTTTGTTTATTTTCTTTTGCTTCATCATCAACAAAATTATTATTTTTATTTTATTATTATTTTTTTTAAATCATACGAAAAATTGAACTTGTTACTAAAACAAAGGGGTATAAATGAAAAAGGTTTTGGTGGGTAAAAAGGGTGTTTGGTTTGGGTTATGAAATGAAAAGGTTTAGGCTCAAAGGGGCTAAAGAGGGGGATTTTTGGTAGGTGGTAAAAAAAAAGAAAAATAATGGTGTAGAAATAAAAAGGTTAGTCCTAATGCCTCCATCATTTACTTACTCGGGTTTTAAGTTGGTAAGGACCGGGAATGTATCGTCATGGTAAGTTCTAGAGTCGTAAGAACCAAGCAGTTATTCACACAAGAAACGAAAAATGAGCATTTAGTTCTAATGATATGTAATTGTATGCTCAATAAAGGCTCAAAACTCACTTTTGTGGGAATGGGTTTTTATGTGATCAAGTATATATAATCAAATTTTAACTAAGCTTGTCATGCCTTTTCATAATTTTCTTATGTTGGTTCTTTTTATCACGACGCTATCGGTTGTAAATTTGTAAAAATATAACCTTTTTTGAGAACTTGAATTTCCCGAGTTAAACCTAGACAAGTAAAGAAAAATGAAAATTTTTGAAAAATTTTGGGGTGATTAGCGGTTCCAATAGAGTTTTGTGTAAGGCTTGTATTTAGGACTTGAAAGATTCAAGGTTTTAGCATCCCCCCACACTTAAATTACACATTGTCCTCAATGTGTCCCAAAAATAAGTTTTTAGGTTGATTGAATGTGTAAAAAGGTGTAAAAAGCAAAAATTTTGTGTTACTGGTTACCTGGGCACAACCCCGTGTTGATTGAACACGGCCCCGTGCTCAGGTGCCAGTAACGAAAACTTACAGAAGGCGAACACGGGGGCGTGTTGGTTGGACACGACCCCGTGTCTGTCAAGGTCTGCAGAATAAATGCAAACAGCAGGTTCAGGAGGGTGGGCACGGGAGCCTGTCGGGTGGACACGGCCCCGTGTGGACAATCTGCAAAGTTGAAAAAACAGGTTTCTTTCGTCGGTTTCCCTGTCCCGGCCTTAGTAGTACTAATGTTTAGCACTCTAAGCCTCGTATGTACCTGCTTAATCAATAGACACCATACCATACCATAGCAAACATCCTACTTTTACCAACATTCAATATCCATGTCAAAGTTAAAAGAAAAAAAAATGCAGAAAATAAAAGAAGTTAAGGAAAGCAAATTGTTCAACACTTGGCACGCAGGCCATCAATTGTTCAAGAGTGGAAAAGGGTTAACCTGGGGAACCATCAAACAACCTCCTCTTCCTCCGCTCCTCCCGCTTATTCCATGGCATCATCATCGTCATCATCATCATCATCCCCTCCATGGCGTGCAATGTGGTCTCGTATATATCCAACATCATCTTGGATGTCGGGTATGTTTCTTTCGATAGCTCCGACCCGGTGGTACGTGTTGCTCGCCATGTTATAAGTGTTTCTGGTGCACATAAGGTTTTCCTGCAACAAATCATGCAAACTTTGGAAATTAGGAAAACCGCCTCCTGAGGAGGATTGGCCCGGATCACCTTGGGGTTGGTATTGATACTGATGATGTTGCGGAGCTTGGAGGACCAGTGCTTCTTGCGGGTTCCATGCATGACCTTGCATCCTTTGAAAGCTCACCGTCCCGTCCTCTGCCTCATAAATCAGGTTCATTGAGCGGCATATGTGTATATCTACCATACCCGACCATGGGCTCCTCTCAAATGACCTAGGTATGTGGGCGAAGTGCCTAAAGAGACGGTACACCCATCCCCCAAAGAAGATAGGAGTCGGTGCACTAGCAAGGCGGTTATGATGCATGTTTCGGAGCATGAGGAACGGAACATCGAGCGGCCTGCGGTTGTGGATGCAGTGGAGGACAACCAAATCTCTTAGGCCAACGACGCCACTACTATCATGCCTTTGGCTAAGAGAGTAGCCGAGGAGCCTATGGATGTATCTGTAGAGCGGATCCCTCATCTTTGTACTCTTAGTGCTGCTCGGATTGTAGTACCCTTCACCAATCTGAGCCCAAATAGCTTGGCGTTCGTTTTCATCAATCTCTCTCATTCCTCCAGTATTTTCTTCGTTTCCCGCATCCTCTTCCGCATACAACCCGACAATCGACCCAAATTGTGCCATAGAGATCGAGTACCTCGTTCCGCCACATCGAAATGACACCCCGTCATTGTCGAACGGGTCGCACCTTGAGTTGAATGCGAAGGTGCTATAGAATTCCAAAGTGCATTCATGGACGGAACGGAGTCGAGTTGTTAGGGCGACTCTGAGTGGTCCCGTGACAATGTTGTTGAAGCGGTCGATTTGATTCACCAAGGTTAGCAAGTCCGTGCATGCTTGCCTCGGGTATCCCTCTGGCCTTGTTTGAAGTATCTCGTATCGAGCTCTAGCATCGAGCTCATTGGCGTTAAATCTTGTGAACTTCCTAGCCATCTGAAAGAATACACCAAAAGTTAGCATGAAAGAGGAGTATTTTCGGACAAAACTGCAAACAGTGGGCTGGACACGACCCCGTGTTCAGCGGACACGGCCCCGTGTCCAGGCGTCTGTTACTCAAAAATTCCATTTTTCGACCCGATTTCGAAAACTTGAAAATTTTTGGTCCAATAGGTGCGGTTTCCCCCGAAAATGAAACCCTAAGTGCCGTTTTTCCCAAAATAACCCGTTTACCCTATCAATTTTATCTTTTTTCGGTTCAAGAACAAGGGTTTGGGGTTTTTGTGAGAAATCGGGTGAATCTATGAACAATACAAGTGTATTTACTTCCCATAACACTAATCTAACTAAATGCAGACAGATCTAAACAAAAATTTGAGGTTCGATCCGGATGAACTTCAAGAACCCTAGATTTTCCCCCAAATTTTTGGTGTTTTAACTACATGCAAGTAACTAATCTAACTACTAAAAGTGATAGAATCATACCTTGATGTTGTTAGAGTGATAGGAGACGTCGAAAATCTGTGAAAAATCGCCTGGAACCAGAGCTTTTTCGGGGAAACGGGGCGTGTGGAATGAAGTAACTGTTTTGAAAAGGGGGATATATCCCGACTGCAGCGCGGACACGGCCCCGTGTCCAGCGGACACGGCCTCGTGCCGAGCAAAGTTTTAATTTTTTTTGTGCTCGTGTGAGTGCCCTTGTTTCCCATAAGCTTTGGTTGGAGAACTTACCACTTTATTTGTCGTCTCAATCGTTCGTAACTTACCAGGTATGATGTTGGTTTCATTCTTCCATCGTTTGGAACGAGATCTCTTCCTCTTCATCCTCAATGAATCCTTGATAGAGTTTCAGCCGTTGGCCATTGACTTTGAATGGAGGCCCATTTCGAGATTTAATTTCTACTGCACCGTGTGGGAAGATATGGGTGACGGAAAAAGGTCCTGACCACCTAGACTTTAACTTACCAGGAAACAATCGAATTCGTGAATTAAACAAAAGAACTAGATCCCCTACCCGAAATTCATTAGGTTTGATATGTTTGTCATGCAAAATTTTCATTCTTTCCTTATAAATTTCAGAGTTTGAGTATGCAGAATTCCTAAGTTCGTCTAATTCATTTAATTGACAAAATCGATTTTTACCATCAAATTCTAAATCTAAGTTTACATTTTTGATTGCCCAGTAGGCTTTATGTGCAATTTCTACTGGCAAATAACAACTTTTTCCATAGACTAGCTTATATGGGGTTGTACCTATTGTTGTTTTATAAGCAGTTCGAAAAGCCCATAAAGCATCATCTAATTTATCCGCCCATTCCTTTTTATTTAACCCTACGGTTTTTTCGAGTATTCGTTTTAAACCTCTATTAGTCACTTCGGCTTGCCCGTTTGTTTGAGGGTGATCCGCTGTTGAGACCCGATGATAGACCCCATATCTTGTTAAAAAAATTTCAAGTTGATGGTTGCAAAAATGGGTACCTCTATCACTTATTAATGCTTTAGGTGTCCCATAACGAGAGAATAATTTTTTCAGAAATCTTACCACGACACTTCCATCATTTGTTGGAAGTGCCTCGGCCTCGGCCCATTTAGATAAGTAATCTACCGCCACAAGTATATATTTGTCTCCTTTTGATGGTGGGAAAGGTCCCATAAAGTCGAGTCCCCACACATCAAAAATTTCACAAACAAGAATGCCATTTTGTGGCATTTCGTTCTTGGAAGAAATATTACCTGTTCTTTGGCAAGCATCACATATTTTGACAAGACTTTGGGCGTCTTTGTAAATGGTTGGCCAATAAAATCCTGAATCAAATACCTTTCGTGCGGTACTAGCGGCACCATGATGCCCTCCGTATGGA
This sequence comes from Helianthus tuberosus, assembly GCA_030545235.1. Lineage (NCBI taxonomy): Eukaryota > Viridiplantae > Streptophyta > Magnoliopsida > Asterales > Asteraceae > Helianthus > Helianthus tuberosus. The sequence goes on along the minus strand of CM060414.1, from coordinate 43,734,751 downwards.
CCTTCATGACAATGGCGGAGAATTCTTCGTGCTTCACTACCATGTACGCATCGTCGGACGAGTTGGTCGGCACACATTTTGAAAAGATATGGATCTTCCCAAAAATAGTGTTTCACATTGGCAAAGAACTTTTTTCTTTGATGATGCGGCCACCCTTTGGCGACTATACCGCTAGCTAGGTAGTTAGCGTAGTCGGCGTACCATGGTTCCTCCTTATATTCCACCATTTCCAGGGATTCAGTTGGAATTTTTTCGTTGATTTGCTCGTCCCTGGTTGCCTCCAAATCTGGGTCTTCTAAGCGCGAAAGATGATCCGCTGCGGTATTTTCTGCTCCTCTTTTGTCTCTGATTTCAATGTCAAATTCTTGGAGGAGTAGAATCCACCGAATCAAACGTGGTTTTGCGTCCTGCTTTTTGAAGAGATATCGAATGGCTGCATGATCTGTATAGACTATAGTTTTAGAAAGAACAAGATAAGAATGAAATTTATCAAAAGCAAATACCACAGCTAGTAATTCTTTTTCAGTTGTTGTGTAATTTTCTTATGCATCATTAAGTGTTTTACTAGCATAATAAATTGGGTGGAAATGCTTTTCTTTTCTTTGTCCCAAGACAGCTCCAACTGCAAAGTCACTAGCATCACACATGATTTCGAAAGGAAATTTCCAATCAGGCGCTATCATGATAGGTGCATTGACTAACATTTCTTTTAAGGTTAGAAATACTTGATTGCAATCCTTGTCAAAGATGAAGGGGGCATCTTTTTCAAGTAATTTTGTTAGGGGCCTTGAGATTTTAGAAAAGTCTTTGATAAACCGCCTATAAAATCCGGCATGCCCTAGGAAACTTCTAATAGCTCTTATGGAGGATGGAGGTGGTAATCTAGAAATGGTATCTATTTTGGCTCGATCCACCTCCATTCCTTCGCTTGAGATCTTGTGACCGAGTACTATTCCCTCCGTTACCATGAAATGACATTTTTCCCAATTAAGGGCGAGGTCAGTTTCCTCACATCGGGATAGCATTCGTTCAAGGTTATCGAGGCATTGGTCGTATGAATCCCCAAAGATAGAAAAGTTGTCCATGAAGACTTCCATTGTCTTTTCTATCATGTCATGGAAGATGGCTACCATGCAACGTTGGAATGTTGTGGGGGCATTACATAGACCAAATGGCATGCGTCGATAAGCAAAAGTTCCATAGGGACATGTGAAAGTTGTCTTTTCTTGGTCTTCGGGTGCTATCGGGATTTGAAAGTAACCTGAAAAACCATCCAAGAAACAGTAAAATTTATGACCGGATAATCTTTCTAACATTTGATCAATGAAGGGCAAAGGAAAGTGGTCTTTTCTTGTTGCTTCATTTAATCGTCTATAATCTATACAAACTCTCCATCCTGTGACGGTTCTAGTTGGTATTAATTCATTCTTTTCGTTAGTTATTACCGTCATACCTCCTTTCTTCGGAACTACTTGGACGGGACTTACCCATGGACTATCGGAGATAGGATAGATAAGTCCGGCGTCAAGTAACTTGATGACCTCGTTTTTAACCACTTCTTGAACATTTGGATTTACTCGACGTTGTGGTTGTATAACCGATTTGTAGTCATCATTCATCAAAATTTTGTGTGTGCACATAGAAGGACTAATTCCCTTTATGTCTACAAGTTTCCAAGCTATTGCATTTTTATGTTTTTTCAAAAGACTAATTAATTTTTCTTTTTCTAAGCTATCTAATTTAGACGAAATAATTACAGGTAATTTACCCTCTTTGTCTAGAAAAGCATATTCCAAACCTTTTGGAAGTTCTTTGAGCTCAAGTGGTGGGTCTTTAGGAGACTCCTTATTTGGTTGCTCATTCCGATCAAGAACTTTAAAAGTTTGTTCTATGGCGACCTCTTCTTCAACAAAGTGGTCAATCTCTTCACTTGTATCGGGTGGTTCATCTTCATCTTCAATTAGGGGGTCATTATTGCCGAATGGATATTTCATTGACCGTTCGAGATCGACACTTCTTTTAAATGCCCCTAATTGAAGAGGTAGATTGTTGAACTTCCGGTTTTTCAAAGCTTCATGAGTTTTTACAAATGGTCGTCCCAACATTAGAGGAGCGTCATCGAGGATGACAAAGTCGGTCGGAATTACCATTTGATTTGTTTGAACCAATACATCCTCAACTATACCGATTGATTTTATTACTTTCCGATTGGATAGAAAAATGGGTATTTGAAGTGGAGAAAAATCACTAATACTTAATTTTCCGAAAATGTAGTTAGGCATTATGTTAACACAAAGATCTTTATCGATTGTGACATTACTAATAAATGAATTTTGAAAGAAACATGGAACCGGTGTAATGTTAATTTCAAATGAGTCTTCTTTTATTAGCGAAGTTTGATCATTAGTTAACTTAACACTTACCGTTTCGTCAATTTTAGTGTTAGTGTTCAACTCTTTTAAAAACTTAGCATGAGTGGGTACTAAACAATGATTTTCAAAAGAAGGTGACAAGAGATTATTTTTTTCAAAATTAGACTCTTCTTGAATTTTAACGTTGTCGGACTCACCTTTTTCGTTGTTTAACTCATGTGTAGGTTTTTCACTTATTTGTTCTTCCATTTTTACACTTTCGGTTATCTCTTCCCTTTTTAATTCTTCTCTTGCGCGGGACTCCTCTTCCCTTGCGCGAGATTCTTTTATACAACGATCGATAACTCTAATGTGTTCTAATATCCTATCGGTCACTTCGGTTATAGAAAAAGAATCGGGATTTTCTAAGCTTGAATCCGGTTGTTCGACCCTTTGTTCCTCATAGTACCCATATGAAGTCGATGGTTCGCACCATTGTTCTTCATTGTAGGCATATGATGGACAAGGTTCGTAGTTTTGTTCTTCATAATACTCATATGAGGTGGGTTGTTCACGCCATGGTTCCTCATAATAAGCATACGAAGGTGGTGGCTCATATCTTGGTTCCTCAAAGTATGAGTATGAAGGCTCATACCTTGGTTCATCAAAATATGAGTATGAGGGAGGAGGTTCATACCTTTGGTCTTCATAGGATGTGTATGAAGTTGATGGCTCGTACCTGGGCACCTCATAGTATGTGTATGAATTGGATGGTTGATATGAGTGATTATTTTGAACCGAGCGTGAGTTACGACAATTAGTGCAATAATTACCCCTATAATCATCCTCCTCATAGGTGTAGTTGTAACCTCCTGAGTATTGATCCATAAGAATCACTCAGCAGACCACAACCAAGTCTCGAGATCAGAAAACAAAAATAAAAACGGAAACAGAGGCTGGACACGGCCCCGTGTTCAGTGAGCACGGCCCCGTGTTCAGAATCTGTATCTGGGCGTTTTAATTAAATTTACTGATTTCGTTGAGCACGGGGGCGTGTTCAATGAGCACGGCCCGTGTTCAAGCTACTGTTACTGGATGTTTTTATGAAAATGTGCAGCACGGCCCCGTGTTCAGCGAACACGGCCCCGTGTACAGGCTACTGTAAATGCAAATCTAAACTAAAATGAAGAAAAATGTGCGCGCTTTTAAAAAGGTTTTGAAAAACTGATTAGGCCGTTGATTCCTAACTTTCTTAAAATCCTTGTGTCCCCGGCAGCGGCGCCAAAAACTTGATGCGTGTGAAGTGTTATATATATTAGGTGTATATTTTAAGCCCCTTTAACACTTATTTTTAGCCAAGTTTTAAATTTATAAAACACGATATTTTACTAACACTAAACACACATATGGGCAAGTGCACCCATCGTGAGCGTAGTATAGTGTTGGCAAGATACCGAGGTCGTCCAAGGACACAAGAGCTTTTAGTACCGGTTTATCCTCAACGTCTAATCAAAATAAAAAGTTTAGAAAAATGTTTTTAACTAAGAAAAATAAAAACTAACTAAATGCTGAAAAATAAAATAAAAAAGAAAAAACAGATAGACAAGATGAATCACTTGGTTCCGACTCGTATCTAGTGTAACCTTTGATTATTTCTGCACTTTTGCACATAATTAAGAGATTATCTTAGTTATTGTAGTAGGCCCCTCTTTTGAAGGTGACGTTACCCTCACCCCAGTAGTTTGAGTCAGCAAGGATACAATCCTAAAAGGGTGGATTATTGGAAGATAATTAATTAAGTTATTAATGCAAATTATGGTAGGCCCCTCTTTTGGAGGTGACGTTACCCTCGACTAAGTAGTCTGAGTCAGCAGGGATACAGTCCTAAATAGCCGGGTTATAGTATTAATAGTAGTTAACTTATGAGGGGATCAAAGAGTTTGGACCCCCGCCATCCAATACCGTTAAGTATTGAAGGAGGTCCTACTAAATTTGACCCAGGTCCATTGCAGGACCTCTAAACGCTGAACAATGGCAAGACCTTTACCAAACCGTTCCCTTAACCCCCGACCAGGTAGCCAACATACCTCCATATAGAACGTGGAGATATGAATGGTGAAAATCTTTTATTTTATATAGACAGTAAAATAATGCCAAGACACCACGGACAAACGATAAGGAAAGATCACCTTCAACATAAGCAACTAGTTATTAAAGTCATTAATACAAAACCAAGTAAAAAGTGCAAAAGATTAGAAATAAAAAGTATTACACTAGACACTTTGTCTTCACCAAGTGATGTAAGAGACTTAGGCAAACATGGCCTTGATTGTCAAGAACTCTTACGATTAATCTTGGATCCCGAGACGACTCACACACTCTACGATGGACAATGGATGATGGTGGTGGATGATGGTGTTATGGTGGTGGTGGGTGGTGGATGAAGTGTGAGAGAGGTGGTGTGCCAAGGGATGGTTTGAGCTTGAGCCAAGCACTTCTATTTATAGGCTGAACAGAAGCTCGGGCACGGCCCCGTGTCCACATCCTTCTCTTTCTTCATTTAATGTTGTTTTGTCTTTTTAGTTGACCACGCCCCCGTGTCCGCTGAGCACGACCCCGTGGTGCAGAAGAATCTTTGTACTATGCAGATTTGCTGGATTGTGCAAATCTTATAGTTGACCACGACCCCGTGTCCGTTGAGCACGGTCCCGTGGTGGGCAATAGAAGCTTCTACCACTTTGTCTTTTCTGCTGACACTTGGGCACGCCCCCGTGCTGGCTGAGCACGGGGCGTGTTCAGGCTTCTGATCTCTTGTTTTGCTTGGGAAGATGCTGTCGTGGGGTCGGGCATGCCACGTCTTGTTCCTTTTCTTGTATTTATGTTAGATTTTGATGTCTTTTTGCTTCTTTTGTTAATTTGAGCTCATTTAATCCTGAAAATACAAAAGGAAGACAAAAGCACACTTTTTCCAACATTAGTACTAAAAAAGGGTTAGTTTTATGCCTCATTTGATGAAATTTATATGTTGCATTTTTAACACATCACGTGTGTTCGTACGAAGGTATGATATGTAGGTTCAAACGAGAGTACATCAGCATGCGGGTTCGTACGAAGCCCCAAGTGGGTTCGTACGATGGGTCTATTTGGTACTTAGACTATAGACTAGGTCTTTCTACACGACTCGACCTAATTCCCTATGGTTCTGGCTCTGATACCAATCTGTCACACCCCAACTGATGGCGGAATCATCGGGGCGTGGCACTAAGCGAAACAGATTGTTCAAGAGAATCCATTACAACTTTTAAATGACAATATTTATAAGGTTTAATATCCCATACTATTAAACAAATATTTCAAAACAGTCATTATAGATAATTAGTCTCAAAAACAAATTTCCATTCTGACAACTCAGATTTTAGCTGATGAGTTTCTAAACTTCCGAACTTGTTTGCAGCATAATAGTCCATCAACCTGTCACATACGTTAAAATAAAAGTCAATACATAAAGTAAAGGTGAGTACACAAGTTTGCATAGATATAGTATAAAAAGCTTTTACGCATAACCAGCATATAACACGTAATGGGTGAAACATGTAAACTACCAACAATGATACATCCTAACCACCGAAGCGAACACGTGAAGTAAAGTATGTGATCCTTAGTAACCCCTGACACATCAGGTGCTGAGTCCAAACTATAATACTATCGTTGCAAAAGGCGGTCTGGCAAGTAACATTGTATAAGCATAGTACAAGCATTCAACAAATCACGTATAGCATGCGGGAGCGGTTAGCGTTAAAAGTCTTTGTGTTGTGTGTTGTGTTTTGATAGAGAACATATGTAACACCCAAAAGTGCGTTAAGTGAAAAAGTGTTTGAGTATACTCACAGTGCGTGTTTAACATCTAAACACGATCTGGTTGGATTGAAGGGAGCGTCGGGTCAACTTGTGTACGGAAACAGATGCTTAAGTCTTCCTCAAGGCTGAACAGTCGTAAACGGGGTGTCGAGTGGGCTAAGTGTTAAATAGTGTATCCGGACGGATGGACTCTATCCGGATGGGCATAATCCATTCGGATAGGCAGGATTCATCCGGACGGTTGGGATAAGTCCATTCGAGCGGATGGTTCATCCGGACGGATGGCTTAGTCTATTCGGACGGATGGTTGCCTTGCTAGAATGATGAAATCTGATATATAACTTGGTATTTTAAAAGTAGAAGAAAGGATTTGGTGTGGCAACAGAATCTATCCGGACGGATGGACATTATCCATTCGGACGGATGCACTGTGATTGAGTTTTGTAAAACTTTCTTAAACAAAATGGTTTTTAAATTAATGGGGATGGACGTGTTGACGGATTCAAAGAACGAAAAACACCCAGCCCAGTCCATTCAGACGGATGGGTCTTGCCCATTCGGAAGAATGTTCTGTTCTTGATGAAGGAAGATTCATGTTTTACCCATTAACCGGTCAATTCTCTTTGGTGGAAATCAGCCCTCGTGCCGCCTCTCGACTATGGAAAGAGTTGGAAGTCTGACGAGTTCCCGATTCCACCAAAGTTGTATGAAAAATCGAAGAAAGTTTGTAAATAAGTTGAAAAAAAGTGAAAATCCTTTAGATCTTGAACCAACCTCGATTGAATGATGCTCCACAACAGTTTGCCTAAGCAAAACGAGTGGAAACCATCTTCGAGTGGTCTAAAATCAGTGATTTTAAGTAAAGTTGAAGGATATGTGCGTGTGTTTGTGATTATAAAGCAAGAAGATGGAGTAGGAGTGGAATAGAGGTTGAAATCGGAGCGAAAACTTACAAGAAGTCTTGATTCGCAGTCGGAACCTTGAGAGCGGATGAGAGAGCTTAAAAGGTTGAAATGGAGACAAAAGGCTCCTATTTAGAGGGGAGGGTAAGGACTAAGGCGGTGGCGGATGGGTACCTCTGGATGGCTCCATCCGGACGGATGAGCCCCATCCGGGCGAATGGCCCATTCGAGCGGATGATCTCGTGTGTGTTAGTTTCCCACTTTGTTTTGTTTACGGGTGATATTAAGCGTTGCGTTGCGTTTTATTGTGATAAAGCGAGTTGCGCGAGTAGCGTTTGAGCGTTGTGAGCGAGTACAATCCATAAACATAATAAGCACACACAAATAAAGCATATAAGAACACACATCATAACATTACTACTACAATTAACACCGTTTGCAATTAGCTAGTTAGCACGATAAGCGAGTGCGAAGGCGAGAGTGGTTACCGAACAAACAAAACACTCGATAATTAAAATAGTATAATTTCCTGTAATTCGTGTTGCGTTAGCGTCAAGCGTTGTGATAATAAGACGTTTAAACATGCAGTGGTGCTGTGTGATGAAAATGTATTTAGTTTAACATAACCCTTTATTTATATCGAATCTCAGAGTACAAAGCGGTTACAAATCGAAGCAATTGACAATCCGAAAGATCGGGTTGTTGCAGTTAGTCCTTGTGGTTTATATGAAGTAACAAGGTTAGGTACTAATAGTTTAAAATCACACTCGAATGTAATCGATGAGGGTGAGTTGGAGATGGAGGATGATGAATGCCGATGGCGGTGATGAATGTCGATGGGTAACCTAACCATCATCTTATACAGCCTCCTGACGTTGTAACTGACCCACCCATACATCCACTTCTGACCTCCGCACCCCCCACAACCATCGCCAACGAAACCGCCACCGCCAATAGCCACGTGCTCAACAACAGCCATATTCATCATTACACTGAACTCTACCGTCGGCTAGGGTTTATAGCTCAGAGGGGATAACAACGTTGGGATCAGTGCAGTTTGTTCAACTTATTATGGTTCAAAAATAGCCCTTCATTAATTATTTAGTTACATAATTAGTCCTTTAAATATAAAATGATTTAAATGTCCTTGAACCTAACAGATAACTAACGTATGTTAATCTTAGTGCCTCAGGTTGTTACAAAATTGAAAGTTAATACCTCAAGGTTGACTTTATACTATTAGTACATGACCTTGTTACTTCATATAAACCATAAGTACTAACCATGTAATTAATTCTATTATATTTAGAGTATTATTAGTTGTGCTAAAACTCAAAAAAAAATTAGAAAAAATTACACCGTTGGTCCTTGTGGTTTCTGCTAAATTTCAATTTAGGGTACTAATAGTTTTTTGTTGCAAAATCATGTATTTACTTTCTAATTTGTCACAATGTTGAGTACTAATGTCAAACCTTGTTAACTTTTTTTGTTAAGTCTTAATAAAATGACTAAAATGGTCTTTAATAAATAGAGAGTCAATTTTTAATTAAATATATTTGACTAAAATAATTTAAAGTTTTGTTTATATTTATATTTTTTATATTTTTCTGTTTTATTTATATTTTTTTATAAAATTAAATGGATTTGAAGTTTATTATTTATAAACTTTGAGTTTATATATAATATTATTTAGATTAAGTTTAACTTTTTTTGTTAAGTCTTACTAAAATGACTAAAATGCCCTTTAATATCTAGAGAGTCTATTTTTTAATTAGTTATATTTGACTAAAATAATTTAAAATTTTATTTATATATCTATATTTTTATGTTTTATTTATGTTTTTTATAAAATTAAATGGCAGCTCAACCCCAGCCAGGGGCTCTGCCCCTTGGACCCCCCCGTCAGGGGCTGCCGCCCCTGGGACCCTGCTACCAGGGGCGCTGCCCCCGGACCCCGGTCAAGATCGTAAAACGCAATTACTAAATCAAAAACTCAGATCGTTAAAATGAAATTAAAGAACTTCTTACATGGATCGAAGCCGATTTCTTCAACGATTGACGAAATTTGAATGATAGAAACACTTATCAGCGATCGAATCAAACGGATCGAGTGATTATCTTCAAAATCACGGGAAAAACGAGATTTTGAATGAAATTAAACTGGGTTTTCTTTAAAAAAAAACAGAAGAACACGTTGATCGGATGTTTGAATCATTGATTGGTGACGAAAATCGACTATAATGTAGTGATTATTGAGATAGTAAGTGAAGAAATGGTTGAAGATGGTGGGTTTTGAAAATGGTGGGTTTTGAAGTTACTGGGGAGAAGAAGGAAGAAGAAATGGTTGAATTGACTAAAATACCCTTTCTCTTTATTTTAAATGTTGTCACATGTCATAATTCTATTATTTCCTACACTTCCTAACCAAAATATACTTAAATCACCACTCGGTTTTCTTATTCAATATTGTGAGTTGCATTTCATATATGATTATTGGTTAACGGAAAAAATATGTTTTTTTTTCCTTATACATGCTTTTCATGCTTTGCTTTTTATTTTTCTTTTATTACAGAAGACAAGATATGTTTGAACATCTGACGGAATTTTAACATCTTTGTTTGATTATGAGCAATCATATTTTAATCAAAATTTACAATTTAAGGTACTTTGATGGGAAAATAGTAAACTATCGATAATTTGAAAGGCGTGTGATTACTTTTATATCAAATTATTTTGATGGTTCTTTCGAATAATTCAATTGAATACAATATAGAATCAAGAACAAAACTTAGTATGTGTATGATGAGAATTCATATGAACCTGAACTGTGTGTCAAGAACCATTTTCGAATTTAGGGGTAAAACTCTGGTAACTACCTTTTGACCGTTATTATTTTAAGTTAAAATATTGTCTTTAAATGTCTTATCTTTTTCCATCTCAAAAAAAAAAAAAAAAAAAAAAAAAAAAAAATTCCAGGAATTTTTCTAATGCATTTTCTTTGCCCCTTAGACCCCGCCGGACCCCCAACCCCCATTGACTAAGTGTTCTATCCAAACATTTGGAACTATAACAACTCAAAGAAGCGTGCACTTCTGCACCTACTAACTTGCTTGATGTACATTATAGTTCACCTTGATCACTAAACCAATCACAATTACACTAAAATATCTAATATAATTACTGAATTTAGACCATAACTTACACTTATTTCAACATCTTAATTTTATTTTTGGTGTGGAAGATAATCAAACGTATCTTAACGGTTGTGTAGGTGAAATTGTGTGTTTTAGCGTTTCAACTTCAGATCCATGTATCTCATCTCAATATATGGTTGTGTGTTGTTATAAAAACCAGTTCATTTGAGACCTAGTGGTAACCTCATGACCAAATGGATCTCATCTAAATATATGGTTGTGTATTGTTATAAATTCCAGTTCATTTGAGACCTAGTGGTACTAAGACCATGTGTAGTGGTTAACACCTTACTCTTTGGCATTTTGCGCTATGTGGCAGCCCAGTCATCAATGGGGCATTATGGGGCGTTTTCTAAAATGGGTGTAGTGTGGATGTAGGCATTGTGGGGCATTATGTTTGTAATAAAATTAAATAAAAAAATAAAAAAAAATCTAATTAGTTTTACAAAAAGGAAAATGAAAAGGTGATTGGACACAAGAAAAGAGGCTGGGCGTGGAATATTGCACACTCCTCACTTTTTTTTTTGAAAAAACTCCCATGGGGGGTGAGATGGGGCATGCATTGAGTGTGGATGGCATTAAAAACGTCCATTTCTTCACGAGTACGCACGATCTAAACACAAGGCCTTAAAAATACGCAATAGGTGGATTTAGAAATAAATTTAAAATGATGAGAGGAGGAAAAGGGGTTGTGTGTGTTTGCTATAAGAAAAATAAAACTATTGATGTGGGATACTCTCCACTCGGTTATAAAATTTCAAGTAGATTTGCATTTTTAAAGATAATGAGCAGTGACGGATCCAAGATTTTTTTCTATTGGGTTCACTTTTTAGGTTCTCAAATTTCGTTCAATTTGACGTTAGAATTTTCGAGTCGGACCGGGCCTTATCACTAAAGATTTCTATCTTATTATCTATCTTCGTCTCTAAAGAAACACATTTCTCTTAAGTGATTTGTAATAAATAATTTACAAATAAATGCTCTGCTGGCAACTTATTCTTACTTTTAACTAGAACTAAATCGACGGGCATAACGTTTTGCCTTGTCTGCACTTTTATGGTTTCCAAAGACAAGCTGTGGCGAGAATATTGTAATAATTATATGGTAAAAACATACAATATATAATTGTATAAATAGGTTGAATAAGTACTTAAGATGTTATGGGTTTGTGTTGTTCTTGTAACACTAAATGGGTTTTAAATTAAAAAAAATAATAGAAAGAGAAATAAAAAAAAACGGAACAAAAAGAGTATTAATTATGCCTCATACAAGATTCAAACCCGGGTGTCTTGGGAAGAATAACATGGACATAACCAGTGGAGAATCAAAGCTTTTTTGTTTATGAGTTCCTTTTATATTTTACTTATGGGTTCCTTTTCAGTTTGTTATATATATTTACATTAAAAATTAAAAACCGAATGGGTTCCTGGAACCCGTTCTTTGTTAATAGGTCCGCCCCTGCCCCCTGATGATGAGGGACTGCCCGATAGTAAATTCATAGTTGTTGGATGTCACTTAAAGTCTAACGATGATAAGAGAAAAGAATACAACTTTAAAAGTGCTAAATCTCTAGTTATTTAATATGTCTAGTATTAGTGTTTCGTCTTTTCCTTTGTCACTTTCATGACAGACAGTTTCATGATGGCAAGAATGATATTTTATGATTTAAGTTTGGTGTATGAAATGGCTATTAAAAAACAATTTCAAATAATGTTAAGTGTTCGATCAAGTTGTTGGAAATTGAGTTCCATGAGTTATATAGGATGCATTATGGGAGTAATAAAATACTCCCCTTCATAGCCTAACGATAAATCAGTGATGAGATTATGTAATATATTTTCAAATTATTTGTATATTTAGTTTCCTAGTTTATAGGATCTTGTAACACTATATATTACTTCTTCAGTCAATATAAATGTGAGAGATTGAGTCCTAATATGGTATCAGCCTAATTGGCGATCCTTTTTCCCTTCTTCCTTCCTTCTCGTCCCACCATCGCCTTCTCTGTCTTTTTTTTTTCCTTCCAGCCGCTCCCCTTCCCCAATTTTTTCTAACCTGCAACTTCCATGGCCTCCTCATCGAACACCCTTACCACTTCCCTACACCCTCTTCTTCACTTTATCCCTGATAAGCTTACTTCTCTAAATTACCTTGCATGGAGTCAACTGGTTAAACTTTTTCTCTCCCTTCAATCCCTTCTCGGTCATATTGACGGCACCACAAACCCCCTGTCGAAACCCGCACCGCGGATGATAAAACATCTCCCAATCCAGATTATGCCACTTGGTTAGCAAATGACCAAGCCGTGTGTCTCCTCATTCAATCCTCCTTGTTCGAAGAAGCCATGTCTGAGGTTATCGGCCTTCACACATCCCGCCAAATCTGGCTCTCCCTTGAGGCCGCATATAGCCATCCCTTTGTTGATCGTATGCATACCCTCAGAGACAATCTCCGCCTTTTACAAAAAGGCTCCTACACTGTCGCAGAATTCGGACGCAAGTTCAAGGCTCTCTGTGACCAACTCGCCGCCATTGGTCACCCGGGTGATGAGACCGATAAATGTCATTGCTTCCTCTGTGGATTAGGGCCGGCCTATGAACACTTTTTTACAACTTATCGTGCCGTCGGCATCTCGTCCTTTCGTGAGTTGCTTGCAAAAACCGAGAACTAGGAGATATTCATACAATTCCTTAATGGCCAGCAGACGCCGCCCGTAGCCTTTACGGCTCAACCCTTACGATCTGGTAATTCTCGTTCTAATTCTGGTACAAATTACTCTAACCGTGGTAGAGGTCGTGGTCGTGATACAGGTCGTGGTCGTACTAGTCACCCTCCTCATTGTCAACTATGCAGGACAGACAACCATTATGCAAACACCTGTCCGAATCTCGCTAGCTTTGCAAAGCAAGCATCGTATGCTGATGCAAATCTGGCTCATGCTTTTCATGCTCAGTGCCATGTCACTGATGAGGACCATCCCGACTGGGCTGGCGACACAGGTGCGTCGGCTCATATGACTCCTTATCTTAAGGATCTTGATGCCATTTTTCGTTCCCCTAAGCATGATTTTGTTCGTTTCGGTAATGGTCATACCTTACCAGTGACAAATATTGGAACCACCTCTCATACAAAAAATCTTCATCTAAAAAATGTGCTAGTTGTCCCGCATCTTATCAAACGTCTACTCTCTATTAGTAAACTTACCCATGACTCACCTGTTGATGTTCTTTTCTCTAACAACTTTTTTTCACATTTAGGATCGAAAATCAAAGGAGATCCTAGCAAAGGGAACCTGAGAGAATGGCCTCTACATCCTTCGAGAAGGAAATCGTGCATTCATTGCTTCCTACTCGGATCATCATCTTAAAGCCTCTTTTAACAAATGGCACGCTCGCCTTGGTCACGTGTCATTTGATATTATTTCTAGGTTGCATAGACATGGTTCTTTATTTGTTACTTCGCTTTTACCAAAACCTACAGTTTGTTCTTCATGTCAATTATCTAAATCCAAACGTTTGCCTTTTGTTTTGAATGAAAAGCGATATTTGCATGCTCTTGATTTGATACATTGTGATTTGTGGGGTCCTGCACCTGTTACTTCTTCGCATGGTTATCGGTTTTACGCTATATTTATTGACGATTGTTCTCGTTTCACATGGTTTTACCCACTTAAGCATAAATCTGAATTTTATGAGGCCTTATTAGTGTTTGCTCCATTTGTTCAAAATCAGTTGTCATGCAAAATTAAAGTCTTCCAGAGTGATGGGGGCACTGAATTTACAAACCACCGCGTCCAATTTTTTTTAACGAACACGGAATTCATCACCGTCTTTCTTGTCCTTACACCCCTGAACAAAATGGTTGTGCTGAACGCAAACACAGACATATAACTGAAACCGGCCTCGCCATGCTTTTTAACTCCCACGCACCCGCCACATTATGGACTGATGTGTTTGCATCCGCCACCTTCATTATCAACCGTTTACCCTCGCCATACTTGACTTCAAATCTCCTTATGAAATTTTGTACGACAACTCACCCATTTATTCCAATCTTCGTGTATTTGGTTGTCGGGTCTTTCCATATTTGCGGGACTACGCGAAACATAGTTAGATCCCCGCAGTGCCGAATGTATCTTTATTGGTTATGATGCAAAATACAAAGGCTATAAAGGTTTGGATCCGCATAGTCATCGCGTCTATATTACGCGTCATGCACAGTTTGATGAAGCCAATTTTCCATTTAGTGCTCACACTAGTCCGGTTGATATGGCTACCTTGGTTTTTTCAATGTTTGACGAAACTTTACCATCCGTCCCTATACCCAACCCGTCACCTATCCCAGACATACCTGTTGAATCTGCCTCACCTCCTATCGAGCTCACACCAAACACTCATAATACATCCCATTGTCCGTTGTGTTCCTCTTCGGTCGCCCATCCTCCAAATGTTCTTGTCCATTCCTCGGCCCATACCTCAGTTCCTCCGCTCACTCCCTCGGCCCACACTACCCCAGTCCACACTACACCCGCTCCTCCGCTCACTCCCTCCGCCCGCACTACCCCAGCCCACACTACACCAGCGCCTTCTCTCAACCCCTCGGCCCACTCTTCTAATCCTATCCAGCCCATTACATCCCAACCCGCTACCACTTTACCTAACTCTAATCCTCCTTTCAGCCCACCTACACCGTCCCATACTACCTATGGATCAACTGTTGGGCCGATGCCATCCCATCCAATAAGGACTCGATCGAAAAACGGAATTTACAAGCCTAAGTTTTATGCCGATCTTGCTTTGTTTTCAGGTCCTTTACATCATGCTCTTCTTGCAGCACAGGATCCTCGTGGTTTCAAGTCAGCTGCAAAGCACACTAAATGGGTAAAAGCAATGGAAGAGGAACTTCAGGCGTTACGCTCGAATAATACTTGGGTTCTTGTCCCAAGACCCTCCAACGCAAATATAGTGGGATCAAAATGGGTTTTCCGGAAAAAAATACAAAGCTGATAGTTCTGTTGACAGGCACAAGGCTCGTCTGGTTGCTCAGGGATTCACTTAAATTCCTGGCCTAGATTTTTCACACACTTTCAGTCCGGTTGTCAAGGCTTCTACGGTTCGTGTGGTTCTTGCTCTTGCCACTATTTATGGATGGTCTCTTCGTCAGTTGGATGTTCGGAATGCTTTTCTAAATGGAGATCTCACTGAAACTGTTTACATGGAGCAACCTACAGGTTTTGTTGACGACAAATTTCCTCATCATGTTTGTCGACTTCAAAAAGCTCTCTACAGACTAAAATAAGCTCCCCGTGCTTGGTTTCAGTGTCTCAGTAGTTTCTTGATTGTCAAAGGTTTTGTGTGTAGCAAAGCAGGTACCTCCCTGTTTATCTTCAAACAAGGGAATGCCATCATCTACCTTCTTGTCTATGTAGACGATATCATTCTTACTGGCAGTGATACTACTCTGATTCAATCGTTTATTGTGAGCTTGCACAACGAATTCTCAGTAAAAGATCTAGGTGCTCTTGGCTATTTCTTGGGTCTTGAGGTCACCTACGCCGCAGACGGTCTTTTCCTCAGTCAAGCTAAATACGCCCATGAAATCTTGGCTCGTGCAGGCTTGCTTGATTCCAAGCCGGTTGATACTCCTCTCGCTGCTTCAGAGAGTTTTCTCAGCAAAGGTGAACCTTTTCATGATCCCATTCTTTATCGATCATTGGTTGGAGCTCTACAATATCTCACTATTACGCGTCCTGATCTCTCTTATGCTGTTAATCAAGCCAGCCAGTATCTGCAGTCGCCTACTACTTCTCATTTTCAGTCGGTCAAACGTATTCTACGCTATGTTAAGGGCACAATCTCCTATGGTTTAACTTTCTTTAAATCGCCCTTGACCACCTTAGTTGGGTACTCGGATGCTGACTGGGCTCGGTGTATTGAGACCCGCCGCTCGACTTATGGTTATTCGATCTATTTAGGTGGGAATCTTGTTTCATGGAGTGCAAAGAAGCAGCCTACTGTCTCTCGTTCCAACTGCGAATCTGAATATCGTGCTATGGCGAACACTACGGCTGAGATTATTTGGATTACTCACCTATTGCGAGAATTACATGCTCTTCCTGCTAATCGACCTACTCTTTTGTGTGACAATAAGAGTGCTATTTTTCTCAGTTAAAATCCAGTCTCTCACAAACGTGCGAAGCATATTGATATTGATTATCACTTTGTTCGAGAACTTGTTTCGTCTGGAAAGCTCTACACCAAGTTTGTTCCATCCAATCTCCAGGTTGCTGACATTTTTACCAAGAGTCTTCCCAAGCCTTTGTTTCAGAAATTTCAGACTCTGCTCCGTGTTGGTCCTCCACCTGTTCGATTGAAGGGGGTCATAGCCTAACGATAAATCAGTGATGAGATTATGTAATATATTGTCAAATTATTTGTATATTTAGTTTCCTAGTTTATAGGCTCTTGTAACACTATATATTATTTCTTCAATCAATGTAAATGTGAGAGATTGAGTCCTAATACCCCTCAATGAGTAACCAACAGGCGAATAAGGTGATGATGGAGTGGTAAGGGAGAGACTTGGTATTCTAGAGACTTAAGTTCGATTTCTGCTCTCCCCATTATTTTCTACGGCACATGGTGATGATGGGAGACTAGGCGAGTAGGCGGAGATCGCTAGTTCGATCCTTGAACTAAGTAGGTTTTACCTCACCGCACTGTTGTGCCTTCGGGCGAGTGTTTACGGGCTTCGGCCCTAGGTGAGGGTTTTCCCCGATTCGGAGGCAAGTGTATCCGGATGTGGTGAATTTCGCCAGTAACTCATTTGAAGGATTCGTTGGCCGTTAAAAAAAATAAGTAACCAATAGAGTGGGCTTATTAGTGATGGCCTGATTTTCAAGACATTGGGATTTTGGATAACTGATGACGTATTGGTCTAGTGAAAGGTTAAATTGTTGCACATATCATGTTCAAAGAAACACAAGCATAGAAATCTTGAATGAAGATACGTGTTCATGCTACATTTTTGGCAAGATCAAGTAATTTTGAATGCTAGCATTGCTCAGTTGAGTACATATAGCTTTTCGAAACTATTTATAAACCAAGATATTCATTATAAGGACAATTTAGTTTGATTGCTAAGTTCCTCAAACTTTACACAAGTGGCCTATTTGGGCAATATGTTGTGGCTAACTCATATAAACCAATATTTGTTTAAGATCACGCTAGCTCTAGATTTTTATTGCAAGATGTTGTATGCTAGTTTGCTAGTGTTTAGGGGCGGATGTACATAGATATAAGGGGTAGCCTCCGCTACGGCTTGGCGCTCCGGCAGTAGTGTAAAATTAGTGTAAATTTTGGAAAAATTTGACGTTTTTTCGATTTCGTTACCGCTTATTTATAAAACGTTACCGCTTGGCGCAAATCCTAGATCCGCCACTGCTAGTGTTTGATTATAACTTGCATGGATTTGGTATTGAGAAGGCGACTCTTCAATGATCTTCACTTAGGAGAGTTCAAAACATTGATTCTTCATTGTTTGATATTGAGGATGATTATTACAAGGTTGTGTTTGAGGAGTTCGCTCCCTCATTGTTGTATTTGAGGGCCATGATCCTCATAAGGTTACATTTTAAGGACTATGATTTTTAAAAGTTGAATGTGAAAACTAAGTTTATCACAAAGTGGTAATGATAACTAAATTATTCTAACTAAATTTCATATGAGAGCTTCATTCTCATATATATATATATATATATATAAGGTTCATGCGAGAACCACCCTTATTGCGAGAACCGCGAGAACTAATGTGAACACAACCTAAAATAGCTAAAAAAACCTAACCCCCCCCCCCCCCCCCCAAGCTAAATGCTAAAAACTAAAACCCAAAAAAAACCTAAAAAAAACCTAACCCCCCCCCCCCCCCCCAAGCTAAAATGCTAAAAACTAAACCCCCAAAAAACCTAAAAAAAACTAATTTTTTTTTTAATATTTTTTATGTTAAAATCACTACTTTTAGTAGCAAGAAAAAATGTTAAAATTTTTTTTTCTTCGAAAAGTAGCGATTTTTTATAAAAAATATTAAAAAAAAATTTGTGTGATTTTTAGCTATTTTTAGGCATTATTGGTTGTGTTCACATTGGTTCTCGCAATAAGAGGTGGTTCCTAACGGATCTTTGTCCTATATATATATAGGAGAAGGATCCGTTAGGAACCACCCTTTATTGCGAGAACCGCGAGAACCAATGTAAACACAACCAAAAATACCTAAAAATAGCTAAAAAATATACAAACTTTTTCTTAACATTTTTTTTTATAAAAAATCGCTGCTTTTAGTAGCCAAATTTTTTTTTAATTTTTAAAATTTATTTTTGCTACTAAAAGTAGCGATTTTAATGTAAAAAATATTAATAAAACAAAAATTGTGTGTGTGTTTTTTTAATTTTTTTTTTAGGTTTTTTTGGGGTTTAGTTTTTAGCATTTTAGCTTGGGGTGGGTGGGTTTAGGTTTTTGAGAGGTGGGGGAGGAGGGTTTAGGTTTTTTTTTTTTTTTTGGGGGGGGGGGGGGGGGGGTTGTTTAGTTTTTAGCATTTAGCTTTGGAAGGGGGGGGGGGGGGGGGGTTAGGTTTTTTGGGGTAGGGGGGGGGGGGTAGGTTCTTTTAGATTTCTTTTAGCTATTTTAGGTTGTTTTCACATTGGTTCTCGCGGTTATCGCAATAAAGGTGTTTGAAAAATACCTAAAAAATCTAAAAAACACACACAATTTTTTTTTTTTTGAAAAAATCGCTACTTTACGTTAATAAAAAAAAGTTTAAATTTTTTTTTGATACTAAAAGTAGCGATTTTTTCAAAAAATATATAAAAAAATTGGGTGTTTTTTAGATTTTTTAAGGTTTTTTGGTGGTTTAGTTTTTAGCGTTTAGCTTGAGGGGGGGGGGGGTTAGGTTTTTTGTGGTGTAGTGGGTTTATTTTGTTGTGTTCACATTGATTCTTGCAATAAAGGTGGTTATATATATATATAGGGTTGGGCTCTATAGAAAACTCTATCTTTTTTAAAAAACTATGCAAACCCAATGTCATCCATTGATTAGCTTTCATCTAACTTAATCAATGGCTCTCATCATTTTGGTAAGAATTAGAATTAAAAGAAATCTTATAATACACGTTAATGATGCTGGAAGGGCATTTTGGGTAGAAGAAAAACACTTTTTGGCATTGGAAATGACAAAACCCACTAGTATCATCATCTCTCTCCTCTTTCTTCTAGTCAAATCTTTCAATACACTATTATCTCTCTCCTTTTTCTTCATCATGTGAAAGAGAAAAGCTTCATGCTCTTCCATGGTGATCCTTCAATGGTGATCTTCATTTGAAGATAATTTCAGCATCATGTGGTCTGAAAAAATCACAAAGACACACGCACGAGTGTGTGTGTGAAAAGAACGATGACAAGATGAATGTTTTTAGAGAGAGAAAGTTTCGATCTTCAAGTTCAGATCTACATCGTGTGAAAGAGAAAATGTTTGAAGATTGTTGTTTTAGAGAGAGAACGACGGCAGGATGAAGGTTTTTAGAGAGATTAATTTTTCGTTTTAGAGAGAGAAACAACAATCTTCATCATGTTCATCTATAACACCAAGAACACACATACAAGTGTGTGAGAGAGAAGAAGTTTGAAGTATGTTGTTTTAGAGAGAGAACAAGACACACGCACGAGTGTGTGTGTGTGAGAAGAAGGTTTGAATATCTTCTTCGTGTTCATCGGACGGTTATAGATCCGGTAAGTGTTCTTGAAATATCATTTCACACTTGATTTTGTGTTGAAATGGTTATTAATATGTTTTTGTGTGCTGAAAGTGTTTTAGTAATGGTTGTTAATATGATTTTTTTATTTTAAATAAATCAAAAACTTTAGGATGAGATTTTGAACGGTTTTTTTTTTTGTTGGTTTGGTTGCTTGTTAGGGGCTTTTGATCTTAACAGTAGCTGTTTTTTGTTGGTTTGGGTTGCTTGTTTGGGTTTTTGATCTGAACAGTAAGTGTTTTTTTGTTTGGTTGCTTGATTCACAGACTCAGGCCCATAACATGTGTTAAGCCCCCTGTTAGAATGTTATATAACGTGTGTTGATTTACAGAAACAAACCCATAAAGATATTCAATTGACAAGCTGGATGGATGTAGGCGAAGTTAATGCGTGTTCTAGTAATGGTTAATGTTCATGTATTTTAAATAAATCCAAAACTTTAGGATGAGATTTTGAACGAGTTTTTTTGTTGGTTTGGTTACTTGTTTGGGGCTTTTGATCTTAACAATAATTGTTTTTTTGTTGGGTTGCTTGATTTACAGAGACAGACCCATAACATGTGTTAAGCACCTGTTAGAATGATATGTAACGTGTGTTGATTTACAGAAACAGATCCATAAAAGATATTCAATTGACCAGCTGGATGGATGTAGACGACATTAATGCGAGGAAATTGAATAAGTCATATCCTTTGGAAAAGAAGTCTTCGTTCATTTATAACATGTGTTGGTGGTTCATGCTGTAACAGAACACCATGATGTAACCCGACTTGTATTCATGTATATGAAAGTGGTTTGCAAAACACCACGATGTGCATATACTGATCGTAACACGTGTACAAGTTAATATGGAACATACAAGTAAATATTGTAACACCGTATACTTGGGATAACATTTTGGAATGTTTAACATGTGTTAAGCCTCTGTTATAATCTTTTTGTAACCTGACATGTATTCATGTATAAGCTAGTGGTTTACAAAACACCATGATGTGTATATACTGATCTAACATGTGTTACAATTTGTCTGTTCGGAACATGTAATTGCTTAACATGTGACAAGGGTAAAAACAGTCGACGGGGGCGATGAGTTTAATGGTGAGCTTAGTTAATATCGTAATCATGTTGTAACCCCACTTGTACAATATCGTAATCTTGTTGTAACCCCACTTGTATACATATGATAACATGTAAACATCCATTATAACACGACTTGTATTCATGTATATGAAAGTGGTTTGCAAAACACCATGATGTGCATATACTAATCGTAACACGTGTACAAGTTAATTTGGATCATACAAGTAAATATTGTAAAACCGTATACCTAGGATAACATGTGTTAAGCCTCTGTTATAATCTTGGTTTAACCCAACATGGTGTCATGTATAAGGTAGTGGTTTCCAAAACACCATGATTTGTATATACATACTGTAACATGTGTAACGTGTGTTAAGCCTCTATTTTAACATGTGTTAAGACTTTCAGAATGGATGCATAAACTCCAATAGTAACTTAATAACAACATAGTATACCTGATATAACGTGTGTTAAGCCTCTTTTATAACGTGTGTTAAGACTTCCAGAATGTGTTAAGTCCATACTGTTTTAACATCGTGTAATAGACAAAACAATAAGAGTCTCACATTACATATTACTAGTAAACGAAAATACATAGCACTAAGAAAATGATGTACCGGTAATTTTGGAATATATAATATGAAACGGGTCATTTGTTTTGCACATTTTGGAATGTATAACATGTGTTAAGCCTCTGTTATAATCTTTTTGTAACCTGACATGTATTCATGTATAAGCTAGTGGTTTACAAAACACCATGATGTGTA
Source organism: Helianthus tuberosus (assembly GCA_030545235.1). Classification (NCBI taxonomy): domain Eukaryota; kingdom Viridiplantae; phylum Streptophyta; class Magnoliopsida; order Asterales; family Asteraceae; genus Helianthus; species Helianthus tuberosus. The sequence goes on along the minus strand of CM060414.1, from coordinate 43,712,798 downwards.
TATACTGATCTAAGATGTGTTACAATTTATCTGTTCGGAACATGTAATTTCTTAACATGTGACAAGGGTGAAAACAGTCGACGGGGGCGATGAGTTTAATGGTGAGCTTAGTTAATATCGTAATCTTGTTGTAACCCCACTTGTATACATATAATAACATGTAAGCATCCATTATAACCCGACTTTTATTCATCTATATGAAAGTGGTTTGCAAAACACCATGATGTGCGTATACTGATCGTAACACGTGTACAAGTTAATATGGAATTATAATCTTGGTTTAACCCAACATGGTGTCATATATAAACTAGTGGTTTCCAAAACACCATGATTTGTATATACATACTGTAACATGTGTTACGTGCCTGACATGTATAACGTGTGTTAAGCCTCTATTATAACGTGTGTTAAGACTTCCAGAATGGATGCATAAACTCCAATAGTAACTTAATAACAACATAGTATACCTGATATAACGTGTGTTAAGACTTCCAGAATGTGTTAAGTCCATACCGTTTTAACATCATGTACTAGACAATACAAAATGTGACACCTGGGTCACTGCGACCATCAAACAAATACCAAACCAATGAAATATTGTATTTCATACTTGGGATTTGTACAAATATGTGTATCATTTGCACATATCAATTCTTGTTCGATTTCGGACTCTATATCGCTTTCTGGAGAGTTATACGCAAACTGGTGCGTAAACGTAATCAGTTTAATGCGAAAAACACTCTGGAACATCAACATATACTTAACATACCTTAAATAACCCTTACATAACTTAGAAATAAGTTTTGAAGGCTTTGGTATGGCAGAAACAAGTTAATACGCTTACAGGGACTAAATTTGACAAACTATGAAAGTATGCCAATTTGAACTGTAACAGACATTCCGGAACATGACCATAAGTTAAACATACCATAAATATCCTTTACATATCTTAGAAATAGGCTTTGAGGGGTTCGGTGTGCTAAAATAAACTTTTGGGTCATTCAGGGACTAAAAGCGTCAAAAAGTGCCTAAGTTTGCACTTTCGCGCATAACTTACGTTCTGAATACATCCGGACATCCAAAAATTTATGTAAGCACTAAAATATTTTATTTTAGTGTTTGGCATAAGAAAAATCCATTCGTAACGCAATTTGGATCGTTTTTCGCGCTTATGCGCATGTCGTCGTAATTAAGCGAACATCGCGATCGTACGACCAAACGAACCGACATCCGGGATATTTTTGAGCATGTTTCATGTCCACAATGTTTAGGCATCATTTCAGGGCCTTAAACTTGACTTAACGAGCCTTAAAAATGGTGGAAATGGCCTTAATACACAACGGGGACTGAAATGGAAACTTTGGAAACTGTTTGCTGATCAGAAGGACCTAGGCGTGACACCTAGCCCCCTAGGCGTCACGCGAGGCCCTTTCAAATCAGCAAAAGTTGTTTAATCAGTTGTTAACAGCTACTAAACACTCCAAAGGCCAATGCCACATGTTAATCCCTGATGTTGGGGGGTCATTTTGAGTTACCATAAGGTTGCAACAAGTGTATGGACAAGATCAAAGCACGTTATTCGATAAACGATCTTAACGGTTGTCCATTTACTATAAATACCCAACCCATCACAACTCAAAACCCACAAAATCTGATCTAAAAGCTCTAAGTTGAAGCCATTGCTTCATACCTGAGCTACTTGGATCAAGTTTAGCTTTCGGGTACCCTTTGTAAGTGTTCCTTCGTTCTTTTTATACTTTTAGCGTTAAAAGTCAAACTTTGTTTGACTTTCTGCGTTGACCAGTTTATGGTCAATGCGAAGTTCGTTTGAACTTCATAACGTGAGCGTAATCACGATGGTTATAGTCCCTAGTGACTATACCTACTGATTGCCACGTTATCCAGGCTTAGTGACGAGTCGTAGTTTCGGCCAAAATGCGTATTCTTGCGTATTTTGTAACCAAACTACTCTTAGGTATCAAAATTGTTTGTTTTGATACCAAACCTGTTTTCTAAGTTTAGTTAAACATGTTTTAACATGCTTAGCTCGTCACTTTTAGTTTTGTGCTTGTCTAGGGTCGTAAGGGTAAGCGATCTAAACAATCGCTTATACTTTCGAACCCGACCCGTTTGGTCGATCATTAGGATCCGACCAAACACATTAGGTGACCATAGTATATAGGGAATAACCTTCCGAGGTTATACCTTATGGTCACGACGTTTAGTTAGTTGTATGATAGGTAGTTTATATGCCTTAGGTAAATTACCAAAATACCCCTTTGACGCCAAAATTCATTTTAAACATATGTAACATAACTTTTGACATCTAAACTGATTTGGCAACAATATTAGACATGTTAAGGCATATTCTACTTGTCATAGGACTAGTTAGGCGGTCCGAACGCGTTTCACGCAAACGACGCGTTAAAGTAGCATAAGCTACCTAAACGGGTCGTAATGGGTCGTAAGCACTTAGGTTAGGTTTCATTTTAGTATGTGGGCTTTGTTAAACCATATTACATGAGTTCTCATACTCATTTGGTTTACGAGCCCTCATTCTATCCGATCTTCCGACCTAGGTCCGCTTTATTAATGTAGTTACCTATATTAGGTGCCGTTTGATTCCGTGATCTTCTAGCATTGCTTGGTGGTTATCCTAGGACTATTGAGCAATCTCAAGTGAGTACATAGACCACTCTTTTACTGTTTTCCAAACTGTTTTGGGGTGAAACGCATTTTCCTACTTGTTACTTTCGTGCTTTTCATGCTTTCATATCATATGCTTGTTATGTTCACTAGTACATTATAGTACATGATTTCATTACATTTCATGCTATGTATGTCCATTGTGTGCATACTTAGTACATCGTTTTACATTACATTTCATGCTATGTATGTCCATTGTGTGCATACTTAGTACATCGTTTTACATCACATTTCAAGCTATGTATGCCCATTGTGTGCATACTTAGTACATTGTTCTACATTACATTTCATGATATATATATGTTCATTTGATTACATACTTAGTGCATTGTTTTCACATGCTTACATTTTGGTATGACATTTGGGTTGTTCAAATGGGACAATATACATTCATTAACATTAGCTACGCCGCTCCTTAGTAGGTAATGGTACCATAGGAATTGACAACTCCCGTTCCTGAAATCCTAGGTTTGTTTGGATTGGAAGGAATGACCGAATTCGATAAACATGACACAGATAAACCTTTAATTTGTTTAAAGGTCTATCACCACAGTCACAAGGCTTGGATGTATGCATTTTCACAATACCGCAAAGTTGTTTATATCAGTATAGCATGCATTTGTTCCACAAAACATAACTTTGATTTAAACCATGTTTTACTTCAATACCTTGTTTTTGTGCATTTTACATATGGGTTTAGTTGATATATTTCACCTACCATACATGATATTTTGGATACACATTACATGATTTACATTAGACATAAACATTTTGACATTGATATACACAATTCATGATTTACATTAGACATAAACATTTTGACATTGATATACACAATTCATGATTTACATTAGACATAAACATTTTGACATTGATATACACAATTCATGATTTACATTAGACATAAACATTTTGACATTGATATACACAATTCATGATTTACATTAGACATAAACATTTTGACATTGATATACCCAATTCATGATTTACATTATACATAGACATTAGACATGGTTTTCACACAAACATTTTGACATTTGATTATACATAAACATTTTACTTTGGTGGTTTGGTTTGAGTAAGTGATTTAAGTAACGAGGCGTGTGTAATATGATACAAGCATGGTGGATACGCCGCTGGTACTTCCTATATATAAGTGCTTGTATGGTATTACATATCGTAGCGTTATTTGAATCAATTCAATTTAGACATATACCATTTTATACAAATAACATACTTTTCACAATACATTGTTTTACAAACAACTTATCTAATACAAACTCATTTTACTTGGTTATTTACTTAACCATGTATCATTCTTTTATACATATATATCATTTGGTTTATTTATCACTTTTCAAATGATTTACAAGACAAAACAAATTACAAGGTTCATGACTAAACATTTTCTTAAACATAAGTCATGAATTCTATTTTCACAAAACCTATGTATCTCACAGGCATTTTTATGCTGACGTACCTATTTTCACATGTGTTTCAGGATATGATGCATAGGATTTATCAAGATACACTTAGGCGGACTTGGGCCTTAGTGACAATAAAAGATGCAAGACTAGTTATTTATGTTATTTTCTTTGATTGTCAAGACATTGTAACTCTTTTAATCAATAAAACAATATTTCAATTTCCATGTGTTATGAAACAATGATTCTGTTATAACACTCCCCGACGTTTCCGCCACGTTTTGTTGTTTTACGTGGTCGGGGTGTGACACAAAATAAGAGTCTCACATTACATATTACTAGTAAACAAAAATACATAGCACTAAGAAAATGGTGGAGCTTCCTTTTACAGTCTGCTTTAGCTTTTCAGCGGCTACCTTTGCTGCCTTAGCTTTTCAGCGGCTATAACACGTGTTAGTTGTGTTGTGCTGTAACATAAACATGGTCATGATCCTTAAGCATCTGATCCACGTTTGACAAAACCAACGGTCCCGAGAATTGGATTTTGTTTCCCTTGTATCCATCACCATCCTAATAACAAAAAGATAAGATAACCGTTAAGTCGTTAACCAAAGATAGTGTTAAGCCTCTATTATAACATGTGTTAAAACTTCCAGAATGGATGCATAAACTTCAATAGTAACTGTAACAGTAGAGGTACAAATACGGGCGCCACCAACAGAAAATGTGTTAAGTCTAGACCGTTTTAACATCGTGTACTAGAGAAAACAAGAAGAGTCTCAGATTACATATTACTAGTAAACAAAAATACATAGCACTAACACGTGTTACGTTGTACATGGGTTTCATGTCACATGTAACACATGCATGTCCTGAAGTTCAAACTATAACACGTGTTAGTTGTGTTGTGCTGTAACATAAACATGGTCATGATCCTTAAGCATCTGATCCACGTTTGACGAAACCAACGGTCCCCGAGAATTGGATCTTGTTTCCCTTGTATTCATCACCATCCTAATAACAAAAAGATAAGATAACCGTTAAGTCGTTAACCAGACATAACTATTAACACATTCATAGCCAGAAAATCTTTTTCTCAAACAACATCACAACTTTTTAGCTAAATTGCAATCTTTTTCTCAAATAACATCACAACACAGCCAAAAATCAGTTCATATGCAAACCAAGCATAACTTTTTAACACAAAAATAAAAACCTGCAAATTACATAAACATTTACCCCTTTTAAGAACCATTTTAACAAAAAAAAAAAAATCATGTTTCATCTCTAAAACAGCCATTACACAAAAACCTATTAACAACCAGGTTTTATGAATAATTTTTGATATTCTAAGTATAAAAAATGGAGCTATACGTTGAATATCATCATATAAAGTCCATACCTATATCATTTTTAAATTCAATATTTTATTGGTTCGATATTTAAGTGTGAATAATAGAACTGTAATTATAATCATCTTTCAAAAGTTCATACCTACATGATCAAGTTATCAACTAACATAAACTCCACAAAATCAGAAAAATCCATACGAAATACCCAGAATCAAACATATATGAAAACATATGTTGCATAAAACTAAAAGAGTGTAAAAAACTCACAAATATCAAGATCTGAAACAACATATACAAATCATATTTTATATAAACTAAAAAAGTGAAAAAAACTCACAAATATCCAGATCTGTAACAACATTATGAAACATGTCGACAAACGAGATCTAAACGGGAATGGAACAAGATCTGGGAGGGGTTTTCACGTGGATCTGACTTCATATATTAACATCTTCATCACAAAACCACTTTCTTCATCAGGGATTGATCGATCTGACATCTTGTGTTGATTCTCGTGGAATAAGTAGTGGGAGTGAAGCTCCATAGTTCTTTAATGGTGGACCTCGTACATGAAGATATTAAGAAGATGAAGAACAAGTGAAAAATTGGATTTTAAAAATGAAATAATCTATAAATGGAGGGTATGGTGATTTGTGAGGTGATGGGCATTAATGATAATGTCAAATCATATGGGGAAGAGTTCTTGGGGTGGGTGGATAAATGTATAATTACTAATATACCCTTAGAGGCAAAAAGCATAATCAATTGACTTGGATGACGTGGATAAATGTAGGCCACATATTGAGTTTGCAAAGTTTTCTAAAAATTAAGGGTTTCTTATATAGCATTGCTCAATATATATATATATATATATATATATATATATATATATATATATATATATATATATATATATATATAGGGAGGGGCTCATGCGAGAACTCCATTTATTGCGAGAACCGCGAGAACCAATGTGAACACAACCTAAAATAGCTAAAAAAACCTAACCCCCCCCCCACCCCCCAAGCTAAATGCTAAAAACTAAAACCCCCAAAAAACCTAACCCCCCCCCCCCCCCCCAAAAAAAAAAACCTAAACCCCCCCCCCCCCCCCCAAGCTAAAATGCTAAAAACTAAACCCCAAAAAATCTTTAAAAAATCTAAAAAATTTTTTTTTAATATTTTTTATGCTCAAATCTCTACTTTTAGTGGCAAAAAAAAAAAAAAAAAAAAAAATTAAAAAAAATGTTAATTTTTTTTAAAATTTTTTTTTGCTTCGAAAAGTAGCGATTTTTATATAAAAAGTATTTAAAAAAAATTTGTGTGATTTTTAGGCATTTTTGGTTGTGTTCACATTGGTTCTCGCGGTTCTCGCAATAAGAGGTGGTTCTCGCATGATCTTCTCCCTATATATATATATATAGAAACGGGATCAGGAGAAAACGGTAGAAATTGTGAGAACGGTGAGAACGTTTCCTGGCCCAACACGTGTCACGCCGCTTAAAGAAGGGCGGAGGAGCTTTTTTGTCCTTTCATATTTCTTCTTTTAAACGCGTCTCACATCCCGTTTCCATTTTTTTGGCATTTAATAAATACGCCGTGTTTTATTGTTTGTAGATCAGGATCATATTAAATATTTTGGCGTTATAAGTATGTTTTGGCGTTTTTATTGTAGAAAGTGTGAGAACGGTGAGAACGTTTCCTGGCCCAACACGTGTCACGCCGCTTAAAGAAGGGCGGAGGAGCTTTTTTGTCCTTTCATATTTCTTCTTTTAAACGCGTCTCACATCCCGTTTCCATTTTTTTGGCATTTAATAAATACGCCGCGTTTTATTGTTTGTAGATCAGGATCATATTAAATATTTTGGCGTTTTAAGTATGTTTTGGCGTTTTTATTGTTTTTTTAAATCCGGATGCATGTCTATGATTTAAAAAACATCAGTAATTTTCTTGATGTTTATTATATCAAGTAGGATACAGGTCTATAATTTGACAGACAATTATGGCGTTTTGAAAATATAAATAAATTTTGTTTTTCATGTAGTGGCTTTTAATATAATAAATGTTTGGCAATAATATTACCGTCTCTTCATTTTTCTGTTTAGCAATTTTTGTTTTCGTTCAATTTCATCGGTGAATTAGTGTTGATTTTTTTCAATGATACCTGGTTTGGCTTTTTTGGCGTTTTATAGCAACATCGTGCTTTGCTAGGGTACGTTCTCTCAGGTTTCACGCTATCAGTCGTTTTGGTGTTTTTGGCGTTTTATATTAAATTTTTTTAGTAGAGGTTTAGACAATAAAATCAGAGAATTAGATAACAAACAATAGAAATTGAAAAATAAAATAAAAATTATAATCTAATTTCTCTTCCAAATCTTCACTGTCATCAGCCTCTTCTACTTTAACCTTTTTTGGCGTTTTGAACCTGTCTTAAATACCTTATGTAGATCCTTATTTTCCTTCATAACGCCCGTCTTCATTAAGGGGTAAAAGTCTTTTTTTCTTCGTCTTTTCATGAAAATTTGTCCATCTCATTCAGCAAAATCTTATAGTGATACCCACCTCAGAGTAGAATCCATTCAGTGAATCTTCATTCAGAACAATACTCAATATAGAAGAAATGAGTTTCCGCATCTGTGGCTTTTTTAAGTATCTTTTTTGGCGTTTTAAAGTGAATGGTTTGTTGGAAAGATGACGTTTATTTTTTTTTTTGTGGTGTGATAAGTTGATTTTGCAGGCGTCTCTCTTATAAGATGTTTTTGGCGCGTAGTTTAGGCGGGATTTTTATTTTATAATAAATGATATTAAAAAAGTAGCCGTCTTTTCAGTTTCTGTGTGTATTTTTTATTGTTTTTGTTCAGGTTTTTATGGTCTTAGACATTCCATCTTCCAAATTTGGCGTTTTTAATAAGTAGTCTTTGGTTTTTTTTTTCCATTTTTAGCTTTTAATAATACTTCTCCAAATTACTTTTATTATAGGTTGGGAGTTTTTGGCGTTTTATTGCATTATGGCGTTTTCACAATAATTATGACTGTTTTGGTGTTTTATTAATATAATGTTATTTTTTATTCTAAGTTGAAAAATACATAACAAATAACAGAAAAAAGAAAATTAAAAAAATTAAAATAGAAATAATTCATCTTTTCAAATCTTCACTGTCGTCGGTCTCTTTCTTCTTTGACACATGTTCACTGACGGTTTGGCTTAGCTATGCTTGTGTTTTTGTGGCCGTTTGGGAAGACAAAATGACATGAGTTTTTTGTTTGAATATGTATCTTCAAACAACTCTTTAGTGTCATTCGTCTTTTCATGCCATTAAAATATTCATCAAGAACAAAACACAGAAAATAGCATAAGTTTGACCCTAACATTTTTTTTGTTTATGATTTGTTCATCTCATGCAGCAAAATGTTATTTGAGTCATAGCACCTCAGGGAAGAATGCATTATTCGAAACTTTGGCGTAGAACAATATTTGAATATACAAGAAACGATATTTGGCATTTTTGGCGTTTTACTGAGGAAATAGTGTATCTGAAAGAACCGTAGAAAATATGGCGTTTTTGAGTAGTTGTGTTTGATTTTTTGGGGATTTTGGCGTTTGTAAGTTGAATTGTATATAGTAGAAAATATGGCGTTTCAGGTTCTGGGGGTGTGTTTTTATGTTTGGGATGTTTTTTGTTTATATAGCGATGTGTTTTGGTCCGTAATGGCGTTGTATTCATCAGTATGGCGTTTTGGTATAGAGGTGTAAAGACGATTTTACCCTTAACGAGGCGTGTCCACGTAATAAAATTAATGTTATTTACGAAAACGCCACAGCGCCAATCTAGTCCATAGATTGTTTTAATCGGACGATCGATAAGCGTTCTCACCGTTCTCACACTTTCTACCGTTTTCTCCAAATCCCGACCCTATATATATATATATATATATATATTATATGATTAGGATGTATTGTGATGGAATGAATTGCTATTATGGATATATGATTAGGATGTATTGTGATGGTATGAATTGCTATTATGGAATTAATTTGCTAGCACTTCCAGGTATTATAATAATGTGTATTTTGTTTCTTAGCCGCTAGTTGAGGGGTTTTTTTAATTATTGAGTGTGGAACTATTTTTTGTTTGTTCATATATCACTAAAATATATCGCCTCATGAATATTTAAAGAAAACTGAAGGAATTGATAATGACTTTCGGGTTATATAGACGTAGCTAGGTTGTTGCACAAGCTCTCGTAGTGTCATATTGTTAAGAGAGATATAATAGAAGAAAGGTTTACAACTCAAAGCTAGGTCGTTTATTGCTCAACAAACTCATATATGCAGTTGTTAAAAATCGTTAGACTTAATTACAAATCAATCATCACACTTCTACATACTACAGATTAATCCCTAGACTTATGACAATTACAATTGAGCTACTAACTATTATACAACATAATCAAGGTTCAAGTCTTAAAACCAGGAAACCGCAATTGAAATTCTTGGTGGTCTTCCTAGGTAGCTTCAGTAGGAGGTAACCCTTGCTAATTAATGAATCCTCAATTGATAAGACCCTTTATAGCCTCTTTGACCCATTCTTTTTTTTTTTTCATCAAGAACAACCTCCAGCTGTAATTGGAACTTGGGTTCTTTTGGAAGCGGAATAACATGAACAGTTGGTCCATAAGCCTTTTTAAGGAATGGGGCATGGAATGTATGGTGAACAAGCACAACATTTGGTAAATCTGGTTTATAAGCAGTTGGGCCAGTTCGCTCTAAGATCAAGAAAGGACCATAGTACTTAGGTGAAAGCTTGGAATGTTTAGTGTACCTCAACGTATGTAAGTGCACGAAATGTGATGAAGTGTTGGACTCGTCAAGTCTGAAGAATGCAAGGTCTTTTATGTAACTTTGTTATATATAAGTTTTTATGATGTGTATATTCCGAATTTATGTAAGTTCCGGATTACCAAGTGGGTAATTCGGAACATAGGTTAGAATGATGTTTTGTCCGAATTTATGTATAATACTTTGGAACTTGTGTGTTCCGAAGTCTCAGTCTGTACATATTCTGATATGTTCAGGTTCTAGAAAAACTTTTTTGGAAACATTGTGGTGCAGAAAACTATAGAGAGAGAAACCCTAATATCATTGTGTGTGTGTGTGTGTTTTACTGTATGTTCTTCATATCTGAGAATACTTTGTGGATTCTCGTATTCTTTTCCTTCTGTTTTCTTCACGTTCTTATTGTAAATCTACGCGGTGTGATTGTGTGGTAGTTTCCGCATACTACGCGAGTGTGTTGTTAGTGATAGATCCTATTTAGAGAGACCTAGGTGACCTTACAAAGTAGCTTCACAATAAGGGTGGCTCTTAACATAAACCCATGTACCCACTTCAAAAATTATGTATGAGCGGTACTTGTCTGCTAATTGTTTCATTCTGTTTTTAGCTTGACATAATGATGGTTTAACTCTTTAATCATCTCACCCCTATCTCTACAAAGATTATCTATTGTTGCTACCCTTGCATCCCTTGGAATTTAGGGTATAAAGATAGTAGGTGGAAACCCATATAGAGCTTCAAATGGGCTCATATTAATGCTAGAGTGGAAACTGGAATTGTACCACCATTCAGCAAATGATAACCATTTACTCCACTCTCTGTGCATGACCATAGTCATACAACGAAGGTATGATTCCAAGCATCTATTAACTACTCAGTTTGCCCATCCGATTGTGGGTGATAAGTTGTGGACATGACCAAGGACACCCCATGCAAACGAGTAAACTATTTCCAAAAATTGCTCACAAAATAGGGTCTCTTTCTGAAACAATGGTTTCTAGCCAACTATGCAATTTAGAAACATGGGGTAAAAAGACTTGAGCTAGGCTGCGGTGTAAGGCGAGACAGAGCAATGAAATGTGCAAAATTTGTTAACTGGTCAACTACTACAAAAAATAGTACCTTTACCTCTTGACTTGGGTAAATCCCCTTGTTGGATCTGAGAGTGTGTGCTTGTGTGTGTTTTTGATAAAAAAATATTTTAGTTCAAAAGATCATCAATATAAGTTCATAATAAACACATCAAACAATGCAATAACTAGATTTGTAAGGAATGATTGTCTAATGATTTCCAGTACTGATTTCAGTATAATATCATAGTACAATTTTCACTCCCCCTATCAGGTGCACTCTCTCTCTCTCTCTCTCTTACTTTAGCCTTTCTCTCTATAGATTCTAAGATTTGAGATATTCAACTGTAAGAGTTAACTAATTACATTAGTGTACTGTTCTATTTATAAGAGAAGAGAACTGCTGGTGATGTCACCATGAAAATGAGCCCAAAACAACCCAATAGAAGTGTAACTACTAGTAGTTTGCAAAATTGTTGGATAGATAACAAAAACAACCGAAAACACTAAACTACTGGAAATACAAAGGAGACGGTTGGAAAACCAACATACTGGAAAATTCAGTACTTTTAGTTTCAAGCTCTTTTAGTCTTTAGTTGTTTACTTGTTGGCCAACACCTGTCTTCAACTTTCTCTTGTTGACCAACTCTTTTGTAACACCCCAAAAATATTCAATTTTCACCTTTGTAGTAGATAACATGAGTATAGTAACTAGGACTACCTAACCTAGTTAAAAATATGTTGTTTGTTAAATAATAAAACCAAACTATAGGGGTTGAAATGGGATATTAACTAAACATGTGGGCATTTAATTACGAAAAACAGAAAACACACACACAATCTTGTGTGTGTGTGTGTGTGTCGTGATTGAGAGAGGGAAAGGGGAGAAACCCCACAAAAACTTCAAACACAAATCTAAGAAATCAAGAGTGAAATTGAAAGGGTTTTGATTGCATGTTTGAAGATCTAAAGCACCTAACATCATCACAACATAAGGCAACTCAAGTGATACATCCGGAGACCAAACGGGAAAGGAGACTCGTCTCAAAGGAAAGCTCTAAGGTACGTAGCTTGTTGTTACGTTGTGTTGTAATTAATTTGTTGGTGTTGTTAAAAGAGACGTTATAGGAATTGATTTGAAGAAGTTGTAGAATATACAGCGAGAAAGAAAAAGAAAATGAGTTTTAAGAGAATCGTGTCAAGGGCATGTAAAACTAACGTATAAATGACCCATGGGTCATAGAAGCAGAAGTGATGCCCAACGCAAATGGATATGGTCAATGACCAAGGTGAAAATGATTAATCATATACCAAACGGTCCGTTCATGGTATATAAGGCCCTAAACTAAATAATGGACAAGTAGAACTAAGGTATAAACGACCTGCGGGGTTGTCACACCCCTGATTTCCACGTGTCACCGGTGGGCCCGGTGGGGAGTATCGTGACGTAGTTGGTATCATCATAGACAAACAACACAATATATAAATGCACAGCGGAAGCAAAGAAAGATTCATTTCAACTTTAATAAAGTGTAATATTAAATATCACAATAGTTGAAACGGATCCACAGGCGGATCAAAATAAAAATAAGATATTGTTCAACAGTTTATTGTCGTCCAAGCTTGCGAGACTTATTGTGGACGCTCTAGAAGACAGTCAGCCTATTACGTGTAGTACCTGCACTTAACCTTTTGGAAAAATACGTCAGTTTACACTGGTAAATACAATTTAACTGACTCATTTTGAAAATGGTTGAAAATTGATTTGAATGCACGTGGCACAAAACCTTTTTATAACTTGGGTTAATTATACAATATAATCATGTGAACGAATTACATGTTACTTGTGCGTTCAGTAGCCCGGATCTTGTCCGGGTTAAAGATCAATAGACACACCACATTATAGAGTTATACACTGACAGGTGTACGCCTACACCCCGTGCTCAGGTCGTGGCCATCTCATAAGATGATGCCAAGGATATCCGGGACATGGTTATTAACCCCCCAAAGGCTTTAAGTGAACAAGACTGTTTAAACGAGCCGATCAAATTATTCAATTAACCACCCAAAGATGTAAGATTTGATGCTCGATCAAGCGGTATTTTATATACCGTAACCCAAGCCCGTATAGGGAAAATAAGTTAAAAGTATTTACCTGAGTAAAGTATAATTCACAACAAGCAAATGCAAGTAGCTTTTACCGGTGCTCCTAATCTGGAACGAAGGTTTATAATAACCTATTAGATTTCTAACGGGTCTTTATTTAAGCTTAAGCTTAGACCGGTTAGCTTTAAGGACGAAACGGTTCAAACGCACGATTAAGCGAAGACCGGATAGAATGTGATTTAGACCCGACAAGTTTGAATACTTGTATAATATGGGTATACTAAATACATTCTGGATTTTGAGACAAAAATGATAAGGTTTGACCCGTTTCGGTCAATTAATGCAAACTAGTTACATAAACCAAACCGAGCGCGAAAAGGGCGTTACGGGTAACCATCAGAGTCATATGCAAGTTCCCTGAGATAATATGGCTTAAATATGTTAAAATATCAGTAAGATATCGTCTATTATGCCCCAAATGAATTTAAACACAATTTATGCCTCATAAGGCATTTTGGTCATTTAAAAGATTATAAAAGAGTTAAATTAGAAATCTAAGTTACAGGTCTGGTTCATACAGTAAATATACTTAATTTAACATGTTATAACAGTAGGGTATGACCCATAAGTGAAAATCATCATTTAAAACCAAACTATGCACCTTAGGGGTATTTTGGTAATTTCAAAAGGGCTTAAAAGGTCAAAATTGGAAACCTGAGTTCAAAAACTTGTACTTACTGTTATTTTATAAAATATACTAAAAACATCAGTAGGTATCAACCTTATATGTTTAATATGGTTATAGTACATACTATGCGATAAAAACGCTTAAAAAGGCGATTTGGAGTCATTTCCGGGTTTTTAAAAGAAAGCTGATATTTTTATAATTCCAGAAGGCTCAAAATATTTTATTTAACAAATAAAATCAGTAGAAAAAGGTTTGGGGTCAAAAGGATTTATAAAACTCATTTTATGGCTTAAGAGGGCAAAATCGGTATTAACCGAATTAAACTTAGAGACCTATGTTATGCTCAGCCAAAAATTAAATAAAAATATTTAAAAATCCCAAAATATTATATAATAACAGTGGGTAAAAATTTTGATATCAAAAAGTGGGTTTAAATGGGTTATATGTTAATTACGCCGTTTAAGTAACATAAAACTTTCAAATTACGATATTGAGCATAACTCTTAATCTAGACCTCAAACTGATATCATATTTTTGGTGCAAGTTTATAAATCAGTAACAAATGTTTCTACTCTTTCACTTTTTAAAAAATCACGTTTTATAGTCAAAAGGGCATAATAGTCAACTTTTAAGCATAAATCGGAAACATGCATATGAATCGGATAAGTGTTGAACCAAGTTGTAAAATTTCAGAGAGTTATACTTATATGAAAATTGGTCCAAAATAAGCTCTAAGGCAGATCTCAAACATGCATGAACGGATCCGAACTGAAAGTCAAAGAAAAAGTCAATTTATGCGACTTTCGGTTCGGATTCGGGTTTAAACTGAAAATTGTTGAGATGAACATATTGAGACATGTTCTTACATTAATTACCAAGTTATTTTAATGATCAAACAGGTTGCATGTACCCTACATTGCTAATCATGCTTAAATTTGCAAATAACAATTCTGTTGACTTTTTGAAACAAGCTTTGACTCGACAATTAACATAGTTAGAGTGGGAATCTGAAAATACCCTTTTAAGGGTTTGTTACCCACATAAATACCAACTTGTAGGTACTTTTAATTCGTGATTAGGCTAAGCACATTTTAATTAATCACGAAGTCAAACCTTAATTACGATGGTTTGACTTTTAATTAATTAACTAAGCTAAACTTAATTATGAATGATTAGGATTAGTTACAATGGTCCTAAATAGGAGTAGGGACTTAAGAGAATCTTGGTTGCTGTCCAGAGAAGCTCCAAGGTGCTTGAACAAAATGCAAGTGAGCAAGTCCAAAAGATCACCACTTCATCCTCTTATATAGTGAACTAGGGAGCTCAAGATCAAGACAAGGAAGTCTAGGATGGTTACAAGATCACCCCAGGTGTCCCTAATATGCTATATACTGCCTAGCAAGCCCCTGGTTTCGAAAACCACTCACATAAGTCGGTGTAACCGTTTTAACAGCCACCTGTCCTGAAAATCGCCCAGCTGCACTGCTTACGCACCGCAACGTTCTGGTTGTTGCGGTGCGCAAGACTGCTTACGCACCGTAAGACTTCTGGTGTTGCGGTGCGCAAGCTATCGCCAGAGACAAAGTTTTTGTTTTCTTTCAAGCTTTGACCATGCAATGCTTACAACTCCGAATTCCATGCACTTTTATCAGAAGAGGGACCATATATCCAGCCATTGCATGTCATGGCATGTTCTTACATTTTTTGGCACATTGTGGGGAGTTTAATTTGACGGAAATACCAAGAAGTTGCATAGGATCCATGTCCAAAGTTTGTAACCCATTTATTTATTTAGGATGACCAGATTTTTAAACATAACTCAGATGTGGATAAAATATCTCCTGGTTAGGGATTTATTAACAGGTCGCTCAGAGGTATAAATTAACATGTCGACGTTTAAATCCTACCGTACATCTTTATCTGGATCCGTATTTATAACACGTTTGCACAACATGACACGTGTCTTTATTTTATTGGTCATGTATTTTCCGGGTGTTACATCCTCACCCCCTTAAAAGAAATCTCGACCTCGAGATTTACTAAAACAAATGAGGGTATTTTTCCTTCATGGTAGACTCCACCTCCCAAGTATATTCGGGACCTCTACGGGCATCCCATTTGACCTTCACGATAGGCACATGCTTCCTTCGAAGTTTCTTTACCTGTCGATCCTCAATTGACAATGGTTTTTCCACAAATTTCAGGCTCTCGTCTATATGCACATCTGTGTGCGGTATGACTAGTGAGTCATCAGCTAGACACTTCTTTAAATTACAGATGTGAAAAACATTATGTATAGCACTGAGCTCTTCAGGAAAGTTTAACTTATAAGCAACTGACCCGACGCGTTCGATAACCTCGAAAGGTCCTATGTATCTCGGGCTTAGCTTGCCTTTCTTACCAAATCGCA
Organism: Helianthus tuberosus; assembly: GCA_030545235.1. Classification (NCBI taxonomy): domain Eukaryota; kingdom Viridiplantae; phylum Streptophyta; class Magnoliopsida; order Asterales; family Asteraceae; genus Helianthus; species Helianthus tuberosus. The sequence goes on along the minus strand of CM060414.1, from coordinate 43,696,206 downwards.
TTACCCCCTTCCAGGGTGATACTTTAAGCAATACCTTGTCACCCCCTTCCATGCAATGCTACAATTTTATCTACGTACAATTGAGCTAACATGTCTGAGCTGTAAGTTTCCTTGATGGGTAGGAAATGTGCTGACTTGGTCAGTCTATCCACTATGACCCATATAGTATCATTTCCCTTCCTCGTCTTTGGCAACTTGGTGATGAAATCCATCGTCACCATCTCCCACTTCCATGTGAGAATTTCAGGTTGTTGTAATAAACCTGACGGCTTCTGGTGTTCCGCTTTGACTTGCGCACAAGTCAAACATTTAGCTACATAAGCAGCTACAGACTTTTTCAAACCAATCAACCAGTAGTTTGCCTTTAGATCCTGGTACATCTTGTCAGCTCTAGGATGAACAGAATATTTGGAACTGTGGGCTTCATGGAGGATAACATCCCGAAGTCCTCCATAAACTGGAACCCATATTCGTTCATTCAATCTTAGCATTCCGTCTTTGTCATGGGATAACTGCTCCTCAGTTACTCCCTGTTTTTCTTCCGGATAGTTAGCTTCCAGCACAGCTTCCTTCTGTGCTGCTAGCACCCTTTCGTTCAAACTATTCCTTATTTCAATGCGCTTAGCATTGATTCTTATCGGCTTTACTCTTTCTTTTCTGCTCAAGGCGTCAGCAACTACTTTTGCCTTGCCTGGATGGTATTTTATCTCACAATCATAGTCATTTAGAGTTTCCATCCATCGTCTTTGTCGCATGTTCAAGTCCTTCTGATTGAACAAATGTTGAAGGCTCTTGTGATCCGAATAGATCACACACTTGGTTCCATACAAGTAATGTCTCCAAAGTTTTAATGCAAATACGACGGCACCCAGCTCCAAGTCATGGGTGGTGTATTTCTTCTCGTGTACCTTTAACTGTCGTGAAGCGTAGGCAATAACCTTGCCTTTCTGCATGAGTACACAGCCCATACCAGTGTGTGATGCGTCACAATACACCACAAATTCTTCTATACCATCGGGCAATGTTAACACTGGTGCATTGCTCAACTTTTTCTTCAAAATGTCAAAGGATTCCTGCTGCTTAGGGCCCCAATCAAACTTAACCTTCTTACGTGTCAACGAAGTTAGGGGCGCAGCAATCCTTGAAAAGTTTTCAATGAAACGCCTATAATATCCTGCTAAACCCAGGAAGCTACGAATCTCAGTAGGTGTCTTCGGCTCTTGCCAATTCATAACTGCTTCTACCTTAGCGGGATCTGTCACAACCCCCGATCCCTGTTCCCCGGGAACGGGCGGACGTGAACTCAGAGTGTGGTGGTATCAGTTTTTATTTAGTCTCGCAGCGGAATTTACATCAGGATCGTAGTTAGGAAATGATTATCAGAGTAAAACCACCATGCTTAATATTAATAAATACATGGGCAAAACCCAAGTTTCTTATTACAATACATTTATAGGGACAAACCCTATTTTATTTAATTTAAAACATTGTTTCTTAGATAACTTTTATAGCCACTTATTTTCCAAGCCGTCAGTGCTCTCGAGCTGGCTTTATCCCAGTTGGCTTTCACATTGTGTTACCTGAAACATGTTTTAAAAATATTTTGTCAGCGGGAAATACTGGTGAGTGAATCTCAGTTTAATCAAGAAACATTTTATCAATTAACACAGTATTGAGGGCGATCACATTGTTTATTTCTACCCAAATACTCAATCAGTACTGTCAACCCTTGACTTGTGGGTCATATTACGCATTGGCTAACTCGTTGTCCAATGGTAACGTACTGTCGTCCCGACTTATTACTCGCAAGTAATAAATTTTGTATACAAAACCCCAAATACCGGCAGTAATGGAAGAACTACAAAGACTCACATACTGCTTAATCGCATTGTAAAGCATTTAAGGTTTTGTAAAAACTGTTAACAAAAAGGAGATTACTCACTTTGCTGTCTTAGGCTTTTCGTAAGGGTTTCCTGGGTATAATCTATAATTTACACAAATGTACATTGATTAGTACCATAACCCTTTTTAAATTATTAATAATACCCTCCCCGAGACGGCATTCCAACAACTACGTCGGGCAGAACCACGACAGTTGTTACGGAACCCTAAATCGATCGGGCAGCGTAACTATTATGAAACCGGGGTTATAATACTTACAACGGAGCAGAACCTCGCTAATTAGGGGTATAATACCCAACTATAATGCCTCTACTACAGAATTTGAGATTGAGAAATGAAAAGTGAGCGACGGAAAACGAAGTCTGATGCGTTCTATTTATAGTTGTGTAATCTGGTCTCCACGCGGCCCGCTTCCGATAAGGCTAACCCTCAGGCGGCCCGTGTCCAGCTATAGCTTTGACCAATCAGCTAGTAGACTTGACACGATGTCGACACGTGTCGACCTCTGGTGCAATCGCGTGTTATGAGTCCGCGCGGCCCACATTAGGATAAGCTTAAGTTCAAGCGGCCCGCATTAACTTAAAGAAGTCAGCGGAGTCAAACTCTGGTCCTAATTCGGCCCACTTGATATGTTGGGGTGGGTCTAGGCGGCCCGCCTCAACTTATATTTCACAAATTATTTTATTTTTATACATTATAATATAATTTGGGCTCGGTTTTCGCATACGGGGTGTAATATAAGACATATTAAGACATTTTATAATATATCAGAGAGTCGGAAATATTATAAGGGAATTGATTTTACCGAGGGTTGTTACATTCTCCCCACCTTGTTTTAGAGCTCGTCCTCGAGTTCTACTGAAACAAGTGCGGATATTTCCTCTTCATTTCTGACTCGAGTTCCCATGTGTACTCAGGTCCTCTTTTGGATTTCCACTTCACTTTGACTAGAACTAGTCTTTTATGTTTGAGATTCTTGATTTTCCTGTCTTCAATTTGTAGAGGTCTTTCTACAAACTTGAGTTGTTCATTTACCTCTATATCCTTAAGAGGCACTATCAGTGATTCATCAGCTAAACACTTTTTAAGATTAGATACATGAAACACATCATGTATTCCTGCCATTTCCTCTGGCAGTTGTAGCTGATAGGCTACAGGTCCTATCCTTCTAATAATCTTAAAAGGTCCAACATACCTGGGACTTAGCTTTCCTCTTTTGATGAATCTTACCACTCCTTTCCAAGGAGAGACTTTTAACAGCACTTTATCTCCTACTTGAAATTCTAACGGCTTGCATCGGTTATCAGCATAACTCTTTTGTCGATCACGTGCAGCTTTCAGTCGTTCCTTAACTTGAATAATCTTGTCAGTTGTTTCTTGCACTATCTCAGGTCCAGATAATTGTTGTTCCCCAATTTCTGCCCAACAGACTGGGGTTCGACACTTTCTTCCATAAAGTGCTTGAAATGGTGCAGCATTGATACTTGTGTGATAACTATTATTATAAGAAATTTCTATTAAAGGTAAAGTGTTCATCCCAATTACCTCCAAAATCCATTACACAAGCTCTAAGCATATCTTCCATTGTCTGGATTGTTCTTTCACTTTGTCCATCTGTTTGTGGATGATAAGCCGTACTTAGCTTTAACTTGGTTCCCATTGCCTTTTGGAAACTTGACCAAAAACGAGATGTAAATCGACTATCTCTATCAGAAACAATTGATAAAGGAATGCCATGTAAAGAAACAATTTCATTTACATACAATTTAGATAATTGTTCCATACTAATTGTTTCCTTCATTGGTAAGAAATGAGCTGACTTAGTTAGTCTATCTACAATCACCCAGATTGTATTATTTCCTTTCCTTGTTTTGGGTAATTTAGTAACAAAATCCATTGTTATTAATTCCCATTTCCATACCGGCATTTCTAATTGCTGTAACAAACCTGAGGGTTTCTGATGTTCAGCTTTAACTTGTGAACAAGTTAAACATTTAGAAACATAGGTTGCTATGTCCTTTTTCATTCCTATCCACCAGAAATTTTTCCTTAAATCCTGGTACATTTTATCACTTCCTGGATGCATCGTATACTTAGATTTATGGGCTTCTTCTAATATACGATTACGTAGATTTCCTAATTTAGGTATCCATATTCTCTTTTCATGGAATCTCCATATCCCATCTATTCCTTGTTTTAATTCTTTTAACATACCTTTTAATTTTTCAGAATCATTCTTGATTACTGATTCTTGTGCTTCTCTTATTTGATCATTTAAATCTACTTGCAGATTTAATTTAAGAGAACGTACCCTTTTTGGCTTTTCATGAAACTTTCGGCTTAAAGCATCTGCCACTACATTTGCTTTTTCCTTCATGATACTGGATATCACAATCATAGTCACTAAGAAATTCCATCCAACGTCTTTGTCTCATATTCAACTCTTTCTGTCCGAAAACATACATTAAACTTTTATGATCAGTGAATATGGTAAATTTACTACCATAAAGGTAATGTCTCCAAATCTTAAGAGCAAAAATTATAGCTCCTAATTCTAAATCATGGGTTGAATAATTTTCTTCATGATTCTTAAGTTGTCTAGATGCATAAGCTATAACCTTCTGTCGTTGCATCAACACACATCCATAACCTAATTTAGAAGCATCACAATAGACTACAAAGTCTTCAGTTCCTTCTGGTAATGCTAATATAGGTGTATGTGTCAATCTTTGCTTAAGAATTCTAAAGGCTTCTTCTTGTTTTAATCCCCATTTAAACTTAACAGATTTACAGGTTAACTTAGTTAGAGGAATGGCTATTCTAGAAAAATCTTGAATAAATCTTCTATAATAACCTGCCAATCCTAAGAAACTTCTAACCTCAGTTGGTGTTTCAGGGGTTTTCCATTTGGTAATTGCCTCGATTTTTGTTGGATCTACATGAATTCCTTCATGATTGACTAAATGTCCAAGGAATTGTACATGTTCTAACCAAAATTCGCACTTTGAAAACTTAGCATAAAGTTTTTCCTTTCTTAACAGACTTAAAAGTGTGTGCAAATGTCTTGCATGATCCTCTTTATTCTTAGAATAAATTAGAATATCATCTATGAATACAATTATGAATTTATCCAAATATGGCTTACATATTCGGTTCATCATGTCCATAAATGCAGCTGGGGCATTGGTTAAACCAAATGGCATCACAGTGAATTCATAATGACCATACCTTGTCCTAAAAGCAGTTTTAGGAATATCCTCTTCCTGCACTTTTAATTGATGATATCCTGACCTTAAATCGATTTTTGAGAAAAATCGAGCTCCTTGTAGCTGATCAAACAAATCATCGATTCTCGGTAATGGGTACCGATTCTTAATCGTGACTTTGTTTAATTCACGGTAATCAATGCACATACGCATTGAGCCGTCCTTCTTTTTAACGAACAGTATTGGCGCTCCCCATGGCGATGAACTTGGCTGTATGAATCCTTTTTCCAATAATTCATCTAATTGTTTTTTCAATTCTTGCATTTTTGCAGGCGCCAAACGGTAAGGTGCTTTGGCAATCGGTGATGTTCCTGGTATTAAGTGAATTCTGAATTCAACTTCTCTGTCCGGAGGTAGTCCTGGTAATTCTTCTGGAAAAATATCTGAAAACTGAGATACTACTGGAATATCTTTTAGTTCTTTTTCTTTAGTGTTAGTGATTATAGAAATCAAATACACTACAGAACCTTTTCTTATACAACTTGCAGTTTTCATCACAGATATGAATTTTGTAGATCTAGAGAACTTATCTCCTTTAATTGTGATCATTTTACCTTTTGGTGAATTTACTTGGATTAACTTTTGATCACATAAAATACTAGCTTTATTGGCTATTAACCAATCCATTCCTAGAACAACATCAAATCCTACCAGATTCATGGGATACAGGTTTGCTATAAATTTCTGATTTAAAATTTCTATGCTTGCTCCCTGCAAGATTTCAGAAATTCTAACAGTTTCTCCGTTAGCTGTCTCTACTACACATTCTTGTGGTAGTTTAGTTAATGACTGATTTAGAAATTTGCAAAACGATGTATTAATAAAACTTTGGTTTGCACCAGAGTCAAATAATATTTTAGCAAAGATATCATTAACTAAATACGTACCAGCTATAACATCCGGAATTAACTTGGCCTCATCTGCAGTCAGAACAAATGCTCTAGCATTTTTAGTATTCTTGTTGTCGGTGGCTGGAGCTAATTTTGGGCAGTTTGGCTTGATGTGACCTTGTTCTCCACAATTGTAGCATATCCTGTTGTTTTTCTTCCTGCAATCTTCTTCCTTGTGTCCAGATATTTTGCAAAAGTTACAGTACCCAGAGCATCTTCCTGAATGCTTTCTTTTACAATTCCTACAGTAAGATGCAGAGGTAGAACCTACATTTCTTCCACGGTTAGAATTTCCAGAACGAAATTCTTGAGTCAATTTCTGGGTTAGGTTTCTCCTTTGATCCTCTTCTCGGGTACGGACTAATTCGTCAGTCAAGGTATTGGCTAGTTCTACAGCTTCTTCTATGGTTTGAGGTCTAGCTGCCTTGACTAAATGTCTTATTTCCCCAATTAATCCCCAAATATAACGGGAAATTAACACTGGTTCTGGTGAAGCAAGAGTTGGCACTATCCTAGCATATTCGAAAAATAGCTTTGTGTACCCTTTGCTATCTACACCAGTCATCCTAAGGTTTAGGAATTTGTTTGCTATCTGTTCTTTTTCATTGGGTGGGCAGAATTTCCTTTCTCTACCTTATTTTTAAACTCTTCCCATTCCATATTATAGGTTCTATCACTTCCTTTTGTTTGGAGAATAGTATTCCACCATTCTAGTGCTGCATTCTTAAACAGATTAGAAGCAAACAGTATTCTATCTTCTTTAGCACACTTACTAATCCTTAAGACTGCCTCAGTCTTCTCTATCCAGCGTAAAGTTGCAATGGCCCCTTCATTGCCCGAGAATTCCATTGGTTTACAAGACCAGAATTCTTTATAAGAACAACCATAAGGCATGGTTCTTCTTCTTTTAGGAATAGGCATTTGAAGTACATGTCCATTGTTCACGATGTTTTCCGGTTTAAGTGGTCGTTTACTGCTATGCCTACTTTTATTATCAGCATCCTTAACAGTTTGAAGTATAAATGGCATTGCATCTATAATTCCTTGTGCTACTATGTGTTGGATAGCACTATTGTCCACTTGATTTCCATTGTTATTGTTGTTTGGGTTCTCATTATTTAGATTATCGTCATTCTGAATATTATCATTCTGGATTTCTGGGTTATTATCCAAATTGACTTGATTTTCTTGGTCAGCCATCTGAATTTTAAACATTGATCCCATATTAATATCATGAATAATATATTAATATAATTAATCACATGACAGGCAATTTTGTCAAAAGCGTAGATCATTGCTACTTTTACTCTTTTCATATACTTATGCGTCTATTACACACTAGTACAGAAATGAAATTACAATACCAACAGAAATAAAATAATAATATGCATCCGTACACACATATCTTATTTTATTTTACTATATTATTATTACTACTGCTTCCTCTATTCTAACATTCATGGATATGGATTTATCCAGAAATCCATATTGCGCTCATCGTATTTCCATACGAGACGCTCTCCCACCTGACGCATCCTTTCACTGTTTTCTAAAATTTCCTCCCCGAAAGTCCTAAGTTCTTGAACGTTTTCTGCACTCATTGGGGGTGCAGGTTCTCGGACTGGGTTTGGAATCTGGGGTGCATTTTCCTGAAATTGGTAAGGATCCTCTAATATCTCCCTAATATAATCATCTTGATAATAGGGATCTAAAGGGTCCATACCTGGGTAAGCTTCTATGTTCTGTATGGGTGGATAATCCTGGATAGGGTAACGTTGCACAAAGTCTCTATTGTCGTCCCACCAAGGGTCATAATTTGGGTCTAGGGGATTTGGTGCAGGTACCCGAGGGATTTCTTCTGGGTTAAAGTCGTGCATCTCTACTTGGTTTTCCTGGTTTTCTATTTCCATGGGTTGTTCTGGGTTTTGTGGTTGTGGGGCTACTAATTGTTCTAGACTTGGGTCAGCAGCAGTCGTAGCTAAGATATGGAAATTAGCTAGGCTTCTATTAAGTATTTCTTGAGTTTGGGCATCTGTCTCTCTCTTAATAGCTGCTAAAGCCCTTTGCTATTGCAATTTCCTCATTCTTTTCCTACGAGCAAAAGCATCTTTACTGAACCATCATCGTTTCTTAGTAGGAAATGGTTCTTCAGATTTAGCTCTAAAGGCAAATATCCCGTCTTCCTGATCAGCAACATACCCCGAGAGGGCAGGCTGTGATGATGTACCTTCACTCTTAGGTGAATCAGCTAACTGACGATTCACGTCTGATGGCCCTTGATCACTCATACTGAAAACTAACAGATAGTCAAATAACACATAACACATAATTACAGTTATGCATATATTTCCTTATTTTATTTCCTAACATTAATTCAAAATTTAAGTGTCAGCAGAACACTTCTTTGGCTCAGACCAGTGGCTAGGCTCTGATACCACCTTCTGTCACAACCCCCGATCCCTGTTCCCCGGGAACGGGCGGACATGAACTCAGAGTGTGGTGGTATCAGTTTTTATTTAGTCTCGCAGTGGAATTTACATCAGGATCGTAGTTAGGAAATGATTATCAGAGTAAAACCACCATGCTTAATATTAATAAATACATGGGCAAAACCCAAGTTTCTTATTACAATACATTTATAGGGACGAACCCTATTTTGTTTAATTTAAAAAATTGTTTCTTAGATAACTTTTATAGCCACTTATTTTCCAAGCTGTCAGTGCTCTCGAGCTGGCTTTATCCCAGTTGGCTTTCACATTGTGTTACCTGAAACATGTTTTAAAAATATTTTGTCAGCGGGAAATACTGGTGAGTGAATCCCAGTTTAATTAAGAAACATTTTATCAATTAACACAGTATTGAGGGCGATCACATTGTTTATTTCTACCCAAATACTCAATCAGTACTGTCAATCCTTGACTTGTGGGTCATATTACGCATTGGCTAACTCGTTGTCCAATGGTAACGTACTGTCGTCCCGACTTATTACTCGCAAGTAATAAATTTTGTATACAAAACCCCAAATACCGGCAGTAATGGAAGAACTACAAAGACTCACATACTGCTTAATCGCATTGTAAAGCATTTAAGGTTTTGTAAAAACTGTTAACAAAAAGGAGATTACTCACTTTGCTGTCTTAGGCTTTTCGTAAGGGTTTCCTGGGTATAATCTATAATTTACACAAATGTACATTGATTAGTACCATAACCCTTTTTAAATTATTAATAATACCCTCCCCGAGACGGCATTCCAACAACTACGTCGGGCAGAACCACGACAGTTGTTACGGAACCCTAAATCGATCGGGCAGCGTAACTATTATGAAACCGGGGTTATAATACTTACAACGGAGCAGAACCTCGCTAATTAGGGGTATAATACCCAACTATAATGCCTCTACTATAGAATTTGAGATTGAGAAATGAAAAGTGAGCGACGGAAAACGAAGTCTGATGCGTTCTATTTATAGTTGCGTAATCTGGTCTCCACGCGGCCCGCTTCCGATAAGGCTAACCCTCAGGCGGCCCGCGTCCACCTATAGCTTTGACCAGTCAGCTAGTAGACTTGACACGATGTCGACACGTGTCGACCTCTGGTGCAATCGCGTGTTATGAGTCCGCGCGGCCCGCATTAGGATAAGCTTAAGTTCAAGTGGCCCGCATTAACTTAAAGAAGTCAGTGGAGTCAAACTCTGGTCCTAATTCGGCCCGCTTGATATGTTGGGGTGGGTCTAGGCGGCCCGCCTCAACTTATATTTCACAAATTATTTTATTTTTATACATTATAATATAATTTGGGCTCGGTTTTCGCATACGGGGTGTAATATAAGACATTTTATAATATATCAGAGAGTCGGAAATATTATAAGGGTATTGATTTTACCGAGGGTTGTTACAGGATCCACTTGGATACCACGCTTACTTACCACATGTCCAAGGAATTGGACTTCCCGAAGCCAAAATTCGCACTTCGAAAATTTGGCGTAGAGTTTCTCTTGATGTAGAAGTTTGAGAATACAACGAAGGTGTTTCTCGTGGTCAGCTTGGTTCTTCGAGTAAATAAGGATGTCGTCAATAAAGACGATGATGAATTTGTCCAAGTAAGGCTTGCAGAGGCGATTCATGAGATCCATGAATGCGGCCGGTGAATTAGTGAGCCCAAAAGGCATCACTAGGAACTCGTAATGTCCATAACGAGTCCTAAACGTTGTCTTGTGCACATCTTCATCCTTGACCTGCAACTGATGATAGCCTGACCTCAAGTCAATCTTAGAGAAGTAGCTTGCCCCTTGTAACTAATCGAACAGATCGTCGATCCTGGGCAAAGGATACCTATTCTTGATAGTGACTTTATTAAGCTCACGGTAATCGATGCACAGATGCATCGATCCATCCTTCTTCTTGACAAACAAGATCGGCGCTCCCCAAGGAGACGAACTAGGTCTAATAAAACCTTTGGCTAGCAGATCATCTAATTGCGTCCTTAACTCCTTCATCTCCGTTGGTGCTAACCTATAAGGTGCTCTTGCTACTGGTGCAGCACCAGGGATGATGTCGATTCGGAATTCCACTTGCCTATCCGGTGGTAAACCAGGTAGTTCTTCGGGAAAAACTTCAGGATATTCCGAAATGACAGGGATGTCTTCAATCTTAGGCTTTGGCTCGTCTATAGTAACTTGTGCCATATAAATGACACAGCCCTTCTGCAGACATCTGGATGCCTTGAGCATAGACACTTGCTCAGGCAGTCCATGCTGGGTATCTCCTTGGATGGTGAGTGACTCACCAGACGGAGTTTTGACTACTACTTGCTTTCTGTTGCACACAATCTGGGCTTGGTTATGCGATAACCAATCCATGCCTAACACTATGTCAAAACCGGCTAGCTTAAAAGGAAGTAAGGACAAAGGAAAAGAGTGATTCCTAATGGATATAACACATCCATCTAAAACAGTCGAGGCGGTTTCTATGGTTCCATCAGCTAATTCCACCTCATATTTCACACTTAAGGGTTTTACAGGTAATTTCAACAACTCACAAAACTTATTATCTACAAAAGACTTATCTGCTCCAGAATCAAACAATACTCTAGCAAAAACATCATTTACGAGAAAAGTACCTGTAATCACGTTGTCATCCTAAACAGCTTCCTTAGCGTCCATTTTGAAGACTCTCGCATTGGTCTTCTTTCCATCTTCGGTTTTCCTGGTGTTCTTTGGGCAATTAGACTTAATGTGCCCTTTCTCATTGCAACCGTAACATGTTGCATCCTTCAGCTTCTTACACTCCAAAGTCTTATGATCAGTAGACTTGCAAATCCCACAGGATCTTGTGTGAGACTTGGATTTTGACTCAAATCGACATTTCCCAAAATGATTCTTCTTGCATGTTTTACATTTGGGCTTATCCCCCGATTGTTGCCCATCTCTCCTAGATCCCGACCCTTTCTTGTGGTCGTCATTACCTCGGTGTTTCTTACCTGATCTTCGTGAGGTATCGTCCTCACGCTTCCTTTTGTTCTCGTCTGAATTCCTGAGTGCTCTCAACCTGACTACGTCCAAGGTAAGAGAGAGAGATAGATCAGCTGCTGATCTGAAAGTTGCAGGCCTTGATGCCTTGACACTTGCTTTAATCTCTTGGGCTAAACCCCCGATGAAGCGAGCAATCCTCTTAGGCTCTGGGGTTACCAAGTATGGAACCAACCTAGATAGGGTATTAAAAGTGGTGAGGTATGCCTGGCAGTCTAAATTCTTCATCACTAAAGATAGGAAGTCTGACTCAATTCTCTCAACTTCGTGCTGCGGGCAATAATTATCTTTAATGAGAGCAACAAACTGATCCCATGATAGATTGTAGAGCGGGATCTTCCCAGCAGCTTGTATGAGAGACTTCCACCACGCCAGTGCTTCTCCTTTGAACGATTGGGATACGTATTTTACTACGTCCCTTTCAGCACAACCGCTGATGTCTACAACCGTATCCATTTCGTCCAACCAAGTTATACAATCTACCGCTCCCTTTTCCCCAGTAAAGTCCCGGGGTTTACATGAGACGAAGTATTTGTATGTACAGGACTTGCCATGCGGTTCCTGTTTAGGCTCGACCTTCCTTGACGGGACACTGTTTTGGTTCGAGGAGTGACGTTCATCATCATCCTTCTTTGGCTTATCCTTCTTGGGTACATCTCTCTTAGAGGGTGGTTTGCTATGAGCCTCCGAGTGAACTTTGGGTTTGGAATGTGGCGCGGATCGGGTCCCGCTCGATTCACTATACTGTCTATTTAGTTCTTCGACAACAGCATCATTCACTAATGCTTTCAACTCCGTACCAGTTACTAATATCTTAGCATTTTCAGGGTTTTCTGCTGGACGACTGTTTAGTTCTTCAGACTTAGCCATGTAGTTTTAAGTGCTACATAAAAATAAGGATAAGGTCTATTTAGAAGCCTAAACAGTATTATCGTTCTTGACGATTTATTAACCATGGTAAATAAAAGCCATATTAGTTAATTTGTTAAGTATTTCATTCAGGACTTTTACTAGTAATCTTTTTAGAATGAAATATAATATTGGCATAATAAGCCTAGTCACATAGACAAATTTCTAAATTATAAATTTAGATCTTGTAGGATTAAAGTTTGAATAAATACGACAAATCATTCCTTTTCTTGGCAGGGAGTTTATAAACTACGGCTGCCTTTGTTTTCTGTGACATTATTTATAACCCGTAGGTATTTTGTCACAATCAAATATATAAAAATATAAATTTGGGTAATTTATTAAAAAGGGTGACATGTGTGATTTTTACGGATCACACTAGCCAAGAATGTTAACATGTTTACAGATGTTAACAGAGAATTGAATCTTTTTAAACAGGTTCTACCATATTGGCTAAATTTATGACAACATAACAGCTAGGTTTTACCCTTTTAAGATCCTTATTATATTATTAAAATGGTAAATCAAAATAATAAATGTTATTTTTCATTTATTCATATACTATGTTTATGCACATAATTTTAAAAATGAAAAACTTAAATTAACAATTCCAATTAAAAATTAAACTAGTACGAGTTTGCCCTAAACGGGACTTTTACATAAACAACATGCCCACGCAGGGGCCAACTAACAAAACAAACAAACCCACACAGGGGACAAATAAAAAGATATGCCCACGCAGGGGCAGAACAGAAAAAGAATACCCACGCAGGGGTAGAGTACTGAAATAAATATATGTCCACGCAGGGACATGAGTACCACACTAAGATAACCAAACAAACAAAGGATTCAGTGACCCTTCTTGCTTTTACCCTTAATCAAATCCACCATCTTCTTAAACATCCCCCGGTTATGCCTCGGATCATGCCGCAACTCATGCCGCATCTCTTGACGCACCTCTTATATCTCATGAAGGATTTCTTGCATTTGGGGCGGTGACATCGCCGGCGCCTGAGGTGGTTGCTGATAATGCGGAGGTTGATGAGGCTGTTGTTGATAATGTAGAGGTTAAGGAGGTTGCGGTTGCTGATACCCATATGGTGGGTATCCATAGGTCGATTGTCCCGTAGCCCATGGACCTCCGTAGGGACCTTCCTGATGGAGAGTGTTGGAGTTTGCTGCTATCCAGTAGGGATCCTCTGCAAAGTTGTAGCCTGTGTGGTTCAGCTGCTCGAAGGGATTGTATGCAGCCGCGCCAGTGTAAGTGGGAATTGGGTCTCCAAAACCCAATGGTGGCTGTGGCGCAACTGGCGCAGTGTTCACCTCTGAGATGGGGTGTGAAGATTCCCCCGTCTCCGGTTCTTCGTGGACAGGCGAGTACCGGCTGCCACTTGAATGTGGAGGGGTGCTGATGCGTATCCCCCCTCGTGCGGATATTCGCAAAGTCGTTCTCCTTCGCCTTGGGGGCGAGGGAGGCTGAAGCAAAGGTGGTGCTGCCGGCGGAGTGACCGCGACAAGTCTGGATTCCTCGGAAGGATTCTGCTGCTGCTGTGGCTGGTGCAGGGGAGATTGGTGTGGCTGGTGCAAGGGAGAGTGGTGTGGCTGGTGCAGGGGAGAGTTATGGTAACTGGGAGTAAAAGCCCAGTCATACTGTTTGAACATCTCTTCATAGCTGTCGGGACCATTGTATGGTGATCCCATAAAAGGTGACCCATCAGAAATCTTGATGGGGTGGTTTGGAGTTCCAGATGGCGGCATTGCAGGATCAGTATCCTCATCGATGTCCATCGGGTTGCCACCAGAAAAGTGGTCTTCGGGCCCAAGTGGGTTAACACCCATAGGCACATCAAGGTAGTCAGCAGGGTTGAACAATCACTGGAAAACAGGTGATGGTTGGTCAAAAGGTGATTGGTGTCCTAGAGGAATATAGGACTGGTGAGAGTTATGGGGCTCATTCTCAGAATGAGGCCCAAAGGAGTGTGGGATGGAAGGTGAGGTACTTAGTGAAACTGAGCGCCTAGCTGGTTCAGTAAAGGACCTCCAAAGATCCTGAGCATCTGTGTTGTGGGGGTCCGAAGGTGTTCGCCGGTGTGATGGTCCGGCCTCGTGGTCATTTGGGGCTACATGGGCTCCTTGTCCCCTTCCTCTTCCTCTCATACGTGGCGGCATTTTTGTGATCCTGTCAAAAACAACAAGTGATACAACATAAAAAATATATAAGACAAAGTTAGAAATAAAAACCAAAATTTGGAAAGTTCCTAAGTTCTTTGTCTAGACTCGAGAATCGAGGAATGTGCAATTGTGTAACTGAGATTAAACACAAAAGGTTAGTGTTTAATTCACTCAGAGTTGGCTCTGATACCAACCTGTCACACCCCTGATTTCCACGTGTCACCGGTGGGCCCGGTGGGGAGTATCGTGACGTAGTTGGTATCATCATAGACAAACAACACAATATATAAATGCACAGCGGAAGCAAAGAAAGATTCATTTCAACTTTAATAAAGTGTAATATTAAATATCACAATAGTTGAAACGGATCCACAGGCGGATCAAAATAAAAATAAGATATTGTTCAACAGTTTATTGTCGTGCAAGCTTGTGAGACTTATTGTGGACGCTCTAGAAGACAGCCAGCCTATTACGTGTAGTACCTGCACTTAACCTTTTGGAAAAATACGTCAGTTTACACTGGTAAACACAATTTAACTGACTCATTTTGAAAATGGTTGAAAATTGATTTGAATGCACGTGGCACAAAACCTTTTTATAACTTGGGTTAATTATACAATATAATCATGTGAACGAATTACATGTTACTTGTGCGTTCAGTAGCCCGGATCTTGTCCGGGTTAAAGATCAAT
Organism: Helianthus tuberosus; assembly: GCA_030545235.1. Taxonomy (NCBI): domain Eukaryota; kingdom Viridiplantae; phylum Streptophyta; class Magnoliopsida; order Asterales; family Asteraceae; genus Helianthus; species Helianthus tuberosus. The sequence continues at coordinate 43,680,847 of CM060414.1, read as the reverse complement.
AGACACACCACATTATAGAGTTATACACTGACAGGTGTCAGCCTACACCCCGTGCTCAGGTCGTGGCCATCTCGTAAGATGATGCCAAGGATATCCGGGACATGGTCATTAACCCCCCAAAGGCTTTAAGTGAACAAGACTGTTTAAACGAGCCGATCAAATTATTCAATTAACCACCCAAAGATGTAAGATTTGATGCTCGATCAAGCGGTATTTTATATACCGTAACCCAAGCCCGTATAGGGAAAATAAGTTAAAAGTATTTACCTGAGTAAAGTATAATTCACAACAAGCAAATGCAAGTAGCTTTTACCGGTGCTCCTAATCTGGAACGAAGGTTTATAATAACCTATTAGATTTCTAACGGGTCTTTATTTAAGCTTAAGCTTAGACCGGTTAGCTTTAAGGACGAAACGGTTCAAACGCACGATTAAGCGAAGACCGGATAGAATGTGATTTAGACCCGAAAAGTTTGAATACTTGTATAATATGGGTATACTAAATACATTCTGGATTTTGAGACAAAAATGATAAGGTTTGACCCGTTTCGGTCAATTTATGCAAACTAGTTACATAAACCGAACCGAGCGCGAAAAGGGCGTTACGGGTAACCATAAGAGTCATATGCAATTTCCCTGAGATAATATGGCTTAAATATGTTATAATATCAGTAAGATATCGTCTATTATGCCCCAAATGAATTTAAACACAATTTATGCATCATAAGGGCATTTTGGTCATTTAAAAGATTATAAAAGAGTTAAATTAGAAATCTAAGTTACAGGCCTGGTTCATATAGTAAATATACTTAATTTAACATGTTATAACAGTAGGGTATGATCCATAAGTGAAAATCATCATTTAAAACCAAACTATGCACCTTAGGGGTATTTTGGTAATTTCACAAGGGCTTAAAAGGTCAAAATTGGAAACCTGAGTTCAAAAACTTGTACTTACTGTTATTTTATAAAATATACTAAAAACATCAGTAGGTATCAACCTTATATGTTTAATATGGTTATAGTACATACTATGCGATAAAAACGCTTAAAAAGGCGATTTGGAGTCATTTCCGGGTTTTTAAAAGAAAGCTGATATTTTTATAATTCCAGAAGGCTCAAAATATTTTATTTAACAAATAAAATCAGTAGAAAAAGGTTTGGGGTCAAAAGGATTTATAAAACTCATTTTATGGCTTAAAAGGGCAAAATCGGTATTAACCGAATTAAACTTAGAGACCTATGTTATGCTCAGCCAAAAATTAAATAAAAATCTTTAAAAATCCCAAAATATTATATAATAACAGTGGGTAAAAAGTTTGATATCAAAAAGTGGGTTTAAAAGGGTTATATGTTAATTACGCCGTTTAAGTAACATAAAGCTTTCAAATTACGATATTGAGCATAACTCTTAATCTAGACCTCAAACTGATATCAAATTTTTGGTGCAAGTTTATAAATCAGTAACAAATGTTTCTACTCCTTCACTTTTTAAAAAATCACGTTTTATAGTCAAAAGGGCATAATAGTCAACTTTTAAGCATAAATCGGAAACATGCATATGAATCGGATAAGTGTTGAACCAAGTTGTAAAATTTCAGAGAGTTATACTTATATTAAAATTGGTCCAAAATAAGCTCTAAGGCAGATCTCAAACATGCATGAACGGATCCGAACTGAAAGTCAAAGAAAAAGTCAATTTATGCGACTTTCGGTTCCGATTCGGGTTTAAACTGAAAATTGTCGAGATGAACATGTTGAGACATGTTCTTAAATTAATTACCAAGTTATTTTAATGATCAAACAGGTTGCATGTACCCTACATTGCTAATCATGCTTAAATTTGCAAATAACAATTCTGTTGACTTTTTGAAACAAGCTTTGACTCGACAATTAACATAGTTAGAGTGGGAATCTGAAAATACCCTTTTAAGGGTTTGTTACCCACATAAATACCAACTTGTAGGTACTTTTAATTCGTGATTAGTCAAAGTACATTTTAATTAATCACGAAGTCAAACCTTAATTACGATGGTTTGACTTTTAATTAATTAACTAAGCTAAACTTAATTATGAATGATTAGGATTAGTTACAATGGTCCTAAATAGGAGTAGGGACTTAAGAGAATCTTGGTTGCTGTCCAGAGAAGCTCCAAGGTGCTTGAACAAAATGCAAGTGAGCAAGTCCAAAAGATCACCACTTCATCCTCTTATATAGTGAACTAGGGAGCTCAAGATCAAGACAAGGAAGTCTAGGATGGTTACAAGATCACCCCAGGTGTCCCTAATATGCTATATACTGCCTAGCAAGCCCCTGGTTTCGAAAACCACTCACATAAGTCGGTGTAACCGTTTTAACAGCCACCTGTCCTGAAAATCGCCCAGCTGCACTGCTTACGCACCGCAACGTTCTGGTTGTTGCGGTGCGCAAGACTGCTTACGCACCGTAAGACTTCTGGTGTTGCGGTGCGCAAGCTATCGCCAGAGACAAAGTTTTTGTTTTCTTTCAAGCTTTGACCATCCAATGCTTACAACTCCGAATTCCATGCACTTTTATCAGAAGAGGGACCATATATCCAGCCATTGCATGTCATGGCATGTTCTTACACTTTTTGGCACATTGTGGGGAGTTTAATTTGACGGAAATACCAAGAAGTTGCATAGGATCCATGTCCAAAGTTTGTAACCCATTTATTTATTTAGGATGACCAGATTTTTAAACATAACTCAGATGTGGATAAAATATCTCCTGGTTAGGGATTTATTAACAAGTCGCTCAGAGGTATAAATTAACATGTCGACGTTTAAATCCTACCGTACATCTTTATCTGGATTCGTATTTATAACACGTTTGCACAACATGACACGTGTCTTTATTTTATTGGTCATGAATTTTCCGGGTGTTACAGGGGTTGTAGAGGCCAATGTATTGTCCAAAGTTATCAACCAAGATCTTTGATTGTAGTTGGAGGAATATGGGAAACCCAGTTAAAAAACACGGATGTTTTAAGTTAAAGAGCTTAAATCTCATAATGGGTCGATTTGGGTAATACTCACCAAACCAAATGAATGGAATGGACACTTGATAAATCCGGGTCCGGGTTAAGGGTTGCGGGTTTATAAATGTTAAGAAATAAGTTTGAAGTGATAAAATCGGGTTAGGACTGGCCTGGACATGTATTTGACAAAATGGAAAAATTGGGTTAAGGGTTCAAAGGTTGCCAGTGCTGGCAACTTTCTAGAAAAAGTGTCTCGGCCGCACCATGCGAGGAACACACCTGGTTCCTTCGCGATGCGCAGGGAAGCCTGGTCAACTTTTTGGTCAATTTGCTTCTCCCCGCGCCACGCAGGGGCGACAAGGGATCCCTCTGCGACACGTGGGGCCCTCTGAAATGTTGCTTTTGTTTTCGGATTTGATGGTTTCGTTTAAATTGGTTAATAATCGTTTAAGTGATTTTAAATGATAGGTTACTCTCATCTATAGTTTCACATAAAGATCATGTTGCCTCAAGAACCAAACACATATATTGATTATTTGCTTCAGTGTTTTCATGTTTATGTTTCAAATTTTAAGACTTATTGGCATGTACATGGAAATCAAATCATTTCTACCTTAGGTAGCTTGTGTTTTTAAGAGAATTAATCTTATGGTGGTATAATTTATATATGAAACTAAATTTCATGTATTTAATTGGTTGGGTCTTACATCTTTCATATTTCAGCACTTTCTTTGACTTGGTCTTCCTGGTCTTTTGATCCTGGTAGTTCTTTTCTAGCTGTGTTGGTGGTTGTTTGAGAAGATTTTAAGGGGGGACTTCTCGTACTTTGAAGATTGCAGAATCTTATTTCACATGCTAAGGAAGATGGTTTCTTTGGGTTTTAGCTTTCATCATCAATAAATCTTATATAACTCAACAATCTCCCCTAGATCCGGTAATGCCAAAATCACACTTATTGGCCTGACTTTTATTATGCCTTTGATTCCCATCTCCATTTTGATAGCTTGGTGATCATTTTCTTCTTTTTCAAGTTCCAGATCCACTACGATTTTTATATTATCTAAGCTTAGCCTTGAACATCATACCTAACAAATTGGGTTACAGAGCCATCTTCTCTGAATATTTGCACATCATTTGAGTCTTTCATTGCTTTCCATATCACAATCCTTGGGTTAGGGGGGATTAGAGGTAAGTCTAGGACTTAAGTGGGTGGAGGTGAATCTGGACTTGTAGGCACTATTACCCCTTGGTGTGCCACTGATTGATGTGGTGAATCTTATGGTGTAGGTAAATCAACATTATAAGTACATGCAGCTCGGTCTCATGTAGTTCTGAATACATGTGTAACATCTAGCATGCAGTTCACATGGAGAAGTTTTTCTTCATCATCTAACCCAGGAATCCAATGGTCATAACCATGCTTTTTCTTTAGGTTGTGCATATAGTTCTCCATGATCTTTAAATTGTAGGATAGTATCTCTTGGGGATTAAATGGAACAACACTTGACTTTTTCTTTTTGTTTGCAAGATAGATCTTCGTGTTCTTCTGAGTTAGTGGTGGATGGAATTTCTCTATATGTTTCTTAAATGCAGCTTTATAGTCTGATTATTCACTTGTGAGAGTAGAATCTTTCCATATGACTATTAAGTTCTTTAGAGCCCATTGTGCATGAATCAGCTCTTGTTTCATTATGAATAACTTTGCTGCAACTTTTGGTGTTGGTTTTCTTTTACTACCAAGCTTCCAGTTGGGAGGAGTCACCTTCACATTAGGATCTGCAATCATTCGCTTGACCCTCTCCACTTCATCCAGCAAATTATTTACATCCCAGTTTTGAAAGAAGTGGAAGCTTTTGACTGGATATGGCACATGCCCTTTTAACCGGTCAATGCATTCATCCTTTAACAGCGTGAGTGCATAATGTCTATCACTTCCGTCAATCACGTATCGTAGCTTAATCAATTGATACAAGACTGGTGCTGAATAGAGCTAAAGATAAAGTTGATGTGTTTTGAAGTCCATCCGAACGGATGGACATTATGTCCATTCAGATGGATGGCAAATGCTCATCCGGATCGAAAGTGTTTTTATGTTTAGTCCATCCGTCTGGATGGAGTCCATCTGCTAGCCTGTTTCATCCAGATGGAGGATGCCTACAAATAGGAGAGTAGGGTCTTGTCATTTGATAACTTTGAGCAGACTTTGAGGTGAAGCTCTGCCCGTTTGTTTTCGTGGTTTTGTTATTGTCAAATATCAATAGAAAACAACTTATAATTACATCTTCGTGTTCTGATCCACATACGTGATTGGATTCCACACAACTCACGTGATTGTATGCATTCAACGGTTAAGGAATCGATCCAAGATTCGAATCCACAAGGAAGCTCTGCCCGTTTGTTTTCGTGGTTTTGTTATTGTCAAATATCAATAGAAAACAACTTATAATTACATATTCTTGTTCTGATCCACATACGTGATTGGGTTCCGCACAACTCACGTGATAGTATGCATTCAACGGTTAAGGAATCGATCCAGGATTCGAATCCACAAGTTTTACAACAATTGGATCCTTGAAAGGTGTAATTTAGTAGAGCGTTTGGGATTCTTGAAGCATGTAGTGTTCATAGGCTTTTATCTTTTTCATTTTTTCTATCCATTATATATTAAGCTTTCTTGTACGTCATTTCTGTTTGATTTTATGTGAATTCCTTTATTGCTTCTTCCTCCATTCTTTTAGAATTCTCCACATGATTCAAATTTTTATCTACTTTTGTAACACCCTTAAATTTCTATTTGAATTTAATAATAATTCATACAATATTATATAAAAGATGTCGAAAGTTAATACATAGTTTCCATAGATAAAGTCAAAAGTAGCAAAACATAAGTCAACTAACGACTAATTCAAACATTCATAAGATGTTTAGCAAATAGTTTACATATCCAAAACATTTTCCATTAGAGTTAAGTAACGCGGAAGCTTCTAAAGTTCGTGTTCGGTTCTTCAAAACATGCTTGACCGTCATCCGAAACCTTTGGATACCTAAAAACTGAAATGTTTACATTAAACATTAGTATAAGAATACTTAGAAATAATACGTATTCGAAACTACGTCTAAAACGGATTCGATTTAACAAAGAAATACAAAATTTATCATAAATTCTAAAGCTCTACCGTAACTTACGGTAGAGCTTCTGGGAAATTCTGGTTCCAGCGTAACACAGGGAAAATCCACCGTAACCTTTTGGTCTCTACCGTAAATTACGGTATATTCCGTAATTTACGGTAGACGCTGGAATGTTATGTTTGGTTTGATTTGTTTGTTTACTTGAATCAAGTTCTCGGATTTCCATCCTACAAACCAACATGTTTAATCCTCGTATTCTAATATGTCATTTGTCAATAATAACAAGAAACCGAGTAACCATACTACAATGTATTACCATGCCTTACTTGGTTATTCGACCCGTTTGGCTCATCTAAGAAATCCTCCATTTTGATGACTACCAACGAGGTCTAACCAGATTCTTGGCCTATTATTCGACATAGCGAATATCATCGCTTTAATCCAACTCAACTTTTAATACACAATCCAACTACATATATGCTAAATATCAAAATTTACCCAAATGTAACGAATCAAGTTACATACCTTCAAAGTAAGCCTTTCAAACGCGATTCGCCACCCGCTTGTCCACTTGACACTCCTGCGTCCTTTCCTATAGAGTCCATTTATAACATGTTTAGAACTCCCTTTTAAACCATGTATCGCATAGTAAACTGAAACATCATAATTGTGCGTTTCAACTTTGAATTTCAGTTTTAAGCCTTCTTTGAGGCATTTTCACAAACACTTTAAGGGCATATTTTTACATGATTAAATATCAAGTCTCTAGCTTATCATTTAGCCTTAATTTCACATCAATCAACCATTTTACATAATTGATAGCTTCTAGAATTCAGAAATCACTTCAAAATTGTCAGATTACACTAGAACCACACCCAAATTCCTAGTGTTTATCAAGTTCTACAAAACCCACTAATCACCTACAATGGTGTTCATGGATTTTACTAAGATTTCACATGATTTCAACTTGTATTTGTCTAGGGTTTGTCCCTAGACTCTATATTGTCCCTATTTCATCATAAAACAAACATGCAACCATAAATATCAGATTTTCCCAATTTCATGAGAATTTCAAGTTGAGAGTTTTCATCAAATTTTACATACCTTGTAATCCTCTTGTGATGAGGATCAGTAATTTACATTCGGACTATGATTTGGACTGAGTTTGATCCTTCAATTTAGAGATTTTGTGAGACTTAGGGTTTTGATGAACTTGCTCGCCCCCCCCTGCTCCTTGTCTGATCGATCTCACACACGTATGTGTGTTTTAGATTTTTATTTTTTTCTTGTTTTAATTATATTAGTTTCAATTTAAGCACTTTCAGCCCCTCAACTATCATTTGGTTCTAACTTTTAGTGTTTTAACCCATTGTAAGTCACTACAAGGCTTTTACCTAACTAGGTTATTTTAATCCTAGTTAGTTCACTGGTTTATTTAGCAGCATTATATTTAAAATAAATGATTTGCATTTTCGGGGTGTTACAACTTTGAGTAGTGGCAGACATAATAAATCTTGGTGAGGGAGGAGGATCTTCATCTAATTCTGGATTTACTAGATTTTTGGGATTTTCTTTGAAATTCTTTGTGATTTTTTTTGTTGATGTTGGAACAGATGATCTCTCATATTTATTTTGTTCTTTGGATGGTGGAGAGTCTTCTAATTCTTCAGGTAGTACCAAATTTCTCTTTCTTGTAAAGGTAACTATTGTTTTTTCTACTGGTTTCTCAACAACAACTAGCTTTGTTCTAGTCTCTGTTCCAGTAGTTTTAACAATAGATGGTTTTGGACCAGTCTGTATTCCAATAGTTTGACTTGTCCAATTGTTTGGCCTGGTCCAGTTGTTTGACCTTGATATGCTTTTAAGGTTGAGCTTGAGAGGAGTAGGAATTGGCTACAAAGCCAATTTTTCGTACAAAGTGTAGGAAGCCACATCCTGATATGTGGCAATTAATTATTTTAATGAAAAGGGCAAAAATGTAATTTGATATTTATTTTATTTTTGCGATTTATTATATTCTAAACTAACATATGAGAAATTTAAGGAAACCAAATATCTCATTGATTTCGAACTGACAGTTATATTAGATTGACACCATGTTTATCATTCTATTCACAATTAGTCACCTTCTTCTAAAGCACATTCAATTCGTATTTCATCTAATTCGTCACATTGTGTTTTATCACTAAAACGCGTACTAGTATCCAACTTCAAGTGTAGTAAAACACAATACTATGATCAAACTTAAAAAAACACATTGTCTTCAACAAAACATACTAAATACATGTGTATATGCATGATCTAATAACAATGTAGCTTTAATACATCAATCCTTAAAACAATATCAATGTAAAAAACAACCCCTTTACCAAGACAATGACTTTGTTTGTCACATTGTGTTTTTGTGTTTTATCACTAAAACACACTACTATGAACATATCTAGTATCCAACATCAAGTGTAGTAAAACACAGTACTATGATCAAACTTTAAAAAACAACACTGTCTTCAACAAAACATATTGGATACATGTATACGCAGGATTTAATCACAATGTAGCTTTAACACATCAATCCTTAAAACAATATCAATGTAAATAACATTGTCTTGACACTGTGTTTTATCAATTTCTAGTTTCTTCACATTGTGTTTTATCATAGTATTGTGTTTTACTATATTTGAAGTTGGATACTAGATGTGTTTCATAGTAGTGTGTTTTAGTGATAAAACACAATGTGACGAACCAGATGGAACACGAATTGAATGTGCTTTAGAAAAAGATGATGAATTGCGAATGAAATGATAAACATGGTATCAATTGTGCTTATATTGCAATCCGAATTTGTTATCTTGATCCATGATTCTAGCTATTTTTTGTATGAAAGGGGGTTTTCTATAATTGGTTTTAGAGATAGAGCGGGAAGATCGCGAGATTGTAGGGGCATGTGTTATTTATGAGAGTTATTTGATTGATTTAAAACACGTAAAATGACCATACTACCCCTAACATATTATAACAATTAATTAATGACACACAAATATTACAAAAATGCCACTGACTTGAACTCAACCATTAAACACACCCATCAGATGGCCCAGATCGCTTCCTACACTTTGTAGAAAAAACACACTTTGTGCAGGAACCCTACTCGCTTGAGAGATCTGTCTTTTCTTGGCTTTAAGCTTCTCTATTGCAATGGCCTTTGTAATGACTGAGTGATGCCCATGTCAAATTTGACCCTTTCATCAATTTTCTTTGTCATGCCTCACAGATTTTTCTTCAGCTCTCTGGACTTCAATTGCTTTTACCAAGGCTGCACTTGCACTCCTTTGTTCCCTTTTGATTCAGCATGTGACTCAGTGCAAGAACCAATAGTTTCTGGTGATGGTACTCTAATCTGAAGTCTCACTTATGATCTCAAATGCCACTAGTGCAAGGTTTTTGTTTCCTTGACCCATAGCAATCATACCAAAGTGCTCATCATTCAAATCCTTAGGCAAACTACTCTAGTCTACAAAGCTTTAAGTGAAAAAACTTTGTTGAGTAATTTCTGGTGGAGGGCATCCAGTAGGTTCCTAAACACCTGGTGCTTATGTGCTTGTGGCATGTCGACATGAGCAATTTGGTACTGTGGTGGCCCATTAACATATTCATATGACATTTGAGCTGATTCATGGACAAAGTGAACAGGGGACTATGTGTTTGGGCCAAGGGCATTTTGAGATGACTATTAATGTGTATTTTGAAAACTTGTGTTTGGTCGCTGAAATAGATTGTTTCATTTTACTAGGAAGTCTAGGATAAGTCACATATGATGAGGACTTCTGTGTAGAACCTCTACATTCTCTAGCAAAGTGTCATAGCTTGTGACATTTATCACATTTTACTCTAGATTTATCTTTTTCAAATTTACCCTTACCGTCCAAACTCAAAAATCTCCTACCAGTTTTATTATAAAATTTATTATTCTGAATACTTCGTAGGGCTAGCTGGTCGACAATCAAAATTCTCTTGATTTGTTGGATCCATAGGTTGCTGAGTATTCATCATAAGGTATAAAATTAGTACTATAACGTCGAACAATGTTTTCTTTTTCTTTTTAATTTAAGTATAATGTTGTTTTTATCAAATATTTTTTTTAAAACATTAATGTAATGCTGTGCGTGATAAACATGCTACGTCGGTGTATCAAATTATCAATCATATTTTTTTTTTTGGTTTTTTTGTTTTCTTAGTTATTCTTAAGTAAATTGTTGTAATGGAGTTCATTCAACGTTTTTTGGTTTATTAGTTTATATATATATATTTTTTTTAATATAGGTGTTATAATTGCTTTTGTTTAGATTTTATTTTATTTTGCTTATAATCATATTAGTAAAGTAAATTTTGGTTGGTATCAAAGATCACATGCAGGGCCGGCCCTGAGAATTCATGTACCCTGTTCGAGCTCGAAAAACGTGCCCTTAGGTTTTAACTAAATAAAAAATTTAAGCTAGTTTTTTCATACAACTTTGAACGGTTGACAAAAATATAGCATTCGATAAACAATGCAATTAACAAAATACAAAATATATAGTATTCGAATGAATGACATACCGTAAAAACTAATAAGCTAATAGCTAACCAATTCATCTTGTCGTTTCCTCTTTTGACGTTTTTGCCATCCGGATGGTTGTTTAGGAGCCATTAAGTCATTAACGCCTAAATAATGTTCGACAACAACATAAGTTAACTAAATAAATCGACATAACTGAAATTCGACATATATGAACTGAAATCAAAAGATTCAAATCACTTAAACAGATTATTATTTAGTAAAATTCGACATAAATGTAAAATTCACCTAACCATCCATAATCCAAACAACAAAACAGATTATTATTTAGTTATAATCATAACTACAGGTATTGAAAATAATAAACACTTTAAAACCTGAAACTGATTTAAACATTTACAGATTAAAATTATTACAATTTCAATCCAAAGCATCTGAGAATCAAATAATCAAACAAAATTCTAGCAGATCACAAAAACCCACATGAACAATCAATCAAAAGATTCAAATCACTTAAAACATAGGAATTAAAATAAATTAATAAAAAGAAAACCTGTATAAGCCGATCGGTATCCTCTGTTCCGACTTTTCGTTTCTGAATCAGTGATTGCCGCCCACCACTTTATTTTTTTAATTAGTTTTTAGATAATATTTGGGTATTGGGCTCACTAACCTAATGAGCTAAATAGTTTAAACAATAGGATTTTTTTTAAGTGGGCCTATGTTAATATTTTTTTGGTTATACCCTATTAAAATTTTTTTTTTACATATATAATATCGGATTTTTTTTAAAAATTACGGGCCCTACGAAATCACGGGCCCTGTTCGGTTGTCCTCCCCGCCCCTCTTAAAGGCCGGCTCTGATCACATGTTGCATATGGTATTCGAATCACTCTGATTCTACTTAATATGGTGTGATAAACCTCATTAAGGATGATAAGTCCCAAGTGAAGAGTGCTTATAACGTCTTAACTAAATCTCATTTTGTTCCGTCCATAAGAGAAATAATGAGTCACAACGGTATATCACAGACGTGTTTTAGACGTGTTTTGGATGCTTTGACTTGGGTGAAGGTAGAACTCTACAGTTAAACATGCATGGGTCGGAGTAATTCTAAAATAGACGACCTTATAAGAATTCTCCTCTTAGTCTATAAGAAAAAGTCCTAAATTTCTCATGAGCAAAACTACAATATTGGTTAATCATAAAATTCATCCTTAGAAAGATGATCTTGTCACCCTACACGATCTCTTCCTATATATTTTCGAATTTAGAATGTCTTACATAGCTTAGTTAAAAAATTCAAATACTTTACTTGTACTTTGGAAACTTTAAAAATATGTAAAAGTTGAAACTTGTACTTTAGAAAGTTTAAAAATATGTAAAAGTTGAAGAGCTAAAGAAAGAATAGGATTCTTAAGTATGATAAAGACTCTGAGTTGCATTTATAAGAAAAAAAACTAGTCATTAATTTTCTCTTACAGCAACGACTCATTTATTGTGTAAATCTTCAGAAGTTAGGTTATTATTTGAATATATTAGTTTAAAACGATATTTTTTTCTATATAAACACAAAAAAAAATTTCTGAAAAAAAGTGGCATAATAGCTTGTAAATTTTGATAAAAAAATGTAAAATTTCACAAAAACCTTAACTTACGATAAAAAAAAGAGTAGTTGTAAATTGATTTTTAAATATCTATACCTTATAATAAAACAAAACAAACTTATGCCATTTGTCATATTCTTAAAAAACTTAATGCCACGTGTCATGTGATTGTATGTCTCAATATTGTTTTGAGCGGCAATGTATTGGATGTCTATTGATATCCTTTTTTTCAGTTTCATTTTCACTCAAATAATGAAAGTTTCCATCCTTCTCTCATATTATCTAAAATAGTTGTACCAAGATCCGAATTCCATCTTTATCTATGATCATCTTCCAAAATATGAATGAGTTCCCAAATTTAAGGATCATTGGTTGCATAAACCCTAGATCTATAAATCCATACGTATTTAGTCTTTTCTTCACATCGATTCGGTTGTTAATCGATTTATCAATCATCCTCTGTTTCTTCACATCGATTTGGTTGTCAACCGATTTGTCAAGCATTATCTAAGGTACGATTCTTTAATCTGTATGCATATTTCTCTGTTCTTTAATCTGTATAAATTTATTTGTTCTCAGACTTTAATCTATCGCATCGCCACCGTCACCGCAACAATGTTTTCGGCGTCCGTTAATGGTTGGGAGTCACCGGTAATTTGTAAGACACGATGCTATGCCGTTTTTAGGTAAATCCGACAATTGTTTCCTGGTTTGATTGATTTTTTTTTTAAATTTCATTTGCTTCATTCAGTCCCCAATTTAGGGTTGTTTGGGATTAAAAAGTTGATCAAAGCATCTAGGATAACCCATTCTTATTATGGATTTTGATTATTTCATCTCATTCACAAAAAAAAAAAAAAAAAAAAAAAAAAAAAAAAAAAAAACCTACCCTATATACATCAAGTTCTCTTTTGTTTTGATTTCTTAAGTTAGGGTTTTGGATGAGGGTTTTTTTTATTTATTTTGCAAGTAATGTTTTCTTTGTCGTGATTGTAAAGAAAGAGTTATATTTTTCTTTTGGTTTTAAAGATCTTTGTTTATGATTGTTAAAAGATTGAATTATGTTAATGGTTAATGTTGAAGAGATTTTTGATTTTGAGAATTGGGGTTTTTTTTTCCATTGATAGGGTTTATTAATTAAGTGAAGAGAGATCTTACTTTTGTTTTTGTATTTTTTTTCTGCTGCATACCCATATATGCAAAACATTTTTTTGTAGATCATGGTGGTAATCAGTTTTGTTCTTCGGCTTTTGTTTCGTGTGTTATAAATTTATAATATTGAAATTATTCGTTATCTTAACAGGTTATATGGTGTCATTGACAATCAACTCCTATCACCGCCTCTTGCTTATCGGTCTATAATATTGTTTGTGATTGATGGTAAGTTCTTAATATGAACATCTTTTTTGGTAGATGGACTATAAATTACTCAGGTTAGAAACACAATTAATGTATTGAGTCATATTTACAAGATTGTCCATGTATTGAGTCATATCCTAACCTTGGGCTATAGAATCTCACTTTGTTAAGATATATGTTTATCATAGGCCATCAACTTTGGATGATTCCTTTTATCATGACAATCTTACTTGGTATATGGTTTGTTTCGAACCTTGGGCTATAGAACCCGTAATCGCTTATTTCAACATCTGTCATCTTACTTGGTATATGGTTTGATTCGAAACTCAACAAATTTTAGATGCCTTACCTTATTTTTAGCTTAATTTTTTAAAGTTAGATTGAATCTAACTTCGTTTGATACATTACGTAACCGCGGATAGAGAGATGGATTTCCTTACTTGAACGTTTATTTATTTCGAAGGATTATTTAAAAAATTTTGAAGTTATACATTTGTGTGTTAAGCCACCCGCGAAACTCGCGGGGTCTTAGACTAGTAACTTAATAAATATAAATATTTTAGGAAAAATTACAAGTTTTGTCCTTTATCTTTAGGGTACTTTACAGGCGGTGTCCTTTTTTTCAAAAGTTGACAGGCGGTGTCCTTTGTAGGGAATTTTGTTGCAAGTTTTGACCTTTGAGCCTAACCTAGTTAGATTTTTTTGTTAAATCTGATTACCCAAGGGTATTTTAGTCTTTTTACCTCTTTATTATTATTATTATTATTATATATACCACTGTCTCTTTCTCTCTCTTTACTTGCAACCTCCGACTAAAGCCCCAATCGCCCCATTCAGATCCCACCACCACCACCTCCCGCCTCTCACCACCATCAACCAATCGCCACCACCATTTCACCATCCGACTGAAGCCCCAACCCAGAAACAATGGCGGCGGCGCCACCATCCACCACCGTGCAACAACCACCAACTGCAACCCACCCCCACAGAATCAACATTTGTTCATTCATCAATCAATCAACGGTAGAGGCGGAGGAGGTGTGGATTGTGGTGGTCGGCAGGTTAGGGTTGGGGTTGGGGTTACAGAAGAAAGGGTTGTGGAGGTGGTCCGATTGGGTTGGTTGTGGTGGGTTGTGGTGGCGGGTGGAGGTGGTCCGATTGTTGTCCAGAGAGACGAAGTGGATTGTGGGTGGAATCGGAATCTTGCCGCTGACGAAGTTGATTCATGTGTGTTACCACCAACACCCAACCACCACATCTTATCGCCATTCTCATGGCCCTGTTCTTCTTGTCGGCACTACTCCAATCAGGTATGTGTTTGTAATCTTAAACCCAGCATAAAGCTGCAATTTTTAGGAAATATCTTTCAAAATTATAATCTGTTTGTTCCACTGGTTCTTGAAATTTGATTGGTTTAGACCAGATGTTTGCAGCCAAAACAAACGATCGGATTTTAATTATTTTTGGGTGTTTTATGTGTTTGAACTTGAATTGTTGCCGTGACGTGATAAAGAGGTGAGTGAGTTCTAGTTGTTTGAGCTATGGGGCTCTTTGATGGATTGCCTGTTCCGAAAGATAAAGAGGTGAGTGAGTTCTATTTAAGCATTGTATAAATTATTATCTGTTATTGTTATTTCGGTAGTTTAACGAGATTTAGGTTTTTAGAATTGTAGGAGTTTCATTGTGAATCGGTTGATTTGAGTGTGATACTAACACATTGTATAAATCCAGCCAGTTGAACAGATTTGGTTATCAGCGAACAGATTTGGTTGGGGGTGGGGCGGCGATGGAGGTGGAGAACATTTGAATGGGTGTTTAATTGGGGGTGGGGAGGCGATGGAGGTCTGTGGTACACAGGGGCGGCGGCAGATGACTGTGGTGGGAGGTGGTGGTGGATGACAGTTGAGAAGGGTGGCGGATGGTGGGAGGTGGGAGATGGTGGTGGTAGATAAAGGTGAGAGAGGGAACTGTGTGTTTTTGTAGAGAGAGATATTATAATATTTATAAATTAAAGAATAAATTACAAGTTTTGTCCTTTAAATAAGTATAAAAAGACTAAAATACCCTTGGGTAATCAGATTTAACAAAAAAATCTAACTGGGTTAGGCTCAAAGGACAAAACTTGCAACAAAATTCCCTATAAAGGACACCGCCTGTCAACTTTTGAAAAAAAGGACACCGCCTGTAAAGTACCCTAAAGATAAAGGACAAAACTTGTAATTTTTCCAATATTTTAAAGAGCCGCGGGTCCTGTGGGCCTACAGTTACGGTGTTCTCCTATCCGCTAACAAAAAATCACTCCAATCCAATTGACAATTTTTTTTTTTTAATCTGATTAAATTATTAAACAATCTGAGTTGCTTGATTTGTATTTTAAAAAACAAAGTTCACAGTTAGATTCACAATGCGTAGTGGTTTAAATTCCCAACTTATGCATATACTTGCACTATAAATTTACTGATAGATCAACTTGGAATTAAAAACTCCCACAATCTCAATAAACAAACCTAATAAAATGTTAAATAATATACAATAACTTTTCTTATGAAAACTTGGTAATATGGTTTCTACTAAACTCCTAAGGGTGAAGGGAGTGGTTAAACAGGTGAAAGTGGCAAACTTTAAAATGGACCAATCAGAGTGTGTCATGTCAGCAAGTGTGAAGAGTTTAAACTTTGGTGAAAAGTGTTGGCAGTGGTGTAGACACTTGAAAGTGGCAAACTTTTTTTATTTTTTTTTATTTTTTTATCTTTAAACACTCCTTCACCACCACCACCACCACCGGTTCCACCACCACCACCACCCTCAAAATCAACCCACCCTTATCACCTCCACCACCTTCTGTTCACCACCGCCGTAGCAACACCACCACCGCCACCGGTTCCACCACCTCCTGTTCACCACCACCGGTTCCACCACCTCCTGTTCACCATCGCCGTAGCAACACCACCACCGCCACCGGAAACCACCGACACCAGTCGCCGTAGCACGGAAAAACATGCTCCAATCATGCTCCAATCATTATTGCCCCCCTCTCTCTCTTCTTTGGTCACTCGGCAACCCTTCACCGATTGTTCAAGTTTGCCGAGCGGCAAAGGTGGCCGGCGGCGGTGTTGCCGCGCGGCAAACACCTTTGCCGTTTGGTTTACCGAGCCACTCCCTTCACCCTAATAAATACAATGAATAAAAGGACATAATATATTATGTCTGAATTTACATTTAAACACCCCATAAAATTGGTTATATTTATTTATTTATTTTTTTTTCAAATAAATATTGATTTACTCTTTTCATTCCAATCATCTGGGCAAATTACATAAGGATAGCATGTAGACGGGCAACAAACTGCGCCGCCATCCCTTTCTGAATAGAAAAATGCATGATATAGACAATTTTTTTGAACGCCAATAATTTCTATATAATATATAGAACCCGGGCTAGCAAGAAACTGAAAAACCGACAAAACAATACAAAAGTTAGAGGATTACATCACGAAGGTTGAAATCTATCCGCCTATCGCAATTCAACACATTAAATTCTGATCTACATTTAATCCAAATGAAAGAGTTCAACTTGATCTCCTCTACAACCTTTGCTACCGGATTTCTCCAACCACCAAATTCCGTAGCGTTTCGAGTCTTCCAGATTTGCCAAAAAGTTGCCATGAAGATAGCGCCTACAAGTTTTTTCCATTCCATTGAGCCGTTCACAACTTCAAAAGGTCCCAAACCGAAGTATAAGAAAACTCCCCCGGTGGATATGGAATTTTCAACCACACTAAAACATTCCACCAAACCGTGCAAGCTAGCAAACAAGACGCTAAAGAGTGGTCGACATATTCATCGCCCAACCCACACCTTTGACATATACCATCCACAAACCCCACTCCTCTAACCCCTTTTTGACCGGGATTCGGTTTAGCGAGACACGCCACATGAAATAATTTATTTTTAGGGGAGTCCAATTATTCCATAACGGCCACTTACCATCATTTACTTGATAGCTCGCCTGTGCAATCTTCCTGTGAACCAGAGACACTGACAAATCTTCACCCGTAGCGTTATTCCAAACCCACCTATCTTCTTAGCTACTTATAATCACACTCCTAGCTCCAAGAAACGGAAAAGTCGTTCCATGTGTCGTAATCCGAGACCAAAGCTGCTTTATTGAGAATCTATATATTAAAGGACCTCCTTTCAACCAATTTTCGATCCAAAACATATTTATATACTATATTAATTTGAAACATAACCGAACAACAGTGAATTCACGGTAACGGCGTGAATTCATTTTATCCTCTCCCTCTCACCCAGTTTCATCTCAAAACCCTCAGACAACCCAGCGCCACCGTTCCACCGTCCATTTCCGGCACCGCCAAATCCGGCCACCGGACACCTCTCCACACTCCTCTAACCCTTTCCCCCACAACAATTTCGCCGAAACCTCCACAACCCAACAGATTCTTATGTTGGAACCTACTCCGTTCCCTAATCGATAAACCAGGTGTTGAACGGGTCGTGGTGATGTTGCTTTTCGTTTTCATTGGTAATGAATGGCAAACATCGACCTTTTTTAGCAGCTCTATAAAGGTAATGTTTGTTTTCATAGGTAAGCTGTAACACCCCGAAAACGGATTTGGTAATCAAACCACGTTTATATTAAAAGACGGGTAATTTACCTTTAGTGGTAAAAGAAACCCGGTGAATATTAGGATTCTTAAATAAACAAGAATTTGCTAACTAGGGATTTTAACCTAGTTAGCTAATAGTTTAGAAATAACTTATAATAGGGTTAAAATTAACCAAAGTTATTATAGAAACTAAAGTGGAGGGACCTAAGTTGTTAAAATTGAAACCAAAATAGATAAAACAAATAAAAAATAAACCAAACACCCCAAAATGGGAGTCTGGTCGATCAGAAGAAAGACAGGGGCGATCCCCATGCTCCAAACCCTAGAAAACTCACAAAAACTCTCAATTGGAGGTGCAAATCTGGTCCAAAACGAAATCCGAGCTTAGAATCGTGATCCTCGTCGCAAGGGGGTTGTAAGGTATGTAAAATTTGATGTTAATTCTCTACTTGAAATTCTCATGAATTTAGGGTATTCGAAATTTGTTGATGCATGCTTGTTATATGGATGAAATAGGAACCTTGTAGTGTTTAGGAGTAAACCCTAGACAAGATATGTTGAAATCGTGCCTAATTTTAGTAAAAAAATCCATGAACACCATTGAAGGTGATTGTTGTTAGGGTTTTTTATTGCTAAAATGGTGTTATGATGTCAAGAACTTGCTTAAATTGAAAGCTGAATTCAAACGACTCTTGATCAGAATTTACAGCCGACTTGTATCGGCTGTAACCTGGACAAAACGTGATAAAAACATGTGTTTCTTGAGTCTAAATGTAATTCCAGGAAATATCTTTAAAACCCCACTGGAATCGCATTTTTTCGACGAGAATTGAGCGTTTTATAAAATTTTCCGTATCAAAGGTTCAAGCTGCGTTTTCTGGCAGAATTTGCAGCCCATTACGAATGTCATAACTCAATTTAGGAATTGAGTTATGGTCTCAAATTCTTACTGTGGAAAGTTTTAAGTGATTAAAAGAATCTCCAATTGGAATTTCGTCAATTGGATAAACGAGGAATTTTAAATGAATTTTTCCGTAAGCTGCAGTCAGAAGTGACGAATCTGATTGCAGCTTAGTAAATGAATTTTTATGAATTTTTGGTAAAGAGTTAGATCTTGAAATTTTAACACAAGGCCTAACCCTCTAAGATGTACGCCATATAAAAAAATCATAATTTTTGAAGACATGTAAACAGGTTAAACAAGTCACCAAAAACAGCCCATTTTCAGTGATATGAAATGCCTAAATGAAATCGCGGCCTACTAGTTAGTATGTGAAATTTGATTTCGTTAAGAGTTCGGATGAAATATGCCTAAGTGAGTTCATTGAACCAAATGTGCATTTGAATATGTTGATAAGTCAATTGACTTTTAAAAAGTCAAACTGAACAATGATTAGATCGAATGATAATTTTGATATGGACGAATGATAAATTTGACATAAACCCCGTAGGATGGAATAGTCGTAAATGATTATGACTAAACTAATCGTCTTACGAATTATGATGATAGTTTGACGCTTGACAAGCTAGGTGGAGGCTTGGAAAGGAAGCGGGTCAAACGAAGCAAATAAGAAGTAAAAGCATGTTTCGGATGCAAGGTAAGTAAAACTTGCACCTACTTGTAGTATACGTGTTTATTTTATAGGCGATAAATACAACAAAGGATTTGGTTCGAATTATGAGTTCCAACATGAAACGAATTGGGTTGGAACGAATAGAAACATTTTAAACCATGATTAATGGTGAAAAAGGCAAAATGGTAAACTAGTCATGAATTGGTTAATAGTTTAAGAGTTTTCTTAAAGTTACCTTATAGCGTAACTAGTAATGGAAAATGGGTAAAAATGGAAATTTAGTCAAGTATTGACTAAAGTAAAATAAGTTTCAAAGGACACCCATAGCATAAGCCGAATGGGTTAAAAATATAGGAAATTGACTTTAGAAAGAAAGGGATCTAGTGAGAAAATCCGAAATGGTTCGGATGTGTGATTTGTAAATAAAAACCATGTTGTTGTTACATATGAAAATGTTGGGTTATATATAGATCGAACGGGTCAAATGGTGGGAATAACGTCATTTGAAAAAATCAACTAATGTGGTGGTCAAGTCATGTGTTACAGGAGCGAATAGTAATTTGGATAATTGCGTCGCCATAGAATATCGGTAATAAAAGCAAGGTGTTGAAATGGGTCACTAGGTTGACTCGAGCCAGGTACGTATAAATACGATTGTGGTTAAACATACATTTTTTTTGGGTCAAATTGTAGCAAATGCCCTTCGTCGTAAATGAGGGGCTAAAGTTGACTAAAATGCCCTTGTTGGGTAAACCGGGCAAACGACCTTTAAAGGTTGTTGGAAATAAGTGTTTTGGTAGATTAAATCCTTAAGATAAGTATAAAAGGGATGTATGGGACCTTAGTGCATAAATACCCTTAACAGGTCAAAATAAGCATACAAACGAAAACGGGTTTAATTTGTGTAATAAACCGGGGATTATAATCTAGTATGGTAAATAACATTAAGTTGAATAAGTATATGAGATATAAAGGTCAAATACACAAGTTTGATGATGAAATCACGAACGGGTCAAAAGTTGGCAAAAAGGGTAATAAGCCAAAGACTTAAAAGTCTGAAATTTTGTTAAACTGGATGTTAGATTTTAACTCCATATGATGGAGAATCAAATTATAAACACGTAGGAAGAAACGGTAGGTTAAACGGACGAGCGGATTGAAAGATACGAAAGTTTTCGTGTCGAAAACGGCAAAAAGGAAAGGAATGATGCAGGGGCCACCGTAACTTACGGTGCCATCGTAAGTTACGGTGGACATGATTTGGTTACGGTAAACACCTACTGTTGTACGGTTGAATAATTGAAACACAGAGGCCACCGTAACTTACGGTGACACCGTAAGTTACGGTGGAGGTCAGAAATAAGTTTTTGTTTTGGGTTTAAGATATCCATGTTGGATTTTCCTAATTTCCCCGTTGTATTAGTTTAATTAATTATCAAAACTGACATTTAAGTTGGTTTTGATCACAGGTGAATGTCGAGAGTCCCGGATAAAGATCGAGCATCGAGCAAGAACCGAACACACATTAAACAAAGCTTCCGCAACGTTGTTTTATCGTTATTCTAAACGGCGAATTAAATCACATTATGTATATCACTTAATTTGTAAAAGTTTTTAACAAACCCGTATTTCCGATGTATATATAATCATTAATTACATGATTATTTTCGCAAAATATACGTTAAACCTTGATTTATAAGAACGGGTGTTACATAAGCTATACACCACATAATGCAATTTTGGTTTTGCGATTCATTGTTTTCTGGTGTCTACTTCCTTTCTTTTGGTGCTTGAATGCTTTGTTTTGTTGCTGAATCATGTTTTTTTAATGTGTGTTGTGTATGGGGATATCAGGTTTATTTGATTTTGGTGTTTTATAGCTGATGAAATCCTGCACACCAGGTGTTCGATGAAATTTTAGGTTTTTTCTTCTATTTTTTTATGTTGGTCTGTGTATTGTTTAGGCAGAACATATTGCATTTATAAACTCTTGGTAAAGTGTGATGTTTGAATCAGTGACTTGCAAAAGTGAACATGTTGAATGGTGTATAATAACAACTGAAAGTGTTTTGTATGACAACTAAAATGTTGGTGTGTTTAATTATGATTTTTGAAGAAAACTAAAAAAAAAGAAAAAAACCAGTCAACAAACTTTTATCTTGATTAAATAAGTAGCGAATTGAGTTCCTGTTCTGTCACAGATCACACCCTGTTCATACTTATTTATGAGGTGTTTTGGATTTCTTTGTTGAAGCTAATGATTTGATTTTGTTTTAATGTTTGACCGAGCAATTTGTGTCGTGTTGCAGTCAGTTGGACGAAGAGGGTGTAGTTTCCGGTGCCCAACACGCTCCATTGACTCACTCAAAATGGGGATGTGTTTTGTAGGTGTAGTTCCTCCTTTGTTGCCAATCAAGAAGACAAATCGATCAGAAGTTCACCCAGAGAGCTCAATCAGCCCGTTGAAGTTTCTCAGGTTTGATTACATTACGTGTCGAACGACTTATGAATCGCACAACGCGCGTGGAAATTTTACTACATAGTAACCAACTTTGCGATCCCGCAACGCGCGACGCTTGTAAACGCTAGTTTCTATTATTTACACAACATATATAATCCAAAGCTATCCATGCTATACAACCCCACCATCTTAGTAAAATATAGAATATGCAAGAATGTATTTTAAAATAAGACCCCAATATATTTGTACATCAATCTTATAAAAATACATGATATAGACAATTTATTTATTTTTCTACACCACATATATCATCCAAGTAAATAGAACACCAATTAAAAATCATATAATTGGACTCAAATGTAAAATGTGATGTGAGTCAAATCAACATTGATACGTACATCATAATCATCCATACACCATACACGCATCCACGCTTTTAATCCGCCATGTCACCATCAACCCTTAACCACGCCACGTCAACAGAACCTTACAGCCTGGCTTCCTACCACTCCCACCAATCCCCTTCTTCCACGTGTCACCAAACCATAATGACCCTACAGCTGTCTCCCCTATATAAACCAAACCCTTCATACCTCCATCCTCACCACCTCCCCACTTCCCACTTTAACCTTCCTCATGGCTCATAATTACCATCTTGCCATTATTCTCATCTTCTTGTTCCTCAAAATATCTTTTTCAGCCTTGGTCACCCAGCAGCCCCTTGTGTTAAAATATCACAACGGCGCTCTGTTAAAAGGCCCCGTTACCGTTAATATTGTCTGGTATGGTAAGTTTACACCCACCCAACGGTCAATCATCGTTGACTTTCTTCAATCTTTAAACACCGTTAAAACGGTAAAAAGGTCGGCGCCACCACCACCACCCTCCGTCGCAACATGGTGGAAAACCACGGAGAAATATCACAACGGGTCGTCAGCAACGGTCGTCGGGAAACAAATCCTCGACGAAAACTACTCGTTGGGAAAGTTCTTAAAAAACTACCATATCCAATATTTAGCGACAAAAGTTGCACAAAAAAACTCCATTAACGTCGTGTTAACGGCAAAGGAAGTAGGTGTAGACGGGTTTTGTCGGAGCCGGTGTGGGACACACGGGTCGACGAAAACGGGTAACCGGGTCGCATACGCGTGGGTTGGTAACTCGGAGACTCAGTGTCCGGGTCAGTGTGCATGGCCGTTTCATCAACCGATATACGGGCCACAATCGCCGCCGTTAGTTTCTCCTAACGGCGACGTTGGAGTGGACGGAATGGTGATTAATTTAGCTACGGTGTTGGCTGGTGCCGTTACGAACCCGTTTAACCAAGGGTATTTTCAAGGGCCGGCTAACGCGCCGTTAGAGGCGGTTTCGGCTTGTACGGGGATATTCGGGTCGGGTGCGTACCCGGGGTATGCGGGTCAGGTGTTGGTGGATAAGACTACGGGTGCTAGCTATAATGCGCACGGGTTAAATGGGAGAAAGTACTTGGTTCCGGCTATGTGGGACCCGAAAACTTCTGCCTGTACTACACTAGTGTAAATTTGAAAGGTGGTATCTGGTGTGGGTCGGTGTACGGTAAACGATGGACTGTCACGAGGGTTTGGTGTTGCCACTTGGTGGTGACGAGGATGTTTGGGTAACTCAGGAGGTTGTCGTTTTGTGTGACGTGTAAATTGGTGTTTTTAAGAAAGGATGTATAAAAAAGTTTGTGTGATTATAAATAAGTTGTCTTTATATTATATTATTAAAAGAGCATTAAATTATATGATGACGATGAATGGAGTTTCGAAAGAAAGTTTTTACCTTTTGTAAAAAAAAAAAATGAATGATTAATAAAACGATATGATAGAATAAGTAACAATAATTAAAGTATACAAAAAATAGTTGAGAATAAAAAAAGGGTAAAGGGGAAAATGGGGAATGGGAAAGGTTAAAAGAGAATTATGCTCTTCCCAAAAAAAGAAATAATTTATACTTTTGTTTCATGATAAGGTGTCAATATTATTATATTTTAACATATATTGTTGTAAATATAGCGATTTGAATTATTGGTATATATGATGTTGGTTCTTGACTCCTTGAAGTTTTTATTGCAATCGAACTTGACTAACAAGTTCATGTTTTAGTTGGTATTGCTACATAAATCTACCGGTGCATGGACGGTATCCTTAATTTAGTTACCTTATAAGAACTTGAGGCTCGTAGTCTCGAGTAGGGATGAGCAAATTGGACCCGGTACCGAACCGGTACCGGTACCGAATTTACCGAACCGGGTACCTTTTCGGTACCGATTCGGTACCGACTTTTGACATTTTCGGTACCGGACCGGGACGGTACCGGTTTTTACCTTCAAATACCGGTACCGAACCGGGTATATTCGGTACCGGTACCCACTTTTGAGGATTTTCGGTACCAGTTTTTTTGGTACCGGTTCAGTACCGGACGGTACCAAGCTCATCCCTAGTCTCGAGAAGCAATGAGAGAATTAAAACAGTAGGGGATTTTTCTATTGGACAAAGGATGAAGAAAAGAACCTACAAAAAAGAAAGGCTATAAGACTAGAGGTATAGAGAGCCCCATCCTCAAGAGGATGGGCCGCCACGTCATCGCTATGTAGGAAGGGCTTGAGAGTGATGGACCTAGGGTGTGGGGGATGGGCCGCCACGTCATCGCCACGTCACCGCCATGTATGTATGTATAGGTATATGTGAGAGAAGGTGAGAGGAGAGAGGCCCGTCCTCTCCATCTTGTGGGAGCCGGGGACGACAGAGCGGAAGCATGGGGGGGCGGTGTGGGGGACCGGCGCCGGGCCTAAGCCGGCCCCCATACCGCTTAGTCTAAGTTAGACCATGTGTAGTGGTTAAGCCAAGTAATGCCCCCACCATAGGGTGCTTTGCGATACATGGCAGTCCAGTTAGCATGGGGTATTATTGCAAAAGTGGCGTATTGAGAATAATGCCCAATAACGCTCATGCAATCATTTCACAATTTTTTTTAATTTAAAACATAAATAAAAAACCGAAAAAAAAAGAAAATAAAAAAACCGAAAAAAAATAAAGTTAAAAAAAAGAAGATGATCTAGAGTCCATATTTTTCTCGAATTTTTTGGCGATGAATTTGCGCAAGTATTAACGCATCGCCTGGGAGGTGGTCGATCGGTTTGGACAAAAACTCAATGTCCTTTTCCATTTGCCTCGCCTCTTGCATCTCGTTAAACTTTTTGGTTTCGGCCACTCGTTCTTTCATAATCTCATAACGTTGGTGGCCGAGGTCGCGAATGTCTTGGAGACGATGGTTCATCTCCTCGAAATCTTCCTTCAACTCGAGATCGGAAGACGACTCCACCGTTTTTTTCCCGGTTCGCTTATCCTTTCTTCTACCGGGCGGTCGGGTCAACTCTTCTTCAAGTTCCTCGTCCACGTCCACCACCTCATTTAGATCGACATTGCGGGCATCCGATGTCGGTATTTCAGGGTCAACGGAGGATGATGTTTTTGACCGTTTAGCTCGACGTCTTCTACTAGACGTCATGGTACCTACTAGCGCCCACTTTGGACTTTTTCGTAGTAGATTCCAACACTTATAGTACGGGAAAGGGCATTTCGTTTTCTCGTACTCGTCCAAAGTCTTTGTTAAAATCCCGACATCACCTTCACCGCTCGGGCGATTATCGTAGTTACGTTGGTACACTTCTTGGAACGCATGACACTTGTTGTTGATGTCGGTCCATTTGCTAAAAATGGAATCTTTGTCCCGATGCTCGCCTTGACCCCACGTGCTATAAACGAGTGCACGAATCCTATCCCAAAAAACGGGGCCCGTTTGAAAGTTTGCTACAAATTGAAAAAATAAAAGTAAAAATATAAGTTGTATGTTAAAAAAATAAGTAAAAAAAAATATAAAAGTTACCAATTTCGTGGTCCTCTGAAACGTCGAGCCACGCCCGAGTCAACGTGAATTCCTCATCCTTCGTCCATTTAAGGTGAGTATTTTTACGTCGAGGTTCGTCCTTTTCCTTCTTCTTATGCGACCTTCTGCCGCGTTTCGATTTCTCTGGCACCGGTTCGGGTTGCGTCTCCGGCACGACATCGACATCGGGTTCGGCTTGTTGTTGTGAAGGTTGCGACCCGCCGGCTTGACCATAGCCGAAGGTGGGAGGCACGAACGGAGTGACGCCACTCAAGTAAGCCGCGTACGTTAAAACGCTCAGGTCCATGTCTTGAAGGTTATACGGGTGTTGCGGTTGGGTTGTGTTCGGGTTCATGGGTCTTGCGCCCCACTACGGATGATCTTATTGAGAGCAACTAAGATAAACGTAATTTTTTCTTTTATGTAGTATGTAGTTTTTCTTTATTTTATTTGTAGTTTTTTAAAAATTATATTTAGACAAGAGGCTATCATTTTCATGATACACCTCGTTTTTCATTTGGTTATAAAATAATTTTTTAATAGAATACCAAAATTTTTTGCGATATTGTGAATTCCCTACTCACAACAAAAAAGAATATATTAAAAAAATATATTAAAACAAAAAAATAATATTGTTATATAAAAAGTACATTGAATTGGATCTTGCGATTCGTTGATATAACATTTTGCCAACGCGGTTTCTTCTTGAGGCGTCCACTATATTTGTGTCGTTGAGCAGCCGCTAGTGTTTTTCTCCTCATCCGTTTTTTCTTGTGACTTCTTTTTTTGGCCGGTTTGGATGACGAACCACTAACGTCTTGCGGTTGTGTTTCGGGTACGGAATCGAGTTGGGAAAGGTTAATGACGGGATTAGATGATTCGTCGTATGGAAACTTTGTGTAAACACGGTTTCCTATAAACGACGCAATTCACGCTAGGTCGGGAACCGGTGAGTAGATTAAAGGGCCACCCCCAACGGTCAGTTTGTTGGTTGACGCCTTGACGGTTTTGTGGCGGGCTTGGGTTCGGGGATTCTTAGTATCCAAAGAGGTTGCTCGGGTCGTATCTACAGTTATAAGGATGCATTGTAGAGGATGTGGGTTAAATTTATAAAAATAAAAAGAAAGAAGATGTAGAGATGTAGAGAAGTGGTAAAAAATTATAAAAAAGGGTAGTATTTATAAGGTATAAAAAAGAATATTTTTTAATTAACGGCTACCCCCAACGGTCGGATTTCCACAGCCAATCCCAGCTAGCCAGCTCACCTCGCCCCTGAGGTTTGGGGTGATTGGATCTCTTACCCCCCCTAACGAAATAATTGCAATTTTACCCCCCAACGTTTGGTTTTATGTCGCAAGTTTACCCCCTGGCGTCAGTGAACAGTTATTTGTCTGTTATAGGCAGGGGTATTTTGGTTATCTTACCCTATGTTTATTATTATTATTATTATTATTATTTATAAAATCAAATTATCATCATCTTCTTCAAATAACCAGATCCATCATCATCTTCTTCAAATAACTCCTCCTCCTCACCACCTCCCACAACTCTTCCACCCTCACTCCTCCCTCTCCGGTGTAAGTTTTTCGGCGAAACGCAGCACCGGCGGGCAGCAACTGACACTGTGGGTGATGGTTCGATGTCGGAGGTGATGGTTCTGACGCAGCGTGTTCTCCCCCATAACCTAGTGAGAGGCTTTGTTCTCTCTCACACAAAAAGCTTCGATTCTTCATCTCAGGTATCCATTTTCACCACTAACCGAAGCTTATTATCCTTCTATTTTGACTTATTTCTTTTGATTTTAACTTTGAATTTGCACATGGTTTGGAATATTGTTGACTAAACCACACATTTCACTTTGAAAATGACATCACGCGTTGCTGATTTGACCTAATTTCAGTTGACTGAAGTTTAGTTTCAGTGATGTTGATGGTAGATCATTCATGATTGTTGTTTGTGCATTTTGAGTTCTCATTGTTAAAAATGTTACAGTTTTCACTGATTTTGATTGGAGATTTAGTTGTTATTGATCTAGGGTTGAAGATTAAGTAATTTTGGAGATATTTATTGAATTGATTTGTGTTTTGGATGCTCAAATTGTTTATTATGTCATAGTTATAGTATTCATAGGGTTTTTGATCTTTTTTCTTTAAATTTCAAACCACCTAGTACATGTAAATCTCCTAGTTTAGTGGTTTCTGCTTCTGCCGGAAAAACCTCAACCACCACTTCCGCTGGAAGCACACTTTATTTCAATTTCACTGGCTTCCCTTTTCCTCTTGGCCCTTTTTTCAATAGGCCCACTATCAGGACTGAGGTAAAGTCTTCATTTTTTTCATAAAATAATGTAATATTGCATCTGGGTTCTTGAAAAGTGAATTGTTTCTCATGATTTTAGAGCATTCTCATCCAATCCATTAAAAACTGTGAGAGTGAGTTTTTATATTGTAAAGGGTAAAAAAAGTGGTTGTGAGTGGAGGAGAGAGAAAATGTTACTGTTCATCTGTATATTTTGGGGGACACTGTTCACCCAGTATAATTTTTTTAATATATATTGAAAGTGGTTTTGAGTGAAGGAAAGAGAAAAATGTGATGATAATATTATTTAATTGAAAAGGAGAGAGAAAAAATATTTGTTTTTAGTGGAAATATATTGATATAGGAGTTGTTTTTTAGTGGAATGTATGTATAATTTGATGGATTGGATGAGAATGCTCTTAGGCTGTGAAAGACTTCATATGGCTGTTTGAGCAAGAACAGGCTTTGGGATTCAGCAGTGTGTCTACAAACATCAGAATGACTGTCATCAAGCTCAAATCAGGAGGATTGTGGGTCCATGCACCAATTGCACCAACCAAAGAATGCATTCAGGTCCTATTAAATTATCAAACAAAGCCCAAATGTTTGTGACAGTTGTGTAAATTTTCAAGATGCTTTCTTGATTCTTAATTTTCTCATGTCATCTTGTGTTTACCTGTAATCAATTTTTGGAATTTATAGCTTGTAAAGGAATTAGGAGCCCCAGTATAGTACATTGTCCTGCCTACATTTGCTTATGAGCATAAAATATTTGTTGGTCCATTTTCAAGAAAGTTCCCACAAGCTCAAATATATGTGGCACCAAGACAATGGAGCTGGCCTTTGAATTTACTACTAGAATTTTTCGGTATTTTTTGTGGAACTTGAAATTTCTTTTCTTTTGAAAGCTTGATACTGGTTTCCATGGTGATTTGAAAGTTGCAGGGGGTAATATTGCTTCTAAACTTAAAGTATAGGGGGTAATAAGAAAGGGCATTTTAGTAATTTACCTGTGGGGGGTAATTATGCAACATAACAGGAATGTTGGGGGGTAAAATAAAAGGGTAAAATAGCCATTTCATATTAAATCTAACAGATCAGCTAGCCAAATTGAAGCCGGGGGGTAAAATTACGACATAAGAGCAAACAGTGGGGGGTAAAATTGCAATTATTTTCTTAGGGGGGTAAGGGTGCCAATGACCCCTAACCTCAGGGGGTAAAATTGCAGTTTACTCTTTTTTTAAGTAAAACCGTAACTAATTGTCTGACTCACGGTTTACTTTAAAATCGTAAAAACCAGACCGTAAACATCTCTATTAAGGATGATAATGAGACTTAATCACCAATAGTCGTATCATTGTCATCCTTAGTTATATTATATATATTTGCTAAAGATATATTATATATATTTGCTAAAGATTTTAAGTATATTTATTTTCATTAACATTCTAGTATTATATAATTTTATGTTTCTCAAACTTCATCAAAATTATATAAGGTAAACAACCCCGTTTTTAATAAAATGTATATCGGAATGTAGACAGAAAAAAATTAAACATGACTACGTTTTTAGATACTTTAAAAATTAACAAACACAATTTATTACATAAAAATCAATGATAATATATAGAAAAAACTCACATGTCAAAATTTCGTTTGTATGACACGAAATCCCAACAATGTGGCACTTTGGCATTTCGATTGTTTGATTCAAACGATTGTAGATTAGTTCATGAAATTAGTGAAAGCACTGGATCGATGACGAACATCAACATTGCACTTGATTCATGACGTGAAACAACATAAACATAGAAGATGCAGAAGAAGATGTAGAAGAAACTCATTCATTCATAACAATCAGCACAAATTACATACCGAACGAGTATACATCATCTTCTACAAGCTGGTTTAGATCACAAAGATCTATTGATTAAAATGTATTTACACAGAATAAGACATAAATTATTCTATATTGATTTCCTAACATTAATGTTTAAGTTTAGGTATTAAAAGAACACCTAATGGCTTAAACCAGTGACTCTGATACCACTTTCTGTCACAACCCCCGACCCCACCCTGGTCTTAGCCGATAATATGTTTATATTTATTTAAAATAGATTTGTAATTATCTTGTAATTAGGAATGTTTATCATCTCCTAAAATAGTGGTTAGGGTTTCATTGTATTTCTCCCTATATACGGGCTCCTTGTATTATTGTGGGAATCAATAAAAAGAAAGAGGTTCGGGACGTGCTTTTATGGTATCAGAGCACGGCTCTGCATACTCACCCCGCCATCTCTGAGCTCTCGAGCACCTCCTGGGTTTCGATCTAAATCAGCAACCTGCCTTCTTCCTTCCTTTTTTTTTTTCATGTCTCCTGCTTTAATCAGCCACCTGCCTTCTTCCTTAATTTTTTTCTGTCTCCTGCTGTTTACCCTAGCCCTCATCAATGGGAGACAAACCCAAAACTGATGACCTGAACCCATCGCACACCTCAGAAATCAAAACCAACTCCCTCCACCCTGCGTACTCTGTCACCAACATCCAGACCAAGATTCGAATTCTTGATGGAACCAAGGTCACCTATACATCGTGGGTGAAACTTTTTAAACTTCACACCATGGCGTATAAGGTTCTGGACCACATCGATGATACACCAGCCCCTGACTCAGCAGATCCACAATATCCTTCTTGGAAAGAATTGGACGCGTTGGTTTCTCAATGGATTTATAGCACAATTTCAGACGACCTCCTCACACGTGTTCTTGACACCGACGCTACGGCTCGCACCACCTGGTTGAAGTTAGAAAAGATTTTCCTCAACAACAAGCAACCTAAGGCCGCTGCCCTTGAATCTCGGTTTGTTAACCTCTCCCTGGAACAGTGTAACTCTGTCGATGATTATTGTTAGCAATTAAAGAGTTTGGCTGATCAACTTGAAGATGTTGATCAGCCGGTTACTGAGTCCCGGCTCGTACTCAAGTTGGTCCGTGGCTTATCACCCGAATTTGACACTACAACAGCCTTGATCAATAATCAAAAGGCTGATTGGGATTTGGCTCGATCAATGCTACACGGTGAAGTTATACGTCAAGAAGCCCGTACTCAGAAGACATCTTCCGTCTTGGCCGCCC
The DNA here is from genome assembly GCA_030545235.1 of Helianthus tuberosus. Classification (NCBI taxonomy): domain Eukaryota; kingdom Viridiplantae; phylum Streptophyta; class Magnoliopsida; order Asterales; family Asteraceae; genus Helianthus; species Helianthus tuberosus. The sequence goes on along the minus strand of CM060414.1, from coordinate 43,649,193 downwards.
CTGCTGCTCCGAACACGAACTCCTCCGCAACATCAGCCACTCAACCATCGGATACATCTCAGCCACAAAATTCTCGCGGTCAATCGTACAGGGGACGCGGTGGCCGATCCCAATCCTACAGGGGCCGCGGTGGCCACGGCCGCGGAAACCGACCTCCCGGACCCAAGAGTAACCATTGGGCTTTTCAACAGAATTCTTACCCGCAATGGGCCTGGTGGACAACACCACCGTGTCCATACCCAACACAGTCCCAATGGTGGCCCAACACTGCCGTGGCACCTCCGGCTCCTGCGGCCCACTTCACCGGCTACAGCCAACCATAGCCACCGATGGGTTACGGCCCATTCGGCCCAATTCAGCACGGTTTCGACGCTCTCAACCCATCTGATTTAAGTGCAGCGTACAACACGTCACAGCTTGCCTACACAGACCCGTCATCTTATTTTGACACCGGAGCGGAGCGGACCGTCTCCAAAAACAAAGGTATGATCACTCACCATGATTCTTTTCCTGTTTCCACGAAAATTTTGGTCGGTAATGGCAATGTTTTACCAATCGAGGGCTCGGGCACTGGCTTTCTCCCTATACATAATCGCACCTATATGCTTCCCAATATCCTGTTTAGCCCTCAAATTATTAAAAATTTAATATCTGTTCGTCGATTCACACGTGATAATCATATTTCAATTGAATTTGATCCTTTTGGTTTTTCTTTGAAGGACCTCAAGATGGGCCGCCTCCTTTCGCGCCACAATAGCACGGGAGATCTCTATCCTATCACCCCACCAACACTACCGCCTCAAGCTTGCTCTCTTTCAACAACAACTCTTCCCTGGCACGATAGACTTGGACATCCTGGATCTCAAGTCTTAGATATTCTTAGGCGTAATTCTGTTTTTTATGTAATAAGCAAACTTCTAGTTTTTGCAATTCTTGTCATTTATCTAATAGCAAACGTCTTCCTTTTTATGAATCTAGTTCGTTTACTTTTTCACCTTTTGATATAATACACTGTGATTTGTGGACCTCTCCAATAACTAGTAAAACCGGTTACAAATATTACATGGTCCTAATTGATAACTTCTCGCACTTTATTTGGGTATACCCCCGTAAATATAAATCCGAAACCTTCCCAACTTTTGTCAAATTTCATAACCTTATTACTACCCAATTTCAACGCAAAATCAAAACCTTTCAGTGTGATTGGGTGGAGAATTCGACAATAATGCTTTTAAAACTTTCGCCACCCAACAGGGCCTCTTGTTCCGTTTTTCTTGTCCGCAAACTTCATCGCAAAATGGTCATGCGGAAAGAATGATTCGACGCTTAAACGATATCATTTGTGCCCTTCTTATCCATTCCCATCTCCCACCCACCTTTTGGGTTGAGGCTCTCCACACAGCAACCTACCTCCCCAACATTCTTCCTACTAAACGCTTAAATTTCTTCACTCCCACTTTCGCCCTCTACCTTCGGTACCCCACATACGACCACCTTCGTGTGTTCGGCTGTGCTTGCTATCCAAACCATTCCGCCACCCAGCCTCATAAACTACACAGCCGGTCAGTCCGGTGCATTTTTCTCGGATATCCACCGGATTTTCGTGGTTATCGGTGTTTCGATCCGACAACTGGGAAGGTTCACATTTCCCGTCATGTCACCTTTGATGAACATACTTTTCCATATACCATTCCCACCACACCTAATGCCTATACCTTCCTTGATGACACTACCCCCTGGGGTTCTCTTTCGCTCGTCCACAACAATCAATGCCACTCTCCACACCCCCTGCTACTAATACCGGCCCCTCCTCCCATTCGGTAACACCATTCCCTCTAACCTATTCCCGTCGCCCATGACCTCCACCTACATCCCCTCCACTTTCCACCCAAACCCAACCCAACTACACGGCCCCACCATCCCACACCCATACCTCGGCCCAATCTAACCAACCCCGAATTTGGTGCGTGACAGAAAAAAGAAACATGGGAACTCATTCCCCGTCCTCATGATCGTCCAGTTATCAGGTGTATGTGGCTTTTCAGATATAAATTTAAATCGGATGGTTCTCTTGAACGATGGTAAATCGCAGACTGTTGGTATAGATTGTGAAGATACTTTTAGCTCGGTTGTTAAACCGGCCACCATCAGGACGGTACTTTCCATTGCTGTCTCTCGTTCATGGCCGATTCATCAGTTGGATGTCAAGAACGCCTTTTTACATGGCCACTTGAACGAAACAGTCTTTATGCATCAACCGCCCGGGTTTGTTGATAGGCGGTATCCTAACTATGTTTGCAGATTGAAGAAGTTCCTTTATGGACTTAAACAGGCACCGAGAGCTTGGTATATGCGGTTCGCAAATTTTCTTCTAGCTCATGGGTTTCGAAGTAGTACATGCAATAATTCTCTTTTCATTTACAAAGACGGGGATTAAACATGTTACTTGCTTTTATATGTGGGCATCCTCCACGTCGTTACTCAACCATATTATTTCCACACTTTCCAGGGAATTTGCAATGACCGACCTTGGTCAGCTACATCATTTTTTGGGCATCAAGGTTACTCGGGATGAAAGAGGTTTATTTTTAGATCAGGCTCAGTACGCCAAGGATATTATTTCGCGCGCTCATATGGCGGACTGTAAACCATGTTCTAAACCGGTTGATCTCTCTTCGAAACTAAGTGCATCTGATGGTCCTTTATTTCACGAGCCTACGTTGTATCCTAGCCTTGGCGGTGCTCTTCAGTATCTTACTTTTACTCGCCCTGATATTTCATATGCGGTTCAGCAAGTTTGTCTTTTTATGCACGAACCACGGGATCCCCATTATGCTTTCTTGAAACGCATCCTCCGATACATACAGGGGACGGTTACTTATGGGATTCGACTAACTAAGTCCACATCGCATTCTTTGGTCGTGTATTCTGATGCAGATTGGGGCGGATGTCCTGACTCACAACGGTCTACAAGTGGGTACTGTGTGTTCCATGGTGATAATTTGGTTTCTTGGTCGTCTAAACGTCAACCCACTATTTCGCGTTCTAGTGCTGAGGCTGAGTACCGTGGCGTCGCCAACGCTGTAGCTGAAGCTACTTGGATTCGTAATTTACTTCTTGAGTTGCATCTTCCACTTCAGCATGCCTCGGTCGTTTACTGCGACAATGTGTCTGCTGTTTATCTTTCAGATAACCCCGTCCAACATCAACGAACGAAACATATTGAGATTGACAATACGCTGATATTTTTACTAAAGGGATTTCATGGGTTGGCCAAATACGAGTACTTCATGTTCCATCTTCATTGCAATACGCTGATATTTTTACTAAAGGGATTTCATGGCAGCTGTTTCAATATTTTCGTTCCAGTTTGAGCGCCTGTCCTATGCCCGCTCGAACTGCGAGGGAGTCTTAGCCGATAATATGTTTATATTTATTTAAAATAGATTTGTAATTATCTTGTAATTAGGAATGTTTATCATCTCCTAAAATAGTGGTTAGGGTTTCATTGCATTTCTCCCTATATAAAGGGCTCCTTGTATTATTGTGGGAATCAATAAAAAGAAAGAGGTTCGGGACGTGCTTTTACCTGGGAGCGAGAGCCGTGAACCAGTAAGATGGTATCGGTGTTTATTAAATACGCAGCGGAAAATTTTCATCAGGATGGTAGTTAGGAAATAATTTCAGAGTTTCAAAACACCAAATTTTTATAATAAATAATGGATAAAACCCAGGTTTCATTCATAATACATTTATAGGGATAAACCCTAATTATTGAAAACATGATCTCCTTTTTATTTAGGTAACTTTTATAGCCACTTCTTTAAGCATTCAGTGCTCTATAGCTGACTTCTAATAGCTTTCACTTTAAGTTACCTGAAACGCGTTTTGAAAAGATTTTATCAGCAACAAATACTGGCGAGTACATTCCAATTTATAAAAATATTAGTTGTTATAACATTACAATATTAAGGACGATTACAATGTTTATATCTATCAATATACTCATTCAGTACTTGTCACTCGACCGGATCTGTGACTATGGTCATATCATACATTGGCTAACCCATTGTCCAATGGCGACGCTTATCAAGTAGTGTATACAAAACCCTATAATATCAACAGCAATTGTAGAATACAAAGACTAAATCACCATAATTATAACTGATAAAATATTTAGGGTTTTGGAAAACATTTGAAATAATGGCTCAAGAACTGTGGGAAAAAGATAATGGACTCACTTTGTAGACTTAGGTATTTCTACGGACTTCCTTGTAATATTTCTTGATTAATTTCTTGAGTCTCTAGTAAAACATACAATGCACACGTGTTAGTAAGATAACCTAAATCACATTAGCCATACAACATGAGACAGAACCCCAACGAACTTAGTCAGGCAGAGCCTCGACATTTATTACGGGGCCCTAGATCAATCGGGTAGGGTAACAGATTAGTAATCGGGGTTAAAATACTTACAACAAGGCAGAGCTTCGCGATTTAGGGGGTATTTTATCCGTGATTTCCGTCTAGAATTATAGAGAGAAAAGAAAGATTGTTGAACGATTTGAAATGTCGAACTGATGCTCAATTATAGCTGAAAATGGGGCTTCTCGTGCCTCGTGACTCGCCTGACTTCTTCTCTCGCGGCCCGCGAGGGTCTTAGCTAGGGTTTAGGGTTGGTGAGTCATGAAATATAGGTTTGACGCGTGTGGGACACATGGCCAAAGGGGTGTCCAACAAGTAACTGTGTCTCGCACTCCACGAGACACAAGGATGACTCGTTCGCGGCCCGCGAACGAGTAATAATTAAGATTTTGTTTGTTTTTTTATAAAAATTAAAGTCATACGGGTTCGATTATCGTATACGGGGGGTATTAGGCGTGTTTTTCGAGGGTTGTTATAGACTATCTGCATCTTCTTTCTCAATTAGGGTTTCAAGGTTGATAAAATGGTGCTTTGTGGGTATGGAAAGGAAGCAGCGATTCCTTTCCCCCTTTCTCTCTAGAACACCACCATCACCGTCACAACCACCTCACATCATCATCACCTCCTCGCTGGTAACATTCATAACCTAGAACACCACCATCACGCCGACAACCAACTTCAATCATCATCTTCTGCTTCACATTCATAACCTACAACCTATAATTTCCGTTCAAAACTTTAAACCGTGTATCGTCTTGTAGATCGGTAGTAGGTGATGTTAGAGGATTGTCACACCCCCAAATTCCACCATGCGGAGTATCACCGCTTGGAGGCATGACATGACCAGGATCGAGCCACCAATCATATTTGAACAACGTATTTAAGTAAATAAAACTAACCACAATACGATTGGTGACCAAAAGGAAGTTAACCAAGTTCAATTTAAACAGCGGAAGCATAAGACGTTAAACCAAAACATAAGTTCGTAGTTCATAAGTTTAAAGACTCAAAACATAAGTTTCATAAGTTCATAAAGTTTATTTATTGAGTACGGGACATAACAGTTCGCATCCCACAACGACCACCTCCTTGTGCAAGCTCCATAGCATCTAACGACCTGCAAAGCATGTAATAACGAGTCAACAACAAAGTTGAGTGAGTTCACGGTTGGTTGTCCATTTTAGAGTTGTTTCCAAAAACGTAGTATAATCTTAATCAGCTATCCAGCCGTTGGGGATTACCCCATAGTTGGAAAACGTTTATCAGTTAACCATCCCATGTCCACCTTCCCTGGCTATCCAGCCCGGCACTCCGGCCGTGGGAGCTACCCCATTATTTAAACTACCAGACTCGTTTATCATATCGACTACAAACGAAAATTTCTTGTGCCCTAGCGTCGGTGTCTATCATCACCGACGTGCCATAGTCCAATAGTACACACCCGCCCGACTGGCACGGTGTGAGGTTTGTTAAACCTAATAGCGCTATTAACTAATGACCCGCTCGCCATAGCCTCGGCGATTGAGTCGATATAAAGGGGGGACTTCGCGGATAGAGTGCTAGTCCGGTAAGTCTAATTCCATCCCAACAGGACGAGGAATTCTCATTCCTGAACACGTCCCAACAGGACGAGGAATTTTCATTCCTGAACACGTCCCAAGGACGAGGAATCCCTATTCCTGAACCCATTCCCACTGGGAATTACCATGCTTTGTAGAAAAGTGTGAACTCACCTCGGTTGCTCGGTTTGACTCTCAAAAGTAGCTAACAGTCAAGGTCGGTCAATCACGTCCTAATATGATTACCAGTTAGTCAATTAGTGGTTTTCAAATAGAGCACAAAGTTCCTACACGTATCTATCACATAACATGCATCACTTTAACGGTTTATGCCCATATAAGCTTCCCATCTATTTCCGTTCACAAGCAAACATACGACATAGCACATAACACTTTTATTGACATATATCATGTTAGATTATTCTCAGATAACCTACCCAACATTTAGACACACAAATCACTACTTATGTCGTTTCAGCTTTAATCTTCAAAACCGGCTGTTTTCGGGGATTTTAATAAAATAGTTAACTTATTCCAAAAATTCCAAATTTTTACCGAAGGTCTTAAATGATCCAAATATTAATGTGTAAAAATCTCGGGATCTAACTCATCACCAATATTTTATAAAATTCATTTTCCGGACTGCAATCAGATTCATCTTTTTCTGATTGCAGTCCACGGAATAATTTATTAAAAATTCATCGTAAGTTCGATTTATGAAATTCAGTGGGAGGATTACAAATAAATCAGTAGTCATCTACTGTACAAATTTCATGAGCTGATTCAGCATAGATTTCTTTTTATGACTAAAAACATATCACCCATTTACTGCAGCAAAAACTCAGCTTTAGCTGCTGTTACAAAACGAGTCTTTAAAAATAGTAAACGAAGTCCAAAAATTGTGATTCCAGTGCCATTAGAACCATATTTCATAATACATAAATCTAGACTTCAGAAAAAGAATTTTTCGTTTTATTAAAGTCCGGTTACAGCCAACTGAAGTTGGCTGTAATCACTAAACAGCTTTCTGTTTTCAGTTCCCTACTCTCTAACGCATGTTCAATTGATTCCGTTAACATGTTTAGTGATCAACAACGACCTTTGACATCAATATTAGCAAGTAAATCATCAAGTAATCAACAACATGTTCAGTACAACATCCTACTAGTAACTTTTCATCATGTAAATCTTTATGTAACTTTTTATGTTCATCTTCTTGTTTAAAACCTTTTAGTGTTCTTGTAACATTCATCATACTACATCTTTTATCTACTCAAAATAGACATAAACAAGAGTAAATCAAGACTTACTGCTAGCTTATAGCTAGGGATGATTCTTAGTGAAGAAGATGGAGAAAATGATGGTGAAAAGCAAGTGAAAGAAGCTCCTTGAAGTTCCACAAGATACAAGCTTCCTTGAATCACCTTTGAAGCTTGAATGGAACTTGAATATTGGATGAAGATGGTGGTTTAGTGGTGGTGATGGCGGCGGTTGTGGTGAACCGAGAAGAAGAGAGAGGAGAGTGAAGGTAAGGGGTGAATATTGTGAAGTGATGTTTGGAAGATATGCCATACTTATAATCTTACATACTAATATTTTGTGCAACTTAACAAGTAACAATCCAACAATATCTAAGTAAAATCTTGGAAAGCATGTTGGTGAAATATGGTGGGGTCCATGGGGACCGAAATCGGTTGGGGGGGGGGGGGGGGTTAAAGTAAGGATTTTGTAACTAAAAGGTAAGTGTTAGTTAGATTACAATTAACTTGATCATATGTGTTAGTTATATGCTTTCTAGTGGGTGTTATGGTAAACGGGGATCACGAGTAGTAAAAAATAATAAAACAATGTATTTGACAAATATTTGGTATCCCGGGTAATGTCCGGTTGTTTGGTCGGATACTGTTCCGTTAAAGTGTTTAATTGTTCCGTAAGGTGTCTTATATATATATATTTTTGTACACAATTAATTCCTAACACTTAGGAAAATATTCAGGACCATTTAGTAAATTTTCTGCACATGACTAGTAGGTTAACAAGCACATGTAAGTATGACACAGTAATCAGGAAACAGTTAAGTAATTCAACACAGTCACTAAGCACTTAATTATCATTAAATAATCGTACGGATACATGTAATTACAAGGGTTGTCACATTCTCCCCCTGTTAAGAAAATTTCATCCCGAAATTTAGTGCGCGGTTACTGAGGAAGCTAGTTAAGTTGCGGTGTTTACTGGCTTTTCCTGGGGTGTCACATCATCCCCCCGTTGATTTGGAATTTCGTCCCGAAATTCTGCAGTAGTTTCAGCCTCAGTAGTGGTTGCACTTTTCTTAAACAACTGGGGATACTTGAGTTTCATTTGGTCTTCTCGTTCCCAGGTATACTCTGGGCCACGACGGGAATTCCAACGAACTCGAACAAGAGGTATCCTGGTACGCTTGAGAATCTTAACATCTCGATCAGTAATCTCAACTGGTTCCTCGACGAAACGCAATTGGTCGTCGATTGTGAGCTCCCTTAAGGGAACTATGAGGGTCTCATCTGACAGACACTTCTTCAGATTCGACACATGGAAAACATTGTGAACTCCGCTGAGTTCTTCAGGTAAACATTGTAAGCGACCTTGCCAATTTTCTCAATGATTTCAAAGGGTCCAACGTATCGCGGGTTGAGTTTGCCTCGTTTTCCAAAACGAACTACACCTTTCCAAGGTGAGACTTTGAGTAGCACTCGATCCCCAACCTGGAACTCGAGTGGCTTTCTTGCGCTTATCAGCATAGCTTTTCTGACGGTCACGAGCTGCCGCCATTCGTTGTCGTATCTGAGCAATCCTTTCGGTTGTATCCACTACAAGTTCTGGGCCTGCGATTTGGCTGTCTCCAACCTCTGCCCAACAAAGAGGTGATCGGCATTTCCGTCCGTACAACGCCTCGAACGGAGTAGCCTGGATGCTGGTGTGCTAACTGTTGTTATACGAAAACTCCACTAGCGGGAGGTGCTTTTCCCAGCCATTACCAAAATCGATTACACATGCCCTAAGCATGTCTTCAAGGGTTTGGATGGTGCGCTCAGATTGCCCATCCGTCTGTTGGATGATATGCGGTGCTCGTATCTATACGCGAGCCAAAAGACTTGTGCATGGCTTACCACAGTTCCGAAGTAAAACGCGCGTCATGATCAGAAATGATGGAGGTTGGCACTCCGTGCTTTGATACTACTTCTTTTAGGTAAATTTCTGCTAGAGTAGAAAACTTGTCGGTTTCCTTGATAGCCAAGAAGTGTGCAGACTTAGTCAATCGATCCACGATCACCCAAATGGTGTCATTTTCGCGTTGGGATCTAGGAAGGCCAGTAACGAAATCCATGGAAATTTGCTCCCATTTCCATGTCGGGATCTCTGGTTGTTGGAGTAGGCCTGATGATTTCTGGTATTCAGTCTTGACTCTCGCACAAGTCAAACATTTACTGACGTAGGTTGCTATGTGGGATTTCATGCTAGGCCACCAGTATGTAGTCTTGAGATCATGGTACATCTTATCCGAACCAGGATGTATTGAATAACGAGACTTGTGCGCTTCATCCATCACAAGCTCGCGTAAGTTTCCATAAAGTGGAACCCAGATGCGTCCGTTAACATAGTAGGTGCCGTCTTCCTTTTGTTCTAACCGTTTCCTTGACCCTCGCAGAGACTCAGCCCTGAAGTTCTCTGCTTTCAATGCTTTAACCTGAGCATTGCGAATCTGAGCGGGAAGGTTAGATTGGATGGTAAGCTGTAACGCGTGTACATGATTAGGTATGGTATCCTTTTGACTAAGGGCGTCGGCCACAACATTGGCCTTGCCTGGATGATACTTGATCGCGCATTCGTAATCATTCAAGAGCTCGACCCATCGACGTTGGCGCATGTTTAACTCCTTTTGTTTGAAGATATGCTCGAGACTCCTATGATCGGTGTAAATGGTGCACTTGGTACCGTACAGGTAATGTCTCCATATCTTAAGCGCGAAAACAACTGCTCCCAATTCCAAGTCGTGCGTAGTGTAGTTCCTTTAGTGAACTTTAAGCTTGCGCGATGCGTAGGCAATGACCTTGTCACGTTGCATCAACACGCAACCAAGTCCTTGGATGGAAGCGTCGCAATAAACCACAAAATCGTCTGTGCCTTTAGGCAATGAGAGGATAGGCGTGCTACAAAGTCTATCCTTTAAGTGATGAAAAGCAGATTCCTGTGCATCACCCCAACGATAGGTGACACCCTTCTGAGTCAGTGAAGTGAGAGGTTGCGCAATCTTGGAGAAATCCTTGATGAATCTTCTGTAGTATCCTGCCAAGCCCAAGAATTTGTGGATTTCTGTTGGTGTACGAGGTGCAGGCCAGTTCTTGATCGAGTCAACCTTGGATGGATCTACATGAATCCCATCCTTGTTTACCACATGGCCTAGAAAGTGGACTTCGCGAAGCCAGAAGTCACATTTCGAAAATTTAGCATACAGTTGCCCTGCTCGAAGAAGTTCCAGCATAAGTCGTAGATGCTGCTCGTGTTCTTCCTGACTCTTAGAATAGATCAGGATGTCATCGATGAAAATAATAACGAACTTATCCAGGTTAGGTTTGCATACTCGGTTCATGAGATCCATGAAGACCGCTGGTGCATTCGTCAATCCGAAAGGCATAACCAGGAACTCGTAATGGCCGTAACGAGTTCTGAATGCTGTTTTGGAGACGTCCTCGTCTCGGACTCTCAGCTGATGGTATCCCGATCTCAAATCAATTTTGGAGTAATAGCTCGACCCTTTCAACTGGTCGAACAAGTCATCAATGCGTGGAAGGGGATAACGATTCTTTATTGTCACTTTGTTGAGTTCGCGGTAGTCAATACACATTCTGAAGGTACCGTATTTCTTCTTCACAAACAAGACTGGAGCTCCCCAGGGCGAAGAGCTCAGGCGAATAAAACCCTTGTCAAGAGTTCTTGTAATTGTGTGGACAGTTCTTCAAGTTCTGACGGAGCTAGTCGATAAGGTGCACGAGCTACTGGTGCTGCTCTAGGAGCTAGCTCGATTTGAAACTCGACTTGTCGATGAGGCGGAAGACCAGGTAATTCCTCAGGAAACACCTCAGGAAAGTCGCGTGTAATAGGTATGTCTTCTATCGTCCTTTCTTCCACGGATGAATCAGAATTGAGGGCTAGGATAGCGGCGTGGTCCTTTCGCAAACACTTCTGGGCCTTAAGGAAAGAGATGATGCCTACAACAGCACCACCCTTGTCGCCATGAATCACGAGGGGTTCTTTACCAGAACGAGGGATATGGACGATTTTCTCCTTGCAAATAATCTCTGCTTGGTGTTGAGATAACCAATCCATCCCAATGACAGCGTCAAATCTACCCAGAACGATAGGAATGAGGTCGATAGAAAAGGTCTGATCGGCAAGGACAAGCTTGTGACCCTTAACTACATGCGTAGCCTCTAACTTTTACCATTTGCTAATTCTACGATGTGTTTGGTGGTCGAAAGTGTTGGGGTGCGCTGAAGCATTTGACTAACTTTTAAGGACACATAACTAGTATCGGCACCCGAATTGAATAAACAGTAACATAAAAGTCATCCAGTAGAAACTTACCCATTACCACGTTGGGATTGTTCCTTGCATCAGCCTGACCAATCACGAAGGTACGACCTCGGGCGCCATTGCCATTATTGTTACTCCCGTTTTTGTCTCCATTGTTGCCTCCATTGTTGTTCTCATTTCCTTGGTTGTTGTTCTGATTCTGATTTCGTTTCAGCTGTGGACAGTGCCTCTTGAAGTGACCCTCAGCACCGCACTGGAAGCATCCCTTATTACCCTGCTGGTGTTGCTGTTGGTTCCACTGTTGTCGATTTTGATTCGCAGGACGTGAGCCCCGACAATCTTTGGCTTCATGTCCAAACTTGTTACATCTCTGACAATGACCCTTGTTGCATGGCCTGCTGTGGTGCAAACTACATCGATTGCACTTAGGGTGATTTCCCCTGTATCTACCCTGACCTTGATTCCCAGAAGACTGCTGACTGGGGCCCCTGTACTCATCTGTCTTTCTCTGCTGAGACTGAACCGAAGTAGAACCCTAGCCCGAATTTCCATCCCACTTGCGCTTGTTATCACCGGAAGCATCAGTAGTAGTAGCGTTAATATGCTTAGGCAGCTTGCCCTCTTCCACCGCCTGATCGGTGAGCTGGTGTGCCAAACGAACGACTTGCTGGATTGTGGGAAGGTTGGCCGCACTTACAGACCCTTGGATTTCCGGGACTAAGCCTCTGAGGTATAGCTTGATTCGCCTAGATATGAGTTGTGACATGTTAGGTCATAAGGCAGCCAAGTCGTTGGACCTCTTTGTGTATGCCTCAATCTCTGATCCTTCCATCTTCAAACCATAATACTCTATCTCAAGTTTCAGAATGTCGTCCAGGTGGCAGAACTCTTCCTTAATCCAATACTTGAAGTCGCTCCAGAGGATGGCATTCGCGTCTGCCAACCCGAGCATCTGAACTTGTGCGCTCCACCAGGAATACGCTTTCCCTTGCAACATGCCAGTAGCGTACTCTACTCGTTTGCTGGCAGGGCTTTCACTCTCTTCGAATGTATATTCGATTCTCCAGATCCAGTGTAGAAGGCCGATTGCCCTTTCAGTGCCGTCGAAAGTGGGAGGTTTGCATTCTAGGAACGCCTTGAAGGTGCCCATGCGTGTTTGAGGGTGCATGGGTTGACTCCCTGTTTGGGTTGCTAAGGCTTTAGCAATCCGCTCGTTAATCAAATCTGTCAGCTATCCCTGGGTTAAGTTGAGACGTCCACTCATGATCTTCACATCGAATGGACACACGTAAGAAAGGTGTCGCGAAAGTGCGTAAGTGTGGAGTGACAGAAGAGAGTAAGCACACAAGGTTCAAATAGCAGTTATCACGTTAACTAATGTATACCATGAATAATGTACCATGTAAATAACAAGTAGGTAATATAAACATAAACCATGTCACCTAGAATGTTGAGTCTTGCACGTGGAGCGAAGCGTCGTTGTGGATCGTTGAGCACTGTACAGGTTATAGTCTGGTTTTATCAAAAACCTTTTCCCCTTTTTAAAACCAAGTTCGCTATAACCAATGGCTCTGATACCAATCTGTCACACCCCCAAATTCCACCATGCGGAGTATCACCGCTTGGAGGCGTGACATGACCAGGATCGAGCCACCAATCATATTTGAACAACGTATTTAAGTAAATAAAACTAACCACAATACGGTTGGTGACCAAAAGGAAGTTAACAAAGTTCAATTTAAACAGCGGAAGCATAAGACGTTAAACCAAAACATAAGTTCGTAGTTCATAAGTTTAAAGACTCAAAACATAAGTTTCATAAGTTCATAAAGTTTATTTATTGAGTACGGGACATAACAGTTTGCATCCTGCAACGACCACCTCCTTGTGCAAGCTCCATAGCATCTAACGACCTGCAAAGCATGTAATAATGAGTCAACAACAAAGTTGAGTGAGTTCACGGTTGGTTGTCCATTTTAGAGTTGTTTCCAAAAACATAGTTTAATCTTAATCAGCTATCCAGCCGTGGGGGATTACCCCATAGTTCGAAAACGTTTATCAGTTAACCATCCCATGTCCACCTTCCCTGGCTATCCAGCCCGGCACTCCGGCCGTGGGAGCTACCCCATTATTTAAACTACCAGACTCGTTTATCATATCGACTACAAACGAAAATTTCTTGTGCCCTAGCGTCGGTGTCTATCATCACCGACGTGCCATAGTCCATTAGTACACACCCGCCCGACTGGCACGGTGTGAGGTTTGTTAAACCTAATAGCGCTATTAACTAATGACCCGCTCGCCATAGCCTCGGCGATTAAGTCGATATAAAGGGAGGGACTTCGCTGATAGAGTGGTAGTCCGGTAAGTCTAATTCCGTCCCAACAGGACGAGGAATTCTCATTCCTGAACACGTCCCAACAGGACGAGGAATTTTCATTCCTGAACACGTCCCAAGGACGAGGAATCCCTATTCCCGAACCCATTCCCATTCCCACCGGGAATTACCATGCTTTGTAGAAAAGTGTGAACTCACCTCGGTTGCTCGGTTTGACTCTCAGAAGTAGCTAACCGTCAAGGTCGGTCAATCACGTCCTAATATGATTACCAGTTAGTCATTTAGTGGTTTTCAAATAGAGCACAAAGGTCCTACACGTATCTATCACATAACATGCATCACTTTAACGGTTTATGCCCATATAAGCTTCCCATCTATTCCCGTTCACAAGCAAACATACGACATTTCACATAACACTTTTATTGACATATATCATGTTAGATTATTCTCAGATAACCTACCCGACATTTAGACACGCAAATCACTACTTATGTCGTTTCAGCTTTAATCTTCAAAACCGGGCTGTTTTCGGGGATTTTAATAAAATAGTTAACTTATTCCAAAAATTCCCAACTTTTTACAGAAGGTCTTAAATGATCCAAATATTATTGTGTAAAAATCTCGGGATCCAATTCATCACCAATATTTTATAAAAATTCATTTTCCGGACTGCAATCAGATTCATCTTTTTTTGATTGCAGTCCACAGAATAATTTATTAAAAATTCATTGTAAGTTCGATTTACGAAATTCCAGTGGGAGGATTACAAATACATCAGTAGTCATCTACTGTACAAATTTCATGAGCTGATTCAACATAGATTTCCAGTTATGACTAAAAACATATCACCCATTTACTGCAGCAAAAACTCAGCTTTAGCTGCTGTTACAAAACGGGTCTTTAAAAATAGTAAACGAAGTCCAAAAATTGTGATTCTAGTGCCATTATAACCGTATTTCGTAATACATAAATCTAGACTTCAGAAAATGCATTTTTCGTTTTATTAAAGTCCGGTTACAGCCAACTGAAGTTGGCTGTAATCACTAAACAGCTTTCTGTTCTCAGTTCCCTACTCTCTAACGCATGTTCGATTGATTCCGTTAATATGTTTAGTGATCAACAACGACCTTTAACATCAATATTAGCAAGTAAATCATCAAGTAATCAACAACATGTTCACTACAACATCCTACTAGTAACTTTTCATCATGTAAATCTTCATGTAACTTTTTATGTTCATCTTCTTGTTTAAACCCTTTTAGTGTTCTTGTAACATTCATTATACTACATCTTTTATCTACTCAAAATAGACATAAACAAGAGTAAATCAAGACTTACTACTAGCTTATAGCTAGGGATGATTCTTAGTGAAGAAGATGGAGAAGATGATGGTGAAAAGCAAGTGAAAGAAGCTCCTTGAAGTTCCACAAGATACAAGCTTCCTTGAATCACCTTTGAAGCTTGAATGGAACTTGAATATTGGATGAAGATGGTGGTTTAGTGATGGTGATGGGGGCGGTTGTGGTGAACCGAGAAGAAGAGAGAGGAGAGTGAAGGTAAGGGGTGAAGATTGTGAAGTGATGTTTGGAAGATATGCCATACTTATAATCTTACATACTAATATTTTGTGCAACTTAACAAGCAACAATCCAACAATATCTAAAAGGTAAGTGTTAGTTAGATTACAAGTAACTTGATCATATGTGCTAGTTATATGCTTTCTAGTGGGTGTTATGGTAAACGGGAATCTCGACTAGTAAAAAATAATAAAACAATGTATTTGACAAATATTTGGTGTCCCGGGTAATGTCCGGTTGTTTGGTCGGATACTGTTCCATTAAAGTGTTTAATTGTTCCGTAAGGTGTCTTATATATATATTTTTGTAACACAATTAATTCTTAACATTTAGGAAAATATTCAGGACCATTTAGTAAATTTTCTGCACATGACTAGTAGGTTAACAAGCATATGTAAGTATGACACAGTAATCAGGAAACAGTTAAGTAATTCAACACAGTCACTAAGCACTTAATTATCATTAAATAATCGTACGGATACATGTAATTACGAGGGTTGTCACATTCTCCCCCTGTTAAGAAAATTTCGTCCCGAAATTTAGTGCGCGGTTACTGAGGAAGCTAGTTAAGTTGCGGTGTTTACTAGCTTTTCCTGGGGTGTCATAAGGATAATGTTTACAAGTTTTTTAAACTTCAATAGTTTTTGCATCGACTGTTCATGTTATTTTGTTGATTTCTGTTAGCATTTTAGGTATATGGATGACTTTTTTAGCCCTAATTCATAGATCTATGTTAATCGTCATATGATTTGAGTTTATCGTGTTGTAGATTGTTATAGTCTAGGTGATAGTACATTATGATGCTTACATCTACTCATGTCATTTTGTTAATTTTCATTTAACATTTTAAGCTTGTTGTTTGAGCTTCAGTTTTCGATGTTTTTTTTTGCATCACCATATAATTTGTGTTTATTGTCTTGTAAATTGTAATTAGGTGATATTAAGTTATGATGCCTGCAATTTTTTCAATTTTGAGTTGTTTTGCTCTACAGTTTTAGTTTGAGTGATGGCAAGAGTAAGCTGAAGGTAATTCTGCAGTCCCGTTTTTCATCAGATGTGAAAAGTGAAAATGCAGGCATTGTCTTGAAACCAAAGCAAGAGGTTATCACCAAATCAGCAGCTCAAATCATCCTTGAATAGAACAGAAAGTAAGTGTGTACAAAGTGATAATTGCATATTGTTTGTATCTTTGTTGCAAATTTTATCTGTTTTTGTTTAATTGATTAATAATTATCCTTTGAATTACAGCATGGCTCCTGCTGCAAGAATGTCAATGACTAGTAAGGCTTCGCTAAACCCTTATCAAGGAAACTCGATGATTAAAGTTCGACTCACTACTAAAGGAACCATGCGCCATTACAAGAATGCATAAGGAAAATTGATAAAATCACAAACCCAGATCATATTATTCAAAAAGATTGTAAAGTTTTGATTTTTATTAAAAGAGTAAATTACGATTTTGGCCCCTATGGTTATATCACTTTTACCCTTTTAGCCCAAAAAGTAATCTTTTAATATCTAAGCCCCCAACGTCTTTTTTTTCTAACCCTTTTGGCCACTAACACTAACCCCATCCATTTACTTTTAAGGGCCAAAAGGGTTAGAACAAAAGACGTTGGGGGTCACAAGGGTTTAAAAAAAGACGTTGGGGGCTCAGATGTTAAAATATTTCTTTTTGGACTAAAAGTGTAAAAGTGATATAACCACAGGGGCTAAAATCGTAATTTACTTTTATTAAAAAGAAGACTTCTTTTTTTGAATATTTTGCATTTTTTAGTCAAAGATTAATAGTTTATCTTTTTTTTATTATTAATTAGAGTAAATTTTATTAAAATACCAATAATACCCTTGCATTAAATAAACTTAACTGAGTAATTTAACTCAGTTTGGTGTAAAGGACTTAAAGTGGTATAAAACAGTGATTTAAGAACATAAATTGAAATTAAAACTTTTAAAGTGTAAGATAATATTTGAAATTTACTCTAAATGATATTTCGGTCCATTATAGATGTTTTTGTTTTGGGCTGATGATTTCAAGGCCTAAAATGTTTTTGTCATAATTTAATTGGACTTTGCCGATGACTTCATGAGGGCATAAAACAAAAGGCCACAAATATATGAAGTCTATTCTTTCGATAAAAGATCAGACGCACAAAATAAGAAAACGGTTACTACTTGCAAGTGCTTTTCATTCAATATCACAAAATTATCAAATCCAATTCCAACAAAGGTGATCTTTGTCTAATCTGATAAATCGTTGCGTAAATAGGTTTATCTGATAGTTCTCATACGATTCAGAGATTAATCCATATTTCACTCATACTATTTGCAATTTTAATTTGGGTTTCAGGTTTGTTAATTTCTTCGAATTACTTCTTCTAGACCAAATATACAACAATTTAGAACTAAGTTTATTATCATGTGCTATAGTTAACAATGAACTACGACTTCCATATAGATAAAACTATAAATAATCTCAATTCCAGTGCGTCAATACGTTTTTTATTAAATTTTTGACGTTTTTAGACATACTCTACTTCTTCAAACTTGATACATAAACTCGAATCACTTGAAAAATATCGACTGGAAAGGTGTGTCAAGAGGATTGCCCATCACTTGCTCTTTCTACTTCTCTGATAAAATAACACCTTAACACCTTAGTCATTGAACCAGACTTAACCTTCTCAGCAATCATGATAAAAACACAAAACAAGACCCTCCAAACCACAACCATCCCTAGTAATACCAACAAATCAATCCACTTTGAGTAACCCATTTCAACTCACCATAGCCACTCACCTCCTTCAACACTTGTCCGATTCAACCCTTAACCTGTTAATCGACTGAATTTACCTTTTATGTTAACATTAACACCCATCATCACCTTCCTGTTCACCAATACTGGAAACCCTATGAACAAATCAGATCCATCCATCACTGCTGCAGATAGATCCGACCACTGCTACAGTTACCACCGTCTCCAACCATCTTCTAGGGCCTTTTATGCGTCTCTCTCTCTCTGATTGATCTGTATCTCTCTCTCCTGATTGATTTGTCTCCCTCTCTTGTCGTTTCTCTCTTTAAATGTGGTTGACGGTGAGTTATGAAATGGAGGAGGGAATTAAGGTGGTAGAGATGTTGATGGTGGTGGAGTGGCAGGTGGTGACGGCTGGTGTAAGTGGTGGCGGCAGATGGTGGTGACTGGTGAGTGAGTGTTTGTGTGTGCGTGAGATGAAAGAGATACAAGGGTTTAAAGGGTTAATGTTTTAATTTAATCCTAAGGGTATTTTAGTCATTTTACACCAACTTAACTGAGAAAACTAACCCCCATCCACTCCAGGGACTATCCGCGTAACAAACTGTCAAACCACAGGGACTATGAGTGTAATTTCCAAAATCTGGGGACTATAACTGAAACTTTGCAAAACCACAGGGACTATCCGTGCATTTTACTCTTTACATAATCTTAAGAGTTGAAGTATATAAAACTTTTAAAAGATATAATACAAACTATTAAAACATATGGTTGAATTTCATAGGTTAATATTTAATAAATAACCATAAAAACAAGTATTTATTCTCACCTCACCCCTTTCTGGATTTTTTAATGGTCATAACCTTTTCATAAATTAAAAGTTTATAAAATAAGTTAACCATAAAAACAAACATTTTATTCATTTTGAGTTGTAGGGGGAGGTTCATTTGATAATAATCTTCTTTAAGAAGAAAAATAAATTAATCTACACCCTATATTTTTTTGATTAATGGTTGTGAATCAAGATATAATTTTTATCTATTTTTAATTAATGTTTTAATTAATAAGGGTAGGATAGACATTTTGATATAGAATATTAATAAATATTATAAATAGTTACTCAAGTCTTATTAATGCCACCATAATTTCCTCCTTCACTACCATTAATACACCAATTTTATTTGAAGTGACAAAACTTTTTAAAAGTGTTGTGTCCTACACATATTTTATTATAAGTCGCAAAATTATTTAAAAGCGTTGGGGTCCTACACATTTTTTACCTTACAGCAAAACATTGTCTTTATGGCATAGAAAACGTTGTTTTTATGGTGTAAGAAACGTAGAATATGTAGGATCATGTGCATGATTGTTTTTATTGTGTAAGACGCAAAACTATTTTATATGATGACTCACTAAATAATTAGAGTTTATTAATTTGAATAACATAAATAAAGGATAGACTCATTAAATAATTTATTCAAATTACATTTGTGTCCTTTATTCTTTTTATTCTTAATTTGTAATTTCTTCTCATTTGAACTCCCCACTTGAGTTGTAATGGTAGGATTCGGTTCAATTAATAACCACCACGAGTTGTGAGAACCATGAGAACTCATACTTCCCGCACGAATTAGGCGACCAAGCCTTTCAAAACCCTAAACTTCACAAAACACCTAAATTGAAGGTTCAAATCTGATTCAAAACGAAATCCGAGCTGAGAATTGTGATCCACATCGTAAGAGGGTTATAAGGTAAGTAAAATTTGATGAGAATTCTCTACTTGAAATTCTCATGAATTTGGGAAATCTGAAATTTGATGATGCATGTTTGTTATTTGGGTAGCATAGGAATGATATAGTGTCTAGGAGTAAAACCTAGACAACAATATGTGAAATCATGCCTAAATTCTGAAAAATTTCATGAACACATTGAAGGTGATTCATGGGTTTTGTGAGAAAATGATGAACATTAGAGTTTAGAGGTTATATCCTAGTGTAAATTGATTTATAGAAGTTGATTTATGAAAATTTCATGCTTAATTCTATATGTGGTAGCTAAATTATTATTAATCAAGGCCAAGATACAAGCCATGAACTAGAATATAAATGATATAAAATTCTGCCCTATAAGTGTTTGTAGAAATGCCTCAAAGAAGGCTTGAAACTGCAAATTAAGTTAAAAATGCGTATTGTGATGTTTGGGCGGATTATGTAATGTGTAATTGAAAAGGAGTTCTAAGCATGCTATGGTTGAACTCTATAGGAAAGGATACTGGAGCGTCGAGCGGAGAAGCCGGTGGTGACTTGCGTTTGAAAGGCGCGCATTGAAGGTATGTAACTTAACTCGTTACATTGGGTAATTTTGATAATTAGCATATGTGTAGTCGAATTGTAGAATAATGATTGTGTTGATTTAAAGCGATAAAGTTCGCTAACTTGAATAATAGGTCAAGAATTGGTTGGAATCTCGTTGGTAGTCATCGTAATGGAGGATTCCGTAGATGAGCCAAACGGGTCGAATAACCAAATAATGCATGGTAATGCATCGTAACATGATTTCTCAGTCTTTGTTATTGTAAATAAAAGACATATTAGAATACGAGAAAATTAGTGTGAAGGTTGTTAGAATGAGAAATCCGAGGATTCGGGTTTGGGTAAAATGAATAAATGGGACAAACATATATTTGCAGAGTCCACCATAAGTTACGGTATCCACCGTAACTTACGCTGGAGAATAAATCGTTACGGTGGTTCAGTACTGCCTTACGGCAGACCAATATTACCCAGAAGCTACCGTAACTTACGGTAGATACCGTAAGTTACGGTAGAGCCCAGAAAGTTTTGTTGAATCTGTAATATCCTAGCTAATCAAATCCGTTTCAAGCGTAGTTTCGATTAAGCAATATTTCTAAGAACTCTAACACTAAGATTTGTTAAAAATATCCAGTTTTCAGGTTTTGCAAGTATGTGGACGATGATCAAGCATTTTTTGAAGAACCGAACACGAACTTTTGAAGCTTCCGCTTAAATTAACTTTGTTGGGACAATGTTTATGATGTAAACGATCTACTAATCATGTTTTGAATGTTTAAATTAGTTAGTAGTTAATTAGTATGTGATCCTTTTAAAACTTCGATTTTGTACTTACTTTGAAGTAAGGTACCGTTTTATATATATATATAATATCGCATATTTACATTAAATCCTTATAAAATTAAGACGGGTGTTACAGAACCCCAACGAACTTAGTCAGGCAGAGCCTCGACATTTATTACGGGGCCCTAGATCAATCGGGTAGGGTAACGGATTAGTGATCGGGGTTAAAATACTTACAACAAGGCAGAGCTTCGTGATTTAGGGGGTATTTTATCCGTGATTTCCGTCTAGAATTATAGAGAGAAAAGAAAGATTGTTGAACGATTTGAAATGTCGAACTGATGCTCAATTATAGCTGAAAATGGGGCTTCTCGCGCCCCGCGACTCGCCTGACTTCTTCTCTCGCGGCCCGCGAGGATCTTAGCTAGGGTTTAGGGTTGGTGAGTCATGAAATATAGGTTTGACGCGTGTGGGACACGTGGCTAAAGGGGTGTCCGACAAGTAACTGTGTCTCGCACCCCGCGAGACGAGCGAGTAATAATTAAGATTTTGTTTGTTTTTTTTATAAAAATTAAAGTCATACGGGTTCGATTATCGTATACGGGGGTATTAGGCACGTTTTTCGAGGGTTGTTATAGACTATCTGCATCTTCTTCCTCAATTAGGGTTTCAAGGTTGATAAAATGGTGCTTTGTGGGTATGGAAAGGAAGCAGCTTCCTTTCCCCCTTTCTCTCTAGAACACCACCATCACCGTCACAACCACCTCACATCATCATCACCACCTCGCTGGTAACATTCATAACCTAGAACACCACCATCACGCCGGCAACCAACTTCAATCATCATCTTCTGCTTCACATTCATAACCTGCAACCTATAATTTCCGTTCAAAACTTTAAACCGTGTATCGTCTTGTAGATCGGTAGTAGGTGATGTTAGAGGATAATGTTTACGAGTTTTTTAAACTTCAATAGTTTTTGCATCGACTGTTCATGTTATTTTGTTGATTTCTGTTAGCATTTTAGGTATATGGATGACTTTTTTAGCCCTAATTCATAGATCTATGTTAATCGTCATATGATTTGAGTTTATCGTGTTGTAGATTGTTATAGTCAGGTGATATTACATTATGATGCTTACATCTGCTCATGTCCTTTTGTTAATTTTCATTTAACATTTTAAGCTTGTTGTTTGAGCTTCAGTTTTCGATGTTTTTTTTTGCATCACCATATAATTTGTGTTTATTGTCTTGTAAATTGTAATTAGGTGATATTAAGTTATGATGCCTGCAATTTTTTCAATTTTGAGTTGATTTGCTCTACAGTTTTAATTTGAGTGATGGCAAGAGTAAGCTGAAGGTAATTCTGCAGTCCAGTTTTTCATCAGATGTGAAAAGTGAAAATGCAGGCATTGTCTTGAAACCAAAGCAAGAGGTTATCACCAAATCAGCAGCTCAAATCATCCATGAACAGAACAGAAAGTAAGTGTGTACAAAGTGATAATTGCATATTGTTTGTATCTTTGTTGCAAATTTTATCTGTTTTTGTTTAATTGATTAATAATTATCCTTTGAATTACAGCATGGCTCCTGCTGCAAGAATGTCAATGACTAGTAAGGCTACGCTAAACCCTTATCAAGGAAACTCGATGATTAAAGTTCGACTCACTACTAAAGGAACCATGAGCCATTACAAGAATGCATAAGGAAAATTGATAAAATCACAAACCCAGATCATATTTACTCAAAAAGATTGTAAAGTTTTGATTTTTATTAAAAGAGTGAATTACGATTTTGGCCCCTGTGGTTATATCACTTTTACCCTTTTAGCCCAAAAAGTAATCTTTTAATATCTAAGCCCCCAACGTCTTTTTTTTCTAACCCTTTTGGCCCCTAACACTAACCCCATCCATTTACTTTTAAGGGCCAAAAGGGTTAGAACAAAAGACGTTGGGGGCCAAAAGGGTTTAAAAAAAGACGTTGGGGGCTCAGATGTTAAAATATTTCTTTTTGGACTAAAAGTGTAAAAGTGATATAACCACAGTGGCTAAAATCGTAATTTACTTTTATTAAAAAGAAGACTTCTTTTTTGAATATTTTGCATTTTTTAGTCAAAGATTAATAGTTTATCTTTTTTTTTATTATTAATTAGAGTAAATTTTATTAAAATACCAATAATACCCTTACATTAAATAAACTTAACTGAGTAATTTAACTCAGTTTGGTGTAAAGGACTTAAAGTGGTATAAAACAGTGATTTAAGAACATAAACTGAAATTAAAACTTTTAAAGTGCAAGTAATATTTAAAATTTACTCTAAAATGATATTTCGGTCCATTATAGATGTTTTTGTTTTGGGCTGATGATTTCAAGGCCTAAAATGTTTTTGTCATAATTTAATTGGACTTTGCCGATGACTTCATGAGGGCATAAAACAAAAGGCCACAAATATATGAAGTCTATTCTTTCGATAAAAGAGCAGACGCACAAAATAAGAAAACAACGGTTACGACTTGCAAGTGCTTTTCATTCAATATCACAAAATTATCAAATCCAATTCCAACAAAGGTGATCTTTGTCTAATCTGATAAATCGTTGCGTAAATAGGTTTATCTGATAGTTCTCATACGATTCAGAGATTAATCCACATTTCACTCATACTATTTGCAATTTTAATTTGGGTTTCAGGTTTGTTAATTTCTTCGAATTACTTCTTCTAGACCAAATATACAACAATTTAGAACTAAGTTTATTATCATGTGCTATAGTTAACAATGAACTACGACTTCCATATAGATAAAACTATAAATAATCTCGATTCCAGTGCGTCAATACGAGGTTTTTTTATTAAATTTTTGACGTTTTTAGACATACTCTACTCCTTCAAACTTGATGCATAAACTGGAATCACTTAAAAAATATCGACTGGGAAGGTGTGTCAAGAGGATTGCCCATCACTTGCTCTTTCTACTTCTCTGATAAAATAACACCTTAGTCATTGAACCAGACTTAACCTTCTCAGCAATCATGATAAAAACGCAAAACAAGACCCTCCAAACCACAACCATCCCTAGTAATACCAACAAATCAATCCACTTTGAGTAACCCATTTCAACTTGCCATTTTACCCTCAATATATGCTCTCCATCCATAACTTTTGGCACCCCGGCTTCGCTATATGCATACCTTACTCCTTCAAACTCATTCTTGAACAATCCTTGAAAAGCATACTTGTGAAATCCGATGTAAAATAAAGGGTACCTCCAAAACGGGTCCGGTAAATCATTTGGTAAGCGAAAGAACCCGCCACTTATCATCATGAAGCCCTGAATCCCCGCACCCACTATGATTCCCAATAAATAGTTTGGAACTACGCTCGCGATGGTCATCATTAGACTCTCAACTACCAGCATACAAGCAAATATTACCGATGCGAAGTATGCAAAGTGATCAAATCCCTCACGAAGTCCTGCGATGTAGTATGCTACTACCCCTGGAATCACGGATACTAGTAACAAGTATGGTATTGATGACAGGGTATTGGCTATAACAAAAGCCCCTGTTGAGTAATGTCCATTTAATCTTTCACGTTCGAATACTTTCATGTCCTCCACAAATGAGGGAAATCCCCCTATGGCCATGAATGTTAAAAATGAAGCAACAAACATCAGCATCGAACTTCTAGCCTGCAAGTTTGAAATCCCTGATGTATGATGATAGAAATAATATGATTTGTATCAAAAATTATAAATTATTACGTAATAACTGAGCATTCACATTCAATACATTATATATTTGTGTGGAGTCTTTGTATACTATAAGAAATGGTTGTAAGGAGGAGAGAGAAAATGAGGAGAAAGAAAATGTTACTATTTATTAGTAAATTTCGAGAACACTGTTCACCAATGTTAAATTTTATTATTTTTTAAAAATGGTTGTGAATAGAGGTGAGAAAAAGTAACGATAAAGGTATAAACAATATTATTTAATTAAAAGAGCGAGAGAGAGAGAGAGAAAATAGTTATTTTAGTGTAATTATAAGAATTGAGGTAAGTGATTGAATGTGAATGCTCTTATAATAACATTCTTTCTAAAATATTAATACAATTTCATTTTAGTTGTTAACGCTATAAATTTTGTTAAAATCTGAGTTGTATTCGAATAAAGTCTTAATTCTTGTATAGATACATATGAGTTAAAAAATAATTCATTTTAATAAAACTCAGATTTCAACTAATTTATATGAATTGTTAAAAAAAATAAACACAATTGTGTATTTATTTTTAAGACAATAATTATCACTCGAAATTAAAGAAAAATTAAATTATATGTTAAATCACATTCAATACGTAATAACTGAGAATTCACATTCAACACATCATAATACTAATGCAAATATGGGCCGAAATAATAATGATGGGACAGGGAATAATTCTAACCCTTTTGAGGAGTTAATTAGATCAGATAATAACACATACACATTCCAGTGCCTGCCAAAATCAAAACCAGCCGCACAATCTGAGAACGTAGATTCACAGGTTGTTCCAGATAGTTGCGGCGACGTATCGATGGGGGATAATCAAGTTAGGGTTGGGTTTGTGGCTGATACGGGTGCTGTTTTGGGAATGTTACAGTGGAGACTCAGGGTGAAGTGGCTCAGAACAATGGAAGTGGTGATGGGGCGGTGGAAACTGAAGCAACTGCTACGATTACAATAGGTTCCAAAGTGGGATTCCAGATGAATGGGTTTCAAGGGTTGGTGAGTGAAGTAATCATTGGTGAGGGTGAAAACATAGTGATTCAATGAATTACATGGCTATTAATCTGAGGGGGGTCGGGGACTCCAAAAAGGCGGAATGGGTTCGTGGTTTGAAAACCACTCACGGCGTGCATTTTCTAGCAATTCAGGAAACGAAAGCTAGAAAGATGGGTAGATTTCTATGTAGCAGATTTTGGGGTAGGTCTCTATTTGAGTTTGAAGTTGTAGATGCGGTGGGGATTTCTGGTGGGCTTATGTCCCTTTGGAACCCGTCTGTCTTCACAAAGGTCAGTACTGTAAAACATCAGTATTTTCTTGTTGTCTCTGGTAACTTAAGGCCTACAGGAGAATGTATAAACATCGCTAATGTTTATGCTCCTAATGACCCGGGCCATAGGAGGAGGGTGTGGGAAGAGATTCTGGTTGTAAAAAATTCTAGGCCTGGTTTGTGGGTTTTTTTGGGTGATTTTAACGATGTAAGACACCCGGACGAAAGGAGAAATTCAGAATTCGTAAGCTTGAATGCATACTATTTCAATCAGTTCATTGATAACATGGGCTTGGTGGAATATCATATGGGTGGGAAAGTCTTTACTTACAGATCTGACAATGGTTTGAAACTAAGTAAGTTGGATCGCTTCTTGGTTTGTCGCCCGTTCATGAACACGTGGCCGAATGCCTCGGTGGTAGCTTTAGCTAATGCAGTACCGTACCGGTCGATTTCGGCCCTATCCCGACTCGAGTTTTCAAGTCATGGCTGGAAATCCCTGGGTTTTTGGACTATATCCAAGTTCTTAGCGACATTTTTAGCTTCAACGGCCCAGCTGATTTGGGGCTTGCAGTGAAACTGAAGTGGCTCAAATTCAGGGCCCGAGACTGGGTAACGAATTACAAGAAAACGCTTGATGGGGCGTACCGTGAGAAGATGGAAAAACTAGAGGCACTAGATTTGGAGGCGGAATCTCGGGAATTGATGACCCATGAGTTGGATACTAGAACGGAGTGCAAGAAATTTATCATAGAGGCTGATAATTTAAAAACCATGGATCTTAAACAAAAATCTAGAATCCGGTGGGCCGTGGACGGGGATGAAAATACGGCCTATTTTCATGGGATTATTAATGCAAACACTAGCAATAACCGTATTAATGGGCTGAGTATAGATGGAGTGTGGGAGACCCAACCGGCTCTCTTAAAAGATCACGTGGCGGATTTTTTCTCTAGGAAGTTTAAGGACCCGCGGGAGGCCAGGCCTCAACTGGTATGTCACAACCTAAATAAACTTACATCGGAGGAGGCAAATAATTTAGTTGGCCAATTTTCGCCTACTGAAATAAAAAATGCGGTGTGGGACTGTGATGGGGATAAGGCACCGGGCCCTGATGGGATTAATTTCAGATTTATAAAGCGATGTTGGTCTGGTTTGCAAAATGATTTTGTAAACTTGTTTACAGAATTTTACCATTCTGGCACTATTAATACAGGCTGCACTTCATCCTTTTTGGCTTTGATCCCTAAGTGCAACGACCCGAGTCACTTATCGGATTTTAGGCCAATAAGTCTAATTGGGTGTATCAATAAGTAATAGCAAAGGTGTTGGCGAATCGACTCAAAAATGTTATTCAAGGGCTTATCTCCGAAGAACAAACGGTGTTCTTATCAAGTAGAAGTATCTTGGATGGGCCGTTTATTTTGAATGAACTAGTCTCATGGTTGAAGAGGTCCAAAAAGGCGGGTATGATCTTTAAAATAGATATCGAAAAGGCATATGATACCCTAAATTGGGGGTTTTTGGATTCTATAATGAGCCAAATGAACTTTCCGGTTCTTTGGCGAAAGTGGGTCATGGCTACGGTGACAACGGCTCGGGCTTTCGTTCTTGTAAACGGGTCTCCGACTCAAGAATTTCCTTGCTTTCGGGGCCTTGGACAAGGAGACCCGTTGTCTCCATTTTTATTCATTATAGCTATGGAGGCTTTAACGGAGGTAATCAAAAGGGCATCTTCGATTGGACTCTTCAGTGGGATTCAATGCACGGTACGTGGTCTTTTATTGACTCATTTTCTCTACGCCGACGACGCGGTGTTTTTGGGGGAGTGGTCAACCTCAAATGCTAGGAACCTTGCAAGAATTTTGAGATGTTTCTACCTTGCTTCCGGGTTAAAGGTTAATTTGGCGAAAAGTAACATCTTTGGAGTCGGGGTGAGCGAGGCTCAACTAAATGAAATGGCAACAATCCTTAGGTGTCGGGAGGGATCGTTTCCTTTTAAATATTTAGGTCTACAAGTAGGGGCGAACATGAATTTGACAAAACACTGGAAACCGGTTATTGACACGTTCAAAAGCCGGTTGTCGGTATGGAAGGCTAATACCCTATCATATGGTGGTAGACTAACACTGATAAAGTCGGTACTAAACTCGCTTCCCACTTATTATTTTTCACTCTTCAAAGCTCCTTCTTGTGTAATTCGAGAGTTAGAGCGGTTGAGGAGGGATTTCTTGTGGGGAATGACATCAGAGCAGCAAAAACTAAGTTGGGTTGCATGGGAAAAAATGATGGCTCCAAAACATTTGGGTGGAATCGGTGTTGGGTCACTACGGGATACAAATATCACCATGCTCGCGAAACGGTGGTGGCGATTTAAAACGAATAAAAATAGCATTTGGAGGAAAGTAGTCTGGAGCTTACACCAACACAACAGGAACTGGAACTTTATCCCAATTAAATTGTCGGCGCCGGGCCCGTGGAAGCAGGTTGCAAGTATTGCTAAGGAGTTGGCTGAGATTGGTATTGACCTCAGCAGGCTCTTTAAAGTTACTCTGGGTAACGGGATGGAAGTATCTTTCTGGAAGGATAGATGGGTTATGGATGAACCTTTGTGTATAAAATTCCCAGCGCTTTATAATCTTGAATTATCAAAAAATGTTGATGTAGCAGGAAGAGTTCGTGTGGAAAATGGGGTAGGGTTTGCTCGTTTTGAGTGGTCCCGTATACCGTCTAATATAGGAGGAGACTAGCGAATTGGTGTCATTATCACGACTTCTGGATTCCATTTCCATTTGCAATAACGACAACAGGTGGGTGTGGGATGCGGACCCAACGGGTATGTTTTCTGTCAGCAGCCTACGTGAATTAATGCAGAAAGCTAGGGGCCCGAATGAACAAAGCACGTTTTTTTGGAATAGATGGACACCGATGAAAGTAAACTTCTTAGTTTGGAGACTCTCTTTAGACCGACTTCCTACTAAGGTATCTCTGGCTCGAAGAAACGTAAATGTTCAATCAACAACATGTATGGCGTGTAACGAGTACGAAGAAACAGTTGACCACATCTTTGCTGCATGCGGGTTTACACAACAGGTTTGGGAGCAAATTGCAAGATGGTGCCGGATCCAAAACAGCTTCTTTTTTGGAGCAGGGGATGTGATTAATTTTCATACACATGCAAGGGGATCTAAGAGGTGGAAAAGAGTCTTATATTCAGTTATTCAAACCACCAAACCACCATCTGGTGTATTTGGCGTTCTCGCAATGCCCTTGTTTTTAATGGAAAACGACCAGCTGTGGAGAAGGTAGTGGAGGAAACCAAGGTTATGGGTTTCTTATGGGTCAAAAATCGAGCCAAGGTCTCTTCCCTCACATGGGAAGATTGGATTAATTTCAATTTATCTAGCATGGGGGTGTAACAATGTATGTCTTTCTTTTAAATTGGTGGATGTAATAATGTGGGCTAATCGTTGTTAGCCTTGTATATATATGAATGTTTTGTTGGCCGTTCAAAAAAAAGTATTTATTGGTTCGTGTTAAATCAATTACTATAGAAATTTAGTATTTATTGGTTCATTCTGAACCTATACAATATAAACATGTTTCAAATTCTTTTATAAACACTTATCAATTTCCAGCCTACAAATTAAAAGAATATATCATAGGAACACTGAAATTGAACTAATTAGCTAGATCGATCCACTTGTGTATTGTAAAACTGGGACATTATCTAAATTGTGTTACCTCAACCGAAGTATAGGTTGACCCAACTTTATAGTAGAGTGTTCCAAGACCTAAGGCCAATGCTAAATAGATAGCAAGGCGCAACCAATAGTAGCCAAGATCACGACGCATGTTGACGAAAGACCTCCTCGTGAGTACAAGAGATTGGGTTAAGAAGCTAGCATGGTCTTTGTTATTATTATTGGCATGTGCTTCATCTCTCTATAAAATTTCCAAGAAAAATATTCATCTAACTGTTAGTACCACAAACCGAACAATCTATTATGATATTAGCTAGTTATTTTTAAATATCTAACTCACCTTTTCGCATATTTCAGCAACCGTATTGTTCACTTCTTGGTAAGTAGTGGATGATTTGTAGGAATCTATTAAGGTGTTAATAAATTCCTCTGTAGGTTTCCTTCCAGCTGAACCTAGTTCGATATCCTGTGAATTTAAGTAATGATGTTAGACCATCTTCATCCCAAACCACAAAATAGCTATAAACACATCTTATCAGTCAACCACACATTAGATTTCGAGTCATTCAAAATAAGTTAATTAGATAGTTAGCCCCTATGGTTTGAGAAACTAAGAAAGTTAGGTACTAAGAGTTTATATAGTAACAATTTATGGTATTAACGTTTTTATTCTGTAACATCCTATGATATTAAGGTTGTTTTCAGTTAAAAACTAACTAAGAACTGGTGATATTTTCGTCATTTCACATCTTAATACCCAACCTTGTTACTTTTTGAGAAACCAAATAGACTTATTGCGTAATTAACTCGTATCATAAAATCTTTTAGAATATATAACTTCTCACACAAATATAAATAAATAAATAAATATGTCGTGAGTTCGGCCCGTTTTCACAAAATGAAACGTAGATAACATATACATTGTGAGATTTGCTCGGTTTCACACAATGAAACATAGATAAAGAAAAAAATTACTTCATGATCAGTTCTGATCGATTTCACATAAAGAAACTTTGATAAAAAAATCTGTTCTTACATAGATAAAACTTCTAGAATATATATAACCTTTTCACCATTTCAAATTTATTTACTTAAATAGTTAAAAAAACTAGTAGATAATAGAAGTAAAACAAATTTTTTTTTTAAATGATAGCAATTAATTACGTGATAAATCTATGTTGTTTTTCAAAAGTAACAAGGCTGGGTGCTAAGATGTGAAATCATGAAAATACTCTTAGTTCTTAATTAATTTCTAAATGTAGTTAGCCTTAATACTCTAAAATATTAGGCTACTCGGTATGGTGATGGACCATCCTTGGAGGATGATCCGCCACGTAGGCGCCACATCACAATCCTCCCAAAGATGGTTCATCCTCCAAAATTAGAAGGCATGGGAGGATGGTTCTAGTCATAGTCCTTAACCACTTTTATGTTTTTTTTTTTTTTAATCTTCAACTTTTTTTTAACATTTAACAAATAAATAAAGTAACAACATATTTTCATTAATATTAAAAAACATTACATAAACTTAAAAAAAAAATTAACTTCAAAAAATAAATTTAAAAAAAAAACATAAATAATAATGTTAAGACCCTCTCTCACTCACACTCCATTATTTTATTGTCGACACAATATATTTTCTCTCGCATATTTTATATAATTTAATATTAAAACTAACATTAACATCTATATATTTACTCTTTCTAGCTATATACATGTCCCCTTCTTCTTCATCCACACCTAATTTCTTGACCTAATTTGCCTTCCTTTATTTAAATTTCCTCTTTATTTTCTTTATTTTCTTCATATCCAGAAGAGACTCGATATCCAGGAGAAATTTGCTTTAACTTTCCCAAATTTATCTTTTGATTTTTTCATCTTTGTTTTTGATTTGTGTCTTAAATTTATGTTGTAGATCTGTTGTTGATCTGTTCTTGATGTAAATTTTTGAATTTGGAAATTTTTTTTTTATTTTACAAACGGTCATCATCATCGAAATGGGTGTTTTTTTGTCTTGACATGGACCGTCGCAAACGTCTAAGATCGGACGGGGAGGACGGGACGCGGGGGGGGGGGGGGGGGGGGGGGGGGGGGCGGCACGGTGTTGGGACCGTTGCCGACCCAGAACGATCCGGGGAAGAACCCCATGCCGAGTAGCCTTAGAGAATCAAAAGGTAATACGAAATCTTGTTACTTTAAACTCTTGTTACCTAATCAACCTTATTACTCTTTCTTTCGATACATATGTATTCCTTCCGACGCTAAAGTCTTCAAAAACATTCACACCCTTCCGTATCATAACCACCTCTTACCATTATTTTCCAAAATATTTTTTAATACTAAACTATTTTATTTTAGTTCCGTAAAATAATATTTAAAATTAAAACCAACAGTGTAATTTTTTGTGCACTAATTAAAAAAATTTAAGAAATATTTTAGTCTTTGTAAAATTGGAACTTATAAGAATTAGACTTAATTACATACAACAAGTATCTCACCAATTAAAAAATATTTTTTTCTAAATTACATAGATAATAATAACTCTAATACGCATATTTATCTCTAATTCCAGCACAAAATTTCTCATGGCTTGCCGTGAGATTGGTTTGGGCTTGAATTTTCTTCGGTAAATATCATCACATACCCAGTGCATTGACTAATTTGTGTTTAGATTCATCATTAAAAATGTAGAGAATATAAAGAAGTTGGTGATTTTAAAGAAATTCATAATGTGTGAATATATAATGCTATATATTTTTTTTAAAGTTAGTACCAAATCATGTGCCAGTTTATATAATCACGTGCCATAAGTTTTGTAATTTATGAAAACAATTATTTATAACATATAAATGTGTAATATATGTATTGGATCATAAGGAAACTCCTCTTATTGAGAAATTTTCAAAAAACTCCATCTAATCATTACCAAACACTAAACTCTAAATCCTAACCCTAAACCCTACAAAAAACCAAACGTTAGAAAAAATCGAACAAAAATATCAATCATTTGATAGAGTTTATCGAGTTTTCTCATAATCCACTCCATGTGTATATATATATATATAGGACAAAGATCCGTTAGGAACCACCTCTTATTGCGAGAACCAATGTCAACACAACAAAAAATGCCTAAAAATAGCTAAAAATCACACAAAAAAAGTTTTTTCTTTAAATATTTTTTTATAAAAAAATCGCTACTTTTCGAGCAAAAAAAAAAAAAAAATTTGAAAAAAAAAAATTTTTGGTACTAAAAGTAGCGATTTTAACATAAAAAATATTAAAAAAAAATAATTTAGATTTTTTAAGATTTTTTTAAGGTTTTTGGGGGGTTTAGTTTTTAGCATTTTAGCTTGGGGTGGGGGTGGGGGGGGGGGGGGGGTTAGGTTTTTTAGGGTTTTTTAGCTATTTTAGGTTGTGTTCACATTGGTTCTCGCGGTTCTCGCAATAAGGGTTGTTCTCGCATGAACCTTACCCTATATATATATATATATACACACATACATATGTGTGTGTATTATAATACATATAACGAGAAGAAAAATGTAATTTTACATAATCTTAAGAGTAAAAGTATATAAAACTTTTAAAAGATATAATACAAACTATTAAAACATATGGTTGAATTTCATAGGTTAATATTTAATAAATAACCATAAAAACAAGTATTTATTCTCACCTCACCCCTTTCTGGATTTTTTAATGGTCATAACCTTTTCATAAATTAAAAGTTTATAAAATAAGTTAACCATAAAAACAAACATTTTATTCATTTTGAGTTGTAGGGGAGGTTCATTTGATAATAATCTTCTTTAAGAAGAAAAATAAATTAATCTACACCTTATATTTTTTTGATTAATGGTTGTGAATCAAGATATAATTTTTATCTATTTTTAATTAATGTTTTAATTAATAAGGGTAGGATAGACATTTTGATATAGAATATTAATAAATATTATAAAGAGTTACTCAAGTCTTATTAATTCCACCATAATTTCCTCCTTCACTACCATTAATACACCAATTTTATTTGAAGTGACAAAACTTTTTAAAAGTGTTGTGTCCTACACATATTTTATTATAAGTCGCAAAATTATTTAAAAGCGTTGGGGTCCTACACATTTTTTACCTTACAGCAAAACATTGTCTTTATGGCATAGAAAACGTTGTTTTTATGGTGTAAGAAACGTTGAATATGTAGGATCATGTGCATGATTGTTTTTATTGTGTAAGACGCAAAACTATTTTATATGATGACTCACTAAATAATTAGAGTTTATTAATTTGAATAACATAAATAAAGGATAGACTCATTAAATAATTTATTCAAATTACATTTGTATCCTTTATTCTTTTTATTCTTAATTTATAATTTCTTCTCATTTGAACTCCTCACTTGAGTTGTAATGGTAGGATTCGGTTCAATTAATAACCACCACGAGTTGTGAGAACCATGAGAACTCATACTTCCCGCACGAATTAGGCCATCATTTTTTGCACAAACGTAGATGAAAATGTTATAAACACATTTGTAAAAAAATAACAAAAAAAAATTGTCTAGTCGATAGTTACACCTGATGTATTTTTTACGCCTGGTGTAAAATTTGTTTACAGCGATGTAAATCATGCAACATTTTTTGTGTTTTGTTTTTTTTTTGTTGAAACAAGTGATTTTTTTAAAGAGTTATTAGAATTTTTTTTAAAAACCTTTTGGAAAGCCTAGTTTTTATGGTTCTCACAACTCAAAGTGGTTCTCGTTTTACCATTTTTTTCGTATATGATATTGTTCTAACTTTTCTTAATAATAAATAAATATGTTATGTGACTGCTAGCGTGTGACCGACCCCTCATATGGGCACCCCACTAGTGTTAAATCTAGTTCTACCATTTACTTTAATAAAAACCAGAAATATATATATATATATATATATATATATATAGGGGAGCGTTGAAATAAAAACCATCTCCAGTTGTAAGAACCACGAGAAACACTCTCAACCAATCAGAAAAAGTGGTATTTTGGTCATTTACCCCAAATGTCAAATCATCTCTATCTCTTCATTTAAATCACTGACTTTTTAATTACCTCTCATTTAAATCTCTCCTTTCTTTGAAATCCTCTCATCTATCTATCTCTCTCTCAGTACCATTTTTTAATATGTGTGTTTGACTCTTGATTTTATTCTTGCCATTTCTTTTTCTTGAAATTGTTGGTCAAAATGAAACCATTTTCGATAACCAAAGTCGCCTATGTTTTTGGTGATTTTCCACTCTGTTCTTGATCTTTTCACAGATTTCTGCTTCAAATCGTAAGAATTTAAGGGTTGGAAGCTCAATCGGTTGTTGATTATCGGCTTAATTTTTTTTCAACCTTGAAGACAACAAATTTCTTCATCTGATTCTTGAAATTTGAGCTGTTCTTGTTCTTCACCATCAATTTTCTTTTGCAGAGTAAGATTTGCATTTTTTTTTTTCAGTCTTTGTTCTTAAAATATCATTATATCTATTGGTTTGGCTGTTAATTTGTGAATTTTTTCATATGATTCATGCCTATTTTTTTTAATGCAGTTGAGAGTGATTACTAACGGAAATGATGGATTGCTCCGGTAGGACATTGTTGCCGGCGATCTGGTCTCCAGATCTCGTTTTGCCATTGATGACATCATTGTTTCTTGATGTTGTGGTTGTTGGTGGCGGTGAACGATGAGTGAATGTTTTTTGTCCCGATCTTTGATCTTGTGTCTCTGTTTTTATCCTGATCTCTGTTTTTGTCCCGATCTTTGAGTTGCACTTGTTTGAATGTTTTTTGAGTGATGCAGGTTATTTGAATGATGCATTTTTGTAGGGGGGATAGAGCACGGTCCTCCCAACCGCCGGAGTGATCCCACTCCCGGAGCCGCTACCCGACCAAGCTAGCTCCACGATGAATTCCCCTTACCGAGTTCTTATCATGGGCGACATATGCCACTCCCAAGACTCGAACCCGTGACCTCTAGGAAGAGGTGGGTGTCGGTGGCCAACTGGGCTGCCCTAGTTGGTTGAATGATGCATTTTTGTATTCTTTGATTCTGTGGGTTTTGATCTGTTGGATTAGGAGGGCGATGATGCAAAAAAAAAAAAAAAAAACGTAGATTTTGATGACGATAGCAAGACAAGGATGGTGGAGGGTAGGTTTTTGAACCTGCAACAGCACTTTGCAGCCTTTTGATTATCGGAAAATCTGAGCCAAGCCGCGTTTTTTCCGAGATACACATTGTTTTGATGTTGTTGGTTTTTTATATTTTTTCCCCAGTCGATGACGATAACAATCTATCTGAGGCACCTACCGAGTTTGCGATTTCTGGGTGCGTTCGTTTTGCGTAAAAAAGTATTTGTAAAAAAAAAGTTAAATCGTAAACTTTTTAACGTAAAACGTAAACTTTTAACGTAAAACGTAAAATGTAAAAAGTTTAACGTAAAACGTAAAAAGTTTAACGTAAAAAGTCTAACGTAAAAGGTAAAAACCTAAAACGTAAAACGTAAAAAGTTTAAAATAAAACGTAAAAATTTTAACGTAAAACGTAAAAAGTTTAACGTAAAACGTAAAAATATAAAAACGTAAAACGTAAAAACGTTAAAACGTAAAGCGTAAAAACGTAAAAAAATTTAACGTACAACGTAAAAACGTAAAACGTAAAATTTTTAATGTAAAACGTAAAAAGTAAAACGTAAAAAAGTAAAACGTTAAAACGTAAAAAGATAAAACGTAAAACGTAAAAATTTTAACGTAAAACGTAAAAATGTAAAAACATAAAACGTAATTACTTTCAATCTCATCCATTGATCTTGAAGATCTAATGGTTGAAAAGAGGTTCTCTCGGTTCTTACAACTGGAGGTGGTTTTCATTTTAGCACTCCCCTATATATATAGTTAACGTACAATATCCTCTTAACGTGTGATACGAATGCAATCATCTGAACCACACATCTGATTCAAACTAGGGCTTAATTTACCGTTGTGGTATAATACGTATTTAACTTGATTAACTTTTAATTTAATTACAAAATCGAGTGGAAAGGGCGTAAGCGTCAATTACAATTCAATTGAATCTTACGATTGAAGAAAAGAGACAAATTCAACCAATACGATTGATTAGATGCATAATCTTTAATCGATTAACCGAATACTTCACAAGAACAATCTAAATAATGTGTTTATGATTCCAATTTTATGAATGTAATTGACAAGATCCATAGAGTAATAATTTGAGAGTTACAGTGTAATAGATGTTGAAGACGATGGCGGTTGTTTTAAAAATGCATGTTTTGTATGACTACACCTAACTAAAAAAATGCAATGTTTTAAGAAACACATGATACGTTTTCAAAAAACGCATGTAATGTTTAATAACGTATGTTATGTTTTCAGAAACGCATGTTATTATTAAAAAAACACATGTTATTGCACTTTATCTGATTTGCCAAATTTACCTTTCCCTCTGAAAATGTGGAATTTCACACGGCGCACTAATTTGGTGGGTGCATACCATAGTCACATAATTCGCTAGGTTACCCACGATCTACGATCTAGTTCGCACGATCCCATTCGCGGTACGTTCGCGATCCCGGATCGACCCGGATCGCGATTTCGATGTTGAAATTGGCGGTCCCACCTACGGAATTAAATCGTATTACATGGTATTGGGATCGCGATCTTCCATAATTCGAGACACGTATGAAAATCCATTGGAACATCGAACCGAACCAGAATTGGAAAGTTGGCCGCATGTCCTTGCCCAAGATGCAGCCATGAACCGCTTTTGTTGTTGCTGGAATATCTGGCAGGAGCAACGGAAGCTCTGGCTACACTTAATCTCTCTGATGGAAGATGAAGATGAGAAGGGAGAAAGAATGTACAGAGCGGCGCTCTCATCATTGTTCTATTTTTTAGGGTTTTAAATCAACTTACTTTTTTTATCACTTTACACCCTCTAGTTTCCTTTATTATACTTTTAGAACTAATTTATAACAAAGAGTTTAGTAAAAAGTTGCTATTTCTCCATTAACTCCCTTTATCTTGATTAGTTTATGTTTAGTCCTTTAACTTATAAATTTATAAAAATAGCACGTAGTTTAACCAGTACGGTACATCGTACCGGATCGATCCGAAATGAGCCGACCCCTCCTCGTACCGAATTTTAGGGACCTAGCGAATTGCGATCCCGTTCCACGTTCCCGTACCAGAGCGAACCGCGATCCATGTGACTATGGTGCATACATTCGCATATTAAGAGCCTTTTACATTTAAAACTTTATATATATATATATATATATATATATATAGGATTAGGTTCAAACGTGAACAAAATCCCAAGAGTGAACTGATCTGGACCCTTGATTTTTATGATCTTCAGATTAAAGTAAGTGGCATGATG
This sequence comes from Helianthus tuberosus, assembly GCA_030545235.1. Classification (NCBI taxonomy): domain Eukaryota; kingdom Viridiplantae; phylum Streptophyta; class Magnoliopsida; order Asterales; family Asteraceae; genus Helianthus; species Helianthus tuberosus. The sequence goes on along the minus strand of CM060414.1, from coordinate 43,610,729 downwards.
GTAATTATTTGGTTAATTTTTTCCATTTAATTAAATACAAAAATGGTATATGTGTAATTTCAATCTTAAATTGATTGCATAAATCTCTCACAAATCAAATGAAGGATTATGAAAGATGTAACTTAATTCAATTATTAAAATAATTATTTGTTTAAATACGATGTACACATGTGTATTCAGATTTTGCTCTCTTTTTAATGCGATGTACACATGCGTATATCGTCTGTTTTTGTGATATCTCATAATTTTTTTGTATTGAATGTTGATGTACACCTGTGAATTACTGTACACATATGTACGATGCTGAGTACACATGTGTACTGTTCTATTTATATCCAAGTACACATGTGTATACCGTTGAAATATGAAGGTTACGTGGATCTAAAAAATCAAAATTTGAATCCTGTTGATGAAATCTGAAATAAAAATTAAAATTGAAATCTGGTGATTTATTGTTTGTTTTGATAATTATCTTATTAATAAATAAACATACTGTAGATAATGAATTTAAATTAGGAAAGATGTAACTTAATTTAATTATTAAAATAAAGATTTAAATTTAATTTTTTATATTATTACAATCCTACCCTTAACAACTAAAAAGGAAATCAAGGGTCCATATCTGTTCACGCAGTTCACTCTTGGGAGGTTGTTCACGCTGGAACCCTACCCTATATAGGATATATTGAAGGTGTGCAAAATCACTTCGAATAGATTTACGAACGGGAGATCGAAAACGTATATATCTAAAAATATTATAAAACTGGGGATCGAAAACGTATATACCTAAAAAATTCTATACAAAAACTACATAACGGGCATTACTGAGCGAAAAGTTCGTGGGGTCGGGCCCCCCCCGGCCCCCACAAAGCTGCGCCCCTGCTCCCATTACATACGGACATGGGACTCCAACGCCTGCCTGTCTTAGAGGAACTCCAAGTAGGCTATGGATTAGCTCGTGGTGGGCATGTTCTTAGAATCATAGACAATAAATAAGAATTAAGTACTCTACATCCAAATGTGATAAATACAAAGTGTTTTGTAAAGAAGTTACCTCATCAAAATCCTTGTTTATTGTTTTAAGAAAGTGATCAGATGGATTCTGGAAATTTGGGCAAGGGAAGCCACTCAAAGTGAAAAACTGCATCCAAACAAGATATAAATTTATGTTAACATCAATAGAAAACCATCTAGACATGAATCGAAAATTGTATGATAAGCTTACATCATTTGCATAGCTTGACTTCCCGAAGTATATTGTTCTTCCAGAAGAAAGGAGACAGAGATTATGAAAAAGCCCAAATACTTCACTGGATGGCTGGTGAATGGATGCAATGATGGTCCTTCCTTCGTGCTGATCAAGTCTTGCGATCCTGCTCATCACGTAGTATGAGGCCGCACTATCAAGGCCACTTGTTGGTTCGTCAAGAAAGAGAAGTTTAGGACGCGTTAATATCTCGATACATATGCTAATTCGTCTCTTCTGGCCACCACTCAAACCTTTAGCTCCCCACCCTCCGATCCTCGTGTCGAGCGAATCTTGAAGACCCATCTCTTTTATCATCATTTCCGCTCTCTCTTTCTTCACAGTTTTAGACATGGAGTCTGGTAGTTGAAGCTGTGCGGAATAGTAGACGCTTTCACGGACAGTAAGTGTTGTGATCAGTGTATCATCTTGAGTCACATAAGCCTGTGGAAGATTCATTTTTGAGTAATTTTGTGTTGTCAAATGAAAATGAGATCAAGGATGATCCTAATAAATTCACATTTCCTACATATATTTAGCTCTTACCGATGTCCCATACGCTAGGGTTTTCATGATTCCATTAACTAACATATCACCACTCTTCCTAGTATTGGGATCTAGTCTCCCTGCATACCAAATGGATAACGTTTAAAATAAAACACAACTGGTGACATGTCATACAGGTCGTAAGATAGGGGTGCAATGTGGTCATATGGTTCATATGAAAGCAAAATCACATGGCCCATATGATGTCTAGATTGAGTTATAAATGACGCCCGATTACATTTTTCTTCCCTATCATACGACATGTCTGATGTAATGGCAATGTGTATAGTAGTACTATTTGGGTAGTCAACCTTTAACAACACACTCTAAATATTAGGTAAAACTTTAATACCGTCTTATTTCATTATAAGGGCGGGCGGTGCATTCTCAGGATGGAGGTCATTACCCTGTCCACGTAGGAAAATGAGAGAATCAATGTTGGGATCGAGGGGATTGTGGCCAAGATCAGGATGAAGATTTATGAAGAGGACGGGGATGATCAAGATGAAGAGAGTAGGGATGAATTAAGGATCCATAGAGTGTCATCGTTACCGACCCAAAATAACATCATGATCCGGATGATTAGGGGTGTAAACGAGCCGAACTATTCGCGAGCTACTCGAGATCAGCTCAAAAAAAGAGCTCGAACGAGCAAAGCTTAAACGAGCTCGAACTCGAGCCCGAGCCAGAGCCAGAGCCTAAAACTAAGTTTGTTTAGTAAACGAGATTGAGCCCGAGCTTCACTTATCTAATTCTAGCCGGTTCGGGAGCTTAAAGAAGCCTATTATTTATTTCATTTTTATTTAAAATATTAAATATATATTTATATACATAATTTTGATATATAAAATTATCATAAAAATAACTTAACAATAAATATATATAAACACATACTATCTTATCTATAAATTTAAAAAAGTATATGATTATAGTTAATATAGATTAATTACTTAATAATAACTCAGCCCGAGTCCCGTGCTTGAAAAACTATCCACAAGCCAAGCTCGAGTTTTAGGAAAAAAAAACATCAAACCGAGCTGAGCTCAAGGTCTTATAAATTAAATGAGCTCATGCTCGAGCTACGAGCCCGGGCTCGGCTTGACTCGTTTACAAATTACACCCATATATCATGATCTACTCCGTCCACCTTAACTGTTTCTTTGTTGCAAAACAATTGCCAAAGTAAAGTTAGCATGATTAGAAACACATGGGCATTTGGTTTCTTTGAACTAGATTGCTTAATACCTGCTAAAGCGTCAATGAGCGTGGATTTGCCAGAGCCAGAGGGGCCCATAATAGCCAGGAGCTCCCCAGGTCTAGCATATCCCGTAACACCTTGAAGTATGGATCGGCTTCCACCGGTTTGTCTATCGTGCACCATAACCCACAAGTCTTTCCATGTCAAGCACATACCATTGTTGATGTCACCCTCTACTTCACCATTACCACTATGGTTGCGTTGATGTTCGCCATGGTGTGGTAGTTGTAGTGCATGAGATGTAATCTCCACCTCTTGAGGATTTTCATGAGAGGGTTCCATTCTCGAAAGAGAGGGGGGGGGGGGGGGGGGGGGGGGGGGGGGAGGGACGACTTAGGCTTTCTGTATGAAAATATGGAGGATGCGTCATGTTTATATAAGGGTTAAGTAATTCATGTGTGATCTCATAATATACGATATGAGTAATTCATGTGTAATGATTTCAGCCATATAAATAAAAATGGTAGTAATATACGATATGAGGGATCTCATAATATACGATATGAGTAATTCATGTGTAATGATTTCAGCCATATAAATAAAAATGGTAGTAATATACGATACGAGTGATCTCATAATATACGATATGAGTAATTCATGTGTAATGATTTCAGCCATCTAAATAAAAATGGTAGTAATATACGATATGAGTGATCTCATAATATACGATAGGAGTGACCTCATAGTTTTAGACAGTATGAGCTGATTATTTTTATTTGGATGCTTGCAAGCTAACTTATTATACATATTAAAATAAAGAGGCTATGAACAGTGCTTTTTATTTTTTTTAATATTGTTTTTTTCTAGGTTTTTATTATTATATTGATTTATTTGTTTAATTAATTTAAATATATATTTTTATATAACTTTTAAGATACGATCAAAGTACCCGTTATCAAACAAGAAATCATAAAAATGAATTTATACTGGTACCGATGTTGTTCAGTACGGTATGGTAGCGATACGATATTAATTCATCGAAAGCCAAACCACTAAAAATAAATATTGATACGGATACAAATGTTATTCAATCGGTTTTAATTGAATTTGGTACGATAGCGACACAATATCCGTTTAAAAAATATATATCGTAATGTTGAAATAAAAAGAGGGGAACAATAGTTTTTTATTTTTTTCAATATTGTTTTTTCTAAGGTTTTATTATTTTATTATTTTATTATTTTTAATTGATTTAAGTATATTCTGTTATCTCATGTAACTTTTAAGATACGATCAAAGTACCCGTTATCAAACAGGAAACAATAAAATGGAATGTATACCAGTACCGATGATGTTCAGTACAATATGGTAGCGATACAGTATCAGTTTACTGAAAACAAAAAGAATAAAAAAAATATTGGTACCGATACAAATGTTTTCAATTTGTTTCTATTGGGCTTGGTACGATAGAGGTAGAATATCCGTTTTCAAAAAAATATTGTAATGTTGAAATAAAATAAACAAAAATGCAAGCGAACTGAACCGATATCAACTGAACAACATATATAGGTACCATATCAATATGTGTTTTTTTTGTTTTCGATCGATGTAGTGCTTTCTCTTTCAATTACTATATTGAGTGCAGGTACTGTAACGAACCAAATTGATACCGACTTAATCCCCGCCGCAAAGCGCGGGAGAACATCACTAGTTAAAATATCAAAATGAACACTAAGATGCGTAAAAGCTGGGAAAATGTTCGGTACCCCTTTTTTTATGAGTACCTTATAATAGTAAATATGTATGAACAAGTTATTACACACTTTAGGCAGGCCATAGGGTGTGGCTTAATGACACCCTACCACCTCATCAAATATGGCGCCCCTAGGCGCTATCTTTCATACCCTCGAATTTAAATGGGGGCCGCTATAGGGTGTCCGCTATTGTGCTAACGGACCAAATTTGGCAATTTCGAAGAAGATGGTCAAATATGAACGTTGGTTAACGTTCAAATTTAAAAAAAATGTTTTTTTAATTCTAATATATATACAAACCTATCACAAACTAAAACACACATCAATCACAAAAAAAAAAAACACATAAATTCTATCCAATCATTTTTAAGAATGTCATCCGATTTGTCGAGCTCTTCATCCGACGGTTTTCTTGACGATATGATTATCGCAGTGACGCAGGAGACGATTAATTATTTGCGAGAAGAAACCCAATCGTCTACATCGCGTACAAGACAATCACCTCTTGAACGAGATTGGTTAGGTGCTCATGAACGTTTAATGCAAGATTATTTTTTGTGAAAATCCGTTATATGATGATGAACAGTTTAGACGTAGGTTTCGTATGAGCCGTCGTCTTTTCCTAAAAATTTCAAATGATCTTGCGGCCAAATTCCCTGTTTTTCACACAAAGAGAAAGTGCTAGTTGGAAAATTGGTTTCTCTTGAATACAAAAGTGTACTGCCGCAATTGGGTAACTAGCGTACGACACAGCGAGTGATGCGTGTGATGAATCTTTAAGGATATCGGCCAGAAGTTGTCGTGATTGTCTTGAAAATTTCTGTGAATGTATTTTTATTATTATTATTGTTATTATAATTATTATTTTTATTTACAGTTTATTATTATTATTATTATTATTATTGTTATTGTTATTATTATTGTTTACAGTTTAATACTAGGATGGTGCCAGATGCCGCACGTTGCGGCGACAATCTCTAGGTTGTTTATAGTCAGCGGAATTATGGTTGTTTACGGTCTTAATGCATTTATGGTCTTAATGCGTACACTATATACATTTATATGATTTTAAGTGAGAGAATTATAAAGCTACATACTGGGGTGATATGAAATTCATTAGGCGGCGTTAAAGTTGTTACAAAAGGCCGTCTTTGTGTCATATTTTCCCCATAGGAGGCACTACCTAACAGCTAGAAACTGGGGTTATACTACGTACGTTAGTCGACATTGAAGTTTTTTACAAAAGGCAATCTTCTTGTCTTGTTTTCCCCGTAGAAGACATGTCTTGTATTACTGTACTTTAGGACCTGTATTTTTGTACTTTGGCGAAAGCCATTTTTTTAGTCCTCATTTTATCTAATGTAGGCATAGGCTTTTTGGTTTTCCAAAAGGTTGTTCCAAAAGTTTGTTGTTCTTTTACATGTCTTGGTTATGCTGAGTGCTTTGCCTTCGTCTATTAATGAAATGATGCCCTTTTGCTTAGTAGTAGTTGAAACATAATAATTGAAAATCCAAAAAAACAAAAAATAAAATAAAAAAACATAGCACACATTGTAAATGTAGACTAAAACCCTTGAAAATCTTATTTGCAAACTTTGGGTCCAAATTAACATTGAAGAGGCCCAATAAAAAAGCATACATACGTAAATCATCAAATATAACATTCGATTTGGATTTTTATGTTTGACCGAACGGTATTATGTATAATTTTTGTTGTTTATAGCCCAACCAGTGGGCTACCAATTTTTTTTGAATTAAATTTATTTTTAGATAATTTACAGGACGTATAGTTCTACCGAACGATATTATGTATAGTATTTGTTGACGTGGTGGTAACAATTTACTTGACAACTGTGGTAAAGCTCTTTTGTTGCTGGCTTCTTGGGGTCTGGTGTTGCTGGTTGGATTGTTCTTGGATTTTCTACTTTGTTCACGGCAATGTTATTATCATTTTTCACAGCGATGTGTAGTAGCTTTGGTTCCCCCTTTGTTGAAGTTATTTTGCTTGGCAACACATTTGGGTTTTTGTTTCCCAGATTCATTACCATGTTACGACAACTTAGCTTGACAATGTTATCAAGGGCTTCGTTGTAGAAGACTGCCTTCATGGAGTCTGTATTGTCTTTTATTTTTGCGTTGAGGCAATACCTATAGACGTAGGACAACATAGGAGTATTAGCCTTTTCATCTGTATGACATACTACGTGTTATGTGCGAGACTTACATGAAAATCGGTTCTTCTTCTTCTTCTATATCATCGTCCAAGCAAACGAATCAGTCTTTTTCCAGATATGCTCTTTTGCCACATTTGGGACATTTCACATAAAACCAGGTGCGGAGCTCGTTGATTTCTTTTTTTCTTGCAGTGCATGTGTAGTGTCCTTGTTGCTGCATTATGATTAAGAGGTATTAAAAGCAAGGTTGGAGTAAAACAATAAGTTCAACATAAATCTATTTCCTTATTCCATATAAACTTAAAGGACATAATTAATAATAAAGTACATAGAGGAAAAAAAATAGTTTACTGCAGTCTTGTTGTAAATTTTCTTCTTCAGTTAAGCAATGGTGATGTGGTTTAATGATGCACGTTGTTCTGCAAGTGGCACTAATTCTTGAAATCTGTAACAATATATAAATGGAAAAGTTGTTAATTTCTTATTTATAAATAATAATTCAGTCTTAAGAGTTGAATGTCTTATCAACATAGCTCAATCTTTCATTGTATACCTGTTCACGTATGTCTGAAGATCTGGGATTGGTTGATTGATAACAATTGTAGTTGATGTTGTGGACTCACTTTGTAGTTTGTTGAAATAAGTTACCGTGGTAGCAGTTATTGCAAATACTTTCCCAATGATGTCCTCTGTTTGAATCATGTCTGCCTTCTCATCCCAGAGTGTAACTTCGATTTCATTGCGCCTACAACAAATGTCTATTTATTGGTAAGGTTGTGATACTACTTTTAGATTTAGGTTAACAGTTTACCTTTCATCTTGAATGATGATCTTTCGTAGCTTTTTTCCACTTCTGTACATGATGGTGATACCTCCTCGACGCGCTTTATGTAGTCTGGTTATTCATAATAAACTTGTTAGTAAGTAACATTGACTGCTTTATTAATTATTTCTCTTCTTATATTTTTACTTGTAAGTAGCTTTGGTGGCTTCATTCTTGGTGCAAGATCATCATAGGTTGCAAAGTTATAATGGTAACTGGGTATGTCTTTGTCATGTAAAGGTGTAAAAGTAGCCCTTTTCCCAATTTCCAGTGATGCGACGTGTGGTACCGATGGCATGTATTGGCGTTGTGGAGATGAGACATACTTGTCAACCGTGTAACAATGTTGTACATTGATAAGTGAGTCAAAGTGTTCTGCTTTGGTAACATCTGCCACTGCTTCAATTGCGTCTCCCTGAAATAGATGATGTTAATTTCTGGTTAGCAAAAACGTAAGTTAATTGACATTATAGAAGGAACCTTAATTTAATGTTTAGTAACTTACATGTGTATCAACTAATAGGTAGCATAGGTCGATCATTTTCTCCTTGTTTTTAAAGTATGGGATCCACCTTTTTAGAACATTAACTTCAAGGGGTTCTGGTGGGTCTTCTGGCTTGACCTGAGACACTCTTTTTGGAGGCATAGTAACTGCGTCTTGGATGCTAATTTACTGGTAAAAATAATAAAATAAGTAATTAATGCAATGTAAAAAAGGGAAAGTTATGGCATTTATTATATTAGGTTTTACACAGTAGTAGACGTTGATAAAAGCTTGCGAGATTTCAAGATGAGTTTTACTACAAAAACTGGAAAGACAAAACATATGTCATATATCATTTTGTTGTATTTACTTTTATGTCATACTTGTGATTTCTCATTAACTGTACCTATAATGGATGGTTAACTAAAAGCACGATACTTTGTCAGAGGTGGGGTTGTTTGTGAAGCTTACTACAATTTTTTTGGTTTAGAAAACCCACATTAGATAATTACCGTTTTTTCGTTTAGAACCATTTTGACATGTCACCTGACCCAATCAATTCAAACATCTAGTCAAATATACTATAAAGAAGATTTTCCTCCAATTTAGACATATTATCGCATACTATTAAAACTGAACCAAATTAGTGAATTACCAATAGTGAGCAATTTGATGGTCAAATTGTAAAGTATATATTCCTTAAAACATTTAAAGAGTGTTTAAACATTAAGGGCATCAGAGATAGATAGTCCTTCACTACAATAGTATTATGTCAAATTGTATTAACATAGCTTAGATTCATGATAATATCCTACTTTTCATCAAGAAATGTAATCTACATGAAAAATGGAATAATATAAGCCTTAACAATCTGATCCTACATAGGTAGACCTGAAGAAGAAGCTTTCGCATATTTCTATCCTTCTCCGTGCATAGAGCCAAACAAAAAAGTTAGGTAATCTTCAACTTATATGTCCGTACGTACAGACTAACTTTAACATCAAGAAGCAAGTTAACATCTACTTAAACCATATACCCTAAATCCCAGCATTTTACCGCGCCACACACACACTCTCTCTCTCCATACACACAACTCTCTCTAACTCTCTTATACCGACACCCATAACCTTGCGAATTGTACAAAATCCAACCCCTACCCGCAGCACCGGCGACGGTGTGCTGCTGCTGGTAAGGGGTACCCAAAGCCACTTAACTTAAGGAATTGGAATCTCCGACTCGCTCACTTTCATCGTTGTTGTTTTTTCACTTATATTTTTAATAATACAAACCTTTCATTTTGCCTCTGGAAACTTGACATAGCATTGTTATTTCCTTAGAAACCAACAAAAGACTTTAGAATCAATTTGCTAGCAGGCATAAAAAGGACAACCTTATGAAGCTGTAGCATATATATATATAGCTTACTATCTATATTAGTGTCTCGTAATGGAGATCCAATTCAAAAAATATTACGCGCAACAATAAAAGTTAATATAGTTGTGATGTGAAGTTGTACCTTTGATACCGATTCTTGAACTATACACTATACAGTCTTATATATCCTTGGTTAGTAACTTAGTAAAAGAAAATAAGAATTATTTCATTTTTGAAAATCATATTCTTCTTGCTGGACAAACCCCACCACCTTTATTTCCTGTATATAAGGATTATCCCTTCCTCCAAACTGGCCTTCAAGTTCAACTATCACCACCAACAAACTTAGAGTGCAATATGGCCTATCTTCTTTCTATAAGCAAGCTCCCTCCTTAGAAAACCCACATTAATATTGCCAAAAACAGCCCTTTTTTACCCAAAACAAATAACCAAAGACATCTCCATTTACCAATTTTCGCTCAAATCTTTGATTCCACAAAGAAACAATCAACGTTTTCCCAAATCTTCCAAGAATATTTACAAATATCTCTTTTTATAACCCACAAACAGCCTATGCCTTTGTACTTTTGGCAAAAGAATAACAATTTTTGTTAAGAAAAATTAGGGTTCAAGAGCTCATAATATGAAGGAAATGAAGACAATAACATCGAATGTAGGTTAAGAACATGAATTTACAACAGAAGATGATGTTGTGGTGAAGACGATGGATCGAGTGAGCAGTGAATCGATGGGAAGAAAAGCAGATAGTGAGAGTAGAGGAAGAAAGATCTGGAAGAAAATGATAAATGTATTAAGAGAGAACGAGTGTATTAAAAGATTAAGAGGGGAAGGGTAGGTGGCGAAGCCACCGACCTTTCTCTTTAACATTATATATATAAATTATTATTATTTTTTATTAACACTATTTTATTAGGTGTTATATTTCTGTACGGCAGGCGATATTTGACGATGCTAACCGCTGCCGACATTCCACTTTTATACGTGGCCCATCAGCGGATACACGGGTTTCCTTGGATGCTGGGTAGTCTTGATTGCACGCACTGGGAGTGGGCGGCATATCCAACTGCTTGGAAAGGGCAACACCATTGTGGTGACCACGATGGTCCTACCCTAATATTACAAGTGGCCGCGTCTCAAGATTTATGGATTTGGCATGCGTACTTTGGCATGGCCGGTGCGAACAATGACATCACAGTTTTACAATCTTCGAATCTTTTAGACGATGTCATAGATGGTGTTGCACCAGATACTTCATTCTATGCAAACGACGTGAAGTATAAGTATGTGTACTATCTCACAGACGATATTTATCCAGAGTGGGCGATGTTTGTGAAAACTCATTCGTGTCCAGAAGACGAGAAAAGAATGTATTACAAGAAGAAACAAGACTCGGCAAGAAAAGATATCGAGCGGGCTTTCGATGTGTTAAAAAAGAGATGGTCTATCATTACCCAGCTGCCGATGATACTTGAAAAAAAGTAAAATGAGAAGCGTGTTGTATACGTGCATCATCTTGCATAACAAGATATTGGAGGACTCGAGCAGAGCGTTTTGTGGAGAAAGTTATGATGAAAGTAACCAACCGACGAACCCAATACTCATATACGCTGAAAAAGAAGTTATACGAGCGAGCATACATGACAGGGACACACACCATAACCTTCGAGCTGATCTGACCGAGCACCTATGGTTTTATCATGAACAAGGAGAAGACGACGAAGATGACGAGTGATTTTTTAGTGACATTGTATTTTTATTTAAATTATGACATTGTATTTTTTTTAATTTAAATTATGGCATTTTATTAATATTTTTATTTAAATTATGAGTTCTAAATTAATATATCAAAATTAACTAATGTTTAAATTTAAATAAAAAAATAATTAGGTAATGATGATGAAGACTTTAAACCATTGCATGTAAGTTAAAAGAATGAGCTTTAAAGCCCCCTGTATGACATGGCGGTCACATGACGGTGAGGTTGTGTGACAACCCTCATAATTACATGTATCCATACGATTAATTAATGTTAATTAAGTGCTTGATGACTGTGCTGAATCACTTAACTGCTTCCTGATTACTGCGTCATACTTACATGAGCTTTTTAACATACTAGTCTTGTGCATAAAATTTACTAAATGGTCATGTATGCTTTCCTAAGTGTTGGGAGTTAAAAATGTTACAAAAAGATATATATAGGACACTAAACGGAATAACTTGACACTTTAACGAACCGGTATCTAACCGAACAACCGGACATTACCCGTAACACCAAAATAATGCTAGAAACATTGTTTTAACATTACCAAGCTAGTTATGATCTCCGAACATCATAACACACCCTATAATTGCATAACATCTAAAACACTAACCTTTATGCTTGAAACCTAACTAAACACCTAACTAAGTAGTTGAAACCTAACCCTATACCCCCCCCCCCCCATGCATACGGTTCAAGGGTGGCCCCTACCCTTGATTTTCTTTGAATTAAAAATTTGATCTTGCTAAGTACTTTGTAAACATATGGACTAATGGGTATTAGGATGTTGGAAGTTTATTTATAAAAACCACTTGATCTTCATATCATTCTTATCATCTTCATCATTCAACACCATCAAACTCTCTCCTCTCCCTCTTGGTTCGGCCGAAAGCACCAACACCATCATTCACTCACCTTCATACAATTCCATACATATACAAAGGTGTATCAAGGTGAATAACGAAGTGTGGAGCTCACGGATCATCAAGGACCTCTCTAGTTTGCTTTTATCCTCTTCTTTTCCAAGCTTGATCTTCCCTAGCTTAAAAGCTAGTAGTAAGCTCCTTTGATCTTTATTTACTCCATGTTTTTAGTGGTTAATAGTTATATCTTGACGAAAACATATGAACACTAAAAGATCATGAACTTAAAGCTTGAACATAATGATGAAACAAGATGAAATAATGCTAGTATGATGTTGTTATGTTGATGATGGTACTTGACATGATAAATCTGAGTTAAATAAACGGTAACCTGTTGCAAGTGATGTTAAATGTCGTTGTTGATCACTAAACATGTTAACGGAACAAATAGAACTTGCGTTAGAGCGCTATAAGCTGAAAACAGCTTCTGTCCAAACATTTACAGCCAACTTCAGTTGGCTGTAAACAGGTCGATATTTATCGAAAAACTGATTTTCTTGAGTCTATAACGTGTTATTTCGAAATACGGTTCTAATGGCACTGGAATCATAATTTTTGGACTTCGTTTGCTATTTTAAAAGGGTCGTTTTTCACAGCAGCAAAAGCTACGTTTTTACTGCAGAAAATGTGTGTTATGTTTTTCGTCATAACTTGAAATCTGTGTAGAATTAGCTCAAGAAATTTGTACTGTAGATGACCAATGATGTCATTGTAATGCTCCAACTGGAATTTCATCAATCGGACTTATGATAAATTTTAAATAAATTATTCCGTGGTTGCAGTCAGAAAGTGATGAATCTGATTGCAGTCTGGTAAATGATTTTTTATAAAATATTGGTACTGAATTGGATCCCGGTATTTTTTACACAGTAATATTTGGATTGTTTAGAACATTCTGGAAAAGTTTGGGAATTTTTGGAATAAGTTAACTATTTTATTAAAATACCCGAAAACAGTCCAGTTTTGGATGTTTAAGCTGAGACAATATAACTAGTGATTTGCATGTCTAAATGTCGGTTATGTTATCTGAGAATGATCTAACATGTTATATGTCAATGAAAGTGTTATGTGCAATATCGTATGTTTGCTTTTGAATGGGTATAGATGGGATGTTTATATGGGCGTAAAATGTTAACGTGAGTGCGTGCTATGTGATTGAAGTAATGAGTAGATAAACCGTACGCAGGATACGTGTTATGCATGCACGAGAAACTGATTGTTATCTATACCTTATTTGGACGTGCTTGATTACTGATTATTTGAGTAACTAATCTAATCGAGCAAAACCAAGGTGAGTTCACACTCTTTCTAAGGCATGGGATTCCCTGTGGTTGGGAATGGGTTAAAGAACTAAAAAGGAACCTGTATATCCTCCTTGGGTAGGATATGTACCACCATCCTCCATAGGTAGGATACCAATATTAATCCTGCGTATTCTCCTTGGGTAGAATACGTACGTTCGTCCTCCTTGGGTAGGACAACAACCTTAAACTACTAGCCAAAACTCTATCACCTAAGTCCCTCATTTTATATCGACTTAATTGCCGAGGCCGATGGCGAGCGGGTCATTAGTTAATAGCGCTATTAGGTTTAACAAACCTCACACCGTGCCAGTCGGACGGGCGTGTACTAATGGACTATGGCAAACTATCAATGTTTTTGGTAACAACTTAAAACTAAACAACCAACTGTGAACTCACTCAACTTTGTTGTTGACTCGTTGTTACATGCCTTACAGGTCGTTAGATGCTTATGGAGCTTGCACGAGGAGGAGGTCGTTGTGGGATATGGACTGTTATGTCCCGTGCTTAACATTTGAACTTATTGAACTTATGTTTTGGGTTTTATCTTTAATGCTTCCGCTGTTTAATTTGAACTTGGTAAACTAGCTTTTGGTTACCAATTGTATTGTGGTTGGTTTTATTTATTTAATTACGTTGTTCAATATGATTGGTGGCTCGATCCTGGTCATGTCACGCCTCCAAGCGGTGATACTCCGCAGGGTGGATTTTGGGGGTGTGACAGATTGGTATCAGAGCCATTGATTATAGTGAACTTGGTTTTAAAAAGGGAAAAAGCTTTTTGACAAAACCAGACTATAACCTGTACAGTGCTCAACGATCTACAACGACACTTCGCTCCACGTGCAAGACTCAACATTATAGGTAATATGGGTTATGTGTTGTATTGCCTGCCTGTTGGTTTAAGTAGTATATTTGATCAATGGTATGCATAATTAGCGCAACAACTATTGCTTGAAACCCTGTGTGTTTGCTCTCTTCTGTCACTCCGCACTTACGCACTTTGCGACACCTTTCTTACTTGTGTTTCCTTCGATGTGAAGATCATGAGTGGACGCCTGAATTTGACTCAAGCCCAGCTGACGACTCTAATAAACGAACGAGTTGCTGAGGCACTCGTAGCAGTTCCAGCAGCAGGTATAACCTACCATTTCTACCTATCCTAGGATGTTTAGATCCTACTCTCGCGAACCAACTCTCGTGTTTAATCTTGTCTTTTCGTTCTCGCACGACAGGTCAGCATGCTCAACCTCCTGCATGTACATTCAAAACATTCATGTATTGCCGACCTAGTACCTTCAGTGGCACAGAAGGAGCTGTAGGTCTTCTTCACTGGTTCGAGAAGATTGCGTCCATTTTTGAGATGTATGAATACCCTGAAGATCGTAGGGTGAAATTTGCTACTTAAACACTCGAAGGTGCTGCGTTAACCTGGTGGAAAGCACAGGTTCAGCTGCTAGGGCTGGCGGTTGCTAATGCCACCCCATGGAATGACTTCAAGGAACTGATCAAAGAAGAGTACTGTAGTCGTGACGACATCCACAAGCTAGAGGTGGAATTTTTCAATTTAAAGATGACAAGGTCTGAAATCGAGGCATACACAAAGAGATCGAACGAATTAGCTATCTTGTGTCCCACTATGGTGGATCCTCCTATCAAGCGTATCGAGTTGTACCTTAAGGGTTTGGTGCCAGAAATTCAAAGCCACGTGACCTCAGCTAATCTCGGCACCATTCAGCAGATCATTCGGTTGGCTCACCGTCTCACTGATCAGGCAGTTGAGCAGAACAAACTGCCCAAGCGTATTAGCGCTACTACTACTCTTGATGCTCCTAGCGACAACAAGCGAAAATGGGATGGAAATTCGAGCAAAGGTTCTACCTCTATTCAGTCTCAGTCCCAGCAGCGAAAGACAGATGAGTATAGGAGCCCCAGTCAGCAGTCTTCTAGGAATCAAGGTCAGGGTGGATACAAGGGAAATCACCCTAAGTGCAATCGATGTAATTTGAATCATAGCGGGCAGTGCCACAAGGGTCGTTGTCTGAGGTGTAACAAGTTTGGTCATGAAGAAAAGGCTTGCAGGGGCGCACGACCAACAAATCAGAATCGCCAACAACAACAACAAGCTCCACAGAACCACCACCAGCAGCAATAGCAGGGCAATAAAGGATGCTTTCAGTGTGGCACTGAAGGCCACTTTAAGAGGAACTGTCCTCAGCTGAACCAGAATCAGAACAACAACAACCAAGGAAACGGGAACAACAATGGAGGCAACAATGGAGGCAACAACGGGGGTAACAATAATGGCAATGGCGCCCGAGGTCGTGCCTTCGTGATTGGTCAGGGTGATGCAAGGAACGATCCCAACGTTGTGATGGGTAAGTTTCTACTGGATGACTTTTATGTTAATGTTTTATTTGATTCGGGTGCCGATACTAGCTACGTGTCCTTAAAAGTTAGTCAAATGCTTAAGCGCACTCCAACACTTTTGAACACCAAACACACGGTAGAACTAGCAAACGGTAAAAGTCTTGAAGCCACACATAGTTAAGGGTTGTAACCTCGTCTTAGCTGGTCAAACCTTCTCTATCGATCTTATTCCTATCGTTTTGGGTAGTTTCGACGTTGTTATTGGGATGGATTGGTTATCTCATCAGCAAGCGGAAATTCTTTGCAACGAGAAGATTTTCCGTATTCCTCGTTCTGGTGAAGAACCCCTCGTAATTCGTGGTGACAAGAGTGGTGCTGTTGTGGGCATCATATCCTTCCTTAAGGCCCAGAAGTGGTTGCGACAGGGCCACATTGCTATTCTAGCCCTCGTTTCTGATACATCTTCGAAGGAAAAGAAGATAGAAGACATTCCTATTGTTCGCGACTTTCCTGAGGTATTTCCTGAGGAATTACCTTGTCTTCCGCCTCATCGACAAGTTGAATTTCAAATCGAGCTAGCTCCTGGAGCAGTGCCCATAGCTCGAGCACCTTATCGTCTAGCTCCATCAGAACTTGAAGAACTGTCCACGCAACTACAAGAACTCTTGGAAAAGGGTTTCATACGTCCTAGCTCTTCGCCTTGGGGAGCTCCAGTATTATTTGTGAAGAAGAAAGACGGTACCTTCAGAATGTGTATTGACTACCGCGAACTCAACAAGGTGACCGTGAAGAATCGTTATCCTCTTCCACGCGTTGATGATTTATTCGACCAGTTGTAAGGGTCAAG
Source organism: Helianthus tuberosus (assembly GCA_030545235.1). Classification (NCBI taxonomy): domain Eukaryota; kingdom Viridiplantae; phylum Streptophyta; class Magnoliopsida; order Asterales; family Asteraceae; genus Helianthus; species Helianthus tuberosus. Next base: position 43,593,909 of record CM060414.1, on the reverse strand, counting down.
TTTCTATTCCAAGATTGACCTAAGGTCAGGTTACCATCAACTGAGAGTCCGAGATAAGGATATCTCTAAAACAACATTCAGGACTCGGTATGGGCATTACGAGTTTCTGGTTATGCCTTTCGGATTGACGAATGCACCTGCGGTCTTCATGGATCTCCTGAACCGGGTGTGCAAACCTTACCTGGATAAGTTTGTCATAGTTTTCATCGACGACATCCTGATCTATTCGAAGAGTCAGGAAGAACACGAGCAACACCTGAGGCTTATTCTGGAACTTCATCGAACAGAGCAGTTGTATGCCAAATTATCAAAATGTGACTTCTGGCTTCGCAAAGTCCACTTTCTAGGCCATGTGGTAAACAAGGATGAGATTCATGTTGATCCATCCAAGGTTGACTCGATCAAGAACTGGCCTGCACCCCGTACACCAACAGAAATCCGCCAATTCTTGGGTTTGGCAGAATATTACAGAAGATTTATCAAGGATTTCTCAAAGATTGCGCAACCTCTCACTTCACTGACTCAGAAGGGTGTCACCTATCATTGGGGTGATGCACAGAAATCTGCTTTTCAGTACTTAAAAGATAGACTTTGTAGCGCGCCTATCCTCTCATTGCCTGAAGGCACAGATGATTTTGTGGTTTATTGCGACGCTTCCATCCAAGGACTTGGTTGCGTGTTGATGCAACGTGACAAGGTCATTGCCTACGCATCATGCCAACTTAAAGTTCACGAAAGGAACTATACTACGCACGACTTGGAATTGGGAGCAGTTGTTTTCGCACTTAAGATATGGAGACATTACCTGTACGGTACCAAGTGCACCACAGGAGTCTCGAGCATATCTTCAAGCAAAAGGAGTTAAACATGCGACAACGTCGATGGGTCAAGCTCTTGAATGATTATGAATGTGCGATCAAGTACCATCCGGGCAAAGCCAATGTTGTGGCCGACGCCCTCAGTCGAAAGGATACTATACCTAAGCGTGTACGTGCGTTACAGCTTACCATTCACTCTAGCCTTCCCGCTCAAATTCGTGATGCTCAGGTCGAAGCATTGAAAGCAGAAAACATCAGGGCGGAGTCCTTACGAGGATCAAGGAAACGGTTAGAACAAAAGGAAGATGGTGCTTATTACGTGACAGGGCGCATCTGGGTTCCACTTTATGGAAACTTACGCGAGCTTGTGATGGATGAAGCACACAAGTCTCGTTATTCGATACATCCTAGTTCGGATAAGATGTACCACGATCTCAAGACTACATACTGGTGGCCTATCATGAAAGCCAACATAGCAACCTACGTCAGTAGATGTTTCACTTGTGCGAGAGTCAAGATTGAATATCAGAAACCATCAGGCCTACTCCAACAACCAGAGATCCCGAAATGGAAATGGGAGAAAATTTCCATGGATTTCGTTACTGGCCTGCCTAGATCTCAATGCGGAAATGATACTATTTGGGTGATCGTGGATCGACTGACCAAGTCTGCACATTTCGTGGCTATCAAGGAAACGGATAAGTTTTCTACTCTAGCAGACATCTACCTAAAGGAAGTAGTATCAAGGCACGGAGTGCCAACCTCCATCATTTCTGATCGTGACTCGCGTTTTACATCTGAATTGTGGCAAGCTATGCACAAGTCCTATTGGGATTGAACCCTACCAAAGGAACAGATAATGAAAGCCAAAACTGGTTCACAACGGTGGATTCACAATAAGCAGTTGTTTACACTAAGTCTTCTCCCTTGAAAGTGATTATAACATCTGATGGTCTTATATCCACTGCCCGTATACAACTGCTGCTGTTTTTCTAACTACTGATGAAGCCCAGAAGACTGCTGAGAAGTAAACACTGCTGGTACAATCTACTGATGACAAAGCACTGCCCAATCAAGGACTGATCAACCTTGAGGAAAGCACTGATGTAAAGAGGAAGCAGTAGTTTAGTGTATCATCAGTTTTATATATAGTCAGTGGTTACGATTAGCAGTGTTTGTATAGGAACAGTTGTTACAGGTTGTTAGGCTGTTAGACGTCGCTTGCATGGTGACGTCAGCTGAGATGCCTCAGTGGTTTGGCTTGTCTATAAATGGAGCAGTACTCTGTACTGTTACATTTGATCGTTTTGAGTGAGTTCTTCTCCTCAATTCAATCCTTTCATCTTGTGCAACCAACCTTGGGGTATCAGGCTGAGGGGGAGTTTAGTTTGTAAGTTTTGCATTGTAATCTTTTGCTTTGAATTGTAATCTTTCGACTCTATGAAAAGCAAATGTTTATCAAACTATATTCTCCTTTGATTGTGTTTACAAAGTTTGTTTTCATTTCCGCTGCACTTAAACTCTGTTCATTTCTATTTGATTTGTTCAAATTCTACAAACAAGCACAATCACTAGAGCCTCCGATCCTAACAATTGGTATTAGAGCCTAGACAGTCAAATTCGATCTAACAGTCAATTTGACATAACAGTTCAGCTCAAAATTCATTGATACTAAGGTTGACTGTATTTAGTTGAAAAACAGAGTAACGAATGATCACGCTTAAAGCTGTTGTTCAAATACTCTGTAAAACAACCAAGATGTCATAAGACACACAAATTTCACACAACAAGTGATATCATGCACAAGTCACTTATAGTTTTCAGATCTGAAAACATGTCTGTTAAACTATGGTATTATTTCTTCTTTTCAAAATTGATTTCAACTGTTGTTATGAAATTTGTAATGTTTTCATTATATTAGATGCTAAAGTATGAACCTCAGAGTAACAAGAACCTATGTTCATAACAACATTAGTGTTTTTGCTAACGTAAAAAAAGGGAAATTAAAACTTTAGTCATCTGATCTTATGTGTTGAAAAACAGGTTGAGATCCTCAAAAGGAACAAATCAACCTTGTTAAAAATACATTAAGAAAATTTGGAGTCAATATAGTCCATATCATATGTAATGTGAAATTGGTTGAAAACTTATGCAAATATGACCAGTTCTCTCAAAAACATTACTGCAAAGGGATTCTGGATTAAGTATTTATTCAATAAAGATCTCCCAGTAAGTATTTCATTACTTATGAATGGGAAGGGTAAAAAGGGAAGAAGGAAAATCACAAAAAACTCAATAAGTGTGTTTATCTCAAAACTCTTAAAGTCAAAAGTAAAGAGTATAAACTCAAAACACTTAAGAGTTCAAATTTGGGGTAAAAATGGTCATCAAAGCAATTGTATGCATTCATTGAGTCAGGAGAAGTTCAGGTAACAAGAGTATCTCTAATGAATAAACTTACAAAAGGACTCGACAAATTTTCAGAATTATCACATGGTAACAAAGTCTATAACAGGGTTTTCAAAACTCATGTGAACTTGTGTCCTCATTTTGTTGGCAATCAATCAACAAGAAAATGGTACCAAACAGTGGTCAAAATGTATCTAAAATTTCATACCACTGTTGACAAACCACTGACCATTTTCATAAACTTGTGTATGAGATGATTGTGTGTTTTATTGAAATTATACCAGTTCTTTTTGGTGCTGTTTCAGAGAATCCTTTAATTTTTTTTTCCTGGAAAAGGATTTTCTCAAATAAAGCAGGATATATCATTCTTCATTTTTCTTTAGAATAATATATTTTGAACTTTTTACTGGTTTTTGATGGTAAAAGTTTCAATCTCCTGTCAGCATATATGACATTTTTTTTGTTGGTTATATTATCCTCAAAATAGATCAAAAGGAAATGGTACAATTGTCAAGGTCATGTCAAACTCAAGTTTGTTTTTACACTGGGTAAAAGATTGATTGTTAACAGATCCTGAAATACTTGAGTACTCATGTTTTAATTAAAAATATTATAGCAAAAATGAGTAGCCTTAGTAAAAAGTTTACATCATCTGAGGTACTAAACCACTGTCAGGAAGTCGTAAAAGCTTCAAAATATGTAAATGACATGTGGCAAAACCTTGAATGAAAATTCTCAAAACAGTTGCTGACATACTGGTCTTTCAAATCATTACCATTACCTTACCCCTAACCCTTGTTTTTGCTCAAACATCTGTTTCCTAAATACTGTCCACTGCTGAAACTCAGCCACTGATACTTCATTTTTTTCTCAAGCACTGATGCTCAAAATCAGTGTCTTATCCACTGGTATGCTATCCACTGATAGTAAAAACCATCCACTGTTATCACATTATTACCGTTGTAACCACTGATGTTTGTTTCATCAGTGGCTCTCAAAACAACTGTCCTCCATTTTTCATCCATATCATCAGAGGTTGGCACGTGGTCAGTTTTTAGCCCTCAGATCTTTGTAACTGCTGCCACATCAGCACTCACTTTTTCCCTTAATAAAGCCTTGATCAAAACCCCCAAACAGGGTTTTACATTGTCGAATTAAATTCTAAAATTCTCTTCTCAAAGCAGTTTTCAACCCTTCATCCCAAATCATTCTCTGTTCTTCTTCATCAAAATGACAAAATCAAAATCAAAGTCAAAATCATCATCTTCATCTTCCAAAGAGGTCGCTCAAACGGCCGCTGAATCCATTGAAATACCATACAAATCCCCTCACAACTACTTGGGTCTACTCACAAAACCCACAAACAACCACACCTTTGATTCCATCATCGACACATTATCTGAATCAAAGTACAAAACTTTGTTGATAGCAGATGCTCCCATTTACTAACAAACCCAGAGAGAGTTCTGGAAAAATGCTACTCTTGAAAAACAAGAAGACATTGTCGTAGCCATCAACTCCTCGATACAGGGTAAAGCGATTCAAATTACTCCGCAATCAATCTCAGAAGTCTTTAAACTCGATGATCAGAAAGGTAAAACTTCCTTTGATAAAACCGAGTTGAAAACTGATTTCTTAAAAAAGGGATATGCAGAACAACCAAAGAAGGATACCTTACAAAAAGGTTTCTTTCCTTCTGCACCTAGATTTTTATTCCACACACTGTTGATGTGTGTCTCAAATAAAACAACAGCTTTCAATGAAATACCTTCAAAAATACAATGCCTGGGTTATGCTATTTTAAACAATGAAAATTTTAACTATTCCCAGGAGATTTTTGATGATTTGGTGAAAAATGTTGATAGCAAAGCATTTCTACTTTTTCCAAGGTTTTTAAGCTACTATTTTAAACAAAAATTTGGAAAAGAAAATGAAAATTTGCTCAAACAAGGTGTCTATTTTCAAACAAAAGGTTTAACAACTAAAACATTTTCCAGAATGATGGCACCTGTAAAAACAAAAGCAAAAGTGCCTGAGCAAATTTTAGCAGCTACCACTGCTTCTCAGGCATCTACTGTTGAGCCCACTGCTCCAGGTGATCATAGCAGCACAACCACTGCTTTGAAACCCACACCTGACATCACCAAAAAGACCAAAAATAAATCATACAAAAAGCCCACCAAACCCAAGAAAAAGGCAACTCTGGAAGATGAGATCCCAGAGCAACTGCCAGTGACGACACAAAAGTCACCACAAACCACTGCTGCTACTTCCTCACAGCAGTTGGTAGAAAGATCTCCACCATTGCCTCAAACTCCTCCTGCATCCTCACAAAAGGATCAGGTTGTAAGCACAGGGAACCCACATTATGAAGCTCTGGATTCAATCGGATCCATCTTCCTCAGTCCTGATCCCAAGGACATGTCTCTTTCAACACCTTTATCTTCACCCCTCACACTACCACCATCCATATTACCCTTGTTGCATGCAGTTGATATAGCTCAGACACAAACCAGTTCCTCTCTATCACCTATCACTGAGAGTATACTCCAACAAGTGACTGGGTCTGATGCTTATACCTCTGCTATCCCAGCAACATTTGAGGAGGTTACACTGCAGGAGTTACAAGTAATTCCTGTCAGTAGTTCAAGCGGAGCATCAACTACAAGTGTTGGATCAACAGATCTACATTTGGACAGTTGTTTCATAAGTCAGACTCCCTTGAAGGCAATTTCTTCTATAGCACCTCTGGTAACCACTAATGAGTTCGTTTTGACCACTAGTAAAATAACAAGGTTATCAAATGCTGAAGAAAGAAGTCCCCAGTACCAAGAACAAGGGGCATCAATGGATGATTTATGGGCTTCATATCCTAAGTCACACATTGGTACAACCACTGTTGGTGGGGAAACAAATGATTCAATTAAATTGGATGATGATTCAAAATATCAGGAATTGACGGGCAGAGTTGAAAAACTTGAAACATCAGTTACCGAAATAAAGGACATGGTGCAACAGCTGTTAAATGCTTACAAAGCACAATCCACTGCTGTTCCAGCTCAAGCACCTGCACAACCTGCACCTGCTGCAAATGAGTTGTGGAACTTATTCCAACCACTGCTCCAACAACAGAGAGAAATGGCAGATCATCAGCATGCTATACATATTCAGGAGATAAGAAACATGACGGAGTCCAGGTTCAAAGACAACCAGGCAGACATCAAGGCTATAAAGGCCCACATCTTGAACACCACTGGCAAAGCTCCTCCCACTATACTCTTCATTGATAACCTCCCTCCAGATAATGCCAAAAAGGGGGAGAAAATCAGGCAGTGGAGGAAGAAGGGAATAGAAGATGGGCTCTATATTGAACCGGAAAAAGAAAACATGACCAAAAATATCCCTTTTCCAGATGGTAGCAAGAAAGTTGATGAGACCACCAATGCACTTGCAGAAGCAATAGCAAGTGTTAAAAAGGATAGAGAGGCTAAGAATAAAGCTAGGTTGGATCAATCAGCACATGGTACTTCTGGGTCAAAGGATGATGAAAATCCTGAAGATGAAAAGAAGAAGCCTACTAGAAAAGTAAGGCAACCCAAATCCATTCCATCCAGACCTACAAAGGATTCCTCTAAACCACCTTCAAAAGGCTCCAAACCTCAAACCACCACAAAATCTCAAACTTCCATCAAAACAGTAGTTGTAACACCTGCTGTATCAACATCTGCTGATGCTTCAGATGTTTCAACTACTGTCAGCCAAACAACTGCCATCTCCTCAACACACACCACTACAACACACACTACACACATCACAACCACTGCTCCACCACCACCTAACACATCATCAGACTCTCATACAACAAAAAAGGAGAAGGACATACATACCTTATAATTCACCACCACCATGACCATCATCAAAAGCTACTTCACCACCATCAACCCCTGCTCAAAAGCAGAAGACATCTACTGACAAATCAGTAGTTGTAATGACAACAGAGGTTGAAACACCAGTTGTTTCAACAGCTGTTAGTAAACCATCCACCACTGCTCTTGTCATTCCTACATCACAACCAAAATTCCCTCCACCCATAAAGCTTCACAAAAGAAAAAGAGAAACAACTCAGGCAACTGATGAAAAATATGATCCTGTTGCTGCAAAATATCCACTGGAACTAGAAGCTGTAAAAAATGAGATGAGACAATTTTACACCGAGGATGATCCCTCAAAAAGAAGATTTCCTTCTCTCATAGGCTTCATCATCCCAGAAGACATGGATGAATATCTCGAGGTGAAAGCAAGGCAAGCAAAGATTAGAGCTAAACTCGAATGCAAAGATCAAGGTGATGAAGCCATTTCTGAAAAACTGGAATTTTTGCTCACAAAAGTCAAGCTGATGGAAAACTATGCACAAGATCTGAGCAAAGAAAAAGCAGATCAATGAAAAGAAATGAGAAAAAGTTATCTTGCATACATCATGAAAGAAAAATTCTATCAAGCTGAAGAAAACCAATTTGAAGAATGGCCAATGGTTGCCTTAAAGCATGAAGCAAACATAATTGAAAGGATTAAAAATGATCCAAGAAAGAAGAAGACAGCTCCAAATTGGAACAAATATAAAAAGCTCATTGCTGATCTTACATCCGAGTACAAAAAGAAAAAACAGGAACTGATAGATGCTAAGGTGGATACTGCTGAAGCCATAGCAAAATGGACAAAGCAGTATACCGATGAAGCTTATGAAAGGCTTAAGAAAAGAAGAATAACAATCTCAGACACTTCTAAGAAGCCTGACTACAAAAAGCTAGAACAGCAGATTGATGCTCTTAAAACATTGCTCACATCAGCAGATAACCCTATCCTTGTGGAAAACCAAGAAAAAGGAAAACTGCTGACCAGTGAAGAAGAAAAAGAAAAGGAAGCTGAGTACTTCACAGAAGCCATCAAGAAAATGGATCTAAAAGAAGGGAGCTCAGTGAGCCTTCAAAACCTCGTCAAAAAGGTATTAACCGAACCTGCAGCATATATCTCAGACACTGAACTTGAACAAAGAAAAAGGCAAGAGCTGATTGAACAAGAAGCAGCAGAAGATATAGCTGCAGCAAATGAAGTCATAAAGAGGCTTTTAAACAAATGTCTGAAGTTCAGGATACTGCTTTACAATTTTTCTCAAGGCCAAAATCTCCAAGCTCATCAGAAAATAAATCTCTCCCAAGAAACCCATTGGGTTCAAAAGTACTAAAGTGGCTCTCTGATCAAAAGACCCATGTATTGACCCTGGTCAGATCCAATGGTGAAATGAAGTACATATCAAGGAAAGAAGCACTGAGCTTTGGTGTTGAAGATCTACAAGATCTCCTTGAACTTTCATTGTGCAGGGATGAGGATGACATAAGTTCCAAAGATTTTGAAGAAGAATTTAAAAGACAAGCTAGTGAACTTCTGATGAGGAATAAAGATCCAAAATAATGAAGTGTTTTGGCATTATCTGTTCCAGGGGGAGATTGTTGGGATTGAACCCTACCAGAGGAACATATAATGAAAGCCAAAACTGGTTCACAACAGTGGATTCACAATAAGCAGCTGTTTACACTAAGTCTTCTCCCTTGAAAGTGATTATAACATCTGATGGTCTTATATCCACTGCCCGTATACAACTGCTGCTGTTTTTCTAACTACTGATGAAGCCCAGAAGACTGCTGAGAAGTAAACACTACTGGTACAATCTACTGATGACAAAGCACTGCCCAATCAAGGACTGATCAACCTTGAGGAAAGCACTGATGTAAAGAGGAAGCAGTAGTTTAGTGTATCATCTGTTTTATATATAGTCAGTGGTTACGATTAGCAGTGTTTGTATAGGAACAGTTGTTACAGGTTGTTAGGCTGTTAGACGTCGCTTTCATGGTGACGTCAGCTGAGATGCCTCAGTGGTTTGGCTTGTCTATAAATGGAGCAGTACTCTGTACTGTTACATTTGATCGTTTTGAGTGAGTTCTTCTCCTCAATTCAATCCTTTCATCTTGTGCAACCAACCTTGGGGTATCAGGCTGAGGGGGAGTTTAGTTTGTAAGTTTTGCATTGTAATCTTTTGCTTTGAATTGTAATCTTTCGACTCTATGAAAAGCAAATGTTTATCAAACTATATTCTCCTTTGATTGTGTTTACAAAGTTTGTTTTCATTTCCGCTGCACTTAAACTCTGTTCATTTCTATTTGATTTGTTCAAATTCTACAAAAAAGCACAATCACTAGAGCCTCCGATCCTAACAAGTCCTTTGCTTCTCGATTAGACATGAGCACGGCATATCATCCACAGACGGATGGGCAATCTGAACGCACCATCCAAACCCTTGAAGACATGCTTAGGGCATGTGTAATCGACTTTGGTAATGGCTGGGGAAAACACCTCCCGTTAGTGGAGTTTTCGTATAATAACAGTTACCACACCAGTATCCAAGCCGCTCCGTTCGAGGCATTGTACGGACGGAAGTGCCGATCACCTCTTTGTTGGGCAGAGGTTGGTGACAGTCAAATCACTGGCCCAGAACTTGTAGTAGATACAACCGAGAGGATTGCTCAGATACGACAGCGAATGGCGGCAGCTCGCGACCGTCAGAAAAGCTATGCTGATAAGCGAAGGAAACCACTCGAGTTACAGGTTGGGGATCGAGTGCTACTTAAAGTCTCACATTGGAAAGGTGTAGTTCGTTTTGGCAAACGAGGCAAACTCAATCCGCGCTATGTCGGACCGTTCGAAATCATTGAGAAAATTAGCAAGGTCGCTTACAAGCTGAATCTACCGACAGAACTCAGCGGAGTTCACAATGTCTTCCTTGTCTCGAATCTGAAGAAGTGTCTGTCAGATGAGACCCTCATAGTTCCTCTTAAGGAACTCACTATCGACGACCAGCTGCGATTCGTCGAGGAACCAGTAGAGATTACTGATCGAGATGTTAAAGTTCTCAAGCGTACCAGAATACCTCTTGTTCGAGTTCGTTGGAACTCCTGTCGTGGCCCAGAATGTACCTGGGAACGAGAAGACCAAATGAAACTCAAGTATCCCCAGTTGTTTAAGAAAAGTGCAACCACTACTGAGACTGAAGCTACTGAAGAATTTCGGGACAAAATTCCAAACCAACGGGGGGATGATGTGACACCCCAGGAAAACCAGGAAACCAACGCAACTTAACTAGCTTCCTCAATAACCACGTGCTAAATTTCGGGACGAAATTCTCTTAACCGGGGGAGAATGTGACAACCCTCATAATTATATGTATCCGTACGATTAATTAATGTTAATTAAGTGCTTGATGACTGTGCTGAATCACTTAACTGCTTCCTGATTACCCCGTCATACTTATATGTGCTTTTTAACATACTAGTCTTGTGCAGAAAATTGACTAAATGGTCCTGTATGCTTTCCTAAGTGTTGGGAATTAAAAATGTTACAAAAAGATATATATAGGACACTAAACGGAATAACTTGACACTTTAACGAACCGGTATCTAACCGAACAACCGGACATTACCCGGAACACCAAAATAATGCTAGAAACATTGTTTTAACATTACCAACCAAGTTATGATCCCCGAACATCATAACACACCTTATAATTTCATAGCATTTAAAACACTAACCTTTATGCTTGAAACCTAACTAAACACCTAACTAACTAGTTGAAACCCAACCCTATACCCCCCCCCCCCATGCATATGGTTCAAGGGTGGCCCCCACCCTTGATTTTCTTTGAATTAAAATTTTGATCTTGCTAAGTACTTTGTAAACATATGGACTAATGGGTATTAGGATGTTGGAAGTTTATTTATAAAAACCACTAGATCTTCATACCATTCTTATCATCTTCATCATTCAACACCATCAAAGTCTCTCCTCTCGCTCTTGATTTGGCCGAAACCACCAACACCATCATCACCATCATTCACTAACCTTCATACAATTCCATACATATACAAAGGTGTATCAAGGTGAATAACGAAGTATGGAGCTCACGGATCATCAAGGACCTCTCTAGTTTGCTTTTATCCTCTACCTTTCCAAGCTTGATCTTCTCTAGCTTAAAAGCTAGTAGTAAGCTCCTTTGATCTTTATTTACTCCATGTTTTTAGTGGTTAATAGTTATATCTTGACGAAAACATATGAACACTAAAAGATCATGAACTTAAAGCTTGAACATAATGATGAAACAAGATGAAATAATGCTAGTATGATGTTGTTATGTTGATGATGGTACTTGACATGATAAATCTGAGTTAAATAAAAGGTAACCTGCTGCAAGTGATGTTAAATGTCGTTGTTGATCACTAAACATGTTAACGGAACAAATAGAACTTGCGTTAGAGCGTTATAAGCTGAAAACAGCTTCTGTCCAAACATTTACAGCCAACTTCAGTTGGCTGTAAACAGGTAGATATTTATCGAAAAACTAATTTTCTTGAGTCTATAACGTGTTTTTTCGAAATATGGTTCTAATGGCACTGGAATCATAATTTTTGGACTTCGTTTGCTATTTTTAAAAGGGTCGTTTTTCACAGCAGCAAAAGCTGCCTTTTTACTTCAGAAAATTTGTGTTATATTTTTCGTTATAACTTGAAATCTGTGTAGAATTAGCTCACGAAATTTGTACTGTAGATAACCACTGATGTCATTGTAATGCTCCAACTGGAATTTCATCAATTGGACTTATGATGAATTTTAAATAAATTATTCCATGGACTGCAGTCAGAAAGTGATGAATCTGATTGCAGTCCGGTAAATGATTTTTTATAAAATAATGGTAATGAATTGGATCCCGATATTTTTACACAGTAATATTTGGATTGTTTAGAACATTCTGGAAAAGTTTGGGAATTTTTGGAATAAGTTAACTATTTTATTAAAATATCCAAAAACAGTCCAGTTTTGGATGTTTAAGCTGAGACAATATAACTAGTGATTTGCATGTGTAAATGTTGGTTATGTTATCTGAGAATGATCTAACATGTTATATGTCAATGAAAGTGTTATGTGCAATATCGTATGTTTGCTTTTAAATGGGTATAGATTGGATGTTTATTTGGGCGTGAAATGTTAACGTGAGTGCGTGCTATGTGATAGAAGTAATGAGTAGATAAACCGTACGTAGGATACGTGTTATGCATGCACGAGAAACTGATTGTTATCTGTACCTTATTAGGACGTGCTTGATTACTGATTATTTGAGTAACTAATCTAACCGAGCAAACCAAGGTGAGTTCACACTCTTTCTATGGCATGTGATTCCCGGTGGTTGGGAATGGGTTAAAGAACTAAAACGGAACCTGCATATCCTCCTTGGGTAGGATATGTACCGCCATCCTCCATAGGTAGGATGCCAATATTAATCCTGCGTATTCTCCTTGGGTAGAATATGTACGTTCGTCATCCTTGGGTAGGACAACAACCTTAAACTACTAGCCAGAACTCTATCACCTAAGTGCCTCATTTTATATCGACTTAATCGCCGAGGCCGATGGCGAGCGGGTCCTTAGTTAATAGCGCTATTAGATTTAACAAACCTCACACCGTGCCAGTCGGAAGGGCGTGTACTAATGGACTATGGCAAACTATCAATCATGATAGACATTGACGTAGGGCACAACTTACTTTCATTAGTAGTCGATATGGTAACGGTCTAGTGGTTCACATGGGGATGCCCCCCCCCCCCACTGATTATGGATATGGTTTGGGTAATAAAGAAGGAACTGGTTAATCATACTTTCAACTATGGGGTAACCCCCACGGCAAGTAAGCCAGCAAAGTGTTGGATCGTCGTGTGACCCTAACGAGTCAATCTGAAGAGTTCAGAATCAATATCAAAGGCGGAATCAGTGATATCGATGTAAACAAAGCTTGATACTTTCTAATTATCTTCTCTTATTGATTTCCAAAGCTTTTACAATTCAAATAACAATCCGGCAGCACCTCGGCTCTGAAAACAACTCTCTAATTCCGTTTCAAATGACCAAGTGCATCAGCTATATATAGAGTGGGTGATTCCGTTTGAAAGTGTCACAGACCATTTCAAACAGAATTACAATATTTAATTTCGTTTGAAACTGTCATTGACACTTTCAAGCGAAATTACTCACTATCACACATATATACCCTAATTTTAGCCTTGCTGAGCACTGGTTTATCCTATCTAGACATAAGACTCGATAAAGACAAAGTTAACAGACATTAGTGCACCAACAGACTCCCCCTTGGATGTTGACGAAGTCTTCGGCATCGAGTCTTCTGTCTTAATCTCTTTCCAGATTGTTTAACAATAAAAGCTTTCTTTAAATCTTCTCTTCTTCTATCAACAGCTAGCATGAATCATAGGATCTTGAATCTTTAACAAACTTCAAACTCCCCCTTGAATGTAGATTCAGAAACTGTATCTGACTTTTAAGTTTTCAGACTCCCCCTATCAGTTAGCTGGGATTTTGCTTAGCTGTATCCTGCACAAACTCTACCTTAACATAAGATTTATGATTATGACAATTTCAATCCAATCATACCATATGACTTCATTTGTTGATTTTGTCAGAATTTAGAAATCTACTTAAGTATTCAGGTCCAAATTAATGACCCTGTATACTTAATTTGTCTACCAAGTCCAACTTAATGACCTTGGTTGACCTGAGACAAATCTCGCTGACATTTTGTACAAACTAGTTCAAACAATTTTCTGAAAATTTACAAGTTTCAAATTAATGAACTTGAATTGACTTTTCATTTTCCAGGTTTAAACATATTAAGCTCCAAACTCATCATCCAGCTCAAAAACTTCCTGCATCTGCTTCAAATTTCGAATCTGAAGATCAGCTTTCCACTTTGGTTCGTCGGAAAATAAAGCAGAAATGTAAAATCTTTTTGAATTTTGAATAAAGTTTCTAGACTAGAAATGAATTACAGAAATAAAATGCAGTAAATGAAGACTATTTACAAACATATTTTTGGTGAGCGTGTTAGGGAATCATATCAGCTATTCGACAAGTCAAAAGTACCGTTAAGCTTTGATTACATGCTCAGAATTAAACAATTCACTTAGATTGTCAATATACTGATCCACTTCAATTCTCAAACAATTTTCAATCTGTACAGGATATGAATTAGGTGAATTAAGAACTTAAACTCATTCACGTGTCCCACCTCTTGAATATACTCCCGTATCCAGAACCCAATATTCAGTCTTACAGGTGAGTATACCACAGATGATATCTGTAAGGGGTTAATTGCGAAGACCGTGAGAGCTCAGGTCAGAACTTCCATTCAGCAGAGAGATGACGGCTTCGACTTTAAGTGGGTCCCCTTTAGAGGATCTTTTTTACAACAGCTATGATTTGCATTTTTCAATGTTTCATCATTTTATGCTGAGGGCAGGCTTTTATTTCAAGCAAGCATAAATTGTTATACGGGGACTAGGCCATTGCTTCCGCAAAATCAGAAGTCCCGGGATAATACCCCAGATATCACTGAGTATAAAGACCTAGTATCTCAGAAAGAGGGATCTTTCAAACGAGATTTCAGGGGTTACCTATATATCCAAGTAGTGTTCCCCACGAAATAAGCAAGTAAAGATTTTAGGTTTATATCCCGAACAAACCTACTAAATGTGCAAAAACCTATCGGCACATCATCAGCGAGACTGTTTAATCACTTTTAAACTTTACATATCTTTACCACACTGTAACTGTCAAGCCAATGTACTAACATTTTCCCCTTTTTACACAAGCTCTTTTCCAATTTTCTATTGTTTTTGTATTTTGAAAATATCTCATGTTTTTGGATTTTTGAAATTTTTTTACTGTTTTTGTATTTTTCTGAAAATATTACCCTATACTCCCCCTAAATACCAAAACAAGTAAAAAATCGACAAACCATTTCAGATTGCTTCTCAACATTATCTACAATGTCTCCTTCATCAACGCCAAGAATCTCCTCCAACACCGATAAAAGCTTCATACCATTCAATTTTAACAAGTATTGAAAACGAGTTTTATCAAACGCTTTGGTATGTAAATCAGCTTTTTGTTCGTCAGTGTGGATTTTCTCAATTCGTATTAACTTCTTCTCGAAACAATCTTGGATGAAGTGATGACGAATTTCAATGTGTTTCGTTTTAGCGTGATGAACAGGATTTTTAGTAATGTTTATCGCTGCCTCATTATCAACAAAGATAGGGGTGTTATAAAATTGCAAACTGTAGTCGCGCATCTGTTGCTGGATCCACAAGATCTGAGAGCAGCAACGGCTAGCAGATACATAGTCAGCTTCACATGTGGACAAAGCTACAGAGGTCTGCTTCTTGCATTGCCAGGTGACCAATCGTGATCCAAAAACTGGTACCCCACTGTTGTTGATTTAGCGTTAACTTTGCAGCATCCGAAATCGGAATCGGAATACCCTTCGAGTGTGAAATCACCTTCTATTGGATACCACAACCCCAGTGATGGAGTTCCTTTCAGGTAGCATAATATCCGTTTCACAATCACCATATGCGAAGCTCTCGGGTTAGACTGAAATCTTGCTACGAGGCAGGTTGGATACATAATATCGGGTCTAGAAGCTGTCAAGTACATCAGCGATCCGATCGTGGAACGATACAACGTTTCATCTACCTTCTCTCCGGTGAGATCAGGGTTTATCCCATGGTTCGTTGCTAATGGGGTGGAAGCTGGAGTAGAACCTGACATCCCTAATTTCTCTAAGATATCATGAACATACTTCGTCTGATGTATGAAAATTCCCTTAGGTAGTTGATCAACCTGAAGTCCCAAGAAGAATTCCATCTCACCCATCGATGACATTTCAAATTTTTGCTTCATAACTTGTTCGAAATCTTTGCACAGATTTTCATTTGTAGACCCAAATATGATGTCGTCCACATATATCTGAACTATCAGAAGATGTCTGTCGACCTCTTTGGTGAAGAGAGTGGCATCCACTTTTCCACGGATGAAGTTGTTGGCTAGCAGGTGTTGAGACAATGTCTGGTACCAAGCTCTCGGGGCCTGGTGTAAACCATACAACGCTTTATCCAGTAAGTAAACCTTGTCTTTGTGGATTGGATCGGTGAAGCCCGGTGGCTGTCCGGCATATACCTCCTATTTTACCTTCCCATAGAGAAACGCCGATTTAACATCTAGCTGATAAACTTTAAAAATTTTCCAAGATGCAAATGCTAGGAAGATTCTGATCGCTTCTAGTCTAGCAACTGGAGCATACACTTCAGTGAAATCTATCCCCTCCTGCTGACTGAAACCCTGGACTACGAGTCGAGCTTTGTTACGAATAATAACTCCTCTATCGTCCCTTTTGCACTTGAACACCCACTTGGTATTTATCTTCCTTTGACCATCAGGCAAGTCTACCAATTTCCGCACTCCTAACTTCTCAAACTGACTTAGCTCCTCTTGCATCGCGTTGACCCAAGAATCTTCAGTTAGCGCCTCTTTATATGTTCGCGGTTTGATCTGCGAAATAAAACAACTAAGTGAAAACTCAGTTTGTAAAGGAGCAACTGAATAGTAAAAACAAGTAAGGCCTTGGTCAATTTGACATCTACTGCGAACGCCTGATTGTAATTCTCGAATAATCAACTCCTCTGGATGATACGAAAGAGTTCTTGGCATCACCTCGCCTGGAACATCTACCTCGCCTTCCAAATTTGTAACATTCTGATTTGCACCTTGTTCACTGACTGGAATAGTTTGACTTGAAATCTGGATCTGCTCCCCCTCTGAATCTAAATCACCATGATCAAATACAGGTCTATCATCAGATTCTTGATTATCGTTAACTGCCGTCTGATTGTCAAGATTTTGCTGAATATCATCATTTTTTCCAGCATTACTTGGACCAGCTTCATCGTCATTGGAAGCTCGATTTTGACGTCTAGAATACTCAGCTGGGAATCTTTCTTGTGATTCTTCATACTCTCTCAGAATATCCAACTCGTCAAAGAAAGTTGTTTCTTCTTCAATGTCAAACGAATCCCATAAAGTATTGTAATTAAAACGCCATGAGTCGCTAGATTCTGCGGTGGCATAGTATAACCTTGGCATTCAACATTGTGGGCTTCAATAATCCGCTTCAAGCTTGGAACAAAGACTCGTTTCAAAGGACTTGAGTAACCCACAAATATTCCTTCAATACTCTTTGCACCAAATTTACCAAAAGGCTCTAGAACTGTGCAGGGAGACCCAAACGGTTCTAAATACCTCAGGTTCGGTTTGCGGTTATTGATCAGCTCGAAACATGTCTTGTTGAATTTCTTCACTGTAAGAACCCGGTTAAGTGTATAGCATGCAGCTGACACTGCTTCTGCCCAAAAATTGACAGGTAGTTTAGAATCAGCAAGCATCGTCCTGGCCGCTTCAATTAGCGTCATGTTCTTTCTTTCAGCTACTCCATTCTGCTGCGGAGTGTAAGGCGCGCTTAATTCATGCAATATACCTCTTTCATCACAATATTCTTCCATTTTGAAATTCTTGAATTCAGTACCATTGTCACTACGTAATCTTCTGATGCGGGTTTGGTACAAGTTTTCCACCTTCTTGAAAAGCGTCATCAAACGATCAAACGTTCATCTTTTGATTTCAGAAAAAATACCCATGAAAATCTTGAGTAATCGTCTGTAACTACTAGACAGTAGAAATCCCCAGTTATGCTTTTGACGTTCACTGGACCAAATAGATCCATATGGAGTCTCTCTAAAGGTTTCGAGATTGAGTTTTCCTTCTTCCCAGGGTGAGATTTCTTCTTTTGCTTACCTTTGACACAGCTAATGCACTCCCCCTCAAGATGAAAACCTTTCACATGAACACCAATTACTAAGTCGTTATGCACCAGGTGATTCATTTTTCGCAAGTGAATATGACCCATCTTTCGATGCCATAACTGTGATTCTTTTTCCGTTGCTCTTGACATAAAACAATGAGCCTGACCCATGGTAGTAGTTGCTACACTCATGTCCAACACGTACAGATCATTGACTCTGGGCGCTCTCATGATAACCCATTCTTCAGGAACAACAAATCCTGGTTTCAAGATCAAACATTCTATGTTTGTAAAGTGCGTTGTATACATACGATCACAAATCTGAGATATACTCAGAAGATTGTTTTCAAGCTCGGCGATGTAGTTTACTCTTTCAAACGTAACAATTCCATTCGATAAAGTTCCTTCTCCAACTATTCGACCACCTTGATTCCCTGCCAAACCTACATAACCTCCATTAAACCCACGAACATCGTACAGTAAGGTCTTCCTCCCCGTCATGTGCTGAGAAGCTCCACTATCCATAATCCAATGTGAAACGGATCTTGGAAGCTCCTGCACATTTCAAAAATGCATAGTTAGAAATTGATGCCTCCCAAGCCTGTTTTGACTCAGGGAGCATGATATTGAGATAAGTTTTTTTAATGCATAATGGTGGAAATTTTTTATCATTCATCTTCAAGCTTTCCTCAGACCCAATCTCAACCTCTTTGTATAAAAAGAAATCACTTTTAAGAGATTGACAAGAAGATTGGTCTTTCTTTAAAACATTCTTCTTTTCAGAAACCATAGACTTTTGTTCTTCAAGTTTCTCATAATAATCCACAGGAACAAACATCTTCTCAGTAGTAGATGATTTTTTTGAAGTCTCAGACACCTTTGGTTTTAGAGAACTTGATTCTTTTTCACCTGATTTTGGTTTCCATGCTTGTTGAGACGAAGCAACTCGTTTGTAAAACTTGTCATTTTTAGTTACCACATTTTTAAAAGGTTCAGTTTTGACTTTGATGTTTTCATTTTTTACAAACTTTTGCTCAACTACCATTGGAGCTTTTCCTTTCAAATCAACTTTCCTTTTCTGAATCTCAACAACTTCAGTCTTAGGCTTCAAGTTGGTACACTTTCGTGCAATATGTCCAACTTGATTACATTTGAAGCATGTTCGAGTATCAACTACCCGACTTGTGCCTTCAGACTGAGGCTGTGAGGCCTTCTTCTCAAAGAACTCTTTGTTTGATTTTGAAAAAA
This sequence comes from Helianthus tuberosus, assembly GCA_030545235.1. Taxonomy (NCBI): domain Eukaryota; kingdom Viridiplantae; phylum Streptophyta; class Magnoliopsida; order Asterales; family Asteraceae; genus Helianthus; species Helianthus tuberosus. The sequence continues at coordinate 43,574,626 of CM060414.1, read as the reverse complement.
AATTAGATTCTTCATCAGAAAGTGAACTCGAACTTGAACTTTTCACAAACATTTTTTCTCAGTAAACCTTCTGTTTTGTACATTCTTTTTCTAATAATTCTTACCACCCTGATATCCACCCGACCATTTGTTTTGATTGTTGTTATAAAAACGCGGTGAAACAACATGCTTCTTGTAGTAAGCTTTATCTTTTTTCAAAATTCATTTGCCTCTTTGTCTGATTTAAACCTTCTACTTCAGACATATCAATTTCAACCAGTTTGAACACATTTGTCAAATTAGCAACATTAACATTCTCCAGTGGAAATTCAAAATCCGAATACAACTTATCAGATCCCGACATCTTGTACATGACAAGAGTAGGTTCTTCATTTAAGTTGTTTTTGGATTTTGGTTTCGGAATGTAATTGTTTAAGAAACATTCTTCATCCTCAGCTGAATCACTTTCAGACTTCAAAACATTCTCAGCAATGCTTTTAACAATTTCTGACTGAATACTATCCTCATCGGATGATGTATTGAATGTAACACCAATTGACTCTGGAAGTTTAACCTCATCAATTCCTTCATCATTATTAACCAAACCGGACTTTTTCTTTGAAAATTATTTAACACTGGCGGTGGAACCTGATGATACCCAACCCCAGTTACATCCGAATAAACATCTTCGCCTGCTTTGTTTTTCCCGATGTGTTTGGGAACAATGTGTTGTAAAACAAAGCTTGCGGAGTTGTAACTGGTTAATTTCAGATTGATGCGCTCATTTTCAATTTTAGCTTCTTGAACTTGAAGCTTCAGATTAGCAATCTCATCCAACTGTTGGTTGATTTGCTCTTCTTTAACTCTAAGAACACCGGTCAGCTGAAGATTTTCTTTGTCAGTTTTACCATTTCTTTCATCAGAATCTTTTATCGTTCGTTTTAGTTTTTCAAAATTTTATGAAATTTGACGATTTTCAAGAATCAAATTTTCATTTCTTTCCTAATTCTTTCTACGTCTTTTTTATCATTTTCGATTTTCTCAGTTAATTCTTTTAATTTGTCGTTCGAAGCTTTTAACAATTTATCGCGGTTTAAGATTTGATCTTCAACACTTCTGACTCTACCAGTCAGTTCTTCAACCTTCTTACCACTGAGGTAAGCAATTGTACTACAAACTTTGCACTCTTTCATGCAATTTTTGCAGTCGTTCTCAGTTTTGACTGTCTTACCTGACTCATGTGTATCATTTGAACTGACCTTGTTTTTGGACTCAGTTCCAGAACCAGAAACTACCTCTAGTTCTTTTGCAGCAAGAACTTTATCAACCATCTTCTTCAAATTTTCAGCATTGAATTCTTGTGATGTATCAATGATCCCGTCATCAATTTTCTTTGGCTGCGGCTCTTTTTCTGTCTCTTTTACTTTCTCATCAGCTTCTCCACCTCCCCACCACATTCTTTGCCTAGCTTCTTCTTCAGCAATTTGTTTGGTGAGAGTTTCAACATCTACAGTATCTGGATTAACAGCTATGTTTCCATTTGAATCGAGATAACATTCTCTATCAGGATCCCATCAATTTGCTTTCTTTGCTTCCATCCATGTACGATAGATTTTGCTTTTCATGAATTGAGTTGTTGCCTTCCTGTTGACGTACTTCACTTCTTCAGATCTGTTATCTTTAAAAAGAACAATCTTTGCTGTAAATGCATATCCAACTGCATCTTCCTCTGGCAAAATATCACTCCAATCATAACCTTCGTCATCATGAAAAACAGCAAGTGCCTTGGATTTTTCTTTGGGTGCCTCCTCTATCTGCTTCATCCTTGGAGGTTCTGCTTTATTTTGATGATAAATTGCTCTTTTGTAATAATCCTCTCGAAAAGGATTTGCAGTATCATCAGTGTAAGCATTTCGGCACTCACGCTTAAAATGACCTTTTTGTTTACATTTAAAGCATGTGACTTTTGACTTGTCAAAGCCTAACTTGGTAGAAGGTCCACCAATAGACTGTCTACCGGTAATCTCCATGAATCGCTGCGCTCTTCTCACTGCACTAGCCATACTCCACCTTATATCGATCAACTCCATCTCCTCAGGATCGATCTGATCGTAGTCTTCTTTTGTTAGGTTGGTGTTTCCAATCTTTCCTGCAACGAGGCTTTAATACGATTCTAACACAGACGCTAAAAACACCATCTGTTGTTTGGTAGATTCTTCACTAAAATTCTGACCATTCTTTAAATCCACAGCAATGTTGCATTGAAATAGATTTTTTGGAACAGATTGATTTTGAGCAGTTGATGAGGATCCACTATGATAGCCACTGCTAGGAGTTTCTTGATTCACTGTATTTGAACTTTCTGCAGAAAATGCTGTTTTTGGTGATGCAGATTTCGGGATCATACATCCTCTGTAATACAGCTCCACATTCTGCTGGTATGATGTGTTGTTGACTTTATTGGATTTTTTGATCTCCAATTCATGGCTTTCCAGTCTTTCGATAAGCAAATCAACTGTCAATTCAGTTGGCTTCACTGTATTCTTCAGCATCAATGCAAAATACTGCCAGGCCGACTCATTTGGTAGTGAATCAAATAATTTGTCAACCAACTCCTCTCGAGTGTATATGATTCCATGTCTTGCAAGCTCCATCTTCAAATGCCCGAATCTTTCAATCATCTTGGAAACAGACTCATTCTTTAATCAACCAAACAAATCAGACTCTTTTCTTAACAATTTCTTTTTGTTTTTAACTATCTTAGCACTACCCACACATTTTATTTTTAATTTTTCCCACAGATCTCTCGAATCTTTGTACTCGATCAGTGAAATAATGTCATCTCTGACAGATTGGTGAAGCAGAGCAATGCACTTTTGTTCAGCAACATATCTTTCTATTTGATTGTCTTCCAAATTTTCATAATCCGTTCTACCCAAATCAAAACCATTTTTCAAGCTTTTCCAACTGGGATATGCAAACGCTTGAAGCCATTCTTCAAATCTTGTAGCCCACTTGTTGTAATCTTCAATTGCCATCAACTTGGGTGGCTTATTGTATGTTCCATATGCACTGTCTACACTCATAGCATCAGAAACAGTTTTCTTTGCACTCGGTGTTGGTGTAGTTTCATTCGTGTTATTTGATGTGCCATCTCCCGAACCACTGGTAAATGCAAACATATCACTAAATGGATTCATGAAATCATCCATCTTTCAAGTACCTGAAACAATCAACAAACACTTAGAAAAATTTTTGGAATTTACCAAATACAATTTCAAGCGGAATCACTTCAAGCGAAATCAGCTTTTCAAGCGAAATAAGCTTTCAAGCGAAATCAGTCTTTTCACACGGAATAGTCACTCAAACGGAATTAGTCACTTTTCAAACAGAATTAGTGACTTTCAAACGGAATTAGTGACTTTCAAACGAAATAAGGTCACTTTGAAGCGGAATAGCTAATTTCGTTTGTAACTCAAATACACTTTCAAATGGAATTAGTTATTTCAAGCGAAATAACCTCAATTTTTCAAACGGAATTAGTTGGCTCGTTCAAACGAAATCAGGTTTTTGCTCCAATTTTGTCACTTTTAGCCTGAATTTAGGTCTAATTCTTTCAAGGATTTGTTAAAACAGTGTTTCGCTTATAATATGTGAAAATCAAGCCATTTTGTCCGTTAAATTCTGATTAATTTTGAAAAGAAAGAGTAGAAGTAAGAGAATCCGATGAAATCAAGCTGAATTGGTATGAACTCCTCATCCTGAGCTCTGATACCACTTGTTGGATCGTCGTGTGACCCTAACGAGTCAATCTGAAGAGTTCAGAATCAATATCAAAGGCGGAATCAGTGATATCGACGTAAACACAGCTTGATACTTTCTAATTATCTTCTCTTATTGATTTCCAAAGCTTTTACAATTCAAATAACAATCCGGCAACACCTCGGCTCTGAAAACAACTCTCTAATTCCGTTTCAAATGACCAAGTGCATCAGCTATATATAGAGTGGGTGATTTCGTTTGAAAGTGTCACAGACCATTTCAAAAGGAATTACAATGCTTAATTTCGTTTGAAACTGTCATTGACACTTTCAAGCGAAATTACTCACTATCACACATATAAACCCTAATTTTAACCTTGTTGAGCACTGGTTAATCCTAACTAGACATAAGACTCGATAAAGACAAAGTTAACAGACATTAGTGCACCAACACAAAGGACAAACCATGTTTTCGGTAACAACTTAAAACTAAACAACCAACTGTGAACTCACTCAACTTTGTTGTTGACTCATTGTTACATGCCTTACAGGTCGTTAGATGCTTATGGAGCTTGCACGAGGTGGAGGTCGTTGTGGGATATGGACTGTTATGTCCCGTGCTTAACATTTGAACTTATTGAACTTATGTTTTGGGTTTTATCTTTAATGCTTTCGCTGTTTAATTTGAACTTGGTAACATAGCTTTTGGTCACCAATTGTATTGTGGTTGGTTTTATTTACTTAATTACGTTGTTCAATATGATTGGTGGCTTGATCCTGGTCATGTCACGCCTCCAAGCGGTGATACTCCGCAGGGTGGATTTTGGGGGTGTGACAGATTGGTATCAGAGCCATTGGTTATAGTGAACTTGTTTTTAAAAAGGGAAAAGCTTTTTGACAAAACCAGACTATAACCTGTACAGTGCTCAACGATCCACAACGACACTTCGCTCCACGTGCAAGACTCAACATTATAGGTAATATGGGTTATGTTTGTATTGCCTGCCTGTTGGTTTAAGTAGTATATTTGATCAATGGTATGCATAATTAGCGCAACAACTATTGCTTGAAACCCTGTGTGTTTGCTCTCTTCTATCACTACGCACTTACGCACTTTGTGACACCTTTCTTACTTGTGTTTCCTTCGATGTGAAGATCATGAGTGGATGCCTGAATTTGACTCAAGCCCAGCTGACGACTCTAATCAACGAACGAGTTGCTGAGGCACTCGCAGCAGTTCCAGCAGGAGGTATAACCTGCCATTTCTACCTATCCTAGGATGTTTAGATCCTACTCTCGCGAACCAACTCTCGTGTTTAATCTTGTCTTTTCGTTCTCGCACAACAGGTCAGCATGCTCAACCTCCCGCATGTACGTTCAAAACATTCATGGATTGCCCACCTAGTGCCTTCAGCGGTACAGAAGGAGCTGTAGGTCTTCTTCACTGGTTCGAGAAGATTGAGTCCGTTTTTTAGATGTGTGAATACCCTAAAGATCGTAGGGTGAAATTTGCTACTGGAACACTCGAAGGTGCTGCGTTAACCTGGTGGAAAGCACAGGTTCAACTGCTAGGGCTGGCGGTTGCTAATGCCACCCCATGGAATGACTTCAAGGAACTGATCAAAGAAGAGTACTGTAGTCGTGATGACATCCACAAGCTAGAGGTGGAATTTTTCAATTTGAAGATGACAGGGTCTGAAATCGAGGCATATACAAAGAGATCGAACGAATTAGCTATCTTGTGTCCCACTATGGTGGATCCTCCTATCAAGCATATCGAGCTGTACCTTAAGGGTTTGGTGCCAGAAATTCAAAGCCACGTGACCTCAGCTAATCTCGGCACCATTCAGCAGATCATCCGGTTGGCTCATCGTCTCACTGATCAGGCAGTTGAGCAGAACAAGCTGCCCAAGCGTATTAGCGCTACTACTACTCCTAATGCTCCTAGCGAAAACAAGCGAAAATGGGATGGAAATTCGAGCAAAGGTTCTACCTCTGTTCAGTCTCAGTCCCAGCAGCGAAAGACAGATGAGTACAGGAGCCCCAGTCAGCAGTCTTCTAGGAATCAAGGTCTGGGTGGATACAAGGGAAATCACCCTAAGTGCAATCGATGTAATTTGCATCATAGCGGGCAGTGCCACAAGGGTCGTTGTCTGAGGTGTAACAAGTTTGTTCATGAAGCAAAGGATTGCAGGGGCGCACGACCAGCAAATCAGAATCGCCAACAACAACAACAAGCTCCACAGAACCACCAGCAGCAGCAACAGCAGGGCAATAAAGGATGCTTTCAGTGTGGCGCTGAAGGCCACTTTAAGAGGAACTGTCCTCAGCTGAACCAGAATCAGAACAACAACAACCAAGGAAACGGGAACAACAATGGAGGCAACAACGGGGGTAACAATAATGGCAATGGCGCCCGAGGTCATGCCTTCGTGATTGGTCAGGGTGATGCAAGGAACGATCCCAATGTTGTGATGGGTAAGTTTCTACTGGATGACCTTTATGTTAATGTTTTATTTGATTCGGGTGCCGATACTAGCTGTGTGTCCTTAAAAGTTAGTCAAATGCTTAAGCGCACTCCAACTCTTTTGGACACCAAACACACAGTAGAACTAGCAAACGGTAAAAGTCTTGAAGCCACACACATAGTTAAGGGTTGTAACCTCGTCTTAGCTGGTCAGACCTTCTCTATCGATCTTATTCCTATCGTTCTGGGTAGTTTCGACGTTGTTATTGGGATGGATTGGTTATCTCATCAGCAAGCGGAAATTCTTTGCAACGAGAAGATTGTCCGTATTCCTCGTTCTGGTGAAGAACCCCTCGTAATTCGTGGCGACAAGAGTGGTGCTGTTGTGGGCATCATCTCTTTCCTTAAGGCCCAGAAGTGGTTGTGACAGGGCCACACTGCTATTCTAGCCCTCGTTTCTGATACATCTTCGAAGGAAAAGAAGATAGAAGACATTCCTATTATGCGAGACTTTCCTGAGGTATTTCCTAAGGAATTACCTGGTCTTCCGCCTCATCAACAAGTTGAATTTCAAATCGAGCTAGCTCCTGGAGCAGCGCCCATAGCTCGAGCACCTTATCGTCTAGCTCCATCAGAACTTGAAGAATTGTCCACGCAACTACAAGAACTCTTGGAAAAGGGTTTCATACGTCCTAGCTCTTCGCCTTGAGGAGCTTCAGTATTATTTGTGAAGAAGAAAGACGGTACCTTCTGAATGTGTATTGACTACCGCGAACTCAACAAGGTGACCGTGAAGAATCGTTATCCTCTTCCATGCAATGATGATTTATTCGACCAGTGGCAAGGGTCGGGTTTCTATTCCAAGATTGACCTAAGGTCAGGTTACCATCAACTGAGACTCCGAGATGAGGATATCTCTAAAACAGCATTCAGGACTCCGTATGGGCATTACGAGTTTCTGGTTATGCCTTTCGGATTGACGAATGCACCAGTGCCTCACTCTTTCTTTGCACCAAATGAGAATTGAACTTGAGTCTTAAAAGAAGAACTCAAGTCCTCCTACCACTTAAGCTAGAGGTCATTGAAATAGAATGGAGGGTAAACGAGCAATAGGTTGTGCTGCTAGCCCTAATTGGGTAACAAAACTAAATATTTTAAAAATAATATTCGTAGATATTGGAGTCATAACATAAAATGTAAATGATATAAATATGTGTTGATTGTAAAGACATGCTTTCACGTGTTTGGTCACTTTACAAGAAACAACTTTTAAAGCAGCTCGATAATCCATCGTGAAAGCGCTACTTCCTGAGCACGCAAGACGGGAAGCCATTGTTAGCACGGGTAGAGAATTACCCCACGTGTGTAAATCAATGACCAAGATTTGTTCACTCAGTTCGCAAATACATTAGTGTACACTCTAGAACCTCACCCTATATATAATGGCCAAGGTTAATGTACATTACGGCTTAACGTACATCACGTACGACAGGTAATTACGCACGTTCATTTTAAAATCACGCACGTTATAACTCAAAAATCCAAAATCACGCATGTTGATACACAATAATCACGCATATTGAAAACATTAATCACGCATGTTATAGAACAAATCGCGCACGTTGTCGTACGTGAAGTACGTTAAGCCATAATGTACGATGCGAGAACCACCTTTATTGCGAGAACCAATGTGAACACAACCTAAAATAGCTAAAAAACCAACCCCCCCCCCCCCCCAAAAAAAATCTAACCCCCCCCCCCCCCAAGCTAAATGCTAAAACCTAAAAACCCCAAAAAACCTAACCCCCCCCCCCCCCCCCAAAAGCCTAAACCCCCAAAAAATAAAAAAAATAAAAAAAACACACAAATTTTTTTTTTAATATTTTCTAAGTTAAAATCGCTACTTTTAGTAGCAAAAAAAAAACATTTTAAAAAAATTTTAAAATTTTTTTTGCTACTAAAAGTAGCGATTTTTTTTATAAAAAATATTAAAAAAATTATGTGTTTTTTTAGCTATTTTTAGGTTTTTTTAGCTATTACCTGGATAAATTTGTCATAGTTTTCATCGACGACATCCTGATCTATTCGAAGAGTCAGGAAGAACACGAGCAACACCTGAGGCTTATTCTGGAACTTCTTCGAACAGAGCAGTTGTATGCCAAATTTTCGAAATGTGACTTCTGGCTTCGCGAAGTCCACTTTCTAGGCCATGTGGTAAACAAGGATGGGATTCATGTTGATCCATCCAAGGTTGACTCGATCAAGAACTGGCCTGCACCCCGTACACCAACAGAAATCCGCCAATTCTTGGGTTTGGCAGGATATTACAGAAGATTTATCAAGGATTTCTCAAAGATTGCACAACCTCTCACTTCACTGACTCAGAAGGGTGTCACCTATCGTTGGGGTGATACACAGAAATCTGCTTTTCAGTACTTAAAAGATAGACTTTGTAGCGCGCCTATCCTCTCATTGCCTGAAGGCACAGATGATTTTGTGGTTTATTGCCACGCTTCCATCCAAGGACTTGGTTGTGTGTTGATGCAACGTGACAAGGTCATTGCCTACGCATCGTGCCAATTTAAAGTTCACGAAAGGAACTATACTACGCACAACTTGGAATTGGGAGCAGTTGTTTTCGCACTTAAGATATGGAGACATTACATGTACGGTACCAAGTGCACCATTTACACCGATCACAGGAGTCTCGAGCATATCTTCAAGCAAAAGGAGTTAAACATGCGACAACATCGATGGGTCGAGCTCTTGAATGATTATGAATGTGCGATCAAGTACCATCCGGGCAAAGCCAATGTTGTGGCCGACGCCCTCAGTTGAAAGGATACTATACCTAAGCGTGTACATGTGTTACAGCTTACCATTCACTCTAGCCTTCCCGCTCAAATTCGTGATGCTCAGGTCGAAGCATTGAAAGCAGAAAACATCAGGGCGGAGTCCTTACGAGGATCAAGGAAACGTTAAGAACAAAAGGAAGACGGAGTCCCCAGTTGTTTAAGAAAAGTGCAACCACCACTGAGACTAAAGCTACTGTAGAATTTCGGGATGAAATTCCAAACCAACGGGGGGATGATGTGACACCCCAGGAAACCAACGCAACTTAACTAGCTTCCTCAATAACCACGTGCTAAATTTCGGGACGAAATTCTCTTAACAGGGGGAGAATGTGACAACCCTCATAATTACATATATCCGTACGATTAATTAATGTTAATTAAGTGCTTGATGACTGTGCTGAATCACTTAACTGCTTCCTGATTACTGCGTCATACTTACATGTGCTTTTTAACATACTAGTCTTGTGCAAAAAATTGACTAAATGGTCCTGTATGCTTTCCAAAGTGTTAGGAATTAAAAATATTACAAAAAGATATATATAGGGCACTAAACGGAATAACTTAACACTTTAACGAACTGGTATCTAACCGAACAACCGGACATTACCCGGAACACCAAAATAATGCTAGAAACATTGTTTTAACATTACCAAGCTAGTTATGATCCCCAAACATCATAACACACCTTATAATTGCATAACATCTAAAACACTAACATTTATGCTTGAAACCTAACTAAACACCTAACTAACTAGTTGAAACCCAACCCTATACCCCCCCCCCCCCCATGCATACGGTTCAAGGGTGGCCCCCACCCTTGATTTTCTTTGAATTAAAATTTGATCTTGCTAAGTTCTTTGTAAACATATGGACTAATGGGTATTAGGATGTTGGAAGTTTATTTATAAAAACCACTAGATCTTCATACCATTCTTATCATCTTCATCATTCAACACCATCAAACTCTCTCCTCTCCCTCTTGGTTCGGCCGAAACCACCAACACCATAATCACCATCATTCACTCACCTTCATACAATTCCATACATATACAAAGGTGTATCAAGGTGAATAACGAAGTGTGGAGCTCACAGATCATCAAGGACCTCTCTAGTTTGCTTTTATCCTCTACCTTTCCAAGCTTGATCTTCCCTAGCTTAAAAGCTAGTATTAAGCTCCTTTGATCTTTATTTACTCCATGTTTTTAGTGGTTAATAGTTATATCTTGACGAAAACATATGAACACTAAAAGATCATGAACTTAAAGCTTGAACATAATGATGAAACAAGATGAAATAATGCTAGTATGATGTTGTTATGTTGATGATGGTACTTGACATGATAAATCTGAGTTAAATAAACGGTAACCTGCTGCAAGTGATGTTAAAAGTCGTTGTTGATCACTAAACATGTTAACGGAACAAATAGAACTTGCGTTAGAGCGCTATAAGCTGAAAACAGCTTCTGTCCAAACATTTACAGCAAACTTCAGTTGGCTGTAAACAGGTCGATGTTTATCGAAAAACTGATTTTCTTGAGTCTATAACGTGTTATTTCGAAATACGGTTCTAGTGGCACCGGAATCATAATTTTTGGACTTCGTTTGCTATTTTTAAAAGGGTCGTTTTTAACAGCAGCAAAAGCTACGTTTTTACTGCAGATAATGTGTATTATGTTTTTCATCATAACTTGAAATATGTGTAGAATTAGCTCACAAAATTTGTACTGTAGATGACCACTGATGTCGTTGTAATGATCCAACTAGAATTTCATCAATCGGACTTATGATGAATTTTAAATAAATTATTCCGTGGACTGCAGTCAGAGAGTGATGAAACTCATTGCAGTCCGGTAAATGATTTTTTATAAAATATTGGTAATGAATTGGATCCCGATATTTTTACACAGTAATATCTGGATTGTTTAGAACATTCTGAAGAAGTTTGGGAATTTTTAGAATAACTTAACTATTTTATTAAAATACCCGAAAACAGTTCAGTTTTGGATGTTTAAGCTGAGACAATATAACTAGGGATTTGCATGTCTAAATGTCGGTTATGTTATCTGAGAATGATCTAACATGTTATATGTCAATGAAAGTGTTATGTGCAATATTGTATGTTTGCTTTTGAATGGGTATAGATGGGATGTTTATATGGGCGTGAAATGTTAACGTGGGTGCGTGCTATGTGATAGAAGTAATGAGTAGATAAACCGTACGTAGGATACGTGTTATGCATGCACGAGAAACTGATTGTTATCTGTACCCTATTAGGACGTGCTTGATTACTGATTATTTGAGTAACTAATCTAACCGAGCAAACCAAGGTGAGTTCACACTCTTTCTAAGGCAGGGGATTCCCGATGGTTGGGAATGGGTTAAAGAACTAAAACGGAACCTGCATATCCTCCTTGGGTAGGATATGTACCGCCATCCTCCATAGGTAGGATGCCAATATTAATCCTGCGTATTCTCCTTGGGTAGAATACGTACGTTCGTCCTCCTTGGGTAGGACAACAACCTTAAACTACTAGCCAAAACTCTATCACCTAAGTCCCTCATTTTATATCGACTTAATCGCCGAGGCCGATGGCGAGCGGGTCGTTAGTTAATAGCGCTATTAGGTTTAACAAACCTCACACCGTGCCAGTCGGACGGGCGTGTACTAATGGACTATGGCAAACTGTCAATGATGATAGACATTGACGTAGGGCACAACTTACTTTCGTTAGTAGTCGATATGGTAACGGTCTAGTGGTTCACATGGGGAAGCCCCCCACTGATTATGGATATGGTTTGGGTAATAAAGAAGGAACTGGTTAATAATACTTTCAACTATGGGGTAACCCCCACGACAAGTAAGCCAGCAAAGGACAAACCATGTTTTCGGTAACAACTTAAAACTAAACAACCAACTGTGAACTCACTCAACTTTGTTGTTGACTCGCTGTTACATGCCTTACAGGTCCTTAGATGCTTATGGAGCTTGCACGAGGAGGAGGTCGTTGTGGGATATGGATTGTTATGTCCCGTGCTTAAAATTTGAGCTTATTGAACTTATGTTTTGGGTTTTATCTTTAATGCTTCCGCTGTTTAATTTGAACTTGGTAAACTAGCTTTTGGTCACCAATTGTATTGTGGTTGGTTTTATTTACTTAATTACGTTGTTCAATATGATTGGTGGCTCGATCCTGATCATGTCACGCCTCCAAGCGGTGACACTCCGCAGGGTGGATTTTGGGGGTGTGACAGGTTGTGATGAGGTGGCATGATAAAGCCCCTATAGACTTTATACCACACCCTTTAGCCTAAGGTTAAGTAATTCATGTGGAATGAATTCAGCCATATAAATAAAAATTGTAGTAATATACGATACGAGTGATCTCATAATATACCACAGGAGTGATCTCATAGTTTTAGACAGTATGAGCTGATTATTTTTATTTGGATGCTTGCAAGCTAACTTATTAAAATATCAAAATCAACACTAAGATGCGTACAAGCTATTTTAATTAACGTTCGGTACCCAATTTTTTAGAGTGGATTTTAAGGATTGTCCTTTATCTTTATACTCATTTTCAGACGCTGTCCTTTATGTTTAAAATTGACGAGTTTTGTTCTTTATGTTTTCATATCATACACGTTTTGACCTTTAGGCCTAACCCCAGTTAGATTTTTCAGTTAAATTTGGTCATATGTTTTGCATATGAGGACATTTTTGTCAATTCAAAAGTAAGTTTAATGGCAGATTTACAGCTCAAAGCTTCTGCAACCTTTGAATAGACAAAAATACCCTTATGTGCAAAGCATATGATCAAATTTAACTGAAAAAACTAAATGGGTTAGGCCTAAAGGACAAAACATGTATGATATGAAAACATAAAGGACAAAACTTATCAATTTTAAACATAAAGAACAGCGCCTAAAAATGAGTATAAAGATAAAGGATAATCCTTGAAATTCACTCCATTTTTTTTTATGAGTAACCTTATAATAGTGAATATGTATGAGCAAGTTATTACACACTTTATTGGTACCTTTTAAAGTGGTTTTTTTATGGTTTTTCTTTAAAATAAAAGTTTACATTTTTTGTAGTTAACATATATAAGATCCGAAACTGTGTGCTATGCGAAATACATCAAAATATCGGTATATGAAATTATGCATAGATTGTTGATTCATTATGTATTCGAAACTAATCTTCAGTAGTTTCATCAAACTTTTTTTCTTCAAAACCGTGTAATTACTATTTGATCGAAACATCTAAATAAAGTGAACTAAAAAAGTAACTGATAACTATTTATACAGAAATAACAAATATGTATTTTAATGAAGAAAAATACAATAATTACATTAAGCGGATGTTAGAATGTGTTACGATAGTTGTAGTTTTATGCTTGATTATGGTCGTGATTTTTGAAAACCTTTCGAATCATAAGTTACTTAGTGAAAAGATCAAATAGGAAGTTTATTTTGGCTAGGAAGTCTAGGAAGCAATAGGATTAGGACATGTGGCAACATTTGAAAAAAAGAAAAAGGGTATTTTAGTCAATCCAACCCTTTCTTCTTCCTTTTCAAAACCCAGTAACTTCAAAACCCACCATTTTCAAAACCCACCATCTTCAACCTATTCTTCACTTTCTATCTCAATAATCACTACATTATAGTGCGATTTTCATCACCAATCAATGATTCAAACACCCAATGAACGTGTTCTTCAGCTTTTTTTGAAGAAAACCCAGTTTAATTTCATACAAAATTTCGTTTTTTCCGGTGATTTTGAAGATAATCACTCGATCCGTTCGATTCGAGCGCTGATAAGTGTTTCAATCATTCAAAAATCGTCAATTGTTGAAGAAATCACTTCAATCCTTGTAAGAAATTCTTTAATTTCATGTTTACGATATGGGTTTCCGAATAATAGGCATTGCGTTTTACAATCTTAGCGGGGGTCTGGGGGCAGCGCCCCTGGTAGCGGGGTCCCAGGGGCGGGAGCCCCTGGCGGGGTCCAAGGGGCAGAGCCCCTGGCTGAGGTTGAGCTGCATTGGTCCAGACAGTTCACAGCACAGACAATTCACAGCACAGACAGAACTATTGTCATTGTTCAATGCGTTTTAGAAAGAACACTTTCTTTGGTGTTTTCTGACCATTGCGTTTTAGAAAAACACATTCTTGAAGTGTTTTTGGTTCATTGCGTTTTAGGTAAAACACTTTTTTAGGCGTGTTCAGTCCATTGCGTTTTAGAAAACATACATTTTAAGTGTTTTCTGGCCATTGCGTTTTACAAATAAGACATGTGTTTGTGTTTTTGGTGCATTGCGTTTTAGGTAAAATATATTTTTATGTGTTTTCAGTCCATTGCGTTTTACAAAGTACACTTTCTTTTAAGTTTTTAGGCTATTCCGTTTTAGAAATAACACATTTCTTTGTGTTTTCTGGCCATTGCGTTTTACAAATAAGTCATTTATTTGTGTTTTTTGTGCATTGCGTTTTAGAAAAATGTCATTTTTTAGGGTTTTTTTCATTGCGTTTTACGTAACTGGGGGTTTTTCTATTGCGTTTTACGCAACTGGGTTAAATTTTTTTTTTTAAATATAGCAATAGTATACTCGTTTTAAAGATAAAAAACGCTTGTTTTTTTGGAGCAATTTTTATAAAAAAAAAATGTCGTATGAAAGAGTTATTAACGTTTAAAAAATGGGGGGGGAATTGGAGGAGAGAGAAACTATTGGCTTGGATTGACTAGAATGCCCCTAAACAAACTCACACGCCTCTTTTCTTCTTTTCAATTTCCCTGATTTAATCTTAGCCCTTGATTAACTAAATAGATGGTCAAGATCACTTCCTAGCCTTCCTAGCCAAATAAACTTCCTATTGTATCTCCACCCAAGTTACTTATTAATTTATTTTATTCAAATTTTATCCATAACAATTACAGATAATGTTTGTTTGTTTTGTTTTTTTTTTTAACGGCCAATAAATCAATCCCGAGCACTTTTGGAGCACCCACTGGACAAACGGAGTACTCCAAGAGTAACCTGAGTGGTCCACCACCAATTCCGGGGAAAACCCGGTAACCGACCCGCCCTTAGGCACGACGGTAAGTTACCGGTAAAACTCGTTTGGCTCAAGGATCGAACCCAGGTTTCCGTGGGTCTCCTATAACTGCCCACCAGTGCCTCACTCTTTCTTTGCACCAAATGAGAATTGAACTTGAGTCTTCAAAGAAGAACTCAAGTCCTCCTACCACTTAAGCTAGAGGTCATTGAAATAGAATGGAGGGTAAACGAGCAATAGGTTGTGCTGCTAGCCCTAATTGGGTAACAAAACTAATTATTTTAAAAATAATATTCGTAGATATTGGAGTCATAACATAAAATGTAAATGATATAAATATGTGTTGATTGTAAAGACATGCTTTCACGTGTTTGGTCACTTTACAAGAAACAACTTTTAAAGCAGCTCGATAATCCATCGTGAAAGCGCTACTTCCTGAGCACGCAAGACGGGAAGCCATTGTTAGCACGGGTAGAGAATTACCCCACGTGTGTAAATCAATGACCAAGATTTGTTCACTCAGTTTGCAAATACATTAGTGTACACTCTAGAACCTCACCCTATATATAATGGCCAAGGTTAATGTACATTACGGCTTAACGTACATCACGTACGACAGGTAATTACGCACGTTCATTTTAAAATCACGCACGTTATAACTCAAAAATCCAAAATCACGCATGTTGATACACAATAATCACGCATATTGAAAACATTAATCACGCATGTTATAGAACAAATCGCGCACGTTGTCGTACGTGAAGTACGTTAAGCCATAATGTACGATGCGAGAACCACCTTTATTGCGAGAACCGTGAGAACCAATATGAACACAACCTAAAATAGCTAAAAAACCTACCCCCCCCCCCCCCAAAAAAAAATCTAACCCCCCCCCCCCCAAGCTAAATGCTAAAACCTAAAAACCCCAAAAAACCTAACCCCCCCCCCCCCCCCCAAATGCCTAAACCCCCAAAAAATAAAAAAAACACAAATTTTTTTTTTAATATTTTCTTAGTTAAAATCGCTACTTTTAGTAGCAAAAAAAAAAAACATTTTAAGAAAAATTAAAAAAAAAAATTTTGCTACTAAAAGTAGCGATTTTTTTTATAAAAAATATTAAAAAAATTATGTGTTTTTTTAGCTATTTTTAGGTTTTTTTAGCTATTACCTGGATAAATTTGTCATAGTTTTCATCGACGACATCCTGATCTATTCGAAGAGTCAGGAAGAACACGAGCAACACCTGAGGCTTATTCTGGAACTTCTTCGAACAGAGCAGTTGTATGCCAAATTTTCGAAATGTGACTTCTGGCTTCGCGAAGTCCACTTTCTAGGCCATGTGGTAAACAAGGATGGGATTCATGTTGATCCATCCAAGGTTGACTCGATCAAGAACTGGCCTGCACCCCGTACACCAACAGAAATCCGCCAATTCTTGGGTTTGGCAGGATATTACAGAAGATTTATCAAGGATTTCTCAAAGATTGCACAACCTCTCACTTCACTGACTCAGAAGGGTGTCACCTATCGTTGGGGTGATGCACAGAAATCTGTTTTTCAGTACTTAAAAGATAGACTTTGTAGCGCGCCTATCCTCTTATTGCCTGAAGGCACAGATGATTTTGTGGTTTATTGCCACGCTTCCATCCAAGGACTTGGTTGTGTGTTGATGCAACGTGACAAGGACATTGCCTACGCATCGTGCCAATTTAAAGTTCACGAAAGGAACTATACTACGCACAACTTGGAATTGGGAGCAGTTGTTTTCGCACTTAAGATATGGAGACATTACATGTACGGTACCAAGTGCACCATTTACACCGATCACAGGAGTCTCGAGCATATCTTCAAGCAAAAGGAGTTAAACATGCGACAACATCGATGGGTCGAGCTCTTGAATGATTATGAATGTGCGATCAAGTACCATCCGGGCAAAGCCAATGTTGTGGCCGACGCCCTCAGTTGAAAGGATACTATACCTAAGCGTGTACATGTGTTACAGCTTACCATTCACTCTAGCCTTCCCGCTCAAATTCGTGATGCTCAGGTCGAAGCATTGAAAGCAGAAACCATCAGGGCGGAGTCCTTACGAGGATCAAGGAAACGGTTAGAACAAAAGGAAGACGGAGTCCCCAGTTGTTTAAGAAAAGTGCAACCACCACTGAGACTAAAGCTACTGCAGAATTTCGGGATGAAATTCCAAACCAACGGGGGGATGAGGTAACACCCCAGGAAAACCAGGAAACCAACGCAACTTAACTAGCTTCCTCAATAACCACGTGCTAAATTTCGGGACGAAATTCTCTTAACAGGGGTAGAGTGTGACAACCCTCATAATTACATATATCCGTACGATTAATTAATGTTAATTAAGTTCTTGATGACTATGCTGAATCACTTAACTGCTTCCTGATTACTGCGTCATACTTACATGTGCTTTTTAACATACTAGTCTTGTGCAAAAAATTGACTAAATGGTCCTGTATGCTTTCCAAAGTGTTGGGAATTAAAAATGTTACAAAAAGATATACATAGGGCACTAAACGGAATAACTTGACACTTTAACGAACTGGTATCTAACCGAACAACCGGACATTACCCGAAACACCAAAATAATGCTAGAAACATTGTTTTAACATTACCAAGCTAGTTATGATCCCCAAACATCATAACACACCTTATAATTGCATAACATGTAAAACACTAACCTTTATGCTTGAAACCTAACTAAACACCTAACTAACTAGTTGAAACCCAACCCTATACCCCCCCCCCCCCCATGCATAAGGTTCAAGGGTGGCCCCCACCCTTGATTTTCTTTGAATTAAAATTTTGATCTTGCTAAGTACTTTGTAAACATATGGACTAATGGGTATTAGGATGTTGGAAGTTTATTTATAAAAACCACTAGATCTTCATACCATTCTTATCATCTTCATCATTCAACACCATCAAACTCTCTCCTCTCCCTCTTGGTTCGGCCGAAACCACCAACACCATCATCACCATCATTCACTCACCTTCATACAATTCCATACATATACAAAGGTGTATCAAGGTGAATAACGAAGTGTGGAGCTCACAGATCATCAAGGACCTCTCTAGTTTGCTTTTATCCTCTACCTTTCCAAGCTTGATCTTCCCTAGCTTAAAAGCTAGTAGTAAGCTCCTTTGATCTTTATTTACTCCATGTTTTTAGTGGTTAATAGTTATATCTTGACGAAAACATATGAACACTAAAAGATCATGAACTTAAAGCTTGAACATAATGATGAAACAAGATGAAATAATGCTAGTATGATGTTGTTATGTTGATGATGGTACTTGACATGATAAATCTGAGTTAAATAAACGGTAACCTGCTGCAAGTGATGTTAAATGTCGTTGTTGATAACTAAACATGTTAACGGAACAAATAGAACTTGCGTTAGAGCGCTATAAGCTGAAAACAGCTTCTGTCCAAACATTTACAGCCAAATTCAGTTGGCTGTAAACAGGTCGATGTTTATCGAAAAACTGATTTTCTTGAGTCTATAATGTGTTATTTCGAAATACGGTTCTAGTGGCACCGGAATCATAATTTTTGAACTTCGTTTGGTATTTTTAAAAGGGTCGTTTTTCACAGCAGCAAAAGCTGCGTTTTTACTGCAGATAATGTGTATTATGTTTTTCATCATAACTTGAAATATGTGTAGAATTAGCTCACAAAATTTGAACTGTAGATGACCACTGATGTCGTTGTAATGGTCCAACTGGAATTTCATCAATCAGACTTATGATGAATTTTAAATAAATTATTCCGTGGACTGCAGTCAGAGAGTGATGAAACTGATTGCAGTCCGGTAAATGATTTTTTATAAAATATTGGTAATGAATTGGATCCCGATATTTTTATACAGTAATATTTGGATTGTTTAGAACATTCTGGAAAAGTTTGGGAATTTTTAGAATAACTTAACTATTTTATTAAAATACCCGAAAACAGTTCAGTTTTGGATGTTTAAGCTGAGACAATATAACTAGGGATTTGCATGTCTAAATGTCGGTTATGTTATCTGAGAATGATCTAACATGTTATATGTCAATGAAAGTGTTATGTGCAATATTGTATGTTTACTTTTGAATGGGTATAGATGGGATGTTTATATGGGCGTGAAATGTTAACGTGAGTGCGTGCTATGTGATAGAAGTAATGAGTAGATAAACCGTACGTAGGATACGTGTTATGCATGCACGAGAAACTGATTGTTATTTGTACCTTATTAGGACGTGCTTGATTACTGATTATTTGAGTAACTAATCTAACCGAGCAAACCAAGGCGAGTTCACACTCTTTCCAAGGCATGGGATTCCCGGTGGTTGGGAATGGGTTAAAGAACTAAAACGGAACCTGCATATCCTCCTTGGGTAGGATATGTACCGCCATCCTCCATAGGTAGGATGCCAATATTAATCCTGCATATTCTCCTTGGGTAGAATACGTACGTTCGTCATCCTTGGGTAGGACAACAACCTTAAACTACTAGCCAAAACTCTATCACCTAAGCCCCTCATTTTATATCGACTTAATCGCCGAGGCCGATGGCGAGCGGGTCGTTAGTTAATAGCGCTATTAGGTTTAACAAACCTCACACCGTGCCAGTCGGACGGGCGTGTACTAATGGACTATGGCAAACTGTCAATGATGATAGACATTGACGTAGGGCACAACTTACTTTCGTTAGTAGTCGATATGGTAACGGTCTAGTGGTTCACATGGGGAAGCCCCCCACTGATTATGGATATGGTTTGGGTAATAAAGAAGGAACTGGTTAATAATACCTTCAACTATGGGGTAACCCCCACGGCAAGTAAGCCAGCAAAGGACAAACCATGTTTTCTGTAAAAACTTAAAACTAAACAACCAACTGTGAACTCACTCAACTTTGTTGTTGACTCGCTGTTACATGCCTTACAGGTCCTTAGATGCTTATGGAGCTTGCACGAGGAGGAGGTCGTTGTGGGATATGGACTGTTATGTCCCGTGCTTAACATTTGAACTTATTGAACTTATGTTTTGGGTTTTATCTTTAATGCTTCCGCTGTTTAATTTGAACTTGGTAAACTAGCTTTTGGTCACCAATTGTATTGTGGTTGGTTTTATTTACTTAATTATGTTGTTCAATATGATTGGTGGCTCGATCCTGATCATGTCACGCCTCCAAGCGGTGATACTCCGCAGGGTGGATTTTGGGGGTGTGACAGGTTGTGATGAGGTGGCATGATAAAGCCCCTATAGACTTTATACCACACCCTTTAGCCTAAGGTTAAGTAATTCATGTGGAATGATTTCAGCCATATAAATAAAAATTGTAGTAATATACGATACGAGTGATCTCATAATATACCACAGGAGTGATCTCATAGTTTTAGCAGTATGAGCTGATTATTTTTATTTGGATGCTTGCAAGCTAACTTATTAAAATATCAAAATCAACACTAAGATGCGTACAAGCTATTTTAATTAACGTTCGGTACCCAATTTTTTTAGAGTGGATTTTAAGGATTGTCCTTTATCTTTATACTCATTTTCAGACGCTGTCCTTTATGTTTAAAATTGACGAGTTTTGTTCTTTATGTTTTCATATCATACACGTTTTGACCTTTAGGCCTAACCCAGTTAGATTTTTCAGTTAAATTTGGGCATATGTTTTGCACATGAGGACATTTTTGTCAATTCAAAAGTAAGTTCAATGGCAGATTTACAGCTCAAAGCTTCTGCAACCTTTGAATAGACAAAAATACCCTTATGTGCAAAGCATATGATCAAATTTAACTGAAAAAAACTAAATGGGTTCGGCCTAAAGGACAAAACGTGTATGATATGAAAACATAAAGGACAAAACTTGTCAATTTTAAACATAAAGGACAGCGCCTGAAAATGAGTATAAAGATAAAGGATAATCCTTGAAATTCACTCCATTTTTTTTTATGAGTAACCTTATAATAGTGAATATGTATGAGCAAGTTATTACACACTTTATTGGTATCTTTTAAAGTGGTTTTTTTATGGTTTTTCTTTAAAATAAAGGTTTATATTTTTTGTAGTTAACATATATAAGATCCGAAACTGTGTGCTATGCGAAATACATCAAAATATCGGTATATGAAATTATGCATAGATTGTTGATTCATTATGTATTCGAAACTGATCTTCAGTAGTTTCATCAAACTTTTTTTCTTCAAAACCGTGTAATTACTATTTGATCGAAACATCTAAATAAAGTGAACTAAAAAAGTAACTGATAACTATTTATACAGAAATAACAAATATGTATTTTAATGAAGAAAAATACAATAATTACATTAAGCGGATGTTAGAATGTGTTACGATAGTTGTAGTTTTATGCTTGATTATGGTCGTGATTTTTGAAAACCTTTCGAATCATAAGTTACTTAGTGAAAAGATCAAATAGGAAGTTTATTTTGGCTAGGAAGTCTAGGAAGCAATAGGATTAGGACATGTGGCAACATTTGAAATAAAGAAAAAGGGTATTTTAGTCAATCCAACCCTTTCTTCTTCCTTTTCAAAACCCAGTAACTTCAAAACCCACCATTTTCAAAACCCACCATCTTCAACCTATTCTTCAATTTCTATCTCAATAATCACTACATTATAGTGCGATTTTCATCACCAATCAATGATTCAAACACCCGATCAACGTGTTCTTCAGCTTTTTTGAAGAAAACCCAGTTTAATTTCATACAAAATTTCGTTTTTTTCCGGTGATTTTGAAGATAATCACTCAATCCGTTCGATTCGAGCGCTGATAAGTGTTTCAATCATTCAAAAATCGTCAATTGTTGAAGAAATCACTTCAATCCTTGTAAGAAATTCTTTAATTTCATGTTTACGATATGGGTTTCCGAATAATAGGCATTGCGTTTTACGATCTTAGCGGGGGTCCGAGGGCAGCGCCCCTGGTAGCGGGGTCCCAGGGGCGGCAGCCCCTGGCGGGGTCCAAGGGGCAGAGCCCCTAGCTGGGGTTAAGCTGCATTGGAAACTGCATTGGTCCAGACAGTTCATGATGTGTGCAAAATGCAACATATAAATTACATCAAATGAGGCATAAAACTAACCCTTTTTAAGTACTAATATTGGAAAAAGAGTGTTTTTGTCTTCCTTTTGTATTTTCAGGATTAAATGAGCTCAAAAACACAAAAGAAGCAAAAAGACAGCCAAATCCAACATAAATACAAGGAAAGGAACATAAGTGGACTGCCCGACCCCTCAACGGCATCTTCCCAAGCAAAATAGAGAAGGCAGAAGACTGAACACGCCCCGTGCTCAGCCAGCACGGGGCCGTGCCCAAGAAGCAGCAGAAAAGACAAACCTATAGAAGCTTCTGTTGCCCACCACGGGGCCGTGCCCAGTGAACACGGGGGCGTGCCGAAAGTACTGCAGGCGCATTAATTGTAATTGCGAATTACAATTAAAGAGGAGAGAGAGTGTCAGACAGGCACGGGGCCGTGCCCACCGGACACGGGGCCGTGCCCAGCCTTCTGTTCAGCCTATAAATAGGAGTGCTTGGTTTCATTTCAACTCATCCCTTGACACACCACCTCTCTCACACTTCATCCACCACCCACCACCATCACAACACCATCATCCACCACCATCATCCATTGTCCATCGTAGAGTGTGTGAGTCGTCTCGGGATCCAAGATTGATCGTAAGAGTTCTTGACAATCAAGGCCATGTTTGCCTAAGTCTCTTACATCACTTGGTGAAGACAAAGTGTCTAGTATAATACTTTTTATTTCTAATCTTTTGCACTTTTTATTTGGTTTTGTATTAATGACTTTAATAACTAGTTACTTATGTTGAAGGTGATCTTTCCTTATCGTTTGTCCGTGGTGTCTTGGCATTATTTTACTGTCTATATAAAATAAAGGATTTTCACCATTCATATCTCCACGGTCTATATGGAGGTATGTTGGCTACCTGGTCGGGGGTTAAGGGAACGGTTTGGTAAAGGTCTTGCCATTATTCAGCGTTTAGAGGTCCTGCAATGGACCTGGGTCAAATTTAGTAGGACCTCCTTCAATACTTCACGGTATCGGATGGCGGGGGTCCAAACTCTTTGATCCCCTCATAAGTTAACTACTATTAATACTATAATCCGGCTATTTAGGACTGTATCCCTGCTGACTCAGACTACTTAGCCGAGGGTAACGTCACCGCCAAAAGCGGGGCCTACCACAATACTACATTAATAACTTAATTCATTATCTTCCAATAATCCACCATTTTAGGATTGTATCCTTGCTGACTCAAACTACTGGGGTGAGGGTAACGTCACCTTCAAAAGAGGGACCTACTACAATAACTAAGATAATCTCTTAATTATGTGCAAAAGTGCGGAAATAATCAAAGGTTA
The DNA here is from genome assembly GCA_030545235.1 of Helianthus tuberosus. Lineage (NCBI taxonomy): Eukaryota > Viridiplantae > Streptophyta > Magnoliopsida > Asterales > Asteraceae > Helianthus > Helianthus tuberosus. Next base: position 43,551,088 of record CM060414.1, on the reverse strand, counting down.
TACTAGATACGAGTCAGAACCAAGTGATTCATCTTGTCTATCTGTTTTTCTTTTATTTTTATTTTCAGCATTTTAGTTAGTTTTTATTTTTCTTAGTTTAAAACCTTTTTCTAAACTTTTTATTTTGATTAGACGTTGAGGATAAACCGGTATTAAAAGCTCTTGTGTCCTTGGCGACCTCGGTATCTTACCAACGCTATACTACGCTCACGATGGGTGCACTTGCCCATATGTGTGTTTAGTGTTAGTAAAATATCGTGTTTTATAACTTTAAAACTTGGCTAAAAATAAGTGTTAAAAAGGGCTTAAAATATACACCTAATATATTTAACACTTCACACGCATCAAGTTTTTGGCGCCGTTGCCGGGGACACAAGGATTTTAAGAAAGTTAGGAATCAACGGCCTAATCATTTTTTTCTTTTTTCTTTTTAATTTTTTAGGATTTTCTTAGTTTTTCAGCTTCTGCAGAGCTCAGCACGGGCCGTGCCTGGTCAGACACGGGCCGTGCCCAGCATCATAACTGGCAGTTTTTATTTTCTGAGTTACAGAGAGCTGAGCACGGGGCCGTGTCGGTGCAACACGGGGTCGTGTCCAACTCCCAGTAACTGGGATACAGAAAACAATTACTGTACCTCTGACCACGGGCCGTGTTCACTGAGCACGGGGCCGTGGCGAACATTCTGACCAGCGTTCTTTTCTGTTTTTGTTGCAGGACTTGGAACCCAGGCGCCACATTTGAACCTCCTACGTAGTGCATGAGCTCCAGTTCTAGTAGAGACATAAAAGAACCCCTAGAAGAACCCGAACGCTTTCTCAGAAAAAGACTTAAAGCTAAAAATCAAGAGAAAGCTTCGGGGGACCCACCTCCAATGGCGGACCAACGTACCCTCATGGATTACCTACGGCCCACCGTAGGCAATCTCGGCGCCGCTATCAATGCACCGAATGTCGAGGCCAACAACTTCGAACTTCGGCCGCATTTGATACAAATGCTCCAAAACTCCGCAACCTTTCATGGGCTTGCGGACGAGGATCCCCATCTACATATTACTAATTTCTTGGAAATATGTGATACTTTTCGGATCAATGGGGCATCAAACGACGCCATTCGCCTTAGGATGTTTCCATTTTCACTAAAAGACCGAGCTAAGGCTTGGCTTAACACCCTCCCAGTTGGCTCGGTAAACACCTGGGATGAACTAGCCCAAAAGTTTCTATATAAATATTTCCCTCCTGCTAAAACGGCTAAACTAATGACTGAAATTAATACATATTCACAAGAGGATGGGGAATCCTTATATGAAACTTGGGAAAGGTTCAAGGAGCTTCTAAGAAAGTGTCCTCATCACGGTCTAGCGGTATGGCAACAAGTCTCCACTTTCTACAATGGGTTGTTGCCACACACAAGACAAACACTTGATTCAAGCTCCAGGGGACTTTTAGGTAATCGTCGCCCAAATGAAATATATAATCAAATTGAGGAAATTGCTAAAACCAATTTTCAATGGCACACTCCCCGAGGTAATAAATCTATTGCCCCGGGCGCCCATAAGGTTGATGAAAGCACCTCTTTACAAGCCCAAATCGAGGCCCTCTCTTCAAAAATCAAAAATCTAGAAATGACAAAAACGGCCTCGGTTATGGCTTGTGAAGGGTGTGGTGGGTCACATGAAAATTGGAGTTGTATGAAAGAATTAGATGAACAAGCGGAAATGGTAAACTACATTGATAATAGACCTAGGTCGTCGGGTCCTCCAACGGGTACCTACAACCAAGGATGGTGTAACCACCCAAATCTTGGTTGGAGAGATCCCGACAATAGTAGTAACCAACAAAACCAACGACCTAATTTTCAACAACCACAAAATTTCTCTCAACAACAAGGTGGAAGAGAAAGGCTTGAAGATACCCTATCTCGCCTCATCTCCGACACCGAAAAGAAAAACTCGGATCGATTTCAACAATTGGAATCGAATTTTAGAAATCAACAAGCTAGCATTCAAAACGTTGAAAAACAATTAAATCAACTAGCTCAAAATTTCTCCGAGAGACCACAAGGCGCGTTACCAAGTAATACCGAAACCAACCCAAAGGCGCAAGTACACCTCATCACGTTGAGAAACCGAACCGTGGGTCCCGAGGATGAGCCCTTATCACCAATTGAAGGAACTCAACGCCAAAACACTACTTCACCCACACCTCAACCAGAAAAGGTTCCTTCAACAAATCAAGAGGCCACCAATACTCATCCGATTCCGTACCCCGGTAGGTTAAATCGTCAAAAGACCGATGAGCAATTCGCAAAGTTCGAAAGTTTACTAAAACAATTGCATGTTAATATTCCTTTTATTGAGGTCCTAACCCAAATGCCTAAATATGCAAAATTCATGAGGGATTTCCTCACTCACAAAAGGAAAATTGAATCATTGCAATTAGTTAACTTAGGCGAAGAATGCTCAGCTTTAGTACTCAATAAACTTCCACAAAAGAAAATCGACCCCATGAGCTTCACAATCCCTTGCTCAATTGGGGAGTCCCCCGTCCGAAATGCTTTAGCCGATCTTGGGGCTAGCATCAACCTCATGCCCACATCAATGTTCAAGCGACTCGGCCTAGGAACAACAAGCCCTACAAAGATGAGCATACAACTCGCCGACAGGTCCGTCAAATTCCCACAAGGTGTCGCTGAAAATCTGCCAGTCAAGGTTGACAATTTCGTCTTTCCAACCGACTTTGTCATCCTAGATATGGAAGAAGACACCGATGTCCCTCTCATCCTCGGGAGGCCATTTTTAGCCACCGCCCAAGCAGTGGTGGATATGAATGACGGAACTCTAACATTGAAGTTTGGGGATGAGGAAGTAAAATTTGAATGTGGAAAGAGAGTAGAGGAAGAAGATCCGGTCAACTACATGAAGGTCATAGACTCAAGCTTGGATGACGCTCTCCGACGGTGTAACATGGGATGCAATACATCCCACTTGGGTAACATATGACCAGGCTTTGGGTCTAGCCAAGGACCCTTATAAACGTGGCGCACCATGGAGGCATTCCACGGAACTATCCTTAGTTTAATTTAGATTAATTTCTTTTATGTTTTCTAGTTAGTTTTAATTTTCATGAATAAAACACACTCATGGTGGTAAGGGATGAAAAGGGGAACGAGAAAAATGACTTCATGCACAAGAACAAGGCAACCCGACAATTTCTCCATTACAGAAGGTTCAACACGGGCCGTGCCCAACCAACACGGCCCCGTGCTGAACCACCTGCAGAAAAACGCCCAGTTCAGGTAACTGGACACGGGCCGTGTTCACCCGACACGCCCCTGTGTCCAGACTTCTGTTTCTCTTGTTTTAATTTTGTTACTGGCACTTGAACACGGGGCCGTGCCCGGATAACACGGGGCCGTGTTCAGCGCCCAGTAACACAAAATTTTTGCTTTTTAACACCATTTTACACATCTAATCAACCTGAAAATTTATTTTTGGGACACATTGAGGACAATGTGTAATTTAAGTGTGGGGGGGATGCTAAAACCTTGAATTTTGCAAGTCCTAAATACAAGCCTTACACAAAACTCTATTGGAACCGCTAATCACCCCAATTTTTTTTTTCAAAAATTTCATTTTTCTTACTTGTCTAGGTTTAATTCGGGAAATTCAAGTTCTCAAAAAGGTTATATTTTTAAGAATTTACAACCGATAGCGTAGTGATAAAAAGAACCAACATAAGAAAATTATGAAAATGCATGACAAACTTAGTTAAAATTTGATTATATATACTTGATCACATAAAAACCATTCCCACAAAAGTGAGTTTTGTGCCTTTATTGAGCATACAATTACATATCATTAGACTAAATGCTCATTTTTCATTTCTTGTGTGAATAGCCGCTTGGTTCTTACGACTCTAGAACTTGCCATGACGATACATTCCCGGTCCTTATCAACTTAAACCCGAGTAAGTAAATGATGGAGGCATTAGGACTAACCCTTTTGATTTCTACACCATTATTTTTCTTTTTCTTTTACCACCTACCCAAAAATCCCCCTAGTTAACCCCTTTGAGCCTAAACCTTTTCATTTCATCACCCAAACCAAAAACCCTTTTACCCACCAAAACCTTTTTATTTTTAACCCTTTGTTTTAGTAACAAGTTCGGTTTTTTTTTCGTATGATCATTCAAAAAAAAAAGTGTTGATGATGAAGCAAAAAGAAAATAAACAAACAAGTTCATTAAAAATAACTTTGTTTGAATAAAAGCTTCATCAAAATAAAAAAAAAAGATTACAAAAATAGAAAGTCTTACGAAAACCGACACTTGTTACGCTTTTCGCCCTTTTTTTCTACTAACCACTATCCCAACCACCTACCATTAACCCAAGCCTAACCCTTAACCCACAAAGTCCTCTTGATATCAAAACCCACCATCTTCAACCTATTCTTCACTTTCTATCTCAATAATCACTACATTATAGTGCGATTTTCATCACCAATCAATGATTCAAACACCCGATCAACGTGTTCTTCAGCTTTTTTGAAGAAAACCCAGTTTAATTTCATACAAAATTTCGTTTTTTCCGGTGATTTTGAAGATAATCACTCGATCCGTTCGATTCGAGAACTGATAAGTGTTTCAATCATTCAAAAATCGTCAATTGTTGAAGAAATCACTTCAATCCTTGTAAGAAATTTTTTAATTTCATGTTTACGATATGGGTTTCCGAATAATAGGCATTGCGTTTTACGATCTTAGCGGGGGTCCGGGGGCAGCGCCCCTGGTAGCGGGGTCCCAGGGGCGGCAGCCCCTGGCGGGGTCCAAGGGGCAGAGCCCTTGGCTGGGGTTAAGCTGCATTGGAAACTGCATTGGTCCAGACAGTTCATGATGTATGCAAAATGCAACATATAAATTACATCAAAAGAGGCATAAAACTAACCCTTTTTAAGTACTAATATTGGAAAAAGAGTGTTTTTGTCTTCCTTTTGTATTTTCAGGATTAAATGAGCTCAAAAACACAAAAGAAGCAAAAAGACAGCTAAATCCAACATAAATACAAGGAAAGGAACATAAGTGGACTGCCCGACCCCTCAACAACATCTTCCCAAGCAAAATAGAGAAGGCAGAAGACTGAACACGCCCCGTGCTCAGCCAGCACGGGGCCGTGCCCAAGAAGCAGCAGAAAAGACAAACCTATATAAGCTTCTATTGCCCACCACGGGGCCGTGCCCAGTGAACACGGGGGCGTGCCGAAAGTACTGCAGGCGCATTAATTGTAATTGCGAATTACAATTAATGAGGAGAGAGAGTGTCAGACAGGCACGGGGCCGTGCCCAGCGGACACGGGGCCAGCCTTCTGTTCAGCCTATAAATAGGAGTGCTTGGTTTCATTTCAACTCATCCCTTGGCACACCACCTCTCTCACACTTCATCCACCACCCACCACCATCACAACACCATCATCCACCACCATCATCCATTGTCCATCGTAGAGTGTGTGAGTCGTCTCAGGATCCAAGATTGATCGTAAGAGTTCTTGACAATCAAGGCCATGTTTGCCTAAGTCTCTTACATCACTTGGTGAAGACAAAGTGTCTAGTATAATACTTTTTATTTCTAATCTTTTTCACTTTTTATTTGGTTTTGTATTAATGACTTTAATAACTAGTTACTTATGTTGAAGGTGATCTTTCCTTATCGTTTGTCCGTGGTGTCTTGGTATTATTTTACTGTCTATATAAAATAAAGGATTTTCACCATTCATATCTCCACGGTCTATATGAAGGTATGTTGGCTACCTGGTCGGGGGTTAAGGGAACGGTTTGGTAAAGGTCTTGCCATTGTTCAGCGTTTAGAGGTCCTGCAATGGACCTGGGTCAAATTTAGTAGGACCTCCTTCAATACTTCACGGTATTGGATGGCGGGGGTCCAAACTCTTTGATCCCCTCATAAGTTAACTACTATTAATACTATAATCCGGCTATTTAGGACTGTATCCCTGCTGACTCAGACTACTTAGCCGAGGGTAACGTCACCGCCAAAAGCGGGGCCTACCACAATACTACATTAATAACTTAATTCATTATCTTCCAATAATCCACCCTTTTAGGATTGTATCCTTGCTGACTCAAACTACTGGGGTGAGGGTAACGTCACCTTCAAAAGAGGGGCCTACTACAATAACTAAGATAATCTCTTAATTATGTGTAAAAGTGCGGAAATAATCAAAGGTTATACTAGATACGAGTCGGAACCAAGTGATTCATTTTGTCTATCTGTTTTTCTTTTATTTTTATTTTCAGCATTTTAGTTAGTTTTTATTTTTCTTAGTTTAAAACCTTTTTCAAAACTTTTTATTTTGATTAGACGTTGAGGATAAACCGGTATTAAAAGCTCTTGTGTCCTTGGACGACCTCGGTATCTTACCAACGCTATACTACGCTCACGATGGGTGCACTTGCCCATATGTGTGTTTAGTGTTAGTAAAATATCGTGTTTTATAAATTTAAAACTTGGCTAAAAATAAGTGTTAAAAAGGGCTTAAAATATACACCTAATATATATAACACTTCACACGCATCAGTTCACAGCACAGACAATTCACAGCACAGACAGAACTATTGTCATTGTTCAATGCGTTTTAGAAAGAACACTTTCTTTGGTGTTTTCTGACCATTGCGTTTTAGAAAAACACATTCTTGAAGTGTTTTTGGTGCATTGCGTTTTAGGTAAAATACTTTTTTAGGCGTTTTCAGTCCATTGCGTTTTAGAAAACATACATTTTAAGTATTTTCTGACCATTGCGTTTTACAAATAAGACATGTGTTTGTGTTTTTGGTGCATTGCGTTTTAGGTAAAACATATTTTTATGTGTTTTCAGTCCATTGCGTTTTACAAAGCACACTTTCTTTTAAGTTTTTAGGCTATTGCGTTTTAGAAATAACACATTTCTTTGTGTTTTCTGGCCATTGCGTTTTACAAATAAGTCGTTTATTTGTGTTTTTTGTGCATTGCGTTTTAGAAAAATGTTATTTTTTAGTTTTTTTTTTCACTACGTTTTACGTAACTGGGGGTTTTTCTATTGCGTTTTACGCAACTGGGTTAAATTTTTTTTTTTAAATATAGCAATAGTATACTCGTTTTAAAGATAAAAAAACGCTCGTTTTTTTGGTGCAATTTTTATAAAAAAAATAATGTCGTATGAAAGAGTTATTAACGTTTAAAAAATGGGGGGGGGGGAATTGGAGGAGAGAGAAACTATTGGCTTTGATTGACTAGAATGCCCCTAAACAAACTCACGCGCCTCTTTTCTTCTTTTCAATTTCCCTGATTTAATCTTAGCCCTTGATTAACTAAATGGATGGTCAAGATCACTTCCTAGCCTTCCTAGCCATATAAACTTCCTATTGTATCTCCACCCAAGTTACTTATTAATTTATTTTATTCAAATTTTATCCATAACAATTACAGATAATGTTTGTTTGTTTTGTTTTTTTTTTATCGGCCAATAAATCAATCCCGAGCACTCTTGGAGCACCCGCTGGACAAACGGAGTACTCCAAGAGTAACCTGAGTGGTCCACCACCAATTCCGGGGAAAACCCCGTAACCGACCCGCCCTTAGGCACGACAGTAAGTTACCGGTAAAACCCATTTGGCTCAAGGATCGAACCCAGGTTTCCGTGGGTCTCCTATAACTGCCCACCAGTGCCTCACTCTTTTTTTGCACCAAATGAGAATTGAACTTGAGTCTTCAAAGAAGAACTCAAGTCCTCCTACCACTTAAGCTAGAGGTCATTGAAATAGAATGGAGGGTAAACGAGCAATAGGTTGTGCTGCTAGCCCTAATTGGGTAACAAAACTAAATATTTTAAAAATAATATCCGTAGATATTGGAGTCATAACATCAAATGTAAATGATATAAATATGTGTTGATTGTAAAGACATGCTTTCACGTGTTTGGTCACTTTACAAGAAACAACTTTTAAAGCAGCTCGATAATCCATCGTGAAAGCGCTACTTCCTGAGCACGCAAGACGGGAAGCCATTGTTAGCACGGGTAGAGAATTACCCCACGTGTGTAAATCAATGACCAGGATTTGTTCACTCAGTTCGCAAATACATTAGTGTACACTCTAGAACCTCACCCTATATATAATGGCCAAGGTTAATGTACATTACGGCTTAACGTACATCACGTACGACAGGTAATTACGCATGTTCATTTTAAAATCACGCACGTTATAACTCAAAAATCCAAAATCACGCATGTTGATACACAATAATCACGCATATTGAAAACATTAATCACGCATGTTATAGAACAAATCGCGCACGTTGTCGTACATGAAGTACGTTAAGCCGTAATGTACGATGCGAGAACCACCTTTATTGCGAGAACCGCGAGAACCAATGTGAACACAACCTAAAATAGCTAAAAAACCTACCCCCCCCCCCCCAAGCTAAATGCTAAAACCTAAAAACCCCAAAAAACCTAACCCCCCCCCCCCCCCCCAAAAGCCTAAACCCCCAAAAAATAAAAAAAAAACACACAAATTTTTTTTTTTAATATTTTTTAAGTTAAAATCGCTACTTTTAGTAGCAAAAAAAAAAAAATTTTAAAAAATTTTAAATTTTTTTTTGCTACTTGAAGTAGCGATTTTTTTTATAAAAAATATTAAAAAAAAATTATGTGTTTTTTAGCTATTTTTAGGTATTTTTGGTTGTGTTCACATTGGTTCTCGTGCTTCTCGCAATAAAGGGGTGGTTTCTAACGGATCTTTGTCCTATATATATATATATATATATATATATATGGAGCCGCTAAAATGAAAATCACCCCTAGTTGTAAGAACCATGAGAACCAGTCTCCATCAATCAGATTTTGCCAACAATAAGGGTATATCGGTCATTTACCCCAAATGTCATATCCTCCTCTCTCCTCTCTCCTCTTTCTTTCTTTTCAATTTATAAGTTGCAGATCATCCATTTTTAAAAATATCCTCTCTCTCTCTGTTGAAAAATCCAACCCCCACACCCATCTCTCATTCATCTCTTTCTTTTCCCTATTAAACGAAGATGATGATGTCGACGATTGAAACCCACCCCTGTTTCTCTCTCTTTCAACACCATTACCGCCGCCATCACCGGCGTCGGTTCGTCGCCGGCCGTCCCCCACAGCGCTGTTGCCGCCGCACAACTCCTCCGCCACCTCTCTCTCTCTCTCATCGAGTTTCTCTCTCCCCGTCCCTTCTCTTGGCATGTGTTCTTTGACGGAGACGGTGGTGGTGGCGGAGGTGGGTTTTTGACGGTTCGACGGCTGGGTGGTGGTCGGCGGTGGTTGGTCGGCGGCGGTGGTTCTACGGTTACGGTGGTGGTTGGTCGGCGGCGGTGGTTCTAACAGTGGGTTAGTGGCTGGTGATTTCTTCTGGTGATTCTTGGCCTGTGTTCTTTGATATGTGTTCTTGAATGATGATGATGATATCGATGGTATTTTTGGTATGTGTTCTTGATTTTTCTAGGTTTACTTGATTTTTCTGGGTTTACTTGATTTTTCTTGTGATTCTCGGCCTGTGTTCTTGATATGCGTTCTTGAATGATGATGATGATACCGATGGTATTTTGGTATGTTGGTATTTTGATATCTGTTTTGATTTGTTTGGAATTGGTATGTTGGGGATTTTGATCTCTGGGTTTTGATATGGTCATTTTTTGGGTGGCGATGTTGAAAAAAAAATTAACGTAGATTTAGATGACGATGGCGCGGCAAGGACGGCGGAGGGTAGGTTTTTTGAACCTTCAACCCCATTTTTTCAGCCTTTTGATTATCGGATAATCTGAGCCAAACCCCGTTTTACTTTCACGATACACTTTGTTTTGATGTTGTTTTTTTTATTCCCCCCTTGTCGATGATGATAACATATCTGAGACACCTCCCGAGTGTGCGATTTCTGGGTGCGTTCGTTTTTTGTATAAAAAAGTTTTTGTAAAAAAAAAGTTAAACCGTAAACTTTTTTACGTAAAACGTAAATTTTTTTAAGTAAAACTTAAAAAGTTTTACGTAAAACATAAAAACGACGATTGAATTTAAAACCGGCGCGTAAAACGTAAAAAACGTTAACGTAAAAAAACTGAATTTAAAAATGTTAACGTAAAAAACCGGCGCGTAAAACGTAAAAACGTAAAAAACGTTAACGTAAAAAACCGACGCGTTAAACGTAAAAAACGTTAACGTAAAAAACCGGCGCGTAAAACGTAAAAAAATGTTAACGTAAAAAACCGGCGCGTAAAACGTACAAAACGTTAACGTAAAAACGGCGCGTTGAAAAAACGACACGTGAAAAAGCCGGGCGTAAAAACGGCGCGTTAAAAAACGAGGCGTGAAAAAGCCGGGTGTAAAAACGTAAAACGTAAAACATAAAAATCTGTAAAAAAATCTGAATTTGAAAATGCTTAATAAAAAACTATGTTTAAAAAATAAAAAACTAATATAATAATACAAAAAAGTAATAAAAAACAATAAAGACAAAAAGACAAAATAGAGTAATTTTACTAAAATACCCTTTTGGATTAATATATTAAAGTCATAATAAGACAAAAAATACTTAAATTATTTTTAAATACTTTTAATCTCATCCATCAATCTTCTTGATCTAATGGCTAGAAAGTGGTTCTCATGGTTCTTACAACTGGAGGTGGTTTTCGTTTTAGCTCTCCCCTATATATATATATCGGGAGAGGTTCATTCGAGAATAAATATTCTTGCAAAAAGAAAAATAAATTAATCTAAACCCTATATTTTTTTTATCAATGATTGTGAATGAAGATATAATGTTTGTCTACTTTTAATTAATGTTTTAATTAATAAGGGTAGAATATACATTTTGATTTAGAATACTAATAAATACTAGTGGGTTTACCCGCGCGTTATAGCGGGATATAAAACATGCTTGTATTACAACAATGTGACATGTACAAATCGCCAAATTGCATATTCAAAAGCACACCCACTATCATGTTTCGAACAAACCCGTATGCGCAAGATGTCCAAATTGACGCATCTTTTTTCAATCTAGGCAGAAGAAGAACATTGCAAGTGTATCAATAATAAATTTAAATAGTTGTGAACTTTTTCAAGACTCCAAGCATTGAATCCACACTTCTATGTGCATGCCTGGACTTGAAAAATAGATGCATTTACATTTTGTATCTATTTCTCTTTACAAATCACTTGAAAAATAGATGCATTTACATTTTGTATCTATTTCTCTTTACAAATCAAGTGTTTGGTTCTCCAAGGAATTCATTGCATCTACCATTATTTTAGCATGCATCCTTTCCTCCTCTTCACTAACTAAAAACAAAACAATTTAGGGTGGGTTAGGTTTGACACGCACACACTTTTTCTATCTATTTTTTTTTATATTTGATTATAGTGCCATTTATGATTATAAAACAATAACCATCCAGATATTAAATAAAACCGATTTAAGATGTTGCATGCATCAAAAATAGACTCCTGAATACTTTCAACGTGTGTGACCAAATCGACCCATTAATAAGTAAGTGGATCGAAACTGACACATCTAAATTAACACAACATCAAAACACATAAAAAAACTTTATTAGCATTTTTATATAAACTCGCCTCATCTTATCTGCACGCTAAGGCTCAAAGCTTCTTGTAGCTCAGACTCGATAACATATTCAGAATATTGAGGGTCTGTCTTCATAATTACCCCAACCGAACACTTGGTGAACTTAACAAATTAGTTTAAAATGATACAATGAGCCAACTAAACTGAGTTACAATAAGCATAACTTCAAATACAGTTATATCAGCGTCCGTTGCCTTTGTCATACCCTGCCCTGCGCACGTTTACATGGCGTAGTGTGCAAGTGACTGCGAGCCCGCATGACTCTTCCACACCAATGCCCAGGTTGTACGCTGGAGGGTCTTCTGAGAGAATAGTACAACAATTGCCTAGGTTGCTCTTATCAAAACGCAAGAAATTTTCTGGCTTCAAATCGCGATGCATGTAGGATCGTGAGACGATCGAAACGAGTCTATCAGAAGAGTTCTCGGTCTAATCAGAGGCGGAATTCATTGATTAGACTTTGTAACAGCTAGATTCACTCTTAAATGTCTTGTTTTATTGATATAACCCGTTTACAGATCAGATGACACGTCGGCAACACTTCGGTACCGGAAACATGAACCTTACAAATGAATCAGCATGACAGGTATTTATAGTGGTGGGTATTTCGCACGGAATAACATCTTGCTATTTCGTGCGAAATAACCAATGGTCATTTCGTACGAAATAGCTCTTTGCTATTTCGTGCGAAATAGCTCAATCACACTCAAACCCTAATTTCCTCGTACAACGTGCCCTGATCTAACAATTCTATTACAAGACTCGATACAAGACGAAGTCGACAGACGTATGCCCCAACAGACTCCCCCTCGGATGTTGACGAAGTCTTCGGTGTTGAGTCTTCACAATCTTCAGCCTTTATCAGTCTTTGGGCTCCCTGTCATTCACATTCCCGCTTGAATGTTGATCTAACAATCTTCAGTATCCTCTTTTTCTTCACAGATTCAGAATCACAACCTGGCTCTCTCATAGCCATAACCTGCACATTTTCTACCTCAAAGTAAATTTCACCAATTTAAAGTCTGATAACACTTGTAGAATCAATTATAAATCGTCATTTTAAAAAAAAATATCATTCAAAATGATTTATCATTTAAAATCTCTAATAACCACTTGTAAGAAAAATTTTCAAACATCCTTTCCCAAACCTGTTCATCATGTTTAGCACTCAGAATTTTGAAAATCAGCTCTCCAACATCAGTTGTCTAAAATCTTTTTGAATTTTCAAAAATTTATGCTAAAACACACTGAAAATCTTTTTGGACTTTTGAATTAAAATGAAAATACAGTAAATAAATATTTACAAACAATATTTTTGTGAGTTTGTGTAAGAGGATTATATCAGTTTCTGAGACAAAACACCAACATCATTAAGCTTTAAACATTTTAAGTTTTAAACGATTCACTTTGATTGTCAGTATACTGATCCACTTAAATTTTCACACAAAGTTCAAATGTTTCGAGATAAGAGATTAGTGTTTTAATAACTTTAACTTATTCACGTGTCCCATCTCAGAATATACTCCCGTATCCAAATCCCAATGTTCAGTCTTACAGGTGAGTATACCTAGATGATATCTGTAAAGGGTTAAATGCGAGGGCCATGAGAGCTCAGGATATTGCTTCCGCAAAATCAGAGAGATGATGGCTTCGACTTTAGGTGTGTTCCCTTTAGAGAATCTTTTCTTCAACAGCACATGATTAGCATTTTTCAATGTTTCATCATTTTTTATGTTGAGGGTGATGCTATTTTTCAAGCAAGCGAAAAGTATTATACGGGGACTAGGCCATTGCTTCTGCAAAATCAGAAGTCCCGGAATAATACCCCAGATATTACTAAGCATAAAGACCTAGTATCTCAGAAAGAGGGATCTTTCAAACAATATTTCGGGGGTTACCCATATATCCGAGAGATGTTCCCCACAAGATAAGTAAGTTTGAAATTTAGGTTTATATCTCAACACAATCTACTAAATGTGCAAAAACCTACTGGCACATCATCAGTGAGACCGTTTATCACATTTTTAACATTCCAATTCTTTAGCATGCTATGATAGTCTACTGATGTACTATCATTTCCTCTTTTCTCAACAAAACTCATTTTTTATTTTATCATGTTTTTTACTTTTTCAAATTTCCTAATGTTTTTGGATTTTCTGAAATTTCTTACTCCCCCTAAAATTCAAAATCATTTAAAAGAAATTTGAAAACAAACTGTACAAATAAAGTGACAATTGTTATGAATTGCTTCAATTCACCATCCACTTTGGCATAAACAATCAGAACTCCCCCTTACAACAAACTATTTTCCTATTATGATTTCAAAACACTTAAGTTTGTTTTAATCAAAAATGGTTTTTCCGGAAAATAAGTTTTGTTGATTTTTCCACTTGTAAGATCGGGGTTATGATCATCACATTGTTATCCAATCAATTAACAGAAAGTTAAATCAAGTTCAACTTAATGACCTTGATCAACCACTTGTAAGTGAAAACCTTCTTCAACCACTTGTAGGTTCACTTATCAACCAAAACCACTTGTAAATTCTAAATATAACAATTTCAAGAAAAACTACCACTTGTAAGTCGAAATATCACTTTAGTGAATTTAAAAAAAATATATGCCGATACTTGCTCCACACTTACCAACCTGGGAGCTCCGGCAAGTCAGAATTTTAGTTTGAAAATCCTGTCACCCAAGCCTGACCAGCCTTGGGTGATTTTGACTCACATCTATCCCACCATCTTTTTTATTGATAAAAATCTTTAACACCTTTAACCTTACCATCAACCATCTTTCCAAAGATATGTTTAACTTTCCCATTGAAAACCTTTTCAGCATCAAATTCTCCTTTACCAGGGAAGAATTGATCTGAAATTTCAAACTTTTCAACTTTCAACTTCAAATTTTCCTTTGACATTGGCGGAAAATTTTCATCGTTCATTTTCGGAACAAAATTCTTCTCACTTTTCTCAACAAATGACTCCTCTGATTTTATGGAATCAGATTCATTGTCAGAAATACTTTCAGATTTAACAATCCATCTTTGTTTGTTCAAATCAACTTTTATTTTATAAAAAACGTTTTGAAACATCACCAGTTTCGAAAGTCGAATTTCCAAACATTTTAGATTTCTCAGTTAATTGTTTCTTTTCATCAACTCGTTTCTTAATCATTTCAGAGTTAGAAGAAACTCCATGTTTTGTGTTGTTGAACTGTTGGCAATTCCAAGCAATGTGTCCAACCTTTTGACATTTGAAACATGTTCTTCGTTCAACTCTTTTCTCAGATCTTTCAACATATTCTTTTTATTCTCATCGAAAAACTCTTGATTAACAAGATATGCTTTCTTTTTCTCAACTTCAATGGCACGAGATGATGATGGTTGTTGAGCTAGCTGGTGAAAATTTGACTTTTGATAATAATCATTTTTTCCATCTTGTCTTCCAGTTTCTTCTTTATTTTTACATTCTCGTTTAAAATGTCCCTTTTCTTTGCAACGAAAACATGTAACTTTTGATTTGTCAAATCCTATCAGAGATGCAACCATTTCACGAAACTCATCTCTACTGATAATTTGTTGGATTTTTTCTGCTCTTCTAACAGCACTAGCCAAACACCACTTAACATCCATCAATTCAAGTTCCTCAGCATCAATTTGGTCATAATCCTCTTTGGTGAGCATCGGATTTCCAATTTTACCAGCAACTAAACTTTCATACGATTCTAACATAGCAACAAGTGATGCCATGTGTTGCTTAGCTATTTCTGGAGAAAAATTTTGACCATTTTGAATGTTCAAAGTAACATTGCATTGCAAATTCGTTGATTTCTGTCGTTGAGGACTTGGTGTTGTGAAATTAGGATCAAAACTTGAATACGAAGATGAATATCCACTACTCTGAGTAACTGTGCTACCCGTTGATCCAGACGAACTATCAGCACTAAAAGCAGTCTTAACCTTTGGACTTGAAGTAGTCTCAAATTTGTTTCCTCTGTAATATAGACTAACATCTTGTTGAGCATTTGGATTACTCATGATAGCAGTTTTCTGAATATCCAACTCATCTTCTTCAATCTTGTGGATAAACTTCGCCAAATTCATACTTTCAGATTTTCTCATATGTTTTAATATCATCAAATATGTTCCCCATTTGTTCTGCGGTAACGCATCAGATAGTTTATCAACCCATTCATCGTCATCTTTCTTTATGTCCAATCTTCCCATTTCCAAAACCAGATGACAATATCTATCAATAGTCATTTTTGTTGTTTCACCTTAAAAAGCTACAAACATATCAAATGATTTCTTTAGTAAAGCTTTTTTGTTCTTAATCATATCTGCACTTCCTTTAAACTTTTGAATTAACGCCAGCCAAATTGATCTAGCAGTGTTTTCATGTTGAAGCAAAACAAAGATGTCTTCTTTTACCGATTGTTGAAGAATGCTAATCATCATCTTTTCACTAGTGTATTTTAATTTTTCAATCTCTGAATAGTCACTAAAAGCTTTTTCAAGCCCACGTTCATTTTTTCGGTTTAGCATAATCCACTTCCAATGAACACCATGCATCAAATTTAAAAGCTTGCACCCAGTTTTCAAAATGATTTTGCCATCCTCTAAAGTCCTCAATGTACATAAGCTTCTGTGGTTTTTGATATGTTCCTGTCTCATTCTCACTGTAAATAATTTCAGCAGCTGTAACAGGAGCAACTGGTGTAGCAAATGCATTGTAAAACTCCTCTTCCATGTTTCTAAAACCTGTTTCAAAAATTCACAAAGTTCAAACAACAATAAAATTTCACACGAAATGAGAATTCAAACGAAACAACACACTGATACGAAATCAGTTTGATGCGAAATGGAGATTTCAAACGAAATTAATCTTCACACGAAATACCAATTTCAAACGAAATGGTGATTTCGTATGAAACAGTCACACGAAATGACAGCTTGGTGCGAAATGACCTGATTTCGTGCGAAATAACAAATATGAAGTGATTCCGTGCGAAATAAACCAATTACAGTGATTTCGTGCGAAATCAAGTGTATTTTTCAAGCGAAATAGCAATTTCAAGCTAAATCAATTGCCTATTTCGTGCGAAATATTGCTGACGTTATCATGTCGATCTGATTTTTGTAAAATTGACCAAGTTTTAAGCTGAATTAAGGTCTAATTCTTTCAAGGATTCATTAAAACACAGTTTCGCTTATAATGTGTGAAATTTAATCCATTTTAACCGTCAAATTTTGTTTAAATTTTGAAAAGAAGGTGTAGAAGTCAGATTTTTCAGCTGAAATGGTAAGAACTCTTCCTCCTGAGCTCTGATATCACTTGTAGGATCGTGAGACGATCGAAACGAGTCTATCAGAAGAGTTCTCGGTGTAATCAGAGGCGGAATTCATTGATTAGACAGTAACAGTTAGATTCACTCTTAAATGTCTTGTTTTATTGATATAACACGTTTACATATCAGATGACACGTTGGCAGCACTTCGGTACCGGAAACATGAACCTTACAAATGAATCAGCATGACAGGTATTTATAGTGGTTGGTATTTCGCACGGAATAACATCTTGCTATTTCGTGCGAAATAGCCAATGGTCATTTCGTATGAAATAGCTCTTTGCTATTTCGTGCAAAATAGCTCAATCACACTCAAACCCTAATTTCCTCATACAACGTGCCCTGATCTAACAATTCTATTACAAGACTCGATACAAGACGAAGTCGACAGACGTATGCACCAATAATGCATCACATCGATAAAATTACAAACATGAACCACATTGACAATCGAACGACAAATCGACACTACAGCCTTCTCACTATAGTAAACCTTTGCAATAATCTCATCTAAAAGCTCACCACCTTCACAAACCTCCATAACCAAATGCACAGATTGCCTATCTTCATAAGCACCTTTAAACTCAACAATATTAGCCTTCCCACTCAAATGCTGCATAATATGAATATCCTTTCTCATATCATCATTATCGCCCTTCGTCACAAGTTTCTTCTTCAATATCGACCTGCACGCGTACTTTTGACCCGTCAACTTCTCCGTGCAAAGATATGTAACACCAAATTGACCTCTGCCTAATTCTTTACCCATTGTGTAACGTTGTTTGACATCTTCAAATGGTTTGCCAAGAATTGTGTCAGATTTGAATACCCTTTTCGGGCTGGACTGTGGCGGTTGTCTCGCAAGCAATTGGGCTGATGTTAAGTAATTAACAATTAGAATAAAAATACAAGTCTTACCTGATGTTTCAAAAAGATTATTCTCAGTGCACATTTGAACAAAAAGTTCCATTGACAACATCAGAAATATAGTTGAAAGTATGTGGACTGAAGCATATTCAACATGATTTGTAATCAGGACTTTCTACTCATACTTACCTTCAATGAAGCAAACAGTAGGATAAAAAAAAACAAGTCTTGGCTGAAAGTATGTGGACTGAAGCATGTTGATTTGTTACAGGCCTCGATAACCATACGATAAATTTCAACTTGCTGAAATTGTTGAGAGATTTGTTAGAGTTAACTTAAAAGACCAACAGTAGTATATCAAAATACATGAATTAGAATAAATGAATTACATTTAAATAGATGAAGACGAACCTGTAGTTGCTATCGGAGAAGACGTAGAAGATGAAATTGGGATCACAGAGAGTCGTTTACGGAGGAGCAGCATCGCTGACGGTTTCAGAATCATTATACGGACTTATCAAAGGGCGGAGCCACCTTTAACAAAAGATCGGGGATGATTTTTGGGAATGATGGAGGAAGATGAAGACTGTACTTGAATCTTATTTGAGTTATGTTGTGAAGATCAGGAGTAATAAAGATTGAAGAGAAGAATTGAGAGGGGGAGATCTTTGGAATTCTCAATTTAATGTGTCGTTTCACCTGTGGGTATTCACTTCACAACTGAATGAGTTTCATGTGAACCACCGGTGCCCTTAATTATAGGTTACGAAATCCCTAAAATTATATTATAGATTATTTACATTTATTTATTTATGATTTAACTACATCTATTAATTCATTTAGCAATTTAATATTTATGTAGAAAGACCATTTTTCCCTTTTACTTACTTCATTAAGTTATTGTACCATACGCATAAAATATTGTAATTACTTAAATTTGGTTGGTATCCTTGGGAAATGCTTTATAATATAGTATAGATTATAGAAGAAAAGTAGAAATTCAAACCCAGTTCCATGATGGGTTCGATGTTAAATAATTGTTGGTATGAAACGTATCTGGGAATTAAATTGGTGTATTGAATTAGGTATTGGGCTTCAATGTTTGGTTTGAATGACCAGTAACAAATGATGGAGAATTGAATTCCTTTGTGGCTGTAGAGATTCAATCATAAAGCCTAATTGAAGTAGAACGATTTAGCTGAACAAACTGATGATAATATTCGGAGGATTTCATATTTGAAAGGGGATGGAAGGAGAGGAGGATAAAATGGGAAGAAAAATGTAAAAATATAGGTTTTATTTGAGACTTTTAGTATGTCATCTTAAAAAATTGGTGTTAAATTACTTTTATGTCTATAGGAAATACTTTATATAGTATTATAGATATAGATTATAAAGGGTTGCTCAAGTTTTATTAATGCCAACATAATTTTCTCCTTCTCCACCATTAATGTGTTGGTCCTACACCAATTTTATTAGAAATGACAAAATTGTTTAAAAGTGTTGTGTACTATACATATTTTATTATGAGTCACAAAATTATTTAAAGTATTGAGGTCCTACACATTCTCTATCTTACACCAAACATTGTTTTTATGGTGTAGTAAACATTGTTTTTATGGTGTAGGAAACTTTGAATACGTAGGATCATGTGCATTATTGTTTTTATTGTGTAAGGGGCAAAATTATTTTATAGAATAACTTATTAAATGATAAGAGTTCATTAATTTAAATAACAAAAATAAATGATATACTCTTTAAATGATTTGTTCTAATTACATTTGTACCATTTATTCTTTTTATTCTTAATTTGTAATTTCTTATCGTTTGAACTTCCTAATATATATAGGAGAAAGATCCGTTAGGAACTACCCTTTATTGCGAGAACCAATGTGAACACAACCAAAAATACATAAAAAAGCTAAAAAACAAAAAAAAAACATTTTTTACTTAAAATTCGCTATCTTTCGTTATTAAAAAAAATTTTGGGTTTTTTTTTTTTTTTTTTTAGTTTTTTTTGGAGGTTTAGTTTTTAGCATTTAGCTTGGGTGGGGGTTAGGTTTTTTTGTTGTGTTCATATTGGTTCTCGCGGTTCTCACAATAAAGGTGGTTCTCAAATGAATCTTACTATATATATATATAGGGAGAGAATCATGAAAAAACTACATATAAATAAGAAAACTAGAAAACTAACTAAAAAAAACTAAAAAGATACCCATTTTTTTACAATTTTGTATAAAAAAATCGCTATATTTTATATATAATTTTTTTTTCAAAAAAAAAAACTTGTATTGCACTTGTGCGTTATTTGTGTACTACACATGTGCATTACATGCTTAAAATTAGTTTTTTTAGTATAGTTTAGCTTTTAGGGTTTGTTTTTTTAGAGGTTTATGATTACGATTAGGTTTTTGGGTGTGAGAGGAGGGGGTTTAGGTTTTTGGGGGGTGGGGTGGGGGTGGGTGGGTTAGGCTTTGGTGGGAGGACGAATTTAGGTTTTTTTTTTTTTTTGGGGGGGGGGGGGGGAGGGGGGTTGGGGGTTTAGGTTTTTGGGGGTTGTCGGTGAGGGTTGGGTTAAGTTATTTAGGCTTTCCATATTAGTGCACATGTGCAATAAAACAATTTTATTTTTATTTTTTTCCATACATAATAATGCGATTTTTTTTTTTAAATTGTAAAAAAAAATTGGTATGTTTTTTAGGCTTTTTTAGTTAGTTTTTTGGTTTTCTCATTTAAACTAATTTTCTAATGATCCATCCCTTATATATATATATAGGGAGAAGATCATGCGAGAACCACATCTTATTGCGAGAACCGCGAGAACCAATGTGAACACAACCAAAAATGCCTAAAAATAGCTAAGAATCACACAATTTTTTTGTTAATATTTTTTTGTATAAAAATCGCTACTTTTCGAAGCAAAAAAAAATAAAAAAAAATTTTAAATTAAATTTTTTTTTTTAAATTAAATTTAAAAAAAAAAATTTGCCAATAAAAGTAGCGATTTGAGCATAAAAAATATTAAAAAAAAATTTAGATTTTTTTTAGATTTTTTAAGGTTTTTTGGGGGTTTAGTTTTTAGCATTTTAGCTGGGGGTGGGGGAGGGGGGTTTAGGTTTTTTTTTTTTTTTGGGGGGGGGGGGGGGTGGGGGGTTAGGTTTTTTTGGGGTTTTAGTTTTTAGCATTTAGCTTGGGGGGTTAGGTTTTTTTTTTTGGGGGGGGGGGGGGTTTAGGGTTTTTTGTTTTTTTTTAGGTTTTTTAGCTATTTTAGGTTGTGTTCACATTGGTTCTCGCGGTTCTCGTAATAAGGGTGATTCTCGCATGAACTCCTCCCTATATATATATATATATATACATACATATACATATATATATACATATACATATACAAGTTTGTATTTAGGGACTCATCTTTTTTTCACATACAAGGCTCGACTCTCGAATTCTCAGAGATGATCATGGTTTGTAGGCATGGATATTTGGTTTAAGTTTTCTTGGGTTGACTTGACTTACATAATGAAATTTGTAAGTTCTTTCATATTTAATCCTCCATAATTGTCAGTGTTTCCTTTATATTATATAGAGTGGTTGTAAGTGATTAGAGTGGAAGACAGTGTTAGGATCTGAGTTTCTTATGATTGTGTTTTTGTTTGAGAATTAAGAAGATGAATAAGTAATTGCAACGGAAACTAAATGGAAACAAACTTTCACACAAAGTCAAACAGGAGAATTGCTTTCAAAACGCATATTTAACATTGAACCGAATGATTAAATTTATTTCAATCTTCAATTACAAATTGCATGCATGTATTACAAACTCCCCCTCAGCCTGAGCTCACAATAGTTTGTTCGTACAGGAAGACAAGTGATGAAAGAGCTAATAGAACAGTACAGGGTACTGTTCTATTTATAGGCACGAGCAAACCACTGAAGCATCTTGGCTGACGTCACCATGAAAGTGACATCTAACCTCCTAACAACCTGTAACTACTGTTCTAATACAACTACTGCTATTACAAACACTGATAACAATACAATACAAAGACAATCTAAACTACTGCTTCTCATTCTACTGTTGTGACTCCAGCAGTACTTTATATCTTCAGCAGTGCTTGACCCAGATCAGTAGATTGAGCATCAGTGTCTGTCTTCAACAGTCTTTAGGTCTTCATCAGCAGTTGAGTGATCAGTTGTTGTAGACGAGCAGTAGATAGAGGTCATCCATTGTTTAGCCACTTTCAAGGGGAGAGAATTGAATACAAACTTCTGCTTATTCTGCATCCATTGCTTTGATCCAGTTTTGGCTTTAATCAACTGTTCCTTTGGTAGGGTTCAATCCCAACAGACAGAGAAAACATTATTGTTTATCAGTAAATATAAAGAAAACACTATTTGTCCTTTATAATTCTTTAATATTTTTAAAAGTATTTGTGATTGAAGAAGAGAAAATACAATGATAAAAGTATTAAAAAATATTATTTAATTAAAAAAAAAAAAGGAAAGAAACGTAGATGAGTGTCTTGCATAAATAATCTATTTATGAGCTGTCTCGCATTAATCTATTTTGAACATAAATTTGTTCATGTACATGTGGTATTCCTAACATTTGGTTTATCCGTGATGGTGAACATAAATTTGTTCATTTATGAACATGTGGTATTCCTAACATTTGGTTTGTCCGTGATGGTGAAAATTCAACTCAAATTAACTATATATTAATTTATAACATTTTGTTTCATTATTACTTATAATTTTAGCAAAAATAGTTGTACCCACTTCATTTTTTTATTGTCTTTAAAATTTATTTTGTCTTTAATTATTATTTTACTTTTAACCCAAATACTTTAATAATTTTACAACTTAATCACAACATCATTGGTTGTAACATGTGCTTAAGTGGTTGTACCTTAGTCAAATATAGGTTGTAAGTTTTGCTTAAGTGGTTGTACATTAATCAAATAATAATGGTTTCCTTACCTTACCAAATTTAATATGTTATGTATGCATGTATGGTTGTAAATTGTGCTTAATTGGTTGTACACTAACCAAATAATGGTTTCATTATCTTACCATATTCAATCGGTTTAATCCATTCAAAGTTGTGTTGTTTTATTTGTAAATTACTATTATTTATAATAATCTAAATAATTTAGCCAAAATCTTGCATAAATATAATTTGCAATATATTGATGCAGTGGTTGTTGTAATGTATGCATTATGGTTTGTATAATGGTAATGATATATATTATATATAGATTACGATAAACCTGTCAAACGGAAAAAAATAGACGCGGGTTCATCGTAACGCGCGAGTCCTAAATCAACTTGGTTATTTTATTCTATGTTTTACGTTTCGGTTAAATTTCTTCGCATTAACACCGCAACTTCAGTGTCGGTGGTCGCTGATAGTAGTGTGCCATTAGTGCTCGCCCCCGCCACAACGTGGGGGTGTTTAATACTAGTTAAAGACAAATTGCATATTACACAGGTCCTACATTTATATTTATTTATAAGATTACCTAGACCATACTTAATAAGTTCGTGGTTAGCTAACCCACGACACGCACAACCACGAGGTGGCCACCACCCCCTTCCCTTAGTCTGGAGGGTATGGAGAGCCTCATCCCCAAGGGGATGGGCCGCCACGTCACCGCCACGTAGGAGAGGCTTCAAGGGGATGGACCTACGGGGTGGGGGATGAGCCCCTTTATGTATATATATGTTTGTATGTATAGGTTATTGTGAGAGAATGTGGCCCGTCCTCTCCGTCTGTGGGGAGCCGAAGTTGCCGAGCCGGAACCAGGGGGCGGTGTGGGGGACCGGCGCCGGGCCTCAGCCAGCCCCCATACCCTCTAGTCTTATGGTTTGTGATTTTAGCCTTCCGTTCGTTGTCTGGGTCACGAGAGGAGAAAAGTGTGTTTCAAAAAACTAGACAATGGCTAGGGTTTGTTATATATATATATATATATATAGGTAGAGGATCCTGTAAAAAAGGTCTAAAGTGTGAGAAGGGTAAGAAAAAATCTCAGTCATTAGATCTTTTGATCTAATGGTTGAGATCAATAGAGACCAAATTGTAAAATATTTTCATTAATTTGGACTGATTTGAAATATCTAGGGGCAATATAGTCTTTTAAACCCACTAGAAATTAGGTAATGCACATGTAACTTCCCCCCGTCTTTTTTAAACGTTAATAACTTTTTATACGTAACTTTTTTAAAAAAAAATACACCATAATAAAGAGCGTTTTTTTATCTTTAATATGAGTACCATATTGCTATACTTATATAGAGAAAAAAATATGTTTCGATCAGATGTTTTAGTCAATGAATGGTGTTATATACTTGCTGAATGGTGTTATATACTTGCTGAATGGTTTATATACTTACTGAATGGTGTTATATACTTGCTGAATGGTGTTATATACTTACTGAATGGTGTTATATACTTGCTGAATGGTGTTTTATATTTGCTGAATGGTGTTACATACTTACTGAATGGTGTTATATACTTGCTGAATGGTGTTATATAGTGTTATATACTTGCTGAATGGTTTATATACTTACTGAATGGTGTTATATAATTGTTGAATGGTGTTATATACTTACTGAATGGTGTTATATACTTGCTGAATGCTGAATGGTGTTATATACTTGCTGAATGATGTTATATACTTGTTGAATGGTGTAATATACTTCCTATAATTAAGGTGGCGGTTATGGGAAGTTTTTAATTAATTGAATTAATGATAAAATTACTTGTTTACCCTTTTCAATTAATTTAGATAGATCTTTGGGTATAGCCCACTGGTCAGAGGCAATGAAGATAGTTCTGGTCCGACTGAAAGGTCACCGGTTCGATCCGAGCCCAACACGAGTTTTACATACAGTTACCCCAGAGAGTCTCGGCTCTTGTGGAGGCTGGAAACTTTCTCGTGGAATGCTTAGCCACACTTGTATCAGTTTGTGGGCACGGTTAAAGACACCATGCTGGTACGAGTGGGGTGACAAGGCCTATCATGTCGACTGGTAGGTGCGGTCCTCTATCGTCTGTTGTAGTAACGATCACCATTCAAAAAAAAATTAATTAATTTAGATCTAATGTCTGAGATTCTTTCTTACCTTTCTCACACTTTTGGTCTTTTTTACAATAACCTTACCCTATTTATATATATATGTTCATTTAAGAAGAAAATTTAATTGAGAATAAAAAGAATAAAGGGTACAATTGTAAAATGTTAAGTAGGTTTTCTATCATCTTATTTATTACTATCTTTAAGTAATTAAGTACTCATAAATATTATCATTCTCTACACTAATTTTTTTTTTGCCTACATACATAAAAAGTTACCCTACACATTTCAAAATTTATCCTACACATATTTAATTTTTTCTTACACAACTTGTAATTTATCCTACACACCTAGTAATTTGTCCTACACTCTAATTTTTTTTTAATTTATATTTTGAAAATAAGTTACAAATTTAATGTAGTTAGCTATTAAAGAAAAAGATTACAAATTAATGATCTATGTAAGTTTACACATATACCCTTATATTAAAATTAAATGCAAATATTAAATGTAGTAAAATGAAACATTCTTATTGGTTGAAACTTCTTCTTTTTTCTTCTTACAAAAAAGTTATTCTCATTTGAAACTTGCACTATATATATATATATATATATATATATATATATATATAAAGAGGCTGGTTATCATACAATAAGCCTAATCGTACATTGTACTGATGTGTGCAAAATGCAACATATAAATTACATCAAATGTGGCATAAAACTAACCCTTTTTTAGTACTAATGTTGGAAAAAGTGTGTTTTTGTCTTCCTTTTGTATTTTCAGGATTAAATGAGCTCAAATGAACAAAAGAAGCAAAAAGGCAGCTAAATCTAACATAAATACAAGAAAAGGAATAAACGTGGCATGACCGACCCCTCGACAGCATTTTCCCAAGCAAAACAAGAGAACAGAAGGCTGAACACGCCCCGTGCTCAATGAGCACGGGGGCGTGCCCAAGTGTCTGCAGAAAAGACAAAGCTGTAGAAGCTTCTATCACCCACCACGGGGGCGTGCCCAGCGGACACGGGATCGTGGTCAAATCTAAGATTCGCAGAATCTGAGGAAATCTTGATAGTACAGATACGCTTCTGCACACGGGGTCGTGCCCAGCGGACACGGAGGCGTGGTCAACTAATGCAGACAAACTGCAATTAATGAAGAAAGAGAAGATGGGTGGACACGGGGCCGTGCCCAATGGACACGGGGCCGTGTCCGGGCTTCTACGCAGGCTATAAATAGGGGTGCTTGGCTCATTTGCAAACCATCTCTTGGCAAACCACCTCTCTCACACTTCACCCACACTCCACCACCACCACCACAACACCATCATCCACCACCATCATCCATCATAGAGTGTGTGAGGAGTCTCGGGATCCAAGATTGATCGTAAGAGTTATTGACAATCAAAGGCCATGTTTGCCTAAGTCTCTTACATCACTTGGTGAAGACAAGTGTTTAGTGTAATACTTTTTATTTTTAATCTTTTCGCACTTTTTATTTGGTTCTGTATTCATGAGTTTAATAACTAGTTTCTTATGTTGAAGGTGAGTCTTCCTTATCGTTTGTCCGTGGTGTCTTGGCGTTATTTTACTGTCTATATAAAATAAAATATTTTCATCATTCATATATCCACGGTCTATATGGAGGTATGTTGGCTACCTGGTCAGGGGTTAAGGGAACGGTTTGGTAAGAGTCTTGCCTTGTTCAGTGAATAGATCCTGCAAGAACCTGGGTCAACTTTAGTAGGACCTCCTTCAATACCCACTGGTATTGGATGGCGGGGGTCCGAACTCCTTAATCCCCTCATATGTAAACTACTATTAATACTTTAACCCGGCTACTTAGGACTGTATCCCTGCTGACTCAGACTACTTAGCCGAGGGTAACGTCACCTCCAGAAGATGGGCCTACCACAATATGCATTAATAACTTAATTAATTATCTTTCAATAACCCAACCCTTTAAGATTGTATCCTTGCTGACTCAAACTACTTGGTTGAGGGTAACGTCACCTTCAGAAGAGGGGCCTACTACAATAACGAAGATAATCTCTTAAAAAGTGCAAAAGTGCGGAAATAATCAAAGGTTACACTAAACACGAGTCGGATCCAAGTGATTCATCTTGTCTATCTGTTTTTATTTTTATTTTTCAGCATTTTAGTTGGTTTTATTTTTCTAGTTTAAAACCTTTTCCTAACTTTTGATTCGATTAGACATTGAGGATAAACCGGTACTAAAAGCTCTTGTGTCCTTGGACGACCTCGGTATCTTACCAACACTATACTACGCTCACGATGGGTGCACTTGCCCATATGTGTGTTTGGTGCTAGTAAATATCGTGTTTTATAAATTTAAAACTTGGCTAAAAAGTGTTAAAGTGCTTAAAATATACATTAAAAACTAACGACTCTTCACACGCATCAAGTTTTTGGCGCCGCTGCCGGGGACACAAGGATTTTAAGAAAGTTAGCACTCAACGGCCAAATCGTTTTTTCTTATGTTTCTGTTATTTTAGGATTTTTCTTAATTTTTCAGCTTTTGCAGAACTTAGCACGGGCGGTGCCTGGTCGGACACGGGGCCGTACTCAGCATTGTTACTGGCAGTTTTTATTTTTCGAGTTACAGGGAGTTGAGCACGGGGCCGTGTCGGTGCAGCACGGGGCCGTGTCCAGCACCCCAGTAACAGGGATCCGGAAAACAACTACTGTATCTCTGACCACGGGCCGTGTTCACTTGAGCACGGGGCCGTGGTGAACCTTCTGACCATCGTTCCTTTTTGTTTTTATTGCAGGACTTGGAACCCAGGCGCCACATCTGAACTTTCTACGTAGTGTATGAGCTCCAGTTCTAGTAGAGACATAAAAGAACCTCTAGAAGAACCCGAACGCTTTCTCAGAAAAAGACTTAAAGCTAAAAACCAAGAGAAAGTTTCGGGGGACCCACTTCCAATGGCGGACCAACGTACCCTCATGGATTACCTACGACCCACTGTAGGAAATCTCGGCGCCGCTATCAATGCGCCGAATGTCAAGCCAACAACTTCGAACTTCGGCCGCATTTGATACAAATGCTTCAAAACTCCGCAACCTTCCATGGGCTTGCGGACGAGGATCCCCATCTACATATTACTAATTTCTTAGAAATATGTGATACCTTTTGGATCAATGGAGCATCAAATGACGCCATCCGCCTTTGAATGTTTCCATTTTCGCTAAAAACCGAGCTAAGGCTTGGCTTAATACCCTCCCAGTAGGCTCGGTAAACACCTGGGATGAACTGGCCCAAAAATTTCTATATAAGTATTTCCCTCCTGCTAAAATGGCTAAATTAATGACTGAAATTAATACATACTCACAAGAGGACGGGGAATCCTTATATGAAACTTGGGAAAGGTTCAAGGAGCTACTGAGAAAGTGTCCTCATCATGGTCTTGCAGTATGGCAACAAGTTTCCACTTTCTACAATGGATTGTTGCCACACACAAGACAAACACTTGACTCTAGCTCCGGGGGACTTTTAGGTAATCGTCGCCCGAATGAAATTTATAATCAAATTGAGGAAATTGTTCAAACCAATTTTCAATGGCACACTCCCCGAGGCAACAAATCCATTGCCCCGGGCGCCCATAAGGTTGATGAGAGCACTTCCTTGCAAGCCCAAATCGAAGCCCTTTATTCAAAAATCAAAAAGTTAGAAATGGCAAAAACGGTTTCGGTTATGGCTTGCGAGGGGTGTGGTGGGCCACATGAAAATTGGAGTTGTATGAAAGAAATGGATAACCAAACAGAATCGGTAAACTAGATTGATAATAGACCTAGGCCGTCGGGTCCTTCAACGGGTACCTACAACCAAGGATGGCGTAACCACCCTAACCTTGGTTGGAGAGAACCCGGCAATAGTAGTATCCAACAAAATCTAAACCAACGAACAAACTTTCAACAACCAAGAAACGAGTCGCAAAATTTCTCTCAACAACAACAAGGGGGATGAGAGAGGTTTGAAGATACCGTATCTCGCCTCATCTCCGACTCCGAAAAGAAAAACTCGGATCGATTCCAACAACTGGAATCGGATTTTAGAAATCAACAAACTAGTATTCAAAACATTGAAAAACAAATAAATCAACTAGCTCAAAATATGTCCGAGAGACCACAAGACGCATTACCCAGCAATACCGAAACCAACCCAAAGGCACAAGTACATCTCATCACATTGAGAAACTGCACCGTGGGTCCCGAGGAGGCTCCGCTACCCCCAGCTGAAAAGAGCCGATCTAGTCAAACCGCGACTCCACCGAAGGCCGAACAAGAAGCGGCTCCCAAACCAAATCAAGAGCCCCCCAAGAATCCCCCTCGTTCCATACCCTGGTTGGTTAATTTGCCAAAAGACCGATGAGCAATTCACAAAATTCTTAAATTTACTAAAACAATTGCATGTTAATATTCCATTTGTTGAAGTCCTAACCCAAATGCCTAAATATTCAAAATTTATGAGGGACTTCCTCACCCACAAAAGGAAAATTGAATCATTACAATTAGTTAATTTAAGTGAAGAATGCTCCGCCTTGCTACTAAACAAACTCCCGCAAAAGAAGATTGATCCTGGAAGCTTCACAATCCCTTGTTCGATTGGGGAATCTCCCATTCGCAATGCACTAGCCGACTTCGGAGCTAGCATCAACCTCATGCCCGCATCAATGTTCGACCGACTCGGCCTAGGGAAAACAAGCCCTACAAAAATGAGCATACAACTCGCCACGACTAGTTGTCTTCCCGGTCAAATATCCACAAGGTGTCGCTGAAAATCTATTGGTTAAAATCGGCGAATTTGTCTTCCTGGCCGACTTTGTCATACTAGATATGGAGGAAGATACCGAAGTACCACTCATCTTGGGTAGGCCATTCCTAGCCACGACCCACGCAGTGGTAGACATGAATGGTGGGACACTAACATTAAGGGTTGTGGACAAGGAAATGAAGTTTGGAGTTGGTAAAAGAGTAGAAGACGATGACCCGGTCAATTACATGAAGGTCATAGACTCAAGTTTGGATGATGCTCTCCGACGGTGCAACATGGGATGCATGACATCCCACTTAGGTAACATATGACTGGCTTTGGGTCTAGCCAAGGACCCTTATAAACGTGGCGGACCACGGAAGCATTCCGCGGAACTATCCTTAGCTTAGTTTAGATTAGTTTTTATGTTTTCTAGTTTAGTTTTAATTTTCAGGAATAAAACACACTCGGGATGGTGATGGATACCAAGGGAAACTTGCACCAGCACCCCATGCACAAAAACAGGGCCACCCGACGATTTTTCTTTATTACAGCAAGTTCAACACGGGGCCGTGCTCACCCAACACGCCCCGTGCTCAACCATCTGCAGAAAAATGCCCAGTTCAGGTACCTGGACATGGGGCGTGCTCACTGAAAGAACTTTGTTTGAAAAATTGCTTCATCAAAATAAAAAGTCATAAAAATAAAAAGTCTTTTGAAAACCGATGCTTTTTACGCTTTTCGCCCTTTTCTACTAACCACTAACCAAACCACCTACCTTTAACCCAAGCCTAACCCTTCCCCCAAAAGTCCTCTTGATATTTACAAGGGTTTTTAGTTAAAAAGGAGGATGATTGATTACTTGGCAAGCATATGGTAGAAGTAAGTTCCATGCCGCTCTCGAGAGTTTTCACAAAATTACACCTTCGGCCGAGTGTTGAGTGATCCCCCGTGAGGTATGTGAACTTGTATATAAATGGAATTTTAAAAAGGCATGTTATGCCCTAATAAGTAATTTATCTTATGTAATGTTTTAAATAAATCATGACGAATAGGATTGTAAATAAAATAAAAATAAAACCTAATAAAGAATCTTGGAAATCCCGACACTCTATGACAAGCCCAAAACCTTCTCTTCTACCCATTCCATTTGGGAGTGTAAGCCACATTATAAAGAGTTTTGCTTGAGGACAAGCAAAGATTCAAGTGTGGGGGTATTTGATGTGTGCAAAATGCAACATATAAATTACATCAAATGTGGCATAAAACTAACCCTTTTTGAGTACTAATGTTGGAAAAAGTGTGTTTTTGTCTTCCTTTTGTATTTTCAGGATTAAATGAGCTCAAATGAACAAAAGAAGCAAAAAGGCAGCTAAATCTAACATAAATACAAGAAAAGGAATAAACGTGTCATGCCCTACCCCTCGACAGCATCTTCCCAAGCAAAACAAGAGAACAGAAGGCTGAACACGCCCCGTGCTCAATGAGCACGGGGGCGTGCCCAAGTGTCTGTGGAAAAGACAAAGCTGTAGAAGCTTCTATCACCCACCACGGGGGCGTGCCCAGCGGACACAGGGCCTTGGTCAACTCTAGGATTCACAGAATCTGAGGAAATCTTGATAGTACAGATACGCTTCTGCACACGGGGTCGTGCCCAGCGGACACGATGGCATGGTCAACTAATGCAGACAAACTGCAATTAATGAAGAAAGAGAAGATGGGTGGACACGGGGCCGTGTCCGGGCTTCTGTGCAGGCTATAAATAGGGGTACTTGGCTCATTTGCAAACCATCTCTTGGCAAACCACCTCTCTTACACTTCACCCACACTCCACCACCACCACAACACCATCATCCACCACAATCATCCATCATAGAGTGTGTGAGTAGTCTCGGGATCCAAGATTGATCGTAAGAGTTCTTGACAATCAAAGGCCATGTTTGCCTAAGTCTCTTACATCACTTGGTGAAGACAAGTGTTTAGTGTAATACTTTTTATTTTTAATCTTTTCGAACTTTTTATTTGGTTATGTATTAATGACTTTAA
Organism: Helianthus tuberosus; assembly: GCA_030545235.1. NCBI lineage: Eukaryota > Viridiplantae > Streptophyta > Magnoliopsida > Asterales > Asteraceae > Helianthus > Helianthus tuberosus. The sequence continues at coordinate 43,519,315 of CM060414.1, read as the reverse complement.
TAACTAGTTTCTTATGTTGAAGGTGAGTCTTCCTTATCGTTTGTCCGTGGTGTCTTGGCATTATTTTACTGTCTATATAAAATAAAAGATTTTCACCATTCATATCTCCACGGTCTATATGGAGGTATGTTGGCTACCTGGTCGGGGGTTAAGGGAACGGTTTGGTAAGAGTCTTGCCTTGTTCAGTGTATAGATCCTGCAAGGACCTGGGTCAACTTTAGTAGGAACTCCTTCAATACCCATTGGTATTGGATGGCGGGGGTCCGAACTCCTTGATCCCCTCATATGTAAACTACTATTAATACTTTAACCCGGCTACTTAGGACTGTATCCCTGCTGACTCAGACTACTTAGCCAAGGGTAACGTCACCTCCAGAAGAGGGGCCTACCACAATATGCATTAATAACTTAATTAATTATCTTTCAATAATCCAACCCTTTAGGATTGTATCTTTGCTAACTCAAACTACTGGGTTGAGGGTAACGTCACCTTCAGAAGAGGGGCCTACTACAATAACTAAGATAATCTCTTAAAAAGTGCAAAAGTGCGGAAATAATCAAAGGTTACACTAAACACGAGTCGGATCCAAGTGATTCATCTTGTTTATCTGTTTTTATTTTTATTTTTATTTTTCAGCACTTTAGTTAGTTTTATTTTTCTAGTTTAAAACTTTTTTTCTAAACTTTTGATTCGATTAGACATTGAGGATAAACCGGTACTAAAAGCTCTTGTGTCCTTGGATGACCTCGGTATCTTACCAACACTATATACTACGCTCTCGATGGGTGCACTTGCCCATATGTGTGTTTAGTGTTAGTAAATATCGTGTTTTATAAATTTAAAACTTGGCTAAAAAGTGTTAAAGGGCTTAAAATACACATTAAAAACTAACGACACTTCACACGCATCACGTACGCTATAACCACAACCGTCAAATCATCTCATTTAAACCCCGTGTTTAACTAATTAAATTAATCAAATTAAAATATATATATGAAACCGCCAAGGTTAAAATCGTCCATTGTGAAATCAAAACCCCTGATAATCAGCAAAGAATACTCCCAATCATACCGTAAACCCAAATTCAAAACATTACATACTTCTTCCCCCCAAGTTCCGTTCTACTTACCGGTGTGATTAGCCAAGATTGATGAGTTTTGAGAAACGGAGCAAGGCCAACAATGACAGACCACAGGCAAAGAAGATGAATCCAGGTATCGAATGACATTTGCGATTTTATAATGGTGTTTACAGTGGCTTTGAATGATATATGCGATTTTGTATAGTTAGCTAAGATTACGTACGTATAGTTGTTAACTACGATTTTGTTAGGGTTTATGTCTGGTATGGTTTTTTTATTAGGTTTTGTATGATTATGTAGTTTTGGTAGTGGTTAGCTGATACATATGCGATATTATAGTGGATTTTGTATGGGTTTTGCATGACATATGCGATTTTACATGATTAGTTTTGTTTGTTAGGTTTTTTGTCTGAGGCATGCGATTTCATAAAGCTATTTTGGTCTACGGCATGCGATTTTATATTATTATGTAGTTTTGGTAATGATTAACTGATACATGCGAATTCATAATTAATTCATGCGATTTTATCAGATTAGTAAGTTTGTAAATGGTTAAAGAATACATGCGATTTTATAATGCTTTTGTCTAATAGCATGCAATTTTGTAGAAATAGAGACTGATGATGACTTTGAAGAGCCCATAGCAACATTGAAAAAGATGAACAAAAATAGAAAAAGAAGGGTTGTGGAAGAAAGTTCTGAGGATGATGATTTTGTTGAGCCACTACCAAAAAAGAAGAAAGATGACAAAAAAACTAAGATACAAACAAAAAAACCTTCAAAAAAGGTGGAACAGGGAAAAAAACCAAGCCAGCTGGAACCACCTAGAACAGAACCTAGGGCGTTCTTCGAATACAGCAACGAAGCAATACTGTTGAGATGTCAACCTAACTCGTATATGGATACTGTAAATTTTTTTCAGAAAAACAGCTTGACGAGTTGAAGAATATGGGATTTGGGTCTATTCTAGATATAAATATAAACCATATTTTGACACGTTTGGGATATTGGCTAGCCAGAAACTTTGACGATATGTTCGATAGGCTAAACGTAGGTAAACACCAAATAAAAATTACATCGGACATAGTTTATGAGGTATTTGGAATACCCAAGGGTCCAAAGCCAGTTGAAATAATAGTCGATAAAAGAAAAGTTAAAAAGGTGGAGAAAATTGAAAAAAAGTAAAGAAGCATAAAATACTGTTATGGATACATTCATCAGTCAATGGGGGGAAAACACAAGAATTACCCATGGCTTAATTGCAACTGCAATAGATAACCAAAGAGATGGGGGAGCTTATTTAGAATAAATTTCCTGGTGTACTGGATGACGTTTTTTGCGGAGATTACAAAGGCCACAACTGCAAATGATAGATGTTTGCTTGGTGTAAAGGCTGTTGAGGACATACCGAATCTAGATTGGTGCTCATATCTACTGGACACTTTGCGTCGTACACGAGCTGGCTGGAAGAACACAAAAATACAGTTCGTGGGACCTGTCGCCTTTCTTATGGTATGTTTTACTACATTTAAAAACATGTTTACAAATGTTTTTGTCTGATAGCATGCAATTTTGTAGAAATAGAGTATGATGATGACTTTGAATATAAAATAAATACACATTTTACGTAAAATATCAAATCCTTTTTATATTTATACAGCTTCTATACACGCATGAGTACAACAAGAGGCTTCAACTGTTCGAGAAAGTCATGGAGATACCGGTTATTCGTTATATCACATCTACGGAGATCGATAAAGTCGAGGAGCAGATTTCCAATAACGTACCTCAGTGGAAAGCAACTGAGAGTGAAAATGAAAAAGAACAGAGTCAATCAACGGAGGAGTATACAATACGACCCATTGACATCACAAAAAGGTACAGAATAAGGACTGCACGTGCAGTAGAAAACGTAGAACCCGATGAAGACCCTAACAATAACGATAACATTGATGATATGATAGATTTCAGTTTTTACCTCGAGGACATGTTTCAGTTGAACCTTGTGATGGGAGTTGGGACACAGACACAGAAAATGATGGACTATTGCAACACTCCTGTTCCACTCTCACCATCGGTAGTCTACGATTCAGCCCATGAACGAAATCGAGAGGCTTCGAAAATCAACAAAAAGGTAAGCCAAAAAGATATTAATTTCACTTAATCCATTTATTGTTGAGCTCTAGATTGATAGTATACTAACACGAAAAATATTACAGAACCTGTTGAAAAAAATGAAAGCCAATGTCAAAAAATACATTGAAATGGTTCAAGTTCTTCAAGGGATGAACAACTTAGTTTCAGAAGCAAAAACCAAGTGTTTTTGGGATCCAGAGATTATGGAGGCCTGCAAGCAGTGGGATGAGATGCTTCGGAATAATCCCATTTGCGTGCCGCCTGATTCTGGAAAAGAGCCTGAAACTGCACCCTCTGATGTTCATCAAGAGCTTGAAAATGCAGCTTCTGACGTTCATCATCAAGATACTACAAACGAAGAAAGTAGACAGAATGAAGAAGCTTAACAAGTAATATCCAATGTTTTGGAAGAAATGGAATCAGAAGGTAAACATGCGATTTCAACTTAACAAATGAGATTTTATATAAACATTTAATTTCCTATACACATGCGATACCTTAAAAAAACACATGTGATTTCAAGCGTACACTTGACATTTGATTTCGCATGCAATATCATGTATACCATGCAATTTTGATTCTGCTGTAATAAAATTAAATAATTTGTATATATAGGGGTACTGTAGCCAGATGATGAAGGATTGATAAATAAAGATGATGGAGGAGTGATAGACACCCTTATTGCAAACATTCAAACTGTCGAAATAGGTGTATACACTTACAAACCACCTGTCAAAGGTAAAAAAACACTTTATATTAGAACACAAAAAATTATTTTTTAACTTACTCTGGCCTACAGAAACTGGTGAAAACGAATCTGGTATAGAAGAAACAGTGAACTTAGCTGAATCTACACAAAACATTCAAGAAAAAGTTCAAGAAAAAGAGCCAGAAGTGGAAGCATTTTCTTTAGGAGAAACTACATAAAAGGAGGAACCAGAAGTGGTATGCCCTCAGGTGACGGCTGAGGAATTGCAATCAGTTGAGTCGCTTTTGAGCCTGGGACCCAGCATGGAAGAAAATAAAGGAAAAAAACCAGGTAGGGGAGAAAAAAAAACAACTCAAGCTCCAAAAAAGTGGTACCAAAGGGGTTAAATGAACTCCTTTATAAGACAATAGAAGCCGTCAAAATTCGAAATGAGAAAAGATGTGCAGACCTTGGAGAAGCATTTTGTTCCCCTTTCTGCAACAGAGTGGTAAACATGCACGAAGCACTCTTGAATCAATAATTGAGTGTGATCCGATAAACATTTTCTATATTTGCAGACATAGAGTAAGTAAAACAATTATATCAACTGACAAACATCTATATATATAAACTAAAAAATTTTAATTATTTAATTTTTGCCTGACAGGCATGTATTTTACCGATAAAAAACCGGGGTTTACACGTTGAAAGGTATCTTTGAAAGCTTCTACCGGGTCAATACGTAGCATCAAACGGAATAGATGCATTTGTGGATGTTCTCAACCTTGAAGAGAAGAAGAGAGATAGAAAATCATCACCATACAGACTCTTCTTGTTTAGCACAATGATGGTATGCTTGTCTAAACATTTTGGCATTTGAGATCAAAACAGAAAATGCATATTCAATGATTTCGCATATTAATTATAGTTAAATAGCATGTAGAAGAGTAGATAATTTTCCTGTGAAAACAAAAACAACATTTCGCATACTATATTAATTTCGCACACTGTATATATAAAATTCACATGTGGAAATTTTTTACACATTATTTGCATGTACTAAATTCGCATGTACAAATACCTTATAATACATTACTTAACCTTGATTCTAATTACATAACATACAGCCGGATATCATGTACAACGAGGAGACTTACACAGACAACCAACGTCTAAACGTATTTACCTCAAATTTAGAAGACATAATGTTGAAATATGAGGTAAAAAAAACTTGATTCATTAGACTTGGTGTTTATTCTGGTACTTCAAGGTGACCACTTCTATGTCTTGTGCTTCCACTTGAAAACTGGCAAAATTGAGCTGATTGACAATTCAGCAGCTGAACAAGAGTTTAAGGATAGATACAATGGACTTCCAGACACACTGGTAATACAAAAACTTCTTCATATACATGTTATATTTATTTAAAAGCTACTGACACAATGTTGCTATGTTACGGAGAAGGGTATTGGTTTTATACCTACAAAAGGTCTTAAAACTAACACCAGCTATAAAAGCACTTGAAACATCAGTGATAGAAAGAAAAGAGGTGGAATGGAGGACGGAGAATAACGGTGTAGACTGTGGAGTGTTTACGATGCGTCATATGGAAATATACAAAGGGGAGAAAACACCATGGGTGACTGCTTTTGTGAAAGAAGATGAAGTAAACAACAGACATAATTCACAACTTCATCTCCTGAGGCACATATATCTAAGTAAGATCATTCTATCCGAATACAATCTGGAGCGTCAAAAAATAATTAAAGAGACAAATGCTTTCGATAAAAGGCCGGACAGAGAAAAGTATTTCAAAGATTTGGACAAAATACTCCCAAATAGGTTGAAGGCATTTATTGGAAAGGACAAATAGACTTGTTTGATGTTTAATTTCTGTTACATATTTAGACATGTTATATTACATTAATGTTTTTAATTTCGCATGTTTTATGTATAAAAATGCATGGTTGATATCGAATTTATTATAAAATGAAAAATATGGAAAAATAAAACTTGCGAAATCAAAGTCCCATGCCATAACACCAAATGCGAATTATATGGAACATAAAACACTGCATGTTTTTAATAAAGCACTAAAATAAACAACTTCATTCAAAAGATGAAAGGAACTCCATTTCATCTCCATCGAGCATCTTAAGATCGTTATTGCATCCGCCAACTCTTTCAACTGCTTCTCATCCCTCTCACCCAGATCAACCATGAACATAACAGCAATTTCTTGAAGCCATAACACCAAATGCGAATTATGTGGAACATAAAACACTGCATGTTTTATTAAATAAAGCACTAAAATAAACAACTTCATTCAAAAGATGAAAGGAACTCCATTTTCATCTCCATCGAGCATCTTAAGATCGTTATTGCATCCGCCAACTCTTTCAACTGCTTCTCATCCCTCTCACCCAGATCAACCATGAACATAACAACAATTTCTTAAAGACTACTAACTTGCATCTGAGATAGCAAGTTCACAATTTCTTGTCTTCTCTTCATGTATTCTGTTACACGAGAAATGTTGGTTTCCAGCATCTCTTGACATAATCGATCCTCTTGAATTTGATCCTGAATCCTTTTTCTCAAAGACTGTTTGATACTTGATTCAGAAGAGGATGTTGGGAGGTCTGCCATTTTTTAATAAGATAAGATATAAGTGGTTTGAAATAATGATACAAACATAAACTTTAGAATAAAAGAAAAAGGCACTGTAACATTATTGATATGAAGTATTGATATCAATTATTGAACTAAATTATTTGATTTGAATTATTGATTTGAATTATAAAACATACTGTGCGAAAAATACATATAATTACTTTTAAAGCGTGCGAAATATTGAGCTCAACATGTTAAATACTTTTTAGTATGCGAAATGACTAACGTAAGCATGCGGAATTACATATTAAAACTTTATTGTGTGCGAAATGTCCAACTTAAACATGTGAAATTATTCATATGATCAAATCTTTAATAACTGCTATATGTTAAAATTACACATGCGATATTTAAAAAACAACACATGCGATAAGTTAAAATCACCAAATAAACCCAGAAACATCTTATATTCAATCTCGTTACAATCAAATAACTTGAAAACACCTTCAAAATCAAATAAAACCCATACCTCAATCGTAACCCTATGATGAAAAACAACAAATAAAAATCCTAAATGACGAATCCAACATTTTCGGTATCGCCAATGTGTGTTCGGTATAAGAATCAATAAAAAAAACCTACAAGTCGAATTGATACGAACAATAATTAGATAGACGGTTTTCAAACGAACTCGTAATCTGCTTCCTTGTTGACAAAATTCCCTAATTAACCCTCAGATGATTGAACAGAATGTCTGATATACCCTTATCTAATTAAATTGAATCAGGGACACGTGTATGGTTGTGGGGATCGCGTACGTAATGTATGACTAGGGAATTTGTATCCTACATTTCCTCTATCTATATATATATATATAGGAACAGGATCAGGAGAGAACGCCTTAAAGTGTGAGAACGGTGAGAACGATTCTCAGCCACAAGATCTTAGTGGTTTGTGACTTAGATTGATGTGGTGGCATTTTTGTAAATAATAGGGGTCTTGGAATTAGCAGCAGGGGTAAAATAGGAAGATCCAAGCAAATGTGCACATGCTAATCACATGCCATTTCCCCCCATCATATTTAAACGACAATAACTTTTTTATACGTGATTATTTTTCGAAAAAAATGCAGCATAAAACTCAGCGTTTTTTTATCTTTCCAACGAGTATACTATTGATATACTTTTTGAAAAAAAAAATTAACTGGGTTGTATGGCGTTTTTCTGAACTGAAGGTTTTATGGCATTTTAGACTAGATATTTTCATGGCGTTTTTCTGAACTTGCTCCAGTATAGCGCATCCCACATAATAACGCATGCCACATATTAGAGCATCTGTTAGAGCATCTATTAGAGCATCTGATTAGAGCATCTAAGAGCATCTAGTACTAGAGCATCTATTAGAGCATCTGATTAGAGCATCTAGTACTAGAGCATTTACTAGAGCATCTGAACTAGGTGTTTTTATGGCGTTTTAACTAGGTAGAGCATCTGATTAGAGCATCTAGTACTAGAGCATCTACTAGAGCATCTGAACTATGTGTTTTTATGACGTTTTAACTAGGTAGAGCATCTGATTAGAGCATCTAGTACTAGAGCATCTACTAGAGCATCTGAACTAGGTATTTTTATGGCGTTTTAACTAGGTATTTTCATGGCGTTTTTCTGAACTGGGTGTTTTATAGCGCTTTTAACTGAGTATTTTTTATAGCGTCTTTTTTAATTGGGTGTTTTTATGGCGTTTTATTTGAACACCCAGTTCATGTGAGTGGGTTTTTTGACAATATTACCCCTTAGTGTAATTTAGCATCAATGCCACATGTCACCACCAAAATCGTTCTCACCGTTCTCACACTTTTCACCATTCTCTCTAAATCCTGACCCTATATATATAGGATTAGGTTCAAGAGTGAACACTAGTGTAGTTTGCGAACTGAGCGAACTAATCATGGCCATACATGTGTGTAAATCAATGACCATGATTTGATGATGAAATACACTAGTGTATTTTACGATTTGATGATTAAATCCTAGCCATCCACGTGTGTAAATCAATGGCCAACATTTGTTCACTCAGTTCGCAAATACATTAGTGTTCACTCTATAACCCCACCCTATATATATAGGGTAGGGATCCTAAGAGAAGTCCACCCTATTTGAGAAACTTGAGAAGCAATCTGGATCACACATTTTCCTTAAGCAAAAAATGCAAAAAAAACAAAAAAAATGTGAAAAATATGCAAAAAAAATTTTTTGGAAAAATTGAAGATTTTTCTTTAAGGATTTAATTTTTTCTTTAAAAAAATTGTTTTTTTTTTTGATTTATACATATGTGTATATTGTTAATCTTTTAACTATGCATATATGTATATTGTCAATTATACATATATGTATATACATGTTTAAAATTGAAAAAATATGTGTTATAAACCCTAAACACTAAGGTAAACCTTAATTCTAAACCCTAAAGCTAAACCCTAATTAACCCTAATGCTAAACACTAAAGCTAAACCCTAAAGCTAAACCCTAATTCTAAACCTTAAAGCTAAACCCTAATGCTAAACCCTAAAGCTAAAACTAAACCCTAAAAATAAACCTTTAATGCTAAACCCTATTGCAAACCCTAAAGCTAAAGCTAAACCAAAAAGTTAAAGCTAACCCCTAATGCTAAACCTTAAATACTATTGATAAACCCTAAAGCTAAACCCTATGCCCTAATGCTAAACCCTAACTACTAATGCTTAACTCTAAATAACACTTATTTTTCAATTTTAAAGATGTATATACATATAGGTATATTTGACAATATACACATATGTATAGTTAAAAAATTAACAATATACACATGTGTATAAATAAAAAAAATTTAAAATGAAAAAATAAAAAATTAAAACCTTAAAGAAAAAGCTACGATTTTTCCAAAAAAAAAAAAAAAAATTTTTTTTGCATTTTTCTACATTTTTTTGCATTTGTTTTGCTTAGAGAAAATGTGTGGTCCAGAATGATTCTCAAGTTTCTCAATTAGCCTACCACTTCTCACATGATCGTTATCCTATATATATATATATGTATCTTGTAAATCTTGAATTATACACATATGTATATAGTTAATTTTAAACTATACATGTGTGTATATTACGAAAAACTTAGGGAAAATATTTAGTCCATAATTTTTCTCAAGTTTCTCAATTAGGCTAGTGGTTCTCACACGATCCTAACCCTATATATATATATATACATGGTTTCATATATCTCACTACATCTTTTCATCAAGTGGTTTAGTTTGGATAAGATGACGTGGACGTCACGTGGTGAAAAAGAGCATGTAGTTTACCAAATCACTACTCATGGTCTTAGAGCATTCATATTCATCCCATCGTATTTTCACCTTAAATTACACTAAAAAGAATACATTTTCTCTCTTCATTTTAATTAAATAATAATTTTATTATACCTTTATCATTACATTTTCTCTCTCATCTACTCACAACCACTTTCAAAATATATTAAAAAATTATAGGGGTGAACAGTGTCTCCCCCAAATATAAAGATAAATAGTAACATTTTCTCACTCCTCTACTCACAACCACTTTTTATACTCTTTATATTTTAAAAACACCACACACAAAATTTGATGCCATTAATGTGAATGCTCTTACATTTCATCCACTATATTCTACCCTATTTTCAAATTTTAAAAATTTAACAAAAATATCACTACATCTCATTCACTATCTTTATATTCAACTTCTTTATATTCACCTTTTAAAATTTAACAAAAATCCATACACTTCCCCTAAAATTTTTTTTTGAAGGGTGACTTTCTATGTACGTAACTCAGTGTCATCGGGTTCTTGTCAAAGACAATCCCCCGTCAGCTTCGCCCTCCGGACGCGATGTCCGATTGGGCCCCGGCCGTCTCGTAAGCTGACCTTCGCCCGGAAACCATACTGCCCCCACACGGGTAAAACCGCTGGGGTAACAGCTGTGTGAAAACGATCCATCATTGGGTTGCCCTCCGGATCGAACCATGCCTCGATAGGAACGATCCATCATTGGGACCCCCAATAACGATCCATCATTGGACTTCCTCTAAATTTAAAAGCTATTATTCACCCTTATGTTATCTCTCTCAAAGATAAATAAATAATAAAAAAGATAGAGAAAAAAATAATAAAAATAGAATATAGAAGTAGGTATGATGAAGACGTGGAAGATATTTTAAAATGAGAGAATAATTTTTAAAAGTATGACTTTTTAGTTAAATTATTAAGTAGAAAATGACGAAAAGAATGTGAATGTTTTAGGAACGTCCCAAACAAAAAAACAAAAAAAAAGAAGGTTACTGGAAACTAAAAAAACAGGAACATATATATAGTTATAAAAAGAAAAATCTTTAGCTATTTATTTTGCTCAATAACTTATTGTTTTGTTTGGCATTTTTATTTCATGTCTCTAATTGATAATTTCAGTAACCTGCTATTGGCTAAAGGTGATATCATATCAAAAGAAGCTGTTGGCTAAAGGCGATGACATCATTTTAAAAGCAGTGACAGACGTGGCTGAGAGCGGAGGTGGGATGCGACCTGAGGTCGCGGTTGATGTTGATGATGTTGCGCGTTGACTGCTGTTGTTTATTGCCGTTCAAAAATAAAAGAACATGATACCCAAATTATTTGGGCTTTTAACAAATCATGTTAACTTTTAATTATGTGGGCTATCGAGTTTTAATTATAGTGGTCTTTTAACCATTTATTAGTGGAGTTTTAATAAAAAATTTATGGTTGCACTTTCAATAAGAACCCATTTTTTTAGGAGTAGCCTAAAATAATCCTAGTGGTAACGTAAATTTTTCAGAGGTAACAAAATATAAAAAAAAAACGTAAAAAAGTTGCATTTTGTCGTAAAAATTGAGAGATAGCGGTTGGTACCCTGCCCCTAAAATGATTAAGATTATTGTACGCCGCCCTTTGCCGCCTCCCAAGTCCCACCATCATCCAATTCCACGCCTCCAAATCTCTAATCTCTATTATAATTTGTACAGAGGGTATGTGCAGTTGGTTATGTGCAAATTCTAGTTTTAAATTCTAATTGATTATGTATTTATATGCAATTTGCAATTGTTTATGATTTACATTGATGGTTTATAATTTTATATGGAATTAATAGGGGTTTATGTGCAATTGGTTTTTGAGTTTATAGTTTATGTGCACTTCATTATAGTTTACATTTTGTTTCTTTTAAATTAGGGTACTTGGAAGTTGGAAAATGAAACCACATTCTAAACAAGTTCTTATTAGTAATCTTTTCAAAACAAAATTCCAAGAAAATTATGATATCATTCCAAGTTCAAATATTGATCGTGATATGCAAAAAAATTATGATAATGGTGCAAATATTCATGCGGGCTTCAATTCCTTCAATACGAACTACAATTGATTTGAATGATCTTCTTTTGGATCCCTCTGGTAGACCACCTATTGTTAGTTACCACCCTAATCAAATAGATGGCATAAGAAGAGTATATCTTGTTAAAAATACTTCTTAAACACGAGGTAATCAATTTAAATGGACGAACTATTCTAATAGCTGGAAACGTTTTATTTTGTTACTTGTTTAATGAAAGTGTTGATAATCAAGGTGGACGTACTTGCTTTCATTAAAGAAGACATAGAGAGCTTTCAACAACGATCTAATGCAAAAGATATCAAGACATATTTACGCAATCAAACAATGCTTTAATTTGTACGATCAAAAAAGAAACTTTTCATAAAGTAAAAAAGGATGTAATGACTTGATTTCAACATTTAAAAACAAAAGAGGAGAAATCTTTTAGGTATATGTTTAACTTTATTTATTATCATGTTTTTATTTTTGTTTCGTTTACACTATATAGATAAAAAAAAGTTTTTTTGAATGTAACCTTTGAAATTTTGATTCAGATCCGCCATTGAATCGTTGACTAATTTCTATAGCAAACTATTATTATTATTATTATTATTATTATTATTATTATTATTATTATTATTATAGAAGTACTTTCTGGATTGTATTTTTTTACTCTAACTAGATTTTTTACCCGCCGCGCGTTGCGGCGGCATAGACACAGCGTAGAAACTTAAGTAACTCAATTGCGCTTTGCTTTAGTATATGACGAAAGCCAAAATTCAAAATCGGCTATTAACAAATACGAAAACTACCTCTAATCCAATTTAACACAACTTTAAGTAGTCTAATCATAAATATTTGAGTTAATAACACAAATAGGTGATATATAACATGAAGATACTTGACTTATTTTTATAAGAGGATCCTCTAGTTCCAAGCATTTCAAGAGTTAGACCTGCTTGGATTTGTCCCAGCCGATCAATCTCCAATGTTTCTCGACTCTCCGGTTCAGAGCGATCTTCTCACCGTTGCTAGTACACACAGTTAAGAGCGATCTTCTCACCCTTGCTAGTCCACACAGTTGATGTCAGCTGAGTTTTGCTAAATCATTCTTAACTGCCAAAACACGTGTCGCAGTACATAGACCCACTGTAAACAACGAACAATGCTAGATAGGTTCAGACAATTTCAAGATACGATCTTAAGTTAATGCCCATAACCGACGTACCTTGATAAAGACCGCCATCACTTGGTCCATCCAATATGCTTCGTCAGATAGTTCCACATTATATACATAAGATTGCCCTCACATTCTTGTAATGGCACTTAGTTCCTTTGAGAATGAGCCAAAATTTAATCGTCCACCTTCCTTTATAAGGATTGTGGTCATTGACATTCGGGCATCAAGAGCCATGCTGCAATTTAGAATACTATAATGTGATTAAATCAAAACAAATCAAATTTGCATCTAATTAACCAGCTATAAGGACCAGATTTGAAATATTACAAGTAGGTTAAATAGAACTAAAGCAAATTGCATCTAATTAACCAGCTTAAAAAGGACCAGTTTTGAAATATTGTAAGTTGGTTAAATTTAAATAGAAGCAAATCTAATTAGTTGAACATAATTAACCAGCTTGAAATAAAATAAAAGGGAATACCTCTGCTTCATATGGTTGTAAAGAATGCTTTATGTACTATACTAATAGCTACAATATTTCTTACTTACAGACATAAATATCTATAATCTATAATTATAATTAGAACGTGAAGTCACAATAAGTCGATAGCCAATCAAATACAACAGTTATTAGAACTAATTGTTGAGATTAATACATGATTGTCTAACAAAACCGTAATTTGGCCATGAGATAATAAACCTCAACTATCCAATTTATTGTATATGACTATGAAGGGACTACAATGGTTGTTTCACTTTATTTATTTCTTTTCTTGTTCTTGTTGTTGTTGTTCTTCTTCTTAAAGATCATCAACCACCACAAAATCATAATATTAATTATCAAAGCCAAAAGACTTAGAATAGTTGTCTATCATCACAAAAACAATAGTAGAACTTTTAAGGCCACTTAAAGTGTGCCTAGCAACATACCACACATATATTATTTGTGTTATGAATGACAACTCTGCCCTCTTTATGAAGTTCATGATCTATGTCGTTTACTCGTATATACATTTTATAAGAATCAAGGGTTATCACCTTGTGTTGGACATAAGGTACCCAACCAATGACATATTTAACCTTCAACTTTGACATGTAGCAAAGGAGTGAACGAATACAAAACAAATTAATAATCCAAAGACAATTAAGTATTAGTGTTGGCATATGGTTGTGGCAGTCTGGTAGATGTAGAACAGGGGTTCGACGGTATGGGTCAAACATGTTACAGATCTTATGTGCTAATTATCTCAGTGGTGGCAATCTTTGAAGTTATGACAAAATATAAGTTGTTTAACAAATTATACCCCAACTGATCTAAAAATAGCAGTCTTATAACCAGCTTGCTAGTCTTAAAAATTAACTTTAAACCTGAACCTAAGATCATTACTTATTTCTTCACCTAGATATCTTGCGATATTGTCTTTCAAATGATAACTACTTTGAAATATTGCAAAGTAGGTCGATGTCTTTGAAATATTGCAAAGTAGGTCGATGTCTTTGTAATATTGAACCCGTGTGGCTGCCGTGTGAAGCCCAATTTTGAAATATTGCAATGTTTTCAAGTTGCTAATGAAATGAACCAACACTATATGCGGACAAATAGGTCGATGTTACTGTAATATTGGACACACATTCTTGCAGTCGAAAGGCCAATTCGGACACAATGTATTGTTTTCAACTATGAAGTCACATATACATTACTCACAATCCTCAAAACCACAATCATCCATTCACTCTGCATCTAAAATAAAACCCATGACATTGCACGCCTAAGCTCACTGCAAGCAGCCCTAAAACTAATGGCCTACAAAAAATCAATGAAGCAACCTTCTAGGTTTATTAAACAATAAACAGACAACAAAATAAAGCAATGTGAAAAGTCACATTAAAAAAAACATAATTAACCTAACAAACCTCATAATGAGACACAAAGATACACTTTCAGACAATCAAATTCTACACTAAAAGGTCACATTGGACACCACAAAAACCCACCAACAAAAAATTTCCAAAATCTTATGAACCTCTAGCCAACAAAATCGTAAAAAAAAGACCAAACAATTACACTATAGCTGATAACAGAAAGCAAGGTATATGAAACTTACCATTTTAATCTTCAACTTTGATGTGAATCAACCTACATTGAGCGTTTCAAAAGCTATTCGTTCAATTTGAAAACGGGTACCAAAGCAAAACCCAAATTCCCAAAAATCCTGCAACCAGCAACCCTAAAAACGTCAAAAAAAAAGTAAAACTGAATAGATAAGAAATCATGCTCCGATTAACCTCAAATCAGATTTAGTAATAAAACGAAGGACAGATAATATATTTAATGACAAATTGCAAGTGTATACAGATCTAAACACCCATGATTCATATGAACGAAAAGCAAGCTGCAGCCAAAAAGATTTATGTAGCATACCTTCCTCCAAGAATAAGCACAACTTTTCTTCTAGTCATCTGAGGTTCGAAAGTACGCTAATAAAATTTGCGAAAGGCGGGTGAAGCTGGTCTACCCTTGAATGCTACGGTTGTGTAGCCTGTTATCTTCACCACCGCGGCCGATGTCGCTGCCCTAGAACCACCGCGTCGGAACCCTAAGTGTTTCAATAAAGCACTCGAAACCCATGTTGTTTATGCAAAGCCCAATGAATCACAACCCTAAACCTAAATATGCAAAAGCAACAAACCCTAATACGTTTTCCACTGCTTTAAGGTTTTCAGCCACTGTTGCCGCCATCTTTCATCCTCAGCCCATCATCATACTTGATGACGGGGGTAGCCCAAGACTAAATAAAGTGACTAAGTATGTAAACGCTAAAATGGTTAAAAGGTTCAATGGTTGAAAAGCTGTGAGGTAGAAAAAGCAATGCGGAAACAGTGGCCAGTCACATCCGGAGATCACTTCACCAACTCACAGCCGCAAAAGCAAAGCAGGTCTGCACTATACATGCTATTATCCGGGGGTCAAAAGCCTTCAACCCCCGAAAGGGGAAACCCTCCACTGCAAGCAAGGTTGCTAGTCTAGTACATTCTACTTCGGGAGATGTCTTCTCTTATAAATGGACACTTCATTTACTCCAAAGAACATCTCCTGACCAGCTCTGATTCTATAATCTCTGGTCATTCACATCGAGTGCTTGTTTCATACAAGTCACTCCCTTTCACATCCAACACACACATTCCCTTTGCTACGGCTTCCGAATCTGAGTGCATTTCAGAGGAGGATCCATAGCAAAGAACAACAATAAACTAGCGAACCTCCTTCCACGTCTTGCAAACGTGGGGGGACCCCACGACCTGCGTTAGGCAAGGTTGAACCCTTCAACCATTTTGCCTAGCCAGTCCAGCTACCACCGTTGGTCTTGTATTTGTTGCATCAACAAGTTGGCGCCCACCGTGGGGCTACGCCGCTATTTCTTCTAAAAAAAAAAGACCTAGTAGTGTAGCTCTATTCACCTAAAATCACCATGTCTGAAAGTGGATCCCCGGAAGAAGTAAATCAGATTCCAAACACTTCTACTCCGGGTAGTAGCCAAGCTCACGTGGCTATACCAACTTCTTTCTCAACTCCGGGGAGCACACCCGAGTTCCTCAACTTCAACACACCAACTCCGTCCAGATCCGGAGTTCCATCTCCCAATATTGGTGTCTCTGATGCCCCATCATGTGTTGAACTCACCCCTGAAGGGGTTGCCAACAATTTCCTTATGCTAAGGTCCCTTCTCAACCAACATGTGAGTAAAGAAAGAGAAAGGGGAGTGAGGATTCGTTTAGACTATGATGAACCTGAACCAACATTGTCCCCTGGGCCACCTCCCCCTTTTGCAACAAGAAGCGAGGCTGGTCCCAGTAATCTTTCAAACCCTCACCCTTATCTGTCCACTATGACAAATCCTACGGTGCACCCTATCTTCTCTTCCTAACCAATTACCAGTGGTGCTCCTTTGGGACATGAGCTAACTCTTGACCAGCTCCTACAATCCCCAGTAACAAGCTATCCAGCATCTACTACAACTACATGGGAGCAAGCTCTGTCCGTGCTCCCCTTAGCACGAAGTGCTGTTATGAGCGCTCCCTTCGGGATAAACTGCTCCGCTGGCCCAGGAAGCCTTCAAGGCTTCAACCCTATGCCCAACATGATGACCCAGATGATGGCCAACTTCCCATGGCAACACTTCATCAATCAAGTGCTTGCCACTCAGGGAAATAACGGCAATAGCAGTAATGTGGATGCAAGGACTGAAGAAGACTTGGCTAAACCATACAAGCCAAGTAACCTTTTATGCTTTTCAAAGCAGATAGCGGATTATGATTTCCAGTCAAAGATCAAAATGCCAGCCCACATCAGGACGTATGATGGGACTGAAGATCCTGAGGACCATCTCCAGATCTTCACCGGTGCAGCTCGGATAGAGAAATGGTCCAACGCTGAGTGTTGCCTAATGTTCATGCAAACTCTTGTTGGATCCGCCAGGATCTGGTTCAACGATTTACCTGCTCAAAGCGTTCGAAGCTTTGACGATCTTAGCAAGGGATTTCTGGCCAATTTCTCCCAACAAAGGCGATATGTCAAAGACGCAACAGTGATCTTTCAGATAAAACAACGTGATGATGAAAGTCTCCCTGCTTTCATTGAACGATACAAGAAGGAAGGTCTGACTTATGTAGGGGCCGATGAGAAAATGAGGGTGGCTGGCTTCATGAATGCCATCACCTCTAAGTACCTTACAAGGGATTTCAACAAATCTCTACCCAAGACCTTAGAAGAAGCTCTTGAAAGGGCTGAAGCCCACATCCGGGGATCGGAGGCAGTAGATATCAAGGAACAAAGAAAAAGAGGGTCCGGCTGGAGAAGCAACAGTCCAGCCAGAAAAAGAGGGAACTTCAACTCCTATGACAGGCGGTCAAAGGGTTCAGACCCTCGAAGGTCTGAAGGTCGGAACCTTTCAAGCAGGGAAAAAGGCATAAGTTTCACATCCCTCACGAAGACCCCTCAAGAAATCCTTGCAACAGAAGAAGTTAAACAAAACTTTCGGCCTCCTAGGCCTCTCCCCAAGAGCAGGAAGAATGAGAACTCCACCCAATACTGTGAGTTTCATGAAGAAAAGGGTCACCACACCAATGATTGCTTCCAACTCAAGAAAAGAATTGAAGAAGCTGTTAAGTCCGGAGAACTTGCTCATTTGGTAAAGGGAGTCCGGGACAAAATGGCTGAAGGAAAAGGTAAGGAAGTCAATATGGTGGATTTTGATGGAAGGGTTCCTCATAAGAGGCAGAGGTTGGAAGCTTGGGAGCTTCAGTGTGTCTGTTTCCCCCTACGGAGAAAGACCCTCTCTCCAGCCCTCTTGTGGTAGAAGCTACCATGGGAACGTTGCAAACATATAAGGCATACATAGACACGGGGGCAGCCACTGAAATCATGTTCGAAAAATTCTTCAACCGGTTGAGCAATGAAGAGCGTGCAAGGCTTCAACCCTCTGGAACTTCCATAAAAGGTATAGCTGATATACCTCTCAAACCTTTGGGGCAACTGACACTTAATGTTCGTTTCAGCGATGGTTTGAAAGAAAGGACCCAACTGCTGACCTTTGTGGTTATCAACATCCCTTCAAGCTATGATGTGATCATTGGAAGACCGGGACAGTGTGCATTTTACATGGCCGTGTCTGTTGGCCACGGCACAGTCAAATTCCCTACCGAGAGGGGCATAGCAACCCTTCAACCCTCTCAGGAAGCCTACATGGTTGAAGGTAAAAGTTCAAACAGTGAAGAAGACAGGAAAAGGTTGGTCATAAACCCCAAATACCCTGAACAAAGAATAAGGGTCAACCCAGACCTTTCTCAAGAGACCCTTTCATACCTTGAAAAATTGCTAACACACTACAGCGATGTATTCGCTTGGTGCCCCGAAGATATGACCGGGATCCCCCGGGACATTGCCGAGCATGAGTTGAGAATACCACCGGAGGTCAAGCCTGTGGTCCAGAAGAAAAGGAGCTTGGCACCAGAGAGAAGTCTGGCAGCCTACCAAGAGGTTGAAAAGCTTGTGTCAGCCGGTATTCTCCGAGAAGTGAAGCACCAGTCATGGGTTGCAAACCCGGTTATGGTCAAGAAACCAGACAACTCTTGGAGGATGTGCATAGACTTCAAGGATCTTAACAAAGCTTGTCCTAAGGATTGCTATCCACTACCAGAAATTGATCTCAAAGTTGACTCCCTCACCGGATACTCATTCAAATGCTTTCTAGATGCATAAAAAGGTTATCACCAAATCCTCATGAAGGAAGAAGACGAGGAAAAAACAGCCTTCCACACGGACAGAGGGATCTTTTGTTATCAAAAGATGCCTTTTGGTCTCAAAAATGCCGGAGCAACCTACCAACGACTCGTTGACAAAGCCTTTGCAGGCCAAATCGGTAAAAACATGGAGGCATATGTTGACGACTTGGTGATCAAAAGCGAAACGGAGTATCAAATGCTCGATGACATCCAAGAAACTTTCAAGAACCTCAGAAAAGTCAACATGAAGCTCAATCCTGAAAAATGTTCGTTTGGATTTGAGGAAGGAAAATTCTTGGGTCACATTGTTGGAAAGCAAAGTATCAAAGCCAACCCAAACAAGGTGAAAGCAGTCCTTGAAACCAAGCCACCAAAGACCAAGAAGGAGGTTGAAAGCTTGAACGGGAAGCTTGCAGCCTTGAAGCGTTTTACCTCGAAGTTGGCTGAAAGATCTCTGCCCTTCTACAAAACGCTCAAAAACTGCTCAGATAAGAAGGATTTCAAATGGACTGAAGAAGCTGAAGAAGCTTTTAACCAGATGAAGCAACATCTAGCTTCCCTACCAGACATTGCGGCACCAAAAACCAGGGAGTTAATATCGGTGTACCTCGCAATCACGGACGAGGCCATCAGTGCAGTCCTCACCATTGAGCGAGACAAGGCCCAGGTACCCGTTTATTTTTTCAGCAAAACTTTAAAATTAGCTGAAACGAAATACCCTCCCCTTGAAAAACTTGTCCTAGCCTTAGTTCAAACAGCTAGAAGGCTTCGAAGGTACTTCCAAGCACACCCCATACAAGTGGTCACCGACCAACCTATTAAGAGTGTGCTTGAAAAACCTGAAAACTCGGGGCGATTAGCCAAATGGGCCATAGAACTAGGTGAACATAACATCACCTATGTCCCAAGGAAAGCTATCAAGGCCCAAGTCTTGGCCGATTTCATTGTGGAAGTATCAAACCAAACAGCCACTGAGGTAAACACTACCACCACTGAACCTTCCAACCCTGAAGCCTGGAAGCTTTTTACCGACGGGGCTTCAAGCGTTGAAGGATCAGGGGCTGGATTAATTTTGATCAACCCAAAAGGTTTGGAATTCACATATGCTCTCCGTTTTGATTTTCAGACCACCAATAACGAGGCTGAATACGAAGCACTAATAGCCGGCCTAAGGCTGGCCAAAGAAATGAAGGTTGAAAAGCTTGAAGTGTTCACGGATTCGTTGCTGGTCTCAAGCCAAGTGAATGACAGCTACATAGCTAAAGAGCCCAACATGAAAAAATACAGAGAAAAATCCAAGGAACTGATGAGTACCTTCCAAGCGTGCAACATCAAACAGATCCCAAGATCTCAAAACAAAAAGGCCGATGCCCTAAGTAAGCTTGCATCTCTCACTTTTGCCCACCTCACCAAGAAGGTACTGGTAGAAGTGTTGAAGGCCCCATCCATTAATGAATTGGAGGTTCAAGACGTCGTTACCGAAGAAGAACCAAACTGGATGACTCCCATAAGAAAGTTCCTCAAAAATGGTGAATTACCCAATGATCAAGTGGAAGCCAAAAGGGTTGAAATCAAGGCAAGGCAATACATACTACAAGGAGAAACCCTTTACAAAAAGGGTTACCTTGCTCCCTTGCTAAGATGTGTCGGTCCCGAGCAAAGTAAGTATTTGATCAAGGAAATTCATGAGGGTGTATGCGGAGCTCACTTTGGAGCTAGGTCGGTAGTTGCAAAGCTCATGAACCTCGGATATTTTTGGCCTTCAATGCATCGCGATACAGCCGAAGAGTTGAAGAAATGTGATGCTTGCCAGATCCATGCACCAATCCCAAAAAGTCCCAAGCATGATTTAGTCCCGATAACCTCGGCATAGCCATTCCATAAATGGGGAATGGACATTGTTGGTCCATTTCCCCCAAGCAAAGGGGGAGTGAAATTCCTACTGGTGGCGGTAGATTATTTCACCAAGTGGCCCGAGGTCAAACCACTTGCTAAGATCACAGGAAAGCAAGTCATTGACTTTGTCTGGGAGAACATCATTTGCCGTTATGGATTGCCGGGAGCACTTGTCACCGACAACGGAAGGCAATTTGCTGAGAAGCCTTTCAACGTTTGGTGCAAAGAATACAAAATCGATCAGGTTTTTAGCTCAGTGGCTTATCCGCAATCAAACGGTCAGGTTGAAAGAACAAATAGAAGCATAGTAGAAGGCATCAAGACAAGATTGGGAAGATATGAAAGCAATTGGCTCGAAGAATTACCTAGTGTTCTATGGGCAATTAGAACAACCGAAAAAACAAGCCATAAGAAAACACCGTACAACTTGGTATTTGGATCCGAAGCTGTGATCCCTGCCGAGATAGGAGTTGTAACCCAAAGAATTGTCAACATGGATCCCGAAACAAACCAAAAAGAGACTATGTTGAATTTACAACTCCTAGAGGAAGCAAGAGATCAGGCCGCAATTCAAGAGGCCAAATACAAACAACAGATGGAAGCTTACTACAACAAAAAAGTCAAGAACGAACGTTTCAAGCCTGGGGACCTAGTCCTCAGAAACAACGAAGCCAGCAAAAAAGAAAACCAAGGAAAGCTTGGCCCAAAATGGGAAGGCCCATACACCATCCTTGAAGCACACAAAGGTGGATCTTACAAGCTGGCTGATTCAGAAGGCAAAAAGCTTCCAAGGCACTGGAACGGCAAAACCCTGAAAAGGTTCCATGTTTAAACGGGAAAGTTTGGTTTGTATCAAAAAATGTATTTCACGAAGGATTATGAATACCTTTTGTAAAAAGCAAGTATTGCTTTAATGAATGAAGTTGTTTTTATCAAACTTGTCTTTCTATCCCAAAATCAGGTTGAGAACCTAGTAAAAAAACTCCATGGCAAGGGCCATGTAAGGGGATGAGCTCCCAGGCCACATCGCTCAATAGGTTCAAGGTTTGAATGAGCCTATATAAGGGGTGAGTTCCTAAATCAATACAACTCCATGAGACTTGTTAAGAAAACACAAAATCGTCTCATAGACGGGTATGAGCAGCCTACACCAAATGTTCCCTAAGCCTTAAAAATATAGTCCACAAAAAGGCTAAAAAACCAAAAGAAATAATAAAAAGGATAGGTGCTATCTCTTCTTGTTAAAAATGCCAAGGCTAAGTGTCTGCAGCACTGAACCCTTTTAGGCATAAAAAACATAAGGGCAGTACAAACTCGACAAAGACAAAGTTACAAAAGAACAAGACAAATCCAAAAGAACAAAGTTACTTGGACAAAAATCACAAAGACACAAACCAGGTCTGGATACAAAAATAAGAAGCCTTCAAGGCTTCAACCACACGGGTAATATATCGAAACCTTAAAGGCTTCAACCTATTAACAGACAGCCAAAAGGTTTGGAAGGTTAAAAGCCAAATAAACTGCCTTGTCCAAAAAAGCACAAGCATAAAACCATAATACAAGGAAAATAGTTAAAACATAACATCATATAAAAGAAAGCCCCAAAAGACTTTCAGACATAAGTTAGGGCAAGTCCTAATAACTTGCAAACTTAAACTACTGTTCCAGCAGCCACAAAGGCCTTAAAACACAGAAACCTTAAGGGTTCCTAAAAACCTAATATTGTTCAGATTAACATTACAAAACATAAATTGTTTTCAGTGCTAAGAAAGCTACGAATTAACCATCAACGGGCTTGGAAACTCCAGAACCCTCGCCCTTAGCCTTCTTGGTCTTCTTCAGTTTTTTAGTCTTCAAACCTCCATCACCACCAACCGCTGAAGCCTCCAAACTTGCATCCTTGGGAACATCCAATGGACCGGAAGGGGTATCATCACTATCCCCCGAGTAGGATCTCTTCCTTGAAAGGGAACCCAAGATCTCAGCACAAACCTTTTCATTTAGACCCTCCGGTTTCAAGTCCTGCAACACAGCAAGAGGCTTACCAAAACAAGCAGAAACTTGATGGATGTAAGGATAGGTCAACTTCTCCATCTGCTCAACAGAGCCTTTAAAAACATCAGAAGCTTCGGGACGGAACAGAGGTGACTTCTCCAAAGGATGGCCGGATTCATGAAGCTTATACCCAGCAATGAGGCCTTGGTGTTTCCCCAGGTTGAGAAGCTTAGTGTAAACGTCACCAAGGGCATAATTAAACTCCTTGGAATGTAGAAGGTAAGTAACAACCTGTTGGAAACCTTGCTCAATTAACCACTGATTGTCAGCGGTAGAACGAGCAACTGAAGCTTTCAACCCCTCTTTCTCCTTACCAAAAGCCTGCTGCTGAACAAACAAAGTTTCCCGGTCAGCCCTAAGTTTCAATCTATCAGCCTCGAAGCTCTTTTTCAAGTCACTCATCTCAATCTCATGCGTCTTCTTCAAATCACTAACCTTCTTGTCCCAAGCCGCTTCTCTCTCGGCAAAGCTAGCTATCTCCTTTTTCATCCTAGCATGGAAGATTTCATCTTATCCCTCTTCTTGGAGAATTCTTCATACTCCTGCATTCTTTGACGAAAACGGACAATACCTTGAGGAAGCATAGCAGCAAGGTTGCAAGTACTCAAAATCATACGGGACAACATCAGGTCATCATCCATCCCAGCAATGGTCTTGTGAACCGATGGAGGAGCAATGTGACTCAGAGCATCCTCACAAACAACAGCATCTTTGAAGCTGTCATCATTCTTCACCGACCAAGCAGGCACATAAATCCCTTCCGGATCCAACCCTTCAACGTCCCTGCTTGAAGATTCCTGAACAGGAGTGGCAACAACCTTCTTGCCTGAAACCTTTTTACCATGAACAACCAATTCCTTATCCTTCTTAGCACCTGCTTCAACACCTTGATCTTCCGAAACTTCAATATCATCACTCAAATCCACTGGTTCAGTAGAAGTGGATTGAGGACCAGCCTTCAACAACCGACGAGAAGATCGACGAGTTGAAGACTTAGGAACATTGGACTTAGAAAAACCTTTGACAGTAGCAGTACTAACATAACCTGAGCCCTCACATCTTTGATCAACAGTTCTAACCACAACATTCTCACCAGGAACAGACGGAGCATCCTCAAAAACAACATCAGAAGTATCGTCGCTCTTAATAAAATCCAAAGCAGACATGACTGCAAAAAAAAACAACAACACATAAGTCATAGGTTAAGAAAAACATAAAGAGGACAAAAAAGGAAAATGCATACCCATTCCACTCCTCATAAGAACCGGATCCCGATCAACATTCCCCCAAATTTTACTAACCCCTAAAAGAACTAGTAAGTGTTCAGGAAAGGGACGAACCCTCTAAGGGCACCCCCGGATGGCATTGAGAAAAACAGCATTCAATTCAGACTCGGAAGGTTCCGGATCATTGAGAACAGCATCCGGATTCCTCCACACCATTTTAAATGGGAGAATAGTATCGGAAACCCAGAAAAAGCGGTCTTTCCAAGCCCCAAGCGTAGTAACCATCGACGAAATAAGGCAGGTATCAACTTTGGTTGTTTCAAAAGTAAACCAATCGCCATTCTTAGCCAAGCGAAAAAACCGGCGAAAGAGTAAAAGGGAAGGATCATACCCAAGAGCACGACACAAAACCTCAAAATGCAAAACCCTAGCCATCCCCTTTGGATGAACTTGCCCAAAAGAAACCCGATAATACTCCAACAAGTTCAAAACAAAAAACGAAAAGGGATAACGAAGGTTCGAGAACTCAAAATGACTACAATAAAGGGCAATCGAACCAGAAGGTGGTTTATCAACAGGAACATCACAAGCAGGGGCAGTTGGGTTAAACTTTCTATCAACGCCATATTCCATACAAAATAAATCTACCTCCTCTTGTGTTAACCGGGAAAAAGATTTTGCTAAGTCCTTACGAGCACCCATTTTTTGAAAAACAGAAAATGAAGAATGCAAGATGTAAAGAAACCGGAACTAACCTTAGAGAAGGAGAGAAATGGCAGAAACTTGAGAGAAAAAAGAACAAAGTGATGTTTATCCAAAGTAAACCGTGTAAATAAATGAGATATGAAAATATAAAAACCTACAAATAGGGGTAATAATGGTAAAACAGTAACTTCTGCAAAACCGCCACCCTCTCAACTGCCATACATCAATCAAATCAATTGTCAGTTATTTAAAATTCAAATTCAAATATTAACTGACTTCAACCTTTCAAGCCTTCAAGCAACGAACCCTTGTAACCTTCAGGCAATAAAATATGTACATAAAAGTCAGAAGTCTTTGAGCTGACTCCCCAAAAACCTCTGACTTGGGGGGCTGATGACGGGGGTAGCCCAAGACTAAATAAAGTGACTAAGTATGTAAACACTAAAATGGTTAAAAGGTTCAATGGTTGAAAAGCTGTGAGGTAGAAAAAGCAATGCGGAAACAGTGGCCAGTCACATCCGGAGATCACTTCACCAACTCACAGCCGCAAAAGCAAAGCAGGTCTGCACTATACATGCTATTATCCGGGGGTCAAAAGCCTTCAACCCCCGAAAGGGGAAACCCTCCACTACAAGCAAGGTTGCTAGTCTAGTACATTCTACTTCGGGAGATGTCTCCTCTTATAAATGGACACTTCATTTACTCCAAAGAACATCTCCTGACCAGCTCTGATTCTATAATCTCTGGTCATTCACATCGAGTGCTTGTTTCATACAAGTCACTCCCTTTCACATCCAACACACACATTCCCTTTGCTACGGCTTCCGAATCTGAGTGCATTTCAGAGGAGGATCCATAGCAAAGAACAACAATAAACTAGCGAACCTCCTTCCACGTCTTACAAACGTGGGGGGACCCCACGACCTGCGTTAGGCAAGGTTGAACCCTTCAACCATTTTTCCTAGCCAGTCCAGCTACCACCGTTGGTCTTGTATTTGTTGCATCAACAATACTAACCCGGCATTCAGTTGATACTTAATCTGCAATTAGGTCAAATAATTAATAACAGTCAAACCTAGATACCCAATTCATATTCATAATGGTATAAACAATCGAACCTTGGTCTTCATCCATTGCATCAACGGTGAATCGACCGGTCCATTCATAACTCTGGCACTAATGCTACCTGTCCAGAATACGTTGTCTGACAGTTAGGTCATATCGCACACCGTCACACCGCAAAAAATAACATGAACGCCAACCCGACAGTTCGACTTCGCCAGCGTTTTCGTCGTCGGAGAAGATGGATTGTGAGGGGAACTGGCGTCTGGGTGGATTTGGGGGATTAGAAGGTGTGCGTGTGGGATTAGAGAGAAGATGACGTGTGGTATCTTTATGAAATGAGGAGCACGGGACGCGTGTTATAAGATAAGGCAGAAACATTGTACCTAAAGGTATTACATCAACTGCTAGGAACACCAATTAAGCTATTGGTACAACAACATATTGCCAAATCATGTTACAAAATTATAATGTATAATTATTTTATTGAGCTATGACTTGTGTTGCATCTGTTTGACACTAATTATTATTTTATTAATTAGTAATGTCATAGAATGCTATTCAGCTTTTTATCATATGAATGATTAAGATCACCTACGACCAACCATCCGTACCACGACCAACTAGGGATGACAGTAACAAAAGTTTGAGACGGGTTTATGGGGATGTGCCTCTTCACTTTTGAGGATGGAGGATGGGACTACACCACCTTAATATTTTATAATTTTCTAAGTTTTTTTTATTAACTTAATAAAAACTTTATGAAAATTAAAAAATACAACATAAATAAATTTATTTCATAACATAAAAAAAAATTAAATTTCCTAAAAAAAAAAAAAAACATTTCCGAAAAATAAAAAAAATTACATTTCCTAAAAATAAAAATAAAAACCTACGACGTCCATTTTTTCTTCACCTCTTCCTTCATCCTCCGATACACCTCTCCTTCATCCTCCGGAACCGAGTCGAGATCCAACCTCATTATCCTAAAATCCTCCGCTCGAGCATAGTCGGCCGACACGTTTTTCTTGTGACTATATTTTTCGGCCACAAAGTCTTTAAACGGACGGAATTCGGAAATCAACTCGTCCATTTTCGAAGACGCCTTCCCGCCACCTCCACCCGAGCCGCCCCCTCCACTCGAGCCGGCCCCTTTGCGCTTTCCGGCCGCCTCTTTTTTTGCTTTGTCCCTTCCGCCGGGACGTTCGATCTCGTGAGCGGGCACCGCATCCTCGTGATATTCCATTATAAAAGGTTATCCCAAACTAGGCCTAAAAACCTGTCAAATATAGGTAAACTCGCAAGTAGTAAAATATTCGTTGGGTGTACTGATCCAAAACCCGTTGGGTATGCATTTGGGTGCTGATTAACTCTAACAAACAACTATAATTAAAGGAGTAAGAACAACAATATATAAAATATTATACAAACAAATTATAGAAATAAGAACAACAATATATAAAATATTATACGATTGTAATTGTAACAACTCGCCAATCCTATTCTTAACACGATTTCATGCAAATTAAAGTGTCTAGAGCAAATCATATTATTTATGGAAAACCCAATCTTTGCCATGTTCTGAAATTGGGTTTATATCCGAGCCATAATTATCTTCGCAAACGGATCCACCTTTTCAGCTTTTCTTTTCACGATCAGATCCTCCATTTCTTTCTGCATCGCTTCAGACTTCCAAACACCCCGACAACCTCAAACCTGTATGATCTCCGCAACCCGTAAATTCCCTTGTTCGTTTTCAACCACCAGCGTACACCACACGGACACCTGACCCTAAAACCTTTCGAACGCCAGCAGTTGGTGACAATCGTCACCTCTGGTTGCCGGCATCAGAAACAGCTACCGTCGATCACCTTGGAACACCGCTGAAATCGTAGTCTTCTGCCATTATTGATTAAGAATTAGAAGTACAGGTGCAGAATGCGATGTTGGATATTATGTCCGGTTCGATAAGTCAACGCTACCGACCGGGTCTTGACTCGTAAGGGGAGGAGGGGTGGTCACTAGTGATAGAATTCTATCACTCCCAATATCCAATCAACTCATGCCATGTCATCACCCAATATTCTATCAGTAGTGATAGAAATGTAGTAGGGGTGGTCACTAGTGATAATAGAATTCTACCACTCCCAATTTTTTTTAATTTTTATTTTAAAATTAGAAATTAACAATAAAACACTAAATTATAAATTTCATTAAAATTAAAATTAAAAAATAAATTACATAGCAAAATAAAAAAACAACTAAACATTGGAAAAAAAAAAAAAAAAAACTAAACGGGTGGCATCTCCCAACCCCACTTTGCGCAAATCTCGCGCTTTTGTTGAATTACAATTGACTTAAACGGTTCGTCGAGATGGGCGTGCTTTTCACACAAGATTTCTAAATCATTTTGTCTTTCAATCGTTTTCAAGTGTTCTTTGTACGCATGCTCGCGATCAACTTTTAGGGACATAATGGTTTCTTTTCTTTGTTCGGCCTTCTTGAATTGGGTCATTTTCTCCTCTTCGATTCTGAAGATCGACTCCGCCACCGCTTCCTTCCCTTTGCTTGACGATTCACCACTTTTCTTGCGTCGTGGCCTTGTAGGTGTATCTTCTTCAACGGGGTCGTCAATGGGTTGATTGGGTTCGTCAAGGGGGTCTTCGTTTAAGTTCATTTGGGGCAAGTTATCCGACGTGGAAGTCGTGTAGTTCCCCGAATCGGATGTCTTTGATCTTTTCGAACCTCCTCGTTTTTTGGAGCCGTATGACCACGCATGTCAACCAACTCAACCGGGACCCACTTCGGGTGATTTTGTCGCAACTTCCCATGCCGCCAAGTGTGGAAAACTCCTCTTTTTGTAGAGATCGCAATACTGTTCGGTGGCTTGTCGCATGATTGTCGCCTCGCTCGCTCCACTTTGTGGGTTTCGGTTCTACAAAAAATATAAAAAAGGTAATGTATTTAAAAAAAATTGTTTTACAAAAAAAAAAACAGTTTTCTGTTTTATAAAAAAAAACTGTTTTCTGTTTTTTTTTTAAAAACACTGTTTTCTGTTTTTTATAAAAAAACTGTTTTCTGTTTTTTTTTTAAATAAACAGTTTTCGGTTTTTAAAAAAAAAACTGTTTTCTGTTTAAAAAAAATAAACTGTTTTCTGTTATATTTAAAAAAACAGTTTTCTGTTTTATAAAAAAAAACTGTTTTCTGTTTTTTTTTAAAACACTGTTTTCTGTTTTTTATAAAAAAACTGTTTTCTGTTTTTTTAAAAAATAAACAGTTTTCGGTTTAAAAAAAACTGTTTTCTGTTTCAAAAAAAAAAATAATAAACTGTTTTCTGTTATATTTAAAAAAACAGTTTCTTAAAAAAAACAGTTTCTTTTAAAAAAACAGTTTCTTTTTTTTAAACAGTTTCTTAAAAAAAAACAGTTTTCGGTATTTATTATAAAAAAAACAGTTTTTTTAAATAAGAGTTTAAAAAAAGATTTAAACTTTATAAAAAAACATACCTTTTGAATGAAACAAGCGTTGAACTTACTAATTTTTCCGTTCAAATCCGTCCATTTCGACATCATTTGGTCCATGTTTCGTTGCTTTGCACCAGGAAGTCGGAGAAAATGATTAATGACCCGTCTCCTTTCTTTGCTCGTTGGCATGTTTCTTGCTCTCCGAGATGTGCAAGTACGCCTTCACCAAGGACACCTCCTCCTCGCTCGTCCAATGTTGTCGGACGGTTGGGACGATTTCTTGAACGTCATCATTTTCTTCTTCTTCCTCTTCCTCCTCTTCTTCTTATTGTTCTTGAACGTAATCAACATCTTCATCGTCGTCAAGACTTTGTTGTGGTTCACGATACGCGTTTGCAAAATTATGGATGAGGGTGTTGTCTTCTAGTAGTGGGTCGAGTGTGTGGGGTTGGGTTTGATACGTTTGGGGTTGAAATTGGTGAGGTTGAAACGGTGGAACGAACGGTTTTTTTTTATACGTTTGCGATTGAAAGGGTGGATATTGTTGGGTTTGAAAGGGTGGATATTGTTGGGTTTGAAAGGGTGGGACTTGGTCGGGTTCGTCTTGCAACCTAAAGCGCGTCGGCTCGCCAAGATTCGCTCGAACCTTGGGTCTTACGGGATTTTTCTTCGTACCCGAACCTCTTTTTTCCGAACCCCCACCTCTCTTGCTTGATCCTTCCATGTTTGTTGTATTATTTTTGAGTTTTTGAGTTGAATTTAGAGAGTTTTGGAATTGAATTGGAGAGTTTTTTTTATTGAATGGGGGAAATAATTTGGATTTTATATAAAAACCCTCAAACTATTAAAATCAAACGGTAAAAAAATGTTCCAAACGGTCAAAAATAAGCGGTCACATATTTGAAATCAACGCGTGATAAACTCAACGAGTTGAATTTATAACGCGTGATAACAATGGAGGCAGCGGTGTGCTCTTTTTTATAACGCGTGAAGGGAGTTTATCAAGCTAAAATAATGTGCCACCCCCTGTGGCCTAAGAGTTACACATTGGGTAACGAACTAAAAAAAATCCACTTAACCTGTTTAACTGGTAATTACGAACGATACGCAGGTATTAACTGAGAGACGGGTACATGGACCGAGTGAGACACGAATACTCACCCTACGTCACTTGTCGCGCATGCACATTTTCTGTGCCACATGTCGTACATGCGTCCACATACCGCCACTTGTCGTGCACCAACCTTTTGGCCAATTGCAACACATGCATTATGCATGTGTGCCATTTGGCAAGCACGCACAAGGCTCCATAGTTTTAAATTGTTGGGTCTTGCAATTTTGGTGAAGGGGTTGGATGAACAAAATGCTCTCAACAACACCACATACACAACCGGCCACCGCCGCGGGCCGCCGTCGCCGCCCCCGCCTTCACTGTCCCGCCTCTGCCCTGCTGCTGATTGCCGCGACTGCCGCCGCTGTTTGCCCCGGTTGGCCGCCGCTTGGCGCCACCTCCTTCGTCGCGTTTCGTTGGTTCGTTTACTAGCACTTGTTCGTTGAACCTCGGTGTCTCGACCGGTTAGTCATTAACCGAGGTATATCTTTCTCATCGGTAGTTAATTTTTTTTCGCTGTGCTCGTATTTGCTTGTAACCGGATCCTGTCGGGTTAACTATTATTTATTGAACCGGGTTTTTGATAAATAAAATTTTAACCGATCACCACGGAAACCCAACAGTGGTATCAGAGCCTTGGTTACAACATATGAGTTGGTACCGGTCCTTTTAACTAGAATTAGAATACAAACTTTATTTATTTAAAGTTTATGATCTAAGTATTTTTTAAGGGCACTTTTATTTTGGTCAATATTTTATTTGTTTTGCTTGACTAAAACATTGCCCGGTTTATTTTGTGATTGTTGTGCGATGTGTAAATCCGGCCCGACCTTTTTTGTAGTTGTATATTTTATTTGGTTTTGTAATTATTATTTTTGGCCACCGAGATGGTTCAAAGTTGTAATAGATTAGTTTATGGTTTTGGCCCGTCTTGTGGTTCAAAGTTGTAATAGATAGGCCTTTTGTCTTTGTTGTATTTACTTGTTAAATATTGTTGATACGAAGACCCGAAGCAAAACCGAATGCCAAGAGGAGTCTTGGAGTTAGTGGGAGTTGCTCAAGACAAAAAGATGCACTCAAGTCCATCCTTGTGGTTGTTTATGTGTTGTGACCCCGTGACCCGTTTGATCTTTCTATTAGGCTCTAGCAAGATCGAACAATTTTGGCCATATGGATTTACATATTTGTCTTGCTATTGTGGTTGCTTTTATCTTATAAATTGTTATAACATAACCAACCTAAATACCAACATGATTTTAAAAGGAGTTTTAAAATATTAAAAACAATCACATTAAAACAAGTTCTAAATTGTTTTTACAACTTGTTAAAGTTTTTGCTATAAAACAAAGGTTGTTTTTTGAAACAAATAATAACCAATTAAGTTTTGCAAATTAAACTAGTTTTTATTTTCCAAAACTATTAACTTAATAGTTTTCTATTAACTTAAAATTGGTTATTCCAAGTCGCGACAAACTTAGTTTTATAGGTTATCTAAAACTAATTGTCCCGAGAGGTGAAAGGGTCCTTTTGGTTATGTCGCAAATTTAATATCTAAATTAAAACCGACTATAACGACCCTATTTGGTAAAAATTAAAATCAATAGTCTATGCCATCCTACTACTAGTAACACTTGGGGCATAATGTGAACCATCAATGTTGGAGCCACAGCACAACACTTGGTGTCTAGTTTATCCTTCCAAGGTTCAAGGGCTTCGTCGACACATCCGACCCTTCCACATGTGACCGTTTTAGGACGACTATTACTTTTCTTCTCGTGTTACGTGCCCCAGCTGTCTCGAGAACAAAAATGTCATAGATCAGGCCAAACGTATCAATGCAAGGACAATAGGTTATCCTCGCAGCCTCATAAACCCCGAGAGTTGTGCTTTTCTCACAATTGACAATTGTTGTCAATCCGCTTGAACCTCTTGCTAATGTTACATGCCCCAACTGCCTTTAGAAAGAGCTTATAACCAGATTCTCATTCCTTATCGTCTCACCTCACAATATAAGGAGATATACATCGAAAATACTAATTAATATCACCTTGCTTATATATAACAGATGTCTAATGAAAACAACTCCTTCATTCTCAAGTCTATACTTGAAATAAATTAAAATTTTTGAATAACACCAACCATCTCGAATGGCACCGCAAACTGAGAATAGTTCTCAAGATGGAGGAAAAGTTGTATATCTTAGATGGCCCAGTCCCTACCGAGCCTGAAAGTAATTCTACTACTGCTCGCAAGGCACTGGAGAAACATAACGAGGATGCCGTTGAGGTAGCCTGCCTTATGAAAGCCACCATGTCTCCTGAACTTCAGAAGAATATGGAAGATATGGATGCTTATGACATGATCCAGCAACTGAAAGGCATGTTCCAGAAACAAGCCCAACAGGAGCGATATGACACCATGAAACAACTCATAAGCTTTAAAATGCTGGAAGGATCATGTATCAGTACTCATGTGCTAAAGACGAAAGGATACATTGACCAAATGAACAAACTTGGTTATTCCACAAAACCAACCAAGTTCTAATGGTCAAGTCTAGTGGTGTTAAGAAGCCCAATAACAAGAAAAGGAAACATAAGAGCAAAGGCAAGAGAAAATGTTGGTGCACGGAATGTCTGTTGACTACGTCTACATCAAGTCTTGTGTCTAGATAGTTTGAATGAACACACATTAGGGTTTTTACATGTTTAACTTGTAGATTTCGCTTGAAAGTGTTCTTGTGTGATTCAAGCTAAATCAAGATTTAGCTTGAAATGGTTCAAGGGAAATCATGATTTAGCTTGAAATGGTTCAAGGGAAATCATGATTTAGCTTGAACTGATTCAAGCGAAATCAACATGCTATAAATAGGTGATGTGTGGTTCATTTGTAGGAAGAGAAGGTCATTGTGTGTGAAATGAAGTGCTGCCGGATTTGTATCAGAAAACATTGTACAAGCACATAAATCAATCAGAAAAGAAAGATTAAAAGGAAACTAGCTGTTATGACTTTGTTTACGTTGATTCCGCCTTCGTACTCAAAGATGAACTGCCTTAACTGACGTTTCAAGGTCGTAGAACGGTCCAACAAGTGGTATCAGAGCTCAGGACGAGGAGTTCATACCATTACAGCTTGATTCTACTGGATTTTCATATTTCTACTCACTTTTCTCTTACTTTTCTGATTTGAACATATTTCAGCGGTGAAAATGACCTAAAATTGATATATAACAAGCGAATTAGTGTGATAACTAATCCTTGAAAGATTTGGACTTAAAATCGATCGAATTCATATAAAAAATTAAGATTTCGCTTGAAAACTGTTCGTAAAAAATGACATCAGCAGATTTCGCTTGAAATATATTGAAGATTTCGCTTGAAACTTGATTTTGTCTGTCGATTTCGCTTGAAGAACAAAGGATTTCGCTTGAACAGTTGAAGCGAAATTGATTGGTTGGATTTCGCTTGAATCATTGAAATTGATTTGCTGGATTTCGCTTGAATCGTTGGAATTTTATTAGACAATTTCGCTTGAAATCAACAGTTTTTTTTTAAATACGTGTACCGCTTGAAAAATTGTTTGAGATATATCTGACTTAACAGTTTACGAGGTTGTTAGTAATTGGGAAAAGAGAACATGTGAATTGTGTCAGGTTTCATCGATTTGATCATTAAGTCGACTGTATTAGATGTATTAAGTGAATGTGCGCTATTTGGTTTGAAAAGGTCTGCCAACATAATCGATAAGTCATCGGATTCATTAATTGATAATTCTGAGTGCATGTGACTCTGATTTATACGGTCAAATCATAGTTTAAAGGTGTTGGTTATTTTCAAAAGATATTGTTGTGCAACAGTCCACTAAAAGTGGTGGCCAAATAGAATTAAATATCAAATTTGAGTTGTTGGTTACTTTTAAGTGAAGGTCCAATCAGAATTCGATATACAATTAAAGTTGTTGACCTATGTGACTTTATTTCACTTGTATGTGATCGATGTCAGTCAACATATTTCATGTGATAAAGCAGTGATTTTAAAGTATACGGGCAAATCAGATTTTGAAGTAGAAACATGTTAATCAGCCCATGTGAGAATCTTGGTCCAACAGTATTGAAGAGTTGATTAAAAATCTTGAGGCTCAAACATATTAGTTTGCATGTTTTGTTTGGCTCACTCACTTGATTTTAGTGGATAAGTGTTTTGATCAAAAAGTCTTGGTTCAATCAACAATCAGTTTGCTTGTGGATTTGAAACCCGAACAACATTGGAAGGAGTTCGCAAATCTTCGACACGAGTCTTAGATTGATTTCTTCATCAAACACACTGTTACGTATTCAGTTTGTTTGAGTTGATAGCTTGTTTGTTTTGTTTGTAGGTGATTTCGAGGTAATTCAAGGACATAAAATCATGGCGAAAAAATCTGAACCTATTCCTTGGAAAGATAACCGAACTGAAGAGCAAAAATATAGATACAGAAAAATGATTGCTGAAAACAAAATGATCAGAATATATGGTATCTTTTCGGAAGCAAAGAGAGCAAATAGATGGGATCCAGACAGGGAGAGTTATCTTGATCCATATGGAAACATTGCTATTGATCACAACACGCTTGATATTGAAGCCATAATCCAGCAGTACAAAGAAGAGGATGATTATTGGTAAAAGAAATGGTGGGGAGATGAAGAAGAGAAAAAGAAAAAGAAAGAGTTAATAGATGAAATAGAAAGTAAATCAGAAAATATAAGTTTGGATGTGTTTCTTGAAATAATCAAAAGATGTGAAAATGAAACGACAAAGAATGAAGAATCAAAGATGGATGAAACTTCGAAAAGTGAAGTTGTGTGCTCAAAATGCGAAAAATCCGAAGCAGAAAATTTCAATCTCTTGAAAGATGTGGAGAATTTGACAGTGGAAATCAAAAACTTGAAGGATGAGAAAGAATCTGATAATAAACAGATTTTTGAAATGAGAGAAAATTGTGAGAAATTGACGTCTGAAAATGACAAACTGTTGAGTAGTTTGGACAGTTTGACATTGGAAATTAACAATTTGAAAGAAAAAGAAAAAGATTTTGGAAAAATTAAAATTGAAAATGAAAACGTTTTTTGGATAAAATTGGAAAATGAAGCGTTAAAAGAAAAAGAAAAAGATTTTCAAAATCAAATCAAGATTTTAGAAGATGAGAGAGATATTTTTGGTAAAGATAATCTTGAAAAACAAATTGAAATCAATTCTCATC
Source organism: Helianthus tuberosus (assembly GCA_030545235.1). NCBI lineage: Eukaryota > Viridiplantae > Streptophyta > Magnoliopsida > Asterales > Asteraceae > Helianthus > Helianthus tuberosus. The sequence continues at coordinate 43,483,192 of CM060414.1, read as the reverse complement.
TTGCTAAAATCATTCAGCTTGAAAAAGAAGCTGAAAAAGCTCGGATTAAAATCAAAGAGCTTGAGAATAAATTGAAAGGTTTTGTGACTTCGGCACCATATGAGTGTCCAAAACCGATCAATTCTGTTTCAATAAGTGACAATATCACAAATTTTGACAAAGTCAAAATTGAAGATTGTGATGAAATATCTGATGATGAAAAAGAAAAGAAAAGAAAAATATTTTAGATTTACAAGAAAAATTTAAAAATACTGTTTTGCAATCTACTGAAACAGATGAATGTTCTAAACAAAAACCTGTTAAGAAGAGTGTAGAACAGAAACAAAAAGATAAAAATTTTAAAAATCCTAAAAATGAAAATAAAAGCTCATCAGATAAGTCATCCAATCATTTTGAAAAATCACAAAAATCTAAAAATGAAAACTCACAAAATGTTGGTAATAAGTGGTGCAGGTTTGACCACAGTGCTTCAAAGCCAAAACCAGTTTTCAAGAAGAGTGATGACTACCACAAAGCCAGACAATGTTATGATCTAAGCATATGGTGTGAAAGTGGTGAATGGTACGATAACAGAGTGTGCTACACCTGTGGTGTGAGAGGACACATTGCTGTTAACTGTCAGAATTGGAGTTATGAGACAAGAAGATGCTATAATTGCCAAATCAGAGGACATATTGCTAGAGATTGCTCGAGGAGATCGATGGGAAGATCGAGGGTTGAATCTCAAAGAATGGCAAAGAAGCCAGTCAACGTCAAGCCCCATGAACAGAAGGTTCTAAAACCTAAAGTTCAGGATCAGAAAATTCAAGAAAAGAAAGTTAAACTTTCACAGGGGCAGAAAGAAAGACTGCGAAAGAAAAGGAAGAAGGCGAGAGAGTATCTGGATAAAATTTTGTCTTCGGGTTCACTAGACAGATTGAATAAAAGTTCTGATGAATCAACTCACTTGACTGCAAAGCCAAGTAAATTGAATTCTTCTGATGCAAATCTGAGGACAAAAGAGAAAAAGGAGAAAAAGAAAGTTGTCGGCGATGAATCTGACGTCTCAAAGTCAGACAAGCCACGATCAGGCAATGATTCTGGTTCATCAAAGCCATAAGAGCCTAGTGTTGAGGTAAAATTTAAGAATTCAGGTTTAACAATGGATGATGCAAATTTTCCATCATTGTTGAACAAGAATTCAAAATCACCTAAGGCTGGTCAGGCTTGGGTGAATCTTTTCAAATAGAAAAACCTGACTTGCCGGAGTTCCCAGGTTGGTAAGTGTGGAACAGGAATCGGCATATTTCTTGAGAAATTCACAGGTTGGTAACTGTGATATTTCGAATCACAAAAGACTAATCAAGGACATTAAGTTGTACTTGATTTCTCTTTCCGATGAGTGGATAAAGGTAAACAATGTGATGAAACCCCATGTTTGAGAAAAGACAAACAAAACTAATTTTCCGGAAAAACCATTTGATTAAAACAAACTTAAGTGTTTTGAAATCATAATGGGAAAATAGTTTGTTGTCAGGGGGAGTTCTGATTGTTAAGCCGAGTGAATGGCGAATTGAAGCGATTCGATATCAGTTTGTCACGTTTCTTGTATAGTTTGTTTCAAATTTTCTCAGAAAATCAAAATTGAAACATATTTTGATTTTAGGGGGAGAAAATTTAAAAAAAAAAATTAGAAAATTTGAAAATGCCAAAAACATTGAAAAATGAAAATGAGTTTTGGTGTATAAAAGAGGAAATGATAGTACATCAGTAGACGATCACAGCATGCTAAAGATTTGGAATGTCAAATGTGATAAACGGTCTCACTGATGATGTGTCAGTAGGTTTTTGCACATTTAGTAGATTGTAACGAGATATAAACCTAAATTTCAAACTTGCTTATATCGTGGGTAACATCTCTCGGATATATGGGTAACCCCCGAAATCTTGTTTGAAAGGTCTCGTATTCTGATATACTAGGTTTTTATACTCAGTGATATCTGGGGTATTATTCCGGGACTTCTGCTGAACGGTAGTTCTGACCTAGTCCTCGAATAATACTTTCTGCAAATGCTTGTAACATAGCATCACCCTCAGCATATATGATAAGACAATAAAATTGCTTAGCAATGCTGTTGTAAAAAAGATCCTCTAAAGGGGACACACCCAAAAGTTGAATCATGATCTCTCTGCTGAACGGTAGTTCTGACCTGAGCTCTCATGATTCTTCATAAATTATTAACCCCTTACAGATATCATTTGTGTTATAATTACCTGTAAGACTGAATATTGGGATCTGGATACGGGAGTATATTCTGAGGTGGGACACGTGATTAAGTTTAAGTATCTAAGACATTAAACTCGTATCTCGAAGCAGTTGAACTTTGTGTGAAAATTTAAGTGGACCAATATACTGACAATCTAAGTGAATCGTTTAAAACTTAAAATGATTAAAGCTTAACGGTGCTTGTGATTTGTCTCATAATCTGATATGATCCTCTTACACAAACTCACAAAAATATTGTTTGTATATATTTCTTTACTGCATTTCTTTAAACTCAAAATCCAAAAAGATTTTAGTGTGTTTTAGCATAAAGTTTTGAAAAATTCAAAAAGATTTTCAACAACTGATGTTGAAGAGCTGATATTCAAAATTCGAAGTGCTAAACATGATGAACAGGATTGGGAGAATATGTTGAAAATTTTGAATGGCATATTAAATTGTTTTGAAAAATTGAGGGGTTAGTTAATCAAGGTCATTTATTTGAACTTGATGTAACTAGTATGTTTGTTGTTTAAATATTGTCTACCAGTAAGTTTCTTAAATCTAAGTGTTATAAATTTGTGAAACTTATGTTGTGGTAGAGGATATGCAGATTTCAGGAATTCCCACGGAAGCTAAATGTCAAAGCTTGAACCAGATATCTCAGAGTCTAGCATATTGAGAGGGGAAGTCTGTGAAAGGGGGAGTCTGGATCAACAGTCAAAGGGGAGTTTGAAGATGGAGTCAGGTTGTGATTCTAAACCTGTGAAGATAGAGTGTTTTTGATAAAAAGACAGAGTTGGAGAAAAGACCAAGACTGAAGACTCGGAGCTGAAGACTTTGTCAACATCCAAGGGGGAGTCTGTTGGTGCACGGAATGTCTGTTGACTACGTCTACATCAAGTCTTGTGTCTAGATAGGTTGAATGAACACACATTAGGGTTTTATATGTATAAACTTGTGTATTTCGCTTGAAAGGGTTTATGTGTGTTTCAAGCTAAATCAACATTGAAGATTTAGCTTGAAATGGTTCAAGGGAAATCATGATTTAGCTTGAAATGGGTTCAAGCGAAATCATGATTTAGCTTGAAATGGTTCAAGCGAAATCTACAGTTTATAAATAGGTTTGTGTGTGTCATTTGTAAAAGGTAGGTCATTGTATGTGAGACGAAGTGCTGCCGGATTTGTATCAGAAAACATTGTACAAGCACGTAAATCAATCAGAAAAGAAAGATTAAAAGGAAATTAGCTGTTATGACTTTGTTTATGTTGATTCCGCCTTCATATTCAAAGATGAACTGCCTTAACTGACGTTTCAAGGTCATACAACGGTGCACGGAATGTCTGTTAACTACGTCTACATCAAGTCTTGTGTCTAGATAGTTTGAATGAACACACATTAGGGTTTTTACATGTTTAACTTGTAGATTTCGCTTGAAAGTGTTCTTGTGTGATTCAAGCTAAATCAAGATTTAGCTTGAAATGGTTCAAGGGAAATCATGATTTAGCTTGAAATGGTTCAAGGGAAATCATGATTTAGCTTGAACTGATTCAAGCGAAATCAACATGCTATAAATAGGTGATGTGTGGTTCATTTGTAGGAAGAGAAAGTCATTGTGTGTGAAACGAAGTGCTGCCGGATTTGTATCAGAAAACATTGTACAAGCACATAAATCAATCAGAAAAGAAAGATTAAAAGGAAACTAGCTGTTATGACTTTGTTTACGTTGATTCCGCCTTCGTACTCAAAGATGAACTGCCTTAACTGACGTTTCAAGGTCGTAGAACGGTCCAACAGAAAAGTTGTTGTTGCTGCCAGAAATGCCGCCAACAACAAGAATGTTGCAAAACCACACCCTCCTGAGGAGCGTCAGTGCTTTGAATGCAACCAAATAAGGCACTGGAAGAGAAACCGCCCGTAGTATCTAGCCAAGCTGAAGATGAACAAGGCCAATAACATTGGCACTTCTTCTGATATTCTCATTTATATTATCAAACTTTTCACTGTTTATAGCAACACATGGGTATTTGATGCCGGATGTGGTCCCCACATCATTAATGTCTTGCAGAAGCCTAAAAGTGGAGGAAACTGAAACAAGGCCACTTGGAACTCATAGTTAGTAATGGAAAGAGAGTTTCAATTCGGTTAACCGGAACATTTTGTTTTCCCTGGCCTTGTGGTTACTTTAAATAACTGTTTATATGCACCTGGTTCGACCAGAAACATTATTTCAGTTTCTTCACTGTTTGAACAAGGATTCAAGTTCGTTTTAATGGTTTTTCTATTTTAGCCTACTTGAATGATGTCTTTTATTTTGAGGCTAAACCTCGAAATGGTATTTATGAGATTGATGTTCAAACAAGTAATAACATATATCATCTTTCTAAACGTAACAAAGCTGGCATTGCAGACTTGGCCATATAAGTAAGGCATGCATAAAATGACTCCAGTCCGAGGGGATTCTTGAATCCACTAGACAGGACTCCTTTGATGATTGCGAATCTTGCTAAGCTGGCAAACTCTCAAAGCACCCCTTCACCGATGTTGGTGAACGGATCAATGGTCTTCTAGAACTCATTCACATGAGGTATATGGCACTTTCAGAACCATGACTAGAAACCATGACTAAAAACCAGCTTGATGGAAATATAAAAGTACTTTGATCAGATCGAGGTGGTGAATACCTCAGCTTTGAATTTCTCAATCATCTAAAAGAGTGTGGAATAGTTTCACAACCCTCTCCACCTAGTACATTCCAACTTAATGGCGTGAGTTAAAGGTGAAATCGAACTCTACTTGATATGGTTCGATCGATGATGTATGGAAATAACTTGCCTCACTCCTTTTGGATCATGCTCTTATGACCGCCCCCCGCATTGTCAATTTGACTCCGACTAAAAGGTAAACAAAACCGCCATATGAGATATGGCATGGGCGTATACCCGATTTGGAATACCTTAGAGTATGGGGATGTGATGCATACATCACAAGTGATTCTGATGATAAGCTCGATCCTCGAGGCAAAAAGGTTGTTTTCGTCGGATACTATAAAAGAAGCGGGTATTATTTCTACCATCCTGATGCAAATGAGATTTCCATCAAATGGAAGGGACACTTTCTCGAGGAAGAACTTCTTAATCGAGGAACTGGAAATAATGTTGTTGATCTTGAAGAAATTCAAGAACCACAAACAACCTCTAATGTAGTCGGAATGTATGATCAACAAGTAGTTGGTGCCAATGAATCAGACATAAAACATAAGCGTTTGTAGAAGTAGTAGAACTCGCAAGAATCTGATAGATGTCTATGGCGTCTTAAAGGTCCCGAAGTCTTATTAGTAGCTAAGTCTAATGATGAACATGCTAACTACAAATCTGCAATCTTAGATCTGGAATATGAGAAATGGCAAGAAGCCATGAACGTCGAGATGCAATCTATGCATGACAATCAAGTATGGGACTCGGTTGAGCTACCCTCCGAATGGATTTTCAAGAGAAAAACCGATGTGCATGGAAATGTACACACCTATAAAGCACGGCTAGTTGCGAAGGGTTTCACTCAAACTCAAAGTATTGACTATGATGAGACCTTCTCGCCCGTTGTTATGATTAAATCAATCAGGATATTGCTTGCCATAATTGCGTACCGTGATTACGAAATATGGCAAAGGGATATCAAAACCGCCTTTCTTAATAGACATCTCTCTGAAGATGTCTATATGGTTCGGCCTAAAGGTTTCGTCGATCCTAAATATCCAACTAAGGTGTGCAAACCCAATAAGTCCATTTATGGACTCAAGCAAGCATCTCGTAGCTAGAATCTTCATTTTGACCAGGAGATCAAAGAGTTTGGTTTTGTCAAGAATGAAGATAGGCTTGTGTTTACAGAAAGGTTAGTGGGAGTACCATATCATTCCTCATCCAATATGTGGATGATATACTAATCATTGGAAATAAACATCCCTATGCTTAACGAAGTTAAACACTGTTTGGGATCTTGCTTCGCAATGAAAGATCTTGGAGAAGTTGCTTACATTCTGGGAATGAAGATCTATAGGGATAGATCTAAGCGGCTTCTAGGGCTAAGTCAAAGAAGGTACATAGACAAAATGGTAACACGCTTCAAGATGGAAAACTCCAAGAAAGGAGGTGTTCCTATGACTAAAGGAACCGTGTTGAACAAATCACAATCTCCTTCAACGGACATTGAAACTAAGCAAATGGAACCAGTTCCATATGCTTTAGCGATGGTTCAATCATGTATGCTATGTATTAGACTTAACGTCTCGTATGCTTTAAGCATGACCAGTCGTTTTCAGCACAGTCCTGGCATTTCCCATTGGACTGTAGTGAAGAACATTCTGAGGTACTTGAGAAGAACCAAAGATATGTTCTTGGTGTTTGGAGGAGTGGAAGAGGAGCTCACTGTAAGGTGTTACACTGATGCTGGCTTCCAAAGTGACCGAGATAATTCTCACTCACAATTAGGATTCGTATTCACTCTCACTGAAGGAGCTATCTATTGGAAAAAGCTCCAAACAGAGTGTAGTGGCGGATTCAGCCACCGAATCCAAATGTATAGTTGCATCAGATGCTGCAGAAGAATCTGCTTGGATGAAGTAGTTCATCAACGACCTAAATGTGGTTTCAAGTATTCAGAAACCGATCTAGGTATTCTGTGATAACACAGGAATCATTGCTCAAACCAAGGAGCCCGGATCACAGGGTTAAGCACATTCTAAGAAAGTTCCACTATATACGAGAAATATTGGAACGAGGAGACATCTTAACAAGCAAAATAGACACAGACCAAAACTTAGCAGACCCGTTCACTAGACCGATGTCTCAGGACAAGCATGGGAATGCTATCGGTCTTAGATTGGATAACCATTTGTTTTGATTTAGTATTTGGATGTACGAACATTCAAACAGTTGTACCTTTTGAATTCACCTTTGATTTACTGGCTAAATGTAGAATTTGAACCTTACAACTGTGTTCGATTTTGATATGTTTAATCCATGAAACTTGTATTCTAAATTATGCGTAGTCGGTCAGACTCGTGGGAACGACCCTGAATTAAGACTATTCTGGCTTTGGACTCAAGGAGTTGACTTCCAAATTCGCAGGCCTCATTGTGAATGACGCTGGATGTAACTCGCATCAAATCATCTTCATGGATCTTAGTCATAAGATGTATTTGATTTAGGTATACTCATTTAGTATCCTCTGACCTGAGATACATACTAGAACTTTCGTTTACTAAAGACTATTCTTTGATCAGTGTCCAACGCTGTCGCGTAACTTCCAGTCATAAAGGCATTGGTTGGGAGTGGTTCTGAATTTCAGGGGGTGTTGTATGTAGTCAAGATGAGATTCTGTACTCTTACATTATATGTAACAGTTAGACATCTGGGCGCCCTCGTTGATTCACACTGGTGAAGTATAAGGCCTTACCCAAACTTACTGTGTGTTTGATTGGACCACTTTGATTCTATAAACGAGAACGATAATGATTGAACGCCATGTGAGATTGAATCTAACCCATGTCTCATTGTTCAATTGATGTCTTTTACAGAAAGGATAGATGATGAGAATTGCCATAAGTCTGTTGTCTTCAAGTAGGAAACCGTTGCTAAAGAGAAGATGCCTTGGTTAATGACTTTAAAGTGTCATGACCTGTTGGGGACAGCTATGTGTAGCTAGAGCACCGCTGGCTGTCTGCGTTGAGATCTTATCAGAGACCGTCCAAGTGCGAGCTGTTAGATATTATGTCCGGTTCGATAAGTCAACGCTGCCGACCGGGTCTTGACCCGTAAGAGTTACACCTTGGGCAACGAACTAAAAAAAATCCACTTAACCTGTTTAACTGGTAATTACGAACGATACGCGGGTATTAACTGAGAGATGGGTACATGGACCGAGTGAGACACGAATACTCACCTTATGCCACTTGTCGCGCATGCACATTTCCTGCGCCACATGTCGTACATGCGTCCACATACCGCCACTTGTCGTGCACCAACATTTTGGCCAATTGCAACACATGCATGCATGTGTGCCACTTGGCAAGCATGCACAAGGCTCCATAGTTTTAAATTATTGGGTCTTGTAATTTTGGTGAAGGGGTTGGATGAACAAAATGCTCTCAACAACACCACATACACAACCGGCCACCGCCGCGGGCCGCCGTCACCGCCCCCGCCTTAGCCGTCCCGCCTCTGCCCTGCCGCTGATTGCCACGGCTGCCGCCGCTGTTTGCCGCGGTTGGCCACCTCTTGGCGCCACCTCCGTCGTCGCGTTTCGTTGGTTCGTTTACTAGCACTTGTTCGTTGAACCTCGGTGTCTCGACCGGTTAGTCATTAAACGAGGTATGTCTTTCTCATCGGTAGTTAATTTTTTTCGTTGTGCTCGTATTTGCTTGTAACCGGATCCTGTCGGGTTTCATTTCCGTTGATCATAGTTTATATTTCCGCTGCGTTTTATTAATTAACTCGCTTAATTAATTAACTATTATTTATTGAACCGGGTTTTTGATAAATAAAATTTTAACCGATCACCAAGGAAACCCAACACGCGAAACCTCACCACCACCGTTCCTGTTCTTCTTGCTACACCGGAGTCACGATCATCGCTCCTGTTAAAGTTATCGCCTTTGCCTCTGTGTTTCTGATTGTTCGCCGAGTTGAAGCTACCGGTGCTACTTTCTTGAATACGAACAGGCATCTTTAAAATCTGATAATTGGTTATATGTGTTTTTTGGAGTAATATGAAGTGGTAGAATAAAAACTATTAGGTTTTTTTTTATTATATTTTTTTGGCGACGTCTTAAACGGAGAAGATGACCAGACATATTTTTATTTGAACTCTTTTCTTGCAAGTTACATAGACCAATGCGTTCATAATCGTAGTAGTCTTATTTTAAAATCTTTCAACATGGCTCCTGTAGAATACAAGTCAGTAGATTGACTACATTTTTTTTTGCCATGGAACTAATGGTAATAATTTTATAAGATATGCATTAGAGATTTAAGATTAAATGATAATAAAAAATATAAATAAAAGAAAGAAACACGTAATATTCACAAAATTTAATTCTTGAATTTTATGATAACCCACTTTTGCATACTATAATGTTTAGTTATCTAAATAATATGTATGCTTAAATACGCACTTTGCTACATATTACAATTTTAAGTAGTCATATAACCTTTTATTATAAAGCTAGAAAATAAGTTCTATAAATAATAAATGGATTCGTTATTTATAAATTTTATATCCGAAAATGTGTAATAGTATAGTCTTGGCTCACAAGAATCATTTCACTTATATCATTAATGAAGGTTTTTGAAATAAAATCTGAGTTTTATAACTCTTTAAGTTAGTAAATGGATTTTGGTAAATTTTAGTGTTACTATTCGATGAAGTTATATCTTCTGACAAGTTTAAATCAATTGAGTTCTAATAAGTATGTATAGTTTTCTATTTTATTATTTTTATGGCTCATTCTATACACCCCCCCCCCCCCCCTCATTCCTGATTATACCCCCCTTGTGAGAGGAAAACTGTCGGTCCCACGCAGGCCCCACCTGTAAGTATGTGAGAGGAGGGGGGTGAAAAAAGTAATTAGGAGGGTGTAGAAAGTAGCACCCATTTTTATTTGTGTTTTAGTGCCTTGTATTTTATATTATAGGGTAGTTTTCATCATTTGGAGTTCTTCTACTCTCATTTGTGCGCTAAGTTTTGTAAGGAATCCTCAACGCAAAATTATGAGTAGATCTTACTTCTTCCTCCTTTTTGTCACTTTAACTTTTTGGGGTGTATCATGTGTCACGTGTTCACAAGTGTTTCATATTATTTTCCCAACATGCAAACTAAAATGTCACATGTGTTCATGATTGGTATCGCATTGTTTCGCTATCTGTTTCATATACATGTATTGCGTGTTTACCGCTTTGTGTCTCTGTTTCGTTGTTTCGCGTGGATCCACCACCGGTTGACCGGTTTGCCCACGGCCATGGGGTGAACTCGGTATAACCTCAATGTTTCGCAATTTTGCTTTTCGCCTCTCGGGACTTGAATCGCATCATTTATTTCACTGATTATGTTTCATTATGTCTTGTCACTTTACTTGTTGATGTTGATTGATTGATGAATTATTTATTGATGTCACTATTACATTTAATATTGCAAGTTACATAAGTTTTATTAAATAAAATCAACTAATATTTTAAGGTTAAATAAAAACAAATTGTATATGAGATATAAACCTTTATCATATGGATTAATAGAGGTTTATAGAATTCTAGAAAGAAAATAAAGTAAAAGAAATAAGAGAAATAAAAGAATAGATTTTGAGTATACCCATTATGAAGAAATCACAATATGAAGAGAAAATCCAATGAATTGATGATGATCCTTGCTTCCAGTTGATGATTTTGAGAACATTTGGGTAGAATTTTGGTTGAGGATGCTTGCTTTTGGTTAGAGAATTTGTGGTGATTGCTTATAGTTTTAGAAAGAAAACGAATGTCAAAGATGTAGTCTTTAAAATAGGGAATTATTAGAGTATAATGGCACTAACTTTATATTATTAGTCCATAATGTCATTTGTGTTTTAGGCATCACATGTATTTACAAACACTTTAGTATTACCTCTAAATAGCTTTTTAAGTATGTTGTAAGTAAATCATGCTAGTTAATTAAAAAAAATACAATATAAAAAATTAAATGATTAAGAAGAATATATATGTATGATAGTTTAGAATATAGAGTTGGACGAAAAACGGAAAATGGGCTGGGTTATGGACATCCTTTTTTTGGTGGATGTCATAATATTCCCTCACGTCTTCCAATAACATCACTCCTAATAACCCCTGCTGCCTCTAAAATTCTAAAGTGGTTCTCAGACAAAACCAACCATGAATTGATAATTGTCAGGGCAAATGAGAAAGTGAAAAAGACTTCAATGAATAGTGTGATGAACTTAAAAATTGAAGATTTGCAAGATCTGATGAATCTTCCACTCGAAAGAGATGTTGATGACATGCTATCTAAAATATCTGAAAGGAAATTTAAAGGCGAAGTCAAAAGCATGATGAAGAGGAATAAAGTTGATCAAATAAACATTTGTTTTGGCATCATCTGTTCTAGGGGGAGATTGTTGTACCTACAAAAGAACAGATGATATCCAAAACCCAAAGCATGATCCACTGATCAAGAAATAAGAAAAGATTGAACTAGTCTCTCCCCAAAGATAGTGAATCTTGAACACCTATCCAGAACATTTTTTCAAGAACAAAGCAAACATATGTTCAAGTCTTGGAATCGTCGTTCAAAAAGAAACATCTATTGAAGGCTAAAGACCGTTGGAGACCAAAGCACTGATGAAGTCAAAGGTCTGATTAAGAAGACCAAACATCTGTATGCCAAATAGTTTTTTAGATAACTACAACAGAGGATGTTTAGACAGTGGTTTCCTAATGTAACAATACTTATCTTATAACAGTGTTTAGACTATTTAGAACAGATGATAAGATTTACAACAGATAGTTGCAACGTCTGTGGAATCTTTTCTGTTAGGAATGTTAGATGTCACTATCAGGGTGATGTAAGCAAATCACTTAACAGAGCTTTCGTACTTAGTATAAATATATCACTCATATTAGTGATCTATTATCACACACATCACCTTTTCTCTTGTACGAACTGTTTAGTTACGTGATTGTCTGAGAAGGAGTCTGTAGAGTTAATTGATTTGTAAAACATTTAAATCCTTTGAAATTAATGAAAAACAATCATTGAAGATGACTTTCTATTTGTGAATTCTATTGTGATAATCAATATTTGTTTGCAAATATCAAACTCAGTTCTAACAAGCCTCTACCTTAGAGTTAGGTGATCTAAATTTACATGATCTTTACAGTATTTTAGTACCTAGAAATTCAACCCAAAGAGGAGGACTAATAACTCTCATCAGAATTTTAAAATTATGATATTTCATCAGATTTCTCTGCATTTACTGAAGCAATAGCACTGCTCACGAAAACCTTTGAGCAAAGGCTAAGAGGGGGAAGCTCCAAACATCAAAAGAGTGACAAAGGAAGGACGGAAGGAAGAAGCAAAGAAAAAAGATCCGAAGGAAAGTCAGAAGTAGTGTGCTACAAATGCAAACAAAAGGGACACTATGCATCAGAGTGCAAAAACAAGAAGTTAAAGAATGTTTCCTACTATGAAAAGAAACTGGAAGAAGCTAAGAAACAACAACACATTAGCTTGATTGCTGGAACTGACACTTAGTTGACATATGATGAACAAGAAGAAATGGCTAGCTTCTGTCTCATGGCGAAAATATCATATACAAAATCTGAATCATCAGAAAACAAAGTAAGTTTAAACAATCAGAATTTGGAATATCATTCGAACAAATTAATGATAGATTCTAAAAGTCTGCAAGAAAAAAACAATTTGCAGAAAATAAAAAATCTGATGAATTCAGAAATTGCTAATAGAAACAAAAATCAAAAGCAAGTCTCTTTATGATGAGAGCTTAATAAAAAATGTAAAAAGTGAATTTAATGAACAAGAGAGAAAAACTTTAGATAAGAAAATTCTTGAAAGTGAAATAAATGTTAAAGGCTTTCAACAAGCAAAGGATTTCATTGATTTTATCAAAACAACACCAAAGAATAATGGGGAAGGACTGGGATACAAAAAAAAAAAAACCCAATAATCCTACCATGTTTGTTCGGGCTTCTGAATAAATTTTTGATAAACTCATATAAGAATCTGATGTAGAATCAAGCATATCTACAAATTATGACTATTTGCCTTTCTTTTCAAAATAAAACCTAAAAATTGAAGAAGTAGGGGTAAAAAAAATCTTTGCTGAAAATGTGAAAAAGACTCCGTCAAAGAATCAGAACCTTCTTCATAATCTTCCATCACAATGCAAATTATCAGAAAATTCTTATAAAACAGATTTTATGTGTGTTGAAATTCTGAGATTAATTCAACATCTTTCAAAAACCAAACCAATTTTCAATGACTCGGCATTGAATAAAAAATTCTAATTACAATAGCTCATCAGAAGAAGAATTTGAGAAAAACAGTAATACCTAACTATCAGAAAAAGTACCCAAACAGGTTTGGGTACCAAAGAATTTCTATCCTTTTCATTTCAGGACCGACATGTGTAGCAGATCTGGTACTGCGATTCAGGTAGCTCCAAGCACATGACTGGGGATAGGAGCTTACTCAGTAATTACAAAGAAAATCTAGGTAAATTGGTGAACTTTAGAAATGGTGTAAAGGGAAAAACACAAGCGTATGGTAACATTGCATGTGCAGCACTTACAATAGACAAGGTTGCATATGTTGAAGGTTTGAAATAAAATCTTCAAAGTCGTGGACAATTATGTTACAAAGGCTTCAAGGTAATCTTTTTTACTAGATACATGTTTTCTAGTTGGTTTAGAATATAACAATGTTTATCTGAGTATCTACTACTTTGATTTTAAAGAAGAAGTTGAGCATCCTCAACTTTGTCTGTTTTCAAAAGATAACCAATGCAGTAGTGGTTGTGGCACAAAATACTAACCCATCTAAATTCTAAAACTTTGAATCAGCTTGCAAACAAAATTCTAGTAAAAGGTTTACCCTTGATCTCTTCTAAGAAGTATAAACTCTGTGAAGCATGTGAGCTAGGAAAATCGAAAAGAAGCTCACACAAAACTATAGCTTAATCTTTAATTTCTCAAAATCTTGAATTTTTGCACATGGGCTTATGTGGACCTTTGAGTATAGAAAGTTTTTCAGGAAAGAAATACATTTTAGTCATTGTAGATGACTACTCAAGGTACACATGGGTTGAACTTTTAAGACAGAAAATTGAAATCCCAGATCTGATCATAAACTTATTAAGAAAATTGAATCTGTTAAAATTAGCTGTCTATAAGATCAGATCTGACAACAAGACATAATTTAAGAATACAAAACTTGAGAGATTCCTAACCAGCAATGGAATATCTCATGATTTTTCTGCTCCTAGAACTCCACAACAAAATGGAGTAGTGGAAAGGAGGAACAGAACTTTGGTAGAAGCAGCAAGAACAATGTTTTCTTATGCCAACTTGCCTACATACTTTTGGGCAGAAGCAATAGCAAATGCATGTTTCATACAAAACAAATCTATCATCAATAAAAGACATCAGAAAACTCCTTATGACATCATCCACAACAGGATTCCCAACATCAAATTTCTACATACTTTTGGATGTAGGTGTTTTATATTTCATAATTTTGATAGTCTTGAAAATTTTGATAGATAAGCTGAAAAAGGAGTTTTTCTTGAATACTCTCTTGTATCAAAAGCCTACAGAGTATTTGTAATCAATAGAAGAACCATAAGAGAAAGTTTATATGTATCCGTTGATGATACATCAGAAACAGAAAGTTCTGGTGATATTCTAAACGCTATTAATAAACACAATCCAGAAATTTTCAAACATCTTCTTAATCAATTAACTCAAGAACTGCTAAGATATGACTGGGAAAATAATTGTAATAAAATTAGTAAAAGTCAATCATATACTAACCCTGCAGAAAATCTAGAGCAAATCTCAGAAATACAGGGAACACATAATTAGAACTCTGATTTAACATCCGAAAATCAACATACAAGTCAGAATTCTGATCTTTCATGCTCAGAACAGACAATTAGCCAGGGGAAGCAGGAAGATCCTCATCGGGTCAAAATTCTGATTTGATAAGCCCTTTAAGTAATATCAGATGGATAAGAGGCCATTCATCAGCAAATATCATTGACAATCCTGAAGAGGGTGTTAAAACAAGTTTAGCAACAACACATGAGTTTCTTTATGCGGGATTTCTAAGCATGATAGAACCAAAAACTATTAATGAAGCACTCAAAGATGCAGATTTGGTACAAGCAATGCAAGAAGAACTTGATTAATTTGAGAAAATTCAAGTGTGGAACTTAGTACCCAAACCAAATAACAAATCAGTTATTTGTTCAAAATGGGTATTTAGAAACAAATATGATGAACAAAAAAATCGTAACAAGGAACAAAGCAAGACTGGTGGTCAAAGGATATTGTCAACAAGAAGGAATTGATTATGATGAAACATTTGCACCAGTTGCAAGACTAGAAGCTGTCAGAATTTTCCTTGCTTATGCAACTTCAAAAGATTTTAAAGTTTATCAAATGGATGTAAATTCTACATTCCTAAATGGTTAGATTGAGGAAGAAGTGTATGTTCAACAACCTGAAGGCTTTGTTGATCAAAAATTTCCAAAACATGTTTACAAGCTAAACAAAGCTTTGTATGGATTGAAACAAGCTCCAAGAGCCTGGTATGAAACTCTCTCACACTTCCTAATCAAATCTGGCTTTACCAAAGGTTTAA
The DNA here is from genome assembly GCA_030545235.1 of Helianthus tuberosus. Taxonomy (NCBI): domain Eukaryota; kingdom Viridiplantae; phylum Streptophyta; class Magnoliopsida; order Asterales; family Asteraceae; genus Helianthus; species Helianthus tuberosus. The sequence goes on along the minus strand of CM060414.1, from coordinate 43,467,524 downwards.
TTGATACAACTTTGTTTCTCAAAACACACAAAGGCCACACTTTATTGGTCTAGATATATGTTGATGACATTATATTTCGATCAACCAACCCTAAATTTTGCAAAAAAAGTATGAAAATCTCATGACCAATCATTTTGAAATGAGCATGATGGGTGAGTTAAGCTTTTTTAGGACTGTAAGTAAAACAACAAACTGATGGAATATTTCTAAGTCAGTCAAAATATGTCTAAACAATTTTAAAGAAATACTCACTAGAAAACTACTCATCTTCAAAAACTCCAATGGCCACAGGGAACAAATTAGATTCTGATCCTGATGGGAAAAATGTAGATATTAAAACTTACAGAGGAATGATAGGATCATTGCTGTATGTAACTGCTAGTAGACCAGACATAATGTTTTCAACTTGTTTTTTAGTAAGTTATCAATGCAGTCCTAAAGAGTCTCATTTAAATGTTGTAAAAAGAGTTTTCAAATATCTCAAAGGAACATTTGACCTTGTTTTGTGGTATCTTAAGGGTACAAGTTTAGGCCTTATTGCATATATAGATGTAGATCACGCAGGTTGCAAACTTGATAGAAAAAGCACATCTGGTGCTTGTTAGATGCTAGGAGAAAATTTGGTATGTTGGGCAAGTAAGAAGCAAAACTGTGTATCCACCTCCATAGCAGAATCAGAATATGTAGCTGCAGCAAGCTGTTGTTCACAAGCTCTATGGATGCAGACTCAGCTTAAAGAGTTTGGGGTAAATCTGACGAAAATACCAATACTTTGTGATTCAAAGAGTACCATTGCAATAACCTCAATTCCAGTCTATCACTCAAGAACCAAGAACATTGATTTCAAATATCACTTCATAAAAGATCACGTGGAAAAAGGTAACATAGAAATATATTTTGTACCAACAGAAAATCAAATTGCTGATATCTTTACAAAACCTCTTGATGAGAGAAGACATAACTATTTAATCAGCAAATTGGGAATGGTCAACATGAGACACAAAGAAACAACAATCACAAATATGCCTGATAATGAACAGAAATCTGATGACCTAACAGATCATCAGTATGATCGAAGTGTCAAAATTCTGAAGAAACATCAGAAATCTGACAATCTATCAGAATCGGATACTTTGTCAGAAATTTGATGAAGTCACCAGAAAAGAGCCAAGTTTAACTGTGTTTACATGCATGCATATCATGTTATGTTTATATTTTTTGTTTATTTATCTTATTTAAGTTATTCTAATTTTTTTCTCTATCTTTAAAATGTATATATACCATTATATTAACATATAAGCGTTATTTTTGAGATTTTGCTCACATCATCAAGCAAATGTTCTGAGCACAAATTTAATTTATGTCCACTTTCTCTCATCACATTCATTGCTTACTCATCCATTCTTAGAGAGAAAATAACGACACTTGGACATTAAATGATCTATTTCTTACAGTTTTGTGCCGTCTAAATCACAAATAAGAAGAGAACTATGTCTCAACATCACTTTATTCTCCTGGCAACAGATCTTTGCAATGAGGAGTATAGGGGTACAATATCTAAGTTGGTAAATACCATTTATGCCATTTGCACTTTCACTTATAAATAACAACCACTTAGATCATTTACTTTCATCAAAGGTCACTTTCATCTCTTTTTTTTCACAAACCCAAACCCTAACTCTTCAACTTCATCTTAACCATGCCATGGAACAAATTCAACACGACCAGTTTCCTTTAACATGCATCATACGTCATAACTTGAGGACCCGGATGGATGTTTCCGAAGAAGCTTGGGAGGGGTGAAGTATCATCCTCGCACTGATCATGAACAAGCCCCTAGCTTTTGCACTAACTACCTGGGTCTGGATACCCCCTAACGTTCTTCAACAATTCTGGTACCTTGCCAGACTCATCCTTGAGGATGGCAGACTCACCACCATTGTTGGTTGGGTGATGGGTAGACTCATTATTCTTAATGCGTACATTATCAGGGAAGCTCTCCATCTCAACGATGACACCTACCTGATCCTTCACTCATGCTGAGCTAGAAAATACTCTGTGGAACATAGGGTATAGAGTGCGTGCACCAACAATAGAAATAGAGAAGTGGGGGTTCACCAAGCCATGGCACTAGTGCATGATGTTCGACACAAATAGAGTAGTTATGGTGACTCGACTCGGGATATGCTTTTCAAAGAAGACCGTTAAGTTCAACAAAATATCCAACGAGCTCATGGAACCTGTACATGCACTCGTGTTTGATGTTCAATACAACTTTTCTAACTATATGATGTTCAATACAACGTTAGTAATCACTACTCCAGCCAACCTTTTCTGATGTATCCTCACTTCTTGATGAAGGTAATCACTAGTCAGTTGGATTTTCTGTGGTGTTCCGCTTTGGTATCCCAGAGCAGAGATGGTGTTCATGGAGAACTTTCAAAATGCACAACTTGTACCAATAAATAATAACACACGATTGGAGACAAACCTTTGGGCATGGAAGTAAAGTTGATTAAAATATGAAATAAAACTACAATCAAGGGGGGGGGGGGCATACGGGTAAATAATGTTAAATGTTTTAAAAAGAAATCTGACCAAAACAAAGTAGTCTATCTAAACAAAACTTTGATCAAGGAAAAACAAAGTGAATAACAAACTTTCAAAATGGTCAAAGAAAACTTTGCAAATGTTAGATAGAAAATCATTTAATTAATATAAGTGAATTTTTGATAAAATTATTTGACTAAGGAATTATTCTGACAAAGAATCTACTTGAAAATATTTCTCGAAAAACAATGTTATTTCTCTTTCTCCAACTTAGCAAAACATTCTCAAATTTTGTACTCAAAAGAAATAGTACCCGGTTTCTGATTTCTGATGGAAAGCACAAACACAAATGAACTAGTAAAAATCATCAGAATTCACGTTAGAATCAGACAGATCTATGCATTCAAGAAGGAAACTATGTAAGTTCAAAACTCTGTCCAACCCTCATTCACTCTCATCTCAAAAGAGGGGGGGGGGGAGGGGACATTACATTTGATCATTCTAATGAAACTTTGATGACAAAACATTTAGATGATTAATATCTGTCAGATAATGGAGAAAAAATATGCTCAACAAATCTCATCAGAAAATAGATTATATCATCATAATTCATCAGAAAACACAAGCAAATGGTGATATCAAAAGGAACCTTGGAAATACCAATTTATGACAAGGAAGACTGTATCTGGTAGTCATGATCACATCTAATGACCAGAAATTTCTTTTTCTGAACACACACTCTCATAAAAAACGTTTTCTGAGATAAAATTTTTGCAATACGCAAAAAGATTTTTATCTTTTAAAAAGGGGTAAGACTAGCAAGATTCTCAGAGTTTAAATAAATGGTAGTGGACCGCTTTTTCAAAAGGGAACCCACCAAAAGAAAGAGGTACAACTTGGCTGTTGTTATTCACCAATAAAATTTTTTCAGAATTTCTAATAATTCTTTGAAAATATTCAAAGGATATATTAGAAGTTTAAAACGGTTTGAGATAAGTTAACTGCTAATTAACATTTCATAAACCAACTTAAATACTAACAACTCACGACCTCAATATGTGGGACACCACAACTCCCAGATAGTATAAATAGCCTTCTTCAACAGGAAAACCTTCATTCACTCAGAAATTTGAAACCACATACAAGCCCTAGAGTTTTAGTTTTGAAATCTATAATTTTCCACTAAATCACCAAGTCTGCCTTAACCTCAGTAAATCTCAACATTCATGCCGTAGAACTTGAAATACCTCTTATCAAAAGAAACAAATTCCCACCTTTAAAAGATACCAACCTCCAGATAAATACTTAACACCAGTTATACAATCAAAGATGTCAAATTCTGGTAGAATACTTAATAAATTGTCCTTTGAAGCAAGCCGTGCTGAAGACAGCAGAAGTACCGATAATCATATTACAACAACTATTCAAAGCACCAGAGAAAGCAGAGTTGTTCTCAACTTTCAAAAATTTGGGCTACAAAGAAAACATCATAATGATTGGAAACTCCAAAAGAAGAGAATTGCCTGCTTTCTAGCAAGTTCTCATGGAGACATTGAATAGACGTCTGACATCAGAAATTGGTGGAGCTAATCAGATCAGTATTTCAATTCTGACAATCGTGTAGGGACTCATATCTGGGTTCAATGTTGATTATGCAAGAGAAATTTTTCACCTAATAAAGAAGTCAGTTTTTGCTAAGAATGGACGAATCACTACCCACATCCCATTCTTTACAATCATAATTGTTGAAAACTTTGAAGAAAGAAGTATAGAGATACCCATGTTTGAGGAAATATCAAAAACACCAATAATGGTGCCATGGTGTGGTGATAGAGGATGGAATTCAACTAGTGATGTACCAGTTTTACAAGAAAGTATGTTAGATCTGATAGCTCAAGACTCTCCTTTTAGAAAGAAGCATGTAGAATTATTCAATAATGAAGAAATATATGATAGTAGCTACTCACCAGATGATGATCAAACCTCAAAGATCCAAGATTTGGAAGATGAAACTCAGAAGTCAACAACAGGTGATAAGCCTTAATCTGATAGCAAGTTCATACCAGAAAATACAGAAACCAGTGTTGAACACACCGTTCTGGCAGGAGAAGGATAAAATCAGGAAATTGAGTCAGAACCCTTCATCAAAACAAGTGTACAAACCAATCCTTCTTTTAATTATGTGAAGAACTCAACATAATTAGATTATGATGACTCTGTTGAGGTTAATTTATGAATTTGTTGCAGGAAAAACAAATGTTAGTTTAGAAGAAAGATTTGGTGGCCCCATAGATTTCACAAATTACTAATACAAAACTTAATTTCACGTATTACAGTTCATAATTACAAATGTACCTAACCTTACGTGACGCCAGAAAGCGAGAGCTTTAGACCTAATGGTGCAACCAGGAGGACCGTAATCATACAAACCAGCAGCCGGAGACCATTCTTCTATGTGAAGTTATTCTTTGTTTTCAGATTATGCATGTTAGACGGTTACTATGTGGCTCGGATGTTACAACCGTATCAGTTGGTTAAGTGTCAAATTTGGGACATTGATTCTGATTCTTATGAATTTTGCTTGTTACACACTATAGGTGATTAGCTTATGAGCATTTTCACATTTTATTTACCATTCATCAAAAGAATTATATTAATGCAAGGAAACTATGAAGTACCACACACACACACACAGATATATATATATATATATATATATATATATATATATATATATATTGCTTTTTGTTAGGGCATATTGATCTGCTATTTAATCTATGACAAATCATTTTGGAATATAAAACGATGCTTGTTATGCTAATACACTACACTCATCTGTGTTCCGTATAATTAAGGACCAAAGGGCTTGTAGCATATAGTGGTCTGAAGGTGATAGCAATAGCAGTAGCTTTTGAACATTATTAAGACCACCGGTTTGGTCGGGCAGATAAATGGAGTTAGGCAGCAGCAAAAGACGGTACATTTTTGGTAGCATCATCTCGAGCGCTACTAAACAGATACGCTATTCCATTTTTTCCACTTGTATTGGTCAAATTGGTTCCAAAAAATAATGGCGTTATACACCAATGCACAACATGATGATGAATCTGAAGAAAGTGATGAACAAAGCGACGGGTACATCTCTGATGTAATCCCATACATAGAAGACTGTTAATTTGTTTTGATTTCGTCTTATTGTAATCTTTTGAATTATTAATGAATTATGAAGAACGCCATGAACACCAAAAAAAATTACCTTTATAAGATATATGGTATTAATTCAACTGGTAAAATCTACAAAACGCCAAAAAATGTAAAGTTTGAATTATTAAAGGTATATAATAAATTTGGTAACATCATGGACGCCAAGATATTAGAATTATTAATTAATTTTAATGAATTTGGGAACGCCATAAACACCAAAATATTATCTATGTGACACAAAAAACGATTAATTCAACGAGACAGATCTAAAAAAGACCAGTAAAATGCCAGGTATTTATTGAATCTAACTAAACGCCAAAAAAATATTAGACGCCAAAAAATGAAGCAGTATTGTGACATACGAATTGAAAAAAAGGAAGATAAAAAGACAAAAAAGCCCCCCGCCTTAATTATATCGCCTGCCACGTATTCAACCAGGATCCGTTCTCATCATTCTCACACTTTAGGGCGATTTCTCCTGATCCTGTTTCTATACACACACACACACACACACACACACACACACACACATATATATATATATATATATAGGGAGGGGATCATGAGAAAACTACATCTAAATGAGAAAACTAGAGAACCACCTAAAAAAGCCTAAAAAAAGCTAAAAAACATATCCATTTTTTTACAAAATGTTATAAAAAATCGCTATTTTTTATATATAAAAAAATTATTTTTTTTTGTTGTACTGCACATGTGCATTATATGTGTACTACACATGAGCATTATATCCGTAATAGTGCTCATGTGCAATACAACAAAAAAAAATTTATTATTTATTTTTTTGAAAATTTTTTTCCATACATAAAATATAATGATTTTTTATAAAAAAATATAAAAAAAAAATTGGTATGTTTTTTAGGCTTTTTTAGTTAGTTTTTTTGGTTTTCTCATTTAAACTAGTTTTCTCATGATCCATCCCATATATATATAACTAGTTTAATGTTCCTATAAAAAAAGGTGAAGTGTGAGAAATATTGTGGATGCGACACGTGGCATTTTTTAATTATATCCAATAAGGGTAATAAGGTAATTAACTAATTAATCTAAAAAACTAATTAAAAGAGATAATTATCTGTAACCACTTTAGGAGTTATTTTAGTAGATATTTTTTTATGTGATCTCCTCCAGATCTATAATATTCGATCTTTTTCTTCTTCATCAAAAATCTTGTATCCAGTATTGTTTAATCCAAAAAATTGGTATTAAACTTTTTGTTATATCGCATGTATAAAACACCATACGAATTCCAGAAAACACCACAATGTGAATTGTCATAAAGCCATGGTGTTCTAACATCTGGAATGATTTTTGTTATTTTTGCAAGTATAAAACACCATACAAATTCCAAAACCACCATGACTTGAATCATAATCCGGTCATGGTGTTTTAACATCTAGAATGATTCTATTGATATTCTAGATGTTAAAACACCATGACTATAATCCCCATGCAATGTTATTGGCTCTAGATGTTAAAACACCGTGACTTGAATTATAATTCAAAATTTCCAGATGTTTAAAACACCATGTCTCGTATCTTAATACAGTTCTTCCAGATGTTAAAACACCATAACTTGAATCACAATACAATTTTCCAGATTCACCATATTCCTTCTGATTTTCCATGATTCTCCGAATCGATAAAACACGCTGACGAAGAAGTTCAGTTGATTACTTTCACATTTGTTCAATTTTTGATTTTGATTCGGAAACCCTAAGATGATAATCAGTAGACAATGACGAAGAACATTAAGTTGATTACATATATAAAACAATCCAAGCTTTTGATGTTGATAATGTTCTCTCTCTCTCTCTCTCTCTAATTTGAATGGAAATGAGCGATAATTTTAGAAGTTGTGGGTGGTTTGATTGTTATACGACCGTGGGGTATGGTGGGGCGTGGGTTGGGGGCATGGTGCGACACGTGGACTATAGGACACCCAAGACCAAAAGCCAATTTCAAAGGAGTATGGTGGGGCGCGGGTTGGGTGGCGTGGAAAAAAGTCAATTTCAAAGGGCTAGTGCTCTTGGCCAATGAGGTTCCGCCATGTCATGTGGTAGCCCCGCCCCACGCCCGGCCTTAAACTCCCACCCAAGGGGCCACGCCCAAACCCAAGCCCACCCGGGGTGGTGACTTGGGCGTTTCTCTCCAACCCCCGCCCCATACCCCATAGTCTAAGATGCAATTTCTTTATTTAAATGTTATAAAAAGACACTATTACCTCTAAGCTAGTCAAATCAGTCTAAAAAATACCACACTATTTACAATTTTGCCACTTTTAATCTCAACCATTAACTACTAAATCTAAGGGCTTAAAACACTTCTTACCTTTCTCACAAAATGATCCCTTTTTACAATAACCCCACCCTATATATATATATATAGGTAGGGGAGCGCTAAAATAGGAACCATCCCCAGTTGTAAGAACCGCGAGAACCACTCTCAACCAATCAGAACAAAGGGTATTTTGGTCATTTCCTTCAAATGTCTAATCTATCTCTCTCTTCATTTAAAGTCTTCTCATCTCTCATATATCATCCTTTTCTCTCTCTCTTCATTTCAACAAGATCTGAGATTTTGAAAGTTCCCCATATTCTCTCCGTTCTTCATCTCTAATGAAGATGAAGATGAAAATTCCCCTCTCCATCGCACACCCCTGATATCTCCTCCTTCTTCACCCTCGATGTACTCGCCACCGGCATCACCCACCCCTGTTTCTCTCTCTCTCACACTCGTTCACCACCGGCATCACCCACCCCTGTTTCTCTATCTCTCACACTCTTTAACACTCGTTGTAGAGAGAGAGTCCGAGGAGAGAGAAAGGGGATGGCCGCGGTGGCGATGCAGCGGTGGCGGTGGCGTTGCAGCTCCGGCTGAGAAAGAGGACGGCGGCGGTAGGATGCCGACAAGGTAGCGATGTTTTCTTGATGTTTTTTGGTTTTGATCTTGTGTCTCTGTTTTTGTCCCGATCTTGGATGTTGGTGGCGGTGAACGATGGGTGAAGGGGGGTTGTTTGTGGTGGGTTAGAGGGCGGTGTGTCGAAGGCGGTGGCGGCGGTGAATGATGGGTGGAGGGGTGGGTGAGGAGGGGTGTGAACCGGTGAATGATGCAGGTTGTTTGAATGTTTTTTGGATCTGGAAATAGTGAGTTGCAACTGTTTTGAATGTTTTTTTGAACGATGCAGGTTGTTTGAATGATGTATTTTGTATTCTTTGATTCTATGGGTTTTGATCTGTTGGAATGGGGCGGCGATGATGCAAAAAAAAAAAAAAAAAACGTAGATTTTGGTGACGATGGCGCGACAAAGACCGTGGAGGGTAGGTTTTTGAACCTGCAACCCCACTTTGCAGCCTTTTGATTATCGGGAAATCTGAGCCGAACCCCATTTTTTTCGAGATACACATTGTTTTGATGTTGTTGGTTTTTTATATTCCCCCCCCCCCCCTAAGTGGATGATGACAACAATCTATCCGAGACACCTACCGAGTTTGCGATTTCTGGGTACGTTCGTTTTGTGTAAAAAAGTTTTTGAAAAAAAAAGTTAAACCGTAAACTTTTTAACGTAAAACGTAAAAACGTAAATCGTAAAAAGTTTAACATAAAACGTAAAGCGTAAAAACTTTAACATAAAACGTAAAACATGAAAACGTAAAACGTAAAAAGTTTAACGTAAAACGTAAAAAGGTTAAAGTAAAAACGTAAAACGTAAAAAGTTTAACGTAAAATGTAAAAAGTTTAAAAAGTCTGTTAAAAAAATCTGAATTTAAAAATGCTTTTAATAAAAAAATTATGTTTAAAAAATAAAAACTAATATTATAATAAAAAAAGTAATAATAAAACAATAATGACAAAAAGACAAAATAGAGTAATTTTACTAAACTACCCTTTTGGATTAAAATATTACAGACATAATAAGACAAAAAATATTTAATATTATTTTTAATTACTTTTAATCTCATCCATTCATTTTGAAGACCTAATGGCTAGAAAGTGGTTCACGCGATTCTTACAACTGGAGGTGATTTTCATTTTAACGCTCCCCTATATATATATATATATATATATATATATATATATATATATATGGGATGGTTCAAATGAAAACCATTTTTAACATGAAAACTGGAAAACTAACTAAAAAAGCCTAAAAACACACAATTTTTTTTATAATTTTTTATTAAAAATCGCTAGTTTTTGTATATAAAAAAACTTTTATTTCAAATTTTTTTATAGTACAAATGTGTAATAATACACATGTGTAATAATACACATGTGTAGTACACATACACATGTGTACTACAAAAAAAAAACTGAAAAAAAGTTTTTTTATATACCTAAAATAGTGAAATTTGGTATGAAAAAAAATTGGTATGTTTTTTAAGCTTTTTTAGTTATTTTTTGAGTTTTTGCGTTAACTAGTAGTTTTCATTTGAACCTTCCTATATATATATATATATAGGGGAGGGTTATCTTGGGAACACTAAATATTGCGAGAACCGTGAGAACGAATGAAAAAAAAAATGAAAACCGATTTTTTTTAATACAAACCTCATTGTAATAAAGATACAACATCAAAAAACAATTTACAACATCAATTAATTCATTTCTCCTCTCAAAATCACTCTTACTAGATTTTTTACACATGTGTAAATATGACAAATTTACACATGTGTAAATGGCAAACTTACACATGTGTACATTTTCTTTATTTACGAATTCACGAAAATTTAAACGTGTAAATATAATTTCTAACATTGTATTCGAATAATAATGATAAATGTAAAAAAAAAAAATTGAATTTGAATTGTTTTTCACCAATCGTGATTTTTTCATTCGTTCTCACGGTTCTCACGATATTTAGCGTTGTCATTTAAACCCTCCCCTATATATATATATATATATATATATATATATGAAAAACCTTAATGAGTTCGTAAAAAAATTAATAAAGAACTACAATGGGTTGATTATCCAAACAGATTCGGAAATCAGTTTTTTAATCGAATACGAATGTAAGATCCTTACTAAATTTATAAGTATTTCATCAATAAAGTAAGCCTTTTTATACAAAAATGTCGTTTTACAAAAAACATCTTCATAACAATGTTCACTTAGAGTTTAAAACATTCAAAATATAGTTATAAATTGTTTACATGAGTCATAATATCAAAACTAATCAAAGATAAATGCAGAAGCTTCAGATTTGCGTGTGTTCGATTCTTGCTCGATACTTGATCTTCATCCAAATTTTTTTTATAATGATAACCTATAATCAAAACCGTCTTAAACATCAGTTATAAGCGTTTTGAAACACACTTAAACAAGTTCACTAAGCAAAATAATCAAAACAAAAATTTTTGCCAGTTTTAATGTTCGTCTCTTGCCGCGACGGGTTTTACTTAACCCTTCGCGTGACGCAAAGGCCTTGGCGTAGCGCGATGGTGAGTAGCCTTACCCGTCGCGTGACGCGACACCCCCATTTCAACAAAAAGTTTCTTTCCTGGAGCTGTATTTGCCTAGCTATGCCATTTTTTACATTTTGACTCATAACTTGCACAATTCTTTTCCAATTTTCACGAAACTTGTTTCTAAACGGCGTAATACATTTACCTGTGTATTTGACACCTCGGGTTCACAAAATCTTGATTTATAAGTTAACGGCTTATAAATCCCTTATGGAATTATTCGACCCGTTTCCTTTAGTACCCTTTTTCATATATTACGGCTAAGGCTAACCCTTGGCCATTTTACCCATTCCTCGGGCTTATTATCACTAGCGCAATTCGCTCCCAATACATGGTTTGTGTACGCATTAACATTCCGCTTGACGTATGTTATTCAAGCGCAAGTTTTACCCTTAGTAACTTAAAGAGTCCTTCATTCTCTTAGTTTTCAACCCATTCTAAAGTTCATAATTCAAATTTAGCGTTTCCGTTACTCGGCTTACGCATCAAGTTTAAGGTTTATTTGCGTGACAATTAATTCGCTTACAAACCGCCAATTTGCTACTTTCTTATTTTGACCCGTTTTGTTGTTAAGTGATATCCATCACTTCTTTAACATACCAAACACATCCAAATGTTCGCTTTATCTATACAATACACATGTTCGCTTTATCTATACAATACACATATTAATGACCAAACTTGTCTATAAGAATGTAACGAAACAACAAGTCACGTACCTTAGAGCTTATCTATCATACGAGCATCCGCTCCCGCTTGTCCACTTGACGCTTCGCCCGACTTGCCTATATAGTTTAATTAACTTCATCGTTTAGAACTCATATTATCACATATCACACATAATTTGTCAAATTAACAAATTTCGCGATTCTTTCATATTTTCAACATATCAAGATTCATTTAGAAATTTTAACGAGCATCTTGTGGTCGATATCTTTTATGCATCTATTATCAAGTTCGTGATTAACTTTTAACCAAGTTTTATCATCATAATCAAGCCTCTATGTCTAGTGTACATGAACAACATCTATAACTTGCATCATAACATCAAGTTTCACAAATTTACCACTCTACATACATGATTAACTAACCAATCACTAGTTTATGGCATTAATTCAACAAATTTACATCTAGGGTTTGTTCCTAGACTTGTACTCATGTCAATTTCTCTAATACATTCAACAGTCACCCTAGAATTTCGTTTATGAATATTTATCAAAATTTCAAAATATCACCAAATGTCAAAATTCAACATACCTTGTGATCTCCTAACTTGAGTGATCACTTAATTCGGCTTGGCTCTAATTTTAATCCGTTTTTCTTCTTTGATTTGATGAATATTATGAGTTTTAGGGTTTGAAGGAAAACCCTTCTTGTTCTCCTGGGGAAATCAACCAAACACACAAACACACACAGTGTGTGTGTGTTTTGGTTTTTAGTTGTTTTAAATTAAAACATTTTCATGTTTGCCCCTTTTTAGTCCCTCTATTTCCAAAGTTTATAAAAGGGGTAACTATTTCAAGTTTCTTTATTGTTTTAAAACAAATAACTAACTAGGTTAACTATTCCTGGTTACATTACCCTTGGTTATGACCAACTTATGTTTATACTGAAACGCCTAGATTTCCTAATCCGAAAAGTAATATTATCATACTATTATTTAACAAAATTCGAGCATGACCCGTTCGTATTGAACAATTCCCTGTATGACCAACTTGTAAGAACTTAAATGCGACACAACGGAAAATATGAGCCAAAAAATTCCGTTCTTAAAAAGTCATAGTAACTACATAAAGACCCAATTACAACTTGCAATACATTCACAATGTTACATTATATCAAGGCTTCATGACCTATATAAATCAAACTATGTGACCGTTCTACCCCGTACAATCCTTGCTCTCAACTTGAACTAAGTCCACTTCACTTCGTTAATGGTAGAGGAAACCCGAGCGATACCTGTGGACACCACGTACAACCCAACCATTAGTCATTAACACACCATATAACATTATACTATATAATAGAAATTCGTATGGCATTCTGTGAAGTAAACGTGGAATTGTCCAAGCGCTTTCTTAAATACTCTTTATCCAGACCCGGTTTCATTCCTTCATGAACCCGACAATCTCAAACCTGCATTACATTCCAAACTCAAAGCACATCATTAGAAATCGTAAGTACTCCGATGCCTTAATAACGTTCATACATATATCTTTAGCATCGTATATTCATACACACATGCATTCACACTTACACGCCTATTATCATATACACCTATATGCAAACATACCTTCATACATGTCTACGCCTCTACCTACGCACAAACAATCATTTACGAATTTATAAACACTAGCTCATGCTTACCACTTCATACACGTACGCTTATGCCGAAATAACATATTCACAAGTTAACATAATATAGGCGATATACAAAATGTCCTACGTACATACGAGATTCCTAAACATAATTACTTATACAATTTCTTACACTAATAAGAAAACAATTCTATTCTTTCACTAACCGACGACCTTTAACCTCACTTATATTCTAAACCAATCCTTAACATAAGTTATGAGGCCTTGGAAAACCCTTTTTAGTCAAGTCCCATGCTCAAAATATCAAAAATTCAGCAAAAAGCCAGCCGCACGGTCCCTCACGGGCCGCGTAAGCCTTGGCTTACTATTTCGCGGGGCGCGACAGCTCCACCGTAAGCTACGGTGGCTACCGTAGCTTACGGTGGCCACAAAACCCTTACGGTGAGATGCTACTGCCTTACGGTGGCCAAAAAGACTTTAGAACCTACCGTAGCTTACGGTGGCTACCGTAAGCTACGGTAGTGCCCAGCTTAACTCCCATTTAACCACTAAAACTCCCATATCTTGACCCATACACATCCGAAACATATTGAACTTGTTCCTAATGGTCCGTAAAATATTCCCCTTGCATATTTGACTAAAAATCCTTACCCCGGAGTCCTAACCATTAAGAATTACGTTAACATTATATTATTCATGCGTATTAATTCGACCGGTTTGATATTTATTATGCACTTCCCGACTTACCTAACCACATTCGACTCTTTTCCATTAGACTTACCTTAACATTACCTTTAATTCACTCTCTTACATGACTCTAAATAAATTGCCAACCAACAAAACATATTAAGTCAAAAGGGTAAGTTTGGGATTTACTTACCTTAAGCGTTCCTATTCGCATTCGCTTTCTTGCCTCCTCTTGAGCCATTTGCCTTCCATGCTCATGCGATACCTATCCTTTCATGCCATCATTCCCATGACATTGTTAGTATATATGTTCATTCCATATCAACATCCATTTTAAATTCATAGTTACATTGACTTTTCTTAATAAATCATTCATCAACGTGCATAAGACACGAATCGACAATCACATTGTTCCACATCTATGAAATCTAATTCCTCGTTATACATAGCACATAATTAGTCTAACATATATCATATGATTCCTCATAATCTTTCATTCATATTCGTAAATCTAACCATGCTATTAACTTATTCGTTGACTTTTCGGAAAGTAAACGATCAAGCATACAAACTCCTAACTTTGTAACTTATGTCCATAATGATGTAGTAGGCCATAATATCAATACCGTGTATATTTCATAAATCACTCGATCAATTAATTACACCATACACATGTATAAAAAATTCATTACAACTAACGCTTTCATCATCCTACAATTGTCAACCACATTCAACGTTAGTACTTTAACATATTCTCAATGTCATTCTTTACTAATAAACCCACAAGCTACACCTTTAGTGTACATCCATTTCTAGATTACCATTGAACAACTAGTCCGACACATGAGGTGCACCACCCCATTCAAGTATAGAGTACAAAGTCCTAAAACATACTTTTTACCAAAATAATCTCGTTAACTAATACCCACATGTATTCCATGAAAACATATATCTCATGCTAATTTCACTATCAAACACCTCATAACATTCTATACCTAACTACTAAATTCTTGCATACAAATTTCACCTTCTAACTTCACCTAGTCATTTCATCAAACAATTGGCGCGCATACAAATTTTTAAGCCTAATGTATAAGTATTTTCATACTTTTTCTTCCTAGTTCTTCCTTTCAATCATTAACAATATAACATATCCAACTAATTACATACCATGTTCAACCTAACTAGTAAGGACTAATCACATACAACATAATATATTAAGAATTTAAACAAAGATTGGACATGGGTGACATACCCATGTCGCCACTTTTACTAACCCAAGTGGGTTTCATCTTCAAACATCAATTAGCATCAAATCTTGTATAATTCACATTCCATATGATAATTCTAACATATATTCATGCTTAATTTCAGTAAATTTCATGGATTGATCATAAGCCACTTCATACAAAAATCATCAAAATCAAAATTACAACTTACCATATGTTTGTTAGGGTTAGATAGTGAGAAATCTTCATCCATGCAATGCTTTCCATTCGATTTTGGCTTTGATTGAGCTGAATTTGTGTTGTTGTTCTTGAGAGCTAGGGTTTACACCCCTCTGCTCTTTCTCCTGGTCGATCCCACCACGCACACACACTATGTGTGTGAGGTTTTTATTATTTCTTTTATAAACTTAACCCATTCACTCAATTTAGTCTCTCATGTTTGTTTTACTTCCCTTTTTGTCATAACTAAATTCCTACTACAAAACTTATACTTTATCTATTATTAAATGGATTATTTAATAATGGTTAGTTAAACCGCTCTATACCATATAACATGGAAACATACTAGGGAATTTGACATTTTAGTTTTTGGGGCGTTACAAGTCTATCCCCTTAAAGGAGGTTTCGTCCCCGAAACCTTTCTCATACCAACTAGACCAATTCTACTCTTACCTTTTTCAGTTGTTCATCCACAATACTTACTACAGCATAAACGCATCCGGGACCTTGGAAAACGTTTTATTCATGCATAAACATAATTATACACATCGTCACTAGCGGTTCGTTCATTGAAATTTATTCCAAATGTACACCATTGGTCGTATGAGTCTAGGTTTACGGTTCATTCCTATCCTTACAATTATCGTAATGTCCCACTGTTTCTACTTATTCTAAACGTTTCAATTCATTTCATCCTATTCCTATATCCTCAATAAGGTTTCCTTTGATCTTCACATCGTTACCCAACATCCCAATTCCAATATGCCTTCTAATCATTCTTGTACTCATATGAGGGGTCATGCATCATCACATGCATACTTTAAAACATTAGATGACCTAATAGTACTAAAAAACAAGGCTATCCTTCTCGTAATTACTCTTTCGTACTTAATACAAGGATAAAGCATCGACCTACGGTTGGAACCATTTTTTGAACTACTTGACAATTTTGATCAAATGCGTAAATAATTTACAGATTCTTACTTATTAATCAAGAACGAAACATTTTACTAACCTCATTTTTCATTACATATGTCAGTGATCCGTAAGCCGGATTCATTTGCATCATTATAGGTACCTTTCGCACCAAAATTGGTCCCATTCATTCGTGTAAAATGCTCCCACTCGTGAGCATCCTTCCTTCAGCTTTATTACTATCATCTTACTGAGAAATTCCTCCATTCTTATCTGTAAACTTATCAGTTAACACATAGCACTTATTATTTGTATTCTACATGGTGTTTGCTCGCCTAAGACTCCTTCACAAGTTTCTTACTTACATGCTTAAAACATATTACACATTCCATTTCCCACGTATTATTTCTTTCATTTTTTGGTTATCTCACCATCTTTTGCAATTTGACTTTTTGAGGTCAGCCCGGTACTTTTTACTTATCGTAGACGTTTCAAGGTACGTGTTCGTAATTCTCTTCCATCCTTGCATACTTGCAAGGACTTCATTTCTTCATTTTAGTATTAATTGTAAAAGAAAATTTTACCCGTTACCGACCCTACTTAAGTCATTTATCTAGGTTGTAGTCGTTACTCATTCCGACTCCCAAGCGTCAATTAATAATATGCCTAACACGTAACTTATTTCAAAGCTTATTTCTTTCAACTAAAGCTTCTTGCTACTATAATAGCTTTCATCGGTTTTGCCTACTTGGCTAATCAAATACTTCATAATATTTTACTAATACTTGCTTAATGACTATCAACTTATTTTGTTTGACTTTTCGGAAATCCATTTGTAAATACATTCTGACCTATGCTTACCAATTACCCAATCCTGACACATCCCTCTCTAGACGAGCCATAGGCTCATATCGAAAGTGTAATCTTTAATACATACCCGGCATGAGTCGAAATCATTAATTCGTTATCCATACCTTGCGATGGTCATTCCTTCCCAATTTGTAACATCGCATGACCTTACATTATGCTCACTTGTAAGTACAGGACTTGACAGTTCAAAACGTTAAATACTAGGTTCAAATGGTAATCACCATTCGACCCGTGTGACTTATTTGCCCTTCTCAACCATCTTGCATACAACGCATTTACATAAATATATTTATATATATAGTGAAAAGTTCAAAGCATAACTTGGTTAATATCTGCCTTAAGAATTTTTTACTTCTTCGTTCCGCATTTACTTACGAATTCGGACCTTTCATTCCAGTTTCCATTCCTTTCTATGTTTCGAATCCGTCTCGCGGATTTAAACATCTCATTCATATTCGTCACTCCTTCTATGTTTCGAATCCGTCTCGCGGATTCTAGCATATCATTCCATCTTTCTCATTCCTTCTATGTTTCGAATCCGTCTCGCGGATTCTAACATATCATTCACATTTTCTCATTCTTGTTAGGTACTTTCAATTTCTTGAGAGTCTTACATTTTCCATTCACCCTCACGTCTACCTACTCCCTAATTCTAACGGACATACCTGTAACAATTATCACGGTCTCATGAACGTTGTATGTTTCTTGTGTACTGGCCAGGTACACAATCCACATACTAGTTTCGTGTCTTCGTGTAACCGTCACCTTATGTCCGAAGAATTAGTTTCAGCACATGTAACATTTTCAAAACTTCATTACTATTCCATTATTAACTATCATTTAAAATTCTCCTTCCATTGATAGGTTTTACCATTACATGTACTTACATATATTAAATATACGTACCTGGAAACAATTTATCTTACTACGTGCCTTGGTGTCGGTCCTAGACCGCGATCGCGGATCACCCTCTCCAACAACTATGCCTACCCATTAGATTTTGATCGAGTCTTGGATTGTACGGGTTCCTTGTCACAAGAGCACATAGATTTGAGTTCAAGTATTTGCCTCCCCATACTTGATTTCCCTTAAACCAGGGCTCTGATACCAACTTGAAACGCCCAGATTTCCTAATCCGAAAAGTAATATTATCATACTATTATTTAACAAAATTCGGGATGACCCGTTCATATTATGAACAATTCCCTGTGTGACCAACTTGTAAGAACTTAAATGCGACACAGCGGAAAATATGAGCCCAAAAATTCCGTTCTTAAAAAGTCATATTAACTACATAAAGACCCAATTACAACTTGCAATACATTCACAATGTTACATTATATCAAGGCTTCATGACCTATATAAATCAAACTATGTGACCGTTCTACCCCGTACAATCCTTGCTCTCAACTTGAACTAAGTCTGCTTCACTTCGTTAATGGTAGAGGAAACCCGAGCGATACATGTGGACACCACGTACAACCCAACCATTAGTCATTAACACAGCATATAACATTATACTATATAATAGAAATTCGTATGGCATTCTGTGAAGTAAACGTGGAATTGTCCAAACGCTTTCTTAAATACTCTTTATCTAGACCCAGTTTCATTCCTTCATGAACCCGACAATCTCAAACCTGCATTACATTCCAAACTCAAAGCACATCATTAGTAATCGTAAGTACTCTGATGCCTTGATAACGTTCATACATATATCTTTAGCATCGTATATTCATACACACATGCATTCACACTTACGCGCCTATTATCATATACACCTATATGCAAACGTACCTTCATACATGTCTACGCCCCTACCTACGCACAAACAATCATTTACGAATTTATAAACACTAGCTCATGCTTACCACTTCATACGCGTACGCTTATGCCGAAATGACATATTCATAACTTAACATAATATAGGCGATATACAAAACGACCTACATGCCTACGAGATTCCTAAACATAATTACTTATAAAATTTCTTACACTAATACGAAAACAATTCCATTCTTTCACTAACTGACGACCCTTAACCTCACTTATATTCTAAACCAATCCTTAACATAAGTTTTGGAAAACCCTTTTTAGTCAAGTCCCATGCCCAAAATATAAAAAAAACAGCAAAAAGCTAGCAGCACAGTCCCTCGCGGGCCGCGTAAGCCTTGGCTTACTATTTCACGGGGCGCGACAACTGCACCAAAAGGTCAGCAATCTATACGAGGGGAAACAAAACATATAAGAGAGATAAGAATTAGAAGATAACAAAAAAGTGAAAAACTTACCGAAGGAACGCCGTGTGTAAGAAGCCATTTGCAATCATTGCCAAGATCTTGAGATAACAACTCCAAAGTCTTGTTCTGAGTTTGTTGCTCTTCAACAGTTTTTTCAGCTCGGCTATGCGTGCCAATGCCCCTTCATGGCTGTTCTGGGCAGAAAGGGCTTCAACTTCTTTTTCTTTAAAAATAGTAGAGAGACGGTCAAACTCCTTGCTCTCCTTAGCTCTTTCAGCATTCACCCTGACGACTTCATCACGCGCAGCTTTCAGCTCACGATTAGATGTCTTACATGCTGTCGTCCACTCCTTCTAACGATCAACATTGAGCTTTTTCTCTTGGGCCAATTTATCTTCAGCATCAGACACCCAGCACATCAAACCTTTATTCTCAGAATTAAAGGCCTCACGTTCAGCTGCAAACCCTCTCTTAGCTTTCTCAAATTCCATGGTCTCTTCTCTCATCGACTGCCACTCTCAAAGACTCGAACTATCTCTTGAGTGGTAGAGAAAAAGTTAACACAAGATCAGACATGGTCATCCAACAAATTAAATTGATTTAGATTCTTCTGGTATAACCTCTCCGCAGAAGGAAGAGACAAAGAATAAAACTGGCAGTTGTCCAAACTATCCATGAGAGAGCCTTGAATGAGGTTCCACCGGGGAACGTGAGGAAGATTATCGCAAGAAGGATTGTGAGTCATCCACGACCAAGCAGGTCCCATCCTCTCAAACTTCAGAAGTAGAAGGGTCGCGCCGGGTGTAACGAGTACCCTGAACAAGTGTAGCATTCAGTGGTTTTCCAATCCGTCTCCATCCCTTCAACCCTTGCAACACCTTCTTGAATCACCAATCCAGGAACAATGGGTGGTGTTACCTTCTCATCAATCACCCTCTCAGACA
This sequence comes from Helianthus tuberosus, assembly GCA_030545235.1. Classification (NCBI taxonomy): domain Eukaryota; kingdom Viridiplantae; phylum Streptophyta; class Magnoliopsida; order Asterales; family Asteraceae; genus Helianthus; species Helianthus tuberosus. The sequence continues at coordinate 43,446,861 of CM060414.1, read as the reverse complement.
CTTCTTCCGAACCCTTCTCTTTGGGATCCGGATGAGAAGGAGATGTACGAATAGGTGACTCCCCATACGCAAAGGGGGGATGGGATGTTGGGGGTGGAATAGAAGAAATGTCTGGGGGAGTAATCTTGATACCTCGAGATGCAGGTCGGGCAGACTTGGAAAGAGCTGCAAGGAAAACAAGAACTTATGACCAGAGGTAAAGAAAGAGAGAAAAACCAAAAGAGTAAAACACAAGTAAAAGCAAATGTTCCAAAGTTATACCTTTAAGTTGCGAAGATGCTTCGTATATTTGCTCAAGGAGGTTACCGGATTTTTTGGTAAACACTCCAAGGTCCACCTCGCTATCAGAAGGTGCTGCAGTATGACCCATCACCTTCAGTTTCTTCTCCGAAAGCGCTAAGGCAGCTTGTTCATGCAACTCTTGTTTCTTGTCAGTCAACATTTTTCTTTTCTTCTCCATCATTTGTGTCAAGGTGGCCTGAGCATCTTCATTAGCAGCAGGTCGTTTGGTCCCTGCGTCTAAACCAGACAACGAGTCAGACACTACAACATAATCTAAGAATCTCGACTTAGAAGAATGCTTACGAGTTTGTGCGCGGATTGGCTCTTTATAAGATTTCTTCTTCTTTGGCCCCTCTTTCTTAGGCTTCTTTCCAGATTTCTTCTGCTTAGGCTTCAAAGCATTAGCAACAGGAACAACAATGGGGGGAGTAGACGCATCAACATCTTCTAGGTCTTGGACAGGTCGCTGACGAGAACCTGCACGCGATGAATGGTGAATCAGTCCATGCGAAGACCCGGTAGACTCCTCACTCGAAAGGACAATAGTCCCCTCCCGAGTAAGAGATCTACCAAGTTCAGACTTAGTCACTGAAACAACACCTACAATGACGACACCATACACTGCTATACTCTCAGACGAGGGATGCAAAAAGTTATCCCTAATCCGTTCAACCCACATTGGCTCCCCGGCAGGCAACAACATCCCCGTCATCTCCCCACCAGCTTTCAGATCAAACACATTCATCAAACTATAACCTGCTAAAACGCAAAAGCAGAAAAAAGAGAAAAAAGGAGGAGAAATAACAAGTAGAACAACAAACAAAGAATACGTTTGTTCTTGTATGCATACACTGGTGCCACCCTTGGATCCTTGGGCACCCACATCAAACTTATACCTACAACAACCAGGGCTTTCTCCTCTAGCTGAATGATCGGAGTAGGATTCCTTGTGAGAGTTTTATACCACTCACGATCAGTATATGAACCAACCACCAAAACTTTTGGTACTCCTTCACTTTCATCACGATAATGCATGTCAATCGGAATCACTCCACGTCAAATATAGAAAAACTTCTGCTTCCAATCATGGAAAGTTTTAGGTGGATCTCGACTACATGGAAGAACGCCCGCAGTTCTAGAGTTGAAAGAATAGAAGCCCCCGGTTTAAGTAACGTAGTATAAAACGTTGAACATCTCAACCGTCGACACCAACTTCTGTGCCCGACAAATGAATTCAAAATGGGTTACCTGAGGCAACCCTAATGCACTAACCTGAGAAAGATGTATACCATACTTCATGAGGATCTCACCAAGGAACTTCGACATGGGTAAACGGAAGTTTCCTTCCCTAAAAACGCTGCATACAATGTCATATAACCTGGAGGGGCATCCAGTGCATTGCTGCCGGCGATAGGGAACTGGCCCCCCAGTCGGAAAGAAACTTAAATCGTTGAACCAAGTTGTGGAATTCCTTCTCCTTCCAGATAATAATTGCTCGGTTAGGACTAGGAGGATCCTTCGGTTTTGTTTGCCTTTTCCTTGTCGTACCAGGTTTTGAAGAAGTAGACATGTTGGTGACAACAGAAAGAAGGTCTGAACAAGGAAGGGAGGAAATGTAGAGAAGAAGAAGAAGAGAAGTTTGAAATTTGAAAAAGGTCGGAGAGGGAAAAGTGGAGAAATGGTTGGGATCATCGGGTATTTATACCCATCGCATTTAATGCGATGGGGAAGCGAACCTTCAGAAGACAGACAGGCACCCAATCAGCAGACGCCACGTCAGGAGAGAGAAACGAAGATGCCGCCTGTTTCGGGCCTGTGGCCGCCACGCGCCTGACACATACGAAAAATGTGCCTGACATATGAAAAAGGCAACTGTTCTCCCCCTCCGACAAGACAGCCACCTCAGACAGAGCATCAATCAGACGTCAACTATCAGATCCAACTAAACATAGAAGGAAGTAAGAACAAGCTTCCCCTTGAAGAAATATCAAAGAAAATTTCCATGCGCCGTTTTGGCTCAATTTTGTAAGCCATTTCCATGCGCCATGCGCCGTTTTGCCTCAATTTTATACGCCATTTTCATGCACCATGCACCGTTTTGGCTCAATTTTGTACGCCATTTCAATGCGCCATGCCCGTTTTGTTTCAGTTTCGCACGTTATTTCCGTGCACCATGCGCCATTTTGGCTCATTTATGTACGCCATTCCCATGCGCCATGCGCCACTTTGGCTCATTTCTATGCGCCATACTCATGCGCCATCCACCGTTTTAGCTTAGTTTTGTACGCCATTTCCATGCGCCATGCACAGTTTCAGCTCAGGGTTGCACACCATTTTTTCCACGCGCTGTTTTGGCGTAAATCCATGCGCCAAAACCAAGCGCCTCATCAATCAACCAAAAACAACCAGACCACCTCCATTTTTCTGAGTCCAGAATCCCTCCCAACTGATAAACTCACCTGGAAGCCACACTAGACTAGGGGATTTGAAGAGGTATGGTCCCAAATCAGTGCACACATGGCATGGGGACCACACCACTTTTCCAGCACGACGTCCACATCATCCGAGTACATCCAGAAGCTTGAAGCTTCTGGAAGAAATCACAGGTGACAAGGAAGATGCTCCTTCAGACAAAAAGGATGACACGTGGCACCCATAGTGGGATGCCAGCCATTACTACAAGATTTCTGGAGAGCAGACCGACAACCAGTACCAATGAGCGCCCAACTGGACAAATAAGAGCGCGCCACGTCACCAAGATGACTGGTGATAGCAGAAGGGATAGAAAGAATATTCCCCTTGGTCAGACAGCTGGCGAGCATTGATAGCTGGCAGCCCTCCTCCTTCTCCTTCATTATCCAGCTATAAATAGAGGACTCCACCTCCAGGTTCAAGGATCCTGCTCTCTCACTCTTTACCCTTAACACACACTATTCTCCTCAGAACAGTACTTATTCTCACGCCGTAGGATGGTCACAAGGAGAACCTCACCCCCTTATTCCTCTCATTGTGGCGAGTCACCGGTATTCTGTTTTACAGGATACTCAGCTAACGACGAGTGGTTGAAGAGATTGAACACTTAATCCGCGAGACAATCAACTGGGATAACCTAGTGTTAACCAGTGTTTCATCAAGGTCGGTCAGTCTGTCTGTCTGTCTGTCTGCCTGCCTGCCTGTCTGTCTGTCCCAAAAACCCCATAACAAGTACTTGGGACCATACCACAACCTCATCTCTTAGCTCTTTCTTAGCCTCGCGCGGCCGCGCAACTAGTCCTACAGAGAGTTTAGAAGAAAGATAGCAAGTAACACCCGCGCGCCAAAAGGAAGATAATAAATCCTTGCGCCTTCCTCCATAACAAATAAAGGATAAGAATCCTAGTTTAACACTTCTGCTTAATAATACCCAGACGTGGATATTATTTACTCCGCTGGTGACACACGATAAGGAGTCACACCGGATTAAGGCAATAACCTTCTAGAAGGCTCAATCGTGCACCACCAGACGGTTATAACCGCCTGGGACACGTGTCATAATCTCAAGCCTCCCTGAAATCACGATGATGGCATGAAATTGGAGAGAAACCTCCACTTGCCCACTTTCCACGTGGCAACCCCCCAGCCGTGGATCTGAATAGCGATCCGTGTGCATTCATGTCAGATTAAGAAGATTAACGGAAGGAAAGGTAACCGCTTACGGGGTTAGCCTCTTTCGTTAATATTTCATCAACGAGTTTTCCCGCCCAAACTCCCAGTTATAAATAAGCGAATAATTTAGGTATGAACTTCAAGTTACAAACACACTTCGTCAATACTTCTTCTTCTTCTTCTTCTTCATAAACACATACTTATTCTCACGCCGGAGTCGGGTCACGGAGAAAACCTCCATTTTCCCCGTGATGAGGCTAACGGTGATCTGTTTTGCAGTGTCCACCGGAGAAGAAGATCTGTTCCATCAAATCAAACGAGAGAGAACCACCCTTTTTATGCAGAATCAAACCCCCTAGATAACTTGATTCCGGTCATTTATCTAGTGTTTCTTCATTGGCATCCACCGTTTTCTCTGTTTCATCCGTCTTCTCTCGTTTTTTGATCTACCTTGTTGATTCCATTTGTACATGGAAGAAACTTCGTCTCATCGGCAAACCGGCCCTTGGCCGAATTTCGTTAACAATACCCAGGTTGAAGGTGTTGCAGAAGAAGCCTCGGATGACAACGAGGTACAATCCAATCATCTGAACGAACTTGTCACCCCAGGGGTACAGCTAGAGATCCTTGTACACTTAATTCTGCCCCCAGGAGAAACCCCAATCTCCTGGTACGTCAGATCTTAGGGGGCACTAAATGCAGTATACACACAGCTGTGTGCCCAAACTGTTCCCCAAACTCAATCACAAAGGCCAGGATCCCGTGCTCATGCTTCTCAACGTGAGAGCCCATCCCACGTCCAGATCGAAGACACAAAGGTTTACTCTAGATCTCCGTCGAGATACGAGTATACCCAATCAGAAGGTCGTCGTAGGGAGCATTGAGATGAATCACACCCTCACCGAAGAGCATCAGTTCACACTAGGTTGGGTTCTCAACGGAACACCCACACCAGTGAATATGATCCAACTTACCGTATAAGTGAAAATGCTAGTATGTTTAGTCGGTTACAACCGAACTACAACAAGTGTAGACCCCGTGCAATTTACAATCCCGAAGCTGAGCACAATTATGATCTGATTTATCGTCCTGCGGAAGCGGCAGAGAATTCAAAATTTATTACCGAAATAGCTCTGGCTCCGCTAGAGAAAGCAAAGCTACCGTCTAACGTGGGCAAGTTCAACGGATTAACAGACCCTGACGATCATTTGAGAGTTTTCACAAGCGCAGGGTTAGTAGGAGGCTGGACCCTACCATTATGGTGCCACCTTTTCGTACAAACCCTTACCGGTGCCGCAAGAATCTGGTTCGATAACTTGCCCATTGGAAAAATCACGTCATGGAAAGATTTGAGCGAGAAATTTCTGACTCATTTCAGCCAGCAAAGGCGATCTATCCGCGACACAGCGGATGTGATGAACATTTGGCGCCATGATGATGAAAGTCTGGAAGACTTTATCACCCGATATAACAAAGAAGTACTTGAGATCGGGGACGTCCACGAGCAGCTGATTCTCGCCCAATTCAAATATGCAGTCAGGTGCGATGATATGATAAAGGTCTTGTCTGGGACAAAAGGACTCTCGAAAAGCTGGGAGAAGGTAATGGCAGCGGCTAAGGTTTACGCCCAAACAGAAAAGAATCTCACTACCAACAGGCCCCCATCACCGCAGAACCGACCCTCAGATTTAGGCTCAGGTGGTGGGTAGAGATTTAAGAAAGGTTGGCGTGATTCTAGCTCAGGGAACTATTCATCCGAGGATGCTCGAGCCACAATCAATAAACTTTCCGCACAGAGAGAAGCCAAACAAGAAAACAGGGAGAGACAATGGACTCCCTTAATCAAAACTCCTGCGGAAGTTTTAAGCACCGAAGATTATCAGTTTAAGCCGCCAATACCCATGAAGAACAAACGTGGACAGGACCCAGCTCAGTATTGTGATTACCACAAGGACAGTGGTCATACCACTAACAATTGCATTTCCTTGCGCACCGAGATAGAAAAGGCCCTTAAAAGTGGTGAGCTCACTCACCTACTACAAAACGTGCACAAGGAAATAAAACAGATAACTCGAGGCGAAGAAGGCCCGAGCAAGAAAGCGAAACATTAAGAAGTAACTCTATGGTCCCCTCGCGGAACAACACAGTTTATCAAATTAAGGCGGGAAATAGAGTGTAAGTTAAGTCTCGTATATTTATATTAATAGACTTTGTAACGGCCTCTGCGCCTTATCCCGAAATAAACAACAAATTTTCTATTATTCTTGTGTTTTTTTTACAAAGTGCATGCAATTTATTTTGGTAAGCGCAAAAACATTACGGTAAAAATAATACAAGTCTCATGAACGGTCAGTGATTACATCACACAAGACCATACGTTCACACATGAGCTTTATACCAACTTCATTCGCCTTACCTGATCAAAGTAATTGTACCCATGCAAAATATTGTAAACTAAAACACGCATCATACTATTCCTGGCGCACAAATACGCCTTAAAAAAGCTATCAAACACGGCAGTGTTTTAGTGTACGTTACTTGCGCAGCAGCGCATTAACAAAAGAAGGGATACACATCCCACAGAAACTAAAAAAAAAAGAAGAAGAGAAAACTGTTCAATACAATTACAAAAGGAAACCTATGCTGGACCTTCACCTTCGTCTAGGAAGATTTCTTTTAGTTACGCCACGTGATCATTAGATTGCAATGCAACATTTATAAGGTCCATGACAGGAAGCTGCAAATTGTTGAATTCTGTTTTTAAAGCTGCAAGCGCAGCACTTGTATTAACACCATGAGTAGCAGATTTACTAGTATCCCAATCAACTTTCAAGGCGTTAGTCACATGGTGGGAACACTCTGCATATCCCTGAGCATACCCGTCACTACGCGCGGCAACAACTAAACGCGCAACGGTTTTATCAAGCTCCACAGAGTTCAACACTGATTCAGCAACCTACAAGAACAAGAAAGATAAATAAGAGAAAGACACGAAACATTCCCGCAAAGAATACGAGCAAAGGTGCAACTTACACAAGCAATCCCACGCTCTTTCAACCATAACATATCACTTTTTAAAGGTTCCAGCTCGCTTTCTACAGTGGCCCGCGCCGTCTCAGAATTATCTAGTTTTTCCTCAGTTTCAGTTAAGCAGAGGGAGGTTTCACTTTTCTCAGAAAGTGCAAGCTCCAGGTCTTTTTTGAGTTGTTCCTGGTCAAAAAGCAACGCGGTAAGTTCTTCTAACTCTTTATCTCTAAGAGCAAGGGCGGCGCAAGCTTGTACCTCTCCTTGTTCACTTCGCTCCCTGTGCGAACGCGCCTCATCACGCGCAGCCTCAGCATCAGCTTTCTCTTTCTTCAACTTTTCAACCTCGGCATCCTGTTTTTTTCAACTTCTTAACCTCAGCCTTGAGATTATTGATAACATCGCGGAGATTCATCTTTTCAGAGTTATGTTTTTCACATATTTTCTTCCAATTCTTGCGCTCCTCGGAAAGAAGAGCAGCTTCAGCTTCCGCTTTTCTCTTCCAACCCGCAACGGACCATTCTTCAGTTTTCCGATCAGCCTCAAACTTGGCCTGATCAGCTTCCAGCTTAGCCTTCAACTGGGAAATTCGGTTTTCATCATCAGCAAATTTCTTCTTCGACACCTTGAAAGCATCCCACTCCTTGTGCATACTATGCCACTCACGCACTATGCGATGAGTGGTCGATGCATCAGAAGCAGCTTCCTCAAGGTAAGCACGATCAGTTTGCTCGTGAGGTTGACTTTCTTGAAACTTAATTTCCCCTGGCTGAAATATCCCCTGCAGCCAGTCCCGACACACGCGCCAATCTGAGAAAGTATCACCCTTCTTCAGATTCCAAACAGGGGCATGGATGTCAGAAGCATCTTTCTCCGAATAAATTCTATAATAATAGTCCCCTAGAGTCTCATCTAGGCAGATTGGGGAATTCTTGCCAACATCAGAGAATGAGCCCTGATCTTCAGCATAAACGTTCTCGGTATTTTCAGGCATAAAACCAGAAACTTTAGAAGGAGACGCTGTAACAGGAATTTCTTCAGCCGGTTTCTCTTTCCCATGGGCTGCAAGTTCAGGGCCCTGGGGGTTGCCAGCATCATCCACAACCTCTGGGCTCACAACCTTTTCAGCTTCCACAACAACATCGACGGGCTTGTCAGCCTCAACAACCTTCTCTACACCACCCTCGGGAACCTCAGTAGTCTTTAACTGATCAGCAACAGAAGCACGCGGGGGAGAGGCTGGGAGTTCTTCATTAACCACAGGAAGTGGTTCTGTGAAGGAAGAAGTTGGTTTTTCTGAAGATATAAGGTCCTTAAGCCACAAAAGCATTTAACAAGGCATAAGAAGAGAAGAGCGAAGGATAACACTTACCAGGAAGAGTCTCTGAAATAAAGGCGTCTAGATTACCTTTTCTGGTAATTTTCTTCCTTCGAATCTTCTTTGCATGCAGACCTTCAGCCTCAGCACCAGCCTGTTTCCGTTTCCCTGTTTTATTCCTCACCAAGTGCTCGGGGCTTGATTCCAAATCAATGGGATCATCAGGGTTGGATGGAGGAATATCAGCAGTATCTTTTGGCTCTGGTTTCGACTGCCTAACAATAACTGCAAGCGCAAGACCCTCCAATGAATCAGAAACCACCACATAATCACACCAGGAGTCAGAGGAAGGGCGCATACCTTTCTTCTCTCCACCAACATTTTTGGCTTTAGACGATTGAGCCTTCTCAGCATCATTCTTCTTTGGCGTAGAAGTAGTGGTTGTCGCGCGTTTTCTCTTCTCATGGCCTATGCCCAAATTAGATAAGTCACCTACTAAAGCGTAGAATAAAACTTGTTCAGACGCGCAAAAGAAGCAAACCATAAACAATACGAGAAAAGCTTACCTGCACCAGCAACAGGTTGTGCAAGCAGATCAGCATCTCATGGAAGAACAAAATTCTTCACGATACGGTGATACCACAGTTCCTCATCTGGTCTTTTTGCAATCGTAGACATCTTTCCACCTTCCCTCTCAAACGCAACAACGTACAACTGCAAAAAAGGAGAACTAAAGACAAATTTAAAAAAAAAGGGAGAAAAAGAAATGAGAAAGAAAGAAACAGGGCAAAATTCTTACCCTGGCCATCCTCCATGTACACCGGTTTCTCTTCTCGTTCCATCCTCCAGTTCAGACTCATACCGGCTCCAACAAGGGCTTTCTCCGGTAAAGCAATATTTGGAACGTCTTTCAAATCCTGGTACCAATTTTTGTCAACAGGGGTCTAAATAGTTTCGGTGGGGACATCCTCTTTTCCCCTAAAAACCATCTTCATCGGGAAAACCCCTGCTTTAATATAAAAGAATTTATGTTTCCAGTCGTGGAATGATTAGGGGGGATGAAGCAAAGTCTTCTTCGCCGATGCCCTTTAAACAAATGAATAGAACCCTTGGGTACAGTGCATTTGGTGAAAAACTCGAAACCGGGGTACTGTCGGCTCAATATGCATCGTACGACACACGAATTCAAAATGCCGAACCCTAACCATGCCAATTGGATGCATTTGGGAGACATGGAATTTGGTACTTACGAATTTCAAGGAAGAATTTTGTTATAGGCAAACGAAAGTTACCTGCACTGAAGAAATCCCAAAACAAGGTCACATACCCGGCCGGAGCATCCGCCACCGTTTGACCTTCTTCAGGGTAGAGGGCACCCCAGTTCTCTGGGAATCTGAGATTCCGAATCAAACCATCAAAGGTTGCCCTAGGCCACTTTAATGGTGGAAGTTCGACAGACATTTCTTCTGAGTCTTCGTGATGATCGCCGGTTGACATAGGAAGATGAAAATGCAATTCTTTCTAAAGAACATAAAAAGAAGACGAAAAGAGGAGGATTTTTCAACAAAAGCAATGATTACTGGAAACGGGAAATCCAAAACACTTTTATACCCACCGCCATAAATAGCTTCGGTAACTGCAACAACACCCTTTTCGGGATAGCACAGTTACCCAAGCGACAGGGGCGAGTGGGAAGCAACACAAACGCGAGTTCACGTGCGCGTGTAAAGCACGGTCAGTATGTGCACCTGACAATGACAGCCTGTCACACAGTCCTTACTGTACCTTTCTCACCCAAAGTCAAATATTTTCAAAATTACCATACTAAACAAAGTAAATCTTCTCATAGAAGATTCCCTACTCTCGCTCCAAAAGCATTTCTCTCATATAGTCCAGTGCTCCACTTATTTGCATAAGAGCAACACTAGACTGGGGGGACTTAAAGGGGTAAGGTCCCAAAAACCCCATAACAAGTACTTGGGACCATACCACAACCTCATCTCTTAGCTCTCTCTTAGCCTCGCGCGGCCGCGCAACTGGTCCTACAGAGAGTTTAGAAGAAAGACAGCAAGTAACACCCGCGCGCCAAAAGGAAGATAATAAATCCTTGCGCCTTCCTCCATAACAAATAAAGGATAAGAATCCTAGTTTAACACTTCCGCTTAATAATACCAATACATGGATATTATTTACTCAGCTGGTGACACGCGATAAGGAGTCACACCGGATTATGGCAATAACCTTCTAGAAGGCTCAATCGTGCACCACCAGACGGTTATAACCGCCTGGACACGTGTCATCATCTTAGGCCACCCTGAAATCACGATGATGGCATGAAATTGGAGAGAAACCTCCACTTGCCCACTTTCCACGTGGCAACCCCCCAGCCGTGGATCTGAATAGCGATCCGTGTGCATTCACGTCAGATTAAGAAGATTAACGGAAGGAAAGGTAACCGCTTACGGGGTTAGCCTCTTCTGTTAATATTTCATCAACGAGTTTTCCCTCACAAACTCCCGATTATAAATAAGAGAATAATTCAGGTATGAACTTCAAGTTACACACTCTTTGTCAATACTTCTTCTTCTTCTTCTTCTTCTTCTTCATAAACACATACTTATTCTCACGCCGGAGTCGGGTCACGGAGAAAACCTCCATTTTCCCTGTGACGAGGCTAACGGTGATCTGTTATGCAGTGTCCACCGGAGAAGAAGATCTGTTCCATCAAATCAAACGAGAGAGAACCACCCTTTTTATGCAGAATCTAACCCCCTAGATAACTTGATTTCGGTCATTTATCTAGTCTTTCTTCACTATCTATCTAGCTAGCTAGCTAGCTCTAAGTGTTTTAAAGTCTGATTTATGTAAATGTTTATAGTAAGCAGTGGAGCTTGAACAAATTTAATGGCTGGAATCTCAAAATCAAAATCAGTAAGGTCAGACTGTTAAAAGTCAAATATTTTACACTAGAAAATATAAAATTTTTGAAAATTTTCGTTAAAATTAACAGTATGGGTGAAAATTCAGTGGGGGTCGGGGCACCCTCGGACCACTATAATCCTTCGCCCATGAGAGTAAGAATTTTAGATTTATTTTAGTCGTTTAAAGTTTGTATTATTGATATTCGGCAAAAGTAATTTAAGTATTATAATATCTTGTATAAATTTCAAATTTACATTTTAAAAGAGTAAAGTTAGTAATTAAGTATTATACAATATACATATTATTAATGTTAAGTATTGTTAAGTATTATTATGTTCTGTAGACGAGGGAGTTTAACAATTTTTTTATAGTATAATACTATAGGATTGTTTTGGTCAAAAATTACCGAAGCAATTTAGTGATCAAATTAGTTAAGTAAGGTAGTCTGCTAAGAAAGTGTATCGAAAATATGCTAGTTTAGTTGTTTACAAAAACAGTTGTCAGGATACGGCTCAGGATATTGAGCTGTATCTATGATCAAACAATGAGCAAAAAGGTAAAGGGTGACACAGGATGTACGAGGAAAGCCCTTGATCAATCTAGATCGCCGGCACAAAACCTCGGGAGCTGACAATCGCAGCTTCCTTGTTCTTCTTATTGCTTCAAATATCAGGATACAGTGCAGGATATGATGCGGATCGACTAAGTGTTACAATGCAATTCGAATACGAGTGTAAGTGTGTTGTGAGTGTTTGCAGTTAGAGAGAAAGAAAGCTCGAGAGATTGTGTGTCCTTATCTGATCCGATCACTCCTATTTATAGTAAAAATAAAACTAACTAACTAGCCTATAAATCCGGGATATATCGAATATTCCCCATGTGAACGTTGTAGTGCACGTCTTCCGGCTTCAACGTCTATAATTCAACAGATTTGCCCGAGTCTCAAGGAGAAGAAGTCCACTTGAACGTTATAGACTTGTTCCAATAACCTGCACGTGAGTTAATTAGTTACCACCAGGATATCATATCAATATGTTACCAATATCCTGATCACAACAAAAGAAACATAGTCAGAATATTATTCAGGATATATGAGCAGAAAACCACCCATAACAATTGTCCCCAAAATATATCTGTTGGTATACCAATTCCAACGGATATATTTTAAAGCTTATCTCGTAAATCGAGGTTATTAAGTTGAAGCGACGATTGATGTGACTTTGTACAACTTCCAACGCGATTTTTACCCATCACCCCCTATACTTAGCCTATATTTAGCCGGAGTATTACTCATTATCATCATCTTACTTCAACCAACTTTTCAGGTATCCTTTTCTCTTTTTCTCTTCTGTTTTTCTTTGCTTAAATTTCTTGTTTCCTGGTTGAAACCTTTCATGGCCTCACGAACAAAATCACGTTCAAACGAGCCAACCCCAACCCTTGAGAGTCAGAATCTTCTTCAGGAACCCGAGAAGGAGATTTGCTCTTTTAACAACGCCGACATTGCCGCCTTAAAAGAATCCGGTGCCTTTCCTGCCGGAGTGATCATTCGTCCTTTTGATCGGGAGGTCCAATCAGACGCGGTATCAAACGAGTGGGTGTGCTTTTTAGCCTATCCTTTTTTTTGGGACTCCGGTATCCTTTTCCATCCCTCATTTCCCGCTTTTTCGAACTTACTGGTCTCAATTATGCTCAAACCATGCCAATGGTGTGGTGAGTTTTAATGGTGTTAGACCAAATTAAATCTCGTCATGTCCCTGATCTGTGTGTCGAAGATCTCCCCATAGCATATCGACTGAGATCCCATGGTCATAGCCGCTTTCTTCTATTCTCCACCTCTAAGAACCCCCCTCATCCTCAAGGCCACTAAGAATGAAGACCAGTGGCAACGAAAGTTCTTTTTCATAAAAGGGGATTCTATTGTCAAGGGTTTTGACCTGCCAGTTGAATGGTTGACTTCGGGTAGGATTTAGGGTTTTAGGAATATCCCCAAATATATCTTAAAACTATATCCTCGACTGACATCTTCATTTCTTGTGCAGCAAATTTAAGAGATCTAGCCCCTCCAAGCGCAGAATCGGAGCTCGGGATCAAAGAGATCTATCGACTTCCCGACAGTGAAAGAACCTTCTCCCTGTCTCTCATAAGCTCAAGTCAAAAATCAAGTTCAAAAATGTCTGGTAAGTATATGATTAGACTAATTATAGAGTATGAGTGTTAAGAATTAAATATTTCTCCCTTTTTTGTAGTGCCGGTCATCAATCTTGAAGGCTTCCAGCTTGACGAGTTGGACAGTTACTCTAGCCTTGCACCTGTTAAGCAAGAAACCAATCCTAAGCCAGCTGTCACGCCAAAGCCTACCGGTTCGAAAACTGCTACTGCACCCAAGGCTCCCCCAGCATCCAGGACTCGAGCCTCCAGCTCCCGTAAGAGGAAGGAAGCAGACTACCCTGCTACCCCCCACGTGTTCCCATTCGAGAACTATGGGTTTACAGAGTCCAGCAAATTCATGACCGGCTTCCTTAACCAGGTTTGAATCCTTGACCTACACCCTGCACCATATGCTGGTTATAAATGTCAATAAAGGCTAATGCCTGTTTCCTTGTTTTGCAGGGTCTTAAACACCTAGTTTTCCTCTATGAAGACGCTTGTGGTTTAAACACGATGCTAGAGAGTAAGCTGAAAAAGGCTGAAGCCACCATTGCGGACCAAGCAGCGATTGCCAGCGCTAAATCAGAGCACTATGAAGCCAAGTACAAGGCAATGATCCAAGAGTACCAGTCTGCCATCCAGAAGATCACCCATGAGGCCCAAGCCAAGTCCGATGCTGGCCAAGTTCAACACGAGCAGGATATGGCTTCAAATCAGGAAAGCCTCAAGAATTTTGTTGTCATCTCCCTCCTCTAGGCTAGACTAAAAATGGCCTATGAGGCTATGGCTCTGGGCTTCGAATGTCCTTCATGGAACATCAAGGCTTGGGAGGTGAAGCTGAAAGATCTTGGTGGTAATCCCGTGGAGCCTCCGGTGAAGTCTGCTGCGGAGGAGTCTGCTATGGTGGTCGAGAATATGGATGATGCCGGTGCTTCGAAGGATGCTGGTGGCAATGCTGGGACGAATGCCAAAGAGGATGTTGGAAAGGATGCCAGAGAGGATGCTGCCAATGAAGCCATGGTGGAAGAGGGTGCTGCCCCTTAAAAGCAGCGAAGTGGGCGATGCTGGATATTTGTGCCTAGGCCGGAGCCCACTTTTTTAAGTTTGATGGTTGTGGTTTGTGATCCCTGAACAATTTCCTTTTCATGTCTTTGAACAATTTACATTTCCTGCATTAAGACAATATGATGGCCAAAGGTGGATGGGTCCTGGGTTTCAGGGTGAAGCCCTTGGTCACCAATTAGTATTGTTTATTTTGAACAATATAACAGTTGGAGGTGGATGGGTCTCGGTTTGAGATGAAACCTTCAACTGTTAGGTAAATATGATAAAAACTAACTGTGCTTTTGGCGGATGGATCTCGATTTGAGATGAAACCAAAAGCACAACTTTTGCTATGTTAATAAGATAACCTTCTTTTGACTTATCCATTGTTGTTTTTCAATTTTTGTTATGCATTCCTTAGTTTGAATTTCAATATTCCAAACTTAGTGCAATTATTTCTTATGAAAATATCTTGATCAGCATACTCGCAAATATCCAATAAAGACTTTCGTCAAATAGGGTTTTTATAACTCAAACAATTCAGATAAAGCTTTCAAAGAAAAAGGACAGTTCATTTTTATTTTACAAAGTTTGTTTCGATAACACTTGTTTGATTAGAATACAGTTTTAGTTTTTAATCCAAGTAGCATGTCCCAAATATTCCAACCAAATATTCTGAAACATATTCTAAAAATATATCCTGAGAACACATCCTAATCAGGATATTCAAGCTTTTGTCAAACATAATTTCAAAAACTTAACCGATTTAGACAAGGTTTTTTAAAGGAAATATCATACCAGAAATAGAGTGCAACTCCACTCTCATTCTTCGATCCTTTTGCAATCTTTCCAATGAAGATATCCCCAGTCTGGGACACTTAGTGTATCGGGTCCAAGCTTGATCTTTTGAGCTTTGTACAATTGCTTCAGTAAGAATGTCCCCTATGCATTTTGTCTTTGATCACTCAGAAATATTAATTGCAACCGTTTGAATAATTTTTGAATTATAAGGGATAAACTCTGAAATGTACTGGAGATAAATCCTTAGTGTTCTGGGGATAAACCCATAAGTACTCTGGGGAAAATCCCAAATTTTCATGCGCTACAGGCGGGAGTGTATAAACTCCAAGACTTAGAAAGGTGAAAACCTTTAAACCTTAGAGAGTATGAAAATACCCATTCGTGAGAGAGGGTGATCAATCCACATATACCTTGAGGATCCAGGATATAGCCAACAGTAACAAAATTGTTAGCCACTTTTACATGAACTGGTCCTGCCATTTTGAACTATCCCTGGATAACTTGCGCTCCAGGCGGGGTGTTTAAACCCAATTCGTGAGAAAGGTGAGAATACCTTTAAACCTGTGAGGGGATCAGTATCCCTTAAACCTGAGAGAGGGGGCCAATCCTCTAATCTTTCGAAGTATCCTGAGTGTGTATCCTGGAGTTATATCCCGAAGCATATACTGCAAAACAACTGTAAACTAAGGTGGGTGTTAGCCTGGCTAACACCCCTCCGATGCTTAAGTCAGTATTGGGTTCAAAATAATAAATAATATCAAATATATTAAAAGAAATAGAATTCACACCATCCTGAGTTAGAAATTAAATTCTAAACTCACTTGAAATAGAGCTTTAGGCGTATAGCATTCCAGGATCTTGGTAGCATATCTCCCTCTATATTCATGAGTTGGTATGCCCCTTTCCCTGATTCTGATTCAATCTGATAAGGTCCTTCCCACTTAGGAGCTAACTTTCCCTCAGCAGGATTAGTAGTATTCTAAAAAGCCTTTCTTAATACCCAATCTCCAACCTGAAACCTTCTAGTCCTTATGTTCTTGTTATATGCTCTAGATATCCTCTGTTGATATGCTGCCATCCTTAGCTTTGCTGCATCTCATGTCTCATCAATAGTATCCAATTCTTGGCATAGGGCTTCAGGATTCTGCTCAGGATCCCAGAGGTTAGATCTTGTTGTAGGTATCACCATTTTCGTTGGGATCACTGCTTCTGCTCCAAATACTAAGGAGAATGGAGTTTGGCCAGTCGCACTATTTACTGTTGTTCTATCAGCCCACAAAACAAAGGGTAATTCTTCTGCCCGTCTTCCTTTCTTAGCTCCTAGTCTCTTTTTCAAGTTGTTGACAATTATCTTGTTCGAGGATTCTGCTTGTCCATTTGCTTGAGGATGTACTGGAGTAGATGTGATCATTTTGATTCCCCAACTCTTGCAAAAGTCAGTAGTCCTCTTACTTATAAACTGAGAACCATTGTCACAAATTATCTCGACTGGTACCCCAAACCTGGTCAGGATATTTCTCTTTATGAAGGATACTACTTCCTGGTCTCTGACTTGAACAAATGCTTCAGCTTCAACCCATTTAGAGAAATAGTCAGTCATTGCCAGCACAAAGACTTTTCCTCCTGGAGCTTTTGGCAATTTTCCTACTATGTCCATCCCCCACTTCATGAATGGGCAAGGGGAAGCAATAGGGTAAAGTGGTTCAGCAGGTTGATGCAATATGTTACTGTGCCTTTGGCATGTATCACACCTTCAGGCATATTCTGCAGCATCTTTCCTCATTGTAGGCCAATAGTATCCTGTTCTTAATACCTTTGAGAATAACGACCTGCCCCCAGTATGGTTACCACAATCTCCTTCATGTATATCCTAAAGCACTTCTTTAGTTTCGGGATCCTCCAGGCACCTCAGGTATGGTCCTGCAAGATATTTCTTATACAAAACGTTATTTATAATAGTGAATCGTGATACTTTCATTCTAAATGCCTTAGGATTCTCATCCTTTGGGACGTGTCCTTCCTTTAGATATCTCATAATTGGAGCCGTATACTCATCATCAGGGTCCTAGATACTTAATACCTCCTTATCCTGAGATTTGAGAAGATCCATCGCAGGATACAGGATATGTAGTATTGGTATTTGGGTTCCCTCTGGTATCCTGATTGATGATCCTAGATTTGCTAAAGTATCGGCTTCAGCATTATCCTCTCTTGGTACCTGTTCAAGTGTAAAAACATCGAAATATCCTGCTAATTTTTTGAGAATTTCGAGATACTCGATTAACTTCTCACCTTTAACTGCATAGGATCCATTAAAATGATTAGTAATTAACAAGGAATCAACATATACTTGCAAACTCTTAATATTCATGCTCGTAGCCAATTCTAATCCTGCAATCAAAGCTTCATATTCTACTTCATTATTAGTGGCAGGAAACTCACACCTAATAGCCTGGAGTAATATGTCCCCCTGTGGCGATTTTAGTAGTATACCCAAACCAACACCTCTTACATTAGATGCACCATCAGTATATAACGTCCAGGATTCTAAATTTTCTCCTAGCTATTGTACTTCTAGGTCTACTTCATTTTGAATATCACTACTGAAATCAGCCACAAAGTCAGCTAAAGCTTGAGTGTGGCACCTGAGGAACACCCACAGTCACCTTAGTTCATCACTTCACTCCCCTACGACTACTTGTCAATTGTCAGGAGGAAATTTCTTTCAAGTTGGGGATGATGTGACAACCCGTATCTTAGACTTCCTTGATATTTTAATGTATCTCATATAAACGTTATGTGATCATGTGATGTGGTTAGCTTTAATATAATGATGTGAGTTTGATTATTACCTGGTTGTGTGTGTATATATATGTATATAAGACTTGGTCGCACAATGTGTGCTTAATCGCACAACCTCCTCATCACACAACCCATATGGTGGGTTAGTCCGTGGCCCAAAATGAAACCCAAGGATGGGCTTTGGCCCATGTCCCCTATGCGCATACACTTAGGGGTGTGTGTGTGGTTTTCTCATAATGATATCATAACACCAAAAACACACAAACCCCTAGCTCTCTCTCCTCTTCCTTCGATTTAGACGACAACCCCTCCTCTCGAGTTTCTTCTCCATTCCATCTTGTGTTCGGTTAGTACGTGAACTCTTGTTTGATTTAACTCCTTCTTGTATTGGGTGATATGTTGCTATGATGTGTTGTGTGATGTATCATTGCTTACGGTTTGATTAAACAAGCTTTGTATGATGATAGAAATTGGTTGAACATGTTATGATAATTAGTTGTTGAATCTAATCTAGAAATATAATGATGATCGATAAGTTAGGACCCATGTGTACTAGACACGAAGAACTCAACATGATGATAATTGGTATTCTAGGGGAATGATTAGATGATCAATGTTGCTTGATGAATAGATTAATGATGATTAATGGATGTTTTGCAAATCCGTGTATGATGATGATGATTGTAATTGATTGATTAATTTGATAATCAATGTGTAACTGTTTCAATCGAATGGTTGGTGGGGGCCGAAATTAGTGGTTTGTTAGGTGGGGGAAGTTATGGAAAGTTTGACCTAACAAATCTCACAACTGTTATCTTGATCGCACAAGCTAATCTAATCGCATAAGGGGCATGGTCGCACAAGTCCCTAATCGTATAACTAATCAGAACCGCACAAGTCTTGTGGATCGCACAAGGTCATTGGGTTTGTAACAGATTGGGCTGGGTACAGGGTTAAATCGCACAAGTGACTGGGCTGCGGCCCAATACAGACCGCACAAGGGAGGACAGTCACACAAGCCGGATGGGCTTTGTGCACCGTTGGGCCGGTTTGCTTCTGAATCGCACAAGGCATCCGGGGCGCACAAGATAAGTGGGCCCGAACGCCTGGGCCGTATGTGACTGTGTTTTGATGATTGGACTGTTATGTAGTGGTTGTTATTAGACTTGCATGCCATGTGCCATCTGTTACGTGCTATCTGATATATCTGTTTAATACGTGTTTGATAGTGAACAAAACTGATTAGACCGATAACCATGATTAGGACGTGGTTGGTAGATCAATTGTGAAGAAGTAAATTTCATTACCGAGCATACCAAGGTGAGTTCACTGCTCTTTTTCCAAGCATGCATCCCGGGGAGGGATATCGGGTAACATTCCAGGGAAGGAATGTCAGGTTATTGGGATGTTTGTTATTATACTCATTTCTATCATATAAGACCCCTTACATCTACCAATAGTTGCCGGGGAGACAACGAGGTTATTAGTTGATAGCGCTATTAGGTTTGTCACCCTCACACCGTACCGGGGAGGACGGGCGTGAACTAATTACCTTAAAGCATGGCCAATGTTTTGATAGAGACATTGGGGTTGGGCAAATACATCTTGTAGCCATTGCGGTAATCGAGTTAATAACAACATCAAATCAAATCATTGAACTATTTTATACACATATCTGGTAACTAAACGCGTTAACAAAACTTTGAACTCACCAACGTCGTCTGACACACTTGTCTGCATGCTTGGAGGTCGTTAGATTTCTGATTACGGACTTGCTATCTGGGAGTGCTGGAGTGGTCATGGATCGAGACTCTTGGATAATTGATACATTGGTTTTGAACACTTATTTTGAAATAGTTGTTTAACAATTTACTCTATGCTTCCGCTGAACGCTTTCCTTGGTTTAAACTTATGACTTAGATTTATCTTATACAATGAATCAAATGTTTTATTTAAATAATTATTATTGGTTCAATGTGATTGGGGGGTTGGATCCTGGTACGTCACACGACCTGCGGTGAATCCGCATGTGGTATTTTGGGGGTGTGACAGTTTGGTATCAGAGCCACTGGTTATAGTGAACTGGGTTTTAAAACGTTTTTATAAAACCAGACTATAACCGAACAACTTCGAAAATCGACCATGACACTCAGCTCCAGATTGCAAGGTTCGTCTTCTGTTTACTTTATGCATTTCTTGTTTAGTAGTCACACACTCACAGCTTGCATGAAACGACATACTCGATACTATGATGATTTGATAGTGTGACACTACTCTTCGACTTTTGTAATTCGTGATCCTGTAATACCTTCTGTTTTGCTACTTGAATGCGGGGGAAACTTTTAGCGCAAGTTAAGAGGCACTAAGATGAGCATGCAAATTGCCTTATTATTATGGGTGCACACATAATAATAACGCGAGGTGCATGTAAGTCCCAGTGAGGCTTAACGAGTGTGAGAAGGGTTCTGCCCTATTGTGTGTAAACTTGGTAGTTTGTAGATTCCAACGTGATACTTGATTCTTACCTCATTTCGACTCTTAAATTTATTCCCTCTCCTTATATAGAATCATGAGTGGACGAGGTCATGGATGTGGTCACATCGCGATGACCCAAGCTGAGCTGACAAACTTAATCAACGCACGTGTGGCTGAGGCTTTGGCAGCCTACCAAGCTGGTCAGCAAGCGCAACACCAAAACAATCCACCTGCTTGTACGTTCAAGATGTTCATGGACTGTAAGCCACAGACCATCAGTGGGACTGAAGGGGTTGTAGGACTCCTGCGATGGGTTGAGAAGGCAGAATCAGTATTTGCAATGTGTAACTGTCCTGCTGGGGACATGGTGAAGTATGCTACAGGCACACTCGAGGACGGTGCCCTGACATGGTGGAATGCCCAGGTTCAGATGTTGGGCATCGAGGTGGCAAATTCCACTACTTGGGATGATTTTAAGGAGTTGATAAGGGAGGAGTATTGTCCTCGGGATGAGATTCTGAAACTAGAAAATGAGTATTATGATCTGAAGATGGTGGGATCCGAGATTGAAGCATACGTGAAACGGTCACATGAGTTGGCTATCATGTGCCCGAACTTGTCCCGACCTCCGCATCGGAGAATAGAACTGTTCATCAAGGTATTAGCTCCACGAGTGAAGGGTTTGGTTACTGCAGCGAACCTCAACAACTTACCTCAGATTGTCCGTTTGGCTCACAAGATCACATATCAGGAGGTGGAGAGTGGATCTCTACCACCTGCATTTCTGCCACTACTTCTGCTACAACCACAGCTACTACGCCTGCTAGTGATAACAAGCGGAAATGGAACGATACCGATAAAGCAATCAATGCGAGTCAATCTCAGAAAAGGCCTGACAACAGCAATAATCGTAGCTTCAGTTAGTCGTCCTCAGTTAATCAAGGCCAGGGTAGTAATCAGAATCAGGGCTCCTACGTGGGGAAGAAGCCACAGTGCGACAAGTGTGGCTATCATCATTATGGACAATGTGTCCGGACTTGCCGTAGGTGCGAGAAGGCGGGCCATGAGGCCAAAGACTGTAGAGCCCCGCAGCCAAAGCAGTAGTAGCAGCAGCATAATCAGCAGTATCAGCGACAGCAAAGGCAACAACCCCACCAGAACCAAGGCTTTAGGAAGGGATGTTTCTAGTGTGGGGATGAGGGCCATATCAAGCGGGACTGCCCTCAGCTGAATCAGAATGCCAATGATAACAACAACCGCCAGAACAACAACAATGCTGGAAACAACAACAGTAATGGCAACAATGGGGGAAATGGTGCTCGTGGAAGGGTGTTTACGATCGGTGCTGGTGATGTTGTGACTGGTACGTTTTCTGTGAACAATCTTATTGCTTCTGTGTTGTTTGATTCCGGTGCTGATTGGAGTTATATGTCCCTAGAGTTTAGTACGCGATTAGGGTTCACCTTTAGAAGTTAAGCATGTAGTAGAATTAGCCGATGGGAAAATGATAGAAGCTTCGCATGTTCTTTTTGGGTGTAAACTAGATCTCGTGGGTCAAGTGTTTGATATTGATCTCCTTCCTGTTACCCTCAGTAGTTTCGATATAGTGGTTGGTATGGATTGGCTGTCTAAACACCAAGCTGAGATTCTGTGTAAGGATAAGATTGTTCGCATCCTCTCCATGATGGAGAGTCATTATCGGTTTAGGGGCATCACAATGGTGCGATGGTTAGTATTATCTCGGCTATGCAAGCACAGAAATGTCTAAGAAAAGGATATCCTGCTATTTTAGCACTTGTTACTGATACTCCGTCAGAAGAAAGAAAGATCGAGGATCTGCCAGTTGTACGCGAATTTACCGATGTGTTTCCTGAGGAACTTCCTGGTTTACCTCCTCACCGCCAAGTGGAATTCCAGATTGATCTTGCACCAGGAGCAGCCCCGATAGCTCGCGCTCCTTATCGTCTAGCACCTTGAGAGTTGCAGGAGCTGTCTAACCAGCTGCAAGAGTTATTGGACAGAGGCTTTATTCGACCCAGTTCTTCGCCTTGGGGAGCCCCAGTTTTGTTTGTAAAGAAGAAAGACGGGTCCTTTCACATGTGCATTGATTATCAGGAACTCAACAAGGTTACTATCAAGAACTGTTATCCATTGCCACGCATCGACGACTTGTTTGATCAGTTGCAAGGGTCAATTTTTTATTTGAAGATCGATTTAAGATCGGGCTATCATCAGGTGAGAGTTAGAGAGGAGGATGTTCCAAAGACGGCTTTTCGAACGCGCTATGGGCATTATGAGTTTTTAGTTATGCCGTTTGGGTTGACTAACGCGCCAGCGGTCTTCATGGATCTCATGAACCGTGTATGCAAACCGTATCTCGACGATTTCATTATAGTATTCATAGACGACATTTTGATCTACTCGAAGAGCAAGGAAGATCACGAGCGGCACCTGCGTCTTATTTTGGAGCTTGTGAGGAAGGAGCAACTCTATGCGAAGTTTTCTAAGTGTGACTTCTGGATTCGGGAGGTACATTTTCTTGGACACATTGTTAATGAGTTGGGGATATACGTGGATCCTGCAAAGGTTGATGCTGTTAGAAATTGGGCGGCACCGAATAATCCTTCGGAGGTGCGACAATTTCTTGGTCTCGCTGGGTATTATCGAAGATTTATTAAAGACTTTTCGAAGATTGCTCAACCTCTTACCTCGTTGACACAGAAAGGTGTTGTGTATTCTTGGGAAACGAAACAAGAGGATGCTTTTCAGTTGTTGAAGCAGAGACTCTGCAGTGCACCGATTTTGTCGCTACCTGAAGGTACTGAGGATTTCGCGGTATACTGTGATGCATCTATTCAGGGTCTCGGTTGCGTACTGATGCAACGCAACAAGGTGATAGCTTACGCCTCTCGGCAGTTGAAGGTTCACGAGAGGAATTATACGACACATGACTTGGAGTTGGGGGCCGTAGTATATACGCTCAAGATTTGGAGGCATTACCTGTACGGTACTAAATGCACTATTTATACCGACCACAGGAGCCTTCAACACATTTTCGACCAAAAGGATTTGAATATGCGACAACGTTGTTGGGTAGAACTTTTAAACGATTATGATTGTGCAATCAAGTATCATCCGGGTAAGGCCAACGTTGTAGCTGACGCTCTTAGTAGAAAGGAATCGAAACCCAAACGTGTTCGCGCTCTGCAGCTCACCATTCATTCTAACCTGCCTGATCAAATCCGTTCGGCTCAGGCCGAGGCGTTGAAGGAAGAAAACTATGAAGCTGAGTATTTACGGGGTGTGGAAAAACGACTCGAGAAGAGGTCAGGTGGTATTTACTATTTTTTGGAGCGGATATGGATTCCGTTGTTTGGTAACCTTAGAGAACTTGTGATGGACGAAGCGCACAAGTCTCGATACTCTGTTCAACCAGGTTCGGATAAGATGTATCAGGACCTCAAATTCATGTATTGGTGGCCAAAGATGAAAGCTCACATTGCAACTTATGTGAGTAAATGTTTGACCTGCTCGAAGGTTAAAGCGGAGTATCAGAAACCGTCTAGATTGCTACAACAACCAGAAATACCCATGTAGAAGTGGGAGCAAATCGCAATGGATTTCGTCACATGTTTGCCGAGAACTCAAAGTGGAAACGATACCATTTGGGTGATCGTTGATCGTCTCACGAAGTCAGCACACTTTCTGGCAATCAAGGAAACAGATAAGTTCTCACAATTAGCTGTTGTATACCTCAAGGAGGTGGTTTCTAGGCATGGGGTGCCAACTTCTATTATCTCTGACCGTGACCTGCGTTTCATCTCAGATTTGTGGCAGTCGATGCACAAATCATTCGGCTCGCGTCTCGATATGAGCACTGCTTATCACCCGCTGACGGATGGTCAAAGTGAGCTGACCATCCAGACACTCAAAGATATGTTATGAGCATGCGTGATTGATTTTAGCAAGGGTTGGGAGAAACACTTGCCTTTGATAGAGTTTTCTTACAACAACAGCTACCATACCAGCATTTAGGCAGCACCATTCGAAGCATTGTACGGACGAAAATGTCGTTCACCTCTCTGTTGGGCTGAGGTGGGTGACAGTCAGGTCACAGGCCCTGAACTTGTGTTGGAAACTTCAGAAAAGATTGTTCAGATCAGAAACAGGATGGCAGCGGCGCGCGACCATTAGAAAAGCTACGTTGATAAGCGTAGGAAACCTTTGGAATTCGAAGTTAATAACCATGTCATGTTGAAGGTCTCACCCTGGAAGGGTGTGGTGCGTTTTGGAAAACGTGGCAAGCTTAATCCTCGTTATGTGGGGCCATTTAAAATTATGGAACGGATTGGTAAAGTAGCCTACAAGTTAGAGTTACCTGCTGAGTTGGGTAACGTTCATGATGTTTTCCACGTATCGCAACTCAAGAAGTGTTTGTCTGATGAAACACTGGTCGTACCGTTTCAAGAGCTGAAGATCGACGACAAGTTGCAGTTTGTCGAGGAACCAATAGAAATTATGGACCGGGAGGTCAAGGTCCGTAAGCACAGCCGTATTCCAATCGTGAGAGTTTGTTGGAACTCAAGACGTGGACCGGAGTTCACATGGGAACGCGAGGATCAGAAGAAGCTAAAGTAGTCCAAGTCTGGCTAATCTAAGTCTGGCACAACTGGTGAATTTCGGGATGAAATCCCCATTCAAGTTGGGGATGATGTGGCACCTGAGGAACACCCACAGTCACCTTAGTTCATCACTTCACTCCCCTATGACTACTTGTCAACTGTCGGGACGAAATTTCTTTCAAGTTGGGGATGATGTGACAACCCGTATCTTAGACTTCCTTGATATTTTAATGTAGCTTGTATAAACGTTATGTGATCATGTGATGTGGTTAGCTTTAATAGAATGATGTGAGTTTGATTGTTACCTGGTTGTGTGTGTGTATATATGTATATAAGACTCGGTTGCACAAGGTGTGCTTAATCGCACAACCTCCTCATCGCACAACCTATATGGTGGGTTAGTCCATGGCCTAAAATGAAACCCAAGGATGGGCTTTAGCCCATGTCCCCTATACGCATACACTTAGGGGTGTGTGTGTGGTTTTCTCATAATGATATCATAACACCAAAAACACACAAAACCCTAGCTCTCTCTCCTCTTCCTTCAATTTAGACGACAGCCCCTCCTCTCGAGTTTCTTCTCCATTCCATGTTGTGTTCGGTTAATAAGTGAATACTCTTGTTTGATTTAACTCCTTCTTGTATTGGGTGATATGTTGCTATGATGTGTTGTGTGATGTATCATTGCTTACGGTTTGATTAAACAAGATTTGTATGATGATAGAAATTGGTTGAACATGTTATGATAAGTAGTTGTTGAATCTAATCTAGAAATATAATGATAATCGATAAGTTAGGACTCATGTGTACTAGACACCGAAGAACTCAACATGATGATAATTGGCATTCTAGGGGAATGATTAGATGATCAATGTTGCTTGATGAATAGATGAATGATGATTAATGGATGTTTTGCAAATCCGTGTATGATGATGATTGATGAATTTGATTGATTAATTTGATAATCAATGTGTAACTGTTTCAATCGAATGGTTGGTGGGGGCCGAAATTAGTGGTTTGTTAGGAGGGGGAAGTTATGGAAAGTTTGACCTAACAAATCTCACAACTGTTATCTTGATCGCACAAGCTAATCTAATCGCACAAGGGGCATGGCCGAACAAGTCCCTAATCGTATAACTAGTCAGAACCGCACAAGTCTTGTGGATCGCACAAGGTCATTGGGTTAGTAACAGATTGGGCCAGTTGCAGGGTTAAATCGCACAAGTGACTGGGCTGTGGCCCAGTACGGATCGCACAAGGGAGGACAGTTGCACAAGCCGGATGGGCTTTGTGCACTGTTGGGCCGGTTTGCTTCTGAATCGCACAAGGCAACCGGGTCGCACAAGATAAGTTGCAGGGTTAAATCGCACAAGTGACTGGGCTGTGGCCCAGTACGGATCGCACAAAGGAGGACAGTTGCACAAGCCGGATGGGCTTTGTGCACTGTTGGGCCGGTTTGCTTCTGAATCGCACAAGGCAACCGGGTCGCACAAGATAAGTGGGTCCGAACGCCTGGGTTGTATGTGATTGTGTTTTGATGATTGGACTGTTATGTAGTGGTTGTTATTAGACTTGCATGTTGTGTGATATATCTGTTTAATACGTGTTCGATAGTGAACGAAACTGATTAGACTGATAACCATGATTAGGACGTGGTTGGTAGATCAACTGTGAAAAAGTAAATTTCATTACCAAGCAAACCAAGGTGAGTTCACTGGGGAGGAATGTTGGATAACATTCCGGGGAGGAATGTCAGGTTATTGGGATGTTTGTTATTATACTCATTTCTATCATATAAGACCCCTTATATCTACCGATAGTTGCCGGGGAGGCAACCGGGGAGGACGGGCGTGAACTAATTACCATAAAGCAAAACAATGTTTTGATAGAGACATTGGAGTTGGGCAAATACATCTTGTAGCCATTGCGGTAATCGAGTTAATAACAACATCAATTCAAATCGTTGAACTGTTTTATACACATATCTGGTAACTAAACGCGTTAACAAAACTTTGAACTCACCAGCGTCGTCTGACACACTTGTCTGCATGCTAGCAGGTTGTTAGATTTCTGATTATGGAGTTGCTATCTGGGAGTACTGAAGTGGTCATGGATCGAGACTCTTGGATAATTGATACATTGGTTTTGAACACTTATTTTGAAACAGTTGTTTAAAAATTTACTCTATGCTTCCGCTGAACGCTTTCCTTGGTTTAAACTTATGACTTGGATTTATCTTATGCAAGGAATCGAATGTTTTATTCAAATAATTATTATTGGTTCAGTGTGATTGGTGGCTTGGATCCTGGTACGTCACACGACCCGCGGTGAATCTGCATGTGGTATTTTGGGGGTGTGACATTGAGACTTTATGGCATTTCTAGGTTCATATACTAGATCATAGGCACTTAATTTTACTGACCACTTAGCCATCCTACCTGACATCTCGGGTTTTCTATGCATATTTTTAACAGGATAGTTGGTTTTAACATGAATCCTATGTGTCTCAAAATAATGCCTAAGCTTTGTCGATGCCATAACTAAGGCCAATATTAAATTTTCTAAATGAGAATATCTAGTTTCAGTATCTAATAAACTTTTGCTAACATAATAGACAGGATATTGCTGACCTTCGTGATCCTTTACCAAGACAGCACTTACTGCATTCCCTGATACTGCAAGATACAGGGATAGTGGTTCACCATTCTCTAGCTTCATCAATAAAGGTGCAGTTGAGAGATACTGCTTTAATTCCTGCAAGGCTGCTTCATGCTTCTCTCCCCACTCGAATTTCTTATTCTTCTTTAGGATATCGTAGAATTCCTTGCATTTTTCCGAGGATCTTAAGATAAATTTGTTTAATGCTGCTACTCGCCGTGTTAATCTTTGTGCATCTTTCATGTTTGAAGGTGACTTGATATCCAATATGGCTTTAATATGTTCTGGGCTTGTTTCGATCCCCCTTTTAGTCACCATGTATCCCAAAAACTTTCCTGCCCCCACTCCAAAATGGCATTTGGCAGGATTCAGCTTCATATTGTACTGGTCCAGGATATCGAATGCTTCTTCAATATCCCGGAGATGATCCTCAGCCTTCTTAGATTTTACCACCATATCATCAATGTATACTTCCATGGTGTCCCCCAATTTGTCTTTAAACATCATGTTCACCAATCTTTGGTATGTGGCACCTGCATTTTTCAAACCAAAAGGCATAGCAGTATAACAATAGATACCTGTTGGTGTCATGAAAGCAGTATCCTCCTGGTCCGCAGGTTCCATTTGGATCTACTGGAATCCTGAGGATGCATCCATGAAGGTTAAAATTTCATGGCCGGCGGTAGCATCCACCATTGAGTCAATATGAGGTAGAGGAAATGGGTCTTTGGGACAAGCTTTGTTTAGGTCTGTGTAATCTACACAAAATCTCCATTTCCCGTTTTTCTTTTGCACCACAACTACATTTGCCAACCATTTGGGGAATTTCACTTCCCTAATCATCTTGCTCTTTAACAATCTTTCAACTTCCTCCTGAATGATAATGTTCCGTTCTGGAGCAAACTTCCTTCGTTTCTGTTGGACAGGCTTGAAAGACCTATCAATTCTGAGTTTGTGAGTTATGATATCCTTGGAAATACGTGTCATATACTCGTGTTTCCACGCGAATGTTGACATCCTGCATTTCAAAAAGTTAGTCAATTGATTTTCAATATCCTGAGGAATATTGGTTCCTACGAGCACCGAGATATCTGGATTATCCTGATCCAGGATAATTTTCGTTACATCCTGCTCGGAAGCCTCCATGATATCCTGGGCTCGCATCTTTAATTGCTATGCTGCATTAGGCTTGGTTGAGGATTTCATCAAGGATGAGTAACACTCCTTTGCCTCCTGTTGATCACTATCCACCTTGACTACCCCCCAAGGAGTAGGGATCTTGGTGCATTGATGATAGGTTGACGGCACAACTTTCATATCATGGATCCACGGCCTACCCAATATAATATTATAGCAGGATAAGTAGTCCATCACACAAAAGCGTTGCATTGATTTGACCCCTTCAATATACACAGGCACCTTTATCTCTCCCACGGTATTCCTGGCTTCTCTAGTGAACCCAACAAGCACAGTGGATTTCGAAGTAATATCCATCGGGGATACATTCATTCTCTTCAGTGTTTCTAGCTGAATTATGTTGACGGAGCTGCCATTATCTACCAGTATCCTGCACACAAAATGATTATCAACATATAAAGTTATTACCAAAGCATCATGATGTGGATCCTGGACAGTATCCCTATCATCATTATCGAACGTGACCACTTTATCAGTTGTGAGGGTTGACATCCTGATTGGCTTATCTCCCCTCTCTGCCTTGGCCTCTTTCGCGTGCCTTTTTGCCGCATATATGATGTCCCGCAAATGTCGGATCCTCCTGAAATGAAGTTATTTATCTTGGCATCCGCAGGAGGTGATGCTGCTCGTTCAGGATCCTTCTCAGTATCCTGACCCTTATTCTTCTTTCTTCCCAGGAGGTTCTTCAGATATTCCTTGCTCAAGAGATAGCTTATTTCTTTCCTCAGAGCAATGCAATCCTCAGTAACATGTCCAAAATCCTCGTGGAAGGCACACCATTTGGACTTATCCTTCCAATCAGCTTTTTGTTGATTCTTCCGTGCCCACCTAGCCTTGTCTCCTAAACCCTGCATAACATACATCAGTTCAGGTATATTTACAGAAAAACAATATTTTGACAACTTACGATACTCCTCAGGATCCTCGTCTTCAACAACATTCACTTTCTTGCTGTCATTCCTGCCATATGGCTTAGTGCGATATGGTTTATATGAGGATTCTGATTTCCTGTTGGTTGACTCATAGGTTGTGGATGAATTCATCCACTCTTGCATCTTTTTGTCATCCCCCAGTCGAATATATCTTAAAGCCCTGTTCCGAGCTTCATCCAGGTTCCTGCAGGGATTCATTATAAGATCCTGGTAAAATTGAGAATCTTTCTGCAATCCCATCTTGAAAGCCTGCACAGCTGTTGCAACATCAAGATGCGGGATATCTAAGGATTCCCAGCTGAACTTGTTCACATAATCTCTCAAGGATTCCTGAGGTCCTTGAGTTATCCTGTAGAGATCACTGGTTAGTTTTTCAAAACTTCGACTGCAAGAAAATTGACTATTAAATAGATTTACTAAATGAGCAAACGATGTAATCGAATGAGGAGGAACGTTTAAAAGCCATTTTAAGGCTGATCCTGTTAAGGTAGAACCAAAACCCTTGCAGAGACATGCTTCCTTGAGATCTGGAGGGATAGGGTTGATTTCCATCCTTTCCCTATACTGGGCAATATTCTCTTCAGGATCCGTAGTTCCGTCATAGAGCTTCATGTTGGGGGTTTGAAATCTTTTCGGGATTTCAGCATCACAAATAGGATATGCAAACCGAGATATCTTGTGGCTATCCTGGGATACTTCTGGGATTGGCTGGACTACTCCAGGTACACTTGATATCATGTCCTTCAACTTTTGAAGCTCCCTGGAAAGTACTGATGTCATACCTGCATCCTGCAAAGATCCAATACCATTAGTAGCAAGAGTATTATTATTATTAGATACATTACCAGTCTTAGGATTCTGACCATATCCTGAAGCATATCCTAAGCTTCTCACAATTGACACCCTGACCGAAGAGGGTATCTCAGGAGTATGATTCTGAGAATGGCTTGGCACAATATTTCCCCTGTTATCCTCAGTATATACTACAGAACTGAAGTTCAAAGCTCTAGGCTGCAAGGGAGTGACAGTATTCTCAGCGGGCCTACTTGAGCTGGATTTCAAGAGTTGTATCTCTCTCATCAGCATTTGGTTGGTCTCCTGCTGTTGCATCATCTGCTCCTGTACACTACCAAATAAAGTTAGAATTTCTTCATTAGAGGCCAAAACGGGACCAGACCCCTGAATATT
The DNA here is from genome assembly GCA_030545235.1 of Helianthus tuberosus. NCBI lineage: Eukaryota > Viridiplantae > Streptophyta > Magnoliopsida > Asterales > Asteraceae > Helianthus > Helianthus tuberosus. The sequence goes on along the minus strand of CM060414.1, from coordinate 43,415,800 downwards.
GCGAGCGGGGATAACATCCCGAGCCACATGAATTTCAGTTCCTTGTGAAGAGGTTTGCATTCTCGGAGGAGGTGGTGGAAGCACCGAACCAATTGTTGCAGAGGTTGTAGCAGACACGGTAGAAGAGCTCATGTTTGATCTCGAGGCCATTGAAAATAGTGTAGCAAAAAGTTTTGAAAATAGGAAACCAAGTAATGATTTTGCAAAAACTTTTAGTAGAAATAGCACCACTTGCCCCACGGTGGGCGCCAAATTGTTTTGGTCAAAAATTACCGAAGCAATTTAGTGATCAAATTAGTTAAGTGAGGTAGTGTGCTAAGAAAGTGTATCGAAAATATGCTAGTTTAGTTGTTTACAAAAACAGCTGTCAGGATACGGCTCAGGATATTGAGCTGTATCTATGATCAAACAATGAGCAAAAAGGTAAAGGGTGACACAGGATGTACGAGGAAAGCCCTTGATCAATCTAGATCGCCGGCACAAAACCTCGGGAGCTGATAATCGCAGCTGCCTTGTTCTTCTTATTGCTTCAAATATCAGGATACAGTGCAGGATATGATGCGGATCGACTAAGTGATACAATGCAATTCGAATACGAGTGTAAGTGTGTTGTGAGTGTTTGGAGTTAGAGAGAAAGAAAGCTCGAGAGATTGTGTGTCCTTATCTGATCCGATCACTCCTATTTATAGTAAAATAAAACTAACTAACTAGCCTATAAATCCGGGATATATCGAATATTCCCCATGTGAACGTTGTAGTCCACGTCTTCCGGCTTCAACGTCTATAATTCAACAGATTTGCCCAAGTCTCAAGGAGAAGAAGTCCACTTGAACGTTATAGACTTGTTCCAATAACCTGCACGTGAGTTAATTAGTTACCACCAGGATATCGTATCAGGATGTTACCAATATATATCATGATCCGGTATCCTGGTCACAACAAAAGAAACATAGTCAGAATAATATTCTGGATATATGAGCAGAAAATCACCCATAACAAGGATAATAGGGACCACTAAAACATAGGTTCCTAAGGTGGCCCATCAGATGAAGTTGAGGGTTAAGTCTCATTGTGGAAAAATATGTAGTATTAGGAGTAAAATTTAGGGTGTATGATTTAGCTGTAAAAAGACATTTTCTTTTATAGGTAACGGATCAAGTAAAAATAAAATTAACGTACGAAACGTACGAATTGAGGGAAAAAGCAAAAAAGTGGCGGTGTCATTTTGGTAATTATCAGCAACTTCAAAATTACTGAGGAAAAAGCAAAAAGTGTCTTGTAGAGTAATTTTGAGCATCTGTAGAGTAACTTTGAGCATCTGTAGAGTAATTTTGGGAAATGTAGGGTAATTATCAAATTACTCTAGTAGAGTAATTTTGTAAAATGTCTTGTAGAGTAATTTTGTTAGCATTTAGTTATGGGGTTTAGCTTTATAGTTTAGTTTTTAGTTAGGGGGGGGGGGGGGGGTGGTTTAGGTTTTTTTGGGTGGGGGGGGGGGGGGGGGTTAGTGTAATTTTGATAATTACCCTACACGACCAAAATTACTCTACATGAACATTTACAATGGTTTAGGTTTTTTTAGGTTTTTTTTTTTTTTGGGGGGGGGGGGGGGGGGGGTTAGTGTAATTTTGATAATTACCCTACACGACCAAAATTACTCTACATGAACATTTACAAAATTACTCTACAAAAGCTCAAAATTGAAGTTGCTGATAATTACCAAAATAACACCGCCACTTTTTGTTTTTTCCCCTAATTCGTACGTTTATTTTATTTGTACAGGAACTTAACTCTACTTTTATAACTAACGGGATTTAAGCTCATTTGAGTTGGTACTTAAATTTATTCTATCCTTACTTCTTTCATTTATTTTAACTGTAATTTAGAACTATGATTATACTATATGCTCTAGTTAACAATGAATTACGACTTTCATATAGACTATTAAATTTATGATGTTTTCAGACATACTCTACTCCATCAAAGTTGTTACATCGAACTCCAATCACGTAAAAAAAATACTTAATGAGAAGGTGTGGCAACATGATTAACCATCACCTGCACTTTCTGCTTCTCTGGAATAGAAGACACAAAAGTCATTGAACCAGACTTAACCTTCTCAGCAATCATGATAAAAACACAAAACAAGACCCTCCAAACCACAACCATCCCTAGTAATACCAACAAATCAATCCACTTTGAGTAACCCATTTCAACTTGCCATTTTACCCTCAATATATACTCTCCATCCATAACTTTTGGCACCCCGGCTTCGTTATATGCATACCTTACCCCTTCAAACTCATTCTTGAACAATCCTTGAAAAGCATACTTGTGAAATCCGATGTAAAATAAAGGGTATCTCCAAAACGGGTCTGGTAAATCATTTGGTAAGCGAAAGAACCCGCCACTTATCATCATGAAGCCCTGAATCCCCGCACCCACTATGATTCCCAATAAATAGTTTGGAACTACGCTCGCGATGGTCATCATTAGACTCTCAACTACCAGCATACAAGCAAATATTACGGATGTGAAGTATACAAAGTGATCAAATCCGTCACGAAGTCCTGCGAGGTAGTATGCTACTACCCCTGGAATCACGGATACTAGTAACAAGTATGGTATTGATGAAAGGGTATTGGCTATAACAAAAGCCCCGGTTGAGTAATGTCCATTTAATCTTTCACGTTCGAATACTTTCATGTCCTCCACAAATGAGGGGAACCCCCCTATGGCCATGAATGTTAAGAATGAAGCCACAAACATCAGCATCGAACTTCTAGCCTGCAAGTTTGAAATCCATGATGTATGATGATAGAAATAATATGATTTGTATGTGTTCTAGAAAAGTTGTAAGTGTTTATTAAATTGTTTTTGGAACATGTTTAGTTTCTGACATAATCTAAATTGTGTTACCTCAACCGAAGTATAGGTTGACCCAACATTATAGTAGAGTGTTCCAAGACCTAAGGCCAATGCTAAATAGATAGCAAGGCGCAACCAATAGTAGCCAAGATCACGACGCATGTTGACGAAAGACCTTCTCGTGAGTACAAGAGATTGGGTTGAGAAGCTAGCATGGTCTTTATTATTATTATTGGCATGTGCTTCATCTCTCTATAAAATTTCCAAGAAAAATATTCATCTAACTGTTAGTACCACAAACCGAACAATCTATTATGATATTAGCTTGTTATTTTTAAATATCTAACTCACCTTTTCGCATATTTCAGCAACCGTATTGTTCACTTCTTGGTAAGTAGTGGATGATTTGTAGGAATCTACTAAGGTTTTAATAACTTCCTCTGTAGGTTTCCTTCCACCTAAACCTAGTTCGATATCCTGTAAATTTCAATAATGATGTTAGGCGCTGTTTGACAACTTCTGAATGGTTAATTGCTGAACCAATAAGAGTTCTGAACCATTAAGTGTTGAGTCAGTAAGATGTCTGAACCATTAAGAACCAGTATAATACTAAACCGTTTAGAGGCAAATGTCTGACCAATTCAGATCAGAGGTCTTAACCATTCAGACTTAGTATAATTTCTAATCATTCATAGGCAAATGTCTGAACCATTCAGACATCTGCTCGCGAAAGAAACAGTCTGAATCATTATGTGTTGAACCAATAAAAGATCTGAAATATTAAGATGCTTATTAAAAGGTAAACAAAGAACCCCTTAGACCATCTTTGTCCTGACCAAACCACAAAAACATCTATAAACACGTCTAATCAATCAAACAAACATTAGATTTCTATTTATTCGAAACACATGTATTCTCTCCAATTAAAAACATACCCACACTCTTCCGTATCATGATCACCTTTTACCATTATTTTTCAAAATTAGTTTTTATACTAAACAACTTTATTTTCAATTCGGTATTATTTGATATAATAAATGTATTTAAGAAATATTTTAGTCTTTGAAAAAATGGGAAAGTTCTAAAGTTGGGACTATAAACAATTAGACATTGACTACATATACATTTATAAGTTGAGGTAACACTGTCAGGCAGCTTGTCTGACACTTCCCTATTGAACCAATCTATTTTTAATTTTATTTTATTTCCAGTTTAAAATTACGCTTTCGTTCTTTAGTTAAAATTACGGTTTTAAAACAGTGTCAGGCAGCTTGTCTGGCACTTCCCTATTGGACCAACCTATTTTTAATTTAATTTTATTTCCACTTTAAAATTACGCTTTCGTCATTCGTTTAAAATTACGGTTTTACCCTCAGCTAAAAAAAATATAATTTTGCCCCTAGCTCAAAATTACGCTTTTACGCTTTTGCTCTCGGGGCAAAACCTCATTTTTAAGTTTGTTCCCAGTTTAAAATTATGGTTTCGCCCTCCGTTTAAAATTACGTTTTTGCCCCGGTTCAAAATAAAATGTTCTTTTTTCCTCTAGCTCAAAATTACGATTCTGCCCTCAGCTCAAAATTACGATTTTGCCCACAGTTCGAGTATGTTCAAGTTGAGGGAATAGTGTCAGGCAGCTTGCCTGGCACTTCCCTATTGTACCAACCCATTTTTTTTAATTGTATTCCCAGTTTAAAATTACGCTTTCGTCCTTCGTTTAAAAAAACGTTTTTGCCCCCAGCTCAAAATAAAAATAAAATTATAATTTTGCCCCTAGCTCAAAATTACGCTTTTGCCCTCGGTTCAAAAACTCATTTTTTATTTTGTTTCCAGTTTAAAATTACGGTTTCGTCATCCGTTTAAAATTACGTTTTTGCCCCCAGTTCAAAATAAAATGTTGTTTTTTTCCTCTAGCTCAAAATTATGATTCTGCCATCTGCTCAAAATTACGTTTTTGACCACAGTTCAAAATAAAATTATGTTTCCCCCTAGCTCAAAATTATGATTTTCCTCTCAGTTTAAAATTATAATTTCGCCTACAGTTCAAAATATAATTACGATTTTTCCCTATGTACAGACATACATGTTATGAGACAGACATATTCGGCTTATTGTCCCGCAACGCGGGCGGGGAACAAACTAGTTACATACAACAAGTATCCCATCAATTAAAAAAATATTTTATTCTAGATTATATTAATAAAAATAAATCTAGTTGGCATATTAAAAAATATTTTATTCTAGATTATATAAATAAAAATAAATCTAGTTGGCATATTTAGCTCTAATTCTGGTCACATAAATTTTCAAGGCTTAAAACTAGTTGGCATATTTTATTCTAGATTATATTAATAAAAATAAATCTAGTTGGCATATTAAAAAAATATTTTATTCTAGATTATATAAATAAAAATCAATCTAGTTGGCATATTTAGCTCTAGTTCTGGTCCCCATATTTTTTTCAAGGCTTAAGACATATAGTAAAGATATATATTGAAGGTGTGCAAAATCACTTCGAACATATTAAAAAACTTATAAATTATATATATGTAGCAATTAAATATATTTTAGAAGGCACTCCAAGTAACCCACGAATTACCCGAAAATTGGGCATGCTCTTGGAATCAATATGCAATAAAAAAGACGTACAATTAACTGCCCAATATCCAAGTATGATAAATACAAATTAGTGAAGTTACCTCATCAAATCCTTGTTTATTGTTCTAAGAAAGTGATCAGACGGATTCTGGAAATTGGGGCAAGGGAAGCCATTCAAAGAGAAAAACTGCACCCAAACAAGATATAGATTTAGCTTACCATCGATAAAAAAACCATCTAGACATGAATTAACAATTGTATGATAGCCATACTTCATTTGCATAGCTTGTCTTTCCGAAGTAAACTGTTCTTCCAGAAGAAAGGAGACAGAGATTATGAAAAAGCCCAAATACTTCACTGGATGGCTGGTGAATGGATGCAATGATGGTCCTTCCTTCGTGCTGATCAAGCCTTGCGATTCTGCTCATTACGTAGTATGAGGCCGCACTATCAAGGCCACTTGTTGGTTCGTCAAGAAAGAGAAGCTTAGGACGAGTTAAAATCTCGATACATATGCTAACTCGTCTCTTCTGGCCTCCACTCAGACCTTTAGCTCCCCACCCTCCAATCCTCGTGTCGATCGAATCTTGAAGACCCATCTCTTTTATCGTCATTTCCGCTCTCTCCTTCTTCTCTGTTCTAGACATGGAGTCTGGTAGTTGAAGTTGTGCTGAATAGTAGACGCTTTCACGGACAGTAAGTGTTGTGATCAGTGTGTCATCTTGAGTCACATAAGCCTAGAGGGTTTTATTTTTTCAGTATCTTTGCTTTATCAAATAAAAACGAGATCAAGGATGATCCTAATAAAATCACATTTCCTACATATATTTAGCTCTTACCGATGTCCCATATGCTAGGGTTTTCTTGATTCCATTAACTAAAATATCACCAGTATTCCTAGTCTTGCGATCTAGTCTCCCTGCATACCAAATGGACAATGTTAAACAAACACAATTGTGATACGTCATACGACCCTATGGCATTTTAATCTATCATACAACTTGTACGATGCATGATAGGGGTGAAATGTGTTCATATGGTTTGTATGAAAGGTAAATCATATGGCACATATGATGTCCAGATCGACAAATAAATGACTGATGTGACCAATGAATGACCCATACGACCCTATGGCATTTTAATCTATCATACAACTTGTACGATGCAATGGCATTGTGTACACTTTAGGGATGGTCAATCCTTAACTACGCACTACAAAATACGTATTAGTTAAAACTGTAATGCTATTTTTTTTTATCATTATAAGGGTGGACGATACATTCACAGGATGGAGATCATTACCCAGTCCACCTAGGCAAATGAGAGAATCGATGTCAGGGTGTAGGGGATTGTGGTCATAATCAGGATGGAGATTTATGAAGAGGATGGGGATGATCAGGATGAAGAGGGTGGGATGAATTAAGGATCCATACAGTGCCATGGATACCGACCCAAATTATAATCGTGATTAGGATGATTAGAGGTGAAAACGGGCCGAGCTACTCGAGATTGACTCCAAAAAAACTGAATATGTATAAAAGTACCATAAAAATAACTAAATAATGAATATATATACATACATATTATATTATGTATAAAATTTAACAAAAAATTGCTATACTTAATATAGATTAAATACTAAATAATGAGACGAGCCCGAGCTTGAAAAACTATCCATGAGCTGAGCTCGAGCTTTAGAGAAAAAAAAAAGCTCGCAGCGAGCCGAATTTGAGTTTAGAAACAAAGCTCAAACCAAGTGGAGTTCGAGCTTGATTCATTTACACCCCTACGGATGATCATGATCCACTCCGTCCATCCCTAACCGGGCTAACTGTTTCTTTGTTGCAAAACAATTGCCAAAGTTAGCATGATTAGTAATGCATGGAGATATGGTTTCTTTGAACCAGATTGCGTTATACCTGCTAAAGCGTCAAGAAGCGTGGATTTTCCAGAGCCAGAAGGACCCATAATAGCTAGGAGCTCCCCAGGTCTGGCATACCCCGTAACACCTTGAAGTATGGATCGGGTTCCACCGGTTTGTCCATCGGGCACCATAACCCACAAGTCTTTCCATGTCAAGCACACACCATTGTTGATGTCAGCCTCTACTTTACCATTACCACTATGGTTGCGGTGATATTCGTCATGGTATGGTAGCTGTGGTGCATGAGATGTAATCACCACCTCTTGAGGATTTTGTACTTCTATGTCATGAGAGGGTTCCATTCTGATTCTAGAAAGAGAAAGAGGGAGGGGGGGTTTATAATTTTTTTTTTCTTCTTTTTTTTAGATTTATATTTCCGTGTGTGAAGATTGGAGGATGCGTTAGGTTTATATAAAGGGTTAGGTAATGATTTCAGCCATGGTTCTTGACCACCCAAGAGTATGGATGCTTGCAAGCTGACTTATTAAAATATAAAACCTATTTTAATAGCGTTGGGTACCCATCTTTTTTTATGAGTAACCTTACAATAATGAATATGTAGGATCCGAGCACTTCATTACATGCTTTATTGGTATCTTTTAATGAGTTTTCATGGTTTTTTTTTTTCTTAAAACTAAAAGTTAACTTTTTTGTAGTTGACATATATAGATCCAAAATTGTGTGCTATACTAAAATACATCGTAGGATCCGAGTACGTCATTACATACTTTATTGGTATCTTTAAATGAGTTTTCATGGTTTCTTTTCTTAAAACAAAAATTTTACTTTTTTGTAGGTGACATATATAGATCCGAAATTGTGTGCTATACAAAAATGGATCAAAATATTAGTATATGAAATTAAGAATATATTGTTAATTCATTCATTATGTAGGGTAGACTACAAATGGTATTGTTTTTCAATAAATTTGTGAGAAAATTATATAGGCTTTGTGTTTTAGGTTTTAAGCATTATATTTTGATTTTTATATAATATAGAAAAACACGAAATGTAATTGTTTAAACACAATCATATGTATTCTATGCATTAAATTTAAAACAAAGTGATTAGCTTTCTTCACATAGTATTTCAGATTGCATGCGTAGAATAAATGTTATTGTGTTTTAAATTGTTGCGTTTAATTTGATGTTTTTCTATATTATAAAATGCCAAAAGAATCTTAAACACTATTTTTAAAATTTTAAACGCAATGCTTAAATAGACTTTTTCACACTTTGTAAGGAAAAATGTTCTTTGTGGACGAACCTTCACCTCATTGTATTCGAAAACCGATCTTCAGTATTTTCATCAAACTTTTTTTCATTAAAACCGTGACATTGCTAATTGGTCTAAACATCTAAATAAAAGGTGAAATAAAAAAATAACTGGTAATTATTTTTACAGAAAAGATATAAATATGTTTTTTATGAAAAAAAAAAAAATACAATATTTACGGTAAGGGGATGCTTGAATGTGTCACGATAGTTATAGTCTTATGCTTGATTATGGTCGTGATTTTTGAAAACCTTCTAAATCGAAAGTTATTTATTTATTTTTATGCAAATTTCATCAACCTTCATTAATAGATTGTGAATGTTTTTCTATTGAAATTTGAAACACAGGGTAAGCTAAGCCGCTAATCTTTTTTTAAATAACACTAATAAATATTTAAAAAACTGTTTCATAATTAGATCATGTTTGTTTTTTTCCATCTAAATCAAAAGTTATTTATTTTATGCAAATTTTATCTACCTTCCATAATAGATCATGTGTGTTTTTTCCATTGAAACAGAGGGTAAATAGGTGACAAGTTGCGCTCCTAACCTTATTTTAGATAACATTAAATTTTTAGGAAACTGTATTAATAAATCTTTGGGTCATAATATAGGGTAAACGGACGACAAGTTGTGCCGCTAACCTTATTTTAGATAAGGTTAGATTGGTGGGTCGGAGACGGACCGTTAAAGGATGGATTACCGGATTTGTTCACACTAGAAAGAAATAAAGAAGCCTCGGTAGAAGAAAGAAAACACGGTGGGAGTGGAGACAAAATCTAGAGTCGGCTGAATTACGCAACCAACTTCAAGAAATGGAGGCATTGGCGCAAACAGTAATCCTCGGCAACCAGGAGGATAGGTGCAAATGGGTAGTGGCGAGAGACAGGACATTCTCGGTGGCATCAACCAGGGTGGAATTAATCAAATTTGCGGTTCCATATCGTCCCTTCGAATGGATTAAAAGGCTACCAAAAAAAGTAAACATCTTTGGGTGGCGTGGAGTACAAGATCAGTTGCAGGGCCGGCTCAACAATTTTAGAGGCCCAAAGCGAATTAAGAATTGAGGGCCCTTTGTCAACAAAGAATTTGGTCCGAAAGTAGTACTTTCGATTTCTATTTAACATGAAAAGTATTATTAAGTAGCTAATCATTATAAATTAGATGGTTTTTATACTATGCAAATAAAGTACAAATAATGAAGATTAGTAAATGAATTTAATAATTTAGCAACCATACAAATAAAAGCAATGAGTTGCAAGTTTATTAATGAGAAAATCTAAAAAAAATAAATAAACTCATTGTTAATTCATTTTTCTTCGACATGAAATTTTGGAGGCCCATTAAAAATGATGGCCCTAGGCTGGTGCTTCATTTGGATTGCACTGGAGTCGGCCTTGATCGGTTGGCAACCATGGTAGGATTAAAAAGAAGAGGAATGTTACCGGGGTCAGCTGTATGCAAAATTTGCGGGGAAAAATAAGAAAATGCTGATCACAAGTTCACGGCGGGATGTTATGTAGCATCGGTATTATGGCATAAAATTAGCACATGGTGTGGAGTACAACAAATTTTTGATTTCACAATGAAGGATATTTTGGAATTTCACAAACAAGAGACAATAGAAGAAACGAAAAAGAAATTTATTCAAGTAGTAATAATAGCAACATGTTGGGGATATGGAAAGCGAGAAATAAAAGTATCTTTGGTGGGAAAAGAGCTAATATAAACGTTGTCACACCCCAACCGATTGCGGAATCATCGGGGCGTGGCACTGAGCGAAACAGATTGTCAAGAGAAATTCCATAACAACTAAATTATCGAATAGTTAATATTATGTCCCATACCATAACCCATCAAGTAATCAAATTATTACAGACATAGATATTCTCAAAACAAAACATGTCCCGACAACTCAGATTTAAATAAATAAATTGTTTTTGTTTGTTTCTAGACTCCATCCTAACTCGATTCCATCACATAGCAAGCATCCTAAGCAGCTGCCACATACGTTAAAATAAAGGTCAATACACATAGTGTAAAGGTGAGCATACAAGCTTAATAGATATAATAGAGTTCGAAATCATTTACGCATAACCAACATGTAACATGTAGCAAAGTGAAAGCTAGTAGGTTATCGACAGAGAAATATGCAGAGGCGAAGTATAGTGGGTGCCCAGGGGTGCACCCGCCCACCCCAATATTTCGGTTAGAAGTGTACAAGTTCTGATTTTTCGTCCGAAAATTTTAAAATTATATAGGATCGCCCCCCGATTATTTTTCCTAAATTGTATATCCTAAATATTTATAAACTTTGTATATAAATGATTGATAATTTGGTAAATATACACCTTGTTTTATTTGAAACTATTATTATTTGACTCGATTTGAATCGAATAGCCAACCCGATCCAACCCGAAACATAACGATAGGAAAAAAAATTTGGGTCATCACTTTACGCCCCCTCGAAACTTTTGGTTAAGCTCCGCCACTGGAAATATGCACAGACATGACTGCGAGTTGTAGAATGCGCAACACATATCCCCACTGGGACACGTGAAGTAAAGCCCTTAACAACCCCTGTCCACGACAGGTGCTGAGTCCAAACTATAATACTATCGTTGCTAAGGTGAAAGGCAACAATCTCTGTGTTAACATAACATACAAGCATTCATCGAATAACACGTAACATGCAAAACGGTCAGCGTATAAATAGTGTTTGCTTTGTGTGTCGTTTGTGATTTGTATAAGTAACGTATGTAACACCCAAAAGTGCATAAAGCAAAAAGGGATCGAGTATACTCACAGATAGCGTTTAAGCTAATAAACACCGTCTTGGATTGAAGGGAGCGCTGAGAGAGATTAGCCTGAATAGTTAAGGATAGCATAAGCGAAGAACGGCGCGTTAAACGGTGCAAAGGAACCAAGTGTCGAATGGTAATCCGATCAGATGGCGGTCCGGTCGGATGGTCATTCGATCGGATGTCAATCCGTTCGGATGGTCATCCGATCGGATGGCCATTCGGTCGGATTGACATTCATTTGGTAAGGATGTGTTTGTGTATGATGGCTTTGAAGTTTTTGTTGTAGCATTTTGAAAACAGAGAAGTATCTCTTCCTTTCAGGTCATTCGATCGAACGACAGTTCGATCGGATGGCGATCAGTCCGGCGAGGTATTTCTCAGAGAACAAGTTCACAGCAGAATTATCATCCAATCGGATGGTCTACCGATCGGGTGGCAATTCGTTAGGAACTGACTATACATTGAACATGTTGAAAATTGTTTAAGTGTTGAACCTCAAGTGCAATCCGATCGGATTGTGGTTCGATCGGATGGCAAACTGATCAGACGGCACTCCGTCCCGCGGTCTAATCGTTTTGCGACTTAAAGATTTGTTAAGTTTTGAGAGTTTTGCGGTTTGCTCGAGACAATATGATAACGTGCTAAACAACAGAAACCCCATAATGGCCCAAGTTATCCGACCGAACAGGAATCACCCTAGTCCGATCAGTTAACTGTTCGTGACGGTTGTTCATGTTTAACCCGGAACCAGTCGTCTCTTAGATAGAAATCAGATTTTGAACCAATACTTCACTAAGAATGAGTAGAAGATCAGAACGAGTTCCGATTCTATCGGTTTTGAGTGCATTGAGTGTAAAAGAGTTGAAAGAAAGTTGGAAAAACTTCTTTCAATCCTTTTAACCTTGAAAATGTTTAGATCTATGCGAATTCTTTGTTTATTTATGTGGAAATCCTTCAGATCTAAGTTGCTCTTGGTGGTTTGAGGCCATAACTTGAAGTTCATAAGAACCCCATGATGACATCATCCTAGAACACCTCAAATCCGCTGATTTCACGGTTAAAAGTTGAGATTCAAAGGTGAAAAAGATGAAGAAGTGTGTGTAGATCATAGAAGTACAAGATTTGGGTCGAAAACTTACAAGAATCGCGAGAAATCGAGAGAAAGAAGGCCTTGAGCGTGCTGGTCGAGAGAGAGAGAGAGAGAGCTGTCACATCACAAATGATGTGACAGGAGGGGTATTTATAGGTTACCAAAAGAGGAAAGTGCATAAGTGTCGATTGGGATGTCATCGATCGGATGACACTCCGATCGGATGCACTCCGATCGAGCGGTCACTCAATCGAGTGGCCCCGACGGGTTTCGTTTTGGCGTTTCGTTTCGTTCGTTGAGCGTTGCGATGCGTTTAAGCGAGTACGCGATGTGATAGATTTTCAATAACCACACTATACTATATCTAACATACAATCATCATAAGTAGCTTGTGTTTAGCGTTTGCGATTAGATTGCGATTGCGATAGAGTTGCGATTACGTTTTGATTAATCACCCCAAACATAAAATAAACATGCACAAGCAACACATAAGTAGCACACACACGTAAAACAATATCCAGAACGCATAAATCGAGTTGCGAATGCAATTGCGATGCGATAAGCGATAAAACATGCGATAAACATCGATTAAACCTCGATTATTCACAGATACTCCACATAATACAACTAAAGTAAATAAATTCAAAGATTATATTACAAGTCAAAGAAGTCAAATTGGTTGTTAAGCAAGGAGTAACAGATCACAATTAGCAATCTTTTCTTCCTTTGAATTCAATCTTGACTTTGACTTTCGTAACACGGGGTGTTACAACCTCCCCTAGTTAAGGGACTTTCGTTCCGAAATTAGGCTTTAGCCGTAACAAACAACTGCGGGTACTTCGCCTTCATGTCGTTTTCGAGTTCCCAAGTGAACTCTGCGCCGCGTTTGCCTTCCTAGCGGGCCTTCACAATGGGAATGCGTGAGCGCCTGAGCTGCTTGGTTTCTCAGTCCATGATCTCGACAGTCTTCTCTACGAAGTGTAATGTTTTGTCCACTTGTAGATCCTCCAGTGGAACTCGTAAATCGTGCTCGGCCAGACACTTTCTGAGGTTCGAAACATGGAAAGTTGGGTGGACGTTACTAAGTTCCTCCAGTAGTTCAAGTATGTAGGCCACTTTTCCAATCCTTTCCAGAATCTTAAAGGCTCCCATATATCGAGGTGCGAGCTTTCCTTTCTTGCCGAATCTGACCACACCCTTCCAAGGTGATACCTTTAGGAGTACGTGGTCGCCAACGTCAAATTCAAGGGGCTTGCGGCGTCTATCGGCGTAACTTTTCTGACGACTCCGAGCTTTCAGCAGATTGTCTCGAATTTGGAGGATTTTGTCAGTCGTTTCTTGCAACAGCTCAGGACCGGTTATCTGCGAGTCCCCGATCTTGTGCCATACAATAGGCGATCGACATTTTCTCCCGTAAAATGCCTCAAATGGTGCCATTTGGATGCTAGAGTGATAACTGTTATTGTACGAGAATTCGACTAAAGGTAAGTATGCGTCCCAATTACCACCGAAATCTATGACACACGAGCGAAACATGTCTTCAAGGGTACGAATCCTTCTTTCAGTCTGACCGTCGGTTTGGGGATGGAAAGCGGTACTTAGATTAAGCGTAGTACCGAGAGCAGATTGAAACGTTTCCTAAAGACGTGAGGTATACCGACCATCGCGGTCAGAGATGATGTCGCGAGGTGTCCCATGTCGAAAAATGACCTCATCGGTGTAGATTCGGGCTAATATTTCTACCTTATAGTCTTCTCGTATCGGCAGAAAATGAGCAGATTTTGTCAAACGGTCAATGACAACCCAGATGCTGTCGTGACTTGATGGCGTGCGCGGAAGCTTCGTTATGAAGTCCATAGCTATACTCTCCCATTTCCACATAGGGATCTCGGGTTGGACGAGTAGGCCAGAGGGTCTTTGATGCTCGACCTTGACTTTTGAGCAACTCAGGCACTTCGAAACATAGAGAGCGATATCTTTCTTCATGCCCGGCCACCAGTACTTGTAGCGAAGGTCCTGGTACATTTTATCGGCACCGGGATGAATAGAATATCGAGATTTGTGGGCTTCATCCATCAGAATTTGTCGTAAGTCGGTGCGCTTGGGAATCCAAATCCGGTCCAGATAATGGAATATCCCGTTCGACTTATTCACTAGCTGGGCTCCATCATTCAGAATCCTTTCCTACTTCAGAGTGCGTTCGGTAAAACAAGCATGTTGGGCTTCGTGGATAAGGGCTTCGAGATTATGCTGGCCTTGAATATTATGGGCGCTATGCAAATATCTCCGTTTGCTGAGAGCGTCGGCAATGACATTTGCTTTTCCAGGATGATAACGAATCTCACAGTCGTAATCATTAAGAAGCTCAACCCATCGGCGTTGGCGCATATTAAGTTCCTTTTGGTTGAGGATGTGTTGTAGGTTCTTATGATCTGTGAAGATCGTACACTTGGTACCATATAAGTACTGTCGCCAAATCTTCAATGCAAAAACAACTGCACCTAGCTCGAGATCGTGGGTTGTATAGTTCTTCTCGTGGATCTTGAGCTGACAAGACGCGTAGGCGATAACCTTGTCTCGTTGCATAAGAACACAACCAAGACCAAGGTTCAGGGCATCACAATACACAATAAAGTCATCGTTTCCGTCGGGTAAAGCGAGAACGGGAGCATTGCAAAGCATATGCTTGAGGGTTCGAAAGGCAGTCTCTTGTCCAGTTCCCTAAACAAAAGGCTTGTCCTTGTGCGTGAGAGAAGTAAGCGGCACGATGATTTTAGAGAATCCTTCGATAAATCGGCGATAATAGCCCGCTAGTCCGAGAAAAGAACGGACTTCAGACGGGTTCTTAGGTATAACCTTCACGGGGTCGACATGAATACCTTGACTATTTACAATGTGACCAAGGAATTGAACCTCCTCTAGCCAGAATTCACACTTGGAGAATTTGGCATAGAGTCGATTCCCCTGGAGTAGCTCGAGAACCAAAC
The DNA here is from genome assembly GCA_030545235.1 of Helianthus tuberosus. Taxonomy (NCBI): domain Eukaryota; kingdom Viridiplantae; phylum Streptophyta; class Magnoliopsida; order Asterales; family Asteraceae; genus Helianthus; species Helianthus tuberosus. The sequence goes on along the minus strand of CM060414.1, from coordinate 43,400,258 downwards.
GTAGATGTTGCGCATGTTCGGTTTTCGACTTGGAATAGATCAGGATATCATCGATGAACACGATGACGAAGCGGTCGAGGAAAGGTTTGTACACGTGATTCATCAGATCCATGAAAACCGCAGGTGCATTGGTTAAACCAAAAGGCATAACAACGAACTTATAGTGGCCGTAGCGAGTGCGAAAAGCGGTTTTGGGTATATCCTCCTCTTGAATGCGTAACTGGTGATAGCCTAAACGTAGATCGATCTTGGAGAAACATGTAGCACCTTGCAATTGGTAAAACAAATCATCGATTCGAGGCAGGGGATATCGATTCTTGATTGTCAGCTTATTCAACTCCCTATTGTCGATGCAAATCTGGAACGACCCATCATTCTTTTTGACGAAAAGGACTGGTGCGCCGCAAGTAGAGGTGCTAGCGTGAATGAAGCCTTTGTAAAGCAATTCCTGGAGCTGACTCAAAAGTTCACGCATTTCGGACGGAGCGAGTCGATAAGGAGCTCTGGCAACATGATTGGCTCCAGGAATGAGGTTGATGCGGAAGTCGATATCACGACTCGGAGGTAAACCAGGAAGATCATCAAGGAATACGTTAGGGAATTCACAAACAACGCGAACGTCTTTCACTCCTGTCTTCCTTTTCTTTTCCTTCTCCGCTACTACAATGTTAGCCAAGAAAGCTCTGTATTCCTTGCAGAGATACTTGCTCGCTTGGACACACGACATGAGTTTGAGACCTTTCGAAGGAGTTTCACCATACACACAAAGTTGGTCACCATTCGCGAGCGAGAAATGAATCATCTTATCGAAGCAAACAACTTCAGCATGGTTTTTGCGAAGAAAGTCCATGCCTACTATGACGTCAAAACTACCGAGCTGCATCGGAATAAGGTCGATAGGAAAGATGTGATTGTTGAGTTCGAGAGTACAATCACGAAGAACAGAATTGACAGCGACGGTTCTTCCGGTGGCAACTTCAACATCGAACGTCGAGGGGAGATGGGTGCGCTTACGATTAAGGAGCTTTTCGAATTCGAACGATACAACACAGTTATCGGATCCAGTATCAAAATAAACACTAAGCATAAATACCATTCACAAGGAACGTACCATTAACCACATTGTTTTCGGCTTGAGCTTGACGGACACTGATGTTGAAAGTACGCCCGCGCGCTGCTGGCTGCTGCTGTTGCTGGAGCTGCTGCTGTTGTGGCTCTTGCTTCACCACTCGATTTGGGCACATGTTTGCGAAGTGGTTGGGATCACCACACGCAAAGCAAGCTCTAGCATGGATTGCGGGTGCAGGAGCCGCTTGTTGGCCTTGAGGAGCAGGAAGTAGATCTTGTTGAGAAGTAGCTTGACCTTGAGCTGGAGCTGGTGCTTGACGTGGACCAGTATGACAGTTGGCAGTGAAGTGGTCGTATATGTTGCAGTGGACACAGTATCTGCAAGTGATTCCCACTGGATGATGGTAAGTACAAGTAGGGCAAGCTGGGTGAGGACCAGTGTATGCACGCTTGGCCGGCGGTGCATGAGTGACTGGTGCCGCTACTTGGTGGTGTTGAGGCTGCGGTGGGGCAGGTACTGCTTGGAGTGGAGCGGCAGCAGTGACAGCGCAATTCTTGCTACTGTTGTTGTTGTTCTTCCTCTTGTGAGGAGAGGACTTTGAAGACTGAGGAGCGGCGGTGGTTTCAACGGTTGGAGCAGCGGTGACTTGGTGAAGATTCTTGGAGGCCTTTTCCTAGTAACCAGACTTGACTCGCTTATCGTTGATCTCAGCGGTGAGCAGGTAGGTTTCCTCAATAGTTGTCGTCTTTGCAGCTTGAATGAAATCAGCCACGCAATCCGGAAGAGCACGGATATACTTCTTGATGGTGATTTCGAGCGTAGTAACTTGGCCTGGACAGATTATGCTTAGTTGCTTGAAGCGAGCAGTTAAACCAGCATTGTCACCATCCTTTTGCTTGATATGCTAGAACTCGTCCTCCAACTTTTGGCGCTCGTAGGGAGGGCATAACTCTTGCATCATAGCGTCCTTCAACTCGTCCCACGTCAACCCGTAAGCTGCATCATTTCCGCGCTTGTTTCTCTCGGCCGTCCACCAATCTAGAGCTCAGGATTGGAAGACACCGGTGGCGTTAAGAGTGCGGAGATTATCAGGACAGCCACTCTGGCGCAGGGTGATCTCGATCGAATCAAACCATTGGAACATGGCCGTAGGCCCATCTTCGCCGGTAAATTCTTTCGGGCCGCAGGCTTTGAACTGCTTGAAGCTAAAGGTAGCTTTAGGCGAATCTATCATGGACTCTTTAGAAGACTTGCTGGTGTTTTCATTCAGCTCACTAACGATCTGGGGGATAACTTTCGCCATTTGCTTAGCGACGAGGGCGGCGATGCGTTTATCATCATGATTACGGCGAGCTGAATGGGAGTGAAATGATCCAAATGACGACATTGTCTGCAACAGACATCGCCATAGGACTTAAACACAATTTCGATTAATCCTAGCATAGTCTAGCGCATCACCCAAAGCTATTTTATATAAGGCACAGGAACACATTCAATCACTTAAGCACATATTCACGTAGGCACATATCATAGAAACACATAAACACATAGAGCACAGAAGCAAGTAAACAATAGAGTCCACACTATATTTTGCACGTATTCACCTACAAATATTGCATGTATTCACCTATCCTTCAAAGCCGCGTACAGCGTTCGAGAGTTGCAAGTGAGAATAGCAAGATATCGAGTAACATAGCATGCGATTGTCCACAAGTAGCGATTTGTTAACGGTGCGTAGTGAGTTGTGCGTGTTGTGCGAAGCAAAAGCGTAAGATCGAAACCATCAGTATCTCAAAACGCTAACAAAACATATAAAACCACATAAAACACGTAAAATCCTCATAAAAGCGACAAATATCAGAGTCAGCGGTTGCGGGCTCAGAATAAAAAACACATAAAATCAGCGATTGCGAGCTTGAAATCGAGTATAGATTGTCTAAGGCTTGATAGACGTTGACTACCCAAAGTGATTCAACTATTCACAAGGACTTTTGGTACACACTTTGGCTTTCGGGACTGTGCTCTCGCCTCGATTTTGGGCGAACGGCACGCATCCTTCCAGTTACAGCGTGACCTCAAGTCGTTGGAGTCCGTCGAGACTTTGGTAAGAGTTTTTGTAAAACCAAAATAAAGATTGGAACAAATCATCAAGGTTTGGTTTTCACCCCTAACTCAGCGACTACATTCCTATTTGATGAGATTGAGAGGAAAATCTGCGTTAAAGTACGGATTTCACTCCTGATTCAATGCAAATTCTCATATTTGTAGATAAAATACGGGTTGAACAAGCGATTCAGTCGAGAGTTTGCGGTTTTCACACCTAATCTCAACCTCATCACTCGTTCATCTTTGAAGGTAGTGTGCAGTGATCGTGTTCAGCGAGTGCGAGCGAGAATAAGTAAGCTCGTACAAAACCCCTAAAGGGTATGCATGAGTCGATCTATTGGTACTTAGACTATAGACTAGGTCGTTTCTAAGACATCGACCCGGACTAGCTCGAGTCTTGCCTAATTCCCTATAGTTATGGCTCTGATACCAATCTGTCACACCCCAACCGATGGCGGAATCATCGGGGCGCGGCACTGAGCGAAACAGATTGTCAAGAGAAATTTCATAACAACTAAATTACCGAATAGTTAATATTATGTCCCATACCATAACCCATCAAGTAATCAAATTATTACAGACATAGATATTCTCAAAACAAAACATGTCCCGAAAACTCAGATTTAAATAAATAAATTGTTTTTGTTTGTTTCTAGACTCCATCCTAACTCGATTGCATCACATAGCAAGCAAGCATCCTAAGCACCTGTCACATACATTAAAATAAAGGTCAATACACATAGTGTAAAGGTGAGCATACAAGTTTAATAGATATAATAGAGTTCGAAATCGTTTACGCATGACCAACATGTAACATGTAGCAAAGTGAAAGCTAGTAGGTTATCGACAGAGAAATACGCACAGACGTGACTGCGAGTTGTAGAATGCGCAACACATATCCCCACTGGGACACATGAAGTAAAGCCCTTAACAACCCCTGTCCACGACAGGTGTTGAGTCCAAACTATAGTACTATCGTTGCTAAGGTGTCTGGCAACAATCACTGTATTAACATAACATACAAGCATTCATCGAATAACACGTAACATGCAAAACAGTCAGCGTATAAATAGTGTTCGCGTTGTGTGTCGTTTGTGATTTGTATAAGTAACGTATGTAACACCCAAAAGTGCATAAAGCAAAAAAGGATCGGGTATACTCACAGATAGCATTTAAGCTAATAAACACTGTCTCGGATTGAAGGGAGCGCTGAGAGAGATTAGCCTGAACAGTTAACGATAGCATAAGTGAAGAACGGCACGTTAAACGGTGCAAAGGAACCTAGTGTCGAACGGTAATCCGATCGGATGGCGGTCCGGTCGGATGGTCATTCGATCGGATGTCAATCCGTTCGGATGGTCATCCGATCGGATAGCCATTCGGTCTGATTGACATTCGTTTGGTAAGGATGTGTTTGTGTATGATGGCTTTGAAGTTTTTGTTATAGCTTTTTGAGAACAGAGAAGTATCTCTTCCTTTCAGGTCGTTCGATCGAACGGCAGTTCGATTGGATGGCGATCCGTTCGGCGAGGTATTTCTCAGAGAACAAGTTCACAGCAGAATTATCATCCTATCGGATGGTCTACCGATTGGGTGGCAATTCGTTAGGAACTGACTATACATTGAACATGTTGAAAATTGTTTAAGTGTTGAACCTCAAGTGCAATCCGATCGGATGGCAATCTGATTAGATGGCAATCCGATCGGACGGCAATCCATCCCGCGATCTGACTGTTTTGCAACATGAAGATTTGTTAAGTTTTGAGAGTTTTGCGGTTTGCTCGAGACGATATGATAACGTGCTAAACAACATAAACCCCATCATAGCCCAAGTTATCCGAATGAACAGGAATCACCCTAGTCCGATCAGTTAACTGTTCGTAACGGTTGTTCATGTTTAACCCGGAACCAATCGTCTCTTAGATAGAAATCAGATTTTGAACCAATACTTCACTAAGAATGAGTAGAAGATCAGAACGAGCTCCGATTCTATCGGTTTTGAGTGAATTGAGAGTAAAAGAGTTGAAAGAAAGTTGGAAAAACTTCTTTCAATCCTTTTAAACTTGAAAATGTTAGATCTATGCGAAATCTTTGTTTATTTGTGTGGAAATCCTTCAGATCTAAGTTGTTCTTGGTGGTTTGAGGCCATAACTTGAAGTTCATAAGAACCCCATGATGACATCATCCTAGAACACCTCAAATCCGCTGATTTCAACGTTAAAAGTTGAGATTCAAAGGTGAAAAAGATGAAGAAGTGCGTGTAGATCATAGAAGTACAAGATTTGGGTTGAAAACTTACAAGAATCGCGAGAAATCGAGAGAAAGAAGGCCTTGAGCGTGCTGGTCGAGAGAGAGAGAGAGAGCTGTCACATCACAAATGATGTGACAAGAGGGGTATTTATAGGTTGCCAAAAGAGGAAAGTGCATAAGTGTCGATTGGGATGTCACCGATCGGATGACACTCCGATCGGATAGCAATCCGATCGGTTGGCAATCCGATCGGTTGGCAATCCGATCGGTTGGTCATCCGATCGAGCGGTCACTCGATCGAGTGGCCCCAACGGGTTTTGTTTTGGCATTTCGTTTCGTTCATTGAGCATTGCGATGTGTTTAAGCGAGTACATGATGTGATAGATTATCAATAACCACACTATACTATATCTAACATACAATCATCATACGTAGCTTGCGTTTAACGTTTGCGATTAGATTGCGATTGCGATAGAGTTGCGATTGCGTTTCGATTAATCACCACAAACATAAAATAAACATGCACAAGCAACACATAAGTAGCACACACACGTAAAACAATATCTAGAACGCATAAATCGAGTTGTGAATGCGATTGCGATGCGATAAGCGATAAAACATGCGATAAACATCGACTAAACCTCGATTATTCACAGATACTCCACATAATACAACTAAAGTAAATAAATTAAAAGATTCGATTATAAGTCAAAGAAGTCAAATCAGTAATTAAGCAAGGAGTGACAGATTGCAATTACCAATCTTTTCTTCCTTTGACTTCAATCTTGACTTTGACTTTCGTAACACGGGGTGTTATAGACGCGATTTTCTGGGAGATGCAAGCAACAACATACCTATGGATTAAATATAGAGCAAAAGGGTAGAGCATGGAAAGGAATAATTGGAGACGTTTCGAGGTGTCGAACATCTAATTTTATGTAATGTTTTAATCTATTTGGCGATCGTAATGAGGTGGTTGGCTTAGTAGCTTACTAACCGTATGAGTATGTAATTTGTGTAATGAAACTTTTGGGTAATGAATGAAGTTTTTTGCCATTTAAAAAAAAGATAACATTAAATCCTTAGAAAATTGTATAGATAAATCTTTGGGTCATAATATAAAATGTAAACAGTATAAACACGTGATTGTTGTCAATACATACTTTCTCATGTTTGATCCCTTACATAAAGCAACTTTAGCCTGGCCCATCATGAAAGCAATAATTCTTAAACTTGCAAGATGGATAACCACTGCTAGCATGAATGAAGAATTACAGGGGGCGTGAAGGGGCCATGTCTACCCCCCCCCCCCCCCCGTTTAGAGAGGCCCAATTTCACAATATAAGAACAATTGTTATATATATATATATATATATATATATATATATATTAAATGGTCTTAAGTTATCCTTTATCTAGGTAGAAATACTTGCCTCTTAGATGCGAGGTCTCAAGTTCAAATCTAGGCAAAGAGGGATATTTTAGGATTATTGGTGTAAAATAAATTGTTATACATTTGCCGTTAAAAAAAGGAATAATGGATTTTAATAATTCAAGCTATTAGCCGTTGGCCGGCAACGTCCCAAATTCAAAAATTGCCAGTGGTGGTCCAACATTTTCACATATTGTAAACTAATGGACATTTTTATTAATATAACCTTAAATTATTTTGTCCTCTTATCCTTTTGAGTTTAGTAAAGGCCCATTGGTTTACAATATATGAGAAGGTGGGACCACCACTGGTTATTTTTTAAGTTGGGACTGTTGCCGGCCAATGACTAATAGTTAGGATTATTAAAATCCATTATTCCTAAATTATCTAATTATTTGATCATAGACCTAAATCCCTCTATGAGATAAATGTTATCCTCGGTGGATGTAATTACCTATAGTGTAATAATTAGGGTTTTTCGTTTGGTGTATAAATATAGATCATTAGACTATATGGTGTGGGAGGACATGAAGGGCCATATGGCAGTCACGTCAACACCTGTCAGAAAAGTGGCATGATGCCAAAAAGGGCAAGGTGGGATGGGGTGTGGATGGTGACGTGGTGTGACACGTGGCATACGTTTTTTATATTTAAAAAATAAAAAAATATTAAGTTAAAAAAACATTAATACTAATAAAATAAAAGATAGATAATAAAAATTACAATAAAATTAAAAAAAACCTAAAAATAAACATCAAACAATTCAACATAAAAGCTAAACATTACATAATTCAAATTAAATATTAAACCTAAACATAATTAAGCAAACACATAAATAAACTGAAAATACATTATTAAACATAATTAAACAAACATCCTTATGATTTGCTACGCCGAAACGTGTTTAAAGTCATGGACGTCCGTATGTTTGTAGTTGATGAGGCCCATTTGAATCACGTCATTTTACGTTAGCTCCCCGTCGGCATTTTCTACATTGTTGAAAAGCAAATCAAATCTTTCACTTTTCCCACGGATAACCCTGAAATGTAAAGAAAGTTGATCTTCAGTTCGGTTGGTCTCACCCATATTGTCACAACCCCCGACCACAACTTAGACGGAAGCCGTGAACAGTCAAGTGGTACCGGTGGTTATTTCGAAAATATTGCAGCGGAAAATTTCATCAGGACCGTGGGTTAGGAAAATACCAGAGTTTAGAAAACACCATATTTTATTTATTAAACAGATGGGAGTAACTCATGTTTCACAAAGGTAGCTTTAATTTGTGATAAACCCGAATACATAAAACAACGTTTCTTAATTTAATTTAGTTGATAAAATAAGCCACTTCTTTAAACCTTCTTGGTGCCGTATCACATCTCTTATTCAGATCTACTATAATCACCTGAAATGCGTTTTAAAAACATTTGATCAGTAGGAAATACTGGTGAGTTCATTCAATTGTTTAAAAACACATTTGTTATAATTTACAGCATTAAGAGTTTTTAAATTTACTTATATCTTTAAATTACCCACAGTACTTGTCACTCGACCGGATCTGTGACTGTGGTCATATTACTATTGGCTAACCCGTTGTCTAATAGTAAAGCTTATCAAGTAATGTATACAAAACCCCATATACCGGCTATAATATCAGAATGCAAAGACTTAATCACCGTAAATACAACTAGAAAAAATTTAGGGTTTTGAAAGCATTTGATAAAGATAAAAAGAGAATGACTCACAATGCTGTGAGAAAAAGAAGAATGACTCACCTTGTTAGCATATAGTCTTGATTTAACAGGCCTCCTAGTTCTAAGTCTTCTGATAACTAAGCATCTACTTTTATAGTTCCGAATCTTCTGATAATTAAGCATCTATTTTGATTGTAAGTTTATAGTTCTGAGCTTTTGGATAGTTAAACATATAGTTTAACAGAGTAGAATATGTATTACTGTAAAACCATAACGTAAGTCAACAAAGTATAGTCTTATTCAGACAACACTTTGGCATTCGTTAGTTGGTTCCCGGATTGATCGGACAGAATATCATATCGGTTATTATTGGTTAGAACACCAACGTATAGAGAGAAGAAAAGAAGGAATACGTAAGAAAAAATGAATCCTAAGCATCCTATTTATAGGTAAGGAATATGTCTTACCCCATATAGATTTTCCCCAGGTGTTATCTACCCATATACATCTTCCTCAGTTGTTATCTACCCATATACACATTCCCCAGTTAAATCTTTCCTTAGATATTACCTACCCCATATATACCTATTTAGATGTTAAGTTATTAAACTTACTTAACCGATTAATTAACTTATTTAGCTGATTAATTAATTAACTTACTTAGCTTACTTAGCTGTTAAGTTTACTTAGCTATTAAGTTTTCTTAACCGCTAAGTTATCTTAACTGCTAAGTTTATTTAACCATTAAGTTTACTTAACCACTAAGTTTACTTAACCATTAAGTTTTCTTAGCCGTTACGTTTTTTGGTTTAGTAGCCCCCTGGTTATGAGTTCTAATTTCTAGATACAATGGAACTCGTATTAGCGTATTAACACAATTCAACTTTAACGATAATCACGAGATCAAAACCCACAACGTGATGACAAAGTATAGCCGTATACAGGCAGCACTTAAACATCCGTTGGATCGGTTTTAATCGATCGGACAACGTACCGTACTAGTGATTTGAGTTATTACCCTGATAACGGGGCAGAGTCTTGGGGTTTAGGGTATTGGGTAGAAGTAAAGCAGAACGAGAGAGCAGATGATCACGAAATTCGATTGAATGTGATCAGAAACCTCAGTCCCACGCTGCTCAATTTATAGCCCACCTAGGCATCCCCGGCGCGTCGCAGAGGGAACAGGGGACTCCCCCACATGTCGCGGCAATAGTTAGCCTGGCCTAGACCTGCCACATGTCTTAGGTAGGCTTGACAAGGGGCGCATCAACGTGACACGTGTCCTCGATCGCCTTTTCGCCCAATCGCGTGTTTTTCTCGATTTCCGTGCTGGTGCTTATCGCGTATGCTCGGGTCTTGATCCTAAATGGTTCGGTTTTTAATTGCGAGTCTAATAAAGGTACTTTTGTGCAGTTTGGTTCATCAACCGTCAAGTTTTCTGATTAAGTATTACAAGTTTTGTCGCGCACACTTCTGATTTTGATTACAGGTTGTCGCTGGGAATATTTTTTTAGGGTTGCTACACATATGAATACAAAACTGTTGAAAAACTTTGTTCCAAAACGAAGTCGTTGCATTAGGAGGCGCTTCGTCATTAAGGGTTGCGAGCTAAGATATAGCCAAAGCAATCTCTTCTTCTTGGGTCATGGTATCCTTGCCATTTGATATAAATTTTTAAGAGAGAAATAAGGTGAGAAATGAGAGAGTTTTGGGTGGTAACATGGTGGAATGGGTTAGATTAAAAGCAAATTAGCAGTGTTGCAAAAATCGCGATTAATCGCCGACTAGTCGCTAGTCGGCCTCCTACTGAGTAATTTTTCACTAATCGGTCAAAAAATCGCTAGTCGGTCAAAGCCGGTCCAAGCCGCCCTAGTCGGCCCAAGTCGCCCTAGTCGGCCCATTTGAAATCCTTACAAAACAGGCCCAAGATTACAACTTTAGCCAATTTTCCTTATCCCTTACCCTAATATGACGAAGAATTTGAGTCGAAGAAAGAGGATAAAGTAGACGAGGAGATTGAATACGAGTCGGATGGTGTCAAAATCATTGAACACTACGGGGATCATGATTACATTTGAGCTATTTGTTAATGTTTGAATTTTAAGTACTGAGACTTGTTATGTTATGACTTATATGTAAGTTTCGCTTGTATTTTGAACTACTTTTACCTTTTTAAGTATTATATTGATATGGATGTGTGAGTATATATATACATATTTATAAAAATAATAAAATTACATATAAAGTTTCGATCTGATTAATCCCGAGTAATCCCGAGTAGTCGCTAGTCCCCACCTCACCGTCCGACTAGCGACTAGCGAGTTCTCCAACCTTGCAAATTAGATCTAAATAATCTAACCTTTATGTTTTTTGTCAATAATAATCTCAACTGAGTTTATTCCCGACAATGGTCCAACCTTTTTCATTTTGTTTATATAATTTTCCGCCGTTTAAAGAAACTCAACGGAGTTAAGTTTTTTTCCCGAATTACAAAATGATGTTTTAGGGCTTTTGAATAGAACGAGGATACGAGTCGACTGATGTATTGAAGCACCGTTTTTGTCGTTTAGAGCACTGTTTCGATTTTACATCAATCGACTTATGTCCTTGTTTTGATAAAAATCTCTAAAACATCTGTTTGTAATTCAGAAAAAAACTTAACTCCGTTATGTTTTTTTAACGACGGGCCATTACACAAATAAAATAAAAAAGGTTGGACCATTGTCGGAAATAACTCAATCAAGATCAAGAACATGTCTACTTTCCTTTCTACGGTTGCTAGATTGTCAAGTACTGAATTACACATAATTTATATTCTTGTGTTTGTGTTAGTTGTTAAAGAATTGATCAAAACACAAGCCCCACATGTATAATTCTAATCACTATTCGGTAATTTTCCCTTATGTGATGGGTCGAACACTGTTTTTTCCTAATATAATTTATGTTTTGTTTGTTTGTAGCCATGGATATTTTGTTTAAGTTTGCTTGGGTAGAGTACACTTGTAGAACCTCTGAATTTTCTAACCGAGTAAGCTGTCTTGCATTAATCTATTTTGAATATAAATTGTTCATTAATGAATGCGTGTTATTCCTAACATTTGGTTTATTTATTAGTGATTGTGAAAAATAACTCAAATTAAAGACAACTTGCATACTTCAAAGGCCCTACATATATACTTCTAATCATTTCCTTAATCCACTTGAATCAAGAAAAGGGTGTAACAGTCTTTTACCCTCACTTTGACAGTGAACCTAACGATTGACTAAGACAAAAGGGTATGGGGCCGGCTAGCCCCGGCTAGGACCGGCGCCGGTCCCCCACACCGCCCCCCTCCGGTTCGGCTCGGCACAACCGGCGCCCCACAGCCGGGTAAGCCGGGACAAGTTTGAATGATATAGCCGTTGATGAACGGCTCTTTTATATTAAAAAAAAAAATTCCTTTTTCAATTTAAATACCCTATATCTCATTCATTTTTATACAATTCTATCCCATTCTACTCCTATTCTTCTCCAATTCTCTTCCTTTTTTATAAAAAACACTCCATATTTTTATACCATTTTCTCTAATCATGAATCCTTTCAACCCAAACAATCCCAACCCAAACAACCCCAACCCGAATAATCACAACCCGAACCAACCTAACATTTTTTCGACTCCCGCTTACACTCCGAATATGGATCATTCGTGGGGGGCTCCGCAATTTCCTTTTTCGGGTTTCCAACAAACACCCAACGCATTCTCACAAATGTCTCAAGTTCAACAACTCCAACAATACCAAGCACTACAACAAATCATGCAACGCAACTCGTTTGAACAACTCCAATCGCAACCGCCAACTTCACAACCGGTTCAACTTGACGATGATGATGATGAAGAAGTCGTCCCCGAATCGCCACCGCAAGAGCTCAACCGAAAAAAAAGGGGAAGGGGAAGAAGGTTGAAAACGTACCCGAAACCGCGCCAAAAAGCGGTTCGAGAGCAAAGGGGAGACCTTGGACGAAAGTCGAGGAGGAGGCGCTAGCAATGGCGTTTGCTAAGTCCTCTACTTGCCCGATAGTCGGTATGAACCAAAGTTTATATTTTTAATTTAAATTTTAAAAGTTTTTATTTTTTATTTTTAATAATGCATTATTTTTTAAAATTTAGGAAACAATCAAACGGGTACTAGTTTTTGGAAGAAGACAACGGCTAAATTTCACGAGATTATGGAGCATGGCTCAGACCGTGATATAGAAGCCGTCTCGGGCAAGTGGCGTAAAATGAGCAAGATCATCAATAACTTTAACGCAATTTATAACCAAATTTACACTTGTCCTCCTAGCGGGAGTAACGAGGCGGACATTCTTAACCTTGCTATCGCTAAGTGGGACTCTCAAAATTCAAAGCCTTTCCCGCACTTCCGAGCGTGGAACGTTGTAAGGAAAGAACAAAAATGGACGCCGATTCCAAATGAGGTCGCAACCGCCAAACGGACTAAAACTTCCGAGTCCGGAAGTTATAGTGCGGGAGGCTCCACCGCTCGTTGTCAAATCGACATAAACGACGACCTGGAAGATGACGAGGACGTGTTGCCCATTCACGAGTCGGAACGTCCCACCGGGAGGGACAAAGCAAAAAAAGAGGCGGCCGGAAAGCGCAAAGGGGCCGGCTCGAGTGGAGGGGGCGGCTCGGGTGGAGGGGGCGGCTCGAAGGCATCGGCAAAAATGGACGACTTGATAAACGAATTCCGTTCGTTCAAAGAGTTCGCGACCGAAAAATACACTCACAAGAAAACCGTGTCGGCCGACTATGCTCGAGCGGAGGATTTTAGGATTATGAGGTTGGATCTCGACTCGGTTCCGGAGGATGAACGCGAGGTTTATCGGAGGATGAAAGAAGAGGTAAAGAAAAAATGGACGTCGTAGGTTGTTTAGTTTTTTAATCGTATCGTAATTTTTTTTTTGTTTTTTATGTTTTTAGGAAATGTAATTTTTTTTTATTTTTCGGAAATATTTTTTTATTTTTTGTATTTTTAGGGAATGTAATTTTTTTTATGTTATGAAATGACTTTATTTATGTTGTTTTATTTTGTATTTTTTAACTTTTATAAATTTTATATTAAGTTAATAAAAAAAACACATAGAAAATTATAAAATAATGAAGTGGGGTAGCCCCATCCTCCATCCCCCTCAAATGTGAAGGAGGCCCATCCCCCACGAGCCGCCTACGTGGCGCCTATGTGGAGGCTCATCCCCGTGGGGATGAGCCTCACCATACCCTTTAGTCTAACGACAGGATGCAAGGTGTGATGAAATGTTCATCACAGGGTTTTATTTGGCAAAAACTAAAAGGTAGGGTGACATATTACGATTTGGAAAAAAACCACAACGTAGCAAATTACACTTTACTAAAAAAATATTTAGCTATCTATTTTGCTCAATAACTTATTGTTTTTTGTTTGTTCGGTGTTTTATTTCGTTCCTCTAATTGATAAATTTAGTTTTTTTAACGATAGATTTCTTTTAATCTCTATCATTTATGGACTTAAACCTAATCTCTCTCTCTTAAAGTGTTTAAAGGTTTTGCCTTTACTAATAGATCATCACCCAATTGAGAGAGAACATTAGCTTGAAAGAGTTTTCCGATTGTAAAATTCTTCCCCCCCCCCCATTTTTCGATTGCCGGAGGCTCGACGTCGGGAAGATTCCTGGGATAGTGTGTGAGGTCGCCTCTCTTGTTGGCTTTGACCTCTCATTCTATCTTGCGTCTCAACCCTTCCATTCGCCGACGGAATCCGAAAGTTTTATTTCCTTTCACTTCTGTTGTCTGGAATCAACCAGCCTGTGGCTCAACGAAGTAAAGGTGGAGGGTGATGTGTGCAAAATGCAAAATATAAATTACATCAATTGTGGCATAAAACTAACCCTTTTTTAGTACTAATGTTGGAAAAAGTGTGCTTTTGTCTTCCTTTTGTATTTTCAGGATTAAATGAGCTCAAATTAACAAAAGAAGCAAAAAGACAGCAAAATCTAACATAAATACAAGAAAAGGAACAAATGGGACATGCCCGACCCCACGACAGCATCTTCCTAAGCAAAACAAGAAGACAGAAGACTGAACACGGCCCGTGCTCAGCCAGCACGGGGGCGTGCCCAAGCGTCAGCAGAAAAGACAAAGTGGTAGAAGCTTCTATTGCCCACCACGGGGTCGTGCTCAGCGGACACGGGGCCGTGGTCAACTATAAGATTCGCACAATTCGGGCAAATCTTCATAGTACAAAGATTCTTCTGCACATGGGGTCGTGCTCAGCGGACACGGGGGCGTGGTCAACTAATAAAGACAAGCTGCATTAAATGAAGAAAGAGAGGATGTGGACACGGGGCCGTGCCCGAGTTTCTGTTCAGCCTATAAATAGGAGTGCTTGGCTCAAGCTCAAACCATCCCTTGGCACACCACCTCTCTCACACTTCACCCACCACCCACCACCACCATAACACCATCATCCACCACCATCATCCATTGTCCATCATAGAGTGTGTGAGTCGTCTCGGGATCCAAGATTGATCGTAAGAGTTCTTGACAATCAAGGCCATGTTTGCCTAAGTCTCTTACATCTCTTGGTGAAGACAAGTGTCTAGTGTAATACTTTTTATTTCTAATCTTTTCGCACTTTTTACTTGGTTTTGTATTCATGACTTTAATAATTAGTTCCTTATGTTGAAGGTGATTCTTCCTTATCGTTTGTCCGTGGTGTCTTGACATTATTTTACTGTCTATATAAAATAAAATATTTTCACCATTCATATCTCCACGGTCTATATGGAGGTATGTTGGCTACCTGGTCGGGGGTTAAGGGAACGGTTTGGTAAGAGTCTTGCCATTGTTCAGCGTTTAGAGGTCCTGCAATGGACCTGGGTCAAATTTAGTAGGACCTCCTTCAATACTTAACGGTATTGGATGGCGGGGGTCCAAACTCTTTGATCCCCTCATAAGTTAAACTACTATTAATACTATAACCCGGCTATTTAGGACTGTATCCCTGCTGACTCAGACTACTTAGTCGAGGGTAACGTCACCTCCAAAAGAGGGGCCTACCATAATTTGCATTAATAACTTAATTCATTATCTTTCAATAATCCGACCCTTTAGGATTGTATCCTTGCTGACTCAAACTACTGGGTTGAGGGTAACGTCACCTTCAAAAGAGGGGCCTACTACAATAACTAAGATAATCTCTTAAATAAGTGCAAAAGTGCGGAAATAATCAAAGGTTACACTATACACGAGTCGGAACCAAGTGATTCATCTTGTCTATCTGTTTTTCTTTTATTTTTATTTTTCAGCATTTTAATTAGTTTTTATTTTTCTTAGCTTAAAACATTTTTCTAAACTTTTTGATTTGATTAGACGTTGAGGATAAAACGGTACTAAAAGCTCTTGTGTCCTTGGACGACCTTGGTGTCTTACCAACACTATACTACGCTCACGATAGGTGCATTTGCCCATATGTGTGTTTAGTGTTAGTAAATATCGTGTTTTATAAATTTAAAACTTGGCTAAAGAAAGTGTAAAAGGGCTTAAAATATACTTAAATTCATATACACACTTCACACGCATCAAGTTTTTGGCGCCGTTGCCGGGGACACAAGGATTTTAAGAAAGTTAGGAATCAACGGCCTAATCGTTTTTTTTTCTTATTTTTCATTTTTTTTAGGATTTTTCTTAGTTTTTCAGTTTCTGCAGAGCTCAGCACGGGCCGTGCCCAACATTATCACTGGCAGTTTTTATTTTCCGAGTTACAGAGAGCTGAGCACGGGGCCGTGTCGGTGCAACACGGGGCCGTGTCCAACTCCCAGTAACAGGGATCCGGAGAACAATTACTGTAATTTTGACCACGGGCCGTGTTCACTGAGCACGGGGCCGTGGTGAACCTTCTGACAAACATTCTTTTCTGTTTTTATCGCAGGACTTGGAACCTTGGCGCCACATTTGAACTTCCTACGTAGTGCATGAGCTCCAGTTCTAGTAGTGACATAAAAGAACCTCTAGAATAACCCGAACGCTTTCTCAGAAAAAGACTTAAAGCTAAAAATCAAGAGAAAGTTTCGGGGGACCCACTTCCAATGGCGGATCAACGTACCCTCATGGATTACCTACGGCCCACCGTAGGTAATCTCGGCGCCGCTATCAATGCACCAAATGTCGAAGCCAATAACTTCAAACTTCGACCGCATTTGATACAAATGCTTCAAAACTCCGCAACTTTTCATGGGCTTGCGGACGAGGATCCCCATCTACATATTACTAATTTCTTAGAAATATGTGATACCTTTCGGATAAATGGAGCATCAAATGACGCCATCCGCCTTCGAATGTTTCCATTTTCACTAAAAGACCGAGCTAAGGCTTGGCTTAACACCCTCCCAGTTGGCTCGGTAAACACCTAGGATGATCTGGCCCAAAAGTTTCTATATAAGTATTTCCCTCCTGCTAAAACGGCTAAATTAATGACTGAAATTAATACATATTCACAAGAGGATGGGGAATCCTTATATGAAACTTGGGAAAGGTTCAAGGAGCTACTAAGAAAGTGTCCTCATCACGGTCTTGCGGTATGGCAACAAATATCCACTTTCTACAATGGGTTGTTGCCACACACAAGACACACACTTGATTCTAGCTCTGGGGGACTTTTAGATAATTGTCGCCCAAATGAAATATATAATCAAATTGAGGAAATTGCTCAAACCAATTTTCAATGGCACACTCCCCGAGGTAATAAATCTATTGCCCCGAGCGCCCATAAGGTTGATGAAAGCACTTCTTTACAAACCCAAATCGGGGCCCTCTCTTCGAAAATCAAAAAGCTAGAAATGACAAAAACGGCCTCGGTTATGGCTTGTGAAGGGTGTGGTGGGCCACAAGAAAATTGGAGTCGTATGAAAGAATTAGATGAACAAACAGAAACGGTAAACTACATTGATAACAGACCTAGGCCGTCGGGTCCTCCAACAGGTACCTACAACCAAGGATGGCATAACCACCCAAACCTTGGTTGGAGAGATCCCGGCAATAGTAGTAACCAACAAAACTAACGAACTAACTTTCAACAACCACAAAACTTTCTCAACAACAAGGTGGACGAGAAAGGCTTGAAGATACTGTATCTCGCCTCATCTCCGACACCGAAAAGAAAAACTCGGATCGATTTCAGCAATTGGAATCGAATTTTAGAAATCAACAAGCTAGCATTCAAAACATTGAAAAACAATTAAATCAAGTAGCTCAAAATTTCTCCGAGAGACCTCAAGGCGCGTTACCTAGCAATACCGAGGCCAACCCAAAAGCACAAGTACATCTCATCACGTTAAGAAATCGAACCGTGGGTCCTGATGAGGCTCCATTACCGTCAGATGAAAGAAGCTAGTCCAGCCAAACCACGACTCCACCCGCACCCCAACCAGAAAAGGCTTCTTTACCGAATCAAGAGCCCACCAAGACTCATCTGATTCCGTACCCCGGTAGGTTAAATCGTCAAAAGACCGATGAGCAATTCGCAAAGTTCGAAATTTTACTAAAACAATTGCATGTTAATATTCCTTTTATCGAGGTACTTACCCAAATGCCTAAATATGCAAAATTTATGAGGGACTTCCTCACTCATAAAAGGAAAATTGAATCATTGCAATTAGTTAACTTAGGCGAAGAATGCTTCGCCTTAGTACTCAACAAACTTCCACAAAAGAAAATCGATCCCGGAAGCTTCACAATTCCTTGCTCGATTGGGGAATCCCCCGTTCGTAATGCATTAGCCGATCTTGGGGCTAGCATTAACCTCATGCCCACATCGATGTTCAGACGACTTGGCCTAGGAACAACGAGTCCTACAAAGATGAGCATACAACTCGCCGACAAATCCGTCAAAATTCCACAAGGTGTCGCTGAAAACCTATTGGTTAAAGTTGACAATTTCGTTTTCCCAACCGACTTTCTCATCCTAGACATGGAAGAAGACGCCGATGTTCCTCTCATCCTCGGGAGGCCATTTCTAGCCACTTCCCAAGCAGTGGTTGACATGAATGACGGAACACTAACGTTGAAGTTTGGGGACGAGGAAGTAAAGTTTGGAGTTGAAAAGAGAGTAGAAGACGAAAACCCGGTCGACTACATGAAGGTCATAGACTCAAGCTTGGATGACGCTCTCCGACGGTACAACATGGGATGCGAAACATCCCACTTGAGTGACATATGACCAGGCTTTGGGTCTAGCCAAGGACCCTTATAAACGTGGCGCACCACGGAGGCATTCCGCGGAACTATCCTTAGTTTAGAATAATTTTTATGTTTTCTAGTTAGTTTTAATTTTCAGGAATAAAACACACTTGAGATGGCAAAGGATACAAGGGAAGCTTGAACCAGCACCCCATGCAGGAAAACAGGACCATCCGACAAAATTCTTCCTTTACAGTAGGTTCGGCACGGGCCACGTTCGCCCAACACGGCCCCGTGCTGCACAGTCAAACTGGACACGGGCCGTGCTCACCCAACACGCCCCCGTGTCCAGGCTTCTGTTTCGCTTGATTTAATTTTGTTACTGGCACTTGAACACGGGACCGTGCCCGGACAACACGGGGCCGTGTTCAGCGCCTAGTAACACAAAATTTTTGCTTTTTCACACCTTTTTACAAATTCAATCAACCTAAAAACTTATTTTTGGGACACATTAAGGACAATGTGTAATTTAAGTGTGGGGGGGGGGGATGCTAAAACCTTGAATCTTGCAAGTCCTGAAACGATCATTCACTCCCCGTGGAGGTCGTTGACGACGATGTGGACCGTTAACTTCTTGATCTACCGGTCTTCTATTATCCCGTCTTTCACCTCTTCGATCCTCTCTTCTATTATCCCTTGGGTTACCACCTCCCACGAAACGAGGAATCCGGTTAGGGTTTGCATTGTTGTTGTTATTATAAAACCCATCATTCCGGTTCCGTTGGTCATTGTTTCGTGGTTGACGGTTGTTCCCATAACCATCATTTCTTCCACCTCCGTAACCATATTCGTCGTCCCCAACGTAATTGGCATGTTGGTAGCCAAATTCCTCATCATCATACCTTCTAGCGTTGTAAACGTTTCCCCTATTCACGTAGCCCCAATCTTCATCATCATTAGCTCTATCATCATAGTATCCCCCGTCGTCCGAATTTTCCGTAAAAACACTCAAATGTTCCGTCGATTGATAACTGGGAACACTATACGGTTAATCATCGGGGATTGCATTCCTCAAGTCATCGATGTTGAAGAATGGGTCTTCATTTGCGGGATTGCCGCGATCACGATTTCCCCGACGGTCGGAATTGACATTCCGGTCATCTAGGTTGATGGGTAAAGAGGTTTGTCGATGAAGGTTTTGTTGTTGAGGTGTTCTTTGATTGTGGTTGGGATTTTGATTTTGGAAAGGTGGTGTGGGTGGTCCGGTATTGTTGTTATTACCACCCGGTCGCTCTGGAGGTATAGGTTGCATATTTGGAGCGGGATTGAAGTTTCTTCGGTATTGGAATTGGTTTGAGTTTTGGTTTTGGTTGAAGTTTTTGTTAGAGTTTTGGTTCGCCATTGAATCAGTTTCAATGGATGGTGTATGTTGTGGTGTGTTGGTGGTTTGATTAGAAGCAAGTGTTGCTTCTAACCGGCTTGCTAGATTTCTTCTTGCTACCCTTTCGATTTCCGGTTCGTAGACTAGAGGTGAAGTCCTCCCGGAGTTCCGCGTATGCATGCACTACCTGTAACCTGCACAAGTAACACACCCGCGTAACAAGGAAAAAGACAAAGTGCAAAAAGAAAGCTAAACAATTTAAACAGTTAATCATGCAAATTCAAACAATATCCAAACACAAAGCGCACGCACTCCCCGGCAACGGCGCCAAAATTTGATCGGAGTGTCGCGCTCCGGTCAAAGATAATATTTATAAGCCCAAATTACCCTTAACAATGTGTTAGCGGTAGTAAGGGGTCGAACCACGAAGAGTATGTGGTTTGTGTATGGATTCGAATGAATTAAAACAATTGTCACGATATATGAAGCTTGCTAGAATAATTTTTTTTTGTTTTCGTTTAATTTAGAGATATGATTTTTAACTAAATGAATTGATGAGAATGATTAACGACTACTACTAACGATTGCAAGAAAAATGGTTACTAGAACAATAATGATAAAAAGGAATCACACCCGGTTTCGGTAATTGTTAATCTAGGATTTCTACAAGTTTTAGTTTCAACTCAAATGCATTCGATTAACGGATTTAGTGTACCGTGACTTAGGTGCTACTAGCTATCAACGTCCCGAAGAACGGACAAAAAGACACTTTGTAATCAACACAGGTAAATCCTAACAACGACAATGCACAATCACATATCACCATTTCGCAAAGTCATAACTTTTAACATCGGTCGACAATTCACGAATTCGTAACAAATGTAATACTATTGTCAAAAGTTTAAAAAACCAAACACAAATTGTCACTAAGATGAAATAAGAACAATTCGAAACACTAAAATCAACAACTACCTACACCGGGGTGAAACCGAGATGATTAGCCGCTCATGGTTGATAAAGCTTGATCACCGAAAGTTTGGAACGCGAATGAAACCATCTTGAAACTTGGTGGATGAAGGAATGATGGAAGATTAGGGTTTATGGATGATGATGGTGAGATGGATGATAGATTGTATGAATTAGAGTTTGCATGATTGAGTGTTTGATGGATGATGATGATTCGGGTTGTAGGTTGATGATAGATGGAATTAGATGATGAATGGTGGATGATTATGGCTCCAAGATGAAGATTCAAAACCCCCAAGTGAGTGTAACTCCCGTTTTTGGTTGGTCAACTCCCCTTTAACTCGTCCCAACAACAAAACATAACAAAATTCGCGATGCCCATTTATGAGGACCGTCGCCGACGGCCAAAGTGACCGTCGCCGACGGTGTGTGGAACTCAAGAGATGGCCGACGGCCTAGTTTGCTGTTTACGGTGATTCTGGCGACGGAGGTTTACACAGGTCGTCGGCGACGGTGCCCCCAAGTGTGACTTTCTGTTTTTTCCATTTCTCAAGTCCGGTTGACCCGTTTTGCTTCCCGGTGGCTCGTTTTTCGCTCCGGTGGTTCGTTTAGCTCCCACTTAGCTCCTTAAACTTCACAAGACCTGCAAAACACAAATCCTCTTACAAGTAGGCTATTCGAGATTAAAAGTTAAATAAAAACATGAACTTAGACATAAATAAACACCGGTTTTCGACCACGCATCACATCCCCACACTTGTCTTTTGCTTGCCCTCAAGCAAATCTGTTTTTCACTTTCACGTGGGTCGAACAACGAATACACTCCCTATTCCCGAGACGTAGGTTAAGGTCCAATGTCATGCTAAAGTTCAAACTCTTTACAATTTTCAATATATTTAACGGTGATATGATTTCACATACACAAATGGTTACCCAAGATTAACCCGCCCGTTAAACCAACAATTCATGCACATCCCTCACAATGTTCTCTCCACTCGGCTTGTAAATTGGCTAATGTTTATAATGTATTAGCACTTCAAAGAATATTCACTCGAAACCGATTAGAACATATACCCGCATAAGCTTGCAACTCAATCATTCTCCACCATTGATCACAAATACTAACCACAAGTCATAAGGTCTTTGTAAGGGTTGTAACAGGGCTAGGCTAAAGGTAGGAATTAGGATATTTTAAAGTGGCTAAGGTGATGAAAATTCGATTTTTATTACAAACCACTAACTTAAACAAAACTATATATAAACATCAACTATGGGCAATAATCTTTCACCCTTTTATTCGACAACTACTAACACTTCTTTTTGTGTTTTTCTTCAACGATTTTCAATTCTTTTTCATGATTTTTTTTACATATATGCAAACAATCAAGAACAACTATACAAATACGAATCCTATGATCGAATTTCCATCACACGGGTTTAAAAGAAAAAAGTTCAACGGTTATGGGCTATAGGGTGGTCAAACGAAAGGTTTAGACTCAAAATGTAACGCCCGGCTCTTTCGTACTTTCCTTTTATAGCAAGTCTTGTTAGCATTTCTATTTTTGGAAACATTGTGCTCTTGTAATCGTTCTTTCTTTGTAATCGTTGCGAAAACCGAGACTTGGATCATTAATGAAACTCGTATTTTGTTACAAATATGTTATACACACTTATTATATGCTCGTATGTTCGATTTGGTAAATCAATTGATGTTTAATCATTGTTCTTGGAAACTATGTGCTAAACTTGTAATTTATCTAAACCTATCTCTAAAACGTGTTTTGGACGTAAACGAAACTTGATTATGATACTTATGCACTCAATTATATTTCGGTTTTGATCACCATGCTTGAACGTACCTTAAACTATGTTTATATGCCAAAACAAGTCCCTAAACTATCAAAAATGCATCAAAAGGGATCAAATAGGAAACATCAGGGGCTAAATTGTATTTTTTGAAACTTGTACCCGAATCAGAAGTGGCGGGCGGCCCGCTTTGACTTAACTGAAACCTAATGCGGGCCGCATGGCCTTCGGTTTCGCAAAAGAAACACAGCAGCTGATTATCTACGCGAATTGGCACAAAATCCCAACACTTAAACTCACCCAATCACCTCTAATCCACCTCTAAACACCTCCAATCACCACCAACCTCTTCCACTATAAATATAACCCTTCTCCAAGCATTCCTACACTTTCAACACTCTCAAATCACTCCAAATTCACTCTCAAATCAGTTGCAAACTCAAGATTCGGGCAGATTCATACACTTGTACTAAAGTGAGCATAACTTGCTCATTTCTTAACGAAATTGCTTGATTCTTCTTCCTACTTGCTTGGATAATCATAGGGTATGATTCCTTGACTTCTCCTTGGAGAAATCAGACCTGGAAATCCCCTGAAATGATCCAAAAACTTTCTGTTTTGATTTATGTTCTTACAAACTTATTTAAACTTCATCCAACTTGTGTCTAACACATCTCACACCAATGTCCTAATGCTTACAACCCCTCTTATGGTTGGTTAAGCTTAAAAACATGGTTGAGACACTATAAATCAGAGGTTAAAACCTCAAATACTTTCTGTTTTGTTAGGGTGTTTTGACCCACAAGTCATGTTCGAGCTAGTTCTTGATATAGAGTGATTATGGAACAACTTGGGTTGTTCCCAACATACAATCCTCACATGATTTGATGATTTATCTTAGTTAGATTGTATATATTATACTAATCCTATTTCGTGACCCTCCTTGGTTGTTTTTACATCAAGAGAAGTGGTGAACATTCAAGGGGTTCCTAAATGGAAGCTTGTCTTCCTACCCCATACATGACATCTATGAACAACTTGAGGTGCCTAAATGGAGATTTAATCTCCTACCTCCTACTTGAATCATTGGACCTAATAATATACTAACCTAATTATTATTTACATATACTTATTCGGACCTTTGATAATAAACTTGTGTTTATATATTGAAGTAGTAGGATACCATCTAAGACCTAGAACTTTAAGTATGATTCTAATGGGCATACCACCCATGAAAACATTATAACCTCCTTGGTTACATAGTGTCATACGTGAGTTACTAAGTCAAGGATGATTATTTTCATATCATGATACTTTATGTTATATTTACAATCCGAATCTTTAATCTTCCGTTAAACGCCAAACTCACACACCTATGTTTCCTCGTGTAGAAGGACTAGGTGCTCCAAAATAATCCATCCTCCAACTCACTCGCGGAATTTCAAGTAGAAGACTTGCAACCACCGTGAGTATACTCGTATTTTCCCCTCTTTACTTTTACCACTTTTGGGGTGTAACATGTTTATCTATCAACAACTTACACATGAACTTTTGCTTAAACACATGAACATTCTTATTAACATGCTTGTATACGTGATGGCTTGATACTTTAAACTTGGATTAATCTTATGTGTTGAACTTATCATTAACTTGTATGAGCCAAACCGTGACATATGTAGCGCTATAGGATTAACGACCCGCCCCTTTATCTCGGTAATGTCATGAGCATATTGCGTTTTCTTGGTTTGATATGTTAGACACATACCATGTTTTTATGTTTATCTTGAATCACATGCTTGCTATAAGGAATTGTTCAAAACTTATCTTTTGCTATGTACGTACCAAACTTGTATACTCGCCATTGCTTTTGCATTGAATTGTATTTTAAACATGTTACAGGTTGATGATGACGATGATATGAAAAGAAGTAGCATTGATGCCTAGATACACATATAGACGTTTAGGTTTAATATGTTGTATCAATTTTGATTATGTTGTTCGTATTTCTTTTGAACTTGTTGTTATTTGAGATTATGTAATGTTGACAATTTGAAGTTATGGAATGAAATAGGAATTATTTAAATATTGTCACAAATAGCGTTATGATGTCTCTAGCAATCTTCACACTTCGTCTCATCCCGATGTTTCCGCCATTGGTTGGGGTGTGACAGATTGGTATCAGAGCCATAACTATAGGGAATTAGGAAAATTGCTATGCTTTTGCCCTAGTCTATAGTTTTAGGAACTTTGTCTCTTATTTGTTGTTTAAAACTTTTGTACTCTACCTTATATGCTTCCTAGCTACACTTCTTGTTGTTAAATTTACATGCCTTTCCTAAGGCTAACACAAACACACTTTTGTTAATTTGAAGATTCTTACAACATAAACGAGACGACTTTACCAAAATAGGCGTGAAACCCACAATTTGGTAAACGACTCTCATTCCGCTTGTACTTATTTTTGCACGAAATTTCGCCATTTAGCTAGGAGTGAAATCCACATCTAAATGGTAAATTTCCAATTCAACTCTAGTGGACCCTTGTCAAAGTGTCGAAATTTTATTTTGACCCGACAAGTACCAACCACATTTAGGGTACGAAATCTTCAAGTTAGGGGTGAAACCCGCACCTTGTCGATTAAGTCCCACTCCTCGATTTTCGATCTCGCCAAAGTCCCGATTGTTTGATCGATTAGAGACGTGTAGTAACTGGAAGGGTAAGATACCGTTAATCGCTTCTCGACGAGAGTATCTTACCTATAGGCCAAAGCACGTTTTCTCTAATTCGAAAGGACTTTCGACCCACTTTGGAATAGTCGACGTTTCTCTACCCGAAACAATCCAATGTTTTATTGAGCCTCTCTTTTATGTATCTCAATTTATATGTGATTTTATATTTGAACGTTCTTCATTTCAAACTTTTAAACTCGTTTCGCACGTCATCGCAACCAAAAACAATAATAATCCTCGTGAACAAACTAAATTTATACCCCTTTTACGCAATCATATGTGTTATACTTGTTGAATACATGTTGGAAACTTATGCTCTATGTGAACTTTACATGTTACATGAACACTTACTTGTTTTTACATGCAAAAACCTTGTTTTAAAATTTTGACCAAGTCTCACCCTTTCCTTCTCTCTCCATCTTTAGATGTCGTCCAACGGTGCGTCAAAGAGAACCAAGTCAAAGAAGGGTTCGACTTCCAAAACTATGTCACAAAAGGATTGCATGAGATTCATGGCCAAACAATTTGCTAAGGTCCTACCCGATGTTGTTAGCAAGATTCAAACAAACACCGATTCACCACATGGCTCTGTCGACTCAAAGGCAGACAAACCCAAATCAGCCTTCCAGTTTAAGCAATTCATGGCTTGTAAACCCTTAGAGTTTACTGGCAAAAATGGCGCTACCGCCATGATGAACTGGATTGATGCAATCGAGCTTACCTTCCTGCAAAGTGGCTGCCCTGATGAACTAAGAACCTTGAACGCAACTGGGGTGTTTCGTGAAAAGGCACTCGAATGGTGGACAACAGAACGCAACAAGAGGGGAAACGAGGTTGCACATGCTATGCCTTGGGGCGAATTCAAACAACTTATGAAAGACCACTTCTGTCCTCCCCACGAACTCCAAAAATTGGAGAACGAATTTTGGAACCTAACTCAGAAAGGGAGTGACATGGATGGCCTGATTACGCGCTTTAAACAACTCAGTGTCCTTTGTCCCGGGCAAGTTGAGACCGTCCCCAAGTCAATAGCCAAATTCGTTCGTTGTGTTGCACCTTCCCTGACAAACCACCTTGCCTCTGCCAACCCCCAAACCCTTGAAGATGCCTTTCGTATAGCCACCGAACTTAACAACAACTGTGTTCTTCATGGAACCTTTGACAAGGTTTCAACGAAGAGTGCACGCCAAGCTACCATTGACACTACTACTGATGAGCCCTTACCCTCCCAATCGTCCAAGAAAAACCAGGGCAAGAAGCGGAAGGTTTCAAGCCAAAACTATGCGGTTGTCACTCCGCCAAACCCACAACCCCTACAAGCCGTACCTGCTTTTACCAACGATGAGTCTTCACGTAAGGTTTATACTGGAACGCAGCCTAAGTGTGGTAAATGCCAGTATCATCACCCTCCAAACGCTCATTGTCGAAAGTGCGACAAGTGCGGCCGAGGTGGGCATACTTCTCCGTACTGTCGCATCCCACCACCGGCCTATCGAAACCAAGCCCCTCCGGCTCCAAATCAAGTCGCTCCTGTGCGAGCATGTTTCACGTGTGGTGATACCAACCATATGGCCAACTACTGCCCTCAACGATACCAACCGCAACCGCCTCGACAGCAACAACCACAGCCACTGCAACAGCCACAACAACAACAACAGGCTCTACAACCTCCTCGTGGACGCTGTTTCCATCTGAACGCAAATCAAGCGCGCAACGACATTGATGTCGTTAACGGTACGTTTCTTGTTAACCATTTTTATGCTTCGATACTATTTGATACTGGTGCGGACAAAAGCTTTGTATCCTTAGAATTCGAGCCATTGTTAAATTGCACACGCTCTAAGCTACCTAAGTCGTTTTCCGTTGAAGTCGCCAATGGCAAATCCATCCTAGTCGATTCCGTTCTTCGCAATTGTCGTCTTAATCTTAACGAGCACGTTTTCCCTATCGATCTCATACCCATGCAATTGGGTAGTTTCGACGTCATCATAGGCATGGATTGGCTCCAAAAGAACCATGCTGAAATCGCTTGTCACGAAAAATACGTCCGTTTACCCCTTCCATCTGGTGATGTTTTGCACGTCTATGGAGACCGACCTTCAAAGGGACTGAAGTTGATGTCCTGCACACAAGCGAACAAGTATTTACACAAAAAAGTACCTTGCCTTTTTAGCCCACGTTGTGGAAGAAAAGGGCAAGGGAAAGAGTTTAAGTGATGTTCCAGTGGTGCGTGACTTCCCTGACGTCTTTCCTGAAGATTTGCCTGCTCCTCCTCCACCTCGACCTGTTGACTTTCGCATTGACCTCGTACCTGGTGCGAATCCTGTTACTAAAGCTCCTTATCGTCTTGCACCTTCTGAGATGCAAGAATTATCTACGCAACTTCAAGAACTCCTCGATAAGGGTTTCATTCGTCCAAGTACCTCACCTTGGGGTGCTCCTGTACTCTTCGTTAAAAAGAAGGATGGTTCCTTCCGCATGTGCATCGATTATCGTGAACTTAACAAACTCACCATCAAAAATCGTTACCCTCTCCCGCGTATCGACGACCTCTTTGATCAACTTCAAGGCGCTACTTGTTTCTCCAAAATCGATCTTCGTTCTGGTTATCACCAACTTCGTGTTCTCGATGAAGACATTCCCAAAACCGCTTTTCGCACTCGCTATGGACACTACGAGTTCGTGGTTATGCCTTTTGGTTTGACCAACGCACCCGCCGTGTTCATGGATCTTATGAATCGTGTTTGTAAGCCTTACTTGGACCGCTTCGTGATCGTTTTCATTGACGATATTCTCATCTATTCGAAGACTCAAGAAGAGCATAAACAACACTTACGTCTTATTCTCGAACTTCTTCGTGCTGAACGTCTATACGCCAAATTCTCTAAGTGTGAATTTTGGTTAAAAGAGGTTCAATTCCTTGGTCATACTGTCAACAAACTTGGTATTCACGTTGACCCCGCTAAGATCGAAGCTGTGAAAAATTGGATCACACCTAAATCTCCATCTGAAATTCGTTCGTTTCTTGGTCTTGCTGGGTACTATCGTCGCTTCATCTCCAACTTCTCAAAAATCGCCGTTCCTTTGACCTCCTTGACTCAAAAAGAGAACCCTTTTGTTTGGGGACCCGAACAAGAGGAGTCCTTTCAAACGCTCAAGGACATGCTATGTAATGCTCCTATCCTTACACTTCCTGATGGAAACGACGACTTCGTCGTATATTGCGATGCTTCCCGCCTTGGTCTTGGTTGTGTGCTCATGCAACGAGACAAGGTCATCGCTTATGCGTCAAGGCAACTCAAAATACATGAGAAAAACTATACTACTCACGACCTTGAACTTGGCGCAGTTGTTTTTGCGTTGAAGATTTGGCGACACTACCTTTATGGTACTAAGTGTGTGGTTTTCACTGACCACAAGAGCCTTCAACATATCTTTGACCAAAAGGAACTGAACATGCGTCAACGTCGTTGGGTGGAACTGTTAAACGACTACGACTGCGAAATAAAATACCATCCAGGTAAAGCAAATGTCGTGGCCGATGCGCTTAGTCGTAAAACTCATGTAGATTATATGCGTTGTTTTCACATCTCAAGCGACCTCCCTCAACGCATTCGTGAAGCTCAGTACGCCTCTATTAACGAGGGTAACTTCCATGTTGAGATACGAGGCGCAAAAGAACACGATCTCATTTCCAAGGCCGATGGTATCCTATACTTTAACAATCGTGCCTGGATCCCTGATCACGTGCATCCTATTGGTGGCCTGGTATGAAGAAAGACATTGCCACTTACGTCTCTAAGTGCCTTACGTGTTCAAAAGTCAAAGCCGAACATCAACGACCTTCTGGTTTGCTCGAACAACCTGAAATCCCCGTGTGGAAATGGGATAGCATTGCAATGGACTTCATAACTAAACTCCCTCGAACGTCTTCTGGTCACGATAGTATTTGGGTAATTATCGATCGTCTAACCAAGTCCGCTCAATTCATCCCTATTCGTGAAGATTTCAAGGTTGAACGACTTGCTCGCATCTATACTAACGAAGTCATACGTCATCATGGCGTTCCTCTCGACATCATTTCTGATCGCGATGGTCGATTTACTTCACGTCTCTGGCAAACCTTTCAGTCCGCTATGGGTACTCATTTGAATCTCAGTACGGCTTTTCATCCTCAAACGGATGGACAGACTGAACGTACTATCCAAACCCTAGAGGACATGCTCCGTTCTTGTGTCATCGACTTTGGTGGTAGTTGGGATGTGCATTTACCTTTAGTCGAGTTCTCGTATAACAATAGCTACCACTCCAGTATTAAAATGGCTCCATTCGAGGCATTGTATGGTCGCAAATGCCGATCTCCTTTAAGCTGGCACGAGATTGGTGACAAACACTTTTCTGGCCCTGAGATCATACAAGAAGCAACGGATAAGATTCACCAAATCCATGACAATCTACTCAAGGCTCGAGAACGTCAAAAGGTCTATGCTGATAAGGGACGCAAACATATGGAACTCAATGTTGGGGATCACGTTTTACTCAAAGTGTCTCCTTGGAAAGGAGTGGTTCGTTTTGGTAAAAAGGGAAAGCTTGCCCCTCGCTACGTTGGTCCTTTCAAGGTACTCGAAAGGATTGGCGCGGTGGCTTATCGACTCGATTTACCTCAAGAACTCAACAACGTGCACCCAACGTTCCATGTTTCTAATCTAAAGAAGTGTCACGCTAAAGAAAGACTTCATGTTCCCCTCGAAGATCTCCAAATAAACGACACTTTGCATTTTGTGGAAAAACCCGTCGAAATCATGGACCAAAAAGTCAAGTTATTAAGGCGCAGTAAGATTCCTATCGTCAAGGTTCGATGGGAAGGTAAACGTGGCGCCGAATGTACTTGGGAACTCAAGCGCGAGATGAAAAAGAAGTATCCTTATCTTTTCCCTACGTCTTCCTAAATTTCGGGACGAAATTTCCTAAAGGAGGGGAGACTGTAACGCCAGGCACTTTCGTACTTTCCTTTTATAGCAAGTCTTGTTAGCATTTCTATTTTTGGAAACATTGTGCTCTTGTAATCGTTCTTTCTTTGTAATCGTTGCGAAAACCGAGACTTGGATCATTAATGAAACTCGTATTTTGTTACAAATATGTTATACACACTTATTATATGCTCGTATGTTCGATTTGGTAAATCAATTGATGTTTAATCATTGTTCTTGGAAACTTTGTGCTAAACTTGTAATTTATCTAAACCTATGTCTAAAACGTGTTTTGGACGTAAACGAAACTTGATTATGATACTTATGCACTCAATTATATTTCGGTTTTGATCACCATGCTTGAACGTACCTTAAACTATGTTTATATGCCAAAACAAGTCCCTAAACTATCAAAAATGCATCAAAAGGGATCAAATAGGAAACATCAGGGGCTAAATTGTATTTTTTGAAACTTGTACCCGAATCAGAAGTGGCGGGCGGCCCGCTTTGACTTAACTGAAACCTAATGCGGGCCGCATGGCCTTCGGTTTCGCAAAAGAAACACAGCAGCTGATTATCTACGCTAATTGGCACAAAATCCCAACACTTAAACTCACCCAATCACCTCTAATCCACCTCTAAACACCTCCAATCACCACCAACCTCTTCCACTATAAATATAACCCTTCTCCAAGCATTCCTACACTTTCAACACTCTCAAATCACTCCAAATTCACTCTCAAATCAGTTGCAAACTCAAGATTCGGGCAGATTCATACACTTGTACTAAAGTGAGCATAACTTGCTCATTTCTTAACGAAATTGCTTGATTCTTCTTCCTACTTGCTTGGATAATCATAGGGTATGATTCCTTGACTTCTCCTTGGAGAAATCAGACCTGGAAATCCCCTGAAATGATCCAAAAACTTTCTGTTTTGATTTATGTTCTTACAAACTTATTTAAACTTCATCCAACTTGTGTCTAACACATCTCACACCAATGTCCTAATGCTTACAACCCCTCTTATGGTTGGTTAAGCTTAAAAACATGGTTGAGACACTATAAATCAGAGGTTAAAACCTCAAATACTTTCTGTTTTGTTAGGGTGTTTTGACCCACAAGTCATGTTCGAGCTAGTTCTTGATATATAGTGATTATGGAACAACTTGGGTTGTTCCCAACATACAATCCTCACATGATTTGATGATTTATCTTAGTTAGATTGTATATATTATACTAATCCTAGTTCGTGACCCTCCTTGGTTGTTTTTACATCAAGAGAAGTGGTGAACATTCAAGGGGTTCCTAAATGGAAGCTTGTCTTCATACCCCATACATGACATCTATGAACAACTTGAGGTGCCTAAATGGAGATTTAATCTCCTACCTCCTACTTGAATCATTGGACCTAATAATATACTAACCTAATTATTATTTACATATACTTATTCGGACCTTTGATAATAAACTTGTGTTTATATATTGAAGTAGTAGGATACCATCTAAGACCTAGAACTTTAAGTATGATTCTAATGGGCATACCACCCATGAAAACATTATAACCTCCTTGGTTACATAGTGTCATACGTGAGTTACTAAGTCAAGGATGATTATTTTCATATCATGATACTTTATGTTATATTTACAATCCGAATCTTTAATCTTCCGTTGAACGCCAAACTCACACACCTATGTTTCCTCGTGTAGAAGGACTAGGTGCTCCAAAATAATCCATCCTCCAACTCACTCGCGGAATTTCAAGTAGAAGACTTGCAACCACCGTGAGTATACTCGTATTTTCCCCTCTTTACTTTTACCACTTTTGGGGTGTAACATGTTTATCTATCAACAACTTACACATGAACTTTTGCTTAAACACATGAACATTCTTATTAACATGCTTGTATACGTGATGGCTTGATACTTTAAACTTGGATTAATCTTATGTGTTGAACTTATCATTAACTTGTATGAGCCAAACCGTGACATATGTAGCGCTACAGGATTAACGACCCGCCCCTTTATCTCGGTAATGTCATGAGCATATTGCGTTTTCTTGGTTTGATATGTTAGACACATACCATGTTTTTATGTTTATCTTGAATCACATGCTTGCTATAAGGAATTGTTCAAAACTTATCTTTTGCTATGTACGTACCAAACTTGTATACTCGCCATTGCTTTTGCATTGAATTGTATTTTAAACATGTTACAGGTTGATGATGACGATGATATGAAAAGAAGTAGCATTGATGCCTAGATACACATATAGACGTTTAGGTTTAATATGTTGTATCAATTTTGATTATGTTGTTCGTATTTCTTTTGAACTTGTTGTTATTTGAGATTATGTAATGTTGACAATTTGAAGTTATGGAATGAAATAGGAATTATTTAAATATTGTCACAAATAGCGTTATGATGTCTCTAGCAATCTTCACACTTCGTCTCATCCCGATGTTTCCGCCATTGGTTGGGGTGTGACACAAAATGGGCGACTAGGGGATTTGTTTGGGTAAGGATAGATAAATGGTTTTAAGAGAAAAGGTTTACCTAATGCCTTAATCATTCTCGTGCTTGTATTTGGTCTATAGTCTCAAACGAATCAAAAGTTGCAAGTTCTACAATATATGACTAATGGTCCACTTAAACAAAGAAACATAGGTATGTAATCTATGATATAAAAGTGGCTCAAAATCTCACATATCTAAACGGGTATGGTATGTGACATGCATAAACTACTAGTTTCTAAGGCGGATTATTCCCAAATAACCACCCGCTAAATACCCGTCATGCTATTAATTCGAACTTGACCATGACGATAGACCAAATGGGTTGTGACATCCCTCGTTGACTTAGTTACTTATGCTTTTAAGATTGCTTTTGAAACAATACATTTTTGAAAAAAAAATTTGAAATTTTCCCCCATCCCCACACTTGAGGTGAACATTGTCCTCAATGTGTAGTATTTAAATGAACGGGTCAAAATCTAAAACTTTTACTACTCCCCCATCCCCACACTCGAGGTACATATTGTCCTCAATGTGTAAGAACTAGAGTTTTAACGCACAAGGGATGTGACACGACTAATTCCCCCAAAAATTTCACCCCGGAAAAATAATATACAAAATACATTCCACTTATTTACTAACTAAAAATCAGAAGTAAAAAGAAACGTATGCACCTGATTTCTGAGCTTATTCCTCGTGTGCTCCTCTTATCTTCATGAAAATGGTTGTCCCACGAGTCCGATATACCTACAAATCTTAACCCTTGTGTAGAAGCATGCTTCTCACAACCATCAAAATTTGTTAGTTACCTAGCTCTACCACTTTTATGAAATTATTACCAAGTCATACCTTATTTTACTTTGATTTATGTGGAAAATAATTTACAACAACAAAAAAAAACTAACTCGCTTTCGTAGGAATCACGGTTGCATTTAGCTTATGCAACAAGCCCTTTTAAACCCCCAAATAGCTTGGGAGTACGAGAGGTCTCGTTAGGGTTATATAGGGAACACACCCACAACGTTCATTTAACTAGGCGAGAATTTAAATAACAAAATGAAAATAACGCAAATAAAATAATATACAACAACAACAACAAAAGACATACCTCGCCTCTACCGCTGATATCTCTCATTAGGGTTCACTGGCGGGTTCGGTTGGTACGGATAACCAGTGAGGGCCTCAAGCATATCCCTATAGTTATCTAGCGGGCTTGACTCTTGTTGAGGTGGCGGTTGGTATGGCATCGGAACAAAACTCGAGCCGACTGCCTCGGGCCAATGAGGGGTTGGATCGGATGGGCCTTGCGGATGAGGAAGATTGGGGTAATCGGTCCACCCCGAGTGTTCAACATATGGGAGACCGGCTTGATAATCTCTTTGATGGCGCTCTTGATCATGGAGCACCTTGAAGTTATTAATCGCCATTTGGTTAGAGAAAGCCAACGCTCCCCATCGGCGTTGGTCCAACTCTCTTTGTGCGGTTCGGCTCCTAGCCTCCTCTTCTTCCCATGCCCGTCTATGGGCGCTTTCTTCTTCTTGCAACTGTATCATGCGTTCCATTTGTGACTGTTGTAACGCATGTTGCAGCTGTTGTTCCTCCAACTGCTTTTCCACCCTCTCGCGAAAAGATGCTTGAAAACCCCATTGTTGCTGCGAGTACGCCCCTTGCGCCTCTTCCCTTTCGCTCCTACTAGCATGGTATTCTCTTGCTTCACCAATACCCGCCGACACATTGTCGTAGACCGCTTGATTTCCACGGGTCCACAACCGGTACGACGGTATCTTCCTTTCGTTCACAAAGTCTGCCACATTGGCAGAAATCTCCCAATGCTTCCTCCTATACCTTTGCTTCGGTCCCCGCGGACCAGAAGGATCCGTCTCCTCCTCAACATCAGGCATCTCCTCATCGCCTTCTTCTTCTTCTTCGTCACCCTCTTCATCATCGTCTTTATCATTGAATCGGTAACGATCTCCTTGTTCATCTTCAACCGTGTGCAGATGCCCAAAAGCTTTCACGGTTATCTTCCAATGTCGCCTTATGGAAGTGAAGTTGAACTGATCAATGGGTTTAGACACCCACAACGACTCCGGAGGCAAGGCATTCTGCTGCAGAATCATGGCGCTAATCAACCTTGCATAAGGGATCATCTTCCGCTTGAACGATTCCCTTGTATCCCATGTATTGATCATCACAATTTGACGCCATGATAACTTGGGCGTCCCATACAACAACGCATGCAAAACCCGATACCGCACCATAACATTTTCTAACGAAATGCCTTGTAATATTTTTCCCATTAAAGACAAATCGCTTCTCGACTCCCCCGCACCCCCAGAACCTGTCAATACGGATGCTAGCATTGTGGCGGATCGGCTTCGTTTCTTTTATTATCCAAAAATTAATCATAACCATAGTAATCATATGCGTCCATCCCAAGCGAATCAAATCTCGCTATAGCATTCATGTGCTCGAATGACATGATCATTTGGTTTTTGCCAACATTACGAACTAACCGCCATGTGGGAGCCGGCCCATCAGAATGCTCAAACCGTAGCGTAGATAGCCATTCACACACCGCACCCAAATATACCCAGGTAGTGATATCCTCGCACCAGTCAACCACTCGCTCCCAACCAATCTTTTCGAACTTTTGAACTATGCCGATCTTTCGGAACTCTTTGACATCTACCGTACGCTCACAAACTGCCCTCTCGGGTACGGATTTTGAAACACCCGTAACCATCTTCATCTTCCACATCTTCATCTTCCACATCTTCGCTTCCAATCTCTTATTTCGATATCGGTAAAGAGCCTTCAACTTCTCTTCTTTCCATACCGAAGCTGACTGACTATTCTTTGCCTCTTCCCAATCCCAATCCTGTCGAATAAGTTGCCCATCACCTTCTTGAACATTACTTAATTGTTCCCATCGCCTTTGATATTCCCCCGAGCCTGACCCGGCTCCTGAAGATGAACCTTGCCCGGAGGTTTTGGCTTTCTTGCTTCTTCCGAACATATCTACAATCAAAAGACAAGACAACAATTAGTACACCCCAAATCTTCAAACAATCTCAAACTTTGAACATAATATGTAATGTTTAATTTCAATCAATAATTAGATGTAAAATCGCCTTTTTAAACTTCCAAAGTCTCACATCTTATCATCTAAATCAATTAAACATGTTTATTCACAAAATTTTCTCAAAAATTCATGTTTTCCACAATATTCAATCATCACAACTATATTCAGTCATGAAAAAATCTAGTGTAATCACATCACCAAGACTAAAGCATGCTCCAATCCCACCCAATTCAAGTAAACATTCTTAAGTTTATGCTAAAACATCCTACATTATGATGAACAACCTACTCTTAAACAATATGCTTAAAATTTCGGAAGAAATCAACAATGTATATAATAATCATGCATAAATTTACTGAAATTTCATACCTTGAGTGTAGATAAACAAGAAGAACTAAGAAAAAGTGCAAAGCAAGAGACTTGGATGAACACACTTCAAAACCCTAAAAATTCACGCCCAGAAATCTTGCAACCGAGCAAGAATTGATGGAAATTGTTATGGGGGTTTTGTTCCTCTCGAGAAAATACACACAATAGGCTCAAGAATCAAGTGATTTGGTTAAGAATCGAAGGAGTTCTGAAGAAGAGAAAAATTAGGGTTCTTCGTTGAAGTGATGAAGAAGATGGAGATGGAAAGGGAGAGAAAGAATAATGGATGCAGACGTTTTGTGATGTTTGTTGAGGTCTTGGGGAGCATCAATGTGTTTTCGGGTCTTATATTGTCTAAAAATATGTCTTGTTTGTGTTTGAACGAGTTTAGAAGATCTTGGGTTCGAACTAGACACTTGACAAACAATTCACGACGTATGGAGTTCTGGGGACCGTCGGCGACGGGCATAAGCACCGTCGGCGACGGTGTGTGGTTTTTGTTCGGGAGCCGACGGCTTATTTAGCTGTCTACGTTCAAAGTTGGGCGACGGGCTTTTTAGAGAAGTCGTAGGCGACGACATAACATACCGTCGGTGACGGTTTCCACAAAATCAGTTTTCAAATTTTTTTTTTTTTTTTTTAAGAAAAAAATAGAGAGAAAATTCTGACTTTTTAATAAAGGGACTATGTACACTAAAAAATCCTAAAAATTATTAAAAATCTTTTTGTGATTTTTTATAAGTTAAATTTTAAAAACGCGGAAACCGTTAACGGCCCTACCACCCCCCGAAAAGTCGTGTATTGTCCCTAATACACACAAATAAGTCTTAAAACATACCTTTTTGTCTTCAAAACCTATTCGTGATATCCGAACTTCACACAATCAAGAGGATTAGTACGAGACAAAAACGATTAAACACAAGAACACACAAACAATTAAATAGATGGTACATAACTTTACAAAATTTGTTACCGGTCCTTTTCATTCGACCTCATAAACCGGGATGCTTACCACGAAGCTCACCGATTCCTTGCTTTCCTCTACCTTCTCGTTACCATCAAGAAACGGTTTTAGCCAATGACCATTTACCGTTTGTCGTATCCCATCCTTCGGGTCCTCGATGGTAACATCACCCAATTGTCCGACCCGGGTGATCACATAGGGTCCCATCCATTTGCTCCGGAGCTTTCCGGGAAAGAACTTGAGCTTCGAATTGTAAAGCCACACCTTTTGGCCAACCTCGAACTCTTTCTTTCTCAACTTGGCATCATGCGCT
The DNA here is from genome assembly GCA_030545235.1 of Helianthus tuberosus. Taxonomy (NCBI): domain Eukaryota; kingdom Viridiplantae; phylum Streptophyta; class Magnoliopsida; order Asterales; family Asteraceae; genus Helianthus; species Helianthus tuberosus. Next base: position 43,362,423 of record CM060414.1, on the reverse strand, counting down.
TTCTTCATTCCATCCTTGTACTTGGACGCGCATTCATATGCCATTTCCCGTAGCTCCTCCAACTCGCATAGCTTAAGTTTCCTTCCCTTACCTGCATCGTCATATTGAACATTAACCTCTTTGATAGCCCATAACGATTTATGCACAAGTTCAACCGGTAAATGACAATTTTTACCGTAAACCAACCGGTAAGGTGTAGTGCCAATAGGTGTCTTATGTGTCGTACGGTAGGCCCATAAAGCATCGTTCAATTTAATTGACCAATCCTCACGGTCCGCCCGCACGGTCTTTTGCAAAATCTCTTTGATTTGCCTATTTGACACCTCAACTTGCCCACTTGTTTGCGGGTGATAGGGGATAGCAATCCTATGGTCAACACCAAACCGTTTAAGAAGTTTCCCAAACCGAAAATTTTTAAAATGAGATCCTCCATCACTTATGATGACCCGAGGAATCCCAAACCTTGAGAAAATATTGGTTTGAACAAAATTACACACTACGGAATGGTCGTTCGTCTTGGTGGCTATTGCTTCGACCCACTTTGACACATAGTCAACGGCCACCAAGATATACAAATTGCCATAGGAATTGGGGAATGGGCCCATGAAATCAATTCCCCACACGTCAAAAATGTCGACTACAAGGATTGGTTGCATGGGCATCTCATCCCTTTTTGAAATACCCCCTAGTTTTTGGCACTCTACACAATTTCTAGAAAATTCATTTGCGTCTTTAAAGATAGTTGGCCAATAAAGACCACTGTTCAACACTTTATGACCCGTTTTGTGGCCACTAAAATGGCCACCACACGCAAACGAATGTAGATGATGCAACACGCTTGGAATTTCTTCATCATCTATGCATCTTCTTATCACTTGATCCGCACATTCCTTCCACAAGTGCGGTTCTTCTAACCGGTAGTACTTGATTTGGGACATGAAGTGTTGCCTCTTCCGTCTATCCCAATGTGCTGGCATATCACCTGTAACAAGATAATTGACAATGTTAGCATACCATGGCAATTTATCTAATTTCATTATGTGCTCATCTGGGAAAGACTCATTGATCTCTATAGTTGTAGGATCTTCTTCAACCATCAACCGAGACAAATGGTCCGCCACAACATTCTCGGTACCCTTTTTGTCCCGTATCTCCAAATCAAACTCTTGGAGCAACAACACCCATCGGATCAATCTCGGTTTAGCATCTTTCTTCTCCATGAGGTACCTAACTGCAGTGTGATCAGAATAAATAATCACTTTACTACCCCATATATATGCCCGAAATTTATCCAATGCATATACCACCGCAAGTAGCTCTTTTTCGGTAGTGGTGTAATTTAATTATGCATCCGAAAGAGTCTTACTTGCGTAGTATATGGCAACGGGTTTCTTTTCAACCCGTTGTCCCAACACGGCCCCCACCGCATAATCACTTGCATCGCACATAATTTCAAAAGGAAAAGACCAATTTGGCGATTGCAAGATTGGGGCCTCAACTAACTTCTCTTTTAACTTGTTAAAAGCGTTTTGACAATTTTCATTAAAATCAAACAGTTGATCTTTTAACAACAAGTTACATAAAGGCTTGGTTATGTCACTAAAACCCTTAATAAACCTCCGGTAAAAACCCGCATGACCTAGAAATGACCTAACACCTTTAACGGTCGTGGGATACGGTAAAGTAGATATGACTTGTACCTTTGCACGATCAACCTCTATCCCACGACTTGATACCACGTGTCCCAACACTATTCCCTCTTGAACCATAAAATGGCTCTTTTCCCAACTTAAGACCAAACTAGTTTCGACACACCTTCTTAACACTTTATCTAGTTGGTCCAAACAAGCCTCAAAGGATGACCCAAAAATTGAGAAATCATCCATGAAGATTTCCAAAGACTTCCCCACCATATCTGAAAAGATACTCATCATACACCTTTGGAAGGTGGCGGGGGCGTTACATAATCCAAACCGCATTCGCCTAAATGCGAAAGTGCCATAGGGACAAGTAAACGTGGTCTTTGCTTGGTCTTCCGGATGGATTGTTCGGATTTAATCTCCGTTGTGCATCTCTAACGGGAGTCACATTCTCTTCCGTGATGATTTTGTGCATCACCACCGAGGGACTAATACCCTTCAAATCAGCAATGGTCCATCCAATCGCCGCCCGATTAGTGACCAAAACACCCATCAATTTATCCTCTTGCTCCACGGTTAAGTTTGATGCAATGATAACCGGGAGCGTGTTGCCTTCACCAACATAGGCATATTTGAGATGCTTAGGCAACGCTTTCAATTCAACCTCCGGAGGCTCTACTTATGACGGCTTCAACTTGGTGTCGATGCTCTCCGGTAAACTCTCAACTTGGTGCGTCCATGTCGGTTTTCCCTCTCTAACCGCAAGCACCTCTAAACTCTTTACTTCCTCGTCGATGCTCTTATCCATCTCCACTTGTGACCTGTAAAACATATAACAATCCTCCATTGTGTTTTCCCCATCTACGATTGTGTCGCAAAGAGGTATACACGTGTCAACGACGTCCGCCATATAGCATTCATCATCAACTGGAGGGTTCATATGTCCGGAAAAAACATGCAACCTCAACCTTCGGTTTCCAAATGTCATGTCAACCGTTCCCGTTTTGCAATCAATTTGAGAATTTGCGGTTGCTAAGATCGGTCGACCCAAAATCACCGTAGGTTGCTTGGTTGGGTCCTTGGCCACATAATCAAGTACTAGAAAGTCCACCGGATAGTAAAAATCCTCGATTTTTACTATCACATCCGAAACAACTCCACGGGGTAGTTTGGGTGTCAAATCGGCTAACACCACGGTGGTGTTTGACGATTGAAGTGGACCAAACTCGTATTGGTCATACAAACTATCCGGTAGAATGCTCACACTAGCACCAAGATCTAGAAGTGCCCGGTTGATTTTAAAATCACCTACTTGAATTGAAATGATAGGTGCACCCGGATCTTGGAGCTTAGGTGGAAGTGCACCCGAAAGAATCGAACTCACATTTTCGGTTAAATCTAATTTTTTTTGGAAAATTGTGAGTGCGTTTTTGGGTACACAAATCTTTCAAGTACTTAGCATACGACGCTACTTGTTTGATTGCATCCAAAAGAGGTAAATTTATTTTTACTTGTTTAAAAATTTCCAACAACTCTTCTTGTTGTGGACCTCTTTTGTTTACAATTTTCTTTATGGGTCCCTTCAATGCTTTGGGATAAGGGGCGGTATTAGCCTCCACACCCTTTTCCTTAGCCTTGGGGACGGGGATGGTCACAACGGGAGTATCATTGTTCTTTTTCAAGTCATTTTTATTTTGACCCGTTTGACCATTCTCATTCTCATCCTCACTAGCATCTTCCACCACCCTTTCAACAAACTGGGGTGATGGTGTTTTGACACCATTATCAACGACTCGACCACTACGTAAAGTAATTTTATTAATTGGTACCTCACGTGTGTTCCTTGAGTTTGACCCTTGATGCTTAGGGTTCACCACGGTGTCACTTGGGAGTCTTCCCGTGCTTCCTCTCATTTGAGCCGTTTCTTCCGCGAGTTGGCACACTTGCTTTGCCAATGCCTCATGTGCTTTATCCCGAATCTCGTTTGTCTTCTTTATCTCCTTGATATCATGGTGAGATTCTTTTATATTGTTTTGAGATTCCTTTTACATATTCAACAAAGCATCCATTTTGGCACCCAAATCATCGCCACCGGTTTGATTGTTCGACCCGCTTCCATTACCGCCTTGGTTGTTGTAATTCCTTTGGTACCCACCTTGGTACCCTTGGTTTCAATTTCGTTGATAACCTCCTTGGTTACCACCTTGACGGTTTTGATATGATGATCCGCTTTGCCCTCCTTGGTTACCCGATTGAAAATTCGGGTTCATTTGATTTGAAGCATTACCATATCGGAAGTTAGGGTGATTTCTCAACCCCGGATGGTAAGTGTTGGAGTTCATATCATATTGTTTCCTATCTCCATACACTTGGTTGACTTCTTCAGTGTAGCCACTCGACCCCGTTAGACATTGCTCCGCTCTATGTCCAATATCACCACAATCTTCACATACCTCGAATTGAACCGCATTCACTTCCTTTTTCTTCATTCGAGCCTTTTCCCTCTCTAAGGTGGAAATCCGATCTTTAGAGTCAAGATTGGGAAGTGACTGTGAAATGGGATGCTTCTTAGCTCGATCGGCCGATTCTTTCTCTTTCGAACGTTTACTCATCCGTTCCAAGAATTCCCAATCATCATCTTCATGGTTGCTTAGAAGGGTCCCATTGCTCGTTGATTCAAGTCGGTTCCATGTGTTGTCATCTAAACCCCGTACAAAGCACTTAACCAACTCCCACTTCTCGATTTGATGATGTGGGCATCTTCGCATCATTTCGTTAAATCTTGTAAAGGCTTCATGCAACGGCTCGCCCGATAATTGGCGAAAAGACCTAATTTCATCACGAGCATCATCGGTCTTCGCAATAGAATAGTATTCATCTAGAAAAGCTTGTTGCATTTCTCCCCATGTGCGGATGCTATTGGCCGGAAGTGTAAGGAACCATTGCTTCGCTTTGTCTTTCAATGAGAATTGGAACAACCATAGTTTAACCTCATCTAGTGCAAAGTTATGCCCCTCGATAGTGCCGCAAATGGAAGAAAACTCTGTCAAATGTGTGTACGGTTCGTCATTAGATCTTCCATTAAAATGAGGAAGTATGTTGATGTAATGTGGTTTACAATCAAACATCCTCCTCTCACAAACGATTGGTGAGTCATTCTCGGTGACAACCGGCCTGAAACGATCATTCACTCCCCGTGGAGGTCGTTGACGACGATGTGGACCGTTAACTTCTTGATCGACCGGTCTTCTATTATCCCATCTTTCACCTCTTCGATCATCTCTTCGATCCTCTCTTCTATTATCCCTTGGGTTACCACCTCCCACGAAACGAGGAATCCGGTTAGGGTTTGCATTGTTGTTGTTATTATAAAACCCATCATTCCGGTTCCGTTGGTCATTGTTTCGTGGTTGACGGTTGTTCCCATAACCATCATTTCTTCCACCTCCGTAACCATATTCGTCGTCCCCAACGTAATTGGCATGTTGGTAGCCAAATTCCTCATCATCATACCTTCTAGCGTTGTAAACGTTTCCCCTATTCACGTAGCCCCAATCTTCATCATCATTAGCTCTATCATCATAGTATCCCCCGTCGTCCGAATTTTCCGTATAAACACTCACATGTTCCGTCGATTGATAATCGGGAACACTATACGGTTCATCATCGGGGATTGCATTCCTCAAGTCATCGATGTTGAAGAATGGGTCTTCATTTGCGGGATTGCCGCGATCACGATTTCCCGACGGACGGAATTGACATTCCGGTCATCTAGGTTGATGGGTAAAGAGGTTTGTCGATGAAGGTTTTGTTGTTGAGGTGTTCTTTGATTGTGGTTGGGATTTTGATTTTGGAAAGGTGGTGTTGGTGGTCCGGTATTGTTGTTATTACCACCCGGTCGCTCTGGAGGTATAGGTTGCATATTTGGAGCGGGATTGAAGTTGCTTCGGTATTGGAATTGGTTTGAGTTTTGGTTTTGGTTGAAGTTTTGGTTAGAGTTTTGGTTCGCCGTTAAATCAGTTTCAATGGATGGTGTATGTTGTGGTGTGTTGGTGGTTTGATTAGAAGTAAGTGTTGCTTCTAACCGGCTTGCTAGATTTCTTCTTGCTACCCTTTCGATTTCCGGTTCGTAGACTAGAGGTGAAGTCCTCCCGGAGTTCCGCGTATGCATGCACTACCTGTAACCTGCACAAGTAACACACCCGCGTAACAAGGAAAAAGACAAAGTGCAAAAAGAAAGCTAAACAATTTAAACAGTTAATCACACAAATTCAAACAATATCCAAACACAAAGGGCACGCACTCCCCGGCAACGGCGCCAAAATTTGATCGGAGTGTCGCGCTCCAGTCAAAGATAATATTTATAAGCCCAAATTACCCTTAACAATGTGTTAGCGGTAGTAAGGGGTCGAACCACGAAGAGTATGTGGTTTGTGTATGGATTCGAATGAATTAAAACAATTGTCACGATATATGAAGCTTGCTAGAATAATTTTTTTTGTTTTCGTTTAATTTAGAGATATGATTTTTAACTAAATGAATTGATGAGAATGATTAACGACTACTACTAACGATTGCAAGAAAAATGGTTACTAGAACAATAATGATAAAAAGGAATCACACCCGGTTTCGGTAATTGTTAATCTAGGATTTCTACAAGTTTTAGTTTCAACTCAAATGCATTCGATTAACGGATTTAGTGTACCGTGACTTAGGTGCTACTAGCTATCAACGTCCCGAAGAACGAACAAAAAGACACTTTGTAATCAACACAAGTAAATCCTAACAACGACAATGTACAATCACATATCACCATTTCGCAAAGTCATAACTTTTAACATCGTTTGACAATTCACGAATTCGTAACAAATGTAATACTATTGTCAAAAGTTTCAAAAACCAAACACAAATTGTCACTAAGATGAAACAAGAACAATTCGAAACACTAAAATCAACAACTACCTACACCGGGGTGAAACCGAGATGATTAGCCGCTCATGGTTGATAAAGCTTGATCACCGAAAGTTTGGAACGCGAATGAAACCATCTTGAAACTTGGTGGATGAAGGAATGATGGAAGATTAGGGTTTATGGATGATGATGGTGAGATGGATGATGGATTGTATAAATTAGGGTTTGCATGATTGAGTGTGTGATGGATGATGATGATTCGGGTTGTAGGTTGATGATAGATGGAATTGGATGATGAATGGTGGATGATTATGGCTCCAAGATGAAGATTCAAAACCCCCAAGTAAGTGTAACTCCCGTTTTTGGTTGGTCAACTCCCCTTTAACTCGTCCCAACAACAAAACATAACAAAATTCGCGATGCCCATTTATGAGGACCGTCGCCGACGGCCAAAGTGACGATCGTCGACGGTGTGTGGAACTCAAGAGATGGCCGACGGCCTAGTTTGCTGTTTACGGTGATTCTGGCGACGGAGGTTTACACAGGTCATCGGCGACGGACCATATGGTCGTCGGCGACGGTGCCCCCAAGTGTGACTTTCTGTTTTTTCCATTTCTCAAGTCCGGTTGACCCGTTTTGCTTCCCGGTGGCTCGTTTTTCGCTCCGGTGGTTCGTTTAGCTCCCACTTAGCTCCTTAAACTTCACAAGACCTGCAAAACACAAATCCTCTTACAAGTAGGCTATTCGAGATTAAAAGTTAAATAAAAACATGAACTTAGACATAAACAAACACCGGTTTTCGACCACGCATCATCCACAAAAATACATTTTCGGCCGAGTGTTGAGTGATCCCCGTGAGGTATGTGAACTTGTATATAAATAGAATTTTAAAGAGGCATGTTATGCCCTAATAAGTAATCTATCTTATAAAAAGTTTTAAATAAATCATGACGAATAGGATTGAAAATAAATAACAATAAAACTAAATAAAGAATCTTGGAAATCCCAACACTCTATGACAAGCCCAAAAACCTTCTTCTCTACCCATTCCATTTGGGAGTGTAAAGCCACATTATAAAGAGTTTTGCTTGAGGACAAGCAAAGATTCAAGTGTGGGGGTATTTGATGTGTGCAAAATGCAACATATAAATTACATCAATTGTGGCATAAAACTAACCTTTTTTTAGTACTAATGTTGGAAAAAGTGTGCTTTTGTCTTCCTTTTGTATTTTCAGGATTAAATGAGCTCAAATTAACAAAAGAAGCAAAAAGACAGCAAAATCTAACATAAATACAAGAAAAGGAACAAATGTGACATGCCCGACCCCACGATAGCATCTTCCTAAGCAAAACAAGAAGACAGAAGACTGAATATGCCCCGTGCTCAGCCAGCACAGGGGCGTGCCCAAGCGTCAGCAGAAAAGACAAAGTGGTAGAAGCTTCTATTGCCCACCACGGGGCCGTGCTCAGCGGACACGGGGCCGTGGTCAACTATAAGATTCGCACAATCCAGGCAAATCTTCATAGTACAAAGATTCTTCTGCACACGGGGTCGTGCTCAGCGGACACGGGGGCGTGGTCAACTAATAAAGACAAGCTGCATTAAATGAAGAAAGAGAGGATGTGGACACAGGGCCGTGCCCACTGGACACGGGGCCGTGCCCGAGCTTCTGTTCTGCCTATAAATAGGAGTGCTTGGCTCAAGCTCAAACCATCCCTTGGCACACCACCTCTCTCACACTTCACCCACCACCCACCACCACCATAACACCATCATCCACGACCATCATCCATTGTCCATCATAGAGTGTGTGAGTCGTCTCGGGATCCAAGATTGATCGTAAGAGTTCTTGACAATCAAGGCCATGTTTGCCTAAGTCTCTTACATCACTTGGTGAAGACAAGTGTCTAGTGTAATACTTTTTATTTCTAATATTTTCGCACTTTTTACTTGGTTTTGTATTAATGACTTTAATAACTAGTTTCTTATGTTGAAGGTGATTCTTCCTTATCGTTTGTCCGTGGTGTCTTGACATTATTTTACTGTCTATATAAAATAAAATATTTTCACCATTCATATATCCACGGTCTATATGGAGGTATGTTGGCTACCTGGTCGGGGGTTAAGGGAACGGTTTGGTAAGAGTCTTGCCATTGTTCAGCGTTTAGAGGTCCTGCAATGGACCTGGGTCAAATTTAGTAGGACCTCCTTCAATACTTAACGGTATTGGATGGCGGGGGTCCAAACTCTTTGATCCCCTCATAAGTTAAACTAATATTAATACTATAACCTAGGATTGTATCCCTGCTGACTCAGACTACTTAGTCGAGGGTAACGTCACCTCCAAAAGAGGGGCCTACCATAATTTGCATTAATAACTTAATTCATTATCTTTCAATAATCCGACCCTTTAGGATTGTATCCTTGCTGACTCAAACTACTGGGTTGAGGGTAATGTCACCTTCAAAAGAGGGGCCTACTACAATAACTAAGATAATCTCTTAACTAAGTGCAAAAGTGCGGAAATAATCAAAGGTTACACTATACACGAGTCGGAACCAAGTGATTCATCTTGTCTATCTGTTTTTCTTTTATTTTTATTTTTCATCATTTTAATTAGTTTTTATTCTTCTTAGCTTAAAACATTTTTCTAAACTTTTTGATTTGATTAGACGTTGAGGATAAACCGGTACTAAAAGCTCTTGTGTCCTTGGACGACCTCGGTATCTTACCAACACTATACTACGCTCACGATGGGTGCACTTGCCCATATGTGTGTTTAGTGTTAGTAAATATCGTGTTTTATAAATTTAAAAGGGCTTAAAATATACTTAAATTCATATACACACTTCACACGCATCAGAGGGATAGCGGCGGTGGTTCGACCTGATCAACGCTTGGTGTGCTGATCTAACGCTACCATAGTCTCTATCCGTCTATTCCGGCTGCATCCATTCGCCATCCGGGCGTTGTTATTCCTTGTTTCCTTATGGATGAAGACGGCCCGTGGCTGGACCCACACCACATCAGGAAGAAGAACAAGAACGTTATTTCTGGGTTTCAAGGAAAAGGCAATGACGTGTGTGTATATATACATAATTTTGCAATGAAATTACACACGATTCGGTTTTAAATTTATAAAAGTGATTATTACTTTAACATCAAAACACACACGAAAGAGGCAAGTGTACCCCGTCATATATGTAGTAAAGTATCTGTAAGAACCAAATATCGATCCAAGGAAATGGGCGGAGAAATAATACTAGACCTTTGTCACTAAACTACCGGTAAAAACATAGGTTTTGTTTGATTTTAATTAAACTAACGTAAGCGTAAACAAATACATAATAAAACATAATAGATAATAAATAAAAAGCCTTGCTTAATACACAACCACAACATGTCAACTAAGTCGGTTTTGGCACTAGAAGCATTCGGTCAATTTTCCAATTTAAGACAATTAGTATCCCTTTCGGGAATCCTAACATGACAATCATTCGGAAAGCTAAAACGATAAACACACTTTAACCACCTAAAATTGTTCTTTAACGTGCAATTGATAAATGTCTATGAAAATCTCTTAAAAATAAGTTAGTCATCCGTTAGGAGTTTTCTAACCGCACTTAATCAAGGAAAGAGACACCGATAAACACAATCCAACCACCGAGACAAGCATAAACTAGATTAAGTCACAACCGAGTTCATTTTACAAACCTTGCACAATAATTCACCAAGATAGCAATTTTGGCCTAAACTACTAACTAAGTTAACAAATCATGGCAAGAATTCATAACGACACCATTTAACCCGTTTAGGTCCTTACGTGACGGCAAGCTTTCTTGATTAACAATAATTACATTTTATTAAATCACTAACCATTTCTAGTATCATGATGCACACATTTAAACCAAGCTAAACTAGTTAACCAAGTTAAAAGTTTACTAATACAAGATTAATTAAGCTTCATTTTTCAACTATCTTAACTAACCAAATACCAATCAACCAATACAATTACTTATAATCAAGAAATCAATATCAATAACAAGGTTGCAAACTAATCATCAAAGATTAACATAGAAAATACTTCCAAATGTCATTACAAACAAAGATTAACATATTAATGGCTATAATCAAGCAAGGGATTGTTGTGTTTTTGCCCAAATGCTACAATAATACATAAACATTAATCTAAATACTTGAAAGATTAACAAAATAATGGAAAGATTAGAAAACCAAACCATAAACAAGCATAAGATTAAGAATCCGGATAGTAATCGAGCTAATCGGGACAATGTGGCTTGAATCCGGGTGAAAGCTAATGCCTCCGGAGCCTGAAAATCGCCTGACTTGCTCTCCAAAATTCCGGAATTCCGAACAGAATGTTTCTGTTCTGTTTTTATATTTTTTCGATGTTGCACGGTCGTTCTTCCTATGGCACGACTGTGCACTTTAAGCAATTATTGGGTATGGTGCACTATACTGCATGACGTCATCAGATCGTTGACCAGATTCGATATCGCACGACCGTTCTTCATATGGCACGTCCGTTCGTCACCGGGCTCTTGTTGCACGAGCTGCTGCACTTGGTCGTTCATCATCGAGGTTCTGGCTGATCATTGGATCCGCGTCGTTCTTCAGATGGCACGTCCGTTCGTCACCTGGCTGGCCCTTGTGTGCCTTGCACGCCTAGTCGCACCCTCGTTCTTTTCCGGGCTGATCAACATTTGTCAGAGATGCACGGTCGTGCATTGGGTCGCACGACCGTTCCACACGCCCAGGTCAGTTTTCTTAACAAAATGTTCGCAGCTTCGTCGTTTTGTCCGGAAAGTCTTCGTTTTCGCTATCATCTTGTCTGGTATGTTGTTTTAGGCCTGTAAATAAAAGTGTAGATGAATAAGCATCCGAATGACGGTTTTACGGCCAAAAACACATAAAATAGGGGTAAAACGGGGGACTAAAATATGTGTAAATTAGCGAATATCAAATCTCCCCACACTTGAACCTTGCTTGTCCTCAAGCAAGCTAAACTAAAAAGCAATAAAAGAAAGAAACAAACAAGAACGATAATTTACACACTATTTTATTGAAAACTACTATAAACGGTTAGTCGGTTTTTCGAAGAACAACATCAAAAGACTCAAACTCAACAAGCATATGCAAATATAAAGAGACAACCAAAAAGCCGTGACATCACATTTAATTGACTCACATGTTAATCTACACACAACTCACAATGTTCACACACACTCGGTTTTATTTATGAAACATACATAAAATGTGTACGTGCAAACACTGAATGCCTCGTCAATGAAATGTGCAATAACATAAGCTTGTCATAAGATCTCGTCTCCACCAACTAACATGCGAACAAGTGTAAATCAAGAGGTCTTTACGGGTTGTAACGTTAGGCTTGGGCGAAGGGTATGGAAGTGGACATATAAAGTGGCGAAAATGGTTAAAACTCGGTAGTAGCGTTTAACTAGCAACAACATATACAACTATACATACAAATGCCTTAAAAAGGCGACTATTTCGCAATCGAGCTAATCAACGATATTTTAACGTTTAAGCATTCAAAATGGCTCGATTTTTATCAACTTCACCCTATTTTAGGGGTTTTTTTTTTTTTTTTTTTTTTTTTTTTTTGCAAACTAACTAATTTATACAATGAAAATAAACAATAACAAGCGCTAGTTAAACGATTATTTTGACCGAGTTTCAACACTAAAAAGGTTTAAAACATAAAAAGGCAAAATTTGGCTAAGTGGGCGATAATGTGGGTAAACAAAGGTAAACGGGAAGGCTCGACATGGTTAATCCTAAAGGGTAATATAAGGTGAACAGGAAGCACAACACAAAGAACAAGTACACAACAAAGGGGTAATCTATGCCTCTATCACTTTTACACAAATCCGCACGTTCATGGTCTTAACAAGCATACTAGTGACAAGTTCTAAATTACACATAACATCCGGCTCACTCCTATATCCGAAATGAACATATATATAACAATCAAGGCTCAAATATGCTCACGTAACGGAATGAATGGGTAAAAGTGTGAAAACTATCATGTAAGTCTTTCTTTGTTTGTCACGCTTTCCGGTTTCCTTTTTCAAAAATATTTTGCTTGTCGAGTTTTTATCAAGTCCGAAGCTTTCTAAAACATAACCAACCGGTTTATTTACTAAAATATATACATAAAACAGGTATTTTTGAATGATTTTTCTGATTTTCTTTTTTTAACAAATGAGGACAAACAAAGTTAACAAAGTTAACCCCCTCCCCACCCTTGAACTTCGCATTGTCCCCAATGCGAGACCCGAAATATAGAGAAAAGGATAACAATACTCCCCTCAAGATGATGTTGATGCAACGAGACTTCCGAAGCTGTATCTGCCACGTGCTCCGGTCCAAGATATGTCGGCCAAAAACCTGCAAGTATGTCGCATGTGCACCAAAACAAAACAGAAACAGAAAAATCACAAATAAACCATAATTTACAGAAATAGAAATACTAGCAATCCCAACAAAGACATAACATAAAAACTAAAGTAAAGAGTCTGAAAAATAAAGCATACATAACCGGGGTGTTCGAAATAACAGTCAAAATAAACACCCAAAACAAAGTACTGAAATACTAAAAACAACCACCAACTATCACTCCACCGCTCCTAAGCGTCATCACCATCATCGTCTCTAGTAAAGGACGGACCCGCATCTCCGTAACCAGGTGGGTTCCACGGTGGGAACTATGGAGGGTGCTGAAAATAGTCGGGATGTGCATGATGCATCTCCCCAAATAGATATGAAAACCCAACACTAACTCCCTGATATAAACTATCCTGGCTCTGCCGAAGCTGGTCCTGTGTGGCCCGAATCTGATCCTGACTGGCCCGAATCTCGTCCTGTCTAAACCGGATCTGGTCAATGTAAACCCCATGTTGTTCCTGGTTAACCCTGATCTGATCCTGGTTAACTTGCATCTGTTGGAACTGCTGATAGAACTCGGGCCAGTCCTGATGCTGGTGGAATGCATGGTGCTGCGGTGAATGTGGTGGCATCTGTGGTGGTGGCATCTGTGGTGGTTGGTGTTGCTGCTCCGGATGCTCCTGCTCGTGCGTCACCTCATCCTCATGTTCCTCCACACCTGGAGGCAACGGGTCCCAGACCACGTTGTTCAACCCCTTCAACCTATCCCCCCTATCTAGCTCTACAATCAAACCCATGGCCTTCAGTGACCTAATGTCGACATGAACCCCCTCGGTTATCAGAGTGAGACTCTGAAGCACCTCCTCAGTCATATAGCGCTCGTTGTACGCTATTTCGGTCACATACTGACCACCATGTATCTCACTGTTCGGAGTCCGCCCCGAGCACTTGACGAAGTATTCAGCCATTCGTGCGGCTAGGTTGATAGGTGCTTTCTCAACTGACGCATATAAAAAAATAAAATCTGGAGTTGGACAGTTACCAAGACTGTCATGCGACCGCATATCGTATGGCTAAATACATGGTGCATCACTCGCACCAAAGGGTCTCTCAGTCGTGAAGCCTTCGACATCCTCGGGTTGTAGAGGCCCCGAATAGTGTTTTCAGCCCAAAATGTATCCCGTGCTGCATCAGAAGGGAAGGTGAACTGATCGGTGAAGACATCGGTATCATCCATGTCGTCCCTAGTATAAATCCCGAGCCTCATTTCCAAACGACCAACCGACCACGTATGCCATCGTCCACATAACCTGAAGGCTACCCGCTCCTTGTGGCGGAATTTGGGTCTCCGATGAGCAACCGGCTTTTCATAGGCATAAGATGCGAAGAACTCAATTGTTAGCTCCTGGTAAACGGGTCGGTTGACACCGACCAGATTTGTAAGCGGGCGACTCATCATGTCGTCTAGTCTGTCATACTGATTGAGTTCCCGCATCACTTCCCAATCCAACCATCGGGGGACTCCGAACTGCCCCCGCCTTGCCCATAATGCGTCTCGTTTCGGGATGCACAAAGCCTCTCGCTCATCGTTGGGGTCGAATTGAAGGGAAGGATGGTCCATCTGTATGAGTAATAACATTAGAGAGATGGAAACAGGAAAAATTTGAATAAAAAACAGTCGAGCAGCCAATTATGAAGAATCTGTGAATTCTTATCTAGGCATATGGCACGGTCGTGCGACGAGATGCACGGTCGTGCGTCGCCGATGACAAGCACCATCTTCCCAAATCTGTCGGAACTGCACGGCGTGCGACCAACGGCACCACCGTGCAACACCGACCAACAAACAAATATCGTGAATCAACGGCGAGGCACTACCGTTCCATACGAGGAACGTCCGTGCGACTGCGTTTTCTGCAGATTCTGACCCAGGCTCTAAGTAGCCCGATTTTTTCACAAATCATCAAGTTTTTACACAAACTAGGGTCAGAAAATGCACCGGATGTTCACGATATGCAAGATTCAAACAAGGGTTAGGGTTTCGATTTGTTTATGAAGAGAACCCTAAAAGGCCTTGAAGAATCGGAAGAAATCTAACCTAGAAAGCAAAGAAACAGATAATCTACAACTAGGAACGTACCGCGCGAAGTAGGGTGTGAGATCGTCCGAAGAACCGTGCGATTTGAAGTAAAAACGGTCTGGAACGGCCTGGTGTGACTAGGGTTTCACGAATTGTGAATGGGGGCTGCAGATGAGGGTATTTATAGTACCAAATGACAAAAATGCCCTCAGCCTGATGCACGGTCGTTCGACCTTTCGCACGGTCGTGCGTCACCGACATCGCTCGAACCCAGACAACTATTCTCGGAGATGCACCGGGGGTGCGATCCACCGTGCCGGCCCTCGGAAACGCACGGTCGTGCGACCCGAGGAACGACTGTGCAACAGCTGCAGATCAGAATTTTCCGCAGAAGCTATTTCCAGCAACTGTTTCGGCCGTTTTTCGCCATTTTTTCGACACACAAACTGTTTAAACAATATTTCAACACAGAACCTTCGCCCAGCACGTAAGAAACTTAAACAAACTAACCGAAACTACCTAACTAACCTAAATTACGCTAAAACTAGAAAAACAAATAAAAGGACGATTTTACCCTTATAGCGCCAAAGACGCTCCTGCTACATTTTTGTCGGCGAGTCAATAGCGTAGACTCATGCTAAATTTTTGTCGGCGAGTCGATAGCAAGACTCCATGCTAATTTTTTTGTCGGCGAGTCGATAGCTAGACTCCATGCTAAATTTTAGTCGTCGAGTCGATAGCAAGACTCCATGCTAAATTTTTGTCGGCGAGTCGATAGCAAGACTCCATGCTAAATTTTTGTCGGCGAGTCAATAGCAAGACTCATTTCCCCACACTTGTTACATGTGCGGGCCATTACCACGCCCCTTCGGATTATGCTCGGTATTGCCCGGAAGACCACCCGGGGGTCTCTCCGACATCATTTTTGCCAACTGGCCCACTTGATTCTCGATGGTCTGAATGGAAGCCTTTTGGCTCCGCATTTCTCCTTTGTTGACCATGAACCACTCCTCATGCTGCTGATATCGCTTCTCAGCCATTTGATTAGCACTGTTGGTGTTGTTCAGCAGTTATGCCATCATTTCCTCTAGCTTTGCGTTGCTTTGAGAGGTGTGTGGCTGGGAACTGCTTCCTGAGCCTTGATTATTATACTGTGGCTGGAAGGACTGACCTTGAGATTGTTGTGGCGCGGGAGCATGTTGAGCATATCCGTGTGCGTTCTGGTTACCAGAACCAGATTTCCACCCAAAGTTTGGGTGATTTCTCCACCCTGGATTGTACGTGTTGCTATAGGGGTTATTTTGGGGCCTGATTTGATTGCCCATGCAGTTCACCTCCTCGTGTCCTGTAAACATAACACCCTGCTCACACGTACCCGGCACGTGTGCAACCCCGCACTGATCACAAGATGGCGATTGAATTCGCGAGACATTCTGAGACTGATCGATTCTTGTTGCCAAGGCTCCAATTTGCGCAGTAAGAGCCGTATATGTATCCACAGCATGAACTCCGGAGGTGGATGATGTCTTAGTCTGCGCTCCACCGTGGCGAGAACTTGACTTCAACGCAGCTTTCTCTATTATCGCGTACGCTTCAGTTGGCGTCTTCGTTCCAAGATCGCCTCCTGCATACACGTCTAAACGCTCATGCGAGTCATAATTGAGTCCCTGATAGAAGGTCAGTACTAGTTGCCTTTTGGACAACCCGTAATGTGGGACATCAATTAAAAGATCTCTAAACCTCTCCCAAGCTGCGTGTAGAGATTCTCCGTCGTCTTGCTTGAACGATATGATACGGTTCCTCAATTTAGTCGTCTTTTCCGAAGGAAAATATTTCTGCACAAATAGTTCTGCCATCCTGGCCCAAGTGGTAATAGATCCTGCCGGAAGTGACAAAAGGCAAGATTGGGCTTTGTCACGCAATGAAAACGGAAAGAGCCGCAAACGGATCGCGTCCTCAGAAACATCTCTTATCTTGAAAGTCGAGCACACTTCGAGAAACTTTGCAATGTGCCGACCAGGATCCTCGTGATCCTTCCCATCAAACTGCATCGAGTTTTGTATCATATTGATGATGTTGGACTTTATCTCGAAAGTCGGTGCAGCTACCGTCGGTCGGGTGATGCTCGGTAGCAAACCTTCTCCTCCGGGTTGGTTTGTTTCATTCAAAGGTCTGTCGTCGTTCGCCATGGTGCCCCTTTCTTCGTCCCCTGAGTTTTCGCTTTCAAAAAGTATCACCGGGTCGTCAATCGCGTTTGAAATTCATTGTGCAATGACACGTGACCTTTCTCGCAACCTCCTACTTCTCCTAAGATTATGCGCTGGTTCGTAAACCGGCTATGCAATATTGGGCGCGGGAGTTGAGGACATCAACCTGTAATAAAAGGATAAGCACGATGCGGACAAATAATATAATAATACAATAAAAATTAATAAATAATGAATGAATGAATAGAAAGAATAAATAATCGGTTTAAAATGAAAAAATAAATAAATGAATAAATAAATCCGGAACGAATAAATAAATGGAACAAAAATTTACAAGTGTACAAAATATTCACAAAAACGAATAAATCAAATTAAAAGCAAGAAAATATTAACAAATAAATAAACAAATAAAGACTCAAGAAAGTATACACAAATATTAACAAATATATACACCGGTAACACAATGACTCGGGTCGTTCCTAAAACTCGCCATTTCCCCGGCAATGGCGCCAAAAACTTGACGTGTGCGTATATATACATAATTTTGCAATGAAATTACACACGATTTGGTTTTAAATTTATAAAAGTGATTATTACTTTAACATCAAAACACACACGAAAGAGGCAAGTGTACCCCGTCATATATGTAGTAAAGAATTGGTAAGAACCAAGAATCGATCCAAGGAAATGGGCGGAGAAATAATACTAGACCTTTGTCACTAAACTACCGGTAAAAACATAGGTTTTGTTTGATTTTAATTAAACTAAAGTAAGCGTAAACAAATACATAATAAAAACATAATAGATAATAGATAAAAAGCCTTGCTTAATACACAACCACAACATGTCAACTAAGTCGGTTTTGGCACTAGAAGCATTCGGTCAATTTTCTAATTTAAGACAATTAGTATCCCTTTCGGGAATCCTAACATGACAATCATTCGGAAAGCTAAAACGATAAACACACTTTAACCACCTAAAATTGTTCTTTAACGTGCAATTGATAAATGTCTATGAAAATCTCTTAAAAATAAGTTAGTCGTCCGTTAGGAGTTTTCTAACCGCACTTAATCAAGGAAAGAGACACCGATAAACACAATGCAACCACCGAGACAAGCATAAACTAGATTAAGTCACAACCGAGTTCATTTTACAAACCTTGCACAATAATTCACCAAGATAGCAATTTTGGCCTAAACTACTAACTAAGTTAACAAATCATGGTAAGAATTCATAACGACACCATTTAACCCGTTTAGGTCCTTACGTGACGGCAAGCTTTCTTGATTAACAATAATTACATTTTATTAAATCACTAACCATTTCTAGTATCATGATGCACACATTTAAACCAAGCTAAACTAGTTAACCAAGTTAAAAGTTTACTAATACAAGATTAATTAAGCTTCATTTTTCAACTATCTTAACTAACCAAATACCAATCAACCAATACAATTACTTATAATCAAGAAATCAATATCAATAACAAGGTTGCAAACTAATCATCAAAGATTAACATAGAAAATACTTCCAAATGTCATTACAAACAAAGATTAACATATTAATGGCTATAATCAAGCAAGGGATTGTTGTGTTTTTGCCCAAATGCTACAATAATACATAAACATTAATCTAAATACTTGAAAGATTAACAAAATAATGGAAAGATTAGAAAACCAAACCATAAACAAGCATAAGATTAAGAATCCGGATAGTAATCGAGCTAATCGGGACAATGTGGCTTGAATCCGGGTGAAAGCTAATGCCTCCGGAGCCTGAAAATCGCCTGACTTGCTCTCCAAAATTCCGGAATTCCGAACAGAATGTTTCTGTTCTGTTTTTATATTTTTTCGATGTTGCACGGTCGTTCTTCCTATGGCACGACTGTGCACTTTAAGCAATTATTGGGTATGGTGCACTATACTGCATGACGTCATCAGATCGTTGACCAGATTCGATATCGCACGACCGTTCTTCATATGGCACGTCCGTTCGTCACCGGGCTCTTGTTGCACGAGCTGCTGCACTTGGTCGTTCATCACCGAGGTTCTGGCTGATCATCGGATCCGCACGGTCGTTCTTCAGATGGCACGTCCATTCGTCACCGGGCTGGCCCTTGTGTGCCTTGCACGCCTAGTCACACCCTCGTTCTTTTCCGGGCTGATCAACATTTGTCGGAGATGCACGGTCGTGCATTGGGTCGCACGACCGTTCCACACGCCCAGGTCAGTTTTCTTAACAGAATGTTCTCAGCTTCGTCGTTTTGTCCGGAAAGTCTTCGTTTTCGCTATCATCTTGTCTGGTATGCTGTTTTAGGCCTGTAAACAAAAGTGTAGATGATTAAGCATCCGAATGACGGTTTTACGGCCAAAAACGCATAAAATAGGGGTAAAACGGGGGACTAAAATATGTGTAAATTAGCGAATATCAGGCAACATCACTAAATTCTTCGTTACGAATCTGCCTGAGGGATGTACTCCTTGGGAATTATCGGAGTTTGTTAAGGTTTTTGGGGAAGTGGCAGGGGCCTATATAGCTAGAAAGAAAGACAAGGTCGGTAACAGGTTTGGCTTCGTCAGCTTTAGCAATGTCAGGGATGTTAAGGATCTAGAAAGAGCGATGAATGGGACCAAGATGGGGAACTCGAAGCTTAAAGTAAACATCGCAAGATTCGCAGTGGAAAACGCTTACCTGATGGAGTATCCTTTGGGGCATAAGAAAGATAGACAGCCGGAGCCCCCTAGTGAACCTCAGGGCAATCACCAAGTCAGAAGTCAAGCTTTTATTAAAGATGGAGGAGGGAGACTATTTAGTGATTTATTTCACAAGGGTAATCAATCAAAGATGGGTAGCTCGTCTACGCAGTATCAAGATGGCAACGTGATGGAGGTTCATGATAGCATTTCTGCGTTCCCGGAGTTGGTTGGTCTGGCAGCGGTCGGGAGATGTAAAAACTTAAGGATTCTAAATAACCTCAATGCTTTGTTGTCTAAGGCAGAGGTCGGGGAGTTTAGTTTAATTTACCTGGGAGGTTTTGGTATGTTGTTAAAATTCTCTTGTCCGGAAAGCTGTAACAAGTTTGTTGGTAATCACTTGATTTGGCAAGACTGGTTCTCGTCAGTTGATCTCTGGAACGGGCAGTCCCTCCCGTTCGAAAGGATTGCTTGGATCAAGGTGGTCGGAGTGCATATACACTTGGCGGCGGATGAAGTTTTCGATTCGATAGCTCGAAAGTTTGGTAAAATAGTTTATGGGTCTCAAAGAATGCCGGAGGATGCTGACTTGTCGTTAATCTGTATCGGAATTCTAAGAGGAGATGGGGTGAGAGTAGCGGAGGAAGTCGTGCTGATCTGGAAGGATAAGAAGTTCAAAGTTTGGGTGGAAGAGGTGTCGGAGGAGTGGTTACCGGAATGCTTGGTAGAGGAAGATTCCGGGTCGGAAGAAGATATGTCGCCGGAGGAAGGTAAGTCGTCGGAATTCCTTTTTGACGATTCGGGAGTCGAAAAGGTTACGGAAGACGAACAGGTGTAGGCTAAGTGTTATGAGGAACTTTTCGAAGATGTGCATGTTGCCTCCATGCTGCATGGGGAAGGACCTTCTCGTATAGGGGAACGTAATTATTTGATTAATAAGGATGAGCTGAAAGGGGGGAATCCCGAGGTATTTTCAGCAGCTCATTTCCCTGTGTCGGGTGGTGGGGTGGCCCCACAGGGGCCAGATTTGTCGCATAATATATCCTGAAAAAAGAAAAAACCTTTCAACATTTTTAAGGACAAACATCAGAGGAAGCCCAACTTGGTTAGCCCTGCTAGTGATAAAAGGCCTGCTAAGAGATCCAGAAGGGAGTCAGAGGAGCCCAAGTTTTTTTCTTGGCCTGATGGTCTGGCAGCTAATTTTAATGGTAGGGGAGAGTCGGAGACTACGAGGAACACATTCAGGTCAGTACAACTCCCTGGGAACGATGATAGTCCCTGCTTGGGGACGGTGGAAGATGGATCGCAGAGAGGGACCGATTTTGATCCAGAGTCTGTGCCAGAAACGCAGGTCTTGGGGACGGGTAACATCAAGGGAAAGGAGGTGGTCAACCGAGAAATTGAAGCTACTATCAACCTGGGGGGAAAAGTGGGAGTGGTCCTTGATGAGCATTCTAGTAGAATCAAGAAGGTTTTGCTTGGTGAAGGTAATAATGTTGTGAATTAATGAATTTTTTAAGTTTAAATGTTAGAGGCATTGGGGGTTTTCACAAAGAAGGGTGGATTAAGGGTTTGAAGTTTAAACATAATGTGGATTTCTTAGATCTTCAAGAGACCAAAGCAGAGGATTTGAGTAATTTTAAGTTTGAAAATATCTGGGGGAACAAGAAGTTTGGTTCGGATTTCGTAGGGTCGGTCGGTAATTCAGGGGGTATTCTCTGTCTGTGGAACTAGGGGATTTTTGCTCTGGAGACCTCCATTAAACGGAGAAATTTGTTTGCTATAAGGGGTAAGATTAAAGGCAGTGGCGATTTGATTAATATTATTAATGTTTACGCGCCGCAAAGTTCTTCGGCCAAGTTAGCTCTTTGGAATGAAATTCGTGTTATCATGGGAGGTTGGGACGGCCTTTGGGTCGTGGTAGGAGATTTCAACGCTGTCAGAGATGTCTCCGAAAGAAAAAACTCTGGTTTTAAGGCGTCTTGTGCAAAAAAATTTAATGATTTTATCGCCCATGCTAACCTTTTGGAGTACGACATGAAAGGTTTCGAGTTTACTTGCTCAAGAGATAACGGTAAGAAGCTCAGTAAGCTGGATAGATTTCTGGTTTGCCCGGAGTTTTTCAACAGATGGCCTTCCGCTGTTCTTAGAGCTTTGCCTTTTCTTTATTCGGATCATTGTCCTATTGTATTGGAAGTCGGAGATAAGAACTTTGGCCCGAAACCTTTTAGGGTGTTTGATGTGTGGTTGGATAAAGAAGGCTTCTGTGAAGCGGTGGAACTTGCAGCCAGTTCGAGTCCAGCTTTGGGCCCGCCGGATAGCCGTCTATCAAAAAAATTTGCTGATATTAGGAGGGCTTTAAAAGTTTGGCGTGACAATTTCATTAAAAAAGATAGTGAAGAATTCTCCCGTGCTCTAGAAGAGATTGAGAACTTGGAATCTTGTTTGGAAGTCCGTGACCTTAATGAAGAAGAGGAATGGGTGCTCGCTGAAAACAGAAAGGTTATTTTGGAATCGGAGCTCAGAAAATGTTCGGAGGCGAGACAGAGAGCAAGGGTCAAATGGGTGTCGGAAGGTGATGCTAATACCAATTTTTTTCATTCCTTGGTCAATCATAGAATAGCGTCGAACAGAATCCTAGGGCTGAATATAGATGGGAGTTGGGTCTCTAAACCGGCTAAGGTTAAAAAAGAAATTTTGTCGTTCTTTAGGAATCGTTTCAGAGAGGATTGGGAAGTGAGGCCGCAGGTTATGTGTGAAGGGATGAAGGTGTTGGGGGAAGCAGAGAAACTGTCGCTGATCCGAAGTTTTTCGGTGGAAGAAATCAAAGTTGCAGTCGCGGATTGTGGGAGCGATAAATCGCCTGGCCCGAACGGTCTGAATTTTAAATTTATCAAAAAATTTTGGCATTTGTTTGAGAAGGATTTTAAGGAGGTTCTCGAATCGTTTTTTATCAATGGGGAGTTCAGTGTAGGTAGTGGATCCTCCTTCATTACGTTGGTTCCAAAAATAAAAGACCCAGTGGAGTTAAAAAACTATAGGCCAATTAACTTAATAGGGGTGATTAGTAAGGTGGTTTCAAAGGTCCTGGCGAATCGTTTAAAGAAAGTGACCGGCTCAGTTGTATCTGAATCTTAGCCAGCGTTTTTGGAAGGAAATTTCATTCTGGACGGTCCGCTCATTGTTAACGAAATTTTAAGGTGGCGCAAGAAGTTTAAGAAAAAAGGTTTCTTCTTCAAGATAGATTTTGAGAAAGCATACGATAACGTGAACTGGAATTTCATCCTCGATACGATGTCCAAGAAGGGTTTCCCGGATCGTTGGTGCCTTTGGATCAAAGGTGTTCTTAAATCGGCTCGGTCCTCGGTGCTTGTCAATGGATCGCCAACTTTTGAATTTCAATGCTTCAAGGGTCTGAGACAAGGTGACCCCATTTCCCCTTTTCTCTTTATTTTGGTTATGGATGTGCTTTCGGGTATGCTTGACAGGGCTAAGATAGAAGGTTTGGTTAACGGGTTGGTGTTGCCTAACAACGGTCCGTCCATATCGCATCTTTTTTACGCTGATGATGCGATTATCATTGGAGTGTGGTCGAAAGAGAACATCGCTAACGTGGTTCGTATTCTTAGAGTTTTCCACTTGTGTTCGGGGCTGAAAATTAATTTAGACAAATCGAACTTGTTTGGAATGGGGGTTGGATCGGAGGATCTTGTGGATATGGCTTCCTTTGTCGGGTGCAATTCGGGGTCATTCCCGTTCTGTTACCTTGGTCTTAAAGTTGGCACTAATATGAATCGAGTTGTTAATTGGAACTCGGTATACGAGATTTTCGACGCCCGGTTGTCTAGTTGGAAGGCCTCGTTACTGTCTATCGGGGGTAGAGTTACTTTGATAAAGTCGGTGCTCGAGAGCCTTCCGAATTTTTACTTTTCGTTGTATAAAGCTCCTAGCAATGTCATTTCGGATCTGGAGGCGAAAATTAGAAGGTTTTTTGTGGGGAGCAAATGAGGAAAACAAAAAGCTTCACTGGGTGGCTTGGAATGTGGTTACTTTGCCAAAAAACAAGGGAGGGCTCGGGATGAGTAAGCTTAAAAATATCAACGTTGTGTTACTTGCCAAGTGGGGGTGGAGACTCAAGACGGAAAATAGCAAACTTTGGGTTAAAGTGGTGGAGGCCATCCACAATACGAGGCTTAATTGGGATTTTATTCCCTCTAGAAGTTCGTTGGGTGGGGTGTGGTGTAACATAGCTCGGGTTCTATATAAACAAAAGGTGGACGGGATTCCATTAAGGAATTTCTTTAGAAGCAAAGTTGGAAATGGTGAATCCACTGCATTTTGTTTGGACCCTTGGCTGTGTAATGAGCCTCTCAAATACAAGCTGCCGGAGTTGTTTAAGTTGGAGAAGAATAAGAGATGCAAGGTTTCGGACCGTATTAAACCTGCGACGGTCTGCAGCGTTCTCGGTCACGATTTTGTTTGGGACTGGAGTAGAAATGTCTCAGCTGGGGTTGAAGTCGACAAACTGGTTGACCTGTACAGTAGGCTGTCTCAGGTGGGTTTAGAGGTCGGGCCGGATCAGTGGGAGTGGATTGGTGCCGAGGACAAACATTTCAGTGTGGGAGCGGTCAAGAGACTCTTAAACAGTAACGGGCAGCATGCTTCTTTATCGTTAGACCCTTTAGATGACTGTAAATGGATTCCGGATAAGCTTAGTATATTCATGTGGAGATCGGCGTTGAACAAGATTGCAACGGTGGAGGCTCTTAATCACAGGAACATTCAAGTGCAAGATGACATGTGTGGCTTTTGTAATGATGGGAAAGACTCGGCTGATCATATTTTCTCTTCGTGTTATGTGGCCTCGGTGGTCTGGTGCCATCTAAGTAGGTGGTGTAATATTCAAAATCTCTATTTTTTTAGCTTCAAAGATATTACTGAGATCCATAATTTCGTGGGCTTTTCCGGGGTCAAAAAGGAAGCATTCAGAGGAATTATCAGGATTGCGGTTTGGTGCATTTGGAAAGCCAGGAACAAAAAGAGGTTCGAAAACAAGGAGGTTCGTATCGGGGACGTTGTTAACGAGGTGAAAGCGGTAGGTTTTTTATGGTTCAAAAATAGAGGGAAATGTAAAAACATTGAGTGGATCGATTGGTGTAAATTTGTATTTAAGTAGGTTGTTGTAGTGTTTGGGTCCCTCGATTTGAGGGTGTCGGCTTGTGTTTTAATGAAGTTAACCTTTCAAAAAAAATCACCCAATTGGTAATTGATAATTTTAGTAACATGTTATTGGCTAAAAGTGACGAGATCATGTCACTAATTATTTTTCATCCATTTGTTATCAGTGATTTTTACTTGCACCATTATCATGTTTAAGAAGTTAATCGTGATTAAAACTTTAAAACATTTACGTTTAGGAATATTGGATTTTAATAATCTCAACTATTCGTCGTTGGCCGCCAACAGTCTCAACTTTAAAAATAACCACTCGCAGTACTAACTTTTAACATATTGGTCTCTAATGGACCCTGACTAACAGAACCCTAACGCTGTTAGTCTCCGGTCGCCTGAAAAAACGTTTTTTGGCCGGAAAACATAACATTTTTGTCCCGAACCTCTTTGTAACCTTATTATGGACCTTTGTGAACCTTTTTCTAGTAAAAGCCCCAATTATTAAAGTCGCCGGAAAACTCTTTTTTTTGCCGGAAAACTTCTTTTTCGCCGTAAAACTTCTTTTTCGCCGGAAAACTCAACTTTTTGGCCGGAAAACTCAACATTTTCGTTCCAAACCTCTTTGTACCCTTAGATCGGACCTTTGGAAACCTTTTTTTTTTTGGACAAAAACGGTTTTCCGGCGAATAAAGACTAACGACGTTAGGGTTCTGTTAGTCAGGGTCCATGGGTGGCCAATATGTCAATAGTTGGGACTGCCAGTGGTTATTTTTTAAGTTGGGACTGTTGGCGGCCAACGACGAATAGTTGAGATTCTTAAAATCCAATATTCCTTATGTTTATTAGTCATTTACCAATTTTTGTAATCGACTATTATTAGGTTATAGACCCATGTGTTACACTGGTTAAATAGAGTAAATGTCTCAACATAGGCAAAGAAAGATAGATATCTTATAAAAATTGCTTGAAGCCATCCATAATTAAATAAATTTGAATTTCTTTCCGAAGAATATAATAGTTTTGAAATAAATTAAACAATTTAAGTGGACAATATATCACAGATAACCATTGCTAATTATCGTTAAATACACAAGTTAGAATTTACAATTTACCCAACTTGAATTATAAATAATTTGAAATATACAGTTACACATGAATAATGTGCTATTACTACTAAATCTTAAATGTCACACCCCAAAAAATACCACAAGCGGAAATCCCTGCGAGGCGTGTGACGTACCAGGATCTAGCCACTAATCACATCGAACCATAAACTTATAAGATAAAATAAAACCTTTCATTAAATGTAAATGTATCATTCAAACACCATTTAAGAAAATCAACATGTTCATCGGAAGCATAATAGTTTGTTTAAATAAAGTGTTTAACAATGCAAGATTGAGAAGCTTTCCAAATGCCACGACCCATGATCACTCCAGCTTCCCAGACAGCAAGTTCCATAACCGTGTACCTAAGGTCCTGCAAGCATGCAGAAAAAGTGTGTCAGACAGGCTGGTGAGTTCACAGTTTACTTTAACCGTTTAATACCAAGTAGTGAATTATGATTTGTTATGACTGTTATGTTGATAATAACTTGATACCTCAGACGGCCCTTTTGCCCTTCCCCAATGCTCTATCAAACATTGGTCATAATTTAAAGTTATTAGTTCACGCCCGTCCTATCTAGGTACGTCGTGAGGGTGCCAAACCTAATAGCGCTATCAACTAATAACCCCGTTGCCCTACAAGCAACAACCCGGTAGTATGATGGGACTTAAGTGATAGAAGTGAGTGTATTATCCAACATCAACATTTACTGAAAACCGATGCATATCCCCTGCAAGGATAGCGTTGTGAAATCCGCCTCACATCCCCTATAAGGATGTGGGTATTTGAAAACCGCCTCATATCCCCTACAAGGATATGGGTTTACGAAAATCCGTTTACAAGTTTTGTCAGTTTGATTGTCCCCACAGGACGTATGCTTGTTTTGAGATAAGTGAACTCACCTTGGTTTGCTCGGTATGATTAGTTACTTGTTCACACTTAAACAGTCACAACCTACGGTATTCAAGAACTTGTAATCAGTTTACATTCACGTATAGACATAATGTGCATACAAGCAACATAGCAGTTATACAACTCATATAATCCCATAATTCATATGCATGTTTCGTAAGAGCGCTTAAGAGTTAAATGTGCTATACGCAAGGAAAAATACCAACTCATATCTCCTTGGTCATACTTAATCATCATTCACAGCCAAAACTCAACATATAGTTATTCATTATTATACATGTTCTAATTTATAGTCTGCTTGAGATTCTGACCTAATCGGCGAAACTCTGGGTCGGCGAAACATCAGAGTTTCGTCGATGCATGTATGACGGAACATTATGGTCATTCGTCTAGGGTTCCTGTGACGAAACTTTAAGGTGTTTCGTCGATGTATAGATGACGAAACTTCAGGGTATTTCATCGATGAGTAAGTGACGAAACATCAAGATGTTTCGTCGATGGCCATAACAGTTTCCAAATTTCCTACCCTAATCACGTCAGTTAGTTCCGTAACATCTTCCGATTCATATGAACAGTATCATGAAATCCTCAACTTATCATTTACCACAAACCACTTAGATGTGAACTCTAGATTACCCAGTTATCATCCCCTACGCAACTGTATTGCATATTCATTCAATACTCATAACCAACCGATAACATAATATACAAGTGACAAGCAGGATTATCGACTCTGTGTAGTAACCCTAAATGAATACCAATCATAGAATTTTCATCATGTATGTTCCAGTCTACATGTTTAAACAATAACTGTCCAAACCCTAAATAGCATTGCATGAGAATTTAGTTTCTAGTGAATCCCTATTTCACAATAGATCATAAACAAAACAAACAAACAAACAAACATCAAACAATATATCGATCAGATCAAGTTGGTTAATTACATACTAACCAATAGTGAGATGAGACTTGGGAGCACTTCGAAAAGAATGAGGATCGCCGCCGAGTGCAAGGGAGGGGAGGAATAGTCTAGGGTTTCGTTGGTTATGATGTTCCGTAATGATATGCGAGCACAGTATAAATAGCCGGGTTTGTTGGGCCTCACATGGGCCAAAAGCCCATACAGCGAAAGTGATGACGAAAGACAAGTGTTTCGTCGAGTGAGGGTTGTGATGAAAGTCCAATGTTTCGTCAACTATGAGGATATATGTGCTAAGTTTATAAACTTTACACAGTTCATAAGTTTCCATTATATAACCAAACAATAATACAATACATCAAGCATAATTCAAACGTGCACAAGTTACAATGCAAACGAATTGTGAAAACACTATGCGAAACAAGTAACGCGAAAACTCGGGTTGTCACATTAAACATTAACATGTGCAAAAAATAGTAAAGTTAAAACTTCTTTTTTTAAATGATCATGAAATTTTTATACTTTGAAATATTATGACTATTTCTTTGGTTGCTTCTTTCGATTACTATATCGATTGTCGGTACCATAACTAAGCAAATTGATACCGTTCGAAATTGAATTCCCGCCTCATCGTGTGAGCGATTCTAGTACTAAATACTTTTAAAATTATATGTATGTTATTGTTAATAACTCAAACAATTCAAACTCGTTCCATTAATTTATCCCACCAATCAAATGTAAACTTAAGAAATTATGTAAACATCTTCCACAATAATGATAAATAACTTAACTATTAATGATCTTAAATTACAGCCATATATTAAAAAATATTTTTAACAATTATATAAAATTTAATTTAAATTAAAAAAATATATATTTGTTAATTCTTCAACCTTCCGTACCTAGGATAGGAGTTGGCCAGAAAGTCCAAATTTCCTAAAAAGTGTAAAAAGTCATAAAACACCATAATGTCAACCATAAAACACACCAAAAACCCACAAATAATATGATGAAGATTACTAAAACATCATGTATGTGGGTTTTGTGTTGTGTTTTAGATGTTAAGGCTCTGATTGTGGAATGACAAATATTATTGTGTTTTATGTTGTTTAGCATTGTGTGTTTTATATTCATAGTTCTACGATGGTGTGTTTGAAGTTTTTATAGACTATTAGAGTTTGAATATGGTGTTTTAGTAATATTCATTCTATTATTTGTGAGTTTTATGTGTGTTTTATGCCTGAAATTATTGTGTTTTATGACTTTTTACACTTTTTAGGAAAAACACACTTTCCGTAGGATCCCCACTCCCGTACCTATATTTAGCAATAATTTATATTTATATGTTTTTTGCTTAACTTATACTAGTGGGATTTTCCGCGTGTTGCGGCGGATATTCGATCGGTATCGATTTGTTTCGTTTCGTTACGGTATCGGTAGGATATCGTCACTCGATATAGCAACCAATAAAGATATGCCTAAGAGGATATCGACACTTGTTTTATATCGATAAAAACAATAAAAACGGATACTGGTACCAGTGTTATTCAAAAGGATTGGTTTGGATTGTCATGATAAAGAATAAAAAAATTAGTTATATCAGACTCGTTCTATTTTTAAATAAAGTTTTGATAAAAACATGGATAAAGCTAAGCATCTTAAAACGATATATTTAAAATTTTATAAAACATTATATTATGTTATTAAAATAACGAAATGGTATATGGCTTTACTTAAACATTCACGACTCGGTTTTAAGTAAAACTTATATTTAGACGTAGATAAAAATTAGCACGTTGTAATGACATAACCAAAATTTTATTAAACATCTTTTTTTTTTTAATTATAATAAAAATAATTTATGCTCAAAATAATAAATATATAAAGATAATAGGTAAAAATGAGAGCACTCCATGGAAATTAATATATAGATAATTTTTAAAGTATAATAAAAATAATTTATGCTCAAAATAATAAAATATATAAAGATAATAGGTAAAAATGAGAGCACTATTCATGCTCCATGGAAATTAATATATAGATAGATAATTAGAGTACTGAAATTCATTTTCTATCAAATATAGTTAAATCTTGTTAGAAT
Source organism: Helianthus tuberosus (assembly GCA_030545235.1). Lineage (NCBI taxonomy): Eukaryota > Viridiplantae > Streptophyta > Magnoliopsida > Asterales > Asteraceae > Helianthus > Helianthus tuberosus. Next base: position 43,332,251 of record CM060414.1, on the reverse strand, counting down.
TGTGTAAGAATCATATAGACGAATATGTTATTTTTAGTGTTTATAAAATTGGTCATATTTTTATACAACAATTCAAAAGAATTCTAGTTTACTAAAGATAAAATAGGATCAATCGTGTCATTTTTTATACAACAATTCAAAAGAACTTTGATTATATAAAACAAAATCAACCGTCTCATTAATTTCATCACACTGGGCTTTTTTTCTAAATTTTATAAATGGATTACAAGTTGGATGTATAATCGATATATGTTTATAGGAAAATATTCACTTTTATTAAAATTTTAATTGCTTAAATAACTATAAATATGTTGTTAAATATGATTCTTGATGTATATTAATAATATTGTTAGATTTGATTACATATTAATAATTATTAAAAATTAAAGGAGAGATTGCCATGTGCCATTTATTGGAATCCTTTATTAGAAGATTATAAGAATAGATTATGATTAGTGTTTATTTATTTATTTTTATGGTTTTTGGCTTTTAGTGACTTTTTTTTTTTTTTTTGGTTTTTTCATTTGTATGATCATTGGAATCGGATTAATGGTTTTCAGGGAGTAGAGCCGATAATGATCAAAGTCACCCCGTGTAACATGAGGAAAACGAACAAACTCCGCTGAGTAACGAGGTGGGAAAAACCTATTTTTTCCGCTTTTATGATCTCTGATGAGTAGAGCTGATAACGATCAAAGTCACGTCGCGTATCATAGTGGAAAATGATTAAACTCTCACTACATAGCGCAGTGGGAAAAAACTAATTTTATTTTTTAATTGGTATTATCGGAATTGATGTTGATATTCACTTTTTTCAATCTTCGGTTTTATGGTTTTCCGATGAGCCGAGCCGATAACAACCAAAGTTACGCCGCGTAACATGAGGGAAAGCCGATCATACTCCCGCCACATAGCTTGGGGAAAAAACCTGGTATCGATATCCACTTTTATCGATCTTCGTTATTATGGACTATGGTTTCTAATGAGTCGAGCCAATAACAACCAAAGTCATGCTGTATAGCACAGGGGAAAAACGATCAAACTTCCGCCGAGTAGGGCGAGAGGGGGAAACTTTATTTAATTGGTATTATTGGTTATAGATCTTCGCTTTATATGGTTTAGCACGGGGAAAACGATCAAACTCCCGCCATGTCACGTGTGGGAAAAACTATTTTTTAATTTGTATTTACGGAAACAATATTGATATTCGCATTTATGGTTTCTGATGAGTCGAGTCAATAACGACCAAAGGCATGCCACGTAGCACGAGTAAAATGATCATACTCCCACCGCGTAGCACGGGGAAAATCCGGTATCTATATTCGCTTTTATGGTTTCCGATGAGTCAAACAGATAACGAATAAAGTCACAACACGCAGCACGGGAAAAACTGATCAAGCTCCCATTGCGTAACGCGAGGAGGGGAACCTTTTTTAGTTGATATTATTGGAACTTATATCGATATTCGCTTTAATGGTCTCTGATGAGTCGAGCCAATAACAACAAGGTCACGCTGCATACCACGGGAAAGACAACGAAACTATCATAGCACAGGGGAAAACCTAGTTATTATTATTAGAGTAAATTTTGCCTTTTGTCTTTTATATATTATCTAAATTTTGAAACGTGGCTTTTAAAAGTTTTAATTTCATTTTATGTCCAAAAACATATGTTTTATATCACTTTAAGTCATTTACACCAAAAACATATGTTTTATATCTTATAAAAAAGGATATAAAGGGGTGAGTAAAAAATAAAAAGATGAAATACCAATAATACCCTTGCCTTAAATAAACATAAGTGAGTAATTTAACTCAGTTTGGTATAAATGACTTAAAGTGATGTAAACAATTTGTTTATTGGACATAAAATTAAATTAAAACTTTTAAAGAGCATGTTTCAAAACTCAGATAATACTTATAGGACAAAAAGTGAAATTATATAACCTAACAAATTTGAAGGGGATGTACAGTAACAATTCTTTTTCTCCTTAAAAATTTTCTTATAATATTTAATTTTTGTAGCATTAATGTTTTTTTACTTTTATATGAGAGTCTTAGGTTTAATTTAACCTATTTCACTTTTTCTTTCTTGGCCCACTTATCTGATTATCTTTTTAAATAATATACTGAACCTTCATTATACTAACTACTAATGCAAATAAACTTTATTCTCTCTAACTAATATTACCTATAAATTTGAGTACAGAATTTTCACTCCACAAACGAATGAGCAAACGTTAGAATTTAGTAATTTTATGTTTCACTAACAACTTTTTTTTTTTTTGAACGGCTGATTTCTTTAATTCCCTGTCGTCTGTAGGACTTGAACCCAAGACCTTCCCCTTCCCAACCTAGGTGTTTTTTTTAAGTCTTTGCCTTTGCTAATGGACTTGCTTTCGTTATTTTAAAAATAACTAAATACATGGATAGTTTTTTTCTCAACTTTTGGATACAAAATTTAATCAAAACATAATTATATTCCAAATAAAACATTTTTGTTAAAAACAAAACAAACGATGTAGTTTTTTGTTTATCATAATGACGGATATATGATAATATGATATAAAAATGTCTTCACCACCTTTCTTACAAGACACCCCGCCGCGTAGCGCGGGTGTCTCCCCTAGTTTGCTCTTATTATCATAAGAAAACATTTAATACAATTATTACTATATTACTATATATTATTATTACTATATACTAATAAACGAATTGAAATGAATAGTCATTTTAATATTATAATAACATATAGTTTTTTTAATACTTTTATTATTTTAATACTATAATAATAGTTATTTTCTTTACTTTTTAACTTTAATCCTTTTTTTAATATCAGAGGTTAGGATAAGTTTGGTGTCAACCGGTATCGAACCAGTACTGGTATTGAAAATAACGGGACGGTCCTGTTCGATATCAGTACATGACGGTAAAAACCGGCACTAATACAGAAAACGCCAAAAGTTGGTGCCGAATTGATATTGGAAATCTTTGGGTTCGAGAAATTCAGTGCTGCTACCTAGTACCATTTGCTCATCCCTGATCACGGTTATCGTACGAACAACGGTATCTTACAACTTTTTTTGTTGATTTTCTTCAACTTTTAATTTTTTTCTTTTTTTAGTTTCGGGGATAGGGATGAGCTCGGTGTCAACTGATACAGAATCGGTATTGATATCGAAAATACCGGTTACAGTACCGGTATATGAATGTAAAAAACGGTAGTGAACCGGTACCAGGAACGCCAAAAGTCGGTACCGAATTGGTACTTAAGATCTTTCGGTTCGGCAAATTTGGTACCGGTACTCAGAACAATTTCCTCATCTCTGACCACGGGTTTCATACGAACAACATCGTTACCATACAACTTTTTTGGTTGATTTCTTTCGGTTATCTTTTAGTGTTTTTTTCTACATTTTCTTTTTATTCTTATCAGCAGTTCCGTGCGCAACACGCACGTAGTGATTTCAAAACACATATAAACACAAACTAAATAACAAAATAAATTCACCGCAACGCGACGAACTTCTTTAAACCTAGTTATTATAAGAAAACATTAAAAGAAAACTTTTAGCGCAATTATTTAAGAAAACATTTAATACAATTTTGTACCGATAAAAATATTGTTTTATTCTTATCAGCCATCATTATAAAAATATTATTTTATTCTTATCATCCATCTTATAAAAATATTGTTTTATTCTTATCAGCCATCATTAAAGTCATTATAAAATAATGGTTTATTCTCATCAGCCATCATTGAACATCAAAGTTAAGTCTTTAGACTAAAGGGTATGGGGCCGGCTAGGCCCGGCTAGTCCCGGCTAGGACCGGCGCCGGTCCCCCACACCGCCCCCCTCCGGTTCGGCTCGGCACAACCGGCTCCCCACAACCGGGTAAGACGGGCCACATGTTCACCATTTTCAAAATTTGTCCGTTACACAACGGCTATTTCTAATAAAAAAAAATCTATTTTTCTATAAAAACACTTCTATTTTCACCATTTTTCCCCACTTCCAACCCAAAACCCTCTCATTTTTATACCATTTTCTCTCCACTTTTATAAAAAAAAATTACCTTTTCATCCACAATGCCATCTAATTCTTGGTGGTCCTCGTCTTCGGATGAGGAAGATGAGATGTTTTTCGCGAACGCTGTGCTACGGGCGGCGGAGATTCTTATAGAGGAGGAAGAGGAAGACGAAGAGGAAGATGTCTCGTCTGAAAGCGTTATTACCAGACGAATACGGATTAACAGAGACCGCTAAGGTTTATCATTAATAAATTTTATTATCCTTATTTCCTCGTATTTATATATTTTTTACGACAGGATCGCACGAGAAATTGGTGAATGATTATTTTTCGGATGCACCCCTTTACAACGCCGAGATATTCAGACGCAGATTCCGAATGAGTCGTCGGTTATTCACACAGATTGCTGATGATTTGGCGGGGCTAGACCCGTTTTTCACGCAACGACCCGATGCTCGAAATTATGAAGGGTTCACCACATTACAAAAGTGTACTGCGGCCATTCGCCAACTGGCGTACGGGACAGTGGCCGACGCTTTGGACGAGTACTTACAAATGTCGGCAAGAACTACGCGGGAATGTTTGTATGGGTTTTGCCGTAATGTGGTGAAACTCTATAGCAAAAAATATTTGCGTAAACCAAACGTGTATGATGTTCAGCAGTTGTACCAAGCTCATGAAGCACGGCACGGGTTTCCGGGAATGCTCGGTAGTATTGATTGTATGCATTGGGCGTGGCATAGATGCCCGACTGCGTGGCGCGGCCAATATACTCGCGGTGATCACGGCTATCCAACCGTGATACTTGAAGCCGTGGCATCACAGGATTTGTGGATCTGACATTCTTTCTTTGGTCTCCCTGGTTCACTCAACGACCTCAATGTGTTATACCAATCGGCGATCTTTACCGATGTTGTTAATGGAACCGGTCCGGACACCCGTTTTACAGTTTCTGGGGTTGAGTATAGATGTGGGTATTATCTTGCTGACGGGATATATCCGTCTTGGTCTACAATTGTGAAGACTATTCCATATCCCGATGACGAAAAAAGGAAAAAATTTGCCAAGCGTCAAGAAGCTGCAAGAAAAGACATCGAACGTGCTTTTGGTGTACGCTTGCATGTACGCTTGCACAACCAGCACGTGCGTTCACACCGAAGAGGTTGCGCCTTTGTATGTACGCTTGCATTTTGCTCCATAACATGATTATTGAAGACGAAGGTCGGGCAATTTGTGAGTATGATGAGAATGCATCCATCGGGAATACTGTCCCGGTAGATCCGCCACAACAGGATTTAAACTCGTTCTCGCTAACCAACGACTTCACGCATGCAAACCTTCAACAGGATTTGGTAGAACATATTTGGAACAACGTTAACGTAGCGGACGGTGACGAAGACGAAGACGAGTAGTATAATTTTTTTTTTATTTTTAAATCTAGTATTTTTTTTTACTTTTTTTTAGGTTATGTAATTTTTATTTATGTTATGTAATGGATTTTATTATCTTTCTTTATGTTTTATTTTTTATTTAAATGTTGAATAGTTTTTATAAAGTTAAACAAATAAAAAATAAGCAATAAAATTTAAACAAATAAAAGTTAAACAATAAAAAATTACATGGGGTAGGCTCATCCTCCATCCCCCTCAAAAAGCATGGAGGCTCATCCCCCACGAGCCGCCTACGTGGAGGCTCATCCCCGTGGGGATGAACCTCCCCATACCCTTTAGTCTTAGGCCATGGGGTATGGGGCTTGGGTTGGGGCGTGGCCCTTGGGGCTTGGCTTTCAAGCCGGGCGTGGGGCGGGGGAGCAAGCTGACATGGCGGGTTGTGAATGGCCCTTTCAAACTAGCTGTTGGCTAGCCGTTGTGCTAGCCGTTGGGGTCTATATTTAAAAAAAAATTCCTTTATAAATACTTACCACATTTAACATCTTTCTCACACAATATTAAACACATAAAACACAATATTGCCATGAGTTCTTCAAGTTATAGTGAATCGTCATCATCATCTGACGATGGTGCGAAAATATTTCTACAAACGATCGCGGCGGTGGTGAAAGCTATCGTGGAAGACGAAGACGATGAGGAAGAGACTCAACAACCTAAACGGAGCAGAAGGTACATCGCTCGTGAACGGCACACCGCTAACGATTTGTTGGTAAGCGATTACTTCCCAGCGGAACCTAAGTATGATGAAAAAATGTTTAGGCGCCGTTTTCGTATGAGTAGAAACTTATTTTTAAGGATATCTAGAGATCTTGAGGAGAAATATGTTTAATTCCAACAAAAACCCGATGTAACCGGGCAATTAGGATTTAGTACGTGGCAAAAGGTCACGGCCGCACTTAGGCAGTTAGCGTACGGCAATAGTTCGGACATTATGGATGACTATTTAAAAATGTCTGCAAGTGTAGCTAGAGAAACTCTTCACAACTTTTGTTCGTGTATTCTAGAACTTTATAGGAAAAGATACTTGAGAAAGCCATCCTTCAGTGACATGCAACAAATATTGGAACATCACACAGATTATCATGGGCTACCCGGGATGCTAGGTAGTTTCGATTGTATGAAATGGCCTTGGGAACTTTGTCCTACCCAATGGCAAGGCGCTCACACTAGTGGATTTCACAGGGTGCCAGCCATCATGCTTGAAGCGGTTGCGTCCCAAGATCTTTGGATATGGCATGCGTTCTTCGGTATGCCAGGTTCACATAATGATATTACCATCATAAACCACTCGCCTCTTTTCAATGATCGGGTAAATGGTATAGGACCTAAAGGAACTTTCTTTATAAACGGGGTTGAGTACGTGTACGGGTACTACCTAGTTGATGGGATTTACCTAGAGTGGGGGGTTTTCGTAAAATCGTTCACTAGACACGGTACCTCAGATCCAAAGAGATTAAAGTTTAACAGGGTCCAGATGGCTGCACGTAAAGACGTCGAGCGAGCATTCGGTGTTTTGAAGAAAAGGTGGTGAATATTGGCAATGCCTTGTCGACTATGGGACAAGGATGAAATTGGAAACGTGATGTACACATGTATCATTCTTCACAACATGATTTTGGAGGATGAAGGTAGAGCGGTCGTAACCTACTATGATGATGATGACCCCCAACCAGGTAACGTAACAGACGAAGATAAAGCGGCAAATGAATTTTTAATAAAGTCAAGGGATATACATCACAACCTTCGAGCTGATTTTGGTGGAACATGTTTCAACGATTCCTGGGGTTCGAAACCGATGAAGACGAAGAAGACGACGAAGAATGATAGGTTTTTATTTTGATAATTATTTTGTATGTTTATTTTAATAAGGCAAATTGGAAATAAATAATCCCAACTCACTGTTATTGGCCAATAATAATCCCAACTCATTTAATCACCAATAATAATCCGAACTATTCACTTTTGTTTGTAAAATACTCCCATGTTAAATAAACACTAACTAGGTTAAAATATTGCTGATGTGGCTTAACATGTGTGGACCGACGTGGCTGGTTAACATCTTACCTGTGTATAAAATGATTATCAGCCTCATTTGCACACACAATCGACTGAATTTGCCCAATTTGTAGAATTAGGGTTTTGAAGGAGAGTGCGATTGTGTGTGCAAATGAGGCTGATAATCATTTTATACACGGGTAAGATGTTAACCAGCCCCGTCAGTCCACACATGTTAAGCCACATCAGTAATATTTTAACCTAGTTAGTGTTTTTTAGCGTGGGAGTATTTTACAAACAAAAGTGAATAGTTCGGATTATTATTGGTGATTAAATGAGTTGAGATTATTATTGGCCAATAACAGTGAGTTGGGATTATTTATTTCCAATTTGCCTTTTAATAATTATGTTGTATGTTTAGTAGTTTTTGGTTATAAATATATACATATATATATAAAAGTTGATGTGGCTTGGCCAAGCCAGCCAAGCCACGCCCACCATACCCCCTTCAAAAGTGGGTTGAAGCCTTGAGTTTTGAATGTCCACGTGTCAACCAATGACCAACCCAAGCCCCACCATACCCCATGGTCTTAGATCAAGTCGTCGGATGGTATACCAAGTGGTATACCAAGTCTTTGGATTGTATTAAACTAGTTTTTGCTCCGTTCATGTTACGGGGTAATAAGCCGAATATTTTCCTTCTTATAACATGTATGTCTGTGTTTCGCTTACTTGTATATACTACTTATAAAAGGATCTTAAAAAAATATATCAAGTCAATCAATTAAAAGAAAACACTACCATACTTTTGTTAAAAACTAAAACGATGGTAAGACTATAATTTTAAACTGAAGGCAAAATTGTAATTTTTCAGGACAAATGAGTGTGTGTTAGGCAGCCGCTTGACACGAATAAAAGTTACACCGAGCCAAGCCACTAAAACAAAACACTACCATAGTTTTGTCAAAAAACACTAAAACGATTGTATGTCCGTAATTTTATATTGGGGGCAAAATCGTAATTTAACCGGGAAAAAAACAAAAACAAAGGCAAAACTGTAAAATTGAGTTGAGGACAAAATCGTAGTTTTGTTAGGAGAAGAAAAAAACAAATCCAATAATAAAACAATAAATTTAAACGGGAAAAATTTGTACTTTGGCTAAACCGATGAAAAAAAACACCTACCAATAACCAACTACCACAAAGGTAGCAAGCCATTGTTCCCCACCATAGGGTTTGTAGATATATAAAATAAAATACTACATGAGTAAAGCAAAAAAAATGTTATTTGTGAAATTTACTGAGTATGATGATGAGTGAAGCAAAAAAAATAATAAAAAAAAGTGGTGGCCGCCACTATTAGCCAATGGCATGTTGCTTGCCGCCACCACTAACGAATTGCATGAAGTAGCTATTACCCTTTATGGGATTTGCCATTATTGTAAATGTAAATGTAAATGAATTTTAACGACTAATTATTTTATTAAGTTATGACTTGTGTAACCTTTTCTTGACTCTAATAATTAGTGTGATAGAATCTAATTCATCTTTTTTAAAATGACCATGATTATGATCTACAACTATCAACTATCCTTCGCCACGATCAACTAGAGATGGTAGTTGGACAAGTTTAGGACACGTTTAAGTAATCCAAGCCCCATACTCGATCTTAAAAGCTTGTACTAAACCTGGCTGAAAAAGTCGTCGAGTATCTATCAGGTAATTACTCGTCAAATATCGGGTATACCGTGGGTTTCGGGTTAACTTGTTAGTTTATTAAAAAACTCGTTGGGTATACCGACCCAAAACCCATTGGGCATGTATTGGTTGCTGATTAAATTATTATATATATAATTTATGAACCTATTAGCTAGAGTGATTTTTGTCCTTTTGGGAATTTTTTTCATCTATTTTTTGGTTTTTGTTTTTGTTTTTCTTTTTTAAGTTCAATCGAACCTGATGTTGTACATGTAACAAAACGAACAATCTAATACTAACCGAACAATGTCAGTACCAGAATTGATATTCGTTTTTATTGTTTCGATCGATGTAAATACATCTCGTTATTTTTTTGGCGGTATTATATATATAATTTATGATATTTTTAACTACAATGATTTTTGTCCATCTGTGAATTTTTTCCTCTTTTTTTTTTCTTTTTAGGTTTTTGTGTTTCTTTTTTAAGTTTCAATTTAGCCTGATGCTGTATATGCAACAAAACGAACGGTCTAATACTGACCGAACAACGTCAGTACAAGAACTGATATTCGTTTTGATTGTTCCGATCGATGTAAACACATCTCGGTAGTTTTTGTTCGTATTATATATATTATTTATAAATTTCTTGGCTACAGTGATTTTTGTCCTTTTGTGATTATTTTTCATCTTTTTTTGTCTATTTTTTGGTTTTTGTTTTTCTTTTTTAAGTTTCAATCGAATCGGAACCTGATGTTGTACATGTAACAAAACGAATAGTCTAATATTGACCGAACAACGTCAATAGCGGAATTGATATTCGTTTTTATTGTTCCGGTCCATGTAAACACATCTCGGTATTTTTTTGGTTGTATCATGATTTTTTGTTTCTCTTTCGGTAAGTGTCGGTATCTTAATGAACCGAACCTATATCAAACGAATTCCTGCCATTAACGTTATTTTTATTATTGCGTCTACGTTTCCATTAAAATGGGTCACCCACCGCAGAGCGCGGGTTTAACCCACTAGTTATACAAAAAAATATAATTAAAAAATAAGGGTGTAAGGGGTGCTCCACTCAAGGGGAGTAATCCCCTCTCCACCCCAGCTAATCATACTCGTCCATGTCAACTCCCATCTTAAACTCCTCTCTTGTACTCAAACATAAGCGGTTCTCCACCCAAACAATTTTTTCTGAAAAAAAGATAAATGTGTGATTGGTTGAAACAGAGTGGGGTCCACCATTAACCCCCTCTCTCTCATCTTCCCTTGCACGGTTACTACTCACCGAATGAGTGAGTTACCATGCAGTAAACTAGGTTGGCAGCGGTGTGCCGCGAGGGAAACCCACCCACCGAGAACACCTCGAATACCCTAAGACCAAAAATATATAATATAATATATACAGTAAAATAGAGTAATATAATATGAATGGTAGGGTTACAAGTTTTCTCAGATAAACAAATGTCAACAAAACACATAACAAAAATTACTTAACTAATGTGAATAATATACAAAGATGGCATAACAAAAAAACAGAGTATCATATATACATATTTAATAAATAAATATTTCAAGTGTATAATTATGTAAACGGGTATACGTTATCGAGTAATCGGGTCAAGTAAAAGGGTACATCACTATCTCTGTAACGCCCCGCACTTTTGTACTTTCTTAATTTATAATTAGCAAGTCTTGTCGTACTTTCTATTTTTAGACACTTGTACTCTTGTCGAATTATATTTTCGATTCTATTTGTAATCCGAGACGATTGATCATAATGAACACGAAATATTTTTTTATCATACTCAAGTTATTCTTTTTAGACTTATGTGCAACTTGTAATCACGACTCACATTTTGAACGATATATTATTCAAAATTCTTGATTCTTTATTGCGCCTTAATGTTCGGTACTCGTTAAACTGATTAGTACAATATCAGATAATATTCGAATTAGTGAAATAATGATAAAATTTGTGAGAAAGTATTATTCCATAATTATTAGGTTCAATAAGGTGAGATTAGACCCTAAACTTTTATAAAAGTTGCAAGACTTTTATAAAATATGTACGTGTTATTCTTATAATAATAATAATAATAATAATAATAATAATAACGATGATGATAATAATAATAATAATAATAATAATAATAATAATAATAATAAACCCAAGGAATATCTTGAAAATCTCCTAAAATATCTCAAAAATCTCACAAATCTATAAACCACCAATCACAATTTAATCCATTCTTACACTCTTTCTCCTAATCATTTTTTCCTCTTACCAAGACACTCTCTCTCCTCTCTCCTCCTCATAAATCGACCACCACCTCCCTCCTCACTTCACTTTTCATTTTTTTCACTTCTCCAAATTACTCCCATTTACACTTTCCTTTTCACACACATAAGAGTTCTTGCACATTTCTTGAAAATCCAAGCAACTTGGAAGCATTTCAAGGAGGATTCATCAACAAGAAGCTCTTTGATCCTAGAAATCCTAGTGTGTTCATCACCACATTGAGGTAAAAAGTGCAATCCACCCTCACTTGGTGACTTTCTCTTGGTTATTATGTATGTTTCATTTCCATATTATTTATTCATGACCATCCTTGTTGTCCTTGTGGCAACTTGTGCATTGGTGAATCTTGAAATAGGTTTTAAAAGGAATGTTATCCTCCTACCTCTATGCATGACTACTATGACAATCCTTGACATACTTGTTGGACTATACTTATGCAATATACTATATATAATATACAATATAAATATATATATGAATCGAACTGATGCTTGTCGAGTGTGATACGTTTTTATGTATATTTATATCCCTTTTTAACACTTTACTCAAGTTTTAAATTTATAAAACACGATATTTTACTAACACCAAACACATATATGGGCAAGTGCACCCATCGTGAGCGTAGTATAGTGTTGGTAAGATACCGAGGTCTTCCAAGGACACAAGAGCTTTTAGTACCGGTTTATCCTCAACGTCTAATCAAATCAAAAGTTTAGAAAAATGTTTTAAACTAGAAAATAAAAACTAAAAATGTTGAAAATAAAAATAAAATAAATACAGATAGACAAGATGAACCACTTGGATTCGACTTGCCTTTAGTGTAACCTTTGATTATTTCCGCACTTTTGCACTTTTTAAGAGATTATCTTAGTTATAGTAGTAGGCCCCTCTTTTGAAGGTGACGTTACCCTCAACCCAGTAGTTTTAGTCAGCAAGGATACAATCCTAAAGGGTTGGATTATTGAAAGATAATTAATTAAGTTATTAATGCGTAATGTGGTAGGCCCCTCTTTTGAAGGTGATGTTAACCTCGGCTAAGTAGTTTGAGTCAGCAGGGATACAATCCTAAATAGCCGGGTTAATGTTTTAATAGTAGTTTACATATGAGGGGATCAAGAAATTCGAACCCCCGCCATCCAATACCAGTGGGTATTGAAGGAGGTTCTACTAAGCTTGACCCAGGTCCTTGCAGGATCTATACACTCAACAAGGAAAGAACCTCACCAAACCATTCCCTTAACCCCCGACCAGGTAGCCAACATATCTCCATATAGACCGTGGAGATATGAATGGTGTAAATCTTTTATTTTATATAGACAGTAAAATAACGCCAAGACACCACAGACAAATGATAAGGAAGTTTCACCTTCAACATAAGAAACTAGTTATTAAAGTCATTAATACATAACCAAATTAAAAATGCGAAAAGATTAAAAATAAAAAGTACTACACTAAATGCTTGTCTTCACCAAGTGATGTAAGAGACTTAGGCAAACATGGCCTTTGATTGTCAAGAACTCTTACTATCAATCTTGGATCCCGATACTACTACACACACTCTATGATGGATGATGGATGATGGTGGTGGATGTGGGTTGTGATGGTGGTGGAGAGTGGGTGAAGTGTGAGAGATATGGTTTGCCAAGGGATGGTTTTGAAGTGAACCAAGCACCTATATTTATAGCCTGCACAGAAGCCCGGACACGGCCCCGTGTCCATTGGGCACGGCCCCGTGTCCATCCATCTTCTCTTTCTTCATTAAATGCAATTTGTCTGCATTAGTTGACCACGCCCCCGTGTCCGCTGGGCACGGCCCCGTGTGCAGAAGCGTATCTGTGCTATCAAGATTTGCTTGGATTATGCGAATCTTAGCGTTGACCACGACCCTGTGTCCGCTGGGCACGCCCCCGTGTTAGGAAATATAAGCATCTATAACTTTGTCTTTTCTACAGACACTTGGGCACGCCCCCGTGCTTGTTGAGCACGGGGCGTGTTCAGTCTTCTGTTCTCTTGTTTTTGCTTGGGAAGATGCTGTCGAGGGGTCGGGCATGCCACGTTTATTCCTTTTCTTGTATTATTGTTAGATTTGGCTGCATTTTTGCTTATTTTGTTCATTTAAGCTCGTTTATCCCTGAAAATAAAAAAGGAAGACAAAAGCACATTTTTTCCAACATTAGTACTTAAAAAGGGTTAGTTTTATGCCTCATTTGATGTAATTTATATGTTGCATTTTACACACATCAAATACCCCCACACTTGAATCTTTGCTTGTCCTCAAGCAAAACTCTTTATAATGTGGCTTACACGCCCAAATGGAATGGGTAGAAGAGAAGGTTTTGGGCTTGTCTTGAGTGTCGGGATTCCAAGATCTTTATTAGGTTTTATTTTTATGTTATTTACAATCCTATTCATTATGATTCATTTAGAACATTACATAAGATAAATTACTTATTTGGGCATAACATGCCTCTTTAAAATTCCATTTATATACAAGTTCACATACCTCACGGGAGATCACTCAACACTCGGCCGAAGTTGTATTTTTGTAAAACACTCGAGAGCGGCATGGAACTTACTTCTACCATATGCTTGCCAAGCAATCAATCCTCTTCCTTTTTAACTATGCACCTTTGTAAATATCAAGAGGACTTTGGGGAAGGGTTAGGCTTGGGTTAAAGGTAGGTGGTTTTGGGTTAGTGGTTAGTAGAAAAGGGCGAAAGGCGTAAAAAGCGTCGGTTATCGTAAGACTTATTTTTGTGACTTTTTATTTAAATGAAGCAATTTTTTTCAAACAAAGTTTCTTTTTGATGGACTTGTTTGTTTATTGCTTGACTTCATCATCATTTTTTTTTTATAAGGAATATCACAAGAAAAACCGAGCTTTTTACTAAAATAAAGGGTTAAAATGAAAATGGGTTTTGGTGGGTAAAGGGTGTTTGTTTTGTGGGTTTTGAAACGAAAAGGTTTAGGCTCAAAGGGGTTAACTAGGGGGATTTTGGGTGGGTGGTAAAAAAAAGAAAAATAATAGTGTTGAAAGAAAAAGGGTTAGTCCTAATGCCTCCATCATTTACTTACTTGGGTTTAAGTTGATAAGGACCGGGAATGTATTGTCATGGCAAGTTCTAGAGTCGTAAGAAACCAAGCGGCTATTCACACAAAAAACGGAAAATGAGCATTTAGTTTAAAGATGTGTATTTGTATCCTCAATAAAGGCTCAAAACTCACTTTTTGTGGGAATGGGGTTTTAATGTGATCAAGTATATATAATCAAATTTTAACTAGATTTGTTATGCCGTTTCATAATTTTCTTATGTTGGTTCTTTTTATCACGACGCTATCGGGTGTAAATTTGTAAAAATATAACCTTTTTAGAACTTGTAATTCCCAAATTAAACCAAGACAAGAAAAAAAAATGAATTTTTTTTAAAAAATTTGGGGTGTTTAGTGGTTCCAATAGAGTTTTGTGTAAGGCTTGTAATTAGGACTTGCAAATTTCAAGGTTTTAGCATCCCCCCCACACTTAAATTTCACATTGTCCTCAATGTGTCCCCAAAACAAGTTTTTTAGGTTGATTGAATGTGTCAAAAGGTGTGTTAAAAACAAAATTTAATGTTACTGGGCATCTGGACACGGGCCCGTGGTGTCCGGGCACGACCCTGTGTTCAGGTTGCCAGTAACAGAAATTATTAAAAAGTAACAGAAGGCCGGGCATGGGGGCGTGTTCAGCGAACACGCCCCGTGTCCAGTTACCTGAACTGAGCGTTTTTCTGCAGGTCTTTCAATACGGGGTCGTGTTGGCTGGGCACGGCCCGTGTTGAACTTGCTGTGTCACACCCCGATATTTCCACGTTTCACCGGTGGGCCCGGTAGGGGAGTATCGTGACGTAGTTGATATCATCATAGTCAAATAACACAATATATAAATGCACAGTGGAAGCAAAAGATAAATATATTACAATCCGAATATAAAGTAATATCCAGTATTACAACGGAAAGTAAAGGATCCACAGGCGGATCTTAAAACATAAACATTGTTCAACAGACTTTAGACGCCTAGAACTTGCAAGATTCCTTGTTAACGCCCTGAGCTTCCAGCCAATTACGTTCAGTACCTATCACTTAACCTTTTTGGAAAATACGTCAGTTTACACTGGTAAATACACTCAACCGACTCATTTGAAAAGAGTTTAAGAAAATTGATTTAGATGCACCAGGCACAAAATATTTTGACACTTTGATTAAAATGCACAAGGCAAAATTAATATTTTATAACTTGGGACAATTATATTTATAATCTTGTATACAGATTTACAGGTTCGTTATACGTTCAGGGCCCGATGTAGAAACCGAGTCAAGATTAACAGACACGCCACAAGTATAAGCCCACAAGAGAGTGAGATACCGTTTCCCTTTAAGCAACTTTCAGTGTATGCCTACACCCCGTGCTTAAGGCGTGGCCATTTTATAATACAATGATGTCAAGGATATCCGGGACATGGTCATTAACCCCTAAAGGCTTTTATTTCAAACAATACAGATTAAAACGGGTTACCTCAATAATTTAATCAGAATACGATTAAACATTCATTACCCGACCAAGCGGTATTATTATAATACCGTATCCCAAGCCCGTATAGGGAAAATAAGTTAAGAGTATTTACCTGAGCTAAATATAAATTCATTCCCAGCCGTATATCAATTCAGCAAGCACAAGTACTTCTACTGGGGCTCTTAATCTGGAACGAAGGTTTTTAATAACCTATTAGATTTCTAACGGGTCTTTAATTAAGCCTATGCTTAGACCGGTTAGTTTTAAAGAGAAAGGTACGGTTCAAACGCATGATAAGACGAAGACCGGTTTAGAATGTGGTTTCGACCCGGCAAGCTTGTATGCTTGTTTAATATGGGTAACTTAAACACATTCTGGATTTTGAGACCACAAAGATATGGTTTGACCCGTTTCGGCTAATTTATGCAAACTAGTCACATAAGCCGATCCGAACGCGACAAGTGCGTAACGAGTAACCATAAGAGTCATATACAGGTTTCCTAAGTTAATATGCCTTAAATATGTTGTGATATCAGTAGGATACCTTCCAATATGCCCAAAACGAGTTTAATCTCAATATAAGCCCCGAAGGGGTATTTTGGTCATTTACCTAAGGCATATATACTACCTGTCATACAACTAACTAAACGTCGTGACCATAAGGTATAACCTCGAAAGGTTATTCCCTATATACTATGGTCACCTAATGTGTTTGGTCGGATCCTAATGATCGACCAAACGGGTCGGGTTCGAAAGTATAAGCGATTGTTTAGATCGCTTACCTTACGACCCTATATAAGCACTAAACTAAAAGTGACGAGCTAAGCATGTTAAAACATGCTTACCTAAGTTTAGAAAACAGGTTTGGTATCAAAACAAACGATTTTGATACCTAAGAGTAGTTTGGTTACAAAATAAGCAAGAATACGCATTTTGGCCGAAACTACGACTCGTCACTGAGCCTAGATAACGTGGTAATCAGTAGGTATAGTCACTAGGGACTATAACCATCGTGATTACGCTCACGTTATGAAGTTCAAACGAACTTCGCATTGACCATAAACTGGTCAATGCAGAAAGTCAAACAAAGTTTGACTTTAACGCTAAAACGAATAAAAGAACGAAGGAACAGTTACAAAGGGTCCCCGAAAGCTAATCTTGATCAAAGTAACTCAGGTATGAAGCAATGGCTTCAACTTAGAGCATTCTTAGATCAGATTTGTGGGTTTTGTAAGTGAATGGGTTGGGTATTTATAGTAAATGGACAACCGTTAGAATCGTTCTTCGAATACCGTGCTTTGATCTTGTCCCTACACTTGTTGCAACACTAAGGTAACTCAAATTGGCCCCCCAACATCAGGGATTAACATGTGGCATTGGCCTTTGGGGTGTTTAGCAGCTATTACAACTGATTAAACAACTTTTGCTGATCTGAAAGGGCCTCGCGTGACGCCAAGGGGGCTAGGTGTCACGCTAAGGTCCTTCTGATCAGCAAACAGTTTCCAAAGCTTCCATTTCAGTCCCCGTTGTGTATTAAGGCCATTTATGACATGTTTAAGGCTCGTTAAGTAAAATTTAAGGCACTAAAATGATGCCTAAACATTGTGGACATAAAACATGCTCAAACATATCCCGGATGTCGGTTCGTTTGGTCGTACGATTGCGATGTTCGCTTAATTACGACGGAATGCGCATAAGTGCGAAAGACGATCCAAATTGCGTGACGAATGGGTTTTTCTTGTGCCAAACACTAAAATAAAACATTTTAGTGCTTACATAAAATTTTGGATGTCCGGGTGTATTCAGAACGTAAGTTATGCGCGAAAATGCAAACTTATGCACTTTTTGACGCTTTTAGTCCCTGAATGACCCACAAGTTTATTTTAGCACACCGAACCCATTAAAGCCTATTTCTAAGCTATGTAAAGGATATTTATCGTATGTTTAACTTATGGTCATGTTCTGGAATGTTCGTTATATTTCAAATTGGCATACTTTCGCAGTTTGTCAATTTTAGTCCCTGGTCCTTCTACACTTGATCTTAACATGATTTCTTGCACTTTGAGCCCTCTAACTTGACTTTTAAGGGCCTTAAGACATAACAAAACTTTTTTAAGTCCTTGGGTAACTTTATGGTTACCTGAAAAGTCATAAATTTCAACGTTGACGCTTTTAACCCCTCGTATATGAATATTGTCATAACTTTCTCATATGATAGTGAAACTTGGTGAAATTTTTATCATGTATTCAAGTGAGCATAACTGATCATTACAAAGCTTCGGGTTTGCTAAAAGGTCACTCAGAGGTATACTTTAAACATGCTGACACATTTAACCCCTGTAGTTTGTAATCTCTCACTTTCTTTCACAATTAGCTTCGTATGATCCATGAATCATTCGTTTAAGGGTATAAACATCATGTAGGGATATTGTAGGGTATATTTATCCATTGTTGACATTTTGAACACTTATATTCACATATTTTCCATGTTTGTCAACTTTAGTCCTTCTAGAGTATTCTTTCACACGTTCAAAGCTTATGACACGTGTCAATACATTATAGGACGTGAATTTTTGAGGTGTTACATGCTGTAATGAAGAAAAGTTATCGGGAGGCTCTGTTTTTGTGCATGGGGTGTTGGTTCAAGTTTCCCTTAGTATCCTTCACCATCCCGAGTGCGTTTTATTCCTGAAAATTAAAACTAAACTAGAAAGCATAAAAAAAGTTAATCTAAACTAAAACTAAGGATAGTTCCGCGGAATGCCTCCGTGGTGCGCCACGTTTATAAGGGTCCTTGGCTAGACCCAAAGCCAGTCATATGTTACCCAAGTGGGATGTTTTGCATCCCATGTTGCACCGTCGGAGAGCATCATCCAAACTTGAGTCTATGACTTTCATGTAATTGATCGGGTCATCGTCTTCTACTCTTTTACCAACTCCAAACTTCATTTCCTTGTCCCCAACCCTCAATGTTAGTGCCCCACCATTCATGTCTACCACTGCGTGGGCCGTAGCTAGGAATGGCCTCCCCAAGATGAGTGGTACTTCGGTATCTTCCTCCATATCTAGTATGACAAAGTCAGCTGGGAAGACAAAGTCTCCGAATTTAACCAATAGATTTTCAGCGACACCTTGTGGGTATTTAACGGACCTATCGGCGAGTTGTATGCTCATTTTTGTAGGGCTTGTTTTCCCTAAGCCGAGTCGGTCGAACATTGATGCTGTCATGAGGTTGATACTAGCCCCGAGGTCGGCTAGTGCGTTGTGGATGGGTAATTCCCCAATTGAACAAGGAATGGTGAAGTTTCCGGGATCGATCTTCTTTTGCGGGAGCTTGTTGAGTTGCAAGGCGGAGCATTCTTCGCTTAAATTAACTAATTGCAATGATTCAATTTTCCTTTTATGAGTGAGGAAGTCCCTCGTAAATTTTGGATATTTAGGCATTTGAGTTAGGACTTCGACAAATGGAATATTGACATGCAATTGTTTTAGTAAATTTACGAATTTTGTGAATTGCTCGTCGGTCTTTTGGCAAAGTAACCGACCGGGGTATGGTACCGGAGGATTCTTGGTGGGCTCTTGAATTGGTGGATGAGTCGTCTCTTGTTGGGGTGTTGGTGGAGTTGTGGTTTGGCTAGATCGGCTCTTTTCAATTGGAGGTAATGGAGCCTCCTCGGGACCCACGGTACGGTTTCTCAATGTGATGAGATGTTCTTGCGCCTTTGGGTTGGTTTCCGTATTGCTTGGTAATGCGCCTTGTGGTCTCTCGGAGAAATTTTGAGCTAGTTGATTTATTTGTTTTTCAATGTTTTGAATACTAGCTTGTTGATTTCTAAAGTTCGATTCCAGTTGTTGAAATCGATCCGAGTTTTTCTTTTCGGTGTCGGAGATGAGGCGAGATACGGTATCTTCAAGCCTCTCTCGTCCCCCTTGTTGTTATTGAGAGAAATTTTGTGACTCGTTTCTTGGTTGTTGAAAGTTTATTCGTTGGTTTAGATTTTGTTGGTTACTACTATTGCCGGGTTCTCTCCAACCAAGGTTAGGGTGGTTACGCCATCCTTGGTTGTAGGTACCCGTTGCAGGACCCGGCGGCCTAGGTCTATTATCAATGTAGTTTACCGTTTCTGTTTGATTATCCATTTCTTTCATACAACTCCAATTTTCATGTGGCCCATCGCATCCTTCACAAGCCATAACCGAGACCGTTTTTGCCATTTCTAATTTTTTGATTTTGAAGAGAGGGCCTCGATTTGGGCTTCCATAGAGGTGCTTTCGTCAACCTTATGGGCGCCCGGGGCAATAGATTTTGTGCCTCAGGGAGTGTGCCACTGAAAATTGGTTTGAGCAATTTCCTCAATTTGATTATAAATTTCATTTGGGCGACGATTACCTAAAAGTCCCCCGGAGCTAGAGTCAAGTGTTTGTCTTGTGTGTGGCAACAATCCATTGTAGAAAGTGGATACTTGTTGCCACACCGCAAGACCATGATGGGGACACTTTCTCAGTAGCTCCTTGAACCTTTCCCATGTTTCATATAAGGATTCCCTGTCCTCTTGTGAGTATGTATTAATTTCAGTCATTAATTTAGCCGTTTTAGCAGGAGGGAAATACTTATACAAAAACTTTTAGGCTAGTTCATCCCAGGTGTTTACCGAACCCACTGGGAGGGTGTTAAGCCAAGCCTTAGCTCGGTCTTTTAGTGAGAAGGGAAAAATTCGTAGGCGGATGGCGTCATTTGATGCTCCATTGATCCGAAAAGTATCACATATTTCCAAGAAGTTAGTAATATGTAAATGGGGATCCTCGTCCGTAAGCCCGTGGAAGGTTGCGGAGTTTTGGAGCATTTGTATCAAATGCGGCCGAAGTGCGAAGTTGTTGGCCTCGACATTCGGTGCATTGATAGCGGCGCCGAGATTAGCTACGGTGGGTCGTAGGTAATCCATTAGGGTACGTTGATCCGCCATTGGAAGTGGATCCCCCGAAACTTTCTCTTGATTTTTAGCTTTAAGTCTTCTTCTTAGAAAGCGTTCGGGTTCGTCTAGAGGTTCTTTTATGTCTCTACTAGAACTGGAGCTCATACACTGCGTAGAAAGTTCAGATGTGGCGCCTGGGTTCCAAGTCCTGCAGTAAAAACAAAAAAGAACGTTGGTCAGAAGTTTCAACACAGCCCCGTGCTCAGATGAACACGGCCCGTGGTTGGAGATACAGTAATTGTTTACCGGACCCATGTTACTGGGGAGCTCGACACGGCCCCGTGCTTCACCGACACGGCCCCGTGCTCAACTCTCAGTAACTCGGAAAATAAAAACTACAAGTAACAATGCTGAGCACGGCCCGTGTCCGACCAGGCACGGCCAGTGCTGAGCTCTGCAGAAACTGAAAATTTAAGAAAAATCCAAAAAAAACAGAAAAATAAGAAAAACGATTAGGCAGTTGATTCCTAACTTTCTTAAAATCCTTGTGTCCCCGGCAACGGCACCAAACACTTGATGCGTGTCGAGTGTGATACGTTTTTATGTATATTTTTAGCCCTTTTTAACACTTTACTCAAGTTTTAAATTTATAAAACACGATATTTTACTAACACCAAACACACATATGGGCAAGTGCACCCATCGTGAGCGTAGTATAGTGTTGGTAAGATACCGAGGTCGTCCAAGGACACAAGAGCTTTTAGTACCGGTTTATCCTCAACGTCTAATCAAATCAAAAGTTTAGAAAAAGGTTTTAAACTAGAAAATAAAAACTAAAAATGCTGAAAATAAAAATAAAATAAAAACAGATAAACAAGATGAATCACTTGGATCCGACTCGCCTTTAGTGTAACCTTTGATTATTTCCGCACTTTTGCACTTTTTAAGAGATTATCTTAGTTATAGTAGTAGGCCCCTCTTTTGAAGGTGATGTTACCCTCAACCCAGTAGTTTGAGTCAGCAAGGATACAATCCTAAAGGGTTAGATTATTGAAAGATAATTAATTAAGTTATTAATGTGTAATGTGGTAGGCCCCTCTTTTGAAGGTAACGTTACCCTCGGCAAAGTACTTTGAGTCAGCAGGGATACAATCCTAAGTAGCCGGGTTAATGTTTTAATAGTAGTTTACATATGAGGGGATCAAGAAATTTGAACCCCCGCCATCCAATACCAGTGAGTATTGAAGGAGGTTCTACTAAGCTTGACCCAGGTCCTTGCATGATCTATACACTGAACAATGCAAGAACCTTACCAAACCATTCCCTTAACCCCCGACCAGGTAGCCAACATATCTCCATATAGACCGTGGAGATATGAATGGTGTAAATCTTTTATTTTATATAGACAGTAAAATAACGCCAAGACACCACGGACAAATGATAAGGAAGTTTCACCTTCAACATAAGAAACTAGTTATTAAAGTCATTAATACATAACCAAATAACATAACCAAATAAAAAGTGCGAAAAGATTAAAAATAAAAAAGTATTACACTAAATGCTTGTCTTCACCAAGTGATGTAAGAGACTTAGGCAAACATGGCCTTTGATTGTCAAGAACTCTTACTATCAATCTTGGATCCCGAGACTACTACACATACTCTATGATGGATGATGGATGATGGTGGTGGATGTGGGTTGTGATGGTGGTGGAGGGTGGGTGAAGTGTGAGAGAGGTGGTTTACCAAGGGATGGTTTTGAAGTGAACCAAGCACCTCTATTTATAGCATGCACATAAGCTCGGACACGGCCCCGTGTCCATCCATCTTCTCTTTCTTCATTAAATGCAGTTTGTCAGCATTAGTTGACCACGCCCCCGTGTCCGCTGGGCACGGCCCCGTGTGCAGAAGCGTATCTATACTATCAAGATTTGCTTGGATTCTGCGAATCTTAGTGTTGATCACGGCCCCGTGTCCGCTGGGCACGCCCCCCGTGTTGGGAAATAGAAGCTTCTACAACTGTCTTTTCTGCAGACACTTGGGCACGCCCCCGTGTTTGCTGAGCACGGGGCGTATTCAGTCTTCTGTTCTCTTGTTTTTGCTTGGGAAGATGCTGTCGAGGGGTCGGGCATGCCACGTTTATGTCTTTTCTTGTATTATTGTTAGATTTGGCTGCATTTTTGCTTCTTTTGTTCATTTAAGCTCGTTTATCCCTGAAAATACAAAAGGAAGACAAAAGCACACTTTTTCCAACATTAGTACTTAAAAAGGGTTAGTTTTATGCCTCATTTGATGTAATTTATATGTTGCATTTTACACACATCAAGAACCCTTGATGATAATCAAGTGATTATTTGTCATGGTACTAAGTTGCATCGTCTAGGTACTTAAACTCTCGTTACGATTCTAATGGGTATTCTAACCCATGAAATCATTTAAACCCTAAGGGTTTTATAGTGTCAAGAACGAGTATTAGGTACTAGAGGATTATTTTCTTGCATAATTACTCTCGTATATTTAAACTCCAAATCTAATCCTCCATTAATCATCCAAATACTCATACGCCTTTGTTCCTCGTGTAGAAGGACTCGGTGTTCTACCTAAAACTAACAACTCTTCACGGATTAACAAGTGGAAGCTTGCAAAACCGTGAGTATACTCGATCCCTTTTTACTCTTTAACACTTTGGGATGCAACATGTATATTATACAAAATCACATAACACTTAAACTATTTTAAACATACTCTATCCATGCTTAACATGATGCTATGTGTGATGCTTTTTAATATCGTATGCTTTGTAAACTATTTGGTCGATATATGCTCATTAACTTTGCTAACATACCTTAACAATTATAGTGCTATAGGATTAACGCACCGCCCATTAGTCTTGGGGTATTGTTAAGTTAAACTTGTTACCTCCCGCTACTCTATTTGGGATATGCTCTTTTAACGGGTTGTATACTTGGGTTTGAACATATTGTACGCCATTTTAGCATACTAGTATTGCATATCATGAATCATGTTGGATATGAGCACTTTTATACTATATTATGCTATGTAACAAAACTTGTATACTCGCCAACTTTTTGTTCTCAGTGTTCATTCATACGAACCGGAGTTGTGTCTATTCGTACAAACCGACCATTACACGTTCGTACGAACCGAGATCTGGTGTTTGTTTAATTTTCAAAGTTGAGTCAAGAGTTTGATTGTGTGTTTGCAGGATATTCAAATTTTCAAGATCACGGCTGAAGAATTCTACAACATATTTTACAATGCATTTACAACCGAAGAAACACCCGTGACAAAGACTTCTTCAAGTGTTATTTTCGAGGGTTTGAACTATGATAATGTTTACGGAAATCATCAAAAGCCACAAAAACTAATGAATATAGAAGATTATCATTGGTGGTGCAGTAGATTTGAAAACTAGGTGAAGGCTTATGCTTATGATAGTTGGGTTATGTTAACTTCTGGATATGAAAAGCTGAAAAATGATAAACATGAACTACTTCATATTAAAGAATTTTCAGATAATGATAAAAAGGATCACTCTAATGAACTAAGAATGGTAACATTATTACAACAATCTGTTAGAGAGGATATTCTTTTCTTGCTTCAACATGGTAAAACGTCCAAATTAATGTGGGAAGCATTGAAAGTGAAAGCCGAAGGTTGAAAAGATATCAAGAAGAACAAAATTTCTTTGTTGAAAAAAGAGTTTGATCTGTTCGGATGTATGAAAGGAGAAACTATCTGACAAATGATAGAAAGATTCTGTAATTTGAAAATTGAGCTAGAGAGGTTTGGAATCAAGAAGGACAAAGAAGAGATTATCGAAAAACTGATCAAGGCATTACCACACACTAATGATTGGCAAACTTTTGTGATGATATTGAAAAATGACACGAAATTTGACGAAATCATTTTGGATGGTTTAATTGAAAAACTTGAAGGTCATGATCTAGAATTACAGAAACAAAACAAAATGACCAGTTCAACTTATCAGCAAAATGTCGATTTGTATTATCAGAGAAATATGCTGATGAACAATCTGGCGCCAAAGATCAGTACGACATTTAGTGCAGAAAACACTAGTGATTCTTCAAAGATCAAATCTCCAAGCTATGATTCTGGATATCATTCATCTTCTCCATCATCTAAATCTAACCCAAATCAGAATTGAAAAGTTTCTCCAAACTTGAATACTGATTTTGCTAGACAGCATATGAGTTTCTTAGCTTCCATTCTGGAGTCTTATGAAAGTCTGGTCGTAGGAAAAATTGGAAATCCAAATATGATAAAGGAAGATTACGACCAGGTAGATCTGGAAGAGATGGAGCTCATGGATATCAGGTGGTGTATGGCTAGTGTAATCAGGAGGGCTCAACGTTTTATGGAGATCACTAGGAGAAAATTTCTAGAAGGTCCTGATATGAAGCTGGGGTTTGACAAAGCTAAAGTCACTTGCTTCAAGTACAAACAAAAAGGACACTTCAAAAGAGAGTGTACCAATCGAAAATCTGATGATAGCATGAATCCATTTCATGAAGACTATTACAAGAAAGCTATCTATCATCGCATCAGTAAGCAGCTATCAAAGACGAACCAAAAACAGATCGATGAAGGTCCATCCAAAGAGAGAAAACAAGCCTTGATAACAATTCAAGAGGACGAAGGTTTCAATTGGAACAAATATCTTTCAAAAGAGAAATTTGCTTGGTTGCTGAGATGAGACAAAGCCGAGAGGAACGTCATGCACGAATGGAATTGAGCAAAGTATATGAGATATTCATGGAAGCAAAAAGTGTGAATAGATGGGATGGTGAGAGAGAATGCTTTGTTGATCCTCAAGGGAACCCAACAGTTTATCCTCAAAAGGTAAATTTTGAAGCTCTTGTTGCTGCTATTCCAACTGCTGGAGTATAGGCTTCAGGTCTCAGAGAGAATCCAAACTACAGAAAAGAAGTAGAGGAGGGCATAAGAAGGGTAATTTGTGCCAGTGTCGAGAAGAAGAAAAAGACTGTAGAGAAATTGTTGATGAAGGTCGGAAGATGGTGGATGATTTGAAGAAAACTGTAGAAAAAGCTGGTGATGAGAAGCTGAAAAATTCAGCAGAGGACGTTGTTGCTGAGAAACAACAAGTGATTAAAGAAGATCAGAATCAGATAGCAAAAGAAGCCATGGTGCCAAATACTGAGGTAATAACTAAAACTGAATCTTTTATATCATCAAATAAAATTGAAATTAAAACTGATGTGTCGTGCAGGAAATGCATGGAAACATGCAGTGCCTGTACTAAGAAGGATGAAAATTTAAGATCCAGAAACATTGAGTTTACTAAAATAGAACATATTTTTAAAGAAAAATGTATTGAAATGCTTGAAAATGAGAAATTTTTTAAACAAAAAGAAGAAAAGCTGACACAGAAATGTGATTATCTTGAAAAAGAAAACAAAGTTTTAAAACAAAAGTGTTCAGATGATTGCAACGAATGTATTCAAAAAGATAAAATTATTCAAGAGTTGCAAAAAGAATATGATGAAATGAAATTATCAAATCATACTGTAAAAGAAGCTTATGAAACTTTGAAGAGTAAAGTTAAAAGTCTGGATGATAGATTGTCAGCGTGTTTAAAAACAACTAAACTTGTTGAAGCCAAATATGAAGGAAAACAACTGGTATTAAATCAATATATTGATGAAGTTGCTAAACTTAAACAAGAATTGGCTGAAAAGAAAAGTTGGTTAATAAACTTCAAAGTTATCATGCTTCTTCATACATTTTGGAACGTATTTTCAACATCACACCAGATGGTAAAGAGTATGAAAAGAACAAAAAGGGAATTGTGTCGGAATATCATCCGGTTCCACCACCATTGGAGAATAATTATACAATCTATGATAACAAAAAAAGTGAAAAAAGCAATTAACATGGTTGACCAATTAGCTGACAACATCGATGTAACTTACACTAAATCTGATGATCTTGGTGATTCAGGGGTGGTAGGTAAGGTTGTTGAAAGCGTTTTGAGAGATGAGTCTACCAACAATGGAAAGTCCGAATCACATGATGAAAATGAGGAAAGTTTTCATAAAAATTATCTTAAGAATTCAAAATCTGAAAAAATGCGAATGATGATCCAATAGGTTTGACATATACCATGATTGGATTGGACAACTTATTCTCATATATTGAATTTCCAATTCAAAATGTGATCTCGGAAAAGATTGACAAAGTTTTCAAATTGGTACAAATTGAAAAATCTGAAATTGCAAAATTTGCCGGTAAAGCGAGCAAGAAATCTTTTTATAACAAACCTAATTACAAAAAGAAAAACACAAAGGCTGGGTTGGGTTATAAAATGAAACAAAATCAAAAGAAACGATTTGGAAAGACAAATTTTCAGAAATAGACGAACTTTGTTCACGGAACAAGTTCCGAAGAAGAGAAAGAATTTCGATTTAGTCGACAGACTAATGAAGAGTTCTATGCTAAACAACAACAACAGGCTAAAGATGTTTCAAAGAAAATGTCACACCCTGGCTTTGCGGAAGCGTGGTTAATTTGGTGTGACTTCTTAATACCATAGCTTAACCATAACAAGCTATATGAATTTAGAACCCGTGCAAGATCATCCATTAGATTAAGTTGAAAAGTGAAATACCATAACATTGTCTCAACGGAAACACCTCCTAACAACATATACAGTGTTCAACAGACACAAACATTAACATGACATAAACACAGTTTAAGAACTGTGACTCGTCCAGGAAAAAGTCACATCCCTTAAACTTGGATGACCTCGTAACTAGTGCAGCGGGAAAACGTGCCATACCGTGCCAGATCCTTTAGTTCCCTGAAATACATGTAAGTTGAAAAATCAACAATAATGTTGAGCGAGTTCATGTGTAAGTGAGTAAGTAAAACCTTTGTAAAGATGTCTGTTCGTATGAAAATTCCTGGTATGTAGCAAATAAGGAAAAAGAGATCACCATTGGGTTGCAAAGCCAATGATATGTGTGAAGTGCAAGTAGGAAGACTCAAACCTAGCGTATTTGGCGATGGGTACAAAGTCACCACCTGGTCCATTATGCGGGCTCAGGGGTTGGGCTCGCTACACCCAGATAGATCTACCGCTTACGTCCCTCGGTTCCTACAATGAGGATTAATGGTCTCCAGTTCACGCCTACCCACTCACATGATCTAAGTAGTAAACCTCCTTACGCTAACCATACCATGTATAAAGTACTTGTAATCAAAGTAACATGTATTTCACCCCCGCAGTTAAGAAAACTGAAAACAGTTAGAGAAAAGGGGGACATGAACTCACAGTGGTGCGTCTCTACCAAGTATGCCTCCAAATCAATCAGCTGTATGACGACCTACACGTGCTAACTCTATTAGACGGATGGCCGTGCCTTAGCTTTATGGTTTAAGTTTTTGGGAAATAGTTAGGCAACTATTTCGTGTTTACGTTCTGTATATACTTGGTAGTTATTCTCCTTCCCAAGGATGGGGGATTTAATACATGTGTGTTCGTAACATTCAGAATTCACTATTAAGTCTCACTTAATATATTTTATCTCCAACTCTAAAATATAAATATTCTTCCCAAAAATATTATATTTTAATACATGTGATTTTCCCAAAATAATACTTAGTAATATTATTTTTACTCTAAAAATAATAGTTTCGTAGTTCACAAAATAATCATAAACACTTATACAAGTGATGTTGTGAAAAATATATACTAAATATATATATGTATCACGTTTTATTTTGTGAAATCCCACCTCCGATGTTTTGTAAATATAGTCGTGGCGAAACTTATATTTTTAAAAACAGGTCAAAATGTATTTCTAACACTTATAGTGAAAATATTTCTAAGTGTTAGGCTTTTGGAAAAATTTCGCCAGAGTTTCCTCTGTAACTGGAGGTGGCCACGCTTTCAAGCGTATCATTTTCTTTTACAAATCAACCAACAATTTTCTCAATCAACCAAAACAATGTTCAAACCACAAACTAGTCAAAATATGTATATAAATCGCATAAATTTCATGAACTTGTGATTTATCCAAACTGTGAAGTAAATCTCATTACTTTTAGTGGATCTTTATATAAAACAATCCGATTTTGTAAAAACCTCGTTTTTTTATGGTAGTTCCGTCTTTACAACTTCTCGTCAACTTTTACAAAAATAGTTATTTCGTCGAAACTTTGTGTTACACAAGTGTTTACACACTTGTGTGTTCTAAAAACCATTCTTGTTAGTGTAAGATCCGTCTTTTAAAGTATGATTTCTTTAACGCTTGGTCCTTTGAAAATACCACTTGCAGATACGTAGATCTGCTAGTTTTAAACACTATTGTACAAGCTAAAACACTTTTACACAAGTTCATGATTCGTGTGTGGTAGAGTTTCACCCTTTAACCCTTGTTCTATTCAAAACAACCTTATGTCATGATTCGTGATCATGACCAAACCGTGTTAAGTGATGATCCGAGCTACCACAACATAGATCGGGTCTAAATAATCACAAATTTCAATTACTACAACATTTACACAACATATGAGCTTTTATCCAACACTTATAGCATTTTTAGTAGACTTTAAAGTATCATCTTGTAAGATTTCGAGTTTTAACCGTTACAAATCGTATTAACCACTTTAGAATAGTTCAAGAAGGTGTTCTAAGCAACATACCACTAGCTCGAGGCTAGGGAAGAATCTTGACGAAAATGGCGTGGATAAAAGCAAGATAAAGAGGTCCTTCGCGTTCCGTTTGCTCCAAGACTCCTTGTATACGATCCTTGATACTAGAATGATCTTGGAATGGCTTGTTGAAAATCGAAATATGATGGGTAGGGGGTGGGTGTTCTCGGCCGTGAACCAAAGGGAGGGAGAGAGAAGTGTGTGAGGTTGTGGTGTGTTATGAATGATTATGTTGTGTTTAGACATGATCTTATAGGCAAATCATAAGTTAATTACCCATTGGTTCTTATGCCTCCTAGATAATAAGCATGAGGATTATAATAATAATAATATAGAGGACATGGTATGTCCCCCACATGGGGACGGTTGTAAAGAGGGGGGGGGGGTCTAGTTCGATTTCAACCAACTAGTTAGACATTAGTTTGGTTAAGTTAAGTGTTAACTCGGTTACTAATGTGTAGTGTGTTATGACGGGTGTTAGGGTATTCAGGGACCCTAACTGGCTCAGAAAAAGATAAATAATGAAAATAACAATATTTTCATCTTCCGGGTATAGTCCGGTTGTTCGGTTGGATAGTAATACGTTAAAGTGCTTAACAAAGCTTAAAGTGTCGTTAATACCCTTTTTAGTGACACAACTCATTTCTGACACTTTGGAAGGTGTCTAGTAATATTTTTCTCATGTTTTGGCACTTTATTAGTTAGCTAAAAGCTGAATTATTATGTAAAGTGCTGAGTTTTGTACTTAGAGTACGTTTTAGGCACATCCAGTTATTGTAACTTATTCCTAGAGACGCAGTTCTACAACCCTTGTATCCCTACACTCACCACTAGTGTAGCAAAATATTTCTGGCTCATACAGGCCTTAGAGGCAGTGTTTGCCTGATGCTGGCTTTATCAGCATGTTCAATAGGTTATCCGTTATAGTGCTACTGTGCTTTTTGTGCATCATGTTTGTCACTAAGGTTCAGTCATGTAAATAATGTAGTGACAGCAAGTAAAGTATGATGCAAGTAAGTACATGTATCAGTGTTCAAGTAGCAGTTTATTCACAAGTTCAAGCAAGCACAGTAATTAAGCAATAATTAATTATTAATTAAGTCGTACGGATACCTGGTTTAGTGAGGGTTGTCACATTCTCCCCCCGTTAAATAAATTTCGTCCCGAAATTTAAGTTCTGCTTGTAGATGCAGGGTTCTTAGGAAAAAGGTGGGGGTATTTCTCTTTCATCCGGTCCTCACGCTCCCAGGTGTACTCAGGACCGTGTCTGGCATTCCAACGAACTTTGACGAGCTTGACACTGCTCCGGCGGGTCTTGTTTATTTTCCAATCCGTAACCTCCATCGGTTCTTCAACGAAATGGAGCGTGTCGTCAACATGGATCTCGTCGATGGGAATGGCAATGTCATCTTGAGTTGGACTTTTCTTCAGGTTGGATACATGAAATGTATCGTGAACAGAATGGAGTTCAGCAGGTAGGTCCAACTTGTATGCTACTAGTCCTATTCTTTCCAAAACTCTGAAAGGACCAATGTAGCGCGGATTTAACTTCCCACGCTTTCCGAAGCGTGCCACACCCTTCCAGGGTGAAACTTTCAATAACACCATTTCTCCAACTTGGAATTCCACATGTTTC
This sequence comes from Helianthus tuberosus, assembly GCA_030545235.1. Taxonomy (NCBI): domain Eukaryota; kingdom Viridiplantae; phylum Streptophyta; class Magnoliopsida; order Asterales; family Asteraceae; genus Helianthus; species Helianthus tuberosus. Next base: position 43,300,963 of record CM060414.1, on the reverse strand, counting down.
CGGTTTGGATCCGCATAGGCCTTCTGCCTGTGGCGAGCTGCTTCGATGCGTTTAAGAATCTGCGCAATCTTGCCTGTCGTCTCTTGGACGATTTCGGGACCAGCAAGCTGCCTATCACCTGCGTCAGCCCAACATAAGGGTGATCGGCACTTGCGTCCGTAAAGGGCTTCAAATGGCGCGACACCAATACTGGTGTGGTAGCTGTTGTTGTATGAAAATTCGACCAAAGGCAAATGCTTATCCCAGCTACCGCCCAAATCCATAACACACGCTCTCAGCATGTCTTCCAAAGTCTGTATCGTTCGCTCGCTTTGACCGTCAGTTTGCGGATGAAACGCAGTGCTCAGATTCAATTGTGAGCCAAAGGCTTCTTGGAAGGATTGCCATATCCTTGACACAAACCTTCCGTCTCTATCAGAGATGATTGAGAGAGGTACTCCATGGCGCGCGACGATCTCTCTCATGTAAATTTCAGCCAATTTGCTCGTATTATCCTTCTCTCTGATAGGTAAGAAGTGTGCTGACTTTGTTAATCGATCCACTATTACCCAAATAGTGTCATGGCCTCTTGGCGTTCTTGGCAATTTCGTAATAAAATCCATGGAGATTTGTTCCCATTTCCACTTGGGAATTTCAGGTTGTTGCAGAAGTCCTGAAGGTTTCTGGTATTCCGCTTTAACCTTAGCGCATGTTAAACATTTGCTCACATAAACAGCAACATCGCCTTTCATCCTAGGCCACCAATAATAATCTTTGAGATCTTGGTACATCTTATCCGCTCCCGGATGGATAGAGTACCGTGACTTGTGAGCTTCATCGAAAATAACCTTCCTTAAATCTCCAAACAAAGGAACCCAAATCCTTTTCTCGAAGCATAACGTTCCTTCCTCGTTTGGTACCAGTAGCTTCTCCATCCCACGGAGATATTCTTCTTCAAGGTTTCCTTCCTTGAGAGCTTCTTTCTGCGCGGCACGAATGCGCAAGGAAAGATCGGTTCGGATAATCCTTTCTAGAGCCCTAACCCTTATGGGCTTGATCATCTCTTTTCGACTTAGGGCATCGGCGACCACATTCGCCTTCCCTGGATGATACTTTATCTCGCAGTCGTAATCGTTCAGCAACTCAACCCATCGTCTTTGCCTCATATTCAACTCCTTCTGGTTGAATATGTGCTGTAGGCTCTTGTGATCTGTAAAAATTGTACACTTTGTACCATAAAGGTAGTGTCTCCAGATCTTTAGTGCAAATACCACTGCGCCAAGTTCCAAATCATGTGTGGTATAGTTCTTTTCGTGCACTTTCAGTTGACGCGATGCGTAAGCAATAACCTTTTGGCGTTGCATCAACACACAACCCAATCCTTGACGCGAAGCGTCACAGTATACCACAAAATCATCTGTACCTTCCGGTAGTGCTAAGATTGGCGCATTGCAGAGCTTATTCTTCAGTATCTGGAACGCTTCTTCCTGTTTGATTCCCCAATCAAACTTCTTATCTTTCTGCGTGAGGAGCGTCAATGGTTGAGCGACCTTTGAAAAATTCTCAATGAATCTTCGATAATAGCCAGCCAAACCCAAGAATTGCCGAATCTCGGTTGGCGTCTTTGGCGTTTCCCAATCCTTGATCGCTTCAATCTTTGTTGGATCCATGTGGATTTCGTCTCCATTTACCACGTGTCCAAGGAATTGGACTTCACGTAGCCAAAATTCGCACTTGGAGAATTTGGCATACAGCTGTTCTTTCTTTAGCAGCCCCAAAATAGCTCTTAGATGCTGTTCGTGCTCGGCCTTTGTTCTTGAATAAATCAAGATGTCGTCGATAAACACAATCACGAACTTGTCCAAGTACGGCTTGCAAACTCTATTCATCAAATCCATAAAGACTGCAGGTGCGTTTGTCAAACCAAACGGCATAACAAGGAACTCGTAGTGTACATAACGAGTTCTGAAGGCTGTCTTCGGGATACTCTCCTCTTGTATCCTTAGCTGATGGTATCCAGATCGAAGATCGATCTTTGAATAAAAGCTTGAGCCTTGCAACTGATCGAATAGATCATCGATTCTTGGCAGAGGATACCTATTCTTGATCGTCAGCTTGTTCAGTTCCCGGTAGTCGATGCACATACGAAAACTACCGTCCTTCTTCTTGACAAACAGGACCGGAGCTCCCCAAGGCGAGAAGCTTGGTCGGATAAAACCCTTGTCTAACAGCTCTTGAAGCTGTGTCGACAGTTCCTGCATCTCAGACGGAGCAAGTCTATAAGGTGCCTTAGCCACAGGCGCGGCGCCTGGAACTAAATCGATGCGGAACTCTACTTGCCTCTGAGGTGGCAGTCCAGGTAAGTCTTCTGGGAAGACTTCTGGGTATTCCCTCACGACAGGGATGTCTTCGATTCTTGGCTCAGCAGCCTTCTTATCCACAATGTGTGCCAGGAAGGCAACACATCCTTTCTGCAAACACTTTCGCGCTTTCAGGCAGCTGATAATTCTTAACGGCGTATCACGCTTCTCTCCGTGAACCACAATTGTTTCACCATCTTCGGTTGGGATATGAACGATCTTTTCGTGACAAACTATCTCCGCCTTGTTGCCTGATAACCAATCCATTCCTACCACCACGTCGAAGCTTCCCAACTGGACTGGTAGTAGATCCAAAGCAAACTCACGCTCTCCTAATTCGATCACACAACCTCTGATAACTTCATTTGCTTCTACTAACTTCCCATTGGCCAATTCGATCGAGTAGGGAATATCTAACTTATTAGCGGCTAAACCAAACATATTCTTAAATTCTAACGACACGAAGCTATAATCTGCACCAGTATCAAATAAAACGGATGCATAGCGTTGATTTACAGGGAACGTACCAGTAACGACATTGGGGTCCTGGCGCGCTTCCCTTGCTTCGATTTGGAACACTCTTCCACGTGCTTGGTTTAACTCTGGGTAGTTCTTCTTAAAATGCTCGATATCACCGCAGTTAAAGCATCCAAGTCTTTGCCCGTTTCCACCAGCTTGATCATTCCTCTTATTACGATTCACGGCGCCCGCTTGGTTAGCATTGTTGCCTCGATTCTCGTTACCTCCATAGTTTCCTTGTGGGCGATTTCCATTCCCACCCCGGTTGTAATTTCTGTTTCCGAATCCTCCCTGGCCTCCCTGACCAGCAGTGGCCCAACAAGTGTCCTTCGAGTGGCCACGTTTCCCACATGCTTCGCATACTTTTGGCCCGCATCGACCAGAATGGTGGCGTTGGCAGTCGTTGCACTTGGGTTGGGTGCCCATGTATCCCTTTCCTTTCTTCCCTCTACCAGCTGTAACCTGAGCTGGCGTGTCTGATCCTCCTTTCTTAACCACCACACTGGCGCCCTGCTTGAAGTTCGAGAACTTCCGTTTGTTACCTCCTGATGACTCGACGTGAGTCTCAGCCTTCTTTGTCTTGATCTCATCAAACTTGTTCGGGCGAATAGCCTCCTCAGTGAGAGCTACGCTCAAATCAATCGCCTCAGTAATGGTCGCAGGCTTGGATGAGGTTACCATGCTTATGATTTGAGGAGCTAATCCCCAAATGAAACGTTCAATCCTCTTGAACTCCGGAGTGACCATGTAGGGTACCACATGCGATAAGTCATGGAACCTTTGCACGTATTCTGCGATCTTCGGACCGTCCATTTTCAAGTGCCAGAACTCGGTTTCCAATCTCTGGATTTCCGCGCGAGAGTAGTACTTTTTGCGCATAAGTTCCTTCAATTCGGTCCAGGTTAGCGCGTAGGCAGCAGCTTCACCAAGTGTCTGTACTTGCAAATTCCACCAAGAGAGGGCTCCATCCAAGAATAGCCCTGAGATATAGGTGACTTGCTGATCCAGTGCGCATTTGCTCATGCGTAGAACAGATTCAGTTTTCTCTGCCCAACGAACAAAGGCGACAGCACCTCCTGTGCCATCAAAGTTGACCGGTTTGCAGTCTAGAAACTGCTTGTAGGTGCATCCTGCTCATACGTTATAACATACGATTGGCATTAGCATCATTGCTAAAGATATCCAATTAGGTCATGGTATGTCTAAATGACTTAGTATTACCATGAGGTGGATTATTGTTGTTGCCAGTGTTGCTAGAGTTGCTTCCACTAGTCCCTCCTTGAGAGGCGGCGTATTGTGCAATGGCAGCAGCGATAATTTGATGGAGTTCTGCCTCATTGGTAGGCATGTGCGTCTCACGTCTCGGCGGCATCTTCTAAAAGATGTGTTTACGTCGGTCAGGCCATAGCAAGTAAAATGTACGTATGTATTCAACAATATCAACACATAACATCTCATGCTATAAATAAATCACCCACATGACATCTCATGTCATAGAACATAAACAGTAGATCAAACATCACAAGTGATGAGAATACTGCGATTGCATAGCCACAAATTGGGACCACAATGTACAGCTCACAAGTACACGACTGTATCATACCACGTCAATGACTTAGTAGGGGACGACCCTAGACAAGTCGTGCGATCGCTGGACAAGTTCAGGAATTTCTGGTTCGTCCATTTTCAAATTCCTGAACTCCACCTCAAGCTTCTAAATTCCAGTCCTAAAACAACATTTCTTCTCAATCGTTTCCTTGAGCTCGTCCCAGCCCAATGCATAAGCAGCGTTTGTGCCAAGGGTCTGAGACTGAAGGTCTCACCATTCTTGGAATAACCCCGGGATGTAGGTAACACTCTGTTGGGACGAACAGTCACTCATTCTTGGAATGGAGTCAATCTTTTTGGACCAACGAACAAATGCAACGGCGCCTCCTGTTCCGTCAAAGTTCAAAGGCTTGCAGTTCAGGAACTGTTTATAGGTGCAGCCAGTTGGAGGGTTATCTCCAGTAATGCCATCGTTGTACTTAGAGCGGAAGGCTTCATGTCGTGCATTTATCTGTGAGATGCGTTCTTGTAGCTCGGCTTCTGTCCTTGGCAACGTACTGGTGTTTGTGTCACGTCTGGGTGACCTTCCCTTTTGTCGAAGGGGTGTGAAGCGGGTTAGACAACGTTTCAATTGTCTATGAGGTATATATAGCAACATAAGCCATCATGTAATCACCCAATTTCACACGCAAATATACTCAATGTATGAGTGGGGAAATAAATTTCTGAGCCTTCACATAGGCTTGCCAATTTGGCTTGTTGCTTGTAATAGAATGAACTCGAGGCTACATCGCCTCGCCTTGGTCATTCGTGTTTTAGCTATTTCCTGCTACATTGGTTTTCATTAGCTTGACCCGCAGAGTCCACCAGGATTTCTGTGCACTACAAGTCGTTATTACGTGGGCCCCCGTAATAATAAATTGTCTTGCACAGTTACCCCAAATTTTCTCTCGTCCAAGCAGATGATCAATCAAGGAGCAACAGCAGGTGCATCGGCATGAACAGGGTCATGCTACAATGCGGGGTCAGGAGCAACGCCTGGCTCAGGGGCCACGGCTGGCTCCGGGTCAAAAACTCCATCTCAAGATCAGCTGGATCAACACACACAGGGGTTACAGGATCCTCCAAAGGCTGGTCTAAGTGTATGAACTCAGGGTCATGGTCTGGATCAAAACCAGGTGGAAGAACAAGATCACCCTCAATACTGTGATCAAACTCAAAGCTGGGTGCGGGAACCAGTGCAGCTGATGATGCCGTATCAGGGTCGGCGTCGTGTGAATGGTGCTGCACTCCCTGTATAAGCGAAAATGCGGATGTCAGAAACTCAATGAGTCTGGGACAGGGGAATGGGCATGTGTTTCCCCTGCAGGAGCGTCCGCATGCAGTAGGCTAATACCAGCAGCAATAGGGCCCTGTCCTCGAATGGGTCCTCCTCTAGTAGATCGTTATCGTCGTCAGAGGCTACGTCAGGGGGGCATATCATCAACAGGATAAGCGGCAAGGGGGCACAGGAGCAGGGTTCACCGCGAGTGGCAAACTCCCAACAAGATGGCCATCAGTAGGCTCTGCTACGACTTCAGGTAGCGCAGAAAGGGGCTGAAAGTCGTCATTGTCTGTGCCGGTAGTATCGGAAATGTACACCTCGTGCTTCGATGAAACTATGTCGTCTGATACTATGGCCATGGGATTCGTAGTGCCCATCCTTCTAGTACATGATGAAAGCATGACGTTTGTAAAACACATATACGTATAATAATCCATCATATAATCATATAAACATGCTAGTCAATCAAATAATTCTCCTAGTCCCACTAGCCAATTTCTCCCAGTCTCTAAGACTGCTCTATCATCTACCTCGACCTCTCAGATCGAGCCTCGGTCTCCAATACCGAGCCTCAGCTTCCAAGACTGAGCCTACTCTTCCTAGTCCAACTAGCCAACTACCTCGATCTCTCAGACCGAGCCTCGGTCTCCAATACCGAGCCTCAGCCTCCAAGACTGAGCCTACTCTTCCTAGTCCAACTAGCCAACTACCTCGATCTCTCAGACCGAGCCTCGGCCTCTCAGACCGAGCCTCAGCCCTTCTAGACTGAGCCTATAAATAATAAAATGTGCTCAACATTTGTTTGTAAAAAGTTTTGGATCTGGACTTACGTGGTATGCAGAAAAATGTTTTCGTGAGAGCCCTAGTGATCATAGTCTAGACTCGAGAAAGAATCCTAGTTCGCTATGATCAGAGCTCTGATACCAAGCTGTCACACCATGGCTTTGCGGAAGCGTGGTTAATTTGGTGTGACTTCTTAATACCATAGCTTAACCATAACAAGCTATATGAATTTAGAACCCGTGCAAGATCATCCATTAGATTAAGTTGAAAAGTGAAATACCATAACATTGTCTCAACGGAAACACCTCCTAACAACATATACAGTGTTCAACAGACACAAACATTAACATGACATAAACACAGTTTAAGAACTGTGACTCGTCCAGGAAAAAGTCACATCCCTTAAACTTGGATGACCTCGTAACTAGTGCAGCGGGAAAACGTGCCATACCGTGCCAGATCCTTTAGTTCCCTGAAATACATGTAAGTTGAAAAATCAACAATAATGTTGAGCGAGTTCATATGTAAGTGAGTAAGTAAAACCTTTGTAAAGATGTCTGTTCGTATGAAAATTCCTGGTATGTAGCAAATAAGGAAAAAGAGATCACCATTGGGTTGCAAAGCCAATGATATGTGTGAAGTGCAAGTAGGAAGACTCAAACCTAGCGTATTTGGCGATGGGTACAAAGTCACCACCTGGTCCATTATGCGGGCTCAGGGGTTGGGCTCGCTACACCCAGATAGATCTACCGCTTACGTCCCTCGGTTCCTACAATGAGGATTAATGGTCTCCAGTTCACGCCTACCCACTCACATGATCTAAGTAGTAAACCTCCTTACGCTAACCATACCATGTATAAAGTACTTGTAATCAAAGTAACATGTATTTCACCCCCGCAGTTAAGAAAACTGAAAACAGTTAGAGAAAAGGGGGACATGAACTCACAGTGGTGCGTCTCTACCAAGTATGCCTCCAAATCAATCAGCTGTATGACGACCTACACGTGCTAACTCTATTAGACGGATGGCCGTGCCTTAGCTTTATGGTTTAAGTTTTTGGGAAATAGTTAGGCAACTATTTCGTGTTTACGTTCTGTATATACTTGGTAGTTATTCTCCTTCCCAAGGATGGGGGATTTAATACATGTGTGTTCGTAACATTCAGAATTCACTATTAAGTCTCACTTAATATATTTTATCTCCAACTCTAAAATATAAATATTCTTCCCAAAAATATTATATTTTAATACATGTGATTTTCCCAAAATAATACTTAGTAATATTATTTTTACTCTAAAAATAATAGTTTCGTAGTTCACAAAATAATCATAAACACTTATACAAGTGATGTTGTGAAAAATATATACTAAATATATATATGTATCACGTTTTATTTTGTGAAATCCCACCTCCGATGTTTTGTAAATATAGTCGTGGCGAAACTTATATTTTTAAAAACAGGTCAAAATGTTTTTCTAACACTTATAGTGAAAATATTTCTAAGTGTTAGGCTTTTGGAAAAATTTCGCCAGAGTTTCCTCTGTAACTGGAGGTGGCCACGCTTTCAAGCGTATCATTTTCTTTTACAAATCAACCAACAATTTTCTCAATCAACCAAAACAATGTTCAAACCACAAACTAGTCAAAATATGTATATAAATTTCATGAACTTGTGATTTATCCAAACTGTGAAGTAAATCTCATTACTTTTAGTGGATCTTTATATAAAACAATCCGATTTTGTAAAAACCTCGTTTTTTATGGAAGTTCCGTCTTTACAACTTCTCGTCAACTTTTACAAAAATAGTTATTTCGTCGAAACTTTGTGTTACACAAGTGTTTACACACTTGTGTGTTCTAAAAACCATTCTTGTTAGTGTAAGATTCGTCTTTTAAAGTATGATTTCTTTAACGCTTGGTCCTTTGAAAATACCACTTGCAGATACGTAGATCTGCTAGTTTTAAACACTATTGTACAAGCTAAAACACTTTTACACAAGTTCATGATTCATGTGTGGTAGAGTTTCACCCTTTAACCCTTGTTCTATTCAAAACAACCTTATGTCATGATTCGTGATCATGACCAAACCGGGTTAAGTGATGATCCGAGCTACCACAACATAGATCGGGTCTAAATAATCACAAATTTCAATTACTACAACATTTACACAACATATGAGCTTCTATCCAACACTTATAGCATTTTTAGTAGACTTTAAAGTATCATCTTGTAAGATTTCGAGTTTTAACCGTTACAAATCGTATTAACCACTTTAGAATAGTTCAAGAAGGTGTTCTAAGCAACATACCACTAGCTCGAGGCTAGGGAAGAATCTTGACGAAAATGGCGTGGATAAAAGCAAGATAAAGAGGTCCTTCGCGTTCCGTTTGCTCCAAGACTCCTTGTATACGATCCTTGATACTAGAATGATCTTGGAATGGCTTGTTGAAAATCGAAATATGATGGGTAGGGGGTGGGTGTTCTCGGCCGTGAACCAAAGGGAGGGAGAGAAAAGTGTGTGAGGTTGTGGTGTGTTATGAATGATTATGTTGTGTTTAGACATGATCTTATAGGCAAATCATAAGTTAATTACCCATTGGTTCTTATGCCTCCTAGATAATAAGCATGAGGATTATAATAATAATATAGAGGACATGGTATGTCCCCCACATGGAGACGGTTGTAAAGAGGGGGGGGGGTCTAGTTCGATTTCAACCAACTAGTTAGACATTAGTTTGGTTAAGTTAAGTGTTAACTCGGTTACTAATGTGTAGTGTGTTATGACGGGTGTTAGGGTATTCAGGGACCCTAACTGGCTCAGAAAAAGATAAATAATGAAAATAACAATATTTTCATGTTCCGGGTATAGTCCGGTTGTTCGGTTGGATAGTAATCCGTTAAAGTGCTTAACAAAGCTTAAAGTGTCGTTAATACCCTTTTTAGTGACACAACTCATTTCTGACACTTTGGAAGGTGTCTAGTAATATTTTTCTCATGTTTTGGCACTTTATTAGTTAGCTAAAAGCTGAATTATTATGTAAAGTGCTGAGTTTTGTACTTAGAGTACGTTTTAGGCACATCCAGTTATTGTAACTTATTCCTAGAGACGCAGTTCTACAACCCTTGTATCCCTACACTCACCACTAGTGTAGCAAAATATTTCTGGCTCATACAGGCCTTAGAGGCAGTGTTTGCCTGATGCTGGCTTTATCAGCATGTTCAATAGGTTATCCGTTATAGTGCTACTGTGCTTTTTGTGCATCATGTTTGTCACTAAGGTTCAGTCATGTAAATAATGTAGTGACAGCAAGTAAAGTATGATGCAAGTAAGTACATGTATCAGTGTTCAAGTAGCAGTTTATTCACAAGTTCAAGCAAGCACAGTAATTAAGCAATAATTAATTATTAATTAAGTCGTACGGATACCTGGTTTAGTGAGGGTTGTCACAGAAAACATGCTTTAAATGTGATCAAACTGGACATGTTGGTCGCAAATGTCCGAATATGAAGCCTGTTGATGTTAAGAAAAGGAAAGTTGATGTTAAGACACATAAGTCAAACAAGTTTGAAGCAAAGCAAACTTGAAAACAAAAGACACCCAAAGTTGTGCCACAACAGATTTGGATACAAAAGGTTGATGTTTTAGAACCAAAATAAATCTGGAAACCTAAAAATGATTTGTCAAAAACAAAACATTCAAAGTGATTTAAGGTTTTATCAAAGGAATGTTTTAAAAGGACAAACTTGGGTTGTCAAGAAATAGACTTCTATGAGTGATAAAAGGAAAATTGATTCAACCAAGAAGGTTGAAAATAAGAACGAAAAAGTGTTTGTGAAAAATGATAAAGATTTTCCGAAGTTGAACAATTCTTATTGTGTCACAATACCCAAGGTCAAACAGGTATGGGTTGCATTATTCAAATGATTGAATTGTTTGAATGTGCAGGTGCTCCTAAAGACGGATGCATGTTAACAAGAGGAGAAACGGAGCAACCTGGCACGGGAGGTGGCAGATCCCTGCAAGTGAAAAATGGGAGGAGAAACGGAGCAACCTGGCATGGGAGGTGGCACACCCTCAAATTCCACAAGTGGAGTAATACCGCGAGGCGTGTGACTGACCCGGATCCAGCCACCAATCATATCGAACATTCATAAATATAAAGCAATTTATCAAAATACGATTAGTGGCAATTAAAGTCCACAATTAAGTCTTAAGTTTCAAAACATCATAAAAGGAAATAGCAGAAGCATAGTTTCAACAGTTAACTCAAATGTCCAAAGTTTAAATTTATTTAAAACCCGACACGGGTTGATGCAACCACTACACTCCTCAAGCTACAAGCTCCTGCCGGCACAAATTACCTGCAAAGCACGCAGTAGGGTGTCAACATAAAGTTGGCGAGTTCACACTTATCCAATTTTAGTTTCCGAAAACGTAAGTTGTTTAGATAAACCATTTATAATCACATTATGGGAAGCTACCCCATCTGTAAGCTCACTAAACTGCGGATACCGAAACTGATGACTGTCCAGTTGTTGTGCCCCGTTTGTCAATGTCTATCATCATTGACCACGTGCAAGGTCTACTAGTTCATGCCTGATCCCCCCGGTCACGGTGTGAGGTTTCTCTAACCTAATAGCGCTATTAACTAATAACCCGGTCGCCCCCGACGATTAATCGGTATTGTAAGTGGGGACTTTCCATGATAGAGTTTCGTTTAGTTTTGCTAGTTGTGATTTATAAATAATATCCAAACGTATCCCCCCACGGAATAGTAGTTTAACGTATACCGTCGTATTTCCCCCAGAAATATTTGTTTAACAGTATCCTTTACAAGGATAGTCGTCTGTATGTGTCCCCCCGGGACGCATGCTTTTAGTGTGTGTGAACTCACCACGGTTTGCTCCACAGACAGTTTACTTGTTAAAACACTTTAGTCAGTCACGTCCTATTATAATTTACCACATCTAATTAGGTTCGCAATCACATGAAATCAAATAGTCATCACGTAGCACACATCGTATTTCGATATCAATTATTTAACACATCGATCGTCACATATCTAATACATCGCATTTAGACATAACACATTACATTACATTTCAAGTGTGCAGTTTCAGATAGAGTGTGCGACTAGTTTCGTAAAATAGATTTGGCCCAATGTAAAGAAAAACCTAATCAGTTTGTGCGGTTATTCAATAAGTGAGAGACAATGGGGGACAAGGAGTGTACGGTTATTAATCAATTTGTCCAACCAAGGTGGGGTCCAATGCTAGTGTGCGACCACCTATGTTTGTGTGTGTGGCCTAATTATATCAGAAGCCCAAAACCAGACCCCTAATGGCCCAAAATATGGGTGATTCAAATAACTTCATGCAATTAAGGAATTAGTGTGCGACCAAATCATATGAATGAAAAGAAAGCAGGGGCCAGAAATGAGTGTACGATATTATTGTGCCAACCCTTAAGAAGTGTGCGACCAGTTTGCACGATTTCACAAAAGGAAATGGGAATGTGGGTGGCCCCCACTGTGCGTTCTCTCATTTGACTTTTAGTGTGCGGTTGAGCCTTGTGTCTTGTACACTAGGTTCATTAAGTTGTACATTTCTAAAATCATTTTACTTTGTGCATTTCAAATCATCAATTCAGAATGGAATCATCAAACAGATGAGACAAAAGTTGTTTTTGATATCATATAAATCATCATCTATCCAACAAAAATCCCAGGTTCTTTAAAGTTGGCTCATAAACCCTATCAATTTTCTAAACCATCAGCTAATACCATTGATCAAATTATAATTCAGACATCATCATTATCGACTAACAATACTCATCTAATGAATGACAATTTTGAACATCATCTTAGTCAGAATCATCATTATAGCTGGTTAGCAAATGTCTTCATTGTCATTTAAAGCATTTAACGTCGACCTTCATAATCATGGTTAATCATGGTTTTAATGAACAGAATATCAACATGAACCAAGCAACATCAAGCATCAAATGTCAACAGATTCATAAGGTTTCATTATCAACATTCCTTCATGTTTATCACGCGTCACAGTTTAAAACAACATTCAGCAGATCCAACTTACACCAGGCGTCGTATAATCATCAAGCACACAATTAAAGGCAGCGTTCTAACCTGGTTCCGGGTTCGTAACGGACAGAGAAACAGAGCTCCGAGCAGTGGAGACACGAGCCGCCGTTGAGTGACCGGAGCGTATAGAGATCGCTGAAGGTTTAAACGGAGATAGAAAGGTTGAGCGCACAGTCGGATAGGGGTTCCCCGATGATGGCGGAATAGATGTTGCAGGTTTGTTTTTGGAGAGGAAAGGATTATAGAGAGAGAGAGAGAGAGAGAGAGAGAGAGAGAGAGATGTCTAGGGATTGTTGTTGTAATTGTCAAAAAATTCCATGATGTGACGGCTGTTTTGTATTTATATTTGTGGCAGTATGAAGTGAATACTTCTCAATTCATAGAGCAATTGATAAGGGGAATTCAAATTGATAACAATCTAATCAAGTTCATTAACATTCAATTGCAAGAAAAGACTTCACAAGGAAAAATAAGAACTGATAGAATGGAGATGAGAGATTAGAATAGAATCTGAGATGAGAGAAGAACACCAATTTGCTTAAACATTCTTTTCATAATCCCGTAATCTAAAACTCCCAATGTTATATCTAGCTTGTCTCGTTGGGCTTATTAAACGGGCCACAAGGTTGGGCCTACGAGAGTCTACACACTTCATAACATTACCTCCCGCTTTCAAAACCACCTTGTCCGGTGGTAGCATGTATACCGTTTGAGCAAATGGAGAGGCTCGTCCTCAGTAATTGCTTCCTTTGACCGGTGGTCCCATTGTACTAATGGTGGTTTCGTGAACGAGCATGAGATGGAATCTGTCATAGCAACATGAGTGTAGCAAGCTAAAATAAATGGATCCTTTATTACAAGAGATTGGACCCAGTAGTCATGTAGTTCAAGTATGATGGCGGGGGGGGGGGGGGGGGGGGGGGGGGGGGGGATATTCCACGGTCATCCCAACCGCCGGAGTGTGACACTCCGCAGGTTAGCTTAGTCCCATAGCCACCTGGGGGTTAATACCCTATACCGAGTCGATCCGTTTCCCCGTGGAAGAGGTGGGTGGCTGGTGACCATCCCTGGAGTCGAACCCGGGTCTCTGGGGAGAGAAAGGGTGGGACTGGCCAACTGGGCTACCCCAGTTGGTTCAGTTCAAGTATGATGGCTGTGAAAGCAAGGTGGGTTCACATTGAAGCATCAGTAACTCACGAGCAAATGCCAGCCAAGTTGCTACCCAAATAAAGTGCACAAATAAAATGAACAACTCATTGAGCTCAAAGGTTCCATTGAGCATAAATGGGTCCCAAAGAATTTTCTCTGCAGCCTCAAGGATTACTAAGGTCATTGATTGGTGAATTTGTTCAAGCTTCAAGTTAGTGGCTGAAATGTCATTTAAACCTTGGTCATAACAGTTGAGCGACCATCGGATATTGAAGTTGATGCCGGTGAATAGAACCCGTGTAAGTAACATGGCGGTTTGTATTGATATGATTATTTGGTTTGGGTCATGAGGGTAAGGAGAAGCTCGGAGCGGTGCGGATGCGCATGTCCGTAGCGTGTAAAGACAATTATTATGTGATCTTGATGGAGGAGGTTCTGGCGGAGGTTTAATGGTGAAAGCAATGCCCAATAGCAAGAGTTGTACATAACTCAAGACCGCACCACCAATCTTTAAATTTCCATTCATGATGCGAGCTTCCATTTCAACAGTCCCGTTAGTGGTTATAATCGACCCGGTACCACCGTTGAAGTACAAATAATGGTCTAGCGGACGTATCTGTTTAAGACTTGTTGTCATAGTATACGCGGTTAGAACGCCCTTTAATGTTGTGTTAATTGGTAAGACATCACGTAGCCTCATGTCTTTGCATAATAATAGTGCCGCTGTACTGAGCGCGTTTTTAGCGGTTCTAAAAAGAATTGCATTCCATGGTATCATCCAAATAACATAAACATTCAGCAGACAAACTAAATTTGGTTGCATCCGAACATCATAATGACTTATATTCTCCTTAAAAACAGAATTAAAAACCACAACCAGGTGTGTTGCCCAAGCAAAAATCAATTCACTAACCAAAACCGATTGTCTTCTGATTTGCCAAAACACTCCAGAACGGTTAGATGTAAACGTTAGAACATGCATATGGACACAAGGCGTTGTAGTAGAAACTGCTTGCCACCCAAAAAGTTGTTGCAAATTTCGAAATATTCGGATGTAAACTATTGTGCTTACGTTTAAAGCACTTGATATTGCTGCGTCAATTTGTTCATGTGCATGATAAAAATTCAATGTTGTCCGCATCGTAGAATCCGAAGTAAGAATTGTACCATTAAACCTCAGTCGAGCACGAGTTATTGCAGCAGTGGGTAACGGTCTGACAATCTGATGAGGAGGCACGTGACCAAAATCATAATTGAAATAACCCCATGGTGGTTTCCACTGATAGTGAACAACAACTTCATGACCCTTTTTAGTAGCAACCATCAATTCCATTACAGGTGTTGCTCCTAATCCATTGATTATGATTACCACACGACAACCATGTTTAATGAGAACATAAGTAGTTTCCAAGAGCGGAACAAAAACCCTTAAACTAGCCGGATATTGACCAGCTAATAAACTAAGTGTCATGTCCAAATGTCCCAAATGAGCATAACTATACACCGTCCGAGAAGAACCAATGTCAGGTGTAGTAGCATTGCGGACTTTCGAACCCATAATATCAGATGAAAATCCAATAGCAACCCGAATTAATTTTTCTTTAGCTTGATTGAGTTGAACCAAGCCTTCCCGAAGTGCAATCCGAGTATTAACAACACCCAATTTATCATTGAAGACTGGGTTAAGGAGAGAAGGTGACTCGTCAAGTGAAAGCATCGATGCAATAGTAATGGAATAGGTTGGATTAAACTGGTGATTACTAACTAGTGTATGTAAAACGAGAGAGCCAAAATCAAGTGTAACCTGAGCTGGATGCGAAGCAGTAAGTTTCAACGGCCCAGGATCAAAACAAAAAGTTACAGCCTCTGCCAGTTGACCGGAGATAATTGTAAAACAATAGGTTTCAGGAATTTCATATAATTCGGAATACATGGTGGCATGAGTGGCCCAGAGATCAGAATTAGCTCCAGTGAAATGAGAGAATTTCATCTGCACAGCTGTGTGAGCCTCAATTACAGTGGCAACATTGTTAGGCATTTCATCAAACACTTGGAGAACATAGTCATTATTGGTAGATTGGAACGCATACGCCATCTGACTACTACCAAATCTATTAACAATGGCAATTGAATCAACATTCAATATCCGATCAGAAGTAAGAACTCGAATCAAACCATATTGAATCGGACCAGGATCATAATAATAAATCCTCCATAACCAATCCGCCTCCTTAGAAACGGTGGATTGTGGAACAATGGTGTCGCAGTCGATAGTGGCATTCGCTGAAACTGAATCACTGGGAACTGACGAGGGAACTAGATCTGTTAATTGCAGAGGCCTAGATTGATTGCTATTCAGATCTAATTTGACAACATCCGACTGATTAGTTACAACCTCAGTTCCAGATACGATTGAACCAAAATTCGAAGGGGTAGTAGTCTCGAGCCCTAACACAGAATCATCGGTAGCGTCCTTAGGTGGTGAAAGAAGTAGGTCCCCCAGTTTGACAACGGCCGACTGTTGTTTATCTAGGGTTGCAGACATCCGCCTCAGAGCACTTTGCATCTTATTAGTGTTCTCGAGCATGATCTGAAGATTAACGATTATATCAGGGATTAATGAGTCGTCCGCCATCGATGCAGACGATTCAATGAAAGCACCAATGAAGTGAATACTTCTCAATTCATAGAGCAATTGATAAGGGGAATTCAAATTGATAACAATCTAATCAAGTTCATTAACATTCAATTGCAAGAAAAGACTTTACAAGGAAAAATAAGAACTGATAGAATGGAGATGAGAGATTAGAATAGAATCTGAGATGAGAGAAGAACACCAATTTGCTTAAACATTCTTTTCATAATCCCGTAATCTAAAACTCCCAATGTTATATCTAGCTTGTCTCGTTGGGCTTATTAAACGGGCCACAAGGTTGGGCCTACGAGAGTCTACACACTTCATAACACAGTATGGATCGCACACTAATAAGTGTGCTCCCATTCCTATTATGCGATCCTAGTAGGGTTTAATGAGTATGATCTGGGCTTTGTGTTGGGCCGGTCACAAGGGTGTGTGACTCATTATAAGTGTAGTCCAAAGTAGAGGGTAATGGGGTGATATGTTATTTGTTTGTTTATCACAATTAATAAAAACTATATCATCACGTTACACACGTAGTCTCAAAAGTCCATATATTACTAATCATTTAATAATTTTACATTACGTTAACGTACAATATAGTTGTGCGGGGAAAACCCGAAGTGTCATAGAGATACTAGGTCTTTATACTGTTTGATATCTGGGGTATTATTCTTGGTCTTCTGATTTTGCGTCAGTAATGGCCTAGACCTCGTATAATACTTTGTCTGCTTTAAAAGCTTTCCCTCTGCATAAAAATTGAAAAATATCGAAAGATATAAATCAAGTGCTGTTGTAAAGAAGATTCCTAAGTGGAACACACCTTTAAGTCGAGCCTTCATCTCTTTAACCGAACGGTAGTTCATACCTGAGCTCTCAAGGCCTCGCACTAACCCAGAGTACAGATATCAATATAATATATTCAGATGTAAGACTAAATCTAGGGAATCTTGATACGGAGTATATTTTGAGGTGGGACACGCAAATAAGTTAAGTTCTTAAAACACTAAATCTCATATCTTGAATCAGTTGAAGTTTGTGTGAAAATTTAAGTGGATCAGTGTACTGACAATCTAAGTGAATCGTTTAGAACTTAAAGTATTTATAGCTCAATGTTGCTAGTGATTCGTTATAAATTGATATGAACCCCTGACGCGAACTCAAATTGTCTGCAAATATTTCTTTACTACATTTCATTAAATAAAAATTAGGGCTGCAAACGAACCGAACGAACGCGAACACGACCTTGTTCGTGTTCGTTTGTTAAGGATTTCATGTGTTCACGAACAGTTCACGAACACTTACCGAACGAGATTTTTTGTTCGTGTTCGTTTGTTAAGGAAATGAACTTGTTCGTGTTCATTTGTGTTCGTTTGTTAATTTAGGTACCGAACACAAACAAACGTTAATGAGCATAAACAAACACAAACGAACATATATGAGTGGGAACGGTGTTGAACGATGGTTATTGACAGAGGAACGACGAAGGGAGCGGGGGAGAGAGCGGCGCTTGGTCGATGGCGGAGAAAATGGGATCCAGAATCTGGAACGGCGCTAATAATGCTTAGGGTTTTTGTACTTTCAAACTTTCAATTGTATATCTGGTGGACCTTAGGTGATAATGAAATATCTAACAAATAACCAATAAAATATAAGTTGGGCCATACAATATAATATAAGTTAGGTAATAAAATAATATATATATATTCCTGTACACAAACGAACACGAACATAAACAAACGAACACAAACGAACGTAAACGAACACGTTACCGAACGTTCACGAACACAAATGAATGAACACGGCCTTTGTTCATGTTCGTTCATTTAACTAAACGAACGGAATTTTTTGTTCGTGTTCGTTCATTTATTAAACGAACGAACACAAACGAACTTCCCGCCGAACGGTTCATGAACTGTTCGCTGAAAGTTTAGTTCGTTTGCAGCCCTAATAAAAATCACAAAAAGATTTTCAGAGAGTTTTAGCATAAACTTTGAAAAATACAAAAAAAAAAAAATTGTTTCTACTTTATTTTCGACAACCGATGTCTGAAAGCTGAGTTTCAAAATCTTAGTATGTTGAACATGTTTCTGAAATTAAACAAATTCATTAATTTGAAACTTGAGGTTTTAAAATAAAAATTCTAAAAACAGTTTGTACAAATCTCCAAGGTCATTAATTTGGACTTGGTTGATAATCTGTAAAGAATTTGGATGCTTAACTGTCAAATATAGAGTTATTTGATAGGGGGAGTAGAGTCGGGCAATCCTGAGAGTTTTAATGTCATACATCTATGTTTAGAGCCAGGTTACCGATTCTAGATGACCTAAAAGCTTTTCATTGTTAAATATTTATGTTTAGAGCTAGGTTTACGATCTTGGACCTAAAGTGTCAAATATTTTATAAGTGGTTTGAAATTATTTGATTTTCAGATGATAAGCCAGATTACGATCCTGATAGCTGAGGCTAAGGGGGAGTCTAAAGACGAGCACAAACTAGGTGACGATCCTGAAAAACTTCCGAAAGCTTAAAGAAAGGGGGAGCCTGAAGAGAGAGAAAGTTTGTTGAAAGGGGGAGCAGCTGAAGCTGTAAGCAGATCCAAATGGAGTCTGTTAAAGTAAAAGGGAGAGTCTGTGGTGCTGAAGATGTTAACACTTCTGGAAGACTCAGAAATAAAGAAGATAGAAAGCTACGAGATTGACTACAGTAATATCTAAGGGGGAGTCTGTGAGTGCAGTATGTCTATCACTTCCGTCAATCACGTATCGTAGCTTAATCAGATCAGACAAGATTGGTGCTGAACAGAGTAAAATATAAAGTTCATGCATGTTATAGACAGTTCGTAAGAACAGACCTAATAGGTTCGTACGAATGGACTGAATATTGAATATGTGGGTTCGTAACATGTAGGTTCATACGAAGAGAGTGGGTTTTTACAAATCGAGGCCCGTTCGTAGGTAGTTTAGTACGAAGCCACTATATCTATATATAGAGGTGTAGGGTCTTGTTCATTTCTAACTTTTGAGCATTAGAGAGGCGAAGCTCTGCTTGTTTGTTTTCGTGGTTCTGTACTTGTCAATCTTATAAAAAACAACATTTAATTACATCTTTGTGTTCAATCTACACACGTACTTGGATTCCGCACAAGATACGTGTTCATTGCATTCAACGGTTAGGGAATCGATCCTCAGAGAGAATTCACATAGACGCCCATCATGTCCGTACTGAGGGCCTTCTCATGCGGGCGATCCAGGGCGATATACAGGCGACTAATGAGCATGGTCGAACCCCATTGCCGACACCGACATTGCTGCCTGGCCCTGGACAGGATCCGGGGTCATCAGGCGCGACTCAGGATCCGGGGCCCTCAGGCACGACTCAGGAGCGTTGGATGCGGATCCAGCGGTTTAGGATTGTTGTACTTTTTTTGTATTTTGATTGTTTATGTATTTTGGACGATGTCATGTATATATATACAAACTTATTATATAGTTAAATTTGCAGTTTCAGTTTATTTATATTTGTGATTGTTTATTTTGAGTGTTTAGATTGGTTACGTATAATGTATAATGTTATAATATTACACATTGTGAATACATCAACATAAAAAATATTACAAAATACAACTACGTTACGGCACGATACAGGACAAAGATGATACGATGTCATACGACACGTCGTGATAAAATATTACATAGTTAAAAATGTGATACGATATGTCATGATACGCTATAATACGTCACGGAAAAATATAATAAAGTTAAAATTGTGATAGATACGTCACGATACGCTACAATACGTCACGATAAAATATTAAAAAGTAAAAAATGTGATATGATATGCCACGATACGCTATAATACGATACGTAACGATATAAAAAAATAAAAATTTTAAAACTCATTAAAACAAAAATAACCAACATTAAACACCAATAACCAAACCCAACACACCAAAATCAAACCTCAAAAAATCAGGACCTCAATACGGATCGTATAGTCCTATACGATCCGTATAAGACAGCCGCCAGATATACGCCCGCCAGACATATGCTGACCCTGTCAGTCTGTCAAGTCTTAATTTTATCCAATACGAATCGTATAGGTTTATACGATCGAATGTCAAAGTGTGAGGATAAATTCGCCGGTGTGCGAATACAATCTCCCTTTAATTAAGGCAAAACCATTCTCAATTCCCATGAACGAATATCTGTTTTATTCAAAACCATACTATTACTATGATATGACAAATTTAATTTGTATGTATATGCATACTAATAACTTTTTAATTATAGATGTTTATAGATTTAAAATTAAAGTCGATACTAAATCATTTCAAGTATTTAGAGACACATTATGTTACATAGAACTACATTGATTTGATTGACTAGTTAATGAGAAGGTGTGGCAAATGGATTGATCATCACTTGCCCTTTCTTCTTCTCTGGCATACAAAACACCACAGCCATTAAACCAGACCTAACCTTCTCAGCGATCATGATTATAACACAAAACAAAACCCTACAAACCACCACCATCCCAAATATTATGAACAAATCAGTCCACTTTGAATAACCCATTTCAACTTGCCATTTCTCCCTTAATATATACTCTCCATCGATAACTTTTTGCACCCCGGCTTCGTTATAGACATACTTTACCCCTTCAAACTCGTTCTTGAACAGTCCTTGATAGGCATACTTGTGAAATCCAATGTAAAATAGAGGGTATTTCCAAAACGGGTAAGATAAATCATTGGGTAAGCGAAAGAACCCACCACCTAGAATCATGAGGCCTTGAATCCCCGCACCTACTATGATTCCCATTAAATAATTCTGAACTATGCTTGCAACGATCATCATAAGGCTCTCAACTACCAACATACAAGAAAATAGTACGGATGTGTAGTATGCAAAGTGATCCAATCCGTCACGAAGTCCTGCTAGGTAGTATGCTAATGCCCCTGGAATCACGGATACTACTAACAAGTATGGAATTGAAGATAGGGTGTTTGCTATAACGAAAGCCCGGTTGAGTAATGTCCATTTAATCTTTCACGTTCGAATACTTTCATGTCCTCCACAAATGAGGGGAACCCCCCTATGGCCATGAATGTTAAGAATGAAGCCACAAACATTAGCATTGAACTTCTAGCCTGCAAGTATTATTAGAAAATAAAAGGAAAATATATTTTGAGTGACAATAAAGGGTTCAGCTTATTATTCTCATCACAGCCTCAATCACAGCTAATTCACAGTTCATCAATCATGTATTTTTTTTTTTTCCTTTTTGAACTACGTAAATTCCTATATATTGGAGTTTCTTTTCATTGAAAAATTATTAGAAAATAAACAGAATTTCAAACCTTTTCATGAATTCTCTATCTCTGATTATTAACAAGTATGTATCCATAATGCATGTGAGGAAGTGTATATCCATGGTGTATAATAACATTTTTTTTTAATTTGTAGCTGGACTAGAAATAATTGAGTTTATAGGATGTTTTTGGCAACCCACCCACCCACCAGGTTTGCTTATAGAAGGAGCAAACTCAGAATAAATAAATATTGAATTGAATTTCATTGCCTTTTAATTTTTCTAATAATAATTCATTCACATTTTATTTATTTATTTTTTCTTAAATAACTTATAACATCTATCAATGTTTTTTTTTTTCTAAAATCTAAGTACGTGTTTTGTTTTGTTTTACTCTTTTTATCAATATTCCGATAGGGGTAGGTTCATTAGTGAACAACCCCCTTGATAGTGAAGACTAATAAATTAATCATAACCCTTAATTATCAATACACAAGTGTAACCATAATTTGATAATGAAAATACACTAGTGTATTTTACGATTTAATGATGTAAATCAATGGTCAAGATTTGTTCACTCAGTTCACAAATACATTAGTGTTCACTCTAGAACTCCACCCTATTCCGATATATCTATCTTTTATTGAAAACAAATAAAAATGTCAAGATAAATAACTAATAAACAATTTTGTATATTTGGATTTTTGGAAATGCAAACATTACATGAAATTAAAGAAAACCCCAATTATATGTTAAATAAATTATGGAAAATAATAAGAAATTCAACATTAATAGATCTAGTCTGCTCCCTCTTCAAGCAAACTACCTACAAACCAACATGCTTCAAAAAATCTATTTACACTTGTCAATTTCCTCGACCACTTATTAGTAAAAAAATTATATCATAGGAAAACTGAAATTGCATCAATTAGATCGATCCAACAATTGTATTACCAACAATATCTAAAGTAATATAGTTTTGTTACCTCAACTGAACTATAACTGGACCCAACTTTATAGTAGAGTGTTCCAAGACCCAAGGACAATGCTAAGTATATAGCGAGGCGCAACCAGTAGTAGCCAAGATCACGATGCATGTTGACGAAAGACCTCTTCGTGAGTACAAGAGATTGGGTTGAGAAGTTAGCATGGTCCTTATTATTATTATCATGTGCTGCATCACCCTATAAATACCCAAGAAAATATCCATCTTTTGTTATTACCAAAATATAAATACCCAAGAAAATATCCATCCTTTTGTTATTACCAAAAGCAAAACAATCTCTGGTATGATTTTACTTTGATATAAATGAATTTTTAGTTCACCTTGTTGCAGATTTTGGTTATGTTACTGTTAACTTCTTGGTAAGTAGTAGATGACTTGTAAGAATCTATTAAGATATTAATAACTTCCTCTGTAGCGCTCCTTTTAGCTGAACCTAGTTCGATGTCCTGTGAATTTCCATAATAATATTAGACCATCACCAACCCAGAACATCAAAAACACCTACAAATGCGTCTGGTAAATCAGCTACACATTAGATTTCTATATATTTTTCAAAAATACATATCTTCTTTCCAACCCTGCATCTTTAAAAAACATCTATATATACCATATTATCACCACTTTTTACACTTATTTTTTAAAATCAAAATCATTTTATACCAAAATATTTTATGTTAATTTGATTTATTTAAAATAAAAAATATATTAGAACCTTTGTAGTATTTGAGGAAGTCCCTAATTTTAAAATTAAAAATCTAACATCACAAAAAACACAAATCTCATCAATTAAAAATAAAAAATTACATCAAGTAAATTAATTAAATAGTCATATTTTTTTGAACAGCAAAGACTCTCACGTGTAAACTCACCCTGCTCGGTACTATGTCCAAGGTCGATTCCTCGACCGCCATGAGACCGTGCCCCCCGATGCGCGGGAACCGGATAAAATCCATAAACCTTTGCCCCCCGTAAGGTTCGAACCTAGGATTAAAGCCCAAATTCATCCTTCACCCAGATGTCCCTCGAAAATGGCCCAAGGGAGAATCGAACTTGCGTCTCCACTAGGGAGGGCATGCCAAATTATCACTAGACCAAGTTCTCAGGGCAATTAAAGAGTCATATTCATCTCTAATTCTAGCACATAGCTTATTAAGGCTTGTAACTTGTGCGGGATTTGGTTTGGGTTTTCTTTAGGAATGCCATCACTTAAGAATTACATAAATGAGTTTGTGTTAAAGTTCATGATTGAGAATGTAGAGAACATAATTTGAAGATTTTAAAGAAATAAGTATTGATGGTGTGAACATCTGGGTGGTACACAATAAATACGAAAGACAGGAAGCATGATAGATACGGAGTGTACGTTTAGTATAATGTTACCTCATCAAAATGCTTATTTATTGTTCTAAGAAAGTGATCGGACAAATTCTGGAAATTTGGGCAAGGGAAGCCATTCAAAGCGAAAAACTGCATCCAAACAAGATATAAATTTAGCTTATATTTTTTCTATTGAAAATCATCTAGGCATGAACTGAATTGTGTGATGTCCATACTTCATTTGCATAGCTCGTCTTGCCGAAGTAAATTGTTCTTCCAGAAGAAAGAAGGCAAAGATTATGAAAAAGCCGAAATACTTCACTGGATGGCTGATGAATTGATGCAATGATGGTCCTTCCGTGGTGTTGATCAAGCCTTGCAATCCTGCTCATCACATAGTATGAAGCAGCACTATCAAGACCGCTTGTTGGTTCATCAAGAAAGAGAAGCTTAGGACGAGTTAAGATCTCGATACATATGCTAACTCGTCTCTTCTGGCCTCCACTCAGGCCTTTAGCTCCCCACCCTCCGATCCTCGTGTCCATTGAATCTTGAAGACCCATCTCTTTAATGGTCATTTCCGCTCTCTCCTTCTTCTCGGTTTTAGACATGGAGTCTGGCAGTTGAAGCTGCGCTGAATAGTAGACACTTTCACGGACCGTAAGTGATGTGATCAATGAATCATCTTGAGTCACATAAGCCTGCATAGTTTTGAATTGTCAGTATATATGTGTTATCAACTGAAAATGAGACCAAGGATGATCCTAATAAAATCATATATCCTACATATTTCTAATTCTTACCGAAGTCCCATATGCTAAAGCTCTCTTGATACCATTAACTAAAATATCACCACTCTTCCTAGTCTTGGGATCTAGTCTTCCTGCATACAAAATGGACAGGGTTATATTACTCTCATTTATCCAGATACTGCTGACATGTAATACAAGCTGCATTATAGGAAAATAAATGATCATATGGTTCATAAGAAAGCCAAAATCATATGGCCCGTATGATGTTTTGATTGACAAATAAATAACTGACGTGGCCACTGAATGACCAATACGGCCTTCGCACACGACCCATATTATATATAAGATGTGATCACTTTGTGTACACGACTGTGATGGTCAATCTTCAACAACACACTAGAAAATATTAGTTAAAATTGTAATACCATTTATCGATCATTATAAGGGTGGATGCTTGGACGGTATAATCTCAGGATGGGAGATCGGTACCTAGTCCACGTAGACAAATGGGAGAATCGATGTTGGGGTGGAGGGGATGGTGGTCAAGATCAAGATGAAGATTTTTGAAGAGGATGGGAATGATTTTGTGCCTAAAAACAAACTCGTTTAGTAAACGAGCCCGAGCCCGAGCCCGAGCTTCGCTTATCGAGCTCGAGCCGGCTCGCGAGACTTAACGAGCTTTCTTTTTATATATTTTTTATTAATATATTAAACATATATTTTAATAATAATATTTACCATTTATATAAACATAAAAAATAACTAAATTATATGTATAACAATAATTATAATTAATAAAAAATTAATTAATAAATAGTAAACGAGTCGAGCTCGAGCTTGAAAATTTACCTTCAAGCCGAGCTCGAGCTTTAGAAATAAAGCTCGGATCGAGCCGAGCTCGAGCTTGAGCTTTCATATGTTAAACGAGCTCGAGCTCGGGCTCAGCTCGGCTCGTTTGCACCCCTAATCCCACCCACTATGTACTTTACCTTTATATCTTTAAGAATATTTATTATTAGTATATATACAATGTGATTTTAGCACATATGTTTATGATATCAACACTTTTCTTTATGAAGCTACACATTGAAAACAAAAGAAAGATTTGCTTGTCAGCAAAATTATAAGGAATTCAATATAATTGATATTATTTAGGTTATTACTTTACCATTTCTCTATAATTGATTGAATGTTACATGACACTTTTTAAATGGTTCTTATAGTTTGTATACGAAATGTGCATTGTATTTGATCCTACTTCTATATAGTATATAGAAGTAGGATCAAATACAATGCACATTTCGTATCAAGGTGGTCGAAGTTGGTAGGCAAAAAAAAGGTCAAAGGTGGTCAAAGTTACTATTCACAAACTTGGTAATTGTATATAGTATATACAATTACCAAGTTTGTGAATAGTAATTTTGACCACCTTTGACCTTTTTTTTGCCTACCAACTTTGACCACCTTGATCTTCTTTTTTGACCATTTTTTTATCTTTGACTTTCCCCTCTATAAAATTCTTTGACTTTTTTTAATTTTCTTTTTATTTCTATCTTACCGGTAAATATGGCTATTTTTGACTTTTTTCTTAAGATTGAGGTCGACCGAATTCCCGTCACAACGTGCGGGTAATTTTACTAGTTTAAAGAAAACATTCAAACATCGCTCAATCCCTTTCTCTATAATATAAAACAAGTTAGAGAAAAGAAAAGCAAACCTCTTTTAAAACCAAGCCTCCATAATTTACTGTGATTGTACAATAAAAAGAAAAATAATAATAAATTAATTGTGTGCGTGTAAGATACAGATATAAATGTATTTTGTGTGAAATTGAGGTTATGACTGCCGACGGTGGGTGTGATGGTTGTTGATTGTGATGACGGTGGCTAGTGGTTTAGAGAGAGGGGGTGTGAGTGTAGATTTTTGTGTTGGGTATATATATGAGTTAAGTTCAGGTACAAAGAGCCTTATCGTATAAAACATACGAAAGACATGAAAAAACATAAAAAAAAAACACACACACACACAGTGCCATTTTTGCAATTATTTGTTCGTAGGGTAATTATCAAATTACTCTACAAATGATCTTGTAGGGTAATTTTGATCTTGTAGGGTAATTTTGTAAAATGATCTAAGGTAATTATCAAAATTACTCTATAAGTGTATCAAAATTACTCAGCAAGTTTATCAAACAAATACAGTTTAAAATTACTCTACAAGGTCATTTGTAGAGTAATTATGATACTCTACAAACACTACAAGAAAGTAATACTTTTAGCGGCGACGGCAATACCGGCGACGGGCTCAGTGTCGCCGCTATTGGTCGATCCGCGTGCCACCACCTAACATCAAACCCCAGCCGTTGATCCTTACCATGATCCAACGGTTGGGGACTTAATAGCTAATAGCGGCGACAAATTTAGGGTATTAGCGGCGACAATGTGACTCCGCTAAAGATCTGTGGACCCACATTAAACCCCAACCACTGATATCTTATCCTGATCGAGACCAATACCGGCGACACATAACTAATAGCGGCGACAAGGTGTCGCCGGTAATGCCCTTACGACATAAAGTCTGGCAGGCGCGCATTTTTCCCTCTTTCCTCACTTTCCCCCATTTCTTCTTCGAGCAGCGGCGAATTCCGGCGATTTTAACCCAAATCGGTTAGTTTAAGTTTGTATGTTGTTAAATTTCTTCTCTATTTTGTTATATACATGTTATAGTCTATGATTTTTGTGTGTTTTTGTGTTTATGCTAGAGAAATCGGCTCACCACCATCACCTCTCCGGTCACCACCATCACGTCTCCGGTCACCACCTCGTCTCCGCGGTCTATATCCACTTGAAAGCTTCAAATTACGGTTAGTTTTATATGAATTTTTTCAAAGTTTAGAAATTGTATAATGTAAGAATGTATGTTTGTTATGTAAATGTATATGTAAGAATGTATGTTTGTTTAGTTTGTGAAAATGTATAATGTAGGTGTATTTGGTGAAAATGAGTATATGTAGGTGTATGTATTTGTGTATGTAGGTGTATGTATGTGTATGTAGGTGTATGTAAGGATGTATATTTGTATGTAAATGTTTGTGAAAATCTATAATGTAGGTGTAATTGGTGAAAATGAGTATATGTCGGTGTAGGTGTAATTGGTGAAAATGTATAATGTATGTGTATTTTGTGAAAATGAGTATATGTTGGTGTATGTAGGTGTATGTATGTGTATGTAGGTGTATGTAAGGATGTATATTTGTATGTAAATGTTTGTGAAAATGTATAATGTAGGTGTAATTGATGAAAATGAGTATATGTAGGTGTAGGTGTATGTATTTGTGTATGTTGGTGTTTTTAAGCATGTATGTAGGTATGCATGTCTATGAATGTATGTATGTAGGTGTATGTTAGTATGTCAAATGTATAATGTAGGTGTATTTGGGGAAAATGTGTATATGAAAATCTATGTATTTGTGTATGTAGGTGTATGTAAGCATGTATATGTGTATGCATGTCTATGAATGTATGTATGTAGGTGTATGTTAACTTGTTTTGTGTTACATTTCTTCTCTACATTTGTTACATACATGTTATAGGCTTTAATTTTTGCTCTTTTTTGTGTATTTTTGTGTTTGTGGAAGAAAATTCGGATCACCACCATCTCTTCTCCGGTCGCCACCTTCACTTCTACGGCCACCACCTGAAAAACCGGTTAGTTTTTTTTTTTTTTTTTTTTTTTAAGTTTAGAAATTGTATAAATTTTAGTTTAGGTATGTAAATTGTGTATGTTAGTATGTATGTTTGTATAATTTTTAGTATGTAAATAGTATAATTTTTAGTTTAAGTTGTATGTGGTTATGTAAGTGTATGAATGAATGTATGTATGTTTGTATAATTGTTAGTATGTAAATTGTATAATGTAGGTGTATTTGAAAAATGTGTATGTAAATTGTATAATGGTTAGTTTTTTTTTTTTTTTTTAAAGTTTAGAAATTGTATAATTTTTAGTTTAGGTATGTAAATTGTGTATGTTAGTATGTATGTTTGTATAATTGTTAGTATGTAAATTGTATAATTTTTAGTTTAAGTTGTATGTGGGTATGTAAGTGTATGAATGAATGTATGTATGTATAATTGTTAGTATGTAAATTGTATAATGTTAGTATGTAAATTGTAAATTGTTAGTATGTTTGTATAATTGTTGTATGTTAGTATGTTGGTGAAAAATGTGTATGTTAGTATGTATGTTTGTATAAAGTATGCAAATGTGTGTGTAAGGATATTGAATTATGAAGAACATTACGAGCTTAAAAATCGTGTCTGATATTGAATTCATCATTTCAAACATAACGAGCTAAGAAAACACCCGATCGAAATTGAAATCATGATTTAAAACATAACGTTCCGCCCAAAATTGAAAACAATCATTAAGAACATAACAAGCTTAAAAAACTGTGCCCGTGTTTGAATTAATCATTTTAAACATAGCGAGCTTAGAAATACCCGCCCGAAATTGATTTAGAAATTAATTTCGGGTTGTCCCCGTTTATCTTGGGACTGCTTTTTGAATACTTTATCTCATTTAGGATGTGAATGTGTATTACATGATTGTTTGTTTAAGAAGGATTCGGTTATCATTTTCTCTTTGCTCCTCGGGTATATATATCATTACATATATACTTGGGAGCTAAGAGGAAATGCTGCCGAATTTTTCTTAAACAAACAATCATGTAATACACATTCACATATGAGATAAAGTGTTCAAAAAGTGGGTTTAGCAGCCTACCCTTGTCTTGTTAATCCTAAATTAGATTTTCTTTCAGTTGCATAATGCCTATCGATAAAATTACGTAAGTATTTCTATTAAGTATTATTTTCTATAACAAATATATATATATATATATATACACACATATATATATTTAATCATCTTCGTAAAATACAGCGGAACATACAACAGGCCACAGATGAATGGAGCGGCGATGGTCCTCCAATTGCCCCGTATGAAGAAGCGTTGGGAGAGCGCCGAGGATGGTATCGCGGGATGGGGCCTAAACCTTCTTCCAACACGTCCTCGCACTCGTCATCTAACATGTCGTCTTCGCAAGCTCGGACGCAAGAACCCTTTTCCGAGGTAAACTACGTAATTTATAAAATGACAAACGAACGCATGTTTCCTTGTTAAATATATGTTGCTAGCGTTAATTAATATGCTAATATACGTTTTGCTATCTATTATTGTAGGATTTTGTTAACAGCTTGTTCCAAACCCCGTCATTTTTGAACCAACTTAACAACTATCTTGCTTCACAAGGAAAAGGAAAAGGAAAGTCAAAAGACTACGATTCTGACAACTTATTCGATAATGAATCCGACGATGAACCCAACGATAACGATGACGATGAGTGACTTGTTTTTAATGTATGATTTAGATTTAATTAAACGTTGTAGGATATAATGTACGACTTAAACATAGTTTTTAAGTATATTACCTTTAGTATATGTTGATTATGTTCATAGCGTATGCTTGCGTTGTTTGAAAATAGGCAGGTTTTGTTTTTCGGCCGTAAAACCGGTTGGGCAGCTGTATATACAGCTGCTGTATTAAAAAAAAATAGACTTTTAGCGGCGACATCTGTCGCCGCTATTGCCTTTAAACCTTTAGCGACCAATGTTAATACCGGCGACACTTTTAGCGACGACATCTGTCGTCGCTAAAAGTGAAGGATCAATACCGGCGACACTAGTCTTTACCGGCGACAACCGGTCAATAGCGTCCCAGTAATACCGGCGACGTTTTACCGGCGACATGTCGCCGCTAAAAGTCTATAGCGGCGATAAAGGTGGTCAATACCGGCGACACCTGTCGCCGGTAAAAGTGCCCTGTTCTTGTAGTGAAAATTACCCTACAAGATCAAAATTAACTTACAAGATTAAAATTACCATTCAAGATCATTTGAAGAGTAATTATGATACACTACAAGATTAAAATTACCCTATAAGATTATTTTACAAAATTACCCTACAAGATCATTTGTAGGATAATTTTGATAATTACTCTACGAGTAAATAATTACGAAAATACACCGCGTGTTTTACCTTTTCATCCTATTCTTATGTTTTGTATGATAAGGGTATTTGTATTTTATCTTTTGCCATGTATATAATATATGAAATAAAGTATTATATTTAACTTCTAGCTTTAATTGTAAAGGTACTTTGATCATTTCACAAAAAGTAACTGAGAAAACATTTAGTAATTTGGACTTAAAGGGTTATAAAATGAAAATCTAGGTACTCAATGCGTTAAACTTTTTGATTTTGGACTCAAGTATTTAAAACCACTAAAACAAAATCTTATGAAAAAACTATGTTTATTTATTTATATTATGTAGATAGAGAAGAAGAATGGGATGTAAATGCTCTTAGGATGAAGATGATGAGGATCCATACAATGCCATCGACACCGAAACAAAATATCATCCTGATCTGGATGATCATGATCCACTCCATCCACCTTAGCTGTTTCTTTGTTGCAAAACAATTGCTAAAGTTGGCATGATTCGAAACGCATAGACGTTTGGTTTCTTTGAACCGAATAACAGCATACCTGCTAAGGCGTCAAGGAGTGTGGATTTGCCAGAGCCAGAAGGACCCATAATAGCTAGGAGCTCACCGGGTATGGCATACCCGGTAACACCTTGAAGTATGGATTGGCTTCCACCGGTTTGTCCATCGCGCACCATAACCCACAAGTCTTTCCAAGTCAAGCACACACCGTTGTTGATGTCACTCTCTGCTTCACCATTAACACAACGGCTTTGTTGATGTCCATCATGGTATGGTAGTTTTAGTGCTTGAGATGCCATCTCCACCTCTTGGGGATTCTGTTCTATTTCATGAGAGGGTTCCATTCTTAAGAGAGATTAAAAGAGGGGCGAGATGGGGGATGTTGATCCGTTTATAAAGATGAAGGATGATCTAGGTTTATATAAGGGTTAAGTCATTCATGTGTAAGGAGTTGAGTCAGAGAAATAAAAATGGTGGTAACATAAGAGTACGAGTTGATTGAAGAAATTCTTTAATCATTTTATTGAGTACGAGTTGATTAAAGAAATTCTTTAATCATTTTTTTTTATTTGGAAGCTTGCAAGCTAACTTATTTCAAATGTGTTTTTGTTGTTTTGTACAAGCTAACTTATTTCAAATGTGTTTTTGTTGTTTTGTACCCATCTTTTTATGTATCATCGTTACCAATAGCAAAACAAATGTAGGGTCTGAATAAGGTAAGATGTAGACAATATTACATCTATCCCGTAGGAATAGATGGGCTGCTTCCTGTGAAACCCCTGGTTCGATGATAGTTTTGCATCAAACCTTGGACATAAGGCACATACACTTGGCAATTAAGACAAAGGCAAATTAATGCATGTACTCCCTTGTCTTTCGGCTATCAACGTCAGTACGTCACCATATGATGCATGATTAACCATCCCCATCTTTTAACATTATTTTCACGGAATTAGTAAAATAACGTTAAAATTAGTGCACTTTTAATTTTGCCCCCCAAACGCCCACACATATATATATATATATTATATGCGTATATCGCAAGCGGGGCTAATTCATTGAGCCCACCACATTTATGTATCTTCTAAAGAGTTTTTCTTGGTTTTTCTTTTAATTTTGTAGTTAAACATAGATAAGGATCCGAAACTATGTGTGCTATACTAAAATACATCAACATATTAGGATATGAATATATTTAGTGGCGGAACTTATTGATAACTCGGTGAGTGTTGGGTTCTCAAAATCCAAGTTGGTAAAGGCCAGACTTTTAAAAACCTAATATTTTACATTAAAAAATCAAATTTTTTTAATAAAATTAACACTATAAACGAAAAATCGGTTAGGACCTGGAAACCCCCTAGCCCCAATAAAGGCCCATCCATATGAATATATTGTTTCATTACTTATTCAAAAACGGATCTTCAGTATTTTCATAAAACTTTTTTCCTTTTAAATCGTGTAAATACTAGTTGATCTACGCATCTATAATTTTTTAACAATGTTTGTAACTAACTTTAATATTCGAGTGAGCTTTTCTAAGACGGGATATCAACCATCCATACTGATTTCGACACATCGGACCTAACTCACCAGAATAACCATTAAGGAGGAAACACACCTGTATGAAAAAACACCCTTGAGTCAGGTTTCGAACTTAAGACCTTTAGAGATCCCAAACTTTAACCATCACATACATCATTGGATCAAAGGTCCCTTGTCTAAACATCTAATTAAAGTGAAAAAACATATAACTAATTCCTACTTTTACATAACACAATAATATGTTTGTTATGAAGATAAATATAATATAAAATCTACATTAAGGGGATGTTTGAATGTGTCACGATAGTTGTTATAGTCTTATACTATTGATTATGGTCGTGAAAGTGAATGAAACTAAAAAATAGGAACGTACATATTGTTAAGTTAAAAATATCAACTATCTATTTTGTTCAATAACTTATACTTTATTTGTTTGGTATTATATTTCGGTGTCTCGGTTTGATAACATTAGTAACCTGCTATTGTTTAAGGTGATGATATCATATCAATATATCATGAATTTTTTTATCATCCATTTGTTGTGAGTGATGTTTACCTGCACCATTATCGTGTGTAAGAAACTAATTGTGATTAAAGCATTTACGTTTATTAATGGTTTACCAACTTTTTTAACAAACTATTATTAATTATTTACTTCATCACAATAAACGTCTAACACAATTTTGTACCATACACAATAACATTGTTGAACATTAACGTTAAGTCTTTAGATTGTATAGTAAGTCTTTGCATTGTATAGTAAGTCTTTGGTTTCTATTCAGTGAATTCGAACTCTAATTATTAACAACGTTATTGTGTATGGTACAAAAAGATTCGAAAAAATCATAAGAATTCTAAAAAATCCAAAAAATTCTAAAAAATCAAAATAATCAAAAAATTCTAAAAAAATCCAAAAAATTAAAAAAAAATCATAAAAAAAAAAACTCAATAAATTCTAAAAAATCAAAAAAAATTCTAAAAAAACAAAAAAATTCTAAAAAATAAAAACTCCTAAAAATAAAAAAATCTAAAAAATCAAAGAAATTATAAAAAAAAATTAAAAAAAATCAAAAAAATAATAAAAAAATCAAAAAATTCTAAAAATCCAAAACCATCATAAAAATCAAAAAATTTCAAAAAAAAAAACCATAAAATTCTAAAAAATAAAAAAATCTAAAAATCTAAAAATCATAAAAATTCTAAAAAACAATAAAAATCATAAAAATTTGAAAACATCCAAAAAATAAAAAAATAAAAATAGGATTTTTTAGAGTTTTTTGATTTTTTTTTAATTTTTTAGAATTTTTATGATTTTTTAGAATTTTGTGGTTTTTTCTGATTTTTTTTTTTGCTTTTTTAGAATTTTCTAGACTTTTAGAATTTT
The DNA here is from genome assembly GCA_030545235.1 of Helianthus tuberosus. Classification (NCBI taxonomy): domain Eukaryota; kingdom Viridiplantae; phylum Streptophyta; class Magnoliopsida; order Asterales; family Asteraceae; genus Helianthus; species Helianthus tuberosus. Next base: position 43,266,681 of record CM060414.1, on the reverse strand, counting down.
TTTATTTTTTGGATTTTTTAGAATTTTTTGGATTTTTTAGAATTTATTGGATTTTTTTAGAACTTTTATGATTTTAATAATTTTTTTGATTTTTAGAATTTTTTGGATTTTTTAGAATTTTATGATTTTTTAGATTTTTTATGTTTTACATTTTTTAGATTTTTTTTTGAATTTTTTTGAATTTTTTTTATTTTTATATTTTTTTTTATTTTTGATGATTTGTTGGATTTTTTAGAATATTTATGATTTTATAGAATTTTTTGATTTTTTATATTTTTTTGATTTTCTAGATTTTTTTTGATTTTTTTGAATTTTTTTTTTGAATTTTTAGAGTTTTTTTGGCGTTTTTTAATTTTTTTTATTTTTTAGAATTTTTTTATTTTTTTTGGATTTATTTTAGATTTTTTATGATTTTTTAGAATTTTTTTGATTTTTTAGAAAAATCTTAACCCAAATCCATCCTAACACAAACCCATCTTGACTCATTACCCATCCAACCCTTTTTTAAAAATACCCATACGTGACCTATACCCATCCTAACCCAAACCCATTTTGACCAATTACCCAAACCCATCCAACTTGCCCACTTTGCCACCACTAATTAACATGATAGAATCCTATTCATCTTTTTATCGTGACCATGATTAAGGACACCAACGACCACTCCATAGAACCACGATCAATGACCAATCTTATTCGTCTTTTTATCGTGACCATGATAAACAAACCAGGTCTTGTTTTTCCAAACCAGTTCAAGGGTTAAATCAAATTGCGCTTGGGTCAAACTTGATCAAAACCAGTGGCTGTTCGGCAACTTCTAAATGGGTATGTGCAAAACCAGTAAGTGGTATTATAACAACTCTCACAGAACCATTAAAATACCCCTATACGTCCTAAAATATATCCCGTATACGAAAAATAACCCTAAAATACCCTTATGTTTATAAAAATCAAATAAAACAAATTTTAGTGGGTCCTCGCGGGGCGCGACCAGGTCAAGCAAGGCCGTCGCGGGCCGCGATCAAGTGACACCAGGCCGGACCACCTTGTGCCACGTGTCACGTGCGTGTTGGGTCTAGGGGGTTGAGTCGACTAAGCTAGGGCCTACCCTAGTCCTCTCGCGGGCCGCGAGAGATATAGAAGCGGCCGTCGCGGGCCGCGAGCCGCCATAATTCCAGCCTATATAAGGAGGGGTCGAGCTCAGTCTTCAGTCGTTCAATTCATTTCTTTTCCTCTGTCCCTATAAAAGCGAAGTAGTGCCCGATATAATACCCATAAAAAGCGAAGCTCAGCCTCGTTGAAAGTTTTAAAACCCTTGGTTACGTATTGGTTACTATACCTGATTGATCTAGAGCTTCGTAACGCATGTCGAGGCTCTGCCTGACTCAATCGTTGGAGTTCTGTCTCGGGGGTGTGGCTAATGTAAATTGGGTTATCATACTAACACGTGTGCATTGTTTATATTTTAATATATTATAACCAGGAAGTCACCAAAAAGCAGTAATATTATCTAAAACAACAATGTGAGTACATCTATTTTTGTAAACTATTTTTATACAAACCTCAAATGTTTTAAATTATGATAACAGTGATTGAGTCTATGTATTCTACAATTACTGTCGGTATGTTGGGGTTTTGTATACATTACTTGTTACTAATACTGTGAATAGTAACATGACCACAAGTCAGGATTGACAATACCGTGGGTGGTAATTGGGTAGATATAAACATTGTAATCGCCCTCAATACTGTAAATTGATAAAAGCTTGTTTTGATTAAACCGGGATGCACTCACCAGTATTTCTTGCTGATAAAATATTTTTAAAACGCGTTTCAGGTAACAAAATGTGAAAGCCAAACAGAAGCCAGCTGGAGAGCACTGAAGGCTTGGAAAAGTGGCTATAAAAGTTACCTAAACAAGAAAGAAATTTTATTTCAATAAATTAGGGTTTATCCCTACAAACATATCATAATGGAAACTTGGGGTTTTCCCATGTATTTATTATTTATAAAAGTGTGGTATTTTAACTCTGATAAACTATTTCCTAACTACGGTCCTGATTTTAATTTCCGCTGCCAAATTTATAAACACCGATACCACTAATCTGGATCTCGCGACACCGCTCCCAAGGTAGGGGTCGGGGGCTGCAACAGAGAGTGGAATCAGAGCTACAGCCACTGATTTAAGCCACAGAAGTTTTCTGTTGACACAAATATTTTTTCAACTATGTTTGGAAATAATCTATGTGATTATGCACATAATAGTATATTATTGTTTTGTGTTAATTGACAATCTGTTTGTTTACAGTATGAGTGAGCAAGGTACGCCTGACGCCTACCGTCACCTAGATAGTTCTCCCAAGAGTGAAGGAACCTCGTCACAGCCTACTCCTTCGGGGTATTCTGCTGATACAGAAGAGGGAATTTTCATCTTTAAGGCGCAATCCGAAGAACCGTTCCCTTCGAAAAAGAGAGGATGGTTCAGTAGGGGTGCCCATGAGAGGCGAAAGAAGATGAAAAAGTTACAACAACAGAAAGCTTTAGCGAAAGCCAATAGGGAAGTAAATGCCCAAAATCAGGAGGTAGTTAATAGACAATTGGCAAACTTTCATACGCTAGCCACCACTGCAGCAGATCCAAACCTTGATCAGATAGTTGCACCACAACCATTGCCATTATTTCCAACTCAACCAATGGAGATAGAACTTATCCAAGGAAACCAATTTCCCATACCAGCATGTGACCCTAACGAGATACCTAGAATCCCAGCACCTAATCTTTTAGCGTATGATCCATGGGAAGATGATCATAGGGAATATCAGGAACTTTATCCTCAGGAAGAACCAATAGCACAGTATCCCAACCATAATTTTTTTGACCCGTATTGGAATGCCGATTAGTATGTTCCGTAAATATTAAACAACACGTACCCATACGGAGAACCGATACCACAGTATCCTGACCCAGTACTCGTACCACGACCACCCATGAGTGACGAAAATGTGTAGGAACTTCGCACATATGGTGAGGAATTAGTGGAAGAAGGAGAGAGAATAAGACAGATAGGAGAAAAACTCGTGTGGAAATACGACGAGCGAGAAATGCAATTCTCGATGAACAACCCTTAGTAATATATATATATATATATATATATATATAGAGAGAGAGAGAGAGAGAGGACCGCTAAAATGAGAACCACCTCCAGTTGTAAGAACTGTGAGAACTTTTTGATCCGGGGCGAGTTGGACCAAATTTTTTTTTCATAAACGTAGATACTTGTATTATAAACACATTTGTAAAAAAAATTCAAAAAAAATGTCGTGTGTGTAGTTTTGAACACCACAAGTTTGTGTTTTCGGGTACCGTAAATTTTAAATAAAATTTACGGGTCCCGTAAACGCAAACTTTGGGTGCTCAAAACTAGACACCCGACATTTTTTTTTGAATTTTTTTTTACAAATGTGTTTATAATACATGCATCTACGTTTATGAAAAAAAAATTTGGTCCACCTCGCCCCGTACGGTGTAGTTCTCACGGTTCTTACAACTGGAGGTGGTTCTCATTTTAGCGGTCCCATATATATATATATGGGAATGTTCATTTGAGAAGAAAATTTAATTGAGAAGAAAAAGAATAAAGGGTAGTTTTGTGAAACATTAAATAGTTTTTCACTTATCTCATTTATTATTATTTTTGACTAATTAATTAGTCATAAATACTATTATCCTCCACACTAACTTTTTTTGCCTACACACATCAAAAGTTATCCTACATATTTCGAAATTCATCCTACACGTTGAAATTTATCCTACACAACTCATAATTTATCCTACACAACTCGTAATTTATCTTACACTTTAGATTATTTTATTTTATTTTTTGAAAAAATATATATTTAGAAGATAAGTTACAAAAAAATTTAATGTAGTTAGCTATTAAATAGGAAGACTACAAATTAATGACCTATGTAGATTTACCAATGTACCCTTATAGTAACATTAAATACTTATATTAAATGAAGTAAAATAAAACATTATTATTGGTTGAAATTTCTTTTTTTTTGTTCTTACAAAAAATTTGTTCTCATTTGAACTCTCCACTATATATATATATATATAAATGCATCTAGTTTGAAAAAAAACAACTAAAATAGATAACCTAATATCTATCGATGCATAAATAGTAGTGTGTTTAAATTCCAGTTGTAGGATTGTAATAGATATACACACACACACATACATATATATATATATATATATATATATATGGGGAAAGTGAATATGGGGCTGTTATACATCTAACTTACATGTGAAACCCATCAAAACTACGTCGTTTTGATTAAAATATATTAAATCATTTATTTTCCATCATTTTCAAAACCCTCCCCCATCTCTCCCACGTTCCTGTCTCGCGAAGCCTACAAGATCTACATAAATGGTTGCATCAAAGTTTTGTACTCAATAGATGAGCTCTTCAAATGACTCTGGAGACAAGAATCGAAGCTGGTTCTCACATCTACTGAAAAAAATCTCGAAAGAGATGGAGCCACATATGAAAAAAAATATCCAAATTTTATGTTCTCTCTTGAAATGAGATGAATTCGCGTATGGGAAATCTCAATTTAAGATCAGATCACCTTTAATTTGTCAATTCCTTCATTAATTTCTTGTATGATTGTTGTTTTATGCCAATCACGTGAAGATATGTGGTTAATAATCATGCTATTGTATCAGTCATGTTCTTGATCTATTAGTCAAACCCTTGTAGTTAATTGTTGAAACCAACATCAGATCTAGTAATTTGTGCTACTTATAGGATAATATCATCATTTTTTAGCAAAATTGTTTTTATTAAAAACTTGGTCATGGACCTTTGTATTCGACCATGTAATTTGATTGAGAAATATCTATGTAATTTGACTTTATGGGAAACTTTGAAGTTAATAAAGAACTTCGTGACACCAAGTAACCAAATTTTTACATATGTGATCATGAAACTGGATATCCAGATTTGGGTTTTTTCATCAGATATTAAAGGTTGATTTTTTAATGGAAACATGAAATTCTTGTAAATTGGATATCAAGATTTGGGTTTTTTCATCAGATCATGATAGTTGTCTTCTCTAGTTAGTTTAATATATATATAATAGCAAAACACTATTCTGACTTCCTATTGTGTGCTCTCTGTTGTTACAGGTCAAAACAAGAGACTTGATAAAATAACTAGGCTTTGTGAAAAGAACAGCTGGAATCAAGGGGTCAACTTTTCGTTTATATTGTTTTGTTTGATTTAGTTCGTTGATTTTATTGTAAATGTACTTGTGACTTTGTAATATGATACTGTTATCTAATATAAGTCTTTTCATAATCTTGTTTTGATTAACTATATGTAAATTCGAATCGAGTTCCGAATTTTCAAATAAATTCCATGTTAATTGGTTCCGATTACAAAAAACATACAATGAACTTCTATATTCTGGAAGTTTGAAACTGTAAACAGGTGCGAATGTGCTGCTTAAAGATGCATAAAATTGTGTTGAACATCAACTTCAGAAATCAATTTACCACTACACATGTTTTCAATGTTTCAACTTTAATTATGAGTCAGTATGACCCGTTTGATTTGAAATTCTATATTTGACTATTTTGACCCGTTTGGTTATAATTCATTACATTTTGGCATGTGTGTCTCATTTCACTTTACGTTTCTTTCTATATTTTGACCCGTTTAGTTTAAACTCACTAAACTTTGACATGTTTCATAGAAATTCTTTATAACATTTCCACTTAAAAATCCAAATAAAAATAGATCCAGTATTTGAACACATGATAGAAGAAATCCAAAATCTTAGTATCTATTGACTTTAAATCAAACCAAACAACCACAAACGTCACGTGTGATCTTCAAGCTAATTCACAAATCATCCTTCTCTGTCTAGTCTAGACTCGCCCGCCTTAAGAAAAAAAAAGAGTACATATTAGAATTATATTAACAAAAAGAATTTATCGTTAATTATTAATGAATAAAGATCATACCTTCTTTTTCGCACAACTACTGATGTAATGACCTACTTTGTTGCAGTACGAACAACTTCTCTTTTTTGGTGCTTCCAGGGAAGATTTGATTCTAGTTGCACTTTTAGGACCGCCTTTAGTATTAGTATGAACTAGTGGATCACGAACAGAAATTTGAGGCATCATGTTCACTTGAGAGCTTCCTGCCATAGAATCTTGTGAAGTGGCCTCACACGGTTTTGACATTGTTCGAATACTTTGCTCTTCTAAAAACTTCAACAAGATAATGTTTAGTTTTTTTTACCTCAGCTGGGGAGTCTCTTGCTTGTTCGATCGCTTTTCTAAAATTTGACTGAACACACCATAAAGTTAACGCACTGACTTCATTCCCACTATGTATGTCTCCAAGCCCAATTACGCAATTATCCACCTTATACCTTGCATCTAGTGTCCACCTGGGTAAAATATAATGATCAGGTAGAGTTTCAACATGTCTCTTCTTCAACACATACAAGATATGCTTGCATAATATCCCATATGTTTCAAACTTTGCACATGAACATGTGACATCTATCTTATCTGAGACACGAAAGTTAACATTTCTCCAATATTTTTTATCTATATCCAATTGTCCAACCTTATATACGATTTATTTTGAAGTCTTGCTTATGGTCTCATGAGTTAAATTGAAGGTAGCCTCAGTCCATTCTTTTTTTAATGCATCAAAGAGCTTTCTCATGTAACGTGAGCTCGTGCTATTACCTCTATCAAATTAACAGAAGAAAGAACTGGCTTGGAGTTCATGGTCTTGAAGTTTTCATCTTCTTCGGCAGTCCTTCGAGCCTCAACAGCTTTGTCATACTTTATTACGAACTCATTCAACATGGTCTTGGAATTTACATATCCATCAAAAAAAGAGTGAATACTCTCGCTTTTTCCGCTTGATGTCATGCCAGCAAAGAAACAATCTTTCAAGTAGGCTTTAGCCCAATATTTGCGTTGGTTATACATCTCCGTTATCCAACTGCCGCTTTGAAAATTATATTTAGCACATAAAACTTCCCAACGAGTTTCAAATTCATCAATTGTATTACTCTTTACCCATTGCTTATGTAACTCTTCAAAGTCACTATATTGAACTTTTAGAGGTCGAAGATGCTCGATCTCATGCTTCTTAATATGCCATGAACAGTAACGATGTCGAGTGTTTAGAAAAACAGCTTGTATTGCATTGAAAATAGCTTTATCTTGATCTGTAATCATTGCTGATGGATACTTGTTAAACATGCACTTCAAGAAATTTTTAAATAACCATTCAAAAGTATCTTGCTTCTCATTCTCCAATAGTGCACCACCAAAAAGTATTGACTGGTCATGATGATTCACGCCGACAAAAGGAGCAAATGGCATCTTAATTTTGTTTGTCATGTATGTGATATCAAACACAACAACGTCCCCAAACTTTATATATGAGTCTCTAGATCTCCCGTCAGCCCAAAAAATATTTCTTGGAGACCCATCTTCAAATAAATCCACAACAAAATATAGGTTACGGTCTTCTAGTAATTTATCTTGGAAATGTTTAATAAGCCCGTAAAACTCCTTACCTTTGTATTCCTTTCGCTGATCGGCTAAGATATCAGAACATTGTTTTGATGTAACATCATTTCATATGGACCTTTCATGGTATTTGTTAGGGGTCATTTTCTTAACATACGTATCCTGACCAATATCCTGCCTTTGTTTGTTTATTTGTGATCAGGATGCTGGAAGAGGATATTGCTAACATCTTGGGCGATATCCTGAGGCTTATTGAATTAACCACGTGCAGGTTAAAGGCTGAGACTTGCTAACAGTCAAGAGGACTTCTTCTCCTCAAGACTCGGATGAATTTGTTGAGGGAGAGACGTTGAGCCCGAAAGACCAGGTCTACAACGTTCGAAGAAGGAATATTCGGTGGATCCCGCAAGTTTAGGGTAGTTTGTTATTTTATCTTTACTATAAATAGATGGGGGCGGATCAGCTTAGAACACACAATTTTTCACTAACACTCTCGTACACTTTCACTCTCTAGCTCATTGCAAACACAACACTTGTATTCAAATTCAGTTGTAACACTTAGTCGATCCGCACCACATCCTGCACTGTATTCTGATTTGTGAAGCAATAGAAGAACTAGGCAGCTGCGATTGTCAGCTCCCGAGGTTTTATGCCGGCGATCTAGATTGATCAAGGGCTTTCCTCGTACATCTCGTGTCGTTTACTTTACTTTTGCTCATTGTTTGATCTTAGATACAGCTCTATATCCTGAGCCGTATCCTGAATACTGATTTTCTAAATAACTTAACAAGCATATTTTCAACACTCATTTCTAGCACACTACCTCACTAAACTAATTTGATCACTTAATTACTTCGGTAATTTTTGACCAAAACAATTTGGCGCCCACCGTGGGGCAAGTGGTGCTCTCTTTACTAAAATTTTTTGTCAAATCGCTAATCGGTTTTCTATTTTCAAAACTTTTTGCCACATTGTCCATAATGGCCTCAAGATCAAACATGAGTTCCTCTACTGTGTCTGCTATGACTTCTGCTACTACCGGTTCGGTGCTTCCACCACCTCCTCCAAGGATGCCAGCCTCTACACAATCTCAAGATGTTATCCCTACTCGGAGTATCCAGGGATCTGCTCCCGTTTTAGCTTCTAATGATGAAATTTTAACCTTATTTGGAAGTGTGCAGGAACAAATGAGGCAACAACAGGAAACAAACCAAATGCTTTTAAGGGAAATACAACTCCTGAAGTCTGGCTCGAGCAGATCTGCTGAAGACAATGTCAATCCATTACACCCTAGAGCGTTGAACTTCAGTTCAGCTGTGTATACTGAGGATAACAGGGGGAATATTGTGCCCAGTCTTCCTCATAATCATACTCCTGAAATACCCTCCTTGGTCAGGATGTCAACCATGAGGAGCTCAGGATATGCTTCAGGATATGGGCAAAATCCTCCAACGGGTAACGTGTCGAATAATAATAATACTCATGCTACTAACAGTGGTGGATCTTTGCAGGATACAGGTGTAACATCAGCACTTACCAGGGAACTTCAGAAGTTGAAGGACATGATATCTAGTGTACCTGGGGTGGTCCAGCCGATCCCGGAAGTGTCTCAAGACAGCCACAAGATATCTCATTTTGCATATCCTATCTGTGATCCTGAGATCCCAAAGAGATTCCAAACCCCCAACATGAAGCTTTATGATGGGACTACGGATCCTGAGGAGCATATTGCTCAGTATAGGGAAAGAATGGAGATTAACCCTATCCCTCCGGAGCTCAAGGAAGCGTGCTTGTGCAAGGGATTTGGTTCTACTCTAACAGGATCAGCCTTAAAATGGCTGTTAAACGTTCCTCCTCACTCAATTACTTCATTTGCTCATTTGGTTAATTTATTTAACAGTCAATTTTCTTGTAGTCGGAGTTTTGAGAAACTAACCAGTGATCTTTACAGGATAACTCAAGGGCCTCAGGAGTCCTTGAGGGATTATGTGAACAAATTCAGTCGAGAATCCTTGGATATCCCACATCTTGATGTTGCAACAGCTGTGCAAGCTTTTAAGATGGGATTACAAAAGGATTCTCAGTTTTATCAGGATCTTGTAATGAATCCCTGCAGGAATCTCGACGAAGCTCGTAACAGGGCTTTGAGATATATCCGTCTGGAAGATGACAGGAAGATGCAAGAAAGGATGAACTCATCCAACACTTATGAATCAACTAATAGGAAGTCAGAATCCTCGTTCAAGTCATATCGGCCTAAGCCGTATAATAGAAATGAAAACAAAAGAGTGAATGCTGTCGAAGATGAGGATCCTGAAGAGTATCCTGAATTGTCCGAATATTGCTTTTTTGTTAATATTCCTGAATTGATGTATGCTATGCAGGGTCTAGGAGACAAGGCTAGGTGGCCTAGAAAGAGTCAACAGAAAGCTGACTGGAAAGATAAGTCAAAATGGTGTGCTTTCCACGAAGATTTCGGACATGTGACTGAGGATTGCATTGCTCTAAGAAAAGAAATAAGCTATCTTCTAAGCAAGGGATATCTGAAAGATCTCTTAGGAAAAAAGAAGAATAAGGGTCAGGATACTGAGAAGGATCCTGAGCGAGCAGCATCACCTCCCTCGGATGTCAAGATAATCAACTTCATTTCGGGAGGATCCGACATTTGTGGGACCTCGTATTCGGCAGCAAAGAGACATGCAAAGGAAGCCAAGGCCGAAAGGGGAGACAGACCTGTCAGGATGACTACCCTCACAACTGACAAAGTGATCACTTTTGATGCTGATGACAGGGATACTGTCCAAGATCCTCACCATGATGCTCTGGTAATAACGTTATATGTGGCTAACCATTTTGTACGCAGGATACTGGTTGATAATGGCAGCTCCGTCAACATAATCCAACTAGAAACTCTGAAGAGAATGAATGTATCTCCAATGGATATCACTTCAAAGTCTACCGTGCTTGTTGGGTTCAGTGGAGAGGCTAGAAACACAGTGGGAGAGATAAAGTTGCCAGTATACGTTGAAGGAGTCAACTCGATACAACGTTTCTGTGTGATGGATTCTCTATCCTGCTATAACATCATACTGGGAAGACCGTGGATTCACGATATGAAGGCCGTGCCATCAACATATCACCAATGCATCAAGATACCTACCCCTTGGGGAGTGGTCAAAGTTGATAGTGATCAGCAGGAGGCGAAGGAATGCTACTCATCCTCGATGAAATCCTCAACCAAACCTAGTGCAGCATAGCAATTAAAGACACGGGCCCAGGATATCGTGGAGGATCCGGAGCAGGATGTGAAGAAAATTATCCTGGACCAGGATAATCCCGATATTTCGGTGCTCGTAGGGACCAATATCCCTCAGCATATTGAAGAACAATTAATTAACTTTTTGAAATGCAGGATGTCTACGTTTGCATGGAAGCATGAGGATATGACAGGCATATCCAAAGATATTATCACTCACAAGCTTGGAATTGATAAATCATTCAAGCCTGTACAGCAAAAAAGAAGGAAATTTGCTCCTGAGCGGAACACAATTATCCAGGAGGAAGTTGAGAGATTATTGAAATCCAGAATGATCAGGGAGGTTAAGTTCCCAAGGTGGCTAGCAAACGTGGTTGTAGTACAGAAGAAAAATGGGAAATGGAGAGTTTGTGTGGACTACACAGACTTGAACAAAGCTTGTCCTAAAGACCCATTTCCTCTTCCCCACATTGATGCAATGATAGATGCCACTGCCGGGCATGAAATGCTGACCTTCATGGACGCATCTTCAGGATTTCAACAGATCCAAATGGAACCTTCTGACCAGGAGGATACTGCCTTCATGACACCAACAGGTATTTATTGTTATACAGCTATGCCTCTTGGTCTGAAAAATGCAGGTGCAACATACCAAAGATTGGTAAACATGATGTTCAAAGACAAACTGGGGGACACCATGGAGGTATATATCGATGATATGGTGGTGAAATCTAAAAAGGCTGAGGCTCACCTCCAGGATATCAAGGGAGCATTTGATATCCTGGATCGATACAACATGAAGCTGAATCCTGCTAAATGCCATTTCGGAGTGGGGGCAGGAAAGTTTCTTGGATATATGGTGACAAAGAGGGGGATAGAAGCAAGCCCAGAGCAGATCAAAGCTATCCTGGATATAAAATCACCCTCAAACATGAAGGACGTACAAAGATTAACAGGCCGAGTAGCAGCTTTAAACAGGTTTATCTCGAGATCCTCAGAGAAATGCAAAGATTTTTATGATATCCTGAAGAAGAACAGAAGATTCGAATGGGGGGAAAAGCATGAAGCAGCCCTGCAGGATTTGAAACGGTATCTCTCAACCGCACCTCTATTGATGAAGCCGGAAAATGGTGAACCACTATCCCTGTACCTTGCTGTATCAGGGAATGCTGTAAGTGCCGTTCTTATAAAAGACCATGAAGGTCAGCAATATCCTGTTTATTATGTTAGTAAAAGTTTGTTAGATGCTGAAACTAGGTATTCTCATTTAGAAAAATTAATATTAGCTCTAGTCATGGCATCGACAAAGCTTAGACATTATTTCGAGACACATAGGATACATGTTAAAACGAATTATCCTGTCAAAAATGTGCTTAGGAAACCAGAGATGTCAGGCAGGATGGCCAAGTGGTCAGTAAAGTTGAGTGCTTATGATTTAGTATACGAACCTAGAAATGCCATAAAATCTCAGGCTTTAGCTGACTTTGTGGCTGACTTTAGTAGTGACATTCAGGAAGAGGTAGACCTAGAAGTTCAACAGTTAGGAGAATCCTTAGGATCCTGGACATTATATACTGATGGTGCATCTAATGTAAAAGGAGTAGGATTAGGGATACTACTAAAATCGCCACAGGGGGACATATTACCCCAGGCTATTAGGTGTGAATTTCCTGCTACTAATAATGAAGCAGAATATGAAGCTTTAATTGCAGGATTAGAATTGGCTAAGAGTATGAGTATCAAAAACTTGCAAGTATATGTTGACTCTTTGTTAATTACTAACCATTTTAATGGATCCTATGCAGTTAAGGGTGAGAAATTAATCGAATATCTCGATATTCTCAAAAAATTAGCAGGATATTTCGATGTTTTTATACTTAAACAGGTACCAAGGGAGGATAATGTTGAAGCGGATGCCTTAGCAAATTTGGGATCATCGATCAGGATACCTGAAGGGACCTAAATACCAATACTACATGTCTATCAATCACCACCAAAATACATTCTTTCCCTACAGATTTGGGCAGTCCACTGATGAAATCCATAGAGATGTCTGTGAAAACAGACTGAGGAACAGGTAAAGGACTTAACAAGCCAGGAGATGCTACAGCTTCATATTTAGCTTTTAAACAGACTTCACACCCTTTAACCCACTTTTTTATATCCTTATCTGCCCTTCTCCAATAGAAAAGAGATTTGAACCTCTGTAATGTAGGTTGGACCCCAGAATGTCCCCCCAAAGAAGAGTTATGACACAATTCCAAAATCTCCTTTCTTAAATTGTCATCTTTTCTGATCCACAACTTAGATTTTCTGGTTAAAAGAGTACCATTCCAAAAAATGTGCTTAATAAGTTCCCCATTAGACAGCCTTTCAATCAATTATTTTGCTTGAACATCATGCTGCCAATGATTTTTTATCTTGTCTACCAGCAAAGGATCATAAGAAGATACTGCCATCACAAAAACAGTAGAACTATGCACTCTCAAAAGAGCATCAGCTGCAGTATTTTCCACCCCCTTCTTGTATACAATATGATAGTCATACCCCATCAATTTGCTTAACCAAGTGTGTTGTAGTGGTGTTGTGATTTTCTATTCCAACAAATGTTTTAAACTCTTTTGATCCGTTCTAATTATAAAGTGTTTAAGGATCAAATACTGGTGCCAATGTTTCACTGCCAATAGAATTGCCAATAGCTGCTTTTCATACACAGACAAAGCACACTGTTTGGGTGATAATGCTTTACTAACAAATGCAATGGGGTGCTTGCCTTGCATTAAAACAGCTCCTAATCCTTTAGAACTCGCATCAGTCTCTACAATAAATTCTTGTGTCCAATCAGGTAATGACAGCACCGGAGCCTGTAACATAGCTAATTTTAACCCTTCAAATGCATTTTGAGCTTCATCGTTCCACTTGAAAGCATCTTTCTGAAGTAAATTGGTTAGTGGCTTAGCAATTGTGCCATAAGAAGATATAAATCTCCTGTAATAGCCAGTTAATCCCAAAAAAACCTCTTAACTGTTTAACACTAGTAGGAGTTGGCCAACTCTTCACTACTTCCACTTTCGAAGGGTCAGTTGAAACACCATCTCTGGAAATCACATGTCCTAAGTATTCAATACTAGAACCAGCAAAGCTGCATTTAGATCTTTTGGCTTACAGCTGATTGTCTCGAAACAATTGTAATACCTCCCTTAAATCATTCACATGTTGTTTGATGTTTTTGCTATAAACTAAAACATCATCAAAGAATATAAGCATTGTTTTCCTCAACTTCTGAAATACAACATTCATCAAGCCCTGAAATGTTGCAGGGGCATTGCTTAGCCCAAATGGAAGTACCAGAAATTCAAATAGGCCCTGATGTGTTCGGAATGCAGTCTTATGAATGTCTTCTTCATGCATCCTCACTTGATGATAACCGGATCTCAAATCCAGTGTAGAAAATACTTTTGCTCCCCCTAACTCCTCCAATAACTCTTCTATGAGTGGGATAGGAAATCTGTTCTTAACTGTCTGATCATTCAATTTCCTATAGTCCACACATAACCTCCAAGAACCATCTTTTTTCTTGACCAAAATAACAGGTGAAGCAAAAGAACTGACACTATGTCTGATAATACCCATGTCCAGCATTTCTTGAACCATCTTTTCTATAATATCCTTTTGGCCCATGGGATACCTGTAAGCTCTTTGATTAATGGTTACTGATTCATCAATCAACTTAATTCTGTGATTACAGCTTCTGTCAGGTGGCAGACAAGTAGGCTCCTTAAACACATCATCATACTGTTTTAAAAGATCCTTGATCTCTGTAGGTTCTTGAGCAGTGGTTACAGTAGCCTGATGTTGAAATGACCCATTCACCTTTTCTTGCATACTAAAAAACTGAATTTTGTGTCACTGAATTATTCCTATGAATCATAGAAGAAAATCTTTCCATAGGGCACAAAGAAATGCTATTCTTATGTATCCCTTCAATTCAGTCACTTTAGAGTCAACTTTAAATTGCATAGTAAGCTCTTTAAAGTTCCACACAATATTTTTCAATGATTGTAACCATTGGATACCCAACACCATATCATAATTGTCCAATGGTAACAATAAAACATTTGTCTTAAACCATACTCCCTGCATCAGCCACTGGAAATCATGACACAATTGATTGCACTCCAATTCTTTCCCATTTGCAACTACCACTTTCATCAAAGGAACCTCCTTAGTGTGACAATTCATTCTTGTAGCTAATTTTGAATTGACAAAATTATGTGTAGAGCCTGAATCAATTAAGATATGAATCTGCCTAGTACCAATAGTACCCACCACCCTCATGGTAGAAAAAGAAGTAACCATAGTCATTGCATAAACAGAAAGTTGGGCATCAGCTACTTGATCTTCTACAAGCTCTTCCTCTGCATTTTCTACCCAATCATCATCATCATGAATCTCTAACACATACAGATGTTTAAATTTGCAATTATGAGTAGGTGAATACTTTTCGTTACACCAAAAACACTCACCCTTAGCTCTTTTTTCCTCAGCGACTCTAGCAGGGACTTTTTTAACATTCTTAAGCATCTTATTGGGAGAAGGACTAGGTAATAAAGCCAAATTGTTACTGGAACTAGTTGAAGCTTTATTACTACCAATAGGCCCAACTTTGCTACTAGAATTTACTGCCATTTGTACTGAATTATTCTTTTTTAACCTATTTCTCACCAAACAAGGTAGTGTAAACCACATTTTGCTGTTTGGCCATAGCAATGGCATCCCTCATAGTTCTTGGTTTAAAAATTTTCACTAAGCATCTAATCTCTGGTTTCAACCCACCCACATAAAGACTAGCAGCATACTCATCATTCATTTTAACTTGATTGAGTAATGAATCAAATTCTTTAGTGTAATCAGAGAGTAAACCTGTTTGATTGAGATTTTTTAGTTCCTCCATAGCATCTTCACTTAACCTTTCAGAAAACCTAGTGATAGCAGATCTGGAATATTCATCCTATGTAATTTCTTCAATATCCGTATTTTGACTATCAACAAACCCTTGATGCCATTCCAACGCCGCCCCTTCCAAATTAATGACTGCATAGTGAACTTTTGCATTCTCCGGCGTTTTATCTATTGCAAAGAAGTGATTACAGCGGATAATCCAACCCTCCACTTCCTCACCGTTGAATTTGGGAAAATCCAATCTACCCGTACGAACCAATCGATGATCAGGACCACCATGATTTCCCCTTTCATTGCTCAACTTGCTGTTGATTTCAGCCATCTGTGTGACCAAGGAAGTCATACTAATCTGCAACAACCTTATAGCTTCTGAATTTGGATCCAAAATTGCTTGCTGATTCTCAATCACACTCGAATTAGCTTGTGAAAGTTTCTCTAATTTCTCCATTCCCTGTTGTCTGGTTGGCATATATCACAATTAGGTCAAAATGAAACCGAAAAAAACAGTTTCAAGAATTGAAATGACGTAATCAAATTGAAGGTATTGATCGAACAAAGATCAATTACTGAATCAAATTGAACGGAATTTGATGATGGATTGAACAATTTTGAGCGAAATTGGACGAAGTAAGAATGATTTTGAACAAGAATTTTGATCGGAACTAGTATGTTGAACGGAATCTGAGCTTCCGATAAGGATCGTTAGCTCTGATACCAATGTTACGGTAAAAATTGATAAGAATCGTAAGAGAGGGAACGAGGAATCTTTTCATTACCGGAATGATCATTACAAACAGTTACAACTGTTATTTAACCTAATTCAACAGCTTAACTAACTAATTTCCATATTCACCCCCTCAACTACAACAATTACAATATACCCCCTTTATTATTTAAAACAATACAAGTCAATTGCATTTCATATGTAACAATGATGGATGTAGATATCACTTTATTCATATTCTCTGCTTGATAATCGTGTATATCCAATTCTGCTTGATCAACATATCTCACGAATTCATGAAAGAATGATTGCAAAAGAAAAAAAAAGAAACCAAAAAGCAAAGATAGTCACCAGCAATCAATATGGAGTTTCCAATAGTCAATATGAAGATGTGATTGGTTGTTGCGATCAACTTTTAAGAACAAAGATTAACATGTATTTTGGTGGGATTGTTGTTGCGCTTAATGTTGAGAAGGAGCAGTATCGATATTGTTAAAAAAAATTGGGGATTGATAAGGAGATAATGATGGAAAATAAATGATTTAATATATTTTAATCAAAACGACATAGTTTTGATGGGTTTCACATGTAAGTTAGATATATAACAGCCCCATATTCACTTTTCCTTTATAACATTATGAATATACCGACGTGCTTATTTTTATTTACGTTATAATTTTTGCGCACTAATGTACAAGTTAGCAAAGCACAAATGTACAAATTGTTAAAAGGAGTTTTTAAAATATTATTTTTTTAGACCTATTCTTTTACTTCTATAGCTTGTTTTCCCTTCTTATTTGTCGACAATAGACCGAACGTTGTAGCGAGGTTGTTAAAGTAAAGTATGGGTTTACGAAAATTCTTTTTTATACAAGTCTCAACAACATTATCCGTATAATTACGAAGCATTCCAACGTTCATATCGGTGTGCCATAGAAAATTTGTATCTTAAAAGAGTGTCTTTTTTTTTAGTTATAACACTTTTTTGTGAATGATTAAGGTTTTAGTAGGTCATACCTTGTGTACCTCGCTTTTGTTGGATGCAATTCTCAAGAGAATATTGCTCTATCCTAAATAGACTTTTTTTTCTTAGGGTGGAGGGTCTCGGGGAGTGCTTCGGGGAGGGGAGTTTGCCGCTTGGGGAACCATTGCCAGGGGTATAATCGTTGAGTGGGGAGTGTACGATTTAGGTGTAGTTTCAAATGTTGGAGAGGTGTGGGGTTGGGGTTATGGAGGCGAGGGGCAATTACCTTGGGTTCCCGCATACGAATGGTATCTTGACCACATCCTATACCTTGTATTGCCACATCATTAGCGGAAAAAGAGAGATTTAGGTGGTGTTTGTTTTTTGGCCAGAAGCACTTCTGGCCACTTATGTCTACGTCGCGCAGATGCGCGCAGACGTTTGAGGTCTGCAGCTCGTTTGTTTTCCGGAAGAGCTTCTCACATTTTACATCTTCCCCACCTCTTCCCCAAGCAGATATATCCCCAAGTCTGCAAACCTCTTCTCCTCTTCTCCCTCCAGCCGACACCACCTCCTCTACCACCACCTCCACCTCCGACACCACCTCCACCTCCGACACCACCTCCTCTGCCACCACCTCCACCTCCGACAAAACCCCCAAAACCCCCAAATATCTCCGCCACCACCTCCTTTGCCACCACCTCCACCTCCGACACCACCTCTTCTCCCTCTTCTCCCCCCCTCAGCCGTCATCTCCACCATCGCCACCAGTAACTTCCATCTTGAACTTAGCAGAACCTTCCGAGAAACCAGAGATTGCGTCAGCACGGTTCAGCTCTGGTGTCGGTTGATTGTGAAGCATCTCCGGTGACAACCACCACCGTTCTCTCCCCCCTCTCTCTCTCTCTCTCTCTCTCTCTCTTCAGAAACCCCCAAATTCAAACCCTTGAAGATGGTGAAATTAGGGTTTTGACGGGTAGTCCGTAGGACAACCCTTAAGTGGTATAAACGATATTAAAATCCTACATTTAATAAGGTAATTGTCTAGAATTAGATAACTACGGTTGTTTGTGTTTCAGGTACAAATGGAGCTTAAAATGGATGGAATACGGAAAATAAATGAAAAAAAATCAATTATTGGAATTGAAGAATTAATATGATGATATGATAGGGGATGAAATTACGAGAACGTGGGCGAAAACAGCGAAGAAAACGGAGTTGAAACGAGAAAGTTATGCTGAAAACAAAATTGCATGCTGAAGCCACCATAACTTACGGTGGTACCGTAATTTACGGTAGAGTCAGCGAGGAAAAGTGTAACTGCCCTATTTTATGATGTTTTATTGTGTCTTTTCAAATCCAATCATGGTGGACGGTTTTGGGAGAGTTTAGGGGCGATTTTTGGCTATCTTCTTGTGTTCTTGAGTGGTCTAAACATGGAGACTTTGTTTATTATTCCATTGGACAAAGATTTGATTGTTATGACAATTCACGACACTATGAGCGGCTAGGTTTGCTTGGTGATCGTCTTGAGTGTAAGGTTTTATTTGTGACAATTATGTTTGTTCTTTAATTTCTGGAATATTAAACTGTGCATGTGTTGTTAGTTTATTATGGTGTTTGATTGGGTGTTTGTAAATTGTTGATGTATGTTTGATCATAGTTCTAAACCATACGTTCTTGGTGCCGTTGGCAATCGAGATATCATGGGAGGGATTAGGGTTGGATATATGTTGATTGGTCATCGGGTAACAACCTCGCGTTCTAGGAATCCGAGTACTTAGTTCCCTTTCATCACAAACAATTGATCTTGCATGAGCTATGTCTATGTAGTTCTTTCCAGTTGAACATAAACCTTGATTGTCACTTAAAACCTGAAACTCGGGATGATCACTACCTTCTTATCCTGTTACAAAACTTGACTTTGATTTGTATTCTAATTTAGTAATTCTAGATAATTAAAACCAATCAACCCAAACATTGAAATTTACATTTCTTGCAATTTAGATTAATCTAGTTAGTTAGACATACATTGAGATAACACATATTCCACAAACTCCCTGTGTTCGATACCCACTTACCGCTAGCTAATTAGTTGTAATTGGATTAAATTTGATTGTGACCATGACAGGACGTCAAATTTTGGCGCCGTTGCCGGGAGTAGTGCGCAACGTGTGCTATCTTGTGTATTAGTTTGAAAAAAAAATTAAAAGAAAAAAAAATTTAAAAAAAAACCAAAAAGATTTCTTTTATGTTCATGATTTACACTTGGTAGTTGAGTTGTGTTGTGCAGGATGACAGGGCATTACACAAATTTCAGCTTATTTACGTGTAGATTGTGCGGGGGTCCACGACATCCATGTATTGGTTGCCACGAGGCTCACTACAGGAGGGCACATGGAAAACCGGTGTCTTATGTTTCACAGCTTCCACCTCCATCATACGTTGACGATTATGAATCAGAAATGGAGGATGACTATTATTCATATGGATACGATCGGGACGAGAAAGTTTATTATGAGGCAAGGATGGATGGTCTATGTTTTTGTTGCGGTCGCGATCACACTTATGATTATGATGTGTGCCCGGTGTATTCGGAAAACCCGAAGTATTGGAATAAAAAGATGATGGAAGCGCGCATCTATAGACCGTATCAGGGATATCGACAATATCATCCCGAAGAATATTCTGAGCCCGAGGGTGTTTATGTTTATGAGACCGAGGAGGAAAAAGAGCTTGCTGTATTGGAAGTAACTTTGTCCAAACTCGAGCAATATTTAGCAACACCCAACCTGTCCGATGAAGACCGAATCAGCTGCTTAGTTTCTAAGTGTCATACTTTAAAATTGAAGATAGAGATAGAAGAACGCCTCTCACCATTACCTGACGGTATTAGAGATTATTCTCACATGAAGGAGGAGGTTGTGGAGGATAATACCACACCAATGAGTCCTTTATCTGATGAAGAGTCACTTGTAGATCAGATGATGTGTGCAGATTATGAGGTAGAGGAGGCTGATGGGATGGATATGTGTACCGAACCTCTTCCCATAATTCAAATTAATAAGTATGGGGAAGAGGGTTCGAGAAACAAGATGAGAAGGGTGAAACTACCAAACATTAAGGTATATGTCATGAAGTGGACTAGCAAAGCCTGCAGGAGCAGCTTTAACATGCCAAATAGACTGACAAATCTATGGAGATGGCATGTAAATTTCCGGGCATTTGTTGGAAATGATGCGGGTAAGTGTGCATTAAGACCACCATAACGCATATCAGGTATGGTCTGGCTGAAGACCTTTAAACTTAGCGCTCTCGGGAGGCAGCCCGAGGATGTAGAGTATTGTATCTGTGTTTTGTTTTGCTTTGTTTGGTTTTGTTTTGGTGTTGTGTTTGTGTTTTGGCAGGTTATTACGTTTCAACCCTCGCGGATGCAATGATTCAAGTGTGGGGATGTTTGGCAACATCCCTGTTGAGATATCAGCGAATCTAAGAGATGTTTTTGAACCGGTCTGATTACCGCAGCTGCATCACTACCAACACTGCTAATTTACTAATCAGGTCGTGTCTTGTTCTCATCTTTTGCACCTTTGTATATATTCATGTTTAAGTTTTTGGTTGGGCGATTGGGTGATGTTTTGATGTGTTTGTTTGATGGGTTGTGAAAGTTGGTGGTGTTTTTAGTTATATATAAAAAAAACAAAAAGAAAGTTGTGGTTTGAGATGATGAGCTTTTGGTTGAGGTTGAAGGGTTTAGCGATCAAGTCTTTCCAAAACCATACATTGGGGTCAATGTATCCCAAGTGTGGGGATGGGGGGAAATTTTGAGGTTTTTAAAATTTTTTTAAATCAAGCAAAACATTGTGAGAATTTGAACACCTTGGATTACACCCGAATGATGCACCGGCAACCCTTGATACCCTTTTATTCTTGGTGAGAGTTGAAGCCACACATGTAAATAAATAATACTTGTCTTTGATGAGAGTGGCAACGGGTGGGGGTGCATTAGAACTTGTGCCTTAATACGGTTTGAGTCCTTAGTTGAATGTGAATGTGAAAAGGATAAGGGCATTTACGTAGCCTCGTCATTAGTGTGTGCGAGTGTGGGATTTGGGGGGTTGGACCTCATAAATTATATATATGAGCATGGTTGCGAGAGGGGCGGGGGTTTGGACATTTAGTTGCCCATTTTGTGCCTTAAGCCTATCATTTGTTACCCCTTAGCTAGTTACCAATTCACCCGACTTGACCCGGTCTTATAGTGTTAGTAGTTTTAGTAGTGTGTAAATTTGTTCGATGTTATATTGAAGGTTTGCTTTGATATCTTTGAATGCTTTGATGAAAAAAAAAGTGAGAAAGAAAAGAAAAGAAAAAAAAAATGGAAAAAGCAATGAAAAAAAAAGAAAAGAGATTGATGTTGAGTTATCTTGTATATAGTAGTTAAGTTTGGTAGTTGTTTGTTTATTTTTTTGTGTAATCAAAGACCGGGTTAAGTTCTTCGCTACTACATATATATTCCATTTCCTACCCGTACACCTAGCCACGTTACAACCTTAAAGCCCCTTTGATTTGCATTCATGTTTGGCACTTGTTAGGAGAAGGACCGATTTAGGTACAAGCTTATAGTTGTGCAATCACCCGTTTGCCTTTTGTGTGTCTAGCTTACATATGCTAGTGCTTACTTGTTTTCGAGAGGAGAGATACAGCGAGGGGTGTGTTATTTTTGGTGTTAGGAAAAGGCTAATAAAAGGATGACATGTTTATGCTTGATTTATGTTGATCGCTTGTGCACTTGGAAATGCTTTTTGATGGGTTGCTTGGGGCAAGCAACGGTTAAGTGTGGGGATGTGACGGGTAGTCCGTAGGACAACCCTTAAGTGGTATAAACGATATTAAAATCCTACATTTAATCAGGTAATTGTCTAGAATTAGATAACTACGGTTGTTTGTGTTTCAGGTACAAATGGAGCTTAAAACGGATGGAATACGGAAAATAAATGAAAAAAATAAATTATTGGAATTGAAGAATTAAGATGATGACATGATAGGGGATGAAATTACGAGAACGTGGGCGAAAACGGCGAAGAAAACGGAGTTGAAACGAGAAAGTTATGCTGAAAACAAAATTGCATGCTGAAGCCACCATAACTTACGGTGGTACCGTAATTTACGGTAGAGTCAGCGAGGAAAAGTGTAACTGCCCTATTTTATGATGTTTTATTGTGTCTTTTCAAATCCAATCATGGTGGACGGTTTTGGGAGAGTTTAGGGGCGATTTTTGGCTATCTTCTTGAGTGGTCTAAACATGGAGACTTTGTTTATTATTCCATTGGACAAAGGTTTGATTGTTATGACAATTCACGACACTATGAGCGGCTAGGTTTTCTTGGTGATCGTCTTGAGTGTAAGGTTTTATTTGTGACAATTATGTTTGTTCTTTAATTTCTGGAATATTAAACTGTGCATGTGTTGTTAGTTTATTATGGTGTTTGATTGGGTGTTTGTAAATTGTTGATGTATGTTTGATCATAGCTCTAAACCATACGTTCTTGGTGCCGTTGGCAATCGAGATATCATGGGAGGGATTAGGGTTGGATATATGTTGATTGGTCATCGGGTAACAACCTCGCGTTCTAGGAATCCGAGTACTTAGTTCCCTTTCATCACAAACAATTGATCTTGCATGAGCTATGTCTATGTAGTTCTTTCCAGTTGAACATAAACCTTGATTTTCACTTAAAACCTGAAACTCGGGATGATCACTACCTTCTTATCCTGTTACAAAACTTGACTTTGATTTGTATTCTAATTTAGTAATTCTAGATAATTAAAACCAATCAACCCAAACATTGAAATTTACATTTCTTGCAATTTAGATTAATCTAGTTAGTTAGACATACATTGAGATAACACATATTCCACAAACTCCCTGTGTTCGATACCCACTTACCGCTAGCTAATTAGTTGTAATTGGATTAAATTTGATTGTGACCACGACAGCACGTCAGGTTTCGGTGGAGGTGGTTGACGGCGGCTGAAGTGGTGGTGCCTGGCTTCGTGGTGGCGGTGGTGCTTGGTGGTTGTGACGGGGTTGGTGGGGGAGGAAGGAGGAGATGGTGGTGGTGGGCGTTAGGTGGTGGTGGTGGTGGTTGCGACGGGGTGGTGGTGGCTGCGATGGGGTGGGTGGTGGCTGAAGTGGTAGTGGTTGGTTGTGGTGGTGGAGGTGGACGGTGCTTGTGGTGGTAGAGGGAGGCAGAGAGAGAGATCAGAGAGATGTGTGTTGTGTGTGTTGAGTGTGAGAAGAGGTTATATATAAAAAACAAACCTTCTTCTCCTTGCAGACTGCAGACATTTGGTCCACCTCTTCTTCTGCAGATGCTTGCAGATGTGATTCGCAAACTGCAGACCTTTTCCCGCAGAAAAAACAAACAGCACCTTACTCATTCACATCCCTTCTAACAGGAACCATGGAGGGTTATAGTGTAACATCCTAATTTGTATGAATTAAGATATGAAATGGACTTAAAGGGTGACATGGTCTTTGGATAAAAATGGGAATTGCATGGAAGGCCCCTGAAGGGTAAAGTAGTAATATTGACATGTTAAAAAAACTCTAGTATTGAAGGTAGGGGTGTTCAAAAAACTCATGGCTCGCAGCTCGCTCGAAAAAAGTTTGAAAAAAGCTCGGCTCGAAATTGGCTCGGTTGTAAACGAGCCAGCTCGGCTCGGTTTGTAAACGAGCCGAGCTCGAGCTTGGCCTGGCTCGGCTCGTGAGCTCGTGAGCCGGCTCGATAAGGTTTACATCCTTCATTTTTTTTGTCCCACATCGCTCAGAAGACAAAAACTAATGGAGTATTTCCCCTATAAAAGAAGGTAAAGGAAATGTACAAAGTGAGTTAACTATTTATACTTGCATATTTAGCCATTTGGTTAAATTAAATTGCAATTATGGCCCTTAGTCTATGAAAAGATTCATTTTTTAGAGCTTTTTAGCTAGTAAATTTTGCGGTTCTTTGTTAGTTCGAGCTAGATCGAGCCGAGCCGAGCTAGCTCGAATTTTAATCGAGCCGAGCTCGAGCCTCAAATCTCAGCTCGATTTAAAATTCGAGCTCGAGCCGAGCCAGCTCGAATTCAGTTCGAGCCGAACTCGAGCTGGGTCGAGCTCGGCTCGACTTGGCTCGTTTACAGCCCTAATTGAAGGGCAAAGTAGCAAGAACGTAGGATTTAAGGGGCGGGGAGTGGCTCCCGACCCCCCGAACTTTTCGGCCAGTAGTGTTATATATGCACGTTTCGTATAGGATTTTGTTGGTATATACGTTTTCGACCCCCCGGTTTTATAAAAAAATTTAGGTATATACATTTTCGACCCCCCGGTTTTAATATTTTTTATTTATAGCCCAAATATTATAGTCCAAATCATTATATTTGGTAGAGTACTAGAATAGAATGTATATTATATAACCCAAATCAAATCATTATATAGCCCAACTTAAAAGCCCATCCTATAAAAAAAACCCAAATTCGTTTACTTTGGGACATCGACCAGAAGAACAGAAGCCACAAGCCAGAACTGCAAAGGGGGAAAACGCAGGTTTCAGAACTGTTCGACTTCAGCTTCTTGTTCGAGAACAGAAGCCAAAACGTTGCTCGTTGTTGTGGTCTTGTACTCTTGTTCGATTTCTTCAATCTTCATAAGGTTAAAGGTATGTGTTTTTTATTTTTAGGTTTAATTTATGGCTGCAATTTATGTGATTTAGGTTGAAATTAGGGGTAAAATTGGTCCGAATTTTTGTCCTAAACTTGTTGAATCTTTTTGTAACTATGTCTAATTTTATTTTTTTAATCTTATTGTGATTTGATGTAGATAGAAATTAGAATTTGAAATTTAGGGTGATTTGTTAACTTATTTTGTTATTAGATTATGCTATGGGAAATAATAAAATGATAACTTCTTTTTTAATGTTTGAGAACGTTTTTTATTTGATATTAATGTTTGACCGACCCGACCCGAATCACCGACGTCCTACCATAACATACATCTCGAAACTACGCGATGGAAAAAAAAATTTAGGTCCGTTACCTTCCGACCCCCCCGAACTTTTTTTCAAGCTTCGCCACTGCAAAGTAGTGATTTGCACTGATTTCATAAACGCCCCCAATCTGCACTAATGATCCTCAACGTTTAAATTTGATAACTATGATGGTTCATAGCATGGATCACCCTCTATTTTATCCGATAAATGAATGTGAAGTATCTATTTTACCCTTTGCTAAAAAAGAAATAAAAATTAATTGAGTTATTAATATATTTACTTGGACATTTTTTTATTTGAACTTAATTTATCTATACTTTCTATAAAAGGAGAAATCCAAGTGACATAAGAAAAGCTGATGTGTCAGCAGGAGAGGGTGTCCAACAAGGCTTTTCTTATCTCATTATTACATCATAAAGCCTAATATTAAAAGACTTTAAAATTCAAAGTTGGCCCACTTTCACCTTTTCCAAATGTCTGCCCATTCAAAATTGCCACTGATGATTCAAAATTCATTAGTGTAATCAAACCACTGATGATTCCAAAGGTCTGGCCCACATTTAGTCTACAAAGGTCTGCCCATGCAATAGAGATTCAACCACTGATTGTTAATTCAACCACTGATTGTTAATTCAAACCACTACCACTGATGATTCAAAATTCAAACCACTTTCAAACAACTACCACTGATGATTCAAGATTATGGCTCCAGATTCAAAATTCAAAATTATGGCTCCAGATATATAAGATACCATCTTCTTCAATCAATTACTCTCACTAATCCATTTTTCTCTCAACTCTCTCTCTCTCTCTCTAAATGCAGGTTTCGATCACACTCTCTCTCTCATAATCTCTTACATATTGGTGCTGAAAAAGGTGAATGTGGGTTTCAAAATTAATCTAGTTTCTCTGCTTATCAACTCAACTCTCTATCTCTCTCTAAAAGAGTGGTTTCATGATTTATTAAACATTAGTTGTAATTTCATTTCAGAATTTCTGTTTTTAGTGTGTGATTATCGATTAAAGCATCTGACACTTGCTATTGGTATATATTGCAGATCCAATCGATCATCCTTCTGAGGCTGAAAGCGAACTAGGGCTTAGAAATTAGAGCTTTAGCAACACCTTCATTTTCTAACAGTAAGGTATGTTAAACTCTCCGATTAATCAAGGTTTTCAGTATCGTTCTTACTGTATATGTGATTTACATGCTTATGTGCTTTCTTTATCTACAGCAGCTTTTGATAGGCATTAGGATAAAAGCTTCTGGTGGGCATTGATACCTTACAGATTTAGAAGAAGAAGGTTTGATTTTTATTACTTTGTTTGATGTAGTTGTTTTTATAATTTGTGAGTTGAATTAGTGTCGGTTATGTTGTTATTTTATCTCTACAGGATTGTAGTTTTGAAAATTGTGAATAAGCAGCTGTTGGATGATGTAGTGAGTGAGTGTTGGTTAACTTTTGCATGAAGTATGTTATTCATGTTATGAATGTATGTCTTAATGTGTTTTTAAGATCGTTTAACGTGGAGTAAGTACGAAATATGTTGTGATTACCTGTGAGTCTGTGAGAAATTTGGATATTTTTGAACTACAATTGAGTTGATGTAATTTTTGTTACTTATTAATTAGATCTGGAAGTGATGATTCTCATTCATGACCTTATGATCATTATGTTTGACAATATAATTTGAGTTGGATATGAATTGACTGTTTGGCATTTAAGGAAACATTAAAAGTTTAACTGAATAAATATGGAAATTGTCTTGAACAGGCGAACAGCCTTGAATAAGCGGGTTATAAACCTTTTTTGAGTGTTTTTATGAGTTTTGATTTTTTAAAGAACTTCAGTAATGGCTTAGG
This sequence comes from Helianthus tuberosus, assembly GCA_030545235.1. NCBI lineage: Eukaryota > Viridiplantae > Streptophyta > Magnoliopsida > Asterales > Asteraceae > Helianthus > Helianthus tuberosus. The sequence goes on along the minus strand of CM060414.1, from coordinate 43,239,303 downwards.
GAACACGTTTTCTCTTGATTTGTTTTTTTTTTTTACCGGAAAAGGTAAAAATAATGTTCTCATATTTGTACTTTTGGTGCAACTCTGTAGCTTAGTGAAGCTGAGATTTAGTGAACATTGCTTCATAACTTTCCTTTTTTAGTTTTATTTTCTCAAATTTTATATACCTTAATAGATTCAGTGAATACTTTCTTTCTGTTTTTATTACATTCAAGATTTTTTCCACGCGTCTTTTGGCTGCAATCAACTTTGTTCTTTCAGCAACCATGCTATTGTGGTTAGTAGTTTCTTATGTTATTCTCTGTTAGTCTGCTTCGGGATTATCCGGGTGGTAATTTGTGTATGAGTTCAAATGAGTCGAATGTGAGAACATCTAAACGGTTATGGGAGTTACATTTGGAGCAATGCTTGAATAGATACAGGAGTTGTATAAACAACACCATTAACCATGTTTCTTATATTTCTAAGGTGAATTTATAAAGGTATTGAATCATTTCGCTGTTTCAGATTTCACTGATAAACAATAAATATTTAATGGAGGTTATACTTGCAGACATTTGGATCTGGTGTTTTGGTCTCGGGCAGATTAAGTGATCGTGGTGTAAACAAAATGATACTAACTGTATGCCGGAGAGAACAAAGTTCCATATCTTGGCATTTGCTTAGGCACACAGGTTTCCGTTATTGAGATTTCTAGATCTGTAAGTTGTTAAACGATAATATGAGAAATTTAACTAATTTATTCAAATCTTGGGCTCGAAACGGGCAATGTCAATCCAACCCGTAACCCAATCCAACCTGTAAGTTGTTAAATGATAATTATTCTTAATTTAACTGTTTATGCAGGTGAGAGGGGAAGGAGAATAAGGGAGCTGACATCACAGGTTCAGAAGCGTTTTAAGTTCGCTGAAAACAATGTGGAGCTTAATGATGAAAGGGTTAACTCAGAAGCTAGGCAGTGATTTATCAGTTGATGCTGCAAAGTTTAGGCCTGCAGCTTCTGCAGAAGGTATTACTAACGGAATTGGTAGGCTCACAATTGTTGAAAACAATGCGCAATCTCCTGTTGTTCCGGTGATACAGTTTGGGGGTATCAAATTGGATGAGTTAGCACCTCATGGACAGTCTCTGGTTGGAAAACCGAAGGCTTATGGGACGGTGTCTACTGCAACGGTTGATTATTCTAAAAAAGCTGTTGATACCGCGGCTCAAACTGTTGGTTTTAGTAAATTATTTAACAGCAATTTGTTAGAGAAGTTTACTGTAGATAATTCTACCTACTCCACTGCAAAAATTTGAGAATGAGAATTTGGATCAAGAGGTAATTTTAATTGTTCATTTCATTGAAGTTATGATGTTGATAGAATTTCAGTATTTTACACAGTTAGTTTCATCAAGTGTCGCGTTTTTCTTGGCTTATTGAGTAGTTTTGGTGTTGATAAAATCTTTATATATGTCTGATTCCAGGTTAGGATAAGGATGATTGAGATGGTTGCAAAAGGCCTTGCCACATTGGAGGTCGGTGAGCGGGTAGTATTGAAATCAAACCATTTGATTTCAATAACAGATCAGTCAAACTAGCCATGGTTGAGAATGAAATAACAAGACTAGAAAGCCAAATCAGTCATCTACAAACTGATTTAGACAAAGAGAAAGAAGTTACAAGAGTTGCTGATTTGAGATTCAAAGCTAAATATATCATGTCAAGACTTGCTGATTTGAAAAAGAAAACTGTGTTCTGATGATGATTCTTTAAAGATTGATGAATTAAAGAACACCAAGCCTGTTATCAATTACTTTCTGATCTTAAAACCTTAAAAAAGATTCAAGAAAGATGATCAAAGATGGTGATTGTGATGGTTCTGAATGATCAGTTGTGTTGCAGGAAAGTTGAAGATGATAATGAAAATAATACGAAATCGGGTGAGAGCTCGGGGACTAACAGCATGGCAGATCAAAGAGAGGATGGGAAAATGGATAGATCTACTCGAGTTAGACAATATGTTAGATCTAAGATGCCTAGATTGAGATGGACTCCAGAACTTCATCACGCGTTTGTTCGTGCTGTGAAACAACTCGGTGGTCAAGAAAGTAAGAATATCAGTTAAATCTTTCTTAAAATTGAAGTTAATTTTTGTGTTATTTAATCTTGTAAATGATCTTTCTTAATTGATTTACCATGTATCTGTGTAGGAGCAACCCGTTTGAAGGAGTTGGATGAGATGAACAAACGTTTGAAGGAGATATAGGAAGAAGCTGCCGCTCTTCGCGAGATGGGTGTTCAAGGTCTACTTACTTTTTCTCCATTATTTTTATTTTTATTATTATCTGATCTGTGTGATTTGCACTAAGTTTCTAGATGGTGGTCATAACGATGGAGATGTAGATGTAGATGATCTCGATATTCCAAAGTAAGTGCATTTCTTCAATATGATTTTGTATTGTATTTTCATAACTAATGCTCATCAATTAAAACCACTGTTGTTGATACATCTGTTGATACAATGGTTGATGCATCTAAGTCAACAGATGGATGAAAACAGATGTTTGAAACTACTGTTGGGTTAAAACAGTGTTTTGTGGACAAAACAGTGGTTGCTTTTTTCCAAACAGTGGTTTGACTTTGGTCAAACAGACCTTGGTCAAACAGTAGTTTGACTTTGGTCAAACAGACTTTGGTCAACCTTCATGTATTAACAGTATGTGTACATATAATATTAAATGAAAGTTGTGATTATCTTGTTGAGCTATGTGATCCTTGTATGTGTAAGTAGGAATGTGTATATATATATTGATGTATAATGGTGAACCGAGACCACAATGGACCCGACTCGAGATCACTCGGTCTCGAGTGAGCTAAACCGGTTGGGCCGTTTGGGCCGCACCCCTCCTTTAATCCACTCGAAACCCATTAGGGAGCACCAACTTAGAACGAGTATAAAACCCATGTTTGGCAACCATCATCACTCACAAATCCCTAAAACATTCTCTCACTCTCACACTCCCTCCCTCTCTTATCCTCTCTCTCTCTCTAGAAAAACATTAAACCTCACCGATCATCCCTCTCCCTCTCGGATCAAACCGGCGACAACCAAAGGGTTCTCGGATTTGCTTGAGAACAACACTCGGAAGCTCTTTCATCAATCCTTCACATCTTCACACTTTGGAGTTCTAGCCGGTTAGTGTTTTATTGTTGTTAGGATCCTTAGGTGATATCTTTGGTACAAAATGTGCCTTGAATGATTCATATATATGTGATAAGATGCTTCTTTAATAATAATATGCTTATTGAATGATAAATGAAGTAGATTGTTGTTTAAATGATGAAGGATATGTGAGCCGTGATGCCTTGATGATTTCTTGCCATGTTGTTATGAAACTTGTTGATACGATTTCACATGAGTGGAGGTGTGTTAAGTGGTGTGATGATTGTTTATCATGTTCTTCATAAAGTGACTATGATGTGTATGTAAAGATTAATCTGTTTTGATGAATTATAACATAAAATATATGAACAAATGAAACGGTGATGAGTATGTTGAATGTGATGAACTGTTTGAATGTGTTGTGAACATTTAAAATTTGCTATGTTTGATCCATTTTGAAATAGGGTTAAACAAGAAAACATGTTTGTGATATTTCATTGGATAGTACACACAATCATGAAATTGGAATTCTATTGGTTAGTACAAGTCTTGGCAGGTGTTCTAGAATCATCAGGTGTGCAAGTCGAGACCCCCGGTTTCGACCCGAGACCATTAAAGTGATAACTCGAGACCGCAGTGATTGCGACTCGAGACCATGACCAAACAACACAAGACAATTGCAAGTACTCGAGACTAGCAAGATCTCGACTCGAGATCTCATGATCTCGACTCGAGACTGAACTTGAGACCTCCGAGGTTACGACTCATGCCTGCACCACTCGAGACTACTCATCATTAACTCGAGACCTCCAGGTTGCGACCCGAGACCCCGTGTTCTCGAGTCGAGACCACATGGTCTCGATTGGGCCGTCCGATCTAGTTATTGGGCCACATGTGTGGCAACATGTTTTGGGCTTTCAATCTGTGTTACTGTTACTGTATGCATGCTATGTGTTAGATACGTGTAGGATATACGTGACTTATTTGTACCCAAACCTGACCTATACTGGTAACCATGTTAGGACGTGGTGACCGGCGTGCTTGACCAAGTAAATTAATCTACCCTAGCAACCCAAGGTGAGTTCACAACTTTTAAAGCATGCGTTCCCGGTGGTTTGGGAAACGGAACTTATAACAACGCTATCCCCTGTGAGGGATACAAACCTACTTTTCTCCCCTTATGCGGGACCTTTAGTTAATTACTGTTTATACAGGATGCAACAAGCAAAATTAAACTAAACTCTATCACTCAAGTCCTCACTTATTAATACCGATTAGTCGCCGGGGACTGGCGAACGGGTTATTAGTTGATAGCACTATTTAGGTCTCACCAGCCTCACACCGTGCCCGCGTATGGGATCGAGAGTGAACTAATAGACTCTGGCAAACCGTCAATGATGATAGAACATTGACAAACGGGGCACTACGAAAACGTACGGATGAATAGTATTCGGTATTGGAAAAACAGTTTAGTAGCTTACTTTTGGGGTAGCTCCCCATGGCATGTATAAATGAGTAAATTAACTGTTGAAACAAGTTTTTGGAATTAAAAACTGGACAAACTCGTGAACTCGCCAACATTATGTTGATACCCTACTGCATGCTTTGCAGGTACCCAGTGACTCGGGAGCTTGCAGCTTGGGGATGTGTAGTGGTCGTCTTAACCCGTGTGTTGGGTTCTAAATAAACTTGAACTGTGAACTTTGTTATGGTATATGCTAACCATTATGGTTGGTGAACATTCTTCATGTTAACTAAATGCTCAGTATAATTGGTGGCTGGATCCTGGTCATGTCACACGCCTCGCGGCGGTACTTCGCATGTGGTTTTTGAGGGTGTGATAGATTGGTATCAGAGCCATTGGTTATAGTGAACTCGGTTTTAAAAAGAAAGTCTTTTGAGAAAAACCAGACTATAACCCGTGACTCATGACGATACTACACTCCAAGTGTAAGACTCAACGTATTAGACCTCATAGCTCGGACTTGTGTTTACTTGCTTGTTTACTTTATTTCTATGCGCTTCTATACGTACTGGTGTGCCTAGTTAGATGTATATACCTCCCTCTCCTATCTCATTCTCGCTACATTACGACATCACACTCATATTGTGTTTTCTGGTTATGAAGACAATGAGTGGACGCGGAAGAGGAAACGTTAACATGACTCGGGCTCAGTTCACTAACCTGATCAACACGGTGGCTGCATCTTTCGCAGCTCACCCTGGAGGTAAACTCGCTATTTTAGGATGTTTAGATCCTACCCCCGCATCGTCTTTTCACCCCTAAACCTATTCGCTTCTCTTCTCACAACAGGTCAGCATGCGCCTGCGCAACCACGTGTTTGTACTTTCAAGACCTTCATGGATTGCAAGCCTCTCCTTTTCAATGGCACTGAGGGTGCCATAGGCCTCCTGCACTGGATTGAGAAGGCCGAAGCTGTCTTTGTTGTCTGCGAGTGTTCCCCTGCTAATTGGGTGAAGTTTGCTACTGGTATACTTGAAGGAAATGCACTTTCATGGTGGAAGGCGCAGATTCAGATGCTTGGTTTGGAAACTACTAATGCTACTGCGTGGGAAGATTTCATGAACATGATCAAGGAAGAGTACTGTCACAGGGATGACATCCACAAGCTCGAAAACGAGTACTTCGAGCTTAAGATGGTTGGATCGGAGATTGAGACCTACACCAAGCAGTCCAACGACTACGTTGCTCTCTGCCCAAACATGTCTCGACCTGCTTATCAAAGGATCGAATTGTACATAAAGGGTTTGGCTCCAGAAATCCAGAGCTTGGTCACTTCAGTTAACCTCACTACCATTCAGCCAGTCGTCCGTCTTGCTCACAAACTCACTGATCAGGCTGTGGAACAGGGCAAGCTGCCCAAAAGGATCAATGCTACTACTAGAACATCTGGTAATAACAAGCGTAAGTGGGAAGGAAACCAGAGCAAGGATGCTAACCCCACTCAGGCCCCAACTCAGCAAAGGAAAACTGAAAACAACAAGGGCCCTCAGCAACAGGGTGGCTACCGAGGACACCACCCCAAGTGTAACAAGTGTAACCGACACCACAGTGGGCCATGTGGCAAAAGTCAGTGTCAGCGATGTAACAAGATGGGGCATGAAGCCAAAGACTGCAGGAGCCAGCTTCTAGTTAAGCAGAATCAGCAACAACCACAACAGCAGCAAGGAAACAATCGTGGATGCTTCAAGTGTGGGGCAACGGGGCACATGCGAAGGGATTGCCCCGAACTGAACCAGAACGGCAACAACAATCAGGGCGCTGGGAACAACGATCGAAACAACAACAATGCTGGAAATGGTGCAAGAGGAAGGGCTTTTGTGATTGGAGCTGGAGAATCTAGGAATGATCCCAACGTCGTAGCGGGTAAGTTCCTACTTGATGATCGTTACGTTACTGTATTGTTTGATTCTGGAGCCGATGCTAGCTATGTATCCCTACGTATTAGTAAGAAGCTTAAGCGCACACCTACGATATTAACTTCTAAGCATACCGTCGAGCTAGCAAATGGTAGAAACATCGAGGCCTCACACATCATCAGTAACTGCAAACTAGTATTGTCTGGTCTGACCTTTAGCATCGATCTTTTCCCTATTGTTCTTGGGAGCTTCGACGTCGGCATTGGTATGGATTGGTTATCCAAACATCGGGCAGAAATCCTCTGTCAAGAGAAGATGGTTCGTATTCCGCGTCCTTCAGGCAAACCCCTCATCGTTCAAGGCGACAAAAGCGGAGAAGTCACAGGCATCATCTCATTCTTAAAGGCCCATAAGTGTTTACGAAAGGGGCACACCACTATCTTAGCACTTCTCACCGACACCCAGGAAAAGGAAAAGAGGATCGAGAATTTTCCAGTTGTACGCGACTACCCCGAGGTATTTCCTCACCGTCAGGTCGAATTCCAAATCGAGCTAGCTCCCGGAGCAGCACCTATAGCTCGTGCACCTTATCGACTAGCTCCCACAGAACTAAAGGAACTTTCTACACAACTGCAAGAACTGTTGGACAAAGGATTTATCCGTCCTAGTTCGTCACCCTGGGGAGCACCAGTGCTCTTTGTCAAGAAGAAGGATGGCACATTCCGTATGTGCATCGACTATCGTGAGCTGAACAAGGTTACCATCAAGAATCGTTACCCACTCCCACGTATCGACGATCTATTCAACCAATTGCAAGGATCGAGCTACTACTCTAAGATTGGCCTGCGATTAGGTTATCATCAGCTGAGAGTCCGTGATGAAGACATCTCCAAAACTGCGTTCAGAACTCGTTATGGTCATTACGAGTTCCTCGTCATGCCATTTGGAATAACTAACGCGCCTGCGGTTTTCATGGATCTCATGAACCGAGTGTGCAAGCCTTACCTAGACAAGTTCGTGATTGTGTTTATCGACGACATCCTGATCTACTCGAAAAGTCAAGAGGAGCATGAACAACACCTGCGTCTTATTCTTGAGCTCCTTCGCAATGAGCAACTGTACGCCAAGTTCTCGAAATGTGACTTCTGGCTTTGAGAAGTCCACTTCCTTGGACACATGGTCAATAAGGACGAAATTCATGTCGATCTAGCTAAGATCGACTCTATAAAGAGTTGGCCTACACCTAAGACACCGACCGAAGTTCGCCAATTCTTGGGATTGGCAGGATACTATCGTAGATTCATCAAGGGATTTTCAAAGATTGCTCAACCCCTCACGACTCTCACCCAGAAGGGGATCGCTTACAAATGGAATGATGCTTAGGAGTCTGCTTTTCAAAAACTAAAGGATAACCTCTGTAGTGCTCCTATTCTCTCGTTACCTGAAGGTATCGACGACTTTGTAGTTTACTGCGATGCGTCCATCCATGGGCTCGGTTGCGTGTTGATGTAACGCGAGAAAGTTATCGCCTACGCTTCTCGACAACTTAAGATTCACGAAAGGAACTACACGACACACGACTTGGAACTTGGAGCAGTCGTATTCGCGCTCAAGATATGGAGACATTACTTGTACGGTACCAAGTGCACGATTTACACCGATCACAAGAGTCTCCAGCATATTTTGGAACAGAAGGAGTTGAACATGAGGCAACGAAGATGCGTAGAACTCCTTAACGACTACGAATGCACAATCAAGTATCACCCAGGCAAGGCCAATGTTGTGGCCGACGCCCTCAGCCGTAAAGAAACTAAACCTAAGCGTGTACGTGCGTTACAACTTACTATTCACTCTAGTCTTCCTACTCAGATACGAAATGCTTAGGTTGAAGCATTGAAAGCAGAGAACATCAGGGTTGAGTCCCTGCGAGGATCGAGGAAACGGTTAGAACAAAAGGAAGACGGCGCTTACTATGTGACAGGGCGCATTTGGGTTCCACTCTATGGAGATCTACGTGAGCTTGTGATGGATGAAGCACACAAGTCTCGTTACTCGGTACACCCTGGTTCAGATAAGATGTACCACGATCTCAAGACTACATATTGGTGGCCTGGTATGAAAGCCAACATAGCAACCTACGTTAGTAAATGCTTGACCGCGCTAGAGTCAAGGTTGAATACCAGAAGCTGTCGGGCTTGTTGCAACAACTAGAACTGCCAAAATGGAAATAGGAGAAAATTTTCATGGATTTCGTCACAGGCTTACCAAGATCTCAAAGCGGGAACGATACCATTTGGGTCATCATGGACCGCCTAACCAAGTATGCACATTTCCTCGTGATCAAGGAAACCGATAAGTATTCGAAGCTTGCTGCAATCTACTTGAAGGAAATAGTTGCTAGGCACGGGGTGCCAATCTCTATCATCTCCGATCGTGACCCACGCTTTACATCTGAACTATGGCAAGCTACGCATAAATCTTTTGGCTCACGTCTAGACATGAGTACTGCCTACCACCCACAGACCGATGGTCAAACGGAACGTACCATCCAAACGCTTGAAGACATGCTGAGAGCATGTGTTATTGATTTTGGAAACGGGTGGGAACGACACTTACCGTTGGTAGAGTTCTCCTACAACAACAGCTACCACACCAGCATTCAGGCAGCACCCTTTGAGGCATTGTACGGTCGTAAATGCCGATCACCCTTATGTTGGGCGGAAGTTGGCAAAAGCCAAATTACTGGACCGGAACTCGTAGTCGAGACTACGGAAAGGATTGCCCAGATCAGACAACGCATGGCAGCAGCTCGTGACCGTTAGAAAAGTTACGCTGACAAGCGAAGGAAACCGCTAGAATTCCAGGTAGGTGACCGGGTTCTACTTAAAGTCTCACCCTGGAAGGGTGTGGTTCGTTTTGGAAAACGGGGCAAGCTAAATCCGCGATATGTTGGACCATTCGAAATTACCGAGAAGATCGGTAAGGTCGCTTATAGATTGAACCTGCCTGAAGAGCTGAGTGCGGTGCACAACGTCTTTCACGTGTCTAATTTGAAGAAGTGTCTGTCAGATGAAACACTCATAATTCCTTTCAAGGAACTCACTTTTGACGAACAGCTATACTTTATTGAGGAACTGATTGAGATCACTGATCGAGAAATCAACACCCTCAAACGTAGCCAGATACCTATTGTACGAGTTCGTTGGAACTCGCGCCGTGGCCCAGAGTTTACCTGGGAGCGGGAAGACTAGATGAAGAGCAAATATCCCCAGTTGTTCCCTAACGAAACCCCCAACACTGAAGCTACAACTGAATTTCGGGACGAAATTCCAAACTAACGGGGGGGTTGATATGATACCCCGTTGAAACATTCTCACTCATACTAGCTTGGCAATGGTTGCCTTAACTTTCGGGACGAAAGTTCTTAAAACTTGGGGATAATGTGACACTTCGGGTGTTCCCGAGCAACCTTCATGTATTAACAGTGTGTGTACATATAATATTAAATGAAAGTTGTGATTATCTTGTTAAGCTATGTGATCCTTGTATGTGTAAGTAGGAATGTGTGTATATATATTTATGTATAATGGTGAACCGAGACCACAATGGACCCGACTCGAGATCACTCGGTCTCGAGTGAGCTAAACCGGTTGGGCCGTTTGGGCCGCACCCCTCCTTTAATCCACTCGAAACCCATTAGGGAGCACCAACTTGGAACGAGTATAAAACCCATGTTTGGCAACCATCATCACTCACAAATCCCTAAAACATTCTCTCACTCTCACACTCCCTCCCTCTCTTATCCTCTCTCTCTCTCTCTAGAAAAACATTAAACCTCACCAATCATCCCTCTCCCTCTCGGATCAAACTGGCGACAACCAAAGGGTTCTCGGATTTGCTTGAGACAAACACTCGGAAGCTCTTTCATCAATCCTTCACATCTTCACATTTTGGAGTTCTAGCCGGTTAGTGTTTTATTGTTGTTAGGATCCTTAGGTGATATCTTTGGTACAAAATGTGCCTTGAATGATTCATATATATGTGATAAGATGCTTCTTTGATAATAATATGCTTATTGAAAGATAAATGAAGTAGATTGTTGTTTAAATGATGAAGGATATGTGAGCCGTGATGCCTTGATGATTTCTTGCCATGTTGATATGAAACTTGTTGATACGATTTCACATGAGTGAAGGTGTGTTAAGTGGTGTGATGATTGTTTATCATGTTCTTCATAAAGTGACTATGATGTGTATGTAAAGATTAATCTGTTTTGATGAATAATAAACATAAAATACATGAACGAATGAAACAGTGATGAGTATGTTGAATGTGATGAACTGTTTGAATGTGTTGTGAACATTAAAAATTTGCTATGTTTGATTCATTTTGAATTAGGGTTAAACAAGAAAACATGTTTGTGATATTTCATTGGATAGTACACAAAATCATGAAATTGGAATTCTATTGGTTAGTACAAGTCTTGGCAGGTGTTCTAGAATCATCAGGTGTACAAGTCGAGACCCCCGGTTTCGACCCGAGACCATTAAAGTGATAACTCGAGACCGCAGTGATTGCGACTCGAGACCATGACCAAACAACCCAAGACAATTGCAAGTACTCGAGACCAGCAAGATCTCGACTCGAGATCTCATAATCTCGACTCGAGACTGAACTTGAGACCTCCGAGGTTACAACTCATGCCTGCACCACTCGAGACTGCTCATCAGTAACTCGAGACCTCCAGGTTGCGACCCGAGACCCCGTGTTCTCGAGTCGAGAGCACATGGTGTTGGATCGTCGTGTGACCCGAATGAGTCAATCAGAAGAGTTTTTCATCAATATCAAAGGCGGAATCAATGATATCGACGTAATACAGCCTGAATTCCCCTAATTATCTTCTTATTAATCAATTCTAAGCTTTTACAGATCGTTTGACAAACCGGCAGCACGTCGGCTCTGAATCGGAAAAGTTACAAATGACATGGTGGACTTGGTATTTATAGGGCTGTAATTTCGTGCGAAATAGCCAATGCTAATTTCGTGCGAAATTACGTTTGTTAATTTCGTGCGAAATAGCATGAGCTATTTCGTGCGAAATTACCTCACAACACTTAAAACTGATTTTTCCCGAACCAAGCACCATTCTATCCTATCTAGATACAAGACTCTATAAAGACGAAGTTAACAGACATCTATGCACCAACAGACTCCCCCTTGGATGTTGACGAAGTCTTTAGCATCAAGTCTTTAGTCTTTAGTCTTGATCTATCGTTCTCTCTGCTCTAATTTGTCTGACACTGTAAGCATCCTTCAACTTCTATCTTCAAACTCCCCTTGAATGTTGATCCAGAATTTTGACTCCCCCTCTCGATATGCTGGAGCTCGAATTCTGGTTCAATCTTAACATTTTCTTTTCCATGGGGATCTTTTTAAACCTATTTCCTGTTTCTCAAAAATATAACATTACAATCTATTTACTCTAACCATCTTTTGTTGTTCATCAGTTTTTGAAATCCACTTAAGTATTCAGATCCAAATTAATTACCCTGATTACTTAATTTGTCTACCAAGTCCAATTTAATGACCTTGGTTGATCTATGACAGAAACAAAACTAATTTAATTCAACTTCTCAAATCATTTTTCTAAAAATTTACTAGTTTCAACTTAATGAACTTGTTTTAACTTTCCAACTTTTAGGTTTTATTATGAATAGCTCCAAACTCATCATCCAGTTCAGAAACTTCCTGCATCTGCTTCGATTTTCGAATCTGAAGATCAACTTTCCACTTTGGTTTGTCGGAAAATAAAGCAGAAATGAAAAATCTTTTTGAATTTTGAATAAAGTTTCTAAACTCGGAATGAAATACAGAAATAAAATGCAGTGAAAGTAAACTATTTACAAACATATTTTTGATGAGCGTGTTAGGGAATCATATCAGCGATTGGCAAGCTACAAATATCGTTAAGCTATGATTACATACTCAGAATTAAACAATTCGCTTAGATTGTCGATATACTGATCCTCTTAAATTTTCACACAAATTTCAATCTGTTCAGGATACGAATTAGATGAATTAAGGACTTAAACTTTTATGTGTGTCCTACCTATTGAATATACTCTTTTATCCAGACAACTATATTCAGTCTTACAGGTGAATGCACACTAATGATATCTGTAATGGGGTGAATGCGAGACCGTGAGAGCTCAGGCTAGAACTTCCGTTCGTACAAAGAGATGACGGCTCGGCTTTAGGTGGGTTCCCTTTGGGAATCTTTTATTTCAACAGCACATGATTAGCATTTTGCAATGTTTTATCATTTTTTATACTGAGGGTAAGCTTTATGATTTAAAGCTAATGCAAAGCATTATACGAGGACTAGGCTATTGCTCCCGCAAAATCAGAAGTCCTGGTATAATACCCCAGATATCATCACGTACAAATACCTAGTATGTCAGAAATAGCGTCTTTCAAACAAGATTTCAGGGGTTACCTATATATCCAAGAAATGTTCCCCACGAAATAAGCAAGTGATGATTTAGGTTTATATCCCGAACAAACTAACTAAGTGTGTAAAAACCTATCGGCACATCATCAGTGAGACTGTTTAAAACTTTTAAAACTTTACAAATCTTTAGCATACTGTAACTGTCCAACCGATGTACTATCATTTTCCCTTTTTTACACAAGCTCTTTTTCAGTTTTCTATTGTTTTTGGATTTTGAAATATCTCATGTTTTTGGATTTTGAATTTTTTTTACTGTTTTTGTATTTTCTGAAAATATACCCTATACTCCCCCTAAATACCAAAACAAGTAAAAAAATCGACAAACCATTGCAGATTGCTTCTCATCATCATCTACAGTGGTATCCTCATCAACGCCAAGAATCCCCTCCGACACCGATAAAAGCATCATACTGTTCAAGTTTAAAAGATATTTAAAACGAGTTTTATCAAAATCTTTGGTATGTAAATCAGCTTTCTGTTCGTCAGTGTGGATTTTCTCATTTCGTATCAACTTCTTCTCGAAACAATCTCGGACGAAGTGATGACGAATTTCTATGTGTTTCGTTTTAACGCGATGAACAGGATTTTTTGTTATATTTATCACTGCCTTATTATCAACAAAGATAGGGGTGTTAAGAAATTGCAAACCGTAGTCGCGCATCTGTTGCTGGATCCACAAGATTTAAGAACAGCAGCTGCTAGCAGATACATATTCAGCTTCACATGTGGACAAATCTATAGAGGTCTGCTTCTTACATTGCCAGGTGACCAATCGTGGTCCGAAAAACTGACATCCCGCTGTTGTTGATTTTGCATTAACTTTGCAGCATCCGAAGTCTGAATCGGAATACCCTTCGAGCATAAAGTCGCCTTCTTTTGGATACCACAACCCCAGTGATGGAGTTCCTTTCAGGTAGCGTAATATCTGTTTCACAATCACCATATGCGAAGCTCTCGGGTTTGATTGAAATCTTTCTGCGAGGCAGGTTGGGTACATGATATCGGGTCTTGAAGCAGTCAAGTACATTAGCGAACCGATCATGGAACGATAGAGTGTTTCATCTACCCTTTCTCCGGTGAGATCTGGGTTTATCCCATGATTCGTTGCTAACGGGGTGGAAGCTGGAGTAGATCCTGGCATCCCAAATTTCTCTAGAATATCATGAACGTACTTCGTCTGATGTATGAAAATTCCCTCGGGCAGTTGATCAACTTGAAGACCCAAAAAGAATTTCATCTCACCCATCGATGACATCTCGAATTTTTGCTTCATAACTTTTTCAAAATCTTTGCACAAATTTTCATTTGTTGAGCCAAATATTATGTCGTCCATGTATATCTGAACTATCAGAAGATGTCCTTTGACCTCTTTGGTGAAGAGAGTGGCATCCACTTTTCCACGGATGAAGTTGTTGACTAGCAGATGTTGAGACAATGTCTCGTACCAGGCTCTAGGGGCCTGATGTAAACCATACAGCGCTTTATCCAGTAAATAGACCTTGTCTTTGTGGATTGGATCGATGAAGCCCGGTGGCTATCCGACAAATACCTCCTCTTTTAACTTCCCATAGAGAAACGCCGATTTAACATCTAACTGATATACTTTGAAATTTTTCCACGATGCAAATGCTAGGAAGATTCTGATCGCCTCAAGTCTAGCAACTGGAGCATACACCTCTGTGAAATCTATACCCTCCTGCTGACTGAAACACTGGACTATGAGTCGAGCTTTGTTACGAATAATAACCCCTCGATCGTCTCTTTTACATTTAAACACCCACTTGGTGTTGATCTTCCTGTGACCATCAGGCAAATCTACCAATTTCCACACTCCTAACTTCTCGAATTGACTCAACTCTTCTTGCATAGCATTGACCCAAGAATCTTCAGTTAGCGCCTCTTTGTATGTTCGCGGTTCGATCTGCGAAATAAAACAACTTAGTGAAAACTCAGTTTGTAAAGGAGCTACTGTAGAATAAAAACAAGTAAGGCCTTGGTCAATTTGTCATCTTGTGCGGACGCCTGATTGTAATTCTCCAATAATCAACTCCTCTGGATGGTATGAAAGAGTTCTTGGCATCACCTCTCCTGGAACATCTACTTCGCCTTCCAGATTAGTAACATTCTGATTTGCACCTTGTTCACTGACTGGATTTGTTTGACTTGAAATCTGGATTTGCTCCCCCTCAGAATCTGAATCACCACGATCGAATACTGGCATACTATCATATTCTAAATTATCATTGACTGCCGTCTGATTATCAGGAGCATGTTCCTGTTCTGAAGATTGTTGAATATCATCATGTTCTCCAGCATTACTTGGACCGGCTTTATCATCATTTGAAGTTTGTCGTTGACTTTTAGAATATTCAGCTGGGAACCTTTCTTGTGATGACTCATACTCTCTCAGAATATCCAACTCGTCAAAGAAATCCGAATCTTCTTCTTCATCAAATGACTTCCACAAAGTATCATAATCATAACACCATCCATCACCAAGATAATGAGGTAGCATATTATAACCTTGACACTCAACATTATATGCTTCGATGATCTTCTTATAGCTTGGAACAAAGACTCGTTTCATTGGACTTGCATATCCCATGAAAATTCCTTCAATACTCTTTGGACCAAACTTACCACGAGGTTCTATAACCGTGCAGGGAGACCCAAACGGTTCTAGATACTTCAGGTTCGGTTTGCGATTGTTGATCAGCTCGAAACATGTCTTGTTGAATTTCTTTACTGTGAGAACCCGGTTGAGTGTATACCAAGCGGCTGACACTGCTTCTGCCCAAAAGTTGATTGGTAGCTTTGAATCAGCAAGCATCGTCCTGGCCGTTTCAATTAGCGTCCTGTTCTTTCGTTCAGCTACTCCATTTTGCTGTGGAGTGTAAGGAGCACTAAATTCTTACAATATACCTCTCTCATCACAATCTTCTTCCATCTTGTTGTTCTTGAACTCAGTACCGTTGTCACTTCTGATTCTACTGATACGAGCATGGTACAAGTTTTCAATTTTTCTGAACAACGCCATCAAGCTTTCAAACGTCTCATCTTTATACTTCAGAAATGATACCCACGAAAATCTGGAGAAATTGTCAGTTACTACAAGACAGTAGAGATCAACAGTTATACTTTTGACATTCACTGGACCAAAAAGATCCATATGAAGTCTCTCTAAAGGTCTTGAGACTGAGTTGACTTTCTTTTGAGGATGTGATTTTTTCTTCTGCTTGCCTTTGACGCAGCTAATGCACTCCCCCTCCAGATGGAAACTTTTCAAATGAACACCAGTTACTAAGTCATTGTGCACCAGGTGATTCATCTTTCGCAGGTGAATATGACCCATCTTTCTATGCCACAATGTTGATTCTTTTTCCGTTGCTTTTGATATGAAGCAATAAGCCTGACCCGTGGTAGTCGTAGCTACGCTCATGTCAAACACGTACATATCATTGACTCTAGGTGCTTTAATGATAACCCACTCTTCGGGAACAACAAATCCTGGTTTCAAGATCAAACATTCTTTGTCTGTGAAGTGCGTTGTATACATTCTATCACAAATCTGAGAAATACTCAGAAGATTATTTTCAAGCTCGGCGATGTAGTTAACTCTTTCAAACGTGACGATACCATTCGATAAAGTTCCTTCACCAACTATTCGACCACCTTGATTTCCTGCAAAACCCACATATCCTCCATTAAACCCTCGAACATCGTACAACAGGGTTTTCTTCCTTGTCATGTGTCGAGAAGCTCCACTATCCATAATCCATCGCGAAACGGATCTTGGAAGCTCCTGCACATATTAAAAAAAACTTAGTTAGATTTTGATGCCACCCAAGCCTCAAATGACTCAGGTAGCTCAACTTTGACGTGAGTTTTTGTAGTATAAAGTGGCGGAAAATTCTTGTCATTCATTTTTAAACTTTCTTCAGATCCAATCTCAACCTTTTTGTATAGAAAGAAATCATTTTTAGTAGGTTGACCAGATGATTGGTCTTTCTTTGATTCATCTTTCTTCTCAGTCATCGACATTTGTTTTTCAAGTTTCTCATAGTAATCCAAAGGAACATTCATCTTTACCGGTGTGGTAGAAGATGATTGTTTTTTTGTCTCTGAAACCTTTGGTTTTGGAGAACTTGTTGTCTTTTCAACAACTTTTGGCTTCCATGTTTGTTGAGATGACGCAACCCGTTTGTAAAACTTGTCATTTTTAGTTACCACATTCTTTACAGGTTCAGTTTTGATTTTTGTGTTTTCATTTTTCAGAACTTTCTTCTCAACAATCATTGGAGCTTTGCCTTTTGCATCAACTTTCTTTTTCTGAATCTCAACAACTTCAGTCTTATGCTTTAAATTGGTACACTTTCGTGCAATATGTCTAACTTGATTGCATTTAAAGCATGTTCGGATGTCAACAACCCGACTTGTGCCTTCGGACTGAGGCTGTGAAGCCTTCTTTTCAAAGAACTCTTTGTTTGATTTTGAAAAAAAATCAGTTTCTTCATCAGAAAGTGAACTTGAACTTGTCACAAACATCTTTTTCTCAACAAACTTCTTGTTTTGAACATTTCTTCTTTGAAAATTCTTACCACCCTGATATCCACCCGACCATCTGTTTTGATTATTATAAAAACGCGATGGAACAACATGTTTCTTATAGTAAGCTTTATCTTTTTGAAAATTTAATTTTCTTTCAGAATGTTTCAAACTTTCAATCTTAGAAACATCAATCTCGATTAACTTGAACACATTTCTCAATTTCTCAACATTCACATTCTCCAAAGGAAAATCACTATCCGAATACAACTTATCAGATCCAAACATCTTGTACATCACAAGATTCGGTTCTTCATTTAAGTTGTTTTTGGACTTTGATTTTGGAATGTATTTGTCCAAAAAGCATTCATCAACCTCAGTAGTGTCACTTTCAGATTTCAAAACATTTTCAGCCATGCTTTTAACAATTTCGGATTGAACACTATCTTCATCGGAAGATGAAGTGAATGTGACATGAATCGTGTCTAGAAGCTTAACTTCATTTTCTTCTTCATCATTTACCAACCCTGATTTTTCCTTTGAAAAAATTGTTTAGAACTGGTGGTGGAACCTGATGAAACCCAACCCCGGTTCCATCAGAGTATACATCTTCGCCTGCTTTGTTCTTCCCAATTGGTTTAGGAATGATATGTTGAAGAACAAAACTTAGGGAGTTGTAACTATTCAGTTTCAACTGAATGCGTTCATTTTCAATTTTAGCTTCTTGAAACTGAAGCTTCAACTTAGCAATTTCATCCAGTTGTTGGTTGATTTGCTCTTCTTTGACTCTAAGAACTCCTGACAATTGCATATTTTCTTTGCTTGTCTTACCATTTCTTTCATCAGAATCTTTTACCGTTCGTTTTAGCTTCTCAAAATTTTCTGAAAGTTGACGATTTTCATGAATTAACTTTTCGTTTTCTTTCCTAATTCTTTCTACATCAGTTTTATCATTTTCGATTTTCTCAGTTAATTCTTTCAATCGATCATTTGAAGCTTTTAACATTTTGTCACGGTTTAAAATATGATTTTCAACAACTCTGACTCTTCCTGTCAGTTCCTCAACCTTCTTACCACTGAGGTAAGCAAGTGTACTACACACTTTGCACTTTTTCATCCAATTTTTGCAGTCGTTCTCAGTTTTGTCTTTCTTACCTGACTCATTTATTGCATCATTCTGACTGACCTTGCTTTCAGACTCAGTTCCAGAACCAGAAACTACCTCTAGCTCTTTTGCAGCAAGTACTTTGTCTGCCATCTTCTTCAAATTTTCAGCAGTAAACTCTTGTGACGTATCAATAATCCCGTCATCAACTTTATTTGTCTGCTGCTCTTTCTATTTTTCTTTTTCTTCAGCTTTTTCCTTTTCATCAGCTTCTCCTCCTCCCCACCACAATCTTTGCTTTGCTTCTTTTTCTTCTTCAGCAATTTGCTGGGTGAGAACATCAACACTAAGGGGGTGTTTGTTTTTGCTTATTCCATCTGCAAAAAGCTTATGTCTGCCCGCCTGCAGATATAAGGCTTTAAAGACCGTTTTTTTTTTTTCAAACAGATCTTAAATTAGCTTCAAACATCTTAAAAAAGAAGCTTTGAAACAAAGCTTCAAACATCTGCACATGTCTTCTTCTTCTTCCCTTCTCACCTGCCACCGCCACCACTCCTCCCCTCCCACATCACCCACTGCCACCACTCCTCCCACTCACACACCCAACCCCCTTTCTCCTAGCACCCCCTTACACCCACATCCATCAGAACCGTAGAGAGAGAGAGAGAATGATGAGAGAGAGAGGAAAGCGGGATAGAGAGAGAGAGAGAGCGTCAGAGAGAGAGGACGGGGACGACCCTGTTCACGGCGACGACGAGGAAACGACGGGGAGAAGGTCCGGTGAGTGAGAGAGAGAGATCGGTGAGAGAGAGAGAGATCGGTGAGAGAGAAAGAGACCGGAGAGAGAGAGGCGGTGGTGTGATGGCGGAGGTGGTGCGGTGGTGGTGGTGCTATGGGCGGTGGTGGTGACGGATTCTAGAGAGAGAGAGTAGAGAGAGAGAAGGCAGAGAGAGAGATAGATTTGTTTGTGAAGAGCTTTTTGTAGGAAAAAAAAACAAACCCTCTTCTCCTTGCAGACTGCAGACATTTGGTCCACATCTTCTCCTGCAGATGCCTGCAGATGTGGTCCATAGACAACAGACCTTTTACGTCTGAAAAAACAAACAGAACCTAACAGAATCTGGATCAACAGCAATGTTTCCTTGAGGATCAAGGTAACATTCTCTATCAGCATCCCATCTCTTTGCTTTCTTAGCTTCTTTGAATGTATGATAGATTCTGATCATCCTGTTTTGAGCTTTCATCCTTCTGGTGACGAATTTTTCTTCTTCTGTTCTATTGTCTTTGAAAGGAACAATCTTTGTCACAAGCGCATAGCCCACTGCATCCTCTTCTGGTAGCAGTTCACTCCAGTTGAAACCTTCGTCATCATGAATAACAGCAAGAGCTCTTGATTTTTCTTTGGGGGCATTTTCAAGCTGCTTCATTCTGGGCGGTTCAGATTTGTTCTGATGATAGATTGCTCTTTTGTAATAATCTTCTCTTAATGGATTTGCAGTATCATCAGCAGGTGCGTTTCGACATTCACGTTTAAAATGTCCCTTTTGTTTACATCTGAAACATGTGACCTTTGATTTATCAAAACCAAGTTTTGTGGAAGGTCCACCAATAGAATGTCTTCCAATAATCTCCATGAAACGTTGCGCTCTCCGAACTGCACTAGCCATACACCACCTGATATCGATCAACTCCATCTCCTCTGGATCGATCGGATCATAGTCCTCCTTGGTCAGGTTAGTGTTTCCAATTTTACCTGCAAGAAGACTTTCATAAGATTCTAAAACAGATGCTAAAAACACCATTTGTTGTTTGGCAGATTCTTCACTAAAGTTTTGAGCATTTTTAAGATCAACAGCGATATTACATTGGAACAAGTTCTTTGAGGCTGATTGGTTTGGAGTTGTTGACGATGATCCACTATGAAAACCACTGCTTGGAGTTTCTTGGTTTGACATGTTAGAACTTTCTGCAGAAAATGCTGTCTTTGGTGACGCAGATTTCGGGATCATACTTCCTCGATAATACAGCTTCACCTTCTGCTGATATGAGGAATGATTGACTTTGTTTGATTTCTTTAACTCTAGCTCATGACTTTCCAGTCTTTCGATTAACAGATCAACCGTCAGATCTTCCGACTTTATCGTGTTCTTCAGCATCAAAGCAAAGTATTGCTAGTCTTTCTCATCCGGCAGCGAGTCAAACAGTTTGTCAACCAATTCTTCTTGAGAATAAATGATTCCGTGTCTTGCCACCTCCAATTTCAAATTCCCGAATCTCTCAATCATCTTAGAAACAGATTCGTTTTTCAAACATCCAAACAAATCAAATTCTTTTCTTAACAACTTCTTTTTGTTTTTAACTATCTCAGCACTACCCACACATTTCACTCTCAGTTTCTCCCATAGATCTTTCGCATTTATGTACTCAATTAACGATATTATGTCGTCTCTCACAGACTGAAGAAGCAATGCAACGCACTTTTGTTCAGCAACAAAACTATCTATATCTTCAGTCTCTGTTATATTTTCATAATCCGATCTTCCCATATTGAAACCATTCTTCAAGCTCTTCCAGCTTGGATACGCAAACGCTTTTAGCCACTTTTCAAATCTTTTAGCCCATCTATTATATTCTTCAATCGCCATCAATTTGGGAGGTTTGTTGTATGTCCCATAAGCACTATCAACACTTAAAGAATCGGCAATGGCTTTCTTTGCACTTGGTGTTGGAATAGTTTCATTTGTGTTAGTTGACGTGCCATCTCCCGAACCACTAGTATACGCAAACATATCACTGAACGGATTCATAAACTCATCCATCTTCACGTATCTGAAACAATCAACAAACACTTAGAAATTTTTTTGGATTTTACAAACAGTTTCAAGCGAAATCAATTCACGCGAAATATTGACTTTCAAGCGAAATAGAGCCTTCACACGAAATAAGCTTTCACACGAAATACACTTTTGGTGCGAAATCACAGTTTTGGAGCGAAATTACGTGATTTCGTGTGAAATAAGGTGATTTCGTGCGAAATAAGGTCCACAAACTTGATTTCGTACGAAATTAAGTCTGATTTCGTACGAAATACCGAAAAGTCTGCTAATTTCATGCGAAAATAGGAACAGGATGCTGATTTCGTGCGAAATTATGTAATTTCATACGAAATTAGATGTCACAAATGTAATTTCACGCGAAATAAGAATGACAATTTCGTGCGAAATTAGGATGACGTCAGCAAGTCGGCCACCATTTTGTCAAATTGATCCAGTTTTTGTCCGAATTTTGGTCCAATTCTTTCAAGGATTCGTTAGAACACTGTTTCGCTTATTATATGTGAAATTCAAGTCATTTTGTTCGTTAAATCTCAATTAATTTTGAAAAGAATGAGTAGAAGTGATGAAAACAAGCTGAATTGGTATGAACTCTTCTTCCTGAGCTCTGATACCACTTGTTGGATCGTCGTGTGACCCGAACGAGTCAATCAGAAGAGTTTTTCATCAATATCAAAGGCGGAATCAATGATATCGACGTAATACAACCTGAATTCCCCTAATTATCTTCTTATTAATCAATTCAAAGCTTTTACAGATCGTTTTACAAATCGGCAGCACCTCGGCTCTGAATCGGAAAAGTTACAAATGACATGGTGGACTTGGTATTTATAGGGCTGTAATTTCGTATGAAATTAGCCCTGGTTATTTCGTACGAAATTAGCCCTGGCTATTTCGTGCGAAATTACCTCACAACACCTAAACTTGATTTTTCCCGTACCAAGCACCATTCTATCTTATCTAGACACAAGACTCTATAAAGACGAAGTTAACAGACATCTATGCACCAACACATGGTCTCGATTGGGCCGTCCGATCCAGTTATTGGGCCACATATGTGGCAACATGTTTTGGGCTTTCAATCTGTGTTACTGTTACTGTATGCATGCTATGTGTTAGATACGTGTAGGATATCCGTGACTTATTTGTACCCAAACCTGGCCCATACTGGTAACCATGTTAGGACATGGTGACCAGCGTGCTTGACCAAGTAAATTAATCTGCCGAGCAACCCAAGGTGAGTTCACAACTTTTAAAGCATGCGTTCCCGGTGGTTTGGGAAACGGAACTTATAACAACACTATCCCCTGTGAGGGATACAAACCTACATTTCTCCCCTTATGCGGGACCTTTAGTTAATTACTGTTTATACTGGACGCAACAAGCAAAACTAAACGAAACTCTATCACTCAAGTCCTCACTTATTAATATCGATTAGTCGTCGTGGCCTGGCGAACAGGTTATTAGTTGATAGCGCTATTTAGGTCTCACCAGCCTCACACCGTGCCCACATATGGGATCGGGAGTGAACTAATAGACTCTGGAAAACCGTCAATGATGATAGAACATTGACAAACGGGGCACTTCGGAAACGTACGGATGAATAGTATTCGGTATTGGAAAAACAATTTAGTAGCTTACTTTTGGGGTAGCTCCCCATGGCATGTATAAATGAGTAAATTAAATGTTGAAACAAGTTTTTGGAATTAAAAACTGGACAAACTCGTGAACTTGCCAACATTATGTTGATACCCTACTGCATGCTTTGCAGGTACCCAGTGACTCAGGAGCTTGCAGCTTGGGGATGTGTAGTGGTTGTCTTAACCCGTGTGTTGGGTCCTAAATAAACTTGAACTATGAACTTTGTTTAAACTGTTTTGCCTATGCTTCCGCTACTTACTTAACCTGTTATTTGAACTTAAAACTTTTGAACTATAACTATGGTATATGCTAACCTAATATTATGGTTGGTGAACATTCTTCATGTTAACTAAATGCTCAGTATAATTGGTAGCTGGATCCTGGTCATGTCACACGCCTCGCGGCGGTACTCCGCATGTGGTTTTTGAGGGTGTGACAAAAATAGACTTTTCAACCACTAACAATCATAGTTTTGCAAACAGTGGTTGCTTTTTTCCAAACATTGGTTTTACTTTGGTCAAACAGATGTTGGTCATACAGTAGTTTGACTTTGGTCAAACAGACTTTGGTCAAAACAGACTTTTCAACCACTAACAATCATAGTTTTGCAGTTTGACTTTGGTCAAACAGACTTTGGTCAAAACAGACTTTTCAACCACTAACAATCATAGTTTTGCAAACAGTGGTTGCTTTTTTCCAAACATTGGTTTGACTTTGGTCAAACAGATGTTGGTCAAACAGTAGTTTGACTTTGGTCAAACAGACTTTGGTCAAAACAGACTTTTCAACCACTAACAATCATAGTTTTGCAAAAAGTGGTTTGAATTTGGTCAAATAGACTTTTTTGGCAAACAGTGGTTTGACTTTGGTTAAACATTTGGTTGGTGCGAGACGAAAAATACTAAGTTAATTTGTTTAATTTATGTTTTCAGAGATTTGGGAAGCCCTTAGAGAGGCTACTGAGAGCGAAGATTTTGAGCGTAAGCAATGAATCCTCGACGTTAATAACATTACACTCGGGAATCGTGACATGACAATATGCTATGATGATACCGGTACGTTCATTGTTCATGTATGTCTATTATATGATGAACATAATGTAGTTCCTATTCGTGTTGTGAGATTGATCAACTCTTAACACTTACAGGTAATAGATAATAGTTACCCTTGTACGTTTTAAGCGATCCAACATATATGAATTAAGTGATCCACCGGAGATGAATGAATTTTGTTGCATTTGTAATTCTGAAAGTAGCATATGTAGGATTAGCTACAAACATCCACATTGGCATTAGGGATACATAGCCTGGTGAGTTTTTTTTTTTTGTTTTTATACTGCTTTTGTGGTCGAATGTGAATGTTTTGGTTTGTTTTCTCATGTGTTTATATGATTTTTGCAGGATATAAAACTGTGTCTTGCTTATGAGAAATGTTGATGGTTGTAATGCATAGGGTTGAGTTGTTATTTGAAATGGTTTGAACTGAGTGGCATGTGTTGATGTTTAGTCATCATGCAATTTTATGCTGCAAGTTTAGGAGTTTTTTCCCATAGTGGTGTTGGTGGGAAAAGTATTTACCAAAATAGTGTTGATACAAAAATATTTACCAAAATAGTGTTTTTAAGGTTTGTTTCTTTTTCACTCCTAACCTTATTGGATAAATCCAATTCTTTAAATAATTATTGATTTAATCATGGTATTGGATCTCTCACTAACTTATTTATTATCAAGTATCTTACCAAAAAAATTTAATTTTTTTTAAATATTTTTTTATAAAACCTTCATTTAAAAAAAAACTTATTCTAAAAATCTTTATTTAATACTTTAAAAATCTAAAAGTCTATATTTAATACAATAACTGTAATCCTAAGAACTCCAGTTATACACTAAAATTGTGTATTTGATTAAAAAAACTGAAAATCGCTCAAATCTATATACGTATATTGTTGAAACTCCTTTCGATTATGTTATTTTTATACATAACACAGTGTAGTAACTTACTTTTTTATACCTTAGTTTATATTTTTTTTAATAATCCATTCCGTTGTATGCATATTTTTTTAAATATAGTTCTCGAATAAACAAATGAATTGGAAGGTTCAGATTTAATCCTTACCTCATTCGTTAATACATGTGATAAAGAAAACAATGCTTTTTTTCATAAAAAAATTTAAGAGGGTATAACTGAGATTTTTAAAAACAAACAGTAAATACAAATTTTTACAACAAATTCTATTTTTTCCAAGTAGGTTTTAGTAAAAAAAAAAGGTTTTTTTTTAAGTGGGTTATTCGAACCTACTAACTCCTAGGTGTGTTGTGACACGAAATACATATCTTTAACTAATGCATTTAGTTTGAGAGAAAAATATATATATCCAAGTATTGTTTTATCTATATAAAGAAAATATAAGCTAGGGGAACTATAACAATGGTCCGTTATTTTAAGTTTTTAGATTTAGTATATTTTCGGTTTTTAATAAATATTTAATTATCGGGGTATAACTAAAGTTAGTCGAACCATACGAAGGTTTTTTATCAACTACATAAATTTAGAATTTTAAAACAAGTGTTTTTAAGTAGATTTTATTAAAAAAATAGTTTTCTTTAAGATTCTTAAAAAAAAAAAACTTATGAGAGAGATCAAATACTAGGGTAAATCAATAATTGTTTTAATGAATTGGATTAATCCAATGAGATTAGGAGTGAGAAACAAATAAATCTTTAAAAACACCATTTTGGTAAATATTTTTCTAACAACACTATTTTGGTAAATACTTTTTCCACCAACACTAATATGGGAAAAAACTCCAAGTTAGTCAACAATTCAATATTCATACAGTTAAATACTTGTCATATAATAACTCCTTATACCGTTCAAAAAAATATAGAGTAAACTGCAATTTTACCCCCTGAGGTTTGGGGTGATTGGCATGTCTACCCCCCTAAGGAAATAAATGCAATTTTACCCCCCACTATTTGATCTTATGTCGCATGTTTACCCCCCGACGTTAGTTTGGATTAACAGTCAACATAATAAGGTAATGGTCAAAGGGTAAAATAGTCATTTTGCTATTAATGTGAAGCTTGTTCCCTACAAGACCCCTATAAGTAACATAAAGAAGCAGAATTACCCCCCCACCTTCCCACCATCGTCCCCAAACCTGCAATCAGTCATCTTCTCCGGCGATCAGGGCTCTCCTCCGTCGATCAGGGATCTCCTCCGATCAGTCTTCTCCTCCGGCGATCAGGGATCTCCTCCGATCAGTCTTCTCCTCCGCTATCTCCTCCGATCAGTCTTCTCTACAAAATGCCAGTTGTGTGTTGGCTAATCCGCTATCTCATCCGCCACACCGCAGGTATAATCGGCCATTGTTAGTTAATCAGGGTCAGATTTAGTCATTATCATGTTATAAACAGGGTTAGGGTCTGATTTGGTTCACTGTTGGTTTTTTTACAGTTGACCTGACGATGAGCTTATCAAGCTCATCATTGGTGGTCCACCTGGTGGTCTCCGTGTTTGGGAGGCATGTCCTCAACTTCCATTATCCACCGGAGAGTTGAGCGGATGATAAGATAGTAGTTATGTAGGAATAGTAATGTGTATTTTGTAGGTTAAGTTGTAGGTTAACTTAACTTTGAAGTAGGATAATCCCAGAAGTGTTGATGTTTTGATGTTAACTTAACTTTGAAGTAGGAATGGTAATGTGTTTTGATGTTTTGATGTTTGATGTGTTGATGTTTTGATGTTTGATTAGGATTACATTTTGTCCATTTGATCAAAATGTGCAGCATGTTAGTTGTTGAATATGTGCAGTTGATGACAGTGGTCAAATATGCAGTTGATGACAGTGGTTAGTCCATTTGATGACAGTGGTTAGTCCATAACTTATAACTTAAATGTGTTGTTTTTGGCCCAGATTCTTGACATTATGTTGGAGGGCAAAGGTGTAAGTATTCACTTTCCTTTCCTTTTGTCATAAAAACAGAAACTGTTTATGATGTATATTTCAGGTTGTAGGCTAGTAACCTGCTAGCCATATGATCATACAGATGATCATACAAAAACAGAAACTATTTATGACAGTTTCACTCATTTAATCAAGTCTAGTTAATCATGTCTAGCCATATGACAGTTTCACTCATTACAGTTGGGGCATAATATGCAGATTACAGTTTGGGCATAAGTCCACAACAGGTATGTGCCTTGCATTACAGTTTGGGTCATAATATGCAGATTAACTGTCCACACAGTTTGGGCATAAATCCACACATAATATGCAGATTAACTGTGAGCAATGAATTGAAAGTGTGTACTGATGCTAATGAATTGAATTGAATTGAACCATCTACTGTATACTGATGCTTGAATGAATTGATGCTTGAATGTGTCTTTCATGTGTATAGTGATGCTTGAATCAATTAAGAGCATGGATTTATAAGAGCAGGGGTTATTAATTGAATCAATGGGTTTATAAGATCAGGGGTTATGTTTATAAGAGCAGGGGTTTATATGCATATGTGAGCAATGAATTGAATCAATTGGTTTCGATTATTAAGTTAATCAATATGCTGAATTGAAGCTGGGTGGTGGCGGGAAGGGATTTGGATGTCCCAGGGGGTAAAGTTGCTTCTTAACAGAAAGTATAGGGGGGAATAAGAAATGGCATTTTAGTAATTTACCTGTGGGGGTAATTATGCAATATAACAGGAACGTTGGGGGGGTAAAAGAAAAGGGTAAAATAGTCATTTCATATTAAATCTAACAGATCAGTTAGCCAAACTAACGCCGGGGGGTAAACATGCGACATAAGATCAAACAGTGGGGGGTAAAATTGCATTTATTTCCTTAGGGGGGGGGGGGGGGGGGGGGGGTAGATATGCCAAACACCCCAAACCTCAGGGGGTAAAATTGCAGTTTACTCAAAAATATATAATAACTCTTTATCTCATTCCTTATTGTCATTAGTTTCTCTTTCGATTAATACGTACTACTCTAAATAATCGTGCTAAGACACTTTTCCACCTTTTTTTATGGAACACCATCTTATGATTGCTTTACTTATGAGTTTAAGTTGGAAAACGGTTGATTTATGACATTGATTATAGAGCTGTTTAGGAGAAAAAATGCAGGAGACTGTGTAAAGTTAGTCCTATCAAAATGGGTTGTATTGAGTGTTAGGTAAAACAGGTTTGAGTGAACTTGAGTTCGGGTCAAATGGGTTTTCTAAGAAATGACCCGTGTTTGCACACGGGTCTTACCGCTAGTATTATATAATAAAAGAAACCAATTTGGGGACACTTGTCATCATATTAGGGCATTTCTTATAGATAATTATTATTTTAGTTTAATCTTTTCTAATTAATTATAGATAATCCTCCTATTAAATATTATTTAGTTTAATATCGTATGGATAATTATTATTTAGTTTAATCTTCTTCTCATTTATAATATTATTTAGAGAAAATTACGATTTTGGCCCCTGTGGTTGTATCACTTTTACCCTTTTAGCCTAATTTTTTTTTAACATCTGAGCCCCTGACGTCTTCTTTTCTAACCCTTTTGGCCCCTAACACTAACCCCATCCATTAAATGTTAGGGGTCAAAAGGGTTAAAAAAGACGTTAGGGGACAAAAATGTTAGAAAAAAAGACGTAGGGAGCTTAGATGTTAAAAAATCTTTTTTAGGGTAAAAGTGATATAACCACGGGGGCCAAAATCGTAATTTTATTATTTGATGTATAAAATTAGATTTATTCAATTCGTACAATACACGAGTTTTTTTAAGGATATATATATATATTTTTTTATTATTTAGTAAAGAAAATTACATTTATTCAAACCGTGTAATACGTATATTTTTAAAGATGTAACTTTTTTTATTATTTAGTATATAAAATTACATTTATTCAACTCGTGTAATAAATAAGGTTTTTTAAAGATGTATTATTTTATTATTTGGTAAACAATATTACATTTATTCAACTCGTGTAATACACGTGGTTTTAAAGATATAACTTTTATTTGGTATATAAAATTACATTTATTCAACCAATACAATATTGTTCTTATAGATATAACTTTTTATTATTTAATATATAAAAATTATATTAATTCAACTCGTGCAATAAAGAAGGTTTTTAAAGATATATTGTTTTATTATTTAGTATATAAAATTTATTTATTCAACCCGTGTAATACACGGGGTTATAAACTAGTTATTATAACTTGAAACCCACACCCCCACTCACCCTCTCTTCTTCTACAACAAAATTTAATTATGGTTGGCACATGTATTTACCCTTTATAAAACTCCATTAAATTTAGTTATTCAAATTTAATAATAAAAAAATTAACACAAATTATCATTTATAATCTACTCCATTAAATTTAGTTATTCAAATTTAATAATAAAAAAATTAACACAAATTATCATTTATAATCTTAACCTGTACAAGTTAATGAAGTATTTTTATAACAAAGACTTTATAAATGTATCTTTTTAATAATTAATTGAACTAAATATTAAATATGATATATAAATTCATAAGATTTGTTGGGCTCAATAAAAACAAATTAACAAAACATGGGCTTCGATGTATCCGGTTGTGGTCCAATCCAAGAATTAGATGAGGTTGTTTAGCCGACTTTCAAAGAAAAATGGAGAGAAAAAAGAGCATAAATCAATGGGGTTGCTAGGTCTTGAAACCGGGCCAACTATATATGAACCAACTCAAACCGGTCCGGTCCAGCAACACCACTTCTAATATAAGTGACAGAATTTCCATTTCCATTTCCATTTCCAACATATACATTTCCAAGTTAGGGGAATAGTGTCAGGCATACATTTCCAAGCTAGGGGAATAGTGCCAGGCAAGCCAAGTTAGGGGAATAGTGCCACACATACATTTCCAAGTTAGAGGAATAGTGTCAGGCAGCTTGCATCTTGAGTGGTGTAAATTGCATGAGTCCGGTAAGAGCGTTTGAATGGAATAACTGGGTGCCGAAAAAAGTTGGTATTGTGGCGTGGAGGGCCGAGATGGAAAGGATGCCGACAAAAAACGCGTTGGCATTAAGGAATATACCAGTTCTGGATCAATTATGTGTTTTGTGTGGCGAGTATGTTGAGACGTGTGATCATATTTTCGTTTCTTGTCATCATGCTCAAACGGCTTGGCTGAATATTGCTATTTGGTGTAACTTACCGCCCATTATTGCTTTTAGAATAACTGACCTGTTGACACTTCATGAAGTTAGCTCGGGTTCGTAGAAGAAAAAGAAAGCAATACACGCGATTGTTTTGGTTACAATATGGAGTATATGGAAAATGAGAAATGATGTCGTTTTTAGACAGAGAGTTCCGAATGCTATGAAGATGTTAGACGAGATTAAATCTATGGCGTACCTTTGGGTCAAGAATCGCTCGAAAGAACTGTCGTTAACATGGGAAGATTGGAGTAGGTTTCGGTTTGGTGCCTAGATCCTTAATGTAATTGTTATAGTTTTGGTGATGTAACGTGTATGTACATTTGGTGGTAGCATCTTACTACAATGAATAACATATTTTTGTCGGTCGTTCTAAAAAAACCTTCCCTATTGGACCAACCCATTTTTAATTTAATTTTTTCTCAGTTTAAATTTACGCTTTCGTCCTTCGTTTAAAATTACGCTTTTGCCTCAGTTAAAAAATAAATTTATAATTTTGCCCCTAGCTAAAATTACGTTTTCGCCCCCAACTCAAAATAAAATTATAATTTAGCCATTTGCTCAAAATTACGCTTTTGCCTTCGATTCAAAAACTCATTTTTAATTTTGTTCCCAGTTTAAAATTACGGTTTCGCCCTCCGTTTAAAATTACGTTTTTGCCCCAGTTCAAAATAAAATGTTGTTTTTCCCTCTAGCTCAAAATTACGATTCTGCCCTTAGCTCAAAATTACGTTTTTGCCTCGAGTTCAAAATAAAATTATGTTTTCCCCCTAGCTCAAAATTATTAGCTGCATGTCACTTCCCTACTGGACCAACACAATTTTTATTTAATTTTATTCCCAGTTTAAAATTACGCTTTCGTCTTTCGTTTAAAATTACGTTTTTGCCCCCAGCTCAAAATAAAATTATAATTTTGCCCTAGCACAAAATACGCTTTTGCTCTCGGTTCAAAAACTCTTTTTTAATTTTGTTCCCAGTTTAAAATTACGGTTTCGCCCTTAATTTAAAACTACGTTTTTGCCCCCAGTTAAAAATAAAATGTTTTTTCTTCTAGCTCAAAATTACGATTCTGCCCTCAGCTCAAAATTACGTTTTTTTCCACAGTTCAAAATAAAATTATGTTTTCCCCCTAGCTCAAAATTATAATTTTGCTCTCAGTTTAAAATCATGATTTCGCCTCCTGTTCAAAATATAATTCCGATTTTGCCCTATGTACAAACATACATGTTATGAGAGAGAAATATTTGCCTTATTGCCCCGCAACGCGGGCGGGACAAAAGCTAGTTTCTAAACAAAGGTCGAAAGGGACAACATAAGAAATTAAGAACACGAGGTATAAACTGTTTCAAAACAATCCAGCTAGTTAAACATACTTGTGTACAAAACAAAACATCCAAGCATCATAGATATTAGAGTAAAATGCCAAAATGGTCCCTGACTTTAGACCACTTAAGTCCAAAAAATAGAACTTTTTGTATCTGGGTCCCTGAGGTTTCATTTTTGTTGTCATTTTCATCCAATTGGCAAACTGGGTTAGAACTTTCTGTTGAATTCTCCCCTTTTTTGTCGTCTTCCTCGTTTAATTAAAATATATTATAACATAAAATGACGATTATACCCTTCATTTAAATGAGGAAAACGACAAAAGGGGGAAGTTAGCAGAATATTCTAACCCAGTTTGTCAATTGGATTAAAATGACAACAAAAATGAAACCTCAGGACCCAAATACAAAAAGTTTCATTTTTCGATTGAAGTGGCAAAAGTTGCCTAAACTCAGGGACCATTTTGACATTTTATTCTAGATATTAACATATTTGATACACAATATATGCAACAACATAGAGCTAACCCATATATCAACAAAGAACAAACTCATCCTTCTGCTTCTCTGACATCAATACAGCCAGTTTTAGTTGACCGAGCTGACAAAGCCTAGCCGGATTCTTAAATACAGTAACTCGAGCCCTTTTATCACCCAACAAAACAAAACGGGCTATGCTAAAAGAGTCACCTTTCTTAACTGCAAACTGCCACTCTCTAACTGATATCTCAAACCAGTCCTTTGTTTTAGAATCAGTTGTTTTGACTTCAATGTATTCCTTCCGGTTTTCATCATCACAAACTTCAATATCGTATGGTAGCCCGGTTTCACTACATTCATTTACCCATTTCACAACTTTGATACCCATGTTTTTATAGTAGTTAAAAGCCAGTTCCTCACCTCGTCTCCCTGTAAGAGACGCCTGTTTCACATTGACTGAGCCATGTGAAAGCTGGTCCTTCTGGCTAAAACCCAAAGACCCATCTTGGTCAGCCAAATCATGTTCAACAATGATCGTGTCAACCGTGTTTGTTCCCCCATGACCCAAAAAACCATCTTCGTCAACCAAACCATGTTCAGCATCGACTGAATTAACCGCGTTGGTTCCACCATGACCCTCATGGTTCAAACACTTGGAAGCATGTAGACTTTCTGCGTCATCAGTAGTTGGTACATTTAGATCAACACACTTAACATATTGCATCTTTGATTTATTAGCACGCGAGGAAATGGATTTAGGGGGGTTCCGGCTTCTGTTACTTTGAGATGATGAACTGGGCCTAACGGATCTTTTAGGAACACCTTTCGTAGCTGATGTCACCGTATTCAATGGCATGACTCCCATAGATTGAATTGACCATACTGGTTCTTCATCTGATAGCTTTGGCACCTTCTGGCTATTCAAGATGAAACTTTCTATTTGTTTCTCTGTAGAACCCGATTCATTCATACATGTAATCATGTGAAGAAAATTTGCCAAGTGTAGGTCAGGATCACCGTTGACTAAAAAACGAGAAAGCTCCATGAATATCGAATGAGAATCTGAGTTACGAGTTACAAACAAAATCTCATCCTGTATGTATCAATACAGAAACAGTTTAGTTCAAACCTGAACTTTACATTGTGGTGGTTAATATTTGACATTTGACATTGTATATAATACAATTATCAACTACTGTGAACAGTAGTTTGACTTATTTTTTTTTATTTTGTCTTTTTTATGGTTGTATACATTTACCTTTTAAATTTTAACTAGAATTACGACCCGCCGCAATGCGGCGGGGATTCTTTAGTTATAACTAAGTCGATTTAGGACGCGCACGTTATGTTGAACCTGCCAAACGGGAAAAAAATAGACCATGTAAAAACTTTCACCCACACACGTACGTTGCGTCGTGTTAACTAGCAAAATTTAGAACGAAACGTAAAAACTCTAAACCAAAGACGCACGTTGCGATGTGTTAAGTCACAAAATTTAGAACGAAGCATAAAGCGAAAAATTTACGGAAAATGAAAACTATAAAGGACCAAAGTTGAAAGTAAAAAAAAGTTGTGAGAATAGATTGCAAAAGATAAAAAGTTTTGTGTTAAAAGTAAAAAAAACAAGTAGTTTTGGGTTAAAAATAATTTATGAAATACTTTTGGGTGAAAAGTAAAAAAAATCATTTTTTTTTTAAAAACCCCCAAAGCCAAGGTTACAACAACCATATGCATAACCATTTTTCTTTGAAAAACCCCCCACAGCCATGATTACAACACGTAAGAAAAAAAAAATCAAAGTGGTTAAATCAAAAAAGATAGAAACTTTTGAATTAGAAGTCATCATCATCATCATCATACTCAGTATATCCCACCAATAGCAAAGCTAAGGTAGGGTCTGAGGAGGGTGAGATGTAGACAGCCTTACCTCTACCCCGTAGGAATAGAGAGGCTGCTTCCAATGAGACCCCCGGCTCGATTGTGGTTTTGCATCAAGCCTTGGACATAAGGCACATAACACTCAGCAATTGAGACAAACGCCGATTAGTGCATGCACCCACTTGTCTTTTGGCTATCAACGCCACCAAATGATGCATGATTAACCGTCCCCCTCTTTTAACGTTATTTTCACGAAATTAGTAAAATAACGTTAAAATTAGTGCACTTTCACTTTTGCCCCCCGAGCGCCCACGCATATATACATTATATGAGCATACCGCAAGCGGGGCGATTAGTGGTTTTGAATTAGAAGTAAAAAATCAAATTAATCAAAGGGGTTAAATTACCAAAGATTAAAACTTTAAACTTAAATTGTCAAAGATTAAAATTTTAGGGTTAAAAAGGAAACAAAGATTAAAATTTTTAAATTTTAAACTTAAATTGTCAAAGAATAAAACTTTAGGGTAAATTGTCAAAGATTAAAACTTTAGGGTTAAAAAGGAAACAAAGATTAGAAGTTTAAACTTAAATTGTCAAACATTAAAACTTTAGGGTTAAAAAGAAATTTTTTTTTTTTTTGAAAGACTCCCAAAGCCAACATTACAACAAATATATGCATAATTAAGTTACTTCTTTATAGCGTTTAATATTAATACTTACAGCCCCTTAACTTCTAATTTTTCAGAAAATAGGTCATATATAATATGTTTTCGGTTGATCTACATTTTGCCGGACAATTTTTACGGAACACCGCGGCAACGCGCGTGGAAATTTACTAGTTCATATGTAAAAGGTATTATACCTGAAGAAGGCAGATACAATCATGTCTCTTCTTTGACACCAACTTTGACCTCTTTATAACATTCTTATAATACAACTTTTCAACAACAACAATCCGCAGCCGATTTACTTTCTCAAATCCAGCAAGCTTGAGTTGAAGATATCTTTCACGATACGAATTAGAAATGTAACGTTGAGCGTAAGGAAGGACCCAGCTCACCAATGAAGTTTCATAGCTATTGTCTACTGGCTTGTTACATATTGCTTCACGAGTAACAACCTGCGGTAGATAACAAGTTATTTACATCAATAAAGATTCGCCCATGTGTTTCTTGTTAACAAAAACATTTTTTACAACAAAAATAGAGGTGTCAAAATGGTCAGACCGAGCAGTGGAAACAGATACCTTTTGGTACAAGTCAAAACGGGCTACTTTGATAAATTATACTTGTCATAAAGAACACTTTAATTCTTTTCGAAAATTATGACCTAACCTCTGAAAGAGCGGGAATTCCAAGATTTTTCATAAGAAAAGAGATCTTCACTTCAAGCATCACCTTTTCTTCATCAGTAAGTTGACATAAACAAAAAAAGTTAATATTATTCAACTTCTCAAATTCATCAGCAAGCTTTGCATCATCACACCAACACACGAGCCCAAATGATGAATGTAATGAAACCCATTTATCTTGTGCAGTCGGAAGCACCTTCGTTTTCTTTTCCTCAAGATTTCTTTTCAACAATTCAAGATCCTCAAAACTCAAAGCCCCAGATTTGAGTCCATCACTCCACTTTAGAAAAATATCAAAAACCTGTCAAATGTATTGATATTGAGAAAATGCCATCAGATTTGAGTCCATCACTCTATTTATGTTTTTTGACCCATTACCAACCTTCCATTTACCCACCTCTAAGTCAAACATTGACGTGAAAAATCTTACCTTTTTGGCAGCCTTCAACGGAGTATTTACAGTTGATAAATGGTGTAAAAACGAAAGGTAATCTAGAAGAGGCGGGTTCTCCTTTACTCCACATCCATTAACAAAAAAATCACGAAAACTTGGATATAAGTTGCTTAACATTTTGTTCTGTTCACAGTCTGTATTAATAATATTATCATGCCAATACACGTCCTGTGGGGATAAGAGTACACCCGATACAACTTCACTTGAAGAAACAGAAGACAATGGGACAAAAATAAACAACCCACTGCTAAAGTTTGCCATGCTTTTCTGATCGGAAGAACCCAATTCTTTCCATATGAACGAGTAGAATCTGGACATCTGAGATATGCTGGTGCGAAAAGCCATAAGCTGTCATAAAATATTTGTGATAGACTAGAAGTACCTTATGATTTAGTAGAGATGGCAATTGGCAAGATGAGCATATCGCCTAAAGATTTGGGTTGAAATGCATTTTTTTTGTACGATCCAGTTTAGGTCGGGTTGGATTGACCCGTAAACACATTTTTTGTACATTTCTTATTATTTAAAGATAAACTGAAATTTTATAAACAAATAATGCGTTAATTATGAATGTAATAGACAATAGTCTAACTTCTGAATCAAAGGATTTAAAGTGATAAGCTAAAAAATAGACTTTGTGAGTCTTTAAGTTTGGATTAATTTCATATATACCCTTAAAAACTTGAAAATTTTCATATATAACCAGCAAAAACGGAAAATATCATATATGCCCTTACAAAAACTAAAAATATCATATATGCCCTTACAAAATAGTTAAAATATCAAATATACCCATTTTATTAAAAACAATCTAATAAATAACCATTTTACACTTATTTTTTTAACTTCATATTTTTATATAACAAATATTAAGCTTACACTTTTTTTTATCAATTTTTGTTTTTATTTTTTCCATAAACAATAGTATTCTCCACATATATAATATGTAAGCTAAATAAATTAAGCTAGAAAAGAGTAAATATAATATTTGAAGTTAAAGGTCATATATGAGATTTCAAAGTTATAGACAAATAAAGGTAAAATTGTCTTTTATTAAATTGGTTTTAATGAATTGGGTAAATATGATATTTCAACTACTTTGTAAAGGTATATATGATATTTAGAAATTTGCAGGGGTATATATGATATTTTGCAAGTTCGTAGGGGTATATATGAAATTGCCCCTAAGTTTTAACCAGCTCAACCCATGTGACAAGTTCCCCTTTGAGCTAAATTTTGATTTGACCCATTTGAGATAAAACAAAAACCCAAAGTCATAAATAAATTGATCAAAATTGCCACCTATACGATATAGAAAATACAAAATCCCAATAAACAAATACCTAGCTTTGAAAGATGTAGCAGATCTTTTCCAAATATCAAGAATAGATAAAGCATCATGAAGGGTAACCGTACTCTTGAAACCGACGCTAGTCACCAATTTCGCATTTCGAATCTGTTGCATATACAAAAAAAAGCCACGAGGTGAAAATACTGAAGTTCTACAATTTAAAAAAGGTTCAAAAGTGAAAAGGGAAACACAAATTGACCTTTGGGATGGCATAACAAGCATTATCACCAAAAATCGAGCACACCACCTCACAATGATAAAACAAATCTTGAGGATAATAAAGCCTGCCATCCAAGCTAGAAACCACCCACTTATACTCATCGAGAACACTTATTAGTGAAGACTTAAAAGACTTAACTTCTCCATCCATATTGCAAAAAGCTTCAACTTTATCACTAAAATAATCATCCCAAATTTTATCAAAAACCTTCAACAGATACTTGCACTTTTCACGATCACCACTTAATGACACGTTTGCTAATAAATCAAACAACTCTTGAGAGTCCCAATCACTAACAGTTGATCCAGGTGGAATCATCACTTTCTCCCTCATCATATTTGTGAGAAAAAGCTGAGACGAAACAGTTTTCTCAACTCGAACAGTTTGCACAAAGTCAGTGACTCCAACTTCCTTCAAAAACTTCCTCCAGTTACGCATAGAACTATACTTCAAGTAACTTTTATCAACCTCATACCATTTTATATCAATGCCACTGATCAACCTACGGATATCAATATGATTCCCAAAATCATTGTTGAAATGGACTGCAACCTCCGAAGGTATAACAAAGCCATGATTTGTCAAGATAAAAGCTTTACTGTAAACCTCAGAGATTATGTGCTCCCTTTCTATACAACAATCTGAGCAAGTACATTGTAGGTGAACCATTATAAACGATAAATACTCTATCATGAGATCTTTACCGACTGTATTTTTTTGGTCACAAATAGCTGGCAAAACATGTGTTATTACTACTTGATGTGCAGATAACCGTTGAACACCAACTTTAGAAAGCATTTGAATTAAATTCTCTGTGACTGAACCATCAAAAAGTGCAGGGTTAACAATTCGAAGATTCGCAAACAATCTAGCAAAAGCTTCTAGATTGTTCCATGCACCATCTAAATTCATCCAAATCATACCCTCATTGATTGCACCGTAACAACCATCTAGAAGAGGAATGAAGGGTGTCTTTGCTAGGGTATTCATAATATCAGAGCCAATTTTGAAATCAACCGAGTTCTGAAGGGACATTGAGTATAACTCGTTAAGCCAAGATGATAGCCAGTTAAGACCCATTGATGTTAAACCTTCTTTTGTATGCAATAAACAAGTTAAAATCTTAACCAAAACTTTAGGCCCGTAATTCTCAATACCCAAAGCCCATGCGAGTGTATCAGATAAAACTATTTCCTTATTCAAGTACCGGAGACCAAGATGCTTGTGAATCAAACTATCAGGCAAAAGGGTCCGAGCCTGCTCATTCCAGTTTCTTAAAACCCGACACGGTGGGACCCACTTGTCGTTTTCACCTTCTAGAAGCAAACAATTGGACACACATAGCTTCGATATGATCATCCTGGGAAGTTGAGCAAAAAACCCATGCACTTCACCTACAAGAGGAACATAGCTTAAAAAGACGGAAACGGCCTTTCCAAGACAGTTGTTGAAACCAGGAAGGCTACAGAATGACAGTTCAGCACTAACGAACAAATCTGGTAACTCAGATAACAACCATTGGTTCCATGGACTGTCACCGTCAACTTCTTCTCTTGAAGAAGGAAGAATAAAATCACCTTGGATTATAAACTTCAACCCATACGTTCTAAGAGGAAGAAATGCAAAAACATATTGGTGATCTAACTTTGGACTGTAAGTACCATCTTTTAAAACTTCAAGAGCCAAAGCAATTGAAATTTCAGTAAATTTTACATCATTTCGAATACCATTAGCCTGCAATTTCCGGGAGTCAACAAACCAAGTCAGCGTTTCATTCCCGATTGTAACATTGGTTAAACCATTTCCAGTTATTTCTTTCCTCATGATGATCAACGAATCATTAAGCATATTTCTGAATTTAATACACTGAAGACGATGGAGAAACAATAATAAAGATGGATGAAGATCTGAAAACACATTGGTGATGTTGTCTACAGTAGAAGTTTCTCCTAGCTTTGACTTTGATGTTGACTTCAAGGGAAGCACAAGGCATGTATTGTAGTGGTGTGTATCCATTTGATCAGTGGTGTTTAATGAAACCAAGTTTGTGAAGAAATTGATGTCACAGGGAGGCACAATTGTTGGCAAAACAAAACCGATTTGACCCTCGGTTAAGTCAAACTTGATGTGAAATCCATTAGAATGAACTTCTGGAGCATCAGTAACCTGCATATACATCAAAGTGATGTTTTCAGCAGATCATAGATGATGCAAAGACTCGCAGGCATCAAGATAGCAAGAAAAGAAGATTAAAAGGTTCATATCATATATTTGAACCAATAGCACGTTAAACATAACCTACCACGTGAAAGTTTCAAATACTTTGATAGCACACTTTCAGGTGCCACATCAGCAACCATATATATGCGATATCAGAAAAAGTTCAACATGGTCAAAAGTTACCAACATTTCAACTGTCATGTCATGGTTACTGAGTCTGATTACCTTAGGAGTAAATTACAAAAATCGTCCTTTATGTATGTCACTTATTGCAAACCGTGTCCTTTATCTTTAATAATTACAGAAAACGTACTCGATGTTTGCAAACCCTTGCAAGTTATGTCCTTTAGCCCCTAACTCAGTTAATTTTTGTGGTTAAATCTAACCAAATGGGCCCCACATAACGGTATTTTTGTGGTTAAAGATGACCAAATGGACCCCAGAGTAAAATGACCAAAATACCCTCATGTGGGGTCCATTTAGTCAGATTTAACCACAAAAAATTAACTGAGTTAGGGTTAAAGGACATAACTTGCAAGGGTTTGCAAACATCGAGTACGTTTTCTGTAATTATTAAAGATAAAGGACACAGATTGCAATAAGTGACATACATAAAGGACGATTTTTGTAATTTACTCTTACCTTAGACCAAAGTTTTAAAGTTTAAACCATGACCTTTAATTAGATTTTATAAGACTCTGATGTTTTTCTGGCTGACAAAAGAATTTTGGTTACCTGAAAAAGATGTTGGTTACCTAAAAGTTTTACTATGTTTCTTTCCTAGAAAAATAACAATCTACAGAAATACCCGAAATACTGATTTAAATCCAATGCCTTTCTTGCCAATGTACCCGGTACTAGATGCTTTCTTGGTAGAATTC
Organism: Helianthus tuberosus; assembly: GCA_030545235.1. Taxonomy (NCBI): domain Eukaryota; kingdom Viridiplantae; phylum Streptophyta; class Magnoliopsida; order Asterales; family Asteraceae; genus Helianthus; species Helianthus tuberosus. Next base: position 43,198,781 of record CM060414.1, on the reverse strand, counting down.
CCAACATCACAAAGCGCCCTAATGTTCTCATCAGTAAATCCATATTCATTATTCAAAACAACAATACTTTTCTCCAGAAGAATGAATGCCAGAGTGGGCTCCACTTTTGTTGGATACGCATTATCATCAGCATTCTGAACCTACAAAATACACAAAAGAAGTCAATATTGAAAGAAAAAATGATCATATAAATTTGAAAAAATAAACCTAGAAACTTACAAGCTCGACAAGAAAATGTGAGTCTTGAGAATACAACTCTCGTGAAAGACAATAAAGTGCTCTTCCTAAACGAGCATGTTGCTTCTTTAAAATGCTATTTTCTGTGTCCGAATTTTTAGGGTCCAAACCGAATTCTTCAACTCTAATAGACTCAATACAATTGGCTGCATTTTTCTCTCTTTCAGAGCCTAAAATTGGCTGAACGCAACCGTCATCAAAACCATCCACTATATGAGTCATCACACTAGGTTGGTTGAGTTCAGCAGACCGAGCAACTTCATTTTCTGAAAATGGACTTCTATTATAAATTGTTTCTTTGAATTCAGATAAAAATGAACAATGATCATCAATCCATTCAACTATGCCAAGTGAATATCCAAGTTCATGAATCATCATATGATCCTTTTTACTTTTGCATTCACTCAGAATCACCATATAAGCATCTTTAGTAATTGACCGGAAAGCTGAAACTAATAATTCTCCAGCAAAACTTCTGAACTCCTTAGGTATGTATCCAAGACAATCAAGAACAAATCTTGAAGCAATCTTTAAAGAAGACTTGGACATGATTTCAAGACCACTTTTTGCATGAAATTTTAAAAGGGATGATGGTACTTTTCGTTCACCACCATATAAAGAAATCAAAGAAACGAGCTTTAAAGCAGTTTCAAAAGAAGACCCGTGAAGAATAGCTTTTAGAAAAGAATCAATGGTTGCTAAATGATCAATCCGTAGAACTTTTCCGTCTTTTGTTACTACACAAAGCAACTCCTTGGTGGTTACATAACTTAATAACCACCCCACAAGAGGACCTAAAGAAGGTGCGAATTTATAGTCCCAACATGACCATGAGGTTAAATCTACCAACATTGGAGCCCGAAGTAACAGTTCAACCGCATCATTTGTGCAAACACGAGCATCAGAGACAACCTTTTCTGCCCTAAAATCAGTTAAACTCGAAGAAAACAACACAGTATTTGAGTTCATATTATCACGATCTGTGCTCCTAGTGGTCAAAAGATCTACGGTAAAATCATCTTCAAGTAATGTAAGACCAGCAGAAGGAAACTGCATTCTTAACAATTCAGAAACCATCAACTTACTTAAGGTTTCATTTTCCCCTAAGTTATTAGCAGCTTGTGATAACAATTCACGCAGATAATTTTGACTCATGCAAACTTTAACCAAACGATTCTCAGGTTTTTCAGTAACTATGACACACTTTTGCCATACGGTAGGCAGTAGAGAAATGTGTTCCGCTAAGAATGTAAAAATATCTCCAAAACCAAGGGTTTCAAAGTCATAAACAGAAAGATATTGAGTTAGAGAGTATTCTAGCTTGCAGATCTCCCTCAAAAAGATCATTTGTTTTCTTGGATTAGAAGTTACATTGTCTGGAAAATTATTAGAAGACACAAAATATGCCTTGACATATTTCAGAACATCTTCAAGACAAATTCCTGTGAAGTGAACAAAAGAATAAATAAAATAAATAAATAAATAAATAAAAGCCTCTTAGAAAATAATAACAATTGTTGGAAAATCAGGCCCCAAACACACACACACACACGAAGAATAGGACTTTTGTGATCCAACCAAGATCGTGACACTTTTCTTTTATTCAATAAACTTGCGCACAAACTTGATGATTAAGTAACCTAAATCTAACTAAACAAACTTGATGATTAAGTAACCTAAATCTAAACCTAATCAAACTCTAATACTTAATTAACCAATAAACCATAACCAAAATAATCGACCCATCTTTATCATCATACCCACTTGAATTATCTTTAACCCAATTAAACTTTCTGGATAATCCTCCAAATCATATTATCCCTTCAATAATAAGACATTCTGTACAGCAAAATAAGAATCACTTTTTAAAAGATGAGGACATATAATTCTCAAAAGATAGTATTGTGACTTGAGAAATCAGATAATCAAGTGCTTAAAGTCGGGGCCAGTTTGGTCATTTTACATTTCTCTCAGAAACCAGTTTTCTTACAGCTTCTTACATGTTCCAAATCTGTTTAAAGTTACCCTTAGAGCTATGATAAACAACTGATTTTTTATAAATATATAATTTAAGAATTTGGTTAACAATAAAGCTATTGTTAATAAAACCTCATAAAAATCAGTTGTATCAAACGCTTGCTTAAGGTTTCAATTTGGTTAACTATAAAGCTATTGTTAATAAAACCTCATAAAAACTCAGAAACTACCTTCCAAAACATGTTTATTGGGAACTAAAGTGTTCTTATCAGCTGGCTGGACTTCTGTGTTAACATCAACAGCAAATGCATTTTCTTGAAAAGAACTCATGCGGTCCCATAAACCAAACTTTATAGATGCAATCTGTATCAAAAAAATGCACTTGTATTCACAAAAAAACAAACAAAAGACAGTGCTTACATAATCTTCCTATATAATAAAGGAAAAGATTAAGAGGACACGTGTCAGCATTACAAGCCACCCCATTCCTTCTTCCCACGTGTCGTCTTCCCGTTTTTTTTCTTTTTCTTTAACCCCTAAATACTTATTTGACCGGAGATAATACGTCCCTTTCTCTCTTTCCTGCAGGTCAATACCTCTCACACGCGCTCATAACCTTCTTTCCCTTTTCTTCTCTTCTCTTCTTCCTTCCATTCTTCAACCTTCTGTATGTATTCCACTTCCAGCTAGGATTCAAAAAAACCCAAAAGATCCGTTATGTATCTCACTTTTTCTCTGAGGTATGTATCACACAGTCCCATCTTTGCATAAAACGCCAATTCCCTTTCAAGAAACACAAATCTCACACAAGAAACACAGATCCTACGGTTGTCCCTGGTTTTTAAACATAATCTGACGGTGTAGATTAGCTTTCACACGGATCGACCTTCGAATTTGGGTTCATCTTTGCATATTAATCTTGTGATGGAGTCTATAAAGCCATACTGCATCATAATCTCTCTTCTACTGGATCTGGTTTTGTTTTTCTGGTAAGTTTTTGTATTTTTTGTATTTTATATAGATGTTTAATTTTAAATTTTATTTTCTGTAATTTATCAAGTTAATTATTGAAGTGTATTTACAGGTTGTTGTTTAGTGAAGGAAGTTTTTCTGTTTTTTTCACGAAATCAGGTTCGTCAATTTCACCTTTCACCTAATTTTTGGTTGAATTTGAATGTTTGTTTCACTTATTAGGGCAAAATTAGCATAATAGGATTTTGGTTGAATTTTTAGTATAATATGTGTATTTTTTGAATTTTCGTTGAATTTGAATGTTTGTTTCGGTTATTAGGGTAAATTAGCATAATATGATTTTGGTTGAACTTTGGTTGAATTTCAATGTTTTGTTCCAGTTATTGTTTTATGAATCACTTAATATTCCCCAAAGAACACTAGAACATGGATGCTATGAACAAAAGAGTTGTATGGATGCAAGAACAATAGATCTGTATTTATGAATCTGTTTCATAATATCATTTCAGATCTTTATGTAAAGGTTATTTGTTAATGAATCTGCTAGACCCTTTTCCAACACAAATTTTAAGTTAGGAAGAATGATCGGCTTGAACCCGTTTGTCCACAATCTGACCCAAAATCAATCTCATATAGAAGCTTTATGGATTGTGTTGTTGATGTTTCTCTTAAAGATGTTTTTGCATTCAACTCACTCAAATAATTTGGTTATAAATAATAATTAACTAATGAAAATGGATAGAACCTAAGAATATTGCTGCAGGGTAATGGATTATGATGAAAGAAATGATGAATGGTCAATTAGCTACTCACATGCTTTTATGATATTTAGGTTTTTTTTTAACATAATATGATTTCAGATCTGTATGTATCTTCAATTTTTTAATGAATCTGCTAGAACAAAAAGATCTATATGAATCTTTTTCATAATATCATTTGTTAATGAATCTGTTTCATAATATGATTTTTTTTCTTAATAAGTAGTCACCTTAAACAAACAAGAGCAAGTAACAATACCTTTCATTAGAGAGCACAGGTTTAGCATCTTTTACAAAAGGTTCAGAAGTGATGACTTAAAGCCCATCCAATAACTTTCTCCACATCTATTAATATTAAAAAGTCAAAATTGATAAAAAAATATAGAAGTCAAAGAAAACCTTGGTGAAAAACAGAAACAGTAAAAAGGTGTACTCACTTTCATTTGTCAAAGTTTGATCCTTAATTAGAAGTGCATCAAGGTTGGCGCACTCAAGACCGACGCGGTTCGGAACCTGAAATCAAGAAGTCGAAATTGATAATTCATTAAAGGTGACCATTTTGACCCGTTTGATGTATGTATGAGGATTCGAGTTATGTTTTATAACGAGTGAATAAGAAAAAAAGTCAAACAGGTCAAAACTTTCTCAAAGGGTATAATTATGCATGAATTTTAGGATTAATTTCATATATACCCTTACAAACATGAATTTTCATATATACCCAACCAAAACTAAAAATATCATATATACCCTTACAAAGTAGTTAAATTGATATTTTGCAAGTTTGTAGGGGTATATATGTTACTGCCCCCTTTTTGTAAATTAAAAAGTTGATCATTATTGTAATGATATAGGTGTTGTATATAATCATGTCTAATACAATACTTATTTGTAAATGAGTTTAAAAAGATGCTTACTGAACGAATGCTGGCAATATTTGATTGTGATTTCAATGTCTCTATATCACGATCCAGCTGTTGCTTCCAGTCCGAAAGTAGCAACTCATCCTACCATGATTTTAAGAAAAGATTACTAACGGCCATAAACATATATGAAACACCAAATTATTGGAAAAAGAAAGTGGCTTTCACTTACCTGTGGCAACTGTATAGTCACTTTGTTCGGGAAAAGACGAGTGAGTTGCTTCATTGTTTTTGGGGTTTCTTTGCTTCTATCATGCAGTCTACCAAAATCTTTCTGAATAACATTTAAAAGTTATTACATTAATAACCTTGTATGTTATTTTATTGCAACCTGTCATGTTCTATTATAGGATTACTCAACCAAAATAACTTAGGCTAAACAAATCAGAGAGTCTATAGTGAAAAGTTTTAATAGATGATAGTAAAATTCATCAAGCTGGACATCGCAAATCTTCTGCTATTCTTTATTGTTAGTTCTTTGCCTACAAACCTGAGATATCGGTTGCAACTAAATTAACTGTTAATACAACTCACTGCAACTTGCACTATTTTTAATAAATTATCAAATTTGAGATACTTGATTATTACCTATATGACTATGCTACAACAGTTGGTCTTTGTTCTATTACTTTTTTGTTGTTTTAAATTTTATTATTATATACTTATGTATATAATAAAGTGGTGCTTGTGGAAGGCTCGGAACAGGGTCGTTTTCTCCTCGGGCCAGGCTAAAGTGGTCGATATTTTCAGCGAAATCATATCGTTAAGTTTCCTTTGGTTCAAGTTTAGATCTAAGTTTAAGTCGATTAGTTGGTCCGATTGGTGTAAATATGTGATTATGTAGTTCGGGTTGTGTTGTTTTGTTCTTTGTTTGGCCTTGCGCCCCGTTTTTTTGGGTTTCGCGTGTTTTCTAATGAAGTTCTCCTTTCAAAAAAAAAAAATACTTATGTATGAAGCTTGCTAACTGTTGATTCCCTTTGCTTCCATTTTTATTATTTTTTAATTGATTATTAATATATATATACCTTAACATCCTTAATATTGCATCAGTTCACACTTACTATTATTATTTATGATAAAAGTTGAGAACACAATATTTTATAAAACTCAAGTGTAAGACAACATGTCTATTTGTGTATAAATTATACTTCTAATTTTAAAAAAATGAACTGCTGATTACCCATATGTAATCATATGTAGGCCCTCTAGAAATAAACAAAATAAAATTTTAACATTTGGTAAAAGTAAAACTCACAAAAAATCATATAATACCTTAGAGGAGTCTGCAGAGTTGAAAAACTAGATGACAGAGTACCCCACGTATTTAACCCTATCACCTGCATCAAAATGTGAAATTAAATGGTGAAATAGACTGTTTTTAGTACGAGTCAAAACAAGGCCAGATAGGGTTGACTAAGAAACACTTATTAATGTATGAACTGTATTTATAATTTTTATCCCCTATGAGTGAGCTGGATAGATGGATAAAAAAGTATGCTCACCACACCACAAGAATCGTTCTTTACTTTCTTTTAGCAAACCTTTGAAAGGGAATAAGTGAAAAGAAAAGAAAAAAAGTAGATCAAGTTAGTGTAGTTTCAGGATTGGGAATTAATTTAAAAAGTGGATCAAGTTGGAGCTCCATGAATAAGGTTAAAAAATATAATTCCATGTAGATTAAAACGATATCCAAGTTGTTACCACCATCAAGTTATTCCCACTTTTTTATTTCATGTTAATGCAGTTGTTTTCCAAGCTTTGTTTAATTGTATATCTTGCTTTTTAGGTGGTACTTTATTATCCATCTATTATTCCATATTTCTAGGGTGTAAGTTAGTGGTAGTTTCTTTCTTTTCTATATGTATTCGTATTTTTAGTGTGGTTTGATTAAAAGAATTCTCTTTGGTTGGTTAATTTCAATGGATTAATGGATTTTGAGTTAAATTGATTGTGTCTATGCTAGCTCAATTGTTTCGGTGTTCTGTTTTATATTGAAGTTCTGCATATGCTAGGGTATTTACCTTCGGAATCTGCCTCATCTTGGTATATTTATAACTTGGTAACTTTGTAAAAAGGCAATTTCTAATTTAATGTATTAAAATATTTAACTATAAAGGTCAACAATGGTGGATCCTACCATTACCTCTCTTAATCAATTGGATGTAACCAAGACAAACGTGACTATTAAAGTCCGCATAGTCAAGCTTTGGAAGCTACTATCATTTAAAGTGAAGAATGCTATTCATGCTGTAGAATTGATCCTCATGGATGAGGAGGTACTTTATAAAGTTTGTGTGGAAAAAGGATGAACGGTGTTGGAAAAGAAGGAAAACTACTGGTTTTTCAATTGGAAGAATTCATGCTGTTTCTCCTACTCTTGGCGAGGCTTATTTTTTGAGGATTCTTTTAAACAAAGTTAAAGGTCCCCGATCCTTTGATGATATCCTCACTGTAAATGGTCGTAAATTTAATACCTTTAGAGAAGCATGTTATGCTCACGGTCTATTAGATGATGATATGGAATATATAGAAGCTATCCAAGAAGCAAGTCATTCAGGCTCCGGTTTTTATCTTCGCGCATTGTTTGCTACGATGTTGACGTGCCACACTCTGTCTTTGCCGGAACGTGTATGGCAAAAAACATGGGAATTACTATCAGATGGCATCCTTTATAAACAACGACTTATTTTAAAGGCTCCAGGTATAAGTACTTTATAATAATTACTATTTTTAGGTTTATTTATAATCTTTATGTTTATAATTCACATTCACATATATTTATATATATAATAATATATATACTTCTTTGAATAAAATTTAAATCACGTTAAAATGTTATATTTTATCCAATCACTTCTTTTAGATTATAACAAATATTTGTTTCTTATACATTGGATTATGTTAATCTAAAAATATATCTTTAATGTGTTATTTCAGATTTATGCCTTACTGATGATCAAGTTAAAAATCTCACATTGTACGAGATTGAGAAGATTTTAATTCGTAATAATTCCAGCTTACGAAATTTTAATACAATGCCTTACCCTGATCATGAGTTGATTTCTACTTTAAATAATCGTTTGATTACTGAAGAGCTGGATTATGACAGAATTGATCTTCAAGAGGAGTTTGAGAACCTTTTAGTTTCATTAACCGATGAACAAAGATTTATTTATAATGATATCATTAACGCCGTTGAAGACAACAAAGGTGGTGTTTTTTTTGTTTACGGTTATGGAGGTACCGGTAAAACATTTCTTTGGAAAACTTTATCTGCATCTCTAAGATCGAAAGGGGAAATTGTTTTAAATGTTGCCTCAAGTGGGATTGCATCTTTGCTTCTTACAGGAGGTAGGACAGCTCACTCTCGATTTCTCATTCCGATTAATCTGACCGAAGACTCAATTTGTCCTATAATCCCTAACAGTGATGTTGCAAATCTATTAAAGAAAACATCATTGATTATATGGGACGAAGCACCAATGATACACAGACATGGTTTTGAAGCTTTGGATAGAACTTTAAAAGACATATTGAAATGTGATGGTTCTCATAATTCCGAAAGTCCATTTGGAGGTAAAACAATCGTATTTGGTGGAGATTTCCGACAAACTCTTCCTGTCATTCAAGGTGGTACTAGACAAGACATTGTTAATGCTTCGTTGACTTCTTCGTACATATGGGACCATTGCAAAGTACTCACTTTAACCAAGAACATGAGATTGAGTGCAGGAAGTGGAATGCATGATGTCGAGCAAACACAAATCTTTGCTCAGTGGTTGTTGGATTTGGGTGAAGGGAGACTAGGCGGATCTAACGATGGTGATGCGATTATAGACATACCCGATGATCTTTTAATCATGGATTCCGCTGATCCAATTTCAAGTCTTATAGATTTTGTTTATCCTTCTCTTCTTGAAAATTACCAAAATTCCGGCTTTTACCAAGAAAGAGCCATTCTTGCACCGACGAATGAAGTTGTTGATGAAATTAATTCTCAGTTGTTATTGATGTTCCCAGGAGATTCCAAGGAATACCTAAGTTCAGATAGTATTTGTGAGACAGAAAATCTACAGGATGGTTTTGATCAAAGTTTATACTCTCCTGACGTACTAAATGGTCTTAAGATCTCAGGTGTTCCAAATCACAAATTAGTACTAAAGGTCGGTGTTCCCATCATGCTCCTCCGAAATATTGATCAAAAAAATGGGTTGTGCAACGGAACTCGCTTAAAGGTAATATCACTTGGAAATCGCGTTATTGAAGCAGAAGTGATATCTGGAAGCAACATTGGTGCTCGAATTTTTGTTCCTAGAATTGGTATAATACCGTCGGATAAGAAGGTTCCTTTTAGATTCCAAAGAAGACAGTTTCCTGTTGCTTTATGCTTCGCTATGACAATTAATAAAAGTCAAGGGCAGTCATTATCCAGAGTTGGTTTGTTTTTGAAAAATCCAGTATTTTCTAATGGTCAACTTTACGTGGCTTTGTCGAGAGTCAAGAGCAGAGACGGACTCAAATTATCAATTCTTGATAATGATGGTAACCTTACTAATAGGACATCTAATGTTGTATTCAAAGAAGTTTTTACTTACTTGTAATTTGTATTGGTATTTCTATATGTATTTTGTTTTGTTATCAAAAGCATAGTTTTGATATATTATTGTTTCATAGCATAACACATATTACTACAATCAATTAGTGTTTCATAGTATAACACATAAACGATTACAAGCTAAACATATGTAATAATTAGACAAAAATGAAGTGGTACCAAAATTCGTCATATATTATAGGCAACACCATGATAAAACGAAATTAATTCATTTTATAGATATAGATTTTTTTTAACACAACTCATACCCCGTCAAACATGTGTCAGTAAGGTCTGTCAAACATGTGTCTTACTATGTGAAGTTATTATTTTATAGATATAGATTTTTTTAACACAACCCATAACCCGTGAAACTCACGGGTATATAACCTAGTAAAATTTTAATAAATATAGACATGACATCTAATAATTGTATGAACATAATCAAAGTTAACTTACAGCCACATTTAGCAATCCAACGTGTGGGTATGAAGTAATCATTTTCTTCAGAGCTTTTCTTTTCTTATGTGGCTTCATGTTACCATGATAAAAATCAATCATCTTGCCAAATGCCTAGAAACAAAAGATAGTGCCAATTAGGGCACCATTCTAGTGTAACATACAATATATCATATCAGAAGATCAGAAAAGATATATTAAACCTGATGAAATTTCACATTTACAAGAAGTCAGTGCAGGGAATAAACTACACAAAAATAATTGATTCATGAACGCGAAAATAACTCATCAGACATCAGGAATCGCCACATCGCCACATATATTCTAGTTAAGGCTTAAACGTAGAAGACATGATGTTGGTCAGTGATCAGTAAACCAAAAATGTACTACTTGTCAAAAACAAATATGGCAGCCGTTCTGAGCTCATAGATATTGAAAAGTGAAATGGATATATGTATTATTTTTAAATCATAGAAAGTCTTGTCATCCAGATCTCGATGCAATGTAATATAGTAAAGAGCTTCGACATACCCCAACACTACTAGAAAACTAGGCAATTGCGACCAAATTTTGCGACTAACATAAGACGGTCGCAAAATTAGTGACCGATTTGTGACTAAAACCAAAACAATAACAAAATTAAAGACCAATCTAGATTCGATCGCAAAACAGTCGCAAATTTTGTGACCGTATTTTTGTGGTCGGAAAACAGTCGCAAATACAAGAAAAATAAAAAATAGCAAAAGTTACGACCGTTTAAAGCAATCGCAAATAAAAAAACAAAAGTTGCGACCGTATAAAACGGTCACAAATACAAGAAATATATAAAAAACAAAAGTTGCGACCGTTTAAAGCGGTCGCAGATACAAGAAAAAATAGAAAAAGCAAAAAAATATTCATTAGTGTTTAGGGTAAAAACTGCAAATTATCATAAGTTGTGGGTTAAAACTGACAGTAGCCTCTAGTTGAGAAGCTTCAATCAGACGATGGAATCAAAACAGATATGCAGATCTGTTAATCTTTCATCATCCTCATCTGCGACTCACGGTACATCTGCGACTCCGGCGATAATCCTCGTCACTCATCGATCTGATACTGTACATCTGGTATGTGTCACTCTTCATTTCCTTTAATAATCCGACTCAATGTTAGTAATCCGACGACTGATTCCGAATACGTGATTGAAGAAATCCTCTCACCAATCTGATTTTGAGGAGATCTGCCGCTCGAAGAAATCCTTTCACCGATCTGATTCTGGCGACACCGATCTTCATTTCCTTTAAGGTTAGGTTTCGTCTATAAGGTTATATCATTGTTAACGGTTCAGATTCATTATACTATATCGAATTGCTAGGGTTACGGAAGCTAGAGGTTGTGATTTTGTTTTGTTTTGTTTGTGTTTGATTAACTGATTGAGTTCTAGTTTTAGGTTTTACAGAAATTAGAGCTCCTGACTCTGTATGTTTCTTTGATCAAATTTTAATCATAGGTTCTACGAAAATTAGGATTATTCAACAACTGAATCTGTTTTTTGTGTTGTGTTTCTGAAAGTGAAATTAGGATTATTCGACAATTGTATTTCAGTTTTAGGTTTTCGAGGAATTAGAGGTCCCGACTCTGTTTTTCTTCGTGTATAATTGTGTTTTGGAAAGTGAAATTAGGACTATTGATTATAATTTTAGGTTTTACAGAAATTAGAGCTCCTGATCATGTGTTTCTTCTTGCATGTTCGTATTCAGGTTTTTAGGAAAGTGGAATTAGGATAAGTAAGCTAATATAATTCGTTGTTTGAATTTTAATCTTAGGTTTTACAGAAGTAAGAGCTCCTGACTCTGTTTTTCTTGTGTATTCGTATCAATTTGTGTTTAAATTAGGCTTTACAGAAATTAAAACTGTTGGCTCTGTTTTTCTTTTTGTGTGTTCGTATTCAATTGTGATTAGTAAAGTGAAAGTATTCCCGTCGTTTGCCTTCCACGCCGGTAGAAATCCTGTCGCCCCACACACAACGCTAAATACATGGTGGTTTAATGGACTGGCCTCCATGTCAGATTTCCACGTTCACACCGTATTTTCTAACCCAAAAGGACAGAAATTACACTTTTATTATTTATTTTATTATTATCTTGACACGAAAGAATAATGAGTTTCAATAAACCAAAGTGTTCGGTTCTGTACATACCAATTTTACAAGTACTCTCTCTCTCTCTCTCTCTCTAAAAACTCTCGATTTCGACTCCCACACACATACACAGATGATCTAGTTGCCGAATCACCAACTCACGTCGTTTCTTCGCAAATCATCCTCATCAATCTTCAGATCACATCCTCATAGATCCAGGTATGATATCGCTCGCTTGCTTTATCTATCTATCGACCTATACATACACGTATTTATGTATATATCGTGTTTACTGCATCATCTATGTTAGTTGTTTGTTCAATCGTCGTTGATCTTCTTCAATGCAGCAGGCAAATTAGCTACGTAAGGTCCATGTGTTTCCCCAAACGGTGTTGCTAACATGCACCTCCTTTAGGAACCAACGAACTACTACGTGTGTGAGTGTGGTGGACCGGTAATTAGGTGTTTGTTGCTGAATTGATAGGTGCTGTTGTGTGATGATGTCGGCTAATCAGGTGGTGAAATTATGGAGAAAAGAGTTAGCGGCATGCATGACATGCCCTATCTGCAATAAATTGTTGCGAGATGCTACTACTGTTCCTGAATGTCTTCATACGTGTGAGTCTGTTTATCCGTTTGGTATTGTTTTATCCATTTCGATCATAATTCTCGATTCGCCACTACGAGTTTGACTTTGTAGTATCACAATTGGGCTTCTTCGTGATTTATATATTATTATTCATGTTGACTGTCAAAATAATTGTGTGTTTGTCTTGTTAGTTGATTGATAGGATTATAGGAATGATTCAGTTACTTGTTTTAATGATTTGATTTGATTGATCGTATTTTTTGTTTTATTTTTTATCATGATTTACGTGAATCAGTTAGCTGTTTCAGTGTGTGTTGAATTTGTGTTTGCTAGAATAATTGATTGGGTTAGTCTAGTTGGTATTGTTTGAAATTGTCAGGGATAATAGGTTGATGGTGAGTTTTTTTTTTAAGATTTTGATGTAACTATGGTAGTTCTGTTTTTGCACAAATATCTGATGGAGGTGGATTTTCTGCAGCTGAAAATATGTCATGAAATGTAGGGTGCAGGCCAATTGAAACTTAAGTTTTATTTAGGGGTTAAACATGCATGCAATTCTGATTGAAGATTATGTAAATATGTGTTATGAAAGTAATTATTTGATTATAATCTAGTGTTAATTAGGTAACATGTTAATGGTAATGCTTATCTTACTGTAGTTTTATATGATTAATTTCATACTGGTTGCATAAGAAATAGTAGTCAAATGAAAGAGGATTTCTTTCAAACACTTAACATCAGTTATCAAAGGTGAGTTTGGATCTTTGTACTCTCTTTGGGGTTCAAACATGGTGTTTGGGTAAGATGATAATGCTTTGAATAATCGATTTGATACTGTGTTAATGGGCACGTGTTTGAAGAAATGCAAAGGCCCGATACACCTTTGTACAACATTAAGGCTTACTTGCCCGTTGTCGAGTCATTTGGGTTTTCAGGTGCATCGAGGGCGGCGACTTCAGGTCAAGCCTTTTCCCGCAATCGGTGTTTGACCATTGGGAATTGATGTCTTCTGACCCGTTGGAACCGGGGTCGCAAGCTACCGCACGTGTGGCTAGTATTCGCAAGAGGAAAGGGTTAAAGGAACAGCTCACTCCCCTCTCTGAATTTGAGGACAAGCTGTAAGTTGGTGGTTAAGAAAAGAGGTTAATAAATAAGATAATATTATTTGTATGAGTATTATAAGTTAGTATCTTTAATAGTTAAAAGTTTTCTGTTAATGTTATAACTATATAGGGTCATGCTGCCTTAGTAGGATATGCAGCTTACATCCTATGAATCTATGATGTCTTATTTTCTGTAATGTGTGTTTAATTAATATGTCGAGTTTGTGTTAAAGTTTTCAGTTTTAGTCTTGTTTAAGTTAATCTTTGTGGGTTTCTATTATCCGTTTTAAGCATCTGAGTGGAGGTGAACACGGGCCAAACTTGACCGGGTCTATACGGGACCGGAAACTGGAAGTGAGGGGAAAGGGATACCTTCTCGGATCGTTAGTGGCGGGTCGTTTTTGTAAAACAAAAAATAAAAAATAAAAAATAAAAAACACAGTCTAAAATGAATTGTTTTTGCAAAGTGTTGATATAAGTAGCATTGTTTCCTACTGATAATTTGATTTTCTTATTAAGTATAGTTGAAGCCACCAACAAAGGATGCATTGTAATTACTTTCATTTTCTCGGCTGAAAATTACTTAATAACTTATAAGCTTATATTAGAACCCATCTTTAAAGTATCTGGGTCCATTCTAAACGGGCCCAATAGCCTTAAAACCCTACTCCAATCACTTTTGCGGTTCAGTTAACAATTAAAGTCCTTGTTGTCCTTGTTTAAGTTCTTTGTCTAATTGCCGTTCAAAAAACAGTTATTTTTCTGATAGCAAAACATAAAAAATGACGTTTTTGTTAGCTTTATATATTATTTTAATTGGCTGACTCACACGCCCCCTTTAATCTCACTCCTAAATTACACATTTATCTACTGTGATTGTTATGTTTTGAACTTGATAGGACTGTGCTTTCTAATACATGGACATGTATTTATGTGTCATGGTCTCTATTGGATCTAAGCATGTGCATCCAACTTAAATACAGGGGTCGTGAAACACACTATTAAATATAACTGTCGTCTACATGCCAAGGGGAGTTTACGAACTCGACCAAGATGTTAGTGAAATAGAGGATGATGATGTGGATATGGAGCCTTTCTTTCAAGAGAATGAAAGAATAGAATGCACGGTAATGGATCTTCTCCCTATTTCTCTTGTACATGAGGATGGAAGGTTGGAAGAAGTGGAGGATACGGATAGCGATATTGATGAAAAAGTTGAGTTTGAAGCCACAACTTTAGCTAACGAGGATTTCCACATCTTGCTTAATTTTGACGATGAAGATTTAGAGTGTCGGGTTTGTTTGTTATATACAATGATTAGTTTTTTTTTTATATATAATTCTAACTATTAATCATGTTTTGCTATTTAAGTGTAGTTGAGGGACTGCACAAGCTCTTCAATTGCCGGATGTTGCCCTCAAACAAAAGGTATACGTAAAGCGCTTATTTATCGTCATTATTACTGATTACTGATGCCATTGATCTGGCCAGAATTATTGATCGTCATTATTACTGTTATGCTAGGTAGGATTATCTTTCAAAACAGGATCATTCAGTTCTTTTGATTCTACAAAAACATATATGATTTTTGTATTTATTTTGTTCGACTTTTAAAATAATGTATGTTTCAATTTCTTGAGATTATTTGCAGGTGGTTTAATTTTGTTTTATTTTTTCGTTTGACAGAAAATGCTGTTGCTGTGTGGACTTCCACCAGAAAGAGAAGAGGATTAAAGGGCAGATTATTCTACATATGTGGAGGTTTAGGCTGTGTTTATGAGTGCATTATTTGACTAAATGTGACAGGATAATTGGTATCTCTATGGTATACTTATATTGATGTCTTATGTACTATTTCACCATGCACTAATGTTTTCGTTCAAAACATGTTTTTTTCAATATATTTTTTATTGTTATGATAACTTTGGTATTTGATGTTTCAAGTGGGATTTTTTATATAATTGTGAAAATTTGATAATATGTAAAATTTAAAATTGACATTATATGTAGGTCAAGATAGAAAATGGATAAAAATAATTTTTAAAAAAATAAATAAAAAATTGCGACCGCAAAAATGGTCGCAATTTTTCAAAGGGCAAGCAGTTGCAAAACGGTCGCAGTTTGTAAAAGTCAGGCGGTCGGAAAACGATCGCAGTTTGTAAAAGGCATGCGGTCGGAATTCGGTCGCATCAAGACCGTCGCAACCGAAGTCCCACAAAACCAGGAACAGTCACAATATTTGTGACCATTATTAAAGTCGCAAAACCCGGGTCGCAAAAGATAGCAGCAGTCGCAACTTAGTCGGAATAGAGCAATTGCGACGGGTGTTTTTCCGATTGTAGTTCCGGTCGGAAAACGGTCGCAACAGGGCAATTGCGATTGGTTTGCGACCAAAATTGCGGTCGGAAAAACCTAGTTTTCTAGTAGTGCAACTACATCCTCTTCTTTTTCACATGGGTCTCTCCATATCTGAATAAACCTCCATGTATGCCCATCTATTGCATTATCATCTATAAATCCTGTTTCAAAATCCAGACTTTGAAACTCCGGTTTAAACTTGATCCCAACCATCCATAATTTAGGTGTTTTATGAATTGCAAATTTCGTGCAGAACTTAATTTCAGATAATTTAATTTTAGAGCCTTGTTTCCCTTCGAGTGGAGCAACACGATCCGGCCGCATTTGTGCAGCTGTTGAAGTCTGAGATGCAGTTGCAATTTAAGATGAAAAATAATGCAGAACTAGTGGATGCTTCAAAATTGGTCCCAATCCAAGTTCTTCAAAGTTCGTAACTCCCTCCCTTTCACAGATTGCCATCTCCAAGTCACGTACTGATGTGATATTTTGAACTCCAGCAAAGCAATGTATAAAAGAATTGACCTACAAGATCAAAATCAGTTGACCATAAAATTCATACAATCTTACAAAAGTACGTACTTATGTAAACACATACAATAAACCAAACATCGGATGTACATATGATGTTAGCGATTTTAGTGTCATCAAGTTGTTGTGGGTAATTGCGTTAACTTGTAGACCAAATGATAAATCATAATAAATATTGATACAAATTAGGAGGTGTGGAGTACATGCACGTTCAATATTATGAGGACTTCGGCACTAAAGAACCTCTAGGGTTGTAAGGGGCACAATGGGAGTTCCAAGGAGGCATCGCCCCCTTGGCAGCCCTGGTAGGGAGTCGGCTGGCCTCCTATGGGTCCAAGGGACAGCAGATCTGCATAATTGGATAAAACTTCCACGGAAAATAATCTTCAAATATGACAGAAAATCAATACCGATGTTGCTATTGCACGGTAGCAACTAAGGTACTGAAGCGCAGTAGCAACTGACTCACATGAAGGTCAGTAGCAACTTTGTTACCAAAGGCGGTAGCGACAGAGTTGTTACTGACATAACTGTTTGCAGTTATACCCCTAACCGTATAACCACCAACTGAAACGTTGTAGTGGTTCAACCACGTATAAATAGAAGACCTCTTGTCTAAATTCATTATCGAATTTCGTAAGCTTGG
The DNA here is from genome assembly GCA_030545235.1 of Helianthus tuberosus. Taxonomy (NCBI): domain Eukaryota; kingdom Viridiplantae; phylum Streptophyta; class Magnoliopsida; order Asterales; family Asteraceae; genus Helianthus; species Helianthus tuberosus. Next base: position 43,181,518 of record CM060414.1, on the reverse strand, counting down.
AAGTTCACAATCTGTATTATCCAAATATTAATTTCGCATACCGACAATACACGAAATACTTCAATCTGATAGTGATTTAACACGATTCAGAAATCCATCTAGAGAATTACTAGTTCCATAAATTCCTACACAAGATTGGCAACCAACCAAGTTCAAAAATCAAAACACTAATAATTGATCCTAATATTTTAATTTGAAACGGCCTTTCTTATATATCATAACTTGGGTGTGCAATAACCGAACCGTTAACCGAGACCTAACCGAAAACCGACGAAACCGAACAAAATTAACCGAAACCAAATTAACCAAAGGTCGGTTATCGGTTATTATTTGTACCATCGGTTAACCGAAATTAACCGAACCGCTTATATTTTCATATATTTCTAGCTTTTATACTTATACCTCCATTCATGTATTTCATGTTTTATACCTTCAATTCATGTATTTATACCTACATTTCATGTATTTATACATCCATTCCATGTATTTATACCTCCATTACGCAAAAAATTTAGCCCTTGTTTGACTTGGTTATGAACCGAAATTAACCGAACCGAACCGAAAACCGACAAAATAATCAAACCGATTAACCGCTGACTTCAGTTACTTTTAATGCTAATAACGGAACCGAACCGAGCCGTGCACACCCCTAATCATAACCACTATAATCAAAACACTAATGATGATTGATCAAATAAAGTAACTGATAATCAAATATCTTATTTGCGACTGATAAGCGATTAACTTCAACACACTAATAACTGAACAGATACTAAACGACTTTCAAAATATATAAATAATAATAATTAAGTAATAGCCGTAACTTTACCTTGACTTCAGTGAGCATAAGACGGTTAAGTGAGGGAATACTCTGCATATTAAACCCTAAAGATTCAAAGGAAACGGCGTTAAGCATCAGCAACGCTGCGTTTGCGACGCTCCACGCGGAGATGCTTTCGCCGGCGGCGAGAAGATCGGAGTGAGCTTTCACTACTGCCCCGTCGACCATCACAAACGCCGGAGATACTGCGTTGTGACTGCTTCCGCCGTACGGTTTAGGGATGAGATTTTTTACCGAAATACCGGTACCGTACCGGTACCATACCGATACCGTACCGGTACCGTACCGAATAATTATAAACGGTACCGGTATCGGTATTAGAATTTTCAAAATTCGGTATCGGTAAATAACGGTATCGGTACCGGTAATTTTTCGGTAAAAAGCGGTATTAATACCGAATTTTACTAAGGTATTTTTTGACAAATATAATTAATTTATCATAATCTTGTACTAATAATAAACATAGCCTAAACCTAAAATATCTTATTTTCCATTCCAAAGTAATCCACATCTTTTGATTAATTAAAGATCCAAAGCCATCTTCTTCAAAGTATTCAAACTTCAAAGAACTACTACAATACTATTAATTATCATTGTTCTCCTTTATATTTTCTATTAATATTAATTATCATTGTTGTCCTTTATATTTTCATGACTTTGAACTCATATGAGCAAGTATATTCGTTAATCAACAGAAGGGGTCAATATATTGCTTACGTGGCATAGGAATTCGTCATATAATCTTTGTAAAATCACAGTTTTTGTTAAAAAAAACATGATTAAAAGCTCTTTGCTGTAGTAAATTGAAACTAGAAAAGAGGACTTTATGAATACACTATAATAAGTTAGAGTTTTGCCACCAATAAATTAAAGTCATATTTTATTCTAAACTTATCTTTAAAATTCGAACCCGTGTATGTTTTCCTTTTGATTTTTTAGTTTTTACTACATACGTTTGTCTAGTTTTTCCACTATATATTACGCAAATTCAGTTAATAACGGATGGATGGATTTACATGATATTTTTTTAGGTAACCAATGGAAAACACAAAAGCGGTACCATTGCGGTAAAATACCGAAATACCGGTACCGATACCGGTACCGGTACCGTACCGTTACCGAACTGAGAAATTCGGTACGGTATTCGGTATCCACTTTTCCTCAATTTCGATAACGGTATTTGCGGTATCGGTACCGGTACGGTACCGGTATGATACCGATCTCATCCCTAGTACGGTTGCCAGACATTCTGGCCGTACATTTTCCGACGATACTTCCGTTGTTGAAGGTCTTCTCCTGGTCTTCCAAAAATACTACTACCTCCGTCCCATTAAAAGTGTACTATTTTGAATTTTCAAAGTCTTTATTTATAAACTTTTGACCTTAAATAATTTTGTTTGTGTTAGATAATACTTGATGAAAGTTATATGATTTGAGTGTGTTTTACAAGTGTTTTTATCGGGTTAATTTTTATCAAGTTTTATATAACACAAAAAATATATAATTAAAGTCAAAGTTTATAAATAAAGACTTTGAAAATTCAAAATGAGACACGTTTAATGGGACGGAGGGAGTAATAGATTATGCCACGTGGATTTTCAATAATTTATAATTTCACTTTTGGTACTAAAACTATTTGGATGTGTCAAAGTGCACCTCTAAACCTTCACCATTTTATATCTTAACGCACCAAACACAATTTGTAGTTTTGTGGACAACTAGTTTTTGCCCCGCCCGCGTTGCGAGGCACTAAACCGAATATTTCTCTCTCGTAATATGTATATCCGTGTTTCGGTTAGATGTACATACTACTCATAATATGATCTCAAAAAAAATTATATCGAGTCAACAAATTAAAACAAAACACTACCATATTTTTGCTAAAAAAACTAAAATGATGGAAAAACTACCGCTTGGCACAGATAAAAATTACATCGAGCCAAGCAATTAAAATAAAACACTACCATAGTTTTGCTAAAAAAAACACTAAAACGAATTTTACACCAGGGGAAAATCGTAATTTGACAGGGAACAAAAAACAATGGCAAGAATGTAAATTTAAACGGGCAAAATCATAATTTGGCTGGACCAATGGGGACTATTCCCCTCCATAGCTTTTGTATGTATATAAAATAACATGTTATATGTTTTATATATGAGTTTGCTTAGTGTAGTCGTGTAGAAGATTCTTACTTTTGGCCAGGGCCGGCCCAATGGGCTTGGGACCCTAGGCAAAGGCCTAGGCCACCAAAATTAAAAGGCCCCCAAATTTTTGATATGTTTTTATGAAACTTGGTCCATATATGAAATATTATACTAAATAGCCTAGGTCCAATCCTATTCTCTAAACCTAAGTTGCAGATCCTAAAGAAACGTGAAAGATGGGCGGCTAATTGATGAACTTCGAAATCTATGGCGTCGTTTGAGTAACCATCGATGGAAGCAGTGGCAATTAGGGTCGTAGGGCGGGCTTTAGGGATTTCAGAATTCAGATTTGGGGTAATCATGAATCATATCTCAATCTCAAGTGAACACTGGTAAAACGATTATATTAGTTTTAGTTTTTACATACTAATCAGTATATGTATGCCAGATTCTCAAACCCTCAAGTTTTGCGTTAGTGACTCAGCTTGGAACTGTAACACCCCGAAATCGGGATTTGGTAATTAAACCATGTTAATACTAATGAGCGGGTAAAATGCCGTTAGTGGTAAAGATTAACCCGGTAAATATTAGGATTTAAATAAATAAACCTAATATTAGATAAAAGAGAATAAAAGCTTTGAGGAAATAAAGTTCATAAAAGGCCCGAGTTAACGGAATTTAAAATGAAACGGGTCATGATTTCCCCAAACCCACTAAGTTAACTATGAGTGATTAACCTAGTTAGTAAAGTGTAAATAAGTAATAAAACATGGAGTTGTAGCTCCAAATAATTAGAGTTAAACTTGAGGGACCAAAACCGTAAAAAGGAAACAAGAATTTTAATTAATAAAATTATTAACACAACACACACTTAGTGTGTGTGTGTGTGCGCGCATCGATCTCCAGGAGACAAAAGAGGGTGAAACCCTAGTTCCTCCAAATCTTCAAATTAAAGGATCAATCGAAGGCCAAATTCGGATTTGAAAGTATATAAACGATCACCAAGTCAAGGGGATCATAAGGTATGTCGAAATTTATGATTTGGTGACATTTTGAGATTTTGATAATCATGCATGAATGAGATTCTTGTATGAAAATTTAATGTTTTAGTGAAATTGATATGAGTATAAGACTAGAAACAAAACCCTAGGTGCAAACTTGTTGAATTTGTGCCATAAACTAGTGATTAGTCAACTAATCAAGCATGAGCTAAGTGGGTTTTGTAATATGATGATGTTAGTGCCTAACTAGTGATTAGAATCATCATATTTGATAGTAAAAGCAAGGTACTTAAACAAATTTCAAGTTTGAGAACTTAACCATACATGATTCGAAATGGGTCTCGAATGTAGTGATGAAATTGGTAATTTTGCTCACATAAATAGATGAATGAAATTGTGTTATATACTAGATCATATGAAGAAACTTGATTTTATTAAGGGTTCGGATGGATGCTAAATAGTATGATGAAACGGGTCTCACTTATAAAGGAGAACCCTTAGTTCTTGCAAAAATGAATGAATAAACTAGTCATGATAATCGCTTGAACTAGTTAGAGTGTTGAAAATATAATAAATTTGGTTAGAACATTGGTTAAAACGGTGGCCAAGAGATAACGCCTACCGGGTAATTAAGGAATGCCTAAACTAGTTGATGGATTTGATTATGCAATTCATACACTAATGGGCGTTTGACTCTTAAAAAGTCAAACTGACCTAGAAAACAATGAATGATAATTTTGGATAGAAAATGCATAAGGTGGAATAATCGTCTTAAATTATGATTTAACTAACCACCTTGAAAACGATGATGATAGTTTGACGCGTAACAAGCTAGGCGGAAGCTTGGGGAAGGAAGCGGGTCAAACGAATTTAAGAAGGAAAAGAAAAAGCGTAATTTGGATGCGAGGTAAGTAGAGCTTACGCCCCTTTACATTATTTACAAATTACTTAATTGCAAGTATTGTATATGAATGCTACTAAGTGGTTGGTATATGATGTTCCGACACGATTCAATGAGAGTCGGAACAAGGGAAAATTGTAAGAAATCATGAATTATGGTAAAAGGGGTAAAACGGTAAATTAGTCATGTAATGACGAACAAATAAAAACAGTTTAAGTAAAACGAGTTCAAGGGAAAACTGGGATAGGTTTAAAGGGATGAAATGGTAATTAAATACCATCTCATACGGACAAATGGTAAATTAGACTAAATGGGTCAAATGGTGTTGTTAACACCATTTGACGATAACATTTGACAATCGCTTGTTAAGTTTTGTAATCACAGGAAATAACATAAGCTTGCATTGCTTTAACTAGAAAGATTTAAAGCAAAAGTTATGTAAATGGGTCAATACTTTGACCAGAGCCAGGTACGCATAAATAAGCTTTTAGTTAAACATACAATTTTTGGTCAAATATTTAGCGAAAGTCTTTCGTCGTAAAGTGAGGGACTAAAGTTGACCAAAACACCCTTGAAGGGTATATTGGGCAAACGACCCATAGGGGTTGATTAGGAACTTGCATTAAGATTATGGAATCATTAAATATGAATAAATGTTATAGGATTACACATTCGTGGGTCAAATGCACAAAAATGGTCATTTGCGTAAAATGACCAACCAATGGGTAAAATCTGGGATAATAGGTTAGTTATGCTAAATCCACCACAAAAATAGTTGTGGTGGAACATAAGAAAATATTTAGATGTGGGATTACGAAGTATGAAAAGAAAAGAGCTAGTTTTAGACCAAAATGCATAAAAGATCCCCTAAACGGGTCAAAATGAATTACGCGCGTAACTTGGGTGTTTGCCGTGTAATTCACAAAATTTATGAATCCAAGATAGAGATTTTGAGTTAAATACTTTGGTTTATGATTTATGATTAACTAGAAACAAGTTTGGAGGTCTTAAATATAAACGGGTCAAAATGTGGATTTTGAAAAATAAACCGAAGGCTTAAAAATTTAGAATTTTTATTAGTATTTTAATTCCACAAGATGGAGAATTAAATTACGGACGCGTAGGAAAAAGAATCGCGTAAAACGGATCAATAACGAATAAGTTATGGTCGTTTCCGTAAAAACGGGCATAGCTGGCAGAATGCAGGTTCCAGAAACGAACCTGCTGGAAAAGGGTCTCCGTTGCGCAACACGAGGGGGCAAGTGGGTTTTGTCGCGTGGCATGACGGAGTCAGTTTCTAAAAATTTGTTTTTTTCAATTATTTTGCCTCACGAACTCGTTTAAACACGTTCTAAACTACGTATGACTAATTCAATTCATGTTTTATGAATTGTAGGTATTATATACAATATCGGGGGACGATCAAGCTCAACGAAGAACCGAACACGATCAAGTTACAAGCTTCCGCACATTATTAATCGTTAATTTTAAACGACGAATTTAGTCACATTATGTGGTGTACTTGAAAATTGTAAAAGTTTTAATTAATCTGTATTCTCCAATGTACTTTTAATTATAATTACATGATTATGTTCGTAATTAAAGACGAAATCCGCTTAAAAATAGTAAGGGTGTTACAAGTTGGTAATCAGAGCTCATGGTTAAAAAGTAAAGTGTGTTCGGTTCGAGGCTTGATCGCAAATCCGGTAAGTACAAGTATGTTAATGGCTTAGTATGATTAAAGTGTTGTGAACAACACATAGGGTTATCGTGTAATACACGTCACCCCAATGAAAATGATTAGTATAGTTAACGAAATCACGTGCGTTGACACGTACAGTAAAAAGCCTTGTATTATAATACGGGCGTTCATTAAATCGAAATTACTAACTTTTATAAATGTTTTAATTGAAGGACACTCGCATCTGAAGATAGTGGGAGTGTAACAAATCTCGGATATGACGGAGGAACGGTCCGAAGTATGACGAGCATAGCATACTCGCCAAGGACCTAAATCGCGTAACGGTCGCGAATAAGGTTAATAGCAAGGAAAGCCCGTTTGGGCAAGCATTACAGGTGCATGTTTTAAATTTATTGTACGAGTAGTAATATGCAACAAATACGTAGAGACTTACCGTTGCATATGTAAATTAAAAACTTGGAAAAACCTGAATAAAATACCTCTCCAGGATATTATTTCCAAGAAAACAAAATAGAGGCGTTACTTACATGGGGTGTAATGTGAAAATTATAAAAGGTCATGTATATCAGGTGTTGATCGCTTACTCTGGCCAAGTAAGTAGTGAACACGTGGTACCATGAACTTCTTATGATGGACATACTTACATCCGATGTAGTACGGACGGGGTGAATGGGACGAGTTAAAAAAAAGGTACCCAAATGAATCAAATAAGTAAGACGTTTGATAGTAAACGTAAACGCAAGTTGGATGACGGAAGCGTATTACGTTAGAATAACGAGCCCGAGAGAAGGGACAATGATCAAAGTAAATGAAAATACAAACCGACTAATAGGAATGCTAAGGCATAGGGATAAGAGTTTAAGTGTCACAAGTGAAGAAATTCATATGGACAAGTCAAACGAATTAAGTAAAGAATAAAGGACGTGATTGAATAAAAGCGACAGATTTCATTAAGACGACCAAATAAACTAAAACGAAGTCTTAATACATACCGAGACGGTTGCTTTGATAATGACTTCGGTAAAATACCCGATAGGTGGGTAGGATTTTGAAAGTATGCGTAAACCAAGAGACGGGAACGCGAAACAGAAAGTCAAAAGACTCGGATTGTGAGTTATAACTAAAAGACGATGAAATTTTGCAAACATAAATTTTAATGATCACGTTCAACTATTTCAAAGTTGGACGGGTTGAATAAGGAACGAAGTTTGATGTTCACAAGTGATGAAATTTCACACGAACAAGTCAAACGAGTTAAATTAAGAATAACATTTGATAATGTAAGTAAGCGCGAACCAAATAAATAAAAGCGCGAGATGTTGACAAATCTATATAAAGGGTTAAAGATAAGCATAGAAAGGAATAACGTAAACCAGGGAAACTGGAGAGTTAAAAACATTAAGATAGAGAACCCGGGTGACGGGCTGTAAAGAAATATAAGTATGAATCGGATAACGGTAAGCGAAGAACAAACCAACGTGTGAATGACGGAAGAAGTCATAGAGTCGGAAGAATAATTCGAAAGAAAAACGAATGTAGCCTTAGACTACGGTCTAGGTCAAATGAAATACAAAAGCGGAAATAAATGACTCTAAACAAAAAAGGGGTACCTTGACACCATAAATATATATATACAGTTGAATAAAGACTCGAATAAAAGATGGTCTACGGGATCATCGTAACCTACGGGATTATAAGTAGTGTTAAAGTCTAACAGGACCAAAAAGACCTTCGGGTCACAAATAGAAAGAAACGAATTGTAGGGGTCTCACCTTAAAAGGGGTAAAAAGGTGAAGATCTAAATAAACAGCCTACGAGGCTAAGTGAAAGAACATACGGGTCATATGGGTTAAGCGTGGGAATTAGTTATAATTCCCCACATTAAATAATAACGGAAAGGAATGGATCCTCGGAAGTAACATTCCTAGAAATGAGGGAAAAATGTAAGGCAAAGAGGAAACGTAAACTAAAAATTTAGTTTTTAGTCAAAAGCAACGTTTTAACAAAACATAAGTGGTATGAGGTGATTTATAAAATCTTAAACAAACATAAAGTCGATGATGGAAAAATAGTATACCCGGGTGACGGGGTATGAAGTGAAGGCGACTAATTAGTCTAGCCGATAAAACCATTCGGAGTCAAAATAAGATTAGGAACTATGTAAAGTGCTCATCAATATAAGATTAGTATGAAGTAAACATATTGAAAGATTTAGTAACCGGGTAGTCAAATGACAACTCGGTCAAATAGACGCCAAAGATAAGAAATACATGATAAAAGTTACGGCCCATGAGGCCATACACATGAAAGACGCACACGTCAATACAAATGATATCTATAGACCGAAAAGAAGGAAAACCTTGAAAACGAAGTTAAGTTCGTTTAGTTTAATCAACGAACTACATAAAGAAGGTTTCGGGGACGAAACCTCTTTAAGGGGGGTAGACTTGTAACACCCCAAAATCGGGATTTGGTAATTAAACCATGTTAATACTAAAGAGCGGGTAAAATACCGTTAGTGGTAAAGATTAACCCGGTAAATATTAGGATTTAAATAAATAAACCTAATATTATATAAAAGAGAATAAAAGCTTTGATGAAATAAAATTCATAAAAGGCCCGAGTTAACGGAATTTAAAATGAAACGGATCATAATTTCCCCAAACCCACTAAGTTAACTATGAGTGATTAACATAGTTAGTAAAGTGTAAATAAGTAATAAAACATGGAGTTGTAGCTCCAAATAATTAGAGTTAAACTTGAGGGACCAAAACCGTAAAAAGGAAACAAGAATTGTAATTAATAAAATTATTAACACAACACACACTTAGTGTGTGTGTGTGTGTGCATCGATCTCCAGGAGACAAAAGAGGGTGAAACCCTAGTTCCTCCAAATCTTCAAATTAAAGGATCAATCGAAGGCCAAATTCGGATTTGAAAGTATATAAACGATCACCAAGTCAAGGGGATCATAAGGTATGTCAAAATTTATGATTTGGTGACATTTTGAGATTTTGATAATCATGCATGAATGAGATTCTTGTATGAAAATTTAATATTTTAGTGAAATTGATATGAGTATAAGACTAGAAACAAAACCCTAGGTGCAAACTTGTTGAATTTGTGCCATAAACTAGTGATTAGTCAACTAATCAAGCATGAGCTAAGTGGGTTTTGTAATATGATGATGTTAGTGCCTAACTAGTGATTAGAATCATCATATTTGATAGTAAAAGCAAGGTACTTTAACAAATTTCAAGTTTGAGAACTTAACCATACATGATTCGAAATGGGTCTCGAATGTAGTGATGAAATTGGTAATTTTGTTCATATAAATAGATGAATGAAATTGTGTTATATACTAGATCATATGAAGAAACTTGATTTTATTAAGGGTTCGGATGGATGCTAAATAGTATGATGAAACGGGCCTCACTTATAAAGGAGAACCCTTAGTTCTTGCAAAAATGAATGAATAAACTAGTCATGATAATCGCTTGAACTAGTTAGAGTGTTGAAAATATAATAAATTTAGTTAGAACATTGGTTAAAACGGTGGCCAAGAGATAACGCCTACCGGATAATTAAGGAATGCCTTAACTAGTTGATGGATTTGATTATGCAATTCATACACTAATGGGCGTTTGACTCTTAAAAAGTCAAACTGACCTAGAAAACAATGAATGATAATTTTGGATAGAAAATGCATAAGGTGGAATAATCGTCTTAAATTATGATTTAACTAACCACCTTGAAAACGATGATGATAGTTTGACGCGTAACAAGCTAGGTGGAAGCTTGGGGAAGGAAGCGGGTCAAACGAATTTAAGAAGGAAAAGAAAAAGCGTAATTTGGATGCGAGCTAAGTGGAGCTTACGCCCCTTTACATTATTTACAAATTACTTAATTGCAAGTATTGTATATGAATGCTACTAAGTGGTTGGTATATGATGTTCCGAAACGATTCAATGAGAGTCGAAACAAGGGAAAATGGTAAGAAATCATGAATTATGGTAAAATGGGTAAAATGGTAAATTAGTCATGTAATGACGAACAAATAAAAACAGTTTTACGTAAAACGAGTTCAAAGGAAAACTGGGATAGGTTTAAAGGGATGAAATGGTAATTAAATACCATCTCATACGGACAAATGGTAAATTAGACTAAATGGGTCAAATGGTGTGGTTAACACCATTTGACGATAACATTTGACAATCGCTTGTTGAGTTTTGTAATCACAGGAAATAACATAAGCTTGCATTGCTTTAACTAGAAAGATTTAAAGCAAAAGTTATGTAAACGGGTCAATACTTTGACCCGAGCGAGGTACACATAAATGAGCTTTTAGTTAAACATACAATTTTTGGTCAAATATTTAGCGAAAGTCCTTCGTCGTAAAGTGAGGGACTAAAGTTTACCAGAACACCCTTGAAGGGTATATTGGGCAAACGACCCATAGGGGTTGATTAGGAACTTGCATTAAGATTTTGGAATCATTAAATATGAATAAATGTTATAGGATTACACATTCGTGGGTCAAATGCACAAAAATGGTCATTTGCGTAAAATGACCAACCGATGGGTAAAATCTGGGATAATAGGTTAGTTATGCTAAATCCACCACAAAAATAGTTGTGGTGTAACATAAGCAAATATGTAGATGTGGGATTACGAAGTATGAAAAGAAAAGAGCTAGTTTTAGACCAAAATGCATAAAAGATCCCCTAAACGGGTCAAAATGAATTACGCGCGTAACTTGGGTGTTTGCCATGTAATTCAAAAAAATTATGAATCCAAGATAGAGATTTTGAGTTAAATACTTTGGTTTATGATTTATGATTAACTAGAAACAAGTTTGGAGGTCTTAAATATAAACGGGTCAAAATGTGGATTTTGAAAAATAAACCGAAGGCTTAAAAATTTAGAATTTTTATTAGTATTTTAATTCCACAAGATGGAGAATTAAATTACGGACGCGTAGGAAAAAGAATCGCGTAAAACGGATCAATAACGAATAAGTTATGGTCGTTTCCGTAAAAACAGGCATAGCTGGCAGAATGCAGGTTCCAGAAACGAACCTGCTGGAAAAGGGTCTCCCTCGCGCCACGTGAGGGAGCAAGTGGGTTCTGTCGCGTGGCATGACGCGGTCAGTTTCTAAAAATTTGTTTTTTTTCAATTATTTTGCCTCACGAACTCGTTTAAACACGTTCTAAACTACGTATGACTAATTTAATTCATGTTTTATGAATTGTAGGTATTATATACAATATCGGGGGACGATCAAGCTCAACGAAGAACCGAACACGATCAAGTTATAAGCTTCCGCACATTATTAATCGTTAATTTTAAACGACGAATTTAGTCACATTATGTGGTGTACTTGAAAATTGTAAAAGTTTTAATTAATCCGTATTCTCCAATGTACTTTTAATTATAATTACATGATTATGTTCGTAATTAAAGACGAAATCCGCTTAAAAATAGTAAGGGTGTTACAGGAACTCAGTTTTGCGATTTACGATTTGATATTGTAGTTGACTCAATTTGGAACTCAAAGACTCGATTTTGCTATTTATGCGTAATAATCCGGGTACACTTCGATTTTGATAAATTAATCCACATCAATTCATCTCAATTCTTGCGTGGGCCTATGGAACAAAGCTACTAGCCAGCCTACTGTCGTGTCTTGGTCCCGAAAATAACTAGTCTAAATGTGTGATACAAATGTGTAACACCCTTGTTATTATTTTAAAGGTTTTCGTATATATAACGAAAATAAACATGTAATTAAGTTTACATATACATCGGAAATACGGGTTTATTAAAACCTTTTACAATTTAAAAGTTTACAACATAATGTAATTAAGTTCGTCATTTAAAAGTAACAACGAGACGTCATGCGGAAGCTTGTTTCTTTATCGTGTTCGGTTCTTCATTGAGCTTGATCGTCCTCCGGTACTAGAAATTTACCTACAACTCATAAAACATGAGTTAGATTAGTCATACGTAGCTTAAAACGTATTTAAACGGGATCGCAATGCATATAATATTAAAAATAAACATTTTTCAAATTTTTGGAACCCGTCTCATCGCGCGACGGCTCCTTGCTTTTGCCGTCGCATGGCGTGACGCTCTGCTTTGACCAGAATTGTTTTTGCTGAACTGCAGATTCCCAGCTCAAAAACTCAAACTTATAATTCACAAAAACGTGCATAACTTTTGTTCTACTTATCCGATTCGCGTGATTCTTTTTCTCATGCGATCCTAATTTAATTCTCCATCTTATGGAGTTAAAACCTGATATTAAAATACTTCAAAATTTCAGATTTCAAGCTCTCGGCTTGAAATTCCTTTTTAACACTTTTGACCCGTTTCATGATTCATTAAACCATTTTTGTTTAAATCATTGCAATTTTTTGAGATATTCATTATCTCAAAACCATTAACTTGTGAGTTCAAAACTTTCATACATTATGCAATTAAAGGTTGAGTTATGCGCAAAACTTCATTTTGACCCGTTGGAGGGATTTACCATTAACTTTAAATTTCACTCATCGTTTTACCACATTAAGGTATCTACATATTCTTCGTAATCTTAGTGCGAATTCCTAAACAACCCATATGGGTCGTTTGCCCAATTCACCCATTATGGGCTTTTTGGTTAATTTTAGTCCTTCATTTTACGACGAAGGACTTTCGCTAATATTTGGCCAAAAATATCGCTTTTTAACAATAATTCTAAATATGCGTACCTGGCTCGAGTCATAGGATTGACCCGTTTAAATATCTTTCACTATTAATTTCTAATTAATACCAACGCCAACCGTATGATATTTCCTGTAATCACAAAACTCAACAAGCGATCATCAATTAATATTGTCAAATGATATTGCCAATATCATTTGACCTGTTTAGTCCGAATGACCATGTTCCATTATGAGATGATATCTAGTTACCATCTCGCCCTTTTTACCCATTCCGGTTTACACCATAACGTAATGTTTCAAAATTTCGTATTAGTTCATCGTCACATGACTAATTTACCAATTTACCCTTTTTGCCATTGTTTATGATTTCTCACCATTGCACTTGTTCCGACTCATATTATTTGCGTCGGAACATTATAATTCTATTACTAAATTTTCCTTATTCATTTTCAATACACATAACTGATGTATGCTAAAAAGGGGTGTAAGCTTTTACTTACCTTGCATCCATGCCACGCTTTTCTTTCCATACTCGCTCTGTTTGACCCGCTTCATCCACAAGCTTCCACCTAGCTTGTTAAGCGCCAAACTATTATCCAATGTTCACAAGGTGGTTAGATTAACCATAATTTAATATGATCTTCCACCTTACACATTTCTATGCATTCATCCGAACACTTAATATAATCATGTTTTACACACAACCAAGTAGACCGCGATTTCATTTAGGCATTTCATATCACTGAAAATGGGCTGTTTTTGGTGACTTGTTTAACCTGTTTACAAGTCTTCAAAAATTATGATTTTTTTATGTGGCGTACCTCTCGGAGGGTTAGGCCTTGTGTTAAAATTTCAAGATCTAACTCTTTACCAAAAATCCGTAAAAATTCATTTACTAAGCTGCAATCAGATTCGTCACTTCTGACTGCAGCTTATGGAAAAATTCATTTAAAATTCCTCGTTTATCTGATTGACGAAACTCCAATTGGCGATTCTTTTAATCGCTTAAAATTATCTACAGTAAAAATTTGAGATCATAACTAAATTCCTAAATTGAGTTATGACATTCATAATGGGCTGCAAATTCTGCCAGAAAACGCAGCTTGAAACTTCGATACGGAAAAATTCATAAAATGCTCAATTTTCGTTGAAAAAATGCGATTCCAGTGGGGTTTTAAAGATATTTCCTGGAATTACATTTTAGACTCAAGAAACACATGTTTTTGTCAAGTTTTGTCCATGTTACAGCCAATACAAGTCGGCTGTAAATTCTGATCAGGAGCTGTTTGAATTCAGCTTTCAATTAAAGCATGTTCTTGACTTCATAACACTATTTTTAGCAATCAAAACCCTAAAAACATCTCATACATGAATTTAGCATCAACAAAAATCTGAGTTTACTTGAGTTAAGGATGATTTCAATATATACTTGTCTAGGGTTTACTCCTAAACATGAATTCATCATAGTTTCACCCAAACATCAATCATTCAAGCTTGAATTTCGATTTTCATAAGTACATCAAGAATCTCAACTTCATAAATATAAAAAATTTGACATACCTCATGATCCCCTAAGCTTGGTGATCGTTTTTATGTGTTCATGCATCGATTTAGGGCCTGAATTGAGCTTCAATTTGAAGATTCTTGAAGAACTAGGGTTGGCTCCCTCCCCTCTTCTCCTGGTCGCTCCTACGAACACATACTGTGTGTGTGTGTTTTTTTGTTATTTATTTAGTTAACTTTCAAGTTAACCCTTTTGGCCCCTCATGTTTATTTTGTTTCAAAAGAAGCTATAATTCATTATTCTTCACTTAATCATATATTACTAACTAGGTTAATTATTCCTAGGTTAACTTAATGGGTTCGGGAAGTCATAACCCGTTTTATTTTAAGTCCCGTTAACTCGGGCCTTCTATATACTTTGTTTTCTCAAAGTGTTTATCCTCGTTTTATTTATTATTAAGCTTATTTATTTAAATCCTAATAATTTTCGGTTTAATCTTTTCTGCTAACGGTATTATACCCGCTCTTTAGTATTAACGGGGTTTAGTTACCAAACACGTTTTCGGGGTGTTACAAACCTTTTCTTACATAATTTATCGAGTTTAACTCCATGCATTTGCTCTCGATAGTCAGTTGAGCATTGCTCATATTTTAACCAATTGTTAGTATTACCAGAAAAGTATGGTAATATCTTTTTGGTTATTAATCATCTACGTATCTTATACGACATAATGCAACTTGAAATAACGTAATCTCGTTATTTCCACTAGTTTAATTAACTTAGCAATATTCATTGTTCGGCTCTAATGGGATTATACTTCACATTACACTTCTTGACCGTGATCACGTCACGCCATGCCAAATTTTATATCAACTTTTTATTTTCAAAATTATCACTTTTCGAATATATCGTCTTGCACCTATCAGTGTCACGACTTATATCTTTCATGCTTACTATTTATACGTCTATCAGAATTCATATTTGTAAAAACGTTATTTCTTACTAAAACCGAAGTTTTAGTTTAGTATCTTCTCTTTAACTTTTGTCAATTATCCATACCGAGATATTGACAGTCCAAAATTTATTCTTTTACAGTCTTTATTTTATGCGAGGATTCTCAATTGATTCCCTCGCCTTGTCTAACTAACCCGTAGGTTTTATCACTTAGCCTTATGGGCTATTTTATTAGACTTTTCGCCTCTTTAAGGCGAGGTCCTTATAATCTATTTATTTCTAGTCATGACTCGTGGGTCGTTTTAGTCTCAAAGACCTTTCCATTGTTTATAACCCCAAAGGTTATGTTGATCCCGTAGTTCATTCTTTACTCGTGTCATTCTTAAAATACATATTTGGTGTCAAGGCATCCTGTTTTTGTTTGAAGAGTCAAACTTAAGATCTGTTAACCTTGACTGTAGTTCGTGGCTATAATCGTTTTATTTCGGATCATTCTCCCGACTCTATGACTTCTCACGTCATTTATACGTCGGTTTGTCTTATGCTCATTGTTATTTGGTTTGCATATATTCTTATTTGGTTATGTCCCATTACCGGGCTCATTATTCTTTTGCTTTTAACGCTACCTTTATTTGGCTAGCGCTTATTTGTGCCATCCGGCATTATATTGTATTCAACCTGTTTGACTTGTTAATGTGAAATCCATCACTTATAAACGATCAACTTTATTCTTCATTCAACCCGTTCAACCTCAAATGGTTGAACATGTTTATTCAAAATTTCTATTTATGAAATTTTATAGTCATAACTCATAATCCAAATCTTTTGATTTTCAACCTGCGTTCACGTCTCTTGGTTTACACATGTGCTTAAATTCCTACCCATCAACCGGGTGTTTTACCGAATTCGTTATTATTGCAACCCTCCCGGTATGCATTAAGACCTCGCTTCACTTTTATATTCCGACTTTGTCCTCAAATTTGACGTTTTGCAACAACGGTCTGTTTAGAGACATATTTGCATTTTCCTGGTTTGAGTGTAAGTACACCCCCTTCCAATGCGTATCTTAATCATTTTACATGTTAGCATTCTCTGGGTTCGAGTGTAAGTATACCCCCTCCCAATACATATCTTAATCATTTTACAAGCTTGCATTCTCCGGGTTCGAGTGTAAGTACACCCCCTCCCAATACTTATCTAAATCATTTTACATCAATCTTTGTCCCTTCACTCGGGCTCATTATCCTAATGTAATACGCTTCCATCACCCGACTGTGCGTTTACATTATTATCAAATATTTTGCTCATTTGATTCGTTTGGGTACTTTTTAATTTGTCCCACTCACCCCCGTCCTTACTACATCGGATGTAAGCATGTCCATCATAAAAAGTTCATGGTACCACGTGCTCACCACTTACTTGGCCAGAGTAAGCGATCAATACCTGGTATACATGAACTTTTTATAATTTTCACATTACACCCCATGTAAGTAATGCCTCTATTTGATTCTCTTGGAAACAATATCCCGGATAGATTTTCTATTCGGGTTTTTCCAAGTTTTCAATCTACATATGCAACTTTCAATCTCTACGTATTTGTTGCCTATTACTATTTGTACAACTAAATTTAAAATGTGCACCTGGTAATGCTTGCCCTAACGGGCTTCTCTTGCCATTAGTCTTGTTTGCTATCGTCACGCGATTTACGTCCTTCATGAGCATGTTCTTTGGACCGTTCCTTTGTCAAATCCGCGATTTGTTAAACTCTCGCTATCTTCATATGCGAGTGTCCTTCAACTAAAACATTTACAACGGTTAGTAACTTCGACATTAATGAACGCCCGTATTATAATACAAGGCTTTTCTAGTATACGCATCAACGCGTGTAATTTCGTTGACTATATCTACTCTATATCGTTTTTATTGGTGTAACGTGTATTACACGATAACCATATGTGTTGTTCTCAACACTTTAATCATACTAAACCCTTGATATACATGTACTTACCGAATTTGCGATCAAGCCTCAAACTGAACACAATTTACTCTTTAACCATGAGCTCTGATTACCAACTTGTAACACCCTTGTTATTATTTTAAAGGTTTTCGTATATATAACGAAAATAAACATGTAATTAAGTTTACATATACATCAGAAATACGGGTTTATTAAAACCTTTTACAATTTAAAAGTTTACAACATAATGTAATTAAGTTCGTCATTTAAAAGTAACAACGAGACGTCGTGCGGAAGCTTGTTTCTTGATCGTGTTCGGTTCTTCATTGAGCTTGATCGTCCTCTGGTACTAGAAATTTACCTACAACTCATAAAACATGAGTTAGATTAGTCATATGTAGCTTAAAACGTATTTAAACGGGATCGCAATGCATATAATATTAAAATAAACATTTTTCAAATTATTGGAACCCGTCGCGTCGCGCGACAGCTCCTTGCTTTTGCCGTCGCGTGGCGCGACGCCCTGCTTTGACCAGAATTGTTTGTTGCTGAACTGCAGATTCCCAGCTCAAAAACTCAAACTTATAATTTACAAAAACGTGCATAACTTTTGTTCTACTTATCCGATTCGCGTGATTCTTTTTCTCACGCGATCGTAATTTAATTCTCCATCTTATGGAGTTAAAACCTGATATTAAACTACTTCAAGAATTCAGATTTCAAGCTCTCAGCTTGAAATTCCTTTTTAACACTTTTGACCCGTTTCATGATTCATTAAACCACTTTTGTTTAAATCATTGCAAATTTTTGAGATATTCATTATCTCAAAACCATTAACTTGTGAGTTCAAAACTTTCATACATTATGCAACTAAAGGTTGATTTATGCGCAAAACTTCATTTTGACCCGTTGGAGGGATTTACCATTAACTTTAAATTTCACTCATCGTTCTACCACATTAAGGTATCTACCTATTCTTCGTAATCTTAATGCGAATTCCTAAACAACCCATATGGGACGTTTGTCCAATTCACCCATTAAGGGCTTTTTGGTTAATTTTAGTCCTTCATTTTACGACGAAGGACTTTCGCTAATATTTAGCCAAAAATATCGCTTTTTAACAATAATTCTAAATATGCGTACCTGGCTCGAGTCATAGGATTGACCCGTTTAAATATCTTTCACTATTAATTTCTAATTAATACCAACGCGAACCGTATGATATTTCCTGTAATCACAAAACTCAACAAGCAATCATCAATTAATATTGTCAAATGATCTTGCCAATGTCATTTGACCCGTTTAGTCCGAATGACCATGTTCCATTATGAGATGATATCTAGTTACCATCTCGCCCTTTTTACCCATTCCGGTTTACACCATAACGTAATGTTTCAAAATTTCGTATTAGTTCATCGTCACATGACTAATTTACCAATTTACCCTTTTTGCCATTGTTTATGATTTCTCACCATTGCACTTGTTCCGACTCATATTATTTGCGTCGGAACATTATAATTCTATTACTAACTTTTCCTTATTCATTTTCAATACACACAACTGATGTATATTAAAAAGGGGTGTAAGCTTTTACTTACCTTGCATCCATGCCACGCTTTTCTTTCCATACTCGCTCCGTTTGACCCGCTTCATCCACAAGCTTCCACCTAGCTTGTTAAGCGCCAAACTATTATCCAATGTTCACAAGGTGGTTATATTAACCATAATTTAATATGATCTTCCACCTTACACATTTCTATGCATTCATCCGAACACTTAATATAATCATGTTTTACACACAACCAAGTAGACCGCGATTTCATTTAGGCATTTCATATCACTGAAAATGGGCTGTTTTTGGTGACTTGTTTAACCTGTTTACAAGTCTTCAAAAATTATGATTTTTTATGTGGCGTACCACTCGGAGGGTTAGGCCTTGTGTAAAAATTTCAAGATCTAACTCTTTACCAAAAATCCGTAAAAATTCATTTACTAAGATGCAATCAGATTCGTCACTTCTGACTGCAGCTTATGGAAAAATTCATTTAAAATTCCTCGTTTATCCGATTGACAAAATTCCAATTGGCGATTCTTTTAATCGCTCAAAACTATCTAAAATAAGAATTTGAGATCATAACTAAATTCCTAAATTGAGTTATGACATTCGTAATGGGCTGCAAATTCTGCCAGAAAACGCAGCTTGAACCTTCGATACGGAAAAATTCATAAAACGCTCAATTTTCGTCGAAAAAATGCGATTCCAGTGGGGTTTTAAAGATATTTCCTGGACTTACATTTTAGACTCAAGAAACACATGTTTTTGTCAAGTTTTGTCCATGTTACAGCCAATACAAATCGGCTGTAAATTCTGATCAGGAGCTGTTCGAATTCAGCTTTCAATTAAAGCATGTTCTTGACATCATAACACTATTTTTAGCAATCAAAACCTTTAAAACATCTCATACATGAATTTAGCATAAAAAAATCTGAATTTACTTGAGTTAAGCGTGATTTCAATATATACTTGTCTAGGGTTTACTCCTAAACATTAATTCATCCTAGTTTCACCCAAACATCAATCATTCAAGCTTGAATTTCGATTTTCATAAGTACATCAAGAATCTCAAATTCATAAATATCAAAAATTTAACATACCTCATGATCCCCTAAGCTTGGTGATCGTTTTTATTTGTTCATGCATCGATTTAGGGCCTGAATTGAGCTTCAATTTGAAGATTCTTGAAGAACTAGGGTTGGCTCCCTCCCCTCTTCTCCTGGTCGCTCCTACGAACACACACTGTGTGTTTTTTTGTTATTTATTTAGTTAACTTTCAAGTTAACCCTTTTGGCCCCTCATGTTTATTTTGTTTCAAAAGAAGCTATATGTTGGGATTGAACCCTATCAGAGGAACAGATAATGTAAAGCCAAAACTGGATCAAAGCAGTGGATCCAGAATAAGCAGACGTTTACAGTTGGTTCATGCTAATCTCTCCCCTTGAAAGTGGTTTCATATCTCCTGACCTCCTATCTGCTGATCATACTAAGTGCTGACTTACAATTGCTGCTTTATATCTACTGACAAATGTCAAAGACTGATGGAAGACCAAAGCTCTGTTGACTTAATCTACTGCCTTGGGTCAAGTACTGCTGATCCGGACAAGCACTGCTGGGTTCACAGCAGTGGAAGGATGCAGCAGCAGTTTAAGTGTCTTTTATGTAATATAATGTAATAGCAGTAGTTTAGTACATCAGTGTTTATAGATCAGTAGTTAGAGTTTGTTAGGAGGTTAGATGTCACTTTCATGGTGACGTCAGCTAAGATGCTCAGTGGTTTGCAAGTGCCTATAAATAGTTCAGTACTTTGTACTGTTCTATCAGCTCTTTCACCACATCGTCTTCTTTGCACGAACAAACTACTGAGCTCTGGCTGAGGGGGAGTTTGCATTCTTACATCAATCATTGTAATCGTTGTTGAAACAAATTCAATCTTTCGATTCATTGTGTAAAGATGTTTGATAAAAGTATTACTCTCGTTTGATTGTATGCAAAGTTTGCTTTCATCTTATTTCCGCTGCACAACTCTTTCATTTCCATCTTAATTTCAAACGAAAATACAATAAAAAAGAAACTCAGATCCAACAATTGGTATCAGAGCTTGGACAGTCAAATTTGAGTTAACAATCATTTTGACGTAAATAGTTCAGCTCATAACAGTTGATACTGATCGTTTGTTCGTCCGTTGAAAAACAGAGCAAGGATTAATCACCATTAAAGTTGATTTCTCAGTGTCTGTAAAACAACAAGAATGACGTCACAATCTCAGGATGATAAAAACAACATCGGCTCACTTTTTAAACCACCTATGCTAAAAAGAAATGAGTACAACATCTGGCAGAGGAGGATGGGTCACATCCTCGCTCAACAAAGCACAGGTTGTTGGAGGTTTGTCACCTTTGGTCCTCATGTTCCTTCAGTGCCAAGCGCTGAAGATGCTAAAAAGTTCGTTCCAAAACCAGTTGAAAATTACACCGAAACCGATTTTCAAAAGATCGAACTAGATGCTAAAGCGTTTAGCATCATAGCATCAGCGCTGCCCAATGAAATATATGCTGGACTGTTACACTGTAACAGTGCCAAAGAATTGTGGGACGCACTTAAGGAACAGTTTGGAGGTACTGAAGAAGTTATAGAAAACAATAGGGAAATCCTGAACCAACAGTATGAAACATTTTGTCATGTTAGAGGTGAATCACTGACTCAACAATTTGAGCGGTTTAGTTGTCTCATCAGTGAACTGAGGCTTGTTAATACTACCTTTACAAACTCGACTCAAAATAGCAGGTTCCTCAGGTCACTGCCCGAAAAATGGGACACTATAGCCTTTGTCACCAGAAATTCACCTGAGTTCAAGGATCTGACCTTGACCCAACTCCATGGTCGACTCCTGACCTACGAAAGGGAGTTGAACCAGAAAAGGAAGTTACAAGAGTCAGGAAAAGCCGTTGATGATTACACATTCGGTAATACTGCTCTTCTGGGTCAAGAAGAATCTGGGAGCAGTGGTAAGGACCAGGGTTATGATCACTTCATTGACATAACTGCTGGTGCAAATTTTAACAACCCTGATCCTCACTCTGCAAGTTATGCATTCACTGCAAACGAAAACCGGATGTCAGATAATTTAAGCTTTGAACTAAATGATTTGCAACATTTTGATCCCACTGATTTAGAGGAAATGGACATCCTGCACCAACTGGCTTTGCTAAGTGTTAGAACTAGCAAGTTCTACAAAAGAACAGGGAGAAAATTCCCAGGTTTGCATGGGAATCTAAGGGTTGGGTTGGATAAATCGAAAATCAAGTGCTACAAGTGTAATAGGTTGGGACATTTCGCTAGGGAATGTAGGAGTCAAAATACTGGTCCCATAATTACTCATCCTAGCTCAAATCCTAGACCTCAAAACCAAAACACTGTGCACTATGCCCAATATGCCCCAGCAGCTCAAGTGAACACTGCTCACTATGCTGCTGTCCCTGTGCAAGTACATTATGTCCAAACTACTGTTCCACAAATCCAATATGTTCAAACCCCTGTTCCACAGGTACAAGTGCAACCTGTTGCACCTCAAACCACTGCTCCAGCAGCAGCACAACCAGATCAACAAAGTTTTTTCACTCAAGGGTTTGTTGACTGGAGCAGTATGCCTGATGATCTTTGTGATGAAAATTTTGCACTCTATGCTTCTAATGATTCTTCACATGATGAGTTTTGTTTGATGGCACTAGAGTCAATACAGGAGGGGGTTGAAGCTGAGGAGGAACAGCAGTGCTTTGAAACAGTGGAAGAGGTGATTGAAGCAGTGGTTACTGCTGTGGCTGGTGAAGTACTGTTGGAAGAAAGTTCAGGTACTCTGATTGAACCAATGACAGATCCATGGTCCATAGAGGACAAAGAAGAAGAGAAAGAAGAAAAGGCTGGTGAAAAGAAGGTAAGAGCTGATGATGATGAAGATCATCAATGTGATTGTGCAATGATGGCAGCTGCCAAGGTATCTCCTCAAGTTCTTGAAAAACTGTGTTCAGACAATTGCATAATTGCTTTTGCTAACATCAAAGAGGTGAATGAAAACCTTCGGGATAAAATCTTAACTGATGAGGTCAAATTTGAAAGCTCTTTAAAAGAACTTAAAAACAAATTGACTGAAAAGGAAAAAGAAATCAGTTGTTTAAAAGAAGAGCAAAGTATAACCAAAACCCAACTTCAAACTATGGTAGAAAAATACCAAGTTTGCAAAAAGGAGTTGGAGTCTGCCCAGATTACTTGTGAAAGATGGGTGGAATCCTGCAAAGGATATGAGGTTATGCTTGAAAAACAGAGAAAAAGTAATGTGAAGTTTGGGGTTGGGTATAGAAAATATGATGATGAAAACACTGCTTTTGAAAACTCTGTTCAAATCACTGATGAAGCTACGGAGCTTATCCCCACAAACAAGAATGGCCAAGAAGTGAAAATCACTGACAAACTTGGTAACAAAATCACACTTAACAGACCAATGGGTTCCTCCACTTTCAAGGAGCTTGAAGATCATCAATTTAAACCAAAATGGTCTGATGAGTGTGATATTCTTGAAAATTTCAAGCCAATGGACTTTACATCAATTGATGGTGCTAAAGCTCCAAAAGCTAAAGTCATACCTCTCAAAGATATCCCAGCAGTGGTTAAAACCTCTGCTGCAAAGGAATCTGAAAAGAGAAAGAAGAAAGAAAAAATTGATAACTTGTTTTGTGAATTCTGTGAGAAAAGGAATCATCTAACAAAAGACTGTTTCCACTTAAAAGCTTATGATCTAAACAAAACAAGTGTCATTGTTTCAGCAGAAAGCTGCATTGTCTGTGGGAAAACAAACCACAAAACTCAAGCATGTGTGTACCTCAAAAACTTTGATGTGAAAAAGAATGAGTACATTGCTAAAACATCCTTGAGTCCATCATCATCATCAACATCTGTCAAATTCACCAAGAAACAACCACTGTTTGTGCCAGTACAAACAGCTGTTACAAAACAGCTGAACCAAACATCTGTCAAAAGAGATGTTCAGGTTACTGATGCACCCCCTGCCAATCAGTTCAGAAAAGGCAGAGAAAAACAGTCTTACCAAAGGATTCCTCACGTTTATGAGGCCTACAAAAGGCCCTCTAAACCCAAAGTGAACAAGCATCCTTTTGGTTACCAGCAGATGATTGGTCAGGACCCACAACAGTGGTTAGAGAAACACTGTCCTAAAACAGTTCAAACCCCTGACCTAACCACTGTCCATCATCTTGCATCCATCCCAGACACTGTTGAGACCCCATCCAAAGCCTTGTTGGCTTTGGAGACCTTAATGAACTAATCTTTTTACTTCATGTGCAGGGAGCTTCTGCATGCTTTGATAGTCTTTGGTATGTAGATAGTGGAGGCTCCAGGCACATGACAGGATGTAAAGCCCTCCTCAAAGACTTTAAAATCCATGGTGGGGGTGATATATCCTTTGGGAATAATAGTAAAGGGAAGGTTCTGGGGTCTGGTACAGTGCAATCTGGGAATGTAAAATTTGAAAATGTCAATCTAATAGACAATCTAAAATTCAACCTTCTGAGTGTGTCCCAAATGAGTGACAAGGGATTTGGGTCATTCTTCACAAAAGACTGTTGTAGGATTGTTGGACCAGAAATGGTCAAAAAGATTGAAGCAATAATCAAAACTGGTCAAACTAAACTTGTTGCTCAAAGAAGTGGCAATGTTTATGTTGTTGACATGTCAAAAGAGTGTCCCAGAGCTGATGCCTGTCTGTTCTCAGCTGCCTCTAACAAAGAGACAGAACTTTGGCACAGAAGGCTGGGACACACAAATCTTAAGACAATCACAGAAATTTCAAAAAATGGTTTGGTGAGAGGCCTACCACAAAAATTGTTTTCATGTCCTGAACATTGCATTTCCTGTTTAAAAGGAAAATAGCATAAAAGTTCTTATAAGTCCATTGAAGAGTCCAAAACAACCCAGTGTTTGCAAATGCTACACATGGATTTGTTTGGCCCAGTTCAAGTCATGAGCCTTAAAAAGAAAAGATATTGTTTGGTTATTGTTGATGACTTTTCTAGGTTCACATGGACTTTCTTTTTGCACTCAAAAGATGAAACTGCAGGCATTTTGCAAGACTTTGTAATACAGGTTGAAAAGCAATTTGACCTTCCAGTAAAAAGCTTCAGGAGTGACAATGGCACAGAATTCAAAAATAGGGAGTTGGATGCCTTCTGTGTGAAGAAAGGGATTGTAAGGCAGTACAGCATCCCAAGAACACCAGAGCAGAATGGGGTAGTGGAAAGGAAGAACAGAACTCTGATTGAGGCTGCCAGAACCATGCTTGCAGATTCAGGTTTGCCTTTAACTTTCTGGGCAGAGGCAGTAAACACTGCTTGCTATGTTCAGAACAGAGTTTTAATAAACCCCAGGCACAAAAAGACTGCCTATGAAATTCTGTATAAAATTAAACCACTGATCTCATATTTCAAAGTGTTTGGCTGCCCATGCTTTATTTTGAACTTAAAAGATTCCATTTCAAAATTTGCAGCCAAAATTGATTGTGGTTATCATCTGGGATACTCAACCACTGCCAAGGCCTACAAAGTGTTTAATACACGGACCAAGGCAGTGGAGGAGACTTTGAATGTTAAGTTCAATGAACTTTCATCAATGAAAATCCCAGCAAACCCTGCAGATCTATTTGATCTTGAAAAATTCACTTTTGAAAATACTGCTGTCAAGACTAACAGTGCAGGTCCATCAGAGGATACAACACCAGACTATGGGTATGAAATCATCATCCCTCAAAGGTCTGCCACAAAGGGAAAAGCATCAGCTGTTCAAAACAGTTGTCAAAGCTCTACCACTGCTACCTCAACAATTGTTGACCAAAGTAGCCCATCAACCACTGCTTCCACATCCTCAAACACTGCTGACAAAAGTCCTCAAACAGTGGATAAAAGCCAGCAGTTGTCCACCTCATTACCTCCTATTCCACCACCTTTTGAAACCACTGCTGGATCATCAAAGTCCCCAGCAGTGGTTAGCTCAGATGATACACATTTGCAGCCTTCACCAACCAATGCCATCATACCATACCAAGGAGATTTAATCTTCTTGAGATCTCATCCACCTGATCAAATCATTGGTAACATTAATGAAGGGGTGCTCACAAGAAGCCAAACCCAAAACATTTGTCTTTTTGCTGGTTTTCTATCACTCCATCAGCCAGTCAAGTACCAAGAGGCACTGAAAGACAACAGCTGGGTAGAAGCCATGCAAGAGGAGCTCCAACAGTTTAAAAGACAACAAGTATGGGAGCTTGTACCACTGCCAGAAGAGGTTAGTCCCATTGGCACAAAGTGGGTCTTCAAGAACAAAACTGATGAAAGGGGTATTGTTGTCAAGAATAAAGCCAGGCTTGTGGTTCAAGGTTACAGACAGGAAGAGGGGATTGATTATGATGAAACATTTGCCCCTGTTGCAAGATTAGAAGCAATTAGACTGTTCCTGGCCTTTGCTGTCAACCACAATATGAAGGTGTTTCAAATGGATATCAAAAGTGCTTTCCTCTATGGTACAATTCAAGAAGAGGTGTATGTTTGTCAACCTCCAGGTTTTGAGGATCCATTTTATCCAGATCATGTCTACAGGCTAAACAAAGCCTTGTATGGCTTGAAACAAGCACCAAGGGCCTGGTATGAAACTCTTTCCAACTTCCTACTCTCAAATGGTTTCAAAAGAGGTACCATTGATAAAACACTGTTTTTAAAATGGAGAGGGAAGGATTTAATGATTGTCCAGATTTATGTGGATGACATTATTTTTGGAAACACATGTAACTCAATGTGTGAAGAGTTTAGAGAACTCATGACAGCTGAGTTTGAAATGAGTGCAATGGGTGAACTGCAATGCTTTCTTGGTCTCCAAGTACAGCAAATGCAAAATGGAACTTTCATTCATCAAAGCAAATATGCTAAAGAACTTTTAACCAAATTTGATATGAATGATTGTAAACCATGCAGCACACCCATGGCAACAAATAAGCTGGTCATGTCTGATGAAAAAGATGAGCTGATTGACCAAACACTTTATAGAAGCATGATTGGGTCTCTATTGTACCTAACTGCATCTAGACCAGACATCATGTTTGCAACATGTGTCTGTGCAAGAAGTCAATCAGCTCCCAGAAAATCAAATCTCATTGCTGTAAAAAGGATCTTCAGATACATAAAAGGTGCTCCCACACTTGGTATCTGGTATCCAGCTAATGGGAACATCAAGCTTTCAGGTTTCTCAGACAGTGACTTTGCTGGATGTCACACCACAAGGAAGTCCACATCAGGAGGGTGCCAGTTTCTAGGTGACTGCTTAGTTTCTTGGCAAAGCAAAAAGCAAGCAGCTGTTTCAACATCCACTGCTGAAGCTGAATACATTGCTGCTGCAAGCTGTACAGCCCAACTCCCGTGGCTTCAAAATCAGTTGCTGGATTTTGGTATCACTGCCTTAAAGACACCACTCATGTTGGACAGTCAGGTAGCAGAAAATATCATCAAAAATCCAGTTTCCCACTCAACCACCAAACATATCGACATCAGACATCACTTTGTGAGGGACTGCTATGAAAATGGTTTGATTTCTCTGCATCATATCCCAACTAAAGACCAGCTGGCTGATGTGCTCACAAAAGCACTTGATACAGCCACTTTTGAAAGTTTGGTCTCTAGGATTGGGATGCTGAACATGGAATAACAAGCAACATCTTGTTTTTCTATGAATAAAAGCAACAAAATGTTTTCAGAAAATCAAAACTCCATCCTTAAAAATAGTTAAAAATGAAAATTTTTCATTAAGTCCTTAAAAGTCTGCCATTAACCATTGATTGTTCAAACGTCTGCTATACTTCAAAAGTCTGTCCACTGCTGAAAGTCAACCCCTGCTCTCTCATTACTTTGATAAACTCTGTTGTTCAAAAGCAGTGTCTTATCCACTGATATGCTATCCACTGATAGTAAAAATCATCCACTGCTTTCATACCACTGCCTTCATCAGTCACTTTCAACAAAAGTACTGTCCTTCACTTTCAACAGGGGTTGTCACGTGGACAGTACATATTGGTCAGACCTTTTGTAACGGCTGCCACCTCAGCATTCACTTTCTTCCCTATAAAATCCCTCACTCACCATCAAAACAGGGTTTTACTGTCGAATTGAATTCTTAAAAATTCTCTTCTCAAAGCAGTTTTTCTTCACATTTCTTCACAAATTTCTTCGATCAATCATCCTTAAAATGACAAAATCAAAGAAATCTTCAAAACCCTCATCCAAATCATCCTCGAACACAGCCTCCCAAAAGGCAATCTCCACTGAAATTCCACATAAACCATCTCACAATCTCCTGGGTCTTCTCACAAAACCAGGAACCACCAACGTGTTCGATTTCATCATTGACATCATGGCAAAATCAAAGTATAAAACTTTGTTCATCGCCGATGCACCAATCTATTTGGCGACCCAAAGGGAGTTTTGGAAGAATGCAACCCTTGAAAAACAAGGAGACACTGCAACCACCATAAACTCTTCTATAAAGGGTAAAGCTGTCCAAATCACGCCACAATCCATTTCAGAGGTCTTTCAACTCGATGATCAAGAAGGTAAAATCTCTTTCACTAAAAACGAGTTGCAAACTGACTTCATTGAGAGAGGGTATGAATCCACAATGATGAAGAAAATTACCTTAGAAAAAGGTTATTTTCCTTCTGCAACCAGATTTTTATTTCATACCCTCCTACTATGTGTTTCAAACAAAACCACTTCTTTTAATGAAATCCCTTTAAAGATTCAAAATCTGGGTTATGCTATTCTTCAAGGAGAAAATTTTAACTATTCTCGGGAAATTTTTAAAGATTTGGTTAATAATGTTGAAACAAAATCATTCTTACTGTTTCCAAGGTTTTTAAGTTACTATTTTTCAAAGAAATTCAGTAAGGATGATTTAGCTGTAATAAACCAGGGTGATCCTACTCAAATAAACAGTTTAACTACTGAAACTTTTTCAAGGATGTTAGCACCTTGCAAAACACAAGCAGAGGTGCCTGAGCAGATTTTAGCAGTTACAACTGCTCCTCAGGTATCTGCTGCTGAGCCCACTGCTCAAGGTGATCAAAGCAGCAGCACAACTGTTTTGAAACCCACACCTAAAATCACCAAAAAGCCAACAAAAAGAAAAACACAAAAACCCCCCCAAACCCCTCAAAAAGGCATCTCTGGAGGATGAGATACCAGAGCTCCTGCCAGTGACAACACAAAAGTCACAAGAAACCACTGCTGCTACTTCCTCACAGCAGTTGGTACAAATATCTCAAACCATAACCGAAACTCCTCCTGCTTCTTCACAAAAAGAACAGGTTGTACAAAAAGGGTCTCCACATCATGATGCTCTGGAAACACTCGTTTCTATCATCCACAGTCCAATGCCCGGGACACATCCTATTTCTACACCAACCATCACATCCACAATTCCCTCACCAATAAAACCACTGTTGGATGCAATTGATTTGAACCAGGCATTATCCAGTCCTTCTCAATCACCTATTAATGAGAATATACCTCAACAACTGACTGGGTCTGCTGCATCAATCTTTGCTAACCCACCAGCACAACCTGAGGAGGTTACACCCCTTGAGTTACAAGTAACTCTTGGTGGTATTCCAAGCGAAGCAGCCACTACAACTGTTACACCCACTGGGTTACATTTGGACAGTGGTTACATTCATAAGACTTCCTTGGAGGCAATTCCTTTTATAGCACCTCTGCCAACCACCAGTGGATTTATTTATCCTACTGGCAACATCAAAAGGTTGTCAAGTGTTGAAGGAAGAAGACCCCAGTACCAAGAAAAAGGGGCATCAGTGGTTAATGTTTGGAGTATATTCCCTACATCTACCACTGATAAAACCACTGCTAGTGGGAAATCAGATGATCCCATTAACTTGGGTGATGGTTTAAAGTACCAGAAATTGACGGATCGTATTGCAAAGCTTGATAACTCTGTTGCAGAACTCAAAGATATGATACAACAGGTGTTACAAGTTCAGAAGGTACAATCAACTGCTGTTCCACCTCAAGCACTTGCTCCACAAAGGGCACCTGCTACAAATGAGCTCTGGAATCAATTTCAATCTTTTCTCCAACAACAAGCACAGTTAGCAGATCAGCAACATGAAAAACATGTACAACAGCTGAGAAATGCAATGGAGTCAAGGTTCAAGAACACTCAGGCTGATTTAAAGGCTCTCAAAACTCAGATCTTCCACACCACTGGCACTGCTCCTCCAAAAGTCCGCTACATTTATCAACTCCCAGAAGATAATGCCAAAAAGGGGGAGAAAATTCAGGAGTGGAAAAGGAAGGGTATAGAGGATGGTCTCTATCTTGAACCAGAAAATTCAAACATGACCAAAAAGATCCCTTTGCCAGATGGTAGCAAGAAAATTGATGTGACAACAAATGCACTAGCAGAAGCAGCTGCAAGTGTAAAAAGGGATAGAGAGGCCAAAAGGAAAGCCAGGGTGGAAAGAATGGATCATCCAGATCAGGGTACTTCTGGGTCAAGGGATCATGAAAATCCTGTTGAGGAAAAGAAGAGGCCTACTAGAAAAGTAAGGCAACCCAAATCCATTCCTATCAGACGTTCAAAGTCTGCTAAAAAACCACCATACAAAACAGCTGATGCAGCAGGAGTTACAAAAACTACTGCTTGTCAAACAGCTGTTCCATCAACACACACCACTTCAACACACACAACATCCACCGCTTTACCATCATCACCACCAAAAACAACACCTGCTGACATACAGCAGAAGACAGCAGATGTTATAACATCTGTTGTAATGACAACAGTGGTTGAAACACCAGTTGTTTCAACAGCTGTCAGTCAATCACAATCCACTGCCACTACATCTACAACCACTATTCCATTCAAAACATCATCAGTCTCTCCTAAACCAAAAAGGAGAAGGCTAATTTTAAAAGATGATGACACACCTCCATCACCAACATC
Organism: Helianthus tuberosus; assembly: GCA_030545235.1. Lineage (NCBI taxonomy): Eukaryota > Viridiplantae > Streptophyta > Magnoliopsida > Asterales > Asteraceae > Helianthus > Helianthus tuberosus. Next base: position 43,150,182 of record CM060414.1, on the reverse strand, counting down.
TTCAAAATCCCTATCACTTGTCACTATTCCTAAACCCATACCTTCCTCTTCAGCTCAAATTGTAAAACCACTACCTCCTGCTGGTGTCTCATTTCCTCTGGAACTCATTGCAGTAAGAGAAGAAATCAAATCATTTTATTATGAAGATGACCCACCCAAAAGGAGTTTGCCATCAATTGCAAATTATCCCAGGCCTAACAACATTGAAGAATATTTGAAGCTCAAAGCCAAACAAGCAGAGGATATTGCAATCAAAAACAGAAAAGGGAAATCTGATAGAGAATTTCAACAAAACTATCAGTTTTTGCTCTCACAGGTCAATGCTATGGAGCGTTTTGCTAAAAATATATGTCAGAAAATTTCAGAAAGGGCAGATGAGTCCTTAAGAAAAGACTACATTGAAAACATCATGACCTACAAGAAATACAAGGGGGAGAAACACATGTACAAGAACTGGACCATCCCTGAGCTTGAAAAAGAAGCAGCCAGGATTCAAGACATGATAAAAAATAAGGTCAAGCAGACTCCTCCTGAAAAATTCAAACAATTTGAAGCTGAAAAGATGGTAGAGCTGAGGAGAATGAAAGAGGAGCTGATTATAGCTGATTATGGGTCAAAGAACTCTGTGACAAAGTGGGGAGAAGATAGAGTCAGGGCAACCTATAAAAGATTAGAGGAACTTAGAAAGAAAGATCCAAGAGTTCCACAAAAGCCTGACTATTCCAAAGCAGCGGTTTCAAAAAGACCACCAAAGCTGCAAGTCAAAAGAACCACTGCTCCAGCTGGTGCTGCCATCTACAAAAGAAGGAGCAAAAACCAGTTTAGCATGGAAACAATTCAAGATCTTTTAGCCGGAGATGCCATTGTAAAAGCTGGCACAGAAGTAATGATAAAGGAAGATCTTGAATTGGAACAATCTGCAACCGCTGCTCAGCTAGTCATGAATAGGCCAGCCTCTCCAAATACTTCTGCAAATAAACATCTCCCAAGAAACCCACCAGGCTCAAAAATACAAAAGTGGGAAACTGACAAACAGACCTGCGTATTGACTTTGCTCAGGTCTGGTGGAGGAGTGGAGAAAATATCAAGGGAACAAGCTCTTGGCCTGAGTCTTGAAGATTTGCAGGATCTCCTTGATCTTCCACTCAGCAGGGATGATGAAGATACAGATGCCCTAGACTTTGAATTACAATTTAAAGGTCAGATAAGGGAGCTGTTGTTGAGGCAATAAAGATTTCCACAAATAATGAAGAGTTTTGGCATTATCTGTTCCAGGGGGAGATTGTTGGGATTGAACCCTATCAGAGGAACAGATAATGTAAAGCCAAAACTGGATCAAAGCAGTGGATCCAGAATAAGCAGACGTTTACAGTTGGTTCATGCTAATCTCTCCCCTTGAAAGTGGTTTCATATCTGCTGACCTCCTATCTGCTGATCATACTAAGTGCTGACTTACAATTGCTGCTTTATATCTACTGACAAATGTCAAAGACTGATGGAAGACCAAAGCTCTGTTGACTTAATCTACTGCCTTGGGTCAAGTACTGCTGATCCGGACAAGCACTGCTGGGTTCACAGCAGTGGAAGGATGCAGCAGCAGTTTAAGTGTCTTTTATGTAATATAATGTAATAGCAGTAGTTTAGTACATCATTGTTTATAGATCAGTAGTTAGAGTTTGTTAGGAGGTTAGATGTCACTTTCATGGTGACGTCAGCTAAGATGCTCAGTGGTTTGCAAGTGCCTATAAATAGTTCAGTGCTTTGTACTGTTCTATCAGCTCTTTCACCACATCGTCTTCTTTGCACGAACAAACTACTGAGCTCTGGCTGAGGGGGAGTTTGCATTCTTACATCAATCATTGTAATCGTTGTTGAAACAAATTCAATCTTTCGATTCATTGTGTAAAGATGTTTGATAAAAGTATTACTCTCATTTGATTGTATGCAAAGTTTGCTTTCATCTTATTTCCGCTGCACAACTCTTTCATTTCCATCTTAATTTCAAACGAAAATACAATCAAAAAGAAACTCAGATCCAATACTATAATTCATTATTCATCACTTAATCATATATTACTAACTAGGTTAATTATTCCTAGTTAACTTAATGGGTTCGGGAAGTCATAACCCGTTTTATTTTAAGTCCCGTTAACTCGGGCCTTCTATATACTTTGTTTTCTCAAAGTGTTTATCCTCGTTTTATTTATTATTAAGCTTATTTATTTAAATCCTAATAATTTTCGGTTTAATCTTTTCTGCTAACGGTATTATACCCGCTCTTTAGTATTAACGGGGTTTAATTACCAAACCCGTTTTCGGGGTGTTACAAAATGTTACACGGGTTGCTCCAGACACCGGGAATACTCACAACATATACAATTTACAATGTTTCGACATGACACTATATTTTTTTTAAATCATTAAACTTATCAGAGCAAGGTTGGGCTTACTCCTTGCTCAATTACAAGTCACAGAATTAGTCACTTTGTAAATGAACAAAATGTGACCTCCAACAAAATAGCAAAGCTTGGAACATCAAAATTAGTGGTCATTTAGTATGAAGATGAAAGCTTGCAACAACATAATTAGTGATCATAGAGTTTTACTGCCAACATTACTATGACTTTGTGCATAGGAGATTTTGTCAAAGTTCAAAAGCTTTTATCCAAATTCTCATAGGGTTAAGTATATTTATGTTATCATGAATCTCACTGTAACCAATAAATACTACATATGTAATTCCTTTAGGCTAATTTATCTCAAAGATATTGACCATCTTCATAAGAAAAATCCTACTTTAATCATATAATCTACGAATACAAATATCAAAATCAAAACATGACATACTATTCAATTTCTTTGCAAAAATACATCAACAATATTACACTAATATCACTTTTACGAACTGAACTAGTTCACAAAATCAATTAAGATGAAAAACATAAAAACAAGAAACTCTAACCAAGAACAATTTAATTAACAACTAAAGTAGAAAACAAATAAATCACATGGATAATAATGTTTACATTAACAATGGGAAAACACACAAGTTTGTAGTTGCAGGTTTTGTTTATAAGATTAGAAGATGAAATATCAATGGTTTCCACGTTTCTCCTTGTAGATTGCATTATCACAGAGATCAAGACAAGAGCGTCCATTCGTTCATTAATAAAGCCAAATGTAATATACTAGTTATAAAGAAAGACTAAAAAATTGGGGCCTCTAAAACTTGGAGGCCCAAAGCAAATGCTTTATTTGACTAGGGCTTAAGTCGGGCCTGATTAGAAAGGTGCACAGACGGACAACACATACCTTACCTGTTGAAGTGAGATGTCGACTTTCTAGATATTAGATATATAGATTTTCCCCGGTCCCTCTCATCTCTGTTGAAACGGTTTAGTTATTATGTCAATTGAAAAAGTTTTTTTTAGGAAAACTTGATTGCAATTATTTCATCAAACAATTTGCCTCAATTAAAGCTAGAAAAATAAATTTTATTTAAACATATACAATGTCTATAGAAAACATATAACTGTCAAAAAAAACTTCAAAAATTATAAACTTTTTAGTTTATAATTATCAGTCCCAAGTGCGGGTAAAGGAGGAGGGTTTTGTTACTAAACTAGATTATAGACCCCGTGTAATACACGGATTTAAAGATAGAATTATGTAATTTTATAATTAGGTGTACACTTATTTACATAACTAAATTATTTTTATGACGTACTTCAAACATTGATTTAAATTGCATAGTTAAATCTATAAATATATTTTCATGCTTATTCGTTAATAATTCCAAACCCCTGTCATCCACCATGTTGTAACAACTCTCATCAAAAGTTTTAATTATTATTTTAATTTGTCCAAAAGGAAACCCTAATTAAGATACCCAAGTAATTCTGCATAAACCCTAAAATTTTCAAAACAATTGGAATCAGGATCAGGGACCCTAAAACTCAAGGGGGGGGGGGTAAACCCAAGTTGATAATATCTTCACAGTTTGCTGTAAGAATTGAAATTCGTTGAATTGTGACTCACTAAGGCTATACTGGACACAAGGCTACCCTAGGCTAAAAGGGCATGCCCCGCGACACGCGATAGGTGCAGGTGGTCCTGTCGCGACACGCGGGCGGGTCAAATTTGGGGTATAAATACAGGGGTCTGGGACTTGAAGTTTGGCACTATTTCGACGTTAAAATAATTTACGTACACAAAGTTATACACTGTTTCGTTCAAAAGTAGTTATAATCCCGAACCTCTGCCGCAATACAGGGTAATAACTTGATCGCTGCTATGATTTAATGTCCGATCGATAGAAATCAATCCAATGGATGTTTAAGTGCTGCCCAAATTAGGGTTATGCGTTGTCATTCGTCGTGAATTCGATGGATGTTTAAGTATCGCACTTTGTCATTCGTTGTGAAGGTTTCAATCCGTGAGTTATCGTAAATGTTGTATTAGTTACTAACCTAGTTTGTGAGCATTGTTATTTAAACTAGGTTAACAAGGCAAATCAGTAGGATAAGCTCTGTTCATATCAAATCTGCAATGTGAGTCATTCTCTTTTTATCAAAGTACTTTACAAAATCATGTTTACTTTCAAAGTTATAATTACAGGGAATAAGTCTTTGTAATCTCCAAATTACAGCCGGTATGTGGGGTTTTGTATAGAATACTTGATAACCGTCACCATTGGACAACGAGTTAGCCAAGGGGTGATATGACCATAGTCACAGACACCATTGGACAATGAGGTTACCAATGGATGGTCGAGTGACAAATACTGTGGGTAGTTGGTTGATATATGAAAACAATGTAATCGCTCTTAATACTGTAAATTATAACAACGAATCGTTTTAGTAAAAAAAATGATTCACCAGTATTTCCCCGCTGACAAAACCTTTTTCAAACATGTTTCAGGTGATCTGTTGTGATCCAGGAGAAGTGCCGTGAAGCACTACAAGCTTAAGGAAGTGGCTCAAAATAAATAAAGAAACATGTTTTGAAAAATAAAGATTTCTCAGTGAAATCATATGATTGTAAACTACCGGGGTTTATCCCGAATTATGAAATAAAATAATCGGGGAATTTCAGTTTTAAAAGATCCTGTTAAAATATTCCGCTGTTAACTCAATTAAATAATTACCACGGGATTTTCTGTCCCGCGACTCCTGAACCGGGTCAAACCAGGTCGGGGGCCGTGACAGAAAAAGGTGGTATCAGAGCCACTGATTTAAGCCAATTAAGTATTTAGAAAATACTTAATTTTACTGATTGCCATTTTATGATTATGTGTTTTATTATTTGAATAAATTGTTTACAGTATGGGTAAGCAAAGACTTTCGGATATCTATAATAAATTAGATACTTCACCAAAAGAAAAAGGAACTTCATCAAGATACCCAACAAATACTGAGGAAGGAATATTTGTTCGAAAGGCACAATATGAGGAACCACTTTCTCCTAATAAAAGAAGTTTGATTGTTAGGAAAAGTCAGGAGAAAATAAAGAAATCACAACCAAAAGAAAAGAGAGTTAATCAAACCCAAGAACTAGGCAATAACCCACCATGGGAAGACAAGTTAGATGAAAAATGGGCAGATCTTTATATGCTAGCCACTATAGCAGTAAATGCAAATCTTTAAATACTCTGACTCAAGTTTTAGCACCCTTATCACCTACAAGCCAGAAACTTTATCCAGTAAATAAATAAGTTTACAGTAAACCCTAATATGTTTTAATTATCAGTTGTCCTTTGTATTAAATTAGTCACACGGTATGCAATAATATTTAAAGGTTATCTATGAAATTTTGTTATAAAATTTTAACTTAGCAATTTTTGTGTATTTTGCATATATGCTAAACAGCATGAATGACTTATCTGAAGCCCTTCAGAATCTCAATCTTTATCCGGTGAAAATAGAAGTTTCCTGAGATTTTACTGGTTAGATACCCGATATAGAAGAACCTATGGAATTCAACGCTTCACCACCGGAGAAATCAAAGCCTAAGAAAAGGAGAAGATTTGTAGGTTGGAGACGTGTACGCAGGAGGAAACCAGCAACTAGAAGAATTCCCAAAATAAAGAATCCCATAGATAAAGGAAAAGGAATTATGATCAGTGAAGGTGTTAGGCAAACAGAAATGAAAATTGGGGAAAGTTCAAGGCAAGTCGAGGAGTTTCCATTACAAGAAGAGTTAGATCGCATACTGGCAGGTTGTGATATCATTAGTCCTATCCATACCAACCTTTACCCTTATCCTGCTGAAACTCAACTTCCAATAAATTTGGAACCAGCCATCCCAGAACCTTTAGTCCATACTCAACCTCTGGGAATGGACGAGTGGTGGACCAATGACTGGCAGTTTCAAAACCTTCTAAATAATCCTTATACCTTTTTCCCTCAGTTCGACCCAGAACCTGTACCAAATCCACCAATGAGTAATGAAAACTTAGCTGAACTCCGCCATTTTGGCGAAGAGCTGATAGGTGCAGGAAATAGGATTCGGGAGGTAGGAGAGCAAATCTCCTGGAAGTACGACGAGAGGGAACGTCGTTACTAAAATGCCAACTGATGAGGGATAGTGGGGTTGTGAAACTGTGATTGTATAATAATAATAGTAGTAAAATATAACTTTGTAAAATCACTACAAATAAAACTTTGTAAAATAATGGTGTGTATGATGCATAATATATATAAAATGGGATTTGAAAAATTGATAATTTTGGTTATATATGTGTTGTGAAATTTGTATGATTGTTTTGTGTATAATTGTTATTTATTTTATACTAATAAATTATGTATATTAATTACCAGATGGAAAACGCTAATAATGAACCAGTTAACGAGGTTAATCAATCTGAGCAACACCTGGAGGATCAATTTATGACTAGGCAAGATAAAGAAAATATCGTTACTAAAGGAATAGCCAAAGCTATTCCAGCAATCCTTGCTGCTGCCCAGAAAACTGTTGAACCTCAACAAATTGTTCCTAGCAAACGTACATCTGAAGATAACTTCAGTAATAGCATAAACGGAGGCGGTAATCATATTAATCACGATAATGAACCACGGCAGGCCCCGCTCCCTAAGAAAATGAAAGCTGCAACACCTGGTTGCACTTACAAAGAATTCCTTGCCTGTAAACCTGCTGAATTCGCAGGCAATGAAGGGGCTACTGCGGCACTGCGTTGGTTGGAGAAAACCGAAGCAGTAATTACAATAAGTAAATATGCTGAGGAAGACAAAGTCATGTATGCGTCAAATCCTTTTAAAGAATGGGTGCTAGAATGGTGGAATACAGTACTTCAAGCCAAATGAAGAAATATGGCCTATGCCATAAGTTGGGAGGAATTTAAGCAGTTAATAGAAAGAAAATTCTGTCCCTAATACGAAAAAGAACAAATGGCAAACAAATTCCTGAATCATCGGATGATGGGTGTAGATTGTCGCGGGTATACTTCGACATTCTTTGAATATGCTAGAGTGGTACCAACACTGGCTTCGCCAGAACCGGTGCTCATTTCTCGCTATATTTGGGGATTGATTGGCGAAATCCGTAATATCGTTAAAGCTGCGAGACCTCGCACTATTGACGATGCGGTAGAATTAGCTAATACCTTAACTGACGAGCTGGTACGCACAAGAGATGAAAATTGGAAAAAGGAACTGGCTCAGAAAATTACCCAAGGATTTCGTGTGGGTAATAATAGCAACTTCAAGAGAAGAGGAACGGGACAATCCTCAACTCCGCCGTTCTACAGGAATTGCAGAAAGAAGCATTTTGGAAGATGCAATGTAACCTGTAACTTTTGCAAAGTTGTAGGACATCGTGAAGAAGACTGCAGAAAGAAAACAAGGATCTGCTATAACTGTGGAGAAATGGGACATTTCAAACCAGAATGCCCTAAATTGGTCAAACCAGCAGACAACAAAGCCAAACCGGCCGGCGGAGTTACCAAGAAGAATGTTCGAGCATTCCAGTTAACTACTCAGGAGGCAGAAGTAATTCCAGACGTGATAGCTGGTACGTTCCTAGTCCACAACGTTTACGCAAAAGTATTATTTGACTCTGGTGCAAACCAAAGTTTTATAAATACTTCATTCTGCCAAGCTCTTAAATTACCCTTAACCAATCTTAGGCAGATTTTTACAGTCGAAACAACAGATGGAAATTCTGTTAACATAGACAAGGTTTTGCAAAAAGAAAATATAAAACTTTCAGGTCATAAATTTCATGCAAACCCATTACCAATGAATTTAGCTGGATTTGATGTTGTGCTAGGAATGGATTGGTTAGTAGCCAACCATGCTCGAATCCTTTGTGATAAGAACTCTATAGAAATTCGTGCACCCACCGGAGAAGTAATCATGATTTCAGGAGACAGGCCGCGAAAACCTATGAAGTTCATTTCAGTAACGAAAGTTGCTAGTTATGAACGAAAGCAAGGAGTAGTGTATATGATTTCAGTAATCATTAACACTAAAGATAAGGAACTTAAGGAAATTCCGGTAGTATCAGAATACCCAGATGTATTCCCCGAAGAACTACCTGGATTACCACCCGATAGGGAAGTAGAATTTAGGATTCATCTAATTCCCGAAACTACACCGATAGCCAAGGCACCTTATCAGTTAGCACCCACAGAAATGTTAGAACTGAAAAAGCAATTAGATGAATTACTGAGTAAAGGTTTCATACAACCTAGTTCATCCCCTTGGGGAGCACCAGTGTTGTTTGTGAAAAAGAAAGATGGATCAATGAGAATGTGTATTGATTATAGAGAATTGAATAAGATTACAATTAAGAATCGATACCCATTACCTAGGATTGATGATCTCTTCGATCAACTTCAAGGAGCTAGGTACTTTTCTAAGATCGACTTACGCTCTGGATATCATCAATTGAAGGTACAAGAAGAAGACATACCTAAAACTGCTTTTAGAACTAGGTATGGTCATTACGAGTTTACAGTCATGCCCTTTGGATTAACTAATGCACCTGCAGCATTCATGGACATGATGAATAGAATCTGTAAACCGCACTTGGATAAATTTGTAATTGTCTTCATCGACGATATACTTATTTATTCCAACAGTCAAGACGAGCATTGTCAGCACTTGCATGCACTCTTAACATTGTTAAGAAAGGAAAAGCTTTACGCCAAGTTCTCGAAATGTGAATTTTGGCTGCAAGAAGTGCAATTCCTAGGACACATGGTGAATCACGAAGGTATTCATGTAGATCCTGCTAAAATAGAGGCAATTACCAAATGGAAGGTTCCGCAATGGAATTAGAAGTTTTATAGGTTTAGCCGGATACTATAGATGATTTATTAAGGATTTTTCCAAGATAGTTGTACCATTAACTAAGCTAGCCTGTAAAGTAGTTAAATTTGAATGGGGACCTAGGCAAGAAGAAGCCTTTAGGATTTTGAAGCAGAAATTAACCAATACCCCAATTCTAGCCTTACCAGAAGGGACTGAAAATTTTGAAGTATATTGTGATGCCTCTAAACTAGGATTAGGATGTGTGCTAATGCAACGCAAGAAGGTAATTGCGTATGCATCAAGGCAATTGAAAAAGCACGAGGAAAACTATACAACTCACGACTTAGAGTTAGGAGCCATAATTTTTGCTCTTAAGATTTGGAGACATTATCTGTATGGAAGTAAGTTTACTGTCTATACAGATCATAAGAGTTTAAGATACATATTTGGGCAGAAAGAATTAAACATGAGGCAAAGGAGATGGATGGAAATCCTAAGTGACTACGATTGTGATATTCAATATCACGAAGGAAAAGCAAATGTAGTTGCAGATGCCTTAAGTCGTAAGTATCATGAGAAACAACGACGAGTTCGTGCTCTTAGATTAAATCTACAGTTAGATTTAATGGAACAACTAAAGCATTTTCAAGAAACAGCAATCAAGGATGATGCTGAAGGAATAAAAGGTCGAACAAAAGAATTAGAATAAGGAGCTGATGGAATTTGGAAATTCCACAAAAGAAGAATTTGGGTACCTAAACAGGGAGAATTAAGAAATAAGATTTTAGAAGAAGCCCATAAATCTAGGTATACCATGCACCCTAGAAACAATAAAATGTACCAAGATTTAAGAAATAACTTTTGGTGGATAGGAATGAAAAAGGACATAGCTCGATATGTTTCTAAGTGTCTTACTTGTTCACAAGTTAAGGCAGAACACCAGAAACCTTCAGGTCTACTACAACAATTAGAAATGCCAGTATGGAAATGGGAACTCATAACAATGGACTTTGTTACTAAGTTACCCAAAACCAGAAAAGGTAATGACACGATTTGGGTAATTGTGGATCGATTAACCAAATCAGCTCATTTTCTACCCATGAAGGAAACCTTTAGTATGGAAAGGTTAGCCAAGTTGTATGTAGATGAAGTCGTATCCTTACATGGAGTTCCACTCTCCATTGTATCAGATAGGGACATTCGTTTCACTTCCCACTTCTGGACAAGTTTTCAGAAAGCAATGGGAACCGGATTAAATTTAAGTACGGCATATCATCCACAAACAGACAGGCAAAGTGAAAGGACGATACAAACTCTGGAAGACATGCTCCGAGCATGTGTAATAGATTTCGGTGGAAACTGGGACGATCACTTACCTTTAATTGAATTCTCTTATAATAATAGTTATCATGTAAGTATCGAAGCTGCCCCGTTCGAAGCACTGTATGGACGAAAATGCAGAACTTCAGTATGCTGGGCAGAAATAGGAGAAAGTCAGTTATCAGGTCCTGAAATAGTGCACGAGACTACCGACAAGATTACTCAAATCAAGGAAAGACTAAAGACTGCTCGAGATTGTCAAAAGAGTTATGCAGACAATAGACGGAAGCCGTTGGAATTCCAAGTTGGAGATAGAGTACTATTAAAAGTTTCTCCTTGGAATGGAGTAGTTCGATTCGGTAAGAAAGGAAAGCTGAGTCCAAGGTACGTAGGACCCTTCCCAGTAATTCAACGTATAGGACCAGTTGCTTATCGTTTACAACTACCAGAAGAGTTAGCTGGAGTACATGACGTATTTCATGTATCCAACCTTAAGAAATGTCTATCAGATGAATCTTTGGTAGTACCTCTCCAAGATATAGAGGTAAACGAAAAGTTAAAATTTGTTGAGAAACCTCTTCAGATAGAAGACAGAAAGGTGAAATTTCTTAAACACAAAAGATTGGTACTAGTTAAAGTCAAGTGGGATTCAAAGAGAGGACCTGAATACACTTGGGAGCTGGAATCAGAGATGAAGCGAAAATACCCCTACTTGTTCCATTGAATCTCGAGGACGAGATTTTTATTAAGGTGGGGAGGATGTAACAACTCTCATCAAAAGTTTTAATTATTATTTTAATTTGTCCAAAAGGAAACCCTAATTAAGACACCCAAGTAATTCTGCATAAACCCTAAAATTTTCAAAACAATTGGAATCAGGATCAGGGCCCCTAAAACTCAAGGGGGGGTAAACCCAAGTTGATAATATCTTCACAGTTTGCTGTAAGAATTGAAATTCGTTGAATTGTGACTCACTAAGGCTATACTGGACACAAGGCTACCCTAGGCTAAAAGGGCATGCCCCGCGACACGCGACAGGTGCAGGTGGTCCTGTGGCGACACGCGGGCGGGTCAAATTTGGGGTATAAATACAGGGGTCTGGGACTTGAAGTTTGGCACTATTTCGACGTTAAAATACTTTACGTACACAAAGTTATACACTGTTTCGTTCAAAAGTAGTTATAATCCCGAACCTCTGCCGCAATACAGGGTAATAACTTGATCGCTGCTACGATTTAATGTCCGATCGATAGAAATCAATCCAATGGATGTTTAAGTGCTGCCCAAATTAGGGTTATGCTTTGTCATTCGTCGTGAATTCGATGGATGTTTAAGTATTGCACTTTGTCATTCGTTGTGAAGGTTTCAATCTCGTGAGTTATCGTAAATGTTGTATTAGTTACTAACCTAGTTTGTGTGCATTGTTATTTAAACTAGGTTAACAAGGCAAATCAGTAGGCTAAGCTCTGTTCATATTAAATCTGCAATGTGAGCCATTCTCTTTTAATCAAAGTACTTTACAAAATCATGTTTACTTTCAAGTTATAATTACAGGGATTAAGTCTTTGTAATCTCCAAATTACAGCCGGCATGTGGGGTTTTGTATACAATACTTGATAACCGTCACCATTGGACAACGAGTTAGCCAAGGGGTGATATGACCATAGTCACAGACACCATTGGACAATGAGGTTACCAATGGATGGTCGAGTGACAAATACTGTGGGTAGTTGGTTGATATATGGAAACATTGTAATCGCTCTTAATACTGTAAATTATAACAACGAGTCGTTTTAGTAAAAAGAATGATTCACCAGTATTTCCCCGCTGACAAAACCTTTTTCAAACATGTTTCAGGTGATCTGTTGTGATCCAGGAGAAGTGCCGTGAAGCACTACAAGCTTAAGGAAGTGGCTCAAAATAAATAAAGAAACAAGTTTTGAAAAATAAAGATTTCTCAGTGAAATCATATGATTGTAAACTACCGGGGTTTATCCCGAATTGTGAAATAAAATAATCGAGGAATTTCAGTTTTAATTACCACGGGATTTTCTGTCCCGCGGCTCCTGAACCGGGTCAAACCAGGTCGAGGGACGTGACACATGTCATCAGAGAGTTGTAAGTCCTCAGAGAATTGCTACTAGCACAAGATATCTTTTTAAGAGTCATTTGTCTGTCGCTATGCAATATTTTTTTTTATCTGAATCGGGACGTGTCAAAAAAATATAATCAAACTATATTTCAAATAATTCTTTTAATCAGAGTATCGTAATATAACAATATTTACATTTGAATCATGGTTGTGCCTTCTATTTGAATCCCTCTCTAAATGGTAAAATATTTATTATAAATATCTATCTAGTATAATAAAAGAAACCAAGTTTTGGATATGTGTCATTCATTGAAAGCATCCTCATATATATACTTGTCTTATATTAACTAAATAAATAAATAATAAATTAATATTAAATCTTATTATACTTTAATAAAATATTATCCTCAAATCTAAATTGTTAATTTAATATATTTTTAAAACAAATACCTCTCTTTCCTTCTTATCTTATATTAAATATATAAATAATAAATTAATATTAAATGTTATCCTAATTTATTAAAAATATAACTTTTTTTATTATTTGGTATACAAAATTATATTTATTCAACTCGTGTAAAACGCGGGGTTTTTTAAAATTTAACTTTTATTATTTACTATACAAAGTTACATTTATATAACCCGTGTAATACACGAAGTTTTTAAAGATATAACTTTTTCATCATTTGCTATGTAAAATTAGATTTATTCAACACGTGTAATACACAGGGTTTTTAAGGATATAATTTTTTTTATTATTTAGTAGATTTTTCAACCCGACTATACACGGGTTTTTTAAAGATACAACGTTTTTAGTATTTAATATACAAAATTACATTTATTTAATCTGTGTAATACACGTAGTTTTTAAAGATATAACTCTTTTTAGATCTATTCTGTCACGGCCCCCGCCCCGGTTTTACCCGGTCCAGAAGCCGCGGGACAGAAACACGTGATATTTATTATTTGAGTTGACAGCGGAAGTTTAACATGATCTTTTAAAACTTGAAAAATGCCCAATTATTTTATTTCATAAATTGGGATAAACCCCGTAATTTACAATAGAGGAATTTCACAAGGAATTCCCTAGTTTTATAAAAAATGTTTATTTATTTGACTGAGCCACTACTTCAAGCTTGTTAGTGCTCCGTAGCACTTTTCCTTGCTTCACAGTAGGTCACCTGAAACATGTTTTAAAAATATTTTATCAGCGGAGAAATACTGGTGAGTCACTCAAATTTGATAAAACGACACATAGTTATAAATTACAGCATAAGAGCGATTACAGTGGCTCCTATCTTATTTTTATCAGGTGCCATGTCACCTCTTGGTGACGATGGTCATACCACTATTGGGTCCTTTCACCCAAGTAGTGATGATTATCACTGTTAGGTCAATGAACCTAATCGTGAGAAATTAGTAATGTGCACAATACCCCACTAGCCAGTGATTCAAGATAACCACGACTTAATCCCTGTAATTATAACTTTTGAAAATGGTTGGAGTATTGTAAAACATTATTGACAAAAAGAGAATGACTCACATTGCAAGTTTAAACGGGTGGAGTTTAGCCTACTGATTAGCCTTGTAACCTAATTTAAATAACAATGCATACGAACTAGGTCAACAACTTAATACAACATTTACGATACCTCACGAGATTAAAACCCTCACGACGAATGACAAAGTGCAACACTTAAACATCCATCGAATTCACGACGAATGACAAAGTATAGCCCTAATGTGGGCAGCACTTAAATATCCATCGGATTGGTTTCAATCGATCGGACATTGAATCGTAGCAGTGATCAAGTTAATACCCTGTATCGTAGCAGCGTCTCTCTAATAAAAATGTGATTTTGAGCAGTAGAACTTCGTTTTTGATTGATTTCTCGAGCACAGCTGAACTGCTCATGACCAACCTTTTATAGCGGATTTATTGGGTTTTACGCGGCCCGCGTAAACCCTTTCTTCATCTTACGTGGCCCGCGAGGGCCACCTAGTCGTAGACTAGGGCTAGCGTGTCACGCCTAGGTCTGCCACGTGTGCGACACGTGGCCTGGAACGCTTATCCGGTCAAATTTTGAGTTGATGCGGCCCGCGTAAACTCCTCTTATGGTTTACGCGGCCCGCCTGAAGCCTAATTTTCTTGATTTCTTGGTTTTTCATGCACGTTAGGGTTTCAGGTGTCCGGGTTTTCACTTACGGGTCATTTTGGGACATTTTTGCAAGTCCTTACATCATCCCCACCTTATTTAAAATCTCGTCCTCGAGATTTATTGAAATAAGTGTGGATACTTTCGCTTTATTTCCGATTCATGCTCACAGGTATATTCCGGTCCTCTTTTTGAATCCCATTTGACTTTGACCAGTACCAATCTTTTATGCTTGAGAAACTTGACTTTTCGGTCTTCTATTTGAAGCGGTTTCTCTACGAACTTCAACTTTTCGTTTACCTCTATATCTTGAAGAGGTACTACCAGGGATTTGTCAGATAGACATTTCTTGAGGTTGGATACATGAAATACGTCATGTACCCCGGCTAACTCCTCGGGTAGTTGTAAGCGATAAGCAACTGGTCCTATGCGTTGAATTACTGGGAATGGTCCTATGTATCTTGGACTCAGCTTTCCTCTTTTACCAAACCGAACTACTCCTTTCCAAGGAGAAACTTTCAATAGTACTCTGTCTCCAACTTGGAATTCTAACGACTTGCGTCGATTATCTACATAACTCTTCTGGCGATATCGAGCCTTTTTTAGTCTTTCCTTGATTTGAGTGATCTTGTCGGTAGTTTCTTGCACAATCTCGGGACCTGATAACTGACTTTCTCCTATTTCTGCCCAGCAAACTGGAGTTCTGCACTTTCGTCCATACAGTGCTTCAAATGGGGCAGCTTCTATGCTTGCATGATAACTATTATTATAGGAGAATTCGATTAAGAGTAGATGGTCATCCTAGTTTCCACCAAAATCTATCACACATGCCCTAAGCATGTCCTCTAGGGTTTGGATCGTCCTTTCACTTTGTCCGTCTGTTTGAGGATGGGATGCAGTACTTAAATTTAGTCATGTTCCCATTGCTTCCTGGAAACTTGTCCAGAAGTGGGAAGTGAAACGACCATCTCTATCCGATACAATGGAGAGGGGAACTCCATGTAAGGATACTACTTCATCTACATACAACTTTGCCAACCTTTCCATGCTAAAGGTTTCTTTCATGGGTAGAAAATGAGCTGATTTGGTTAATCGATCCACAATTACCCAAATCGCGTCATTACCTTTTCTGGTTTTGGGCAACTTAGTAACAAAATCCATGGTTATGAGTTCCCATTTCCATACAGGCATTTCTAATTGTTGTAGTAGTCCTGAGGGTTTCTGGTGTTCTGCCTTAACTTGTGAACAAGTTAGACACTTAGAAACATATCTAGCTATGTCCTTTTTCATTCCTATCCACCAGAAATTATTTCTTAAATCTTGGTACATTTTATTATTACCAGGATTCATGGTATATCTAGATTTATGGGCTTCCTCTAGAATCTTATTTCTTAATTCTCCTTGCTTAGGTACCCAAATTCTTTTCTTATGGAATCTCCAAATTCCATCACTTCCTTGTTCTAATTCTTTTACTCGTCCTTTCATTCCTTCAGCATCATTCTTGATTGCTGTTTCCTGAATATTCTTCGGTTGTTCATTAAGTCTAATTGTAAACTTAATCTAAGAGCACGAACTCGCTTTTGCTTTTCATGATACTTACGACTTAAGGCATCAGCAACTACGTTTGCTTTTCCTTCGTGATATTGAATATCACAGTCGTAGCCACTGAGAATCTCCATCCATCTTCTTTGCCTCATGTTTAATTCTTTTTGCCCAAATATGTACCTTAAGCTCTTATGATCTGTATAGACAGTAAACTTACTCCCATACAAATAATGTCTCCAAATTTTAAGGGCAAAAATTATGGCTCCTAACTCTAAGTCATGAGTCATATAGTTTTCTTCGTGCTTCTTTAATTGCCTTGAGGCATACGCAATTACCTTCTTGCGTTGCATTAGCACACATCCTAATCCTAGCTTAGAGGCATCACAGTAAACTTCGAAATCTTTTGTCCCTTCAGGTAAGGCAAGAATTGGGGCGTTCGTTAATCTTTGCTTTAAAATCTTAAAAGCTTCCTCTTGCCTAGGTCCCCATTCAAACTTAACTGCTTTACAGGTCAGCTTGGTTAATGGCACAACTATTTTGGAAAAATCCTTAATGAATCGTCTATAGTATCCAGCTAACCCTAGAAAACTTCTGACTTCCATAGCTGATTGCGGGACCTTCCATTTGGTGATCGCTTCTATTTTGGATGGATCTACGTGAATACCTTCGTGATTTACCATGTGTCCTAAAAATTGTACCTCCTGTAGCCAAAATTCACACTTCGAGAATTTGGCATAAAGTTTATCCTTTCTTAACAAAGTTAAGAGTACACGTAGGTGCTCACAATGCTCATCCTGACTTTTGGAATAAATGAGTATATCATCGATGAAGACAATTACAAATTTATCCAAGTACGGTTTACAGATTCTATTCATCATGTCCATGAATGCCGCAGGAGCATTTGTTAGTCCGAATGGCATGACTGTAAACTCCTAATGACCATACCTAGTTCTGAAAGCAGTTTTAGGTATGTCTTCTTCTTATACTTTCAACTGATGATATCCAGAGCGTAAATCTATCTTAGAAAAATATCTAGCTCCCTGAAGTTGATCGAAAAGATCATCAATCCTAGGTAATGGGTATCGATTCTTAATGGTAATCTTATTCAATTCCCTATAATCGATACACATTCGCATCGGACCATCTTTCTTTTTCACAAACAACACAGGCGCTCCCCAAGGGGATGAACTAGGTTGTATAAATCCTTTGCTTAATAATTCATCTAACTGCTTTTTCAATTCTAGCATTTCAGTGGGTGCTAACCGATAAGGTGCCTTGGCTATCGGTGTAGTTCCAGGAATTAGATGAATTCTAAATTCTACTTCCCTATTTGGTGGTAATCCAGGTAGTTCTTCTGGGAATACATCCGGGTATTCTGATACTACTGGAATTTCCTTAAGTTCCTTATCTTTAGTGTTAATGATTGCTGAAATCATATACACTATTTCTTGTTTTCTTGAATAACTGGCCAATTTCATTACTGAAATGAATTTCAGTGGCTTTCGTGGCTTATCTCCTGTAATCACCACTAATTCTCCCGTGGGTGTATGAATTTCTATGGAATTTTTATCACAGAGAATGCGAGCATGGTTGGCTACTAACCAATCCATTCCTAACACCACATCGAATCTGGCTAAATTCATAGGTAACAGGTTTGCAAAAAATTTATGACCTAAGAGTGCTATCTTTCCTTCTCGCAAAATCTTATCTATTTTAATAGAATTCCCATCTGCCGTTTCGACAGTAAAAATTTGTCTAAGGTTGGTTAAGGGTAGGTTAAGAGCTTGGCAGAACGAAGTATTTATAAAACTTTGGTTTGCACCAGAGTCAAATAATACTTTTGCATAAATGCCGTGAACTAGGAACGTACCAGCTATCACGTCAGGGATTAGCTCTGCTTCCTGAGTAGTCAACTGGAAGGCTCTTACGTTTTTCTTGGTAGTTCCTTCTGCAGGTTTGGCTTTGTTATCAGCTGGTTTGACTAATTTCGGGCAGTCTGGCCTAAAATGTCCAGCTTCTCCGCAGTTGTAGCAGATTGTTGCTTTCTTCTTCCTGCAATCTTCTTCTTGATGCCCCGGAATCTTGCGGAAATTGTAATACCCCTTGCATCTACCAAAATGCTTTCATTTACAGGTATTGCAAAATGGAACAGTGGAAGATTGCCCAGTTCCCTTTTTCTTGAAATTACTACTGTTACCCACACGGAATCCCTGGATAATCTTTTGGGCCACTTCCTTTTTCCGGTTTTCTTCTCTTGTGCGTACCAGCCCGTCAGTTAGGGTGTTGGCTAATTCCACAGCATCGTCAATAGTGCGGGGTCTCGCAGCTTTAATGATATCACAGATTTTGCCAATCAAACCCCAGATGTAGCAAGAAATAAGTACCGGTTCTGGCGAAGCCAGGGTTGGTACCACTCTAGCATACTCAAAGA
Organism: Helianthus tuberosus; assembly: GCA_030545235.1. Lineage (NCBI taxonomy): Eukaryota > Viridiplantae > Streptophyta > Magnoliopsida > Asterales > Asteraceae > Helianthus > Helianthus tuberosus. The sequence continues at coordinate 43,131,366 of CM060414.1, read as the reverse complement.
ATGTCGAAGTATACCCTCGACAGTCTACATCCACCATCCGGTGCTTCAAGAATTAATTTGCCATTTGCTCTTTCTCATATTCGAGACAGAATTTTCTTTCCACCAGCCGCTTAAATTCTTTCCAACTCATGGCATAGGCCATGTCACTTCCCTTGGCTTGTAACACCGTATTCCACCATTCTAGTGCCCCTTCTTTAAAAAGATGTGACGCGTACATGACCTTGTCTTCCTCGGCACATTTACTAATTTTAATTACTGCCTCGGTTTTCTCCAACCAACGCAGTGCGGCAGTTGCCCCCTCGTTGCCTGCAAATTCAGCCGGTTTACAGGCAAGAAATTCCTTGTAAGTGCAACCAGGTGTTGTAGCTTTCATTCTTTTAAGAAATGGGGCTTGTATCATATCATCATTATTATTATTATTGTTGCCGCCTCCATTTACACTATTACTGAAATTGTCATCACAAGTACATTTGCTGGGAATAGGTGGTGGAGGTTCAACAGGATTTCGGGCAGCAGCAAGAATTGCTGGAATAGCATTTGCTATTCCCTGGGCAACGATGTTTTCTATATCTTGCCTATTCAGAAATTGATCTTCATGGTTTTGCTCGGATTGGTTAACTTCGTTAACTGGTTCATTACTAGCATGTTCCATCTGGTAATTAATAATATATATAAGTTATTAACACAAAATAATTAACAATCTAACACAACAAAGCAATCTCACATAATCATGTCAACACATATAGCCAAAATTGTCGATTTTGCGACGTCCATATTTTTATATATATTAGTATGCGTCCGTACACACCAGTTATCTTACAAAAGTTTTATTTTAGGTTATTTTACATGATTATATTTTTATTATTATATTATTATTAAACACACATTCCCACAACCACATTCGATCCCGTCAGCTGGCACTTCAGAAACGACGCTCCCTCTCGTCGTATTTCCAGGATATCCTCTCCCCCAGTTCCCGGATCCTATTTCCTGCGTCCACCAACTCCTCGCCATAGTGGCGGAGTTCAGCCAAGTTCTCGGAGCTCATAGATGGGTGTAGTGGAGGCTCAGGATCAAATTGAGGGAAGAAGGTATTAGGGTTATTTAGGAGATTCTGAAACTGCCAGTCAGTGGTCCACCACTCTTCCAGGTCTCCTAGAGGTCGGGGGTTAACAAGGGGATCTGGAATAGCAGGTTCCAGATTAACTGGAAGTTATGCTTCTGCTGGATAACCAAAGAGGTTTTCATCGGCAGGTTCGAGGAGGTCGCTATTCGCCAGTTGGCGGTCTAGTTCCTCCCAGGGTGGCATTTCTTGGGATTGCCCTGAACTTTCCCCGATTTCTATTCTTTTGCCTTTATCTTTGGGATCCTCAATCTTTACAACTTTCTGTGTTGCTGGCCTCTTCCTACGCACACGCCTCCAGCCTACGAGTCTTCTTCTCTTTTTCAGTTTAGGTTTTTCCTGAAGTTGGGCTTGGAATACCATCGGCTCTTCAGTGTCAGCCTGGTAGCCAGTAAAGGTACTGGTGGTATCCATATCTGAGCTATGGATAGAAAAGTTTTGAAGTGCTTCTGATAATTCATTCATGCTGGGAGCATATATGAAGAAACACACACAAAATTCTAAGTTAAAATTTTATAAATCAATTTTTCACAGAATCACAGAATGGCAATCAGAAAAAATTAAGTATTTCTAAATACTTAATTGGCTTAAATCAGTGGCTCAGATACCACCTTTTTTCTGTCACGGCCCCTGCCCCGGTTTTACCCGGTCCAGGAGCCGCGGGACAGAAACCCGTGGTATTTATTATTTGAGTTGACAGCGGAAGTTTAACAGGATCTTTTAAAACTTGAAAAATACCCAATTATTTTATTTCATAAATTGGGATAAACCCCGTAATTTACAATGGAGGAATTTCACAAGGAATTCCCTAGTTTTATAAAACATGTTTATTTATTTGACTGAGCCACTACTTCAAGCTTGTTAGTGCTCCGTAGCACTTTTCCTTGCTTCACAGTAGGTCACCTGAAACATGTTTTAAAAATATTTTATCAGCGGGGAAATACTGGCGAGTCACTCAAATTTGATAAAACGACACATAGTTATAAATTACAGCATAAGAGCGATTCCATTGGCTCCTATCTTATTTTTATCTGGCGCCGTGTCACCTCTTGGTGACGATGGTCATACCACTATTGGGTCCTTTCACCCAAGTAGTGATGATTATCACTGTTAGGTCAATGAACCTAACCGTGAGAAATTAGTAATGTGCACAATACCCCACTAGCCAGTGATTCAAGATAACCACGACTTAATCCCTTTAATTATAACTTTTGAAAATGGTTGGAGTATTGTAAAACATTATTGACAAAAAGAGAATGACTCACATTGCAAGTTTAAACGGGCGGAGTTTAGCCTACTGATTAGCCTTGTAACCTAATCTAAATAACAATGCATACGAACTAGGTCAGTAACTTAATACAACATTTACGATAACTCACGAGATTAAAACCCTCACGACGAATGACAAAGTGCAACACTTAAACATCCATCGAATTCACGACGAATGACAAAGTATAGCCCTAATGTGGGCAGCACTTAAATATCCATCGGATTGGTTTCAATCGACCGGACATTGAATCGTAGCAGTGATCGAGTTAATACCCTGTATCGTAGCAGCGTCTCTCTATGTAAAAATGTGATTTTGAGCAGTAGAACTTCGTTTTTGATTGATTTCTCGAGCACAGCTGAACTGCTCATGACCAACCCTTTTATAGCTGATTTTTTGGGTTTTACGCGGTCCGCGTAAACCCTTTCTTCATCTTACGCGGCCCGCGAGGGCCACCTAGTCGTAGACTAGGGCTAGCGTGTCACGCCTAGGTCTGCCACGTGTGCGACACGTGGCCTGGAACGCTTATCCGGTCAAATTTTGAGTTGACGCGGCCCGCGTAAACTCCTCTTATGGTTTACGCGGCCCGCCTAAAACCTAATTTTCTTGATTTCTTGGTTTTTCATGCACGTTAGGGTTTCAGGGGTCCGGGTTTTCACTTACGGGTCGTTTTGGGACATTTTTGCAAGTCCTTACATATTCAACACGTGTAATATACGGGGTTTTTAAGGATGTAATTTTTTTATCATTTGGTAGATTTATTCAACCCGATTATACACGGGTTTTTTCAAAGATATGACGTTTTTAATATTTAGTATACAAAATTACATTTATTTAATCTGTGTAATAGACATGGTTTTTAAAGATATAACTTTTTTTTATTATTTGATATATAAAATTACATTTATTTAACCCGTACAATATGCGAGTTTCATAAATATATAACTTTTTATTATTTAATATATAAAATTACATTTATTTAACCCATGTAATGCACGGGTTTCTTACCTAGTATATTTCTAAAATGAACTGAAGTATAAAAGAAATTAATATATTAATTAAAGCATTGAACATCATATAACTTTTTGAGTAACAATATAAAGAAACTGATAAAAAGTTGAATATTACATTGTAAGTTATATACTCTACTAGGTTAATGCCCGCGTAATACGCGGGCTTCAACCAAAACCATATTATTTACTTTGAAATGAAATATTATGTACAAATACATACATTGGAAGAAAAATACAAAAAACTATTCAAATGCCGGAATATTTCGTTTTTTTTTAACGGCAACTCACTATTTATATATATAAATAGAACCAGTAAGGGGCTGAAAACACAAAACAACTACAAAGAAACGGAAAGGAAACAGAAAACAAAAGCACAGCCATTATAAAATTTCCGAAACACTAAACTCAGCCCACTTATCCCAGTCCAGCTTTGGTAACTTCGTTCGATGAGAAATCCAAAGGAAAACGTCTTCTTTTATGAGATCGACAGTTCTCCGGGTTGGAACAAACTGCCCCTCAAAAACTTTAAGATTCCTTGCTTTCCAGGTTTGCAACATCGTAGCCAGAAAACCGTGTAGACGACTCTCTTCCATCTAGCCGACCCTATGTTGCCAGTCAAAGCTTTCACCACTTCGTTTAAACTGCACATATTAGTCAGAGGGGGTATGCACATCCAAACCGCAATTTGCCACCATATACTTCGGGCCCAAATACAATTAACAAAAACGTGATTTGCATCTTCTGTACCGTAACTCCATCTATCACAGCAATTACCTGCATATCATATAATCATCCGTACATTATTATTGTTCAATAAATGTTTTAACCTACCAACACTTTTTCATCCAGTTTTTTTTTTTTTTTTTTATAAATAATAAATATGTTAACTTTGATTACAAAAATCAAGACTACTTCAATTTAATTTTTTTAAACAACATTTAACCCATTTCACTCGTCCCTTTTTAGCTCAAGGTAATAATAATCTGAATCGGTGAGAAACAATTTAAGAGGTTGTATGCAATAAAAGTGACTTTTGATAACTTGCAACCCGTTTGACCCGTTTCTTTTTTAACTATTTTTTAAAAAATCTAAACCATTTGACCCGTTTAACATAAAACACAGATCAAATCGACCAAATTATGAAAACAGACCTGAGGAGGGGTGTGACCAAGAAGTTCATGTAATAGCATTCTTTTAGCTAAAGGATGTTCGGCAGGAAGTTCATACACGATTTGATTCAGAACCTGACAATTTTACAATCTTAATAATGACATATATGAACCAGAATATATGTAACCGTCTAATAACTTTATGTAAAGTCTATTGTTCCGTAAGATTTTGCACAAACTTTTTAAATAAGAGAGACCAACCTCCGCTTGGCGTCCTGCTTCCAATCTTACACCACTCGCATCATACATTAACTGTCATCAATTTCAACTTTAGAATCACAATATACAAATTATAAAAAGAGATAATGTATACATATAGACAAAGTAATGTAAGGATTTTAGAAGATATTATATGATGACAAAATCCCCTAAAATAACACGTCTACCCAATTCTTCTATTTGAGGAGTGAATCTCAAAGCATCGAAATTTACTCGGCACCTTAGCTTTTGAAGTTCAAGGGATTGACCGTTATTGGCAAGCCGAGCATCGGTTTTGTTCAAGTGCACAACTTTGTACTTTTTAATCAGCGGAAGAATCTGTTTGCATTGTGTAAAAACAGAACACCATCAATTATACTGTATATAATACACAAAAAAAAACATTTTTTATAGGAAATAAAGAAAAAGTACCTGATTATGATAGTAAGAGATATCAGACAAACTAACAGGAGGCATGGTATGCACAATTCCTAATTCAACTCTCTGTTTAAGCCTTGGCGGAAGCTCTTTAAGTATCCGGACTTCATCTCTCAAAGACGTAATGAAATGATCGACATCAAAAATGTCCTCAAGCTCAAGCTTTTGAGTTTGACTATCATGCATTCCTGTCGGGGCTACTGTCACTTTCATTCAACAAACATAATAACTCATGTTCCATAACTAAACTTTTATATAAAACTCAATGTTTTGCTTCATAAAACCTCACACATTTTCTATCAAAAATACAAAAAAAAAAAAAAAAAAATAGTTGCCTGGAAATAAAGAAAATTGCTGGAAAATCAAGAAAGTAGCCGGAAATATTTACTATGGATTTGATTAATTTTTAAGCCACTTAGGCTATAACCTAGTGTTTTCTATAGGCCTTTTTAAGAAATAAAACCACAAAAGCCACTTAGGCTATAACCTAGTGGTCAAGAGAAATTATCTCTTGTGAGGAGACCAAGGTCCAATCCTTGGGAGATGTAAGTATTTAAAGGGAAAAAATAGCCGTTAAAAAAAATTAAATGAGACCACAAAAAAAGGAAAAATAAAATATTATATGTGTACATATGATCATGTAATTTTTCTTTATATATAAATCTCAGCGCATATTTTTTAAACACACTAATGGACATACCCATTACCTGATACCCGACGGATAATTACCCGATAAATACCTTACGAGTTTGGGCCGGTATGCGTATGAGATTTGCCATACCCGTCCCATCCCGACCCATTGCCATCTCCACCGCCTCTGACCACATTTAGAAAACTTTATCGCAGCCCGATCAAAACCAAATCCGTTATCATCATCGCAGTTGTTTGGAGAATGCACTATCTCTGTCGTCTCCCTTGCTCTAGCATATATATCTATCTTATTATGCAAATTAGCACTACATTGGTGACTCGGGATGACAAAAGACGGGTGTTATGTGAGCTTAAAATGCCCAAAATACCTCTAACGTGCTGTAACTAAAACGTTGTATTAATATATAGTATAATGTTATATTATTATTTTCAAAAAAAAAATTCCACTTAAAAATAACTTAAGTGATGGTCTAACAATGAAGACATGCACCCAATAGAAGGACTTCAAATCACGTATCTTTGACCATGAAGATCTGAATATATTTGTGGACTAATTATGTTGGATTACATGATTGTTAATCATATCTATTTAATAAATAAAAGCCACATAATGAGCAATAGGGTCCATTTTGCTTCCAAACGAAGCATACTTTGGTTTCGTTTTATTAATGTAATAAAACTGAAATCACCTTATTACCTCATGTAACGCTAAATTTCAACACGTAGAAAAGTACATACAAACTTCAGCAATCAGCATACCTTGGATCAGCCATTGCTTCCCTATAATCAATATACACATACCCTAGTAAGCTTAGTTTATCATGAAGCATAACATGATCAAGAAATGACATACTTTCGCCCTGAACGCTCATGTCGAGTGATGTGTATGAATGGAGCCACTCCTTCCGGTAACTCAAACTTAGAACACAATGTTCATTGTGTTAGTTGAAAAGAACATAATACATATAGCAATATCAAAAATCTTAGTGGATTGAGGTGAAACGTATCACAAAATTGTGTACAATTCTAACACCTATAAATGTGAATCATGATAACATCAAAGGCACTAAGTGATGCACGCAAATCTCTTCAAACAATCAAGAAAAAGGAACACTACAAATGTCCTAGATGTACAGCAGATTCAAAAATGGTTAGATGAGGTCAGCAACTCAGTTTACTTTTATTTAAAAAACACAGCACATAACATAAATATTAGTATTCACATTTCAATAGTATATAGTAATACATTAAAAAATGCAATTCCAGTTGCAAACCAGGTTAACTTACTTCAGCGTTAAGGTCAAAAGTAAAAAAATTGCATGGAAATTGGAATTAGTGGAATGTATTATTGTTCTCATTCCAACATGTTTTCATGGTATTTCATATACATATCTTCAAAACCTAATGCATATGATTAGTTCCACAAATCAAACCATTTACAATAATCATGATTGTTTCATTGGAGCATTTAATCAAACAACTTATGTGCATAAAATTTAAGAACCATTATCAAATATGAATCTTTTTCAATAAACCTAATCTTTCCAATTCATTCACATCATATCATGAAAATATCAATAATGATCCATACATGTATCTATTAAAAATAATGCCACAACTTTTTTTTCATTGCATTTTCTAAAACTAATTGGGTTTCTTAATCCCGAGTAAATACTTTCTTGAATCCCCTGGAACATCAGGTATAACTAATTATTCATGTATTTAGGAACAAATACTCCACTCAACTATGTAATATCGTAAAAATTCTTTTTTGACCAGTTAATAAAGAGGGTATACCTGCAAACTTCAAGCAAAACCCTAAATAACATCCAGATCCAGCCGTCACCCAAGCACACCTTCATTCTTCTTCTGCGTTCAAATAAAAAAACACAACAATAAAAAAACCCTACCTTGATTAAAAAAATGCTGAATCATAGTGTGACAAAGATGAAACCGAATCAGACCTAATCAAACAAAACCGAGCCATCGAATTAGATTGTTTGTCACAAAAGATGAGATAAAACCCAAAAAAATGTTTCAAGCACAAAAAAACTCGATTAACACTCAAATTAGATGTAACCAAAACGAATCATGGATGAATGATAGAAGAATCATAAGAAATTGATTGGAATCATCGATGAAAGATATAAGAAATTGTCGATGATTCATTCAATCAATCATAAAAGAAGAAGATCAAGGAATCATTACCGTCGATGTTCACCATTGAGTATTGAAGATTGATTAAACGTTGTCGCACAGGGTCGATTGAACTCCTGAGTAGCCGATTCGGCGATTAGGGTTTTGAATGAGGAAAGGAACGATGATGAAAGATTGAGAGAGAGAGAGAGTAATAGAAACGTACATAAGAAGCATCTCCAATACTCAAAGCAGAGCTATGCCACATGTCCTCTCATTTGAGATATGCCATATGTATGCTTAGGTGGATGCTTATTTGGTATCAACCATAGGGTGACATGTGTCCCCCAATGGTTTGCTTTATCTATTATATATAATAAATGAAAGTTATTTGGGCCACGTGTCACTTGATTAGGGCATCCTCAGTTCTCTTTTCCCGCCCAACAGTGCCATCCCCTTTTCCTTATATAATCTCTCTTCTCACTTCTAATCTTTGTTTACAAACCTTGGGTTCTTTCTCTCTCTATATTCAGCCGATTCAAATTCAAATTTCACAAACCCTGCAAATTATTGAGATAATTCTTTCCATCCAAACCTTAATCTTCTTCAAACGCCACCATAAAATCTTCTTTTGTTCATCGATTACTTCATCAAAAGGTTTGTTCTTTTTTTTAGTTGAAATACTTTCATGATTTCCTCTTATTTACACTAATCCTAATTTCTACTCATAATCTAATCATATGGTTCCAGGGTTGTTGTCATCAAAGTTGAAATCCGCTTAGCTGCGGATAAGAGAACTGCCATAAGCTGGTATGTTTGAATATGTTTTGAAATTAGCGTTTTTTTCTAGATGGTGATGATATGAGTATAACATATGTTGATTATTGATGTTTGAGTATGTTCAGCCATTATTCTTTCTGAAATTAGAGTTTCATTGGTATTATCTGTTTGTAACAGCAGTGGTTCAGCATCTCCAGTGGATTCAACATCAGGTGTTTGCTATTATTGTTTGATGTTGTTTGCTATTATTGACGGATGTTGTTTGCTATTGTTGTTTGATGTTGTTTGCTATTGTTGTTTGCAGTTGAAGATATCTTAATTAAGGTAATAATTGTATTACATCCTGTTGAAAATTAGAATTGATAAATTTAGGGAAAGTGAGGTTGAAAGTTAATAACCCAACAGTGGGGCATTTCATTCTACAGGTTCCATAAATTAAGGGTATTCTCATATAATGATGATGATTGTTCCACGGCTGTTTCCAGTATTATTGTTCCAACATCGTTTAAAGTATGTGTTTTTTGCTACTCTGATTTTCAATTTTGAGTTTTTTATTTTGAAGTGATATACTCTAATTCTCGGTTTATATTTCAGTCTAATCACAGTTGTTTGAAATTCATACAATCTGCTGCGGGTTATTATAGGTTTGTATTCAAAGAAGCATAAAGTTTAATTAAACACAAAGAAAGATTATTAAATTTATAGTTTACTTGCTTATGTCTAAATGATGATGATGATTATAATTCACTTGTGCAGAAGATGATGATGGAGAACCCACAGTAGTTCCTACTAAACGCAAGAAAGGATCTGCTATTGTTGTAAGATAAGATTTTATGTTACTAGAGAGTCTAGAGTAATGGTGTTTCCTACCTTTTTTGTATTAAAAGAAGCATAAAGTTTGTTTTAAAGGAGCTCTTTATGAACAAAGACTGATGAGGCCTATCCACTGTTGAAGACAAGGTCCTGTTAAAGACAACCACTTTATGTACCTAGAGTTTGATTAATCAAAGGAAAACGACTGTTTAGTATCAGCAGTGGTTCAGCATCTACAACGGATTCAAATTTAGTATTTAATTATCAGTGGTTCTTGTGTAACTTTAGTATTTCATTATGAGTTTGTTTCATGTTGTAAGAATCAGTGAATTCTCAGATAATAGATTGCTTTGCCGGATTAGATTATGTGTTAAATTATAGTTCTTTAAGTGATTGTTTCGTTTTCTTGAATTCTATGTAATTTTGTAAAGAAGTACAATAACAAACATTGGTTTTACCATCTGTTTGCAAGTTGGTCAATAGTTAATGGAAACCCCTGTTAGGTTGAACAGTAGATGTTATTAACTTAAACATCTGTTCAGGAAAACGACTGTTTGCACTTTATGTACCTAGAGTTTGATTAATCAAAGGAAAACGACTGTTTAGTATCAGCAGTGGTTCAGCATCTACAACGGATTCAAATTTAGTATTTAATTATCAAGGGTTCTTATGTAACTTTAGTATTTCATTATGAGTTTGTTTCATGTTGTAAGGATCAGTGAATTCTCAGATAATAGATTGCTTTGCCGGATTAGATTATGTGTTAAATTATACTTCTTTAAGTGATTGTTTCGTTTTCTTGAATTCTATGTAATTTTGTAAAGAAGTACAATAACAAACAGTGGTTTTAACATCTGTTTGCAATTTGGTCAATAGTTAATGGAAACCCCTGTTAGGTTGAACAGTAGATGTTATTAACTTAAACATCTGTTCAGGAAAACGACTGTTTGCACTTTATGTACCTAGAGTTTGATTAATCAAAGGAAAACGACTGTTTAGTATCAGCAGTGGTTCAGCATCTACAACGGATTCAAATTTAGTATTTAATTATCAGTGGTTCTTATGTGACTTTAGTATTTCAATATGAGTTTGTTTCATGTTGTAAGAATCAGTGAATTCTTAGATAATAGATTGCTTTGCCCGATTAGATTATGTGTTAAATTATAGTTCTTTAAGTGTTTGTTTCGTTTTCTTGAATTCTATGTAATTTTGTAAAGAAGTACAATAACAAACAGTGGTTTTAACATCTGTTTGCAGTTTGGTCAATAATTAATGGAAACCCCTGTTAGGTTGAACAGTAGATGTTATTAACTTAAACATCTGTTCAGGGTTAAACAGATGTTTGTGGTCCTGTTGTAAAATTTGTTTGACCCAACAGTGGTTTTCCTAAAAAACAGCCACTGCTCACTTTTTTGTTATTGATGGTGTTAATTAGTGATAGATTGAAATTATCAAATAAAAACTAGAATTACAATGATATTACCATTTTACCTCATCTTTACATACCAATGAGGTAAGATTTCCTCCAACATTGTTTTGATCATACAATTTAAAAAATTCTTTATAACTATTTGTTGGAAATCAAATCAGTAATTAATGCTAATTTCTTGAGCTTTGGACATTTAAAACATGCAAAATGTGAATTTCAAACTCACGGTTTAAAAATTAGAAAAGTCATCATGACAATGACAGTTGCTTTCAAATCATCATCAGTAATTACTGATAATATCAGTAATTACAGAAAAGTCATAATGACAATTGACGTTCGGTATCTACTGATAGGAAAAAATAGCCACTGGTCACTTTTTTATTCTTGACATCCATTGATATTTACCATCCATGGTGTTAATTAGTGATATATTGAAATTATCAAATAAAAACTAGAATTAAAATGAAATTACCATTTTATCTAATCGTTACATTGCAATGAGATAAGAGTTCCTCCAATATTGTTTTCCTGATGAAATTTAATGTTAAATTAAAAAAAATACTTGATGGGTATTTGTTGCAAATCAAATCACTAATTAATGGTAATTTCTTCAGCTTTGGACTTTTAAAATATGCAAAAAATGAATTTCAAATTAAATTTATGCAAGATGGTAATTTAGAATTGACGTTCTCTCTTTTTTTTTCCCTACTTTGCATATGATTAGTAATATTTATTTACTTTAATAAGGAGGGATATAAAGATATACATTACTTACCTTTCAGTTCCCAATAAACATCAGTTCCCAATAAACATCATCACAATTGCGGTCAAATCAAATCAGTAATTACTAATAATATCAGTAATTTTGAAATTCAAAATTCAAACCATATATATTTTTATCCTTAATGTTAAATTAAAAAATAAAAAAAAATACTTTTTGACTATTTGTTGCAAATCTAATCTAAAAGGTAATTTAAAATATGCAAAACTAGAATTTCAAACTGACGGTTATTATCTCTTAGTAATTTTAAAATTTTGAAATAAAAAATATGTAAAAGGTAATTTAAAATTCACGTTCTCTTTTTTTTTTTCTTCCTACTTTGCATATTTCAGTTCCCAAAAAACATCATAACAATTGCTTTCAAATCAAATCAGTAATTACTAATTAATATTAGTAATTTTGAAATTCAAATTTCAAACCATATATATTTTTATTATTCTATAAATAAGATACAATTATCTGGTTTCACATTCAAATCTCACTCGCTCATATATGTGACCGTATCTTTCTCTCTCAAATGCATCTTTCTTGTGATTTAGCAGCTAATTTCCCATTACACTTCTTTGTTCGAATGTTTGTTGATAATGTTTACATGTTATCGTTCCTGTATCATTGTTCCAACATCGTTGTTTCAATGTAAATTCGCATCCCACATCAACCTTTCAACATCGATGCTGCAGTATAATTGTTGCAACATCGTGAAAAGTTGCATGTGTTACCTTTTTTGATGGCAGAGATGCAACTTTAAAGTTACATGTGCCATTTTTTTTTTGATTTCCGTTAAATCCAAAGTCACGTTTTCTTGCTCCAAGAAGATTTTCTTCTTTTAAAGAAAGTATACATTCGTCCAAAGCTCGTGAAAACTCAGATGTGCAATAAAAATGAAAAAGACACGTTTGAATTTTAGATTAGTTTCTTATTCTTATTTGTGTTGTCAGTAATATGGAGTGTGGTGATAGAGACGTGCAGTTTATGGCGATGCTAAAGGACATACATCAAGAGGTTCAGCAATAGATGTAGTGGAAACTAAAGTTTATTAGTTCTTGCTGTTATTCTTAGATTTGAACTTGAATATTGTTCAGTATGTCATGTAATTGTTGGACTTTTAGTTTTAAGGTCCTGAATAAATGATTAAATATAATTTTATGAATCTTTGTTGTGTTTTATTTTTACTTATTATTTTTTGTTTCAGTAATATTTAGATTACGTTGATGTTGAATTGTGTCTTAAGATCTGTTTGGTAAGTCAACAGAGGATTAATAGTGTCAAGGATTTGTTTAATTGTCCAACTCTGAAAGGGTGGTGTGGTTATAACAGCTGATCATGCTAAGGACTGTTATAATTAATTCCTGCTCCATATAAAGACTGATGGGCTTATTGTCTCATGAGGGCTATGCACTGTTGAAGGCAAAGTCCTGTTAAAGACTAGCACTTATGGTGTAGTTATAACAGCTTCTACAGCGGATTCAACTTTAGTATTTATGTATCAGTTTTTCTTATGTAACAGTGTTTAGGACAAACATTGGTTCTCTATACTTTATCTCTCGAGACAAACCTATACAAACTCAAAGATTAACCATTGCCCAACAACAAAAGTGGTTCATCATCAGCAGTAGATATTCTATCTTTGTTTTTGTTAACAGTATTTATATGTCCAAACTATTAATATTATATCTCTGTTTATGTTAACAGTATTTATTTAATTTCAAACATCTGTTTATGTTCAAACAGATGTTTCAGGTCGAATATTTATTTAATTTCATGTGATTGTTAAATGTTATCCACTGCTGAAGGCTATCCTCTGTTTCTTCATAAACAACTGTTGACCATTGACTGACCAAACATCTGTGTTACATTTTGTTGGGTATCCACTGATAGTTAAAAAATAGCCATTGCTCCCCTTTTATTGTTGACATGCACTGAAATTTACAATCATTGGTTTTTTTAAAAATCATCCACTGCTCACATTTTTATTCTTGATGTGGTTAATTAATTATAGAATGATATTATTAACTGAATACTAGAATTACAATGATAGGTTAACTATATTATCTAATCGTTACATTCCAAAGAGATAAGAGTTCCTCGAATATTGTTTTGGTGATAAAAATTAAAGTTAAAATAAAAAATAAAATAAACTGTTGTATAAAATCAGTGTTTTAACACACTGATGGCTATCCACTGCTAGCAAAAACTTACTCACTGTTCTCATTTGTGACTGTTGCAAACCACTGTTATTGTTCCATCAGTGGTTTCCTACCAACTGTCCTCCATTATCATCAGGGGTTGGCACGTGGACAGTACATAGCGGTAAGATCTATTAGTAACCGATGCCACGTCAGCATTCACTATTTCACCAAAAAAACTAAAAAAACCCTGATCAAAACCCCCAAACAGTGTTTTTACTGTCGAATCGAATTCTAAATTCTTTTCTAAAAGCAGTTATCATCCATTTCTCTCAAAATCACTCATCCTCTTCATCGTCTTCTTCCTCTCGCAATCATAATCAAATCACGATGTCTCTCCCACGCAAATCCACACATAACTACTTAGGTCTACTTGAAAAACCCAGTCACACCAAAACCTTCAATTCCATCATTGATGTTCTGTCTTCTTCAAAGTACAGAACTTTGTTGACTTGTGATGCTCCGATCTACATGGATACCCAGCATGAATTCTGAAAAAAATGCTAAGTTGGAAACTAAGGATAAAAAGCCCTTAGCCATCAATTCTTCTATAAAGGACGTTCCAGTCACAATAACACCTCAAACCATTTCGGAAGTTTTTGAACTCGATGATCTTAAAGGTAAAACATATTTCCCTAAAGAAGAGTATCAAACGTTTTTCATTCAAATGGGTTATGAAGAGGAAATCAAAAAAGACACTTTAGAAAAAGGCAGTTTTCCTCCTGCCACAAGGTTTTTGTTTCATACCCTACTGATGTGTGTCTCAAACAAGACCACTGCTTTCAATGAAATCCCATTGAAGATTCAATATCTAGGTTATGCTATATTACATTGTGAAAATTTTAACTATTCCCAGGTAATCTTCAATTATCTTGTTAGAAATGTTAATAAAAAGGCGTTTTTGCTCTTTCCAAGGTTTTTAAGTTACTATTTTAAAAAGAAATTTTCAGAAGATAATGCCCATGTGCTTATCCAGGGTAATCCTTTTTCAATTAAGAGCATCACTACTGAAACCTTTACAAGGATGTCAAAACTTTCCAAAACACAAGCAGAGGTTCCTGAGCAGACTTCAGCAGCTACCACTGCTCCTCAGGCACCTGCTGTTGAGCCCACTGCTCAAGGTGATGATAGCAATAAAACAACTGCTGTTAAACCCCCACCTAAAACCACCAAAAGACCAAAACAGAAAAAATCACAAAAGCCCCCCAAACCCAAAACAAAGGTAACTCTGGAAGATGAAATCCCAGACCAACTACCAGTGACAGCACAAAATTCACCAATAACCACTGCTGCTACTACCTCACAGCAGTTGGAAGAAAGATCTCAACCTGAGCCTCAAACTCCTCCTGCTTCTTCTAAAAAAGAGCACGTTGTAATAATAGGGACACCAAATTATGATGCTCTGCAATCACTTGATTCCATCATCCACAGCCCACTGCCCGGGGCAAATTCGCTTTCTACATCTATCCTCACTTCTCAAATCCCCCCAGAAACAAAACTTTTGTTGGATGTAGTTGATTTAGCCCGGACACAAACCAGTTCTTCTCAAACACCTGTTAATGAGGATATACCTCAACAAGTGATTGGGTCTGGTGTCTCAATCATTGCTAACCCACCAACAACTGAGGAGGTTACACTGCAGGAAATACAAGTACTTCCTGTCAGTAGTTCAATTGGAGCAGCAACTACAGGTGTTGGATCCACTGATCTACACCTGGCCAGTTGTTTCATCAATAAGACTCCTCTAAAGGCAATTTCCTCTCCAGCAACTGTGATATCCGCTGCTGTCTTTGTTCCAACCCCTGGTTCTTTTAAAAGGATTCCAATTGCTGAGGAAAGAAGTCCCCAGTACCAAGAAAAAGGGGCATCTGTGGATGACTTTTGGGAAACTTTCCCTAAGTCAACTGCTGATACAACCACTGCCAGTGGGAAATCAGATGATCCCATTAACTTGGGTGATGGTTTAATGTACAAGGAATTGAGGGAGAGGGTTAAGAAATTGGAAACTTCTGTTGCAGATATTAAGTCAATGCTCCAACAGTTGTTACAAGCCCAAAAGGCAACACCCACTGCAGCACCAGATACAACATCTGCTCCTACTCCCATTGAGCTTTGGAGTTTATTTCAACCTGTGCTTCACCAACAAAGGGCATATTCTGATCATCAACATGAAATAGAGATTCAAAAGATCAGAAATATGATGGAAGCTAGGTTTATGGATACACAAGCAGACATAAAGGCATTGAAGGCCCACTCGCTGAAAACCACTGGTTCTGCTCCTCCTACTATCATCTTTGTGGACAACCCACCACCAGCTGATGCCAAAAAGTGTGAGAAAATGAAGCAGCTAAAGAAAAAGGGATATGAAGATGGTTTGTACATTGCACCAGACAAATCCACTATGCTTGCAGAGATACCTAAGCCAGATGGTACTAAAAAGGTTGATGTAACCACAAATACCATTTCTGATGCAAAAGGAACGGTAAAAAGGGATATGTAGGCAAAGGATAAAGCAAGGTTGGAACAGGAGAAAAGAGTTTGTATGGAGAAGGATGAGCAGGGTGTTTCTGAGGACAAGAATGAAGAAAATCCTGAGCCTAAAAGAAAACAGCCCACTAGAAAAGTGAAGGAATCCAAATCCACACCTCCCAAAAGCTCCACACATCAAACCTCAAAATGAGCAGATGTTAAAACACCTGTTGTATCGACAGCTGTAGATACTTCAGTTGTTTCAACATATGTTACACCAACAATTTGCACCACTTCAACACAAATTCAATCCACTGCCTTACCACAAATCCCATTACCATCAAAAACATCCTCATTACTACCAACACCACCTGCCAAAAAGGAAAATACTTCAGGTGACACATCATCTGTTGTAATGGTAACAGTGGTTGAAACACCAGTTGTTTCAACAACTGTTAGTCAACCATCTACCACTCAAATCACTACCACTCAACGCACCAAAAC
Source organism: Helianthus tuberosus (assembly GCA_030545235.1). Taxonomy (NCBI): domain Eukaryota; kingdom Viridiplantae; phylum Streptophyta; class Magnoliopsida; order Asterales; family Asteraceae; genus Helianthus; species Helianthus tuberosus. The sequence goes on along the minus strand of CM060414.1, from coordinate 43,114,409 downwards.
ACCACCAACCTCTCTAAAACATAAAAGGAGAAGGATAATTCTGAATGTTGATCCTTCAACACCGCAAACATCCACCCAACCATTGTCCCTTGTTACCATTCCCAATGCTGTCCCATTCTCTTCAGCACAAGTTTCAAATTCAAACACTGTCATTCTTCCTGCAGGAGTCCTGTATCCATTAGAACTGGAAGCAGTTAGAGAGGAGATCAGATCCTTCTACTCTGAAGATGACCCTGCTAAAAGGAACTTGCCATCTGTTGAAGGATATCCAAGGCCTAATAACATTAATGAATACTTGAAGTTAAAGGCTGAACAAGCAGAGGATATCTCCAAAAGAAATACACAAGGAAAATCTGACAGAGAGATTCAAACATTTTACCAACATTTGCTAACCCAAGTGAAAATTTTGGAGCAGTTTTCAAAAGATCTCTGTCAAAATTTATCAGAAAGAGCTGATGAAACTTTGAGGAAAGATTATATTGACTATATCATGACTTACAAAACATACAAGGGAGAAAAGTACAAGTACAAAGAATGGACCATCAGTGAGCTAGAAAGTGAAACAGCCATAATTCAAGATATAATCAAAAAGAAAGTGAAGCAGACTCCTCCTATCTGGGCAAAGTTTAAGAAAAATGTACCAGATAGGTCTCTGCAGCTGAAGAGAATGAAAGAAGAGTTAATAACAGCTAATTTTGGGTCAAAGAACCAAGTGTCAAGGTGGAAAGAGGATAAAGTGTTTTTCTCTTACAAAAAGCTGGAAGAATTAAGAAAGAAAGATCCTAATGTTCCCCAAAAGCCTGTTTACCCTGAAGCAGTGGTTCTAGCTATGCCAAAAAAGCTACAAATCAGGAGATCCTAATACAGATTCGTTGGACTTTGAATTACAATTCAAAGGGCAAGTCAGGGAATTTTTGATGAGGCAATAAAGATTCACAATGGAAATGTGATATTTGGGTTTGTGTTTTACAGTTTATAGCAGAGTTAAGATTACTAGGTGTGGTAATGTTTGCAGTTATATAAGAAATTTTATGTATTTGTGAATTTGGTAAGTAACTGAATTGACTTTGAAAGTCAAAGGTGAAAGAAACATGGTTGACTTCACTATTGGCATTGTTTGTTAATCCTGTTTTGTAGTAAAAATACTCTTTGAGCTTTTTTTTGAGCTGTTTAATTTGTTATCCTTTTAGTGAATTTTCTTTTTCAGTTGACCCATCTAATATAAAACACATGATTAAATCATATGGTCAAATTGTTAAGGGTCTTGATGATTTAAGTTGCTAATTGTGTGCCGTCTATTAGCTAATTATTTGTAATTTATGTTAACAATGTTTATATTTTAACAGATGTTGACCAAAAGTCGAACAGATGTTGGCGAATAGTGAAACAGATGTTGACCTCAAGCAGATGTTTTGGTTTGTGGCCAAATATCTCTTTATGAGCAAACATCTGTTTAACTTCAAACATTTGTTTAAGACCAAACATATCTTTATTGGCAAATTCTGTTTATGGCCAAACATCTGTTTAAATCCAAACATCTGTTTAAGTCCAAACAACTGATATAAAACGCCAAACATTTGTTTAAGCCCCAACATCTGTTTAGGTCTAAACAGATGTTTAAATATCTGTTCAAAACACTGTTCAATCTAACATGGGTTTCCATGCATCTGTTGACTAAAAGTCAAACAGATTTTCAAAAATACTAAATGAGATGTTGACCAAAACTCAAACAGCGGTTGACCAAAAGTCAAACAGATGTTGACGAAAAAATGGGATTATCCGACCCGGTTACATGGGATATTTTTAAACTTCTAACATTTTAAAGATCCTCAGAAAATCTCGGTTCATTTCTCTCTCCACGTTTCTTTCTACACTTTCTATAACAAAATCTGTCATCTTCTTCGATTTCTTCCGATCTTCATCAATATCATCTTGTATAACAATAAAGGTATTGTTAAATAATCTGATTTGTTTTGTATTTTTTATGTTTATTCTTTTAGTTATGAATTCTTTGGGCGATTATGGTTCTTGCTATTTAAATGAAGAAGTTGTAGTCGACGGTAGTGTATTCATGTATGTCCCTGTTTTTTTTTCAATCCATTGTTGGTTATGATTGCGTTTATTGTTGCGGCTTATACTTGAACAATTTTTGATAGTCCTAATTTTTTTTGAATATCCGATTAATATGTAGTTATTATGCATAAGACATATATGTTTCTAAAAAAAGTGATCTGCATTTCCTGTATCTACCATTTGTGTTATCTATTGTTGATTTTATTGGATTTCACTTTGCTAATGTATTTATCTTATTCTGATTTATGATATACCATCTGATGTATTCTCATGTGTATTTAAAAAAGTTGAATTTATTTTGATTAGTACTTGGTATACTGTTTTTAAGTTTTTCTTTTGAATAGACACAAGTCACTATCCTGTTTTTCTATACAATTTATACAGCTGTTGATCGTTCTTGTATATTTGTGATACTTAATCGGAAAAGGAGGTTTTAAGTTTTAATTATATGATTTGATGTAAATATATATATATATTTCGATATAATAAGAAATTACACGTATTCTCACCTTTTTGATGTTGTCTATTGTTATTTTGATATATATTAGTTGTATCATCTTTTATTTAGATGTATTGCATACCTTAATGCATTGTATTCATTTGTTTCTTAATGTTATTGATTTTGATTATATATGATTGATACTGTTACAGTTTTATGTGAGAATGATTTATGGATTTCCGTGTTACCTTCAAAGCAGTAAAAGGGAATGTTTGGTTAGTAGTTTTATCCGATCTTAGTTTAACACTTAATTTTAATTTTTTGGTATGATAATTAGCAATAAAAGTGTTTCTTTTATTTATGCTTAGATTTTGCCAAAACAGTATCAAAATTGGATTCAACAGTTTAATTATCCAATTGGAAATACAAATATCCGAACCACAGCTGGAAATGTTTTTAAAGTCAAGATCTATCCCCTAAGCAATGGCAGATATTATTTTTATAATGGTTGGTGTCAATTGGTAGACAGTTTGAAAATACCTTCAGATTCATGGTTGATATTTCATTATGAAGAAGCTTTACAAAGTTTCAGAATATTGTATTTTTATCAAGACATTGCTCTTTCTCCTTGTGAAGAGTTTTACTACAAACCATCTGGTAACGAAGATTTTGTGGTATGTAACTTGGAATATTATTCATCATGTAATTTTATTGGAGATACAATTGTTTATTTGTTGTGTTTTATTTTTTTACTTAATTTTCTGATATATTTTTACTAATGTACTATATAATGTGTTTTATTCTGATTGTAGAGTATTAATCGTTCTTTTGTTCATCACAAGATGTTAAACACTATTCCTTCATATCCGGTCGTTATTAAAGGATCTGAAAACAAGAACTGGTCTGTAGGGGTGGAAGATATCAACAATGAACTTTACATAATTACCGGATGGAAGGAGATAAAGAATGACTTGTCATTAACTGCTGATCATCTCATTGTCTTTGAGATGATAGATCTTCAGACTTTTCATATCACGGTTTTCAATTGTGCTACCTGTGATTTAGTGCTTCCACCTGAGGTTTGTGCTGTTGTTAAACAAAAGGTGATAGAAGAGATTGTGTTGAGTTCAGATAGTGAAGCTGTACAGGACGTCGTTGATGTCAATAATAGTGGTATGGTTGTTGGGAATGAAGATGATCAGATCGTACCTCTTTCTTTCCGTGTGGACGGTCATTTTGTAAGTTTGTGATGATGAGTTTACTAATATATAATACTTTAGTCAGATTTTAAAGATGTGTTAATTCTTTGTTTATTGAATTGTTCGTTGTTTGTTATAGCACCTTTTTAAAAAACAGGCTGAAGATCTTGGACTGAATCGTAAGATGGGTTTGAAGATTGTGGATGTGGCAGGTGATGTTTGGAATATTCAAGCTGCTATAGGTTCATCTCAAGGTCAACCAAGATATTATCTGCAAGGAATGAGAAAGTTTGTGAGAGATAAAGGCATGGTTTCAGGTCAAGCATTTACACTTAACTTTGTGAAAGGTAAAAAGTTTTTTATGTTCGGATGAATGTTTGTGGTTTGAAGAAGGCAAATGCAGAAGCATACATTGAACTAAATTTTCGGGTTGTAGTTGTTTGCTTTTCGAAACTGACACTAGACTTGTTTGTTTAGTTTTGAAGTTGTGATTCTAAAACTATATATGTACATGTAAATTATTAGCTCCATGTCTAACGGAAACAATGTGGAATTGTGAACTAAAAACAATATACTCCGTTTTACTTTTGGTCAACATCTGATTGACTTTTGGTCGTATTAATAACAGTATAAGATGGTTGATGTAATGCGGTCGTATTAATAACCAATGGTAATTAATTATTCTAAATAACTTTCTCGAGCCCGGGAAGCAATCCCGGTTAAAAACCTAGTTAGAGATATAGATTCTGTAAAAAGCGTTCCTAATTATAAATATGTTATGTGGCAAACTCTAAATTAATAAGTATAAATAAAATAATAATAAAATAAATATAAATTAACTTACTCAATTTATAAAAAATAAACAAAACAAATCTTCTCAATAAGTATAAATAAAATAAAATAAATATAAATTTAACTTACTCAATTTATAAAAAAATAAAAAAAAAACAAATCTTCTCTAAAATAGGTATTGACTAATGAGTATATGATACGAAATCTCCGTGTATAAAAACCTTAAACCAAATGGTAAAATAAAAAATCTAAAAACAATTAAATACCAAAAAAGTAAAATAAAACAAAAATTCCTACACACACAAATTTTAAGGATAAACAAATATAAACGATTCAAAAGTTTCATAATAGAAAAGTCAATGAAATGGAGTGTATGGTCTCTATGTAGTCACTGTCTATGATACTTTGGTGCATTTCATGAATAAAGAAAAACAAACAAATGAAAAAAAATATTAGACATTAGACAATTATATATATATATTCAATATATACAAACTTAAGTGTGCATACGTCAGAGGGTAACAGTTCCGCCCCTCAATTAGGCAAAAGGGGCGGCATGTGTAATAGTGCCAGGCAGCTGCCTGGCACTCTCCTATTGGCCCAACAAATTTATGATTTTATCCCGATTTAAAATTACGATTTTGCCATCAGTTCAAATTTATGTTTTCGCCCCCGCTTAAAAATAAATTTACGCTTTTGCTCCCAGCTAAATATTTCAATTTTTCCCCCGGTTAAAAATTACGATTTTGACCCGTTTCAATTTACAGTTTTGCCATTAGTTTTTTTCCCTTAAAATTACGATTTTACCATCAGGTCAAATTTATGTTTTTGCCCACGCTTAAAAATAAATTTACGCTTTTGCTCCCGGCTAAAAATTTTAATTTTTCTATCGGCTCAAAATTACGATTTTGCCCCGTATAAATTTATACTTTTGCCATTAGTTTTTTTTTTCTCACAGCCAGGTTACGATTTTGCCCTCAACTTAAATTTACATTTTCCCCATCGTTTTTGTTTGATTTCCTGGTGACATTACAAGTATGTCCCCAGTGCAAAATTACAGTCGTGCCGGCAACTTCCTGGCACTCGCCCGTTGGTCCATTTAGTTTACGATTTATCCCTGAATTAAAATTATGATTTGGCCCTCGGTTAAAAATTACGTTTTTCCCATCGTTTTAGTTTTTTTTACCAAAACTATAAAGGTTTTTTGTTTTAATTGCTTTACTCGATTTAATTTCTTCCCGTGTCAAGGAGTTGCGTAACACTGGCTCATTAGTCCTGAAAAATTACAGTTTTGGCCTGAGCCCAAAAATACGGTCTTATCATCGTTTTTATTTTTTTTTCCTAGCAAAATTATAGTATTTTTTTTAATTGGTTGCGAATTATTCAGTCATCGCCCCACAACGCGGGCGGGGCATCTACCGGTTAAAGAACAAGTTGGTTTTCACTGTAGCACTGCTACAGTACTTTCCTTTTTTTTTTCTTTCTTTTTTTTTAACATTTATCTTTCAGTATTGACTCTTACGACCCCTTAACTTTCTAAATACTTTTAACCGAGTTTTACGTCTTTATTTTTATTTTCGTGTTGATATAAACTTAAGTTGATTTACGTTTCGACACTGTAGCACTGCTACAGTACTTTCCTTTTTTTTCTTTCTTTTTATTTTTAACCTTTATCTTTCGGTATTGATTCTTACGACCCCTTAACTTTCTAAATACTTTTAACCGAGTTTTACGTTTTTATTTTTATTTTCGTGTTGATATAAACTTAAGTTGATTTACATTTCGACATAATTTTTTGTTTTGTTTTTTTTTACTTTTAACATTTAATTTTCAGCATTGACTCTTACAACCCCTTAACTTTCTAAATATTTTGTATGCTACATTGATGGAATAATTTTTTTTTCCTTTTTTGTCTTTTTTTAGTTTTCTTTCTTTTTACTTTTAACCTTTAACCTTTAACCTTTAACTTTCAGTATTGACTTTTACGACCCCTTAACTTTCTAAATACTTTTTAAATGAGTTTTACGTCTTTATTTTTATTTACGCGTCGATATAAACTTAAGTTGATTTACGTTTCGACATAATTTTTTGTTTTTTTTACTTACTTCTAACCTTTAATTTTCAGCGTTGACTCTTACAACCCCATAACTTTCTAAATACTTTTTAATCGAGTTTTACGTCTTTATTTTATTTACGTGTGGATATAAACTTAAGTTGATTTACATTTCGACATAATTTTTTTTTTGTGTTTTCTCAACTTTCGGCATTGACACTGACAACCCTTTAACTTTCTAAATACTTTTGTAATCGAGTTTTATGTGTTTAGCTTTAGTTACATGTGGTATAAATTTAAGTTACGTTTTGACGTACGCGCAACTTTAAAAAAACGTTATCCTGCCGCAAAGCGCGGGTGTAAATTCTAGTTATAACAATTATATAACACTCCCTTGGGGAGAAGTAGGTTCGCGATTGATTGGACACATATGCATCAACAAATATGAAATAGCTAGGGTGTTGCCATCCATTGGCTAAGCTTGGGGGTCGATTTTTCCCAATTTTGAGGGGACGAAAACGTATATACCTAAAAATTTCTATACGATGGTACTGTTCATAATACTACGCGTCGAAAAATTCGGAGGGGCGGGCGCCCCCTCCCACCCCAAAGAAGTTGCGCCCCTGTTGCCATCATTAAAGAATAACCCCTTATATAGAAGTATTTCCTAAATGGTAATTTAAATCATTTAAAATAAATAAATTAAAGAAATACTATAAATATTTTAAAGATTAATGCATTCAAAATAATACTTTATATTACTAAGTTTATGAGTGATATTTCTTATTAGTGTGTTCGGAATTTTATTTTTAAATTGTTAAGTTTACGACTGTTTGTTATTATTTAACGTAAGGTATAGATAGACCACACGAATGCTGCATAACAAGAAAACTAGCAGAAGTGCTATACAATATATCACCATGAAATTGTTAAACCAATAGAAAATGAGTATCTTGTTTTCTAGAATAATGTTTGTTAATTGTTATCCAAGATTTTGAAATCTTATTATTGATATACCGTATCATTAAGTCAAAATTCTTATGAATGAAAAATAATCAAACTTAGGAAAAAACACAATCTTTTAATCGATTCATCCTAGATATAAGTAATTCTTCGAATTTTATTATGAACACGAAGAACATCATCGAAGAATTTTATGACATTTTCATCTAGAATTGAAACTTTAAATGAATTTTATGTGTAGATTTCAAGTAGTGTCAATAATTCAGATTTTAATAAAGTTAAACCCGATTAAAATATATTCTTTTTTCTAGATTTCTTGTCAGAAAAACGTGAACATCATATTAAAATCAATTTTTATCAAAATTTTAATTCTCCAAATTTAGGGAAAACTAACATAATTGATTTGAGCAATATCTCCTCTGATACCACATGTTGATAAGTTCTGTAAGTATGTAACGGAAAACATTTAAAAGTAATATCTGTTACAAAATCTACCCTGATACCACACGTTGGCAGCAGAGAATCCAAAATGGAATCAGCCATGGAGTTCGACATGTCAGCCGACTTGATCTGGTTCCCTTTAGGATGTATATGATTGATGGTAGTTCCGAGTTCGTAAGGGTGAAGAACTCGTGATTATGGAGAAAGAGCGGTCGAGATTATTGTTTGATGCTATTATGAATGTCTTACCTAAAACCCTCTCTAGTATGCTCCTTAAATACACATAAGGGGAAACATTTATTAGTTAATAAGGGTAATACGGTACATAAACAATTACCAACTAATATTATAGGATAAATTACACTTTTTGTCCTTTATGTTTGTATCGAGTTGCAACAGATACCCTTTAACTTCAATAATTACAGCCACAGTCCTTTATTTGAAAAACTCATTAAAGTTTTCGTCCTTTAACAGTAACAAAGTTAAATTTTCACTAAAAGTCAGTTTAGTATTTTTACTTAATTTGTTATAGTATAAATAAAATAATAGCCTTTAAAATCTTATAGAACAAATAGAAATACATGTCTTCTCTTTCTTACTTTCTCACACCTTTCTCTATCTCTCTAAAAAAACAAGCAGCCACCGTCATCTTTACCCTCCCCTACAAATCTGAGCCATCCCAAGATCTTCTTCATCTAACTTCCTACAAATCTGAACTATTTTAAGCTTCGATTCAACTTCTAAAACATAATCTTCAACATCCACAGATCTGGTCTTGTTCGGTTTTCCGGCGCCGGTGCTATCGGACAAGTCTGTCAAGTGATCGGTGCTGTTATTGATGTTAGGTTTAGTGAAGGACTACCGCTGATGCTATCGGAAAAGTCTGTCAAGTGATCGGTACTCTGTTCACCTCATCTTCCTCCGACCGTCGACCATAATCGAGATTTGAGTTCTTCCACGAATCTGTTGTTGAAATCCTCCTTTGTTCGCAATAACATCCATGTTCCTTCTAGAAAAATCAAAGATGTTTACGGTTAGGGGACGATGTGTTAGGTCTCTGGTGTCTGCAACGGCTTCGGATAAATATCTGGACTATATCCCCAAGCAGCCTTAAAGATGGATGTGAGTCTCTTTTTTTATTAGTAATTTCCTCTTACAAACCTCTCATACTATTTAGGTATGACATATTAAATATCTTTTTGTGTATGATTAATTGATTTGATTATATATGTAGCTTGGCTTGTGTGTTTGTGACTATTATTGAAACCCTAAAATTGATATGGAATCATTAAAGGGGGAGAATATGGATTATGAACATAAAAACAGACAAAGAACTAGTAGAAACGCTCGATAGGAAATGGTGGTGGGGTTGGATTTGGTGGTGATGGCTGGATTTAGTGGTGGTGGTGGTTGGAGAGAGAGAACTGAGATTGAGATTGAGATTGAGAGATTGGGGGTTGTTTGTTTGTTTAAGGGTAAATTACATTTTCCGTCCTTTATACAAGTAAATTCCTAATCTACCCTCATGTGCAAGTCACATGACTAGTCTTAACATAAAGGGCGGAAAGTGTAATTTACCTAATATTATAATAAGCTATAATTATATTTTGGTTTCAATATTATATAAACGATTATAATACCATATAAATTTAATAATAATCTAACTTATAATAAAAGACTTCAAATAATGCCACATGACATTCTCTTCTTCAACCTCATAAATTTTATTTATGTTCAAATCCTACTCATATTTTCATTTTCAATTATCTTTTCTAGAATAAATGATCATCACGGTATTGAAAAAAAAAAGAAAATATAAGTTTAATATATACATGGACACTTGTTACAGAAACCCGATGAGAAAATATTTGGTATTTAATTTATTAAGTCTAATCTTATCTATTTGCTAGTTATATTGCAAGCTTATTCCTTGGTTTAGAAATTGATATATAGTTTGATAAATTCTTTTATGCATGTTTAATAGATAAATCTTGAAAAGAAAAGTTGTATTATGATATCCATGATCTTGCATTTACTTGTTGATTATATTATTTATATATATTTTAAAGTTATATATATTATTTAGTTTTAATTAATATAGCATAAATTCAATTAAAGTTCTAATATATAACTTATGAGTGTGGATTGAATATTATTAATTATAAAATTAATTCTGATTTTCTAATCATTAATTCATGTTGATGTATATTTACCTATTTTTTTTTCTCAATTTACGAAATGAGTAAATAGTAATTAAATAGCCTTTTATTGTTGTTCTAATAAATTGTTTTTATTATATTTTATGGTTAGTAATTAAATAGCCTTTTATTGTTATTAATATATATGATGTTGGTTAATGTTTAAAAATTAAAATCATTAAATATCATTTTTCCCATCATGTAGTTGAATTCATTCTTTATTAATTTTAATTCATTTTTACGTTACAAATTTGATTAATTCTTATTACTCTAAATGATCTTTAATATCCATTTAATTACAATCTTAAATGATATGGAGTTATGAACATGAATAGTCACAATATTCATGACATTAAATGATATGGAGTTAGGGTGGTTCCGGTACAAACCATATTTATCCTACAAAATGTAAGAACAGATCCTAGCACTTAAAAAAAGTTAAATTAGCACATACCAAAACAACACATACATAAAAGTAGCACTTTTGAATTATATTAGCACATAAAAATTAATCAATATAATTGATTTTAGCACATATTTGAATGATATCAGCACTTTTGTTAATCAGCACATTGAAAACAAAATTAAGATCCAAATAAGGAATTAATTGCTTGTTTGCATATTTATAGGGAATTCAATATAACTGATATTATTTTATCATTTCTCTATAATTTGTTAGATGGCACGTGACACTTTTTAATTGGTTCTTACAGTTTGTATGCGAAATGTGGTTTGTATTTGATCCTACTCCTGGAGTTAGGAACATGGATAGTCACAATAATACTATTTTTTTTGTAGAAAATTAGGTGATTTACAATTTAATTTAAGAAATGATGATTTTAAAATTGCAGTACGAAATTAAAGACATATTATATCTCTTACTTGTTGGTTTTATAGTTTATACTGTTTAGATAATATGTTTATGTATGCATTGATCGTATTTCATAATAACGTTTGATGGAGATGATTTTGTAGTATATAATAGTTGACAGATTATTATACTATGAAAAAGTCTGTTTAGTATTTAATATGTTCATGTACATTCATTTCTGATGTGTAATACTTGTATTTGACATATAAATTTTAATGTGATTGTTCGTAACTATTTAACTAGAAATACAATACGATAAGTGTAATGTTTATAGTGTTCTTATTTGATATATAAGAATAAGAAATTTGATGTTTTATATAACATTACATGACATGTTATCATATAATTTTTAATCTGTTTGATGACAAATTATAGCTATATTTTAGTAGTAAAAAAATCATATATTGATTTACTCATCTTTATTTATAAATGTTATCTTACTATTAATCAAGATGTATGATTTTATTGTGGCTTTCATCATATATCAACTTTGTCCTTTATAGAACACCACTAATTTGAAAGCTAACGCACACGATGTCGATAAATTAGAGCATAACCTATAATAATAGGCTTATCACTATTGCAATTTATTGCGTCTTTTATATGCTTTAATTTATTTAGATGATATGTTAAATAAAAAAATTATATATTTCTTGCAAGTGATGAAAAAAATATTATTTCATAAGGTTGTGCCATAAGTCATTTCTTATAGTGACATAATATAAAGTGATGCATTGTATAATCGTCACCTTTACATATTACTATAAACCTTTTTAATAGTGTTATTGATATATTTTAATATTCAATCATGACAGTAAGGCAAATTAATTATATGTATTTTATTATATTGTATTTGATAAGAAGACATCTTTTATCAATTATATATTGTACAATTTGACTTTGTACATTAATATGCCATTGTTTATGTATATAAACAATCTTCAATGAAGCAGGTAAATTAAAGTTGTGTATATGATCACACGTTATAAACATGATTGAATAGTGATCAAGATTTATTTATAATATGACATTCGAAGTTTCAAACTTACTAAAGCTTATTGTAAATTTATTGATGCTTGTAAGATTTTGGACTGATAAATCCTAATGATTCGGTCATATAATTGATGTTATGTGCTAAAAAGATTAGTTATACATGTGGAATAAAACAATTTCCACTTGTCAAACCTCAAATGCGCTCTTGATATATAAGGTTTGAAACAGTCACCATGAAAGTTGTCTGACTCTATTCCATTCCTTGAAGAGAATGTGATGAGGAAAATATATATCATAATCCATTGAGCAAAACAATTTCCATCGTCAAATATCATTAATTGTTAAAGTATATATATTAAGTTTGAAACAACAAGCATAAAAGTTATGTGGTTCTAATCCATTCCCTAATATGAATGTGATGATTATCAATTCAAAGGTTATGATCATATACATAACTAAGAAAATTGTAATGATGCCACCATGAATGTTGTATGGGAGTATAGCAAATATGGCCAGAAGACTATATTAGAAGTTACTAGAAATGATACTAATTTTCCACAATATTCCATTAAATCAAATATGGTGAGTAACCAGAAGTTACTAGAATATTTATACGTTCACCACATGGCATGACCAAATAGGTCATCAAGATAGCATCATGATATGCTAAACAATCAAACATGCTAACCGGCACCTTAGCACCTCTAAGTAATCTAAAAACATTGCTCCCAAAATGCCTTATCATATGTCTAGTTAGTTTTTTTTTTTGTGGCAAATAAATTTTTATGCCCTTCCAAACAATAAACTCCTACAAACAATTCCTCTTATACGAGACCATTGAAATGTACAGTTGTGTGGATTGTGGCATTCATACATGGTTACATGTGAGTTTTTAGCTACCCGTATGTAGCATATGCCCAACACTATGGAACATTGTTTTTTTGACATGGTTTAACACTGTTCTTTGACAACCCAATTGTAGGGACCATTGTTGGGCACAATGTGAAATATAGTGAGAGGCATACGTAGTCGAGATGGAATTCGTCGATTGATTATATCAATTCAAAACCAACTGCTTATCACAAATACTCCCCATTACAACTGGTCTCCTGAAGAGAACCAAGTTTACATTTTTTTTATATTTTGTTGTGCAGCCTATGTACCAATAGCACCACCATTACATATAAAATGAGATATGTACATCGTATTCCCAGTCTTAGGGGGAGACAAGAAAATGAAAGACTGGTAACATAAAAAAATGCATCATATTATATATCGACTCCTGAAGTGGTCAATGCAAATCTGAAGTCCAAAAGAAAGAGCGTGTATTTGCAAATAATAACAAATGAAATACAAGATGCATTCACTAACACAAATAAGGTGACAAAGTCACATATACCAGCTTAAACTTATCTGCTTGAATGGAAGTACTCACAAAATGATTATCATATTAATAAATTGTGAGAGATTAATCGGTTCCAAAAAAGATAAAACCCACAAACACAAAAAGAGCAGAGTAACGCAGTTGGTGTAACCCCAAAAAAGGTGGCACATAAAACACCGTAAGTGGTTGCATACAAAACCCCAGAAGTGGTTGCATACTAAATCTTAAAGAAGGTTGTTGTCAAAACCCCAAAAGAGGCTAATGGAGTTCTAAAAGAAACTCTAGTACCAAACAAATATGAGATCGCGATGAATTATGTACAAAATAAGTACAATATGGAACCGTAATGAAACACGTGTAAAATGATATATTTGATTATGCTATAGTAATAGATGTAATCGATGAAGAAAAAAAGATTACGTATATAGAAAGTGTGCAAGAGTGTACGCACACAAATAGCCAAAATGGCTACATGACTTAAGGTTGAACTAAATTTGCTCGACAAACTAAACGTTTTCGAACCAGCAGTTCGAACACCCATAGACGTCAAACCAGTAGGTTATAGATGGGTGTCTTTAAATAAAAGGAAACGTAAATAATGAGTTTTTACGATGTAAGGCACGCGTTTTAACATAAAGATTTTTCCCAAATCCCAGCAGTTGATTACGAGGAAACGTATACCCATGTAGTGGATGCGATAATCTTTAGATGTTTAAGCGGCCTTGCAATCTCAGAATGACTTCAGATAAAACAACTTATGGATGTCATCACCGTATACATGTATAAGACAATTGCAAATGACATCTGTATGAAAACCCCCTGAAGGATTAATAATGCTCAAAGCATTATGAAACAATAACCCCATAGTTGTTATATATGTGAATCCTAAAGGAAACTACTCGTATGTGGTACAGTCGACTATACTCTGAAAAGAGAGGTATAATTTTGATAAAATGAGCTACATCTATTTAACAAGATTTCACTCTTACAGTGATAATGTAAACATCATCGAGAGGGAACTCTCAAACTAAAGAGGAAAATTTTGAATGACCTTTACAAAGTGTAGTTATTCTCGACCTGTAGTTCGAGTATATATGTACTATTTTTGCTCATCAATCTGACTACATCTAGAAGATGTTATATAGAAAAAGCTCATTCGTTAAGTACATGAACGATTGTCTGATCGCTTGACATAGAAAAAAAAATATTCTTATCAACCCCAAGAAAGGGATGTTGAACTACTTAGTCAAGAAGTACTATACTTAATTGCGATCAGAGCATTGACGTATCTTGCAAACAAGACGACATCTGATATTACGTTCTTGATAGATGTATTGGTAAGATTACAGTTCTAATCTCAAATGTTGCACTCTTTTTCCCTTCACTAAGTTTTTCCCATTGGGTTTTCTTGGTAAGGTTTTTAACGAGACAACATAATTGATCCAGTAGTATCAGTTTATCTTATAGGTCCCGAAGTACTAATTTAACATCATCATAAATCATGTTGTTAATTATGTATAATGCATAGTGCACTCTTTTCCCTTAGCTACGGTTTTGTCCCATTGGGTTTTCCTGGCATGGTTTTTAACGAGGCAGAATTATAAAGCGCATTAAATAATTATTTGACATATTTACAAACTCGAGACACGGGATAGTTCCACAAGAACAATATGGCGTCCGGGGTTATGATTGATATATATTAGAGTCGCATAGAGTTCGATCTCAATCCCGATACAAGTTATGAAGGTCGAAGATTTCAGCATATTTAAGAAGTATGTAGATTAGAGTTGATCAAGAAAAGCTCAAGCCATACTGTATGAAGACAATGTAGACAACAACACTCAAATCAAAGAAGACAACGCCAAATATCAAGTCAAGCAATTGTCACAGAAGTTTGGATTCAACATCATCAAGATATACAAGTAAAATTGAGGGGGAGTAATGTACCATAATATACACAGTGTATGTACTCTTTTTCCTTGACTAAGTTTTGTCCCACTGGGTTTTTCTTAGTAAGGTTTTAATGAGGCAACATAACTGGTCCTGCAGTATCAGTTAACATCGGTCCTGAAGAATTGTGTAAACATTATCTAGTAGTATAATGTTAACAGTGTATGTGTATTTCTAAATGTCTGGAGGGGAGTGTTATGAATGCAGACATTCAGGCCCATAGGCCAAGCCTGACCTAATGTTAATGAGCTTTAGGGTTGTTGTTGTATTGATCTATATATATGATATATGTACACTCAATGAAGGAGAATGCTCTCATTTTCTATACTTCTCATTGTCTCTATGTTCTCTATAGTATCCTTTACATATTAGATGTTGCTATTAGGCCGTTGTTTTACAACACTTTTAATATTAATATTAATTAATAACCAATATATAGATATTACTTATTTTTATTCTTATCTTTATCTAAAATTAATAAATAACTTCAATTTTGCAATTTAGACCCTTTGTTTTTTTTACTTTTAACCCAAAGTTTTTCATCTTTTGCAATTTAATTCCAACTATTTTTCTATTTTCAATTTTGGTCCACCATACTTTTCATCTTTCCTAAGTTTTCCGTTTCGTTCTAAATTTTGTTAGTTAACGTACCGCAACGCAACGTGCGTGTGGGGTTCAACATTTTTTCGTATATTTTTTCCCGTTTGACTGGCCCGTCGCATCACATCTATTTTTCTGCGTTTGACAAGTTCGTCAAACACGCGGGTCCTGGATGGACTTACTTATTTTTTTCTATGTTTTACGTTTCGTTTTAATTTCTCAGCAACGAGCGTGCGTGATTCAAAGATTTTACGTCTGCTTTTCGCTCGTCGTTATTTTTTTTCCTATTTTTATTTATTTTGTTTTTACGAGCTTTTCCGGTGTTGGTGGTCACTGATAATTGTATAGCATTGCTACTACTTAACACAGTTTTATGATAACCGCTGCAACACATGGGCTTAATACTAGTGATTATATATATTAATAAGAAGTGTTTCGTGAGCTATAAATTTTAAAACATGCAAAATAATTTGAAAAGGCAAATAATTTTCTGTAATCAAGGAAATAGGTTTGAAAATTATTAATTGAAATGATTTTAGTCACGGTTAAATATGGTATGACTATCATATGTTTGCGATATTTGATTGAAAAAAAAATAAACATCTAGGTCATATATATATAAGCAAATTGCGAAAAATAATTATGCATACATTGTTAAGTTATATAATTTATATCCTTGAACCCGTGTTATACACGGGTCTATAAACTAGTAATTATATATAATCTTACACTAAACCCTAGCAAAAACGGGGTCCTAATTTTTTTGGACATAAAGCTCCATTTTTATCTATATAAAACATGGGTCAGCCTCTAGACCACGTCACACTTATAAGTTGTTAGGAATTTGTTAGATCCTGGTTTGTTTTCTTCAGAAAGTTTCTATTGACAACTCATAGACCCCTGAACTCATATTCAAAGGCTTCTCACTTCCAAAGTTCATCATTTAAGCTAGAACCTGTAACGATGAGTAAGATGGATCTACGAAACTTAGGTGGTTTGTACGTAACAACAACATTTAAGTTTGTTACAGCGGTATGCACCATTCTTTTGACAAGTGATAGCCATCCATAACAGAGATCGAGCATAATAACCTGTGTCACTACATACATAAAACGTTCTTCAATTTATCCAAGAAAGTGCTTGCCCAACTGAATTAACAAAGCAACTCTTATAAGAAACAAGTCATTCTATTTCTAGATTTGTTCTCATTATCTTTGTTTCAATTCTCAATCTGTTTAACTTTGATCTAATGAGTATTGTTATCCATTAATTTATTCAAAGTTAAATACAAACCTGATTACAAATATTATTGAAATCATTAATCGCTCATAACATAACGTATTATAATAATACGGGACCAACATTATAATTGGAGTTTTCTTGTGACCGGGAATCATTCCATGTATTAATACTTTGATTAAAGTGACATTTTTGAAGCTACCTATAAGGGGGAGGGGGTGGTCACTAGTGATAGATTTCTATCACTTCCAATATCCAATCAAATCATGCCATGTCATCAACCAATATTCTATCACTAGTGATAAAATTGTAGTGGGGGTGGTATCACTAGTAATGGGATTCCAATGTACAAGTATTAATACACAATGTACAAGTCATACCCTATCACTCCTCAAGTTCAACGCGTTATATATATAACGAGTTATACCCTATCACTCGTTATGGAAGTGGAGGCGGCGGTGTTCTATGTGCTATCACTCGTGATGGGGGTGGTATAACGGACAACCCCGTGTGCTCTAACCAAGGAGATTAAAGTTCATTATAGTTTGTATAAAGGGGGGAGGGGGTGGTCACTAGTGATACAATTCTATCACTCACATTATCCAATCAACTCATGCCATGTCATCAACCATTTTTCCATCACTCACAACCTTTTTTGGTGGCAATGGTCATCACTCACCACCATACCCAATAATTTCCCCCCAACCAACAATTACCCTCACAATAAAACCCATCACGGCGTTGAAAAAATAACGAAATCATCAAACCGTGGAACAATCACGCGTTATACAAGAGGTGGCGGTGGGAAAATGCATTGTTCCACGCGTTGAAGTTTGTATCACGCGTTATATCACTGACCGCCCCCTTAGGCCTAATAGCTATCATTTTGTCAGAATCTAATTTAGGCAAAAGTATACATATCATATTCAAAACCATACTGTATCATGATAGACACACTTTGTTTATATATGTGTTCTAATGGTTTTTTTTTTTTTTTAAATAATAGACGAAGTCGATACTAAATTATTTCAAGTATTTAGACACACATCATGAGCCCCGCTTGCGGTCTGCTCATATAATGTAATATATGTGTGGGCGCTCGGGGGGGCAAAAGCAAAAGTGCACTAATTTTTAACGTTATTTTACTAATTTCGTGAAAATAACGTTAAAAAGAGGGGATCGTTAATCAGGCATCATGTGGTGGCGTTGATAGCCGAAAGACAAGGGGGTACATGCACCAATTGGCGTTTGTCTCAATTGCTGAGTGTTATGTGCCTTATGTCCAAGGCTTGATGCAAAACCACAATCGAGCCGGGGGTCTCATTGGAAGCAGCATCTCTATTCCTACGAGGTAGAGGTAAGGCTGTCTACATCCCACCCTCCTCAGACCCTACCTTAGCTTTGCTATAGGTGGGATATACTGAGTACGATGATGATGATGATGAGACACACATCATGTTACATACACTACAATGATTTGATTGACTACTTAATGGACTACGGTGAATTAACTGACTACTTAATGAGAAGGTGTGGCAAGAGGATTGATCATCACTTGCACTTTCTGCTTCTCTGGAATAGAAAACACCACAGCCATCAAACCAGACTTCACCTTCTCAACAATCATGATTATAACCATAAACAAAATCCTAGAAATCACTGCCATCCCTAATATTATCAACAAATCAATCCACTTCGAGTAACCCATTTCAACTTGCGATTTCTCCCTTAATATATCCTGATCTCCATCCATGATTTGTTGCACTCCTGCTTCACTATACAGATACTTCACACCTTCAAACTCGTTCTTGAACAGTCCTTGATACGCATACTTGTGAAACCCGATGTAAAATAATGGGTATTTCCAAAATGGGTACGGTAAATCATTAGGTAATCGAAAGAACCCACCACCTAATATCATGAAGCCTTGGATCCCCGAACCCATTATAATTCCCATTAGATAATTCGGAACTACACTCGCAACTATCATCATCAGGCTCTCAACAACCAGCATACAAGAAAAGAGCACGGATATGTAGTATGCAAAGTGATCCAATCCCTCACGAAGTCCTGCGAGGTAGTATGCTATTACGCCTGGAATCACGGATACTAGTAACAAGTATGGCATTGATGATAGGGTATTGGCTATAACGAAAGCCCCGGTTGAGTAATGTCCATTTAATCTTTCACGTTCGAATACTTTCATGTCTTCTACAAATGATGGGAATCCACCGATCGCCATGAATGTTAAGAATGAAGCCACAAACATCAGCAATGAACTTCTAATCCTTTTCCTAGCCATCCTTCTTTCCTGTTGCTGGGCCTTGGGTGCTGGTTGTTTTGATTGGGACTTAGAAATTGAAAATGTTTGGGACAGGTGTGATTGGTGGAAAAACTGTCTACTGCAGCAGTTCAGCAGTCATGCTGTTTTAAAATTACTACAGATGTTGATATATGGCAGCTACAGGTCAGTTTTTGTGATGCTGCTGGATCTTGGTCAAGCTCCTATCCTTATGTTTACGGCTGCTGAGAGCTGGCTGCATCAGAACCTCTTCTGGACCTGCTTAATCTGGTTGCATGCTGTTAAGGAGCCTGCTTTAAACATCTGGAAGGTTCTTATTTCAAAAGTCCAACTTGAACTACTTATGCAAATGAAAGGGGACTGGGGCTGTAGGGGTATTTTGGAAAAAAATATTATTGGCCTTCTTGAGTTTGTAATCTCATTCAGGTGTGAATGCAAGGTTGGGCCGAATAGAAGAACTATCCGGATTTTTTGGAGTCATGATTTATGGTGTATATTGCCTTGTGTGAATAGGCATTTTTGTAAAGGTTTACTCAAACTTTGGTTAGGATCCATAGTTACTGTCGTGGCTGAAAATGCTAGGTATTTTTGTACCCCAAAACGGGGGAGAATGATTTCTTATTTTTGGTCCCCAAAGTATGTTACGGGGAATAGTCGGGGGTATGCCCCTTTGATGTTGTAATTTTTTCATTGGTTCTATGTTATGTTTGCCGGGCTATGCCCTTTATCCAAAAAAAAACTTCTAGCCTGCAAGTTTGTACTCATAGTGTTTATTAAGAAAATGAACTTGCATTAGTGACAACTACCGCGAGCGATTGTGCGTATATTTATAAATAATATCTAAATATATTGTGTTAACCTCAATTGAACTGTAACTTGAGCCAACGTTATAGAAGATTGTTCCAAGACCTAAAGACAACGCTATATAGATAGCAAGGCGCAACCAGTAGTAGCCAAGATCACGATGCATGTTAAGGAAAGATCTCCTCGTGAGTACAAGAGATTGAGTTGAGAAACTAGCATGGTCTTTATTTTTATCATGTACTACATCTCCCTAAGAAATTCCCAGGAAAGTATTAGTTCACAAAATTTTATAATTATGATTTAGCTCTATATTTAAAAAACTCTAGCTTACCTTCTTGCATATTTCAGAAACTTGATTGTTAACGTCTTGGTAAGTAGTAGATGACTTGTATGAATCTATTAAGATGTTAATCGCTTCCTCTGTAGGTTTCCTTCCGGCTGAACCAAGTTCGATATCCTGTAAATTATAATAGTTATATTAGAGTCATACAAAACAAAATAACACGTACAAGTACCCTATATCCATGTAAAGAAGTTACCTCATCAAAATCTTTGTTAATTGTTCTAAGAAAGTGATCAGAGGGATTCTGGAAATTGGGGCAAGGGAAGCCATTCAAAGAGAAAAACTGCATCCAAACAAGATATAGATTTAGCTTACTTTCAAAGTTAGTTTACATTTCTTTTACAAAAAACAGACATGAAATGAAGATTGTGTTATAACCATACGTCATTTGCAGAGCTTGTTTTCCCGAAGTAAACTGTTCTTCCAGAAGAAAGAAGACATAAATTATGAAAAAGCCCAAATACTTCGCTACATGGCTGGTGAATTGATGCAATGATGGTTCTTCCTTCGTGCTGATCAAGCCTTGCGATCCTGCTCATCACGTAGTATGAGGCCGCACTATCAAGGCCACTTGTTGGTTCGTCAAGAAAGAGAAGCTTAGGACGAGTTAAGATCTCGATACATATGCTAACTCTTCTCTTCTGGCCTCCACTCAGACCTTTAGCTCCCCACCCTCCAATCCTCGTGTCCATCGAATCCTGAAGCCCCATCTCTTTTATGGTCATTTCCGCTCTCTCCTTCTTCTCGGATTTAGACATGGAGTCTGGTAGTTGGAGTTGCGCTGAATAGTAGATGCTTTCACGGACGGTAAGTGTTGTGATTAGTGTATCATCTTGAGTCACATATGCCTGCATATAGACATGTAAGGTTTTCAATTCAGTCATTTGGCGATTTTTTTTTTATTTTTAATTTCCATCTAATGTAAAAATGATAGGAACAATTTCATATATAAATACTCTTACAAACTTGTAAAATACTATATATACCCAAAACAAGTTTTAGTTTAAAATATATATACCTCTAAAAATTTCCATACTATCATTTAATCAAACAAAATTCAAAATATTATCATATACACATCTAGAGGACTTTCTAAATATCATATCTACCCAAATCAAATTCAGAATATCATATATATATATATATATATATATATATATATATATTTGAACATTTTTAAAAAAGAAACACAAAAAAACACCGAGTAGTTCTTTTTTAAATGTAACAAATTTCATGTTACATAATATATATATCCAAAAAAATGTAACATACAAATTTTCAACAATTTTTTTTAAAAAAACTAGTAAGCCTTTTTTTCATAAAAATGTTCGTGTACATCTATATTACATTCCCTTTTTTTTTGGAAAAAAATAAAAATCTTACATAGGGTTTATTTGGGTTTTCTCAACTCACATGGGTTTTCGATTTATCTTTTCCCTATATATATATATATATAGGGTAAGGTTTATTTGAGAGCCACCTTTATTTTGAGAACCATTAGAACCAATGTGAACACACAAAAAAAACCTAACCCCCACCCCTCTCCCTCCCAAAACCTAAACCCCCCTCCACCCCCACCTAAGCAAAAATGCTAAAAACTAAACCCCCAAAAACCTAAAAAATCAGAAAAACACACAAAAAAAATTTTATAATATTTTTTACATTAAAATTGCTACTTTTAGTAGCAAAAAAAATTATTTTTTTTTATAACGAAATATAGCGATTTGTTTTATAAAAAATAGTAAAAAAAAATTATGTGTTTTTTAGCTATTTGTATGTATTTTTTGTTGTGTTCACATTGATTCTCGTGGTTCTCGCAATAAATGGTGATTTTAACGGATCCTTCTCATATATATATATATTTATATAGACGTTTCAGAACTCTAGATAATTACAAAATTTACAAAAGTTCTAACAAACAATCATTTTATAGATATAATTTTATATTTAGGGTACTTTTATCGTTTAGTATATGTATTATTATGATATTTTACATGTTAAGAGTAGTTTACATATGGGTAATAACAAATTATATATGTGTCTAATAACTAATTGCATATATGTAAAAACTAGTTTATATATGTGTAATTATAAAGTTACATATAAAAACATGATAAAATTACTTTTAATATGTATGTAATTATAAAAATACATATAATAAATGATAAAAGTACCCTAAATATATAAATAAAAATATTGTTAGTAAAAGTCTTGAATGTTTCTGCAATTATTTAAGTTCTGAAATGAACCCAACTCTCTCTATCTCTCTCTCTCTCTCTCTCTCTATATATATATATATTAATTTATCATTTATTATACGTATTTTTATGATATTTTACATGTTAAGAGTAGTTTACATATGTTCAATAACCAAATTATATATGTGTCTAATAACTAACTACAAATATGTAAAAACTAGTTTACATATGTGTAATTATAAAGTTATATATAAAAACATGATAAAATCACTCTTAATATGTATGTAATTATAAAAATACTTATAATAAATGATAAAAGTATCATAAATATAAAAATATACAAATAAAAATATTTTTTAGTAAAAGTCTTGAAAGTTCTGCAACTATTTAGAGTTCTGAAATGAACTCATCTCTCTCTCTCTCTCTCTCTCTCTCTCTATATATATATATATATATATATCCTAAATATAAAAATAAAAATATTTTTTAGTAAACGTCTTGAAAGTTCTACAACTATTTAGAGTTCATATATATATATATATATATATATATATATATATATGTGGGAGGTTCATTTGAGAAGAATCTTCTTAAAATAAGAAAAAATGAATTAATGTAGACCCTGTAATTTTTTGATCAATGGTTGTAAATCAAGATATCATTTTTGCCAACTTTTAATTAATGTTTTAATTACTAAGGGTAGTATAGACATTTTGATGTAGAATATTAATAAATATTTTAAAGAGTTACTCAAGTCTTATTAATGCTACCATAAATTACTCATTCACCATCATTAATGTATTGGTTCCTACACAAATTTTATTAGAAGTGACAAAATTATTTAAAAATTTTATGTCCTACACATATTTTATTATGAGTCGTAAAATTATTTAAAAGTGTTTGAGTCCTACACATTCTGTATCATACACCAAAATATTGTTTTAATAGTGTATCCTTTATTCTTAATTTTTAATTCTGCTCATTTGAACTCTCCACTATATATATATATATATATAGGGCCATGATCATTTCAGAACCATAAATATTTACAGAACTCGCAGAACTCCTAATAAACAATCTTTTTATTTATATATTTTTATGTTTAGGATAATTTCATCATTTATTATGTGTATTTTTACGATTACATACATATTAAGAGTAATTTCATCATTTTTTATATGTAATTTTATAATTACACATATGTAAACTAGTTTTTTTACATATATGTAATTAGTTATAACACATATATATAATTTTGGCAATTAAACATATGTAAACTACTTTTAACATGTATGTAATCAAAGAAATATATATAATAGATGATAAAAAGATCCTAAATACAAAAATTTATATATAAAATGATTGTTTATTAGGAGTTCTGAAAGTTCTGTAGTTATTTAGAGTTCTGAAATGAACTCAACCCTATATATATATATATATATATATATATATATATATATTAATTTGTAGGGTATATGTTGTTATAAGACCATCCACAATAAGGAACTACAAAAACACAAAAAAACATGTCTAGTCAGTTTCCACATCACAAAAACACTAATACTCAAAAACACAAAAAACCCACCCAATAAGAAAGCCCAAAATCATTGCCACATCATCATCACCTTTTACCATTATTTTTTTAACTTATTACCCAACCCCCCACCCTTTGACCCCACCACCTGACAATATTACCCGTTCTTCCACAAATATGAAAGCTAAATACAAATTGCAAAAATGATTCACACAATAAGAAAGAATGAGTGAGTTGTAAAAATGAGCAAAAACAACCCTTATAAATGAGCTATTGTGGATGCTCTAAATTTGGTTGGTGCATGTATGATAATTTGAAAGTTTACGCTAGTCAAAGGCGTGGACTCAACTATATTATTTTTGTGTTATGTCGTGTAATCGTAGTCGATAAGTGTGCTTTTCACATAAATATCCGGTGTTAGACGATACGGTGTGGAAGGGGTTGAACTTGGGGCGGTAATTCGAAACGTGTACGATACGTCAACGTGTGTCAGAAACGGGGCTTGGTGAAAAAACGAAGGGTGTTGGAAGGTGTGGAAGAGTGATGTTATTCGACATGTGGCACCTAGTTTTTGTTTTTATTTAATATTATAAATTTAAAAAATAACTATTAAATTTAAATGGATGTTTGGGTGTGTGGTTTTTAAAAAAGTGGGTGAGTATGTGATATATATATATATATATATATATATATATATAAGTGTTATTAAAAAAATTACTGTTCAAAACTACTGTTCAAAACACTCAAAATTTAATATAAGGATAATTAATTAATTAGGTCAAACCAGTCGTCGAACGGCTAGTTTGAAACCACCAATAACAAGCCAACACCTCGTTAGCCGTTTGCCCTCAACGACGATGAAGAACTTGAAGCCCGAATCATAACGCCGTTCAAAACGCTGGCCACAAGGTGTTTTGGTGGGCGTTGACCGGCAACCACGCTGGCGTTAAACACCCACACCTCATGGTCTTAGGGTAAGCGGGGCACCTTCGGTGACCGCATGCGGGGACTCCTTTCACCGTGCGGGTACACCGCCACCAACAAAGGTTTACCGCACGGTTTGTGTTTGGCTCGGTAAGTAGTCACCGCTTGAGAGAGAGGAGAGAGAGGGGGGGGGGGGGGGGTGATTGGTTGTTAATGTGTGTCCACCCTTTTTCCACCAATCACATTTTTTTCTTTTTTTTTATAAAAAAAGTAATTGTGTGAGTGGAGTGATGCCAACGTTTGAGTGCAAAATGGAGACTTAAGAGGGGAGTTGACGTGACGCGTGCTGATTGGGTGTGTGTAAGAGAGCTCACTCCCCTAAGAGAGGAGTGCCTCTCTCACCCTTAGACTTTTTGGATTCCGCTCCCCTAGGAGACTCATAGATACCAAATTTGCAAAATCTTCTTTTGTTTTGCTTTGAAACTAAGCATCTAGAAATCAAAAACTACCTATCAACCGAAAACTAGACCAAGAAATAACTAGATGAACTCAATAAATCACATTTCCTAAATATTTTTAGTGCTTACCGATGTTCCATATGCTAAAGTTTTCTTGACTCCATTAACAAAAATATCACCACTCTTCCTAATCTTGGGATCTAGTCTCCCTGCATAAAAAAAGATATCAGTTAAAACTGTAATATCAAGTTCAATCATTATAGCACGTAATTTGTTTTGCAAAACAATTAATAAAGTTTGCATGAAGCATATGTCCTAGCTAGTTTCATTGAACCAACTAGCAGTTATATGTACCTGCTAACGCGTCCAGGAGGGTGGATTTGCCGGAACCAGAAGGACCCATAATAGCAAGGATTTCCCCGGGTCTGGCATACCCCGTAACACCTTGAAGTATGGACCGACTTCCACCGGTTTGTCCATCCCGCACCATAACCCATAAGTCTTTCCATGTCAAACACACACCATCATTGAAGGTGTCACCCTCGAGATCACCATTACTACGACTGCTGCGTTGAAGTTCTTCGTGGTTTGGAAGTGCTGGTGCATGAGATGTAATCTCCACCTCTTGGGGATATTTCTTTACTTCTTTGTCATGAAGAGGTTCCATGCTATAGAGAAAGAGATAGAGAGAGAGAGACACACAGAGAGAGAGAGAGAGAGATGTGGGGATAGATATATATTTGAGTGTTTAAAGATGGAGAGTGAGTTTGGTTTATATAAGGATCAAGCTATCCATGTGTCATGATTTCAGCCAGACATAAAAATTAGCTTTTCTTGACCACTCAAGAGTGTGACTTGATCGACAAATGTTTATAAATCAACTAACTTAGAACCTGTGTAAAGAACAGGAAAAATCATCAAACTTGACATTGACGGAGATAAATTCAGTGGCGAATCTTGAGATATTCGATTGGGAGTCGAAAACGTATATAACTCAAAAAATTATAAATGTGTGCTTGCCTTCCAAAGGGATATTTTGGATGCAAAGTTATCAATGATCGGTTTCCAGATTTTAAGGATATCCATGTTAGCCTCAACTGGAGACTACGGCCGTTCACGAGCCGATCCAAACTGAGCGGACCTTTGCTCGAGCTTGGTTTGTTTACAACTGAGCAAAATCCGAACGAGCATATTCGAGCGCATAAATTTCCGAGCGAGAAGTGAGCGACGAGTAATTTGGACAATCGTAGATTTAGCATGTTTCCTTCGATGTCTCCGTTATCGGGTCACGACTAAGGTCCAACTGTTCGAGGATGACTATAAGATTGAGGTCAGATCGTCCAAGGATGAGGCTCTGGTTGAGGCAGGTGAGGCGATAAGTATACAACAAAGAACAATTGTCGCATTATGGCGTATAGTGAGAGCGAGGGACGATTGATGAGAGAAAGATCTCAAATACTATCACTTCACGACTTAGAGTTTTAGTTTTAAATTTAGTGTTAAAATTTTTTATTGGTTTGCTTGGGCTAGTTTGGATAAAGATAATTATATATTTGAGTATAGTGGTCTAAATCTAATAGAGCAATATGCATTAAAATATGAATATACATGTAATTTGTGTATGCATATATAATTATATATATAATAAATTAATTAAAATTAATTCGAGCCGAGCCGAGCCGAGAGTGGACCTTTGTTCATGCTTGGCTCGTTTGCAAACCGAACCAAACCCTTCCGATCGTTTTCCGAGCAATCGGCGAGCGAGCGATGAGTGACGAGCGATTTGAACAACCTACTGGATACCTACGTATGAGAAGGGAAAGGTCTATGTTTGACATTGTGAAAATCTGTCCATGCTTGTAATCTGATTTGGTTACACCCCCACCCTGGATACTTTACTTTCACTGAGTTAACCTTGAGACCAGATGTTAAATGAAAGACATCGTAATACTCTGAAAAACTTGAGGAAGTTTGTAGCCACCCAATTATCCATAAAGGTGATGATGAGATCACCTTATTATTATCTTAATACCTATTTATTTGTCATATTTGTTTGAACCATTAGTGTGTAATAACTTGTTGCGTAAAAAATTAACCATATTAATGTGAGTTTTGTATGCCGATGTAAAGACATTTGATAGCACTATTTTTTTATTTTTTTTAATAATTTTTTTTTTACTCCTCTCGCTTGTGTGACTTTAACCCAAGACCTTACCCTCCCAAGATGTTTAAAGGTTTTGTCTTTCACAATGAACTACCAACTCATTAGTATTTGATAGCACTATTATTAATATATGCTGCAAAGAGTTATACTTTGAGTAAAAAAATAAAAAGAATATTTAAAGAATTAAATATTCTACCAAGTGAGTTAGCCTCACATTAACCTTAGCATAACTAATTTAAGACAAAATTGCAGAAAACAACCTTTATGTATACCCAAAACTGCACTTTATACCTTTCACTATGAAATCCGCCAAAACCAACCTTTACGTTCATGTTTTGTTACAAATCACAACCTTTACACCTAACCTAGTCAAAAAAGTCAGTTAACTTGCCCCATGTGCGATGCATGTGAGGGCATATATGTCTTTTCCTTTGAATAATATATTTAAATAAATAATTAAATCAGATTTTAAAAAACTAATATATATATATACCCTTTGTCTTTTTCTCTTGGCTCTCTCTCTTCTCTCTCTCTCTCTCTCTATTCAATAAATAATTAAATCAGATTTCAATTACTTATTCTTTTGTTTTGCTAGCTTGCTGCAATTCGACTTGTGATTTGACTCACAAATTACAAAATTAACAGGTGAAACAAATAATTATACGTAATACAGGTGTGCTAAATTCTGCTCAAACCGGCAAACAGAACCAAAACCAGATCGGACAGAAAATGGTCCAGTTCGCGTTCATGGTATGGAAAAATATTTGGTTTTTGGATCGGTCCATTCACTACCATTCCGGTCTGGTTCAGGTCCAGAACCGAATCCGTTTTTTATTGAAAAGACACCGTTTATGCAAGGAATTAGGCTTATATCAATAGCTCAGAAGTTTGATAGGTTCTTGGTTCAGTCTGAGCAATTGCACACCTGTAGTTTCTAGTCAACCTTCAGCTACAAGTTCCCGGTTTATTGAACAGATTCCAGTGAACATGCGCTGTTTAATAGAGGAAGGTGTCTTTGACAAACTAATCTGGTCTAAATGTCTCAAAACCCTCTCCATATTCAGCTCCAATTGCCTAAAAACACAATCCACACAAACCCCAAAATCAAAATCCAACCCTAAAACACTAATTCCCAAAATAACCCCTAAATCAAAAAGATAATCAAAAAAGGTTCAAACTTTCCAACAGGGTTGCCTACTAAACATAAACAAAATTTACCTCTTCCATAAAAATCTTGGTGGGTGAGAGCTGAAACCCATCAAGAGGCCCAATTTCATCGGACCCACAACAACTTTTGATCACGTTCTTCCGATTACGTTCTTGTTCATCGAATCTTGAACGTTGTAAGCTCTGTAAAACACAAGAATCGCTAGCATACAAGTGTAAGGTAATAAGAAGAGATAAAAGATTGAAACTTTAAGAAGATTAACCGGTAATTTGAGGTTGAGAGGTAGCTGGTGGGAAAGAAACGAAGAGGGGGTAGTTGGAATCAGGCGGATTTGTGTGGAAGAAGATGATGAAGAAGAAGAAGAAGGAAATAAATAAAAAGCATTAAATGAACATTCATTGTAAAAGGGGTTAAAGGAAAAGACAGATATGCCCTCACGTGCATCGCACGTGGGGCAAGTTAACTGACTTTTTTGACTAGGTTAGGTGTAAAGGTTGTGATTTGTAACAAAACATGAATGTAAAGGTTGGTTTTGGCGGATTTCATAGTGAAAGGTATAAAGTGCAGTTTTGGGTATACATAAAGGTTGTTTTCTGCAATTTTGTCCTAATTTAACCATAATTTCATCCAAACTATATTCTAAGAAAAGTGATTAGACATCCAAAATAAAATCGGTTTTTATTTTTGTATAAAGACATATAGACTCCAGATTTTATCTCGAAACCAAGTTTTATATATTTGACAAGTGATAATTTTCTTACGGGGTAAATAGAGTTTAACTTTAATATTATTTTTTTAATTGAAAAAGTCGTTCTATGCGTATGAAGCACAATAATCCAACATTAAATCAATATTATTTTAATTGCTTTGTATATTGAATAGAATACATCTCGTATCTCATAGTATTCCAAACTGATAGTATATTAATATTAGATATGGGGTGTATGGTTGTGTTGGGCGTATAAGGATTGCAGGGAGACCCACATAAGTATGATACTTCCTCCGAGGATGACCCATATAATATTTGCATTGGGCCAATGTCAATTGTCATGTTCCACCAAAATCAACTCAAACTAAGGAAGTTTTATGGGCATTTCATTTCACACCTTGATTTCAATGAACCAAATAATATTTTTTTTAAACAGTAAATATCTTTTAATTCCTGTCATATGTTTAACTTGAACCTAAGACCTTTCTCTCGCAAATTTAAATGTTTAAACGTTTTACCTTTACCAATAGACCATCACCCAATTGGTACCAATAATATTTATATTGTAATTTTAAGATGGGAGTAACAACCATGGAAATAACAACCATGTTGTCACATGCTAAATGTTCAAAGGTCACACTACTATAGGTTGTACTTGAATTCTTGGGATCATTGATTAGTTCCAGACTTTATGAAGGAGGACCTTAACGGATTAAAAAGATGTACGTGCCTAGTTGCTGTTAATCCAGCGAACACATCACTAGTCAAGAGTTGATGTTGCTCTCCTGATGAGTCCAACTTAGGACGAAACCAGAGACCTAGATCAAGAGCCGGATTGATTAACTTATCCATGGGCAACTAGGGACGCCACACCGGCATCGAAAGATAACTCAGTGACAAGTGGTATCAGAGTTGAAGGATTCTCAGGTAATTTGGTACGTGACTTATCTTAGAGGCACATTTACCAGACCAGTATAATTATGCAATGGTGGTGGGAGAAGACCAAATACGGGGCACTTCGGTGTAGGTCTTTGTACGCCGCGAGTATGCGATTATGAGTGTCGCCCTAGTATAGTATCAATGAAGCCCGCCGAGATTCAGTTCAGAAACTACGGTCCAAGAGCGCCGTAAAAAAATTGAAGGCTTCACATTCTTTAGGTTCCTCGTATTCCTGAAACTACTAGCAAACATCCACGCCAAACAAAAGTAATCTGATGCAATATACTGTACAATCTGGATGAAGATCGTTGTTGATGTGTAACTAGGTGTCCTACTTAACCAAAGTGAGTTATGCTAAATCATTCAGGGTGATGCATGATCCTTCGGTTGCAATCAAGTACGAGATTGCGGGCATGCATGAGGTGTAAGGACTGCAAAAATGCCCCAAAATGACCCGTAAGTGAAAACCCGGACCCCTGAAACCCTAATGCACATGGAAAATCAAGAAAACAAGGATTTTTTATTTCAGGCGGGCCGCGTAAACCGTAAGCTTATGCTTACGCGGGCCGCGTCAACTTAAAATTTGACCGGATAAGCATTCAGGCCACGTGTCGTACGCGTGGCAGACCTACTCGTGGCACATATGCCCTACAAGTAGACTAGGGGCTCTCGCGGGCCGCGTAAAACCTATGTTAAGGTTTACGGGGGCCGCGTAAAACTCAAAATATTGCTATAAGTAGCCTGTGCATGGGGCTTTCATCTGTGCTCGAAATCTCACTCTCAAATCGACCCTATTCTGCTAAAAACTAGTTTTACAGTATCAAAACGCTGCTACGAGTACAGGGTAATAACTCGATCACTGCCACGATATAATGTCCGATTGATTGAAACCAATCCGATGGATGTTTAAGTGCTGCCCGTAGTTGGGCTATACTTTGTCATTCGTCGTGAAGGTTTTGATTTCGTGAGTTATCGTAAATGTTGTATTAAGTTACCGACCTAGTTTCGTATGCATTGCTGTTTTAATTAGGTTATCAGTCTTATCAGTAGGCTAAACTCTGCCCGTCTAAACTTGTAAAGTGAGTTATTCTCTTTTTATCAACAATATTTTACAATACTCCATTTATTTTCAAAAGTTATAATTACAGGGATTAAGTCGTGGTTATCTTGAATCACTGGAAAATGGGGTATTGTGCACATTACTAATTTCTCACGGTTAGGTTCACCAACCTAACAGTGATAATCATCACTACTTGGGTGAAAGGACCCAATAGTGGTATGACCATCGTCACCAGGGTGTGACACGGCGCCAGATAAAAATAAGATAGTAGCCATTGTAATCGCTCTTATGCTGTAATTTATAACTAATGTCTCGTTTTATTTAACCTGAATGACTCGCCAGTATTTCCCCGCTGATAAATTATTTTTAAAACATGTTTCAGGTGACCTACTGTGAATCAAGGAAAAGTTCTACGGAGCACTAATAAAGCTTGAAGTGGTGGCTCAGTTAAATAAATAAACATGTTTTGTAAACCAGAGAATTTCCTCGTGAAATTCCTCTATTGTAAATCACGGGGTTTATCCCAAATTATGAAATAAAATAATTAGGCGTTTTCGAGTTTTAAAATATCCTGTTAGACTTCCGCTGTCAACTCAAATAATAAATACCACGGGTTCCTGTCCCGCGGCTCCTGGACCAGGTCACACTAGGACGGGGGTCGTGACAGGAAAATGTGGTATCAGAGCCACTGATTTAAGCCAATTAAGTATTTAGAAATACTTAATTTCTCCAATTGCCACTCTGTGATTCTGTGAAATTTAACTTGAAATTTTGTGTTTCCTCTGTATCTGCTAAACAGCATGAATGAGTTGTCTGAAGCTCTTTAGAATCTCAATATCCATTCTGCTGGGATGGAAGTTTCCAGAGACTCTCCCGATTATCTGGCCGACACTGAAGAACCCATGGAATTTCAGGCTCAAGCCCAGGAGAAACCCAAGTCGAAGAAGAGAAGAAGATTCATAGGCTGGAGACGCGTACGAAGAAAGAAGCCAGCCACACAAAGGATTAAAAGGACTGTGGAACCAAATGATAAAGGGAAAGAAGAAGAGATTGGGGAAAGTTCAGGGCAAGCCCCGAAAATGCCACCGTGGGAGGAGCTGGATCGCAAACTGGCAAATTGTGACCTCATTGGACCTGCCAATGAAGACCTTTTCAATTACCCACTTGAATCACAACTTCCAGTTAATTTTGAACCTGCTATCCTAGACCCCATTGTCAGCCACCAACTCTTACCTGGTGAATTGGAGGAATGGTGGACAAGTGATTGGCAATTTCAGAATCTTTTGAATAACCCTCATACCTTTTTCCCACAGTTTGACCCTAAGCCTGCACCAAACCCACCAATGAGCACCGAGAACTTGGCTGAACTCCGCCACTATGGCGAGGAGCTGGTTGACGTAGGGAATAGAATCCAGGAAGTGGGGGAGAGGATATCCTGGAAATACGACGAGAGGGAACGTCGTTTCTGAGATACCAGCTGAAAGGGATCGTATGTGGTGGTGTGGTTACTTGTTTAATAATAATAAAATAATACTAAATAATAATAAAAATATAACTATGTAAAATAACTTAAAATAAAACTTTTGTAAGATAACGGGTGTGTATGAATGCCTACTAATATATAAAAATATTAACGTCGCAAATTCGACAATTTTGGCTATACGTGTTAACGCGATTATGTGCAATTGTTTTATTGTGCTTTGGTTGTTAATTATTTTATGCTAATCACATACACATATTAATTACCAGATGGAACAAGCTAGTAATGAACCAGTTAACGAGGTTAACCAATTCGAGCAAAACAATGGGGATCAAATTCTGAATAGGCAAGATATAGAGAATATCGTTGCTCAAGGAATAGCCAATGCTATTCCAGCAATCCTTGCTGCTGCTTGCAATCCAGTTGAACCTCAACCAATTATTCCCAGCAAATGTACTCACGGAGACAATTCCAGTAATAGTGTAAATGGAGGCGGCAACAATAATAATAACGATAATGATGGGATGCAATCCCCATTTCTTAAGAGAATGAAAGCTGCAACGCCTGGTTGCACCTACAAGGAATTTCTTGCTTGTAAACCAGTCGAATTTGCAGGCAATGAAGGGGCAACTGCTGCACTGCATTGGTTAGAGAAAACCGAGGCAGTAATTAAAATAAGTAAATGTGTCGAGGAAGACAAGGTTATGTACGCCTCGCATCTTTTTAAAGAAGGGGCACTAGAATGGTGGAATACGGTACTACAAGCTAAGGGAAGTGATGTAGCGTATGCCATGAATTGGGAAGAATTTAAAAGTCTGGTGGAAAGAAAATTCTGTCCCGAATATGAAAAGGAACAAATGGCAAATAAGTTCCTGAACCACCGGATGGTGGATGTAGACTGTCGAGGGTATACTTCGACATTCTTCGAATATGCTAGAGTTGTACCAACCCTGGCTTCGCCAGAACCACTACTTATTTCTCGCTATATTTGGGGTTTGATTGGCGAAATACGTGACATCGTTAAAGCTGCGAGACCCCACACAATTGATGATGCAGTAGAATTAGCCAATACCCTGACCGACGGGCTGGTACGCACACGAGAAGAAAATCGGAAGAAGGAAGTGGCCCAAAAGATTACCTAAGGATTTCGTGTGGGTAATAGTAGCAACTTCAAGAAAAGAGGAACTGGGCAACCTTCCACTGCTCCATTCTGCAGTTCCTGTAAAAGAAAGCATTTTGGAAGATGCAAAGGGTATTGCAATTTCTGCAAAATTCCGGGGCATCAAGAAGAAGACTGCAGGAGGAAGAAATCAACGATCTGCTTCAACTGTGGAAAAGCTGGGCATTTCCGACCAGACTGCCCTAAATTAGTCAAACCAGCTGACAACAAAGCCAAACCTGCCGAGGGAACTACCAAAAAGAATGCAAGGGCATTCCAGTTGACTACCCAAGAAGTAGAACTCATCCCAGATGTGATAGCTGGTACGTTCCTAGTTCACGACGTTTATGCGAAAGTATTATTTGACTCTGGTGCAAACCAAAGTTTCATAAATACTTCATTTTGCCAAGCTCTTAACCTACCCTTAACCAACCTTAGACAAATTTTTATGGTAGAAACAGCATATGGGAATTCGGTTAACATAGATAAGGTCTTGCAAGAAGGAAAGATAGAACTCGTAGGCCATAAATTTTCTACAAACCTGTTACCTATGAATTTAGCCGGATTCGATGTTGTGTTAGGAATGGATTGGTTAGTAGCCAACCATGCTCAAATCCTTTGTGACAAGAATTCCATAGAAATTCATACACCCACCGGAGAAATATTGGTGATTACAGGAGATAAGCCACGTAAGCCAATGAAATTCATTTCAGTGATGAAAGTGGCCAGTTACTCAAGAAAACAAAGAATAGTGTACATGATTTCGGTAATCATTAACACGAAAGGCAAGGAACTTAAGGAAATTCCAGTAGTATCAGAATACCCGGATGTATTCCTAGAAGAACTACCGGGATTACTTCCCGATAGGGAAGTAGAATTTAGAATTCATCTGATTCCTGAAACTACACCGATAGCCAAGGCACCTTATCGGTTAGCACCCACCGAAATGCTAGAATTGAAAAAGCAATTAGATGAATTGTTAAGCAAAGGATTTATACAACCTAGTTCATCCCCTTGGGGAGCACCCATGTTGTTTGTGAAAAAGAAAGATGGGTCGATGCGAATGTGTATCGATTACAGGGAATTGAATAAAGTTACAATTAAGAATCGATATCCATTACCTAGGATTGATGATCTTTTTTATCAACTTCAGGGAGCTAGATATTTTTCTAAGATAAATTTAAGCTCCGGATACCATCAGTTGAAGGTACAAGAGGAAGGCATACCTAAAACTGCTTTCAGAACTAGGTATGGTCATTACGAGTTACAGTCATGCCCTTTGGACTAACAAATGCTCCAGCAGCATTTATGGACATGATGAATAGGATCTGTAAACCGTACTTGGATAAATTTGTAATTATTTTCATCGACGACGTACTTATTTATTCGAAAAGCCAGGAGGAACATTGTGAGCACCTGCATGTACTCTTAACTTTGTTAAGAAAGGAGAAGCTTTACGCCAAATTCTCGAAGTGTGAATTTTGGCTACAAGAAGTGCAATTTTTAGGACAAATGGTGAATCACGAAGGTATTCACGTAGATCCCTCCAAAATAGAAGTGATCACCAAATGGAAGGTCCCGCAATCAGCTATAGAAGTTAGAAGTTTTCTAGGGTTAGTCGGATACTATAGACGGTTTATTAAGGATTTTTCTAAGATACTTGTTCCATTGACTAAGCTAACCTGTAAAGCAATTAAGTTTGAATGGGGACCTAAGCAAGAAGAGGCTTTTAAAATTTTAAAGCAAAGGTTAACAAACGCCCCAATTCTTGCCTTACTAGAAGGGACAGAAGATTTTGTAGTCTACTGTGATGCTTCTAAGTTAGGATTAGGATGTGTGCTAATGCAACGCAAGAAGGTAATTGCGTACGCCTCAAGGAAATTAAAGAAGCACGAGGAAAACTATATGACTCATGATTTAGAATTAGGAGCCATTATTTTTGCCCTTAAGATTTGGAGACACTATCTGTATGGCAGTAAGTTTACATTCTATACAGATCATAAGAGCTTAAGGTACATATTCGGGCAAAAGGAATTAAACATGAGGCAAAGAAGATGGATGGAAATTCTAAGTTACTACGACTGTGATATTCAATATCACGAAGGAAAAGCAAATGTAGTCGCAGATGCTTTAAGTCAAAAGTATCATGAAAAGCAAAAGCGAGTTCGTGCTCTTAGATTAAGTTTACAATTAGACTTAATAGAACAACTGAAGAATGTTCAAGAAACAACAATCAAGGATGATGCTGAAGGAATGAAGGGAAGAATAAAGGAATTTGAACAAGGGGCTGATGGAATTTGGAGATTCCACAAGAAAAGGATTTGGGTACCTAAGCAGAGAGACTTAAGAAATAAGATTTTATAGGAAGCTCATAAATCTAGGTATACCATGCATCCTGGTAATAATAAAATGTACCAAGATTTAAGAAATAACTTCTTGTGGATAGGAATGAAGAAAGACATAGTCAGATATGTTTCTAAGTGCCTAACTTGTTCACAAGTTAAGGCAGAACACCAGAAACCCTCAGGTCTACTACAACAATTAGAAATGCCCGTATGGAAATGGGAACTAATAACAATGGATTTCATCACTAAGTTACCCAAAACCAGAAAAGGTAACATGCGATTTGGGTAATTGTGGATCAATTAACCAAATCAGCTCATTTTCTACCCATGAAAGAAACCTTTAGCATGGAAAGGTTAGCAAAGTTGTACGTAGTCGAAGTAGTATCATTACATGGAGTTCCACTCTCCATTGTATCAGATAGAGATAGTCGTTTCACTTCACATTTCTGGGCCAGTTTCCGGGAAGCCATGGGGACGCGATTAAATTTAAGTACAGCCTACCATCCCCAAACAGACTGACAAAGTGAAAGGACGCTCCAAACCCTCGAAGACATGCTTAGAGCATGTGTCATAGATTTTGGGGGAAATTGGGACGACCACCTACCTTTAATTGAATTCTCCTATAACAATAGTTATCATTCAAGCATCGAAGCTGCCCGTTCGAAGCACTGTATGGACGAAAGTGTAGAACTCCAGTCTGTTGGGCAGAAATAGGAGAAAGTCAATTATCAGGTCCTGAAATTGTGCAAGAAACTACCGACAAGATCACCCAAATCAAGGAAAAACTGAAGACGGCTCGAGATCGTCAGAAAAGTTATGCAGACAATCGACGAAAGCCGTTAGAATTCCAGGTTGGAGACAGAGTACTATTGAAAGTTTCTCCTTGGAAAGGAGTATTTCGGTTCGGTAAGAAAGGAAAGCTAAGTCCAAGGTACATAGGACCATTCCCAGTAATTCAGCGCATAGGACCAGTTGCCTATCGTTTACAACTACCAAAAGAATTAGCTGGGGTATATGACGTATTTCATGTATCCAATCTCAAGAAATGTTTATCTAACGAATCTCTGGTAGTACCTCTTCAAGACATAGAGGTAAATGAAAAGTTGAAGTTCGTGGAGAAACCGCTTCAAATAGAAGACAGAAAGATTAAGTTCCTCAAGCATAAAAGACTAGTACTGGTCAAAGTCAAGTGGGATTCAAAAAGAGGACCGGAATACACATGGGAGCTGGAATCGGAGATGAAGCGAAAACATCCTCACTTATTTCAATAAATCTCGAGGACGAGATTTTAAATAAGGTGGGGAGGATGCAAGGACTGCAAAAATGCCCCAAAATGACCCGTAAGTGAAAACCCAGACCCCTGAAACCCTAATACACATGAAAAATCAAGAGAACAAGGATTTTTTATTTCAGGCGGCCCAGAGTTCACTTGGGAACGCGAAGATCAAATGAAACAAAAGTATCCCCAATTATTCGCAAACAGTACAACCACTACTAAGGCCGAAGCTACGGAATTTCGGGACGAAATTCCAGATCAACGGGGGGAGGATGTGACACCCCAGGAAAATCAGGAAAACCATACAACTTAACTAGCTTCCTCAGTGAGTACGTACCAAATTTCGGGACGAAATTTCTTTCAACTTGGGGATAATGTGACAACTCGTATTTCCGAACCTATCTTTGTACCTTAATGTAACGTTTGTGACTATATGAATTTGGTTGAATTAATTGAATGTCATGATTATGTGTTTATGTGAATGTATGTATGATGTAAACGCACAACACTCACCCGACCGCACAAGCCATTCGGGCTACACAACTTGTATTCGGACCAATGGGCAACCCAAGTGAGGGTTCGGCCCACTCCCCCATATCGCATAACACTAAGGAGATAGGGTAAACTTCTCATTGTTGCAAAACACTTTACACACACATAAACCCTAGCTCTTCTCTCTCTCTCTCACGAAACCGAAGGCAGCCACACACACTCCCTCTATCGAAGATCATAGTGTCCGGATCATCCTCTTGTTCGGTTCATACTTGTTATATTCTCTTAATCGGTTAGTACTTTGATTGTTAATTGTATGATGTTGTGATTCATATGTTCTTTAGTGATGCTTTGCGAATAAGATACGGTTGATTCATGCTATGAATAGATGATAGGGACTTACATGTATGATGCTACTGATCGATTTTGGGATTGTCAAATATAGGATGTAACTAGTAATCTAGATGTAAATCGGATATATATATATAATCGGCTGTTGGGTCATGATATTCGAAGGGGTTGTATGATGATTAGTATGACATGTTGATGTAAAAGTTGCTAGCCTAATAATCCGGATTGAATGTTTGATTATTGCTCATAACTAGGATTAGTTAGGGTTCATGAGAATTTATTTGAATATGTTCAGTTTGATCGATTGGATGTTAAAAAGAATAGTTGGAAATTGTTAATTGATAATAGATAAATTTGGAAATCATTGAATGTTGTTACTGATTGACATAATTTTCGGAAATATTAAACTGGTCGCACAAGGAGTCCAGTCGCACAAGACACTCACAGTCGCACAAGGCTGTTAAGATCGCACAAGCTGTATGTTTATTTAACTGTTTGGGCCGGACGATCATGTTGGGCTGGGCTGATTCTAATCGCACAACCCAACCGGAACGTACAAGATGTCCGGATCGCACAAGCTTGGATTTAATTGATTTGGGCCGTGATCATGTTTATTGTTTTGTTGGGTATTTTGATTTTTGGGCCGGGTAGTTTTGGGCTCCAACGGATGACTCGCACAAGGCCACTAAGCTTGTGCGAGCCCAATACGAGATATGAGATAACTGTTGAATGTGATGTTGCATGTTTGCCATGATTCGTATGTGTTTCATATATGTTATCTATGTGATACTTGTGTGCACTACTTGAAACCAAAACCTGACTTGTATGGTAACCATGTTAGGACGTGGTTGACCACTAGCTGCTAGACTTGACCTTTCTGTGTATCTGCCGAGCAAACCAAGGTGAGTTCACACTAGCCAAGGCATGGGATTCCCAGGGGTTAGGAATGGGATTGAATAACTACTCGTACAACTATTACTATTAAACAAATTATTACTGTCCTCGGTTGAAGGGCACGTACGTAAAACCTACGTACAGTTATACTTACTACTGTCCTCGGATTGAAGGGCACGTACGTAAAGCCTACGTACACGATCTTAAGACCATCACCTCTATCAAAGGAAGTCCCTCAATTATCGACTTAATCGCCGAGGCCTAGGGCGAGCGGGTCATTAGTTAATAGCGCTATTAGGTTTAACAAACCTCACACCGTGCCAGTCGGACGGGCGTGTACTAATGGACTATGGGCAAAGGGTCAATGCTGATAGACATTGACTTAGGGCACCTCTTACATTTTCGTAGCAGTCGATACGCGTGGTCTTGTAACACATGGGAAGCCCCCACTAATCATCGCACATATGCCTGGACTGGTCGCGATAAGGATTAATACGATACATGGTTTACAAAACGAACATACGATTTACGAAATGAATACTTTAACCAAACAACCAACTGTGAACTCGCTCAACTTTGTTGTTGATTCGTTGCTACATGCCTTGCAGGTCATTAGGTACCCATGGAGCTTGCACAGGGAGGAACGGTCGTTGTGGGATATGGCGATGTGTGCCATGCTTTAAACATTACTTCATTTCATATTTAATACTTGCTATGGGTTTTACAATTATGCTTCCGCTAAACACTTAACTATGCTTTGGTTTTTGAACACCTTTCATATTGGTTGGTTGAATTATGTTTACTTACATGCTCGTTCAATATGATTGGTGGCTTGATCCTGGTCAGTCATGCCTCCAAGCGGTGATACTCCGCGTGTGGATTTTGGGGATGTGACAAATTGGTATCAGAGCCATTGGTTATAGAGAACTTGGTTTTAATAAGGGAAAATGTTTTTGTTAAAACCAGACTATAACCTGTACAGTGCTCTACGATCCACAATGACGCTTCACTCCACGTGCGAAACTCGACATTCTAGGTGATATGGTTTATGTTATATTACTTACATGATAGATTACGTAGAACTTTGCTCATGATATGCTTAGTTAGAATAACTACTGTTGCTGGAACACGTATGTGCTTACTCTCTCCTGTCATCGCACTTTCGCGAACCCTTCTCACTCACGTTTCTCTTGATATGAAGATCATGTCTGGACGCATTAACATGACACAAGCCCAGTTGACGGCTCTGATTAACGAACAGGTTGCTGCGGCACTTGCAGCCGCACAAGCAGGAGGTATACCCTGTAGTTTAAACTCATTCTAGGATCTTTAGGTCCTACTCTCGTGAACCTACCCTTGTGTTAAACTTTGTCCTTTCTTATACCCACAACAGGTCAACATGCTCAGCCACCTGTGTGCACCTTCAAAACTTTTATGGACTGCCGACCCACTACTTTTAGCGGCACTGAAGGAGCAGTAGGTCTCCTCCACTGGTTTGAGAAACTAGAATCTGTGTTCGAAATGTGTGAATGCCCTGAGGCACGCAGGGTGAAGTATGCTACCGGCACTCTCGAGGGTTTAGCCCTCACATGGTGGAACGCTCAGGTCCAAATGCTGGGGTTGGTTGCTGCTAACGCTACCCCATGGAACAATTTTAAAGAGATGATCAAGGAGGAATACTGCAGTCGTGATGACATTCATAAGTTGGAAGTCGAGTTCTTCAACCTCAAGATGACGGGGTCAGAAATTGAGGCGTATACGAAGAGATCGAATGAGCTTGCATTACTGTGTCCTACCATGGTGGACCCTCCGATTAAGCATATTGAACTTTTTCTCAAGGGATTAGTGCCAGAAATCCAAAGTCACGTGACTTCAGCAAACCTCGCCACCATCCAGCAGGTTGTTCAGTTGGCTCACCGTCTCACTGATCAGGCGGTGGAGCAGAACAGGTTACCAAAATGTATTAGTGCTACAGCTACCTCTGAAACTCCCAGTGATAACAAACGTAAATGGGATGGAGCTTCAAGCAGAGGTTCAACTTCTGTTCAGTCCCAGTCGCAGCATAGAAGAACTGAAGATTATAAGAGCCCTGGTCAGCAATCTTCTGGTAGCCAAGGGCAAAGTGGTTATCGAGGGAATCTTCCAAAGTGCAACAGATGCAACAAACATCATAATGGTCAGTGCAACAAGGTTCGTTGCCAGAGGTGTCTCAAGATGGGTCACGAAGCTAAGGATTGTAGGAGCTTACGACCTGTGAATCAGAACCAGCGACAACAACCACCAGCTCCACAAGATCAACAACAGCAACAACGAGACAACAAAGGGTGCTTTCAGTGTGGAGCTGAAGGCCATTTCAAGAGAGATTGTCCCCAGCTGAACAGGAACCCTAACAACAACAACAATCACAACAATCAGGGGAACGGGAACAATGGGGGTAACAATGGCAACGGTGCAAGGGGTTGTGTATTCGTTATTGGCCAGGGAGAAGCGAGGAATGATCCCAATGTTGTGACGGGTAAGTTCCTTCTCGACGACTTTTACGTTACTGTCTTATTTGATTCGGGTGCTGATACTAGTTATGTGTCCCTAAAAGTTAGTCAACTGCTTAAGCGTACCCCCAACACCTTTGAACCCCAAGCACGCTGTAGAGTTAGCTAATGGTAAAAGTATAGAGGTCACACACGTAGTCAAAGGTTGTAATCTTGTTCTTGCTGATCACACTTTCTCGATAGACCTCCTTCCTATCACTCTGGGTAGTTTCGACGTTGTCATTGGGATGGACTGGTTATCCCAACACCAAGCAGAGATTCTTTGCAATGAAAAGATTGTCCGTATTCCTCGTCCGAGTGATGAACCTCTCATGATTCGTGGCGACAAGAGTGGTGCTGTTGTAAGCATCATCTCTTTCCTTAAGGCTCAGAAGGGCTTGAGGAAGGGTCACACTGCTATTCTGGCTCTAGTTACTGACACCTCGAAGAAAGAGAAGAAGATAGAAGATTTTCCAATTGTACGCGACTATCCTGAGGTATTCCCTGAGGAATTGCATGGCCTTCCGCCTCATAGGCAAGTCGAGTTTCAAATCGAGCTAGCTCCTGGAGCAGCGCCCATAGCTCGTGCACCGTATCACTTAGCTCCATCAGAGTTGAAAGAGCTATCTACGCAACTACAAGAACTCTTGGATAAGGGTTTTATTCATCTTCGCTCTTCGCCCTGGGGAGCTCCAGTGCTATTTGTGAAGAAGAAAGACGGTACGTTCAGAATGTGCATCGATTACCGTGAACTGAACAAGGTGACTATGAAGAATCGCTATCCTCTTCCACGCATTGACGACTTGTTTGACCAGCTGCAAGGGTCGAGCTACTATTCGAAGATTGATTTGAGATCAGGATATCACCAGCTGAGAGTCTGAGAAGAGGACGTCTCTAAAACGGCTTTTAGAACCCGTTATGGACATTATGAGTTTTTAGTCATGCCTTTTGGGCTGACAAATGCACCTGCGGTCTTCATGGACTTGATGAATCGAGTGTGCAAGCCGTACCTAGACAAGTTCGTCATTGTATTCATCGACGACATCCTGATTTATTCGAAGAGTCAGGAGGAACACGAACAGCATCTATGACTCATTTTGGAACTCCTTCCAACAGAACAGTTGTACGCTAAGTTTTCAAAATGTGACTTCTGGCTTCGTGAAGTCCATTTCCTAGGCCATGTGGTGAACAAGGATGGGATTCACATTGATCCATCCAAGGTAGATTCGATCAAGAGCTGGCCTGCACCTCGTACACCAATGGAAATTCGCCAATTTTTGGGCTTGGCATGTTACTACAGAAGGTTCATCAAGGACTTCTCCAAAATTGCACAGCCCCTCACCTCACTGACACAGAAAGGCGTTGTTTATCGATGGGGGAACGAGCAGGAATTAGCATTTCAGCACTTAAAGGATAGACTTTGCAGTGCACCTATCCTTTCATTGCCAGAGGGCACAGACGACTTCGTGGTTTACTGCGACGCATCCATTCAGGGTCTTGGTTGTGTATTGATGCAGCGGGATAAAGTTATAGCCTACGCCTCACGCCAACTCAAAATTCATGAAAAGAACTACACTACACATGATCTAGAGCTGGGAGCGGTTGTTTTTGCACTTAAGATATGGAGACACTACCTGTATGGTACCAAATGTGCTATTTACACCGATCACAGAAGCCTCGAGCATATCTTCAAACAGAAGGAACTCAACATGCGGCAACGACGATGGGTCGAGCTACTAAATGACTACGAATGCTCGATCAGATACCACCCGGGCAAAGCCAATGTTGTGGCTGACGCCCTCAGTCGAAAGGACACTGCGCCTAAGCGCGTACGAGCTTTACAACTCACTATACAGTCTAGTCTTCCTTCGCAAATACGAGACGCTCAGATAGAAGCATTGAAACCAGAAAACGTCAGGGCTGAAGCCCTACGTGGCTCAAGGCAACGATTAGAATGAAAGGAAGACGGTGCTTACTACGTAACAGGACGCATTTGGGTCCCACTCTATGGCAACCTATGAGAGCTTGTGATGGATGAGGCACACAAGTCTCGCTACTCGGTACATCCTGGTTCGGATAAGATGTACCACGATATCAAAACTACGTATTGGTGGCCTAGCATGAAAGCTCACATAGCAACGTACGTTAGCAAGTGCTTGACTTGTGCGAGAGTCAAGTCGGAATGTCAGAAACCTTCAGGCCTACTCCAACAACCAGAAATACCACAATGGAAATGGGAGCAAATTTCCATGGATTTTGTTACTGGCCTGCCTAGATCTCAATGTGGTAACGATACTATTTGGGTGATCGTGGGTCGACTCACAAAGTCTGCTCATTTCTTGGCTATCAAGGAAACGGATAAGTTCTCCGCACTAGCAGACGTATATCTTAAGGAAGTTGTCTCGAGGCACGGAGTGCCCACTTCTATTATCTCTGATCGTGATGCACGTTTTACCTCAGAACTATGGCAAGCAATGCACAAGTCTTTTGGCTCACGGCTAGATATGAGCACAGCTTATCACCCGCAAACGGATGGGCAGTCTGAACTCACCATCCAGACCCTTGAAGACATGCTTAGGGCATGTG
The DNA here is from genome assembly GCA_030545235.1 of Helianthus tuberosus. Taxonomy (NCBI): domain Eukaryota; kingdom Viridiplantae; phylum Streptophyta; class Magnoliopsida; order Asterales; family Asteraceae; genus Helianthus; species Helianthus tuberosus. The sequence continues at coordinate 43,069,500 of CM060414.1, read as the reverse complement.
TGATTGACTTTGGCAACGGCTGGGAAAAGCATCTGCCACTTGTGGAATTTTCATACAATAACAGCTACCACACCAGCATTAAAGCTGCTCCGTTTGAAGCATTGTACGGGCGTAAATGCCGGTCACCTCTTTGTTGGGCAGAGGTGGGGGATAGTCAGATCACTGGCCCAGAACTTGTGGTAGATACCACAGAACGAATCGCTCAAATACGACAACGAATGGCGGCAGCTCGTGACCGTCAGAAAATCTACGCCGATCAGGGCAGGAAACCCCTCGAGCTCCAGGTTGGGGAGCGGGTGCTACTCAAAGTTTCACCCTGGAAGGGTGTGGTTCGTTTTGATAAACGAGGCAAACTTAACCCACGATACGTTGGACCTTTCGAAGTCATCGAGAAAATAGGCAAAGTGGCCTACAAACTGAACTTACCAGCAGAACTCAGTGCAGTTCACAACTTTTTCTATGTGTCAAATCTGAAGAAGTGCCTGTCAGATGAGACCCACATAGTTCCTTTGAAGGAGCTCACTATCGACGAGCAGTTACGATTCGTCGAGGAACCAGTTGAAATCACGGACTGGGATGTTAAGGTCCTCAAGCACACTAGAATACCTCTCGTTCGAGTTCGTTGGAACTCCCGTCGCGGCCCAGAGTTCACTTGGGAACGCGAAGATCAAATGAAACAAAAGTATCCCCAATTATTCGCAAACAGTACAACCACTACTGAGGCCGAAGCTACGGAATTTCGGGACGAAATTCCAGATCAATAGGGGGAGGATGTGACACCCCAGGAAAATCAGGAAAACCATACAACTTAACTAGCTTCCTCAGTGAGTACGTAACAAATTTCGGGACGAAATTTCTTTCAACTTGGGGATAATGTGACAACTCGTATTTCCGAACCTATCTTCGTACCTTAATGTAACGTTTGTGACTATATGAATTTGGTTGAATTAATTGAATGTCATGATTATGTGTTTATGTGAATGTATGTATGATGTAAACGCACAACACTCACCCGACCGCACAAGCCATTCGGGCTACACAACTTGTATTCGGACCAATGGGCAGCCCAAGTGAGGGTTCGGCCCACTCCCCCATATCGCATAACACTAAGGAGATAGGGTAAACTTCTCATTGTTGCAAAACACTTTACACACACATAAACCCTAGCTCTTCTCTCTCTCTCACGAAACCGAAGGCAGCCACACACACTCCCTCTATCGAAGATCATAGTGTCCGGATCATCCTCCTGTTCGGTTCATACTTGTTATATTCTCTTAATCGGTTAGTACTTTGATTGTTAATTGTATGATGTTGTGATTCATATGTTCTTTAGTGATGCTTTGCGAATAAGATACGGTTGATTCATGCTATGAATAGATGATAGGGACTTACATGTATGATGCTACTGATCGATTTAGGGATTGTCAAATATAGGATGTAACTAGTAATCTAGATGTAAATCAGATATATATATATAATCGGCTGTTGGGTCATGATATTCGAAGGGGTTGTATGATGATTAGTATGACATGTTGATGTAAAAGTTGCTAGCCTAATAATCCGGATTGAATGTTTGATTATTGCTCATAACTAGGATTAGTTAGGGTTCATGAGAATTTATTTGAATATGTTCAGTTTGATCGATTGGATGTTAAAAAGAATAGTTGGAAATTGTTAATTGATAATAGATAAATTTGGAAATCATTGAATGTTGTAACTGATTGGAATAATTTTCGGAAATATTAAACTGGTCGCACAAGACTCCTGGTCGCACAAGAAGTCCATTCGCACAAGACTCCTGGTCGCACAAGGAGTCCAGTCGCACAAGACACTCACAGTCGCACAAGGCTGTTAAGATCGCACAAGCTGTATGTTTATTTAACTGTTTGGGCCGGACGATCATGTTGGGCTGGGTTGATTCTAATCGCACAACCCAACCGGAACGTACAAGATGTCCGGATCGCACAAGCTTGGATTTAATTGATTTGGGCCATGATCATGTTTATTGTTTTGGTGGGTATTTTGATTTTTGGGCCGGGTAGTTTTGGGCTCCAACGGATGACTCGCACAAGGCCACTAAGCTTGTGCGAGCCCAATACGGAATATGAGATAACTGTTGAACGTATGGGTTAGGAATGGGATTGAATAACTACTCGTACAACTATTACTATTAAACAAATTATTACTGTCCTCGGTTGAAGGGCACGTACGTAAAACCTACGTAAAGTTATACTTACTACTGTCCTCGGATTGAAGGGCACGTACGTAAAGCCTACGTACACGATCTTAAGACCATCACCTCTATCAAAGGAAGTCCCTCAATTATCGACTTAATCGCCGAGGCCTAGGGCGAGCGGGTCATTAGTTAATAGCGCTATTAGGTTTAACAAACCTCACACCGTGCCAGTCGGACGGGCGTGTACTAATGGACTATGGGCAAAGGGTCAATGCTGATAGACATTGACTTAGGGCACCTCTTACATTTTCGTAGCAGTCGATACGCGTGGTCTTGTAACGCATGGGAAGCCCCGACTAATCATCGCACATATGCCTGGACTGGCCGCGATAAGGATTAATACAATACATGGTTTACAAAACGAACATACGATTTACGAAATGAATACTTTAACCAAACAACCAACTGTGAACTCGCTCAACTTTGTTGTTGATTCGTTGCTACATGCCTTGCAGGTCATTAGGTACCCATGGAGCTTGCACAGGGAGGAACGGTCGTTGTGGGACATGGCGATGTGTGCCATGCTTTAAACATTAACTCATTTCATATTTAATACTTGCTATGGGTTTTACAATTATGCTTCCGCTAAACACTTAACTATGCTTTGGTTTTTGAACACCTTTCATATTGGTTGGTTGAATTATGTTTACTTACATGCTCGTTCAATATGATTGGTGGCTTGATCCTGGTCAGTCACGCCTCCAAGCGGTGATACTCCGCGTGTGGATTTTGGGGGTGTGACAAAGTTACCGACCTAGTTTCGTATGCATTGATGTTTTAATTAGGTTATCAGACTTATCAGTAGGCTAAACTATGCCCGTCTAAACTTGCAAAGTGAGTCATTCTCTTTTTATCAACAATATTTTACAATACTCCATTTATTTTCAAAAGTTATAATTACAGGGATTAAGTCGTGGTTATCTTGAATCACTGGCAAGTGGGGTATTGTGCACATTACTAATTTCTCACGATTAGGTTCACCAACCTAACAGTGATAATCACTACTTTGGTGAAAGGACCCAATAGTGGTATGATCATCGTCACCAGGGTGTGACACGGCGCCAGATAAAAATAAGATAGTAGCCATTGTAATCGCTCTTATGCTGTAATTTATAACTAATGTGTCGTTTTATTTAACCTGAATGACTCGCCAGTATTTCCCCGCTGATAAATTATTTTTAAAACATGTTTTAGGTGACCTACTATGAATCAAGGAAAAGTGCTACGGAGCACTAATAAAGCTTGAAGTCGTGGCTCAGTTAAATAAATAAACATGTTTTGTAAACCAGGGAATTTTCTCGTGAAATTCCTCTATTGTAAATCACGGGCTTTATCCCAAATTATGAAATAAAATAATTGGGCGTTTTCGAGTTTTAAAAGATCCTGTTAGACTTCCGCTGTCAACTCAAATAATAAACACCACGGGTTCCTGTCCCGCGGCTGCTGGACCAGGTCACACTGGGACGGGGGTCGTGACATGAGGACGTGCATGAATTGGTGCTAGGTGAGAGTCACGGGCCAAATGTTCAAAGGTCGTAATGCTATGGGTTGTACTTGAATACTTGGGATTACTGCCTAGCCTGGGACTTTATCAGTTTCGGCCTCAGCGGACTAAAAACGTGTATGTCCTAGCTGATGTCAATCCAGAGAACGCAATACTAGGCGAAAGTTGTTGCCGCTCACTTGATGAATCCAAGGCAGGACGAAACCAGTGAACCAGATCAAGAGCGGGATGGATTGGCTTATCCCTCGGCAACCGGGGATGCCACACGGGGATCGAAAGATAACTCTAAGACAATATCCTATGATATTAAACCTGTGTGTTATATATTACGGAATGAAAAGAAATATATCTTATTAAATAGCATGTTAAAGTATAAAAATAGGGTAAACGAGATACCCCCCCCCCCCCAAAATGGAACCTGCCACATTTCTCATCCCTAGTCATGTACGAGCTTGATCATTGGATTGGATTCTCTGATTGGGGTGATGTGAGGGTATTTGTCTTAGTTTTAATGCGCTTAACTATGTGGTTTTTTGTGTGTATTTGTATAAAACCAGTTTACTTTGAGAATGATATGAATTGTAGGTATCTAGAGCTTAAAAGGATGATTTTTGGGAGCTAATCTGGAGTTTGGAGTCATAGAATGAATAAGGATTGAAGATATAAAGAAATTGAAGAAAACCATGATGTGATGTTTAGGTGAATATAGGTTTGGGGGTGATCGTGAAGATTTTGGATGAAAACCCGAAGTTGGAAGCAAAAATTGAGCAAGAATGGTCGACATAAAAGAGTCAAAACCTCATATGAGCAAATCTGAAGCTAGAAAATAAGTTATGGGAGCCATTATATATGAATCTTAACTATTTCGGTGAGCTAAACATGAAGAAAAGAGAAGAAAACCCAGGGAGGGCGTATAGCTGAAAAAAGGGAGTAAATCAGAGATTTGATGCAGCTTCTAGGAGAGGGAGTAGTTTACTGCCCTAGGTCGGTCATGATACAAATTTAGGGGTTTGATTCCCTATAAAAAGATAAGCCTCCCTAAACGAAATTCGTTCTCCGCCAACAGTTTTTAGACATTCCAAAGTTGATTTCAAGGCTTTTCCACGCATTCCACGTATATAGTTTAGAAAATTCCGTAGCCCATATGGCCGAACACGTACGACCCACACTAAAATCATGAATCCATTCTCACAATATTAACACATCCCGGTCCACTAATAGATATTGATACATAAGCCTCTAGATATGTCCTTACAAACTTACTCCAGTTGAATGGTCGTTTAGGTTTAACTTTAAAATTTGTTTGGTTTGTTTTGTGGATTTGTTCTTTATTAGATGTTGTGAACAACTTGATGTTTTGATTTAAATGAATTACTTGTGTTTCAACTATTTGTCTTTTACATTCGCATTTAGTTTCCTGGAATCGTGAGTGGTTCTGTAACTAAGGGGGTATTTGGCATATATAATTGGGTAATTGGATTGTACGAGTTATTATTAAAAACATGTCTTTAATTATCACTTCAACTATTTGATCCCGAGTTTATGTCTATGTGGTGTCCAATTAACTAAACAAGTTTTATGTAAAACCTTGAACCTGAATCCTAGAGGGGTTGCTAATCTCAAAACTGATAACTTTCTAAATCAAAATTCTTTGCTTAAAAGACAAATTATCAAAACCAATAAAAAAACTCATATTTGCTTTCGTATTTAGATAACTGATCAAACACTGACCACATATTCCATGTATAGACGACATGAGTGTAATTTGTGGCCCGAGCTGAAAAGGGCATAAACAGAGGTTCTAAATCGGAATGTTTGATTCACTTTTTTTTGTGGGGAGGGGAGTAATTACGCCCCCTAGGTTGGTTATGACCTAAATTTAGGGTTTTGATGCCTCTATACAAATATAAACATCCTCTAACGAAATGCACTCTTCCCCCAACAGTTTTTAGGAATTCCAAGGGTGGTTTCAAGGCTTTCCAAGTCGTTCCAAGCACACCAGTTCATGAATCCAAGATCCACAACAACATTCAGTGAAGAATCAAGCATGCCAATGAGTGGCTAGTATTTTATAACTTCCTCCGGATGAATTTTGTTGTCGAGTAACAATTATAGTAGTTTAATTTTGTTATCGCCTAATTAGAAAAATGTTAGTGTTTGTTTTTTTCCTTCCCTATTTTCATTTCATTGAATATACTTGTTAAATTCGTTTCGAAGCATAATCTGTTAATTGATTAATACATCTATTACCGACAATTACCATAACATATCTACATATAAATAAAACTAGGTGTAGCACCCGTGTAACCACACGGGTAGGTTTAGTAATGATTGAAATCAAATACTAAAAAACAGATTATAATATATCATTTAAATTTTGGTCTTTAGTTATATATCTTTATAAAGTAATGTTAAAAACAGTATGTGTGACCACACGGGTAGCTTTAATAACCATCGAAATAGATTATAATACATCATTTATATTGTTTGGATTTAATACAACTAATCAAATGTTATTGATCAGTTCAATAAAGCCCCTTATATTTGATCCAATTAAGCTTAATAATAGATTAGATTTTGTAGGCCCATTAAAACCCTTATATCAAATTCGGCCCCAAATTCTAATCACTCATCTACAGTTCCAGTTCCATTTCCATCTCCGAACTTCGAAGGGTGACAAACCAACGACAGGGAGTGTTAAAGATTTTTCCTTATCAGCAAAAGGTAATCGAAAACGTATTGATTCGATTTTGTTTTTCTGAAATCTTTGCTTCATGTAATTTTTTATACCACGCTTGCATGTATGATTTTTGATCTTAGGTTTGTTCTTTTATATGAACTGTAATTTGTGATCATGTTTGTTTATTTGATTTGTTATACTTCAGATTCCATCATATGAATGTTCGTGTTGATGTTCGATTGAAGTTTTTACTTTTGTATGGATGTTCGATTGAGGTGTAGATATTTAGGGCTATGTTAAAAATGATTGTTTATCAGTTGTTGTATAAAGATTTTTTAAGATTATGATGTTTAGTAAACTTTCAGTTGGTGTTCTTGATAGATTTTATCAGATTATGTTTCACATGTTTGGGGTTTTGTGTCACACTGTCAAAAATAGAAACATATTAATAAGCTTTAGAAACTCTCGGCATCGAAAATAACATTTGGGATTTCACATTGTTGACATTGAATATACCCAAATAACCTTTTAACGTTATATAATATTTTAGTCTATTAGTTATACTCTTTTTAATTGCATTAATTAGAATAATCTTTTAACGTTTTTCATAAATAATGCTCATCAACTTAAAATCATTGTTGTTGTAGTTTTGCAAACAGTGGTTTGACTTTGGTCAAACAGGCTTTGGTCAAACAGATTTTTTTAAAAAAAAGTGGTTTGACTTTGGTCAAACAGTGGTTGCATACTAATGTTATTTCCTTTAATCATGTTCTCTCAGTTACTTACCATCTTTTAACGTTTTTCTCTTTTTATAGAAAGATGTATGGTTTTGCTTGTTACATGACCGACAACCAAAGGAAATCTTTGGTTAGTATTTTAATCTCAGATATGGCGAATTTATTTTCTTTATAACATCATGTTAGACAGTTCTGATTTTAATATACTTATACATAGGTTCTGCCAAAAAAGTATAAACAATGGATAAAAGAGTTTAACTATCCTGTTGGGTTTGTCAAAGTACGGACAACTAATGGGCAAGTCTTTGAAGTCAAGATATATGATATAGGAAACTTCTATTATCTCTACAATGGGTGGTATTCCGTAGTTCAAACTTTGAAACTACAATCTGGATCATGGCTCGTATTTCAGTATGAAGAAGCATTACAAAGTTTTCGGATATTTTATTTCTATGACAATATTGGATTTGCTCCATCTGATTATTTTTACTACAGACCCAATGGCGATTTTGATAAACCTGATGCTATGGTATGTAGTTCGCAATCTGGGTTCGGTATATTTATTATTGTTTCTTATTTATTATGGTTCCGTATATGAAACTACTAATGTTTTTTTTTCTCGTTGTAGCATATCAATCGTTTATTTGTACATCACAAGATGGACAATACCATTCCAAATTATCCGGTTGTTATTAGAGGTCCTGGGAAGCATAATTTTTTTGTTCGAATGGATGTTAGTGATAATCAGCTTTACATAACAACTGGATGGGATCGGATTAAGAATAAATTTTCACTAAGTGATGAACATCTTCTTGTGTTTGAAATGATTGATCTTCACATTTTTTATATGTCTGTTTTCAATTGTTCTAAGGATGCTGATTTAATGTTGCCACCGGAATTATATGCTGCTATTAAGGAAGAAGTGGTAGAAGAGGTTATCAGTATCTCTGATGGTGAAGATGTGGATGACATAACTAAGGACAATGAAACTGAAATGCTCGCTGTAACTACGAACAACGAAACTATTCCAGTAGTTTTCCGTGTGGACAATCATTTTGTAAGTTTCTGTAACCAAAAAGTAGTAACATGACCTTACATTGTGTTAACCATATTATAATACTATCTTTGTTAACATTATTTTTTGTTTGTTACAGCGCATTAAAAAAGTTCTTGCTAAAAAACTTGGCTTGGATAGGAAAAGAACTTTAAAGATTGTAGATGCTGCTGGAAATGTTTGGGATGTTCGAGTTGGTATCGAGTCTCCTGATGATCGGTTTTACATAAAAAACATGAAACAGTTTGTGAAGGATAAAAACTTGGTTCCTCGTGAAGAGTTTACCCTTAAGTTCGTCATGGGTAAAGGTATTTTCTTGTTTGACTGAATGGTTGTGGCGCTTTTTCAGATAATGTTATTTTGTATGGAAATAATGTTTTTTGTTTGTGGTTGCTGGTTTGCTCAAAACACTTTTGTAAAGGTTGGTAGTTTAGTTTTGATGTTGGTGGTACGAAGGGTTAGCTACTGAAAAGTTTTTAATTCATATGTTACTGAACCACAAACAAACGGTTGAAAGTATTACTTGTATTAGTTATTTCTTGTCTTTTAGATATATGTTATTGTTATTTATCTTTCATTATTTTATAATTGTTAAAGGTATCATTTTTTAAAAATGTATACTATATTTTAAAACAATTCTGTAAAATAACATCCATTATTATTAGATAAAAGAAACATGTTGATAGGATGTGCAAAACATAATACCAAATAACTTCAAACATTAAAAGACTTTTCTTCAAAATGCTATTTCTACAACGACTATAGATTTTGTAGAAATTCTTTGTAGACCACGTTAGTTGTGGTTTTACACACTTGTTTTCTCCTGTCACATATCAAGATCTTCAAACCCTTCCTGCTCTTTACTCGTGATACAGCAACGTATAGTTGTCCGTGACTAAAAACCGGCCTTGGAAGATATAAGCCTACACGTTCAAGTGATTGTCCCTGGCTTTTGTTGATGGTCATTGCAAAGCATAGAGATAATGGGAACTGTCTTCGTGCAATTTTCACCAGTATTCTTTTATCGGACGGTGTCATTTTCAATCTTGAAATCAAAGTATGATGACCTATATTATTTCCAGTAATAATCTTTGCTTCGATTACAAGTTTTCCAAGTTTTGTTACTTGAAGTCGTGTACCGTTACACAGACCATTTGTTTGATCAATGTTTCTAAGTAACATTACCGGAGCTCCAACTTTGAGAACCAATTTATGGTTAGGTAATCCTGACAGATGCAATTTGTTTAATACATCCGGACGAAACAATGCCATGTTAAGGTCGGTTTGATCCTCAGACTCATATAAAGTATCTGAACTGAGATATATCTTTTCTTCACCAGGCATACTATTTAATAGTTCTGTATTTATTGAATCCACAACTTCATTTGTGGGTGCAAGAATGGCTCTTTGTTGGAAGTAATTTGAATTGCATAAAAACTTTTGCATATCCGGATATGTGAAAGCGATCAATGAAGATATAGGATTGACTGCATCGAGTATAAGTAAATCATCTGGAATTTCAATTTCCACTTCTCCATCATTTGGACCACCAAGTAGACCATCACCAAGCCTTAAAATCCATTCAGCAAATTCCTTGGTCTCGTTAAAATTACTTGATTTGGTACCCATTTTTAACCTCATGTTTTCAGTTAACTTGAGTAACTGACAATCCTGCCAAATATAAGAAGAATTCAATGAAGAATTTACAATCATGCTTCTGGTACCTTTTGGAATGACTGGAAGAATTTGTCTAAAATCACCGCCAAAAAGCACAATCTTTCCACCAAAAGGTTTGTTCTGCAAGGACGGATTATTGGAACAGGCTATATCTCTCATTGTTCTCTCCAGAGCTTCAAAACAATGCTTATGTGTCATTGGCGCTTCATCCCAGATTATCATCTTAGTTTGTTTGATTAAGCCTCCTAGCTCACTATTTGGTTCAATAGAGCATATAGAATCCTCGTTAACATTTATCGGAATTACAAACCTGGAATGAGCCGTTCTACCACCATCTAATAGAAGTGATGCAATACCACTGGATGCAACATTCAACACAACTTCACCATTGGAACGTAACGCAGCTGCAAATGTTTTCCATAGAAATGTTTTACCAGTTCCACCGTAACCATATAGAAAGAAAACTCCTCCACTTCCTTTAACAACTGCATTCAAGACGGTTTGATACACTTTTCGCTGTTCATCAGTTAAAGATTTTAGGGAAGCTGCAAGTTCCTTTTTTAAGATAGCCCGATCATACGAAAGTTCCTTCATTATCAATTGATTGTTCAATGCTGAAGTGTAGTTGTCAGGAACATTTGGCATGTCAGTAAAGTTGCTTAACGTACTTCCATAACCAACTAACAGTTTTTCGATATGTGCTAAGCAAATGTTTTCAATCTCTTCCTCTTTAAGAACCAAATCTAAAAAATACAACAGATGTTTAGTAATTAGATTTTTTAAACACTTGATTAAAGTAAAATGGAATCTGAAATTTTATTTAAGTTTTTAAAATTACCAGGAATACCAGTAATCCTCCGTTGCTGATATAATATATCTTCACATAATAGAGATTTTGTTTCCTTCCAGAAAATACCCGGCCTAGAAATGGAGTTTGACATCAAGAGCATTACAAAAAATGTACGCAAGAAATCAGAAGTAGCCCATGCACTTGCTTCATTAATGGCCATTAAATACTCCTTATCATCGTCCAACAGACCGCGAGCGAAACATGCATCTTTAAAAGTATGATATATTTTTCCATCAACTGTTTTTATATCATTGAAACTCATTGGTCCTATAACGTGATTCAATAAAATTCTCAAGAAATAACAATCACCAAGTGATGGAGGTACATAATGTATCCTACCAACTGCACCAAAAGGTTTTTTCTACGTACCCACTTTCGTGTTTTGCGTATCCATACAAAGTTTCTGGGGAACTCTATATACTTCAAAGTTCTAGCAAATGCATCCGTTTGATTACATTTCATCCATTCTGTGAACATAGACATTTTCACAGTTGGGTTACTGACCACGTCACACAAGTTTGAATTATCGTCATAAACAATAGCCTGACCATCTTCACAGTGAAAAGGTAATATTTCAACAGATGGAAGCCGATAGTGTATGTCAAACTTAAAGATTCTCCAAGCAACTTCACACGCTGAAATATATCTACAATCAAGATATGCTTTAACTTCATCTACTTCTGTTTCGTTTGAGAGATTTTCATTATTTGTCATTTCCTTGTTTTGAGGGTTCACATTAGCAGTGGAGGTACTTTCGTAAACAGAAGCTGTCACTCTATCTGGACCCTTATTAATGTATTTGAAGAGATATTTGATGGATCCTGTTTGGTTACACCACTCAACATTTATGTGGCACTGATACTTTTTGAGTAGCATAGCATTGTACGGAACCACAAACCTATTGTCAAGTAAGACGCCATTTTTTTCTACTGTGTTGCATGATTGACGACGTCGGTAGACAGGATATCCTTCAGAATCAACACAAGTCTCATCTACATATTTTTTCGGAAACTTCTTCCAACATTTTAAATTAACCATGCATTGAGAATGAGGATTGTCTGTACCACAAGGACCATGGATCATAAATTTTTTGACAAGTTCATACAGTGAAGCATCCATCTCTTTGTCAGGTATTTCAGCACTAATAACCAAATCGATTTCTTTAGCCGTTGGAAATTTGCTCTCGGCACTTAAGAACAAACATATATGAGCATGAGGTAGACCACGTTTCTGAAATTCGATTGTATAAATAACTGAAATATTACATCCAAAAAAGTGTTAGTAAAAGTATTATTTGAGAAATTAATTAAAACAATTTACAATGACTTACTTGCTTGTATCTCACCAAAGAATTTATGTTTCTTGAAATCTTGAATTAGATGATTGATTTTAATTTTGAATAACCGTGTGATAATATCCGGTCTATCTTGAGGGTTCAACCGTTTGTCTTTTAAACATCTATAAATCTCAGGCCAATTGGGATTACAAGTGACTGTTATGAAGAGATCCGGATATCCTACAGCTTTGCAGATTGCCATAGCATCTAGATACTTTTGCATCATATATCTCGCTCCACCGGTAAATGAAGATGGCAACAAAATTCGTTTTCAACAATTTGACGCATCGCTTTGGCCACTTTGAACACTTTGATTTAAATTCTTAAATGTTTGACTTCTAAGTTTAGGTTGTTGTGTCTTTATGTAAGCTAACCGTGCAGATTCTATCATTGTATACGCATCAACTACAAAATGTTGGAATAGCTTTTGGGCATTGAGTAACAACGAAAATTGGTTGGCTCTGTCTTGTATTCTGTAACTAAAGAACTCTCTCATTGTGGTACTAGTTCTAAGTATGTCACAATCAACTGAAACACCTCGATGTTTAATACCAAGTCTAAATCCATCTTCTGCATATGGGAAGATAAGTGGATATTGCAATGCAAGATAAGAGGGATGAAGCTCACTGATTCTCTGAAGATCGCCTGATTTTGTTTGAACTATGATATCCCTTTTATCAAAAGCTCCATCAAAATCACCAATTATTAAGGCAGCAATTTCTTCAGCAATAGGCAAGTTAAAAATTCTACCATCCTTATCCCTTACTCCAATGAGCTTGAGTCTTACATTTTGCCAATCATTTTGTTTAAAACAATCTCGTACCATTCTAAATGACTTCACAAGTGGATTGCATGAATCCAACATTTTTTAAGACTCGATATGATGGCAAGATCAAGTTGTTGTTTAGTGTCTGTCTTCGAACCTTGCTCGACACTGTGTAAAAAACGACATTATTGTATAGATCAGATTACCTTACAGCCTTTTGACGATTAAAATCCTCGTTTTGGGAATCATAAATATAAAGCTGTGAAAATTTGGGCTCTTCACCATCATTCGGTAGCAGACTACCAATGCGATGGTAATTTTGTCCTTGCAGTCCAAAAACATAAGGACCTTTGGTTTTTTGAAAAGTTTTAGAAACCTTGCCACCAAGGGATGTGAAGGAAAACATCATGTTATATGCTCGAATGTTATTCATGAAATTGCGGCTTTCAGGTGTAACTCTTTTGTAAAATCTTTCGAGCAATGGAGGAGGAGCAGGTGAGGAAGGCAATTCAACGCCTCCGTTCGAACAACAAAGAGAAAAAGAAGATTTCTTAGAATCCAAATTACCCCTAAACATTTCATCTTTCCAAATCATTGCATGACAGTAAGAACATACAAAAATAGCATCTCCATGATCAACGTATTCTACAAAATTATATAGGCAGATAAAAAAACGATGATATAAGTGAAATATTAGGAGATTAAACTGTTATTTGGAAAGATACTTTGATAAGTTTAAGGAGGGTAGTTACCTCTTGCAATTCCGTAAATCTTTTTTACGATAGAAGATGGTAAACAATCCTCCGAATCGGGATCATCAAAGTTAGACCTTTCACCAGGGTAGGAATTTTCTTTTCCTGCCGTTTCATTTTGGAAAAGGCAAATTAACATCGGTTACAACAGATAGGAAGATAAGCAATAAATTCGACAAATATAATGACTCAGAAACCTATATTTAGTTTTGCATTAAAAGTAAAACACATACCACTAAACGCTACTACGGAACATTTTGGCAACTATCGAGAAGTTCTATTGTCAATATTCTGAGGAGTTGGAATATCACTTCGACGGGACCTTACTGTAACACGATCCACTTGCAAGACAAAATTTATAAATGTTATCAAACTTACATTAACATTCAATAAATGATTAACAGTAATAACAAAAGTGTATATAGCATGCAGTTTGTAATATCTGTTAATGGACTTCTATCAATTTTATGATTTGATGGTTGAAGAGGAGTGACCATTGAAGATGTCCTGCTTAAATCATCTACAATGGATAAATCAAATTTACTTATATCCATGGTTTTCAAACTTTGTTTCCTCTTTCTAGAGTCATAAACACCATAATTAGCCTTTCCAGATTGTCCTAAAATTCAAACAAAGGGACAAGGTCAAATCAGATAGCATACCTTAAAAAAATAAGATTTATAACCTTACCAAGACTGGATGAAGTCAGAGGGATTGTACTAACACATGTTCGATCTAAATTGTCGGGCGTGTGACATGCTGTACATGAAGAGATTTGGTTAATTTATGCTACAAACACTTACAATTTTCACATATGACCATCAAAAACATACCTCCATTATCGTTTTTTGTGATAGTAACATTGCCCAGAAGTGTATCAATAATAGGAGGTGTCTGTACAAATTGAACCACACCCATGTTTCTACGCTTATTCAAGATAGACTTTCTTAAACTTCCTTGATTCTTTGGACTGTTGGGGACTGCACTGTGGAAAATACTCTCTATGTCTTGGTATCAAATTCTTTTTACTCTCCATAACTATACATAAGAATTGAGCACATATGTGTGATTTAGGGCTAGCTATAAGTCATTATTGTAATCACTGTCCAAAAAAACATTTATTCTCAACAGCTAGTGGTGATTGAAGATCCCTATTGAAAACCTACCTAAATAAGTGGATGATCACATCAAATGTTGAGAATAGATTTAAACAAAAGAGATAGAAAAACCTACCATTTAGTGTTCATCGATTGCTTCCAAACTAAGAGCGTTTTGAATTATAGGTTGAGTTTTTGGCGCTAATTTTAAATCTTCACTTTGATTCATTCGAAAAAGAAGCTATAAACATAGCGGACAATATGAAATTGTGATTTAACATACCTGATTCATTTTGTGGGCCTTTGACAGGATTTTATGGTTCACAACTTATGGGCCAGAAATTATTGAAAGAATTAGACCATTTAATTGCAAAATTAAGCCAAATTTGGGGCCCTTTGGTTTTGTATAAAAAATATAACCAAGTGAAACTGAAAAATCCATAATTTATATGGATTTAAATAGTACATATTTTTTTATCATCCTTGTCTTGGTTTTACCAATATATTGGTTCCTGCAATAAAATTATTACAACGCGGTCCACAAGATTTATATTTTGGAGTTGAAGTTTAATGATAGATTTTTACCGAGTCACATTGTCCGATAATTTATGTGCACCAAGAAATTTATATGGATTTAACTACTACATGTTTCTAAACATTCTTGTCTTGGTTTTATTAGGAATTCGTTGGACCCCTTAGAAACATCATAATTTATATGGATTTAAATACTACATATTTTTTAATCATCCTCCTCTTGGTTTGACCAATATATTGGTTACTACAATGAAGTTACTATAACGCGACCAAATAGCCAACTTATTTAAAGTTGAAGTTTAACTCAAAGAATTATATTTATGAATTATATCCTGT
This sequence comes from Helianthus tuberosus, assembly GCA_030545235.1. Lineage (NCBI taxonomy): Eukaryota > Viridiplantae > Streptophyta > Magnoliopsida > Asterales > Asteraceae > Helianthus > Helianthus tuberosus. The sequence goes on along the minus strand of CM060414.1, from coordinate 43,053,941 downwards.
CATAACGAAAATCGATTTAACTCAAAAAATATAACGAAAATTGAAGAAAAAGTGCTGCTATTTAATCGACTGCCCTAAGTCAAGTGTTGCTAAAGACCAAAGCCCGGCTTGGACTGAAGCAGTGGTTTACTTTGTCTATTGTAATAGTATCAGTGTTTAGCTAGCCGTAGTTATATGTAACAGTGGTTAAAGAGGAACGATAATAAGAGCCAAAACTAGTGAATGGTTGAACGATCAAATACTAAAAAACATATTATAATATATCAGTGGATTCATCATAAGCAGCAGTTTGCATTAGACTTTAAATCATTCCTTTCATCAGAACCGCAGATGCTCAAAACATTTGTCAAAAGCTTATTCACTGTTGATTCATAAGAGGCAAACAATATGGTTCACATCAGCGAATTCATCATCAACAGCTGTTTGCATTAGACTTTCCCCTTTAAAGTGTTTATAACATCTGATAGGCCTCATCCACTGTTTGTACACTACAACTGTTGTCCATTAAGCACTGCTTGTGTACAACAACTGCTCAAGACAAAGTCCTGCTATTTAATCTACTGCCCTAACTCAAGTGCTGCTAAAGACCAAAGCCCTGCTTGGACTGAAGCAGTGGAATGAAGAAACAGTTGTTTACTTTATCTATTGTAATAGTATCAGTGTTTAGCTAGCAGTAGTTATATGTAACAGTGGTTAAACAGGAACAGCTAAAAAGAGCCAAAACTGGTTCACATCAGTGGATTCATCATAAGCAGCTGTTTGCATTAGACTTTCCCCTTTAAAGTGGTTATAACATCTGATGCCCCTCATCCACTGTTTGTATACTACAACTGCTGTCCCTTAAGTACTTCTTGTGTACAACAACTGCTGAAGACAAAGTGCTGCTATTTAATCTACTGCCCTAACTCAAGTACTGCTAAAGACCAAAGCCCTGCTTAGAATGAAGCAGTGGACTGAAGAAACAGTTGTTTACTATGTCTATTGTAATAGTATCAGTGTTTAGCTAGCAGTAGTTATATGTAACAATGGTTAAAGAGGAACAGATAATAAGCAGCTGATGGCCCTCATCCACTGTTTGTATACTACAACTGCTATTCCTTAAGTACTACTTGTGTACAACAACTGCTGAAGACAAAGTGCTGCTATTTAATCTACTACCCTAACTCAAGTACTGCTAAAGACCAAAGCCCTGCTTAGAATGAAGTAGTGGACTGAAGAAATAGTTGATTACTGTGTCTATTGTAATAGTATCAGTGTTTAGCTGGCAGTAGTTATATGTAACAGTGGTTAAAGAGGAACAGATAATAAGCAGCTGATGGCCCTCATCCACTGTTTGTATACTACAACTGTTGTCCCTTAAATACTGCTTGTGTACAACAACTGCTGAAGATACATGTCACACCCCGACCACGTGGAACATACAAAACGTGGCGGAAATGTCGGGGAGTGTTGTAACAGAATTAATTGTTTCAAATCCATGGCAATTGAAGTTTCGTTTTATTGATTAAAAGTGTTACAATGTCTTAACAAACAAGGAAATACAACATAATTAACTAGTCTTGTATCTTTTATTGTCACTAAAGCCCAAGTCTGCCTATGTGTATCTTGATCATCTTATGCAACAGTTCCTGAAAAACACATGTGAAAATAGGTACGTCAGCATAAAAATGCCTGTGATATACATAGGTTTTGTGAAAATAGGTTTCATGACTTATGTTTGAGAAAAATGTTTAGTCATGAACCTTGTTATTTGCTTTGTTTTGTAAATCATTTGAAAATCGATAAGATCAGATGATAAGTATAAATAAATGTAAGGTTAAATGAATAACCAAGTAAAATATGTTTGCATAAGATAAGATGTTTATAAATCAATGTCTTGTGAAAAGTATGTTATTTGTATAAAATGTTCTATGTCTCAAACTGAAATGATTCAAATAACGCTATGATATGTAATACCATACAAACACTTATATATAGGAAGTACCAGCGGCGTATCCACCATGCTTGTATCATATTACACACGCATCGTTACTTAATCACTTAATCAAACCAAACCAACCAATGTAAGAAGTCTATGTTTAAATCAATTGTCAAATGTATTGGGTAATATGTCAAAGTGTTCATGTCAAGATGTAAATCATATCAAAATGTCTATGTCAAAATGTCATGTAAAACGATGTACTAAGTAATGCACACAATTGGGCACACCTAGCATGAAATGTCATAAAATCATGTACTATAATGTACTAACGAACATAGCAGTATATGATGTTAAAACAGAAAAGCATGAAAGTAACAAGTAGGCACATGTGTTCCACCCCAAAACAGTTTGGAAAACAGTAAAAGAGGGGTCTATGTACTCACTTGAGATTGCTCAGAAGTCCTTGAGTAACAACCAAACAATGCTAGAGATCGCGGATATCAAACGGCACCTAATATAGGTAACTACATTAATAAACCGGACCTAGATCGGAAGATCGGGTAGCATTAGGGTTTGTAAACCAAACGAGTGTAGAGACTCGTGTCTTTTGGTTTAACAAAACCTACATACTAAATGAAACTTAACCTAAGTGCTTTCGACCCAATACGACCCGTTTAGGTAGCTTATGCTACTTTAACGCGTCGTTCGCGTGAAACGCGTTCGGACCGCCTAACTAGTCCTATGACAAGTGTTATATGCCTAAACATGTTACATAATCAGTTATGTGACAAAGGTTTAGGTTACATATGCTTAATTACCAATTATACATGAAAAGGGTATTCTGGTAATTTACCTAAGGCATATAAACTACCTATCATACAACTACTTAAACGATGTGACCATAGGGTATAACCTCGGAAGGTTATTCCCTACCTACTATGGTCACCTAATGTGTTTGGTCGGATCCTAATGATCGACCAAATGGGCCGGGTTCGAGGTATAAGCGATTTATTAGATCGATTACCCTACGACCCTAGACAACGTGGTAATCAGTAGGCATAGTCCCAAGGGACTATAACCAACGTGATTACACTCACGTTGCGAAGTTCAAACGAACTTCGCATTGACCATTACTGGTCAACGCTGAAAGTCAAACAAAGTTTGACTTTCTGACTCGAAAAGCAGTAAAATAAGGAAAAGAACGAAAGAATACTTACGAAGGGTCCCCGAATGCTAATCCCGATCCAAGAACTCAGGTATGAAACAATGGTTTCAACTTAGAGCTCTCAAATCAGAATTCTTGTAAGAAATGAGGTTGGGGTGGATGGGTATTTATAGGAATACCCGAACCGTTAGGATCGCTTGTCGAATATCGTTCGTTAATCATATCCGTACAAGTGTCGGAAAGTTATGGTGCCTAAATTCCATCCTTATCCGCTGACTAAGCAAGTTAGAATGTGTGGTTGTGAATTAAACAACGGCTAATACATCGAATCTGGTCCCAAAAATGCAAAACTGAGTTTTCTGCATGTTTTCTATCCAGCATAGGCAGTCGCGTAGCGCTACTGCCAAGGCATTAGGCAGTCGCGCTACGCTAGCACCCTCCTGTTTCAGAAATCTTTCAAAAGTGGCAGGAATGGTCCCTGTTGTGTTTTAAGGCCTTTTTTGATGCGTTTGAACCCCGTTAACCTCATTTCAAGGCTCTAAAATGAAGTTAAAGTATAGGGAACTCAAAACATGCTCAAAAATATGCCGGATGATGGTTCGTTTGGTCGTACGAACGCGATGTTCGCTTAATTACGACGGAATGCGCACAAGCGCGAAAAACGATCCAAATGACGTGACGAATGGATTTTTCTTATGGCGAACACTAAAATAAAATATTTTAGTGCTTACATAAATTTTTGGATGTCCGGATGTATTCAGAACGTAAGTTATGCGCGAAAGTGCAAACTTGTGCACTTTTTGACACTTTTAGTCCCTGAATGACCCAAAAGTTTATTTTAGCACACCGAACCCATTAAAGCCTATTTCTAAGCTATGTAAAGGATATTTATGGTGTGTTTAACTTATGGTCATGTTCTGGAATGTCTGTTACAGTTCAAATTGGCATACTTTCGCAGTTTGTCAACTTTAGTCCCTGTAAGCGATTAAACTTTGATTTCACCACACCAAACCTTCCAAAACTTATATCTAAGTTATGTAAAGGTTATTTAAGGTATGTTAAGCCTATTTCACTATTCCGGAGTGTTCGTTGCATTAAACTGGTTATATTTACGCATCAGTGCGTGTATAACCTTCCAGAAAGCGATTTAGAGCTTGAAATCGAAACAAGAGTTGATATGTTCAATCGATACACATATTTTTTACAAATCCCAAGTATGAAATACAATATTTCATTGGTTTGGCATTTTTTTGATGGTCGCAGTGACACGGGTGTCACAGTCTCCCCTACTTTAGGAAATTTCGTCCCGAAATTAATTCGTAGGAGTCTATTTGTGACTTTGTGTTAAATAACCATCAAAGATGAACAAGACGTAATCCTGTAATTTCTCTTTAACGAACATTTTTCAGAAATGAAAAATGAACGGAGTTAATTTCAACAGGCATTATTTAGAAACAAAAATGAACAGAATAGTCATTTTCCACAACATCCAAATGAACAGAATAGTCATTTTACATCTTCAGAAACAAAAATGAACAGAATGAACTCTAGACACATGACAAAACTCACTGTGGTTTCCGTGCACTGAATTTCATAATTATGTATGCATCCATAATTACGCAATTCCTTGCATAGTCCGCACAATTTGTCTGAAATGTGAAGGGGAGGAAAAATCAAACCTGATGATGAGTGTGACTAAACTACCATAGGGTCCTTTTAATTAGCTCGACAAAGGATCCTTTTAAATTAGGCTACCAAGGAGTCCTTTCAGCTATATCATCACATGATATTCCTAACCAGATTTTTGGATCAATCTGTTTACCTAGACCTCTCAGGGTCTAATTATGGAATGGTACAATATAATCCAAGGGTCTTTACTATTACGTACAAGCCCGTTGAGGATTTAATATAGCACCCAAAGATATGGAAGATTCTACGAGGATTTGAATGACAAGAAATTGGATCACACAAAAACATAAAAGGGAACACATAAACACATAATCACATAGTTGTTTAATTTGTTTATTAATTTGTTATCTTTGGACGCGGATACTTAAAGCACACCAGGAATCCAAATCGTGGATTTCATTTTGGCACTTTAATCATTTCAATAATCCATCCATGAGGATAGGATGATCTACCAAAAATTCGATTTTCGTTTTTCAGGAAAACGCAATATTCGAATTAAGGTACACAATAATTTAGGACATACGGAAATACCCTTGGGTACCCTATTAAAAATTTATAGTGGTACTTGGGGTATTCGTACAGAATTATAACTTTTATCTTGTACTTCGTTTCTTTGCAAGAGACGGGTACTTAGGATCTTTGTGGAAAACGCAAGAGATTGTAAAATGGAAGAATTTTGGGGGTAGTCTGTTCTTCAAGGAATGCGGTTCCTTGATTGTCGGTGTTATAGGGGATATGTTGTTTATGCATACAACCACATAATATACATTGTAATGTAAATAAAAAGATTTATTTATTAACAATGATAACAACTGTTTCATGGACCTTGACAACAAAAGAAAATAATACATAAGATATGATTATTTCTAAAGAGTGTTGTCTTCTAGTTGATCAGATGCTCATCTCTGTGCTGGATTAGCATTAGCAAGCTTTGGGCAATTTCTTCGGAAATGTCCCATCTCACCACACTTGTTGCAAGAACCTGGTGGAAAGCGAGCTCGAATAGGTTTGTTGTCGGCTTGATTCGGTGCAACTGCTGCAACGCAAACTTTTGCCATATGACCTTTAAGTCCACAAATTTGGCATTCGCGGCACTTCACATTAGAATGATGATGTAGGCCACATCGGTTGCACAAGGGTGCAGTTCCATTGTATGGCTTCCTAGTACGGGGTTGAGCTGGTTGGTTGGGGACGGCTTGACCATTGTGAGCGACCATGGCGAAGTTCTGAGAAGCCTTTTGCTTCTTTGACCGCTCAAGGGATCCAGTCTGCTCATCCATGGTCTTTGATTCCTCTATTGGTTTCGATTCCTCGACTGGTTTCTTGTCACCCTTCCGGAAAAGCTTACGTTTCCTGATCTGAGATTCAGTCAGAGTTGCAGATAGCTCAATGGCCTGCCTAACCGTAGTGGGGTTACTACCAGTAACAATGTCTTGAACTGAGTCAGGGAGACCATCAATGTACTTTTCGATCGCCTTATCCAAAGGCGTAACCATGGTAGGACACAACAGGCTCAGCTCCTCATATCGATCAGTGTATGCTCGATGTTCGCCGCTGTCTTGCTCAAGGTCATCGAATTCCCTTTCCAATGCCCTGATCTCGTGACGAGGACAGAATTCCTTCATCATCAGTGCTCGAAGTTCTTCCCAAGTTTGGGCCAGTGCCACTTCGGCACCCCTATCTCTCACCACACCGTTCCACCATGTCAAAGCTCGTTTCTCGAAGACACTAGATGCAAAATCTACCTTTCGCTCGTTTGGACATTGAACATGCCTGAAAGTGCTCTCTAGACTCTCGAACCATTGCAGAAGTGCAGTCGCTCCTTGAGACCCAGAAAACTTTGATGGCTTAGCCGAGTTGAACGTCTTGAAGTTGCATGGGGCATTATTGTTGTTGATAGCTTGGTGACATTGGGCAACGATGATCGGGATTGCAGCAGTCATTTGCTGTGTAATGACAGCTGCCAGCTCGTCAACAGATACTGGATTTTCGCGTCGTGGAGGCATTCTAAAAGAGGAGAACATGAAAGGAAACGAGTGAGAGAATTAGACGAAAAGAATGAGATAAAACAAATCTGATGAAAGCAAGGATAGTGGTCATTTGTTTGTTACTACAAAGCAACAAACGACCCTGGTGATTTATCAAAGTAAATAGGTCAGAAATAATGTATCGCGAAGACATGCTCGCCTATAAGTGAACACTCATCCCAAGAATTCCCAGGTAAGCACAACTGGTCTCGCGTCTGATGAGATGTATACGAAGTGCTTGCCTAGACAGAAAACCCAGAATACAGGCATTCACCCTTCCAGTTTGCACGTGTTCACATTATTTAAAACCCAAAACCTTGACGAGATTTGAAAATTCAAAGGGGTTCAAAACCGTATAACAGAGGGTTCAAAACCTTACAATAGAGGGTTCAAAACCTAGTAATCAATCATCCTAGAACAGATGATTAGTTTTCAAAGCGGTTTTGAAATTTATGTTCTTGTTGTGGTCGTCGCCTAAGGATAGGTGACGGTATTGTTTTATGACTAAACGCAAGTAAACTCGCGTTAGGGTCCTAAGAAGGTTATAGACTAGGTCAAAGCATTACTAATAACCCAATTCCCTATAACCATTGGCTCTGATACCATCTTTTCTGTCACACCCCGACCACGTGGAACATACAAAACGTGGCGGAAATGTCGGGGAGTGTTGTAACAGAATTAATTGTTTCAAATCCATGGCAATTGAAGTTTCGTTTTATTGATTAAAAGTGTTACAATGTCTTAACAAACAAGGAAATACAACATAATTAACTAGTCTTGTATCTTTTATTGTCACTAAAGCCCAAGTCTGCCTATGTGTATCTTGATCATCTTATGCAACAGTTCCTGAAAAACACATGTGAAAATAGGTACGTCAGCATAAAAATGCCTGTGAGATACATAGGTTTTGTGAAAATAGGTTTCATGACTTATGTTTGAGAAAAATGTTTAGTCATGAACCTTGTTATTTGCTTTGTTTTGTAAATCATTTGAAAATCGATAAGATCAGATGATAAGTATAAATAAATGTAAGGTTAAATGAATAACCAAGTAAAATATGTTTGCATAAGATAAGATGTTTATAAATCAATGTCTTGTGAAAAGTATGTTATTTGTATAAAATGTTCTATGTCTCAAACTGAAATGATTCAAATAACGCTATGATATGTAATACCATACAAACACTTATATATAGGAAGTACCAGCGGCGTATCCACCATGCTTGTATCATATTACACACGCATCGTTACTTAATCACTTAATCAAACCAAACCAACCAATGTAAGAAGTCTATGTTTAAATCAATTGTCAAATGTATTGGGTAATATGTCAAAGTGTTCATGTCAAGATGTAAATCATATCAAAATGTCTATGTCAAAATGTCATGTAAAACGATGTACTAAGTAATGCACACAATTGGGCACACCTAGCATGAAATGTCATAAAATCATGTACTATAATGTACTAACGAACATAGCAGTATATGATGTTAAAACAGAAAAGCATGAAAGTAACAAGTAGGCACATGTGTTCCACCCCAAAACAGTTTGGAAAACAGTAAAAGAGGGGTCTATGTACTCACTTGAGATTGCTCAGAAGTCCTTGAGTAACAACCAAACAATGCTAGAGATCGCGGATATCAAACGGCACCTAATATAGGTAACTACATTAATAAACCGGACCTAGATCGGAAGATCGGGTAGCATTAGGGTTTGTAAACCAAACGAGTGTAGAGACTCGTGTCTTTTGGTTTAACAAAACCTACATACTAAATGAAACTTAACCTAAGTGCTTTCGACCCAATACGACCCGTTTAGGTAGCTTATGCTACTTTAACGCGTCGTTCGCGTGAAACGCGTTCGGACCGCCTAACTAGTCCTATGACAAGTGTTATATGCCTAAACATGTTACATAATCAGTTATGTGACAAAGGTTTAGGTTACATATGCTTAATTACCAATTATACATGAAAAGGGTATTCTGGTAATTTACCTAAGGCATATAAACTACCTATCATACAACTACTTAAACGATGTGACCATAGGGTATAACCTCGGAAGGTTATTCCCTACCTACTATGGTCACCTAATGTGTTTGGTCGGATCCTAATGATCGACCAAATGGGCCGGGTTCGAGGTATAAGCGATTTATTAGATCGCTTACCCTACGACCCTAGACAACGTGGTAATCAGTAGGCATAGTCCCAAGGGACTATAACCAACGTGATTACACTCACGTTGCGAAGTTCAAACGAACTTCGCATTGACCATTACTGGTCAACGTTGAAAGTCAAACAAAGTTTGACTTTCTGACTCGAAAAGCAGTAAAATAAGGAAAAGAACGAAAGAATACTTACGAAGGGTCCCCGAATGCTAATCCCGATCCAAGAACTCAGGTATGAAACAATGGTTTCAACTTAGAGCTCTCAAATCAGAATTCTTGTAAGAAATGAGGTTGGGGTGGATGGGTATTTATAGGAATACCCGAACCGTTAGGATCGCTTGTCGAATATCGTGCCTTAATCGTATCCGTACAAGTGTCGGAAAGTTATGGTGCCTAAATTCCATCCTTATCCGCTGACTAAGCAAGTTAGAATGTGTGGTTGTGAATTAAACAACGGCTAATACATCGAATCTGGTCCCGAAAATGCAAAACTGAGTTTTCTGCATGTTTTCTGTCCAGCATAGGCAGTCGCGTAGCGCTACTGCCATGGCATTAGGCAGTCGCGCTACGCTAGCACCCTCCTGTTTCAGAAATCTTTCAAAAGTGGCAGGAATGGTCCCTGTTGTGTTTTAAGGCCTTTTTTGATGCGTTTGAACCCCGTTAACCTCATTTCAAGGCTCTAAAATGAAGTTAAAGTATAGGGAACTCAAAACATGCTCAAAAATATGCCGGATGATGGTTCGTTTGGTCGTACGAACGCGATGTTCGCTTAATTACGACGGAATGCGCACAAGCGCGAAAAACGATCCAAATGACGTGACGAATGGATTTTTCTTATGGCGAACACTAAAATAAAATATTTTAGTGCTTACATAAATTTTTGGATGTCCGGATGTATTCAGAACGTAAGTTATGCGCGAAAGTGCAAACTTGTGCACTTTTTGACACTTTTAGTCCCTGAATGACCCAAAAGTTTATTTTAGCACACCGAACCCATTAAAGCCTATTTCTAAGCTATGTAAAGGATATTTATGGTGTGTTTAACTTATGGTCATGTTCCGGAATGTCTGTTACAGTTCAAATTGGCATACTTTCGCAGTTTGTCAACTTTAGTCCCTGTAAGCGATTAAACTTTGATTTCACCACACCAAACCTTCCAAAACTTATATCTAAGTTATGTAAAGGTTATTTAAGGTATGTTAAGCCTATTTCACTATTCCGGAGTGTTCGTTGCATTAAACTGGTTATATTTACGCATCAGTGCGTGTATAACCTTCTAGAAAGCGATTTAGAGCTTGAAATCGAAACAAGAGTTGATATGTGCAATCGATACACATATTTTTTACAAATCCCAAGTATGAAATACAATATTTCATTGGTTTGGCATTTGTTTGATGGTCGCAGTGACACGGGTGTCACAATACATTCAAACTCTATATTAAAAAAGTAGAATTTAGACTATGTCAAACTAATTTAGACATCCCATATACTATACTCACAAATCAAAAGCACACATTATAACCAAAGATTATATTTCCCAGCATAATACAAAAAAGTAAACCACATAATGGTTTACCACATGTTCCAAGTTCATAAGTTACCAACATCTAAAACATAGAAAACAACTGTTTGAGTAGTTTAACACTTACCAACGACAACCAAACTTCAAACAATCACGTACTTAAGTACATACCAAAAACATAGCATGTTTACCATCAAAATATAATGACGTGAAAGAAGCTAAGTGTTAAGCCTAGATGGCTTCCTCCGGCTCCTTTTGTTGTTAGAAGAGAGTTCCCCAACATTTTGACCTTCCACATCCTACAACGAACGTTTACCATTAGGACTGGTGGCCGAATCCTTCTCGGCTTCGACAACGGAAGAGTCGGCCATAACAGATACAACATCCTTTAATTAAATCACAAAACAACTACTAAGGTATCAAATAATGTAATATAATCTATACTAAACCAAAAAAAACTGTAGAATTCTTATTCACCTTTGAAATATCAGCACCGGTCATCTGTGAGGATTCAGATAATTGAACAACTTTAATTTCTGAACCTTCTTGACTAAACACCTAATATCAAAATATTACCAAAAGGGAATTTAATTAAGATATTTAAACTAGAAAAATTGGGAAGAAAAAAATAAATCAATATAGGATATACAAAAACTCTTACCTCATCAGCAACCTCAAGAGCATTTCCATTACCACCAACCAATTCAGCAATTATGTCCGGATCATCACATACTTTTTGGATAGTTTAGACGTGGTAGTCATGGTTAAGGTTGTAATCAGAAACTTCAATTTTAAACGCCAACTTCTTTTCAACCAACCGTGATATTTCATGGGGAAAAGTTTCAGTATCATCGAGCTTCACTTGGCGTTCCCTTATATCATTCGCAGTTGAACCAATAAGTTTCATTACATCTTTATCAAACATCACAAAAGAAACGCTGCCAGTTTCATCTTGCACTCTCAGATGTACTTTGAACCTGTAATAAATGCCAAGTAAATTACAGCAAAAACAATAACAGTTCTGGACATAAAAAGATCGGACGTTAAGTTATTTATGGTTATCGATGTGCATTCTTTATCGCATTTCGAACAAACCAGTGAAGCAGGTGACAGACTCATGACCTCATCAGAAATGGTTTTAGCATATTGTAAGTACTCAATTTTGGTCAACACCTTCTTGTTACAGTCTCGACATGCCGGATAAAACCATCCATAGTTTTGTTGAACAATTTTGATCGTTGCAAGTACCACACATGACATTCCCTACAATATCACAGATAAAGCTTTATTAACATGCTCAATTGATAAAACATAGAAAACATTAACAAAATTAAAATGCCTATGAATGTATATCGAATTATTCGTACACTATCAATCTCAATAATTTCATCAACATGTCTCTTAGGAGTCTCAATTAGAAATTCTTAACGGACTGGAAATACACTCTGAGATGAAAGAATGGTTTGAGAAGAAGAAGCACTAGCTTCAAATTGTTTCACTAAAAGACTATAAAAATAAAAACACAATTAGCGTTAATACTCACACTTATGTTAATAAAAACATGAAAAATAAGAAATATAAATCACGGATAGTACCTCTTCCGAAGTTCATTAATCTCATCAATTTCTTGGTTGAGAAATAGACGACTTCCAAACTTATCACTCTGAACAGTATATTGACCTGCAAGAAACAATATACATATCTAACAATTCATTACAAATCACTAAAGAAATAAAAAAATGTTCTTAAAAAATGTAACAAAACGGAGATTGGGAAAACTAAACGAAATAAATCAGTCAAATATAAATTACCCTGCCACTTCCTAATCCTCGCATGCTGAATGACAGCCATCACAGTCTCATTCGGAGAGTTTTGAGACAAAAAATCATTAAATTCTTGTGCATACACATTCCACAAAGTACAACGGACTACCTCTCCCCTAAAAGAAAAGGATAAAAGAATAACATTAAAAGTTAAATACAATCATTTGCGTTCTTGTGAGAAACAGATAATAAGAGCCAAAACTGGTACACATCAGTGTATATCTCTTAAGCAGCTGTTTGCATTAGACTTTCCCCTTTAAAGTGGTTATAACATCTGATGGCCCTCATCCACTGTTTGTATACTACAACTGTTGTCCATTAAGTACTGCTTGTGTACAACAACAGCTGAAGACAAAGTGCTGCTATTTAATCTACTGCCCTAAGTCAAATGTTGCTAAAGACTAAAGCCCTGCTTGGAATGAAGCAGTGGAATGAAGAAACGGTTGTTTACTTTGTCTGTTGTAATAGTATCAGACCTTAGCTAGCAGTAGTTATATGTAACAGTGGTTAAAGGTTGTTAGGTTGTTAGATGGGGGAGCAACACAAAGATACTGCCATGGATCATTATAACACTGGTTAAAAGTTATTATAACGCGACCAAATAGCCAACTTATAAGAACAGCATATAGTAGATGTTTTAACTCAAAGAATAGCATTAAAAGAACATCATTGAAAGTTCATACACTCATTTACTGTGAATATAGTATATGATTTACTAATCATTTACATTAAATGATGAAAATGATTTACTATGAATATACCATTAAATGCAATAAAGAATCTTATATACAAAATAATCTAATCATTGGTATTGTATTAAATAAGAACAACCATTTAATGAACTTTTATATAAAATAAACTAATCATTGGTATCGTATTAAATACAATCATAACACACAAACAAATTTATATAAATGGAAAATTAGAATTTACTGGACATCTTGAAGATCCAAATTTATCTTTTTTCTTTCATTAGGAAAGATTTCCATATCTCCACACCAGACAACAATTCCAGCAACATCTAAAATGGTAAACATAGCAACAGAAATTAGTGACATTGAAAAGGGAGGCAAAACATATATCAGATTATCAGAAACAGTCATACCGCACGTGAGCAGATCCTTTCCATCTCCATTAAGAATGTGTGAATGTGCGATGAAATTAAATCCGTAATCAACACCTTGCCAACCATTCGCACGTGTAACAACCGTACATCGGTAAAAGTTAATCTTGTAACCATGGTTAATAACTTTGTAAGCATCAGTGTTTTCTCCAACACCAAATCTGGAGAGAATAACAACTTCATCCTCATGAAGCTGTGAGATAAACACAGGTATTAATGGAGCCTTAATCCCTGCCTGAATCTTACGTCCCTGACAAATAAGTGAAAGCACATACTTTAGAAACAAACAAACAAACAGTATCTCAAAAAAATATAAAAGGTACATGTGGCTAAAGTCTCAACATATGAAGGATCAATAAGTAACTAATATTCATGTTTGTTTCATTGTGCCTAATCCTATAACAGGGAAACAAACAGTAAGTATCTATAAATGACCAAAAACCAACCCGAAATTACACAAAACAGAAAATAAATAACCATATAACCCTAAAACAAACAAACAAACAAAACAGTAAACAATAATCATCTACGAAGGACCATAAACAAACCAAACAAATATTCATCTTTGGTTCTTTATATCTAACCCTAAATTATAAAGGATCCAAAAAACAAACAAAAAGCCATCTTTCTTTAAACAAACAAACAAACAGTCAATTTACATTAATCATCTATTTCGCATAAAAGAAAACAAACAAAAAGATTTTCTTCTTTGTTTCTTTTTGTCTAACCCAAAATTACACAAAACTCAAAACGAAAATGATAAAAAGAGTAAAAAAACATCAAAGATGATTGACAAACACTAATACCTTCTCATCGAGCAAGATCAGATCCATCCGAAAGGACTTAACCCATTTCTGGATGATTCGACACTTGAGATTCCACATATCTTTAGACGGATTCAAATCATCAATGAAACTGAGTGACAAAGATGGTGGTTCACCGTCGGATTTCTTGCCGGATGACAGAGTTTGCACAGAAGATGCGGACATTTTGAAATGAGAAGAAAATGGTGAAATGGAATCGGTGAAGTTACATAATGAGAAGAAAGTTTGAATAAAAAGTGTGAAGAAGAAGGAGAGAGAAAGATATGATTACTTCTTGCAGTGCATTAATGGCAATTTCTCCTCCCCATGCAATTTCAAAGTTCCCTCCTAAAGAAAACCTTTTTTTATAATAATAAAATCAGATTATATATTTGAAATAGATTTATGTAGATATAAATATTGTAAACGAAATTATGACATCAGCAACTCCATGTGGCATAGCTTAGAAGTTGACAAGTAAGCAGATTTACATCAGCTCATAATCTCTTATTATAGATAGTATAGATGGCAATCTATCAACAGATTAATACATATACCACCAGGGGCGCAGCTATTAAGGGGCCAGGGGCACCCGACCCCCTGAACTTTTTGCTCAGTAGTGTAATATATGTGGTTTTCGTATAGAAATTTTTTGGTATATACGTTTTCGACCTCCTGGTTCTATAGAAATTTTTGGGTGTATACGTTTTCAATCCCCCGTCGGAAATTTCAAGCTTCGCCATTATGTACCACCACTAAATGTTTCTTGAATATTAATGGGACTATGTGAGACCACAATATTACAATGATGTGAAAATAATATCTAACCCTCTATGTATTATATATTCTCACACGTTACCAAGATATGAAACATAGGGGGTGTTTGTTTTTTTTTTTTTTGAAAAGCACTTCATGACCTCTTATGTCTGCCCCACGCAGACCACGCGCAGACGTTTGAGTCTCTACCAAGTGAGCTAGCCCCACATTGACGGTTAGCATAACTAGTTAGAATACCTAATTTAACCAGAATTTCATCCGAACTATATTCTAAGAAGACTGATTAGACATCTAAAATTAAATCAGTTTCTATTTTTTTATAAAAGACATATAGACTACAAATTTTATCTCGAAACCAAGTTTTATATATTTTGACAAGTGACAATTTTTTAGGGTTCCACTAATCCCACATACCTATAATCTTATTTACACATCCCTACTTGTATACGGCCCGTATAACATTATATGGGCCATACAGAATGTTATTGCACAGAAATTTTTGCAATGGAATGTTTTTTTGTTTCACATGTATACGAGCCATATAACATTATACGGGCCATATACAATCGTATATGACTACTATTATGTTATACAGCCTGTTGGTTTTATTTTGGGAGGTTTTTGATCAGATTTGTGGTGTTTAACATATGTAGGGCCCTATAATGTTATACGGCCCGTATATAATTAAACATTTTTTTCTCAAACTTGAAAACCATGTAATAAGTTTTTGTAATTATTTGGATATATCGGATTATGTTACGATAGCATTTGCCGTATTATTTAGATATATCAGATTATGTTACAAGTTTGTAATTAAACATACTACTAGCATTGAATAACTTTCAACTTTATTATGTGAACCGTCTATGTTACGATAGTATTTGCCGTATTATTTAGATATATCGGATTATGTTACGAACTTGTAATATTACGAGTTTTTAATAATCAGGATATACTAACAACAAAACACGTGCATAGTATATTCAATACGATAACAATTATCAAACAAACAAAAGAAAATGTAAACATAAGATTAATATTTACAATGTTTTACATCTAAAACAACAAAAGATAAATGTTTACAATGTTTCAAATGTAAAACAAAAAACCAAAATACAATAAGCAGCTACGACGATGGTGGTGGTGGTGGTGAAGCAACAACTCGTGTAGGTAGGAGTGCACCAGAATGCATTACAATAATCTCTTCCACCATCCATTATATGTTGCTCTCTATACAGGATATGTCCACTCGTACAGCAGCTACATCCAACTCGACCTGAGCTAGTCTCCCTTCCACCCTTGGTGGAGGCATCACACGTGGTCTCACGCTCCGTCGCTCGTACGGGCGATCAACCTGTACATCATCCACACCTATCTGCAATCTGTTGACTGCAGCATAACCTGCCCCCTCTACCCCACCGCACTCGCCCCCTCATCACCCTCACCCTCGCCTCCCTGACCTGCTTCTATCGGTAGTGGCTGCCCTGGGTACCACTCTGTCCGACCCTCATCAAGCGACCAATACACCGGGACCTTATCTAGTAACACCTCATGAGCAATCTTCCTCGAGACTGTTGTGGCCATACCTACCGGATCAACCTGGTGTGTAACAGTCATATCCTGAGCCACCTACGGGGACAAGAGGCGCGGCCAGTGCTTCGCCAAGGTGGGTGATGAAACCACCCCAGCTAATGTGGCTAGAGGTACACTTAAACGCGTACTCGTTGAAGTATGTGGGCAACTTGTGAGCCAAGTTAGCCCCCCGCCGGTAAGTAAATTGTGCAACCCTACTATCGTGCCGAGCTGCAATCGTCATGGCAATACACCGATGTAGGTATCGGTGGAAGGGGTCGTAAATGCGTACACCGGAGCCTTCGAGGATAGCGAATGTGCGGCATCGCGAATTCACCAGTCTCAATGGTGCGCCACCAGGGCCACAACACGTAAGAGGACGTGGTGGTCGACTCATCCAAAAATACCTATGATACTGACTCATCGTGTGAGTACAGACCCGAGGTAACAACAAACTGGGGGAGTGTGAACCGGTGACTCTCCTCGCAAAGAGTAAAAGAAACCACAAGCGTAGTAAAAAAAATGTTGTAAACCCCTACCCTGGGTCTGCATAAAACTAAACGTACATAAAAACTCTAAAGTTATCTCCCTGTGGCCTGCTCTCGGGTGGCTTCAAATAAATGGACTCATGCGGAGGTAGCCGGCATGAACTCCCGAACCCGAACAATCAATCCAATATCGGTCAAAAAAGTAATATCAATGGTCTGGGGCACATCCAGCTCCATCTCTCGTAATCTACCCAAAAACATGTACGTTGTAGTTGAGCGAAGGATAGCACAAACAAACTGCCCCAACTCCACAAAATCCTCTACAACCTCCTCCTCATGTCCTTGTCCCCGTCCCCGTCCCCGACCTCGACCCGCTCCCACTCTATTTCTACATGTGATGATTGTCGTGAGGGTCATGCAAAAACCTAATTAAACTAAGTAGATAGCGTAAGTAGGGTATCGTATCCATGGGGAATTTGTGGTTAGTGTTTACTAGAGAATTATTATATATTAGACAAAAGCAACTCCCACCCAGAAACACTAACCACAATGTTTCTGGGTGGGAGTTGCTTTTCTTTAATGTATAATAATTCTCTAGTTAAACACTAACCAGAAATTCCTCGTGGATACGATACCCTACTTACGCTATCTACTTAGTTTAATTAGGTTTTTGCATGACCCTTACGACAGTCATCGAAATGGTGCCGTTGCCGGGGAATTAGTGCGCTTAGGTGTTTTGCCGGGGAATTTGCATGACCCTTACGATAGTCTACGGATTAAGAAGATCTATGTGCTTAGCTGGTGTCTATCCAGCGAATGCACCACTAGTCAAGAGTTGATGTTGCTCTCCTAATGAGTCCAACGCAGGACAAAACCAGAGACCCAGATCAAGTGCCGGATTGATTAACTTATCCCTGGGAAACTGGGGACGCCACACAGGCATCGAAAGATAACTTAGTGACAAGTGGTATCAGAGCCGAACGATTCTTGGGTACTTTGGTACATGACTTACCTCATATACGCATTTACCAGACGATTATAACTATGAAATGGTGGTGGGAGAAGACCAAATGCGGGGCACTTCGGCGAAGGTCTTTGTATGCCGCAGTATGGAATTGTGAATGTCGCCCTAGTAGAGTATCAATGAAGCCTTCCGAGATTCAATTCAGCAAGTACTGTCAAAGAGCGCAGTAAAAAAATAAAGGCTTCACATTATTTAGGTTCCCCGTATCCTGAAACTACTAGCAAACATCCGCACCAAACTAAAGTAATCTGATGCAATATATTGAACAATCTGGATGAATATCGTTGTTGATGTGCTACTAGGCGTCCTACTTAACCAAAGTGAGTTATGCTAAATCACTCAAGGTGATGCATGATCCTTCGGTTGCTAGCAACGTATGGGACTGCGGGCATGGATGAGGACGTGCATGAATTAGTGGTAGGTGAGAGTCACGGGCTAAATGTTCGAAGGTCGTAATGCTATAGCTTGTACTTGAACAATTGGGATTACTGCCTATTCTGGGACTTTATCAGTTTCGGCCTCAGCGAAGTAAAAAGTTGTACGTCCTAGCCAATGTCTATCTGGCGAAAGCAACACTGGTCGAGAGTTGTTGTTGCTCTCCTCCTGATGAATACAAGACAGGACGAAACCAGTGACCCAAATCAAGAGTAGGATGGATTGGCTTATCCGTCGGCAACCAGGGATGCCACACGGAGATCGAAAGATAACTCCATGACAATATGCTATGATATTATACTTGTGTGTTATATACTAGGGAATGAAAATAAATAAATTTTATTAAATAGCATGTTAAAGTATAAAAAATGGACTAAGCGGGATACCACCCCGATGGAACCTACACCTTTCTCGTCCCTAGTCATGTACGAGATTGATAATTGGATTACATTATGTGATTGCGGTGATGTGAGGGTATTTATCTTAGTTTTAATGTGCTTAACTATGTGGCTTTTAGTGTGTAGTTGTATAAAAGGATATGAATTGTATGTATCCAGAGCTTAAAAGGATGATTTTTGGGAGCTAAACGGGAGTTTGGAATCACATGGAAGGAACAAGGATCGGAGATATAAAGAAACTAAAGAAAGCCAGGATGTGATGTTTAGGTGAATATAGGTTTAGGGAGTGATAGTGAAGATTTTGGATGAAAACCCGAAGTTGCAAGCAAAAAATTGAGCAAGAATGGTCGACATAAAAGAGTCAAAACTTCAAATGGGCATATCTCAGGCTGGAAAATAAGTTATGGGAGCCATAATAAATGAATCTTAACTATTTCGGAAAGCTAAACACGAGGAAAGGACATGTAAACCTAGGGAGGGTGTAGAGAGCTGAAAAAGGGAGTAAATCGGAGATTTGGTGCAGTTTTTTTAGGGAAGAAGTAGTTTACTCCCCTAGATCAGTTATGATGCGAATTTAGGGGTTTGATTCCCTATATAAAGATAAGCCTCCCTAAACGAAATTCGTTCTCCCCCAACAGGTTTTAGACATTCCAAAGTTTATTTCAAGGCTTTCCCACCCATTCCATGTATAGTAGTTCATGAATTGAAGATGTACAACAACAATCAGCGAAGAATCAATCATGCCAATGAGTGGTTAAATCTTTTGTAACGTTGTTAGTCTCAATCCTCTTGTATCTATTAAACCGATATCAAAAAAATATAAACGATTGGTAAATCAATTGTTTGTAGTGATTCAAGAATAAAACAATGTTTATCAAACATATTTGATTATGTATTAATCATCCAAGTTTCAAATACAATGAAAAAACAGACTATGAGAACCGCAAACCTACGTAGAATAATATGAAAACATTATATTTTTTAGAAAATTTCGTTGCCCATATGGCCTAAGGCCTACGACCCATACCCAAATCATGAACCCATTCTCACCATATTAACACATCCAGATACACTAATATATATTGATACATAAGCCTCTAGATAGGTCCTTACAAACTTTCTCTGGGTGAAAGGCTCGTTTAGGTTTAACTTTAAAACTTGTTTGGTTTGGTTTGTGGATTTGTTCATTATTAGATGTTGTAGAACAACATGATGTTTTGATTTAAATAAATTATTTGTGTTTCAACTATTTGTCTTTTATCATTCGCATTCAGTTTCCCGCATTCGTAAGTGGTTCGGTAACTAAGGGGCTATTTGGCATATGTAATTGAGTAATTGGATTGTACGAGTTATTATCAAAAACATCTTTAATTATCACTTCAACTATTTGAACCCAAGTTTATGTCTATGTGGTGTTCAATTAACTAAACAAGTTTTGTGTAAAACCTTGAACCTGAATCTTGGAGAGGATTACTAATCTCAAAATTGAAAACTTTCTAAATCAAACTTCTTTGCTTAAAAGACAAATTCTCAAAACCAATAAAAAATCATATTTGCTTTTGTATTTATGTAACTGATCAAACACTGACCACATGTTCCCTGTGTAGACGACATGAGTGTAATTTGTGGCCCGGGCTGAAAGGGTATAAACAGAGTTTGTAAATTGGAGAGTTTGATGCACTTTGGGGGGGGGGGGTGTAATTACACCCCCTAGGTTGGTTATGACCCGAATTTAGGGTTTTGATGCCTCTATATAAAAGATAAACCTCCCCTAATGAAATTCATTCTTCCACGACAATTTTTAGGAATTCCAACGGTGGTTTCAAGGCTTTCCAAGTCGTTCCAAGCACACCAGTTCATGAATCCAAGATCCATAACAACATTCAATGAAGAATCAAGCAATTCAATGAGTGGCTAATATTTTGTAACTTCCTCCTAGTGAATGGTTTGTCTAGGTTAAACTTTAAAACTTGTTTGGGTTTGGTTTTTGGATTTGTTCTTTATTTGATAATGTGGAACAACTTGATGTGTGTCTTTTATCGATTGCATTCAGTTTGCTTGCATCGTGAGTGGTTTGGTAATTAAGGGGGTACTTGGCATTTATAATTGGGTGATTGGATAGTGCGCATTGTTATTAAAAACTTGTCTTCAATTATCACTTCATCTGGCTAATCCCAAGACCATGTCTATGTGGTGTCCAGTTAACTAAACATGTTTTGTGTAAAACCTAGAACTTGAATCCTGGAAGGTTGCTTTTCCTACAATGGATAACTTTCTCAATAAAAATTCTTTGTATAAAACTTGAAATTCCTAAAACCAATAAAAAAAACTCGAATTTTCTTTTGTATTAATTTTACTGATCAAACACTTTCCACGAATTACCTAAGGGGACGACCTTAGGTCCCCATACTCGTATTGGTAGCTAAGTGAACATAATTAACTTGTTTTTTTCTTAGACAACCACATCTACATCATGGTGGTAACTTATTTTTAAGTCAATAAAAAGACTCCATATTTATACATTGTATTCTCAAAACACCCTATTTCAAAAAAAAAAAAAAAAAATCAAGTAACAAAAAAATTATTAATAATCATATTTTATAAAGATACAAACCAATCAAATTTTATGACAGGTGGAAAAAACATTGATAATCAGTGGCGCAGCTATCAAGGGGCCGGAGGGGGTGCCCGACCCCCCGAACTTTTCGTTCAGTAGTGTTATGTATGTACGTTTCGTATAGAATTTTTTAGGTATATATGTTTTCGACCCCCCGGTTTTATAAAAAAAAAATAATTTTTTAGGTATATACTTTTAGGTCCGGTGACTTCCGACCCCCCGGTGGAAATTATCAAGCTTCGCCACTGTTGATAATCACAATTAAAAAACAATAGAATCTCAACCCTTTAGAAAACACTGATACGTCTCACCAAGAAGTCTTCTCTTTAAGCTGTAGAGATCATCGATACAAAAAACTTCTCACTTTTCGGATAGTAATAACCCATACAACATCTCACTAATAGTGTAGCGATCACCCATTTGGCTTCTCACTGAATAAGGTAGTGATCACCTTTACATCTCTTATAAGTTGGGTACAAATCACCTCTCTCAGTTTACACACATAAGGTTAGTAATAAATGTATACAATGAAAGCTAACACTAACTCAACTTGGTGAAGCTCTTTCTCTAAATCTTCATTTTCCTATTCGCTTCATTATGATTTAAATTATTATATTTATGACTTATAATTAAAGATCACGTAACGTAAATATTTATTATTTGGTTTATGCTATCAAGAGGTTGGTCAAAAAGGTGGAAGAAGGATTTCTTAAATATCCAAGAAAAGAAAAACATGAAATATTGTCCCCTAGATGGACAAAGGATGAAAGGTCAGGCAGTGCATCTTTTGTGGTTTTTCTGCCCACTGTTTGTCTCTTTAAAACAAGTGTGTTATAATGAGTCAAAATTTAGTAGTAAGCTCTTTCTCACGGGTTAAATGTTTGAAGATCGCAATGCTAGGGGTTGTGCTTGAACGCTTGAGTTACTGGCTAGTCCTGGACTTTATCGGGAGAAGGAGTCACTGTCAATGAAGAGGTGTACGTGCCTAGCCATGTAAACGGCGAACACACCACTGGTCGAGAGCTGGCGCCGCTCTCCTGGTGAGTCCAAGGCAGGACGAAACCAGTGACCCACACAAAGAAGCGGGATGGATTGGTGTGACACCTGTGTCAATTCAACCATCAAACAAATACCAAACCAATGAAATATTGTATTTCATACTTGGGATTTGTATAAATATGTGTAGTTTTTGCACATAACAATTCTTGTTCGATTTCAAGCTTTAAATCGCTTTCTAGAAGGTTATACGCAAACTGGTGTGTAAACGCAGTCAGTTTAACACGAAAAACACTCCGGAATAGTGACATAGGCTTAACACACCTTAAATAATCTTTACATAACTTAGAAATAAGTTTTGGGTGGTTTGGTGTGTCAAAATCAAGTTTATTCGCTTACAGGGACTAATTTCAACAAACTGCAAAACTATGCCGATTTGCATAGTAACGAACATTCTGGAACTTGATCATAAGTTAAAAATACCTTTAATATCCTTTACATAGCTTAGAAATAGGCTTTGAGGGGTTCGGTATGCTAAAATAAACTTATTGGTCATTCAGGGACTAAAAGGGTCAAAAAGTGCATAAGTTTGCATTTTCGCGCATATCTTACGTTCTGAATATATCCGGATATCCTAAAATTTATGTAATCATTAAAATATTTTATTTTAGTGATTGGCATGATAAAATTCCATTCGTCGTGTAATTTGGATCGTTTTTGCGTCCGTTACGATTTACGTCGTAATTGCCCGAACAACGCAACCGTACGACCAAACGAACCGACATACGAGATATTTTTGAGCACATTTCAAGTTCCCTATACTTTAACTTCATTTTAGAGCCTTAAAATGGGGTTAACAGGGCTTGAACGTGCCGAAAACTGACTTTTTTAAACATGCAGGGACCATTTTTGACATTTCTGGAAACTCAGTTCAGATTCATTGAATCTGGTCCATTTTTGAAGTTTTGATGGGTTTTAATGGCTGATTTTCGATACTATGGGCTGTTATTTGATGGTTTTTAACATTCCCATGGGTTTGAAAACCATGTGCCCACATGGAAGGCCATGATTCAAGCTCGGTTTACGAGAAACGATCCTAACGGTTCTATGAAAACTATATAAACCCCACCCCACTTCACTTCATTTCATTTCACTCATGATCTGAATAATTCTCTAAGTTGAAGCTCAAATGCTTCATACCTGAGAATTTATAGATCATATCTTCCTAGCGTGGACCCTTTGTAAGCTTCTTTCGTTCTTTTAAGCGTTTTTAAGCAAGAAAGTCAAACAGTGTTTGACTTTCTGCTTTGACCAATCTTTTATCAACACGAAGTTCATTTGAACTTCGCAACATGAGCGTAATCACGATGGTTATAGTCCCGTGTGACTATACCTACTGATTACCACGTTGATTAGGTGTAGTGACGAGTCATAGTTTCGGTCAAAATGCGCGTTTATGCGTATTTTGCAACCAAACTATTCTTGGATATCAAAACCATTTGTTTTGATATCAAACTTGTTTTCAAACCTTGTTAGTCACTTTTAGTTTAGTGCTTATATAGGGTCGTAAGATAAGAGGTCTAAACAACCGCTTAGACTTTCGAACTAGACCCGTTTGGTCGATCATTAGGATCCGACCAAGCATATTATGTGACTATAGTTGCATAGGGAATAACCGTCCGAGGTTATACCTTATGGTCACTTAGTTTAAGTAGTTGTATGATAGGTAGTTTATATGCCTTAGGTAAATGACCAAAATGCCCTTTTTACGCATAAATTCATCTTAAGCATATGTAACCTAAATTTTGACATCTAAACTGATTAGGCAACATTATTAGACATGTTAAGGCATATATTACTTGTCATAGGACTAGTTAGGCGGTCCGAACGCGTTTTACGCAAACGACGCGTTAAAGTAGCATAAGCTACCTAAACGGGTCGTAATGGGCCGTAAGCACTTAGGATAGGTTCCGTTTTAGGATGTAGGCTTTGTTAAACCATATTACATGAGTTCCTATACTCATTTGGTTTATGAAACCTCATTCTATCCAATCTTCCGATTTAGGTCCGGTTTATTTACATAGTTACCTATATTAGGTGCCGTTTGATTCCGTGATCCCTCTAGCTTCGCTTAGTTGTTATTCAAGACTTCTAAGCATCCTCAAGTGAGTACATAGTCCCCTCTTTTACTGTTTCAAATGTTTTGGGGTGAAGCATGTGTACCTAATTGTTATGTTCATGATTTCAAAGTATAATTGATTATACATGTTAGTACTTATCTTTTGACAAACTGAATGATTAATTATGGTTTAAATACTGATTTTTCAAAGATTATAAAATTAAATGTTGGATTGTACTTGTTTTATACGTTCACCAGACCGATTGGTAGTATGATATAGCGCTATAGGATTTGACACCCCATTCCTGTTGTATGGAATGTCAGAAACCGATATTTTATCCAAATAGGGATTGCCTTTGTGGTATTTCTATAGTCTTAAAGGTGTATTTTTATACACTAAGGTTTGGTTGAATTCTAAAATCACATTTTTGTTGTATATTTTGTTATACTCCCAAATGTATAGTTTGATATGCTCTCATATGTGATATTGTACAAAACAACATATATTTTGTTAATTACCAAAGCATAATTTAATATGTTATTTATAAAACCAAAGCATAGTTTAATATGTTATTCATAAAACCAAAGCATAGTTTAATATGTTATTAATAAAACCAAAGTATACTTTTGATATACTACTGAAAAACTATTATTTTGACGACTAAAGTATATTTAATATACTATCTGTTTAACTATTTTGGAACCAAAATATATTTTGATATATTACTTATTCGACTTTCTTAAAACCAAAGTATATTTTTATGTATACTACAAACCTTTTATCAAAATATTGTTATACAAACTCATTAATTATTTACTTATGCATCTTTCTTTTATATCATTTGTTTTCTTATCACTTGTTATATGATTTATAAAAGAAAACATTTTTAAAGTTCATGACTATTTTTGTTAAAACATTCTTTTAAACTTACAAGTCATGAATCCTATTTTCAATAAAACCTATGTATCTCACAGGCATTTTTATGCTGACGTACATATTTTTACATATGTTTCAGGTGCTGCTTTGTGATGATTGTTGATGCATGATAAACATAGGAAGGAAGCGTGCCTTAGCGACTTTAAAATTTGAAAGACAGTATTTGTATTTATCTAACTTGTAATAAAACAATGAGTTCATTAATTCAATAAAACGAAACTATTTAATCCATGGTTGTGAAACAATGATTCTGTTATGACACTCCCCGACGTTTCCGCCACGTTTTGTTGTTTTACGTGGTCGGGGTGTGACAAAAAAGTTGGTATCAGAGCCAATGGTTATAGGGAATTAGGTTATTAGTAATGATTTGACCTAGACTATAACCTTCCTAGGACCCTAACACAAGTTATCTTGTGTTTAGTTTTAAAACAATACCGTCGCCTATCTTTAGGTGACAACCACAATAAGAACACAAATTTCGAATCTGCTTTGAAAACCAATCATCTATTTTAGGATGATTGATTACTAGGTTTTGAACCCTCTAAGTTTTCAAAATCTCGTCAAAGTTTGGTCTAAATAATGTGAACACATGCAAACTGGAAGGGTGGGTGCCTGTACCCTGAGTCTTCTGTCTAAGGCTAGAGTGTTCGTACAAATCCGCAGTATCGGACCAGTCACTCTTACCTGGGAACTCTTGGGGTGAGTGTCCACTTATAGGCGAGCATGTCTTCGCGATACATTATGAGGACCTATTTACTTTGATTCAGCTTTTGTGTGTCGCTTGTTTGCTTCACAGTTCGAACAAATGACCATCACCCATGCCTCTTTGGTCAGTAATTATAACATTCTTACCCAATGGCATTTCACTTGTTTCCCCTCATGTTTCCTTGTTCTTTTTAGACAATGCCTCCTCGATGAGAAGCACAGCCTCAAACTAATGAAGAAGTTGCAGCCCTTGTCGCTCAGCAAATGGCTGCTGTGCTTCCGGGCATAGTAGCCGAGATCCATCAGTTATACAACAACAATAACAACAACAATGCTCAGTGTAGTTTCAAGACCTTCAATTCTGCTAAACCTTTGAAGTTTTCTGGGTCTCAAGGAGCAACCGCGCTCCTGCAATGGTTCGAAAGTTTGGAGAGCACATTCCGGCATATGCAATGTCCGAATGAGCGTATGGTTGAGTTTGCATCCAGTGCATTCGTGAAGCGTGCTCTTACATGGTGGAACGATGTGATGCGTGATAGGGGTGCTGATGTGGCACTAGCTCAAACTTGGGAAGAGCTTCGAGCTCTAATGATGAAGGAGTTCTGTACTCATCATGAGCTTAGAGCGTTGGAAAGGGAATTCGACGATTTAAAGCAAGATAGTGGTGAATATCGAGCCTATACTGATCGTTATGAGGAATTGAGCCTGTTATGTCCTGCCATGGTTACGCCTGTGGATAAGGCGATTGAGAAGTACATTGATGGTCTTCCTGACCTAGTTCAGGATATTGTTACTGGCAGCAACCCTACTACCGTCAAACAGGCCATTGAATTGTCTGCTACCCTGACTGAATCCAAGATCAGGAAGGGTAAGCTTTTTCGAAAGGGCGACCCAAGAACATCTGACAAGACTGCACAAGTTGAACCAAAGGAAAAACAGGCCGAAACATCCAAGAAGAAGAAGCGCAAGGCTTCTCAAAACTGCGCCATAACTGCTCAGAACAATCAGGTTGCACCAAACCAGCCAGCACAACCTCGTAAAAGGAAAAATTATGTTGGTACCGCACCTTTGTGCAACTAATGCAACCGTCATCATCTAGAGCAAGTGCAGTGTCACAAATGTACCCATTGTGGGTGATTGGGATACTTGATCAACACCTGCCGTTATGCCAACCAAAACCAAGCTGCTGCAAATCCTGCTGCTGTTCAAGCACGGTTTCCACCTGGGTCGTGTTATAACTGTGGTGACCTTACTCACTACCGGAACAATTGGCCAAGACTTGTTAACGCAAATCCAGCACGTGGACGAGTGTTTAACATAAATGAGGCGAACGCAGACGACAATGCAGCAGTGAACAATTAGTCTTTTGTATTTCCTTGAATGTTATCTTTTGGATGTTTGAATCGACTTAGTTGTTATATAAATAAAATTTGTTGTTTCAATTTTATTTTATGAAACTGATACGATTGTGTGTATGTTTAATACAACCCTATGATGCCGACACAAAGACAAACTACTCGTGTGGTTCTGTCATTTTTATGATCACTTGTGATCTCCCCAAAAATCTTAAATACTCGTTTCTTTTAAGAAACAAAGCCAAATTCCTATTAAGATCTTCCTATCTTCATAGTTAGATTCTTGAAAATGTTTAAAGCGCCAAACGGAATTCACGGATTGGATTCTTGGTTGCTTTGAATACTCGTGTGCTCAAATAAATAAGAAAATTAACAAAATGAAGATCAAGTTAATCAATTATGTGATTAGGTGCTTATGTGATTTCTTTTATGTCTTGTGTTTTTGTGAGATCCGAATATTCATTATCCAAATCCTCATAGAATCTTCCATATCTCCATATGAGGGATTCATAGTAGGATATCCAGAGGTACTACCTTAAATCCTAAATGGGCTTCTACATTATAGTTAAGTCCCTTGGATTATAAAGTACTATTCTATAATTGGACCCCTTGAGTAAACAGATTGATTTAAAAATCTGGTTAGGAATATCATGTGATGTTATAGCTGAAAAGATCCCTTAAGTGGTCTATTTAAGGAGATCGTACGACGGTCTAGTTAAAGAGATCATGTGTTGATCTAGTTAAAAAGATCGTTCGTTGATCTAGTTAAAAAGATCCTTTGGTGGTCTAGTCAAGTCACTTCATGTTTATTCGATTGATTTTTCCCCTACACATTATGAAATGAACTGTGCGGACTGTGCAAGGAATTACGTAATTATGGATGCATACATAATTATGGAATTCAGTGCACAGAAACCACAGCAAATTTTGTCATGTGTTAAGACCTATAGTGATCAGAATAACGAAACGGGAACAATGTAGAAAAGAGCATGGTGGATACGCCACTGGTACTTCCTATATATAAGTGTTCCTTATTACATTGCGAACATAGCGTTATTTAAGTTACTAGAATTCCTGGACCTTGACCAATGTTATTTTACACTCTCCGACTCTGATTTGGAGCACACAAGTTTCCTATGATAAGTCTTCATAAGAAACGTTCTTCTTTCGAAACTCCATGTTTTGTTACAACAAGGACTTCACCTTAACAATTGACAATTTCGCTAAGAATCCAAACATGACCCAGAGTTTACTTAGGGTTCGAGGGATTCATTCGAAAGCGAAACAATCACAGTTGTCTTCACAAGTTTCCTCTAAAAATTAAATTTCGGGAAGAAATTTCCTAAAGTAGGGGAGACTGTGACACCTGTGTCACTTCAACCATCAAACAAATACCAAACCAATGAAATATTGTATTTCATACTTGGGATTTGTATAAATATGTGTATCATTTGCACATATCAATTCTTGTTCAATTTCAAGCTTTAAATCGCTTTCTAGAAGGCTATACGCAAACTGGTGCGTAAACGCAGTCAGTTTAACGAGACAAACACTCCGTAATAGTGACATAGGCTTAACACACCTTAAATAACCATTACATAACTTAGAAATAAGTTTTGGGTGGTTTGGTGTGTCGAAATCAAGTTTATTCGCTTACAGGGACTAATTTCGACAAACTGTGAAACTATGCCGATTTGCATAGTAACGAACATTCCAGAACTTGATCATAAGTTAAACATACCTTAAATATCCTTTACATAGCTTAGAAATAGGCTTTGAGGGGTTCGGTATGCTAAAATAAACTTATTAGTCATTCAGGGACTAAAAGCGTTAAAAAGTGTATGAGTTTGCATTTTCGCGCATATCTTACGTTCTGAATATATCCGGACATCCAAAAATTTATGTAATCATTAAAATTTTTTATTTTAGTGATTGGCATGATAAAATTCCATTCGTCGCGTAATTTGGATCGTTTTTGCGTCCGTTACGATTTCCGTCGTAATTACCCAACAAACGCAACCGTACGACCAAACGAACCGACATCCGAGATATTTTTTAGCACATTTCAAGTTCCCTATACTTTAACTTCATTTTAGAGCCTTAAAATGGGGTTAACAGGGCTTAAATGTGGCGAAAACTGACTTTTTAAACATGCAGGGACCATTTTTGACATTTCTTGAAACTCAGTTCAGATTCATTGAATCTGGTCCATTTTTGAAGTTTTGATGGGTTTTAATGGCTGATTTTCGATACTATGGGCTGTTATTTGATGGTTTTTAACATTCCCATGGTTTTGAAAACCATGTGCCCACATGGAAAGCCATGATTCAAGCTCGGTTTACGAGAAACGATCCTAACGGTTCTATGAAAACTATATAAACCCCACCCCACTTCATTTCATTTCACTCATGATCTGAATAATTCTCTAAGTTGAATCTCAAATGCTTCATACCTGAGAATTTATAGATCATGTCTTCCTAGCGTGGACCCTTTGTAAGCTTCTTTCGTTCTTTTATGCGTTTTTAAGCATGAAAGTCAAACAGTGTTTGACTTTCTGCTTTGACCAGTCTTTGGTCAACACGAAGTTCGTTTGAACTTCGCAATGTGAGCGTAATCACGATGGTTATAGTCCCGTGTGACTATACCTACTGATTACCACGTTGATTAGGTGTAGTGACGAGTCATAGTTTCGGTCAAAATGCGCGTTTATGCGTATTTTGCAACCAAACTATTCTTGGGTATCAAAACCGTTTGTTTTGATATCAAACTTGTTTTCAAACCTTGTTAAACATGTTTTAACATGTTTAAATCGTCACTTTTAGTTTAGTGCTTATATAGGGTCGTAAGATAAGCGGTCTAAACAACCGCTTAGACTTTCGAACTAGACCCGTTTGGTCGATCATTAGGATCCGACCAAGCATATTATGTGACCATAGTTGCATAGGGAATAACCGTCCGAGGTTATACCTTATGGTCACTTCGTTTAAGTAGTTGTATGATAGGTAGTTTATATGCCTTAGGTAAATGACCAAAATGCCCTTTTTACGCATAAATTCATCTTAAGCATATGTAACCTAAATTTTGACATCTAAACTGATTAGGCAACATTATTATACATGTTAAGGCATATAGTACTTTTCATAGGACTAGTTAGGCGGTCCGAACACGTTTTACGCAAACGACGCGTTAAAGTAGCGTAAGCTACCTAAACGAGTCATAATGGGTCGTAAGCACTTATGATAGGTTCCGCTTTAGGATGGAGGCTTTGTTAAACCATATTACATGAGTTCCTATACTCATTTGGTTTACGAAACCTCATTCGATCCAATCTTCCGATTTAGGTCTGGTTTATTTACATAGTTACCTATATTAGGTGTCGTTTGATTCCGTGATCCCTCTAGCTTCACTTGGTTGTTATTCAAGACTTCTAAGCATCCTTAAGTGAGTACATAGTCCCCTCTTTTACTGTTTTCAATGTTTTGGGGTGAAGCATGTGTACCTAATTGTTATGTTCATGATTTCAAAGTATAATTGATTATACATGTTAGTACTTATCTTTTGACAAACTGAATGATTAATTATGGTTTAAACACTGATTTTTCAAAGATTATAAAATTAAATGTTGGATTGTACTTGTTTTATACGTTCACCAGACCGATTGGTAGTATGATATAGCGCTATAGGATTTGACACCCCATTCCTGTTGTATGGAATGTCAGAAACCGATATTTTATCCAAATAGGGATTGCCTTTGTGGTATTTCTATAGTCTTAGGTGTATTTTGATACACTAAGGTTTGGTTGAATTCTAAAATCACATTTTTGTTGTATATTTTGTTATACTCCCAAAGGTATAGTTTGATATGCTCTCATATGTGATATTGTACAAAACAACATATATTTTGTTAATTACCAAAGCATAGTTTAATATGTTATTTATAAAACCAAAGCATAGTTTGATATGTTATTCATAAAACCAAAGCATAGTTTAATATGTTATTAATAAAACCAAAGTATACTTTTGATATACTGCTGAAAAACTAATATTTTGACGACTAAAGTATATTTAATATACTATTTGTTTAACTATTTTGGAACCAAAATATATTTTGATATATTACTTATTCGACTTTCTTAAAACCAAAGTATATTTTTATGTATACTACAAACCTTTTATCAAATTATTGTTATACAAACTCATTTTACTTAATTATTTACTTATGCATCTTTCTTTTATATCATCTGTTTTCTTATCACTTGTTATATGATTTATAAAAGAAAACATTTTTAAAGTTCATGACTATTTTTGTTAAAACGTTCTTTTAAACTTACACGTCATGAATCCTATTTTCAATAAAACCTATGTATCTCACAGACATTTTTATGCTGACGTACCTATTTTTACATATGTTTCAGGTGCTGCTTTGTGATGATTGTTGATGCATGATACACATAGGAAGGACTCGTGCCTTAGCGACTTTAAAATTTGAAAGACAATATTTGTATTTATCTAACTTGTAATAAAACAATGAGTTCATTAATTCAATAAAACGAAACTATTTAATCCATGGTTGTGAAACAATGATTCTGTTACGACACTCCCCGACGTTTCCGCCACGTTTTGTTGTTTTACGTGGTCAGGTGTGACAATTGGCTTGTCCCCGGGGACTTGGGGACGCCACACGGGGGGTCAAAAAGTTACCCCGTGACAACTTGGTATCAGAGCAGAACGATTCTCGGATACATTGGAACGTGACTCTTAGCCAAATGAGCTTAACATTTAGAGTATGGTTGCGCAATGGTGGTGGGAGAAGACCAAATATGGGTTTGCTTCGGCAAAGGTCTTTGTACTCCGCGAGTATGGGATCGTGAGAGCCGCTCAAGTATAATTGCAGTGAAGCCCTCTGTGTTATGTTCAAAAATCTACGGTTCAAGCAGCACCGTACAAAGGAAGTTTTTTGAAAGCTGCTACAACTATTCAGGTCCCCGTATTCCTGAAACAAGGTGAATAATCGGCACCAAATCCGATGCGGCGGACGTCAGCGCCACTTATAACCAGAACTGGCGTACTATATTGAACATGTATGACAGAAGATCATTGTTGCTGTACTTCCGGGTGTCCTACCCTCCCAAAGTGAATCATGCTCAACATAAGGGGCAGGGCCGGCCTTAAGAATTCGTGTACCATGTTCGAGCTCCAAAAAACGTGCCTTTAGGCCTTAACGAAATTGGATATTAGGATCAATAAAGGTCTAAACCTAATGCCAATTGGCTAATAACTAATCTAAAGCATAAGAGTAGTTTTGTAAGTGGGCCTATATTAGTGTTTGTATAGGCATACCCTATAAAAAAAGAATTTTTTACATATACACATTGGGTTTTTTTCTAAAAATAGCGTGCCCTCCGAAATATCAGGCCGTGGCCGGTGGTCCTCCCCGCCCACCCCCAGGGTCGGCCCTGATAAGGGGATCATGCATTGTCAAGTATGCGAGCTGGTATGGGATGGCGAGCATGCACAGGGACGTTCATGAAATTGTGGTGGGAGAGTGTCACGGGCCAAATGTTTGAAGATCGCAATGATAGGGGCTGTGCTTGAACGCTTGGGTTACTGGCTAGTCATGGACTTTATCGGGGGACGGAGTCAGTGTCAATGAAGAGGTGTACGTGCCTAGTCGTGCAAACGACGAACGCACCGCTAGTCGAGAGCTGGTGCCGCTCTCCTGATGAGACCAAGGCAGGACGAAACCAGTGACCCACACAAAGAAGCGGGATGGATTGGCTTGTCTCCGGCGACTTGGGGACGCCACACGGGGGTCGAAAAGTAACCCCGTGACATCTTGCTTAATTGTTTTTTTTTCTTTTTTGAAAGGTAAATTTCATTAACACACCAAGCCAAGCCTACAAACGAGGCGGCCCAAGAACAAAACTACAAATTTACATATTTACGCCAATCAAGGGCGGACCTAGTAAGAGATCAGGGTGGGCGGACGCACCCCTTGAAAAAAAAATTAGTGTATTTTATATGGTAAAATTCTGGCCGCACCCCTTGAAAATTTGGTTAAACCCCTTATCCGCACCCCTTGAAAATATTTTCTGGGTCCGCCACTGACGCCAATCATCCCAAAAAAATAGAAATATTTTTTGACCTACTCTTAAACCACAAAAATCCAATCGTCTTTGTCATACTAATGATACCCCAACCGAATTAGACCTTTAAGGGGTTTTTTTTTTATTGATCCTGGAAACTTTCTTTTGATTGAGCTTTAGGGTAAAGGGAGTGGAGCGGTGAACTCGACGGCAAAGGAGTTTGCCGCGCGGCAACACTGCCGCCGGCCTCCTTTGTCGCTCGGCAAACTTGAACAAGCGGGGTTGGGTCACCGATTCGGGAAAGAGGGGGGGACAAGACTTGTTATGTTTTATGTGTGTGTGTGTATGTTTGACTTTAACATATATATATATATTTTTTAAATGAAAAAAAAAATGTTTACCACTTTCAAGTGTTTAACCAATGCCAACACTTTTCACCAAAGTTTAAACTTTTTCTCCTCTCTGACGTGGCACTCTCTGATTGGTCCATTTTAAAGTTTACCACTTTCACATGTTTAACCACTCCCTTCACCCTAATAAATGAGAGAGGGACCAAGTTTCTTTTAAATAAGAACTTTTGCTGACATGATAGATATGACATTTGTCTTATTCCTCCCTTAGTTGACTACTTCACCGTTTTTTTAAATCATATTTCCGTAACTTGTACTAATAATTTGATTTATTTCTTTTGTGTGAGATCTACTCCACCATATTTGGCCAAGAAATTTATAATGCTTATAAAGACATTTAATAGGTTATATATCGATAAACCCACTATATTTGGCCAAGAAATTTATAATGCCAATAAAGACTTTTAATAGGTTATACATCGATAAACATTTGAATTTTATTAAAATGTTCAAAGTCTTAAATATATCTTGTAAACATTCATTTCATAATATTTCAGTTAAGTTTGTAAGACTTTGTTTTCTAATTATTTTATTTTTATCACATCATGTCCTTTGATCTTGAATTGAAACACTTAGTGCTTCATCATTCTTGAATGGAATGAAATTGGATTTTCAAATGACATCATTTTCGTATGCATCATCCACGGTCACACCTGTCTACTGACCGTGGAGTTTGTGTAGCTTGCACCTTTAATTGAGTACATTACATATTAGTCGTGTCATTGACCTTGATGATTCTATTGTTAGATCTTTGTGTTTGAGGCGTATCATAGTAGAGTTCATCCATGGTCGATCCATGACGATTTGTGAAAATTTTTGCACATTACAATATTATAGGTATGAATTGAGAAAATCCGACGATTTATACTTAACATAGTATATCACATGTTGATCTCGTTGTCGTCATAAAAACGAGCATTGTAAATTGAACCATGTATGTAGTAGTAACAATCCCTCCACCCCTTTTGATGGTTAATAACAAAACTAGCAACATGTAATGCAGATGTTGGGTATGCTAACATGTTGCATAATTCATACATGGTGAGAGTAATCATACATGCATGCCATACACCTAGAAAGATATATAATGATTGTTATTGAAGAGCCATCACATAGTTATATAGCACATAGAATAGGGGGTCACTAGAACATGAAGTTATTAGGTAATGAACATACAATGTGGTGAGTTTCTTTTATCTATGATCAAGCTTATATAAATTTGACCAATATTTATATAGTATGAAGAATAATCTTAGAAAGTATCAAGACACAATGTATAGTGTTTTCAACTTTATGTCTACTTATACTCATTGATGTATGAAAACTTTCATCCTTGATCATTTAATGTTTGGTAAGCATTTAAATCAGCTTAAGTTGCAAGATCAAACGAACTAATGAAATGAAGATGTCAAATAGTCGTTTAGGTAGATTAAATGAGCATTTATTCCAACATGCATAGGTGTTCAACTAATTTGTTGAGGACATATTGACATAAGGGTTTATAGTAGGATATGCAGCCGTATAATGTATAACAAATTCATATACCCCAACATATTGATGTTTTAACCTCATTGTTATAGGATGTGGAAGTAACAAAAAATTGTGACATGATGGGAAGCTCAATATGAATTTCTAAGATGTTTGCCTTTGTCAAATGCTTTTGGTTGTAATTGTAAGGCCCTATAATTGTGTAGGTTTACGCTTATCTTTATCAAACACAGTTATAGGCTATTGGGCTTAGTCTTGTAGTGGGTTAGATATTATTAGAATAAGCCATGTGGGCTAATTAGATGTTTTGGGTTGGTTTGGTTAGTAATATCATGCATGTGGGCCTGGCCCAGTCTGTAACTAGGTCACCCTATGTAACTATAAATAGGGTGAACCTAGTTCATTATGAGGTTAGACATTTTTTAGAGATTCTTCATTATTATTTTCGATTCCTTGTGGGTGTACCTGACGGTTCCCTAGAAACTGTGTGCACTTTGTTTATTCAATCCATTTCTTGTTCTTATCACTTTCATCAGTATTCCGCGCTTTTGATTGTGATTTTGATATCCGGTTGATAGTTTTGGGACTTACAATTGGTATCAGAGCCTAAGTAGTCTTGCGAAGGCTCGGTTCGTTGGATATCATTCGAAGAACAAGAATATTTTTTGGAAGATCGAAGAACGCGGTTGAAGATCAAGAAAATTTTGAAAATTTTGCATATTTGATCTGTTGGGGGAGACAGTCAAACTGTTTGCAAAAAATTAGGAGTTTATTGGTGGAAAGATTTCAAGAAAATTAAATTTCCAATTTCCACCTTGATTTTCGTGATTTAGTTTTGAAAAGGGCAGCTATACGATTTGGAATGTACTGTCAAAATTAATTGGTGCTAATTGAGGTGTGCAAGCAAGACATCTTGTACGGTCAGAGACATAAGTGTTGTGCGACCAACAAATTTTTCCAACTTTCGGATCTTGTGCGATCAACAGTAGACAAACTTGTGCGATTCAATCATCATCACCTTTCTTGTGCGATCAAGTCTCCTTCAAGACTACAATTCTTGTGCGACTACGATCTTGTGCGACTATATCTTGTGCGTGCCAACATATATTGTGCGACTACAATTCTTGTGCGACTACGATCTTGTGCAACTACGATCTTGTGCGACATTATCTTGTGCGATCGGATCAATCATCTTCAAACCATCATTCATCAAAAACCTGCAACTCTACATCATCAACAGACAACTTAAACTTCATCATCAGCATCATCATCTTCTTTCGAGTTGATTTTCGGAGTTTTCCGAAACCGCGCATCACCATAAATTAACAACCTGCAACAGATCGTTGTTCACCACAGCAATCACCATCGTCTTCATCCGAAACGTCTTTCCGATCATCATCACATCATCTTCCATCATCACCAACACACGGCCATAATTCTTCGGTCAACATCATCAGTTATAATCTTCATCATCCGACATCCTTCATTCACCGTCCATCTCCGTTTCGGTTTCGAGATTTCGAGTTCGAGTTCTTTTTCGACATCATAGATCTTCACCATCATAGTACTCATTCCGAAACACCAGCCTACGACCTGCTTCATCTTCTCCAACGCTATCTCCGGCCATCATTCCCGAAAACCGATTCCGATTCCGCACAAGCACACCATCACCATTTGTTCATCATCGTCAAATAGCATCATCTTCACACTACCAACCTGCAACTTCGATCATCATAATCACGATCATCATCATCTTTGGCGGCTGTGTTTGGTTTTGAATTAGGGTTTGGGACGTGTTGTTTGGACGAAGAAGAAACAACGTTTGTTTTGTTTTTTGTTTTAATTAAGGTTTTATAATAATAATAGTATAATAATAATAATCATCATTAAGTAATCATTACTTATTTAATAATAATAAAAATGAGCTTCGTTATTGTTTGGTAATAAGTTTTGACAGGGTTTGAGATAGCGAGTAGACGGGTTCTCGTTTTGGGCTTGTGTTGAGGAAATAGTTAAAAGCGCACATTTTCGAGGGATCACACTTTCGGGGATCACATTTTCGGGGGATCATACTTTCGGGGGATCATAGTTAAAATTCTTAAAAATGTCTTCTAAGAGAGAAGTGCTTGAGCAGGAATTTCAAGGATTCAGATACTCATATGGTGAATCTATAGAAGCACTTACAGGCCGGTTTGCTGAACTGCTCTCTGAAATGGAGAAGGCTGAGATTGAGGTGTCTAATCGCACGAGCAACACAAAGCTTCTGGATGCTATAAAAAGGATTCCAGATCAGGCAAACTGTAGTTGGTTTAGAAATGTTAATCAGAAAATTGTGATAACCGACTGCTACTGTTACAAAATGAAGCCGGATGAGCTGATCTCACTCATCAAATCATATAACAATGCTGACAAGCAGTCTACTCAAGGCAACACATCTGATGCAGTTTGCTCACCCACTCCTACTTCTACTGCTCCATTGCCTGGTGCAGTTTGCTCATCCACTTCTAATGCAAGTATTCAAATTCATGACTTCACTCCCATTCCCACTGAGGTATGTGTAGACGATGTTTGTTGTACTTCAAAGTGTAGGAAAAAGGTAAAAGGGTTTAAAGAACAGGCCCAATCGCTTTCTATGCAACTTCAATGTACCAAATCCAGTAGCTACAAAGTTAAAAAGAAACTGGATGGGTATAAGGAAATGGTTGAGGCTCAAAAACGTGACATTCGAAAGTTGCATAGTGATCTAAGCGAAGCAAAATGTCGATATCTCCACTTCAAGGAGCTATCTGAAAAATTAACTGTTGAATTAAACGACTTAAAATCGACTTTCGAAAATACAGAATTCAATTTTAAAAGGTTTGATGTTTCAAGTGAAAAAGTCGAAAAGATGATTAATCAACAGTTAAAATATAGCAAAAAGGAAGTCAGGAATAAAGGATTGGGATTTGTATGCATACCTCCACCATACAATCACAATTACACTTCAATTCCCATGACTGATGAGGAGATAGCCGATTTTCCTGAAATGGAATATGGGAAGCCTGGGGATAGGAAGGTTGAGCCTGTTAATCAAAAGAAAGTTAAAATCACAAGGCCTGATAAAACCGAAATTATTCTAGAAAAACAGGCGTTTAATAAAACTTTTGTGAAACCTGCTGAAGTTTCAAAGCAAACCGAGACTCTAAATTTTGAGAATAATGTGAACATTGACAAACATTTTCAAGTATTAGATAATACTGTGTCAAGTTTTTCTCAAAATTCATCTGAAGTGCAACCTCAAACAAAAGAGTCTGAATTAACAGAGCCTAGAGTTAATGTAGACAACATCGAGTTTGCCATGTTAAGAGGTTTAACTGAGTTTGTGAAAGAATTTAATGAGAGCAAACAAGCTGAATATGCTTCGTCATTTGACACATCTTGCGATACTTCTGAAACATCCACTTCTGAGAAATCAGAAATGGGCGAATCACCTAGTGTCAACAATGCTTCACCTCAGGAAGCAGAGGCATCTCAAACTGAATCAATAGCTTCATCTGATTCAACTAGTGACTCCCATGAAAAGACTGACTGTGATAATTCAGAGTCAGTTGCTTCAGTGGAATCAACAAATGAATCATCTGAAACTGTTGATTCAAATTCGATTAAAGAAGAATAAAAAACAACATCAGGAGCATCTGTTGAGTGATGGTAATGAAACCACAAGAGCCCCTGCTGACTGTTCAAAGGAAAACAATTCTGATTCTTCAGAACCAAGTGTGTCACAAGATGCTGAGAACAATTCTGCAGCATCAAGTGACACTGTTTGTGAGAAAATTAATGATACTAACCTTGTTGCTTCAAATGCAGACCAAGTAATAATAGAGGATTGGGTTGAGGAGGATGACGTTGTTTGTCAAAAAGCTGACAATGTTTGTCCAAAAACATCAAATTTTTCTGCTGATGCTCCTCCTTATGTGAGAAAGGTTGTTTCTGGCCAGCTTTGAGAGGCCCTACAAATAAATATGTGCCTCCAAAGCCAACAGTTAGAAATGAAAATGTTAAATCCAATGAATGTGCTAACTATTGTAAACAGGGACATAAGAAACAAGGGAAAAAGACTGAACAAACTGCACACAAATCATCCAACCAATTTTATAACTCTTATTCAGCATCAGTTGGATGGAATGGATCGGGATATGCTCCTTACGTGAAAAAGCAAACCTGCTACAACTGTGGCATACCCGGTCACATTGCTAGGAATTGCACACATCGTCCCTACGTGCCATACTATACACAACATCAGAAGGTTACACCAAGGGACAGATCTTATTCTAAGCCGATGAAGTTTGAAAAGCCTAAGGCAATGATGAATAAAAGTCCCCAGGTTAAACCATCTGATGGGGACTGGAATGCTGCAAAAACTAAACGAAAACAAGCTTTGAAACCAAAACAAGTTTTGAAAAACAAAAAGGTTGAAAAGAAAACTGTTTTGCCCAAGGCTCCTAAGAAATTAGAGAAGCCAAAACAAGTTTGAAAGACAAAATATAAAGCAGCAACATCACCAGTCCTTGAATCAAAAGGGACAATGTGTTTTAGAGAAGTGTCTTACGTTGATCCAGGACCACGATGGCCTGGGTACCAATGTCTTACTAATCTCCTTACTTTTCAGGGACAACCAAGGAGGAGCTGTTGACAATCCTTGGATGTAGATAGCGGTTGTTCCAGAGACTTAACGGGTAACATTTCACTGTTTCATAATGTATATTTCTTTACAGTTGATATGTTTCATTTTAAGGAGATAAAGGAGGTAAGACAAGATCAGCGAAAAGGTACAAAATTTGAATCTCGTTTTCTAATTCGATATTGATTAGTCTTAAATTTTATGATGGAACGGTTAAACAAAAACAACAAAAATATTTTCATTTTCTTGTGTGTTTCTCTTTGTACATACGTTTTCGTTGTTAGGTAAATTTGTGTGTAAGATTTACGCACAAATTTAGGGGGATATCCAGAGATATTTGTAAATAGAGAAAATACAAAAACATTCGAAAAAAAAAACAGAAAAATTAAAAATATTTTGTTGCATATATGGGAAATGAAATAATTTTAGTATGTGGATTAAGGCTGACTCATGTAAGACCAATATTGAAATGGTCTGACTCTAGAGCGATATGTTGGTAGGCTTTATCCTGATGGCTGGATTCTTTGACTGGTTCTGTGCAGAACGCTAATATTATTCTATGACCTCAGGAAAGAACGTCACTTGGAATTAGGACATGGCTATTTGAATGCGTGTGTGATGTCCCGATACACACAATTTCGTTCTAGTTCTGAAATATTTTATGTCCAACTCGTGTATCTCCTCTGTTTTGCGTGAGCAAAGACCTGGAGGTGCTAGGCAACGTCAGCTTCTGCTGCATCCAGATACATGCTGACCTAGTTGTACGTTGTCGCGCTATAGATCAATTACACCCGAAAGAGGCCCTCTAGTGCCCAAAAGAAACCTGAGAAAAAAAAACCTATATCAAACTGAGAAAACTCATTTGATCTGTACATTATATCCATCTCTGCAAATGATCTATTCTGTTCTTCTCTCAATCAGTGTTGTAAAAGTCGTTAGGCGGTCCCTAGTCGGCTGATTGGGGAGTTGGGAGTAATCGGAGTACTCGGAGAGTACTCGGGGAGTACGCGGACATGGTAACTATAAAGAAAATTAATTGTTATATATTATATATATGTTAAAATAAGCATAATTCATGTCAATTGAGTATAATTTAAAATGAAACATGTTTAAAGTTCAAATATTCTGAATACAAGTCCGAATAGTCTGAGTACAAGGTCGAGTAGTCCGAGTACAAGGTCGAGTAGTCCGAGTACAAGGCCGAGTAGGCCGATGTTGACCGATTTTGACTAATTAAAAGTCAACAAACTACGTTGACCGCCTAGACCGACTAGGCCGACTCTTTCCGACTACGTCCGACTAGGCGCCGAGTTTGACCGAGTTTGACCGAGGCCGACTAATTGAGTCCGCCTAGAAGGAAGTCGCCTCGGAGGGGTTCCGAGGACCGAGTACTCGGCCTTGGAATCCGACTTTTACAACACTGCTCTCAATCCAGTCCCAGTCAAGGTTTCAGAATTCTAGAACGGGCTTGTGAAATATGTGGTAGGGAAACTGCATGTATGATAGTGTGTTCTGATTAAAATTCCAGGATTTGATTGTGATTGAATTGAGTGTTCATATAAATTAAATTGAAAAACATGATAAATCAGTTGCAGACCGTTACATGAAAAAGGCCTAAGGAGATAAGTTTAAGTGGACAAATATACTGGCAATCGCTCGGATCACCCAAAGTAAATTAGTGTTGATAAGTGTAGTCTAGCCTGAAACACTGTGATTTGATCCCATTGCAACTGTAATTGTATAATTAGTTTCTTTGTTTATTTGTGTTTTAGTTTATATTGTTAGTTTTTATAAAATCAAAAATCCAAAAATAGAGTGCTTATTTGTTTTATTAAAATTTAACCGTTCTTGAAGATTTGATTAATCATCATAAATTGAAAGAAATTTGAATT
Organism: Helianthus tuberosus; assembly: GCA_030545235.1. NCBI lineage: Eukaryota > Viridiplantae > Streptophyta > Magnoliopsida > Asterales > Asteraceae > Helianthus > Helianthus tuberosus. Next base: position 43,011,746 of record CM060414.1, on the reverse strand, counting down.
ATGAAATCCGAGTACAAATACTTGGATGTACTGAGTGTTCACGTGGTATTTCCCTCTGTTGCACAAAATTGTTTGCTTATGAATTTCTGAGTTTGTGCAGATAATAATGTTAAATCAAGAAACAGGGGTTGTTGAAGGTTGATATACTGTTGGATGCTAACAAAGCATGAAGCATCACAACAACAAGATGTACCTGAGTCAGAAGAACCAGATACAAGTCATCATCTGACAGTGATAGTGCATTTGAAGAAGTACCTGTGAATCTGCTTGAAAGAGAAGACACTGACAAAGAAAAGAGTTGATAAGAATCCTCCTCTTGCATTCTTTTCAACAAGATTTCAAGCAAAGCTGATCGTAATTGAGAAGAACAAAATACCCAAGTTTCAGAATGAAGACATGAAGCATCTTCCCACAGAGATATAATGAAGACAACAGTTTGATAAAGACAACATAAACCTAGGGGGATATTGTAAGGCCCTATAATTGTGTAGGTTTACGCTTATCTTTATCAAACACAGTTATAGGCTATTGGGCTTAGTCTTTTAGTGGGTTAGATATTATTAGAATAAGCCATGTGGGCTAATTAGATGTTTTGGTTCGGTTTGGTTAGTAATATCATGCATGTGGGCCTGGCCCAGTCTGTAACTAGGTCACCCTATGTAACTATAAATAGGGTGAACCTAGTTCATTATGAGGTTAGACATTTTTGAGAGATTCCTCATTATTATTTTCGATTCCTTGTGGTTGTACCAGACGGTTCCCTAGAAACCGTGTGCACTTTGTTTATTCAATCCATTTCTTGTTCTTATCACTTTCATCAGTATTCCGCGCTTTTGATTGTGATTGTAAGGCCCTATAATTGTGTAGGTTTACGCTTATCTTTATCAAACACTGTTATAGGCTATTGGGCTTAGTCTTGTAGTGGGTTAGATATTATTAGAATAAGCCATGTGGGCTAATTAGATGTTTTGGGTCGGTTTGGTTAGTAATATCATGCATGTGGGCCTGGCCCAGTCTGTAACTAGGTCACCCTATGTAACTATAAATAGGGTGAACCTAGTTCATTATGAGGTTAGACATTTTTGAGAGATTCTTCATTATTATTTTCGATTCCTTGTGGGTGTACTAGACGGTTCCCTAGAAACCGTGTGCACTTTGTTTATTCAATCCATTTCTTGTTCTTGTCACTTTCATCAGTATTCCGCGCTTTTGATTGTGATTTTGATATCCGGTTGATAGTTTTGGGACTTACAGTAATGCATGCATAAAAAATGTTTACGAATTTATGTTGACATTAAACGTTATTGTTTTTTCATAAAAATGTTTTATATAACAGTAAAGGAAAAGGTTTTGAAATAGTAATTATGCATAGTAAAGGAAAAGGTTTTGAAATAGTTATTATCATGGTTGTAAAACAAGGTTTCCAAGGCCGAGTACTCCTCGAGTAGTCGCTACAAGGTAGGCTGCCGAGGCGACTTTCTTTGACTCCGCCTAATTACTCGAAATCAATCAAACGCGGCCAACCTCGGCCAAATTCGTATCTAGTAAGTCAACTCGGGTCGAGTTTGACTTAAAAAATAATAAAACATAAATTCTATGCCTATCATATTAAAGAATTAATATCATTTTCACGTATTTTGTTCTATATATTAGTAAATTTATGTTATTTGACATATATGTAATTTCCAAAAACTAATTTCTTTATAATTTAACATGTCCGAGTACTCCACGAGTACTCTCCGCATAGGCCGAGTACTCTCAACTCCCCGGTCGACCGACTAGGGAGCGCCTAGCGACTTTTGCAACCATTGGTTATTATGCATAGGTTTTAGCATTGTGCTTATGCAAAAGAATGGTGTTGAATAGAGTGATTATGCTAATGGAAACATTTTTGATAGAACGGTTGATTAAAGAGAATGTTATCATAGTGGTTGTGATGGAATGTGACATGATTAAGATTATGTTATGTGGTTGTGATGGAATGTGACATGATTAAGATTATGTTATGGTTTAGAAAGGTATACAACTATTAAAATTTTGCGTGTGTAATAAACTAGTTGATAAACCTTTAGAGCAAAAGAACCTATACAATATGCTAGACAAATGTGAATTTTTTTCTAGTTCATCTAGTCGGATGACATCTCTATAGTAAATGTACCTTTTAGGAAACTGTAATGGCATTGTGAAAGAGCGGATGTTTCACACCCCAAAAATATAGCAGCGGAAAAGCAAACGTGGCGGTGGCGGTGACAGAAGGTTGGTACCCAAAAGTATTTAATGGGCGATGCATCCATGTTTTTCCCCAAAACATAAATCATCCTTTTAAAAACCATGTTTTCCATGAAAACACAAGTAATCCTTTTCAACCAAGTTTTCCACGCAAACAAAAATATTCCATTTTAACAATGATTTCGACGAAAACATAACAAATCCTTCTAAAGGCGTGTTGTTCCCCAAAAACGTTTATGTAAAACTGTAAAAAGTGGGGTAGTGAAACTCACATTCGAGAGCGTTTATATTATAGCAACCAATTCCACCAAACAAATTGATCGACACGTCCTAATTCAAATAAAAACAATTTATTGACCAAATAATTTACAATTCCTAAGTTTCACCAAACGTATGATTTTTTCACACAATTTATGGTGTCTCAAAACGTCTTTTTTGTTTATGCTGGTATGTATGTATAGGATTAGGATCAAATACAGAGAACTAAATAAATAAGAAAGATTTTAGTCCATTGATTTTACATTTGAAGGTTTAAAATTAGTTTTAGATAAAAGAAAATAGTGGAAGTGCATAAAGGGAATCTTATATTTGTGTTGTTTTCACTTTATCTTGATTCAAGAAATTAAGGAATTAATTAGCTGGCAAAAACTATTAATATGCTAATTAGTTACTAATGCATGTTTATTAATTAGCTGGCAAAAACTATTGAAAAAAAAATGAACAAATTAAGACCGTGTCGATGCAGATGGCAGAAACAAATAACACACTTAATCAAGTTTTAGCTCATCTGGCAGCACAAGGACAAATGTTACCAATATGTTCATTATCTGCAGAAAAAATGTGTCAGAAACAAGTAAGTGACTTATTTTATTAGCAAATTAAAACCTTAATAGTTATAAAATGTTAACTATTGTTAGCTATCGTATATTGCAACCTATTTATATAAATTTAACATGTGCATTGCAATTTTAGAACTTGTCCTTGTTTCACCGAATGGTATTATTTGTATTTGCTCACTTGTTGTATTTTGTAGGTAAATTATGTGGACAAACATGTTGGATTAACACATAATGCTAGTGCTACCGCGTCTAAAATAGTGCATAAAGAAATGGCAACAACGGTAAGTATGATAATTTCATTATTTTTTTTATAATTTTCCATGTAATTGTTCGATATTTCATAACATAATTAATTGAATTGTAGGTAAACTCTATGGACAACAATCCTGGATCAAAGGACAATGCTAATGTTACCACTTCTAACATATCAAGTAAAGTAGTGCAAACAAAAGTCATTCCTCATGTTACCACATCTAAAATGGTGCCAAAAGAAATTATAACAACGGTAACTATTTACAAATTTCATTTTTTTAATAGCTTTTATATGTGATTGTTGATTTTCTATAACTTGATTAATTAAATGCTTTTTGGAAAATGTGAAAGTCAGAAAAAAAGATGTTTTGTCTACGGATGAGACTTCACTTCTTGAGTCATCATCTCATTTGGAATCACAAGAAAATATACAAAATACACATTCAGCAAATGTCCTAGAGGTATGTGTTACGAAATACACATTTCTATTGACCTTAACCTTAAGATGATATAACATAATTTTTTTTTGTAGAAAATCAAGTGTACTTTGTATACTCTAAATTTGAACAATTGTGTGGGATATGGTACAATTCACTTGTCAATGGGAAAACAAAACATTCATTGTGTTCCACTACAAGATGATTGCTATAAAATTTCTATTGATAGAGTTACAAAAGCACCAGCATTTTTACCAGTAGAATCATGAGAGTTCAAAACAGTTGGGGATGCACTAAATATATACTTTTGTTTCTTGGCCAAAATCACTTGTTAAAACTAGCCAAAAGGTATGTTGTTTATTAATATATGATTAAGATTAATTACTCTAACTATTGATATTTGTTTTAATGTTTTTTTTTTATTTTGCTTCAGGTACCAAATCTATCAAGTATTCAAACACAAAACACTACAAATCAAATGGCAAATAAGCAAAAGATATGTTTCATAACGCTAGATGACATAAAAAAAAAGATAAGGAATAAGAAGAACATGAAAACACTCTAAACTAGTTCTTACTTTATGTGTACAATCATTTACTTTTTCAACAATGGTAGAAAGTTTTTTATTAGAAGTTTAAATTTTGGTACTTAAATTGAAAGCATTATGCACAACTTTTGGTTTATTATTTTTAAATATTATTTGGTTTTAGGTTTTCTCATGTTTCATGATGTTTTTATTGTATGAGAATGGCCACATAAAACCACAATATACATGTGTGACCAAATGTTAGTCATTAGCCACACTTAAAAGGACAACTTCATGTGGCTTTACATAAACATTAGCCACACTATCGTCACTTTATTATTTTGTGTGACAAAATGATAGCAAACGTCATGTAAAAGCAGATTATGTGTGACCAAAGATTAAACATTAGCCATACTTAAAATTATAAATTTTCATGTAGCTTTATATAATCATTAGTCACATCGTCGTTGCTTTGTTAATTTTGGTGTGACGAATTGTTAGCAATTGTCATGTGGAAAAAATATAATGTGTGGCTAAAGGTTATACGATAGCTATATCTAAAGTTATAAAATTTCATGTGGCTTTACATAACCATTAGTCACACCATCGACATTTTGTTTATTTTTGTGTGACTGAAATATTTGCAAATGTCATGGATAAAAAATAAAAATATTATGTGTGATTAAAGATAACACAATAGCCACACTTAAAAATAAAACTTCATGTGACTTTACATAACTTTTAGCCACACCATCCTTATTTTGTTTTTTTATATGACAGAATGATAACATCTCTAATGTGCAAAATGAATATGTGTAGCTAAAAGTTAGATGACAACCACACTTAAAATTATAAAGTTTTATGTGGCTTAACATAATCATTAGCCACTATAGTTAATTTGTTTTTTTATGTGACGTAATGATAGCAAACGTAATGAGAAAAGTAAATTATATGTGACCAAAAGTTAGCCAATAGCCACACTTAAAAGCACAAAACTTCATGTTGCTTTACATAAACATTAGCCACACTATCGTCACTTTATTGTTTTTTGTGTGACGGAATGATAGCATACGTCATGTGAAAAAAAAAACAGTGACCAAAGATTAAATAATAGCCATACTTAAAATTATAACTGTGTTACTAAAGGTTAGACAATATTCACATTTAAAATTACAAAGTTGTTTTTTGTATCTAGAAATAGATTTTAGCCACACAACTCATGTGACTAAATAATAGAAACGACCACACTTACAGTGAGTTTATGTGGTCATTACTACCATTTAGTCATACTTAATGAAATGCTTGATTACGACAACTCTTTTTGCCATATATTTTTTTTAATTTGATGTGGCTAAAACAAACTTTAAAGTGACCATATAATAGAAATGACGACATTTACAGTAAATTCATGTGTCTGTTGCTACCCTTTAGCCACACTCTTAAGTTGATACGGCCACTAAACGTGAATATGTCCGTATGATACATACGATGACTCGACATTTGGTCACACTTGAGTTGAAAAAAATAGGGTGGCAAAAGACATATGGTCACACTTTTTTTGTGTGGCCGTAAGCCTTTTTGACGTGGTGCAAAGATAAGGCGCCCTCATATGGTTCAAGATCATCATGGATGATATAAATGAAACCTCATCCCTATGGATCAAAAAAATAATTCTAAACTTCTTTTGTATTAATTGGAACAAATGGTGCAAGTTAGATGTTGTTAATGTTACTGTATAAGGCTGTATCTCTAATGTATTTTGGTGTTATTCTTGGTTCTTGGAAGAGAATTCCTTTCCTATGGTTTGAAATTTCGCTTGCCGTCCCAAAATAAAATACTAGCTTGTCGCTCGGTCTTCCTTAACAATATACATTGTTTTCAGCAATGATTTAAACGTGTTTGACCTCTTCCAATTTACAATTGTTTAAGAATCAGTATTCCCGTCTTCATCATTGTGAAACATGTGCTATTGGTGGAAATAAAAGAACACACTGATCTTTTCTTATATTTCTTTGCTTTTTTCAATATACGGTAATAATCATTTTATAAAAATCTACAAAACTTTTTTACCCGATCAAAACATATATTACAACTTAGAAATAACAATCGTTCTTAGTAAATCCTCTACTAATAACAAAGTTATTTGTAATGTCTGCAAAAAAGATGAAATAACAAGAATCTTTTACCTCTGTCACAAATGCTAAACAACTTAATTAATTTAAAGTTTAAACACTGATATATATTACTAGAAAACTTTAAAAGGAAATTAAAATGATATCTTACCACAAAAACACCTGTATAACTAACTCTTAGACTATGGGAGGGTAGTCCTCAAAGGATGGTCTGCTACGTAGGCATCCACGTAAGCGGGTGTGAGGATGAGCCTAAAGGGGACGAGCCCTGTACCAAGTAGTCTTATATTATTGAAATTATGTAACGTGATTCACTTTCTAACTTAATTATTGTCGGGTCGTCATCTAAATTTTGAACGTTTTGAGTGCGTAGAACGTGATTTTGGGTCTCCCCTCAGTGTTAAGGTTCAATGTTCATATTGTCATCAATGTGTTTTGTGGCCGAAAAGAATGCACGTACGCCGTTTATGGTATGTGGAACCCTTGAAATTAATGCATTTCCTACATATACAAAACACAACTTGGGGGAATAGTGCCAGCCAGCTTGCCTGGCACTTCCCCATTGGACCAGCCCATTTTTAATTTAGTGTTATTCTCAGTTTAAAATTACGTTTTCATCCTTTGTTCAAAATTACGTTTTTGCCTCCAGCTCAAAATAAAATTATAATTTTGCCCCTAGCTTAAAATTACGCTTTTGCCCTCGGTTCAAAAACTCACTTTTAATTTTGTTTCAGTTTAGAATTACGGTTTCGCCCTCCGTTTAAAATTACATTTTTGCCCACAGTTCAAAATTTGTCTAGCACTTCCCTATTGGACCAGCCCAATTTTAATTTAATTTTATTCGCAGTTTAAAATTACGCTTTCGTCCTTTGTTTAAAATTATGTTTTCGTCCTCCGCTCAAAATAAAATTATAATTTTGCCGCTTTTGCCCTCGGTTCAAAAACTCACTTTTACTTTTTTTCCCATTTTAAAATTACGGTTTCGCCCTCCGTTTAAAATTTTGTTTTTGCCCCAGCTCAAAATAAAATGTTGTTTTTTTCCTCTAGCGCAAAATTACGATTATACCCTCAGCTAAAATTTACGCTTTTGTCCACCGTTCAAAATGAATTTATGTTTTTCCCACTAGCTCAAAATTATGACTTTGCTCTTAGTTTAAAAATATGATTTCGCCTGCAGTTCAAAATATAATTACGATTTTGCCCTCTGTACAGACATACATGTTATAAGAGAGAAATATTCGGCTTATTGCCCCGCAACGCGGGCGGGGCAAAAACTAGTTGTATGACATTTGTGGTGTAGGTTATTTGGCACGTGGGACCCTTGAAATCAATGCATGACATATGATGTCGAACATGTTTTGTCCTCATTTTGTGTGAAACACGTGAAATTAGTTGTTACATAAAAACGAATTAATAGCATGGTTGCAAAAGTCGCTAGGCGCTCCCTAGTCGGATTCGGGAGTACTCGGGAGATACTCGGCCTAGGCGGAGATTACTCGGGGAGTAATGGGCCTAGGTGAACGGTACTCGGGCCTCGGCAGCCTACCTTGTAGCGAGTACTCGGGGAGTACTCAGAGCCTAGGCGGGACTTTTACAACCATGATTAATAGTATTTCATGTTTTCTTATATTTTTCAGAGTCAAATGTCATTTTAGTCAATATCGGATCTATAAATTTTTTTCCAGTGGATTTGTTTTGGTAGACTCTTACTAAATTTTTCCATCTCACTATTTTTTCCATATTGAGTGGATTCATGTGAACCCACAAAACAAGGCTGGATCGGTCATTGATTTTAGTTCTTGTGGTTTGAGTCATTTTGTTAGTTTAGTCCAAATGTTTCATTTTTTGCCTGTGGGTTCAAAAAGGTTTCCATGTTGCCATTTTAGTTCACTAGGTTAACTTCATCCGTTATTCTGTTAACGAAAAGGGCAATTCAGTCATTTTATATGTAATTCTGTTAACTAGAAGGGGAATTCAGCCATATAAAATGATCGAATTGCCCTTCTCGTTAACAGAAAAAATGGATGAAGTTAACCCAGTGGACTGAAATGGCAACGGTGAAATATTTTTGAACACACATGCGAAAAATGAAACATTTGGACCAACTGATAAAATGGTCCAAAACACAAATACTAAAATGGCATTTAACTCTATTTTTTAAAATAGTTTTTGAACTTCTATAAATGTGTTAAGCTTTATTTGTTTACACGCACGAACTTTGTATTAAAATAGTTTTTGAACTTCTATAAATGTGTTAAGCTTTATTTGTTTACACGCACGAACTTTGTAGTGATTACTAAAGAATTATGTTGATTGCTGAAATTATTGATGTGCCTTGCTTCTATATGATTGCATAATCTTAGATTATAAATTATTAAGTTAATAATAATCATCTGAGCGACGACCATATCATAGAAACAACTAGCTAGAAGATATAAATCAACTCGTTTTGTGTTTATTCCCTTTTTACATCTAGGGGAAGGGAAGTGTTAACCATTTGTAGTAAGTCGAGTCTGTTGCACGGAGTGGAGGCAGTGATAGTACTCCATGTGACTAACCAACTCCAAATCTTTGGCGAAAACCTGCAAACAAAAAAAATAGAGTAAATTACAAGTTTTATCATTTATGTTTGTCTCAAATTTCAGGCGCTGTCCTTTACCTTTAAAATTGATGAGTTTTGTTCTTAATGTTTCAAAATCTTGCACGGTATGTCCTTTGAGCCTAACCCAGTTTATTTTTTTTGTTAAATCTGGCCACGTGCCTTGCACATGAGGGTATTCTTGTCATTTTATCTTTCTAGGGATTAGTGTGTAAATAATTAATATTCAAGGACTATTTTGTAAAAAAAAAACATATAAATAAAAAATATAAAAAACTGATATCTCCATTCTCTCTCTAAACTCATCTCTCTCTCTCTCTCTCTCTCTCTCTCTCTTAACTTACCTCTCTCTAAAACTCCCCACTGCACACCAGACCTCTACAGCCACCACCACCCCATGACCACCACCGCCGCCACCACCACCATCCCACCAGACTCCACCGAATCAAGCTCCCTTCTTCTTACAAAATCACCCCAAATCTCCTAAAACACTAACAAAATCACAGAACATCATCATCCATACATTATCTCGATCCCCTACAAACTAACAAAATCACAGATCATCATCCATCACACACACATACAAACATCTTTTTCATGTCGATCCGTCTCGTTCCCGCGCGTGCCCGCTGCGTTTTGAGAGAGGTGTCGTGGGCTTGGTTACTGAAGAAGGGGGTTTGGTTACTGAAGAAGGGGTTGGGGGTTGTCCGTGGGTTTGGTTACTGAAGAAGGGGGTTTGATTCGGTGGAGTCTTAGAGAGTTGTTGATTTGCTGAGTAGAGAGTTTTCGGTCATTGACTGAAGGGGGTTTGGTTACTGAAGAAGGGGGTTTGATTCGGTAGGTTATTTAAGTTCTTGATTTGGGTGACGGTCATTGACTGATCTTTGATTGTTTAATTTGTATGTTTTAAGGTTTTTATGTTTGGTTGTTTTTAATGGGTCTGCAAGAAATTGCTTCATTGCCATTGGTTGATCTTTATGGTTTTAGCTGTATATGTTGATTGTAATTGATGGAAAGTGGGTGTGTGGATGTTGGTTAAGAGTGGTGGTGGTGGTTATTGGTAGTGGTGGACAGAGATATAGAGGTAGAGAGAGAGAAAAGGGTTTGCGGTGGTGGAGGTGGAGGTGGTCTTAGGGGTGTTGCAGGTGGTGGTGGTCGGAGTTGTGGCTTCTGGATGGTGAAGGTGGGTTGTGGATGATGAAGGTGGGTTAGGCGGTGGTGGGCGGTGGTGTTAGGGGTTGTTGCTGTTGGAGGTGCATTAATGTTGAAGATAGGAAGGTCTATAAATTATTTTATGTTATTTTTAAAATGATATTGAATAATGGGGTAAAAAGACTAAAATACCCCCTGGGTAATCAGATTTAACAAAAAAAAATAAACTGGGTTAGGCTCAAAGGACATACCGTGCAAGATTTTGAAATAATAAGGACAAAACTCATCAATTTTCAAGGTAAAGGACAGCGCCTGAAATTTGGGACAAACATAAAGGACAAAACTTGTAATTTACTCAAAAAAATATATCCTTGAAATATGAAAATTCATTTTAGTTTTCTTTCCCTAAAAATATTATCATATCTTTATTTTTATATAATGCTAGGTTTTTATTTGTTATAACTTTTTCACATATGTAAGTTAAATAATTTTTTATTCTAAAAGCGTACTTTAGTAACTTGTGATGACCAAGAAAATAAAAAGTACAAATTTCAAATTAAAAGACAGGTTAATATAATTTAGTTAGGTGGGAACTACCACCCAGACCATTTACCCAAAGGCTAGACGGTGTGGGGTTCGGCCTGGCCCCGGTCTGGTCCGGCGACGTCCCAAACACCGTTTCCCCCTAGCGTTGTCCTCATCGTCGCCCACAGGACGACTGAGACGCTCATGTCAACACAAAAATATATGATCGTTGGGGGATTTTTATCGTTGAAAAATAATAATAATTTAATTTACCTTTTCAAAAACTAACGGCCCTTTTTAAAAAAAAACCCGAAAAAACATCAAACTTTTTTATAAATACAACCCAAATACCCTATTTTTTTACCAACTTCAACCCCATCTCTCTCTCAACTTTTTATAAACTCTTCTACTTTATAATAAACATTCTTCTACTTTTTTTTACGATGGATCCATACAACCCGAACAACCTAAATCCAAATCAGAACGTTTTTCGGTGCCCGCGTACTATCCTACAATGGAACTGAACGTTTTCTCGCAATTTTCTATCAACGCTTTTGCGGGTTTTCAATAATCTCCGAACGCTTTTTCGAATATGCAACAAATGCAATCGTTACAAAACTTGATGATGCGAAACCCGTTCAACATGCAAGCTGATATCTTCGAAGTGGCGAAAGATGAATCCGATCGTGAACCGGTTTGCGGCGATATATAATAATTTATATACAAGTCATCATCATAGTGGGATGAGCGACGAAGATGTTTTCAAAGCGGCGATGGATAAATACGAATCGAACCATAAATCCGCTTTCCCGCACATTCGGGCTTGGGAAGTTTTACGAACGTCCAATAAGTGGGCGCCGGTTCCAAATGAGGTTCAGGTGGCTAAACGACAAAAAACCTTGGAGACCGGTAGTTTTAGTGCACAAAAAAACCGTACTCGGAACAAGACCCAGTAAAAATAACTCGGAACCGGTGTTTTTAATACCAGGGTATTTTATACCCGAAACCAAAACCAACCATACCCGTAGGGTATAGATAGTATGCATTTGATCTCAATACCTGGAACCGAAACTGATCATACCCGAAACCGAACAAGAACCGAAACCGATTATACCTGACTATACCTATACCTGATACATGTTTCTAACTAGTGGATTTCCCACGCGTTGCACGGGATTTGGGCCAATGTTATTGGTCTCATATTGACATTCACTCACTATATCATCAGAGAAAACAAAAAAAAATAAGTTATCATAAAAAATAAATCGATTATATTTGACCTTTACGATTTCAATTAAACATTTTATCGAGGTGAGTAAATATTTATATATTATCAAATTGTAAGATTTGTAGGCATGAAGGGTTGTACCATATGTTTGGTGGGTTGTACTCTTCTTTTATCTTTAATTATTAATTTATTTTGCTTTCAACCATAAATCACTTTTAAGCACATACAAATTAACATTTGTAGGAACAAGGGGTTGTACTCATATGTTTGGTGGGTTGTACCCATTTTTTTTATCTTCAATTTTTTACTCTTAACCCATACTTTTATATGTTTTACATTTTAACCAATCACTTTTAACCTCATACAGATTTTTTGTATTACGTTTTGGTCAAATTTTGCGAGTTAACATGCTATAACGTGCGTGTATGATTCAATGTTTTTATGTGTAGTTTTCCTATTTAACACCCGTCGTAGCACGCGGTTCTAGAACAAATTAGTTATTGTTTTCTATGTTTTACATTTAGAGTGTGTAGTTCAACATTGTTCCATCGTCTACTTTTCATTCGGTTTTATATTTCTTTTTTTATTTCTTTTTTTACACGAACCTTTCTGGTGTTGATGGTCGCTCATGGTGGTATAACATTGGAGCTACTTAGCACGGTTTTACGCCCCCACCACAACATGGGGGGGTATTTAATTTGCAACATATCTATGTATTATGATTTGTAACATAATGCTTAGTGGGTTGTATCCACAAAAGAAAATTTTGTATTTCATTTAAATACTATAAATAATTTTGTATTTCATTTAAATACTATAAATAATTTTGCGAGTTAACACGGCGCAACGTGCGTGTGTGGTTAAACGATTTTACGTTGTCTATTTTTTTCCATTTTACAGGTTCATAGTAACGCTCGGCTCCTAGATCGACTTAGTTATTTTTTTATATGTTTTACGTTTCGATTTAATTTCTTCGTATTAACACGCTGCAACTTCAGTGTTGGTGGTCGCTGATAGGAGTGTGGCATTGGTGTTCTCTCCCGCCGCAACGCGGGGGGTGCTTAATACTAGTTATATTAATCAAGTATCTTTTTTTTATGTAAATTAACTAGGATTATGCGCCGCCCGCATTGCAGGGTGCTAAACCGAATATTTTTTAGTTTAATAACATGTACGTCTTTATTTCGGTTAGTTATACATGCTACTTATAACACGGTTTCAAAAAAGATACATCGAGTCAACCAATCAAACAAAAACACTACCATAGTTATGATAAAAAATAACTAAAACGATGACAATCGTGTAATTTAGAGTTGGGGGCAAAACAATAATTTGTCAGGACCAATTAGCGAGTGGTAGGCAGCTGTTTCGCACGAATAAAAACTAAACTGAGTCAACAAAGTAAAATAAAACACTACCATAGTTTTGCGAAAAAAAAACGATGGCAAGATTGCAATTTTTAGTTGGGGTAAATTCGTAATTTTAAAATTGAAATCATATTCTGAACCGAGGGCAAAACCATTTTTTTAATCGTATTTTTTTAACTGAGTGCAAAATCGTAATTTTTAGCTGTGGGAAAAACAAAAAGTTTATTTTTAACTGGGGGCGAAATCGTAATTTTTAACTGGGAACCAAATCGTAATTTGGCGGGACTCTAGCTAGGGGCAAAACCATATTTTTTTTAACTGAGGGCAAAATCGTATTTTTATACTAGGGCAAAATCGTAATTTTAAACAGGGGCTAAACCAAAATTATATTTTAAATCGGGGCCAAATTCGTAATTTTAAACTTAGGATAAATTTGTAATTTGACAAGACCTATAAATAACTATTATATGCAAAAAAAAAAAAAAAAAAAAAAAAGGTGGCCGTCACTTTTGCCAACCGCATAACACAACTATTTCCGCTGACTACTTTCTTTTATATGTATAACTAGGTTATAACCCCGTGTATTACACGGGTTGAATAAATAAATTTTATATACTAAATAATAAAACAACATATCTTTAAAAACCTTATTTATTGCACAAGTTAGAATAAATATAATTTTATATATTAAATAATAAAAATTTATATATATATATATATATATAAGAACAATATTGTACAGGTTGAATAAATGTAATTTTATATACAAAATAAAAAAAAGTTATATCTTTGAAAACACGTGTATTACACTAGTTGAATAAATGTAATATTGTTTACCAAATAATAAAATAATACATCTTCAAAAAACCCTATTTATTACACGGGTTGAATAATTGTAATTTTCTGTACTAAATAATAAAAAATCTATATTCTTAAAAAAACTCGTGTATTGTACGAATTGAATAAATCTAATTTTATACATCAAATAATAAAATTACGATTTTGGCCCCTTGGTTATATCAGTTTTACCTTTTTAGCCCAAAAAAGAATTTTTTAACATCTAAGCCCCAACATCTTTTTTTCCTAACTTTTTTGGCCCATAACGCCTTTTTTTTAACCCTTTTGACCCCTAACATTTAATGGATGAGGTTAGTGTTATGGGCCAAAAGGGTTAGAAAAGAAGACGTTGGGGGCTCAGATGTTAAAAATTTCTTTTTTGGGCTAAAAGGGTAAAAGTGATATAACTATAGGGGTCAAAATCATAATTTTCTCTAAAGAATTTTTAACATCTAAGCCTCTAACGTCTTCTTTTCTAGATGTTAAAAAATTATTTTTGGGCTAAAAGGATAAAAGTGATATAACTAAAGGGGCCAAAATCGTAATTTTCTCTAAATAATATTATAAATGAGAAGATTAAACTAAATAATAATTATCCATAAGATATTAAACTAAATAATATTTAATAGGAGAGTTATCTATAATAATTAGAAAATATTAAATTAAAATAATAATTATCTATAAGAGATGCATTAATATAATGACAAGTGTTCCAAAAGTGGTTTCTTTTATTATATAATATAGATATCTTTCCTTGCAATATAAAAATTCGTATATACTACCAACGATGATGTACAACACCTTTCATATCATTGTTTTGACGTTATAGATTATAGATTAATCTTAAATATTTATGCAGTTAGTGAATATTAAATAAATGATTTATCTTTCAACCTTAAAATAAAACACTACTTTAAAATGATATTAATGGTGAGAACGCCATGACCTCACAATCACCTAGCCGTCGTTACCACATCACAACAACCTAACATACACCACAACACCACTAATCGGACCTCATCGCAAAAGAAACTGGCCACCGGGTTTCGTTTATAACTGAGTAGGGGCGCTCTACTAGTGATGGTTTTTCATCACTCACAACACTTAATCATTGTCCGCCACGTCATTGAGTTTGATTCCACCACTAGTGATGGTTTTTACTACGGGTGTCCATCACTAGTGATGTTTTTTTTTTTTTTAAATTATAAATTAACAATAACAATTTCATCGAACCCGAACCTCGTTTGCTTGAACGTCGTCTTGCAACCGAAATCTCATCGGCTCGCCAAGATTAGCTCGAACCTTTGGCCGTACGGGTTTTTTCTTCGAACCCGAACCTCGTTTGCTTGAACCTTCCATTTTGGGTTGAAAGATTGTATTTTTATGTGTTTGAATGATTGTATTTTTTGGGTGGAAAGATTGATTTTTTTTATGTGTGAAAGATTGTATTGTGTGTATATATATAGCATACAGAAGGTTTTTTAAAAAAAAATCCTCCAACGATCATATTCCTCTCAAATGGTCATCATCAACGGTCCTCAAATTCGATTTTCAACGCGTGATAACGACCACGCGTTACAAAGTCCACGCGTGGAAAATGGGGGCGGCGGCGTTTCACGTTGTAAAACGCGTGGATGATGGGTGATCACGGGGCGCCCCGACCCCCCTAAGAGTTGAAGTTTACTCCTTTTGCGTCTGACTGGGTGTATTAATCACGCAAACTTTTCCTCACTGTCGAGACCAACATTACTCCATCTTTCTCCGTCTAAATGTACGATACAGGGCTAAGAGCAGGCCTGTAATTTGCTGATTGAACAAAGGGCATACGGCAATTTTGTTTGTGAATACCAAGAGCGAAATAGTAATTTCCGCCAGACGTCGTTACCTTTGACTGTTCTTCGTTATGTTAAAAATAAAAATAGATATAGAATATCTATCTTTTAAATTTATGTTATTTTTTCCTTGGAATTCATTATGAATTCCATTAAAATATAACAAATTTATGTTAATGCATTTATTTTAATTTTTTACATAATAAAATGCATATTTAATAATAAAAAAACAAAATGCATATTTAATAATTTAATAATAAAAAAAAACAAAAAGATGAGAACATAGGATAATAAAAACGCAAGAGTATTAAAAAAAAACCTGAAAATATGGTACTAAAAACTCGAAAATAGGGTATTTTGATACCCGGTTTCTTAAGAACCTGAACCAAACCCTACCCGTAACCGGGCACATAGGGTATGGTTTTTTTGGTCAAATAACCGAAACCAAACTGGTTATAGCAATAACCGGTTCCAACCTTTAAAACGAGAAACCGAAACCAATTTCATAACCGGATGGTGCACCTCTAATTGGGTCAGGTGTGATGGAAATTTTGTGTGATGATTGAGATGAGTGCGCCATGTGCCCTTTAGCGATCATTTCATGGATCCACTTTGATAACCGCATGTTTGAGAAATAATGCACATCGGCCCAAAAGATTTATGGTTCAGTGCATAATCGAGTTCTCTCTCATTCTTGCCGTGTTACACTTTTTTTAAAACTCTAAAGCTGGTTACTTTTTTTTAAATAAACAAATTATTTAAAACAGAGACGATTACAGACTAATGACAGGTAGACGAACAACAAGTTGCACCATTATCCCCTTCTGAATAGCAAAGCCTACCCTGCTAAACACAAAATTATGTTTCTTAACATGCGCGGTGTTAGCTTATGCTACCGAGTTGAGCTTGACTAAACTTGTTTACAGCCTTACACTAGTATCAAGACCAAATGACATCTGGTAATTTTCTCTTCAACTTCTACATTCAAACCTAACGGTACACCATAATCGCGTCCAAAATTTTGAGATCTAGTCGATATACCAACCTTTGAATTTGTGTTATTTATGTCCGAAACTGATACACATTTTGCATGTGTTGTCTCGTTTCTTTACCATAATCATGTTTGCTAACCAAGTTTGGCATTTGACGGTACACCTTTTGTTTTGAACCTTTATATAGATTTAGCAACCTGCGATGTTAACCGAAGGAGATTGGTGATTTGTAAGTAGAAAGTTCGATTAGATACCCCCAAAAAGCCTTGCGCGTGTCGGTGATGAAGAGTGAAATAGACAATAATTAAACCAAAAAAAAAAAAGTTTGCGTAGCCAGAAGCGCATGTTGAGCCGAATTTGGAAAGTGACAAGATGTATGTTTAAAAAGATTCCAGACAATTTCACTATAGGGTTTAGGGTTTTGCAGTCTACATGCCATACAAGCATATAAACTCAAATATTGAAGGTCTTCAATATTGAAGATCTCGAAGACACGCTTGGAGATCCTATTATCCAAATTAAATGTCGGAATTTGATCTAAGTCGTCGATGAGATACGTCAAATTTGACTGTTCACGACAGATACAGATTTGTTTCATTAAGCCACATGCCTTATAAGAGTCCCCTACTTACTATCCGATCTGTTCCGTAAAATCAATTTGTGGATCTTACCTGACCTGTTATCCAATTCAACCTCAACACTATAAAGCTTGAGCCTGTATACCGATCAACCCGACAACAAAACGATAGACCTGAGCAAGTCAAACGTCTTACTTTAACCCAAACCCATATGGCATGTAAACAGAACCCACAAAATTGAAAGAAAGAATATTGATCAAAGTAAATAGAAAGCCAGAACTCAAAACATGCAATGTGCAGTTGCAATCCATTGCAGCACCAACCATCTGTTTTTCGTCAGTCGTCACATCAGATTATAAAGACGGTATGCACACGATTCGTATCGAATAGTTGACAGAATAAACCCCGTCGCATGATTAGGTTAAAACCGCCATCTCGATATGATACAGAAAATCCTTCAGAATTAACCCTGTCACATGATTCCGTCTCACGGTACTTTTTCAGTCGATCAGGTTCAAAAAAAATCTCAAAAATCTAGAATTTATGATATAAATCCACTAAAAAGTGACCCAGATAAAAGCAACTGTTATGATCCATGGTTTCTTATTTAAAATCTCGAAATAAAACGGTACACATTTCCAAACTCGTCTACCAATCCACAGTAAAAATTATAAGGGTCATGTCGGCACCACATATTCATACATAACGAGTCTTATTGAAGTAAACTTGAAAAATCCACTTAATCTTACAACCTGCCCATCTCAGTACGGATTTAGTGAACCCAAAACTCTACTGATTTAAGCCTCTAAATCACTCGGGTTATCGGCTTGTTTTCTCTGTGATAATATTTACCTATGTAAGGTAACACTGATAATTATTTTTTGTTCTTTGGTGGACCAAAAGCTCACCTCAGTAGTATGAGTCGGACACCCTGCCACCCGCATAACCATCTGTCACACGATGGTTAGAGTATCCGGGTGAATACGACTCTGCACGCATCTGAAAAACATTTGGATAATGTTAATATAATACAAAGAGAAAAAGAGAACAAAGAGAAAAATGCCCGGATAGTACCTTTGGTTTGACCAAATTTTACCTTTAGCCCCCCAACTTTCTAATATTACACTCTTGTTCCCTGTGGTTTGACATGTTGTTACTCGAATAGTCCTTGAAGCGGATGGAGGTTAGTTTTCTCCGTTAAATGGGTGTGAAATGACAAAACTACCCTTATGAATAAAAATATAATAACTAAAAATATACTAATGCCTGAGTTTTGCTTGAATCAAGAACAGACAAAAACCTGAACGCCTTACTGTTTAAATAGATTATTCTATTTTTATATTAAGGGGTAAATTTGTCATTTCACACTCACTTAACTGAAACGCCCCGCTTGCGGTATGCGCATATAATGTATATATGTGTGGGCGCTCGGGGGGCAAAAGTGAAAGTGCACTAATTTTAACGTTATTTTACTAATTTCGTGAAAATAACGTTAAAAGAGGGGGATGGTTAATCATGCATCATGTGGTGGCGTTGATATCCGAAAGACAAGGGGGTACATGCACTAATCGGCAGTTGTCTCAATTGCTGAGTGTTATGTGCCTTATGTCGAAGGCTTGATGCAAAACTACTATTGAGCCGGGGGTCTCATTGGAAGCAGCCTCTCTATTCCGACGGGGTAGAGGTAAGGCTGTCTACATCTTACCCTCCTCAGACCCTACCTTAGCTTTGCTATTGGTGGGATTTACTGAGTATGATGATGATGATGATGACACTCACTTAACTGAGAAAACTAACCTCCATCCGATTCAGGGACTATCCGAGTAACAACTAGCCAAACCACAGGGAACAAGAGTGTAATTTTAGAAAGTTGGGGCTAAAGGTGAAATTTGGTCAAACCACAGGGACTATCCGGGCATTTTTCTTAAAAACAAAATACTAAAAGAAAACAAAAAAGATGTAACAAAATAAAGATATTAATCAAGCTAAGAGAAAATGGAATTTACTTCTGATCGTGAAGGAATGTAGTCCCGCGACTCGCGTTCTCTTCCATATCTAGGGTACATCTCTTCTGGATCCTCGTTGGCAATATCTACCGGATGAATTTTTAATATTTAAGCAACAAAATCAAAATATTAATAAAGGTTATATATCATTATACCTCTTCTGTAGCCTACATTTGAGGCATTTTTATCATAAATTCCATGAGAATTCTGATTACGGGACCCACGTGACAGCCTGACAATAAATTACATTAAAAGAAAAGATGAATCGATTTATTTAGGATTTATTACAATTTTCTAAAAATAAAAACCTTGCATTATAGATTGAAAACAAGGTGTACCTTGATGGTTCAGTTCCGTACATCCTGTCATTGTATACTAAATCGGAACTATTGCCGTAATCAAAATCTGGCCTTGATTGCCTCCGGGATGATTCTGTGTAACGAGGATGGTGTTCCTCCTAGAATAACGCATAATTAATGAGTTAGATATTATTACAAAAACTATATATTGCGAAAATAATTGATCACTTACAATTGATGAGTAAGGTCGCTTTAAGCCAGAAGATGAACCAAAATTACGGCCACCGCCATCATTGTATCGTGATGGATGGTCAACATACATGTATCTACCACCAGCGTCGTCATCATCATCATCATAAACACGCCGACCATGACCACGAGAAATAGTTCTTGAAGAATCGTCAATGTAATTAGCTCCACGTGAAGAGTAAGAATCTCTATAAACCGGCCACTCATTTGAAGACATTCCCGCATTTTGCCTCACGTACTCTGTTTTAAAACCGCTCCTTTCATAAACTGGATAACCAAAGCATAACTATAAGTATTTTACTTTTATTCAAGAAAATGGGTAGAAGGTAAATAGCTGCCCTAAATATATGCTTAACGCATAAAACCTAAATTTTATTAAGAGTAAAGGACACGGATGGTCCCTGTGGTTCGTACTTTGTAACATATTCAGCCCCTAACTTGGACATGTTAAAACCTTTAGATTTGTTAGCGATGGACTAAATACGTTAGAAAATGCAAACCATAGGGACCATCCGTGTACTTTTGAAAAGCTAGGGGCCAAGTCCAAAATTTTGGTTAAGCACAGGGACCATCCATGTACTTTACTCTTTTATTAAAAAAAATAGATTTAACTAGCAAACATATGTGATGCTAAATATTTATAAAAAGGTTAGAAATGTGGACAAAAACTCTTTTGGGACAAAAGGGTATAAAAAATTGGACAAAAACTGTTTCTCAGGTCCAAAGGACCCAACCCGTATGAAAACTACCCTTTTCTGGCCTGACCCGCCTGTCTGAATACTACGTACCTGGAGATCTTCGTTTTAAAGACCGCTCCGTAGAGGTATAAGGTCGTTTGCTAGCAGTTCTATCAGAGACAGAGACATCATATTCTCGATGGTCTCTAGAATCATATGACCTTCTACGGCCCGTTTCATATGGACTACGGTCCTGAACGGTTCTTCTAGACCTATCTGAGAGCCTATGAGTATCCATACGGTTTGAACTGGGCACCCAAGAGCTCTTATAACCGCCGTAACTATCGGCTCCAACAGTGTAACCACCACGGGCATATTTAGCCGATTTACCTCTCTGGCGTGGCCTAGATAGCCTTGCTCGAACTTTCACCTATAAGGATATTAAAAAAATGACTTCATAGGAATATAATTAATATACCACCACCACATAGAATGAGATATTTAGGACTTCCCAAAATAGAAATTTAATCGACAAAATAATTTATCGAATGAAAACCTGGAGGTTGTTATAATTATAAATAATTGATGTGTTAATTATAATTAAAACTGAAATATAGTTCCATAACAATCTAAAGTTTTTAATAACCGATTTGAGAGCTATTATGTACTAAAAATGGACTTTGAGCGACTTTCAACCCATACGACTCATTCCCCTTGAAGCAAATTGTCCCATTCAAGGTCAACCACAACCAAAAAAAGACACAGATAAAACGATCACCTTTTTGTTTCTGAAAACAAGCTCCGAATCATTGATACCGTCAACACAAGATACCGCAGCTTCATGTGTGCTAAATGTTATAAAACCAAAATCATCCCGTTTAGCAGCAGGCATATTTCTAGCAAGTTCAACCTTCTCAATTTTCCCAAACTGCCGCAGATGATCCTTTATAATATCCTCCTCCCAAGAAGGAGGCAAACCGTCAACAAATACGGTTCGCACCTGCATTTTCGATTTTCCATATATGTCATATATTATTTTTTTTTAAAAAGGTATATCTATCAAAACACGATGATGAAAAGAGTAACGTATACTTGTGCCATAATCTCATCATCAGGTTCAATAAAGGTGTCGGCAAAAGCAACCCTAGCCGTCCGATCGGTTCCGAATATTACATCCCGTTTCTGCAGACGTCTACAAGCTTCCAATGCGTCCGCTCTAGTTGGGAAATCTAGAAACGCGAATCCCCTATTCAGACCTTCGCTTTTAGCATCTTCAACTAATGTCAACTCTTCAAACTTATCTATACCGTAACGTACTAACTCTTCCTTCAACTGAAAAATTTTAAACGAAATCAGTTATCATGATTCAAAAGCATAACAGAGAACACGATTGAATATTTATAGTAGACGAAACATACCATATCCTTTGACCATGTCTTGCAGATATTACCAACAAATAATGTATCGCTATCTTGACTCGGAGCGACTCCGCATTGCTTTCCTTTAATCTAGAGATTGTTAATCATGTTATCATCATTTTCTACGTGTCTACGTTATTTACAAGAAAAAAAAAACTATATAAAAAATAAAAAAAGAATACCGTTGGACGCTTGAAATCATTTAAAGCACGCCTTGCTTGCTCAACAGTGGCAAAGCGTATGAAAGCGAAACCTTTGTTTTTGTTTGTCATAGGATTCATCAAAAGCCTAACTTCGGTAATGTCACCAACTTGACTAAAAACTTCCCTAAGATCTACTTCAGTCGTATCGCGATCTAGCCCACCAACAAATACTTCTAACTCTTTCTTCTTTTGTCTCTCTCTAACTACATCATGTCTTTCTTTCTTGTAAGCGTCTTGATCAAATCCATGTTCATCGTACAAATTATCCTCACTTAATTCATGTTCTTCAAGCTTCCCTTCTTCATGCTCGTTTATATATTCTCTTTCGAACCTCTCATCTTCGTAAGATGGATTTTTGTAATCACTCTCCAACCTCTCCTGTTTTTCCGCCGCGTATTCCTCATCTTCCTTCTCGTCTGATACATTGAAAACAACAAAATTACATTCAAGTACATGTAAATACACCCGTTTTCCTCTTTAAAAATAATTAATTTCATGTATCCAACAAAATTTCTTGTATAAAGGACTATGAAATACATCATCTTTTTCAATCAAACATATTTAATTTCATGTATCTAACAATACTTCTTGTATAAATGACTATGAAACAACATAATCTTTTTCTAATTAAGTATATTTAATTTCATTTATCTAATTCTTTTATAAATAACTATTTATAAACAACATCCTTTTCAATTCAAGAAATTCAAAAGGCAAGATCTAAAATCTCAAAACGAAACCAACCTAAGGAGTCTTTTCAAAAGTAAAAATCAACAAAAAAATAAAAATAAAAAACTCTTTCAAAATATTTAATTTCATGTATTTAACAAAATTTCTTGTAAAAATCAACAACAATAAAAAAAACATCATCTTTTTCAATTCAAGAAACTCAACATCAAGATTTAAAATCTTGAAAAGAAACCAACCTAAAGACTCTTTTCAAAAGCAAAACTCAAACAACAACAACAACAAAAAATTTCTTTTCAAGAAAAACCAAACAAAAAAAAAAAAAAAAAACACCCTCCACACATTTACACATCCTTATACAATCATCAAATCAAAATTCTGTTAATTTATTTCTTTACATTTCACCTGATAAACCAAAACATCATAATCCACAACAACTCAAAAATCAAGCATTTAATCAACAAAATCAAACCCAAATTCATAAAACTGAATCAAATTCCAAACCCAACATCAAAATTCAATCTTGTAAGTTGAATTCCAACATAATTCAATCAATTAGGGTTTGAACTAAATTAAAAACAAACAAACAAAAACAATTAAATTAAATAAGAATAATAAATTGGATACGAAGAGTACCAGTAGGGTCTTCAACTCTGTGAAGAAGACGCTTTTTGAAGGGGGTCATGGAAGATGATGGTGGCGGCGACAGTGGCGGCGGTTGCGGTTGCTGTTGCATTAATTTGGGGAAATTAAGGTGGGTGGATTTTGATAAAGAAAGATGTTTTGGGGAAGTATTATTGAATTGGGTTGAATTGAATTGAATCTAATAGGGGAAAAATCAATGATTCGGGGGTGTGAATAGTGTTGTATGGAGAGAGAAAAACAAAGGTGAGTGAGAGTCGTTTGATGGTTGACGATTGACTTGGGTTAAACGACGTCGTCATGAGGTCGACAAAGGTGCAAGTTTTGATGGGTTTTTTAGGTTGGATTGCGTTGCGTTGAAGTCATCATGCTTCGAGTTTAAGGTTAGGCTAGTGGGTATGGTGATGGTCCTCCAAGGGAGGATGATCCGCCACGTCATAGTCCTACCAAGATGGTCCATCCTACAAAACTAGAGGGTATGGGAGGATGATCCTACCCCACAAAACTATGTACAAGTATTAATGCCTAATGTACAAATCTCATTCACAAACAAACAAACAAAGCGGGCCCCACCATTTGGACCGTCCTGAACGTCGATATCCCGACGCTGAAGACGGGGACGGGATGAAGACGGAGGGGGACGGGATGAAGACGAAGGGGAGCGGGATGGGCTGACGCGCGTCGCCGAGGGAGGACGGAGGGGGAGACGGACCATACCGTCCAGCCTTACTAGCCACATGAAACATGGATGTAGTAGTGGTTATTAAAAGCTAATGATCTCTAATCAAGGTTTTTTTTTTTTTTTTGAAAGGTGAACTTTATTAAAAAGGTCGGCCTGACCAAAAACGCAGCACCGCACCAAAAGCAAATTACATCATATACAATGGGCAACTACACCAATCTCTCCAAACTAAGTTACAAAACTTTGACCTGCTTTTCAACCACAAAAAGCCCAAAGATTTAACTTCCCCGAAGATCTACCCACTATTTCCTTTACCATTAGAAAAAATCTTCGCATTCCTAGCTTTCCAAATACACCAACATGTCACGAACACAATCCCACGGACAATATCCTTCGATTTCGAATCACCGACCACGCTTTTGTGAATGCCCAAAAGATCTTTAAATGAGAAAGCAAAAAAATGCGGCATCTTGATCCACTCACAAACCCGAATCCAAACCCGGTGAGCGATAATGCAGGCAGTAAAAAGGTGATCGACTGATTCTACCGCATCCCCACAAAGCCCGCAAATATCCGAGTCCACCAGAATATTTCTTCTAACCAAAGCTTCCTTCGTAGGAATACGACCAAGAGCCGATCTCCAGATGAAAATGTTACATTTTGTGGGTATCCACCTGCATCCTTTGACCGAGAAAACACCCTCCTGGTTCTCATCCCCTATCGCCAAGTCTTTCACTGATGATGTCGAAAACTGACCCGACGCTGAAGGAGTCCACCGCCACCTGTCCCTCTCGGTGGATCTTCGAACCTCGGATAACTCCGCAGAGCAGGACTCTAGCTCTGCGATTTCCTCCGCAGACGCCGGAAATCTAATCCAATCCCATAACAACGAGCCATTATTTCCATCTTCCAGAACACGGTCACAAACCCAACATCGTTTATTTTTTTCCAATGCGAATAACTTTGGCCACCTGTTCATTAAAGGAGAATCACCGATCCAGTGATCTATTAGAAATGGATGCTGCTCCCGTCCCCCATCACCCCTTTGATAAAGCTAAGAATCTTTTTACCATTAAAACGGGCTTTATCTTCCATTCTAACAATATTTTTCCAAACTCCCGAAATCGCCGCGCTGGAAGGTAAAGTCGACCACTTTCTCGAGTTACCATGACAGGCCGCAACGACTTTTCTCCATAGGCTATTATCTTCAACCCGAAATCTCCAAATCCACTTCGCAAGCAAGGCATCAATAATAAGGTTCAGTCTGCAAAGACCAAGCCCTCCTAACTTTTTTGGACGAGCGACTTTGTCCCACGCAACCCAACGCATTTTCCTCACGTTATCCGATCCACCCCACAAGAAATTCCTCATAATGGATTCCAATTTATCAATAACTTTCACCGGCGCTTTAAAAATGGAAAGATAATACATAGGAATGCTCTCAAGAACCGCTTTGACAAGAACCAACCGACCCCCAATTGATAAACTATGAGCTTTCCACGAATCAAGGCGATTTTTAAAAATCGAAACGACGGGCTCCCAATTATTCACCCTGTTCATGTTAGCACCTAACGGAATTCCCAAGTACTTAAAGGGAAAATCTCCTTTTCTACAACCCACGACCGATGCCATACTACCAATATTGTTCTCCTCAACTCCCACCCCAAAGAGATACGATTTGTGAATGTTGATCTTTAGGCCCGAACACGTATAAAACACTCTTAGAATTCTAGCCACCATAAGAATATTCTCCTCCTCCCATTCCCCCATAATTAAGGCATCATCGGCATAGAATAGGTGTCAAACTACCGGACCCCCATTAGGAAGTTTTATCCCTTTAAGTCTCCCCGAATCACAAGCTTTATGGATAATACACGATAAAGCTTCCATGACAATAAGAAATAAAAAGGGTGATAGGCGGTCACCTTGACGTAAACCTTTCTGACACTGAAATTCAAATGTAGGTGAACCGTTAACCAAAACGGTCGATCTCGCGGAAACAAGAACCCCTTTCACCCATTTGCACCAACAAGGAGGGAAACCCATTTGATGCAACATATCAATCAAGAATCCCCAATTGACATTGTCGTACGCCTTCTCGAAATCAATTTTAAAAATGAAGGTTTTTTTCTTAGTTTTTTTAGCCACGACCATACTTCGCTAAGGATCATAGGGCTGTCCAAAATTAATCTGTTTTTACAAAAGCCGACTGAGATACAGAAACGACGCTGCCGATCACCTTCTTCATCCTATTCGCTAAGACCTTAGATATAACTTTACTAATGACCCCAATAAGATTAATCGGGCGGTAATCTTTTAATCCAGTTGGGTCTTTGATCTTAGGAATTAGCGAAATAAACGAAGTGCTACTACCCCTCTCCAAAGCACCCGATTCGTAAAAGTGATCCAATAAGACTTTGAAATCTTCCTCAAACAAACTCCAAAAATGCTTCAGAAATCTAAAATTAAAACCATCAGGCCCTGGAGCCTTATCTGCCCCACATTCAAAAACAACATCCTTAATCTCCTTGGCCGTGAAATGCTCCGATAAACTGTTAGCTTCCGTCTTCGAAAGACAGAAAACTCCAGGGCAACTCTGCCCCGGTCTAGACCCCACTTTCTCAACAAAGTGGTTCTTGAAAAAACAAAAAACTTCTTTCTTAATTAACTTCGGTTTCTCAACCCAAACACCGTCAATATACAGCCCGGGAATACCATTTTTGCTTTTCCTATTATTAATGAGTCTATGAAAAAAAAAGCGGTGTTCTCATCCCCCTCAATCGCCCATCTACATCGGGATTTATGTTTCAAATCCAAAGCATGCAAACGCTCCCTCTCGCAAATGTTTTTAAGACATTCCGTCTTAATCCACATCTCTTCTTCCGAAATATCCCTTTCTTCGGCCAAGCTATCCAGTGGTGGAAGGCTTGCATTTTTCTTAAGAGATGCATGTTTAACTCTCATTTGATGTAGAGTGAGGCATTGGTGGGAAATGACAGGAGACCCATGGAAACTTGGGTTCGATCCTTGAGTCAAACAGATTTTACCAGTAATTTCACCATCGTGTCTACGGGCGGGTGGGTTACTCCCCAGAATTGGTGGTGGACTCGGGTTACTCTCGATGTACTCCGTTTGGTATGGCGGGTACCCCGAGAGTGTTCATAATTGATTTTGTTAGCCGTTAAAAAAAGTAGTGGTTATTAAAAAATATACACTTTTGATTTAATCTTTATCTTTATTATAAAAAAAAACAAATAAATGTGATACATGGCATAATTCTAGAACGATAACATAGTTTTTTCTCGTATTTTTTATTAACCTAGGCTAACTCACGACTCTTTTGAAATTCCCTAATCGTTCCCTTAGTTTTCTCTATAATCAAATCATCGTTTTCTCACTTGTCTTTGCAATCAAATTAGCGCATAATCGTGAAAATCAAACCAAATCAATTTGTGAACCAAACCCTTTAGTCATATTTAAAGTAAAAATTGTAGGCTTAGAAAGAAAAATATTGTACGCAAAACAAACCAATGATCACTTTAAACGGTTTTGTGCAGATCATGAACACCTTAACATGTCAAGCGAGGGTAGCCTCATATGGAAAACGAGTATATGGAAAATGAGTATAAGACTATCTACTATGGTGAACAATTTCCACAATTGGTTGCTACATGGATAATAGGACAAAAAACTTAAACATTTTTTTTAATAAAAAATTCACCATGGTGAACGACCGAGTTGTTTCACCAACCAAAGTTTACAACCCAACTTTACAATTTTTAATTGCTTTCTCACTTTTTATGATTTAATTTTTTTTTCTTTACAAAATTTTTAACAATATTTAATTGTTTAGCAACCCAACTTTACAATATAAATCTATGCCATTTTGTAGTGATGAATAATTAAATAGTTTGTATCTTATATATAATTAAATAGTTTAATATTATGTGTTTTATAATGTTTTTTTTAATTTTATTGTAATTTTATTTATTTTTTAATTATTTATTTGTTTTTATATTTAATACAAATAATTTATCAGTTTCAAAATAAAGTTATTATTTTTAATATTCTAATATTTTTTTGTATATTAAACAATAATTACAAATCATATTTATTTAATAAAATATTAGTACTCGGCCTAGGCGGACATTACTCGGGGAGTAATCGGCCTAGGCGAACAATACTCGAGCCTCGGCAGCCTACCTTGTAGCGACTACTCGGAGAGTACTCGGAGCCTAGGCGGGACTTTTACAACCATGAGTCGAAGACGCATAAGTGAGAGTTTGGTAGAAATAGATAGATAATAAGAAGCATAAACAATATATCACACCCTAACTGATGGCGGAAACATCGAGGCAGGACCAAAGAGATTGCTCAAAGACTTCATAACGCTAAATTTGCGATAATAATTACAATTTAAATTTCCATTTCATTTCATCAAGTTAAAGATACATTGTTTCAAAAAGAAATACAACGTCATGAAAGCATAACTAAGCATTGAAATACATAAATAAGATTTGGGTGAGTTTCTAATTCCACCCTAAGTAGTTTTCTCGTGGCATCATCATACATTTCCTGCAACATGTAATAAGTATCCGTCAACACAAATAATGTCGGTGAGCATACCAAATTTAACTACATAGCATAATAAAAGATTGGTTCTCAAACCACATGCTAAAGTATACTAATCATGTTACATACTAGCATGCAAAATTAAACATCAATCCAAAGTGTCAACTAGCATAATCTTATCACCGAAGTAAACAAGACCGTAAAGTATAACTTAACAATGACCACAAACGGGCAGTGTGCTAATACTATAACACTATACATGTTAAGGGAGGCTTGCAAGGTTAAAGATGTATTAATAAGCATATCAATTAAGCATGTATACCGATTAAGTGTTTGCATAAGATTATTTGTATGTGAATTTAGTATGTTTGCATATTACAACTTCAAATAGTGAATTAAAACGGAAAATGGGTCAAGTATACTCACGTTTTGCTAAGATAAGTTCCACAAATGCGAGTGAACGGTTTGAGAGGATGGAATCACCAAGTTACCCTAAAAAGGATAAACAAAGGTGTATAAGTTTGATGTGTTGGAGGTTAGAAAGTAAACGGGAATTATATGCGTATGAAGGTACATAAAACATACCTTGTTTTGGACACTTAAGTTGGACACTACTGTAAATTGTATTTTTCAAGGGTACTAAGTCACCCATTAGAAGTCCAACCTAAGGAATCTGAAACTAAGATATTTTCCATCTTAATCTATAACATTCAACCATGATTTCAGTTGATATCATGGTTTGGTTTTGGAGATTTGTACTATGTATATATTATCTATATATTATATATAAGAAACCAGTGGGGGACACGTGTCACCCTCTGGTTAATCCTCAGATGGTTTTCCCCCCTAAATGTACCTCAAATATGGAGCACCCAATTTCGAATATCGATAGATCCGAAATCATTGATTTAGTTACCTAAAATACTAAAAATTATACAATAAACTTCATTCTAACACTTTAACCCTAATTATCACCCCCCTCTCTCTCTGAAGATCATCGACGGCATCCATATCTCGTATTGCTCTCTCCTCAGATTTTCCAGGTATGCTTCTCTAAATCTTTTATTTGAACTATGAATCATTACCTGCTTTTAATCCTAATCCTTAACCATCAACTATCGGTGTTTCTCTCTTCGCAAAATCCAGTATTGCTTCATCATCACCCGATTTGATAGTTTCGGAAGGATATAACGTTGGGAGCACTCCAATTTACAGTAAGATTAATCTGATTAGATTGAATCCTATTGGTTAGCATCATCGCTTCTCTGTTGTTAGATTGAATATATGGTTTTTATGGTTTTCTATGAGTGTATTATAAAAATCTCATTTTGATCCTCTTTGATTTCAGTAATTTTTATTCAATTTTTTTATGTTTTTTCTTTGTTTAATTATGGGTGTGAGATTGACAGAAAGGATATTGTAATATACTCATTGGTGGTAGGAAGAGATTGATTGCTGATATAGTATCCGAATGATTGATTCAGGTATGTCGATTTTGTCAATTTTGTAGGATCGTTTTCTGACCCGAACGAGTCGATCAGAAGAGTTTTTCTCAATACGAAGGCGGAAACAGACGTATCGAGTTCAATTCAGTAAGAATATCACTTTAAACTGTCTTTTGATTGATAACAGATCGATTACAATGCTGTAGACACTTCGGCAGAGCTTCGCTACCGGAAACAAGATCGTTACAAATGACTAGGCACCTTAGGTATTTATAGGCTAGTGATTCCGTTTGAAACTGTCCAAACGAGATCTAATTCCGCACGAAATTAACTCAAGCGGAATTAACTTCTGTTTTCAAACGGAATTACCCATAAACACACATTCTCGTTTTTCGTGCCCTGATCTATCTAGTACAATACAAGACTCGATACAAGACGAAGTCGACAGACGCATGCACCAACAGACTCCCCCTAGAATGTTGACGAGTCTTCAGTGTCGAGTCTTCAACATCTTCAGTCTTTATCAGTCTTCTCGACCTCTTCTGAAGTATCTAACAATGTAAAGTATCCTCAATCTCTGTCTTCTCTTTATCAACTTATCTCCCCCTCGGATGTTGATCTAATCTTCAATTCCAGAATCACAATCTGGCTCTTGAGTCTTCTAATTCTCTTGATCAGATCTCTCGATTCCTTAAGTTTATCAGCATCAGCAGTTCCAGAATCATAACCTGGCCTACCTGCACAAACTCTACCCCACAATAAATTTCACAAATTTAATATTTGACAAATTTATTCTCTGCTTACCACTTGTATACACAAATCAATAAATTATTTTACAATGTTAATCACTGAAGAACCACTTGTGAAAACAACTTTTTCTTTTTCAAACAATTTTTCAACTCAAACATTTCAAATACACTCTCCCAAACCTGTTCATCCTGTTTAGCACTCGGAATTTTGAAAAACAGCTCTCCAACATCAGTTGTCGAAAATCTTTTTGAATTTTTTAAAATTTATGCTAAAACACTACGAAAATCTTTTTGGATTTTTTGAATATAGAAAGAAAATGTGGTAAAGAAATATTTTCAAATAATATTTTTGCGAGTTTGTGTAAGAGGATCATATCAGTTTTTGAGACAAATCACCAACACTGTTAAGCTTTAAACATTTTAAGTTCTAAACGATTCACTTAGATTGTCAGTATACTGATCCACTTAAATTTTCACACAAAGTTCAACTGTTTTGAGATACGAGATTAATGTTTTAAGCACTTAAACTTATTCGCGTGTCCCACCCCAGAATATACCCCCGTATCCAGATCCCAATATTCAGTCTTACAGGTGAGTATACCACAGATGATATCTGTAAAGGGGTTAAATTGCGAGGGCCGTGAGAGCTCAGGTCAGAACTTTCGTTCAGCAGAGAGATGACGGCTTCGACTTTTGGTGTGTCCCCTTTAGAGGATATTTTCTTCAACAACACATGATTAGCATTTTTCAATGTTTCATCATTTTTTATGCTGAGGGTGCCATATTTCAAGCAAGCGTAAAGTATTCTCCGGGGACTAGGCCATTGCTTCCGCAAAATCAGAAGTCCCGGGATAATACCCCAGATATCACTGAGTATAAAGACCTAGTATCTCAGAAAGAGGGACCTTTCAAACAAGATTTTGGGGGTTACCCATATATCCGAGAGATGTTCCCCACGATATAAGTAAGTTTGAAATTTAGGTTTATATCTCGTCACAATCTACTAAATGTGTAAAAACCTACTGGCACATCATCAGTAAGACCGTTTATCACATTTGACTTTCCAATTCTTTAGTATGCTGTGATCGTCCACTGATGTACTATCATTTCCTCTTTTCTCAACAAAACTCATTTTTGATTTTATCATGTTTTTGGCTTTTTCAAAATTTTCAAATGTTTTTGGATTTTCAGAAATTCTTACTCCCCCTAAAATGCAAAATCATTTAAAAAAAATTGAAAACAAACTGTACAAAGTAAATTGACAACTGATATCGAATCACTTCAATTCGCCATCCACTTGGCATAAACAATCAGAACTCCCCCTTACAACAAACTATTTTCCCATTGTGATTTCAAAACACTTAAGTTTGTTTTACTCAAATGGTTTTTCCGGAAAATAAGTTTTGTTGATTTTATAAAACCACTTGTAGGTTAGGGGATTTGTTCATCACCTTGTTCTTTTAACCACTTAAAAAAAATTAACAGGTTTTAAAAACAATCACCACTTGTAGAAAATCAAGTACAACTTAATGTCCCTGATATACCACTAGTATGTTAAAACCCTTCTTCAACCACTTCTAGGTCGAAATCACTTTCATGAATTTCTCAAGAAAGATGCCGATACCTGCTCCACTCTTACCAACCTGGAAGCTTCGGCAAGTTAACCTTTTTAAAAACAATTTTTCAAGAATGAGGATATAATTTCTAAGTTTGTAATTTACTTTTTGTTGTTTCATCGTTTCAGATTTTGTGATAATGAGGATGCTTTGTCTTATAACATCGATTTGTTTGTTTAGTTATTCGTTTTTTATTTTGTTTCATCGCGGATCCATTAATGAATTCCTAGAAGAAATACTATCAGGTGAACTCCCATTTTTGTGATTTTATCATATCGTGTTTGCGTTATCTAATCGGATTCTCATGATTTTGATCCCATGAATTTTGATTGGTTGATGTATTTATTATATAAGCATTGCTCTGTACTTCTGTAGCTCTGTTAATCCCAGTATTAGGTGACCGGATCTCGAATCACGATGGGGTGTTCTTTGAGACAGTGTTAACAACTGATGCGTGTGTAGCGTTATATGTTTTTATGTATATTTTTAGCCCTTTTTACACTTTAGTCAAGTTTTAAATTTATAAAACACGATATTTTACTAACACTAAACACACATATGGGCAAGTGCACCCATCGTGAGCGTAGTATAGCGTTGGTAAGATACCGAGGTCGTCCAAGGACACAAGAGCTTTTAGTACCGGTTTATCCTCAACGTCTAATCAAATCAAAATTTTAGAAAAAGGTTTAAACATGAAAATAAAAACTAAAAATGCTGAAAATAAAAATTAAAAAATTTAAAACAAATAGACAAGATGAATCACTTGGATCCGACTCGCCTTTAATGTAACCTTTGATTATTTCCGCACTTTTGCGCTTTTTAAGATATTATCTTAGTTATAGTAGTAGGCCCCTCTTTTGAAGGTGACGTTACCCTCAACCCAGTAGTTTGAGTCAGCAAGGATACAATCCTAAAAGGGTTGGATTATTGAAAGATAATTAAT
The DNA here is from genome assembly GCA_030545235.1 of Helianthus tuberosus. NCBI lineage: Eukaryota > Viridiplantae > Streptophyta > Magnoliopsida > Asterales > Asteraceae > Helianthus > Helianthus tuberosus. Next base: position 42,978,033 of record CM060414.1, on the reverse strand, counting down.
TAAGTTATTAATGCGTAATGTGGTAGGCCCCTCTTTTGAAGGTGACGTTACCCTCGGCTAAGTAGTTTGAGTCAGCAGGGATACAATCCTAAGTAGCCGGGTTAATGTTTTAATAGTAGTTTACATATGAGGGGATCAAGAAATTCGAACCCCCACCATCCAATACCAGTGGGTATTGAAGGAGGTCCTACTAAGCTTGACCCATGTCCTTGCAAGATCTATACACTGAACAAGGCAAGACGCTTACCAAACCATTCCCTTAACCCCCGACCAGGTAGCCAACATATCTCCATATAGACCGTGGAGATATGAATGGTGTAAATCTTTTATTTATATAGACAGTAAAATAATGCTAAGACACCACAGACAAATGATAAGGAAGTTTCACCTTCAACATAAGAAACTAGTTATTAAAGTCATTAATACATAGCCAAATAAAAAGTGCAAAAAGATTAAAAATAAAAAAAGTATTACACTAAATGCTTGTCTTCACCAAGTGATGTAAGAGACTTAGGCAAACATGACCTTTGATTGTCAAGAACTGTTACTATCAATCTTGGATCCCAAGACTACTGCACACACTCTATGATGGATGATGGTGGTGGATGTGGGTTGTGATGGTGGTGGTGGGTAGGTGAAGTGTGAGAGAGCTGGTTTGCCAAGGGATGCATTTGAAGTGAACCAAGCACCTCTATTTATAGCCTGCACAGAAGCCCGGACAAGGCCCCGTGTCCATCCATCTTCTCTTTCTTCATTAAATGCAATTTGTCTGCATTAGTTGACCACGCCCCCGTGTCTGCTGGGCACGGCCCCGTGTGCAGAAGCGTATCTGTACTATCAAGATTTGCCTGGATTCTGCGAATCTTAGCGTTGACCACGGCCCCGTGTCCGCTGGGCATGCCCCCGTGTTGGGAAATAGAAGCTTCTACAACTTTGTCTTTTCTGCAGACACTTGGGCACGCCCTCGTGTTCAATCAGCACGGGGCATATTCAGCCTTCTGATGGTCTTGTTTTTGCTTGGGAAGATGCTGTTGAGGGGTCGGGCATGCCACGTTTATTCCTTTTCTTGTATTATTGTTAGATTTGGCTGCATTTTTGCTTCTTTTGTTCATTTAAGCTCATTTAACCCTGAAAATACAAAAGGAAGACAAAAGCACACTTTTTCCAACATTAGTACTAAAAAGGGGTTAGTTTTATGCCTCATTTGATGTAATTTATATGTTGCATTTTACACACATCAAATACCCCCACACTTGAATCTTTGCTTGTCCTCAAGCAAAACTCCTTATTTTGTGGCTTACACACCCAAATGGAATGGGTAGAAGAGAAGGTTTTGGGCTTGTCTTGAGTGTCGGGATTCCAAGATCTTTATTAGGTTTTATTTTTATGTTATTTACAATCCTATTCGTTATGATTTATTTAGAACATTACATAAGAGAAATTACTTATTTGGGCATAACATGACTCTTTAAAATTTCATTTATATACAAGTTCACATTACTCACGGGAGATCACTCAACACTCGGCCGGAGATGTATTTTTGTGAAACACTCGGGACCGGCATGGAACTTACTTCTACCATATGCTTGCCAAGCAATAAATCCTCCTACTTTTTAACTATACACCTTTGTAAATATCAAAAGGACTTTGGGGAAGGGTTAGGCTTGGGTTAAAGGTAGGTGGTTTTGGGTTAGTGGTTAGTAGAAAAGGGCGAAAGGCGTAAAAAGCATCGGTTTTCGCAAGACTTTTTATTTTTATGACTTTTTATTCTAATGAACCAATTCTTCAAACAAAGTTCTTTTTGATGAACTTGTTTGTTTATTTTTTTGGCTTCAACATTTTTTTTATAAGGAATGTCACATGAAAACCGAGCTTTTTACTAAAATAAAGGGTTTAAAATGAAAAAGGGTTTTGGTGGGTAAAGGGTGTTTGTTTTGTGGGTTTAGAAATGAAAAAGGTTTAGGCTCAAAGGGGTTAACTAGGGGGATTTTGGGTAGGTGGTAAAAAAAGAAAATAATGGTGTTGAAAGAAAAAGGGGTTAGTCCTAATGCCTCCATCATTTACTTACTTGGGTTTAAGTTGGTAAGGACCGGGAATGTATCGTCATGGCAAGTTCTAGAGTTGTAAGAAACCAAGCGGCTATTCACACAAGAAACGAAAAATGAGCATTTAGTTTAAAGATGTGTATTTGTATGCTCAATAAAGGCTCAAAACTCACTTTTTGTGGGAATGGGTTTTTATGTGATCAAGTATATATAATCAAAATTTAACTAGATTTTTCATGTCGTTTCATAATTTTCTTATGTTGGTTCTTTTTATCACGACGCTATCGGTTGTAAATTTGTAAAAATATAACCTTTTTAGAACTTGTTATTCCCAAATTAAACCAAGACAAGTAAAAAAAATGAAAAGTTTTTTTGAAAACATTTGGAGTGTTTAGCGGTTCCAATAGAGTTTTGTGTAAGCCTTGTAATTAGGAGTTGCAAAATTCAAGGTTTTAGCATCCCCCCACACTTAAATTACACATTGTCCTCAATGTGTCCCAAAAATAAGTTTTTAGGTTGATTGAATGCATAAAAGGAGTGTTAAAAACAAAATTTTATGTTACTGGGCAGCTGGACACGGGCCCGTGGTGTCCGGGCACGGCCCCGTGTTTAGTTGCCAGTAACAAAAACTATCAGAAAGTAACAGAAGGCTGGGCACGGGGGCGTGTTCAGCGAACACGCCCCGTGTCCAGTTACCTGAACTGGGCGTTTTTTCGCAGATCTTTCAGAACGGGGCCGTGTTGGCTGTGCATGGCCCGTGCTGAACTTGCTGTAATGAAGAAAAAATGTCGGGAGGCTATGTTTTTATGCATGGGGTGTTGGTTCAAGTTTCCCTTAGTATCCTTCACCATCCCGAGTGTGTTTTACCCATTACAACATCATCCAAATACTAATTTAATCAAAACCATCATTCAATAAATAGAGAGAGTTACATAAGGTTCCTAATAAACTAAAACTTTAGATAAGCAGGTTAGAAAACACAAGAAGTCTAAACCCGGAAAGAAGTTCTAGCCTATAGTTTATTCTAATAGCAAAATTTCTGAAAAGACAATTTTCTCGGTTGGATGCGGCTTGAAGAACTTCTTCCTCCGGATATGGGTCCCTCACACGTCGGCGAGCCATTCTTCTATCTCCCTAGGGAGAAGAAAGGCTGGCTCATTGGCATCATCATTTTGAGGGGGTGTAACATCCACCGGGACTTCTTGCAAGTTGTCAAGAGGAGGTTCCGCGGGGATGTCATCCCACCCGGTGGGGTTATTGACTCCAAGTGCTAAGTTCCAATCCTCTTGGGGGATGATTGGTTCCATGGGATGTGTCACAAGAATGTTTAACCTCTTGTGCAAGAGGTTGATTTCTTGGAAACTATTTTCCAGCCCCACAGTAAGATAATTTAAACGGTCTATCAGGACCTCCTCTACCGATGTCATTTCATCGAGAGCTTCACGTAATGCCATCACATAGCGTACGAGAGTTGCTTCGATTGAAGGCCTTCGTCCCCTTCGACTGTTTCTGGAATGTGCTGAAGAGGTTCCACTGTTTTGGCTTGACATTCTATGAAAATAAACCAAAGAGAGTTCATTTTAGTGAAACAGTACCTTGGGCACTGCCCCGTGCTCATTGAGCACGACCCCGTGTTCACCTATCTCCAGATTTTTGGAACAAGGAATCTTGGAGTTTCAAATTATTTTTCTGACTTTTAAAGCATTTTTAAGCAGAAATAACTTAAAACAGTGTTGTAGAACTTATTTTTAACAAGATTCCTTGAATAAAAATCTAACAAACATCACAATAAAGCTTGGAACCATGGTGATTTCAAGCTCTAATGGAGGTGTTGAGGGAAAAATTGAAGAAGGCAATGGACAAAAGTAGAAAAGACAAGATGGTTATTGAGAACCTTCTTTAGAATATACCTAGGATGGCATGTGTGAAGATCCCGCCAGATCTTTGTCTTTGGAGTGGTCCAAATGTGCAGGAATCTTGGCTGCATTTATAGAAAACGACAGCACGCTGGACACGGCCCCGTGTCGGCTGGACACGGCCCCGTGTGCAGACAAGATCCTGACACATTTTGTCCGTATTCTGACAAAAAGTCAGACGAGAATCTTTTGGTGGACACGGGGGCTTGCTGACCTGGACACGGCCCCGTGCCTAGAGGCTGTTTATGAAGTTTTGTCTATTTTTAAGGAATTTATCCGGATCGGGTGGTTCCTTACTGGACGGAACAACACCGAAGTGCCTGAGATACCTTAGTTGCTCTAGATTTAGACAAGAACGCAAGAGGTTGTCGGTAAGGGTGATTCATATGCTAAATGTAGGTGGACAAGTCCAACCCTTTCCCGAGCTCTCGTTAAAGAAGGTGTATGTCGAATCGCTCAGGTATATGTATGCATTGGCGGAAGTCGATGGGGAGTCCTTCACGGTACAATCGACACAAGGACGGCTATCGTTCAAGTCTTCACGAGAGTTAGAGGTGGTTTCGGGAACAACGAAGTTGTTTTTATCCGAATGCGATCTCAACAATTCTTCTTGGGTATCGTCTTGAGATGAATTAATTAGGTCCATCTCAAGCTCTTTTATCCAATCAAGAATTAGATCTTCCATTTGAAATAATTCGTCAAGAAGCATTTCATCTAGAAGGGATGATTGAGAGCATTCGAGTGAGAGATATGGATTATTTTTACTTTCGCCCCTCTTAAGGCTACAGGAAAACAATGGGTCTATATAGTGGGGCTTGTAGTTTAAAAAATAGCATTTTAAATCTTCATGAGTTCCACCACATATTTGACACCACGTACCATAAGAGGGCTGGAAGTAAAAAAGATCAGTATCGCTCATGGTTGTGTCAGAAATTACCAACCGTCGGGATCTTACGGTTCTGTTTTCAGTATCTGATACTTGGGCACGGGGCATGTTGATTGGGCACGGCCCCATGTTCAGCTACTGTCTGACTTAAAACAGGATTGCCAGTACCAAAGATTGGGCAAGGGGCGTGTTCAGCGGGCACGGCCCGTGCTGAGCTCTGCAGAAGCTGAAAAATTAAGAAAAATCCTTAAAAAAAAGAAAAATAAGAAAAACGATTAGGCCGTTGATTCCTAACTTTCTTAAAATCCTTGTGTCCCCGGCAGCGGCGCCAAAAACTTGATGCGTGTGTAGCGTTATATGTTTTTATATATATTTTTAGCCCTTTTTACACTTTAGTCAAGTTTTAAATTTATAAAACACGATATTTTACTAACACTAAACACACATATGGGCAAGTGCACCCATCGTGAACGTAGTATAGCGTTGGTAAGATACCGAGGTCATCCAAGGACACAAGAGCTTTTAGTACCGGTTTATCCTCAACGTCTAATCAAATCAAAATTTTAGAAAAAGATTTAAACATGAAAATAAAAACTAAAAATGCTGAAAATAAAAATAAAAAAATTAAAAACAGATAGACAAGATGAATCACTTGGATCCGACTCGCCTTTAGTGTAACCTTTGATTATTTCCGCACTTTTGCACTTTTTAAGAGATTATCTTAGTTATAGTAGTAGGCCCCTCTTTTCAAGGTGACGTTACCCTCAACCCGGTAGTTTGAGTCAGCAAGGATACAATCCTAAAGGGTTGGATTATTGAAAGATAATTAATTAAGTTATTAATGCGTAATGTGGTAGGCCCCTCTTTTGAAGGTGACGTTACCCTCGGCTAAGTAGTTTGAGTCAGCAGGGATACAATCCTAAGTAGCCGGGTTAATGTTTTAATAGTAGTTTACATATGAGGGGATCAAGAAATTCGAACCCCCGCCATCCAATACCAGTGGGTATTGAAGGAGGTCCTACTAAGCTTGACCCAGGTCCTTGCAGGATCTATACACTGAACAAGGAAAGACGCTTACCAAACCATTCCCTTAACCCCCGACCAGGTAGCCAACATATCTCCATATAGAACGTGGAGATCTTTTATTTTATATAGACAGTAAAATAACGCCAAGAAACCACGGACAAATGATAAGGAAGTTTCACCTTCAACATAAGAAACTAGTTATTAAAGTCATTAATACATAACCAAATAAAAAGTGCAAAAAGATTAAAAATAAAAAGTATTACACTAAATGCTTGTCTTCACCAAGTGATGTAAGAGACTTAGGTAAATATGGCCTTTGATTGTCAAGAACTCTTACTATCAATCTTGGATCCCGAGACTACTACACACACTTTATGATGGATGATGGTGGTGGATGTGGGTTGTGATGGTGGTGGTGGGTGGGTGAAGTGTGAGAGAGGTGGTTTGCCAAGGGATGCCTTTGAAGTGAACCAAGCACCTCTATTTATAGCCTGCACAGAAGCCCGGACACGGCCCCGTGGCCATCCATCTTCTCTTTTTTCATTAAACGCAGTTTGTCTGCATTAGTTGACCACGCCCCCGTGTCTGCTGGGCACGGCCCCGTGTGTAGAAGCGTATCTGTACTATCAAGATTTACCTGGATTCTACGAATCTTAGCGTTGACCACGGCCCCGTGTCTGCTGGGCACGCCCCCGTGTTGGGAAATAGAAGCTTCTACAACTTTGTCTTTTCTGCAGACACTCGGGCACGCCCCCGTGTTCAATGAGCACGTGGCGTGTTCAGCCTTCTGATGTCTTGTTTTTGCTTGGGAAGATGCTGTTGAGGGGTCGGGCATGCTACATTTATTCCTTTTCTTGTATTATTGTTAGATTTGGCTGCATTTTTGCTTCTTTTGTTCATTTAAGCTCATTTAACCCTGAAAATACAAAAGGAAGACAAAAGCACACTTTTTCCAATATTAGTACTAAAAAATGGTTAGTTTTATTGATGTGTTCAAAATGCAACATATAAATTACATCAAATGAGGCATAAAACTAACCATTTTTTAGTACTAATGTTGGAAAAGTGTGTTTTTGTCTTCCTTTTGTATTTTCAGGATTAAATGAGCTCAAATGAACAAAAGAAGCAAAAGAGGCAGCTAAATCTAACAAAAATACAAGAAAAGGGATAAAGTGGCATGCCCGACCCCCCGACAGCATCTTCCCAAGCAAAACAAGAAACCAGAAGGCTGAACACGCCCCGTGCTCAGTGAGCACGGGAGCGTGCCCAAGTGTCTGCAGAAAAGACAAAGCTGTAGAAGCTTCTATCACCCACCACGGGGGCATGCCTAGCGGACACGGGGCCGTGGTCAACTCTAAGATTCGCAGAATCTGAAGAAATCTTGATAGTACAGATACGCTTCTGCACACGGGGTCGTGCCTAGCGGACACGGGGGCGGGGTCAACTAATGCAGACAAACTGCAATTAATGAAGAAAGAGAAGGAGGATGGACACGGGGCCGTGCCCAATGGACATGGGGCCGTGCCCGAGCTGCTGTTCAGGCTATAAATAGGGGTGCTTAGCTCATTTGCAAACCATCCCTTGGCAAACCACCTCTCTCACACTTCACCCACACTCCACCACCACCACAACACCATCATCCACCACCATCATCCATCATAGAGTGTGTGAGTAGTCTCGGGATCCAAGATTGATCGTAAGAGTTCTTAACAATCAAAGGCCATGTTTGCGTAAGTCTCTTACATCACTTGGTGAAGACAAGTGTCTAGTGTAATACCTTTTATTTTTAATCTTTTCGCACTTTTTATTTGGTTATGTATTAATGACTTTAATAACTAGTTTCGTATGTTGAAGGTGATTCTTCCTTATCGTTTGTCCGTGTTGTCTTGGCATTATTTTACTGTCTATATAAAATAAAAGATTTTCACCATTCATATCTCCACGGTCTATATGGAGATATGTTGGCTACCTGGTCGGGGGTTAAGGGAACGGTTTGGTAAGAGTCTTGCCTTGTTCAGTGTATAGATCCTGCAAGGACCTGGGTCAAATTTAGTAGGACCTCCTTCAATACCCACTGGTATTGGATGGCGGGGGTCCAAACTCTTTGATCCCCTCATATGTAAACTACTATTAAATCTTTAACCCGGCTACTTAGGACTGTATCCCTGCTGACTCAGACTACTTAGCCGAGGGTAACGTCACCTTCAAAAGAGGGGCCTACCACATTATGCATTAATAACTTAATTAATTTTCTTTCAATAATCCGACCCTTTAGGATTGTATCCTTGCTGACTCAAACTACTGGGTTGAGGGTAACGTCACCTTCAAAAGAGGGGCCTTCTACAATAACTAAGATAATCTCTTAAAAAGTGCAAAAGTGTGGAAATAATCAAAGGTTACACTAAACACGAGTCGGATCCAAGTGATTCATCTTGTCTATCTGTTTTCTTTTTATTTTATTTTTCAGCATTTTAGTTAGTTTTATTTTTCTAGTTTAAAAACCTTTTTCTAACCTTTGATTTGATTAGACGTTGAGGATAAACCGGTATTAAAAGCTCTTGTGTCCTTGGACGACCTCGGTATCTTACCAACACTATACCACGCTCACGATGGGTGCACTTGCCCATATGTGTGTTTAGTGTTAGTAAATATCGTGTTTTCTAAATTTAAAACTTGGCTAAAAAGTGTTAAAGGGCTTAAAATATACATTAAAAATATACGACACTTCACACGTATCAAGTTTTTGGCGCCGTTGCCGAGGACACAAGGATTTTAAGAAAGCTTAAAATCGACTTCCTAATCAGTTTTTCACAAAACTTTTTCAAAACGCGCGCACATTTTTCTGCATTTAGTTAGTTTTGCATTTACAGTAACCTGAACATGGGCGGTGCTCACTGAGCACGGGGCCGTGCTGCATATTTTTCATAAAAACACCCAGATACAGAGCCTGTGTCACACCCCTTTCTGCGGCGGAAGCACGAGGTGTGATCATGAAAGGTTCTCATTGCATACGAAAGGTAACCATACTACATGCTCAAAAATAACTTCAAACATTACATTACTGAAAACATAAGTCAAGTGTTTACAACACGAGATAGCATATTGTCTTAAAAGTTACAACTTTATTTAATGATAAACATAGCTACATCCACGAGCATGAGTAAGACCACGCGTACATCTATCCTAGTTACCTGAAATACATGTGAGTTTTGGAAAAAAACGTCAACATAATGTTGGTGTGAATTCATGCAGTTTTTGTATTTCACGTTTGTATACTTTGTATGAAAACATAGTTTGTGTCATGTATAAATCAAGTTTTCATATATATATATATCAAGTATTCATGTGTACACCACGTACTCATGTATAATTCAAATTTTCTTGAGTACCCCACGTACTCAAGTATAAATCAAGTTTTCTTGAGTACCCCACGTACTTCAAGTATAAATCAAGTTTTAGTATGGTATGAAGTTATGTAAATAAAGTATTCCTGTAAGTATCAGGATTGTTAATGGGTTGCAAGGCCATTAACATGTGACACGACATAGGAAGTCACCGAACCTTAGGCATTTTTCTAGTTGGCATATTCTGAGACACAAAAGCACTACTCGGTACTCGCCCTCACCAAGAGTGTGGCTGCCCGACACCCGTTAGATCTAACCTTTTATTCTGCGGTCTAGGTATATTGTTGATTAATGGTGCTTATGGTACCCTATTCGTGACACGGTTTCTCGTATCATTTCTCATATCACATCATACTTGGTTCTTGTCCTCACCAAGTGTGTTTCTTGTTATCATACCATTTATAAACATTGTACATGTATTTAACCCCCGAAGTTATAAAACTGAAAACAGTTAAAAGAAGAGGGGGAAGCATGAACTCACAACTTTGCATTCCTTGCGTCGTAAACTTCACCGGATTTGCTTAATTAACGTCGTGACCTATACGCGTTTTCTTAACGTTAGTCACTAGACTTGCGTCGCACAAGTACAGTCACTATCTTTTGTATTTGTATTGTTGTGTTAAAAATATTTTATATTTTTAACTAAGTGTCTTACTTATATTATTTTCTCAAAAATAAGTATAAGTATCTTGTGTTTTGCACTTTGCACCCGAATTATGTATCTTGTATTTGTCTAAGTACGTTGTATGTGTATTTTTTGTGTTTATACTTCTCATGAGTATTTAGTGTATTTTTAAGTCTTAACACACTAGCACAAAAGTTGGTGATCAAATAATATATATTTTTCTCTCAAAAATATACATACTTAACATAAATTTTAATTTTGAAGAAATCATCATTTCATATCACCAAAAATTAGGGAAACCTTGGTAATATTCCTAAATACATTTTTAGGGAGTAAGTTTCTCAAGAACTTATATTTTTCTAAGTGTCAAAATTTATAGAAATTTTGACAGAGTTTCCCCTAAAAATGGAGGTTTCCCATGTTTTTAAAACATGTGTTTATTTTCTTTTAAGTCATCAACAACATTAACAACACAATCTTTATTTACCAAACTTGTCAAAACAAGCATATACCACAAACTTATGAACTTGAAAGTTTGTAAAAATATGTACTAAGTTACTAACATGTTTAGTAGGTGTTGTTATCTTTAAAAATAAAATTAGTTTCTTAAAAACTTTATTTTTAAAGACTTGGAGTTTTACAACTTCTAGTCAAGATTTTCCAAAAATATTTCTTGTTAAATTTTCTTGTTCACACAAGTGTTTACGCACTCGTTTATCTTCTAAAAATATATTTAGTTCATGTAAGATCCGGGTTTTAAACAAGACTTGCATCTTTCACTTGGTTTTTCCGAAAAACCACTTGTAGATCTTTAGATCTACATGTTTAGAAGCTTATTTTGCAAGAAAATTTATATTTACCCAAGTTCATGTTTCATGGATGGAAAGTTTCATCATCTTTCATAACTTTAACACTAACATACTACTAGTTCATGTTCTTGAACATGATCTAGTATGTCTAGATGACGATCCATCCCACTTTTAGTAACAAACAACATCAAATAATAACAACTATACAAGATTTACATGATTTACACACATAACTTCTCTTTATCCAACTTATTCATCTTATTTTCAAGACTTTAAGTTATGTTCTTTAGTGTTCTTAATTTTTAACCATTAAATCACCTATTAACCATCATAAACAAGAACAAGATGGTGTTTTAGAACACTTACTACTAGCACAAGGCTAGGGAAGAAACAAGGCGTAAAAGTGGTGGATAAAAGCAAATGAGAGCGGTCCTTGAGCTTCCGAACACACCAAGCTTACTTGTACGGTTTCTAGCACCCTTGGATATGCGTAGATTGCATGGAGGAAGTTTGAAGGTGGTGATGGTGGGTGTGGTGGTTCTCCGCCGAACACACACAAGGGAGAGGGAGAGAGTGTTGTTTGATGTTGGTGAGTTGAAATGGAGTGTGATAGTCCCATGTGCCAATTTATGAACCATCTCCTCCAATAACCCTTGTGTAAAGTGCTCCTAAATCCCCAACATAATCTAATATTTTATTTAAAAGAAATCCATGGATGGGATCCCATGTCCCTAACCGATTATGGGGGGGGGGGTGTATATTGGTTGGAATCTAATTTGCTAGTTACTTAAACTAGTTAGAAGTTAGGTGATTTAATTAGTGATTTAAGTGTGTCAAGTAATATATAGTGTGTTAGGGTGTTCGGGGACCCTAACTAGCTTAGAAAAATAAAAACAATGCTTCTAGCATTATTTTGGTGTTCCGGGTATTGTCCGATTGTTTGGTTAGATACCGATTCGTTAAAGTGCTAAATTGCACCTTTTTAGTGTCTTTTAAGTGCCTTTTTGTAATACTTTCGATTCCCGACACTTAGGGAAACCTTCTGACTGATAAATTATATTTTCTGCATAATATTCATGTGCTAAAACCTGATTTATTGCTGAATTATATAAAATTATGCACTTAAAGTGCGTTTCAGGTGCTTTTTAGTGCTTATTTTTGCTTTCGCAATGTCTATATATTAAACCCTTGTATGTACTTTTGGGTTTTAATGTCTTCTTGTTGTTGGACCTACACCTAGGCTCCAATTTTATTGTCTGACTGCTTTCTGCAGTTCTGTTGACACAGAGTGTCTTACCGGTGAGTTTACTAGTATTTCCGACGCAACGCTCTCGTTTATGCATAAAGCAATATTTTGTAGTATACAACGTGCATGAATTCACTTGTTTAGCATGAAATCAGTCAATGCTGACATTTAAGCACATAATTGTAGTCATTAAATAATAATTAAAGTGTACGGAAATTACCGGTTTGTGCCAGTTGTCACAGTCTCCCCCCGTTAAAAGAATTTCGTCCCGAAATTCAGGCTGAACTAACTCTCGCTGGAGTCTTCTTGAATAGGTGGGGATACTTTTCTTTGAACTGGTCTTCACGTTCCCATGTGTACTCGGGTCCGTGCTTAGAGTTCCAACGTACTTTGACAAGTTTAATAGTGCTCCTCCTGGTCTTGTTTACTTTTCAGTCGGTAACCTCAATGGGTTGTTCTGTAAATCGGAGGGCGTCATCAATATGCACTTCATCCACCGGGATGATCACGTTTTCTTGTGTTGGACTCTTCTTGAGATTGGATACATGGAATGTATCATGTACTCCATTAAGTTCTTCCGGTAATTCCAGCTTGTATGCCACGGTACCAATTCTTTCCAATATTCTGAATGGTCTGATGTATCGTGGATTCAGCTTTCCACGTTTTCCAAATCTTACTACGCCCTTCCAAGGTGAGACCTTTAACAACACTTTGTCTCCCACCTCGAATTCTATTGGTTTTCTTTTCAGATCAGCGTAGCTCTTTTGTCGATCTCGAGCCGCCTTAATGCGCTCTCGGATCTGCGCAATCTTGTCGGTTGTCTCTTGTACAAGTTCAGGACCAACCATACGTTTATCGCCAGCATCTGCCCAACATAAGGGCGATCGGCACTTACGGCCATACAGAGCTTCGAACGGTGCGGCTTTTATGCTCGTATGATAACTGTTATTGTAGGAAAACTCAACTAAAGGTAGATGAGTATCCCAGCTGCCGCCCAGATCCATGACACATGCGCGAAGCATATCTTCTAACGTTTGTATAGTCCGTTCGCTCTGGCCGTCTATTTGTCGATAGAAGGCCGTGCTTAGATCTAATTGAGATCCAAAGGCTTCCTGAAAGGATTGCCAGATTCTTGAGACAAAGCGTCCATCTCTGTCTGAAATAATTGAGATCGGCACTCCATGACGTGCCACGATTTCCTTTAAGTATATCTCAGCAAGCTTTCCAGTGCTGTCTTTTTCTCGGATCGGTAGGAAGTGCGCAGACTTCGTTAATCGATCGACTATTACCCATATCATGTCGTGCCCTCTTGGGGTCCTGGGTAATTTTGTTATGAAGTCCATCGAGATTTGTTCCCACTTCCACTGGGGAATCTCTGGTTGTTGTAGGAAGTCGGACGGTTTCTGATATTCAGCCTTAACCTTAGCACAAGTTAGGCATTTTCCAACATAGACAACAACGTCGCTTTTGAGTCTCGGCCACCAATAGTACTCTTTCAAGTCTTAATACATCTTATCCGATCCTGGATGGATCGAGTATCTCGATTTATGCGCTTCATCAAGGATGACTTCTCGTATGCCACCATAAAGTGGAACCCAAATACGCTTCTTAAAGTATAAGGCTCCCTCTTCATTGGGCACCATGTATTTCAGCATACCCCGGAGGTATTCAGCTTTACGGTTCTCTCCTTTAAGAGCTTCTTGTTGTGCATCACGAATGCGTGCAGTGAGGTTCGTTCGAATAGTCATTTCCAATGCTTGAACTCTTAGGGTCTTAACCCTTTCTTTTCGGCTTAGTGCGTCTGCTACAACGTTTGCCTTTTTAGGATGGTACTTGATCTCACAGTCGTAATCATTTAGCAGCTCGACCCATCGCCGCTGGCGCATATTCAATTCCTTCTGATCAAATATGTGTTGTAAGCTTTTGTGATCTGTGAAAATTGTACATCGAGTACCATATATATAATGTCGCCAGATCTTCAAGGCGAATGCCACCGCTCCCAGCTCCAGGTCGTGAGTGGTGTAGTTTCTTTCATGTACCTTCAATTGCCTCGAAGCGTATGCGATGACTTTCTGGCGTTGCATGAGCACACAACCCAAACCTTGTCGTGAAGCGTCGCAGTATACCACGAAGTCTTCTGTGCCTTCGGGTAATGATAATATTGGTGCATCACATAGCTTGTTTTTAAGTAGCTGAAAGGCTTCTTCCTGTTTGTAACCCCAGTCGTATTTCTTGTCTTTTTGGAGTAAGGGCCGTTAGCGGTTGAGCTATCTTTGAGAAATTCTCGATGAATCGCCGATAATAGCCTGCTAGGCCCAAAAATTGTCGAACTTCAGTTGGGGTCTTGGGAGCTTCCCAATTCTTTATTGCTTCTATCTTGGACGGGTCTACATGAATGCCCTTCTCATTCACAACGTGACCAAGAAATTGTACTTCGCGAATCCAGAATTCGCTTTTCGAGAACTTTGCATAAAGCTTCTCTTTCTTCAGTAGTTCCAAGATAGTTCTGAGATGTTGCTCGTGCTCTTCTTTCGTTCGCGAGTAAATCAGGATATCATCGATAAATACAATCACGAATTTATCGAGATATAGTTTGCATACGCGGTTCATCAGATCCATAAAGACTGCTGGTGCATTTGTCAGCCCGAATGGCATCACAAGAAATTCGTAGTGCCCATAGCGTGTTCTGAATGCAGTCTTTGGTACGCTTTCCTCTTGGATTCTCAGCTGATGGTATCCAGATCGAAGGTCGATCTTGGAATAATAGCTTGATCCTTGCAGTTGATCAAATAAGTCATCAATCCTCGGTAGCGGGTACCGATTCTTGATAGTGAGCTTGTTCAGTTCCCTGTAATCGATACACATCCGCAGTGTTCCATCCATCTTCTTCACGAATAATACTGGAGCTCCCCAGGTTGAGAAGCTTGGCCTTATGAATCCTTTATCGAACAACTCCTGGAGTTGTGTAGATAATTCTTGCATTTCGGATGGTTCTTGAGCTTCCGAACACACCAAGCTTACTTGTACGGTTTCTAGCACCCTTGGATATGCGTAGATTGCATGGAGGAAGTTTGAAGGTGGTGATGGTGGGTGTGGTGGTTCTCAGCCGAATACACACAAGGGAGAGGGAGAGAGTGTTGTTTGATGTTGGTGAGTTGAAATGGAGTGTGATAGTCCCATGTGCCAATTTATGAACCATCTCCTCCAATAACCCTTGTGTAAAGTGCTCCTAAATCCCCAACATAATCTAATATTTTATTTAAAAGAAATCCATGGATGGGATCCCATGTCCCTAACCGATTATGGGGGGGGGGGGTGTATATTGGTTGGAATCTAATTTGCTAGTTACTTAAACTAGTTAGAAGTTAGGTGATTTAATTAGTGATTTAAGTGTGTTAAGTAATATATAGTGTGTTAGGGTGTTCGGGGACCCTAACTAGCTTAGAAAAATAAAAACAATACTTCTAGCATTATTTTGGTGTTCCGGGTATTGTCCGGTTGTTCGGTTAGATACCGATTCGTTAGAGTGCTAAATTGCACCTTTTTAGTGTCTTTTAAGTGCCTTTTTGTAATACTTTCGATTCCCGACACTTAGGGAAATGTTCTGACTGATAAATTATAGTTTCTGCATAATATTCATGTGCTAAAACCTGATTTATTGCTGAATTATATAAAATTCTGCACTTAAAATGCGTTTCGCGTGCTTTTTAGTGCTTATTTTTGCTTTCGCAATGTCTATATATTAAACCCTTGTATGTACTTTTGGGTTTTAATGTCTTCTTGTTGTTGGACCTACACCTAGGCTCCAATGTTATTGTTTGACTGCTTTCTGCAGTTCTGTTGACACAGAGTGTCTTACCGGTGAGTTTACTAGTATTTCTGACGCAACGCTCTCGTTTATGCATAAAGCAATATTTTGTAGTATACAACGTGCATGAATTCACTTGTTTAGCATGAAATCAGTCAATGCTGACATTTAAGTACATAATTGTAGTCATTAAATAATAATTAAAGTGTATGGAAATTACCGGTTTGTGCCAGTTGTCACAGCCTGAACACGGGGCCGTGCTCACTGAACACGCCCCGTGCTCAACGAAATCAGTAACCTTAATTAAAACGCCCAGATACAGAATCTGAACACGGGCCGTGCTCACTGAACACAGGGCCATGTCCAGCCTCTGTTTCCGTCTTTATTTTTGTTTTCTGGTCTCGAGACTTTGTTGTGGTATGCTGAGTGATTCTCATGGATCAATACTCAGGAGCTTACAACTACACCTATGAGGAGGATGATTATAGGGAAGACTATTGCACTAATTGTGGTAACCCGCACTCGGTTCAATATTATGACTTATTTCAACCATCCACTTCATACACCTACTATAAGGAGCCCAGGTATGAGCCATCAACTTCATACACAACCTATGAAGACCAAAGGTATGAATCTTCTCCCTCATACTCATATTTTGATGAACCAAGGTCTGAGCCTTCATACTCATACTTTGAGGAACCAAGATATGAGCCACCACCTTCATATGCTTATTTTGAGGAACCATGGCGTGAACAACCCACCTCATATGAGTATTATGAAGAACAAAATTACGACCCTTATCCATCATATACTTACAATGAAGGACAATGGTGTGAACCATCTACTTCCTATGAGTATTATGAGGAACCAAGGATCGAATAACCGGATTCAAGCTTTGAGGATCCCGATCCTTATTCTATCACCGACATAGCCGATAAGATAATAGAACACATTAAAACTATCGAACGTTGCATATTGGAATCTCGCACAAGGGAAGAGGAGTCTCGCGCAAGAGAAGAATTAAATAAAAGAGAGATAGTTGAAAATGTAAAAATGGAAGAACAAATAAGTGAAAAACCGACACATAAGTTAAACAACGAAAAGGGTGAGTCCGACAACGTTAAAATTCAAGAAGAGTCTAATTTTGAAGAAATTAATCTCTTGTCACCTTCTTTCGAAAATCATTGTTTAGTACCCACTCATGTTAAGTTTTTAAAAGAGTTAAACACTAACACAAAAATCGACGAAACGGTAAGCGTTGAGTTAACTAATGATCAAACCTCGCTAATAAAAGAAGACCCATTTGAAATCAACATTACACCGGTTCCATGTTTTTTTCAAAATTCATTTATTAGTAATGTCACAATTGATAAAGATCTTTGTGTTAAGATAATGCCCGACTACATTTTCGAAAAATTAAGTATTAGTGATTTTTCTCCACTTCAAATACCCATTTTTCTATCTAATCAGAAAATAATAACATCAATCGGTGTAGTTAAGGATGTCTTAGTTCAAACAAATCAAATGATAATCCCAACCGACTTTGTCATCCTCGATGACGCTCCTCTAGTGTTGGGACGACCTTTTGTCAAAACCCACGAAGCTTTGAAAAACCGGAAGCACAACAATCTATCGATTCAATTAGGGGCATTTAAAAGAAGTGTCGATCTTGAGCGTTCAATGAAATATCCTTTCGGCAATAATGACCCCCTAATTGAAGATGAAGATGAACCACCCGATACAAGTGAAGAAATCGACCACTTTGTTGAAGAAGAGGTCGCCATAGAATAAACTTTTAAAGTTCTTGATCAAAATGAGCAACCAAATAAGGAGTCTCCTAAAGACCCACCTCTTGAGCTCAAAGAACTTCCAAAATGTTTGGAATATGCTTTTCTAGACAAAGATGGTAAATCACTTGTAATTATTTCATCTAAATTAGGTAGTTTAGAAAAAGAAAAATTAATTAAACTTTTGAAAAAACACAAAAATGCGATCGCTTGGAAACTTGTAGACATTAAAGGAATAAGTCCTTCCATGTGCACGCACAAAATTTTAATGAACGATGACTACAAATCGGTAATACAACCACAACGTCGAGTAAATCCAAATGTACAAGAAGTGGTTAAAAACGAAGTCATCAAATTACTTGACGCCGGACTTATCTACCCTATCTCCGATAGTCCTTGGGTAAGTCTCGTCCAAGTAGTTCCAAAGAAAGGAGGTATGACGGTAATAACTAATGAAAAAAATGAATTAATACCAACGAGAACCATCACAGGATGGAGGGTATGCATAGATTATAGGCGATTAAATGAAGCAACAAGGAAAGATCACTTTCCTTTGCCCTTCATTGATCAAATGTTAGAAATATTATCCGGTCATAAATTTTATTGTTTCTTGGATGGTTTTTCAGGTTACTTTCAAATCCCGATAGCACCCGAAGACCAAGAAAAGACAACCTTCACATGCCCCTATGGAACTTTTGCTTATCGACGCATGCCATTCGGTGTATGCAATGCCCCCGCAACTTTTCAACGTTGCATGGTAGCCATCTTCCATGACACGATAGAAAAGACAATGGAAGTCTTCATGGACGACTTTTCTATCTTTGGGGATTCCTACGACCAATGCCTCGATAACCTTGAACGAATGCTATCCCGATGTGAGGAAACCAACCTCGCCCTTAATTGGGAAAAATGCCATTTCATGGTAACAGAGGGAATAGTACTCGGTCACAAAATCTCAAGCGAAGGAATGGAGGTTGATCAAGCCAAAATAGACACTATTTCTCGATTACCACCTCCATCCTCCGTTAGAGCTATCAGAAGTTTCTTAGGGCATGCCAGATTTTATAGGCAGTTTATCAAAGACTTTTCTAAAATCTCAAGGCCTCTAACAAAACTACTTGAAAAAGATGCCCCTTTCATCTTTGACAAGGATTGCAATCAAGCATTTCTAACCCTAAAGGAAATGCTAGTCAATGCACCTATCATGATAGCGCCTGATTGGAAATTACCTTTCGAAATCATGTGTGATGCAAGTGACTTTGCAGTTGGAGCTGTCTTGGGACAAAGAAAAGAAAAGTACTTTCACCCAATTTATTATGCTAGTAAAACACTTAACGATGCACAAGAAAATTACACAACAACTGAAAAAGAATTACTAGCTGTGGTATTTGCTTTTGATAAATTTCGTTCTTATCTTGTTCTTTCTAAAACAATAGTCTATACAGATCATGCAGCCATTCGATATCTCTTCAAGAAACAGGATGCTAAACCACGTTTGATTCGGTGGATTCTACTCCTCCAAGAATTTGATATTGAAATCAAAGACAAAAGAGGAGCAGAAAACACTACAGCAGATCATCTTTCACACTTAGAAGACCAAGCTTTGGAGGAAACCAGGGACGAGCAAATCAACGAAAAATTTCCAACGGAGTCCCTAGAAATGGTGGAATACAGAGAAGAACCATGGTACGCCGACTATGCTAACTACCTAGCTAGCGGTATAGTCGCAAAAGGTTGGCCACATCTGGCCAACCATCAAAGAAAGAAATTCTTTGCTGATGCAAAGCATTATTTTTGGGAAGATCCCTATCTTTTCAAAATGTGTGCCGACCAACTCATCCGACGATGCGTACATGGTAATGAAGCAAGAAGAATTCTCCGCCATTGTCATGAAGGTCCATACGGAGGACATCATGGTGCCGCTAGTACCGTACGAAAGGTATTTGATTCAGGGTTTTATTGGCCTACCACTTACAAAGACGCCCAAAGTCTTGTCAAGACATGTGACGCTTGCCAAAGGACAGGTAATATTTCTTCCAAAAACGAAATGCCACAAAATGGCATTCTTGTTTGTGAAATTTTTGATGTGTGGGGACTCGACTTTATGGGACCCTTCCCACCGTCAAAAGGAAACAAATATATACTTGTGGCAGTATATTACTTGTCTAAATGGGCCGAGGCCGAGGCACTTCCAACAAATGATGGAGGAGTCGTGGTAAGATTTCTGAAAAAATTATTTTCTCGTTTTGGAACACCTAAAGCATTAATAAGTGATAGAGGTACCCATTTTTGTAATCATCAACTTGAGAAAATTTTAACAAGGTATGGGGTCTATCACCGGGTCTCAACAGCATATCACCCTCAAACAAACGGAAAAGCCGAAGTGACTAATAGAGGTTTAAAACGAATACTTGAAAAAACCATAGGGTTAAACAAAAGGAATGGGCCGATAAATTAGATGATGCTTTATGGGCTTTTCGAACTGCTTATAAAACAACAATAGGTACAACTCCATATAAGCCGTCTACAGAAAAAGTTGTCATTTGCCAGTAGAAATAGCTCACAAGGCCTACTGGGTAATTAAAAATGTAAACCTTGATTTAGAATTTTCCGGTAAAAATCAATTTTGTCAATTAAATGAATTAGACGAATTAAGGAATTATGCATACTCTAACTCTGAAATTTATAAGGAGAGAATGAAAAACCTGCATGACAAACACATTAAACCTAATGAATTTCGAGTAGGAGATCAAGTTCTATTGTTTAATTCACGACTTCGATTATTTCCTGGTAAATTAAAGTCTAGGTGGTCAGGACCTTTTTCCATCATCCATATTTTCCCACACGGTGCAGTAGAAATTAAATCTCGGAATGGAATTCCATTCAAAGTCAATGGCCAATGGCTGAAGCTCTATCAAGGATTCATTGAGGATGAGGAGGAAGAAATCTCGCTTCAAACGGCCGAAGAATAAAAGCATCAACATCATACCTGGTAAGTTACAAACGAACGGGTTGACCTCCAAATCGGTAAGTCTTCTAACCGAGTTTTTGGGAAACAAGGGCTCTCACACGAGCACTGAAATTTTTTTTTCACCCGGCACGGGGCCGTGTCCGCACAACTGTCGGGATAAAACCCTTTTTCAACACAGTTTCTTCAATTCTACACGCCCCGTTTCCCCGAAAACTCTCTGGTTCAGGCGATTTTTCTGCAAAATTTCGACGTATCCTCTACTTCTAACAACATCAAGGTATGATTCTATCATCATTAGTAGTTAGATTAAGCACTTGTATGTAGTTAAAACACCAAAAATTTGGGGAAAAATCTAGGGTTCTTGAACTTCATCCAGATCGAACCTCAAATTTTTGCTTAGATCTGTTAGCATTAGTTTAGATACATGTTATAGGAAGTAAATCAACTTGTATTGTTCATAGATTTGCCCGATTTCTCACAGAAACACCAAACCCTTGTTTTTGAACCGAAAAAGATAAAATTGAAGGGGTAAACGGTTTGTTTTGGGAAAAACGGCGTTTGGGGTTTCATTTTCGGGGAAAACCGCCCCTACTGGACCAAAAATTTTCAAGTTTTCGGGACCGGGTCGAAAAATGGGATTTTTGGGAAACAGACGTCTGGACACGGGGCCGTGCTCGCTAAGCACGGGGGGCGTGTCCAGCTATTTCCTGACCAACATGGGGCGTGTCCGCTGAACACGGGGCCGTGTTCAGCCAACTATTTTCAGTTTTCTCTGGAAATTTCACTGTTTCGTGCTAAATGTTTGGTGTATTCTTTCAAATGTCGAAGAAATTCACACGATTCAATGCAAATGAATTGGATGCTAAAGCAAGATACGATGTGGTTCGAACCAGACCGGAGGAATACCCACGACAAGTGTGCATGGATCTTTTAGCAACAGTGAACCAACTTAACCGGTTTAACAACCTAGTCACCGGCCCACTAAGAGCGGCACTAACCACTCGACTTCGTTCAGTCCACGAGTATAATATGGAATTCTATAGCACATTCGTGTTCAATTCAAGATGCGACCCATTTGATAATGATGGGGTAGAGTTCCGATGTGGGGGGACTAAGTACTTGATTTCGATGGCACAGTTTGGGTCGATAGTTGGGTTGTATGCGGAGGAAGATGCGGGTAATGAAGAGAACACCGGAGGGTTACGTGAACTATCAGAAAACGAACGCCAAGCCGCTTGGGCTCAAATAGGAGATCGAATCTACAACCCAAGTAGCACTAAGAGCACTAAGTTGAGGGACCCTCTTTACCGCTACATCCATAAGGTCCTCACTTACTCTCTTAGCCAAAGGCACGACAGCAGTGGCCTTGTAGGGTTGAGAGATCTGGTGGTCCTTCATTGCATTCACAACCGCAGAAACCTTGATGTTCCATACCTCCTTCTCCAAAACATGCATTGGAACCGGCTTGCTACTCCACCTACCCCTATCTTCTTCGGGGGGTGGATATACCGTCTCTTCAAACATTTCGTGAACATGCCCAGGTCTTTCCAAAAGAGCCCATGGTCGGGAAGAGTGGACATACACATTTGCCGCTCCATGAACTTGATTTATGAAGCCGAAGACGGGACGATTAGCTTCCAACGAGTCCAGGGGCATGCATGGAACCCGCAAGAGGCACTCGTCCTTCACGCTCCACAGTTTCAACCACCTCCTCAATACCAGTACCAGCCCCATGGTGATCCGGGCCAATCCTCCTCACAAGGAGGCGGTTTTCCTAACTTCCAAAGTTTACATAATTTATTGCAGGAAAACCTCATGTGCACCAGGAACACCTATAACATGGCGAGCAACACGTACACCCGGGTCAGAGCGATTGAGAGAAACATCTCTAACATTCAGGATGACATTGGGAACATCCGGGAGTACATGGCGGGGCACGGAGGAGGAGGTGATGATGAAGATGAGGACATGGACTAGGCGGGAGGAGTGGAGTTAGGAGCAGCTGGTTGGTCATCCCACAGGTTAACCTCCTTTTTCTTATGAACAATTTCCGGCCTGCATGCCATGTGTTGAACAATTTACTTTCCTTTAACTATTTTTACTTTCTGCATTATTTTTTTCTTTTTAACCTTGTGACGTGGATGTTTGAACGATGGTAATTTAGAATGTTTGCTATGGTTTGGTGTAGTGTTTATTGATGAAACAGGTACAAACGAGGCTTAGAGCACTAAACATTAGTGCCAACAAAGCCGGGACAGGAAAACTGAAGCCATAAACCTGTTTTTTCACCTTTGCAGACTGTCTACACGGGGTCGTGTCCGGCCAACACGCCCCCGTGCCCATTGCCCAGACTTGCTGTTTGTTAATATTCTGCAGATTTTTACCAGACACGGGGTCGTGCCCAGCCAACACGCCCCCGTGTCCACCTTCTGTAAGTTATCGTTACTGACACTCTGACCACGGGGTCGTGTTCATCCGACACGGGGCCGTGTCCAGCCGCCCAGTAACAAAAAATTTGCTTTTTCACACCTTTTTACACGTCCAATCAACCTAAAAACTTATTTTTGGGACACATTGAGGGCAATGTGTAATTTAAGTGTGGGGGGATGCTAAAACCTTGAATCTTGCAAGTCCTAATTACAAGCCTTACACAAAACTCTATTGGAACCGCTAAACACCCCAAATTTTTTCAAAAATCTTTCATTTTTCTTTCTTGTCTAGGTTTAAGTTGGGAATTTCAAAGTTCTAAAAAGGTGATATTTTTACAAATTTACAACCGATAGCGTCGTGATAAAAAGAACCAACATAAGAAAATTATGAAACAGCATGACAAACCTAGTTAAAATTTGATTATATATACTTGATCACATAAAAACCCATTCCCGCAAAAAGTGAGTTTTGAGCCTTTATTGAGCATACAAATACACATCTTTAAACTAAATGCTCATTTTTCGTTTCTTGTGTGAATAGCCGCTTGGTTCTTACGACTCTAGAACTTGCCACGACGATGCATTCCCAGTCCTTACCAACTTAAACCCGAGTAAGTAAATGATGGAGGCATTAGGACTAACCCTTTTTATTTCTACACCATTATTTTCTTTTTTTTTACCACCTACCCAAAATCCCCCTAGTTAACCCCTTTGAGCATAAAGCTTTTCATTTCTTAACCCAAAACAAACACCCTTTTACCCACCAAAACCATTTTTCATTTTAAACCCTTTATTTTAGTAACAAAGCTCGGTTTTTGTGTGACTCTCTTATGTTGAAAATAAAAAATAAAAAAAATAAAAGATAAAAAAGAAAAATTTTGATAAAGAAGAAAAGAAAAATGAAGTTAGCAATAAACAAACAAAGCTCATCAAAAAGGCTTGTTTGAATAATACTTCATTAGAATAAAAAGTCACAAAAACAATATGTTTTGCAAAAACCGACGCTTTTTACGCCTTTCGCCCTTTTCTACTAACCACTAACCCAACCACCTACCTTTAACCCAAGCCTAACCCTTCACCCCAAAAGTCCTCTTGATATTTACAAAGGTATATAGTTAAAAAGGAGGAGGATTGATTGCTTGGCAAGCTTATGGTAGAAGTAAATTCCATGCCGCTCTCGAGTGTTTCACAAAAATACATCTTCGGCCGAGTGTTGAGTGATCCCCCGTGAGGTATGTGAACTTGTATATAAATGGAATTTTAAAGAGGCATGTTATGCCCTAATAAGTAATTTATCTTATGTAATGTTTTAAATAAATCATGACGAATAGGATTGTAAATAAATAAAAATAAAACTTAATAAAGAATCTTGGAAATCCCGACACTCTATGACAAGCCCAAAACCTTCTCTTCTACCCATTCCATTTGGGAGTGTAAAGCCACATTATAAAGAGTTTTCCCTGAGGACAAGCAAAGATTCAAGTGTGGGGGTATTTGATGTGTGCAAAATGCAACATATAAATTACATCAAATGAGGCATAAAACTAACCCTTTTTTAGTACTAATGTTGGAAAAAGTGTGTTTTTGTCTTCCTTTTGTATTTTCAGGATTAAATGAGCTCAAATGAACAAAAGAAGCAAAAAGGCAGCTAAATCTAACAAAAATACAAGAAAAGGGATAAACGTGGCATGCCCGACCCCCCCGACAGCATCTTCCCAAGCAAAACAAGAAAACAGAAGGCTGAACACGCCCCGTGCTCAGTGAGCACGGGGGCGTGCCCAAGTGTCTGCAGAAAAGACAAAGCTGTAGAAGCTTCTATCACCCACCATGGGGGTGTGCCCAGCGGACACGGGGCCGTGGTCAACTCTAAGATTCGTAGAATCTGAGGAAATCTTGATAGTACAGATACGCTTCTGCACACGGGGTCGTCCCCAGTGGACACGGGGGCGTGGTCAACTAATGCAGACAAACTGCAATTAATGAAGAAAGAGAAGGAGGATGGACATGGGGCCGTGCCCAATGGACATGGGGCCGTGCCCGAGCTGCTGTTCAGGCTATAAATAGGGGTGCTTGGCTCATTTGCAAACCATCCCTTGGCAAACCACCTCTCTCACACTTCACGCACCCTCCACCACCACCACAACACCATCATCCACCACCATCCATCATAGAGTGTGTGAGTAGTCTCGGGATCCAAGATTGATCGTAAGAGTTCTTGACAATCAAAGGCCATGTTTGCCTAAGTCTCTTACATCACTTGGTGAAGACAAGTGTCTAGTGTAATACTTTTTATGTTTAATCTTTTCGCACTTTTTATTTGGTTATGTATTAATGACTTTAATAACTAGTTTCGTATGTTGAAGGTGATTCTTCCTTATCGTTTGTACGTGGTGTCTTGGCATTATTTTACTCTCTATATAAAATAAAAGATTTTCACCATTCATATCTCCACGGTCTATATGGAGATATGTTGGTTACCTGGTCGGGGGTTAAGGGAACGGTTTGGTAAGAGTCTTGCCTTGTTCAGTGTATAGATCCTGCAAGGACCTGGGTCAAATTTAGTAGGACCTCCTTCAATACCCACTGGTATTGGATGGCGGGGGTCCAAACTCTTTGATCCCCTAATATGTAAAATACTATTAAAACTTTAACCCGGCTACTTAGGACTGTATCCCTGCTGACTCAGACTAATTAGCCGAGGGTAACATCACCTTCAAAAGAGGGGGCTACCACATTATGCATTAATAACTTAATTAATTATCTTTCAATAATCCGACCCTTTAGGATTGTATCCTTGCTGACTCAAACTACTGGGTTGAGGGTAAAGTCACCTTCAAAAGAGGGGCCTACTACAATAACTAAGATAATCTCTTAAAAAGTGCGGAAATAATCAAAGGTTACACTAAGCGGCTTTACCCTCAGCATTTTAGTTAGTTTTATTTAGGACGGATCCAAGTGATTCATCTTGTCTATCTGTTTTCTTTTTATTTTATTTTTCAGCATTTTAGTTAGTTTTATTTTTCTAGTTTAAAAACCTTTTTTCTAACTTTTGATTTGATTAGACGTTGAGGATAAACCGGTATTAAAAGCTCTTGTGTCCTTGGACGACCTCGGTAT
Source organism: Helianthus tuberosus (assembly GCA_030545235.1). Lineage (NCBI taxonomy): Eukaryota > Viridiplantae > Streptophyta > Magnoliopsida > Asterales > Asteraceae > Helianthus > Helianthus tuberosus. Next base: position 42,951,964 of record CM060414.1, on the reverse strand, counting down.
CTTACCAACACTATACTACGCTCACGATGGGTGCACTTGCCCATATGTGTGTTTAGTGTTAGTAAATATCGTGTTTTATAAATTTCAAACTTGGCTAAAAAGTGTTAAAGGGCTTAAAATATACATTAAAAATATACGACACTTCACACGCATCATTTATGCCTCATTTGATGTAATTTATATGTTGCATTTTACACACATCAACAACCATGGGTCGTATGTGTTTCGATTTTTGTTTGCTTTGTTAATTTCATATGTTATTTCTTTGAGACAACGTTAACAGCCATGGATGCAACATGTGTTTTTCTTTAAACAGTTTGGGATGTGTTAACGCAACGCGTTTAAATTCTTTTGAGTTTTGTGAATAGTGTATTAGATTAAAGTAGGGATGTAAACACACCAACTAGTTATTTGTTGTAACAAGCCGACTTTTCGGATTGTGAACGCGTTGTAGGACCGTAAACGACCCCCCGAACGATTGCGAAACGACACGTGCGACGTGCGGAATCCGTGCACGTGTGTGGACCGAGCACAAGAACGTAATAAACTGTGATTCTATTGAATATTTGACAAAGTTTACACCTTGAATCACAACCTTTGCTGCTTTCTCTCTCTAGAAGCTCCAAGCTCTCCAAAATGGTAGAAATGGCAAAAGTCCCTAAATGAAGACATAAGGCCACTATATATAGGCAATGGCATAAGGCATGTCACCTTATTTACAAGTTTGCCATTCCTCATTCTCAAATAGACTTTTCTTATATTTAACATCATAAAACCTTGTCTTGAATAGTTTTTCTGCTACGATTCGGATTGACGGAGGCGATAGACATAAATGCACTCACAGACTCCCCCTTGGATATCGCTGCAGTCAATCTCGTAGCATCTTGTCTTTTCTCTCTCTCTCTCTGAGTCTTTATGAAGCTTTAACAATCTTCAGCAACCACAGACCCCCTCTTTAATCTAACAGACTCCCCGTGGATCTGTCTTCAGCTTCAGCTGCTCCCCCTGTCGTTTGACTCTGCCTTCAGGCTCCCCCTTTCGTTAAGCTTCCGTGCTTTTGGGATCGACACCTGGCTTTCCGATTACAAGCTCCCCTTGCTTCGAGGTCGTCTTCAGACTCCCCCTTAGTCTCAGCTATCGGGATCGTAATCTAGCACTATCATCTGCAAATCTCAAACATTTATAAGAAATATGACAATATAAGATTGAAACCCTAACTCTCAGCATAAGCTGGAACATTTCAAATATGTGACCATGAAAGCCTTTTCGGTTTTCCAGGAAAGATAACCTGGATCTTAAAATCTCTTGGATTAAAAACCTGGCTCTATTGTTCAAATATAACAATATGAATATATCCAGGATTAACTTGGCTTTCTCCCCCTATCACATGACTTTATGATTTTTACAGTTTAAGAATCCAAAATCTCACGAATAATCATCCAAGTCCAAATTAATGACCTTAGAGATCTCACAAACTATTTTTGATTTTTCATTTTAGAACTTCAAGTTTCAAATTTGTGAACTTGTTTTATTTTTAGAAACACGTTTAGCATACGTAGATTTTGAAACTCAGCCTTCAGACATTGGTTGTCGAAAATAAAGTAGAAACAAAATCTTTTTGTATTTTTCTGAAACATAAAATAGTAAACAAATATTTACAGACAATATTTTTGTTTGAGTTCGCGTCAGAGGATCATATCAGTTTATGACAAATCACTAGCACCGTTGAGCTTTAAACACTTTAAGTTCTAAACGATTCACTTAGATTGTCAGTATATTGATCCACTTAAAATTTTCACACAAAGTTCAACTGATTCGAGCTACAAGATTTAGTGTTTTAAGAACTTAACTTATTCACGTGTCCCACCTCAGAATATACTCTCGTATCAAAATTCCCTAGATTCAGTCTTACAGGTGAATATACCATAACGATATCTGTACTCTGGGTTAATGCGAGACCTTAAGAGCTCAGATATGAACTACCGTTCAGTCAAAGAGATGAAGGCTCAACTTTGAGGTGTGTTCCCTTTGGGAATCTTCTTACAACTGCATTTGATTCATATCTTTCGATATTTTTCAATTTTTATGCAGAGGGTAAGCTTTTAAAGCGCATAAAGTATTATACGAAGTCTAGGCCATAGCTTCCGCAATATCAGAAGACCAGGTATAATACCACAGATATCAAACAGTATAAAGACCTAGTATCTCAGAATCTGGCAATATCTTAAACAAGATTTCGAGGGTTACCCATATATCCGAGAGATGTTCCCCACGAGATAAGTAAGTTGTTGATATTTAGGTTTATATCTCGAAAACAATCTACTAAATGTGTAAAAACCTACTGGCATACCATCAATGAGACCGTTTATCACATTTAACTTTCCATTTCTTTAGCGTACTGTGATTGTCTACTGATGTACTATCATTTCCTCTATTTACACAAAAAACTCATTTTTGAATTTTTTTTTATTGTTTTTGGCTTTTTCAAAAGCTTTTGTATTTTCTGACAACATTTACTCCCCCTAAAATGCAAAACATTTAAAAAATTTGATAACCGATGTAGATAGCTTTGTCTCGCCGTCCATTTTCTGCAACTCATGCTCTGTTTTTGTAGAAAGTACCCCCATGATTTACAACACATTGATATTTGACAGTTTGAAAACCGTTTTTCAATCTTGTGAAATTAATCATGTTTGTTCAGCCGTGAGGGTTTCGACATATTCACTCAATATCCTTTTTTTAAATTTTTTAATTTTTGAAAACAAAAAAACATATTTTTGGTTTTTAAAATTTTCAATTTTTAGGATTTTTGAAATATGGTTTATTTATGTACAGAAATGAACAAACTCCCTGATTTCAGACGCAGGGATCAACAGCCTCCTCTTGTTGTGCCAGGCTGCTCCAATACTCCTCTAGTTGACATTCAGTTGTCTTCGAGAGCACCTGCACATTTACACTATTCAATTAGATGAACAATTTAGCCCAGGTCTGTTTGACCTTAGGCATTTCAACACAGTATGCTTCATTTAGCTTCGGAAAATCTTTATCATTTTTCACAAATGTATTTTCATTCCGAATATCACTCACAGAAACCTTTTGTTTCTTTTCCACCCAAACTTGTGTCACGGCCCCCGTCCCGGTGTGACCCGGTCCAGGAGCCGCGGGACAGAAACCAGTGGTATTTATTATTTGAGTTGACAGCGGAAGTTTAACAGGATCTTTTTAAGACTTGAAAATGCCCAATTATTTTATTTCACAAATTGGGACAAACCCCATAATTTACAGTAAAGGTAACTTCCCGAGGAAATCCCTTGTTTTACAAAACATGTTTATTTATTTTACTGAGCCACCACTTCAAGCTTGTTAGTGCTCCATAGCACGTTTTCCTTGATTCACAGTAAGTCACCTGAAACATGTTTAAAAATATTTTATCAGCGGGGAAATACTGGTGAGTCACTCAATTTTAATAAAACGACACACAGCTATGAATTACAGCATAAGAGCGATTACAATGGCTACTATCTTATTGTTATCTGGCGCCGTGTCACACCCTGGTGACGATGGTCATACCACTATTGGGTCCTTTCACCCAAGTAGTAATGATTATCACTGTTAGGTTGGTGAACCTAACCGTCAGAGATTAGTAATGTGCACAATACCCCACTTGCCAGTGATTCAAGATAACCACGACTTAATCCCTGTAATTATAACTTTTTGAAAATAATTTGAGGTGTAGTAAAACATTGCAAGTTTAATTGGACAGAACCTTGCCTACTGATTTAGCCTTGTAACCTAGTTTAAATAATAATGCACACGAAACTAGGTTAGTAACTTAATACAACATTTACGATAAACTCACGAAATCAAAACCCTCACGATGAATGACAAAGTATAGCCCGGATTCGGGCAACACTTAAACATCCATCGGATCGTTTTCAATCAATCGGACATTGTATCGTAGCAAAGGGTCGGGATTTTGATTGTTTTTAGAAAGATCAGAGCACAAAGTAACGTAGAAAACGTATTTTCACGTCGTAACAACTCCCCCATGCAAGTGCCAAGCCCCTGATTTATATGCTGGAAAATGGTCTCCCCCGCGTGGCGCGCCAGACCCACCTGGTCCTGGCGCGTGGCGCGACGGGTCCACTTTTAGGGTAGGGTAGCCTCGTGTCCACATAGCCTGGGTGAGTCAAAATTTTGACGAAATTCGTTTTGTGCAACAAACTGTGAAGATAATCATCAATTATGGAATACCCCCCCCCCCCCCCCCTGAGTTTTAGGGGCCCTGATCCTAGTTCCAACTGTTCTGAAAATTTTAGGGGTCATGCAATATTACTTGGGGGTCTCAATTAGGGTTTCCTATTGGACATAATAAAATAAGAAATAATACTTTTGGTGAGAGTTGTTACAACTTTTCCTTTTGGAAAATTTCTTTTGTAAAAGCGTGATTCATTCTGAGTGTTTTCATTTTGAACAACAACTTTTGGTTTCCAAAACTGGTTTGGTTTTGTTGCATCGACAGTTGTTTTCCAACTTTGTGTTGTTCTAAATCTGGGTGTGTGAGAATCCCAGGTTTGTCTTGAATCGAACCTACTTGGGTTTCATTTCCAAGTTTGATTCAAAGCAAACTTGTTTGTGTTGTACTTCCAAGTTTGTTTTGAATCAAATCTGGTTGACCTTTGTTTCACATCCTCAGATTTCTGTTTTTCAACATCAACAGGCTTTGGGTTCGGACACCTGCATATAAGATGTCCAGTTTGATCACATTTAAAACAAGTTCTCTTTGAGACATCTTTGGCATGTTGTTGTTGCTTTTTCTGAGCATAGAACTCTTCATTAGACTGCCGTCTAAATTGGAGTTCTTTCTCTTCTTCGGAACTTGTTCCGTGAACAAAATTAATCGTTTTCTGATAGTTTGACGTTTCATTTCTTTTCTAATTATGTTTCTTTTTATAACCCAACCCATCCTTCATGTTTTTCTTTTTGAAACTAGGTTTGTTATAAAAAGTTTTGTTACTCTTACCAGCAAATGTTGAAATCTCCGATTTTTCAATTTCAATCAGCTTGAACACTTTGTCAATCTTTTCTGAAATCACATTCTGAATTGGGACTTCATTATCTGAGAATAATTTGTCCGATCCAATCATGCCTTTTGAATCATCATTCTCCTTTTTTCTTAGAATTTGAGTTTTTCAGATAACCTTCATGAAAACTACCTTCATTTTCATCCTGTGATTCAGATTTACCTGTTTCAACAAACTCTTCCTTCAAAACACTTTCAACGACCTTACCTACCACCTCTGAATCATCAGAATCATCAGATTTGGAATAGGTTACGTCAATATTATCTGGCAATTGATCAACCATGTTGAAAGCTTTTTCCACCTTCTCATCATCATAGAATGTGAATTTTTTCCTCAAATGGTGGTGGAACCTAATGATACTCTGAGCCAATTCCTTTCTTGTTTTGCTCAGAATCTTTACCATCCAGTTTTAGATTGAAAATGCGTTCAAGAACATATGATGAAGCATGATAACTGTGTAACTTGTTGTTATCTTGTTCTAAATCAGCTATTTTACGCTTTAGCTTAGCAACATCTTCAATGTAAGAATTTACAACTTGTTGTTTAATTTCATACTGTCGCTTAAGCGTATCAGATGTTTCAGAACAATGTTTCAATCTCAATTGAACAAGTTTCATTTGACTTTTCACGTCTTCATATGACTCTTTTGTAATATGATATGCAAGTTTTATTGAGTCATACTCTTTTTTCATTTCTTGGAAAGCATTTTCTTTTTGTACACATTCTTCAGTCATTTTTGAAACCTTTTATTTCAAAAGTTCATTTTCTTTTTCAAAACTCTTGCATTTTTGTGTCAGTTTTTCATCATTATCTTTCAAAACTTTTTCGTTTTCTAACATCTCTTTGCATTTATCTTTGAAAACTTTTTCAATTTTAGTAAATTCAATGTCTCTTGTTCTGAATTTTTCATCTTTTTCAGTACAAGCACTGCACGTTTCCATGCATTTCTTGCACTGTTCAACAATTTTACTTAAGACTTCAGAAAATTCAGTTGAAATGTTTACCTCAGTCATTGGCACCTCGGCTTTTTCTGCCGTTTGATTCTGGTCTGCTTCTTTCTCTTGCTGTTCCTCAGTAACAGCTCCACCATCAGCCTCTTCTTTCATCTTCAGATCCTCTTCATTTTGTTGTTTTTCAGTAACAACTTCTTTTGCTGGTTTCTGTTCTTCTTTACCAGCTTCTTCTTCTTTCACATCTTCCACTTTCTCTTTCTCAGCAACCTTCTTCAAATCATTAACCAACTCATCAACATTCTTCTTCACTCTTTCTTCATCCCTCTTTTTCAGACTTGCTGTCATTATATCTCTAATTATCTTGTCCAGCTTTTTCAGATAATTTCTATCTTTTTCAACATTTGAGTAGTATTCGCCGGATAGAGGAATAACAGCCAGTACATCATTGTACACCACCTCTCATCTATGAACGACCGGATCTCCATTTCGGTTGATGTAACACTCTAGCTTCTTGTCGTACCTTCCATAAAACTTTTCTTCTTCAAACTCTTCATGCATCTTTTCAATCCTGCAATCTGCAAAAAATCTTTCTCTTTCCGTTTTCTCTTTCATAATTTCTTCTTTCATTTTCTGCTTTATCTCAGCAACAAAAGCACTTTGTTTCACTTCAGCCACTAAAGCAGCGTTAAATCCATACTTTTCTTCTTGAAGAAAGTCATTCCAATTGAAACCTTCATCATCTTGTTCTTCTTTTGGAAGAAAGTCATTCCAGTTGAATCCTTCATCATCTTGGATCACTACAAATGCTTTCTACTTCTCTTTCTCAGAATTGTTTTCAATTTGTTTCACTTTGATGGTTCCTCTTTGCTCCTGTGATAGATCGCTTTACGATAGTAATCGTCTTTAAAAGGATTAGCGGTTTCATCAACAGCAGAGTTTCTGCATTCTCTTTTAAAATGACCCTTTTGTTTACATTTAAAGCAGGTCACTTTTGATTTGTCGAAGCCCAGCTTTGTTGATGGTCCACCGATTGTTTGTCTTCCAGTAATTTCCATGAACCGCCGAGCTCTACGAATGCAGCTAGCCAAACACCATCTCGGATCAATGAGTTCCATCTCTTCCGAATCTATCTGCTCGTAATCTTCCTTTGTCAGTTCAGAATTTCCAATTTTCCCAGCCACCAGACTTTCGTATGATTCCAGAATCGATGCCAGAAAACTCATTTGCTGTTTAGCAGTATTGATGCTCATTGCTGGAGAATTTTTCAACTTTAAGGCGATGTTGCAGAGAATCTCATCGGGTTCTTCAGAGTTTGAAGTTGTTGTAGATGAATGATACCCTAGATCATAGCTAGATGTGCTTTTATGAGAATCTTTTGTCTTTTCCACACCGAATGCAGTTTTTGGTGATTCACTGACTTTCACTGAGGGTACACTGCCCTTGTAGTAAAGACCTACATTCTGTTGATATGATGAACTGCTCATCTTGCTTTGTTTCTGCAATTCAAGCTCGTGACATTCAATCTTTTCAATCAAAGCATCCAAAGTAATCGTATCATACAACACATCATTTTTCAAAATAAACACAAACGTTTGCCACTGATCAGCTCGTGGTAACGCTTCAATGATTTTATCAATAACTTCCTCACGTGTTTTAGTTATTCCAAACCTGTTAAGTTCAATTTGTAAGTGACAAAACCTCTCGATCATTTGCCTCACAGATTCACCTTGATTTGTTCTCCTCCATCGGCTTTTACTCTCAAAGCTTCCCAGACTGATTTTGAAGAACCATCATGAATTCATGATTTAGCAGAGCAAAAATATCATCTCTGATGGACTGTTGGATTAAAGCAATCATTTTCTGTTCGTAGGAAAATTTTCTTTTATCTTCATCTGATAAGCTATTGAGATTGATTTCTTCGTTTTTATCAATAACAGGCCGACTGTACCCGAACTCCAGACAAAATCAACTCTCGTGTGCATAAGCTTTTGTCCAGTTCAAAAATCTTTCTCTCCACCAAGTATAATCTTCAATGTTTTCGAGTTTCGGTGGTTTAGAATGTGTTTCGTAAAAGTTATCATGTTTTATGTTATCGTTTATTGCTTTTGTAATTGTTTTTGGTGTAACGGTTGATGTTTCGGAAGACTCGGAAGTGAACGCCTTGTAAAACGTGTTGTAAAACTCTTCAGCCATGACGCTTGATTCTTCAATTTTCTTTTCTCCGTGTAACGCACCTTGATTTTCACCTTTCGTTTATCACCTACAAACATAACAAACACTTGATCAGTTTATACAAACCAAATATTTGAAAATCCGTAAAATATGTGGCTTGTGAAACTCGTGAATCTTTTCGGATGATGATCGTTCTGAAATTCGTGCGAACGTTTACTGCTCGACTTTTTTATTCGGATGACACTTTAAAATCTTAGAATGAACGAGCAAATGGACTATGTTGAAAACACGTTGTTCGGATGAAATCACTAATCGAATGGGCCTGATCGGATGGGCCTGATCGGATGAGGTCAACTGTCCTTACACCTCTTTGTCGGATGAGGTCAAATGTCACGTTGAATATTCGATCGGATGAAATTAATTTGACAACTTGTTCGGATGAATACTCGGTCGGATGTGGTCAACACTACTTGCACCTCTTGTCGAATGAAGTCAAATGTCAACTTATGAACTTTGTCGGATGAAGTTAACAAATTCACTTTTGTCGAATAGGTAGTTGTCGGATGGATCTTCAAGTTTCTAGAATGAAGTCTAGTTCTTAATCAAATGGAATCACATGTTGACTGGAGCACTTGTCGAATGGATCATATGATCGTATGGGGTCAACAACTTCTTGTCGAATGAGTCAACTTTTAATTTGGATCAGATGAATATCTGATTGTATGTGGTCAAAGTTATTCGATCGAATGGGCTTTTGACAACTTACTCCAATCAACTGATCGAATGACTAACTGGACGAATGACTATCCGTCACATATACACCTTTTGAACTTTGAATGAATTATCACCGACAACTTCAAATTTATTGAGCCAAGCACTTTGATCAAAATTCAATGAGCTTAAATGATATTGGACCAATCAACTTTTAACTGTTGCTTCACATGCAAACAACTCAAATGGGCCGATAACTGTTGCATTAAATGATCACATGGACTGCCACCTCTTGATTATAATTGATAATATTGAAACAAATCAAATCACGTGATTCTTTGCATTAAAATAAAGGTGATTGGCCCGATAACATTGACAAGCTTTTTGAATAGTTCACGTGATTGTTTGATGAATCTGATTGGGCCAAGAAACAATATTTGTCAGATGAGCTAATGATCGAATGGATAGTCGTTCGGATAGTCATCCGATCACTTTACCAGTCAACTTTCAAATATGACAAATGCTTCGGATGAATATCTGGACGAATGAATAACTGAGTGCTTGACAATATCAAATTATCAAATGGACTTAGGGGGAATAAAAATTTTCAAATGTTCCAGCATTTTTTAAATTCGTGACACTGCAACAGTATTCGGGTGGTTTCGACTTCAGATTGTCAGGGGGAATGTGAATCTGATCGTGGGTGAAAGCTTCCAAGATCAAGATGATCCAAGGTGTTGATATCTGATCATCGACGAAAGCATCGGAGATCTGAGAGTGGTCGTAGATGATAGCTTCTGAGATCTAGATTATCCGAGGAGATGAATCTGATTGTGGATGAATGCTTCGGATATCGGATTACATTACCAGATGATTTGTTTTCCGATGAAGATTTGCTGATTGTAGAGAATATCGTTTACACGGATCTATCATTCTTACGATGCATTAACGTTGATCACGGTAAACGGCATATCAGATCGAGTGGGGTGTTTGAAGTTTCTATCAATTGCCGGTTGAGTTTTTATACATTCTTAGATCGAGCAAGAGGAATGCGAGATGGTGGTACTGACATTTCATATCAAAATCTTAGCTCGGATGCGGTTAAAGCTGAAACAGAGGATGATGCATTGACTAGTTTCAAATTGGTGATTGTTCGTGAAGGTTGCAGTTTAGCAAATTAGAGGAGAGTCGTGAACTGTGCAAAAGACCTGAAGATTCATTTCAGGGGGAATTGGTGCTTTATATTGTCAAAAGCAAACCCGAATCATCAATCGGGGGGGGGGGAATCTATTGTCAGATTTCAAGATGCCTGATTGAAGTTGTAGAAAAGTTGAAGATTACACGGCTCAAGGTTCTTAAAGTGTTAGTGACGATTCGGCAGTGACAGCTAAGGGGGAATCTGTTGGTGCATATTTTGTACGTCTGCCACTGTGCGAATAGTTAGATAGAGCGTGTGTTGAATATTGTATAGAATAGGATCAGATGGACACGGTGTTGATACTGCAAAGGTCCATCCGAACGGATAGACAAGTGATGGACATCATTCTAGTCCATACCCCATCCGAATGTATAGGTTTGATATTGTAAAGTCCATCCGGACGGATGGTCATCCGTAATGATGGACACTAGCTCATTCGGACATGTGTAGGCTGTTGCCTATAAATAGGGAGTTGGGGTTTCCTTTTGGACAAGCTTTTGGTTCCCAGAGGGGACACGCTGTCCAACTGGTCTCACGGTGCCGTAATTGTCAAGATTTCAATAGAGACCAGATTATAAGTGACTGCTCGGTGTCGTATCTATCTTCTACTCCTTTCTTAGTAATAATAACGAACCGAACACGTCGTATTGGGACCGAGGCTCCGTCAAACTCGCCGGTTCCTGGAATAGCAGCTACATTGTGATTAGATCCTGCATATACATGTATTAAGTGTGTTTTGTTAAAGACAGTGTGTTTTTTTAAGTTTTATCATAGTACTATGTTTTACTGCAGTTGATGTTGGACACTAGATGTATTCATAGTAGTGTGTTTTTAGTGATAAAATATAATGTGACAAACAAGTGACTAACTTGGTAAAAGTGTTGTTTTTTACATTGATATTGTTTTAAGGATTGATGTGTTAAAGCTACATTGTGATTAGATCCTGCATATACATGTATATCCAGTATGTTTTGTTGAAGACAATGTGTTTTTTAAAGTTTAATCATAGTACTGTGTTTTAATTGAGCCTTTGGAGTATTTGGCAAGTGCAGAATAAAAAAGTTTTTGTAAACAAAAGGAAATCGATGCACCAACTGGTGATAGATGTAATGGAAATTGCTTTTGACTGGTTTACTCAAAGACAAGCAAATGGGGTATGCTGGAACGAGTGGAAGCAATTTTGTATGTAATTTGATATTTAATATTCTATGGTAATGGCCTTCATCACCCTGCAATGTATGTTGGTTTAGTGTTGACTAACTCTGCTGGAAATAAACGTTACAAAAAGACCAAGTTCGTAGGAGGTGCATGTTGAAAGGTGAACGTTGGAATAACAAAATAAAGGAACTGAATGGACCGAATAATATGCTGAAGTTTGTTGCATTTTTATTATTCAAGTCAGTTTTAGTGTTCAGCTGTATTTTATCACTTTTCAATTCCAAATCAGTTGAAATTACTGTAATCATTCCATAAGCTTTAAGCATTTAGCAATAAAGATTACATTCGAGTGCATTTCTTCTCAGTTTTCTTTGATTATTTCAAAATTTGCCTGATCCAAAGCTAACATTTGGTATCAGAGCTTTCAAGTTCAGATCCGTTTGTATGCCAAAGTTGTTAGTGCATACGTCTGTCGACTTCGTCTTGTATTAGATAGATCAGGGCACGTAAAACGAGAAAAGTGTGTTTGTAGGTAATTTCGCATGAAATTACATAGGTAATTCCGTACGAAATTATAGAGTAATTCCGCACGAAATTAGATTTCGCATGAAATCTAATTCTGCTTGAGCTGGTCCGTGCGAAATTAGCTACCCTATAAATACTAGGTGTGCCTTGTCATTTGTAACTTTCCGGTTTGAGAGCCGAAGTGTTGCCGAAGTGTCTACTCGCTGTAAATCTTTGTCAAATCAATCTAAAGACAGTTTAAAGTGTATTTCTAGCTGAATTGAACTTGATACGTTTGTTTCTGCCTTTCGTATTGAGAAAAACTCTTCTGATCGACTCGTTCGGGTCAGAAAACGATCTTACAAGTGGTATCAGAGCTCAGGAGGAAGAGTTTATACCAATTCAGCTGCAAATTCTGATTTCTACATCTTCTTTTCAAAATTAAACTTGTTTTCACAGTCAAAATGTCTTGAATTTCACACATTATAAGCGCAATAGTGTTTTAACAAATCCTTGAAAGTTTCAGACTTAAAATCGGACAAAAACTTGGTCAATTTTAACAAAAACAGTTCGAGATGATGACATCAGCAGTATTTCGCACGAAATAAGCCTTATTTCGCATCAGTTTGTAATTTCGTTTGAGAGGTTCACACGAAATTAGCTATTTCGCACCAGTTTGGAATTTCGTTTGATTATTTCGCATGAAATTAGGTATTTCGTGTGAAAAGAGTATTTCGTGTGAAGCTGGTATTTCGCTTGAGTTGGTATTTCATGAGAAGTTGGTTATTTCGTTTGCAAGGGTATTTCGCTTGAGTAATTTCGTTTGAAAGACTGTTTTGTGAAAATTGTTACCGATACATGGAAGAGGAATTTTATAACGCATTTGCTACTACCCCGACTACTCCGGCATCTGTTACTCAGAATTTGAACATGGGAAATGAAACGGGTACCATGCAAAAACCGCCTAAGCTCATGAACATTGAGGAGTATAAAGGATGGGAAGAACGATTTGAGAACTGGGTTCAAGCAAATTATTTGGATGCTTGGGAATGTGTTGAGACAAAATATATTAGACCATTGAATGATGATGAAGAGGAAATTGCTATTAAAGATCTAAGTGTTGATGATAGAAAGAAATATAAAAATGAAAAAATGATGATCAGTCTATTGCATCAAGCGGTTAAAGAAGATATCTTGGTTTTATTGCAACACAATGGAAGTGCATACTCTATCTGGAAAGCATTAAAATCAAAGTTTGTTGGAAGTAAAGAAATGATCAAGAACAAAAAATCACTTTTGAAGAAAGAATTCGATCTATTTCGTGGTTTGAAAACTGAAAGCACAAAGCAGATTATCGAAAGATATTGCAATCTGTTAGTCCAAATGAAGAGAGTGAGCATCACAAAAGATAATGAAGAATTGATTGAGAAGCTAGCTGATGCATTGCCACATGAAACTTGGGGCACATACCTCATGTTGTTGAGAAACAAGAAAGATTTTGGAAATCTAACACTGAATAAGTTCATTGAAAGGCTTGAAGCTCAAGAAATGGAATAAAGGAAGATTTCAAGAATGAAAGATTTTGATGGTGAACAAGATATCGGTCTTTATTACAAAGGAGGTATTAGTGATAAGACAAACATGTCACCAAAAGTGGAAACCGCATTCAATGCTAAGAGTTCATCTGGAGGTTCATCTAAAGGATCAAACAGCAAAACAAGTTTTTCTTCATATCCATCATTTGATCCAAACTTGTCAACAACAAAGAATGGCAAGATGCTTCAATGCAACATTGTATTGAACCTTGAAAATGATCAAATTTTTTCGGAAGAGGTTGCAAAAAGTCACATGTCTTTGTTGGGAACTGTGCTGGAATCATATGGAAGTCTAGTAGCAGGAAGGATCGGGAATCCAATGTTGACAAAAGAGGATTACGATCATATTGATGCTGAGGAGATGGAATTGATGGATATAAAGTGGTGTTTGGCGAGTGTTTTAAGAATAGCCGAAAAGTTTAAACAAATTACGGGAAGAGATGATTTCCGTGATGCAAATGTTTCTACTTTAGGTTTTGATAAATCTAAAGTCACTTGTTTTCATTGCAGGGAAAAAGGACACTTCAAGAGAGAGTGCACAAACCGCGAAGCAAGTGGAGCTCAAAATCCGTTCAACAACAATGACTACTATCGGAAAGCAATTTATCATCAAGTTGCTCAACAATCACATCAACAAGAGCCACAAACTGCACATGTCAGGAAGACAATCAAAGAGTCATCAAAGAGAGCTTGTATGGTGAATCAAGATGATAAAAAGTCAACAAAAGCATGTCTGATAGATCAAGATGATGAAAGACTACCAGAAGGTTTTAGCTGGAAAAATTTCAGTTGGGATGATTATGATCCTAACAAAATTCAAAATCACAAATCTTTTGTTGCTCGAGTGGCTGAAGATAGTGATAATGATGATGATTATTATGCAAGGAAAATGAAAGAGCATTTAAAGTTGATGGAGGAAAGTGACAGTGATGATGGAAAAGTTAAAAAGAAAAAAAAGAAAGTTAAAAAACCTGTCAGCAGTGATGATGAAGAAGTTCCAGTGATAAGGAAAAAGGTCAAAGATATTCCTGTTTTCACAATTGAAGCTGAAGCTGATGCACAAAAGATTCCGGTGATATGTGAGAACTGTGAAGCAGTGAAGAAGCAAAACAGTACTTTGATTCATAACATGAACAGATTGAAAGAATCTTATGATGTTTTGAATAAAGCGATGAATCAATACAATCAGTCAAGCAGTGAACAAGCAACAACTATGAAGACACTTCAAGGAGCTTTCATGACAAAGCAGAAAGTTGTTAACAATTACATTGAAAAATGTGCTGTGCTTGAACAGAAACTGGAAACCCAGAGGATTGAAACAGAGAGAGTAAATAGGTTGTTAAAAAGTTACTCATGTACTTCTTATGTTATTGACATGATTTATTCAACCGTTGAAGGCATGAAGGCTTTTGATGAAGATGAAATGTCTGACGACAAGAGTTCTGAAAAGAAAAAGGATACTGAAGTGAAGATTTCTGGTAAGAAACAAAGTGCCAGTTATACCAAGTGTCCACCCCCGCTTGAAAATGGATATTCTCCTAGAAATCCAAATTCAGAAAGAGTAAAAAAGGCAACCAACTTAGTGTGGGAATCCGAACCATCAGATAATTTGCCCGACAACATTGATATCATTTTTACTTCGTCTGATACTGATCATGAGTCCGAGTTAATAAAGAAAGTGGTCGATCAGGTGTTGGATAAAGATGAAATCGAGGAGTCAAAGTCGGGGTCAAATTCAGAGTCAAAATCTGAAACTTCAAGTCCAACAGTCAAAAAGGGCAAACGGGTTTACAATAAAGAGTTTTTGTTATCAAAATCTAATTTGAATGACGAACCAATCAAAGTGGCATATACTTTGAATGATTCTGACAAATTATATTCTGATCAAGAATTTCCAATAAGAGGTGTTAAAACTGAAATGATTAAAAAGGTTTTCAAACTAACAGAAATTAAAATTTCTAAAATAAAAGATGTAAATCTTTCTGAAAAACCTAAAAAATACACCTCACGAGTATAACAAAGAGAAAACAAGAAAAAAGGTTACAGTTCTGGTTCTGGTTTTCAAAAGAAACCAAACCATAACGGTAATTTCAAAATAAAGGGATTAGGATTTATTCCACCGAAAAATTATAAAAATGAGAAAATTTATAAAACAAAAACTGTATTTGTTTCAGGAATATCAACTGAAGAAGAAAAATAGCAGTTGTTCAGAAAGCAGACAAACAGAGAATTCCTTGCTAAGAAGCAAGAGGAAATGGAGAAAAATGTTGCTCAACAGAAAAAGGAAACGAGAATCTGTTTTCAATGCAAATCAGTGGGTCATATTGCCAGGAATTGTCCAAAGGCAATCCAAACAAAACAGGGAGTTTCTGAAAAAATGAAAGAAAAGATGGTTGAGAATGAACCACCAACTAAACAATTCAAAGTTTTCAAAAATTCGAAGTTTGAGGTTGGTGAATGTTCAAGAGGTTTTACAAGAGAAAAGCAAATCTTGACAACCAAAAGTGGGTTGTTAAGAAATATGAGGATAGTTCTAGGAATGATTATGATTCATCAAAATCAGAGAAGCTATTTTCAGGCGATGAATCTGATTCCATAAAATCAGAGGAGCCACGTGTTGAGTTAAAGTTAGCAACATCAGTACCGCAAATGGATGATGTCAATTTTCCACCATTGAGGGCTGAGAATTTTAAACAAAAAGTTGGTAAAATTGAGATTTCAAATCAATTTTTCTGTGAAAAGAAAGAATTTGATATTGAAAAAGCCTTTAACCCCACAGTTCAAAATATTTTTGGAAAAATGGTTGACGGGAAGGTCAAAGGGGTAAAGGAATTTTATGAGAAGAAAATGAAGAAACCAGGTAAAGATGGGTCATCCCAGGTTTGTGACTGGGATGGAACCTATTATGATGATTGAAAACCAGGACTTGCCGGAGCTCCCAGGTTGGTAAGAGTGGAGTAGGAATCGGCATCTTTCTTGAGAAATTCACTCTGGTGATATTTCGATTTACAAGTGGTAAATCAGGGACATTAAGTTGTACTTGATTTTCTACAAGTGATTTTTGTTGATTGAATTTAAAACTGTTATATTTTTTCAAGAGGTGAAGATGAAAGAACAAAGTGATGAACGAATCCCCTAACCTACAAGTGGTTTTATGAAATCAACAAAACTTATTTTCCGGAAAAACCATTTGATTAAAACAAACTTAAGTGTTTTGAAATCATAATGGAAAAAAAGTTTGTTGTAAGGGGGAGTTCTGATTGTTTATGCCAAGTGGATGGCGAATTGAAGCAATTCACAACAGTTGTCACTTTACTTGTATAGTTTGTTTTCAAATTTTTGTTTAATGATTTTGAATTTTAGGGGGAGTAAGAAATTTCAGAAAATTCAAAAAAATTTGAAAAATTGAAAAAGGCAAAAACATGATAAAATCAAAACGAGTTTTGTTGTGAAAAGGAGGAAATGATAGTACATCGGTGGACTATCACAGCATGCTAAAGAATTGGAAAGTTAATATGTGATAAACGGTCTTACTGATGATGTGCCAGTAGGTTTTTACACAATTAGTAGATTGTGTCGAGATATAAACCTAAATTTCAAACTTACTTATATCGTGGGGAACATCTCTCGGATATATGGGTAACCCCCGAAATGTTGTTTGAAAGGTCCCTATTTCTGAGATACTAGGTCTTTATACTCAGTGATATCTGGAGTATTATCCCGGGACTTCTGATTTTCCGAAAGCAATGGCCTAGTCCCCATATAATACTTTTCGCTTGCTTGAAATATAGCACCACCCTCAGTACAAAAAATGATGAAACATTGCAAAATGCTAATCATGTGCTGTTGAAGAAAAGATTCTCTAAAGGGAACACACCAAAAGTCGAAGCCATCATCTCTCTGATTTTGCGGAAGCAATAGCCTAAGCTCTCATGGCCCTCGCATTTAACCCTTTACAGATATCATCTAGGTATACTCACCTGTAAGACTGAATATTGGGATCTGGATACGGGAGTATATTCTGAGGTGAGACACGCGAATAAGTTTAAGTCTCTAAAACATTAATCTCGTATCTCGAAACAGTTGAACTTTGTGTGAGAATTTAAGTGGATCAGTATACTGACAATCTAAGTGAATCGTTTAGAACTTAAAATGTTTATAGCTTAACGGTGTTAGTGATTTGTCTTATAAACTGATATGATCCTTTTACACAAACTCACAAAAATATTGTTGGTAAATATTTCTGTATTGCATATTTTTACACACTGAAAATTTTAGAAAAACCCAAAAAGAATATGTTTTAGCATAAATTTTAAAAAAATCAAAAAGATTTTCGACAACTGATGTTGGAGAGCTGATTTTCAAAATTCCTAGTGCTAAGCATGATGAACATAAAGTTTGGGAGAGTTTGTTTGAGATGAAAAATGTTTGAAAATGAAAATGTTATTTTTACAAGTAGTTCATCATTAACATTGTAAAATCATTTATTGATTTGTATATACAAGTGGTAAGCAGAATAAATTTGTCAAATTTTAAATTTGTGAAATTTATTTCTGGGTTAAAATTGTGCAGGTAAGCCAGGTTTTGATCCAAGCAGGATGTGAACCAGGTCTTGATCTTGAACCTGTGAAAGCCAGACTGCGATCCCAAGCACAATTTAAGGGGGAGTCTGAAGTTGTATAGAGCCAAGTTCTGATCCTGGACCTGATGTTCATTCAAGCTGATGATGCTAATAAACTTAAGGAATCAAGAGATCTGATCAAGAGAATTATAGAGAGATTAGAGTCAGGTCGAGTTTCTAGAGATGAAGAGAAGAGAAAGTTTGAGGATGCTTTACATTGTTAGATACTTTGGAGAAAATGTTAAGACTAATAAACACTGAAGATGTTAAAGACATGTATTGAAGACTCATCGACATCCAAGGGGGAGTCTGTTAGTGCATACGTCGGTCGACTTGGTCTTATATCGAGTCTTGTATTGTATTAGATAGATCAGGGCACGTAAAACGAGAAAAGTGTGTTTGTAGGTAATTTCGCACGAAATTACATAGGTAATTCCGTACGAAATTAGAGAGTAATTCCGCACAAAATTAGATTTCGCATGAAATCTAATTCCGCTTGAGCTGGTCCGTGCGAAATTAGCTAGCCTATAAATACTAGGTGTGCCTTGTCATTTGATGAATCGCGTATTTCACAAATTCCTAGATAAATTCGTTATTGTTTTTATCGATGACATTCTGGTATATTCTAAGAGTCGTGAAGAGCATGAAGCACATCTACATGCGGTACTTGGAACCTTGCGGCATGAGAAGTTGTACGCTAAGTTTTCCAAACGTGACTTTTGGCTTAGCCAAGTGGCATTTCTAGGTCATGTCATATCAGCAGAGGGAATTATGGTAGACCCAACAAAGGTTGAAGCTATTACAAAATGGCCAAGACCCACTTCTGTTACCGAAATACGAAGTTTCTTGGGTCTTGCTGGCTATTACCGAAGATTTGTTGAAAGATTCTCGGTAATTGCTTTACCACTCACAAAACTCCTAAGGAAAGGGGTGAAGTACTCATGGAATGAGGAACAAGAGAAAAGCTTTGAAGAATTGAAGAAACGCCTCGTATCCTCTCCGATACTCGCTCTCCCTTCTGGATCAGGAGGTTACCAAGTCTATAGTGATGCCTCAAAGAAAGGATTAGGTTGTGTGCTAATGCAACATGGGAAGGTTATCGCTTATGCCTCTCGTCAGTTGAAGCCTTATGAAGTTAACTACCCTACACATGATTTAGAACTAGCCGCAGTCGTCTTTGCACTTAATATTTGGCGACACTATCTGTATGGTGAGAGTTGTGACATCTTTACCGACCACAAGAGCCTCAAATACATATTCACGCAGAAGGAGCTAAATATGAGGCAAAGAAGGTGGTTAGAACTTTTAAAAGATTACGACGCAAATATTCAATACCATCCAGGCAAAGCCAATGTTGTAGCTGACGCATTGAGCCGAAAGAATTCCGGGACTATATCTTGCTTACAAATTCAGCCTCGTATTAGGAGGGATCTCGAAAGAATGAACATTTGGCTTCAGGTTATTAAATCTGATGGATATCTAGCTAGAATGCAGATTAAACCCGACCTCATATCACGGATCAAAGATGCACAGAAGCAAGATGGAGAACTTTAGGCAATTGTGCAAAATCTTGAGGTGGGTAAGCAATCTGAATTTCGTATAGACCATCATGGGGTGATTTGGTACGGTAAAAGACTTTGTGTACCCAATGACTCCACCCTTCGTGAGTCATTGTTAGCCGAAGCTCACAGGTCACCATTTTCAATTCACCCAGGATCTACCAAGATGTATCGAGACTTAAGACAGAACTTCTGGTGGAATGGCATAAAGGAAGACGTTGCCCGATACGTAAGTAAATGCCTCACTTGCCAACAAGTGAAAATTGAACACAAACGAGCAAGCGGTCTATTGCAGCCATTGGATATTCCCATATGGAAGTGGGATGAGATCACAATGGATTTTGTTACCGGTTTGCCTAAGACATTCAAGAAGAATGATGTTGTATGGGTTGTTGTCGATAGATTGTCAAAGTCAGCACATTTTATACCAATTCAGCAAGGAATTTCGGTTAGTAAGTTATCCGAAATATTTCTTCAAGAGATTATTCGACTCCATGGCACACCATGTTCCATTGTTTCAGATAGAGACCCACGTTTCACCTCACGATTTTGGAAAGGTTTTCAGGCAGCTTAGGGTACACGACTGAAGTTTAGTACGGCTTTCCATCCACAAACAGATGGGCAGTCAGAACGCACGATTCAGACCTTGGAAGACATGCTCCGAGCATGTGCACTTGAATGGTCTGGAAACTGGGATGAATATCTATGCCTTGTTGAGTTCGCTTACAACAATAGTTGGCAAGCAAGTATTGGCATGGCACCTTTTGAACTTTTATACGGTCGGAAATGTCGCGCACCGATATGCTGGGATGAAGTTGGAGAAAAGATTATTGAAGGGCCAGAACTAGTTCAGATTACAAACGAAAAAGTCACTATGGCATGAGAAAAACTGAAAGAACCTCAGAGCAGAGAAAAGAGCTATGCAGATCAAGATAGACGACCACTCGAATTTAAAATTGGTGACCACGTATTCTTAAAGGTATCCCCTTGGCATGGCGTTCGTAGATTTGGAATTAAAGGGAGGCTTAGTCCTCGTTTCATCGGTCCGTTTGAAATCCTTGAAAAAAATTGGAGAAGTATCATATCGACTAGCTCTACCGCCTCAACTCTCTCACGTTCATAACGTTTTTCATGTCTCCTCGTTAAGAGGATATAATTATCATCCACTCCATGTCCTTAGTTATCCGTTACTTACAATTCACGAAGATTTGTCCTACGAAGAAGAACCAGAAGCCATCTTAGATCGACAAGAAAGGGTTATGCGTAGGAAAGTAATTACGTTTGTTAAAGTCCTCTGGAAAAATCACTCTGAACGCGAAGCAACATGGGAATCTGAAGAATCAATTCGCTCTCTATACCCTAATTTAGTCTAGTAATAGAATTTTAGTCGAAGTAACGGTAAATCTTGCTCTTTGATATATGTTCAATTGTTTCTGTTTACGGTCATTCATGCTTACCTTATGTGAATATATCTTAGTTATGATTAAGCATGTTTATGTAGGAGATATCAGTATCAATAGTCACTCTTGTTATCTGCAAGTCTATGTTGATTTTCTGCATGATTAAATATGTTATTAAGATACGTAGAGGAAAAACCATTAGGACATGATGGTAAGGTAATTGACAATTATGGTCATGAACGTAATTATAAATTTCAGATACACATGTGTGTTTAGGAGATTCTTGTTATATAAGTTAGTAACTTTGCTATGAAAGTTCTGTTACTTATGCGATATGTTATATTTTTATTTGAAAATTTTCGAGGACGAAATTTCTTTTAAGGGGGTAATAGTTGTAATAACCCTAAATTTAAAAATCATTATTCTAGAAATAAAAGAATAATAATAATAATATATGTTTATCTTATGATCCATCTTTCTGTATATCAACCAAAACTATTATTATTATTTATAAATTATCCAATAGGAAACCCTAATTAAGACACCCAAGTGATTCTACACAAACCCTAAAATTTTCAGAATTTTCAGAATCAGGATCATGGCCCCTAAAACTCAGGGGGGGGGGGGTATTCCCTATTGATGATTATCCATTTATCTCGCTGTCAAAATTTAAAATAATAAAATTCATCGACTCAGCTAGGCTAGCCCCACCCGTGGCAACCCTATAGTGAATTGATGTCCCTTACGGACCGCAACATTATAAGTCTTACGGTCCGTAAGCACCCTTACGGACCGTAACATTGGGAGTCTTACGGTGCGCAAGCAATGCAAAAATTCTGCTATAAATAGAGGACATTGGCACTTGAATCTGGGCGCTGAAACGCCGAAAGAATTCATAATATACTTCGAGTTATCGTCTGTTTATCACAATTAACACACACGAAACACTAATTAGTATAGAAGGGTGCTGCAGAACAGGGTAATAACTCGATCGCTACTACGATTCAATGTCCGATTGATTTAAATCAATCCAATGGATGTTTAAGTGCTGCTCAAATTTGGGTTATGCTTTGTCATTAGTCGTGATTCCGATGGATGTTTAAGTAATTTCACTTTGTCATTAGTTGTGATTCCGATGGATGTTTAAGTGATTTCACTTTGTCATTAATTGTGAATCCGATGGATGTTTAAGTATCGCACTTTGTCATTCGTTGTGAGGATTTTAATCTCGTGAGTTATCGTAAATGCTGTATTAAGTTACTAACCTAGTTTGTGTGCATATTATTTAAATTAGGTTAAAAGACTAATCAGTAGTCTAAACTCTGCTCGTATAAATCTGAAATATTATCACAAGAAAGCTTCACTTTGAAATTATTAAGGTACGGATCCTTACCCCACTCCTTATTGCTTCATATTCAAATTGTTATAAACCCATTAAATTCGTACACTCCTCACGTCTTTGATTATCGATTCATTTGACAGTCCGTTGAATTCCTATTCTAAACTTTGGAATTAGCTTTTATGTCATGCGATAGTTTTCTGTTAGTTGTACTCATTATCGCATGTTCCAATATATGTTACGTCTTGTTATGAAAATATTTTTATAAGTTATGTGAATAAGACCATTTGTACTCTGTTACCCTGAGTATCGCTTCTCGTGGAGTGTCCCACGAGCATGTTGTTGCGGCATCGACATCATGTGCTCCATCCGTGACGGAGAGATCAGTTCACGGCGTCTCTTAAGTACAAGTGTGGTACATATGGCTATTAGGAGGCGTATGGATCGATCCTAGGATTTAAGTTAAGGAGATGGATAGCGGGTATGCCAACTCGCCATCTCATGTGATAATTATGCAGGAGTAGCTACCTGTGTATTGTCACGTTTTAAGTTTGCTCATGGGTACATCCGTAAGATATGATTATGAAATTACATTACTTGCATCATATCATAAAGTTCCATCCGGATAACATTACATATAAAGCGTTATTTGTTATTTGAGCCTATTATTCCGTACTGAGCATTCGGCTCATTCCGTAAAATTTTTGTATATACAGGTTCGCAGGTTACTTTGGGCGGGTAAAAGAGAGAAAAATAAAGCTTAGGAATAAATCTGAAGATGTTAGTTAATCAAGTCGAATGTGTCCGCTTGTATATTAACCTTAAGTTTAGTTGTCGTGTGGTTGTATCCTTGTCAAATAAATAAATGGCATTATGACTTTTGTTTATGATACTGTTATTGTGACACGTCAGCCCTTCCAGGTTGGGGTGTTACAGTAACACTGTCAACAACTGAAATATTAGAAACATCACAATCACGCGCATTAACTGAAACACAATCATCACCACAATTATTGTTCAAGGATTCAACACAAACATCATCAGTTTTGCCCCAAACATCAGGCTCACTTGACGAAACATAAGCACAAAACGACGCAAACAAAGACCTACTAAAAGCAATATCAGATTCAGTTTGTTCAAAATAATTTTCAGAAATATTAGAATGAACAACTGGTTCACTCCCAAGAACATCTCCACACTTTACTTCAGATAATTTATCTGCACATGAAGACGAAGTGTTAGGATCAATTGAGCCTTTAGAAACAAAATTTATTGGAGTAGACTTCTGTTTCTCAACTGGTCTGTCATTAAATGATGACTTATTGTTTTTGGGACCATAAGTCATTTTACTTTCATTCATCATCTCCTCCTCAGTCATAGGTAAATAAGTATAATTGTCATTATAAGGAGGAGGAGCCTGATTGAAACCCAATCCACACCCTTTCTTTTTCTTGTATGCGAGCTGTTGATCACACAAGTTTTTAACCAGTTTGCTGGAAGAATCATATTTCTTAATATTGAGTTCATTTATTTGATATCTATCTTTGATATCTTCCAGTTCTTTAGTCAAAATGCATACTTTCTCCTGAGCTTCTAAGAAATGGGCTGTTTTTACACTTACATCATCTTTGAGTTTGATGATGTCTTTTCACTGAGCTTCAATTTTTTCTTTATAAAGCTTTTCATTCTTTGTTAAAGTAAAATTTTTATTCTTTATATCTTGGTAATCTTGTATTAGCTCAGCGTTGTGTAACCGGTAATATTCTACTCTGCCCCTACATTCAGGAGTGCAAAAGACAGAAAGTAGTTCTTCTTTAGTGATAAATGCCATAATTTCAATGGGTGATTGATACTTTTGTTCTTCTTCTCAAACCACAAACCAAAACGAGAACCCGTGTACTCGCTAACTCAAACCCTTTCAATCGAATGAACCTGCTTTCTGAATCGCACCACAAAACCTTTCAAAACCGATAACACAAACAAACTCCTTTTTTTATTATATATAAGTTGATACGTTTTATATTGAGTTTTAGTAACATACTTAATTCTTAATTTCTAATTATAGCTTAGGTTTTCTGATTAAAAATTACGGACTTGCTTAGTAGATTAATAGATTTAATTGTCTAAAAAGTTTAATTGTTTTTAAAAATAAATCAGATTTTTGGAATATATTTGGAATTTGAATTTGAATTCCTATTGTGATAATTTATTAATTTTTGAGGGTTACCAAATTATGCCCCGATATTTTTGGTAACGTGTTCTAGAAAATGCCATATTTACCACGTTCTTAATTTTTGTATAATTTACTAACTTCCGATGGTTACCAAAAATACATCCCGATATTTTTGGTAACATGGCCAGTTATTGTTGATATTGGTATTTGATCATATTGATTAGTTTTTTAGAAAATGTTTCTATTAACACGGGTTAATAAAATAACTTCCTATAGTTTTGAAATTTGAAATCGTTTAGTTTTTAGAAGATTACTATAAAAACCATCAAACACCACCTTTTATCTAATCGACCACTACAACCTTTTCTCCTCTTTAAGCTAGATTGCTGTAAGTTCTTTATATGACTTCTTATTGCTAAACCACACTCTCAACGTGTATAACACTTTTTTACGTCATGTTTGTTTTATGTTATGTTGACGTTCATTCTCTTATAACTTCTTATTTTTTAAGAGTCACCATGAATTTCTATTTTATTACAGGTTAATTCATGGTCCTAAGAATATCACCTTTCTGAACCACCTTGATGTTTCACAAGACTACACCATCAAAGTTCGCATTACAAATAAAAAAATGCTGTTTACAAAGAGATATTTTCAAATTTGTAGTTTTTGTTTTGTATTTTTTTCCGTTATTGTCAATGATATCTTATCGTATATAACTATGGATTGATAATCAATTTGCTTCAAGTTTATTGTTTCCATGTATATTTGTTTTTTTAACTATTTCTTATCTATTTGAAAAATATTATTTTGTCTGCTCCGTGAAATTCACGGGTATTAGCACTAGTATATATATATAAAGATAAAAAAAACTAATAATAATATATTTATTATTTATGATTAGGTAATGATTACTTAATGATTATTATAATTATTATTATTAATATTATAAACAATCAGAATATAAACGACAATTAGGTCTGTCTTCTCCGTTTAAAAATACCGAAACCCTAATTCAACCTCTCAAAGTGAAAGAAGGTTGGCTGGAGACGTAGTTTGATCGGAGAAGAAGACCGGAGGTGATCGGAGAGAACGGTGGTCGTTGACGGAGAGAAACAGGGAAGAAGGTTGTGCTATGATAGGTGGTTGTTGATGGTCACCCGATGTGAACGAAGTATGATAGGAATTCCGAGAAGATGACCGGAGTTGCAGGTTGTCGGAGGAGGACGGAAGTTGACGAAGACGATGATGAACGATGACCGGAGACGGAGTTGCAGGTTCCGTGGATGATTGTTGCGACACAGATGATCAATGACTCGAGACCTTTGATGATTGCGACTCGAAAACAAAAAGAGATGACTCGAGATCTCGGTTGCGACTCGGAACCGTGGTTGCGACTCGAGACCTCAGAAGCAATACTCGAGACCAAATTGTTGATGACTCGAGACCTTGAAAATTGCTGACTCGAGACCAGTTATGATGACGACTCGAGACCTCGTGAGCAAATGATGAGAGTCGAGACCGTGGAATGTGACTCGAGACTGTGATATGAGAGGGACTCGAGACTGGATATCAATTGAATCGAGACCGGCGATGAAGACGAGTCGAGACGGTGGAGAAGGTTGCTGTGAGTCGAAACCTGTTGATGAGACTCGAGACCTCTGTGGACACCAATTAACACTTTAAATCTTCTGACTCGAAACCTGTGAAAGCTCCTTTACACGTATTTGATCAAGGAAGTTGAAAACTATTTTGAATTTCCAATTTTTAAATAAGGAAACAAATAATTTTAAGCAAACAAATCAACCAGATTTTTCGAAAAAGTTGGGATTGATTAAATCCTTTTTCAAACTTATCAAAAATTTCAAATCTTAACAACTTTAGAAAAATCAAAAACACCAAAATACACTAATTTTTTTATAGAATTTCGATGAACACTACGAAGAACGCGAAGAACACCGAACCAAAAATAACGAAAACCTTGAATCTTTGATATCACACTGAGCCTAGAAATAGGTTCTAATGGCTCTGATACCACTTGCAAGTCCCGAAAACCGGATCTTTCAATGATGTCAAACCTAATCTTGTGAGAGTGCGGAAACCAAACACAAGATGATTCAAGATAGACCGAAAAATATGATAAACGAAGAACACAATACCAAATCACTTTCAAACTTGCACACGTTCTATTACTTGAATAAGCAAAACGTCTAGTACAAGTTGACACACCACCAATCGCCTCTCTCTGACTCTCTGTAGGAAATTCTGGAAACAATGAGGCTCCAAAGGTTCAAACCTAAAAACAAGTTAAAAACTTGTTTATATACTAACTCAAGCCCACTTCACTACATGGGCTTCCCTTGGGCCTGCTTGGCCCACATGGCCTAAAGCTTAGCCCAAGTGACCTATAAAGGTCCACAACCTAATATAAACTAACCCGGTAAGGCCCAGCTCGTAACCATAACCCGTTGTGTTAATTTGATGCGCCAGTCTCACACTTTTGGGCCTAACAGGTTTTGTATGATTAGGTAGTTTTGGAAGTGGTTATCTGATACATATGCAATATTATAGAGGGTTTTGTAAGGGTTTTGAGTGACATATGCGATTTTATATGATAGCTTTGTTTGTTAAGTTTTTTTTTGTTTAAGGCATGCGATTTTATAAGTTTTTTTTTTGTTTAATGCATGCGATTTTATATCATTATGTGGTTTTGGTAGTGGTTAGCTTGTACATGCGAATTTATAAATGATACATGCGATTTTATAAATGTTTTTTGTCTGAAGCATGCGATTTATAAGATTAGGTACTTTTGGTAATGATTAACTGATACATGCGAATTCATAACTCATTCATGCGATTTTATCAGATTAGTGAGTTTTGTTAAATGGTTAAAGAATACATGCGATTTTATAAGGTTTTTGTCTGATAGCATGCAATTTTGTAGAAATAGATTCTGATGATGACTTTGAAAAGCCCATATCAACATTGAAAAACGTGAACAAAAACATAAAAAGAAGGGCTGTGGAAGAAAGTTCTGAGGATGATGACTTTGTTGAGCCACTGCCAAAAAAGAAGAAGAAAGATGACAAGATATCTAAAATACACACAAAAAAACCTTCAAAAAAGGTTGAACAAGGAAAAAACAAAGCAAGCCGGAACCACCTAGAACAGAACCTAGGGTTTTCTTCGAATACAGCAACGAAGCAATACTGTTGAGATGTCAACCTACAACGTATATGGATACTGTGAAATTTTTTTCAAAAGAACAAATTGATGAGGTGAAGAATATGGGCTTTGGGGCTATTCTAGATATGAATATCAACCACATTTCAACACGTTTGGCATATTGGCTAGCCAGAAACTTTGACGAGATGTTCGATACGCTAAACATAGGTAAACACCAAATAAAAACTACATCGGACACAGTTTATGAGGTATTTGGAATACCAAAGGGACCAAAGCCAGTTGAAATAATAGTTGATAAAAGAAAAGTTAAAAAGGTTGAGAAAATTGAAAAGAGTAAAGAACCAAAAATTGGAAATTCTGTTATGGATGCATTCATCAGTCAATGGGGGGGGGGGGGGGGAGAATTACCCATGGCTTAATTACAAATGCAATAGATAATCAAAGAGATGGGGGAGCCTGTTTAGAATAAATTTCCTGGTTTACTGGATGATGTTTTTTGCGGAGATTACAAAGGCCACAACTGCAAATGATAGATGTTTGCTTGGTGTAGAGGCTGTTGAGGACATACCGCATCTAGATTGGTGCTCATATCTACTGTACACTTTGCGTCGTACACGAGCGGGCTGGAAGAACACAAAAATACAGTTCGTGGGACCTGTTGCCTTTCTTACGGTATGCTTTACTACATTTGATAACTTGTTTACAAGATTATATAGTTTTGTTATATGATTAAATGATACATGCGATTTTATAAATATATTTGTTTGAACATGAGATATATAAGATTATGTAGTTTTGGTGATGCTTAGCTGATACATGCGAAATCATAACTAATTCATGCGATTTTATCAGATTAGTGGTTTGGTAAATGGTTAAAGAATACATGCGATTTTATAAGGTTTTCATCTGATAGCACGCGATTTTGTATATTTATACAACTTCTATACACACATGAGTACAAAAAGAGGCTTCAACTGTTTGAGAAAGTCATGGAGATACCGGTTATTCGTTATATCACATCTACAGAGATTAATAAAGTCGAAGAGCATATTTCGGATAACGGACCTCTATGGACAATAAATGAGAGTGAAAATGAAAATGAACACGGTCGTTCAACGGAGGAGTATACAATACGACCCGTTGACACCACAAAAAGCTACAAAAGAAGGACTGCACGTGCAGTAAAAAAACATAGAAACCGAGGTGACCCTAACGATAACGAGAACATTGATGATATGATGGATTTCAGTTTTGACCTCCAGGACATGTCTCAGTTGAACCTTGTGATGGGAGTTGGGACACAAACATAGAAAATGATGGACTATTGCAACACTCCTGTTCCACTTTCACCATCGGTAGTCTACGATTCAGCCCATCAACGAGATCGAGAGGCTTCGAACATCAACAAAAAAGGTAAGCGCAAAAAACATTGATTTCACTTAATCCATTTATTTTTAACATCTGGATTGATAGTATTTTAACTCGAAAAATATTACAGAACCTGTTGAAAAAATTGAAGAGCAATGTCAAAAAATACATTGAAATGGTTCAAATTGTTCAAGGGATGAACAACTTAGCTTCAGATGCAAAAACCAAGTGTTTTTGGGATCTGGAGATTATGGAGGCCTGTAAGCAGTCAGATGAGATGCTTCGAAATAATCCCATTTGTGTGACGCCTGATTCGGTCCAAAAGCCTGGAACTGCACCATCTGATGTTGATCAAGAGCCAACTGCACCTTCTGATGTTCATCAACAGCCTGAAAATGCAGCTTCTGACGTTCATCATGAAGATACTACAAATGAAGTAAGTAGACAGAATGAAGAAGCTCAGTAAGTAATATCCAACGTTTTGGACAGTGTTAGACAAATGGAAACAGAAGGTAAACATGCAATTTCAAATTAACACATGCGATTTTATATAAACATTGAATTTCCAATACACATGCGATACCTTAAAATACACATGCGATTTCATGCATACACTTGACATTTGATTTCGCATGCCATGTCATGTATAACATGCGATTTTGATTCTGAGGTATTAAAATTCAATAATTTGTATCTATAGGGGTACTACAGCCAAATGATGAAGGATTGACAAATACAGATGATGGAGGAGTTACAGACACCCTTATTGCAAACATTCAAACTGTGGAAACGAGTGTATACGCTTACAAACCACCTGCCAAAGGGAAAAAAACACTTTATATTAAAAAAAAGAACAAAATATTATATTTTTTTAACTTACTCTGGCCTGCAGAAAGTGGTGAAAATGAATCTGGTATGGAAGAAACAATGAACTTAGCCGAATCTACACAAAATATTCTAGAAAAAGTTCAAGAAAAGGAGCCAGAAGTGGAAGCAGTTTCTTTAGGAGAAACTACACAGAAGGACCCTCAACAAACCGATTCAGGTATCGAAGTTAAAAAGGAACCAGAAGTGGTATGCCCTCAGGTGACGGCTGAGGAATTGCAATCAGTTGAGTTGCTTTTGAGCCTGGGACCCATCATTGTAGAAAATAAGGGTAAAAAACCAGGTAGGGGGAGAAAAAAACCAACTCAAGCTGCAAAACAAGTTGTACCAAAGGGGTTAAATGAACTCCTTTATAGGACAATAGAAGCCATCAGGATTCGAAATGAGAAAAGACGTGCAAACCTTGGAGAAGCATTTTGTTCCCCTTTCTGCAATAGAGTGGTAAACATGTACGAAGCACTCTTGAATCAAGAATTGAGTGTGATCCGATACACATTTGCTACATTTGCAAATATAGAGTAAGTAAAACAATTATATAAACTAAAAAACATCCATATATATACACTCAAAATATTTAATTATTTAATTTTTGCCTGGCAGGGTTGTATTTTACTGATAAAAAACTGGGGTTTGCACATTCAAAGGTATCTTTGAAAGCTTCTACAAGGGTCAGAACGTAGCATCAAACGGAATCGATGCATTTGTGGATGTTCTCAACCTTGAAGAGAAGAAGAGGGATAGAAAATCATCACTGTACAGACTCTTCTTGTTTAGCACAATGATGGTATGTTTGTCTAAACATTTTGGCATTTGAAATCAAAACAGAAAATGCATATTCAATGATTTCGCATACTAAGTATAGTTAAATCGCATGTAGAAGAGTAGATAGATTTCCTGTTAATAAAAAACAACATTTCGCATACTGTTGTTATTTCGCATACAGTATATATACAATTCGCATGTGAAAAATTTTCACACATTATTTTGCATGTACTAAATTCGCATGTTATAAGTACCTTGTAATACATTACTTAACATTGATTCTAATTACATAACATACAGCCGGATATCATGTATAAAGAGACTTACATAGACAACCAACGTCTAAACGTATTTACCTCAAATTTTGAAGACATAATACTGAAATATGAGGTAAAAAAACTTGATTCAGTTGACTTGGTGTTTATTCCTGTACTTCAAGGTGACCACTTCTATGTCTTGTGCTTCCACTTGAAAACCGGAAAAATTGAGCTGATTGACAATTCAGCAGCTGAACAAGAGTTTAAGGATAGATACAAGGGGCTTCCAGACACACTGGTAATACAAAAACTTCTTCATATACATGTTACATTTATGTAAAAGCTACTGACACAATGTTGCTATGTTACAAAGAAGGGTATTGGTTTTTTACCTACAAAAGGCCTTAAAACCAACACCAGCTATAAAAGCACTTGAAACATCGGTGATAGAAAGAAAAGAGATGGAATGGAGGACGGAGAATAACGGTGTAGACTGTGGAGTGTTTACGATGCGTCATATGGAAACATACAAAGGGGGGGGGGGACACCATGGGTGACTGGGTTTGTGAAAGAAGATGAAGTAAACAACAGATAGAATTCACAACTTCATCTCCTGAGGCACAAATATCTAAGTAAGATCATTCTTACGATGCGTCATATGGAAACATACAAGGGGGGGGGGGGGGACACCATGGGTGACTGGGTTTGTGAAAGAAGATGAAGTAAACAACAGATAGAATTCACAACTTCATTTCCTGAGGCACAGATATCTAAGTAAGATCATTCTATCCGAATACAATCTGGAGCGTTAACAAATAATTAAAGAGACAAATGCTTTCGATAAAAGGCCGGACAGAGAAAAGTATTTCAAATATTTGGACAAAATAATACCAGATAGGTTGAAGGCATTTATTGGAAAGGACAAATAGACTTGTTTGATGTTGAATTTCTGTTGCATATTTAGACTTGTTAGATTACATTAATGTTTTTAATTTCGCATGTTTTATGTATAAAATCGCATGTTTGACATCGAATTGCTTATAATATGCAAAATATGGAAAATAAACATGCGAAATCAAATCCCATGCCATAACACAATATGCGAATTATATGGAACATATAAAACTTGCATGTTTTATTAAATAAAGCACTAAAATAAACAAGTTCATTCAAAAGATGAATGGAACTTCATTTTCATCTCCATCGAGTATCTTAAGATAGTTATTGCATCCGCCAACTCTTTCAACTGCTTCTCGTCCCTCTCACCCAGATCAACCATGAACATAACAGCAATTTCTTGAAGACTACTCACTTGCATCTGAGATAGCAAGTTCACAATTTATTGTCTTCTCTTCATGTTTTCTGTTACACGAGAAATGTTGGTTTCCAGCATCTCTTGACATGATCGGTCCTCTTGAATTTGTTCCTGAATCCTTTTTCTCAAAGACTGTTTGATACTTGATTCAGAAGAGGATGTTGGGAGGTGTGCCATTTTTAATAAGATAAGATATAAGTGGTTTGAAATAGTGATAAAAAGATAAACTTTATAATAAAAGAAAAACACACTGTAAAATTATTGATATGAATTATTGATTTCATTTATTGAACTGAATTATTTGATTTGAATTATTGAACTCAATTATAAAACACACTGTGCGAAATTACATATAATTACTTTTAAAGCGTGCGAAATATTGAGCACAATATGTTAAATACTTTTTAGTATGCGAAATGACCGACTTAAACATGCGGAATTACATATTAAAACTTTATTGTGTGCGAAATGTCCAACTTAAACATGCGAAATTATTCATATGATCTAATCTTTAATACCTGCGATATGTTAAAAACAACACATGCGATATTTAAAAAACAACACATGCGATATGTTAAAATCACCAAATAAACCCAGAAACATCTTATCTTCAATCTCGTTACAATCTAATAACATGAAAAAACCTTAAAATCAAATAAAACCCATACCTCAACCGTAACCCCATGATGAAAAACCCAAAATAAACATCCTAAATGACGAATCCAGCATTTTCGGTATCGCCAACGTGTGTTCGGTATAGGAATCAATCAAAAAACCTACAAATCGAACTGATACGAAGAATAATTAGATAGACGATTTTGAAACGAACTCGTAATCTGCTTCCTTATTGACGGAATTCCCTAATTGGCCCTCAGATGATTTAACAGAATGTCTGATATACCCTTATCTAATTAAATTGAATCAGGGACACGTGTATGGCTGTGGGGATCGCGTACTTAATGTACGATTAGGGGATTTGTATCCTACACTTCCTCTATATATATATATATATATATATATATATATATATATAGAAACGGGATCAGGAGAAAACGCTCAAAAGTGTGAGAACGGTGAGAACGCATCCTGGCCCAACACGTGTCCCGCGGCATAGAGAAGGGCAGAGGGGCTTTTTTGTCTTTTCATTCTTCTTTTATTTTCCCAACGCGGTATAATATTTTCTGGCGTCTAAGTTTTTTTGGCGTTAATTGTATTTATTAAACTTTTTGGCGTTGAATTAATTGTTTTTGTGTCACATATATAATTTTTTGGCGTTATAGCGTTTTCTGGTTAATTTTTTTGGCGTTTGTGGCGTTTTGTATAATAATTCACTACGAGTCATTAATATTTGCATAAGATTACAATAAGACCAATTTTTTTTTTTTTGGCGTTTAGTGAATTTTTTGGCGTTTAATACCCTTTACAAGGTGCTTTGCCAGCAGCTGTTCTCCCAGTTTTCATACTACTAGAGTTTTGGTGTTTGTAGTTTTTGGCGTTTTATATAATAATGTATTTTATTTATAGAGAATTAGATAACAAAACCACATATAACTTGATATTAAAACAATATAAAATGAAAACAAAAATAATAAAAAATGGTAATCAAATTTTTCTTCCGAATCTTCACTATCATCAACCTCTTCCTTCTTGAATTTGTTTTTGGCGTTTTGAACCTTTTTTGAATACCTTAGCTAGATGCCAACTTTCCTTCATAAACCCCGTCTTTTTCAAAAGAAGTTGCTTAGTGGCAACCTGTTTTTTTGTGTGATATTCTTGTTTGGTGGTATGTCATTAAAGATCAACTCTTGCTTGATGCTATTTGTAATAATGGAGTCCAAAATAGCATTTTACACTTGTGTTGATCCTTTATTCCATGCCTATAATCATCAAGAACAAAGCTCACATGATAGCATATCACTGTCATCACTCTCTTTTTCTTGAATATTTGTCCATCTCATTCAGCAAAATATTATTGAGTTAACCCCCTCAGAAGAAGGATCCATTTCAGTGAAAGCTTTGCCATCTGTGGCGTTTAAAAGTGAGTGGTTTCTAGAGGATATGCCGTTTGTGTTTTCTGGGTGTGATTAATTTCATTGTGTATAGACCCCTCTCTTATAGGAGTTTTTTGGCGTGTAGTTTAGGCGGGACTTTTTATTGTAATAAATGATAGTAATAAAGTAACTATCTTTTTAGTTACTGTTTTTGTATTTACTCTGTTGATCAACTTTTATCAGTTTTATAGGTTATAGATGTCCCATCTTCTAAGTTTGGCGTTTTTTTAAATGCCGTTATGCAAACCAAGATGACAAAATACAATAACGGAGTAAATAAAATATTAAGCAGGAAAAATATTTTTTGTTATTTTTGGCGTTTTGTAAGGGTTAACCATTTTTAGTATTTTTTTGGCGTTTTGCTAATAAAGATATAAATATACCATTTAATTATCTTAAAAAAAAAGAAGATTACATAGAAGAAAAAAAAAAGAGGAAAAAAATTAAAAGCCTTCGTCAGAAGGTATTTTATCCGAAAAGTATCCATCACTTGCGTCATCTTCTTCTTCCTCCTCGGAGTCTTCATCTGGATCTTCATCCATGTCATCACCTTCACCTTCATCAGCTTCTTGTTCCTGAAGATTCTGAAGCCTCCACCTGAACATGTCTTGCATTAACTCCAATTTTGAGTCTATTTCTGTGTTGGTACAAGTGGCGTTATGCAATTCTTCCATGAAACCCAGACACTGCTTTGTCATGATGTTCTCTAGCCAGTAGACTTCCTGTTCTCCATTGTCGTATGTAACCGTCACCATGTCTGTTTCATCATCAAAACGCCATGATGTCATGACAGGGTCCGGCTTCACATCTGCTTTGATTGGTCCAAATTTGCTAGTTAATGCTTTCATAAGCATATGCGTTTCATGGCATTCGTTATCTAGAGTGATGCCAATGGACAAGATTCGCCTCTGTATCTCTTCTTCCATCTTCAGAATTGCCCTGACCGTCTTAACATACACCCTCCTTCTGTTGTCAAAAAGGAGGACGTATCGCCTGATTCCCAGAGTGTATCTCCACGAAACGATTGTCGCCATTTTTGGCGTTTTGGTTAAGTTGGCGTTATTGGTTAAAGATGTTTTTTTGCAGAAAATGGATAGATTGAAGTGATTATGGAAGCTATGTTTTACCTTGTTTATATAATGATGTTTTTGGCGCGTAATTTAGGAGGGAATTTCTTCTAATAAATGTTAATTAATAACTGAAATTCAGTTACCGTGTTGTTTCATCTTCCTGTAATATTCAACGCGTTTTATTACTAATTTTTGGCTTTTTGTTTTTAATAGCGTTTTTTTTTTTTTTTTTTTTTGTATGGCGTTTTATCATTTGATGGCGTTTTGAATATGAGCGGTAAAAGACCCTTTTACCCTTAGTGAATCACGTCCCACATAATAAAATTAATGTTATTTACGAAAACGCCACCGCACAATCTAGTCCATGGATTGTTTTTGATCGGACGACCCATAAGCGTTCTCCCACTTTTCACTGTTTTCTCTATATCCTGACCCTATATATATATATATATATATATTTATATATATATATATATACAGGATTAGGTTCACGAGTGAACAACTTCTTGAGAGTGAACTGAGTGAACTAATCTTGGCCCTTGATCATTTTTAGATTAAAAGGGTAAGATTGACATTAGCCAAGTACTTTTAATTAAAATCTCTTAATTTTCTCCTCTCTTAACTCTCTCTCTCTCTCATTTTTAATTATTTCTCTATTAGTTTAATTAAAAGAGATTGGCTAATTTTTTTTAAATAAACTGTTATGTTCCTCTTAAAATTAAATATTAAACCTAATTAAATTATGATTTTTAACATATGTGTATACAGGTCAGTATACACAAGACTTATACACTTGTGTATTATTACATCTTGTTTCCACGAATCGGTATAAACTAGATTTGTACACTTGTGTATTATTCAAGTACATATGTGTATATGGGTCGGTATATACCAGACGTATACACCTGTGTATTATTCAAGTACATAGTGTATACGTGTCGATATATACCAAACTTATACACTTGTGTATTACTACATATTGTTTCCACTATACACATTTTCATCAAACATTGATCTAATTCATATATGTATAGAGAATGTAATTAAATATTTTTAATTGTGTTCTAGATGGAACAATATTTGATAATGTTTGTATTTTTTTTTTAAATTATGAAATATTAAGTTAGGTAATATGTGAGAGAAAAAAATATAGAGATGTAATTAAATATTCTTTTATTTGGAAAGAGAAATCAGGACACAGAAAAAATCAATTAATTAAATGAAGATAGAAATATACAATTATACCATTGTGTCTATTAAAATACATGTAAGTTACAAAAGATAATTACAATCTTGCCACTAATGAAAAAAAATCTAGATCTACAAAATCAATGGTCAATATAAGTTCATTTTGTTCACAAATAAATCATTGTCCACTCACGAACCCTACCATATATATATATATATATATGCGAGAACCACCTTTATTGCGAGAACCGCGAGAACCAATGTGAACACAACCTAAAATAGCTAAAACAACCTACCCCCCCCCCCCCAAACCTAACCCCCAAGCTAAATGCTAAAAGCTAAAAACTAAATCCCTAAAAAAAACCTAACCCCTTCAAGCTAAAATGCTAAAAACTAAACCCCCCAAAAAACCTAAAAAAATTAAAAAAAAAAAAACACACAAATTTTTTTTAAGTATTTTTTACATTAAAATCTTTTAGTAGCAAATTTTTTTTTTTATTTTTAATTTTTTTTTTGCTACTAAAAGTAGCGATTTTTTTTATAAAAAATGTAAAAAAAAAAAAATTTTGTGTGTTTTTTAGCTATTTTAGGTATTTTTGGTTGTGTTCACATTGGTTTTCGCGGGTCTTGCAATTAAGGGTGGTTCCTAACGGATCCTTCTCCTATATTTATATATATATATATAGTATAACATATTAGGGGACCCGTGATGGAATTTTATAACTCGTGAAAGATAACAAAACACCACCGCCACCTCCATTTTTCACGCTCCCATTTTTATAACGCGTGATAGGGCATTGGGTGGTGAGTGAAATTGTTGGGTGTAGTGGTGAGTGATGACCATTCCACTAAAAAAAGTTGTGAGCGATAAAATAATGGTTGATGACATGACGGAACTTAATTGGATGTTGTGAGTGATAAGTGAGTGATTCTACTACCTTTAGAGGTGAGAATGAAATTAAAAGTAAAAAAAGAAAAAAAACAATATCAATAATGACCTATTCTTTTAATAATAAATAAAATATTAAAAAAAATTGATGACAATAATGATGACGATGCGGAGATTCTCGTGCAAAATCATGAAAACAAAACACCAATTCCATCTCTTTCATTACACAGACAACCAAAATTCACCCTCACACACACCCCCATTGACTTTACAACCATAATATTCTCACACCCCCACCCATGGCGGCACCCAGCCGGCACCGGAAACTAACCCAATATTCCCCTGCACCATCTCCGATCCACATCCCACAAACCATCGTATTTTCAGCTTGCCCTCTTCAATGCGACCCCTTTTACAACCCCACCCGCATCTGCTCCCTTGAATGCTCCTCCGTCTGCCCCACCTTCTGCCACCCAGAATATTCCCCTTCACTATCGCCCTCCACCACCCCCTACGCCACCTTAACGCCGCCCGATCATCACCACCACCAACCCTTCTCTCTTCCCTTAAAAATCTCCTTCTTGTTCCTCATCGCCACCTTTCTCTACACCCTTTATAAGTTTTACACCATCTGGTGCCGATCACGACCACAACGTACGATCCCGCAGCCAGAGTTGGTGGAAAATCAAGAATCTAACGTTGTTGTTGATCACCCGATATGGTATATCAGGACCACGGGTCTTCAACAGTCCGTGATCAACGGTTTAGCCGTTGTGAAGTTTAGTAAAGTCGATGGTGTAAGAGTTGTTGAGGGGACTGATTGTACTGTTTGTTTGACTGAATTTGAAGAAGATGATACGTTAAGATTGTTGCCTAATTGTAAACATGCGTTTCATGTGAAGTGTATTGATACATGGCTTAGATCACACACAAATTGCCCGTTGTGTCGTGCCGTGATTGTTAATGATAGTAGTAATAATAATACGGTCGATGCGACATCGTTTGAGGAGAGTGATGGTGGTTTGGGGGTTGTGGGGGTTAGGGGTGGTGATCAAGGGGAAGCTAGTGGGAGTTCTGGGTTGAGAATTGGGGAGAATGAAGAAGAGGGTGGAAATGATAATTGGGGAAAGTGAGAGGGGTGGTTTTGAAAATATTTATTAGGGTGTTTTGGAGTTGAGATTTGTGTAGTGGGACATCACAAGAAGAGTTCAATTGCATATAGGTTCTGGTGGTGTTGTATGAGGGATTATTAATTATTTTGAGGTAATTATTTTCAGGTGTTTTTTTTTTGTTATTTTAATGTTATTAGTTTTATAATGATCTGGGAATTTTTTAGCTCATATTAAGGAACAATACACTATAGTTTTGATTGAAGTTGTATGGTTGTTAGTGGATACATTCATGGTCTATGGTGGACGAAGACAATGGTCGTCTTCTTATGGTGACGGTGATGGTTGGAGGGTAATCCCTCGACGAGGGTTTTGCATGTTGAGAACGTGTAAGTGCAAAGCAAAGCGCTGATTTCAGCTCTCTACTTTTTATCATTCCGTGTTTGTGTGGTTATAAATGTGAGTTTCACAATGAGTTTCAAACACTTCACTAGTCACAATCAATTGCTTTGATCAATCTTATGTAACCAAACACTTAATAGCTAAAATATGTTAATGTGGTTCCTGTCCACAATTTAAACTTGACGAATATGTTAACGATTGCATGGTGTGAATCAGGTTCACAGATACATCTATGTGGGAATCTTATTTCTTGTGGTTAATCTTGTAAAGATCTTTGTATTCAAGAGAAAATGTTTTGAAATTCGACGAATATGTTAACGATTTCATGGTGTGAATCAGGTCCACAAACACATCTTTGTGAGAATCTTATTTCTTGTGGTTAATCTTGTAAAGATCTTTGTATTTAAGACAAAATGTTTTGAAATTCGACGAATATGTTAAGGATTTCATGGTGTGAATCAGGTTCACAAATACATCTCTGTGGGAATCTTATTTCTTGTGTTTAATCTTGTAAAGATCTTTGTATTCAAGACAAAATGCTTTGAAATTCGATGAATATGTTAACGATTTCATGGTGTGAATCAGGTTCACAAACACATCTTTTTGGGAATCTTATTTCTTGTGGTTAATCTTGTAAAGATCTTTGTATTCAAGACAAAATGTTTTGAAATTCGACGAATATGTTAACGATTTCATGGTGTGAATCAGGTTCACAAACACATCTTTTTGAGAATCTTATTTCTTGTGGTTAATCTTGTAAAGATCTTTGTATTCAAGACAAATGTTTTGAAATTCGATGAATATGTTAACGATTGCATGATGTGAATCAGGTTCACAAATACATCTTTTTGGGAATCTTATTTCTTGTGGTTAATCTTGTAAAGATCTTTGTATTCAAGACAAAATGTTTTGAAATTCGACGAGTATGTTAACGATTTCATGGTGTGAATCAGGTTCACAGACACATCTTTTTGAGAATCTTATTTCTTGTGGTTAATCTTGTAAAGATCTTTGTATTCAAGACAAAATGTTTTGAAATTCGACGAATATGTTAACGATTTCATGATGTGAATCAGGTTCACAAACACATCTTTGTGAGAATCTTATTTCTTGTGGTTAATCTTGTAAAAATCTTTTGTATTCAAGACCAAATGTGTGAAATACATTCACAATGCCGTTATAGATCAGAATCTAATTCTCTAAGCTTTCGTCACACTTGCAAGTGTTAAATCATCATATGTATTCAAGACCAAAAGCTCCTTATTGTAAGAAGGGTACAAAGGCTTCTAAAAAAAAAAAAAAAAAACTAAACACCCACCACCACCCAAAAACCTACCCCCCCCCCCCCCCCCTAATCACCCACCAAAAAAAAATATATGTTTTTGGGTGGTGGTGGGTGTTTACGATTTTTTTAGTTTTTTTTTTTTTGGGGGGGGGGGGGGGGGGGGGGGGGGGTTAGGTTTTGGGGTGGTGGTGGGGTGGCGGTGGGTGTTTAGGTTTCGGGTGGTGGTGTAGTGGGTTTAGATTTTAGGTTATTGGACACTTGTCACTCTATAAATTTTTCTTACACTTCTTACAATTAGGAGTTTTTGTATAATAACTTAACCCACTATGTATAATATGATCACAATCCCATAGTTGAGAGTATACCAAATTACACAATTAACAACATTTAGCCTAAATTATTAATTTCAACACATCTATCACATCGGCTTAGAATTGATTCCAATTTCTTTTTCTTGTCCGATGTAAGTTGAGCACCTTTAACTACAACCAACCAATTCTTGCAAGTATGCTTTAAAGGACTTAGTTGCATCTACATGGTTCTAAGATCTATATCTTCAAATTAGGCGCATTTTAACTATTAATATTAGGGTATGTAGGGCGCCTCATGGGTTCCGTTCATGGGTTTCGTGGGAACACCGCCACAACTCCCATGAGATGGGATAGCTGGATCAGTTCCAGGTTCACGAACCCATACTCAATGGATGTATGAGATGTGACGTGACACAAGTTTCAATGTTCCATACATTTAATTTGGTATTGGATGGTGATGTGGTATAATATAATATTACTGGATGGTGGGTTGAAATGAGAAGTGAGTTATACATGAAAGGGTTTTTTTTTTTGGTTAGAGGTAGAGATGGGCATAAAAAAGGAACCGGATATGCCATCTCTAGTTAGAGGGGACGGCCAGGGACGGACCTAATATGCAATAAGGGGTAGCCTCCGCTACCCTTTATCGCTCCAGCGGTAGTGTAAATTTTGGAAAAGTTTGACGTTTTTTCGATTTCGTTACCCCTTTTCTTTGAAATGTTGTCCCTATACAAACTTTCTAGATCCGCCACTAGGGACGGCTCCCCGGTAAATTTTATTGATAAAATAAAAAGAATACCACCTAAGGTTATTGGATCTCCCGAAACATATCCCAAAGAGAACCCCCAACCCCAAAAGGAATTAGCTAAAGCCTAACAAAATCGGAGCATATTGACTCTTGGCCTATAGCCATTAATCTAAACTTGTGGCCACAAAAAAACTGAAATCTATACAAAGATTTCCAAGCTTCAATCCTAAAGACAAAATCATTAATACTAGTAGCTAGACTACCCCATTATTTCTTCATAGAAACTATCCAAATTGAGCCCCACAAAAACATATTTAATCCTTGGGT
This sequence comes from Helianthus tuberosus, assembly GCA_030545235.1. Classification (NCBI taxonomy): domain Eukaryota; kingdom Viridiplantae; phylum Streptophyta; class Magnoliopsida; order Asterales; family Asteraceae; genus Helianthus; species Helianthus tuberosus. The sequence goes on along the minus strand of CM060414.1, from coordinate 42,910,344 downwards.
CGATTTGAGTATAAAATCAACATCTCCCATCCTGCCATGTATCCTTGTGCTCCACCTGATCCCATTATCTTAGAACAAATCAGCCAAATGATCCAACAAAGCACATCCACGTAAAAGAGGGGAACCATGTACTCACTTGGATTGCGCATATGTCTTGTTCAAAGATTAAGCAAAGCTCAAAGGTTCAAGAGTTTCCTAATATGTCGGATAACTATGTGTTAGTGTATAATGAGACTTTAATTGGAGGGTTGGATAGAATGAAGTCTATAAACCAAACGAGTGTTGGGTCTCGTATAATATGGTTTAATAAGCCTTACATTCTGATTTGGAAGGGTTTCAAAGTGTTTTGACTTGTTACGACTTGTTAAAGCGGTTTTACGCCACTAAATATGTAAGATCCAACACCAAGAAATCCAGAAACCCTCTCTCTTTGAGGTGGAAACAGGTTGGAGTGAGTTCAAATGAGATGGCATCTTCCTATTGGTTGGTTTCATACTTTCATATGTTCAAATGAGTTACTAGATGGGTGCCCCTTCCGCACTTAGTTATCAGCGTATTGACAACCATTATTTTAATGTAAGCATGTTTGGAGTATATACAGCGAACTTGAATTTTATTTGACCATTGTTACAAATCATAATCCATTGGCCGTTAGTAATAAAAATCACCATACGTATATGATCACAATCCCATAGTTGAGATTATACCAAATTACACAATTAAAAACAGTTAGAACCGGTTTTTGACCCCAAAATTAAGTGTAAATAGTTTTAGATTGTATTGGTTGATTACCTAACTCAAAAACACTTTAAAACAAAATAATAAAAAAAAAACGCAAAAAATATTCTTGGTTTATTCACGTTTCACACTTTCAAGCTTCTTCACTTTCTTCATTTCCTATGCACTCGATATGGCAAGCGCATCAACATCATCCGTTGGTGTCGGTTCTTTATGTGCCCTGTTCGTTGTTGGGGTTCTTCCACATAACCGAAGCAAGGATGTCTGGTGTAATTGGAATGTGGTGGAGATGAGTGACGATTCTACAACGCCTTGTGGAGAGTTTTATTAAAAAATAGTGTATTGGTGAAATATTAACAACTAATATATAATGATTTCTTTTTTAGTTTTATTGATGTTATGTTTTCTTTATATAAACAAATAAAAGTTAAACAATTTTGGTTCAACGATTAAATAACATGTTTTTTAAAGAAGAACCGGTTGTACCCGGTTTTTGGGTAGGAACCGGTCCGGACATTACCCTAACTGGGTATATTGGGTATCAATTTTACTTCCCGAACCCGGGTCCAGTTCGTATCCCGTTCCTTGCATTACCCGAGTCCGATTATACCTAAATGGGCCTTAACCAATTCCTACCCGGTCCTAGGTATAGCCCAATACCTGATTTGTGCATCGACCTATAACTAAGATCAATATCTTCAAATTTGGCCCAAATTAACTTCAAATATTTGGGTTTGCTTCATGGGTTCCACAAAAACACCGTCAGAAGTCTTGTGAGACTCTCACGTGATAGTGGGATCAACTTCGATTCACGACCCCATGCTAGATGGATTTACGAGATGTGATGTGGCACAAGTTTCAACGTTCTATTTATTTGATTTGGTATTTGATGAAGATGTGACATAATATTATTAGATCGGTTAACATGGGTAGTGGGTTAAACTAGAAATGTGCCCAATCCCTTCAAAGTTGAAATGGATAGTAAGTTTAACTAGAAAGGTGTCCCACTGTTGTAAAAGTCGCTAGGCGGTCCCTAGTCGGCCGACTGGGGAGTTGGGAGTAATCGGAGTACTCGAAGAGTACTCGGGGAGTACGCGGACATGGTAAATATAATGAAAATTAATTGTTATATATTATTTATGTGTTAAAATAAGCATAATTCATGTCAACTGAGTATAATTTAAAATGAAACATGTTTAAAGTTCAAATATTCTGAATACAAGTCCGACTAGTCTGAGTACAAGGCCGAGTAGTCCGAGTACAAGGCCGAGTAGGTCGATTTTGACCGAGTTTGACCGATTAAAAGTCAACAAACCACGTTGACCACCTAGACCGACTAGGCCGACTACGTCCGACTAGGCGCCGACTACGTCCGACTAGGCACCGAGTACTCCCGAGTAATCCCGAGGCCGACTAATTGAGACCGCCTAGGAGGGGGTCCGAGGACCGAGTACTCGCCGAGTACTCGGCCGAGTAATCCGACTTTTACAACACTGAGGTGTCCCATCCATTTATTGTTCAAATGAGTTACTACTTGGGTGTCTTTTCCACGTTTAGATATCATCTTATCGACATCCATAAATCCATGTAAACATGTTTGGATACAACAAATTTGAATTTTATTTGAGTATTATGTATTATTATACTAGGTTATCACCCGGGTGGCAACCCGGGTAGGAAAATTTAAATTAGATTAATCATAAGTGTATAAAAAAATAATGCAAATAAAGTGAGATCACATAAATTAGTAACAAAGTGGACTGTATCATTAGGTATTAGGTATGAAGTTTTCTTTATAATCCATATGTAAAGCTTGCTAATGCACAAAATATGGCAGGAACAAAAGGCGTGCCTTGGTTTTACCTGTGCCTCCTGTACAACCATCACCTCATAACAATCAGAAAAGTTTGCGACTAACTTGTGTGTCCAAGTGAGGCAAGCTTTTTATAATTAAGAAGTCAAGTGATCAAAATAACACCTCAAGTCTATATTCTATAAACTTAAGCTTTTTAAGAATCTCTATAATCCTAATGTCATATACCAGCATAAGCTTTTTCGAAATTTATAACATAAAAAAACTAAATTTATTACTAAAAGTATATCTATTTATTGGTGATTTATGTTTATATATTCATAATTGCAAAATTTCTAATTCACAAATCCACTTTAAATTCATTGAAACAAAAATTTATACATCGAATATGGTAACCAGAAACATTTTCATGCCTGTGATTGTCACTGGATAGCGAGGTGATTGTCACATTCATCACGATCACGATCTTAAAGAATAAGCTTTTAATAATTTAGAGAAATAATCTAAAAGTACATTGATCTAGCAACAAAACAATAGTAAACTGATTCCACTACCTTTTCAAGAAGCAAATTCTTCTCGAATCTCTAAACAACTCCTGCAAAATGAAAACAAAATTATTATACCTCTTTTTTATTGTTTTTAGATAAAATATTCAAAGGGCATAGAAGATTAAGAAAACAAATGGTACCACTCTTTTTGCCGTGACAACATGATAAACATGTTCTCTCATCTCCCGTTGGCATTCTCCACACCAGCTTACAAAATCCGTTTGGTGATTTCTCAAGTCTCTAAACACAAACCGTGGGGAATGAACAAATTTGTACAGTAATATGCAATGACAATAAATAATACGTGTGTCTCATGCTTTTTAAAACCAAGCAAGTCAATAAAGTAAATATATTATTACAAGGTTAAAGAACTGAAAACAAAAATAAATATACAATCAAATAAAGATTTTTTTATAGAAAAAATTAATATTTAATATTCAATCACCGAACTTACCTAAGTTGGCCGGAACTCGCCATCTCTGATTCTGTCTCGAAGTCCCTTGACTCTGAACCTATCATCTCCAATTTTGTCTCGTAGTCCCTTTAGCAACTTCAAACATCACCGGTTCGTCATCATCTTAGACCACTAGGAAAACCAATTGTTGTAACAAAAAAAAAGGTGAACCGAAACTTAACAGAAACGTAAACTGCAAATAAAAGTGATCTAACACCCCAAAAGTTGTCATCTTGTATGATAAATTTGATGGTTTCATGAAGCCCTTATCCTACTTGTATGATAAATTAAAATTTCTGTACATATATATATTTTATACACTGAATACAATAAATTTGATGAAATATCATTACCTATGAATAGGGCTCTTCATTTTTATCCGAACCAGAATTAGCGAAAAACTGGAACCGAAACATAAAACCCGAAAAAAAACCAAACATTTATTGTTTTTTTCTTATAGAAATCTTTTGGTATGGAATCTTTAATATATGGAACATTAAGTTTTGCGACTATTTAGCGTTTTTTTTCTTATAGAAATCTTTTGCTATAGACTCTTTAATATATAGAACATTAAGTTTTGAAACTTTTAAATATCATAATAACTTTGATGATATTTTTAAAGTAGCAATATGAATTTTGATTATATTTTGTAAAAAAAAAAACATTTACTTTGATTTTACATCTATAACTCGAAAATCGAACACCCTGAGTTAAGCGATTAATCCGTAGATATAAATATAAATATATATTAATACATGAAAATTACATGATGAATAAGGTAAATTAATGAATGTTAACAATCGCTTTTCGTCATCTCCTATTGGAAGATCGATTCGCCGCGTCTAACAACAACACAACAGAATAACACATGCAAAAACAATACAATATTGTAGCAGCATAAGAAGCATGCACAATCAAATTAAACTTGTGTTAGCCACAAACATCATATCTAAGTAAACATAAGTTTACCTAAACTGGGAATATGTTAATAGCTAACGGATACATGTATTTGAATTATATTTCAGAACATTATCATCCTTTGAATTTAACATATATTACAATTATTACTTAAAAATCATATCTATCTTTTTATATTATGAAACAAAAAAACATGTTTAACATCAATGATTGAGTACATAAGTTATATTTTTCTTTTCTCAACATGTGTCCGTAAAGTATACTTCATAATAATTGTTGAAGAATTAGATAACTAATCAAAATATGAGTTTCATAACCAAAGTTTTCATATGTATATTAAGTTATGTCTATACATTCTAAAATGAATACCTATAAAATCCAGATACGATAAATTAAAAATAGATGTGAGTTTCAAAAAACAATACAAGGTATAACATATGATTAATACTCGCAACAATGAATTGACCAAGAACTAACAAAGCAACCTAATTCTTGTGTTCAAAATCCTTTAACGGTCCTGGAAATGCACAAAACTATAATTATACCAGATGATAACGCGTTAGTTGTTTAAAATGCAGAACTTTATTGACAAATTATGTTTGGACTACAGGGACAATTTGTGTTTAGTTCATTTGTCCTTTGCTAAATATCTAGCAAAGTTGAAAACAATAGGGGCATGCTTACACTACATACATGTAGATATGAACTTGGTACCAATGGGTACCGAAAATCCAAAAAAATGGGTATTAGTGCCGATATTTTAAAGTAAAAACCAGTACCTAAGCGGACCGGTAGCGAAAAACTAAATGCCGGAACCGAATCAAGTCGGTTAGGGAAATTCGGTACCGGTTCCGGAGCGGTACTTGGTACCATTTGCTCATCCATGTTACCCATAAACGGGTCTAAATGGTCAATTCATAAAAAAAAGTTAAACAAACTATTGTAGTTATATAACATACCTTTGCTAACGCTTGTAAAGAGAATCATACTACCGAACCAAAGAACCGCACCAAAGGTTTTCCTCCAATTCCCCAGTTAAACTTACCTTCTTTTCACATTTCGAGCCAACCTTGCAATATCTATATCAAAAAATAGCAAATAACCAACACCAAGTCAACAAAATGACCGAACTTCAAACAATATAGAGTTAATAGCCAAAATGGTCCCTGAGATTTGCTCACTTTTGCCACTTTAGTCCAAAATCTAAAATTTTTAAATCTGGGTCCCTGAGGTTTGCATTTTGTTGCCATTTTAGTCCAAATTTCAAAAACCCTCTTTTTTTATTGTTGCAACCAGCCTATTTTGTCCTTTTGCGCAGGGGTATTTTGGTCATTTTTATGAGTTATTATAACAAACCCAAATCAAGAACCGAGATCATCTCTCTCAAAGCAGATCAAGAACCCAGATCAACTCTCTCTCTCTTCTCTCTCTTTATAGCACCACCACCACCGCCACCTCCTCCCCCTTCTCACCACCGCCACCAACACCCGCCCCACAAGCACCACCTCTTCAAAGCACAACCACCCCCGTTCTCCCCCCCCCCTCTAAAACCCTAGCTTTTACCCTCTCTTTCTCTCTCTAAACCTCGCCGGAGGCGATGATGATACAACAACTCTCTGCACCTCCTCTCTCTCTCTAAACACACCTGACTCTCTCTCTATAGCTTTTACCCTCTCTTTCTCTCTCTAAACCTCGCTGGAGGCGATGATGATACAACAGCAACGATCAAAGGGTTTTGACTTGATATGAGGTACAACAGCAATGATCAGAGGCGATGATGATTTTTTCGTTGGCTGAGTGAATCGAGTGAAGCTTGAGACTTACCGTATCTTGGCGGGGTAATATCCAGCTGTTGAAGCAGCCGCGATGTTTGCAGCCATGGCGGTTGGTTCCTCTTTGTTTTGATTATTATTAACAGATCTGAGCCTCTTCTAATTCTTCTTTTTCATATTTTCGTTTTTTATTTTTATCAAGGGTTTTGACTTGATATTTTCGTGAATGGAGGTAGAAGGGGTGTTGACGGGTGGGTGTTGATGATGGCGGTGGTGAGAAGGCGGAGGAGGTGGCGGTGGTGGTGGTGCTTGTGGTGGCAGAGAGCAGAAAGGGAGAGGGAGAGAGGGGTTAATTAGTGTTGTTGATTTGCCATAGTTGCAGGTGTTGATGTTAAGTTGTTTGAGAAGATGATGATAATTCAGTTGTTTGATGATCTGCTTTGAGAGAGATGATCTGGGTTCTTGATCTGGGTTTGTTATAATAACTCATAAAAATGACCAAAATACCCCTGCATAAAAGGACAAAATAGGCTGGTTGCAACAGTAAAAAAAATGGGTTTTTGAAATTTGGACTAAAATGGCAACAAAATGCAAACCCCAGGGACCCAGATTTAAAAATTTTGGATTTTGGACTAAAGTGGAAAAAGTGAGCAAACCTCAGGGACCATTTTGGCTATTAACTCAACAATATATAACTAAATTACATGCTCTTACAAGGAGATTCGGTACCTTACAAAGACAAACCCATTGTAATTTACTCAGACTTTGAGACCAAAAAAACTAATACAAAGTTCTCTAAAACAACTAAATATAACTTAACGAATCATCTTTAACAACATTCTATATATATCATGAAGTTAAATATGTTGTTGAGTTTGCTTCTCAGTTTTCTTAAACCATAAGAATAATACAAAGTAAACTACAAACGATAATAAAAAATGCAATACAAACGACAAAACTAATACCTAGATTTTTGTCAAGGGTCTTAGTAAACTGTTTCAAAGCTGGTGGAACATTCAAACGTTGCTTGAGGATCCTCCTTTTCCTTTGAATTTGAACAATTGGTGGCCATCTCACAAACATGTGCACATCCTTTTTAGGAGGCAAAGCTCCACCGATCCCAAACTGCTTCTCTAACAACGGATTCACAACCTTCTTCTGAGCACACACCAACAATTCACATTAACTTCAAACCAACCACAAGATGCACACACTATTAACCTAATTAGACTAACATCAACTTTAAAATCGATGTCGTTTGTTCAAAAATCATAAAAATGCAACCTTAAACTACCGGAAATAAACGAATAGATTGATGAAAAACAATACCATTAGTTCAAAAATCATAATAACGTAAAATCACACTACTGGAAAAAAAATGAATCAGCTTAAAAACACATTTTTTTTTACAAATCATAATAATCAACATCAAGCTGTTGGAAAAGAACGAATCAACTTCAAAAACAACGTTGTTTGTTCACAAATCATAAAAACACAACATCAAGCATCAATATACACAAAATCAACCTGTTTGGCGACTTTCTAGACCACTAAACGGGTCAAAATGGTCAATTCATCAGCAAATGGTGCCCGGTAGCATTTGCTCACCCATGTTACCCATAAACGGGTCAAAAATGGTCAATTCAAAGGAGAAAAGTTGTGAAAAAAATAGATTGAGAATATACCTTCAATCCAATCTATCATATGCAAATTCAATTTCATTATCGTCTTTTATCCACAAACCTAATCATAAAAACCCAAGAAAAGAACAATTCTCAACAATTTATCCTGAATCTAATTTAGGTGTCAATGAAATGATCCAAAAACACAAACCCTAAAACTCAACACAATTACAATTTTACATTTGCTCAAATGTGTGTAATTACAATCCATATTTACACTAACATTTGGGAGAATTTCTCTTCAAAAATTACTTTCAATTTACATTAATTGAAAATTTTGCAGGTGTATTCCTTCCAATCGTAATAACAAAAAACGTCAAACACAATCAAATGAAAACAGAACTATGGATCTTGAGTGCAATGTTCAGATTTCAGAAAAAAAAAAGAACAATACCTAAACTAAACTCTTGATGAATGATTAAAAAAACCCAAAACATTCCTTGTGAATGACTGAAAAAAAAAACCTTACCTTTTGAACTCGATGGAGAAATGAAGCGTTTTCAAATCAATGGATACCGGCAGCGGCGGAGCACGGCGACGTTGACCGATAGAAAATCAGGCATTGTGGAGTGTTCCTTTGTAGCCCTGATCTTAACATTATCAGCATCCTATCGCTGAAACCTTTTATTGATTTAACTTTGTTACATGATGAAAGGAGAACCCTTTTAGTCACGACGAACAGATGATTTCTTTATATTGCAGAGGATTTGGAGATTTGAATGATGATTGCGATGGTGAAATGGAACGATTGGAGATGAATCAATGGAGAGAAACCACGATGTTGTCCCGACAATGAATCAAAGGGAAGATACGGCTAGAGCGTAGGAGGTGGAAGGAAACGAATGAGAGAATCAGGGTTACAAGTATGAAGCGGTGAAGGAGAAGAATGTCTAATTAGAAGTCTTTTATAAGATCCGAACATATTGGTCGGTTTTTGATTTTGGGAGATCCATTTCGTAAAGAAAAAAGGGATGGGATTTTGGAGCCAAAAAGCCAATTTTAGTGGCCTCATAGCTTGACACATCAGCAAAATTATTCATGTTTATTATATATAATAGAAATAGATTGTGGGCTTAGTTAGCATACAATTGGCCTTAACGTACGTTGCGCACGAGATGAAAAAATAACATGTGGATTTAGGTTACAACATCCGGATTTTGTTCATATGTGATGAATATAAAATGCGGATTTCGCATGTTTATAACATGTGGATTTGGGATTTAATAACATGCGAATCTAGTATGTTTATAACATGCGGATTTGGGTGATTTGTATGTCTGTTGTACATGCGGGTTTTTGTTTTTGAGGATTACAACAAGCGGAATTCACATCGCGTATGATCGTACATTAAGGCCAATTGTACAATACACTTTCTCATTACATATATATATATATATATAGGATTAGGATCGAGAGAAAATTCCTACTAGTTGTAAGAATTTAAAGAACTTTGCCTTCCTGTACGAGTTATGCCTTATTTTTTGCACACCCCTAGATAAAAATGATACAGACACAGTTGTAAAATAAACCGAAGTGAAAGCTGCTAACATCAACATGAATCTGCATTTACAGCAGTTGTAAGCGTTTTTACGGGTGGTGTAAATCAAAAACAACTATATTTTTTTTTTAAAAGTTGATTTTTTAAGTTTTTTGGTAAGAAAAAATTGAAAAAACCTTTTGTAAAGCCGAGTTCTCTAAGTTCTCACAACTCGTAGGAGTTTCATCTTACCCTAATTGACAAAACCCCAACTTATTGAGAAAACTTAGAAAACCACAACATGTGGTTGACAATGAGCCACGTCTAGGGGTGTAAACAAGCCCAGAGGCTCGAGAACTACTCGTGATCGACTCGGTTAAAAGCTCGAACAAGCCGAGCCTTAACGAGCCCGCCCGAGCCCAAGCTCGAGCCTAAAATAGAGCTCGTTTTGTAATCGAGCCCGAGCTCGAGCCTGAAATACAAAGCTTGTTTAGGCTCGCGAGCCTAAACGAGCCCATATAAAATTTTATTTTTTTATATATAATATATTAATAATGATGATAACATTGATGAGCCGAGCTCGAGCCGAGCTTTGGCTCGTTTAAACGATGTTGAAGTGAGATTGAGCCGAGCTTTTAGCTCGTTTAAGGTTGTTCTCAAAATAGTTCGAGCCAAGCTCGAGCCGAGCTCGAGCTTTTGGTTTTACTCGCGAGCCGAGCTCGAGCTCAAAGAAGTAGGCTCGAACCGAGCCGAGCTCGAGCTTCATAAAAACCTAACGAGCCGAGCTCGAGCCTGGTCGAGCTCGGGCTCGACTCGGCTCGTTTACACCCCTAGCCACGTCCACTAACTTCCTCCATGTCTCTAAGGGTAGTGTTGTCATTTTACCCTCATGTCCCAATCACACATTTTAAGAGAGATCTTCGTAGTACAACAAGTTTCTTTTCCACACCAACTTTTTCAGCTTTACGTTCTTCTCTTACCAACTTACTAACCCACCTTCTTTCTTCCTTTTTGTCTTTCACCTTCTCTCGTAACTCTTCTACTTTCTCTCATGAGAAAATGGACAATCCTCACGATTTTGTGAAGGATCTTCTAGAGTTTTCTCCTCCGTGTGGTTATGTATCTCTTCGCCTTTTTGTACTTTCCTTATTTAGAAAGTACTGTTGTAATTCTATTTTCAGAAACTTGTATTTGCGTTGTATGCTATTTCATTCCAACTTTGTAATCCGAGACTATTGATCATAATGAAGACTCAAGTATTTTATTCATATTTATGTTGTTCATGTTAGATTTGTATACATGTTTATACTCAAAATCAATTCTTTAAACACCATTATACATGTTTTGTAACACCCTAGTTTCTATTTAACGGTTTTACATGTAAATACCAACAATTAGATGTGTAGTTAAGACTACATATACTATAAAAATATGGATTTATTAAAACTTTTCGCAAATCAAAAGTTGTTCGACATAACGTGATCAGACTCGTCGTTTAAAATTTATGACGATGCAATGTGCGGAAGCATGTATCTATATCGTGCTCGGTTCTTCGTTGAGCTTGATCGTCTTCCGGAATCCAAAGAGTACCTGCATTTCATAAACATGAAATGCTTTAGTCATACGGGGTTTAAAACGTATCTAAACGAGTCCGGGAAACAAAACTGATTAAAATATATTTTTGTACAGGGTCCACCGTAAATTACGGTGGATACCGTAATTTACGGTAGCCCCTGTTTTGATATGTTTCCACCGTAAGTCAGTAGAGAACTGGCGTAAAGGTTTCAGCCCCACCGTAACTTACGGTGGGCACCGTAAGTTACGGTGGCCCCTGTAACAGATTCTTCCATTTTGCCGTTTTTGACACGAAAACTTTCGTATCTTTCAATCCGCTTGTCCGTTTGACCTACCGTTTCTTCCTACGTGTTTGTAATTTGATTCTCCATCATATGGATTTAAAATCCAACATCCGGATTAACAAAATTTAAGACTTTTAAGTCTTAGGCTTATTACCCTTTTTACCAAATTTTGACCCGTTCGATTTCTATCAAACAAACAAGTTTGTTTGACCCTTATTTCTCATAAACCTATTAAATTCAATGATGTTTAACATATTTGGTTCCAATTACAGGTTCATATACCTTCTTAATCCCATTTTCACTCATATGCTTATTTTGACCCGTTAAGGGTATTTAAGCATATTTTAAGCACCAATCGCTTTCATTCGTTTCTAAATACATATGTCCACATTTCTTATTAAATGACCTCCCACCACAACTATATTTGTGGTGGATTCAATGTGGTGATTTATATATTACAAATTTTACCCTTCAAATTATTATTTTACGGCAAAGACTCTTTATAGAGTCATTTGACCAATATTTTACATCTTTCGCTTTTCATACTTATTCAAAGTATTGACTTGATTATAAAACTCGTTTTCAAGCGACTTCTAAGGGTTGCTTGCTTAATTTCACTTACAAGGGCGTTTTGGTCATTTTTAACCCTTCTTTTACAACGAATGGCTTGCTTAAGCCATGCACGCCCAAAATCTCATTTTTAACCAAATCTTGTTTTCAAAACACTCTATCTATAATTTAAATCCTTCGATTTACCTTTTAGGGTAACCGAATTTCTCTTTTTACTTTACCTAACTCTCATAGAACTTCAAGTTCTAAATGATGAGTTGGTCTATTATACATACCTGGCTCGGATCAACTTATTGACCCGATTTTAATACCTTGCCTTGAAATCGCTAATTAAGAAAGATGCGAGTACCCATTGGATATCTATTCCTGTAAGCATATAACTCGACAAAAATCATTAGTCGATATTGTCAAAAGGTGATGTCTACACCTTTTGACCCGTTTGGCCGAATTGACCGATTATATTAGCGAGATGACATTTATTACCACCTCGTAAATATGGCTCGCTCCGATTTACACTGTGCGGTCACTTTACTTATAATTCCATTTCTTAACACTTTTTTTTGGCCTACTATGGCTTACGTCACAATTATCTTTTTCGTAACACGACAAAAGGATATTCTAAAATATATGACTAGTGTAAGATATACTTACCTTGCATCCGAATTACGCTTTTCCTTCATTCTTGCTTCGTTTGACCCGCTTCCTTTCCAAGCCTCCACCTAGCTTGTCAAGCGTCAAAACTATCATCATAATTCGTAAGACGGTTAGATTAGCCATCATTAATTATGACTATTCCATCTTACGGGTTTTACATCAAAATTCACCATTTGATTTCATTTTGGTCAGTTTGACTTTTAAAGGTCAAACTGCCTATTAACATAAGTGATTATATCATAAACCCCGACAATTCATTTAAGCACTTTGTCAAGTATCCGATAGGCATTATTCTTACGCCACCGTTTTAACTACTTTTCAAATCTAAGTTCATGCTATTATTAACACCAATTTAACTTAGCTCTTGATTATCAAAGTTAATTATTCATTTGTTAAGCAAGAACTAAAGGTTTCCATCTACATGTAAAACCCGTTTCATCATAGCATTAGACATTCATCCGAACATCAATATAATCAAGTTCTACATATTAATTAGTAGACATCATGATTCCAAACACCTATTTATATGAACCCAAATTGTTAGTGCATGGAATGTCTGTTGACTTCGTCTGCATTAAGTCTTAAGTCTAGATAGGTTAAATGAACACACATTAGGGTTTTTACATGTTAACTTGAAATGTTTCAAGGGAAATCATGATTTAGCTTGAACTATTTCAAGGGAAATCATGATTTAGCTTGAACTGCTTCAAGCGAAATCTGATTTAGCTTGAACAGGTTCAAGCAAAATCTGATTTAGCTTGAACAATCTCAAGCGAAATCTCAATCTTATATATAGGTGTGTGGTTCATTTGTCAAGTAACTTGGTCATTGTATGAGAGACAAAGTGCTGCCGGATTTGTATCAGAAAACCTTGTAAAAGCACGAATATCAATCAGAAAAGAAAGATTAAAAGGATTAGAGCTGTTATGACTTGGTTTACTTTGATTCCGCCTCTGTAAACTGAGATGAACTGCCTTAACTGACGGTTAACGGTCGTAGAACGGTCCAACAAGTGGTATCAGAGCTCAGGACAAGGAGTTCATACCATAGCAGTTTGATTCTACCGGATTTTCTTATTTCTACTCACTTCTTCTCTTACTTTTCTGATTTGATTGACATTTTACGGTCGAAATGGTCTGATTTTCGAGTATATCGTGTAAAACATAGTTTTAACAAAGCCTACAAAGATTTGGACTAAAACTCAGATTAAAACATGTTAAAATTGAACTAAAACAAGGTTTCGCTTGAAAATGTTCGTAGGTTATAGTTGATTTCGCTTCAAAATCAGACAATTTGGATTGATTTTGGACTATTTCGCTTGAACACCTGAAGCGAAATAGTGTTGTGATTTTGGATTTCGCTTGAGTTCATCTGAAGCGAAATAGAGCTGCTGGTTTTCGCTTGAAGTTTGATTTCAGTTGAAGCGAAATAGATCTTGTGGGTTTTCGCTTGAAGGTTCTAATCAGTTGAAGCGAAATAGTGGATTTCGCTTGAATCAGAATTGGTATTTGATTTCGCTTGAAACACTTTGTAACAGGTTTTCGCTTGAAGTTGAAGCGAAATAGTTCATATCAGATTTCGCTTGAACAATTTTATTAAGCTGATTTCGCTTGAAGCTGATTATTTTTCAAGTATTTCGCTTGAAGTTGCTGAGTGTTCAAAATTGAAAATTTTACTAAGTGTTTGCTTGTTTGTTTTGTTTGCAGGTGATCCGAATTGATTTTACAAAGCACAAATACAAAGAAATTAAAATGTTTGACGAAAAGGAAAACAAAAATCTTGAAAATTTAAATGATTGGATTTGTGAATCTTGGTGTGGAAGATTAGATGATAAGGATGTTTATGTTAAAAGATTCGAAAATTTGTTGTGTATGAAGAATGAATCATTGGAGAAGTTGGTAAAACGGTTTGACGAGTTAGTTTACAAGTTAGGAAGACATGGGATATATTTTTCAAAGGATGAACAAATTTCAAAATTTATTGATGCATTACCTTTGGAATGGGATAAATTCGTGAATGAACTGAGACGGGATTCTAGTTTATCACGCTTTGATTTAAGAAGTTTCATCAATACAATAACAAATCATAAGAGTCATAAAGATTCAAGAAAAAGGGAGTTATTGGATGAAATAAAAGGAGAATCAGAGAAGATAGATTTGGATGTGATTATTGAAATGAGAAAACGAATCACTGTGTGTCTTGCAGCAAAAAATGTTATGAAATACGATATTAAGAGGGGTTGTTATATTGATGAAAATATGAATCCTCTTGATTTTGTTAAAATTTTCTGTGCAGGAACATACAAGATGGAGACAAAGATAGAAGTTGATGATGGAAAGATGAATGGAAAATGCTTGAAATGCGAAAAATCAGAAACAGAAAATGTCAAACTTCTGAAGAATGTAGAAAGTTTAACATTGGAAATCAAAAGCTTGAAGGATGAGAAAGAATCTGATATTAAACAGATTCTTGAAATGAGAGAAAATTGTGAGAAATTGACGTATGAAAATGTTAAACTGTCAAGTGATTTGAACAGTTTGACATTAGAAAACAAAGTTTTTCAAGATAAAATCAAAAGTTTTGAAAATGAAAAAGTAAAAATTGAAAAAGATTTTCAAGGTCAAATAAAGATTCTTGAAGATGGGAGATCTGTTTTTAGCAAAAACAATATTGAAAAGCAAAAGGTAATAAATTCCCATCGTCAGACGATTATTCGACTTGAAAAAGATGCTGAATGTGATAGAAAAAAAAATTAAAGATTTAGAGAATAAATTGAAAAGTTTTGTGACTTCTGCTTCATATTTTTGTCCAAAACCGATCAATTCTGTTCCAATAAGTGACAATGTCACAAATTTTGACAAAGTCAAAATCGAGGATTGTGATGAAATATCTGATGATGAAAAAGAAAAGAAAAGAAAAATATTTTTAGAGTTACAAGAAAAATTTCAAAATACTGTTTTGCAATCTACTGAAACAGGAGAATGTTCTAAACAAAAACCTGTTAAGAAGAATGCAGAACAGAAACAAAAAGATAAAAATTTGAAAAATCCTAAAAATGAAAATAAAAGCTCATCAGATAAGTCATCCAATTGTTTTGAAAAATCACAAAAATCTAAAAATGTAAACTAAAAAATAGTTGGTAATTTGTGGTGCAGGTTTGACCACAGTTCTCAAAAGCCAAATCCAGCTTATAGGAGAAGATGGGATGAAGATTCTTCAAGGACAAATCATTACAATGATAGTAAACAAAGAAATGGTGATTACCACAAGGCAAATCAATGCTTTGATCTAAGTGTGTGGTATGAAGACGGTATGTGCTATGAAAGTAGTGAGAGGTATGATAACAGAGTGTGTTACACTTGTGGCTATCAAGGATACATTGCTGTTAACTGCCAAAGTCAGAGAATCGAAACAAGAAGATGCTATGAATGCCACATCAGAGGACACATTGCTAGAGATTGCCCAATGAGATCAAAAGGAAGATCGAGGGCTGAATCTCAGAAAATGGGAAAGAAATCAGTCAATGTCAAGCCCAAAGAACAGAAAGTTCAAGAACCAAAAGTTCAAGAAAAGAAAGTGAAGCTTTCTCAAGGGCAGAAAGACAGACTGAGGAAGAAGAGAAAGAAAGCAAGAGAATACTTGGAGAAAATTTTGTCCTCGGATACAACTGGTAAAACAGATAAAAGTTCTGATAAATCGTCTTGCTCACCAAAGAACAACAAATCAAGCAAAACGCATTCATCAGATACAAATATGAGGACAAAAGAGGAAAAGAAGAAGAAAGTTGTTGGCGATGAATTTGTTTCTTCAAAAACAAAGGAGCCATGTGTTGGCGATAAATCTGACGTCTCAAAGTCAGACAAGCCACAATCAGGCAATGATTCTGGTTCGTCAAAACCAGAAGAGCTTGTTGGACCGTTCTATGACCCTAAAATGTCAGTCAAGGATGTTCATCTTCATGTGTAAAGGCGGAATCAATGCACATAAAGTCATAACAGCTCTAATCCTTTTAATCTTTCTTTTCTGATTGATTTGAGTGCTTATACAAGGTTTTCTGATACAAATCCGGCAGCACTTTTTCTCTCATACAATGACCAAGTTACTTGACAAATGAACCACACACCTATATATAAGATTGAGATTTCGCTTGAGATTGTTCAAGCTAAATCAGATTTCGCTTGAACCTGTTCAAGCTAAATCTGATTTCCCTTGAAGCAGTTCAAGCTAAATCATGATTTCCCTTGAAATAGTTCAAGCTAAATCATGATTTCCCTTGAAACATTTCAAGTTAAATCATCAAGTTAACATGTAAAAACCCTAATGTGTGTTCATTTAACCTATATAGACTTAAGACTTAATGCAGACGAAGTCAACGGACATTCCATGCACTAACAGACTCCCCCTTGGATGTTGACGAAGTCTTCAGCTCCTGAGTCTTCAGTCTTAGTCTTTTCTCCAACTCTCTGTCTTCACATCATAAGCATTCTTCACAAGTTTAGAATCACAACCTGAATCTAACATCCATCTTCCCTTTGACTGTTGATCCAGACTCCCCCTTTCACATATTCCCCCTCTCGATATGCTGGAATTTGAGATGTCTGGTTCAAGCTTTATCATTTAGCTTCCGTGGGAATTCCTGAAACCTGCATATCCTCTACCACAACATAAGTTTCACAAATTTATAACACTTAGATTTAAAAATCTTACTGGTAGAAATCATCCATTCATCAAACATACTAGTTACATCAAGTTCAAACAAATGACCTTGATTAACTAACCACTCAATCTTTCAAAACATTTGTATATAGCATTCAAAGTTTTCAACAAACTCTCCCAACCCTGTTCATCAAGTTTAGCACTTGGAATTTTGAAAAACAGCTCTTCAACATCAGTTGTCGAAAATCTTTTTGTATTTTCAAAATTTTATACTAAAACAATCTGAAAATCTTTTTGGATTTTTGATTTTAAAGAAATGCAGTAAACAAATATGTACAAACAATATTTTTGTGAGTTTGTATAAGAGGATCATATCAGTTCATGAAACAAATCACTAGCACCGTTAAGCTTTTGACATTTTAAGCTCTAAACGATTCACTTAGATTGACGATATGTTTGTCCTCTTAAGCTCAATCTAAAAACTTTCAACATGCTTACCGATACGTTTAGGTATATTTAGATAGCACTAAAATTCTTATGGACCCCACGATCTCAGCATATCCTCTCATCATGTAATACACTAACTCAAGTAATGCCTTTAAACTTTCATCAACTGTGATATGTAGGGGTGTTCAGAAAAAACCGTAACCAAATAAAAACCATAATCCGAACCGTAACCGTAACCAAATAAACCGATCCGAATAACGAATTTGGTTTTTGGTTTGGTTTCTAACCGAAACCGAATTCTGAATATGGTTTTTGGATCCACATTTTATTTTATTTGGTTTATTCGGTTTATTTGGATAACCGAATAAACCATTTAACTTAAATAATTATTAAATAAAACTAATAATATTTATAAATCTTATACAATTTATTAGCCCAAAATATTTATTTTTTATGGCATCATTTCACTAAATACAAGGAGAAGTGGAGCATTTCCTATGTTGTCACTTGTTGCTCGTGATATTCTAGCTATTCCTATTTCAACAGTGGCTTCTGAATCAACATTTAGCACGGGAGGTAGGGTGCTTGATATATTTAAGAGTTCTTTAAGTCCTCCAATTGTTGAAGCTTTAATTTGTGGTCAAGATTGGATTCGTCCAGAAGGTGATGTTGTTAACGTGGAAGAGAACATTGAAGAGCCTGATAAGCTGGAAGAAGGTTATTGTTTTTTGACCCGTTTCTCATTATTCTTTTAACAAACATTATTTATATTTATATTATATTTACAAGTTAATACAACTAAACATCTATTGGTTTTCTTTTTTCTTGTAGAAATGAAGGGTTATGCATGATTGGAGGAATGGGTTATGTATGCAGGTTCATTCTAGTTGGAGAAAGACTCATGTTTGAAGATTATTTAAATTTTGTGCCATTAGACTTGTTAACTATTTATTCTCTATGATCTATGTTTTGAAGCTTTAACTTTATGGTTGTGTCTACGACTGCTTTATGGATGTGTTTGCTTTATTTCACAATGAGACTTTCTTGTATTCATATATTGTTAGGTGTAAATTAGTGGCGATGTTCGGAAGTTGGAACACAAATATAAATATAAATTAGGAAAAAATTTACTTACGTGCAATTTGGTTAGATTTGGTTTATTTGGTTTCTATCCGAAACCAAACCGAATTGAATTTGGTTTGGTTTGGATCGGTTTTGCATATTCCTTATTTGGTTTGGTTTGGATTTGGTTTGGGGTACAAAATTTTGAAAACCGAATAAACCGAACCGAATAAACCAAATAAACCATAAACCAAACCGATGAACACCCCTAGTGATATGTGCGAAAACAAAACAGAATGTTTAAACATTAACAATCAGGTCGATACTTCCGTATACGCAGAGAAAGTCCAATGTTTAAACAAAATAAGAAAATAAAACAAGTTGAAGTTGTTTAGGCTTTAACCACCAGGTCGATACTCCCGTATACGCAGAGGTGATCCAAAGCTTAAACGAAACACCAAAGAAAATAAAGCAGAACGTTTAGGCAACAACATCCAGGTCGATACTCACGTATACGCAGAGGATGTCCGATGCTTAAACAAAATAAAGAAATAAAACAAGTTTAAATCTTTGCAAAAAGAAATGCACAAAATCACAGCGACTTTTCAGCAAGTTGTGAAAGTTCACAAACTGACCGGTTTTTATGTCTTACGACATTCAGCGATTACCGAGTAGGCACACAGTCAAGAAGGACAAAACCAAGTACTATGCTTTTGACCATGTTTCCCACTAGAACTAGGCTTTTTCATTTATGTTTGTATCGTTATCGCAAATCTACTAGTCTAGCTGAGCCTACCGTCACATCTTTAGTGAGACCGTTTATCACATTTGACATTACATTTCTTTAGCATGCTGTGATAGTCCACTGATTTTCTATCATCTCCTCTTTTTTCACAACAAAACTCATTTTTGATTTTCCAATGTTTTTGACATTTTCAAATTTTCTATTTTTTTTTTAAATTTTCTCCCCCTAAAATCAAAATATGTTTCAATTTTGATTTTCAAGGAAAATTTGAAAACAAACTATACAAGAAACGTGACAAACTGATATCGAATCGCTTCAATTCGCCATTCTCTTGGCTTAACAATCAGAACTCCCCCTGACAACAAACTATTTTCCCATTTAGATTTCAAAACACTTAAGTTTGTTTTAATCAAAATGGTTTTTCCGGAAAATTAGTTTTGTTTGGGGTTTTCATCACATTGTTTTTTTTTTCAACCATTTTAAAATATTTAACAAATAAGACCCTTGTCACTAACAAACACTAGTAGAAAATCAAGTACAACTTAATGTCCCTGATTTACCACTTGTAAATCGAAATATCACAGTTACCATCCTGTGAATTTCTCAAGAAAGATGCCGATACCTGCTTCACACTTACCAACCTGGAAGCTCCGGCAAGTCAGATTTTTCATTTGAAAAGATCTACCCAAGCCTGACCAGCCTTGGGTTTTACAACTTTTACCTCAACAGATGGCTCTTCTGATTTTGACGAACCAGAATCATTGCCTGATTGTGACTTGTCTGACTTTGAGACGTCAGATTCATCGCCAACACATGGCTCCTTTGTTTTTGAAGAAATAAATTCATCGCCAACAACTTTCTTCTTCTTTTCCTCTTTTGTCCTCAGATTTGTATCTGATGAATGCGTTTTGCTTGATTTGTTGTTCTTTGGTGAGCAAGACGATTTATCAGAACTTTTATCTGTTTTACCAGTTGTATCCGAGGACAAAATTTTCTCCAAGTATTCTCTTGCTTTCTTTCTCTTCTTCCTTAGTCTGTCTTTCTGCCCTTGAGAAAGCTTCACTTTCTTTTCTTGAACTTTCTGTTCTTGAACTTTTGGTTCTTGAACTTTCTGTTCTTTGGGCTTGACATTGACTGATTTCTTTCCCATTTTCTGAGATTCAGCCCTCGATCTTCCTTTTGATCTCATTGGGCAATCTCTAGCAATGTGTCCTCTGATGTGGCATTCATAGCATCTTCTTGTTTCGATTCTCTGACTTTGGCAGTTAACAGCAATGTGTCCTTGATAGCCACAAGTGTAACACACTCTGTTATCATACCTCTCACTACTTTCATAGCACATACCGTCTTCATACCACACACTTAGATCAAAGCATTGATTTGCCTTGTGGTAATCACCATTTCTTTGTTTTCTATCATTGTAATGATTTGTCCTTGAAGAATCTTCATCCCATCTTCTCCTATAAGCTGGATTTGGCTTTTGAGAACTGTGGTCAAACCTGCACCACAAATTACCAACTATTTTTGAGTTTACATTTTTAGATTTTTGTGATTTTTCAAAACAATTGGATGACTTATCTGATGAGCTTTTATTTTCATTTTTAGGATTTTTCAAATTTTTATCTTTTTGTTTCTGTTCTGCATTCTTCTTAACAGGTTTTTGTTTAGAACATTCTCCTGTTTCAGTAGATTGCAAAACAGTATTTTGAAATTTTTCTTGTAACTCTAAAAATATTTTTCTTTTCTTTTCTTTTTCATCATCAGATATTTCATCACAATCCTCGATTTTGACTTTGTCAAAATTTGTGACATTGTCACTTATTGGAACAGAATTGATCGGTTTTGGACAAAAATATGAAGCAGAAGTCACAAAACTTTTCAATTTATTCTCTAAATCTTTAATTTTCTTTCTATCACATTCAGCATCTTTTTCAAGTCGAATAATCGTCTGACGATGGGAATTTATTACCTTTTGCTTTTCAATATTGTTTTTGCTAAAAACAGATCTCCCATCTTCAAGAATCTTTATTTAACCTTGAAAATATTTTTCAATTTTTACTTTTTCATTTTCAAAACTTTTGATTTTATCTTGAAAAACTTTGTTTTCTAATGTCAAACTGTTCAAATCACTTGACAGTTTAACATTTTCATATGTCAATTTCTCACAATTTTCTCTCATTTCAAGAATCTGTTTAATATCAGATTCTTTCTCATCCTTCAAGCTTTTGATTTCCAATGTTAAACTTTCTACATTCTTCAAAAGTTTGACATTTTCTGTTTCTGATTTTTCGCATTTCAAGCATTTTCCATTCATCTTTCCATCATCAACTTCTATCTTTGTCTCCATCTTGTATGTTCCTGCACAGAAAATTTTAACAAAATCAAGAGGATTCATATTTTCATCAATATAACAACCCCTCTTAATATCGTATTTCATAACATTTTTTGCTGCAAGACACACAGTGATTCGTTTTCTCATTTCAATAATCACATCCAAATCTATCTTCTCTGATTCTCCTTTTATTTCATCCAATAACTCCTTTTTTCTTGAATCTTTATGACTCCTATGATTTGTTATTGTATTGATGAAACTTCTTAAATCAAAGCGTGATAAACTAGAATCCCGTCTCAGTTCATTCACGAAATTATCCCATTCCAAAGGTAATGCATCAATAAATTTTGAAATTTGTTCATCCTTTGAAAAATATATCCCATGTCTTCCTAACTTGTAAACTAACTCGTCAAACCGTTTTACCAACTTCTCCAATGATTCATTCTTCATACACAACAAATTTTCGAATCTTTTAACATAAACATCCTTATCATCTAATCTTCCACACCAAGATTCACAAATCCAATCATTTAAATTTTCAAGATTTTTGTTTTCCTTTTCGTAAAACATTTTAATTTCTTTGTATTTGTGCTTTGTAAAATCAATTCGGATCACCTGCAAACAAAACAAACAAGCAAACACTTAGTAAAATTTTCAATTTTGAACACTCAGCAACTTCAAGCGAAATACTTGAAAAATAATCAGCTTCAAGCGAAATCAGCTTAATAAAATTGTTCAAGCGAAATCTGATATGAACTATTTCGCTTCAACTTCAAGCGAAAACCTGTTACAAAGTGTTTCAAGCGAAATCAAATACCAATTCTGATTCAAGCGAAATCCACTATTTCGCTTCAACTGATTAGAACCTTCAAGCGAAAACCCACAAGATCTATTTCGCTTCAACTGAAATCAAACTTCAAGCGAAAACCAGCAGCTCTATTTCGCTTCAGATGAACTCAAGCGAAATCCAAAATCACAACACTATTTCGCTTCAGGTGTTCAAGCGAAATAGTCCAAAATCAATCCAAATTGTCTGATTTTGAAGCGAAATCAACTATAACCTACGAACATTTTCAAGCGAAACCTTGTTTTAGGTCAATTTTAACATGTTTTAATCTGAGTTTTAGTCCAAATCTTTGTAGGCTTTGTTAAAACTATGTTTTACACGATATACTCGAAAATCAGACCATTTCGACCGTAAAATGTCAATCAAATCAGAAAAGTAAGAGAAGAAGTGAGTAGAAATAAGAAAATCCGATAGAATCAAACTGCTATGGTATGAACTCCTTGTCTTGAGCTCTGATACCACTTGTTGGACCGTTCTATGACCCTAAAATGTCAGTCAAGGATGTTCATCTTCATGTGTAAAGGCGGAATCAATGCACATAAAGTCATAACAGCTCTAATCCTTTTAATCTTTCTTTTCTGATTGATTTGAGTGCTTATACAAGGTTTTCTGATACAAATCCGGCAGCACTTTTTCTCTCATACAATGACCAAGTTACTTGACAAATGAACCACACACCTATATATAAGATTGAGATTTCGCTTGAGATTGTTCAAGCTAAATCAGATTTCGCTTGAACCTGTTCAAGCTAAATCTGATTTCCCTTGACTCCCCCTTGGATATTGACGAAGTCTTCAGTGACTAATCTCTGTTATGACACCTTCTTCAGTCTTGATCATTCTGCCTTTTCTATCGTTCAGATTGTAACATTGTACGCATCCATCACTCTCTTCTTCTATCAACTTCAGGCTCCCCCTTTCATCAAGCTTCCGTGCTTTGGGATCGACACCTAGCTTTCCATCTACAAGCTTTTCTTTGTTTCAAACTTGTCTTCAGACTCCCCCTTAGACTTTGCTTCCGGGATCGTAGTCTGGACTATCATCTGCAATTTCTCATCCATTTATAAGTAACAACATTTTCATAATATCAATCAACTTCTCTAATTCACTCCACCTATCAACAAACTGTATAGATTTAGCAATGTTAAAGAATCCAACTCCCTCACAGTTTATCATCCAAGTCCAAATTAATGACCTTGGAGATATCACAAACTGTTTTTGAAATTTTTGATTTTAAATCAAGTATCAAATTAATGAACTTGTTTTATTTTCAGAAACACAATCAGCTTAGTTAGATTTTGAAACTCAGCAATTCAGATATCAGTTGTCGAAAATAAAGCAGAAATCAAAATCTTTTTGTATTTTCTGAAAATATAAAACAATAACGAAATATTTACAAACATATTTACAGACAATATTTTTGTTTTGAGTATGAGTTAGAGAATCATATCAGTTTCTGACAAATCACATGTACCGTTGAGCTTAAAATCACATTATGCATTAAACAATTCACTTAGATTGTCGATATACTGATCCACTTAAATTTTCATACAAACTTCAACTGATTCAGGATACGAATTAGGTATTTTAAGAACTTAAACCTATTCATGTGTCCCACCTCTTGAATATACTCCCGTATCCAGAATCCCAATAATCAGTCTTACAGGTGAGTATACTACAATGATATCTGCATATAAATTAGGTATGCGAGGGCCGAGGGATCTCAGGTCGATACTTCCGTATACGCAGAGAGATATCAGCTTCGACTTTACGGTATGTCCCCTTTAGAGGATCTTTTAGCTACAACAGCAGCGACTATCAATTTTATTGTTTCAGCATGCTGAGGGTTTAATGCTGTGTTTCAAGCATTGCAGCAAGTATTAGCCAGGGACTAGGTCAGAACCACCGTTCAGCAGAAGTCCCGGAATAATACCCCAGACATCATTGAGTATAAAGACCTAGTATATCAGATTAAGAGACCTTTCAAACGAGATTTCAGGGGTTACCTATATATCCAAGTAGTGTTCCCCACGAAGTAAGCAAGTATGAAATTATGTTTATATCCCGAAAAGTTTACTAAATGTATAAAAACCTACCGACATATCCACGGTGAGATCGTTTAACACATTTAAACTTTCCATTTCTTTAGCATACTGTAACTGTCTACTGATGTACTATCATTTCCTCTTTTTACGCAAAAACTCAAATTTTTTTAATTTTATCATGTTTTTGACTTTTTCAAATTTTCAAATGTTTTTGTATTTTCTAACAACATTACTCCCCCTAAAATGCAAAACCATTTAAAGAAAATTTGACAACCAATACTGATAGCTTTGTCTCGCCATCCATTTTCTGCATCTCATGCTCGGTTTTGTTCACATGTGTTGAGGTAAAAGTTGTAAAACCCAAGGCTGGTCAGGCTTGGGTAGATCTTTTCAAATGAAAAATCTGACTTGCCGGAGCTTCCAGGTTGGTAAGTGTGAAGCAGGTATCGGCATCTTTCTTGAGAAATTCACAGGATGGTAACTGTGATATTTCGATTTACAAGTGGTAAATCAGGGACATTAAGTTGTACTTGATTTTCTACTAGTGTTTGTTAGTGACAAGGGTCTTATTTGTTAAATATTTTAAAATGGTTGAAAAAAAAACAATGTGATGAAAACCCCAAACAAAACTAATTTTCCGGAAAAACCATTTTGATTAAAACAAACTTAAGTGTTTTGAAATCTAAATGGGAAAATAGTTTGTTGTCAGGGGGAGTTCTGATTGTTAAGCCAAGAGAATGGCGAATTGAAGCGATTCGATATCAGTTTGTCACGTTTCTTGTATAGTTTGTTTTCAAATTTTCCTTGAAAATCAAAATTGAAACATATTTTGATTTTAGGGGGAGAAAATTTAAAAAAAAAATAGAAAATTTGAAAATGTCAAAAACATTGAAAAATCAAAAATGAGTTTTGTTGTGAAAAAAGAGGAGATGATAGAAAATCAGTGGACTATCACAGCATGCTAAAGAAATGTAATGTCAAATGTGATAAACGGTCTCACTAAAGATGTGACGGTAGGCTCAGCTAGACTAGTAGATTTGCGATAACGATACAAACATAAATGAAAAAGCCTAGTTCTAGTGGGAAACATGGTCAAAAGCATAGTACTTGGTTTTGTCCTTCTTGACTGTGTGCCTACTCGGTAATCGCTGAATGTCGTAAGACATAAAAACCGGTCAGTTTGTGAACTTTCACAACTTGCTGAAAAGTCGCTGTGATTTTGTGCATTTCTTTTTGCAAAGATTTAAACTTGTTTTATTTCTTTATTTTGTTTAAGCATCGGACATCCTCTGCGTATACGTGAGTATCGACCTGGATGTTGTTGCCTAAACGTTCTGCTTTATTTTCTTTGGTGTTTCGTTTAAGCTTTGGATCACCTCTGCGTATACGGGAGTATCGACCTGGTGGTTAAAGCCTAAACAACTTCAACTTGTTTTATTTTCTTATTTTGTTTAAACATTGGACTTTCTCTGCGTATACGGAAGTATCGACCTGATTGTTAATGTTTAAACATTCTGTTTTGTTTTCGCACATATCACTAGGGGTGTTCATCGGTTTGGTTTATGGTTTATTTGGTTTATTCGGTTCGGTTTATTCGGTTTTCAAAATTTTGTACCCCAAACCAAATCCAAACCAAACCAAATAAGGAATATGCAAAACCGATCCAAACCAAACCAAATTCAATTCGGTTTGGTTTCGGATAGAAACCAAATAAACCAAATCTAACCAAATTGCACGTAAGTAAATTTTTTCCTAATTTATATTTATATTTGTGTTCCAACTTCCGAACATCGCCACTAATTTACACCTAACAATATATGAATACAAGAAAGTCTCATTGTGAAATAAAGCAAACACATCCATAAAGCAGTCGTAGACACAACCATAAAGTTAAAGCTTCAAAACATAGATCATAGAGAATAAATAGTTAACAAGTCTAATGGCACAAAATTTAAATAATCTTCAAACATGAGTCTTTCTCCAACTAGAATGAACCTGCATACATAACCCATTCCTCCAATCATGCATAACCCTTCATTTCTACAAGAAAAAAGAAAACCAATAGATGTTTAGTTGTATTAACTTGTAAATATAATATAAATATAAATAATGTTTGTTAAAAGAATAATGAGAAACGGGTCAAAAAACAATAACCTTCTTCCAGCTTATCAGGCTCTTCAATGTTCTCTTCCACGTTAACAACATCACCTTCTGGACGAATCCAATCTTGACCACAAATTAAAGCTTCAACAATTGGAGGACTTAAAGAACTCTTAAATATATCAAGCACCCTACCTCCCGTGCTAAATGTTGATTCAGAAGCCACTGTTGAAATAGGAATAGCTAGAATATCACGAGCAACAAGTGACAACATAGGAAATGCTCCACTTCTCCTTGTATTTAGTGAAATGATGCCATAAAAAATAAATATTTTGGGCTAATAAATTGTATAAGATTTATAAATATTATTAGTTTTATTTAATAATTATTTAAGTTAAATGGTTTATTCGGTTATCCAAATAAACCGAATAAACCAAATAAAATAAAATGTGGATCCAAAAACCATATTCAGAATTCGGTTTCGGTTAGAAACCAAACCAAAAACCAAATTCGTTATTCGGATCGGTTTATTTGGTTACGGTTACGGTTCGGATTATGGTTTTTATTTGGTTACGGTTTTTTCTGAACACCCCTACATATCACAGTTGATGAAAGTTTAAAGGCATTACTTGAGTTAGTGTATTACATGATGAGAGGATATGCTGAGATCGTGGGGTCCATAAGAATTTTAGTGCTATCTAAATATACCTAAACGTATCGGTAAGCATGTTGAAAGTTTTTAGATTGAGCTTAAGAGGACAAACATATCGTCAATCTAAGTGAATCGTTTAGAGCTTAAAATGTCAAAAGCTTAACGGTGCTAGTGATTTGTTTCATGAACTGATATGATCCTCTTATACAAACTCACAAAAATATTGTTTGTACATATTTGTTTACTGCATTTCTTTAAAATCAAAAATCCAAAAAGATTTTCAGATTGTTTTAGTATAAAATTTTGAAAATACAAAAAGATTTTCGACAACTGATGTTGAAGAGCTGTTTTTCAAAATTCCAAGTGCTAAACTTGATGAACAGGGTTGGGAGAGTTTGTTGAAAACTTTGAATGCTATATACAAATGTTTTGAAAGATTGAGTGGTTAGTTAATCAAGGTCATTTGTTTGAACTTGATGTAACTAGTATGTTTGATGAATGGATGATTTCTACCAGTAAGATTTTTAAATCTAAGTGTTATAAATTTGTGAAACTTATGTTGTGGTAGAGGATATGCAGGTTTCAGGAATTCCCACGGAAGCTAAATGATAAAGCTTGAACCAGACATCTCAAATTCCAGCATATCGAGAGGGGGAATATGTGAAAGGGGGAGTCTGGATCAACAGTCAAAGGGAAGATGGAAGTTAGATTCAGGTTGTGATTCTAAACTTGTGAAGAATGCTTATGATGTGAAGACAGAGAGTTGGAGAAAAGACTAAGACTGAAGACTCAGGAGCTGAAGACTTCGTCAACATCCAAGGGGGAGTCTGTTAGTGCATGGAATGTCCGTTGACTTCGTCTGCATTAAGTCTTAAGTCTAGATAGGTTAAATGAACACACATTAGGGTTTTTACATGTTAACTTGATGATTTAACTTGAAATGTTTCAAGGGAAATCATGATTTAGCTTGAACTATTTCAAGGGAAATCATGATTTAGCTTGAACTGCTTCAAGGGAAATCAGATTTAGCTTGAACAGGTTCAAGCAAAATCTGATTTAGCTTGAACAATCTCAAGCGAAATCTCAATCTTATATATAGGTGTGTGGTTCATTTGTCAAGTAACTTGGTCATTGTATGAGAGACAAAGTGCTGCCGGATTTGTATCAGAAAACCTTGTAAAAGCACGAATATCAATCAGAAAAGAAAGATTAAAAGGATTAGAGCTGTTATGACTTGGTTTACTTTGATTCCGCCTCTGTAAACTGAGATGAACTGCCTTAACTGACGGTTAACGGTCGTAGAACGGTCCAACACAAATCACTAATTTCATCATAATATACTAAACCCCTTTCATGAAAGTATGATCATGTACCCAATTTCATGGTTTAATCAAATACCTTCCATTCATTATCATGCATGATGATTCTAAACATAGTCTTATCATCAATTTCATCATAACAATAAAACCCACTTAGCTAGGTGTGGTAATTCAACCATACATCCAAATCATAGCAATTTGTTCTAAATCTTCTCTTAGGGTTTGTTCCTAAGCAATCATACATCTCAAATTCAGCCAAAACTTCTATGATTCGTACATAGATCGCATCATGCAAAGTTAACTAATTTTCACAACTTCATGAATGTTAGAAATTCGACATACCTTACGATCCCCTTGACTTGGTGATCGTTTATTTGTATGTGTGCTTCGATTTGGGTCAAGAATTACTCTTCAATTTAGGGATTTGTTGAACTAGGGTTCATCCCCTTTTCTTTTGGTCTCCTGGTCGATAACGTACACACACACACACTCTTAGTGTGTGTGTGTGTTGTGTGTTATTACTTGTTTTTAATTAAGACAAGTTTCCCCACTTGGCAAATATTAGTCCCTCATGTTTTATCTTGATCAATTGAAGCTACAAGTTACCATTTATCACTTAGGCACATACTAGTAACTAGGTTAATTATCCCTGGTTAACTTAATAGGTTCGGGAAGTTATAACCCGTTATATTTTAAGTCCCGTTAACTCGGGCCTTCTATATACTCTGTTTTCTCAAAGTATTTATCTCCCTTTAACTTAACATCAATTTTATTTATTTAAAACCTAATATTTACCGGGTTAATTTTTACCACTAACGGTATTTTACCCGTCGTCACTATTAACGTGGTTTGATTACCAAACCCGTTTTTGGGGTGTTACAAGTCTACCCCCCTTAAAGAGGTTTCGTCCTCGAAACCTTTTCTTACATAATTTATCGAGTTTAACTCCATGCATTTGCTCTCGATAATCAATTGAGCATTGCTTATATTTTAACCGATTGTTAGTATTACCAGAAAAGTATGGTAATATCTTTTTGGTTATTAATCATCTACGTATATTATATGACACAATGCAACTTGAAATAACATAATCTCGTTATTTCCACTAGTTTAATTAACTTAGCAATATTCATCACTTGGCTCTAGTATTCGTCACTCGGCTCTAATGTGATTATACTTCACATTACACTTCTTGACCGTGATCATGTCACGTCATGCCAAATTTTACATCAACTTTCTATTTTAAAAATTATCACTTTTCGAATATATCGCCTTGCACCTATCAGTGTCAAGACTTGTATCTTTCATGTTTACTATTTAAATTCCTATCATAATTTATATTTGTAAAAATGTTATTTCTTACTAAAACCGAAGTTTTAGTTTTAGGATCTTCTCTTTAACTTTTGTCAATTATCCATACCAGGATATTGACAGTACATAATTTATTCTTTTACAGTCTTAGTTTTATGCGGGGATTCTCAATTGATTCCCTCGCTTTATCTAATTAACCCGTAGGTTTTATCACTTAGCCTTATGGGCTATTTTGATTAGACTTTCACCTCTTTAGGGCGAAGTCCTTATAATTTCTTTCTAATCATGACCCGTGGGTCGTTTTAGTCTCGTAGACCTTTCCATTGTTTATAACCCCAAAGGTTAGGTTGATCCTGTAGATCATTCCTTACTCATGTCATTATTAAAATACATGTTTGGTGTCAAGGCATCCTGTTTTTTTTTTAAATCATTTATTTTCGCCTTGGTATTTTCTTTGACCTTGACCGTAGTCTAAGGCTACATTCGTTTCCTTTCGGACAAATTTTCCGACTTTATGACTTCTCACATCATTTATGCGTCGGTTTATCTTATGCTCACCATTATCCAGTTTACATACATTCGTATTTGATTATGTCCCATTACCGGACTCATTATTCTTTTGCTTTTAACGCTACCATTATCCCGCTTGTGTTTACTTATGCCGTCCGGCATGATATTATATTCGACCCGCTCAACTTTAAAATAGTTGAACATAATTTATTCACAATTTCTATTTACATTATTTTGTCATCTTTTAGTTATGACCCAAAACCCGAGTCTTTTAACTTTCCATCCGAGTTCCCGTTTCTCGGTCTACGCATGTGTTTAATTCTTACCCATCAACCGGGTGTTTTACCGAAGTCGTTATTATTGCAACCCTCCCGGTATGCATTAAGACCTCGCTTCATTTTTATATTCCGACTTTGTCCTCGAGTTTGACGTTTTACAAAAACGACCCGTTTAGAAACATATTTTCATTTTCCGGGTTCGAGTGTAAGTACACTCCCTCCCAATGCATATCTTGATCATTCTACATGTTTATATTCTTCGGGTTCGAGTGTAAGTACACCCCCTCCCAATACATGCCTACATCATTTTACATGTTTGCATTTTTCGGGTTCGAGTGTAAGTACACCCCCTCCCAGTGAATATCTTAATCATTTTACATGTTTCTTTGTCCCTTCTCTCGGGCTCATTATCCTAATGTAATACGCTTCCGTCACACGGCTGTGCGTTTACATTATTATCAAATATTTTGCTCATTTGATTCATTTGGGTACTTTTTTAAGTTAGTCCCATTCACCCTGCCCTTACTACCTCGGATGTAAATGTGTCCGCTATAAGAAACTCATGGTATCATATGCCACTACTTACTTGGCCAGAGTAAGCGATTAACACATGACATACATGACCTTTTTATAGTTTTCACATCACGCCCTATGTAAGTAATGCCTCTATTTAGTTTTCTTGGAAATAATATCCTGGATATGTATTTCTATTCAGGTTTTCCAAGTTTCTAATTTGCCTATGCAACAATGATTCTCTACTTGTTTATTGCATATTGCTATTTATGCAATTATATTTAAAAGCGTGCACTTGGTAATGCTTGCCCCGTCGGGCGTTCCCTACCATTAACCTTGTTCGCGGTCGTTACGCGATTTAGCCCTTGGTGAGCATGCTCCTCTTGTCATACTTCGGACCGTTCTTCTATCATATCCTTAATTTGTTCAACTCTTGTCATCTTTAAATGCAAGTGTCCTTCAATCAAGACATTCACAAAAGTTAGTAATGTCAACTTTACTAAATGCCCGTATCATAATACAAGGCTTTTCTACCATACGCGTCAACGCGCGTATTTTCATCAACCATATCCATCCTTTTAATTAGGGTAACGTGTATCACACGATAGCCCTATCTGCTGTTTACAACACTTTAGCATGCTAACTATTAACATACATGTACTTATCGGATTTGCGATCAAGCCTCGAACCGAACACCAATCTTTGTCAAGAGCATAAGGTTTAAGTCCAAGCATGGTTCTTCCCCACCATACTTAAATCTCTTAAACCAAGGCTCTGATACCAACTTGTAACACCCTAGTTTCTATTTAACGGTTTTACATGTAAATACCAACAATTAGATGTGTAGTTAAGACTACACATACTATAAAAATGTGGATTTATTAAAACTTTTCGCAAATCAAAAGTTATTCGACATAACGTGATCAGATTCGTCGTTTAAAATTTATGACGATGCAATGTGCGGAAGCATGTATCTATATCGTGTTCGGTTCTTCGTTGAGCTTGATCGTCTTCTGGCATCCAAAGAGTACCTACATTTCATAAACATGAAATGCTTTAGTCATACGGGGTTTAAAACGTATCTAAACGAGTCCGGGAAACAAAACTGATTAAAATATATTTTTGTACAGGGTCCACCGTAAATTACGGTGGATACCGTAATTTACGGTAGCCCCTGTTTTGATATGTTTCCACCGTAAGTCAGTAGAGAACTGGCGTAAAGGTTTCAGCCCCACCATAACTTACGGTGGGCACCGTAAGTTACGGTGGCCCCTGTAACAGATTCTTCCATTTTGCCATTTTTGACACGAAAACTTTCGTATCTTTCAATCCGCTTGTCCGTTTGACCTACCGTTTCTTCCTACGTGTTTGTAATTTGATTCTCCATCATATGGATTTAAAATCCAACATTCGGATTAACAAAATTTAAGACTTTTAAGTCTTAGGCTTATTACCCTTTTTACCAAATTTTGACCCGTTCGATTTCTATCAAACAAACAAGTTTGTTTGACCCTTATTTATCATAAACCTATTAAATTCAATGATGTTTAACATATTTGGTTCCAATTACAGGTTCATATACCTTCTTAATCCCAGTTTCACTCATATGCTTATTTTGACCCGTTAAGGGTATTTAAGCATATTTTAAGCACCAATCACTTTCATTCGTTTCTTAATACATATGTCCACATTTCTTATCAAATGACCTCCCACCACAACTATATTTGTGGTGGATTCAATGTGGTGATTTATATATTACAAATTTTACCCTTCAAATTATTATTTTACGGCAAAGACTCTTTATAAAGTCATTTGACCAATATTTTACATCTTTCGCTTTTCATACTTATTCAAAGTATTGACTTGATTATAAAACTCGTTTTCAATTCCTTGCCCACATGGCAAGGACCACACCACTTTTCCATCCTATGTGGCGTTTACATCAGCAAGACCATCCAGAAGCTTCTAGAAGCTTCTGGAAAACATCAAGGTGGCACCAAAGATGCTCCATCCGGCAAAAAGGACAACACGTGTCACCAGACATCAAGCACTAGGTAGGCCTGCGACGAATCAAGGAGCAATCCGACAGGACCAATACGACGTCTCCAAAATAGGCAAATGTAAGCGCGCCACGTGTACCACTACACTGACCACGACAGAGGAGACCAAAAGGATATTCCCCTTGGTCGGACAGCTGGCGCGCAACCACAGCTGGCACAGCTGCTCCTCCCTCCTTCACCCTCCGGCTATAAATAGGACCCTTCATCATCCAGGTTGAATCATCTTGCTCTCTATACTCTCACACTCAACACACACTGTTTATTCTCCCTCAGAACAATACTTATTCTCACGCCGGAGCCTGGTTAAGATGGAAACCCCCATATTCCCCTCTTAACGAGACTAAGGGTGTTGCTGTTTTGCAGGACCCAGGTCATTTCTACGAGTAAGAAAGGGGATTGGACCCACATAAGAAATAACCCCACAGATTAACCTTGGTGTTATCCTGTGTTTCATCATTGGCGCCATCCGCTTTTAACAAAAAACCACTCTCATCTCTTTTCTTTTTGAAAAACACTCGTCAAAATGGCTGAACAAAATCCTTCACACCAAGTCGACGGAGAAGTTTCTTCCTTTGAGCTCGTTTCGGACACAGCACACATCCAAAGGGGTCAAAGGAATGAAATCATCCAAGAAGGGCAGACAAACAATGATTTTCCTAGTATTTTTGGAAGTGCCTCCAGGGTTGTTAGCCAAACCACAACTGGACCGACTTTCCAACATCCAACTAGGATCATCACCCAAACCACAAATGGAGCCACTTTCCAGCCTCCATCTGGGGTAGTCCAACAAACACCCCCACCAGTGCAGACACCAAGCCATGGAGCTGGCCCCTCAGCTCCATCGGAACAAGCACAGCTGAATTTTTCCGCACTCTTAGGGCTACCAGAAGGAAAAACTCTGGCTTCCTGGTATGCCGAACAAATGGCGTCTATAAACCTTGTTTATACACAACTCAGCGCGCAACAAGCTTTGCTCCAAGCACAAGCCAAGCAGTCTACATTTGTTACCCCACTGCAATGGTCTCTGAGTATGCACATAACTCAACAGACCAATGCATGGAACTTACGCCCAGAAAAAGGACATGTGCCAAACATCAGAAAACCAAGTGCGCAAGGCACGCGTGACACCTACGGCGAAACGGAAAGCAACTATGTTCAGTATTCTCATCCACCAAGGAAGCCAGTACAAATTCGTTTAGGTCCGCGCAACATAAACGACGAGCTCAATAATTATAAAGAGGAAGATGACGAGACATACAAAGAAAGCACAGTGTTCAGCAGACTGCCGCCAGAACATGAAGCATACAAGCCTCACAAGCGCGCAGGTTATAACCCAAAAGCAGAGCATGATTACACCTTGAGCTATTGTCCAGACGACATGGCTGAAAATTCGAAATTCATCAGAGAGATTGCCACAGCCGCAATCGACAAAATGAAACTGCCACACAACGTGGGCAAATACAACGGCTTGACAGACCCGGATGATCACCTCCAAGTTTTTAATGGTGCTGGAGCAACAGGTGGATGGAACTTACCGACATGGTGCCATCTCTTCGCTCAAACCTTCGTCGGCGCAGCGCGAGTCTGGTTTGACAGCCTACCAGCAGGAAAAATCAAGTCATGGGTCGATTTCCGAGAGAAATTCCTTGTGCACTTCTCTCAGCAACGTAGACACACCAGAGACCCAGCTGATTGTTTAAATATATGGCGCAGAGACCACGAGAGTGTGGAAGACTTCATCACTAGGTACAACAAAGAATGTCTGGAAATAGGAGATGTAGGCGAAAAGATGATCCGCGCACACTTCATGAGGGCAGTCAAGTGCGATGATCTAATCAAACGTGTAAAGGGAAGAGACGGAGGATCCAAAGATTGGGAAACCTTCATCGAAGCAGCCAAAACCATTGCGCAAACAGACAAACAGTTGACCTGTGATGACCACCGTCAACGCGGGTATAACCAGAATGATTGGCACAACAAAAAAGGCAGAGGCCAACCATGGAAAGCGTCCGGTAACAGAGAGAGAAGCCCAGCAAGGGAGGATGCGCGCCACACAATCAATTAGATAGCCCATCGGAAAGAGGTAAAAAGAGAAAACAGGGAGAAACAGTGGACACCACTAACAAAGACCCCTTCCGAGGTCTTGGCCACTGAGAATCACCAGTTCAAACCACCCCTACAAATGCGAAACAAGAGGGGTCAAGATCCCAATCTTTTTTGTGAATTTCACAAAGACACAGGTCACTTAACTGACGACTGTTTCAGTCTAAAGCAAGAAATAGAAAGGGCCTTAAGAGATGGAAAACTCACTCATTTGGAAAAGGGTGGAAATCGCGACTACCGCCAAATTCAAAGAAGAGAAGAAGGACCAGATAACAAAAAACTCCAGAAATTAGAAACCCACATGATTCAAGGAGGCCAGCGAAGGCCAAAGAAAAACTACAACAAGCGCACACAAGACGACTCGTGGCGCGAGAGGCAAGTTGTTTTTCCTATTGTAAGAGGAGGCCCAAGAGAAAGAAGACCCATAGTCATCTCGGGCATGATCGGTCACTACCAAACCGACTACATTTTCATTGATCCAGGGAGCACCGCAGATATCATATATGAACAATGTTTCAATCAATTCGATCAGGAGGATAAGGCGCGCTTAGAACCAGTTGATTACCCACTCACAGGTTTCTGCAACGAAGCCGTTTTTCCCCTTGGACAGAGATCGTTCCCGGTGTTACTCTTGGATGGAAGGAATTCAAGAAAAGAAGATGTTACATTCATGGTGTTACCCGCACATTCAAGACATGACATCCTCCTAGGAAGAGAGTCTCAAGGAGACTTCAGTATGATTTGCTCCGGTCCACATTCAGCTGTGGGATTCCCAATAGAAACGGGGGTAGCAATAATATACTCAAGCAAAGAAGTCTTAGTAACAGATGAACTTAGACCTATGAAGGCAAGTAAACCAACACCACGCGCGGAAGCAGAAAAATGGGTGTTGAACAGTGCATACCCAGAACAGACAGTTACCTTAGGACCTGCAATGTCCGATCTAAAGCGCGCAGCTCTAAAAAAGCTGCTGTTCCAAAACATGGATGTGTTCGCCTGGACACCAGTGGACATGGTGGGTGTTCCACGGCACATAGCTGAACATCGATTAAACGTCTCAGAAGAAGCAAAGCCGGTAGTGCATGCCAAGCGCCACTTGGGAGACATACAACACGATGCTATGAAAGAGCAGGTGATGGAGCTGTTAAACACGGGAATCATCAGAGAAGTCAGATACCAAACATGGGTGGCGAGCCCAGTAATGGTACAGAAGCAAAATGGTAGTTGGAGAATGTGTGTAGATTACAAGGATCTAAACAAGGCATGTTCGCGCGACTGTTACGCCCTACCAGTCATCGATGAAAAAATTGATTCGCTGGCAACATTCCGGTGGAAGTGTTTCCTTGACTGTTACAAGGGGTACCACCAGGTACAGATGGCTATGCAAGATGAAGACAAAACCGCATTCCACACGCCGACAGGGCTATACTGCTACACCAAGATGCCTTTCGGTTTAAAGAATGCGGGCACAACCTATCAGAGGCTGATGAATGAAACATTCCACGATGCTATCGGCAAGTACATCGAAGTATATATGGATGACCTAGTCATTATGAGCAAAGAAGAAAATACAATGTTGATGAACATCCAAAAAACGTTTGACACCTTGCGCGGAGTAAGTATCAAGCTAAACCAAGCGAAATGCTCTTTCGGCATGGAAGAGGGAAAATTCCTGGGTTTCATCGTCACAAAAGATGGCTTCAAAGTAAATCCTGATAAGATACAAGCAATCGAACGCATGCCTTCACCTTCGATGATCAAGGAAATGCAAAAATTGGCAGGGCGGCTGGCAGCACTTAACCATTTCCTGGCCAATCACGCAGCTAAATCTTTCCCATTTATCAAAACACTCCGCAACTGCATGAAGAAAAGCCAATTTCAGTGGACTCCGGAAGCCGAAAGCGCATTCCGCGAGATGAAAGATTGCCTCATCAGGTTGCCAACATTAACTGCACCAGTCAAGGGAGAACCTTTGGTGCTATACTTATCAGCCTCCGATAGAGCAGTAGGAGCAGTGTTACTTGTTGATCGACAAGGTATCCAAACACCAGTTTACTACGTGTCACGAACCTTGACCGACCCAGAAACCCGGTATGCCATCATGGAGAAACTAGTACTCGCATTGATCCATGCATCAAGACGGCTGCGCAGGTACTTTGCCAACCACGTCATTCATGTGTTAACAAACTACAATATTGGCAACATCCTCGCAAGGCCAGAGATTTCAGGAAGACTAGCAAAGTGGGCGATAGAACTCGGTCGCTATAATGTGGTTTTCAGGCCAAGACCAGCAATCAAGGGCCAAGTGCTAGCAGACTTCATGACAGAAGTGGCCGACGACAAGGATCAGGAATGTAAAGCAATGGAAAAAGCCGAAAAACAACAAGTAGAAGAACCGTGGTTGTTATACACAGACGGCGCGTCTAACGAAGACGGCGCATGCGCAGGGCTTCGGCTGGTGAGCCCTGACAAACATGAATTCACCTACGCCATACGTTTGGATTTCAAGAGCACGAACAATGAAGCCGAATATGAAGCTTTCCTTGCTGGCTTAAGACTGGAAATCAAAATGGGAGTTAGACACATCGAAGCACATGTGGATTCCATGATAGTGGCCGGGCAAATCAACGGGCAATACGAAGCCAAAGGAGATGTAATGGCGCTTTACCTGAGTCAAGCAAAGACGTTGCTACAAACCTTCTATTCCTACAAGGTGCACCACATTAATAGAAGCGAGAATAAACCAGCAGACGCATTGAGTAAACTCGCATCTACAAGTTTTCAACACCTGGCAAAGGATGTGCGCATAGAAGTTTTGAGCAACCCATCAGTGCCATTAAGAGAAGTAAGCGTTATTCAAGTAGGAACAACGTCATGGAAGACTCCGATAATAGCGTACCTTCAATCTGGGATACTCCCAGAGAACAAAGCTGAAGCGAGAAAAATCCAGTACAAGGCTGAACATTATCGGATGGCTGATGGAATTTTATACCGAAAGTCATACCTTGGGCTACTGTTACGATGCGTCGACCCCGAAGACGCAAACTATTTGATCAGAGAAGTGCATGAAGGAATTTATGGTATACATGCCGGGCCAAGAATGGTGGTGGCAAAGGTGATGAATGCTGGGTACTTCTGGCCCGGGATGCATTTAGACGCAGTAAAAGAATTGAGGAAATGCAGTGGATGCCAAAGACACGCCCCCAAAACGATGCGCCCCAAGAATGAATTGGTACCAGTCACAACGGCGTGGCCTTTTCAGCAGTGGGGAATAGATATGGTCGGCCCTTTCCCCGAAGCCCCAGGTGCTGTCAAATTCATAATAGTCGCAGTCGACTGGTTTACAAAATGGGTAGAGGCAAAGGCACTTGCATCAACCACATCCACTGTCGTCAAAAGATTCATATGGGAACAAATCATATGCCGTTTCGGATTACCACTCAGGATCATCACCGACAACGGAACGAACTTTGCCGCAGACGGTCTTCAGCAGTGGTTTAAAGAATTACACATTGAGCACACCTTCTCCTCTGTTGCACACCCGCAGGGGAATGGTCAAGTGGAAGCCGTCAACAAGAGTATCGTCGACGGAATCAAGGCAAGATTGGGAGATAAAAGAAGAGGCAGCATATTATGGGCCCATAGAACAATGCCGAAAACAAGCAACGGGGAGACACCGTTTAGCTTAGTTTACGGGTCCGAGGCTGTGATACCAGCAGAGATCGGGATGCCATCACCAAGAATACTTTCCATGAACGCAACCAACAATGAGGCAGAGCGGAGGTTAGACCTTGATCTCCTAGAAGAAAGGAGAGAGATGGCGGCGATAAATGAAGCAAAGTACAAGACAAAACTGGAGAAGTACTACAACTCCAAAGTCCGCATCTGCACCTTCAATCCAGGAGATTACGTCCTAAGGGACAATGAGGCGTCTAATGCCGAAAAACCGGGAAAGTTAGCCCCCAAGTGGGAGGGGCCTTATGTAGTAGATGCGGTACTCGGAAAAGGGGCATACAAGTTACGCACCCCAGACGACAAAGAAGTTCCAAGAACCTGGAATGCCCAACAATTGAGAAGATGTTACATGTAACAACAGAAGTTTCCTTTATGTACTTGTAATGGCTACGCGCCAACACATTCCGCACTAATACAAGAAGTGTTTTGGCTATCCATTCCATGCGAATTTTTTGTTACAACTGCATATATTACTTCGGGCATACACGAAAACATCAATGGCTCGATCTTAGGAAACGTTGTAGACCTCCAAGGCCAGCCACAAACAAGTGCGCAGCCGGGTCAAAAACACAACTAAAGCCTAAAAACGCCAAATAAATACTTCGTGCCCACATAAACACGAAAGCATCGAATACAGGGTACACAAACATTGTAAAGGCCCCCCAAAGCTGAATACAACCGGGCCCACACAATAACCTACAACTCGATCACTTCGTATTCACGAACCAACCTGTGTACACAAATGACAGAGCAAACGTTGTAACTAACACAACATAACCTGTCAGCGCCATCATTCATTCGTGATACCTGAATCAAAGTAATTACACATGCACATATTGTAACGATAAACAAAATTCACAACAAACAAAAGTACATTAAATATTCAACGGAAACATAAAGTAAATTGTTCAGGAAATTGCCAGGTTGGTTACAGGACCATCAAGGCCCATACACGGCATGCAAGCCAGATCCTTTCATTCCGGATGACTGGAACCAGCACCCCGAGCTGCATGATCCTCATCTCCAAGAGCTTTTTTCAGTAAGGCAACACCATCTGGATTCCGAGCCAATTTTTGGGCAGCTTTAACAACACCAAAATCTAAAGACGCGAACTCCTGTCGTTTGGCGGTATAAGCAGCACCACAATCCTCCTTATATAACTCGAAGTGTTGGACCTTCTCGTTATTGAGAGCCGCAGCTCTACCCTCACTGTAACCATCCTTCCGCCCGCTATTGTAACCAGTTTGCCCCAACTCAAACATGTAGTTGGCAAGTTCATGGGATTTCACTATACGACCAGCAATCTACGAGAAACACACAGCAATGTAAATAGAGTAACTACCGCAAACCAAAAGCAAACATAAACAAAGGAGGTTACCAGAGGTACAGCACGAGATAGCAACGACTTGCAATCAGCGGACATCTCTTCAGCAAGGAGTTCAGAGGCTTTACACTCAGCAATCTTCTTCTCAACAAACTCTTCCAACGCAGCTATACACTCAACATACTCTGTCTCCCTTTTCTCAGAAGCAACACGCGCTTGCTCAGCTTTCTCACTAATCTCACGCTTCTCAGCAGACATCCGCATAATCGCATCACGTTGCGACTGCAACTCCTTGTTGGTACGTTCACAGGCAGCTTCCCAATCTCTCTGTTTCTGCGAATTAGCCTGTTTTTCTGCAGCAATCTTGTTCTCCGCATCCGAAACCCTCCACATCAAACCTTTCTTCTCAGCATTAAACTTCTCCCTCTCCTCAGCAAACATTTTCTTCTCATTTTCAAACTCAAGTGTGTCCTCCCCCATTAGTTTCCACTCACGCACAATCTCCTAAGAGGTGGACAAAAAGTTGACCCCGGCACGAACATGATCGTCTAATAGCTCTAACCGGCAGCGCCTTTTCTGAAATAACCTCTCAGCTGGAGGGAGAGACAAAGAGAAGAACTCATGGCAGTTTTCAAGATCGTTCATACGGGAGCCTTGGGTCAGATTCCAGCGAGGAGCATGTGGCATATCATCACACGCTGGGTTTTGAGTGTCCCAAGACCCACCTTGAACATGCTCAAACTCAGGACTCCGAACCACTCCGGAAGTTGCACCACCACCACCCGGTGGACGCTTGGTATATATGGTTTGACGAGGAGCAGTCTGACTTGACTCCACCCCGATTTCAATACCCTTACCACGATTAACACCACCAGCGCCACCTGTATCACCACCAGCGCCACCTGTATCGCTACCACCCTCCCCAACCTGCTCAACATTTACGTCATCTTCCTTCTTCTTCTCACCCAGATCATCACGAGAAGTAGTCAACCCAAACGTCCTCGAGGGCGGAGAAGCAGGAGGAGTGATTTTTGAAAGGTCAATTTTGTGTGAAGTCTTGGCTGGCTTGGCACCTGCTCCAAAACGAGCAACACATTTAGAGAAAAGAAAGGAAAGTAAGCAACCAGAAAAGACAAACGGGAAAACTGATAAAACGAGTACCAGAAGCCTCAAAAATTTTCTCCAACAAATTCCCATGTCTCTTAGTAAAAACACCCATGTCAACCTCCGACTCCGAGGGAGCAGGAGGATCCTCCTTCTGAAATTTAACCTTTTTTGATGCAAGCATAGCAACAGCCTGCTCGTCAAGTTTCCGTTTTTTATCTTCAAAAGCCTTTTTCTGCATCATCTCTGTCAGAGTAGCGCGGTCTTCAGGATCAGACCCACGATGCTTCTCTCCGGTCCCTAAACCGGACAACGTATCAGACACTACAACGTAATCTAGGACAGGAAGAGTAGAAAGTCGCTTACGAGGAGTTTCAGTGGCATGTTCCTCAGCCTTCTTCCCTTTCCCTTCTGGTTTGTCAGCTTTTGTTTTTCTCCTTGTTTCCAACT
The DNA here is from genome assembly GCA_030545235.1 of Helianthus tuberosus. Classification (NCBI taxonomy): domain Eukaryota; kingdom Viridiplantae; phylum Streptophyta; class Magnoliopsida; order Asterales; family Asteraceae; genus Helianthus; species Helianthus tuberosus. The sequence continues at coordinate 42,868,267 of CM060414.1, read as the reverse complement.
GATCAGCAGCCTCAACCGGAATCTCCACATCATCATCAATGGGTTCATTAACAGGCTCAGGCGCAACCCCCTGTGCTGGACCTGCACGCGGGGAATGAGAGGTTAGGCCTTTACAAGATCTATCAGAACCATCACTCGAAAGAACAACAACTTCCTCCCGAGTAGGATTAATGGCATCATCATCATCCTCGCTATCTTCACCTAAAACAGTGTTGGCATAAGCGGTAAAACTCTCGTTGGTCGGATGCAAGAAACGGGGGCGAATCTGATCCAACTAGGGTTGTCTCCCAGCCTCCTGGATCGCCTCAACCATGGCACCACCGGCCTTCGTGTCCAAAACATTCAACAAGCTGGAACCCACTGCGAAAAACAAGGAGATGAGGAATAATATATACAGAAAAAAAGGGAGAGAGAAATAGACAAGTTATAAAACAACACATACGTTTGCCATTATAACCGTAAGCTGGGACCCCCAAAGGATGCTTCGGGACCCACAACATACTCATACCAGCACCCACCAACGCCATCTCCTCAAGCTGAAGAATAGGAGTGGCTTTATGAGTCAATTTTTTGTACCACGCTTGTTCAGAAAAACCTGCAACCACATCAACCTTGGGGATTCCCTCACTCCCTACTCGATAATGCATATCCACTAGGATAACACCACGGCGGATGTAGAAAAATCTTTGTTTCCAGTCATGTAGGCTTTTTATGGGAGTAGAACAACAGGGGATAACACCACCGGTCCGGGCGTTAAAAGAATAGAAACCGCTGGTATAAGTCACGGTGTAAAACACATTGAACATTTCAAAAGTCAGTTCAACACGATTAGCCCTGCAGATAAATTCAAAGTGGGTAATACGGGGAAGCCCAATCTCATTGATCTGAGAAATGTGAAGCCCATAGTTCCTCAACACATCAGCGGTAAACCTAGTCATCGGGAGCCTGAAATTGCCTTCCTGGAAGAAAGCAGCATACAAAGTAATGTAACCGGGAGGTGCGTCCATAGCAGTAGAACCCGGAGTGGGGAACTGAGCACCCCACTCGGGAAGGAAACCCATCTCCCTCACCAAGTTATGAAACTCTTCCTCCTTCCACCCTATAATCGCCTGACCAGGGCCCGGTGGATTTTTACCTTTGTTCCTTTTCTTCTTCTGGGAAGGATTCGCCCTAGACATGATGAAGAAAATCAGAAGTTGGACGGAAACACTCAAAGAAAAGAAGGAGAAAAGACGAAGGAGTGGGAGAGAACCAAACTTCAAATTTTGAAAAGTAAGGAAGAAGGAGAAACCGCCTTATATTTATACCCATCGCATTTAATGCGATGGGTAGTGGGCCGTCAGAATCCAGAAAGGCAATCAATGGGGGAGAAACACGTCAGAAGAGAGAGCAGACGTCACCTCTTTTTTCGGGAGCAGGTAAACAGATGCCTGACACCTTGACAGAAAGTAACTGACATGATTGAAAAGGCGCTTGTTCACCTTCGATAAGACAGGGGACACCAGACAGTCACATCAGTCGCTCCCTCCCAAGACAACAAAACTTCCTTCAGAAGAAAACAACAAGTGCCATTGCGCCATGCGCCATGCGTCCATTTGGCTCAACTTTTACAAGTTTCCAAAACCCATGCGCCATGCGTCCATTTGGCTCAACTTTTACAAATTGCCGAAACCCATGCGCCATGCGTCCATTTAGCTCAACTTGTCAAAGTGACCAAAACCCATGCGCCATGCGTCCATTTAGCTCAACTTTCACAAGTCGCCAAAAACCATGCGCAATGCGTCCATTTGGCTCAACCTTTCAAGTTTTCCACAAAAGCACGCGCCATACGTCCTGTCGGTACAACTTCGCATAACAAACATACGCCATAGAAACGACTACCTTCATAAGTCCAGAATCCCTCCTAGACAATCAACTCAACTAGAAGGCACACTGGACTGGGGGGGATTTGAAGAGGTATGGTCCCAATTCCTTGCCCACATGGCAAGGACCACACCACTTTTCCATCCTATGTGGCGTTTACATCAGCAAGACCATCCAGAAGCTTCTAGAAACTTCTGGAAAACATCAAGGTGGCACCAAAGATGCTCCATCCGGCAAAAAGGACAACACGTGTCACTAGACATCAAGCGCCAGGTAGGCCTGCGACGAATCAAGGAGCAATCCGACAGGACCAGTATGACGTCTCCAAAATAGGCAAATGTAAGCGCGCCACGTGTACCACTACACTGACCACGGCAGAGGAGACCAAAAGGATATTCCCCTTGGTCGGACAGCTGGCGTGCAACCACAGCTGGCACAGCTGCTCTTCCCTCCTTCACCCTCCGGCTATAAATAGGACCCTTCATCATCCAGGTTGAATCATCTTGCTCTCTATACTCTCACACTCAACACACACTGTTTATTCTCCCTCAGAACAGTACTTATTCTCATGCCGGAGCCTGGTTAAGAGGGAAACCCCCATATTCCCCTCTTAACGAGACTAACGGTGTTGCTGTTTTGCAGGACCCAGGTCATTTCTACGAGTAAGAAAGGAGATTGAACCCACAGAAGAAATAACCCCACAGATTAACCTTGGTGTTATCCTGTGTTTCATCAGCTCTAGTGGTGGCCACGGGTATTTAAGTTCCACTTATGGTTGGCCCGGGTGAGTTTTCCCCTCCAGGTCTCAAGTTCGAGTCTGGATGATAGGGGTTTCTCATTGTGGGGTTTAATTTGGGGATCTATTGTGCGAGGGGGCTCTCTAGCGCGGACCCGGTTAAGACAACGTATGCTAGACCTCCCGACATTCGCGAATAATTCACACCTTTCAAAAAAAAAATCAGAAAACTTGTTTTACACTTTCAAGTAAATGCACAAGTGGTCCTTCAACTTTAAGGAGTAAATTAAATAGTTAAATTAACTTGGTTAACTTATATTAGCAAAACTAACTGGATTAATTAACTCCGTTAAGTTACATAATCCTTAAAACTCATTAAAACTAACGGAAGTAACTAGGTTAATTAATAAATTGTGAAAAAATTAAATTGTAAAAGGTTAATTAGTTATAATAAATAACTATATCGATAATTAAATAGCGAAATTTCCAAGGTTTCAAAAGTTAGGATCCGGATTTCAAAACGGGTCGGATTTTGGGAGTTCATTTTGACGGATATTACATAAAGTGTGATCCAAACCTTTTTCACATCTGAATACTCACACCTTCGTTTACCCATTCAAGGGTGACTTTGGTGAACCAGCCCTCATCTAATCAACTTGCGGTTTTGTGTTTACCCACGCAAAACTGTGAGTATACTCGATCCCTTTTTCATTTTATTCACTTTGGGTGCAGCATGTACATTTATACAAAACACTCAACGCTATTAATCATATTTGCAAATCACACTCTATCCACTATTAAACATGAGACATGTTGATACTTGTTAATCTCATATAATATGTTACACGTGTCTATATGCTCATTAACTTTGCAAGCCTACCTTAACACTTATATCGCTATAGGATTAATGCATCGCCCGTATTCTTGTGGTATTGTTAAGTAAAACACCATTGCATCCTCTTCGTTTCGACGTTGTTGGGTAATCACCATGGCGTTAAACTCTTGTTTGACATATAATTTACACATGTGTGGTATGTTAGTAACAGGTTATACATTTTATCATGTTGGATATGAGCACCATTAAACATTTTATTTTTATGCTATGTTTTATGCTTTATGTTTGCTAAAATGTGTTGGTGTTTGTTTTGTTGAACAATGTATCCATTTTAGCATTTATGAAATTTTGATTAGTTAATTATTGTCACAATTTAGTGTTATAATGCTATGAACAATCATGTTTCTGTCTCACTCTTATGTTTCTGCCATCGGTTGAGGTGTGACATGTTACTCTCTCGATACTCTGTTGAACGATTATCACGCAGTAGCAGGTTTTTATACTTCTTTTTTATATTTCTTTGCTATTTAGCTTCTTTTGTTGTTCATGATGGTGTGTTGTTTAAATTTAGTTGTTTGCAGACCATGAAGAGTATTCGCCTTCATGTGGTTCATTGTTTGTTACCTCGTGGAATCATTTCAAAGCAGGACCAGGTTTGTTGGGTCCTTTTATTCTACATTTCTTCGTAGTTGTCTCAATGTCTTTTTTTCTAGTCTTTTATGTGTATCCATGTTTGTTGGAGGAATCCGATGTGATGTTCAACCACATTGTTAAGTATCCATGTTCTCTTCACTTTGTTTCTACATTTTTTCATAGTTGTGTCCATGTCTTTTTCTCTAGTATTTAACCTGTATCCATGTTTATGTTTGTTGGAGGCATCCCATGTGATGTTCAAGCATAGTGTTAAGTATTCATGTTCGTCTTTCCCTTTTTTTACCCCTCTTGACTATGTCTTATTTAAAGTTCTTGTAATTTTCATGTTGATGTTGTTTTAATTGTATTTTTTTTTTATTTTTTTACCTTTTTTCATGCGTATGATCCATTTTATAGAAATCAATTTTTTTGTTTGTTTGTTTTTGGGGGTTAACCTTTTTCATACGTATGATCCATTTTATAGAAATCGATTTTTTTTGTGGTTTAGGGATGAGCATTTGGTACTGGGTACCGGTACCGAATTTTCCGTACCGAATTTTTTCAGTATTGGTACCAGTACTCACTTTTTGGAATTTTCAGTATCGGTACCGGTAAAATACCGAATTTTACCTTCAAATACCGGTATTGTACCGTACCACATATTTCGGTACCAGTACCGTTAACCAGTTTTGACGATTTTCGGTACAGGTACCGTTATCTCTAGTGTGGTTCAGGTTTTTATAATGTTATTTTCTTTGTTTTCCTAAAACCCCCTATGTATTTATTTTGTTGGATCTTCTAATCGACATCAAAATACCGACCCACGCAAGGAATTTGCTAATTCTATAACCCCCCCCCCCCCCCCCGAGAAGGTAAATTTTGTTCTTTTTGCCTATTTTTAACATGTCACTAGAAAAGTGCTTTGTTTTAAATATGTTTTCTCCATCCATATGTAGGAGAATGGTTGATATGGATGATGATGACTCGCCTTTATCTTCACTTACTACACATATACTAACCAGTTGTTTGGTGTGTTACTTACTACTATTCACAACTTAAATGTGGGGGAAAAACACATGTAGTAACAAGGACATGATATGTATCAAAGATAGATAAGCAAGAAATGAGATGCAAATTAGTAACAGAAGAAGAATGAAGGAGGTTTCGAAGTAATTTTCTCACATCACATTAAACCAAATCATCACATGCCTTTTATAGGCTAACAAAAGAAACTGAAAGACATAACTAACTAGACCACTACTACACTAACCCCACTAACATTAAATAACATAAATTAAAATAAAGAGTGCATGAAATTATCAAAAACAGAGACGTGGGTGGTGCATGGGTTACGTGGGGAGGCACATATCATTCTCCCCCGCTCGAACGCTGCTTGTCCGCAAGGAGCCACGGTGGTCCGGTTCCTCCGTTAAGCTCGTCGATGGATGCCTGTATCATGAAGAATTTTGGTTTTGTGCATCGATGACCCGGAACAAACTTTTCATCACAGTAATAACATAACCCCTTTTCCCGGCGTTCTCGTGCCTCCGCGGTAGTAAGGCAATGGATGGTAGAAGGTGATGCTATCGTTTGTTTTATTGGTGGTGGCCCAAGCACCCCAGCCGCGGAAGTCGAAAATGAAGGAGAAGTGACCATATCATGGCCGAGTTCTCCTTGTATTGAGTTCCGCTTCTCAACCAGTCTAGCCACACCTATTGCCTCCGACAGGTTTCGTGGCTTCTTAATCTTCACATCCAACCTAATTTCGTCCTTCAAACCAGCAATAAAACAACTAACTAGAAAGGTTTCTGGCAAACCGTCGATTTGATGCGAAAGCTTCTCAAAAACCTCTTGATAAGCGGCCACGGTAGTCGTCTGTTGTAGTCGGGATAACGCTTCAGACGGGTCTTCATAGTCGGTTGGTCCAAATCGACCTAAAAGAGCTTGAGTAAATTCATTCCATGTCAAGGGCCCTCGGAATTTCGAGATCCAACGATGCCATTGAAGGGCAATCCCATCAAGATGAAAGGATGCCAAGTTGACCTGATCACCGACGTCCACCTTTTGAAAAGCGAAATATTGTTCGGCTTGGTAGATCCAACCTTGCGGATCATCTCCTCCGAAACGTGGGAAGTGAAGCTTCAAGTACGGTTTTTGGTTGTTGGTGTTGACGACCAAGTCTACTCCATTAATGACCCGATTATTTGGTGAAACTTCAAGGTTTTGAAACTTTGCGAGTACGGTATTTACCGAATTCAGTGAGACTTCGAAGGATTGAACCTTCGTAAGCAAGGTTTGCAAAGTAGCATGGATTTGATCGAAATTAGATTCATGACTAGCCACAACTTCGGTCATCTCTTGGCGGAATTCAGCATTGGATTTGTTGCGAGTATCCATGGATCAAGGCTGCTCTGATACCAATTGATATGTATCAAAGATAGATAAGCAAGAAATGAGATGGAAATTAGTAACAGAAGAAGAATGAAGGAGGTTTCGAAGTAATTTTCTCACATCACATTAAACCAAATCATCACATGCCTTTTATAGGCTAACAAAAGAAACTGAAAGACATAACTAACTAGACCACTACTACACTAACCCCACTAACATTAAATAACATAAATTAAAATAAAGAGTGCATGAAATTATCAAAAACAAAGACGTGGGTGGTGCATGGGTTACGTGGGGAGGCACATATCAGGACACACACGAAACATAAGATGTAACATGTGTAACACTGCCACACAACAATCCAGATTTTTTTTTGTGTTCAACCACCATAGTTAGGACATGTTTACACATGTTATTTTCACCAGAGTTAACATGTTACAAGTCCTAAGTACCAGGTGTAACATAGGGATTCATGTGTTTACTTCTCCCTTCCCACACTTACACATGTTATTCAGAACTTGTAACATGTGTAATGCTCACTTTTTACACTATATTTTGCCATGCCAGGCACGTTATACATAGCAGCAACCTTTGGGTGAGAACTATTCACATGTAACACCCTTATGTAACATGTGTAACACAAGGATACATTTGTTTTCTTTCCCCTTCATAGACTTGCACATTCTATATTGAAGTTTGTAATATGTGTAACACAGGGATACATGTGTTATTTAAAGTTTAAACAATCGTTAGGACATGTTCATACATGTTATTTTCACCAAAGTTAACATGTTACAAGTCCAAAGTAACCTATGTAACACTTCAATCCATGTGTTTACTTCTCCCTTCCCACACTTACGCATGTTATTTAGAACTTGTAACATGTGTAACTCTCACTTTTTACACTATATTTTGCCATGCCAGACACAGTATACATAGCACTAACCACCGGGGGGGGGGGGGGGACTATTTCACATGTAACAACCTTATGTAACATGTGTAACACATGGATACATTTTTTTTCTTTCCCCTTCATAGACTCATGATATATTAAAGTTTGTAACATGTGTTTTCTTTTCCCTTCCTCTATTTACCCATGCTATACCGAAGTTGTAACATGTGTAAAGATCATTATTTTACATTATATTCCCCATGTCAGACATGTTATACACAACACCAATCGGGTGTGGGTAAGAACTGTTTTCACATGTTACGACCTTATGTAACATGTGTAACACAGGGTACACACGTGTATGGCTTGGTTACTACACGTGTCAGCGTATTTATACACAGAAGCAACAGGTTTGAGCACTGTATTTTAACATGCTATAGTCAGGGGCGGACCTAAGTCCAGCCCAAGGTGGGCGGGCGCACCCCCGGGAAAAAAAAAATTTAGTGCTAAGTTCCGTCGAATATCTCGTCCGCACCCCTTGGAATTTTTCGTACGCACCCCATGGAATTTTTTGTCCGCACCCCTTGTGCTTGGACCTAAAGATGTGAAACAAAAGAAAATGAAAAAGAACAAAAAGTGTTCACCGGAAAAAAAGAATTGCAGAGATGGGGTAACTGTCGGTGCTTTGTTTGTGTAAATGAAGAAGAAAGGGAAAGAAGCCAAGAAATTGATGACTTTTGTATTTTTTTATTATTTTGGTTTTTAATATGGACCCACTCATTATACCAGTAAAAAGTACACCAAAATTATTAGTAGGATTATTTATTATTTATGTTTTGAACTCTTTATCTATATCTTGTTTACCGTATATTAATTTAACTTAATAATTGTGTATGAGTTTTGCTTTTATTTTTATTTTGTTAAATTATTTTACTAATTTCTTATATCTAGCTTAGTTTATTTATTTATAGTTTATTTGATTAAGTTTAACTATTTATATAATTATTTGTTACAACTTTTGTGATCATTATCATAAATAAACATGTTTTAAAAGTTATATCGGTAAAAACATTATAACCAAACATTTATGTTTCATATAACCATTAGACATCAATGCCACTTCAAAAGTTCAATATAAAATGAGATTGTTGTTTCCCAAAATTAAACCAATAAATTATTATTTGTTTAGCATTCGAGAGGATTGAAAGTAAGGTGAAAATACATACATGAACGTTTTTACAAGTACTAAAATGAAGTTTGTTTTACAAAAAAATTCAAGATATGTTACCTTATTAGTTTTAATTACCAACTAAGATATAGAATTGTATTGTATAGTTCTTTTACTATTGAATATGGATTAGAAACATTATATATTTGAAGACTTACGAGTAATGACTTATAAGTTATAAGTTATGATTGACTCCAATCACCGATGTGTTTTACATGACCCGACTCGACCCGAACCGACCCGATATAAACCGATTTTTTATTTATATACCTTGGGGCCTAAAATTTTTAAAAATGTTCCGCACCCCTATGGAAAAATTCCTGGGTCCGCCACTGGCTATAGTTTATGTAACTTGTATAACACGGATTTCCATGTGTTTAGTTGGTCATACACGTTGTCACTATTATACACATACCTCACACATGTAACATATACACTATCACATGTGCACCACTTGTAAAATGATAATCTTATACAAGCATCTGTTTTTCTTATGCCCATAGATGATTCACTACACTTCCCACGTATGTCGTCTAATGATTAAGAGGATAGTCCATGTTACCACATTTATGAGTCTCCTAATGGCACCAAATACTAGACATCAATTGTCGACAAGCAGTATCTGTGACACCCGACTATTCTGAGTCCGTACCGTACTAGTATGACATGTATTATGAATAAATAAAGGCAGTAGTTTAGTAAATGAGGTGCAATTATGTGATATTTAATGTGTTGGTAAATCCAAACTATGTTAAAAATTATGTTGGCAATTATAAGATAAACGCTTATCGCATAACGAACAAAATGCGAAACGAACGTCGGTGACCGCCCGAATAATGTTAAAATCCTAAAAATATTTTGTTATGATTAAAATTCTATTTTAATCATATTCGTGATGAAAAATTAATTAAAACGCTTAAAAACCTTAATTTTCGAGTTTAAGCGATTACTGCGTAATACAGTACGTATACTGTGAAATACAAACAACGCAGCCAGTCTAGGCAAATAAAATATTATTAAGTAATATTATGGCGAGTTTATTTTTATAGATCGATAAAAATAATTTTTAAACGCCTTAAAACGTGATTTAAACGCAAGATAAAATACCCGGTAGTTAGTTAAATACATGTTTTAACCAGATATATACTATATATATGTGTGTGTGCATATGAAAGTGTGTAGGTGTGTGACATGTGTTGACCAAAATGAACAAGTTGTTGCCACCTCTATGCAAGTGACATGTGTTGATAAAGTAGAATGCTCGTCCAATCACATTTCATGCAACATAACACATTCCAAGATTTAACTTTCAAAATTCACCATTTTCATCTTCTCACAACCCTAAGGCCGAACACCCTCATTACACACCCACTTTTTAAAAACTTATTTCATGAAGATCATGGCCATTCCAAGCTAGTTTCGGGTTGGTTTGAAGATCTAAAGTTGATTTCGAGGTGATTTCAAAGAGGAACAAGCTTGTTTTCATCAAGATTCTCATCATAAAAACCCACTTTGTTCTTGAAAGGTATAAAGTTTTATTTCTTTTAGAACTCACATGATGATGATGATGATGATGATGATGATGATGATGATGATGATGATGATGATGAGCATGATTCTCGGATACTTGGATTTTCACTATTCTTGAAATCAAACCAAAAATCAAACCAAACAAATGATTTTTATAAAAATAAAAATATGAGGTTATGTATATGTATAGTTGGCCGAAAGTTTGTATATGTGTATAGTGTTTGTACTTTGAATTTTATTTGCAAAAATACTTGTAAGATGGTTTCTTGAATAAACAAGGTTATGTGCAAATATGTTAGAAGTATAAAAGAGTGAATGAAACTTGATTTTTGATTTGAAATATTGTGAGTATATTAGTAGGCATATGGCCGAAAATTTTAAGATATGTTTGTGAGTTTATAAGTTGTTGCATGTTCTTGAATGGTAGTTTAAAATGCATGTGTTGATGAAATATGTAGGATGATTTAATGATCATTATAAAATGGAATTGTTATGATATGTTAAATATTCATTCACATCAGTAAATAAACACGTAAAATAAAGCTATATGATGTATTTTAAAGTTATAAAAATTATGTCATAACTTGGTAGCTTTGCATGTTGTACTTACGGCTTGAAAAGTAGTAAATCGGGTGATGTTTGCATGATTTTTGTGCTATTTATGAGACCTGCATATATATGATTAAAACTATTGTTTTGATCAGCAGATAACTTGTGTTATGTATAATATCAAGTCATGATGATTTGAGATGGTTACGGTAAAGTTCGGTACGAAACTATGCGTTAAAAACGGTAAAAATCGGCTTTTTAAGTGATTTTTATAAAACTATTTTAAATCTGATTTCAAACTGATGTCATGTGATAAATATAAGTATTTTAACTTATATTAAATATTTTTGGTATTTAGTTGGTAATACATGACTTCCGACGCCCAAAAACGCTACCGAAACGTTAAAATACGCATATTTCAACGTATGCGAAAACGGGATGTTCAAGAGTGAACTTTATGTGTTATGATTTGATATATGAATATGATTATGTGTAATATGATTTACTAAGTGATTTCATGATGATATGTTTAGCCGTTTGTGCGGTAGAAACGGTAAACTAGATCAGAAAATACAATGTGTGTGAAAATTTGTGATATACATGAGAAACATGTTTAAAATGACTTGATGAGTTATTTGATATATATTAAGTGTTTAAACATGATATATATGTGTGAAATAACGTGATATGTGAATTTCGGTGAATATACTTTATATATATATGTATATATACATATACCGAATATGTCCATACTTATGTATATATGTTATGAAGCGCAACTCGTAAACATATATTGCAAATAACTAGACATGATAAAGAGTCACCAACAAAATCGTTCAAAATTTAACCGGGGTAACCCTTTACCAAAAAAAAAAAAACAAAATCGTTCAAATCGCGAAAACCTTAATAGGTATATGTATATGGAAGTACATATATATATATATATATGGAGAAGATCATGAAAAAACTACATTTAAATGAGAAAACTAACTAAAAAAGCCTAAAAAAAGCTTAAAAAACATACCAATTTTTTTTACAAAATTTTTATAAAAAATCGCTATTTTTTATATATAAAAAAATTTTCAAAAAAAAAATTGTTGTATTGCACATGTGCATTATATGTGTGCATTATATGTGCATTATATCCGTATTAGTGCACATGTGCAATACAACAAAAAAAAAATTGAACATTTTTTTCCATACATAAAAAATAACGATTTTTTTTTATAAAAAATTGTAAAAAAAATTGGTATGTTTTTTAGGCTTTTTTAGTTAGTTTTTTGGTTTTCTTATTTAAACTAGTTTTCTCATGATCCATCCCCTATATATATATATATATATATATATATATATATATATATATATATATATGCCAACATAATTGAAAACAAAGACTTTTCTTAAAAACCTCAAAGATATGTGAAAATCCTAAGTAACGGAGAAACTTGATTGTTTTAGAACAATTAGTTAATAGATTATTTCTATCTAAATTAGGATGTGTGGATTTGATCCAAGGGATTGCGATATTTAAAAACGCACCGAAAGGTGAGTGTCACAGAACCCCACTTTTTACTGTTTTATTAACTGTTTTCGGGGTAAAGAACACATCTTTAAAAAGAATGAATATATGTTTTCGTATAAAACATGATTTCAAATAAATGTATTTTAGTGAGAATTCACTAAAACGTCATTTTACCATCTTATATAATGTTATTAAAAGCTAAGTATATGTTTTCAAATAAAATATGCTTTTAAATTATATAAAAATGTATTTTCATCGAGAATACGATTTTTAGAGTATTATAGTATGATTATGAACTCAAAAGATGTTAACTTAAACTGTTTTCGAGAAAAACGAGTTTAAAAATGTATTATACTGGTTTCGGGGAGGAAACTGGGTAAATATATGATGTTATGGGTATAACGATCATTAAGATTTAAAAATATCTTCTTTAAATCTAAGTTGGGACAAATTTTCCGAATCTCAAGAGTGTAAGTAGCCACAATTGGCTTACATTGCGTGGGGGATGTCAGGAATTTGTACAACGCTAAATATTAAATTGTTATTCAGTAGGTTATATGTATTAGTGAATTGAGGACAGGCATTAGATGAATCATAACCGTTTTAATCATTTAAGTAATGCATGTGTGGAATCGTTAATAGATCTATTCGGTTGACACGCCATCATGATCGGGTGCTCCAATCTACATAGTGGCGAATTGGAATTCTTGAACTGTTTAGTATTGATTAACCCCTCGATCGTTTTATATAGCTCGTAATGTCTTGCAAACTTATGAAACCGAAATCATAACGAAAATTTAATGTTTAATACTGAATTGTGGAATATAATTTCCATGTGGAATGGGGTGCTTGCCAATTTCCAATAATATCATTAAAATCATGAGTATAAGTTTTCATCAGAAACAGGCTTACGGGGATATTTCAAATGAATTCTTCCATGACATTTTTCAATGAAATACGATACATGCCGATTTCATTCACATTACAACGACATTATTTTAAATGTCATATTTTTAAACATATGAATATGTTTTAAAAAATGTAAATGTTAATAGACCACTAAGGGTCAAATAAGGAAGTTTTCCTTAAACAAAACGTTACGAAAATTATATGTGAACTCACCCTCCATTGTGTTGACACTTGATTTTTACATGTTCCTCAGGTACATGAGTTCGGCTTCTGGATTTTGGAATATCTTGTGGTCGTGATGCTTGTTATTTATAAAACATTTTGGACATCTTTTAAAACTAAAATGGGACCGTGTGTAATTGAATCCATAAGGATTAAGACAATTAAGTTGTAACTATGGACTGTATCCGAACTTTAAACTCTAAAGTCATGCTATTAATAAGTGTATGTCCAAAATAAACAATGCATCGTCTACTAAGATATTTATGGGTACCAACCTCCGTCACCACCACGTTTGTATTTCCGCTGCAACATTTTTGGGGTGTGACAGAAGTTGGTATCAGAGCTAATGGTTGTTTGCGAACTAAGTGTTTTCATGGAATACACTAGACTTCAATCAAAGAGTTTTGAGAATTTAGAATCCCAAAATTCGCGAAGCCGAAGATTCAAAATGAGAATGAATCTTAACCATGTAATAGAGATACTAAGAACTTACGTGTATACGTGTTAACTTGCTTATCTATGCCTTATATGATAATACATATATATATTCATTATAAACACGCACTTACTTAGTACGGTTACATCGTCTCACAAATGTCGCACTTATACGAGATTATCGATATTCACGACTCCGAGAGCGAGCATGAATTCGAGACCTCATTGACCTTAGTCTTACCAGAGTTATTACGCACTAACTCACAATTTATTGACATGGTCAGTCTTACCTTGTCATTTTATGTCGGCCCCACTTGTAACATTCCCAAAATTTTTATTTATAAAATTTAAGATAAAGTATATAAAAACTTATGTCATTAAACAGATAGATTATGGGTAAGTTGACTGTTAGAAATATGACGCATTTTGGCGAATGTAGGAACCGTTTAATAATAATAATAAATATACGTTATAATTAACCGTACTCCGTTTTTAATGAAACTTGGTTCAAAATGTAGATATCAATATGCTCGTTCTAATGGCATATTCATCGTTTTATAAAACGTCATATTTTAGAAGTTATAAGCGATAAATGAGTGAAGCAGTTGAATTAATTATAATATATATAAATAAAATATTCAAAACTAAACACTCAATAGAATGTTTACGTGGACACCACCATCCATACTAACATTAAAATCAAATATGAATACGTGGAAGAATTTAGATCAGATGGAATCTTCATTTCGTGGCCTCCAAGATTTAAGTCAAGTATAAATAAGAGACAAATACTGAAGCTTCAAATTGCTCAGTATCATTCGCTATCTTTCTGTCTATTTATATTCCCAATTTTCTTAAAGTATTATACCTATAATACTCTTAGGCCCTGTCCCGTTTTAAGTGTTTTAACCCCTGATCACTGATACCCTGTCCGATTGACGTAGGGCCCCGTAACGGATGTCAAGGCTCTGCCCGACTAAGTTCGTTGGGGTTCTGTCTAATGACGTAGGGATAAAGTTGAATTGGGTTACTATACTTAACACGAGTACTTTACATATTTTATTAAATAGTATAACCACCCGCCTAAAACACCTCTAACACCCCTACAGTTCCTAAAATATACCTCATATGCGATAAACGAGCCCGTATACCTTTATTTTAATAAAAAATCAAATAAAATCAATATTTTAAGTCGCTCGCGGGGCGCGACAATGTAAAGTTACGACGTCGCGGGCTGCGACCCACTAACACCAGGCGTAACCATAGGCTGCCACGTGTCCTAGTCGTGTCAAGCCTACACTTTTGATTCAGCAAACCTAAAACCTACCCTATTGCTCTCGCGGGCCGCGAGGCCCTATATTTCCAGCCCTATAAATATAGGTCATCGGCTTCAGTTGTCAATTCGTTCATTTTCTTTCAATCTCTCTCAATTTCTATAGTGTAGGCACTATACCCGGGCATAATACCCCCCTAAATTGCGAAGCTCTGCCTCGTTGTAAGTATTTTAACCCCGGTTACGTATTAGATACGCTGCCCGATTAATCTAGTGCTCCGTAACGGCTGTCGGGGTTCTGCCCGATGTAGTCGTTGGAGTTTCTGTCTCGGGGAGGGTATAACTAATGTAAAATTGGTTATTATACTAACGCTTGTGCATTGTTTATTTAAATAGATTATATCCAGGAAACCACAAATGAGAACCCTAAAATAGTAATGTGAGTAATCCTTCTTTTTGTAAACCTTTTTGTGAGTAATCTCCTTTTTGTAAACTGTTTTTACAAAGTCTTAAATAATTTACAATGTGATTAACAGTGATTGAGTCTTTGTAGTTCTTCAATTACTGCCGGTATGTTGGGGTTTTGTATACAAAATGTGGAACACGTTACCATTGGACAACGAGTTAGCCAATGTGTAATATGACCCACCAGTCAGGATTGACAATACTGAATGAGTAATTATGTAGAAATAAACAATGTGATAGCTCTCAATACTGTTAATTGATAAAACTCTACTTGATTAAACTGGGATTCACTCCCCAGTTTTTCCCACTGACAAATGTTCTTAAAACGCGTTTCAGGTAACAAAATGTAAAAGCCAATTAGAAGAAAGCCAGCTTGAGAGCACTGAAGGCTTGGAAAAATGTGGCTATAAAAGTTACCTAAAAGACGATATTTTAAATTCAATAAAATAGGCTTTATCCCTATAAACAGATTGTAATGAAAAACTTGGGTTTTTCCCATGTGTTATTTATAAAAATGTGGTATATTATATTTATAAAAACATTGTGGTTTTACTCTGATAAAATATTTCCTAACTACGGTCCTGATGAAATTTCCGCTGCCAAATTGATAAACACTGATACCACCAAAACTGGCTAACGGCTGCCCGCTCCCGAGGTAGGGGTTGGGGGCTGTGACACCACTGCTCTTGCAAGTCAGGTTGACCCACGTTACGCCCCTACGAGTAACCGTCGGATGGACGATGGTGATTCGATTGTTCTTCCCTCAGCCTTTAAGATTTGACTGTTATCCGTTATTGTGCCCGTAGTCGAAGAGCTAGACAAAAGTATATCCATGATTGGAGAGTCCTTCAGAGTAGCAACAGTGGTGGATGCCACTTTTATCACGGCTCGGCCATTAGAACTATTAGTAGCCCTACCCATCGCTACTGTTAAACCTACATCTGAGATCTCCTGTCGGTCACATCAGAGTTGTCCGTTCCGCAGTCTGAGACACGAGCCCCTATTACATCTATACTGGTTTACGTTCGTCATATGAAGAGAACTCGACCCGCCAGAGATATAGCATCAACTTGTGGAGCTCGAGGAGTTAGTTAGGAAACTGTTGGAGTTTTTGAAGTTTTAAGCGATAGATGTTTGTTTTTTTCTGTTTCTTTTGGTAACCCTATTTCGGCTTGCATGCCAATTAGATATTTTAGGAGGAAATTCAACGAAACTTGTCAATGGTGCTTGACCTTGATCACACCAAGTTTTGTTAGCCATTTACAAACTTTGAGACAAGTGACGTAATTTCCATGATAAAATATCGATATAGTGGGGTTTTGGTTAAATTTTTCTAATTATTGTGTGACTGTGATTGCATGCGCATTGTTTGATCAACTCACATATAACAATTGAATTATTTAAAATATTGACTTACGTTGTCATTATTGTTCTGATAATACAAACGTCAACATGCCACCAAAAGTGAGACCAATAATCGGAATATAACAATGGAAGGCTTGAATGTCAGAGTTTGTACGACTCGATTCAACGATCTGGTTAGGTTGGTTCCTCGAATGGTCACTCCTGATTTTGCTAAGATTGAAAGGTATACTTGGGAATTGGCGCCACAGATTCGTAGCCTGGCCGCGTCAGCGAAACCCACTACCTAACTGGAAGCTACCTTATTAGCACAGTCACTAACTAACGATGATGCTTGTGAAAGTAGCCTTAACAAGAAGAGTGAGACTGGGAAGTCATCAGTGAAAGCTATTGCAGACAAGAAATTCGATTGACGGGAGTGCTCTGAACTTAGCTCTGGGAGTACAAGGAAGCGAAAGCTTAAGAATTCAAGGTAGAATTCTGATGAGAAGTGTGAGAAGAAATGTAATACTGGAAATGTATTTATGGTCGACACCAATGAATTTTAGGAAGGAATGATAAGGGTGGTTTAGTGAAGAAAATTTAAGGATAGGAGCTAAGGAAATGCTTCAGATGCGGTCATTTTGGACAAGCGATCTGCGAGTACAACGCTAAAAGCACCTTAAATGAAGTCAAGCTTGAGGAATGCTGAGAATGTGGAAAGCAGGGACATATCAGGCGAGGTTGTCTTAAGATGAAGTTATTTCATGGACATAGTATTCGGTTATGCATATATATTTTTATGTATCGACTTATTACCAGTGGAGCTTGGTAGTTTCGATGTTGTGGTTATGATGGATTAGCTATCCAAGAATGAAGCTGAGATGGATTGTTCGGAAAATCCAAAGTGAATACCCCACCCTGGTGGTGAAGCAATAGTGATTCTTGGAGAACGAACAAATCGGAGATCGAGAATCGTTAGTATTATGACGATGTATAAGATGTTGTAGAAGAGGGATCCTGCATACTTGGTCAACGTGGTTGATAAGAAGATTGAAGAGATCCCTATAATTTATGGGTATTCAAAGGTTTTCTCTAAAGACTTACCTGGAATACCCCCTGCAAGATAGATCAAGTTTAGGATTGATCTTGTTCCTGGTGCAGGATTGATTGCAAAATCTTTTTATAGATTAGCTGTAACACCTCGTAAAATCACGTCCAATGAAGTATTGACACGTGTAATAAACCCTAATGAAGTCAAACATTGAATTCAAGGGACTAATTTTTCGAAAAATCGAAAACTTTGATTTTGAAAGAACTAGAAGTATTATCATACCAAAAATAAGTTTCTAATTAACCTTTTAAGGTTTTATATTCACAATTGAGCCACTTGTTAATCAAGTGTAGCCGTTTATGTGATTAATTGAAAGTTTGCGCAATAAAGGGTTAAAAGCGTCAACATGTTAATTCTTACCTCTGAGTGACCTTTTAACAAACCGAGAGCCTCATGATATTTGATATACTCTCGGGAATGCCAATCATTGGCCATCCAAGGCTTTTATGCCCAAAAGTGAAGTTACGCGCAACTTTGCAAGTATAAGGGACTAAAAGTGTCAATATGTTTAATTATACCTCTGAATGACCTTTTACTGAGCCCGAAGCATTTTGATGTTTAATAATACTTTCAAGAATGCCTAATATGAATTAGATAAGGCTTCAATGCTATTAAATGATAATTTACGCAAGTTTGCGCATTAGGGGGACCTAAAGCGTCAAACTGCGAAAGTATGCCGATTCGTATGTTACCGGACCTTCCGGAATATGACCATGAGTTATACATACCTTAATTATCCTTCTCATAGCTTAGATATAGGCCTTGAGGTGTTTGGTGCGCAAAAATAAACTTTTAAGTCATGCAGGGACTAAAAGTGTCAAAAAGCGCACAAGTTTGCGTTTACACGCATATCTTACATTCTGAATATTCCCGGACACCCAAAAATTTATGTAGGCACTAAAATATTTTATTTTAGTGTTTGGCTTGATAAAATTCCATTCGTCGCGTCAATTGGTTCGTTTTTCGCGTCCGTCCGTGTTTCGTCGTAATTAACCGAACAACGTGACCGTACGATCAAACGAACCGACATCCGGCATAATTTTTAGCATGTTTCATGTTCCCCATACTTAGGCATCATTGTAGAGCCTTAAAAATGGTTTAACGGGCCTTAGATGAGTCGGAAATGGCATTTGGAAGTGCAGGGACTAAAACTGTCAACAAATGAAACTTTGTTTGGCTGACCAGGTCCTTACGGACCTCAACATAATTGACCTTACGGTCCGTAAGCTAGTTCCCAGATGCAGAAACTCGTTTAAAATGGTTGTTCAGCCTTGCAAACGACTTATCTTGCCCCTTAACATCACCAAAGGCCACCTAAACTGATTTTTAGCCCTTAGGGACACTTGTTGAAGAGTTGTGGTCATTGGTAGACTTACATGTCAACATTTTGTCGATCAAAATTCACTATATAAGGCCATGAAGTTGTAACCATTTGATCATTCACTTCTTGTGCAATTCTGGAGCCTTTGGGAGCTTAAGAGCAGACACAAGACCTTCCTAATTAAGCATAGGACTTCAGTAAGTTTACTAATCCTTCCTTGATTAAGTTTTGCTTAGTTATTAGAATAAAAGTCAAACCGTCGTAATTAACGGTTTACTTAACGATTAATCATTGTTGGTCCAGTGATTGGTCATATTGAAAGTAGTTATAAGTTGGTAATTATGTGGGTAATAAACCCTTAAAAGGGTTACCCCTGATTCCCACTCTAACTAGGTCAAATGTTGGGTCAAACTTGCCATTTAAAAAGTCAACAGGATGTTTAGTTTACAATTTATGCATGATTAGAAATGTAGAACACATACAACCTGTTTGATCATTAATATAACTTGGTAATTAGTGTAAGAACATGTATAAACATGTTCCACCCGACAATTTCCTGTTTAGACCCGGTTCGGAACCGAAAGACGCAAAGCTTTGACCTTTGCTTTGACTTCAGTTCTGACCCGTTTTGGTATGTTTTAAAAATACCATAGAGCTTCATTTGGACCAGGTTACATGCTAGTATAACCCTCTGTGATTATACACCATGGTTCATTAGTTAACCAATTAATACGCATGATTCCGTTAATTGCTCATATGTTGACCATTATGCCCTTTTCACCGTAAAACGTGATTTTTGGAAATGTAAAAGAGTAGAAACTTTAATTACTGATATTTAAACTTGCATCCAAAGTTTGACATCAGTTTGAGGTGTAGACTAAGAGTTATGCTCGTTAGCGTGAAATGAAAGCTTTATGTTAATTAAACGGCGTAATTAGCGTATAGCCTAGTTAAGCCTACTTTTTGATATCAAACTTATTACCCACTGATGTAATATATTATTTTGGGATTTTTAAAGATTTTTAATTAATTTTAGGCTGAGCATAACTAATAGTCGTAGGCTTATTCCGGTAATGGTCGGTTTTGCCCTTACGGGCCATAAAATGAGTTTTACATATCTAATCAACTCCAAACCTTTTGCTACTGATCACATATGATAAATAAATTATTTTAAGCCTTCTGGAATAATAAAAATATCAGCTTTATGTATCGTACCCGGAAAAGACTTCTAATCGCCTTTTTAAGCGTTTTTAACGCATAGTATGTGCTATAACTATATTAAACATACAAGGGTTGATACCTACTGATATTTGAGGCAAATTATAATATTTTAACAGTAAGCAAAGGTTGTTAAACTCAGACTTCAGTATTGAGCTTTTCGGCTTATGTGAAATTACCAAAATACCCCTACGGGGCATAGTTTGGTTATAATTGATAAATTTCACATATATAATTTACCCTACTGATATAACTTAGTAAAATAAGTATTTTTGCTGATTACATCAGACCTGTAACTCAGGTAAATACTTAAACTCTTTTATAACCTTTTAAATGACCAAACTACCCCTACGGGGCATAGTTTGTGTTTAAATTCGTTTCGGGCATAATAAAAGACATCTTACTGATGTCACAACATATATGAAGCATATTAACTTAGGAAACCTGTAAATGGCTCATATGTGTACCCGTTACGCTTATTACGCGTTCGGTTCGGTTTATGTAACAAGTTTACATAAATTAGCCGAAACGGGTCAAACCTTATCGGTTTTATCTCAAAATCCAGAATGTGTATGAAATACCCATATTAAGCAAGTCTCCGAACTTGTCGGGTCTAAATCACATTCTATCCGGTCTTCGCTTAATCATGCGTTTGAACCGTATCTTTCTGTAAGACTAACCGGTCTAAGCTTAGGCTTAATTAAAGACCCGTTTGCATTCTAATTGGTTATTTATACCATCATTCCAGACTAGAGCCTTCCGGTAAATTGTACCTACGCTTACTTAAGTGAATACGGCTGAGTTATTATAATTCTTGCTATTTAAGACAGGAGCTAGCTCAGGTAAATACTCTTAACTTATTTTCCCTATTACGGGCTTGGGATACGGTAATATAAATACCGCATGGTCAGGTATGGGATTCAAAGACCAATAAGTCAGGAAATCCAAATAACCTGTTTTTAATTCGTATTGCTTGACTGAAACATTGGGGATTAATGCGACCGTGTCCTGGATATCCTTGACTCATTAAATGCAATGGCCACGACCTAAGCACGGGGTGTAGGCATACACCTGACAGATGCCATATGCTTATTAATTAATTATACCCAATAAGGGATTCCCAATAAGGGAATAGTGGTGTGTCGGTTAATCATGAACCGACATAGAACCGGGCCCCGTATGTAGAGCAAGTTATGTAAAACTGATAACATGAAATATAGTTTGTCCCAAGTTATAAAAGATTAATTTTGCCTCTGTGCATTTTAATCAAGTATAAAAGATTAATTTTGCCTTGTGCATTTTAATCAATGTGTCTACTTATTTTGTGCCGAAGTGCATTCAAACCAATTTACAAACTCTTTTCAAATGAGTCGGTTGAGTGTATTTACCAGTGAAAACAGACGTATTTTCAAAAGTCTAAGTGACAGGTACAAGTACGTAATAGGCTGGAAGCTGCTCAGGACGTTAATAAGGAATCTTGCAAGTTCTAGGCGTCTAAAGTCTGTTGAACAATATTTATATTTTAAGATCCGCCTGTGGATCCTTTACTTTCCGTTGTAATACTGGATATTACTTTATATTCGGATTGTAATATATTTATCTTTTGCTTCCGCTGTGCATTTATATATTGTGTTGTTTGACTATGATGATATCAACTACGTCACGATATTCCCCACCGGGCCCACCGGTGACACGTGGAAAGTCGGGATGTGACAGGTTGGTATCAGAGCCAACACTGAGCGAATTAAACACTAGCCTTTTGTGTTTAATCTCAGTTACACAGTTGCACATTCTTGAGTCTAGACAAGAACATAGGACGAATTCTAAATTGTTTTATTTGTCCTTAGTTGGTTCCTTTGTTATTTTCTGATTAGCTCTTGCATGGGCAAGTCATTTTTGTAGAAGTCCCGTTTAGGGCAACCATGTACTTGTTTAAATTTTAAAGGAACGATTTTATTAAAAATATCATTCCTATATTATAAAATCTACCATTATAATAAAATGGCAATATCTAAAAAGGACAAGACCTAGCTCATGTGTCATTTTAAGACAAGGCCAAGACGGTAGTTCCACAATTAGATTCAGACCCTTGTTAAAATTTCAATTTAGGATTGTTCTGCGTTAAATATTAAAGGAATTTTAAAGGTAAAACCTAGCCTAAATGTCATTGCAGACATGGCCAAGACGGTAAAGCCTATTCAAAGGATTCCAATCCCTGTTAACATCTGTAAGTACGTTAACATTTTTGGTAAACTGTGAATCATTAAAGTCACACAGGCCATCTTTTAAAAAGGGGGTTAATCTAAATTCCCTCATTTGAAATAATCATCCATTAGTGATGAAATGCCTACGGGCCATACTTATTGTCCTAAGGGACTAAAGACAGTAGTAGCCTTTGCCTCTCTGTCCAGAAAAGGGTAATGAACTTTGATTCGAACCTTAATGCCTCGATTCTCTGAAATCATGGCTTATATCATCCTATAAGATGGTCATATTATAAACATCCCTTAGAAGGGAAATGCCTACGGGCTATAGTTAATGTCCTCTGAGACTAAAAACGGTGGTAGCAATGACTCCCTGTCTGAAAAAGGTAATAAACCTTGATTCAAACCTTAATGCCTCGATTCTCTGAAATCAGGGCATGTAAATTAAACTTGTCTACGCGACTAGGCCATTTGTGCTATTATTAACTTATGAATTAGGATTTATAATAAAAATCCTGAATAAAATAAATATCCTTCTTTCCCTGCCAGTATACATATGAATAAGAATCTTAAGAGTGAAACCTAGCCTGAGTGTCATTATAAAGACCTGGCCAAGATGGTAAGACCTGTTTAAAAGATTCGTATCCCTGTTAACATCTAAAAATATGTTAACACTCCTGGCAGACGTGATTCATTAAAATCACACACGTCATTCTTATATAAGGATTCTTCAAAAGATTCCTAACCCAACTTAATGATCTCTGCATCATGGGTTTAAATCATCAATTGAGATGATCATATTTTGACCATGCATTGGTAAGATAGTGCCTACGGGCCTTGCACATTTCTACATGAGCCAAAAGACAGGGGTAGCGATGACTCCCTGACCGAAATAGGTAATGAACTATGATTCAAACCTCAATGCTTGGATTCTCTGAAATCATAGCTTATAATTTATAAATGTCCGTGTGACTAGGCCTTTCGTGCCACTAATAAAACTGTTATTTTTATAATTGGGATAAGTTATAATATAAATCCTAAATAAATGTGAATGATAAATTAACCAAATATGGTCTATGTTTACCATTGTTAATGAATTGCCATAAAAGACAATTCCAAAATAAACTCCTAAATAAACTATTGTTTTATGCAACAGTTCAAATTTAAAAATGGCTGACTCAGATGAAATAAACAGTTACCCAAAGGAGAATATTGACAACGCCCGAATTAATCTAACGGGTGCTGAGTTAAAGGCGTTAGTAGACGACGCCGTTACAAAAGCCTTAGAACGGCAATATGAAGAGTATAGTGGGACTCGAAGTAGGACCCTATCAACACCGCATGCAAAGCCACCTCCCAAGAAGGATGAACCCAAGAAGGAAGTCGACGAGCGTCACTCTTCTAATCATCACAGTGATCCGTCTCAACAAATCATACTGAATCAAAGACCCCGTGATGAGGGTTGCTCCTACAAGTACTTTGTTTCATGTAAACCCCGGGATTTCACTGGGGAGGAAGGAGCTGTAGATTGTATGACATGGTTAGATGAAATGGATACAGTTGTGGATATCAGCGGATGCGCTGAGAGGGATGTGGTAAAGTTCGTGTCGCAATCATTTAAGGGTGAGGCCTTAGCCTGGTGGCGATCGTTAATTCAAGCCACCGGGAAGATCCCTTTGTATAACATGACTTGGGATCAGTTCGTCACTCTTATCAAAGAAAATTACTGTCCTCAACATGAAGTTGAGAAGATCGAGACTGAATTCTTGTCATTAGTCATGGAGAACTTAGATTGTCAAGCATACCTTACAAGTTTCAATACCAAGTCTCGATTAGTTCCTTATTTGATTACACCGGAACCAAAGCGAATAGCTCGCTTTATTGGGGGTTTAGCCCCAGAAATAAAGGCAACTGTGAAAGCATCGAGACCTACTACATTCAGGTCAGCGGCAGATCTGTCGCTATCTCTCATACTCGATGTGGTTAGAAACAAGGCTGCCAAGGCCTCTAAAGATGGAAAGCGTAAAGGAGAGGAGGATAACTCCCAGAATCCTAAGAAGAGCAAATCCGATCTCAACAATGACCAACAGGAGTCCAACAAGAAGCCTACATGCAAAACCTGCAACAGGAGACACTGGGGACAGTGTCGATCAAACCAAAAGATAAAGCAATGTGGCATCTGCAAAAGAATTGGCCACCAGTCCCACGAATATAGGGACATAAAGAATGCAAAATGTTTCAGCTGTGGCGAAAAGGGCCACATCAGTACTAATTGCCCTGAGGCCGCCAAGGAAGGAGCAGCTAAGTCTGGGAAGGATAAGGAAGGAAACGCCTGAATTACCGATTGAATGCCAGAGACAGTGCATCTCAATAATAGCATCAGGTACGTCCCGTACCATTTAGCATTGATAGTTTCTGCTAAGTATCTTACGTTAATGCAAGGGATAATAAACCTTTAAATAAACCATAAGCCTAGTAAACTCTTGATTACATTCATAAGAATTCAGATATTAAAAATAAGGTATAAATTACCAATAATGACCCTCTCTCCCATCCTCGGAGATAAATCCTTTCATAAGAATCCGGAGTACTCTTCCCCAGAAAGAGTACGACAATATATATTATTTTATTCTATTATTTCCGCATTATTTTATATCGCCTGCGAATGCCAAATTATGTTTGATAAGAGTGCCATATGAGGATTGGCGTATCCTAGTGTGTCCCATAGATTGCTTCCATGCCTGATCAGTATGGAGGTTTAATGCATGGAACCCCTGAGATATCCCAATGGTCATATTGTGCTAAAGTCGACTAATAGTATTCAAAGAAGATATCCAATATAAAATGTCCTTATAAGTATCTCTACTTAGGACATCCTTGCAATTTGTAAAGAGAATGTGTCATTTATCTGACACCGACATCGATAGATGAACCAAAGCCTGAGTGTACGGACATCTCTGTCCTCTCTGTGTGCCAAATTTGTTAAATTATCAGGCTAGTTAAGCTCTAAATATATAGAATCATTCGAAGGAAATCGAATGTATCAAGATCAAGTAGCTTATAAGCTAAAACCTATTTAAGGAGCTTGGCGGAGCTCGCAATACATTACACATTAGTAACCAAAGGATGTGTTTCACCAATAACCGCAAAACATTATCACGAAATGATAGGCAGACTAATGAAACTTTATGATTAGACAATAAACCTGTATAGACTAAGAATCGACAGGTTAAGAAGCTCCGAAGGAGAGTATGTACCTATTGTATAGGTCAACTGGGATACCCTTAGAGGCCCAAATATACTATGGAAGTAAGTCCATGTTACTTCAGAAAATAGTCCCATCATTCTAGCAAATCTCGAGGTCGAGATTTCTTTTAAGGGGGTGAGGATGTAACACCTCGTAAAATCACGTCCAATGAAGTAGTGACACGTGTAATAAACCCTAATGAAGTCAAACATTGAATTCAAGGGACTAATTTTTCGAAAAATCGAAAACTTTGATTTTGAAAGAACTGGAAGTATTATCATACCAAAAATAAGTTTCTAATTAACCTTTTACGGTTTTATATTCACAATTGAGCCACTTGTTAATCAAGTGTAGCCGTTTATGTGATTAATTGAAAGTTTGCGCAATAAAGGGTTAAAAGCGTCAACATGTTAATTCTTACCTCTGAGTGACCTTTTAACAAACCGAGAGCCTCATGATATTTGATATACTCTCGGGATTGCCAATCATTGGCCATCCAAGGCTTTCATGCCCAAAAGTGAAGTTACGCGCAACTTTGCAAGTATAAGGGACTAAAAGTGTCAATATGTTTAATTATACCTCTGAATGACCTCTTACCGAGCCCGAAGCATTTTGATGTTTAATAATACTTTCAAGAATGCCTAATATGAATTATATAAGGCTTCAATGCTATTAAATGATAATTTACGCAAGTTTGCGCATTAGGGGGACCTAAAGCGTCAAACTGCGAAAGTATGCCGATTCGTATGTTATCGGACCTTCCGGAATATGACCATGAGTTATACATACCTTAATTATCCTTCTCATAGCTTAGATATAGGCCTTGAGGTGTTTGGTGCGCAAAAATAAACTTTTAAGTCATGCAGGGACTAAAAGTGTCAAAAAGCGCACAAGTTTGCGTTTACACGCATATCTTACATTCTGAATATTCCCGGACACCCAAAAATTTATGTAAGCACTAAAATATTTTATTTTAGTGTTTGGCTTGATAAAATTCCATTCGTCGCGTCAATTGGTTCGTTTTTCGCGTCCGTCCGTGTTTCGTCGTAATTAACCGAACAACGTGACCGTACGATCAAACGAACCGACATCCGGCATAATTTTTAGCATTTTTCATGTTCCCCATACTTAGGCATCATTGTAGAGCCTTAAAAATGGTTTAACGGGCCTTAGATGAGTCGGAAATGGCATTTGGAAGTGCAGGGACTAAAACTGTCAACAAATGAAACTTTGTTTGGCTGACCAGGTCCTTACGGACCTCAACATTATTGATCTTACGGTTCGTAAGCTAGTTCCCAGATGCAGAAACTCGTTTAAAATGGCTGTTCAGCCTTGCAAACGACTTATCTTGCCCCTTAACATCACCAAAGGCCGCCTAAACTGATTTTTAGCCCTTAGGGACACTTGTTGAAGAGTTGTGGTCATTGGTAGACTTACATGTCAACATTTTGTGGATCAAAATTCACTATATAAGGCCATGAAGTTGCAACCATTTGATCATTCACTTCTTGTGCAATTCTGGAGCCTTTGGGAGCTTAAGAGCAGACACAAGACCTTCCTAATTAAGCATAGGACTTCAGTAAGTTTACTAATCCTTCCTTGATTAAGTTTTGCTTAGTTATTAGCCTAAAAGTCAAACCGACGTAATTAACGGTTGACTTAACGATTAATCATTGTTGGTCCAGTGATTGGTCGAATTGAAAATAGTTATAAGTTGGTAATTATGTGGGTAATAAACCCTTAAAAGGGTTACCCCTGATTCCCAATCTAACTAGGTCAAATGTCGGGTCAAACTTGCCATTTAAAAAGTCAACAGGATGTTTAGTTTACAATTTATGCATGATTAGCAATGTTGAACACATACAACCTGTTTGATCATTAATATAACTTGGTAATTAGTGTAAGAACATGTCTAAACATGTTCCACCCGACAATTTCCTGTTTAGACCCGGTTCAGAACCGAAAGACGCAAAGCTTTGACTTTTGCTTTGACTTCAGTTCTGACCCGTTTTGGTATGTTTTAAAAATACCATAGAGCTTCATTTGGACCAGGTTACATGCTAGTATAACCCTCTGTGATTATACACCATGGTTCATTAGTTAACCAATTAATACGCATGATTCCGTTAATTGCTCATATGTTGACCATTATGCCCTTTTCACCTTAAAACGTGATTTTTGGAAATGTAAAAGAGTAGAAACTTTAATTACTGATATTTAAACTTGCATCCAAAGTTTGACATCAGTTTGAGGTGTAGACTAAGAGTTATGCTCGTTAGCGTTAAATGAAAACTTTATGTTAATTAAACGGCGTAATTAGCGTATAGCCTAGTTAAGCCTACTTTTTGATATCAAACTTATTACCCACTGATGTAGTATATTATTTTGGGATTTTTAAAGATTTTTAATTAATTTTAGGCTCAGCATAACTAATAGTCGTAGGCTTATTCCGGTAATGGTCGGTTTTGCCCTTACGGGTTATAAAATGAGTTTTCTAATCAACTCCAAACCTTTTGCTACTGATCACATATGATAAATAAATTATTTTAAGCCTTCTGGAATAATAAAAATATCAGCTTTATGTATCGAACCCGGAAAAGGCTTCTAATCGCCTTTTTAAGCGTTTTTAACGCATAGTATGTGCTATAACTATATTAAACATACAAGGGTTGATACCTACTGATATTTGAGGAAAATTATAATATTTTAACAGTAAGCAAAGGTTGTTAAACTCAGACTTCAGTATTGAGCTTTTTGGCTTATGTGAAATTACCAAAATACCCCTACGGGGCATAGTTTGGTTATAATTGATAAATTTCACATATATAATTTACCCTACTGATATAACTTAGTAAAATAAGTATTTTTGCTGATTACATCAGACCTGTAACTCAGGTAAATACTTAAACTCTTTTATAACCTTTTAAATGACCAAACTACCCCTACGGGGCATAGTTTGTGTTTAAATTCGTTTCGGGCATAATAAAAGACATCTTACTGATGTCACAACATATATGAAGCATATTAACTTAGGAAACCTGTAAATGGCTCATATGTGTACCCGTTACGCTTATTACGCGTTCGGTTCGGTTTATGTAACAAGTTTACATAAATTAGCCGAAACGGGTCAAACCTTATCGGTTTTATCTCAAAATCCAGAATGTGTATGAAATACCCATATTAAGCAAGTCTCCGAACTTGTCGGGTCTAAATCACATTCTATCCGGTCTTCGCTTAATCATGCGTTTGAACCGTATCTTTCTGTAAGACTAACCGGTCTAAGCTTAGGCTTAATTAAAGACCCGTTTGCATTCTAATTGGTTATTTATACCATCATTCCAGACTAGAGCCTTCCGGTAAATTGTACCTACGCTTACTTAAGTGAATACGGCTGAGTTATTATAATTCTTGCTATTTAAGACAGGAGCTAGCTCAGGTAAATACTCTTAACTTATTTTCCCTATTACGGGCTTGGGATACGGTAATATAAATACCGCATGGTCAGGTATGGGATTCAAAGACCAATAAGTCAGGAAATCCAAATAACCTGTTTTTAATTCGTATTGCTTGACTGAAACATTGGGGATTAATGCGACCGTGTCCTGGATATCCTTGACTCATTAAATGCAATGGCCACGACCTAAGCACGGGGTGTAGGCATACACCTGACAGATGCCATATGCTTATTAATTAATTATACCCAATAAGGGATTCCCAATAAGGGAATAGTGGTGTGTCGGTTAATCATGAACCGACATAGAACCGGGCCCCGTATGTAGAGCAAGTTATGTAAAACTGATAACATGAAATATAGTTTGTCCCAAGTTATAAAAGATTAATTTTGCCTCTGTGCATTTTAATCAAGTATAAAAGATTAATTTTGCCTTGTGCATTTTAATCAATGTGTCTACTTATTTTGTGCCGAAGTGCATTCAAACCAATTTACAAACTCTTTTCAAATGAGTCGGTTGAGTGTATTTACCAGTGAAAACAGACGTATTTTCAAAAGTCTAAGTGACAGGTACAAGTACGTAATAGGCTGGAAGCTGCTCAGGACGTTAATAAGGAATCTTGCAAGTTCTAGGCGTCTAAAGTCTGTTGAACAATATTTATATTTTAAGATCCGCCTGTGGATCCTTTACTTTCCGTTGTAATACTGGATATTACTTTATATTCGGATTGTAATATATTTATCTTTTGCTTCCGCTGTGCATTTATATATTGTGTTGTTTGACTATGATGATATCAACTACGTCACGATATTCCCCACCGGGCCCACCGGTGACACGTGGAAAGTCGGGGTGTGACATTAGCGCCTTTGGAAACTAAAGGACTGTCAAATTAGCTACAAGAGCTACTAGACAAGGGTTTTATTTGACGAAGCTTTACGCTCTAGGGAGCACTTGTTTTGTAAAGGAGAAGGACGGTTCCTTCAGGACGTGTATAGGATAGCGGGAGCTGAACAGACAAACTATCAAATATCAGTACCCACTACCGAGGATTGATGATCTGTTTGATCAATTGTAAGGATTCAACTATTACTTAAAGGTTGATTTGTTTTTAGGCAATTACCTATTGAAGATTGCTAATGAAGATGTTCAGAAGACAACTTCTAGGATGCGTTATGGCCATTATGAGTTTTTAGTCATGCCTTTTGACTTAACTAATTTGCCGGCAGTGTTCATGGATCTCATGAACAGGGTGTGCAAACACTACTTGGATAAATTCGTGATAGTAGTCGTTGATGATATACTTACCCATTCACGAACTAAAGAAGACTATGAGCAACATCTGAAGATGATTTTGGAGCTGCTGAAGAACAGGAAGTTCTATACCAAGTTCTCTAAATGTGAGTTTTGGATTCGAGAGGCCATTTTCTCAGACATGTCCTAAATGAGAAAAGTATACATGAGGATTCGTCGAAGATTGAAGTGATTAGGAATTAAGAAGCACCAAGGACTTCTTTAGAGGTGCGATAAGCTTTAGTAATCGCTGGGTATTATCAGATATTCATAGAGAATTTCTCCAAATTAGCGCAGCTATTGACGCTATCAACCCAAAAGGATTTGAAGTTAGATTAGACAGAAAAGCAGGAGAAAGCTTTTTGGATGTTGACGGAAAGGTTGTGAAGTGCACCTATTCTATCCCTGCCCGAGGGAAATAATGATTTCATTGTATACTGTTATGCATCACGTTTGGGCTTTGGACGTATGCTGACGCAAAAGGACAAAGTGACAGCCTATACGTCCAGACAATTGAAGGTGCATGAGAAGAATTACACAACTCGCGACTTAGAGTTAGGAGTTAGTGTGTTTTCCTTGAAGAACTCAAAGACATTATCTAGATGGCACGAAGTGTACGATATACACTGACCATAAGAGCCTCCAACATATCTTGATCAGAAAGAACTCATTGTGAGAGA
Organism: Helianthus tuberosus; assembly: GCA_030545235.1. Classification (NCBI taxonomy): domain Eukaryota; kingdom Viridiplantae; phylum Streptophyta; class Magnoliopsida; order Asterales; family Asteraceae; genus Helianthus; species Helianthus tuberosus. The sequence goes on along the minus strand of CM060414.1, from coordinate 42,836,917 downwards.
ATGACGTCGAGTAGAATTATTTAATGATTTCGAATGTGGTATTCGTTATCACCTAAGTAAAGCCAACATTGTTGCTGATGCACTTAGTAGAAATGAGCGAGAGAACCATTCAGAATTTGGAAGAATACGTTGTGAACGTGTGCGATAGATTTTGGTAGAAATTGGGATGCTCAACTACCATCAGCTGAGTTTTCCTACAAACGACAGTTATCACACAAGTGTTGTAGCAACTCCGTTTGAAGCTTTGTAAGGAAGGAAGCGTCGATCGACCATTTGTTGAGTTGAAGTTGGCGAAAGGAAATTAACCAGACTCGAGCTTTTCTAGGAAACCAGCGACCAGGTTTGCCCAGATCATGGGAAGGTTAAAAATCGCCATCGATTAACAGAAGAATTGCGTGGAGAATCGAAGGAAACCGTTGCAGTTTCAGGTCGAAGATTGTGTTTTGTTGAAGGTGTCACCTTGGAAAGGTGTTGTTAGGTTTAGCAAAGAGAGAAAGGCTGATCCACATTGATTAGGTCCTTTTGAGAGCCTATCTTGAGTTAGATCAGTCCCTTATAGGCTCAAGCTACCTTACGTATAGAATGAAATACATGATGTGTTTCCTGTGTCCAGTCTAAAAAAGTGGCTGATAGATGAGACACTGACCATTTCTTTGATAAGGTTTACTTTGACGATAAACAAAAGTTTATTGAAGTACCTATTGAAGTTGTAGACTGGTAAGAAGGGAGTTATGTTGATAGCCAGAAAGACGATTACAGATCCCTAATGGTATATGCAATCTGTTGATTGTACGATTTGTGGAGAGTAGATATCCAAATTAGATGTGAAAGGGGAATAAAACGAGCTCATGAGATTAGATATATTCAAGAGCCCATCTCGAGTTGGATTAATCGTATGTAGACCCAGACTACCTCAGGTATAGGACAACTTATATGTGGTTCAACACATGTCAAACCTGATATGGTGGAACACATACCTTACCCTTTCTGATTAAGTACTCGTAAACGATGAACCTTGTAGAAGGTATAGAGTATTGAGACGACAAATCAAGAAAAGTAAAATTAGTTAATAAAGGTCTACAAGGATTCTTCGTAAGAATCAAAGTTTCTAGCGGAAACTGCAGGACCATAACTAACTACTATGATGTTAGAATCATACCTTGTAGTCGGATTAGGTTGATCGATTTTTGAAATCTGGCGGAAAATCGGCAGGAACCGGGGACTCCAGAGAAACGGCTCATGTTATGTGTTGAAAAAGTGAAGATTGTGGGTTATATAGTCTGTCAGTTAGTCGGCCACGGCCCCGTGCTGAGGCAGCACTGCCCCGTGTCGTGTCTTACTATTTTTCATGTATCTGGGCGTTTGGGCATGGGGGCATGTCAGGTGGGCACGGCCCCGTGTTCAGAGTGCCAATAACTTTATTTTTTTTTATCTGTGCACGTGTGTGCGACCGTTTCTCCATGGTTCCTTTTATACTTACCTGTTTCTCATCAAGTCTTCAAGGGTGATGCTTCCCAATTGTTCCTACAAGATGATTAAAAAGAAAAATATGCATATTTACAATATACTTTTGATCGTTTTACTGATCACATACCTATCTCTTGAAGATCCATTCAATTTCCTCCTCCTCCATGAAGCCTCGGTAAAGCTTAAGCCTTTGTCTTTTTACCTTGAAAGGTTCCCCGTTTGGAGGCTTAATTTCTACCGCTCCAAGTGGAAAGATTTGGGTGATTGAAAAAGGTCCCGTCCACCTTGACTCAAGTTTTCCCGGAAATAATCGAAGTCTTAAATTAAACAATAGCACTTGATCCCCCTCCCGAAATTCTTTAGGTTTTCTTATTTTATCATGTATATTTTTCATACGTTCCTTATAAATTTTGGAGTTAGAGTATGATTGATTTCTTAATTCATCTAATTCGTTTAATCGATAGAATTGATTTTTACCGACACATTCTTGGTCTAGGTTTACGTTTTTTAACGCCCAATAGGCCTTGTGAGCAATTTCTATAGGGAGGTGACAATTTTTCCCATAGACGAGCTTATATGGGGTGATGCCTAGTGGTGTTTTGTAGGCGGTTCGGAAGGCCCATAAATCATCATCTAGTTTATCCGCCCAATCTTTCTTGTTTTGATCTACTGTTTTTTCTAAGATTCTTTTTAGCCCTCGATTTGTTACTTCGGCTTGACCGTTGGTTTGAGGATGGTAGGCAGTTGAATGCGGTGATAAACCCCATATTTTGGTAAAATTTTGTTTAATTGTTGATTGCAAAAATGGGTAACTCTATCACTAATGAGTGCTTTTGGAGCACCGAAATGAGAAAATAATCTTTTTAAGAATTTTACCACATCTCTCCCATTATTGGTTGGAAGAGCTTCGGCCTCGACCCATTTGGACATGTAATCCACTGCTACAAGAATGTATTTGTTACCTTTTGACGGTGGGAAAGGTCCCATAAAATCCATACCCCAAACATCAAAAATTTCACAAATAAGAATGTCATTTTGAGGCATTTCATTTCTTGATGTGATATTACCTGTTCGTTGGCATCCATCACAAGTTTTAATGAAATGGTATGCATCCTTATGGACGGTTGACCAATAAAATCCTGAATCGAGTACCTTTCGTGCGGTGCTTGCGACTCCATGATGTCCTCCATACGATCCTTCATGACAGTGGCGAAGATTTTTTTTTTGCTTCTTGACCATGGACGCACCTTCGAATGAGTTGATCAGCACATATTTTAAAAAGATATGGGTATTCCCAAAAATAGTGTTTTACATCGGTAAAGAATTTTCTTCTTTGTTGATGTGATCAACCTTTGGCTATAAAGCCACTAGCGAGGTAGTTAGCATAGTAGACGTACCATGGTTCTTCTTGATATTCGACCATTTCCAAGGATTCAGTGGGGAACCTTTCATTGATGAGTTCTTCCCGAGTCAACTCCAAAGCGAGATCTTCTAAGTGAGATAGATGATCGGCAACAGTGTTTTCGGCTCCTCGTTTATCTTTTATTTCAATGTCGAATTCTTGGAGGAGAAGAATCCACCGGACCAAACATGGTTTGGCAACTAGTTTTCTAAAGAGGTATCGAATGGCGGCATGATCCGTATAGACTATTGTTTTAGAAAGAACAAGATAGGGACAAAATTTATCAAAAGCAAAATACTACGGCTAGTAACTCTTTTTCGGTTGTTGTATAATTTTCTTGAGCATTGTTAAGAGTTTTACTTGCATAGTATATTGGGTGAAAGTGTTTTTCTTTTCGTTGACCTAAGACAGCTCCAACTACAAAGCAACTTGCATCACGCATGATTTCAAAAGGTAGTTTCCAATCAGGCGCTATCATGATTGGTGCATTGACTAGCATTTCTTTTAAGGTAAGAAAAGCTTTGTCGCATTCCTTGTTGAAGATGAATGGTGCATCTTTTTCAAGGAATTTTGTTAGAGGTCTAGAGATTGTTGAAAAGTCTTTGATAAATCGCCTATAAAATCCGGCATGTCTTATGAAACTTCGAATAGCTTGAATGGAGGAAGGTGGAGGTAATCGGGAAATAGTGTCTATTTTTGCCCGGTCCACTTCCATTCCTTCGCTTGAGATCTTATGACTGAGTACTATTCTCTCCGTTACCATGAAATGAGATTTTTCCCAATTAAGGGCAAGGTTAGTTTCCTCACATCGGGATAGCATTCGTTCAAGATTATCGAGGCATTGGTCAAATGTATCTCCAAGGATAGAAAAATCATTCATGAAAACTTCCATAGTTTTTTCTATCATATCATGGGAGATAGCCACCATGCAACGTTGAAACGTAGCGGGGGCATTGAATAGACCAAAAGGCATGCATCGATAAGAGAAAGTTCCGTAGGGACATGTAAAGGTTGTTTCTTCGTGGTCCTCCGGTGCTATGGGAATTTGAAAATACCCGGAGAAACCATCGAGAAAACAATAGAATTTATGACCGGGTAGTCTTTCTAACATTTGGTCGATAAATGGTAAAGGAAAGTGGTATTTCCTTGTTGCTTCATTTAACTTACGATAGTCGATACAAACCCTCCATCCGGTGACGGTTCTCGTTGGTATAAGTTCATTTATATCGTTAGTTATTACCGTCATACCTCCTTTCATTGGAACTACTTGGACGGGACTTACCCATTGGCTATCAGAGATATGATAGATAAGTCTGGTGTCTAGTAGCTTGATGACTTCATTTTTAACCACTTCTTGCACATTTGGATTTACTCTTCTTTGTCATTGTATTACCGTTTTATAGTCATCTTCCATCAAAAATTTATAGGTGCACATGGATGGATTGATGCCTTTGATATCCATGAGCCTCCACGGGATTGCATTTTTATGTTTTTTCAAAAGCTTTATTAATTTTTTGTCACACCCCGATTTCCGGTGGGCCCAGATGGGTACAATCGAGACGGTTAGATAACAGTTATCACAATATAATAATATGCAGCGGAAGTATTGGATTAAAATTATTAAAATACAGCTTGAAAGTATAAATGTATTACAAGCGTTCGATGCAAGCACACATGCAGGATATAAATAAACAGAGCTTTAGACATCATAGGCCTTAAGCATCAGGAGTGCAAATTCCACAGCCTTCATTCTAGCCAACCCGTATTCCCAGCCTGGTATAAGGTTCGGTACCTGCTGTTCAATCTTTTTGAAAATACATCAGCCAAAGCTGGTAAATAAAATTAATTGACTCTTTTAAAAATAGATTTTCGAAAAGAGTTTTATACATATGGAACACCCATAGGTGATCCTTTAAATACATATCTTGGGATTGTTCTTGTTACGAGATTATATACTTGATTAACCCATTGGATTGTCCAGACATGGTATCATTAACCCCCAATTACATCAATTATCAAGTAAATGGATTAAACCGTATTCTTACACTTTTGCGCAATCATGGGCGATTTACTTATGTAATAACCGCCCCAAGAGGCGTATTTGCCATCCCAAGTTTACACTAAAGTAAGTCAAGAGTATTTACCTTTTTGATAGCTTCCAATCAATAAGACTATATTTGGCGAAAAGCCGCAAGTCTAAGTATTATTGACCCAAGTTCGATTATCTGGGGGGGGGGGGGGGGTACTATAGTCTGGAATGAACAGATTTATTATCTGTTAGAATGTATATGGGCCATGTAACACCCCGTGTTTTCGGGAAGTCAAAGTCAAAGTCAAGGTCAAAGTCAATGACCGATTTCGCGCAACTTGACTGGTAGTGAATCTCTTTTATGTGTTTAATTTAGTTGTATTATGTGGAGTAAGTGTCAATAATTACAATAATCGACGTATGTTATTCGCAATCTAATCGACTTACGACTGTGAACTGTAGGAAGTAACAATGCGATAAAGTTAACTAAACGATAATCAAACTATGCTAATCGAATTGACATCGAAGTGAATCGCAACTCAAACTACGCATTTTAGTTATTGTTATACGTGTATGTGTGTGCCTTATGTGTTACTTGTGCATGTTCCTTTATGTTATGTGTGGTAATCAATCAAAACGCAATCGAACTCAATCGAAATCGAACTATGATAGTAGTTGGGATTAAAAGTAATTGAATAGGAAACTCTATTGCGAGCGATGCGTAATCGCAATCGAAATCGAATCAGCAAAAATCGTCGTGTCGAACACACGAACCAAGCGCCATCCGACCGGATAGCCATCCGACCGGGCTGCCACTTGGTCGTGGTGCCAGGTTGTCATCCGACCGAAATGACATCCGACCGGATAGTCATTCGAGCGGGATGCCATCCGACCGACCCACCCATTTCCCCTTTTGGAATCCTATAAATACCCATGTCACTCTCAAACTTTCTACTTTTGGAAACCTCTATCCGACCAGCACGCTCAGCTCACCTTTTCTTCGATTTCTCTCAATCCCGGTAAGATCTCGTCCTAAATCTTGTACTTTCTTGACCTACACGCACTCCTACACCTTTCTATCTTTTGAATATTAACTTTTAACCGTAAAATTGCTAGAATCGAGGTGTTCTAGGATGATGTCATCATGAGTTCTTGAAGAACTTCATGTTTTGGCTTCAATCCGCCGAGAACAACTCGGATCTAAACGATTTACACACAAATGAACAAGGATCTATACAAGATCTAAACATAAACACAGTGAAAAAGGGTTGAAAGATGGTTTCTAACTTTCTTTCAACTCTTTTGCACTCAATACGCTTGAAACCGATAGAAACGGATCTAGATCTGGTCCTCCGCTCATTCTTAGTGTTGTGCTAGCTCAAGATCTGGGTTCTACTCACGAGACCACCGATTTCGGGTTAAACAAGAACAACCGTTTTGAATTGGTTAACTGGCCGAACTAGGGTGATTCCTGTCGATTAGGTCGCTGGGGTCAAGATGGGGTTCTATTGGTTAACACGTTGTCAAAACATCTCGATAAAACTACAAACAAACAAAACGACCAAGTGTAAGACGACCGGAGCAACCAGGACGGAATGCTGTCCGACCGGACTACTGTCCGAGCGGATAAGCCGCCCGAATGGATTGCTGTCCGAATGAATAACACCTTGGGTCCCACACTTAATCAACTTTATCTAAAGTTTGAGTATTGAACGAATTGCCATCCGATCGGATTACCATCCGACCGGATTACTCTTCGGATCATGAGATACTAGGACTTTAAGGACTTAAACAATTTTCAACATGTTCATTAATAGGGTTGCCACCCGGTCGAATGGACATCCGACCGAGTGACTCTTCTACTGTGAATTTGTTCCTACAAAGTAACCCTATCACTAGAGTCGTCGTTCGACCGGATTACCGTCCGACCGGATTACAGCCCGACCGGATTACCATCCGAACGGATTGTCATCCGCACGATTGACCGTCCGATCGACCGACTTGAAGGATAGATATACTTCAATATTTTTCAAATGCTACAACGAAAACTTCAAAAGACAAGCCATCATACACAAACACATTCATCTCATAGGAAGAAACAATTCACTCGAATAGTCATTCGACCGGACTACTGTCCGACCGGATGACAATCCGAACGGATTGCCATCCGCACAAGACAAGCCGTCCGCTCGGATTACCATCCGACAGAACTGCTGTCCGATCCGTTCACACTTTGTATCGTTTTACGCGTCACTTATCGTTATGCTATCAATACATTCAGGCTAACTTTACTCGCTAAGCGCTCCCTTCAATCCATCAACCGCTGTGAGTATACTCGATCCCTTTTTGCTTTATGCACTTTTGGGTATTACATACGTTACAACTATTCAAATCACATCAAACACACTACCCAATACTATTTGAACGCTAACCGTTAACGCATGTTATACGTGGCTTATGAATGCTTGTTTGTTATGTTTACACATGGAATGTTGTCTACCTGCCTTAGCAACGATAGTACTATAGTTTGGACTCAGCACCCGTTCACACGTGGGTTGTTAAGGACAATTACTTGCATGGATTACGGTGGTAATCATGTATTGCGAACTGCCTCGGGCTGTCAACCCGCAGTCAGTGGTATCGATGGATCTGTGTCGATAACTAACGTGCTTCATTTCACTATGTGTACGTGCTGGTTATGCGTAAACGAATTCGAACTCTATATGCTATTATCAAACTTGTATGCTCACCTTTACATTTTATGTATTGACTTTATTTTAACGTATGTGACAGGTGCTTAGGATGCACACCTGGTAGGAAAGTGAAGCTAGAATAAAGCTTTAGAGCCCAACAAATAGTTGTCTGTAGTAATTGAATCAAGGGTCTCTAGAAGCAGATAAACAATTGCTCTATTTAAATCTGAGTTGTCGAAACAAAATTATTTGCCTAGATTTTATTTGTAATAATTTGTTTACTGTTTGAGACATGGTATGGGACATGTTATTTTAAATTGAATAGTAATGATAATTGTTATGGAAACTTCTGGACAATCTGTTTCGCTTAGTGCCATGCCCCGATGATTCCGCCATCGGTTGGGGTGTGACAGGCCAAAGGTAGTTCCTTTAGATATTACCCGATACTTAAGATTAGGTTTGCTAGATTAAGCGTTTACCGAATAGAATGTGGTTTAAACCCAACAAGTACTAGGACTTGAATAATATGGGTAAACAATGTACATTCTGGATTTTGAGATCAAAACGATAAGGTTAAACCCCTTTTAGGTAAACTTATGTAAACTAGTTAAGTAAGTCTAACCGTACGCGTATAAGTGATAAGGTTAAACCCCTTTTAGGTAAACTCATGAACAAGTTCCATCTGCCAATATACTTTAAACAAGTTATAATATCAGTAGGATATCAACTTGTATGCCCGTTAAGGTATAAAATCAAACTATGCCTCGTAAGGGCATTTTGGTAATTTTACAACTTATAAAAGGAGCTTGCGAGTAAACTGATGTCATGGTCATAAAAATTATGTAAAATTGGTTTAATTATGATATCATATCAATAGGATATCAAATATATGTGTGGTTTACGCTCTAAGACCAAACTATGCGCCGTAGGGGCATTTTGGTCATTTCACACATAGTTTTGAGAATTTATTTGGGATTCTGAGTTCATGACTTATACCTACTGTAAAAATATTTAATGTTTTATAAAATCAGTAGGTAACAAGTCTTGGTTCCTAAATATGGTTTAAAACCATGCTACGCGCCTAAGAACTTGAAGTAAACTTAGTTATTTATCGTCATTTATCGGCATTGGCTAAGAACTTGAAGTAAACTTAGTTTACAATCTGACCTAGCATCCCAAATAATCCTAATTATAATATCATATCAGTAGGTAATGAGTTTTATGCTAAAATTATGTTTAAAACTCATTTTGGGTGTAAAAGGGCATTTTAGTCCTTTTAAAAGCATAGTTTACGTGTATATGCGTAAACTCAGTTTATGACCAGATTATAAACATCAAAATATTCTAAACATGTTTACTTATCAGTACATAACTCATTTGCATGCTCATTTATATTTAAAACCGTATTTTTAAACAAAAGGGCATATTAGTCAAAGTACGGCATAATAACGGAACATGCGCATAAACTCATATTACTAGTCCGATCGTGTAATATGGCCTTATAGGGTTATACTACATTATATTACGATCATAACGAAACCTAAAATCAGTAGCATACTAGTCGAATTCGGTTTATAACCAAAAGTCAACGTAGAAGTCAATCTTCGCGACTTTCGGTTGCGAACCGACCCTAAAACTGGAATTGATGAGCCGAACATGTTTACACATGTTCTAATAATTATTACCGAGTTGTTTAAGTGATAAAAAAAATTTTAGAACACTTCTAAACTCATATCGCAATTATTTTCAAAACTGACCCGTTGACTTTTTAAATTAATATTACGTTGACTCGTCAATCGACCAAGCATTTTATCTGCGAGCTTATTTCTCACTACGTTGACTCATATCGCATTACGTTGACTTTTTAAATTATGTACGAGCTTATTTCTCACTATTCTCGCTTATGCTACACTGTCACTGCACTCGAATTTTCAATTATGAATAGGCGTTAAAGTCGAGATTAGGTGTGAAAACCGCAAACTCTCGACTAAAGTCGCTTAAACGATCCGCATTTTATCTACAAACAAGGAGAATTATGCCAAAACAGGAGTGAAATCCATATTTTGATGAATAATCTCCTCTATTTTATTAAAACAGGGACAAAGTCGTTATGCTAGGGGTGAAACCCTAACCTTGACTACTTGTTCTGCTCATTTTACAAAGCTCTCACCAAAGTTTCGACGGACTCCAATGACCTAAAGTCACAATACGACTAACTGGATGTGTGCCAAACACCCAAGAATCGAGGAAAAAGCATAATCCTGAAGGTCAAATGTGCACACCAGATCCTTATGAATAGTCGAACTACTTTGGGTAGTCGAAGTCTACTAGCCGCAGACGATCTATTTCTCGATTTTCATGTGTTTCAATTCTGAGCCCGCAACTGCTGACTCTGATGTTTCGTCGATTTTATGTGATTTATGTGGTTTATGTTTATTTGTTAGCGTTTTGAGGTACTACGGGTTTCGATCTAACGCCTTTTGCTTCCGATAGTCACACAACATACTACCGCTCGTTAACAAATCGCTGAATTGTGGACGACTTTATGCTCATACTACACGATACGATATATTAAACGCGGCCGCTATATTCGAACGCTCGCGAACTGTGAATGATAGGCTTCTGTATTCTGACTGCATCTTGTGAATTCCTGCTTACGTGTTCTGTGGATTATGTGCTTATGTGTTTATATGATTCTGTGTTCTACGTAGTTATGTGTTTATGTGTTTTACATGATTATGTGTGTTCCTGAGCTTTAGTAAGTAGTAGACGTGTGGGGTGAGATTCGAATACAATGCGTTGAGTCCTGTGACGATGTCTGTTGCAGACAATGTCATCTGGATCCCGTCATCCCTTATTTTCTTGTCAAGAAAAGAGAGACAAACGCCTTGCTGCCATCATCGCTAAAAGTGTAGCAAAGGCCGTGAGTGATGTTTACGAGAATGCCAGCAAATCATCTGAGGAATCAAGGACCGAAGCTCCTAAGGCTACCACCAAGGCCTTCAATTTCAAGCAATTCAAGTCGTGTGGGCCAAAAGAATTCACTGGCGAGGGAGGTCCTACTGCACTATTCCAATGGTTTGATTCCATCGAGGTCACTCTATGACAGAGCGGTTGCCCCGACGATCTTCGTACTCTGAATACTACCGGCGTTTTCCAGTCCCGTGCACTAGACTGGTGGACGGCCGAGAGGAACAAGCGAGGAAACGATGCAGCCTATGGTCTGTCGTGGGACGAGCTCAAGGAAGTCATGCTGGAAGAACTCTGCCCTCCTCATGAACGTCAGAAGCTAGAGGATGAATTTTGGCACATACATCAAAAGGATGGTGACAACGCTGCTCTCACTGCTCGCTTCAAGCAGCTCAGCATCATCTGCCCTGACCAAGTCAAGACTCCGGAGATCACAATCAAGAAGTATATTCGAGCCCTGCCTGACTGTGTTGCTGATTTCGTTCAAGCGGCTAAGACTACGATGATCGAAGAAACTTATCTACTGGCCGCTGAGATCAACGACAAGAGGGTCAAGGCTGGTGTCTGGGATAAAACTTCGAAGCACCTGCATCAAGCTACCACCGCCGCACCAACTGCTGAAACCACCACCTCATCGAGCAACAAGAGGAAGAACAAGAGAAAGAATAGCTCCAGCAACAAGAACTGTGTGATCACTGCTGCACCAATTTAAGCTGTACCAGCCCAACAGGGTCAAGTAGCGGCGCCTGTGGAAAATGCACCGCCTGCAAAGCGTGCATACACTGGGCCACACCTGCTCTGCCCTACTTGTACCTACCACCACCCGACTGCCATTGCTTGCCGTTTTTGTGCTCATTGCAATATGTACGGCCATTTTACTACCAACTGCCATGCTCGACAAGCTCCTGCTCATCAAGCTCTACTCACCGCCCCTCAGGGTCAACAAGCTCCTCCGGCACCCGCGGTCAACGCCAGAGTCTGCTTCGCATGTGGCGATCCTAGCCATTTCACCAATATGTGCCCGAACAGGGTTGTGAAGCAAGAGCCCCAGCAGCAGCAGCCTCAGCAGCAGCAACAGCAGCAACACCAGCAGCAACAGCAACAAGCAGCATGCGCATGAACTTTCAACCTCAACGTGCGTCAAGCCTAAGCCGACAACAACGTGGTCAATGGTACGTTCCTTGTGAATGGTATTTATGCTTCATGTTTGTTTGATACTGGAGCCGATAATTGCTTTGTGTCGTTCGAATTCAAGAAACTCTTTAGTCGTAAACGCTCCCAACTCTCCTCGACGTTCGATGTTGAAGTCACTACCGGAAGAACTATCGCCGTTAATTCTGTTCTTCGTGATTGTACTCTTGAGCTCAACAATCACATCTTCCTAATCGACCTTATTCTGATGCAACTCAGAAGTTTTGACGTCAGAGTAGGCATGGACTTTCTTTGCAAAAACCATGCTGAAGTTGTGTGCTTCAAACAAGATGATACGATTCTCGCTTGCGAATGGTGATTTATTGTGTGTTTACGGTGATACTACTTCGAAAGGTCTCAAGCTCATGTCATGTGTTCAAGCTAGCAAGTATCTCCGCAAAGAATACAGGGCTTTCTTGGCTAACATTGTAGTAGCGGAGAAGGAAAAGAAAGAGAAGAAGGAAGTAAAAGACGTTCCTGTGGTTCGAGAATTTCCTAATGTTTTTTCAGAGGATCTTCCCGGACTACCGCCAAGTCGTGATATCGACTTTCGTATCGACCTCATTCCTGGAGCCAACCCTATTGCCAAAGCTCCCTACCAACTCGCGCAATCCAAAATGCGCGAACTCTCAAACCAACTCCAGGAATTACTTGAGAAAGGCTTCATTCGCCCGAGCACCTCTCCTTGGGGCGCGCCAGTCCTTTTCGTCAAAAAGAAGGATGGGTCGTTCAGGATGTGCATCGACTATCGGGAATTGAATAAGTTAACTATCAAGAACCGCTATCCCCTACCCCGCATCGATGATTTATTTGATCAGCTACAAGGTGCTACGTGCTTCTCGAAGATCGATCTACGCTCAGGATATCACCAACTACGTATTCAAGAGGAGGATATACCCAAAACCGCGTTTCGCACTCGATACGGCCACTACGAATTCATTGTTATGCCCTTTGGTTTAACCAACGCACCTGCGGTTTTCATGGATCTGATGAATCGCGTGTGTAAACCATATCTCGACCGTTTCGTTATCGTATTCATCGACGATGTCTTGATCTATTCCAAATCAAAAACCGAACACGCGCAACATCTACGTTTGGTTCTCGAGCTACTCCAGGGGAATCAACTCTACACCAAGTTCTCCAAGTGTGAATTTTGGTTGGAAGAGGTTCAGTTTCTGGGTCACATCGTAAATAATCAAGGTATTCACATCGATCCTGCGAAGATTGAAGCTGTCAAGAGTTGGATTACACCTAAGAACCCGTCTGAAGTCCATTCTTTTCTCGGACTAGCGGGCTATTATCAACGATTTATCAAAGGATTCTCAAAGATCGCTGTGCCGCTTACCGCTCTTACGCATAAAGACAAACCTTTTATTTGGGGAACCAAACAAGAGTCTTCCTTCCAAACTCTCAAGCACATGCTTTGCAATGCTCATGTTCTTACATTACCCGACGGAAACAACGATTTCATCGTCTACTATGATGCTTCCAACCTTGGTCTTGGTTGTGTCCTCATGCAACGGGACAAGGTTATAGCTTACGCATCTCGTCAGCTCAAAATCCACGAGAAGAACTATACAACCCATGATCTCGAGCTAGGCGCAGTTGTTTTTGCGTTAAAGATTTGGCGACACTACCTGTATGGTACCAAGTGTACGATCTTCACCGATCATAGGAGCCTACACCATATCTTTAATCAGAAGGAACTTAATATGCGTCAACGCCGATGGGTAGAGCTTCTCAACGATTACGACTGCGAGATTCGTTATCACCCAGGCAAAGCAAACGTTGTTGCCGACGCACTCAGCAGACGGAGCTATCTGCTTAGCACTCATAATGTTCAAGCCCAATACAATCTCGAATCCCTCATCCGCGAAGCTCAGCACGCGTGTTTCAATGAACGCACTCTGAAGAAGGAAAGAATCTACCACGATGGAGCTCAACTTGTGAACAAGTCGAATGGGATATTCCACTTTCTGGACTGAATTTGGATCCCTAAACGGACCGATTTGCGACAGATTTTGATGGACGAAGCCCATAAATCCTGGTATTCTATTCATCCCGGTGCCGACAAAATGTACCAGGACCTTCGCTACAAGTACTGGTGGCCTGGCATGAAAAGGGATATTGCTCTCTATGTTGGAAAATGCCTGACCTGTGCGAGAGTCAAGGCTGAACATCAAAGACCCTCTTGCTTACTCGAACAACCACCGATCCCATGTGGAAGTGGGAGAGTATAGCTATGGACTTTATAACAAAGCTACCGCACACGTCATCAGGTCACGACAACATTTGGGTTGTGGTTGACCGTTTGACTAAATTAGCTCACTTTTTGCCAATACGGGAAGACTACAAGGTAGAACGATTAGCCCGAATCTACACGGACGAGATCATTTGTAATCATGGGACGCCTCGTGACATCCTCTCTGATCGTGATGCTCGGTTTACCTCGTGACTGTGGGAAACGTTTCAAACGGCACTCGGTACATTGCTCAATCTAAGTACTGCTTTCCACCCTCAAACCGACGGTCAGACTGAAAGAACGATTCGTACTCTTGAAGACATGCTCCGTTCGTGTGTCATAGACTTCGGTGGTAATTGGGATAAATACCTGCCGTTAGTCGAATTCTCGTATAACAACAGCTATCATGCAAGCATTCAAATGGCACCATTCGAGGCTTTATACGGAAGAATATGTCGATCGCCTATTGTGTGGCACGAGATCGGGCATTCGAAATTAACCAGTCTTGAGCTATTACAGGAAACGACAGACAAGATTTTCCAAATTCGAGACAACCTGGTAAAAGCTCGGAATCGAAAGAAAAGTTATGCCGATAGACGACGCAAGCCCCTTGAATTTGACGTTGGTGACTACGTACTCCTAAAGGTATCACCTTGGAAGGGTGTGGTCCAATTCGGCAAGAAAGGAAAGCTCGCGCCTCTATATGTTGGACCTTTTAAGATTCTGGAAAGGATCGGAAAAGTCGCCAACAGACTCGAACTACCGGAGGAACTTAGTAACGTCCACCCGACTTTCCACATTTCGAACCTCCGAAAGTGTCTGGCTGATCATGATCTAATTGTACCTCTCGATGACCTGCAAGTGAACGAAACATTACACTTCGTGGAAAAGACTGTCGAAATCATGGATCGCCAAACCAAGAAGCTCAGACGCTCTCGCATTCCTATTGTGAAAGTCCGATGGGAAGGCAAACGAGGCGCCGAGTTCACTTGGGAACTCGAAAGCGACATGAAGGCGAAGTACCCGCAGTTATTTAAGGAGAAAGTCTAGAAAGAGAAAGTTCTCCAAAGTAATTCACGGTGATGTACAACTTCCAGCCTAATTTCGGGATGAAATTCCCTAAACAAGGGGAGGTGGTAACACCCCGTGCTTTTGGGAAGTCAAAGTCAAGGTCAAAGTCAACGACCGATTTCGCGCAACTTGACAGGTAGTGAATCTCTTTTATGTGTTTAATTTAGGTGTATTATGTGGAGTAAGTGTCAATAATTACAATAATCGACGTGTGTTATTCGCAATCTAATCGACTTACGATTGTGAACTGTAGGAAGTATAATGCGATAAAGTTAACTAAACGATAATCAAACTATGCTAATCGAATCGACATCGAAGCGAATCGCAACTCGAACTACGCATTTTAGTTATTGTTATATGTGTATGTGTGTGCCTTATGTGTTACTTGTGCATGTTCCTTTATGTTATGTGTGGTAATCAATCAAAACGCAATCGAATCGCAATCGAACTCAATCGAAATCGAACTATGATAGTAGTTGGGATTAAAAGTAATTGAATAGGAAACTCTATTGCGAGCGATGCGCAATCGCAATCGAAATCGAATCAGCAAAAATCGTCGCGTCGAACACACGAACCAAGCGCCATCCGGCCGGATAGCCATCCGACCGGGCTGCCACTTGGTCGTGGTGCCAGGTTGTCATCCGACTGAAATGACATCCGACCGGATAGTCATTCGAGCGGGATGACATCCAACCGACCCACCCCTTTCCCTTTTTGGAATCATATAAATACCCATGTCACTCTCAAACTTTCTACTTTTGGAAACCTCTGTCCGACCAGCACGCTCAAATCACCTTTTCTTCGATTTCTCTCAATCCCGGTAAGATCTCGTCCAAAATCTTGTACTTTCTTGACCTACACGCACTCCTACACCTTTCTATATTTTGAATCTTAACTTTTAACCGTAAAATCGCTAGAATCGAGGTGTTCTAGGATGATGTCATCATGAGTTCTTGAAGAACTTCATGTTTTGGCTTCAATCCACCGAGAACAACTCGGATCTAAACGACTTACACACAAATGAACAAGGATCTATACTAGATCTAAACATAAACACAGTGAAAAAGGATTGAAAGATGGTTTCTAACTTTCTTTCAACTCTTTTGCACTCAATACGCTTGAAACCGATAGAAACGGATCTAGATCTAGTCCTCCGCTCATTCTTAGTGTTGTGCTAGCTCAAGATTTGGGTTCTACTCACGAGACCACCAATTTCGGGTTAAACAAGAACAACCGTCTTCAATCTGTTAACTGGCTGAACTCGGGTGATTCCTGTCGTTTAGGTCGCTGGGGTCAAGATGGGGTTCTATTGGTTAACACGTTGTCGAAACGTCTCGATAAAACTACAAACAAACAAAACGACCAAGTGTAAGACGGCCGGAGCAACTAGGACGGACTGCTGTCCTAGCGGATAAGCCACCCGAATGGATTGCTGTCCGAACGAATAACACCTTGGGTCCCACACTTAATCAACTTTATCTAAAGTTTGAGTATTGAACGAATTTCCATCCGATCGGATTACCATCCGACCGGATTACTCTTCGGATCATGAGATACTAGGACTTTAAGGACTTAAACAATTTTCAACATGTTCATTAATAGGGTCGCCACCCGGTCGAATGGACATCCGACCGAGTGACTCTTCTGCTGTGAATTTGTTCCCACAAAGTAACCCTATCACTAGAGTCATCGTCTGACTGGATTACCGTCCGACCGGATTACCGCCCGACCGGATTACCATCCGAACGGATTGTCATCCGCACGATTGACCGTCTGATCGACCGACTTGAAGGATAGAGATACTTCAATATTTTTCAAATGCTACAAAAAACTTCAAAATATAGGCCATCATACACAAACACATTCATCTCATAGGAAGAAACAATCCACTCGAATAGTCATCCGACCGGACTACCGTCCGACCGGATGACAATCCGAACGGATTCCATCCGCACAAGACAAGCCATCCGCTCGGATTACCATCCGACCGAACTGCTGTCCGATCCGTTCACACTTTGTATCGTTTTACGCATCACTTATCGTTATGCTATCAATACATTCAGGCTAACTTAACTCGCTAAGCGCTCCCTTCAATCCATCAACCACTGTGAGTATACTCGATCCCTTTTTGCTTTATGCACTTTTAGGTGTTACATACGTTACAACTATTCAAATCACATCAAACACACTACTCAATATTATTTGAATGCTAACCGTTAACGCATGCTATACGTGGCTTATGAATGCTTGTTAGTTATGTTTACACATGGAATGCTGTCTACCTGCCTTAGCAACGATAGTACTATAGTTTGGACTCAGCACCCGTTCACACGGGGGTTGTTAAGGACAATTACTTGTATGGATTACGGTGGTAATCATGTATTGCGAACTGCCTCGGGCAGTCAACCCGCAGTCATTGGTATCGATGGATCTGTGTCGATAACTAACGTGCTTCATTTCACTATGTGTACGTGCTGGTTATGCCTAAACGAATTCGAACTCTATATGCTATTATCAAACTTGTATGCTCACCTTTACATTTTATGTATTGACTTTATTTTAACGTATGTGACAGGTGCTTAGGATGCACACCTGGTAGGAAAGTGAAGCTAGAATAAAGCTTTAGAGCCCAACAAATAGTTGTCTGTAGTAATTGAATCAAGGGTCTCTAGAAGCAGATAAACAATTGCTCTATTTAAATCTGAGTTTTCGGAACAGAATTATTTGCCTAGATTTTATCTGTAATAATTTGTTTACTGTTTGAGACATGGTATGGGACATGTTTTTTTAAATTGAATAGTAATGATAATTGTTATGGAAACTTCTGGACAATCTGTTTCGCTCAGTGCCATGCCCTGATGATTCCGCCATCGGTTGGGGTGTGACAGGCCAAAGATAGTTCCTTTAGATATTACCCGATACTTAAGATTAAGTTTGCTAGATTAAGCGTTTTCAGAATAGAATGTGGTTTAAACCCAACAAGTACTAGGACTTGAATAATATGGGTAAACAATGTACATTCTGGATTTTGAGATCAAAACGATAAGGTTAAACCCCTTTTAGGTAAACTTATGTAAACTAGTTAAGTAAGTCTAATCGTACGCGTATAAGCGATAACGGGTAACCGGATGAGTCATGAACAAGTTCCATCTGCCAATATACTTTAAACAAGTTATAATATCAGTAGGATATCAACTTGTATGCCCGTTAAGGTATAAAATCAAACTATGCCTCGTAAGGCCATTTTGGTAATTTTACAACTTATAAAAGGAGCTTGCGAGTAAACTGATGTCATGGTCATAAACATTATGTAAAATTGGTTTAATTATGATATCATATCAATAGGATATCAAATATATGTGTGGTTTACGCTCTAAGACCAAACTATGCGCCGTAGGGGCATTTTGGTCATTTCACACATAGTTTTGAGAATTTATTTGGGATTCTGAGTTCATGACTTATACCTACTGTAAAAGTATTTAAAATGTTTTATAAAATCAGTAGGTAACAAGTCTTGGTTCCAAAATATGGTTTAAAACCATACTACGCGCCTAAACGACGTAAATGTCGTTAAATGACGATTTATGGGATGGTTTATGAAATCTGATGTTATGACCAGCTTTGAATAGTTAAAATATTTTATTTATCATAAAAATCAGTAAGCAAAGGTTTGGTTTGAATATTATGCTTAAAACCCATTTTATATGCCATAGGGGCATTATCGTCATTTATCGGCATTGTCTAAGAACTTGAAGTAAACTTAGTTTACAATCTGACCTAGCATCCCAAATAATCCTAATTATAATATCGTATCAGTAGGTAATGAGTTTTATGCTAAAATTATGTTTAAAACTCATTTTGGGTGTAAAAGGGCATTTTAGTCCTTTTAAAAGCATACTTTACGTGTATATGCGTAAACTCAGTTTATGACCAGATTATAAACATCAAAATGTTCTAAACATGTTTACTTATCAGTACATAACTCATTTGCATGCTCATTTATATTTAAAACCGTATTTTTAAACAAAAGGGCATATTAGTCAAAGTACGGCATAATAACGGAACATGCGTATAAACTCATATTACTAGTCCGATCGTGTAATATGGCCTTATAGGGTTATACTACATTATATTACGATCATAACGGAACCTAAAATCAGTAGCATACTAGTCGAATTCGGTTTATAACCAAAAGTCAACGTAGAAGTCAATCTTCGCGACTTTCGGTTGCGAACCGACCCTAAAACTGGAATTGACGAGCCGAACATGTTTACACATGTTCTAATAATTATTACCGAGTTGTTCAAGTGATAAAAAATATTTTAGAACACTTCTAAACTCATATCGCAATTATTTTAAAAACTGACCCGTTGACTTTTTAAATTAATATTACGTTGACTCGTCAGTCGACCAAACAAACGTGATTCTTAGGAGGTGTCCTTTAGAGGGATTAACACCTACCTAATTACGATCACGTAGCCATGCTCGTTGAGAAAAATGGCTTGACCGTTTAAGGTCTTACTAAAAGTTAAAGCGTTTATCGTAAACGCTTGACTTTTCGGCTTTAAAAGCCTAATAAAAGAACTAGTCACAAAAGGAACACTTACAAGTGCTCCTAGGGACTGAAAAGAACTCAGAGGGATGCTCCCAATTGCTCAGGAACTTCCACAAGAGAAGTATAGAAGAATTATGAGAAAAGGTGCAAGTTTTCAAATGAAAATCAACACTCTTTTATAGTTTTCTTGAAGCTGTAGGATGATGCCAAGTGTTATGGGACTTCTTAGGATGTTAACAAGTGTCCCTACAGGTGTCTAAAACAATTAACCAGCCCATAGATTCGCTTAGGAGGTTTTAAGGCTGTATACTTGGGCTGCAAGTCAATTTTTGAAGTTTGACATCTTTAGTCCCTCCACAAAATTTGTTGAGTTTTGGCACTTCTAACACCCGTTAATCCCATTTTTAAGCTCCATAAGGAAGTTAAAGTATATTTAACTTGAATTATGCTAAAAAAAATGTCTTGGATGTCAGTTTGTTCGGTCGTACGGTCGCATTTTTGCATTCCCATCACTAAAATAAAATATTTTAATGATTACAAAAATTTTTGGATGTACGGATATGGTCAGAACGCAGAATATGCCCGAATTTGCATACTTTTGCAGTTTTGACGCTTTTAGTCCCTGTGATCAAATAAGCATATTTTCACACACCGAACCCTCCAAAGCTTATTTCTAAGCTATGTTAAGGGTATTTAGGGTATGTCTAGCTTATGACCTTGTTCGGGAGTGTACGTCGCTGTAACAACTCGTATCAAAAAGTCCTAATTATTATTTTAATTGACCAATAGGAAACCCTAATTGAGAAACCCAAGTGATTCTGAACAAACCCTAAAATTTTCATAAACAATCGGAATCAGGATCAGGGCCCCTAAAACTCAGGGGGGGTAAACCCTAGTCGGTAATATCCTTACAGTTTGCTGTAGGAATTGAATTACGTCGAAATCTGACTCACCAAAGCTATAAAAGACACGCACCTACTCTACCCTAGAAGTAACCTGTCGCGCCACGCGACAGGAATAAGAGGACCCCTCGCGTGGCGCGAGGGGGACGGTTTTTCATATATAAATACTAGGCAGTGGGACTTGATTCTGGGAGTTGAAACGACGTAAATTTTCACAAAATACACTGAGTTATGCTCTGTTTGTCACAATTAACACACACGGATCAATAATCGACGCCGCAATCAGGGTATTAACTCAATCGCTGCTACGATTCATTGTCCGATCGATCAATATATCCAACGATTGTTTAAGTGCTGCTCAAATTGAGTTTATACTTTGTTAATTCATCGTGATTTCGACTTGAATGTTTGAGTACTGCTCGAATTCGGACTATACTATGTCATTCGTTGTGAATCCGCTGAATTGTTAAGTATTGCACTTGTAAATCGTTGTGAGGGTTTGATCTCGTGAGTTATCGTAAATGCTGTATTGATTACTAACCCGGAATTGTGTGCTTGTTATTTAAAATTTAGGTTAAAAGGCTAATCAGTAGGCTAAACTCTGCTCAAATTAAATCTGCAATGTGAGTCATTCTCTTTTTATCAACTATTTTACAATGCCTCAAATTATTTTCAAGGTTATAATTACAGGGACTATGTCGTGGATATCTTGAATTACTGGTTAGTGGGGTATTGTGCACATTACTAATTTCTCCCAGTTAGGTTCATTGACCTACTCGGGATAATCACTGTTAGGTTCATTGACCTACAGGGATAATCATCACTATTTAGGTTCATTGATCTAATAGTGGTATGACCATCGTCACCATTGTGACTTGTCACCATTGTGACAGGATGCCAGATAAAAATAAGATAGAAGCCATTGTAATCGCTTTTATGCTGTAATTAATAACTATGCATCATTATGCAAAATAGAATGATTCACTCAGTATTTCCCGCTGACAAAACCTTTTTCAAACATGTTTCAGGTGATCTGTTATGATCTAGGAAAAGTGCCATAAAGCACTACAAGCTCAAGGAAGTGGCTTAGTATAAAATAAAGAAACATGTTTTAAGAAATAAAGATTTCCCAGTAAAATCACTTTATTGTAAATTATGGGATTTATCCCTATATTATATATAAACGAGCAGTTTTAATATTAATCGATCCTGTTTAAAAAGACTTCCGCTGTCATTTAATCAGATACCATCGGATTTCCTGCCTCGCGGTTCTGGACCGGGTCAAACCGGGGCCAAGGGCCGTGACAGTCGCTACGAGAATCGACAGACTTTCGTAGTTTGTCGTAAATAGTCCTTGAGCTCGAATAATGCATATTTTGTTATGATTATCACAAAAGCCCTTATTGGCCAATATTAGGCACACCCAAGAGTATGACCAAGCATCATAAAACTCTTAGTTCGTTAAAAGGTCACTCAGAGATAAGAATTAACATGTTGACGCTTTTAACCCTTCGTCACGCAAACTTTCAAACGATTACGTAACTTTCAAACAATTATGTATACGGCTAGTCACGTCCAACAAGTGGCTCATATGAGAATACGGACACTGTATACGGTCACTCAGAGGCTTAGTTTCAGCATGTTGACACTTTTAGTCCTTCCATAAACATAGTTTTTGTTTTTAACGAAAATAGTCCCTCTAAACCAACTTTTGACATAATTAGGATTAGGGACATGTTTCAATACATTATTGGACACGATTTTACGAGGTGTTACATTTTCTTTTTTCAAAAAGTGTTAGTTTAAAAGAAATGATGACGGGGAGCTTACCATGTTCGTCTAGGAATGCGTATTCTAGACCTTTTGGTAGTTCCTTGAGTTCAAGTGGCGGTGGGTTTTCACGAGACCACTTATTTTCTTCTTTAATAAGATCGGTGGCCGAAAAGGTTTGTTTTATGGCGACTTCCTCTTCGACGAATTCTTCTTCTATTTCTGTATCGGTTGGCTCCGCTTCATCTTCAATTAGGGGTCGTCATCATGAATTGGATATTTCATTGATTGGTCAAGATCGACGTACCTTTGTCGGCCCCTAATTGAAGTGGTAGGTTGTTTTGCTTCCGTTGGGTCAAGGTTTGATGGGATTTCAGAAATGGTTGTCCCAACACGAGGGGGGCATCATCTAAGATGATAAAGTCGGTTGGGATTACCGCTTGACTTGTTTGAATTAAGACATCCTCAACCATTCCCGTGGCATTAATCATTTTTCGGTTTAAGAGAAAAATAGGAATTTTAAGAGGAGAAAAATCACTAGTACCCAATTTTTCGAAAATATAGTTTGGCATTATGTTAACACAAAGATCTTTATCAATTAGCACGTTACTAACAAAGATGTTTTGAAAAAAACATGGTACCGGTTTTATGTTTAGTTCATGGTATTCATCTTTTATTAGCGAAGTTTGATCATTTGTTAACGTGACGCTTACTAACTCTTCGATTTTAGTAGAAGTGTTTAACTCTTTTAAAAAACTTAGCATGAGGAGATACCAAACAATGATTTTCAAAAGAAGGTTGTAAAACGTGAATTTCTTGAAAAGTTTGTTCTATTTAAAAATCGTTAGTTTTAGACTTACCTTCTTCTTGGTTTGGTTCATGCGTGAGTTTTTCATTTTGCTCTTCTATTTTTACATCTTTGATTATTACCTATTTAGTACAAATGCTATCTTCCTTTTCCCGAGATCTCTTAATTAAGAGTTCTATATTTTTGAGACTTTGTATTACGCGTTCAGCTTCGGGATTGATTGTTGGTGGTGTGTCATAGGTTTCAAACGGATTGGCACCCCAGTCAAAGCTTGACTTTGGGAGCTTAAACCTTGGTTCTTCATAAGTGGTGTATGAAAAACTTGGTGTGGTGTATGAGGTTGATGGTTTGAAAATGTAACATTGTTGTACCGAATGGGATTCACCGCAAATGTTACAATATGGTTCCTCATAATCATCCTCACTGTAATAGGTGTAATCTTCTGAGTAGTAATCCATTGTATTGGAAGATACCCAGAAGAATAAGGAGCCTCGGGATTAGAAAACAAAAGTTAAAATTTAACAGATTGTTGACCACGGCGCCGTGCTGAACTGGCATGGCCCCGTGGGTAGTCCTGTATCTGGACGTTGAAAAAGTTTTTTTTAAGAAAAAATGCAGCACGAGGGCGTGTCCCAGTAACATGGCCCCGTGTTAAACCTACTGTAAACAGAAAAAAGTTTCAAAAATGGGCGCGCAGTTTTGAAAAATGTAAGAATTTGATTAGGCCGCTAATTTTTAGCTTTCTCAAAATCCTTGTGTCCCCGGCAACGGTGCCAAAAACTTGACGTGCGTGCGTGTGTGTATATTTTTAAGATATATTTTAGCTCTTTTTACTCGCAAATTCAAGTTTTAAATTTATAAAACACGATATTCTATTATCACTTTACACACACGTTAGGGCAAGTGCACCCATCGCGGACGTAGTATAGTGATGCCAAGATACCAAGGTCGTCCAAGGACACAATAGCTTTTAATACCGGCTTATCGTTAACGTCTAATCTAACCAAATTTTGATGAAAATGTTTTAAAGCTATAAAAAATAAGCTAAAAATGAAAATAAAATTTAAGGAAAAACAGATAGACAAGAAGGAATCACTTGGTTCCAACTCCTCTTTTATGTATCCTTTTGATGATTTTAGCACTTTGGGCATTTTAAAAGATTATCTTTAATTTATAGTAGTAGGCCACCTTCCAGGCAGCGTTACCCAACCTATTAGTCGGAGTCAGGAGGGATACAGTCCCGCAAGGTTGGATTATTGAAAGATAATTAAGTAAGTTGTTAATGCGAAAACTGGTAGGTCCCCTTCCAGGCAGCGTTACCCTCAACCCTTTGGCCTGAGTCAGCAGGGATACAGTCCTTGCGAGATTGGTTTAAAGTTTTAATAGTAGTTTATAGATAAGGGGTTCAAGTAGTTTCTTACTCTCAGTCGGGCCAGTCATTTCTAGCCAATCCATCGAGTAGTACTAAACTTGAACCAGATTCTCGCAGGATCTATACACTGAACGAGACATAGAATTACCTAACCACCATTCTAACCTCTTCCAAGTAATTAACGCGCTTTATTTAGACCGTAAAGACATGAATATGTGAATCAACAACATGTGAAGAATGGTTAGATAAATTTGCCTTCAATATAAAAAACTAGTTATTAAAGTCATTAATACATTCCCAATTAAAAAGGAGCCAAAGATTGAAAATCAAAAAGTAATACATAAAAGATTTGTCTTCACCAAGTGATGTAAGAGTTTAGCCCAGCATGGCCTTTGTTTGACAAAGACTCTTACGATCGATCTTGGATCCCGAGACTACTACACACTCTAAATGATGGAAGATGGATGATGGATGATGGTGGTGGATGATGGTGTTGTAGTGGTGGTGGAGTGGTGGCATGTAAGAGAAGTGGTTTTCCAAGGGATGGATTGGAATGAAACCAAGCACCCCTATTTATAGTTGAAATCAGAACGTCCAACACGGCCCGTGCCCACCTGGCACGGCCCCGTGGCCTTCAGTCTCTCTCCTCTTCATTAACTGCAATGTCAGACCTCGTACTAACACGGCCACATGTGTCAACGGCACGGATCGTGGCCAATGTACTTGCTGTACTATCTGAGATTCTGCGAATCCTAGAGTTGACCACTCCCCGTGTTGCTTTAGCACGACCCCGTATTGAGCTTTGGATTTGTCTTTTGTTGTTGTCTTTTTCTTCTGCAGAGAATTCTCACTGGGCACGGCCCATGCCTGGTGGGCACGGCCCCATGCCAAAGCTTATGACTTTGTTATTTTCTTGGTTTGGATGTGGTTGGGGGCTTGGCAAGTTGTGTCAATCCTCCTTCATTGTATTTTATGTTGGTTTTTGCTGTTATTTTGCTCCTTTCGTGCATTAAAGCTCTTTTGACCCTATAAATTAAAAAAGGAACAAAGAAACAGGCTTTTTCCAACATTAGTACTGAAAAGGGTTGATTTTACGCCATATTTAATATAATTTACATGTTGTATTTTAAGCACACCGGTCTTCCACTTGAAAATGATCCATATGACTCTCTCTCTCTCTCTCTCTATATATATATATATAATTTGAGAAGTAATTCAAAGCCCAAATCAGAGAGAAGTTGATGAGGAATAAACGTTGATCCAATAAACATCTGTTTTGGAATCATTTGTTCTAGGGGGAGATTGTTGGACCTACAAAAGAACAGATGATATTCAAAAGCCAGAACATGACCATTTTGATTAAGATATAAATAGCAGATTAAACCAGATTCCTCCCAAAAATAGTGAATCTTGAACACTAATCTAAACATCTGTTTAAAACATGCTAACATCTATTCAAGCCTTGGAAATCACTGTTGTAGAACAACCAAACACTGATCAAAACCAAAGTGTTGTTGAAGCAAAGATCTGTTCTAGAAGACAAAACATTTGTTCATGCCAAATAGATGTTTGATATGAAGCAACAACGATTTGAAGATCAAAGGTTTCAATACAACAGTACTTGCTCAGAACAGAGTTTAGATGTAATAGATCAAATGATAGATCTCCGCAAATGTTTGCAACATCCGTGGAATCTTTTCCGTTAGGAATGTCAGATGTCACTATCAGGGTGACGTTAGTTGATTGCAAACAGACCTTTTGTACTTGTATAAATAGTTCTCATGTGTTATAGATTTTATTATAACAATCCATCTCTTTTGTATGAACAGATTTGTATGTGATCAGGCTGAGAGGGAGTTTGTAGAGTCAATTGTACTGTAATCAAATCATTTGAGTCTGATATAAAACAATTGTTGATGATAATTCTCTGCTTGTGATTATTTTATCTGTTTTACAATTGATAAAGTTGTTTGTTCTTATTTGTCTTGATCACAAGTATCAAACTCAGATCCTAACATTTTATCCTAATTAATCAAAGATATTTGATATTTATTTTCTTTACCGTGACGAATAAAACCGATTCCTTTTGAACAAATGAAAAATATATGAATATTGGAACTGTTTAGTGGTAATTTTTTCCCAACGAACCTAACACGTATAGATATGGATATTGATCATATTACGACTTATTTTTTTGAGTTTTCTCTTTCGATTGTTTCCGGTACTACATCGTACTAGGCCAAAGCAATACCGATCAAATTCCGGCTGCGTCCCTACATAAACGCGCATGTTGAATTTCACTAGTTATTACTAATCTTAATCCATTGGCAGTAAGTAATAAACATACCGATATTCATAAACCAAATCAAAATTCAATGATTATCTTCACTTATGAAACCTCATTTAGTCAATTAACATCATATACCGAATCAAAATTCAATGATTAAATTCACCTATAATTTTGACAATTTTAATCAATTTAGCAGTTTTCTCCAAAACTTACATGATCAAATTTCACACATGGATTATCATTCCAAATCGTCCAATGACCATTTTAGCATATTATAATCATCAATTGTGGTTCATATAACTTAGCATTCCATAAAATTTTATATGTGGTAACTTTTAATCAAATTGCTAAAGAAAACCATTTTAATCAAATCGCTAAAGGAATCCATCATCCATTTGCTAACGCTTATGGAAATTAAACCTGTCTAGAATGTCATAATCTATATCGATATCTATACTTTTATACTATATAATAAATGAAAATCTTTAACGATACATGTCAGTTTCAGAGTTCTTCTAACATTTATTTTCTCGCTTTTCCTCCATGTTAAAGAATAACATTAAATTAATTTTTTTGTTTGTCTCTCCTATTAAAAAGTAAATATTAAACCTTAATTTTTCCCATCTCTCTTAACTATTTATTATTCATTTCCTCAACTATTTCCTTTATTTTCTCACTTATTAATAACTATACAATATTCACTGATTTAACTCATGTAATAGACACACGAATTTGTAACATAGTAATAAAAAATTATAAAGTTATACAAAACAAATGGATGCCACATCTATAGTTAAGTTTCAGAAATCAACCTATGTGTTCAAATACCCCCTCTAAATTCAAGAAATTTTGTTAACTTAACTTGAAGGAACTATTCATGGACTTGTTAAAGGTTTTG
Organism: Helianthus tuberosus; assembly: GCA_030545235.1. Classification (NCBI taxonomy): domain Eukaryota; kingdom Viridiplantae; phylum Streptophyta; class Magnoliopsida; order Asterales; family Asteraceae; genus Helianthus; species Helianthus tuberosus. The sequence goes on along the minus strand of CM060414.1, from coordinate 42,809,257 downwards.
CATAACTTCTACTCGGGTTAAATAGGCTATCAAAACAACATTAGCTATGGTCTTTTATAAAGAAAATGTTGAAATGTTAGATGATTAATATAAAACAAGTTAGCAAGATGCACGGAAATTAAAGAAACTTATGAATGCTAAATATGTAACTTTTACTATTTTTTTTTTCATCGAATCTTTATTTCATTCTAATCATCAGGGCAAATTACATAAGGATAGCATGTAGACGAGCAACAAACTGCACCGTCATCCCTTTCTGAATAGAAAACCCTAATCTACTAAAAACAAAGCCTCGCCCCTGAGGGGTCGAAAAATTGTTGTGGACCACACGCTGAACTCTAGACAAGAACCGAACTGCCTCCGGCGCCAAGGAGCCGAACGTGTCAAACGCCAGGGGGACAAAGGCATGCTGATTATCCTCACAAGCTTTTGTGTGCTTTTCCACCTTCTTCGACTCTAGTTTCAGTACCGCTTGCCCCGCCACAAACTCATTTTCCTGGAACCCGGCTAGGGGGGATACAGCTGTGAGATCGACACAAGCATGTTTCCCACCCTCCCAACAAAAAACTAGCACGTTAGCCGGGCGTAGGGTGGATCTCCCCTCCGACGGGTCTGTATGAAAATAAATATGTTTGAGATAATAAATATGTTTTTAAAACCTTTTATAATTATTTTGGTATAGAAGATATGCATACCCTATTTATAAAAAAAATAGCCCGTTTATCCTCAATCGACAGTATGGACCACCTCCTTTATCCGAAATTTATGCAAAATGATATTTTACCTTTCGCTTTCATGTATATGTAGCCACAAAAATAGTAAAAGTGTAACAAATGGTTAATTTGGTTATTTTAAAAGCAAAACAACAACAATTATTTAAGTGTGAAACCACTATTTAAACTTTGATGGTGTGAAATGCATCATCAATCCACTCAAGAATATTATAACTCAACCATGATAACGTTTGCAAATAGGTTACTTTTATTTAAAAGAAAGGCAACCAATAAATGTATCTTTTTACGATAAATATTCTTATAAATTACGTGAGCGGAGGTTTCGTGGGCCCCCCTTGGTTTACCATATGTTTATCAAACTATGAAAGTAAATTATAAATTGAATTCTGGTTTTACATGAAAACTTATTAACATTTGGACTTTTTAAACCAAACTAAATATAATTCAAGCGTGGAACGGGTTTAATTGACAAAGTCATTGGAGTTAGAGCATTCACATCCAATCCATCAAATTATACATACATTCCACTAAAAAACAACTCCTATATCAATATATTTTCTACTAAAAACAAATACTTTTTCTCTCTCCTTTCAATTAAATAATATTATCATTACATTTTTCTCTCACTTCCACTCACAACCACTTTCAAAATATATTAAAAAATTATAACGGGTGAACAGTGTCCCCCCAAATATACAGATGAATAGTAACATTTTCTCTCTCCTCTACTCACAACCACTTTTTATACCCTTTATAATATAAAAATCCCTCCTCACATAATTTGATGGTTAGGATGTGAATGCTCTTAGGTGTTAGAGCATTCACATCCAATCCACTAAAAATATACATACATTCCACTAAAAAACAACTCCTATATCAATATATTTCCACTAAAAACAAATACTTTTTCTCTCTCCTTTTCAATATATATTACATTTTTCTCTCTCCTTCACTCACGACCACTTTCAATATATATTTAAAAATTATAGTGGGTGAACAGTGTCCCCCAAATATACAGATGAACAGTAAGATTTTCTCTCTCCTCCACGCACAACCACTTTTTATACTCTGTACATTTTAAAAACCCCACACTCACAATATGATGCCTTGGATGTGAATGCTCTTAGACTATAAAATGTGGGGTGGTGCCCCATGACACCTAGGCATGATGGCGCCCCTACACTATGGTTCTGCCATCAAGGGGCGCTATCCTTGGCTTCGCAAACAGGTTCACAAGCGCTAAGGAAGAAAAGGGGGGCCCAAATGTTTGTCATCCAATCATATATTTTTGTTTAGTTTATTTGTTTTTAATCTAGTTAACGGGATGGCTGCTTTATTCCACACTGTTGATGTTAAGGGGGCGCCATTGTTGTTCTGAAACCTACGTGGTGCTGATGTGACGTGACAAAGCCCCTAAGGGCTTTATTCCACACCGCTTAGCTTTAGTGTGGTTTTGCTCCCCTTTAGGTCAAAGGTTCAAGTCACGCCGAATACGGATTTGGTGAAGTTTAAGCTTTTGAAAAACATAATTCAATATCCGAATATATTTTATTGATATTTTATTTGTATTTTTAGTGAATTCAAGATGGTTTGGGTGTGATCAAAATTATGATTTTTAGATCACATTGAATGGTTCACATAGATGGGATTATAACATCCTATGATTTTTAAATGTAAATTGAAATATTTGGGAATGAATCCATAGGTGTCACGACATTATTGGGCGGACGCATGATCAACATGTCACACTCAAAAGTGTTACAAGTGTATACTTTACATCACACTTTATTTGCAACTTATCTTCCTCAAGTCCCTCTATTTAATTTCTCAAATCAGCTGAAATTCTGTGTTCTTGCTTCCATATTGAGCTGCAATTTGTTGGAGGACTGGTCTGATTTCTGCACCTGAAAGAGGTAATAATCTTGAACTGACTTGATATTGTAGACAAATTGTGTGAAAGGTGAGTGTTGTGTCATTTGGACTCACCTTGCAGTGAAAGTAGATTAAAAGCTACAGTTTGACTCAGAAAGTCAAAGCTTCCAACCCTCAAAAGTTAGAAAGCCTGTCAAATTCAAGTCTAAACTCTAAACGTAAAGGTGGAACAAGAATTTCCAGCGTTTTAGCCTAGATGGGTTCGGGTCAATTTTCAGTCAAACCTGCAAATATGATTAGTTAAATACTCACCCGTTTAACTCATTTCTTTATTTTTTAAAATGTGTTTATATTATAACTTAAATTATGTCGGTATTTTTATGCCAAAAATAGTTTTAGAGTTAAATGTCATTTTAGCCCCTGTGGTTTGGGTCAATTTGACAGTTTACTCAAAAGGTTTCATTTTTCACCTATAGGTCCAAAAAGGTTTCACCGTTGCCATTTTAGTCCACTGGGTTAATTTCATCTATTTTTATGTTAACGAGAAGGCCAATTCGGTCATTTTATATGGCCGAATTGCCCTTCTAGTGAACAGAATTACATATAAAATGACCGAATTGACCTTTTCGTTAACAGAAAAAATGGATGAAGTTAACCCAGTGGACTAAAATGGCAACGGTGAAAACTTTTTTAATCCACAGGTAAAAAATGAAACCTTTGGACTAAACTGACAAAATGGCTCAAACCACAGGGACTAAAATGACACTTAACTATTTAAAATTAAACTTGCATATTTTAAGCATTGTTGACTCAATAAGACAAAAATAATTTTTAAATTTAGAGACAAAAATAGTTTTTAAATTTAGATATTTGAAGTATTAATATGAAAAAGTAATAAAATTGTCTTTTTGAGTTAAACGGGCCAAGCTAACACGTGCGAATAAACGTATTGTGTTTGGGTTCATGTATGACACCATTTTTGCCTTCGTGTAAAATTTTCAAGTTGTGCAACCCGCGAACAAGACCCATTTAATAGCCCTACTGAAAGTAGTAACTTTACATTCTTTTTCAACTTTAAAGATATTTAAAATGTATTATGAATTCTTTATCTTGATCATGATATATACACATCCAACATGGTGTTCATAAATTAGGCATCCAGATATATTTGAATCCATGTTCTTGTGTACTATTCATGATTCTTTTAAGGTTTTTATTACGCTGAAAACATAAATTACTTTGCCCTTTTTTCATATATTTTCTAATATAATAATAAATTTTGTTTGTACGTTACTCAGGAAAAGAACATTTTTTTTCTTATTGTGATCTTGGGTTGTGGGTCGAACCTAACATGAGCCCGAAAATCATGTCACACGTATGAACCCGAACACAACACGCATATATTACACGAACACTACCTTCATATTTTTACTTATCAATTTACAAAAAAAAAAAAAAAAAAAATACAAATGTATATTAAACCACTACATTTAAGTTATAAATGTTGACTTCGATCTCTCTTTTATTTTTAACCGTTGGCATAAAACTAAACCATTTTAATTTTAAGATACTAAAAGACAATTAACAAGTGAAGTGGATTAAATAGGTCAACCCGAATCCAACTCGTTTAAATGTGTTCGCGAGTTTGACCCGAAACTGACCCGACTGGTTTAGACTAAACCCAAACCAAAATATTCATTCTAGGTTCGTGTTGTGTAAAACGACAAAAAAAAAAAACATGTCATTTTGTGAATTTTGATATAATTAACTCTTAAATAAAAGAATTCATTGCAAGATTTAAGAAGATGGCAACAAGGGATACAATCAACAAACAAGAAGAAAACAATGACAAGATGAGCAAACCCATGAAGAAGGCTCTACTTGTTTTGAACTGCATAATGCTGGGAATAGGCAACTGCGGTGGCCCATTGGTTCAACGTCTTTACTTCGTTAAAGGCGGGAAACGTATATGGATATCGAGCTTTTTGCTAACAGCGGGCTGGCCGTTCTTAATCATCCCACTAATTTGTTCTTTTTTGTACAAAAAAAGAAATGGAAGCCAAGAAACCAAGCTGATCTCTTTGAAGCCATCTGTCTTCTTTCCTTGTGCTATTTTTGGAGTTTTGACCGGTTTAGATGATTATCTGGCTGCTTATGGCGTGTCTCGTTTACCAGTTTCGACATCTGCTTTGATAATCGCCACCCAGTTAGCGTTTACAGCTGGATTTGCGTTTCTTTTGGTGAAACAAAAGTTTTCTGCTTATACAATCAATGCTGTGGTTTTGCTTTCTATTGGTGCTGTGATTCTTGCACTTCATTCCAGCACTGATCGGCCCGATCATGAATCTAACATCAAGTACTATGAAGGCTTTTTCATGACATTAGGAGCTTCGGCTTTGTATGGCTTCATTCTACCGTCGATAGAGTTAACTTTCAAGAAAGCTAAACAACCCATTACTTACTCCTTGGTTATGGAGATGCAGATCGTTATGTCGTTCTTTGCGACCGTCTTTTGTACTATTGGAATGCTGATCAACCACGACTTCAAGGTAGACCAAGCCCACCTTATATCAATTAATAAGTCGTGTGATGAATTTAATTAAAAACCTTCTAAGGGGTTGGCGCAATGGTAAATGTTTTGACTCTCTAGTAGAGGTCAAGGTTCGAATTCAACTTTAGTAGTTTTCTGGCTTTAACCCGTTTTAAAGGTCACTTGCCTTACACAGTAGGGATGAGCAAATCAGACCCGGTACCGGTACCGAACCGGTACCGAATTTACCGGACCGGGTACTTTTTCGGTACCGATTCGGTACCGACTTTTGACATTTTCGGTACCGGTTCGGTTCCGGTCCGGTACCGGTATTTACCGGTTTTTACCCTCAAATACCGGTACCGAACCGGTACCGGTACCGAACCGTACCGAACCGGGTATATTCGGTACCGGTACCGGTACCCACTTTCAAGAATTTTCGGTTCCGGTTCTTTCGGTACCGGTACCGGTTCGGTACCGGACGGTACCGAGCTCATCCCTGTTACACAGGCTATATTCAACCTTATCCCACTAGTTAATTAACAGGGTATTAGTGGGGCCCCTATAGTTTTTTTTTTTTGGTGTAAGAGATTCTCACATTTACTAGGTAGAAAAAATAAATTTTGCTTCCGAACCTAATGGGGATATAAAAGCTCTTAGTTTTTTTTTTTTTTGGATTAGTAACCGATCCAATGTCAAGGATCTAGTGTGGAGCGATTGGGTTCGGTGAGCCTTGTAATTCGTTTTGTCTTGTTTTTTCTAGCTTCTTGCTAGCGTTGTGAATGAAATTCGCCTTTCAAAAAAAACCTAATTTGAGAAACTTTTACTCTATTTAAGAACTTCTCTCTTTTCTAAAAAATAATATTGTATTTTTCGATCACCTTTTTTGACCTGTTTAAATAATCCAATTTTCAAACACTCCAACAGTAAGCTATTGTTACAAATTCAATAGTTTAGGATTTTTTTTTTTTTTTGGGGGGGGGGGGGGGGGGGGTGGGGGTGGGTGTTTAGTTTTAGTTTATTGAACACTTGTCACTCTATAAATCATTCTTACACTTCTTACAATTACGAGTGTTTGTAGAATAACTTAACCCTATATATATATATATATACAGGGGCGCAGTGTTATGAATAGTACTTTCGTATATGTATGTACGTTGCTGCCCCCGGTTTCGGAAAAAATTGGGGGGGGGGGGGGGGGTGGCTTCGCCAATGTGTGTGTGTGTGTGTATATATATATATATATAATCTTTTCAAAAACGCACATGTAAACACCGTTACCATCTTGTTTAGGCAGTTCCTCACGAAGCAAGGAACTTTGAGCTCGGGGAAGTGACATACTACGTGATTCTATCAGCTAATTCCCTTCTTTGGCAATTCTTCTTCTTGGGAGCAATCGGGGTCATCTTTTGTGCCTCGTCGTTATTATCTGGAGTAATAATCGCTACACTTCTCCCTGTGACTGAATCGTTAGCGGTTTTGTTCTTCCATGAGAAGTTTCAAGTTGAAAAAGGACTTTCTCTCGCGTTATCGCTTTGGGGATTCGTTTCCTACTTCTATGGAGAGTTTAAACAGGCCAAGAAGATGAAGCGTGGCCTTGAAGTAGGTTCGGTACCATGAAACATGAAACTAGTCCACTGCGTGTGCTTGTATTACTCTATATGTAAAGTTATAGGTCTGTTATAAAACACGTTTGGTTTTTCCATGACTTTGCTTTTTATTTTGACACACCGAAAATCCTACCTTTTGCTTTCTAAAAAATTTTACAAGAATAATATCAAATTATAGAGTATAAATTTTTTAGTTTTGCAACATATATGATTTAGAAAGATGAGGTATGTAAGAAGATATATGAAATTCAACCTATAATGAGAATGATTTTTTTTTTTACTTTAAATAAATGAAAAGAAAGAAATAGTAACTTTGCATTCTCCTTTAATGCTTATTGTTAATGTTAATATTATTTATTATTATTATTATTACTAATTTATTATTATTATTATTATTATTATTATTATTATTATTATTATTATTTATTATAACAACCGAAACTTATGAATAGTAAACAACAAGGTATTACTTATTAATTTTAAATCATTTACTTTAGTTTTTCTCTAAAACTTGTATTCATTAACTTTTTATAAAAAAAAGTTATAAAAAGCACAATTATGTTATTTTTTTTGTCAACATTCAAATATAAACTTTATTGAAAATAAAGTTTTATTAAAAAAAAGTATTTATCTAGTATTGTAAATTATACCGAGAACTAGTATTATATATCTACAGTGAAAATCACAAGTTCAACCCTAGTCTTTGGTTGTTTTATAAGGGGTTTCTTTTTCATGATTTATTATTATTGTTGTTGTTGATATCGTTAGTATTATTTTTACAATTGCAACTAACCATTGTATAATTAAATCTTAAATATCAATTTTATTTTATAATACATCAAATTATCTTTATACAAGGAAAATTATAAACCTTTATGTCCCTTTGCCTGACCAAAAATGATAAATTAGTTTCTTCTGTGTATATTGGAAAGGATCTCTAGATCAAATGGTGGAACACTTACATTTCTCTTGAGAGATGTAAATTCAACTCTCACTTGATGCAGAGTGAGGTACTGGTGGGCAATGATAGGAAACCTGGATTGGATTCTTGAGCCGAATGGGTTTTACCGGTAATTTCACAGTCGTGCCTACGGGCGGGTGGGTTATTGGGTTTTCACCAGAATTGATGGTGGACTCTTGTTACTTTTGGAGTACACCGTTTGTCTAGTGTATACCCAAAAAATACTCGGAATTGATTCTGTTAGGCGTTAAAAAAAAATTTCTTCTGTGTACAATCAAAAAAATAACAAAATATATGTACTTTAATACCTATTTGACTTTATACAAATTTTAACGTCAAATCGATTTTCACATTTATTAGTAGCTCACTTTTTACAATACTATATTACAAACCCACCCTTTTTATATCTTATACATATGTCTTCGCGTTTTGCGATGAAAATTAAATTTGGTCGATACCAACATTCGCTATAGCAATAGAAATAAATAAAAACCCAAATGCCCAAGTCGAGAAAACCATAAAACTAATACGTTATAAATACGTTGTTCGAACAATATCAGTTCGGTCCGACAGGGTGAACAACAAAATAGTCATGTATATTTGACGCGTTTGATTTTGAACTTTTATCAAATCATAGATATAGAATAAGAAGAATGGTAAATGGCATTACTTCATATATGAAAAAAACTAAATTGTAAGTTACATTTTTGTTTCGATCACTTGCACATTCTTATTGACAACTCGGGTTTGAGTAAAATTTATATATACGTAGATAAAGATACGCGTGTCACACCCCGACCGCGTAAAACAACAAATCGCGGCGGAAACATCGGGGCGTGTCGTAACAGAATAAATTGTTTCATAACCATGGCATACAAAGTTGTATTTTATTTATCAAACAAGGGTGTTACATTGTCTTGAACAGTAAACAAAAGAGTTTATAACATAATTAAACAAGTCTATCTTCGTTTTTAGTCTCTAAGGCACAGGTCCGCCCTAGTGTCATGATCAACATCCTATGGAAAAGCTCCTGAAAACACATGTGAAAATAGGTACGTCAGCATAAAAATGCCTGTGAGATACATAGGTTTGTGAAAATAGGATTCATGACTTGTGTTTAAGAAAATGTTTAGTCATGAACCTTGTAATTTGCTTTGTCTTGTAAATCATTTGAAAAACGATAAGATTAGATGATATGTATAAATAAATGTAAGGTTAAATGAATAACCATGTAAAATGAGTTGTATAAGATAAATTGTTTTGTAAATCAATGTCTTGTGAAAAATATGTAATTTGTATAAAATGTAATATGTCTATACTGAAATGATTTAAATAACGTTATGCTATGTAATATTATACAAACACTTATATATAGGAAGTACCAGCGGCGTATCCACCATGTTTGTATCATATTACACACGTATCGTTACTCAAATCACTTACCCAAACAACAACCAATGTAACTTGTTCATGTACAAACCAATTGTTAAGTGTTATTGTGTAAACCATATCAAAATGTCTATGTCCAATGTAAACCACCAAATGTGTATATCAATGTCAAAATGTTTATGTTCAATGTAGATCATGTAACGTGTAACCAAAATGTCATGTATGGTAAGTGAAATGTATCAACTAAACCATATGTAAAAAAATGCACAACAACAAGGTATTGAAGTAAAACACAGTTTAAATCAAAGTCATGTTGTGTGTAACTAATGCATGCTATACTGATACAAACATTTATGCGGTAATGTTAAAATGCATACATTCAAGCCTTGAGACTGTGGCGATAAACCCTTAAACAACTTAAAGGTTTATCTAAGTTATGTATATCGAATTCGGTCATTCCTTTCATCCCCATACCCAGGATGTCCGGAACGGGAGTTGTCAATTCCTATGGTACCACTACCTACTAACGAATGGCATGATCAATGTTAATGAATGTATTGTTCCATGTTAAACAAACCAAATGTCATAACAAAATGTAAGCATGTGATGAAAACGATGTACTAAGTATGCACGCAATGGACATACATAGAATAAAATGTAAATGTAAAACAATGTACTAAGTAATGCACACAATGGGCACACCTAGCATGAAATGTAATGTAAAACAATGTACTAAGTAATGCACACAATGGGCACACCTAGCATAAGATGTAATGAAATCATGTACTATAATGTACTAACGAACATAGCATGTATATGATGTGAAAACAGAAAAGCATGAAAGTAACAAGTAGGCACATGTGTTCCACCCCAAAACAGTTTGGAAAACAGTAAAATAGGGGTCTATGTACTCACTTGAGATTGTTCAGTAGTCCTAAGATAACCACCAAGCAATGCTAGAGATCACGGAATCAAACGGCACCTAATATAGGTAGCTATGTTAATAAACCGGACCTAAATCGGAAGATCGGGTAGCATGAGGGTTTGTAAACCAAACGAGTGTAGAGACTCCTGTCATTTGGTTTAACAAAGCCTACATACTAAATGAAACTTAACATAATTGTTTACGACCCATTACGACCCGTTTAGGTAGCTTATGCTACTTTAACGCGTCGTTCGCGTGAAACGCGTTCGGACCGCCTAACTAGCCCTATGACAAGTGTTATATGCCTAAACATGTTACATAATCAGTTATGTGACAAAGGTTTAGGTTACATATGCTTAATTACCAATTATACATGAAAAGGGTATTCTGGTAATTTACCTAAGGCATATAAACTACCTATCATACAACTACTCAAACGATGTGACCATAGGGTATAACCTCGGAAGGTTATTCCCTACCTACTATGGTCACCTAATGTAATTGGTCGGATCCTAATGATCGACCAAATGGGTCGGGTTCGAGGTATAAGCGATTTATCAGATCGTTTACCCTACGACCCTAGACAACGTGGTAATCAGTAGGCATAGTCCCAAGGGACTATAACCAATGTGATTACACTCACGTTGCGAAGTTCAAACGAACTTCGCATTGACCATTACTGGTCAACGCTGAAAGTCAAACAAAGTTTGACTTTCGGACTCGAAAAGCAATAAAATAAGGAAAAGAACGAAAGAATACTTACGAAGGGTCCCCGAATGCTAACTTCGATTCAAAAATCTCAGGTATGAAACAATAGTTTCAACTTAGAGTTTCTCAAATCAAAGTTCTTGTGATTTTGAAGCATGGGGGGTGGGGTATTTATAGTATTCGGTCCACCGTTAAGATCGTTTCATGGAAAACGTGCCTTAATCCCATCCGTACAAGTGTTGCAAAGTTGTGGTAGCCTAAAATGATCCTTATCATCTGAATTTGCAAGTTGTGAGCTTGTGGTTGTGGTTAAAACAGCTGGATCATGCTGACTGTTCGTTCTAATCTGATCAGACATGCGTACGCGGCCTGCTTCAGGATGTGCAGAAACTCAGGCGGGCCGCCTGAGAGTTGCAGATCAGAAACAACTTTCTGTTTTGACAGTTTCAGCCCCTGTACGTGTTTAAGGCCATTTCCGACACTTCTAAGGCCCGTAAAGCCAACTTTAAGGCCCTAAAATGCTGCCTAAACATTGTGGACATGAAACATGTTCAAAAATATGTCTGATGTCAGTTCGTTTGGTCGTACGAACGCGATGTTCGCTTAATTACGACGGAATGCGCATAAGCGCGAAAAACGATCCAAATGACGCAACGAATGGATTTTTCTTATGGAGAACACTAAAATATAATATAGTCATGCTTACATAAATTTTTGGATGTCCAGATGTATTCAGAACGTAAGTTATGCGCGAAAATGCAAACTTGTGCACTTTTTGACACTTTTAGTCCCTGAATGACCCAAAAGTTTATTTTAGCACACCGAACCCCTCAAAGCCTATTTCTAAGCTATCTAAAGGATATTTAAGGTGTGTTTAACTTATGGTCATGTTCCGGAATGTCTGTTCCAGTACGAATCGTCATACTTTCGCAGTTTGTCAAGTTTAGTCCCTATAAGCGAATTAACTTGTTTTTGCCATACCAAAGCCTTTAAAACTTATTTCTAAGTTATGTAAAGGTTATTTAAGGTATGTTAAGTATATGTTGATGTTCCGGAGTATTTTTCGCGTTAAACTGAGTACGTTTACGCACCAGTTTGCGTATAACTCCCCAGAAAGTGGTATAGAGTTTGAAATTGGATAAAAGTCAAAACATGAAAAATGTAAAACACAACCAAACAAACATTGGGATCAAATAACATTGTTTTATTGATAACTGAACTGTTCACAATGATTACAAGCACAGTTGTTACAACGCGCATCATAACGACATACTCAGAATTTTATATAAGATATCATATTTTTAAATTTATAAGCGAAAAATAAAATATACTCTAAAGTAATTATATTCATAAAAATTTTTAGTAATAAAATAATTATAAAATCAAAAATATTTGGTTCCATCGAGGTTACCTATTCATATATATATATATATATATATATATATATATATATATATATATATATATATATATATATTCATATAGGAGGGTTCAATTACAAACTTATAGTTAGTGAGAAAACTTGAAAACTCCTACTTAATGAAGGGAAGGGAGCTTTTAATGAAGGAGGGACAAAATTGGAAAAAAAAATATATAAATTTTCAAATATTTCTATATTATTCACATTTTATTATTTTTTTTAACTTGCACCATAAGATCACAAATTTTCTTATCTTTTATTTGAGTATATTTAAGCATATTTTTTTCGACACATATATAGGGGAAGGTTCAATTGCAAACCTATAGTTAGTGAGAAAACTCGAAACTCCTACTTAACGAAGGGAATGGAGCTTTTAATGAAGGGGCAAAATTAGAAAAAATATATAAATTTTTAAATATTTCTATATTCTTCATATAATATTTTTTTAAATTGCACCATAAGATTACAAATTTTCTTATATTTCGTTTGAGTATATTTTAGCATATTTTTTCGACACAAGCAAAATAGTTAATGTGTCGTTATTTTTCAATGCTACAATTATAGTATTGCACATATCCAATACTACTTAGCCTTAGAGTTTAGGTTTTGGGTTTATTTTAGCTTTTAGGGCAAGGTTTTTTAGCGGGTTTAGGTTTCGGGTTTAGTTTTTAGGGTTTTTTTTTTTACGGAGGGGGGGGTTAGGTTTTTGGGTGGTGGGGTAAGGGGTTGAGGTTTTTGAGGGGTGAGGGAGGGGGTTTAATATTTATTTATTTCGGGGGGGGGGTAGGTTTTTAGGGGTGGGTTATGAAGTACGTTTGATCATATTTGCTTGTTCCATCCAAAAGAACAAAAAGGCACTTCAACTTAATAGAAAAAATAAAATACGTTAGTGATTTGAATGGAAATGACAATAAAACACAAACTTGAAGGACTCAAATACACAAAAAAAAGTCATTCTGGATAAAACAAATAAATATAACCAATCCTTAGAAACGATTTTGGCATTTTACTCTAGAACATAACAAACAAGGTTGTTAACATTAAAAACCATATTATATAGTTATACATGTAGGTGGAAATAGGGAAGAACTTTTTTTACTTAGTATCGGTACCGTACTAAACCGAAACAGGTATCGGCATTCATTTTATGGTATTCGGTTTTGGTATTAGTTGGTATTGGTATTTTTATGGTCATTTTGAACTAACTATATCAAACTGGTACCATAATGCGGATATGAAATTTGGTTTGTGTTTTATACTCGTTATCGGTTTTGATATTTTTGGTACCGATACTAGTTTGGTACTGGTCAGTTACTAACCTCATCCCTAGTTAGAACTAATCAACTTATATAACCAGAATTTTGACCTGCGGCGGCGTCAAAACCTAAAGTAAATCGAATTTGTACCATCAAATATATGACCCGACTCGATTCCGAGCAAACCTTACGTCAAAACGTAGAGCAACTGAAAACATACATAATTAAGCACAAAAACATAATATGTTTTACCTCACTTGTTACTGATAAAAATTTACCCCAAAACGTAAACCAATTTGGATTTATACCGAAATGTACTTAAATAAACTACATAAGAAAGTAGTATTTTTTTTAAGTTAAAATGGTATCGCGCGTTGCGGCAGCATTGAAACATAAAGTAACTCGAATTTATACCGTCTAGTGACACCCTATTATGTATGACAAAACGTAAATCAACTGAAAACATACATAAAAGTAAGCACGAAAACGTATTGCCAAATGTAGACCAACCGAAAACTGTACACAAAACTAAGACGAAAACATTTTATATGTGACCCACGTATATAAAAATAAGCGTGTAAAACTCGAGGGGGGTTAAAATGATATTTTAGAAAGTTTTTATAAAACTAAATGGTTTAAGTAATAATATACTGAAAGTTAAGGGTAGAAAAAGAAAAAAAAAACAAAAAGAAAAAAACATCAAAGAAAAGAAAAAAAACTAAAAAAGAAAAAATCAAAAGATGAAAAAAAAGTAGCTATAGTGTAATAGGGTTTGTGAATTGTTATTTATATAATATAATTCCAATAAAAATAATTAATATTAATTTGTTGTAAAACAACGACCTACTAGCAACTAACTTACAAATAAGAATAAGGATTATATGTATTATAGAGAGAAATATTGAATATGGAATTCGTATTCATTGAGATGTAGACATGCAATACAAAGAACCTCTATATATAGTGTTCTTACATTAATACAAAAGACACAAAGCGACGGGAGTTAGAATGTGGATAGTCACCGTAATATAGTTTATTTATAAAACTCCCCCTTGACTATCCACGTGATAAAAGAAAACAATGTATTATACGCTTGGTGGTGCTGCCTCGTTAAAAATTTGCTAGGAAAACCCAGTGGGACAAAACCTAAGCTAATGGAAAAAGAGTACAGCTCGTATTTCTCCTCCTGATACTTTTGGATCAAGTATGTTACCTCATTAGAAACCTTACTAAGAAAACCCATTGGGATAAAACTTAGTTAAGGGAAAAAGAGTGCAACTTGTTTAAAGCTCCCCCTCATTTTTACATGTATCCTATAAGTGACTCGTGTCCGACTTCTTTGAAAGTTGCTCAAAACTTCGTAATCCATTGATGTGCAGCTTGGTATGTTGCTTGATCCATTAATGTGAAATCCTTCAATGAGCATTGATGTATGATCTTCATGGGAAACTTTAATTGCCTCCACTTGTAAGTAAATACCATAAAATCCATGAATATGTTTTGTTACATTCCCTGCATTTACAAAACTAACCAAACTTGTTGATGGATTAGTAAAATATGAATCCATATCTTTTGTACCTTAAAGGTATAGAAATATATGTTTTACCCGTTACATTATCTCCTCGCTATACACGAGTTATATCTTGTCAATGAAATCTAAATTTCATGACATGTGTCCGTGTATACATACTAGCAAGATATACAATTTGTATTTAACTATGGTACTTCTAGACCAATGATCTTTGCTTCTTTGATAAGAGATGACAAGAGTCATTTCCTATACCAACTACTTGGACATCATAAAATGTACTTATACCATAAGCTTTATATGTATGAAAATGTCCACCATCTTCTAGATGTATTATGATTGATGGATAATAATAATAATAATAATAATAATAATAATAATAATAATAATAATACAAATGCCTATTCTACATATTAAGCCATAAATTTGCAATACTATCTTTAATTTGCAAATTATTAGTTTAAATATTTGAGCCCATTTTGATATATCATCTTTAATGATATCATCAACATTTACAATAATACTTGTAAACATCATATTGTTCTTTTAATGATAACAAATGGATCAACTACACCATATGTATTTCTCTCTCCTTTTAAGCTTAGCAGCAAGTCGATTATACCACATTTGACTCTACTATTTTAGTCCATATAATTGTTTTCTCTACTTTATAAAGATACATTACCAAGGTTTTGAGCTTTAGGCTTTTATAATCATTAACATACTTCTTTCTACTTTGAATAATTATGTATGTGAATACACTCTTTAGGAGTTCCATCACATAAACTTCCTTATTTATTTTTATATCGTATGCAACTTGAACACTTGTTTATTGATAAAATCCATATTACACCCTGCTCATACGCTGTACATTGAGATACTATAATCATCGGGTACAAGTTTTTTTATATCATATGCAAAGATGTCTTGAACACTTGCTTATTGATAAAATCCATATTACACCATGCTTATACGCTGTAGATTGAGATACCATAATCATCGAGACAAGTTTTCTATGTATGTTTATTGGTGCACAAGAATTACATCCTTAAGATGTTTTAATATTACCCTTTAAGTACTCAACTGCTTTAGGAAACTCATCAGGAGTTGTAATTATATTTAACATATATAATAACCATAACGTATGCAAATTTGAATCATGGTGTTCTCGAGAACTTACTTTACATGAGTTTGATAATTTAAATCTGTTACGGACTATTATGTAAACTTTCAGTATCAAGTGATACATAAAACTCGTAAGGCGCATATCAATTCTCTCTTTATATTACCAGACGAATAAACATTGGAAAGTCATTGCATCCACCACTAGAGAATGTGCATCTTTATAATCAATCATTGATGGGTCTTTGCGAAAATCCTTCTGCCACCAGTTTTGCCTTATTTCACTTAATTTGATTTTCATATGAATCGCATAAAAGACCCATTTGTATCCAACATATTTTACAACTTCAGTTGTATGGATTGTTGGTCCTGAAACTTTCCATTTCAATAGAGAATTCAACTCTGCCTTATTTGCGTCTTTCCAGTTTGGCCAATCATTTATATTTTTTCATTTGTAGGCAGATCTTAAATCTTGATTCTAATCATTTTATCATTTTAAGCGCTATATATAAAAAAGGATAACGACGTCGATTTTGTTTCGATTCCATACACTTCTAGACATGATATAATTTACTAAGAGCTCTTTAGTTTCAGGTACCTAAGGTTCTTCAGGAACCATCGTGTCTAATGTCTCTTCAAGAGACTGTTAGTGCATTATGTCTATTGACTTCGTCTTGTATCGAGTCATGTAATGTAATAGGATAGGATAATCAGTGCTAGAAACTGAGATTAGTGAGTTTACTAGTGATTCCGCTTGAAATGGTCAAGGACATGTTCAAGCGAAATCAACATTGCTAATTTCGCTTGAACTTGTCTTGTCCATTTCAAGCGAAATCAGAACATTATAAATAGGGAGCATGTCCGTTTCATTTAGAGCGGAATTAGGAGTCTTGTGTTCGGTAACGAAGTGCTGCCAAATTGTCTCCAGGTGCTGTAATACTCTCATAATCAATATAAGAGACATTTAAATTGAATCGAGCGTCCGTGTCATTGATTCCGCCTTTGATTCGGATAAGCAACTCTTCTGATCGACTCAGTCAGGTCGTACAACGATCCTACAAGTGGTATCAGAGCTCAGGAAGAAGAGTTCAGCTTGACTGCATCTATTTTCTGACTTCTACACCTTCTTTTGCAAACTGGACAAGATTTCATGGACAAAATGGATTGAATTTTTCACAGTACATGTGAAACAGTGCTTTAACAAACCCTTGAGAGTTTCAGATCAAAATTCGAAGTAAATATGACAAAATTGGAGCAAAAACGAGATTCCGCTTGAACGAACATGTTTATTTCGCTTGAAAAGTTTAGTTGATTTCGCTCGAATCTCCTATTTCGCCTGAAAATTCATCTGATTTCGCTTCAAAGAATAATTTCGCTTGAAGTTCTTATTTCGCTTGAAAGGTCATCTAGGGATTTCTCTTGAAAGTTGTTATTCGGCTTGAACAAGTGATTTCGCTCCAAAAGTGATTTCGCTTGAAATCATATTCCATTTGAAAGTGTTATTTTCGCGTCAAGATTATTTCACGTCAACCGAGTGTCAGTTTATTTCAAATTGTTTGATATTGTTTAAACTGATTGTGTTTGTTTGATTGTTTTTGTCTCGAGGTAATTCAAGAAGATAAAATCATGGCTGAAATAAAAGAGAAAACCAGAGAAGAGATTCTGAGTGAAAAAACATACAGAGAAAGAAACATTGCTTGGAACAGGATGGATGAAATGCAAGAAGAATATGAGAGTGCTGTCAGTAATAAGAGATGGGATAAGAAACGAGAGTGCTATATCAACAGAATGGGTGAACCTGTTGTTCCGAAGAAAGACATAATTTTTGAAGATGTTCTTCTCATAATTCCTCGATCTGCCGAATACTATAGAAATGTATTAAAAGATGACACTTATGCAAGAAGGCATGAAAAGGAAATAAGATATGCTATGACATCGTGTTTGAGGAAGAGGGATGAAGAGAGAATGAAGAAGAATGTTGAGAAGATGGTTGATGAGTTGAAGAAGGTTGCTGAAGAAGTGAAAGTAGAGAATGTGAAGGTAGAAGAAAAAGTTGTTGAAAAAGTTGTTGTGAATGAAAAAGTTGCTGAGGAAGATGTGAAGATTGTTGAAGAAGTTAAGGTGAATAAAGAGGTTGAAAAAGCTGTTACTGGAGAACAGCAAGTTGAAGAAGCTGAGAAGAAAGTTGAAAGTTCAGCTGATAGTGTTGGTGATACTGGTACTGGTGAAGAAAAGAAGAGTGAAGCTGAGTTGAAGCAAACAACATAGTGCTAATCACTGAGGTAAATTCAGATTTTGAAATCTTGAAAACTGTTGAACAGTGCAAGAAATGCATGGAAAAGTGCAGTGCTTGTACTGAAAAAGACAAACAATTCAAAATAAGAAATCTTGAATTCAATAAAATTGAAGAAGTTTTCAAAAATAAATATAAAGTAATGTTAGAAAATGAAAAAGTTTTGAAAGAAAATGATGAAAAACTTTTGGAAAAATGTAAAAAGTTAGAAAAAGAAAATGAAATTTTGAAAGAATATGTTTTGAAAAAGACAGAAGAATGTGATCAAAAAGAAATAGTTTGTCAAGAAATGAAGAAAGAATATGATTCAATAAAACTGGCATATCACATTACAAAAGAATCATATGAAAAAGTGAATGATGAAATGAAATTTGCTCAATCAAGAATGAATTATCTTTCTGAAACAACGAAAGAGTTTAAACGTATATATGAAATAAAACAAGGTGTTGTTAATTCCTATATTGAGGATGTTGCTAAGCTAGAGCGACAGATTGCTGATTTATAACAGGATAATAACAAGTTAAAGAGTTATCATGTGTCGTCATATGTGCTTGAACGTATTTTCAACATAAAACCGGATGGAAAAGATTCTGAGCAAAACAAGAAAGGTATTGGCTTAGAGTTTCATCAAGTTCCACCACTGGAAAAGTTTGCATTTTATGATGATGAAAAGGTCGAAAAAGCTTTCAACATGGTAGATCAATTGCCAGATAACAATGATGTAACCTATTCCAAATCTGATGATTCTAGTGATTCAGAGGTGGTAGGTAAGGTCGTTGAAAGTGTGTTGAAAGAAGAGTCAGTTGATACAGGTAAATCTGAATCACAGGATGAAAATGAAGGTAATTTTCATGATGGATATCTGAAAGATTCAAAATCCGAGAAAAAATTGAATGATGATTCAAAAGGATTGGTTTATACCATGATTGGATCAGACAAATTATTCTTAGATGTTGTATTCCTGATTCAGAATGTGATGTCAGAAAAGGTTGATAAAGTGTTCAAAATGATTGAAATTGAAAAATCTAAGATTTCGAAGTTTACTGGAAAAGGTCACAAAACTTTTTATAACAAACCTGGTTACAAGAAGAAGAACATGAAAGCTGGGTTGGGTTATAAGAAGAAACAAGGTCGATATAAAAATGAAACTCCGAATTTTCGGGCAAAAATGAATTTTGTTCAAGGAAAAAGTTTTGAAGAAGAGGAAAAACTCAAATTTAGACAACAGTCTAATGAAGAGTTATGTGTTCAAAAGAAGAAGCAACAACCACAGGTCAAAGATGTGTCAAAGAGAACATGTTTTAAGTGTGATCAAATTGGACATCTCGCACAAAAGTGTCCGAATCTGAAACATGTGGATGTTGATAAAAAGAAGACTGAAAATGTTGAAAAACAGAAATCTGAGGATGTGAAACAAAGGTCAACCAGATTTGATTCAAAACAAACTTGGAGATACAACACAAACAAGTTTGTTTCGAACCAAACTTGGCAATCAAACCCGAATAGGTTTGAGACTAGACAGATCTGGAATTCTCACACACCCAGATTGAGAACAACACAAAGTTGCAAAACAACTGTCGATGCAACGAAACCAAATGAGTTTTGGAAACCAAAAGTTGTTGTTCAAAGTCAAAATGTTCAAAAAGATTCACATTTTTACAAAAGAGGTACTCCGAAAGGTCAAACATGGAGTGTTAAGAAACAAGTGATTTCAGTAAAAGATGAAAAAGTTGAAGTTAAAGTTGAAAAAGTCTTTGATGACAAAGACTTTCCAAAGTTGAATGATACTTATTGTGTTGAAATGCCTAAGGTCCAACAGACCTGGGCTAAATTGTTCAAGTAATCAAGTAGTCTGATTGTGCAGGTGCTCAAGAAATCTAAAGATTGTGAAAATGGAATTCAGAGCAGCCTGGCACAACGAGGGGAGGAGGCTGCTGAACCCTGGTTTGGTTGAACATGGAGTTTGTTTGTTTTCTATATATAAATAAACAATATTTCATAAACCCTAAAAATTGAAAAATTTGAAAAACCAAAAATATGTTTTCAGTTATGTAAAAATTTTGAAAATACAAAAATATGTTACTTGAATATGCCGAAACCCTCACGACGGAACAAACATGATTAATTTCACAAGATTGAAAAACGGTTTTCAAACTGTAAATATCAATGTGTTGTAAATCATGGGTGTACATTAGATTTTCTGCAAATCAGAGCACGAAATGCAGAAAATGGATGGCGAGACAAAGCTATCAGTGTTGGTTGTCAAATTTTCTTTAAATGGTTTTGCATTTTAGGGGGAGTATTGTTGTTAGAAAATTCAAAAACATTTGAAAATTTGAAAAGCCAAAAACATGATAAAAACCTATTGGCAAAAAGATAAAAACATTAAAAATGGAAATTGAGTTTTTGTGTAAAAAGAGGAAATGATAGTACATCAGTAGACAGTTACTGTACGCTAAAGAATTGGAAAGTCAAAATGTGTTAAACAATCTCACCTTGGATGTGTCGGTAGATTTTT
This sequence comes from Helianthus tuberosus, assembly GCA_030545235.1. Taxonomy (NCBI): domain Eukaryota; kingdom Viridiplantae; phylum Streptophyta; class Magnoliopsida; order Asterales; family Asteraceae; genus Helianthus; species Helianthus tuberosus. The sequence continues at coordinate 42,788,391 of CM060414.1, read as the reverse complement.
ATACATTTGGTAAACTTTTTCGGGATATAAACCTAAATTCAAACTTGCTTATTTTGTGGGGAACACTACTTGGATATATAGGTAACCCCTGAAATCTTGTTTGAATGACCCCTCTTTCTGAAATACTAGGTCTTTATACTCAGAGATATCTGGGGTATTATCCCGGGACTTTTGATTTTGCGGAAGCAATGGCCTAGTCCCCATATAATACTTTCTGCATGCTTGAAATATAGCAATCGCCCTCATAAAAAATGATGAAACATTGAAAAATGCTAATCATGTGCTGTTGAAGAAAAGATCCTCTAAAGGGGACACACCAAAAGTCGAAGCCGTCATCTCTCTGCTGAACGGAAGTTCTGACCTGAGCTCTCACGGTTCTTTGCAATTTAACCCCTTACAGATATCATCTAGGTATACTCACCTGTAAGACTGAATATTGGGATCTGGATACGAGAGTATATTCAAGAGGTGGGACACATGAATGAGTTTAAGTTCTTAATACACCTAATTCGTATCCTGAATCAGTTGAAATTTGTGTGAAAATTTAAGTGGATCAGTATATCGACAATCTAAGTGAATTGTTTAATTCTTAATGTGTAATTAAGCTCAACGGTATTTGTGACTTGTCAAAAACTGATATGATCCTCTAACGCAAACTCAAACAAAAATATTGCTTGTAAATATGTTTGTACATATTTCGTTACTGCTTTATATTTCAGAAAATACAAATAGATTTTTGATTCTGATTTATTTTTGACAACCGATGTCTGAGATACTGAGTGTCAAAATCTAAGTAAGCTGATTGTGTTTATGAAAATAAAACAAGTTCATTAATTTGAAACTTGAATTTAAAAAAAAAATAAAAAATAGTTTGTGATATCTCCAAGGTCATTAATTTGGACTTGGAAGATGAACTGTGAGGGATTTAGATTCTTTAATTGTTAAGAAGGCCAGGTTTTTGATCCTGAATCTGCCAATATTCATAAGATGTGTTAGTTTAGAAAGATTGAGTGAGCCAGGTTACAATTCCTGGATAGCTGAAATTTGAAATGCTGTTACTTATAATTGTTTGAGTGATTGCAGATGAGATTCCAGGCCACGATCCCGGTAGCTGAGTCTAAGGGGGAGTCTGAAGACAAGCTTAAAGCAAGGGGGAGCTTGTAATCTGAAAGCAAGGTGTCGATCCCTAAAGCATGGAAGCTTGACTAAAGGGGGAACCTGAAGACTTGAAGAAAGATTGATGGATGCTTACAGCGTTAGACAATTTAGACAGAGCATGAAGACTGATCAAGACTGAAGATGTGTCATGATAAAGACTCGACACTGAAGACTTCGTCAACATCCAAGGGGGAGTCTGTTAGTGCATTATGTCTATTGACTTCGTCTTGTATCGAGTCATGTAATGTAATAGGATAGGATAATTAGTGCTCGAGGTGCTAGAAACTGAGATTAGTGAGTTTACTAGTGATTCCGCTTGAAATGGTCAAGGACATGTTCAAGCGAAATCAACATTGCTAATTTCGCTTGAACTTGTCTTGTCCATTTCAAGCAAAATCAGAACATTATAAATAGGGAGCATGTCCGTTTCATTTAGAGCGGAATTAGGAGTCTTGTGTTCGGTAACGAAGTGCTGCCGAATTGTCTCTAGGTGCTGTAATACTCTCATAATCAATATAAGAGACATTTAAATTGAATCGAGCGTCCGTGTCATTGATTCCGCATTTGATTCGGATAAACAACTCTTCTGATCGACTCAGTCAGGTTGTACAACGATCCTACAGAGACAATTATTACTATAACCTCGACTCGACTATCTTCTACATTACTTGCTCCAAATTTTTTCGAGGTTTTTTTGGAATCGACTAGTCTACCACGCTTCAGGCGTGCAATAGACTCATTACTAATATATGGTTTGTCCTGTTAGGACAATTAACTTAATTGGAGCATTAGCAGTTGACTATGTGACTTACTTAGTCACTGTATTTAGGTCAGTGAACATGTCTGGTAATTGATTCTTTAATCTAGGTAAACGAATTATCTTTTGAACTTCTTGTTCACACAATTTAGTTTGAGGATCAATGATAATTCATGCTTACTCATTCCTTTTCCAACTGCCATTAATCTCCCCTTAATGTTGGGAATGTTAATTTACTTAAAGTAAGATCCAATGACCCGTAAATAAATCTCTCGTTAATTGCTCTAAGTATATAATCATAAATAGTTTTTTCACCCAACATATATTCCCAACATCATTTGAGTTTCAATCTTTATGCGTTGTGGTGGATCAATTCCAATGTATACCATACAACAAAAAGTTTGATGGGAAATATTTGGTTCCTGACCAAAACAAACTATAATGGGGAGAAACTATTACAACGTGTTGGCTTGATGTGAATACATGTAAAATTAAATATAAGAATGAACCTTTTGCTCTCATTATGTATTGGTTTTCAATCACTTGTAGATGTTTAGTGATCGTCTCAACAATAAGACTTATGCCAATGATCATTAATAACATGGGAATCAAATTCATCATTATATACAAAATAAATGTGCCAATCTGGAATAATATGCTTGTTATCTTATTAGTTAAGTCACAAACGATCAATACTTCAAGTTTCGAACTTGATAACCATTTAGACGATGCATTGATTTCAAAATACTAAATGGTTTCATGTTAGGATACATACAAATCCTTTTAACATTTCCAGAATATTTAGGGATCCATGCCCTACTTTAGCTGGTAAATAATTAACTTCCACTGAGAGCAACATGACATGTTTAACTATCAATAAGATATGGTTCTTTAATACATTTCACAACATCAATACTCGGTGTGGTCCGACCGGTCATACCAAATAATTAAATAATTAAGATCCATAAACTTCTGGTTTATAAGCATATATGTGCACTCTTGTTTGTCTAATACACGACAATAAATACGGGAGAATAATGTATTATTATTTCAAAATTTCATGTTATAACACTGTATTTTATTCTCGTATATTCACCCCCTTAATGCACCACTTCTTGTGGCCCATTTCATTATTACATGGTTGACTCATTATTAACACGAGGATCATTGCAATTTCCTCATTTACCATATTCACAACCTTTACAAGGATCATTGTATAATTGATATGATTAAAATACAACATATAAATTATGTCAAATACGGCGTAAAAACAACCCTTTTTAGTACTAATGTTGGAAAAATCTCGTGTTTTTGTTCTGTTTATATTTTCAGGGATAAAAGAGCTTAAATTTGCAAAAGGAGCAAAAAGACAGCAAAATCCAACATAAATGCAAAGAAGAAGGAATCGCCGCAGATCGCCAAGCCCCGACTCACATCCAAACCTCAAAATAACAAGAACAGAAGGCCGAAACAGGGCCGTGTCCACCTGACACGGGCCGTGTCCAAAGATGGATATTGGGCAGAAGAAAAAGACAGCTGCACAAGACAAAAATGGCAACCAACACGGGATCGTGTTAACCTAACATGGGGCTTGGTCAACTCAAAGATTTACAGAATCTGCGATAGTACAACAAGTATTTTGGCCACGGGCTATGCCGTTGACACACGGGGCCGTGTTAGTACAATATCTGACAAGCAGTTAATGAGGATGAGAGAGAGGGAGATCGGCACGGGGCTGTGCCAGGCGGGCACGAGCCGTGCTGAAGCTTCTGTTTACAGCTATAAATAGGAGTGCTTGGTTCCACTTCAACTAATCCCTTAGAAAACCACTTATCTCTCACTTGCCACCACTCCACCACCACTACAACACCAACATCCACCACCATCATCCATTTTCCATCTTTAGAGTGTGTGTGTAGTCTCGGGATCCAAGATCGATCGTAAGAATCTTTGTCAAACAAAGGTCATGCTTGGCTAAATTCTTACATCACTTGGTGAAGACTTTTCTTTTATGTATTTCTTTTATGATTTCCAATCTTTGGCTACTTTTTAATTGGGTATCTATTAATGACGTTAATAAATAGTTTTTTTTATTGAAGGCGAATTTACTTAATCATTCTTCATATGTTCGTTGATTCAACATATTCATTCTTTACGGTCTATATAAACATGTTAATTTCCTGGAAGGGGGTTAGAAGGGTGGTTTGCGTAATTCTATGTCTCGTTCAGTGTATAGATCCTACGAGAACCTGGTTCAAGCCCAGTAACACCTCACGAGTCAGAGTGGGCATTGCCCACCACGGGATAGGTGCAAAAAGCTTGAATCCCTTATTCTTAAACTTTTATTAAAATATTAAACCAACCCCGCGAGGACTGTATCCCTGCTGACTTAGATCAACGGGTTGAGGGTGATCGTCGCCTCGGAAGAGGGGTCCACCACATTTTGCATTAATAACTTACTTAATTATCTTTCAATAATCCAACTTAGTGGGATTGTATCCTTGCTGACTCAAACCACTAGGTTGAGGGTGACATCGCCTTGGAAGAGGGGCCTACTACTATAACTAAGATAATCTCTTAAAATGCCCAAAGTGTGGAAATCATCAAAAAGGTACATGAAAGATAAGTTGGATCTAAGTGATTCTTTCTTGTCTATCATTTTTATTTTATGTTTTTCTTAGCTTAAAAATATTTCTCAAAAATTGGTTCAATTAGACATTGACAATAAGCCGGTACTAAAAACTCTTGTGTCCTTGGACGACCTCCGTATCTTGCCATCACTATACTACGTCCGCAATGGGTATACTTGCCCTAGCGTGTGTGTTGAGTGATAATAGAATATCGTGTTTTATAAATTTAAAACTTGAAATCGACGATTAAAAAGAGCTAAAAATAACTAAAAAAATATATACACCCGCATGCACGTCAATAATCATCACATTATTAACATGATTGAACTCATTGTTAACATGAGCAATATTATGATTTTCTCAATTTCTATGATCACAAACTTTAAACCGATCATTATATCGTCACATTCACTTTAGGGAATGGATTATGACTACTAAACTTTCATGGTAGCATCATTACAACATCCTTAGTAATGTGTGTGACCTTTACACTAATCGTTATATCATCACATTCACTTTAGGGAATGAATTAGAACCACACAACATATGGGACATATACCACAACTTTGGTCATTTTGATAAAATCATAAAAGGCTTTAGGTAGTTCTTCCGATGTCATTATAAATAAATCTTGATCACAATTCAGTCATGTTTATAATGTGTTATCATATACTGCAACTTTGGTCATTTTGATGTTCTTTTTCAAAAGTAATAACACATGTGACACAATTTATACATAAAGCTAGAGTATTAAAATCATGACTTTATAACATGTCACCAAGTAAAACATGTTATGATACAAAGTAAGAAATAAGATATGTTCATCACTTAAAAGAAATATATTAGCTTAACACAATATAACCTATCACATGTATATCGTATATACATATATATGCCTTTTAACCCATGCATTTCAAATATATACAATGTTAGCAAGTATATAATAACATTCATAAATATCTATATAAACTATTATACAATTATCAATATAGCATACCATCATATAAGACATGCTAATAATGCTTTTAATAAAATTGAAATAATGATAATCATGTAATAAAAAAACATCCCACATTATTTTCAATATGTTTTGTATATATGGACTAAAAGTTATCAGTGTATCATGTAAAATGTGTTCATGGAATGTAATGAGACGTAAACTTTGTTTTTAGGGCATGAACTAGAAAAGCTGCCAAGTCCGATGAGTGAAACTTAAATCTGTTATGTTTGTCAATAGATTCCAAAAGTTTTTCGAATTTTACAAATATAAAATAAATGCATATCTTGTCCAAGTAACATTTTCTCTGGTTGTATAATATATATTCAATAATAATGAACATGGTTATATTAATATAGATGCGTCACATATACGATTAAAGATCCTACAGATTTAATGAACCTTTGTCTTACATTTGAACTAAAAAAACTTTCAAAGTTTGGACCAATATGTAGTAAGATTATTTATAAAGACATACTTCCCTAATACAACATATTTGGGGATGAAAGAAAATACTAACCTAAATTATATATTTAATTAGTTATTTAATATAAAACACAAATGTCAATTTGATTCTCTAAGTGAAATATTTATTGTATCAAATTGCATTTCTCACAATTACATAAAAGTCATTAAAACGGGTATTTAGAAAAGAATAATAGATGACAAATCTGGATTCTAGCTTAATCTAGATTCTATCACTCACATACGAAATACAAAACTCAAATATTACAAAACAAAAAGAAAATCTAGAAACACGTAGAAATTGAATTATATACGTAACCATTTAAATTATAAAATATTAGCTATAATATGATTTGGAAAAAAATATATTCATAAAAGTGATTAATTAGGTAGTAATAGTTAAAATTTAAATCTCAATAGTCTATTAATCAGTTTTCTCCAACAATTTTTCCGTGCCATTTGCTTCATCGGTAGTCGTTACGTGACCCTATTACGGCATACTGATTTATCTTCATATCCTTTTCTTATCTATAAATAGGGCTGTAAACGCAGCGAACAGTTCGTGAACCGTTTGGTGAGAAGTTCGTTTATGTCCGTTCGATTAGCTTAACGAATGAACACGAACAAAAAATTTCGTTCGGTTAGCTTAGCGAACGAACACAAACAAAGGTCTCGTTCGTTCGACTGCGTTCGTGAACATTCGATAATATGTTCGGTCACGTTCGTTCGTGTTCGTGTTCGTTTACATTTGTTTGATTATATTAAAAAACTAATAGATAATAAACCTTTTATCTAAACATGTTGAAAACTTGAAACCCTGTTTTTTTCTAAGTTAGCTAAAATTTAGACATTCAAGACATTTTTTGGACAATTATGTCTAAGTTAGTTAAACTTTGAATAATTATGTCTAAATTAGTTAAACTTGATTCATCGTTTGATGGTTGTAGTAAACTTTTGTGTTTGATTTATCATTTGATGGTTGTATTTAACTACTTATGTCTAATGTTTAAGGTTAACGATGTTTTTATTTTTAATTTTCAAGTTAAATGTTCGTTTACGTCTGTTATTATTCATCAACGTTCGTTTGTGTTTGAGACCAGCGTTTACGAACTGTTCGCGAACAAGTAAATTTTCCTTAACAAACGAACACGAAGATAAACTTATGTTTGGTATGCGTTCGTGAACAGTTCGCGAACAAGTTAATTTCCTTAACGAACGAACACGAACATGACCTTGTTCGTGTTCGTTCGGTTCGATTACAACCCTATCTATAAACAACCGAATCCCCATTGAAAGCTCACTCAGTTATCAAATAAATTATTTAAGAAAGATGTAATAGAAATCCAGGCAAAAGACTACTTTAGTAATTTTTACATCTTCCAATTCATTATATATCTTCCGTTATATATTTATCCTTTATATGTTATCCACATCTATTTAATCATCAAATAAACAAAATTAAATAAAGGAAGAAGATACTTACCAATGGAAATTCAGGGAAGTCCATCTCAATCATAAGTTTTGGATCCCTGACAATACTTACTGCTGCTGAACTAATATTAATATTATTGCTGAACGGGCAAAACTAAGATTGAAAATTCGTAGTCTTCTATTCGTGTCCATGACTCCATTCCATTTTCTCCCATTAACGCATATGGTTATTTACTAGTTCTAATCTAAACCTAACTCATAGAATATATTGAAGGAAAAAGGGGATCAATTGATTGAATAAAGAAAGGTAGATGGGTTTTTGAAGCGAGCACCTTCGTGTTGATAACGTGTTGTAAAACAACGACCTACTAACAACTAACACACATATAAGAACAAGGATTATATGTATTATAGAGAGGAATAGAGAATAAGAAATTCGTATTCACTGAGATGTAAACATGCAATACAAAGAACCTCTATATACGGTGTTCTTACATTAATACAAAGGACACGAAGAGACGAGAGTTAGAATGTGGATAGTCACCATAATATAGTTTATTTATAACATAATCAACTATTTAGTGACCATAAATCTAAGGAAAAAAGTTATTAAAACAAGTTATTTAAGCAAAATAAGACCTTCTCCCACGTTGTCAGAGGGAATACAAACATGAACGATATGGCGAGAAAAGAAGGTGAGTAATTCCCATACGAAAGAGCAGCTAAAGATGAGGATTATGAGAAGGGAGGATAGATAAGGGTCGCATTTGATATACATTGGATGAAGATAATTATGCCCATGTGGATGCGCAAAAGATGTCATTAATACACATAGAGATGATATGGTCTAACCATCTCGTTGACCAATGAGAAATCAACCCCTTTGACAATGATTTGTGGATTTTGGAATCTATGGAAACAATCATCGTACATTTGTACTCTTGGGAATATTACTTGTGAAAGGGCCTTATGGGCCAACTTACTTTGGTAATAATGGCGAGTGACAACAGTGGTCTCGCTAGAATGGAATCGATGAAGCTAAGGTCTTTGGGTGTGGGATCGGGAGAGGGATCATGAGAGGGATCAGGAAAGAGCCAGGTGGCTCGATGCCATCAAGAACACCACACCCCCTTAATATTTTTGGTGCAATCGGGAGTCCTCGTCATCTCCCTGAGCGTTTGACCGTTCAAAATTGAGTCGTTAGATCAAGATTAAAAAAAATAACATGATTATTTAAATCTATTGAAACCACCAAATCACATTTTATATTCACACAATTTCTACTCTTCTCCTACAAATTCTCTCCAACTTTCACATTCCATAAACACAAAAATGTTTGTGATTTTTTATAACACCTCGAAAACGGGTTTGGTAATTAACCCCCGTTAATACTAAAGAGCGGGTAGAATACCGTTAGCAAAAAAAAAAAAGATTAACCCGGAAATTTATTAGGATTCGAATAAATAAGCCTAATAATAAATAAAAGAGAACAAACGACTTGAGAAAACAAAAGTTCATAAGGAGCCCGAGTTAACGAGACTTACAATAAAACGGGTTGTGAACAAGATAAAATAACTAGGAAGTAAATAACCTAGTTAGTTACAAGTTTTGTAGTTATGTGAAACTTTGGTCAAAACATGTTATATGCAACAAGGGTAAGGTATAGGGGCCAAAAGTGAAAAGATGGAAAAATAGTTTTATTAAATAAAACAATTAAAAACCAAACACACACACTTGGTGTGTGTCTGGTCGCAGGAAAACACAGGGGGCGACCTAAACTCATCTTCAAAACCTTAAACTCTCACAAATCTCTAAAATTGAAGGTCAAGATCAATTCCAAAACGAAATCCGGGCCTAGATTGGTGATCTCCATTGCAAGGGGGTCATAAGGTATGTGAAACTTGATAGAAAATCTCTACTTGAAATTCTGATGAACTTAGAGAATTCGGAAATTGTTGATGCATGATTGTTATATGGATGAAATAGGAACATTGTAGTGTCTAGGAGTAAACCCTAGACAAGTATATGTTGAAATCATGCCTAATTCTAGTAAAATCCATGAACACCATTGAAGGTGATTGTTGTTAGGGTTTTTGATTGTTAAAAATAGTGTTATAATGTCATAAACATGTTTTAATTGAAAGCTGAATTCAAACAGTTTCTTATCAGAATTTACAGCCAACTTGTATTGGCTGTAACGTGGATAAAACGTTACAAAAACATGTGTTTCTTGAGTCTAAAATCTAATTCCAGGAAATATCTTTAAAACCCCACTGGAATGGCATTTTTTCGACGAAAATTGAATGTTTTATAAATTTTTCGGTATCGAAGGTTCAGGCTGCGTATTCTGGCAGAATTTGCAGCCCATTATGAATGTCATAACTCAATTTAAGAATTGAATTATGATCTCAAATTTTTACTGTAGGAAGCTTCAGGTAATTCCAAAAATCTCCAATTGAAATTTCGTCAATCGGATAAACGAGCAAGTTTAAATGAATTTTTTTGTAAGTTGCAGTCAGAAGTGACGAATCTAATTGTAGCTTAGTAAATGAAGTTTTACAAATTTTTGGTAAAGAGTTAGATCTTGAAATTTTAACACAAGGCCTAACCCTCCGAGAGGTACGTCACATAAAAAAATCATAATTTTTGAAGACTTGTAAACAGGTTAAACAAGTCACCAAATACAGCCCATTTTCAGTGATATGAAATGCCTAAATGAAAATGCGGTCTACTTGGTTGTGTGTAAAACATGATTATATTAGGTGTTCGGATGAATGCTAATGATAAGAAATGTGTAAGGTGGAAAATCGTATTAAATTATGGTTAATCTAACCACCATGTGAACATTGGATAATAGTTTGGCGCTTAACAAGCTAGGTGGAAGCTTGTGAATGAAGCGGGTCAAACGGAGCGAGTATGGAAAGAAAAGCGTGGCATGGATGGAAGGTAAGTAAATTTTACACCCTTTTATTTTAGAATGCGTAATGATTATAAAGGTTATGAAAATGATAATCTAATATTTGAAATGTGATTTTCCGACGTAAATTGAAACGGGTCGGAATAAGCGAAAGTGATGAAAACCATAATGAATGGTAAAAAAGGGTTAAACGGTAATTTAAGTCAAGAGACGACGAACAAACAACAAGTTTTTTTTTTGAAATGTTACCTTATGGGGTAACTTATAATGAGAAAAAGGGATAAAAATGGGAATTGGTCAAAGGTCGACATGTGTAAATCGAAGTTAAAAGGATACCCATGGTGTAAGCCGAATGGGTTGAGATCGTAAGAAAAGAATTTAAGGGAAGAAGGATTTGGTAATAAAATCCGGGACAGGATGGATGTATGTATGAATTGGAAATCAAAAACCATGTTTTTGATTAAATGGGTAATATTGGGCATATAGGCCAAACGGGTCGAATGGTGGTGACAACGCCATTTGGAAATAGCGACTAATGTGGTTGTCAAGTCTTATATTGACAGGAGCGATTAGCAAATCGGATAATTGCGTCGCCATAGATTGTGTGATAATTAAAGCAAAGTATAAATCGGGTCTATTTGTTGACTCGGGCCAGGTACGCATATATAGACTTATAGTTAAAAGTGCAATGTTTTGGTTAAATGCCTAGAAACGAGTCTTTTCCGTAAAACAACCAACCGAAGTGTAGAATCCGAAAAATTGTTCAAATATACTAAATACACCACAAGAATAGTTGTGGTGGAATGTAAGTAGATAATACAAATGTGGGAAAAGGATGGGTGAAAAGAATGAGTGAAATTTAAACTTAAAAATTCAAATTCTCTAAACGGGTCGAATAATCATAAAAAGGGATTTATAAGCCTTAAGCTTATAAATCTGAATTTGATGTGAAAAAGAAGATAAACGGGTCTGCAATTAAATTACGGACGCGTAGGAAAAAGAATCACGCAAAACGGGTAAGTAGAATGAAAGTTATGCCTTTTTAAAGTTCGTTTTTCGTCTAAAACCATAGCTGGGCAGATATGCAGCTCCCAGACCTGGAATCGCTGGAAAAGGGTCTCTCCCGTGCCACGCGACGGGTAATGTTGTTTCGGGAGCGACACGCGACGGACGTCGCGACACGCGACACGTTGAGATGAGTATCGCGCAACACGCGAGAGACATCAAAGTAGGAAATAATTATTTTGTTGATTATTTGATGCGTAGAACTTGTTTAAACTTATATTTAAGTTATCAAAACTAACTTTTATGTTGGTTTTGATCATAGGTGATATGAAGTGTACCCGGATGGAGATCAAGCGATGACAAAGGACCGAACACACAAAAATGAAGCTTCCGCAAGTTGTTTCGTCGTTATTCTTAAATGATGAATTAAATCACATTATGTTGTATTACTTTAAATTGTAAAAGTTTTTAATAAACCCGTATTTTTCATTGTAATTGTAACCGTAATTACATGATCATGATCTTAAACAATACGAAAATCGTAAAATAATAGTAAGGGTCTTACAAGTTGGTAATCAGAGCTCATAGTTGAAGGGTAAGTGTTCGGTTCGAGGCTTGATTGCAAATCCGGTAAGTACATGTATGTTAATGGTTTAGCATGTTAAAGTGTCGTAAACAACACATAGGGTTATCGCGTAATACACGCTACCCCAATTAAAATGATTGATACAATTATTGAAATTACGTGCGTTGACACGTATAGCAGAAGGCCTCGCATTATAACACGGGCGATCATTGATGTCGACATTACTAACCTTTGTGAATGTTTTAATTGAAGGACACTCGCATCTGAAGATGACGAGAATTGAATAAATTTTGGACAGGACGGAGGAACGGTCCGAGGTATGACAAGCAGAGCATACTCATCAAGGACCTAAATCACATAGCAATCGCGAACAAGGTTAATGGCAAGAGAAGCCCGTTAGGGAAAGCATTACCAGGTGCACTCTTTTAAATTTAATCGCACAAATAGCAATATGCAACAAACATGTAGAGAATGATTGTTGCATATGTAAATTAAAAACTTGGAAAACCTGAATAGAATACCTATCCAGGATTTTATTTCCAAGAAAACTAATAGAGGCGTTACTTGCATAGGGCGTGATGTGACAACTATAAAAGGGTCATGTGTGTCATGTGTTAATCGCTTACTCTGGCCAAGTAAGTAGTGGCATATGATACCATGAACTTCTTGTAGTGGACGCATTTATATCCGATGTAGTAAGGGCGGGGTGAATGGGACTAACTTAAATGGTACCCAAATGGGTCAAACAAGTAAGACGTTTGATAGTAAACATAAACACAAGTCGGATGGCGGGAGCGTATTACGTTAGAATAACGAGCCCGAGAGAACGGACAAAGATTAAAGTAAATGAAAATACAAATCAACTAATGAGAATGCTAAGGCATAAAGATAAAAGTTTAATTGTCGCAAGTGATGAAATTCACACGGACAAGTCAAACGAATTAAATAAAGAATAAAGAAACTGATTAAATAAAAGCGATGGATTTAGCTAAGACGACCAAATAAATTAAAACGAATTCTTAATAGATACCGGGACGGTTACTTTAATAGTGACTTCGGTAAGATACCCGATAGATGGGTAGGATTTTGAAAGTATGCGTAAACCAAGAGACCGGAACGCAAAATAGAAAGTCAAAGGACTCGGATTAAGAGTCATGTCTAAAAGACGATGAGAAATTGCAAACAGAAATTTAGATAACTACGTTCAACTATTTTAAAGTTGAACGGGTTGAACAAAGAATGAAATTTGACATTCACAAGTGATGAAATTTCACACGAACAAGTCAAACGAATTTAATAAAGGATGACGCTTGCTAATGTAAGTAAGCGCGGACTGAATAAATAAAAGTGTGAAAGGTGAACAAACCTATGTAAAGGATTATAAGCGTTAAAAATATATAGATAAAAGAACCCGGGCAATGGGTTGTAAAGAAGTATAATTATGAACCGGGGAAACGATGAGCGTAGAACAAACCGAAGATTAGTCCAAGAGTAAAGAAGTGTAAATGACGTAAAGAGTCATAAAGTCGGAAGATTAGTCCTAGAGTAAACGAACGAAGCTTTAGACTACGGTCTAGGCCAACTAAAGTTCAAAAGCGAAAATAAACGATTCCAAACATAATAAGAGATGCTTTGAAGCTATATATGTATATATACATTTGACTATAGACATGGATAAAAGACGATCTACGGGATCATCATAACCTACGAGATTATAAATGATGCTAAGGTCTACGGGACCAAAAAGACCTTCGGGTCACAAACGGAAAGAAATGAAATGTTGAGGTCCCACCTTAAAAGGGTGAAAATCTAAAGAAATAGCCTATGAGGCTAAGTGAAAGAACCTACGGGTCAATAGTATAAAACAAGGGAATTGGTTAAGATTCCCCGTGTAAAATGAGAACGGAAAGAGAATGAATTATTAGTTGTCAATGTCCTCGATGTGAGCAATTGACATAAGTTAAAAAGAAGAACGTTAAACTAAAATTCAGCTTTAAGTAAGAAATAATGTTTTAACAAATATGAGTATTTTGAGACGAACTCGGGAGAGATTAATATCGAAGGATGTAGGACTTAACGCCGATAGATGCAAGGCGATACATTTGAAAAGTAGGAGCATGATAAAGAAAGTCGAGATAAACTTAAACGTGTCATGACACGTTCACGCTCAAGAAAAAGTAATATAGAATGTGACCACGTTGTAACGTGAGTCACAAGATAAGAGATCATAAACTTAGATAAGCCTCGGGAAGGTAAGATGAATATACCCGAGCGATGGGGTATAAGGTAATCGGTGACTAACAAGTCTAACCACCAAAATAAATAATTGATAAAGATAAAAAGATACCAGTTGAAGGTAACGGCCCACGAGGCCTTATACTCGAAATGCGCATACGCTTAAAAGCCAAAAACACATTACCACACTTTTTGGTAAGATTATTATAGGCGAGCAGTGCTCAAGAGATAACCGAAACTAAGGTTTAGATAATCTGAACCAATAAAGTACGTGAGAAAGGTTTCGGGGACGAAAGCTTTTTAACGGGGGTAGACTTGTAACACCCCGAAAACAGGTTTGGTAATTAAACCCCGTTAATACTAAAGAGCGGGTAGAATACCGTTAGAAAAAAAAAAAAAAAAAAGATTAACCCAGAAATTTTTTAGGATTCAAATAAATAAGCCTAATAATAAATAGGAAAATTGGTTTTTAATAAATTAACATTTGTCCCGTTGGTAAATAATAATCTTACCTACGTAATTGGTATACAATAATCCTACCTATCAACATGTTGGTACTCAATGAACTTCCGTTAATTTTTTTAATTGAAGTTAGTTTTTAAGTTTTATTTATTACACAAACAACCCCTGTAGTTGTAATTTACTAGTTTTAACTATTTTAAAACTAGTAAATTACAGTCCCTTGAGGATTTTTTTTGTTTTATAAAATAGTTAAAACTACTAAATTACAACTACATGGACTTTTTGTATAATAAATAAAACTTAAAAATTAACTTCAGTTAAAAAAAATTACGGAAGTTCATTGAGTATCAATATGTTGATAGGTATGATTATTGTATACCAATTACGTAGGTAAGATTATTATTTACCAACAGGACAAAGGTTGGTTTATTAAAAAACAATTTTCCTAATAAATAAAAGAGAACAAACGACTTGAGAAGACAAAAGTTCATAAGGAGCCCGAGTTAACGAGACTTAAAATAAAACGGGTTGTGAACAAGATAAAATAGGGTAGGCCTGCTTCGTCACCAAGTTAGTTACAAGTTTTGTAGTTATGTGAAACTTTGGTCAAAACATGTAACAACCCTCATTAAAAGTCCTATTTTTTTATTATTTTATCCAATAGGAAACCCAAATTGAGACACCCAAGTGATTCTGCACAAACCCTAAAAATTTCAAAACAATCAGAATTAGGATCAGGGCCCCTAAAACTCAGGGGGGGGTATTCTCTACTCAACGGTTATCCTCACAAAACGCTGTCAAAATTGAATTTCTCGATTACGTCGACTCATCAGGGCTAGATAGGTGACGAAGCAGGCCTACCCTATTTTGACATCCCAGGCGACACGCGGCACGTGACACGGATTCTTCCGCGACTAGCTAGAGGTGCAAATTTTGGGTATAAATAGAAGGGCCTGGCACTTGCATTCTATTGTTCGTTCGACGATCAAATTCACTTTGTACGTTGAGTTCTAGTCGAAACAATCTCAAAATCACTAATTAGTATAGCGGGGTGCTGCTACGATACAGGGTATTAACTCGATCGCTGCTACGATTCAATGTCCGATCGATGGAAACTATCTGATGGATGTTTAAGCGCTATCCTTTGTCATTAGTCGTGATTCTGACCGGATGTTTGAGTATCACCCGAATTCGGGGAATACTCTGTCATTCGTTGTGAATCCGATGGATGTTTAAGTGATTGCACTTTGTCATTCGTTGCGAGGGTTTTAATCTCGTGAGTTATCGTAATTGCTGTATTAAGTTACCTACCTAGTTCGTGCGCACAAGGTTACAAGGCTAAATCAATAGGCTAAGCTCTGCCTGTATAAATCTGCAATATATCAAGGCTTATCTGTAGACTAAATTGTGGTCGTATAAATCTGCATGATTATATGTGAGTCATTCTCTTTTTATCAGCTATTTTACAATACCTAAAATTATTTTCAAAAGTTATAATTACAGGGACTAAGTCGTGGATATCTTGAATCACTGGCTAGTGGGGTATTGTGCACATTACTAATTTTCTCCCACTTAGGTTCATTGACCTACTAGGGATAATCATCACTATTTAGGTTCATTGATCTAATAGTGGTATGACCATCGTCACCATTGTGACTTGTCACCATTGTGACAGAGCGCCAGATAAAAATAAGATAGAAGCCATTGTAATCGCTTTTATGCTGTAAATTATAACAGTGTTTTCTAGTTATACTTTGCAGTGATTAAGTCTCTGCCAATCTTTAAGAAGCAAATGTAAAAACTCTTAATGCTGTAAAGTATAACAAATATGTTTTATAAAACCGAATGAACTCACTCAGTATTTCCCGCTGACAAAACCTTTTTAAAACGCGTTTCAGGTAATTACAATAGATTGGAGTAAAGAGATGAATCCGGCACTGAAAGGCATCAAGAAGTGGCTTATTTTATTAAATCAAATCAAATTAAGAAATATTGTTTTATGTAATTAATCTTTATTAAAGCTACCATTGTAAGACATGGGTTTATCCCATCTATTTAATAAATAAAATCCGGTGTTTTCTAAACTCTGATATTTTTCCTAACTCACGGTCCTGATGAAATTTCCGCCGCAACGTTTTCAAAATAATCACTGGTACCACTTTGCTGTTCACGACTCCCGATTCCGTCCAGGGTGGGTCGGGGGCCGTGACAGAAGGTGGTATCAGAGCCACTGCTTTAAGCCAATTAGGTGTTGTAAAAATACATAAGTTTATATAAAAGAGTTAGGAGATTGCTATTAACTGGTAGCACACATGATAGCATTTAGACTTGAACTTAAGAAAAGATGCCCTAGTATCAGCTTCGAGATAAGCTAAGTACTTGTGTAAATAAAGTATGATAGGTTTTGTATACCATAATATGGTAATTAGAATATTGCAAGATACGATAAATAAGCAAGAATTTATAGTAATTATTGCTTATTATTATTTGGACTAGAATAAAATGTGTTATGGGAATACAAGTTTCCTTAATTCTGAATAAAAGCCCTAATGAAAGAGGCACCTTTAAAAAGATTCTATTTATGGGAAATAGAAAATTTTCTCCGGCAAGACTAGGTATGGTGTAGCAGACTCTCCAGTTTGTCCGGATATACTGAAGTTACCGCTCCGGCGCGAATCGGATAAGACGGGGTATATAATATGTCAAACAAGTGACAAGATTTCCCTAAATAGTATCATGACCAGATATTTGACTGATTTTTGGGAAATACAAATCTGTTAAATACATTATAAAGAAGGTATGTATATTACAGCATGTGAAATATGTAATTATATAGATATGTATATCTATAAGAAATTCCAAAAGTAAATTTGGAATAAAGCACAAGCATCTGTGTCTAGATTTCTTTATTAAGAATCTCTTTTCCGATATCAAACATTATTTCGTTTGATTATCTGCCTAGTAACTCGAGCAACAATAATAACAATAGAAACCCATTAAGTTGGGATACCATCAAAAGTATAAAGAATTTCTAACACATTACCATAAACTATTAACGCAAGTAAGAAGCATGTAAAGTTATGATAATGTACAAGAAAACACATGAAAATTTAATTATAAGTCCACAGAAGTTGAAGTATATCACACACAACTTTCTAGGCAAGACCTTTGGAAAATATAAATTAGGCACGATGACACCAATGTTAATTAGAAGAACGACTGATCAAAAAGAAGCACTTTGCCACATGATCCTACAAAATGAATATCGCTAAGGTACGCTAGAACAAGATTTCACAAACATCCGTGCACAGTCTAATCGGAGTCATAATTATTATCACTGCAAAAGGAGTCACATACCTTTGCAAATTCCCTATTTTATTTTATTTAACATTCCCTGGTAATTTCACTTAACAACGGATATCACACGAAACTCCAGATAAAAGTTCTTATATTTCTTTCGTTGAAATTCTGACTTTTGCATATAATAAATTAACTCTCATTTTTCTACTTCCTCTAATAGTCATCATACCATAAGGATTTCTTTCATAATAACGAATATTGATTTATTTCGTTTCTTGATAAAATTTACACATTACACACGCACTGTTTGTTGCGTATGTGATTCATTTGATTTATCAAGACCACTGGAGGACTTCATTCCGATTTGTTATTTTATCCAAACTCAAATATCATTCCGCTTTTTGTACGGTGAACCGCATTATTGCAAAACAATAACTCCTTGATATCGAGTCACTAAATCTCTTGAAAAATTTTCTTTGACATACATAGTTTCTATTGTGACCATATCCGAACTTTCTTATTCAAATTATTTTGCTCATATTACATATTCATTTTAAAATCCCATATGATAGATGGAAGCTATCATATTCAAAATAGTCCCAACAAGCACTTCATTTGTTTTAAACCATAATAGGCTTGTTTAAATCTTCGACTTCATTAAATCATTTCTTCGAGCACGATCACCTTGTGGTGACGTTTTCATAAATCTGAAGCTCGCACTAATCTAGTTCGCACACACCATATACAGAATTTAATTATTTATTTATTCTTATTATAAAATCCATTTTGTTGATTATTCCTACAAAAGTAATCTTAACACAATCATGTGCTAAGATAATGATACACAAATTCATGTCATATTTCAATATATCTTTTAACAATTATTACAGCATCAATTGAGCCTTTCGTGATAATTATTGCTTTATCATTTTCAATCGAAAAACATTATATAAATTTAATTAATTACGGAAACTTACATAAGTAATTACCTAATTTATAATATAGTATTACTATATTTAAAAATTCTTGTTAAAATCATTAAAGGTGAAGAATTTATATTTTTACATATAAAATTTTGTTTGAGGTATATTCTCATTTAAATTATGTTTAAGTTATTGATAATTAATATTATTAGTAATAATATATTAATAATAGTAGTGTTAGTATTATTTTTAATACTAGGGTTATTGTCAAGGGCAGGTATTGAATAGCCTAGCCTTAGTTAGGCATGGATTGACCACCTATGCTTAAACAAGGCAGCACTAACCAATATCCAACCATGATAATGACTAGTTAATATATATAAATGGAAAATTGGTTTTTAATAAACCAACCTTTGCCCCATTGGTAAATAATAATGCTACCTACAGATTTGGTAATTAATAATCCTACGTTTCAATATGTTGGTACTCAATGGACCTCCGTTAGTTTTTTTTAACTGAAGTTAGTTTTTAACTTTTATTTATTACAAAAACAGTCCCTGTAGTTATAATTTACTAGTTTTAAGTTTTATTTATTACACAAACAGTCCCTATAGTTATAAAAAAAAATCATAAAAATAAAAAAAAAATCTAAAAAATCAAAAAAATTCAAAAAAATAATAAAAATTCTAAAAAAATCAAAAAAATCATAAAAATTCTAAAAAAATCAAAAAAATTCGAAAAAAATCAAAAAAATCATAAAAAACCGTTTCGACCCGTACCGTTTCGACGCGAACCGTTTTCGACCCGGACCGTTTCGACCCAGACCGTTTTCGACCCGGACCGTTTCGACCCGTACCGTTTCGACGCGTACCGTTTCGACCCGTACCGTTTCGACGCGTACCGTTTCGACCCGTACCGTTTCGACCCGAACCGTTTTCGACCCGTACCGTTTCGACCCGTACCGTTTCGACGCGTACCGTACCGTTTCGACCCGAACCGTTTTCGACCCGTACCGTTTCGACCCGTACCGTTTTCGACCCGGACCGTTTCGACCCAGACCGTTTTCGACCCGGACCATTTCGAAAACGGTGGTGGTGGTGGTGGCGGTGCGGTGGTGGTGGTGGTGGCGGTGCGGTGGTGGTGGCGGTGCGGTGGAGGTGGTGGTGGTGGCGGTGCTGTGGTGGTGGTGGTGGTGGTGCGGTGGTGGTGGCGGTGGTGCGGTGGTGGTGGTGGTGGCGGTGGTGGCGGTGGTGGTGGTGGCGGTGGCAAAACTGGTACGCGTCGAAACGGTACGGGTCGAAACGGTCCGGGTCGAAACGGTTTTTTATGATTTTTTTTAGAATTTTTTTTGATTTTTTTAGAATTTTTATGATTTTTTATGATTTTTTTGATTTTTTTAGAATTGTTTTGATTTTTTTAGAATATTTATGATTTTTTTGAATTTTTTTGATTTTTTAGATTTTTTTTTTATTTTTATGATTTTTTTTTATAACTATAGGGACTGTTTGTGTAATAAATAAAACTTAAAACTAGTAAATTATAACTACAGGGACTGTTTGTGTAATAAATAAAAGTTAAAAACTAACTTCAGTTAAAAAAAACTAACGGAGGTCCATTGAGTACCAACATATTGAAACGTAGGATTATTAATTACCAAATCTGTAGGTAGCATTATTATTTACCAATGGGGCAAAGGTTGGTTTATTAAAAACCAATTTTCCTATATAAATTAAGTCATCATACTTATTTAGAAAATTTTAATTATATATAAAAATATTTTACTTTGTACTGTAAGGAGGGACATATTTTCATAAAACAAGTACAAGAATTTGAGGGACAAATAAAATTATATAAATAATTATATATCACATATTTTATGATAACTATTTACAGTAACTCTCTGGCAAGAAAATGACCATATAAGAATAATATGGTAGTCATCAACTACGTTGGGTTAGGGGAACATTATATTATATAAGAATAGACCCGTTTTCACTTATTTACAACATTTGTAAATACATTCACAACGTTATATGATTTCAAAATGAAAATAAATAATCAAATAGAATCAACCCATTAAGTGTTATATATTTACAAAATATTTTACAAATATTTTTGTACAATAAATATTTTTACATCTTTAATTTTTCAGTTAATGTTATAAATAATAGTGATTTCTTTTACAAAATAATAAATACTAAAATATTTTGTAATGTAATAACTTCATTACGGTGTTTTGTAATATATATTACATAGTAAATATAAGTTATTTTACATAGTATAGTAAAATACTAAAATAACATTTATTTAAAAGTGGTGATCATTTACATATAATAAAAATAAATAATATATATTACATAGTATTTATATTTGATATATAAAATACGGTTCAAACAAATATACAAATAATATATATTACATTTGCTTTACAAATATAATATAAATTGGTCATGCCAAAACAACTTGTTCTTATATTTCGATTTCTAGGATATAGTGTGAAAAATATGATTACTAATAGTGTACTATCACATTGTTTTCACAATTAAAACAACTTGGAACACTAAACAATGATACACTAACTCTATTATCTTTTGGTGTATCTTTGCAATTTACTCCTCTCAAACACTTTGATTTTTTTTTAAATATCATAAATATTTGACAAATCATTTTTTATGCTTTTATTTCATTTGGAACCTGTCAATTCTAAGTCTTCCTCAGTTGCCAATTAAAGTAAGTTTTCTTTTGACAAAGAATTTTATTGATTCTAAAAGTCCTTCACATTCATTCTAAATATCTATTGATTATATATCTTTTGACTTGAACCGAGTCACTTTGGAAATCATATCATTTCATTTCATTCGTTTGTCATCGATTTCTCGAACTAATTCAGTTAAATCATTGAATCCTACTTATTATACAACTCGTATTCACAAAATTTGATATTTAATTCTGTGTCATTTTGTTGACTAAAATATGACATAAACCTAAAAGAAATATCGTAACCTAAATCTCGAGAACGAGATTTTTATTAAGGTGGGGAGAATATAACAACCCTCATTAAAAGTCCTATTTATTTTATTATTTTATCCAATAGGAAACCCTAATTGAGACACCCAAGTGATTCTGCACAAACCCTAAAAATTTCAAAACAATCAGAATTAGGATCAGGGCCCCTAAAACTCGGGGGGGGGGGTATTCTCTACTCAACGATTATCCTCACAAAACGCTGTCAAAATTGAATTTCTCGATTACGTCGACTCATCAGGGCTAGATAGGTGACGAAGCAGGCCTACCCTATTTTGACATCCCAGGCGACAAGCGGCACGTGACACGGATTCTTCCGCGACTAGCGGGAGGTGAAAATTTTGGGTACAAATAGAAGGGCCTGGCACTTGCATTCTGTTGTTCGTTCGACGATCAAATTCACTTTGTACGTTGAGTTATAGTCGAAACAATCTCAAAATCACTAATTAGTATAGCGGGGTGCTGCTACGATACAGGGTATTAACTCGATCGCTGCTACGATTCAATGTCCGATCGATGGAAACTATCCGATGGATGTTTAAGCGCTATCCTTTGTCATTAGTCGTGATTCCGACCGGATGTTTGAGTATCACCCGAATTCGGGGAATACTCTGTCATTCGTTGTGAATCCGATGGATGTTTAAGTGATTGCACTTTGTCATTCGTTGTGAGGGTTTTAATCTCGTGAGTTATCGTAATTGCTGTATTAAGTTACCTACCTAATTCGTGTGCACGAGGTTACAAGGCTAAATCAATAGGCTAAGCTCTGCCTGTATAAACCTGCAATATATCAAGGCTTATCTGTAGACTAAATTGTGGTCGTATAAATCTGCATGATTATATGTGAGTCATTCTCTTTTTATCAACTATTTTACAATACCTCAAATTATTTTCAAAAGTTATAATTACAGGGACTAAGTCGTGGATATCTTGAATCACTGGCTAGTGGGGTATTGTGCACATTACTAATTTTCTCCCAGTTAGGTTCATTGACCTACTAGGGATAATCATCACTATTTAGGTTCATTGATCTAATAGTGGTATGACCATCGTCACCATTGTGACTTGTCACCATTGTGACAGAGCGCCAGATAAAAATAAGATAGAAGCCATTGTAATCGCTCTTATGCTGTAAATTATAACAGTGTTTTCTAGTTATACTTTGCAGTGATTAAGTCTTTGCCAATCTTTAAGAAGCAAATGTAAAAACTCTTAATGCTGTAAAGTATAACAAATATGTTTTATAAAACCAAATGAACTCACTCAGTATTTCCCGTTGACAAAACCTTTTTAAAACGCGTTTCAGGTAATTACAATAGATTGGAGTAAAGAGATGAATCCGGCACTGAAAGGCATCAAGAAGTGGCTTATTTTATTAAATCAAATCAAATTAAGAAATATTGTTTTATGTAATTAATCTTTATTAAAGCTACCATTGTAAGACATGGGTTTATCCCATCTATTTAATAAATAAAATCCGGTGTTTTCTAAACTCTGATATTTTTCCTAACTCACGGTCCTAATGAAATTTCCGCTGCAACGTTTTCAAAATAATCACCGGTACCACTTTGCTGTTCACGACTCCCGATTCCGTCCAGGGTGGGTCGGGGGCCGTGACAAAACATGTTATATGCAACAAGGGTAAGGTATAGGGGCCAAAAGTGAAAAGATGGAAAAATAGTTTTATTAAATAAAACAATTAAAAACCAAACACACACACTTGGTGTGTGTCTGGTCGCAGGAAAACACAGGGGGCGACCTAAGCTCATCTTCAAAACCCTAAACCCTCACAAATCTCTAAAATTGAAGGTCAAGATCAATTCCAAAACCAAATCCGAGCCTAGATTGGTGATCTCCATTGCAAGGGGGTCATAAGGTATGTGAAACTTGATAGAAAATCTCTACTTGAAATTCTGATGAACTTAGAGAATTTGGAAATTGTTGATGCATGATTGTTAAATGGATGAAATAGGAACATTGTAGTGTCTAGGAGTAAACCCTAGACAAGTATATGTTGAAATCATGCCTAATTCTAGTAAAATCCATGAACACCATTGAAGGTGATTGTTGTTAGGGTTTTTGATTGCTAAAAATAGTGTTATAATGTCATAAACATGTTTTAATTGAAAGCTGAATTCAAACAGTTTCTGATCAGAATTTACAGCCGACTTGTATTGTCTGTAACATGGATAAAACGTTACAAAAACATGTGTTTCTTGAGTCTAAAATGTAATTCCAGGAAATATCTTTAAAACCCCACTGGAATGACATTTTTTCAACGAAAATTGAATGTTTTATGAATTTTTCAGTATCGAAGGTTCAGGTTGCGTTTTCTTGCAGAATTTGCAGCCCATTACAAATGTCATTACTCAATTTAAGAATTGAATTATGATCTCAATTTTTTACTGTAGGAAGCTTCAGGTAATTCCAAAAATCTACTATTGGAATTTCGTCAATCGGATAAACGAGGAATTTTAAATGAATTTTTTCGTAAGCTGCAGTCAGAAGTGACGAATCTGATTGCAGCTTAGTAAATGAATTTTTACGAATTTTTGGTAAAGCATAATTTTTGAAGACTTGTAAACAGGTTAAACAAGTCACAAAAAACAGCCCATTTTCAGTGATATGAAATGCCTAAATGAAATTGCGCTCTACTTGGTTGTGTGTAAAACATGATTATATTAGGTGTTCAGATGAATGCTAATGATAAGAAATGTGTAAGGTGGAAAATCGTATTAAATTATGGTTAATCTAACCACCTTGTGAACATTGGATAATAGTTTGGCGCTTAACAACCTAGGTGGAAGCTTGTGGATGAAGCGGGTCAAACGGAGCGAGTATGGAAAGAAAAGCGTGGAACGGATGCAAGGTAAGTAAATCTTACACCCTTTTATTTTAGAATGCGTAATGATTATAAAGGTTTTGAAAATGATAAGCTAATATTTCAAAATGTGATGTTCCGACGTAAATTGAAACGGGTCGGAATAAGCGAAAGTGATAAAAACCATAATGAATGGTAAAAAGGGGTTAAACGGTAATTTAAGTCAAGAGATGACAACAAACAATAAGTTTTTTTTGAAATGTTACCTCATGGGGTAACTTATAATGAGAAAAAAAGGGATAAAAATGGGAATTGGTCAAATGTCGACTAGTGTAAATCGAAGTTAAAAGGATACCCATGGCGTAAGCCGAATGGGTTGAGATCGTAAGAAAATAATTTAAGGGAAGAAGGATTTGGTAATAAAATCCGGGACGGGATGGATGTATGAATTGCAAATCAAAAACCACGTTTTTGATTAAATGGGTAATATTGGGCATATAGGCCAAACGGGTCGAATGGTGGTGACAACGCCAGTTGGAAATAGCGACTAATGTGGTTGTCAAGTCTTATATTGACAGGAGCGATTAGCAAATCGGATAATTGCGTCGCCATAGATTGTGTGATAATTAAAGCGAGGTATAAATCGGGTCTATTTGTTGACCCGGGCCAGGTACGCATATATAGACTTATAGTTAAAAGTGCAATGTTTGGGTTAAATGCCAAGAAACGGGTCTTTTCCGTAAAACAACCAACCGAAGTGTGGAATCCGAAAAATTGATCAAATATACTAAATCCACCACAAGAATAGTTGTGGTGGAATGTAAGTAAATAATACAAATGTGGGAAAAGGATGGGTGAAAAGAATGAGTGAAATTTAAACTTAAAATTTCAAATTCTCTAAACGGGTCGAATAATCATAAAAAGGGATTTATAAGCCTTAAGCTTATAAATCTGAATTTGATTTGAACAAGAAGATAAACGGGTCTATAATTAAATTACGGACGCGTAGGAAAAAGAATCACGCGAAACGGGTAAGTAGAATGAAAGTTATGCCCTTTTAAAGTTCGTTTTTCGTCTAAAACCATAGCTGGGCAGATATGAAGCTCCCAGACCTGGATTCGCTGGAAAAGGGTCTCTCTGTGCCATGCGACGGGTAACGTTGTTTCGGGCGTGACACGCGACGGACGTCGCTACACGCGACACGTTGAGATGAGTCTCGCGCAACACGCGAGAGACGTCAAAGTTGGAAATAATTATTTTGTTGATTATTTGATGTATAGAACTTGTTCAAACTTATATTTAAGTTATCAAAACTAACTTTTTTGTTGGTTTTGATCATAGGTGATATTAAGTGTACCCGGATGGAGATCAAGCGATGACAAAGGACGGAACACACAAAAATGAAGCTTCCGCAAGTTGTTTCGTCGTTATTCTTAAATGATGAATTAAATCACATTATGTTGTATTACTTTAAATTGTAAAAGTTTTTAATAAACCCGTATTTTTCATTGTAATTGTAACTGTAATTACATGATCATGGTCTTAAACTATACGAAAATCGTAAAATAATAGTAAGGGTCTTACAAGTTGGTAATCAGAGCTCATGGTTGAAGGGTAAGTATTCGGTTCGAGGCTTGATCGCAAATCCAGTAAGTACATGTATGTTAATGGTTTAGCATGTTAAAGTGTCGTAAACAACACATAGGGTTATCGCGTAATACACGCTACCCCAATTAAAATGATTGATACAATTATTGAAATTACGTGCGTTGACACGTATAGCAGAAGGCCTCGCATTATAATACGGGCGATCATTGATGTCGACATTACTAACCTTTGTGAATGTTTTAATTGAAGGACACTCGTATCTGAAGTTGACGAGAATTGAATAAATTTTGGACATGACGGAGGAACGGTCCGAGGTATGACAAGCAGAGCATACTCATCAAGGACCTAAATCGCATAGCAATCGCGAACAAGGTTAACGGCAAGAGAAGCCCGTTAGGGCAAGCATTACCAGGTGCACTCTTTTAAATTTAATCGCATAAATAGCAATATGCAACAAACATTTAGAGAATGATTGTTGCATATGTAAATTAAAAACTTGGAAAACCTGAATAGAATACCTATCCAGGATATTATTTCCAAGAAAACTAATAGAGGCGTTACTTGCATAGGGCTTGATGTGAAAACTATAAAAGGGTCATGTGTGTCATGTGTTAATCGCTTACTCTGGCCAAGTAAGTAGTGGCATATGATACCATGAACTTCTTGTAGTGGACGCATTTATGTCCGATGTAGTAAGGGCGGGGTGAATGGGACTAACTTAAATGGTACCCAAATGAGTCAAACAAGTAAGACGTTTGATAGTGAACATAAACACAAGTCGGATGGCGGGAGCGTATTACGTTAGAATAACGAGCCCGAGAGAAGGGACAAAGATTAAAGTAAATGAAAATACAAATTAACTAATGAGAATGCTAAGGCATAAAGATAAAAGTTTGTTGTCGCAAGTGATGAAATTCACACGGACAAGTCAAACGAATTAAATAAAGAATAAAGAAACTGATTAAATAAAAGCGATGGATTTCGCTAAGACGACCAAATAAATTAAAACGAATTCTTAATAGATACCGGGACGGTTACTTTAATAGTGACTTCGGTAAGATACCCGATAGATGGGTAGGATTTTGAAAGTATGCGTAAACCAAGAGACCGGAACGCGAAATAGAAAGTCAATGTACTCGGATTAAGAGTCATGACTAAAAGACGATGAGAAATTGCAAACAGAAATTTAGATAACTACGTTCAACTATTTTAAAGTTGAACGGGTTGAACAAAGAATGAAATTTGACATTCACAAGTGATGAAATTTCACACGAACAAGTCAAACGAATTTAATAAAGGACGACGCTTGCTAATGTAAGTAAGCGCGGACTGAATAAATAAAAGTGTGAAAGGTGAACAAACCTATGTAAAGGATTATAAGCGTTAAAAATATCAAGATAAAAGAACCCGGGCAATGGGTTGTAAAGAAGTATAATTATGAACCGGGGAAACGGTGAGCGTAGAACAAACCGACGTGTAAATGACGTAAAGAGTCATAAAGTCGGAAGATTAGTCCAAGAGTAAACGAACGAAGCTTTAGACTACGGCAATGCCAACTAAAGTTCAAAAGCGAAAATAAACGATTCCAAACATAATAAGAGATGCTTTGAAGCTATATATGTATATATACATTTGAATATAGACATGGATAAAAGACGATCTACGGGATCATCATAAACTACAAGATTATAAATGATGCTAAGGTCTACGGGACCAAAAAGACCTTCGGGTCACAAACGGAAAGAAATGAACTGTTGAGGTCCCACCTTAAAAGGGTGAAAATCTAAAGAAATAGCCTATGAGGCTAAGTGAAAGAACCTACGGGTCAATAGTATAAAACGAGGGAATTGGTTAAGATTCCCCGTGTAAAATGAGAACGGAAAGAGAATGAATTATTAGTTGTCAATGTCCTCGATGTGAGCAATTAACATAAGTTAAAAAGAAGAATGTTAAACTAAAATTTAGCTTTAAGTAAGAAATAACATTTTAACAAATATGAGTATTATGAGACGAACTCGGGAGGATTAATATCGAAGGATGTAGGTCTTAACGCCGATAGATGCAAGGCGATACATTCGAAAAGAAGGAGCATGATAAAGAAAGTCGAGATAAACTTAAACGTGTCATGACATGTTCACGCTCAAGAAAAAGTAATATAGAATATGACCACGTTGTAACGTGAGTCACAGGATAAGAGATCATAAACTTAGATAAGCCTCCAGTTGAAGGTAACTGCCCACGAGGCCTTATACTCGAAATGCGCATATACTTAAAAGCCAAAAACACATTACCACACTTTTTGGTAAGATTATTATAGGCGAGCAGTGCTCAAGAGATAACCGAAACTAAGGTTTAGATAATCTGAACCAATAAAGTACATGAGAAAGGTTTCGGGGACGAAACCTCTTTAAGGGGGTTATACTTGTAACACTCCGAAAACGGGTTTGGTAATTAAACCCCGTTAATACTAAAGAGCGGGTAGAATACCGTTAGCAAAAAAAAAAAAAAAAAATTAACCAGGAAATTTTTTAGGATTCAAATAAATAAGCCTAATAATAAATAGGAAAATTGGTTTTTAATAAATTAACCTTTGTCCCGTTGGTAAATAATAATCTTACCTACGTAATTGGTATACAATAATCCTACCTATCAACATGTTTGTACTCAATGAACTTTCGATAATTTTTTTTAAATGAAGTTAGTTTGTAAGTTTTATTTATTACACAAACAGTCCTGTAGTTGCAATTTACTAGTTTTAACTATTTTAAAACTAGTAAATTACAGTCCCTTGAGGATTTTTTTGTTTTATAAAATAGTTAAAACTAGTAAATTACAACTACATGGAATTTTTGTGTAATAAGTAAAACTTAAAAATTAACTTCAGTTAAAAAAAATTAACAGAAGTTCATTGAGTACCAACATGTTGATAGGTAGGATTATTGTATACCAATTACGTAGGTAAGATTATTATTTACCAACAGGATAAAGGTTGGTTTATTAAAAACCAATTTTCCTAATAAATAAAAGAGAACAAACGACTTGAGAAGACAAAAGTTCATAAGGAGCCCGAGTTAACGAGACTTAAAATAAAACGGGTTCTGAACAAGATAAAATAACTAGGAAATAAATAACCTAGTTAGTTACAAGTTTTGTAGTTTTGTGAAACTTTGGTCAAAACATGTTATATGAAACAAGGGTAAGGTATAGGGGCCAAAAGTGAAAAGATGGAAAAATAGTTTTATTAAATAAAACAATTAAAAACCAAACACACACACTTGGTGTGTGTCTATTCGCAGGAAAACACGTGGGCGACCTAAGCTCATCTTCAAAACCCTAAACTCTCACAAATCTTTAAAATTGAAGGTCAAGATCAATTCCAAAACGAAATCCGAGCCTAGATTTGTGATCTCCATTGCAAGGGGGTCATAAGGTATGTGAAACTTGATAGAAAATCTCTACTTGAAATTCTGATGAACTTAGAGAATTCGGAAATTGTTGATGCATGATTGTTATATGGATGAAATAGGAACATTGTAGTGTCTAGGAGTAAACCCTAGACAAGTATATGTTGAAATCATGCCTAATTCTAGTAAAATCCATGAACACCATTGAAGGTGATTGTTGTTTGGGTTTTTGATTGCTAAAAATAGTGTTATAATGTCATAAACATGTTTTAATTGAAAGCTTAATTTAAACAGTTTCTGATCAGAATTTACAGCCGACTTGTATTGGCTGTAACATGGATAAAACGTTACAAAAACATGTGTTTCTTGAGTCTAAAATGTAATTCCATGAAATATCTTTAAAACCCCACTGGAATGGCATTTTTTCGACGAAAATTGAATGTTTTATAAATTTCTCGGTATTGAAGGTTCAGGCTGCGTATTCTGGCAGAATTTGCAGCCTAT
This sequence comes from Helianthus tuberosus, assembly GCA_030545235.1. NCBI lineage: Eukaryota > Viridiplantae > Streptophyta > Magnoliopsida > Asterales > Asteraceae > Helianthus > Helianthus tuberosus. The sequence goes on along the minus strand of CM060414.1, from coordinate 42,758,164 downwards.
TATGAATGTCATAACTCAATTTAAGAATTGAATTATGATCTCAAATTTTTACTGTAGGAAGCTTCAGGTAATTCCAAAAATCTCCAAATGGAATTTCGTCAATCGGATAAACGAGGAATTTTGAATGAATTTTTTCGTAAGCTGTAGTCAGAAGTGACGAATCTGATTGCAGCTTAGTAAATGAATTTTTACGAATTTTTGGTAAAGAGTTAGATCTTGAAATTTAACACAAGGCCTAACCCTCCGAGAGGTATGTCACATAAAAAAATCAAAATTTTTGAAGACCTGTAAACAGGTTAAACAAGTCACCAAAAACAACCAATTTTCAGTGATATGAAATGCCTAAATGAAATTGCGGTCTACATGGTTGTGTGTAAAACGTGATTATATTAGATGTTCGGATGAATGCTAATGATAAGAAATGTGTAAGGTGGAAAATCGTATTAAATTATGGTTAATCTAACCACCTTGTGAACATTGGATAATAGTTTGGCGCTTAACAAGCTAGGTGGAAGATTGTGGATGAAGCGGGTCAAACGGAGCGAGTATGGAAAGAAAAGCGTGGCATGGATGCAAGGTAAGTAAATCTTACACCCTTTTATTTTAGAATGCGTAATGATTATAAAGGTTATGAAAATGATAAGCTAATATTTGAAATGTGATGTTCCGACGTAAATTGAAACGGGTCGGAATAAGCGAAAGTGATGAAAACCATAATGAATGGTAAAAAGGGGTTAAACGGTAATTTAAGTCAAGAGATGACAACAAACAACAAGTTTTTTTTTGAAATGTTACCTCATGGGGTAACTTATAATGAGAAAAATGGATAAAAATGGGAATTGGTCAAATGTCGACTAGTGTAAATCGAAGTTAAAAGGATACCCATGGCGTAAGCCGAATGGGTTGAGATCGTAAGAAAAGAATTTAAGGGAATAAGGATTTGGTAATAAAATCCGGGACGGGATGGATGTATGAATTAGAAATCAAAAACCATGTTTTTGATTAAATGGGTAATATTGGGCATATAGGCCAAACGGGTCGAATGGTGGTGACAACGCCATTTGGCAATAGCGACTAATGTGGTTGTCAAGTCTTATATTGACAGGAGCGATTAGCAAATCGGATAATTGCATCGCCATAGATTGTGTGATAATTAAAGTGAGGTATAAATCGGGTCTATTTGTTGACCCGGGCCAGGTACGCATATATAGACTTATAGTTAAAAGTGCAATGTTTGGGTTAAATGCCTAGAAACGGGTCTTTTCCATAAAACAACCAACCGAAATGTAGAATTCGAAAAATTGTTCAAATATACTAAATCCACCACAAGAATAGTTGTGGTGGAATGTAAGTAGATAATACAAATGTGGGAAAAGGATGGGTGAAAAGAATGAGTGAAATTTAAACTTAAAAATTCAAATTCTCTAAACGGGTCGAATAATCATAAAAATGGATTTATAAGCCTTAAGCTTATAAATCTGAATTTGATGTGAACAAGAAGATAAACGGGCCTGTAATTAAATTACGGATGTGTAGGAAAAAGAATCACGCAAAACGGGTAAGTAGAATGAAAGTTATGCCCTTTTAAAGTTCGTTTTTCGTCTAAAACCATAGCTGGGCAGATATGCAGCTCCCAGACCTGGAATCACTGGAAAAGGGTCTCTCCCGCGCCACGCGACGGGTAACTTTGTTTCGGGGGCGACACGCGACGGACGTCGCGACACGCGGCACGTTGAGATGAGTCTCGCGCGACACGCGAGAGACATCAAAGTTGGAAATAATTATTTTGTTGATTATTTGATGCGTAGAACTTGTTTAAACTTATATTTAAGTTATCAAAACTAACTTTTATCTTGGTTTTGATCATAGGTGATATCAAGTGTACCCAGATGGAGATCAAGCGATGACAAAGGACCGAACACACGAAAATGAAGCTTCAGCAAGTTGTTTCGTCGTTATTCTTAAATGATGAATTAAATCACATTATGTTGTATTACTTTAAATTGTAAAAGTTTTTAATAAACCCGTATTTTTCATTGTAATTGTAACCGTAATTACATGATTATGGTCTTAAACTACACAAAAATCATAAAATAATAGTAAGGGTCTTACATTTTTCTTGAAATTCATGGCTTATTCATTATATTCCGACGAAATCAATGAATTTTATGTGAACATGGTAATGTAGGCGGCAAAAATAATTATGGTGGAAGAAGAATATACGTCATAACCAAAGACAAGAAGGGTGCGTTTAAATAGAGATTGATTGTCATTTTACTCGTAATCAACTTCATCTCTTGACCATCTCGTTGCCCTTCGTTCCATCAGCCTTGTAGATTACAGATAATATCACCAAGGCACAGTTAACGTCTCGATTTCGGATCTTGTGTGACAAAGTCTAAATGTTTATTCCTGTTGCATTGTGAGCTTGCGGGGGATGTTAGCATAATAAAAGAATTTAGATTGTATATGGGTTCTGGCTCTTTAGCCAGCTAGCCCGTAACTCGGCTATATAATTTGTATTTCTCTTTCATTATTCCTCATATTTTCCATAAGTAATAAACCTAGCCACATTTCCTTTGTACATGTTTCTCTTTCAACACAATAGGCAATCAAAGTAAATATAGAAATTGAATTCTTTTTTTTTACTTGAAACCCAATTTAGATTTGATGATTTAAACCGAACTAAACAGAATTAAGTATCCAAATATATGAGTTTTTTTTTCTTAAATTAGTGTTGGTGGAAAAAAATATTTACTAAAATAGTATTTCCTTAAAAACTGTTTACCAAAATAATGTTTTTAATTTATTTTGTATTTTGCTTTTGTTTTTAACTAACATGTTAAACTTTTTTGAATATATTTCTTTTCAATTAACACTAGCTTTGTTTTTTAACGACAAATGTTGCCCTTGCTCCACTTTAAACCAAACTAGAAGTTAGTTAGCGTTCACTCATTTAATAAAAGAATGAACATGAAAACATTTATTTTCATTTGTTTAACGAATGAATATGAACACATGATTTATTTATTCATTTACGTTCGTTTATTTCCGTTCATCTACATCCATCTACCTCCATTCATTTAAATGAACAAACATGAAACATACGACTAAAAATTAATTGTCATTTAAGTGTGTCGTCACACATTTTATTTCTCTATCCTTTTCTTCTTTCATTTTAACTACTATTTAAACGATGCGCGCTTCACGACGCAGCGCACTTGGATAGGGTTGAATCATAACACATGCTTCGCGGCAGATCAAACCTCTTCATAATGTTCTAAGCTGTCAGGTTTGATTCTAATATAAGCCACCACACATTTACCTTTTTTGTTGATAACAAAACTACAAAATGAAAGCTGTAGTATGACTTGTTAGCAAAAAAATACAATCTGCAATGTCAAATCTAAGAGAAACTGTTTGATTGTATATCATGTTATAAGGCTATACGGTATGGTGATGGTCCTCCCGTCCAAAAGCGAGAGCGCCTGCAACAACACGTGTGTTAGTTTTTCAAGTGATTTGGACATCGAAAAGTGTTCTTAATGGACCCGAAGGGTAAAAGGATAGTTTTACCTCAGGGATGTTGAGTTCAAGGCGAAATTTAGGGCCATCGTAGTGGTGAAGAATTGGCCTGAATGAGTCTTCTTCTAACGGCTCGGCTAACTTTCTAGTTATGACGCGCACCTGAGCAGGGAACCGTGATTCACCAGGGTTCTTTTTGTCTTCCCATGCAAACAGGTCGATGTTTGTTCCACCAAAACTTGCAGCCTAAATCATTGAAACCATATTCCATGTTAAAGATATATAATATATGTTCTTTAACCTTTGATTTTTAAGGATTTTCACCAATACAAATCAAATACAAGAAACTTGCATGTTAAATGAATGAGATTGAATACCTCAAAAACACCATGAAGCTGGTGGGTGGAGTAGTTGTAAAGAAAAAGAGGCAGACCAGGTGTGATCTGCCTAACAGAGTCCCAGTAGCGTGGTAGTAAACCTGAAATTCAGTTTAAGAAAAAGATTAGGCAAATTCATAACAGAATTACACTTGCATCTTACACGATAAAACGATTTCCATCAGAATACGTAACGTTCATAAATCATATATCTTTAAAGAACTACACACAGGAACTGGCTTTTAATCAAATCCATCTAGTTTTTTGTGATTAACAAAGTTGCTGTTGTTCAACAAAACTTAGAATATAAACATAATATTCAGAAATTTTACTAAAAAATTGTCAACTAATTTGTAAAATCTTCCCAACAACAGAATATTCCAATTTGTGGAAGAAGTCAAAAACATCAAGAGCCAACCCATATTCTAATTTATGGTCACAATTCAACATTAACCTAAAAAGATGTTAACCATTCTCTTATCCTCATAATTCTTGCCTAATTTTCTAACCATAAAGTGATCTTTCTATATACCATCATCATCTGGAAATGTTCTAAAAAATGATCTATATACAACTCCAAAAAGATCCCAAGTTCTCAACCCTAAATCTAGAAAAAATAAACAAAATCAACACAAATATGAAGTATAAAACACCCATGAAAAAAATGCTACAAAATTGAGCAAATCAAAGAAACAAACATACCAACCGTGCACTCGACGGAAATCGGTATTGCCGCCTTTGCTCCGCCACAGCCTGGCCGCGCGCTGCCGAGCCAGGCCTCCCTCCTTCCAGATCTTTCTTCTCTTTGTGACCAGAAGCGGTGCTCTCTCTTTCTCTTTGTGCCGCCTTTGCTCCGCCACAGCCTGGCCGCGCGCCGCCGTGCCGGGCCTCTCTCCCTCCAGATCTTTCCTCTTTGTGACCAGAAGCAGAGAGTGCTCTCTTTTTTGTCAACCTTTTAAACCTATTAAAGAACCAAATTACAAAATTGCCATATTCTACTATTCTACTGTTCATTCAGTACGTTTATTAATATATAGGAGAATTACATTAGAATCTGTACACATTAATTTAATTTTTAACATCTTTATACACACACACACACACACACACACACACACATATATATATATATATATATAGGGTGGGGTTCTAGAGTGAACACCAATGTATTTGCGAACTGAGTGAACAAATCTTGGCCATTAATTTACACACATGGATGGCTAGGATTTCATCATCAAATCATGACCATTGATCTACACACATGTATGGTCAGGATTAGTTCGCTCAGTTCGCAAATTGCACTAGTGTTCACTCTTGAACCTAATCATATATATATATATAGTGGAGGGTTCAAATGAGAAGAAATTTTTTGTAAGAATAAAAAAGAACAAGCTTCAACCAATAAGAATGCTTCATTTTACTTCATTTAATTTTTGTATTTAATATGAGTGTAAGGGTATATTGGTAAAATTAGATTGATCATTAATTGTTAGTCTTCCTTTTTAATAGCTAACTAAATTAAATTTGTAACTTAATTTCAAAAAAAAATATATCTTTTCAAAGAAGAAAAAAATCAATTTAAAGTGTAGGATAAATTATGAGGCGTGTAGGATGAATTACGAGTTGTGTAGGATAAATTTCAGTATGTGTAGGATAAATTTCAAAAACGTGTAGGATATATTTTGATGTGTCTAGGAAAAAAATTTAGTGTGGAGGATGATAGTCTTTATGACTATTTAATTAGTCAAACATAATAATAAATGAGATGAGAGAAAAACTATTTAATATTTTACAATTGTACCCTTTGTTCTTTTTCTTCTCAATTTAATTTTCTTCTCAAATGAACCTCCCCCTATATATATATATATATATATATATATATATATATAGATATAACATATATATAGAAACGAGATCAGGAGAAAACGCTCAAAAGTGTGAGAACGGTGAGAACGCATCCTGGCCCAACACGTGGCGATCGATATAATTAGGGCGTATGGTCTTTTTTGTCATTTTATCTTCTGCTTTTCCAGTTCCCCTTTTCACAATATTGTTTTATTTTTGGGGTTTAAGATTTTTGGCGTTAACCAAATTCAATAATTAATGCCGTTTTAATGGTTTCACTGTATTAACATTTTAGCGTTTATGACGTTTTTCAAATTGTATGCCATTGGAACCCTAAGGGGTCAGAATATCTCTCTGAATTGCGTTTTTCAAGGCGTTTTAGACAAGATGGCCCATTGTTCTATTATTTTTTATATACATTTTGGCGTTTGTGGTATCTTGGCGTTTTACAATTGTAAAATTTTATTACAACCACATGGAAAAAAATAGAAGCGAAGAAAATAAATTAAAAATCATACTCGGATCTCTTTTCACAATCTTCACTGTCACGAGTCTCTCTCTTCTTTAATACTAGAAGAACTGTCACAAAATATATGGCGTTTTATGTAAAGCTTAACAAACCCATCGGTTTGATTATTTTGCCTGCTCGTATGTTTAAGTGACTTTTTGTGGATGTTTGGGGACATAGATCTATGACGTGTGGGTGGGTTTTTCGCTTTTTCTTCATCTTGAGCTTCATCTTTATAATCATCCCACTTTTCAGTGTCATTGATCTTTTCTCCTCATCCAAGCCTTCTTCAAGAAAAAAGAACACAAAATGACATACGATTGTCATCAGTATCTTTTTCTTGAAGATTTGTCCATCTCATGCAGTAACATCTTACTGAGTTACTCTCCTCACCTAACAATCTATTCAGTGAAACTTCACGAAGAACAATACTGAATATCCAAGAAAGCATATTAGCTATATTTGATTTTTTTTTTAATTTTTTGGCGTTTTTACAGTGAGTGGTATTTAGTACATTGGTGTTTGTTTTCTTGGTTTGATTAAATGGAAGTTGCTGAGAGGTACCATTTTATAGGATGTCTTTTTGGCGCATAGGTTATGCGGTGCATTATTATAATAAAGTATTCGTCGTTTCAGTTACTGTTTGTAATTATTGTTTTTGATAAGCTTTTATATCAGAAGTCTGTAACACGTCCCATCTTTCAAGTTTGGCGTTTTAGATTCTAATATAATAAATTTTCCGTCTCTTCAGTTTTACTGTTTTGAAGTTACTGTTTCTACTTACATTTTCATGTTTGGTTCTTATTTTTTTTAATTTTCGGGTTTTTTATAATACTTGTCCAAAGTAATTTTATTATAGTTTGGTAGTTTTTTGGGCGTTTTATGGCATGATGGCGTTTTGACAAGCATTTGAATGTGTGGCGTTTTTATTACATATGTCATTGTTATTATATAACAATCAACTGAAAAAGAAAATTAAAAAATATATATAAACAATTGATCTTCCAAATCTTCACTGTCACAAGTCTCTTTCTTCTTTTGAAGCATTTTCACTGGCTGTTTCGACTTTCGTATGATTTATTTTGATTTTTGTTTTTTGAAGTAGTTTTTTTGTCACCTTATGGAAGCACAAAGTCTGAAATCAGTCTCTTTTTCTTAAATATTTGTCCATCTCATGCAACAAAATGTTATTGAGTTTACACCCTTCAGCAAACAATCTTTGAATTTCCAATGAACGATGTTTGATTTTTTTAACTTTTTGGCGTTTTACCGAGAAAAAGGAACGCTACTAAATAAAAGCACCTTAAAATTCTAATTTTGGTCATGATAAATCAATAATGTTTTGCTGTATGGTGATGAACAACATTGTTAATCCTCAGTTAACAAAGATGTATGACAATGTTCTCCATCCCATACAGCTAAACTTTATTGACAACAAACCTCAATAATGTTTTTGTATGTTTTGGCATTATAAATTGAATGGAAGTTGAGGATAAAGTGAATAAGATTTTACTCAATAAAATGGAAAATATCCTCACTTAAGGATTTTGCACATTACATTGAGCGAAACCTTATAGACAACCAAACTGAATTTTAAATAAACGTTTTGGTTTAGAGGATATTTGACGTTTGGGTTTTTTGGTGTTTCTAAGACGAATGGTATATATTAAATATGGCGTTTGGGTTTTTGTGTGTTTTAATTGAATGTCTGAGATGTTGTATATATAGGATGTTTTTTGGCGGTTTTTTAGGCGAGATTTTATTATAATTAAGTTTGGCGTTTTATATCTAATGACGTTTTTAGATTTAGTATGGTGTGTGCTATTGTAGGGTTAATGCGATAATTTTAATGACGTTTTATTTCATTAGATGACGTTTTGTGTAGAGAAGTCAAAAGACTTTTTTTACCCTTAATGAAGCGCACCAGAGTAATAATAGTGATGTTATTTACGAAAACGTCACCGCGTCATCTAGTCCATAGATTGTTTTAATCTGACGATACATAACCGCTCTCACACTTTTCACTGTTTTCTCTAAATCCTGTATATATAGTGTGAGGTTAATTTGGGAACACTAAAAAAGTGGGGAACCGATGAACACTCTTAAAAATTTAACTTAACATGTTCAAAATTATTTTTTAAATCTTTTTCGACGCTTCTTCTTATATATACTTGTAGAAGCATTTTTAATAAAAAAAATCAAAAACTAAAAATATTTAAAAAAAATTAAAAAAAGGGAAATTGGTTTTTAATAAACCAACATTTGCCAAATTGGTAATTAATAATCCCACCTACAGACTTGGTGTCTAATAATCCTACGTTTCATTATGTTGGTACTCAATAGACCTCCGTTAGTTTTTTTTTAACTCAAGTTAGTTTTTAAGTTTTATTTATTACACAAACAGTCCCTGTAGTTATAATTTACTAGTTTTAAGTTTTATTTATTACACAAACAGTCCCTGTAGTTATAAAAAATTCATAAAAATTCAAAAAAATTCAAAAAAAATCAAAAAAAATCAAAAAAAAATCAAAAAAATTCTAAAAAAATCAAAAAAATCATAAAAATTCAAAAAAATCAAAAAAACTCTAAAAATCATACCGTTTCGACCCGGACCGTTTCGACCCGGACCGTTTCGACCCGTACCGTTTCGACCCGGACCGTTTAGACCCGGACCGTTTTCGACCCGGACCGTTTTCGACCCGTACCGTTTAGACCCGGACCGTTTTCGACCCGTACCGTTTAGACCCGGACCGTTTCGACGCGTACCGTTTCGACGCGTACCGTTTAGGTGATACACACCTCAAAATTCAACATCCCTAACTTGAATCTACAAAGAAAAACACCTGCTTCTAATGTCTGTCATCCTCTTCTTTCTCTTTGTGATACCAAACAACAGCAGCCTCCAATAAACACAACAATCAAACCCTAACCAGACTAACAGTCGCACTATTATCTCACTGATTCACCCAATCCAAAACCCTAACCCTTATCATCGGCGCCGGATATGTGGAGATGCAGTGCGTTGATGGAGATGCAGAAGATTCACCGGCGATTTGTTGACGGAGATGGTGTCCGGTCAAAAACCCCCAACCGCCAACATCTCCACCTCTGTCTCTTTCCTCGAATCTCTGCGATACATCTTCAGCCGTCGCCGGTAGGCTCCGCCCTCTGCCGTTTCTTCTCTATCTTATTATTATTACACTATCGTTCTTATCCGCGGCTCTACTGATCAATCCCCATTCAAGTGAAAAAGAATCACCGGTCACCTGAATCTTCGGTTCCAGATGAGCTGGTGTCTGATTTTGGGATAAAGAGTATCACAAGCAAACAATCCATAGCCCAAGGATGTTTTTCGTAGGACCATTATCAGCAAACAGTGAAAGATGTTCGTAGCTGATGTAAGGTTCTTCGTTAGTGGTTCGGTGGTGGTGGTGGTGGTGGTGCGGTGGTGGTGGCGGTGGTGGTGGTGGTGGTGCGGTGGTGGTGGCGGTGGTGGTGGTGGTGGTGCGGTGGTGGTGGTGGTTTGGTATCACAAAGAGAAAGAAGAGGATGACAGACATTAGAAGCAGGTGTTTTTCTTTGTAGATTCAAGTTAGGGATGTTGAATTTTGAGGTGTGTATCACCTAAACGGTACGCGTCGAAACGGTACGCGTCGAAAACGGTCCGGGTCTAAACGGTACGGGTCGAAAACGGTCCGGGTCTAAACGGTACGGGTCGAAAACGGTCCGGGTCTAAACGGTACGGGTCGAAAACGGTCCGGGTCGAAAACGGTCCGGGTCTAAACGGTCCGGGTCGAAACGGTACGGGTCGAAACGGTACGGGTCGAAACGGTCCGGGTCGAAACGGTATGATTTTTAGAGTTTTTTTGATTTTTTTGAATTTTTATGATTTTTTTGATTTTTTTAGAATTTTTTTGATTTTTTTTGAATTTTTTTGAATTTTTTTGATTTTTTTGAATTTTTTTGAATTTTTTTGAATTTTTTATAACTACAGGGACTGTTTGTGTAATAAATAAAACTTAAAACTAGTAAATTATAACTACAGGGACTGTTTGTGTAATAAATAAAACTTAAAAACTAACTTGAGTTAAAAAAAACTAACGGAGGTCTATTGAGTACCAACATAATGAAACGTAGGATTATTAGACACCAAGTCTGTAGGTGGGATTATTAATTACCAATTTGGCAAAGGTTGGTTTATTAAAAACCAATTTCCCTTAAAAAAAGGCTAATTTTTTTTTAGAAAAAAATATTTTTTTTTATTCGACTAGTTTCTCCTCCTTTTTTATAAAGAAAAGCGCAGAAAATTAAAAAAAAAAATTTATTTTTAATATGTTAAGTTAATTCTATAAGATATAACTATTTTTTAAACATTTTTTTTTTATATTTTTAGGTTTTGATTTTTTTTATTAAAAATGTTTCTACTTGTATTTATAAGAACAAGCGTCGAAAAAAATTTAGAAAAAAATAATTTTTAACATGTTAAGTATAATTTTTAAGAGTGTTCCCCCGTTCCCCACTTTTTTAGTGTTCCCTAATGAACTCTCCCCTATATATATATATATATATATAGGGGATGGATCATGAGAAAACTATTTTAAATGAGAAAACCAAAAAACTAACCAAAAAAGCCTAAAAAAAACCTAAAAACATACCAAATTTTTTTTTACAATTTTATTTATAAAAAATCGCTACTTTTTATGTATGGAAAAAAATTTTCAAAAAAAAAAAAGTTTTTTTTTTATTGTACTGCACATGTGCACTAATACATAAAGCTTAAACCACTTAACCCACCCCCCACCGACACCCCCCAAAATCCTAAACCCCCCACCCTCCACAAACCTAAATTCACCCTCCCACCAAAAGCCTAACCCCCCCCCCCCCCACCCCCCAAAAACCTAAACCCCCCACCCCCACCCTCCCGAAAACCTAAAACTAAACCCTAAACATAAACCCGAAAAAAACCTAAACCCCCCCCTCCCCCCTCACCCCCAAAAACCTAATCCTAATCCTGAACCTCAAAAAAAAACTAACCTTAAAAGCTAAACTAGACTCAAAAAGCTAATTTTAAGCATGTAATGCAATTTTAAGCATGTAATAATAGTATTGAAAACAAGACGACACCATAAATCTTTTTTTATGTCATAAAAAATATGCTCGAATATACTTAAATGAAAGATACAAAAATTTGTGATCTTATGGTGCCATTTTTGTTTTAAAATGATAACGTATGGAGAAATGAGAAATGTTTGAAAAGTTATATATATTTTTTTTCAATTTTACCCCTCCTTCATTAAAAGTCTCCCCCCTCATTTTTAGTGGTTTTTAGTTAGTTTTCTAGTTTTCTCATTTATATCTAGTTTTCTCATGATCCTCTCCCTATATATATATATATATATATATATATATATATATATATATTGCGTATCACGATCAGGAAAATTAAACATCTACAAAATAATATTGATTCCTTGATCCTATTTAGTATCTATAATATATCTTACATAGAGTAAACATTAAAATAGAATAAAAACAAAAATAAAATGTCTGAAACAAATATCTACTGAAAAACATACAATTCCTTTTAAAAACCCAAACCCGAAAAGCTTGAATTGCATTACGACATCGTCTCTTTTTTTCTGAGATCAATGTATGATTAGCAAAAAAAAAAAAAACTAGATTAATTCTGAAGCTTGTTAAAGGTATACTAACCAGTGATCATGTGTTCTTTTTTGAAAGAAATAAAATATTGGATCGATATTGACTTAAATTATAAGAAAGTTTAATATAAGAACAAAGAAATTGATAACAAGGGAATAAGGAAAACAGAAAGAAGAATAATAAAATGTTGGTTTAAAAATATAATGCAAATTCAAAATAAATGAAAAACATTATTTTGGTAAATAAAGAAACACTATTTTGTAAAATACTTTTGGCACCAACTAGTGTGAAAAAAAAAGTCCCAAATATATATTATTGATATTTTATCTATATTTTAAGTGAATTCAAGATGGTTTGGGTGTTATCAGAATTATGATTTTTGGATCACTTCGGTTTTTGGGTGTAACATTATGTGATTGCATAGGTGTCTAAGATTATTGCCTGGAAGCATGATCAACGTGTCTCCCTATGTTAAAATTGTTACAAGTGTATGCTTTACATCACACTTTATTTGCTACTTATCTGCCTCAATTCCCTATGCTTCATTTCTCAAATCAGCAGAAATTTTGTGTTCTTGCTTCCTTATTGAACTGCAATTTGTTGGAAGACTGGTCTATTTTTTGCATCTGAAAGAGGTAATAATCTTGCAATCTGATATATCTTGTAAGGGTTCATTCTGTATGTGATAAATGGTGTAATGGTTGACTTTTTGACTGGATTCTGACCATATATAGTTTGATTTTTACTGAATTTGATTTGACATTAAGATATTGTAAACAACTAATGAATTAGCTTGCAGTGAAATTAGATTAAAAGCTATAGTTTGACCCAGAAAGTCAAAGATGTTGAATTTCAACCATCAATAGTTAGCAAGTCTGTTAAATTCCACTCTAAGGGGTAGGGGCGCTCCACTAGTGATGGAGTTCCATCATTCACAACATTCAATTAAGTTCTGTCACATCATCGAGCTTTATTCCATCACTAGTGATGGATTTTAGTGGAAATGCCCATCACTCATCAGTCACACACTCATCTCCATCATCAAAATCATTCACAAAACAACAAAACAACCGAATTGCAGTTAAATCATTCATGCGAGAAGACGACAACGCGTCAACTCCACCACGCGTGATGCAAGGTTGTGGCGGCGGTGTTTCACTACCCATAATTCATGGACTTTTGGCCATCACGTGGCGCCCCGGGTGCTCTAAGAGCATCTACAATGCTCCGTCCACTTGCCTAGTCCAATTGTAGACTTCACACTTCCGGACCTACATGCATTGGAGGAGTTTGACTTGGCCGGTCCGGTTTGTATCACCGGACCAGTTCGATTTGAAATGATCGGACCAAACACAAGTTTTTTTTTTTAATTTCTTTTAGTGTAAAAGGTGAGGTGTAATGTTAAGGTTTGGAATAGTTTAGTGTTAAGGAAAAAGTGAGGTTTTGAATGATGTAACAGGTTTGGATTTTGGACTTTAACCAATATTGTGGATGCTCTAAAAGGGTGGAACATGGTAACACGACACAAATTTTATTTTGAGTTTAGCCTAAATGGGTTCCGTTAGTTTACAGTGAAACCTGCAAATACATTTAGCTAAATAGGTCATGTTCGTATCAACGCGTTAGGTTTACATGTTGACCGGTTTAACCCATTTCTTTATTTTATTATAAATGTGTTTATGTAATAACTTAAACGATGTTGGTATTTTTATTCCAAAAGTTATAAGTTTTAGAAAAAATTGCATACTTTAAACATTGCTGACTCATTAAAAGAAAAACAATTTAGAAATTCATAGTATCAATATGAAAAAATTATAAAATTGTTTTTTTGAGTTAAACAAGTCATGCACATATCAACGCATGAATACATGTTTTTTGTTTGGGTTCATGTATATGCATATGACACTATTTTTAGCTTCATGATTTTTTTTTTTTTTTTCGGTACCATGTTAAACTCGTGAACCCACGAACAAGAATTATAATGGTTGATGTCAATTTTTCATTATTTGTAACTTGTGGCATAAAAGTAAACCATTTTAAGTTATGATATAGAAACAAATTTAACAAATGGATTAAACAGGCAAGCCTACACGAGTAACCCAGGCAAAACTTGTGTAAGCTAAATGTGTTCACAGGCTTGACCCAAAACTGACCCGACTTGTTTAGACTAAACCCAAACCAACAGATTTTTTTTTTTTTCGTTAAATAACATAGAAAACATCGTTTTTTGTTAAATTTGATGTAATAAACCTTTTATTTGAAGAACTCATTTGCAAGATTTGACAAGATGGAGATAGGGGTTACAATCAACCAACAATATGAAAACAATGACAAGATGAGCAAACCCATGAAGAAGGCCATGCTTATTTTGAATTGCATAATGCTAGGCATAGGTAATTGCTTTGGCCCGTTGGTTCAGCGTCTTTACTTTGTAAAAGGCGGGAAACGAATTTGGATATCGAGTTGGTTGTATACAGCGGGCTGGCCGTTCTTAATCATCCCATTAATATGCTATTTTATGTACAAAAAAAGAAATGGAAGCCAAGAAACCAAGCTGATCTCTTTGAAGCCATCTGTCTTCTTTCCTTGTGCTATTCTTGGAGTTTTTACAGGTTTAGATGATTATCTGGCTGTTTATAGCGTGTCTCTTTTACCCGTTTCGACATATGCTTTGATAAACGCAACCCAGTTAGTGTTTACTGCTGGATTTGCGTTTCTTTTGGTGAAACAAAAGTTTTCTGCTTTCAGAATCAATGCTGTGGTTTTACTGTCTATTGGTGCTGTGATTCTTGCACTTCATTCGAGTAGTGATCGGCCTGACCATGAATCGGACATCAAGTACTATGAAGGTTTTTTCATGATATTAGGAGCTTCGGCTTTGTATGGGTTCATTCTACCATCGATAGAGTTAACTTTAAAGAAAGCTAAACAACCCATTACTTACTCTTTGGTTATGGAGATGCAGATCGTTATGGCGTTCTTTGCGACTGCCTTTTGTACTATTGGAATGCTGATCAACCATGACTTCAAGGTAAACCAAGTCCACCTTATATCAATAGATTTAATAAGTCGTGCCGATCGGTTAGTCAAATTGAAGATTTTGAGTAAAAACCTTGAAGGGGTTGGCACAATGGTAAGTGTTTTGACTTCCTCTTCTAGAGTTTGAGATTCGAATCCAACTTCTAGAGTCATTTTTTGCCTTAACCCCTTAAAGGCCACTTGTCTTACGAAAGCTGTATTTTTACCTTATCCCACTAGTTTAGCTAACAGGGTATTAGTGGGGTCCCTTTAGGTTTTTGGTAAGATGTTCTCACAACTACTAAATTGAAGAAATAAATTGTGCTTCTATAACCTAATTTGAGAAACTCTCACTCTATTTAAGAACTTCTCTCTTTTCTAAAAAACTTAGAAAAAAAATATTGTATTTTCGATCATTTTTTTGTTACTTTATTAAATAATCTGATTTTCAAACCCTCCAGTAATTGGGTATGCTATTGTTACGACTTCAATGAAGACAAATATGCCCAAACACTATATTTTACAACACAATTAGGGTGGGGTTCGGCTACAAAGTCCATTTTTCCTACAAAGTGTACAAAGTCATAAAACTCCACAATTTCAGCCATAAAACACACTCACAACCCTCAAATAACAGAGTGAAGATCACTAAAACACAATATCCAAACCCTAACAATCCATAGAAACTTCAAACATACTATCGTAGAACTATTAATATAAAACACAACATGATAATCAACAAAAAACACATTAATGCTAGTTATTCGAAAATCAAAGCCTTATCATCCAAAACACAACACAAAACCCACAAATATGGCGTTTTAGTAATCTCCACTTTGTTATTTGTGGGTTTTAAGTGTGTTTTATGGCTGAAATTGTGGCGCCTTATGACTTTGTACACTTTGTAGGAAAAATGGACTTTGTAGCCAACTCCCACCCTTCTTATTATTATGAAATACATGATATAATCGTTTAAAAAACGGACATCTAAACACCGTTACCATCTTGTTTAGGCAATTCCTCACGAAGCAAGGAACTTTGAGCTCGGGGAAGTGACATACTATGTGATTCTATCGGTGAATTCCCTTCTTTGGCAATTCTACTTCTTGGGAGCAATCGGGGTCATTTTTTGTGCCTCATCATTATTATCTGGAATAATAATCGCTACACTTCTCCCTGTGACTGAATCGTTAGCGGTTTTGTTCTTCCATGAGAAATTCCAAGCTGAAAAAGGACTTTCTCTTGCGTTATCACTTTGGGGATTCATTTCCTACTTCTATGGGGAGTTTAAACACGTCAAGAAGATGAAGCGTGGCCTCGAAGTAGGTTCAATACCATGAAACATGAAACTAGTCAACTGCACAATGTGCAAGAATAATACTAAATTAAAGAGAATAAAATTTTCAGTATTGTAACATATATGACCTAGAAAGTGTGTACAATCAAAACTCTCGATCATCTTATTAAGATACATCCAAGGCTATATATAGAACAATACAAGGATATATAAATGGAAACACAATAATCTTGGCTAACCGGAAGGCTAACTATAAGACAATTACATTGAATACATGACAAACCAATTGGAAACACAATAATCTTGGCTAACCGGAAGGCTAACTATAAGACAATTACATTGAATACATGACAAACCAATAATATAGAATATAGAGTAAATTACGTTTTTGGCCCCTGTGGTTATATCACTTTTACTATATTAGCCAAAATAATATTTTTTAACATCTGTGCCCCCATGGTCTCTATAACTAACTATTTTGGCCTCTGAGACTAACTCCATCCCTTACCCTAGTTAATTATTTGTCACATGCAAGTCACATGATGGGTATTTTTGTAATTTCGGATCCCCTTTAAATCTAACCCACGTCTTCAATTCAAACACAAATCAAAACAAACATCATCATCTTCAACCATCATCATCATCCCCACATAAACTTCAAACACAGATCTTTAATGAACAACAACCCATCATCATCATCACCTAAACAAATTCCACAACCGGTCAGTGAACAACAACAACAACCGATGATTTGGCCCCTAACCGATCAGTGAAAAACAACAACAACCGACGACAGATGGGCGGTGACCGGCGGTGACGGTGGCTCAGTTCCAGTAATTGTTTGTGTCATGGGGTCTCTTTATGACCAGAAAATTTAATAAAAAAGGATTCCTTTTTGCTTTTCTTTAACCCACCAAAAGAGGAAAACTATTTTTTCCCCTTTTTGTCGTCACGCTCACCTCACCGGAGCCCGGAATGTGCTGGGTCATCAAGAATTGAGGTTAGGGTTTCTGTGTTGGGTCATCAAGAATTGAGGTCAGGGTTTCTGCTTCTTGAATCTTGAATCTTTGAGTTGATTTTGTGAAGTTAGGGCTTGATTTGTGAGATAGGTACTTTTTGTTTGATGTGAATGTGCTGGTTTGGTGAAGGTGAGTTGTAGTGTGTTAGGTTTGTAATTAGGGTTTCAGAGGTGTGTAATCTAGTGATTTGTGTTGGGGTTTGGGCTGTTGTTAATTGGTTATTGCTGGATCAGTTGTGTGTTATAGGGTTTTGATTTGTGTTTGAAGTTTATGTGGGGATGATGATGATGGTTGAAGATGATGGAGATCTGGGTTAGAAACGATTGAGTCAAACCCCACTTTGTGTTCTTGAAGGTGTGTTAATGGTGAGTAGGAATAAATTAATATCATTAGTTTCCTAGTTATATGAAACGATTGACATCCAGACCTTTACTCTCCATAAATTATGAGTTGAATGCGATTGAAAAGAAGATTAAACTACGATGTGGGGATGATGATGATGATGATGGTTGAAGATGATGAAGATCTGGGTTAGATTTAATTGAAGATCTGGGGATGATGATGGTTGAAGATGATGATATTCTTGAAGATCTGGGTTACATTTAAAGGGTATGAGAAATTACAAAAATACCCATCGTGTGACTTGCATATGACAAATAATTAACCAGGGTAAGGGATGGAGTTAGTTTCAAGGGCCAAAATAGTTAGTTATAAAGACCATAGGGGCACAGATGTTAAAAATCTTATTTTGGGCTAATATAGTAAAAGTGATATAACCACAGGGGCCAAAAACGTAATTTACTCTAGAATATATTATCGGTTAACACTCCCCTAGAGTTTGAGCTGTAGACAGACGAAGGCACAAACTGTTTTGAAATATGAAAAAGAGTAGATGTAACAACACTATATATTCTAGTTTTTCAATTTTCCATTTTCATTGTACTTGTAATCAATAAACGATTCAACTTTATTCCCATTTTAATTTGGCATTTACCAAATTTCATCTTTATTATTATTTAGACAATTCAAAGTTTACAAAAGAAAATAAATAAATAAAGAAATAAAAAAGTTTTTAGGCAAAAGGGATTTAACCTTATGCATGAAGATACTAGTTAATTTAACAAGTTTATTTGTTTAATATATTTTTTTTTCACTTTACTTCTAAAAATATGCAGACTATGACTACATTCATACCATTTCCACCTAATGTTGTTTTATGGAGTTGTAGCCTGTACATGTAGAGATTTTAGAGAAAAAGTTAAATTTTTATTTTTAACTCAATGTTTTTCTTCTTTTGTAATTTAATCCTAACATTTTTTTATTTTCATCTTTGGCCTCTCATAAGTTTCATCTTTGATCACAAATTATTCGTTTTACATTTCGTTCTAAATTTTGCAAGTTAACACCCCGCAACATGTGTGTGGGGTTCACCGTTTTTTGGTATATTTTTTCCCATATGACAGGTTCGTCACAACACGTTTATTTTTCCCCATTCGACTTAGTTATTTTTTTCTACGTTTTACGTTTCGGTCTAATTTCTTCGCATTAACATACAACAACGGGCGTGCATGGTTCAATGATTTTACGTCTGCTTTTCGCTCGGTGTTATTTCCCCCCTTTTTGATTTAGTTTATTTTTACGAACTTTTCCGATGTTGGGGTCGCTGGCAATGGTGTGACATTGGTGCTACTTTACATGGTTTTACAAATCTTTTTAACCTATTAAGTTTTTTACCTATAATTTTGTTCGAGTTTTCCCTATACTTCCTTTACTTAAAATAATCTATTTTTTACGTGCATATTTTTATTTACGTGTCGGTATAAATATGATTTGCTCTATGTTTCGACATAAACTTTTTCTGGAAAACGAGTTAGGTCAAATAATACTTTTTCATTCAAAAAAACCATTTTTTACGTGCATATTTTTATGTACTATAAATTTGAGTTGGTCTACGTTTCGATTTGGAAGATGAGTCAGGACAAATATAATATGTATTCGTGCGTATTTTATGTATGTTTCGTAAATTTTGTTTCGAACCATGTGGAGTCAAATAGTAGTTTCTTTTCTATGTATGAGTCGGGTCACATATAAATTCGATTTATTTTACGTTTTGATCCAATCGCAATGCTTATATAGGTTACTTCGGGTTCACTCCGATACGTCAAAACGCGCGTTACCAAACGATTAACGCATCACACAACGTTTGGACTAATCCATTCGATGTTTGCGATGTTCTCGCGCCACAACGCGCGCGGATCTTATTGCACGTTCAAATAATTTAACAATTTAATAAAAAGACCCAACAATTAAAACACATTACAAATTTAAATCCAAATAAATAAAAGGTTTGTGAGGGCCGAGGGTGGAAAAAAAACGACATATGAGGGCGATGATTGTTGAGTTTATGTCATAGGAGCCTACTTTTTTATTTGTCCCGGGCCTAAACTGTTTCGAGAACTATTAGGGACGGTAATTGGCACATTAAAAAACTATAATGTATGTTATTAGTTGCAGGAGATCCATAAGCAATGAGATATACTTTTGTCCGGCTTTCTCAAGAGAATTTATAAAATAAAAAAGTTAGTGTGTTATACAACACTATAAAAGCCAAATAATAATGATAGTATTAGTAGTATAGTTTTTAATTAATGTGATTTTGGAGGTTCCATGCATTAGAAACACTCTTTGGGTTGTGTTTGACTCGCATGCCCTTTACCTGTTTTTTAATTGTATCCATTTGACCCATTAGAATTAGAGTTGACAATTATTTGGCCTATATATAAACAAATGAATTAAAATTGTCAATCTAATATATCTCATACCAAAGATTAAAGTAACATGATCACCATAAATGGTCCATGCCAGGAGAGCAAACATAAAATTACTTCCGGGCCTCTCAAACCGGTCACTAATGACAACATGGCCCCCGGTGACGGGGGTAGCCCAAGACCAAATAAAATGATTTGGACACATTAAAGCTTAAAAGTTTAAAAGGTTGGAAGGTTGGAAATCCGGGAGACTAGATAAAATAGTACGCGAACAGTAGGCAGTCACATCTCTGATTGCTTCACCAAACTCTCCAGCCGCAAAAGTGACACAAGCCCACAGAGCACAGCTTTTTATCCGCAGGTCAAAAGCTTCAACCCCCCAAAAAGGGCAAAACCCCCACTGCAAGCATGTTCACTAGTCAAATAGCTTCCTCTTTCAGTGATGACTTTCCCTATAAATATGACACTTCATTAAGTGTGAAAAAACATTCGTGTAACACCCCGTGTTTTCACAAGTCAAAGTCAAAGTCAACGACCGGTTATACGAATTTGACTTGTAGAAATTTCTTTATTTTAATTGTATTATGTGGAGTAAGTGTTGTTAATTGCTAAAAATCGATGTGTGTTAATCGCTATCTAATCGACTTACGACTGTGAACTATAGGAAGTAACAATGCGATAAAGTTAATCAAGCTATGCTAATCGAATCGACAATGAATCGCAACTCGAGCTACGTATTTTACTTGTTGTTGTACGTGTGTGTGTGCCTTACGTGTTACTTGTGCCTGTTTATTTATGTTGTGTTGTGGTAATCAATCGAAACGCAATCAAACTCGAAATGCAATCGAACTCAATCGAAACTCGAAATCGAACTCGAACACGAATCACAAATCGAGCTATGGTATTTAGTAGTTGGGACTGAAAGTAATTTGACTAGGAAACCCTATCGAATCGAACCGCTCGCAATCGAAATCGAAATATTAAAAATCGTCGCGCGAAACACTCGAAACGTGCGACTGATCGATCAGGCTCCCAGCCGATCGAACAGCCAGCCGAACGGACTGCTGTCCGATCGGACATGCTGTCCGATCAAGCTGCTTGGCCGATCGGCCGGCACTTACCCCTTTTGGCATCCTATAAATATCCCTGTCATTGTCATTCTTTCTACTTTTGGAAACCTCTGACCGACCAGCACGCTCATCTCATCTTTTCGCAGATTCCTCTCGATTCCGGTAAGATTTCATCCTAAATCTTGTACTTTCTTGATCTATACACACTCCTACACTTTTCTATCTTTCAAATCTTAACTTTTAACCGTGAAATCATCAAGATTCAAGTGTTCTAGGATGATGTCATCATGGCTTCATGATTTGGCCTCAATCCACCAAGAATAGCTTGGATCTAGCCGATTTCCACATAAACAAACAAAGATCTTTAGTAGATCTAAACATCTAAACGGTGAAAAAGGATTGAAAGAGGAATATTCCAACTTTCTTTCAACTCCTTTACACTCAATGCCTTCAACCGATAGAAACGGGGCCTGTGCCGGTTTACAAATCACTTCGGTGGTTGTATGGCTCAAGGTCCGGATTCTATCCACAAGGTTAACCGACCTCGGGTTGAACAATAAACTTCATACTGAACAGTTCGCCGGCTGGGTTTGGGTGATTCCTACCCGACCGAGGGAACCAAGTAAGGACGAGGAAACTATGGTTCGACTCGTTGTCAAAATACCTCAATAGAACGACAAGCAATCAGAACAACCAAGTGTTAGGTGAATAGGCGAATCCGGTCAGGATGCTGACCAATCGGACTGCTGTCCGAAAGGGCAGCCAACCAATCGGATAGCCAGCCGATCGGCTAACACATGGTCCCACACAATCAACCTATTTTGAAGACTAGTATTGAACGGGCTGTGATTCGACCGAACTACTGTCCGAACGAATTACTCCTCGGATCATGAGATACTATGCTTCAATACTTAATCAATTTTTCAACATGTTCGATGCACTAGAAGTGCCACCCGATCGAACAGCCGTCCGATCAGGTGACACCTTGCTGAGAACTCGTCATGGTTGGTAATGCATGTTGTCCGATCGAACAACATTTGTGTTATTCGATCGATCAACTATCTGATCCACTGCACCATACTTTGCATTTCATTTAAAGTCTCTGACTTGTTGACCTGTCCGATCGAACACCTGTCCGATCGAATACCTGTCCGATCGAACACCTGTCCGATCCAAAGCAGATCACTACCATTCATTAAAATACCTGACCGATCGGGTTGCCGGCCGATCGAACAGCCGTCCGATCGACCGACCTGAAGGGTAAAGGTACTTCAATGTTTTCAAATGCTACAACGAAAACTTCAAAAGTCAAGCCATCATACACAAACACATACTTCTTATAGGAAGAAACAATCCACTCGAATCATCATCCGACCGGATCACTGTCCGACCGGATGACCACCCGAACGGATTGTTTTCCGCACGGATTGTTGTCCGATCAGATCACCATCCGATCGAACCACTATCCGACCCTTTCATACTTTGTAACGTTTTACGCTTCACTTATCGTTATGCTACCGAATCTATTCAGGCTAACCTTACTCGCTAAGCACTCCCTTCAATCCATTAATCCCTGTGAGTATACTCGATCCCTTTTTGCTTTATGCACTTTTGGGTGTTACATACGTTACGAATATTCAAACTACAACAATCACACTACTCAATACTATTTGAACGCCAACCATTAATGCATGTTATACGTGGCTTATGAATGCTTGTTTGTTATGTTTACACATGGAATGCTGTCTACCTGCCTTAGCAACGATAGTACTATAGTTTGGACTCAGCACCCGTTCACACGGGGGTTGTTAAGGATTATTACTTGTATGGATTACGGTGGTAATCATGTATTGCGAACTGCCTCGGGCAGTCAACCCGCAGTCATGGGTATCGATGGATCTATGTCGATAACTAACGTGCTTCATTTCACTATGTGTACGTGTTGGTTATGCGTAAACGAATTCGAACTCTATATGCTATTATCAAACTTGTATGCTCACCTTTACATTATATGTATTGACCTTATTTTAACGTATGTGACAGGTGCTTAGGAAGCACACTTGGTAGGAATTTGAGGCTAGAATAAAGCTTTAGAGCCCAACAAATAGTTGTCTGTAGATAACGAATCAAGGGTCTCTAGAAGCAGATAAACAATTGCTGTCTATTTAAATCTGAGTTGTCGGAACAGAATATTTGCCTAGATTTTTGTCTGTAATAATTAATTTAGCGTTTGAGATACGGTATGGGACGTATTATTTTAATTGAATAGTATTGATAATTGTTATGGAAACTTCTGGACAATCTGTTTCGCTCAGTGCCATGCCCCGATGATTCCGCCATCGGTTGGGGTGTGACAGATTGGTATCAGAGCCATAACTATAGGGAATTAGGCAAGACTCGACCTAGTCCAGGTCGGTGTCTTAGAAACCTAGTCTATAGTTAGGAACCAACAGACCGACTTGTGCATAACCAGTAGGGATTATGTACGAGCTTACTTCCCGCTATTCTCGTTTATGCTACACTATCACTGCACTCGAATTTACAGCTATGAATAAGCGATAAAGTCGAGATTATGGGTGAAAACCACAAACTCTTGACTAAAATGCTTGAACTAATGCTGTCTTATCAACTTATCGATGATTTCTTCCTTCTTTTTCAATAACGAACGCTTGTTCAACGGGGGAATTATACCAAATCAGGAGTGAAATCCATATTTTGATGAATAATCTCCTCTATCTTATAAAAAACAGGGACGGAGTTGTTGAGCTAGGGGTGAAACCCTAACCTTGACGACTTGTTCCGCACATTTTACAAGACTCTCACCAAAGTCTCGACGGACTCCAACGACCTGAAGTCGCGACACGACTAACGGGATGTGTGCCAAACGCCTAAGAATCGAGGCAAGGACACAGTCCTGAAGGTCAGACGTAGACGACAAGTCCTTGCAAATAGTTGAATCGCTTTGGTTAGTCGAAGTCTACTAGCCGCAGACAATCTACATCTCGAATTTTATGTGTTTTAATTCTGAGCCGCAATTGCTGACTTTGATGATTCGTTGATTTTATGTGTTTTTGTGTGTTTCATGCTTACTTGTTAACGTTTTGAGGTATCACTAGTTCAATCTAACGCCATTGCTTTCTCTACTCACACAACACACTACACATCATTAACAAATCGTTGAATTATGGACGACTTTATACTACGATGTACGCCTATACTATGCTATTCTCGAGCAATCGCCGACTTTGAATAATAGGTTTCTGTTTTCTGATTGCCTCTAGTGATTAAGCTCGTATGTGTTTCCTTGCTTCAGTGATTGACATGCTTGGGTGTAATGTGATTATGTGCCCTACGTGCTTATGTGTATATGTAATCTTGTGCTCTATGTGTTATGTGTTTACGTGAATATACGTGTTCCTGAACTTTAGTAAGTAGCAGACGTGTGAGGTGAGATTCGAATACAATGTGTTGAGTTCCGTGGCGATGTCTATTGCAGACAATGTCGTCTGGATCCCGTCACGCACTTTCTTGTCAAGAGAAGAGGGACAAACGCCTTGCTTCCATCATCGCTAAAAGTGTAGCAAAGGCCGTGAGCGATGTTTATGAGAATGCCAGCAAATCGTCTGAGGAATCGAGAACCGAAGCTCCTAAAGCTACCACGAAGACCTTCAGTTTCAAGCAATTCAAGTCGTGTGGGCCAAAAGAATTCACTGGCGAGGGAGGACCCACTGCACTATTTCACTGGTTTGATTCCATTGAGGTTACTCTGCGACAGAGTGGTTGCCCTGATGACCTCCGTACTCTGAATGCTACCGGCTTTTTCTAGTCCCGTGCGTTAGACTGGTGGACGGCCGAGAGGAACAAGCGAGGGAACGATGCAGCCTACGGTCTGTCGTGGGACTAGCTCAAGGAAGTTATGCTAGAGGAATTCTGCCCTCCTCACGAACGTCAAAAGCTAGAAGATGAATTTTGACACATACAACAAAAGGATGGTGACAATGCTGGTCTGACTGCTCGTTTCAAACAGCTCAGCATTATCTGTCCCGATCAAGTCAAGACTCCCGACATGGCAATCAAGAAGTACATCTGGGCCCTGCCCGACTGCATTGCTGATTTCGTGCAAGCGGCTAAGACTACGACGATCGAAGAAACCTACATACTGGCCGCCAAAATCAACGACAAAAGGGTTAAGGCTGGTGTCTGGGATAAGACTTCGAAGCATCTGCATCAAGCTACCGCTACCGCCACCGCACCAACTGCTGAACCCACCTCATCGAGCAACAAGAGGAAGAACAAGAGAAAGAACAGCTCCAGCAACAAGAACTGTGCGATCACTGCTGCACCAGTTCAATCAGTACCAGCTCAACAGCGCCAAGCGACAGCGCCTGTGGCCAATGCACCTCTTGCTAAGCGTGCATACACTGGGCCACATCCGCTCTGCCCTACCTGTACCTACCATCACCCAACTGTCATTGCTTGCCATTTTTGTGCTCATTGCAATGTGTACGGTCATTTTATTGCCAACTTCCGCATTCGACAAGCTCCTGCTCATCAAGCTCTACTCACTGCCCCACAGGGTCAGCAAGCTCCTCCGGCACCCGCGGTCAAAGCCAGAGCTTGATTCGCATATGGCGACCCGAACCATTTCGCCAACATGTGCCCAAACAGGGTCGTGAAACAAGAGCCCCAGCAGCAACAACACCAACAACAACAGCAACAACAGGCTGCACGCGCCAGAACTTTCAACATCAACGTGCGCCAAGCTCAGGCCGACAACAACGTGGTCAATGGTACGTTCTTTGTGAATGGTATTTATGCTTCCTGTTTGTTTGATACTGGAGCCGATAATTGCTTTGTGTCGTTCGAATTCGAGAAACTCCTTAGTGGTAAACGCTCCCAACTCTCCTCGACATTCGATGTTGAAGTTGCTACTGGAAGAACCGTCGCCGTCAATTCTGTTATCCGTGATTGTACTCTTGAGCTCAACAATCACATCTTCCCAATCGACCTCATTCCGATGCAACTCGGAAGTTTCGACGTCATAGTAGGCATGGACTTTCTACGCGAAAATCATGCTGAAGTTGTGTGTTACGATAAGATGATTCGATTTTCGCTCGCGAATGGTGACTTATTATGTGTATACGGTGAAACTACTTCAAAAGGTCTCAAGCTCATGTCATGTGTCCAAGCTAGCAAGTATCTCCGTAAGGAATACAAAGCTTTCTTGGCAAACATTGTAGTAGCGGAGAAGGAAAAGAAAGAGAAGAAGGAAGTGAAAGACGTTCCTGTGGTTCGTGAATTTCCTCATGTGTTTCCTGATGATCTTCCAGGCTTACCACCAAGTCATGATATCGACTTTCGTATCGACCTCATTCCTGGAGCCAACCCTATTGCCAAAGCTCCCTGCCGACTCGCGTCGTCCGAAATGCGCGAACTCTCAACCCAACTCCAAGAATTACTTGAGAAAGGCTTCATTCGCCCGAGCACCTCTCCTTGGGGCGCGCCAGTCCTTTTCGTCAAAAAGAAGGACGAGTCGTTCAGGATGTGCATCAACTACCGGGAATTGAATAAGTTAACTATCAAGAACCGCTATCCCCTACCTCGCATCGATGACTTGTTTGATCAGCTACAAGGCGCTACGTGTTTCTCGAAGATCGATCTACATTCAGGATATCACCAACTGCGTATACAAGAGGAGGATATACCCAAAACCGCATTTCGCACCCGATACGGTCATTACGAATTCGTTGTTATGCCTTTTGGGTTAACCAACGCACCAGCGGTTTTCATGGATCTGATGAATCGCGTGTGTAAACCATATCTCGACCGTTTTGTGATCGTATTCATCGACGATGTCTTGATCTATTCCAAATCGAAAGCCGAACACGCGCAACATCTACGTTTGGTTCTCGAGCTACTCCAGGGGAACCAACTCTATGCCAAGTTCTCCAAGTGCGAATTCTGGTTGGAGGAGGTTCAATTTCTGGGTCACATTGTTAATAGTCAAGGCATTAACGTCGATCCTGCGAAGATTGAAGCTGTCAAGAGCTGGGTTACGCCTAAGAACCCGTTTGAGGTCCGCTCTTTTCTCGGACTAGCGGGCTATTATCGACGATTTATCGAGGGATTCTCGAAGATTGCTGTTCCGCTTACCTCTCTCACGCATAAAGACAAGCCTTTTGTTTGGAAAACTGAACAAGAGTCTGCCTTTCGAACCCTCAAGCACATGCTCTGCAATGCTCCTGTTCTCACATTGCCCGACGGAAACGACGATTTCATTGTCTACTGTGATGCTTCCAACCTTGGTCTTGGTTGTGTCCTTATGCAGCGGGACAAGGTTATAGCTTACGCATCTCGTCAGCTCAAAATCCACGAGAAGAACTATACAACCCATGATCTCGAGCTAGGCGCGGTTGTTTTTGCATTAAAGATTTGGCGACACTACCTGTATGGTACCAAGTGTACGATCTTCACCGATCATAGGAGCCTGCAACATATCTTTAATCAGAAGGAACTTAATATGCGTCAATGCTGATGGGTAGAACTTCTCAACGATTACGACTGTGAGATCCGTTATCACCCAGGCAAGGCAAATGTTGTTGCCGACGCACTTAGCAGACGGAGCTATCTGCTTAGCACTCGTAATGTTCAAGCCCAACACGATCTCGAAACCCTCATCCGCGACGCTCAACATGCGTGTTTTAACGAACGCACTCTGAAGAAAGAAAGAATCTACGACGATGGAGCCCAGCTTGTGAGCAAATTGAACGGGATATTCCACTTTCTGGACCGAATTTGGATTCCCAAGCGAAGCAATCTGCGACAGAATCTGATGGACGAAGCCCACAAATCCCGGTATTCTATTCATCCCGGTGCCGACAAAATGTACCAGGATCTTCGTTATAAGTACTGGTGGCCGGGTATGAAAAGGGATATCGCTCTCTACGTCGGAAAATGCCTAACTTGTGCCAGAATCAAGGCCGAACATCAAAGACCCTGTGGCTTACTTGAACAACCACCAATTCCCATGTGGAAGTGGGAAAGTATAGCCATGGACTTTATAACCAAGCTACCGCACACGTCATCAGGTCACGACAGCGTTTGGGTTGTGGTCGACCAATTGACTAAATCAGCTCACTTTCTGCCAATACGCGAAGACTACAAGGTAGAACGATTAGCCCGAATCTACACCGACGAGATCATTTGTAATCATGGGACGCCTCGTGACATCATTTCTGATCATGATGCTCGGTTTACCTCGCAACTGTGGGAAACGTTTCAAATGGCACTCGGTACATCACTTAATCTAAGTACCGCGTTCCACCCTCAAACCGACGGTCAGACTGAAAGAACGATTCGTACTCCTGAAGACATGCTCTGTTCATGTGTCTTAGACTTCGGTGGTAATTGGGATAAATACATGTCGTTAGTCGAATTCTCGTATAACAACAGCTATCATTCTAGCGTCCAAATGGCACCATTCGAAGAATTATACGGAAGAAGATGTCGATCGCCTATTGTGTAGCACGAGATCGGTCATTCGCAATTAACCAGTCCTGAGTTATTACAAGAAACGACAGACAAAATTTTCCAAATTAGAGACAATCTGGTGAAAGCTCGGGATCGACAGAAAAGTTACGCCGATAAAAAGCGCAAGCCCCGCGAATTTGACGTTGGCGACTACGTACTCCTAAAGGTATCACCTTGGAAGGGTGTAGTCCGATTCGACAAAAAGGGAAAGCTCGCGCCTCGATATGTTGGACCTTTTAAGATTGGGGAAAGAATCGGAAAAGTCGCCTACAGACTCGAACTACCGGAGGAACTGAGTAATGTCCACCCGACTTTCCACGTGTCAAACTTCCGAAAGTGCCTAGCCGACCACGACTTACACGTTTCTCTCGATGATCTACAAGTGAACGAAACATTACACTTCGTGGAAAAGCCCGTCGAAATCATGGATCGCCAAACCAAGCAGCTCAGACGCTCACGCATTCCTATTGTGAAAGTCCGATGGGAAGGCAAACGAGGCGCAGAGTTCACTTGGGAACTCGAAAGCGACTTGAAGGCTAAGTACCCGCAGTTGTTTAAAGAAAGAAGCTAGAGAGAGAAAGTAACATCGTGATTCATGTGCTTTGTACGATCTTATATCAATCAATAGGATCACCGATTGTATTACGTCTCGTGTGTTCAGTCATGTTCGTGTATGGATTCCGCACGTCACACGTTCGGTCCGCAATCGTTTCGGAGTCAAAACTGGTCCGAACAGAAAAGTTCTCAAACGTGATCCACGGTGTCGTACAGCTTCCAGCCTAATTTCGGGACGAAATTCCCTAAACAAGGGGAGGCTGTAACACCCCGTGTTTTCACAAATCAAAGTCAAAGTCAAGGTCAACGACCGGTTATACGAATTTGACTTGTAGAAATTTCTTTATTTTAATTGTATTATGTGGAGTAAGTGTTGTTAATTGCTAAAAATCGATGTGTGTTAATCGCTATCTAATCGACTTACTACTGTGAACTATAGGAAGTAACAATGCGATAAAGTTAATCAAGCTATGCTAATCGAATCGACAATGAATCGCAACTCGAGCTACGTATTTTACTTGTTGTTGTACGTGTGTGTGTGCCTTACGTGTTACTTGTGCCTGTTTATTTATGTTGTGTTGTGGTAATCAATCGATACGCAATCAAACCCGAAATGCAATCAAACTCAATCGAAACTCGAAATCGAACTCGAACACGAATCACAAATCGAGCTATGGTATTTAGTAGTTGGGACTGAAAGTAATTTGACAAGGAAACCCTATCGAATCGAACCGCTCGCAATCGAAATATTAAAAATCGTCGCGCGAAACACTCGAAACGTGCGACTGATCGATCAGGCTCCCAGCCGATCGAACAGCCAGCCGAACGGACTGCTGTCCGATCGGACAGGCTGTCCGATCAAGCTGCCTGGCCGATCGGTCGCCACTTACCCCTTTTGGCATCCTATAAATATCCCTGTCATTATCATTCTTTCTACTTTTGGAAACCTCTGACCGACCAGCACGCTCATCTCATCTTTTCGTAGATTCCTCTCGATTCCGGTAAGATTTCATCCTAAATCTTGTACTTTCTTGATCTATACACACTCCTACACTTTTCTATCTTTCAAATCTTAACTTTTAACCGTGAAATCATCAAGATTCAAGTGTTCTAGGAGGATCTCATCATGGCTTCATGATTTGGCCTCAATCCACCAAGAATAGCTTGGATCTAGCCGATTTCCACATAAACAAACAAAGATCTTTAGTAGATCTAAACATCTACATGGTGAAAAAGGATTGAAAGAGGAATATTCCAACTTTCTTTCAACTCTTTGACACTCAATGCCTTCAACCGATAGAAACGGGGCATGTGCCGGTTTACAAATCACTTAGGTGGTTGTATGGCTCAAGGTCCGAATTCTATTCACAAGGTTAACCGACCTTGGGTTGAGCAATAAACTTCATACTGAATAGTTCGCCGGCTGGGTTTGGGTGATTCCTGCCCGACCGAGGGAACCAAGTAAGGACGAGGAAACTATGGTTCGACTCGTTGTCAAAATACCTCAATAGAACGACAAGCAATCAGAACAACCAAGTGTTAGGCGAATAGGCTAATCCTGTCAGGATGCTGACCGATCGGATAGCCAGCCGATCGGCTAACACATGGTCCCACACAATCAACCTATTTTGAAGACTAGTATTGAACGGGCTGTGATTCGATCGAACTACTATCCGAACGAATTACTCCTCGGATCATGAGATACTATGCTTCAATACTTAATCCATTTTTCAACATGTTCGATGCACTAGAAGTGCCACCCGATCGAACAGCCATCCGATCAGGTGACACCCTGCTGAGAACTCGTCATGGTTGGTCATGCATGTTGTCCGATCGAACTACATTTGTTTTATTCGATCGATCAACTATCCGATCCACTGCACCATACTTTGCATTTCATTTAAAGTCTCTGACTTGTTGACCTGTCCGATCGAACACCTGTCCGATCGAATACCTGTCCGATCGAACACCTGTCCGATCCAAAGCAGATCACTACCATTCATTAAAATACCTGACCGATCGGGTTGCCGGCCGATCGAACAGCTGTCCGATCGACCGACATGAAGGGTAAAGGTACTTCAATGTTTTCAAATGCTACAACGAAAACTTCAAAAGTCAAGCCATCATACACAAACACATACTTCTTATAGGAAGAAACAATCCACTCGAATCGTCATCCGGCCGGATCACTGTCCGACCGGATGACCACCCGAACGGATTGTTTTCCGCGCGAATTGCTGTCCGATCGGATCACCATCCGATCGAACCACTATCCAACCCTTTCATACTTTGTAACGTTTTACGCTTCACTTATCGTTATGCTACCGAATCTATTCAGGCTAACCTTACTCGCTAAGCACTCCCTTCAATCCATTAATCGCTGTGAGAATACTCGATCCCTTTTTGCTTTATGCACTTTTGAGTGTTACATACGTTACGAATATTCAAACTACAACAATCACACTACTCAATACTATTTGAACGCTAACCATTAATGCATGTTATATGTGGCTTATGAATGCTTGTTTGTTATGTTTACACATGGAATGCTGTCTACCTGCCTTAGCAACGATAGTACTATAGTTTGGACTCAGCACCCGTTCACACGGGGGTTGTTAAGGATTATTACTTGCATGGATTACGGTGGTAATCATGTATTGCGAACTGCCTCGGGCAGTCAACACGCAGTCATGGGTATCGATGGATCTGTGTCGATAACTAACGTGCTTCATTTCACTATGCGTACGTGCTGGTTATGCGTAAACGAATTCGAACTCTATATGCTATTATCATACTTGTGTGCTCACCTTTACATTATATGTATTGATTTTATTTTAACGTATGTGACAGGTGCTTAGGACGCACACTTGGTAGGAATTTGAGGCTAGAATAAAGCTTTAGAGCCCAACAAATAGTTGTCTGTAGATAACGAATCAAGGGTCTCTAGAAGCAGATAAACAATTGCTGTGTATTTAAATCTGAGTTGTCGGAACAGAATATTTGCCTAGATTTTTGTCTGTAATAATTGATTTACTGTTTGAGATACGGTATGGGACGTATTTTTTTAATTGAATAGTATTGATAATTGTTATGGAAACTTCTGGACAATCTGTTTCGCTCAGTGCCATGCCCTGATGATTCCGCCATCGGTTGGGGTGTGACAATTCGGATCAGCTCTGATTCCTGGAGAATCTCTGGTCATTGTTCTTGAGTACTTGGTTCGTGCAAGTCACATTCTTTCACATTCAACACACACATTCCTTTGCTCCCACATCCGAAACTGGATACATTTCAGTGGAGGATCTCGAGCAAACAACAAAATTAAACTAGTGAACCTCTCTCCACGTCTTGCAAACGTGGGGGGACTCCACGACCTGTGTTAGGCAAAGTTGAACCCTTCAACCCTTTTGCCTAACCAGCTCAGCTACTATCCTTGGTCTAATATCTCTTGCATCAACAAGTTGGCGCCCACCGTGGGGCTAATCCGCTAATTTTCATCAAAAAGACCTAGTAGTGTAGCTCCATCTTCTTGAAATCACCATGTCAGAAAGTGAGTCTCCAGGGGAAGTAAATCAAGCTCCGAATGCCTCCACCCCGAGCACAAGCCAAGCTCATGTGGCTATACCGTCGTCTTTTTCGACACCGGGAAGCACTTCCGAGTTTCTCACTTTCCATACTCTGACTCCATCTAGATCAGGGGTTCCTTCCCCTAACGTTGGTGTCTCTAGCTCTCCCTCACATGTTGAGCTCACCCCTGAGGGGGTCGCCAACAATTTCCTGGAATTGAGGTATCTCCTCAATCAATATGTGAGTAGAGAAAGAGACAAGGGAGTGAGGATTCGTTTGGACTATGACGAACCAGAACCAACTCTATCTCCTGGACACCCCATCCCTCCTTTTTCAAACTCACAACCTACTGCATCCAGGGATGAGGCCGGTCCCAGCAATCCTCCTCCAAATCCTAACCCATATTTACACACAAGGCCAAATCCGACAACGTTTCCTCTTCACTCTTCCCAACCAGCTACAGCCGGTGCTCCTCTGGGACATGAGCTGACTTTGGATCAGCTCCTACAGTCTCCGGTGTCAAGCCTTCCACCCCCAGCAAGTACCACATGGGAACAGGCTTTGTCGGTACTCCCCTTAGCCAGGAGTGTTGTTATGAGCACCCCTTTAGGAGTGAACTGCTCTGTTGCACCCGGAAGCCTTCAAGGCTTCAACCTTATGCCCCAAATGATGGCTCAGATGATGGCGAGCTTCCCATGGCAGCACTTCATTAGTCAAGTGCTGGCTATTCAAGGGAACAACAGCAATAGCAACACGGGTGCAAGGGTGGAAGAGGATTTGGCCAAG
The DNA here is from genome assembly GCA_030545235.1 of Helianthus tuberosus. Lineage (NCBI taxonomy): Eukaryota > Viridiplantae > Streptophyta > Magnoliopsida > Asterales > Asteraceae > Helianthus > Helianthus tuberosus. Next base: position 42,724,638 of record CM060414.1, on the reverse strand, counting down.
CCTTACAAACCCAGTAACCTTTCATGCTTCTCACAGCAGATAGCCGATTATGATTTCCAAACGAAGATCAAGATGCCATCCCATATTAAGACATATGACGGAACAGAGGATCCTGAAGACCATCTTCAGATCTTCACTGGAGCCGCAAGAATTGAGAAATGGTCAAACTGAATGTTGCCTTATGTTCATGCAAACTCTCGTCGGGTCAGCCCGAATATGGTTCAACGATTTACCAGCCAGAAGCGTTCGAAGCTTCGATGATCTGAGCAAAGGCTTCCTAGCCAATTTCTTGCAACAAAGACGATACGTCAAGGACGCTACAGTGATCTTTCAAATAAAGCAGAGGGATGATGAGAGTCTCCGAGAATTTATAGAAAGGTATAAGAAAGAAGGTCTCACATACATAGGGGCAGACGAAAAAATGAGTGTGGCCGGTTTTATGAACGCTATCACGTCCAAATATCTCACAAGAGATTTTAACAAATCCCTGCCCAAGACCTTAGAGGAAGCTCTAGAAAGGGCTGAAGCCCATATTAGGGGAGAAGAAGCAGTAGACATTAAAGAGCAGCGAAAAAGGGGTTCAAGCTGGCGAAGCCACAGTCCAGCTAGAAAAAGGGGAAGCTTTCATCCCTACGACAGACGCCAAAAGGGTTCAGAGCAACGAAGGCCCGAAGGGTGGAACCCCCCTGGCAGGGATAAAGGCATGAGCTTCACACCCCTCACCAAGACCCGTCAAGAAATTCTCGCTACAGAAGAGGTAAAGCAAAACTTCTGACCTCCTAGGCCTCTCCCCAAAAGCAAAAGAAACGAAAATTCCAACCAATTTTGTGAATTCCACAGGGAGAAGGGCCACCATACGAACGATTGCTTCCAACTTAAGAAACGGATTGAAGAGGCCGTAAAGTCAGGAGAACTCACCCACTTAGTAAAGGGGGTAAGAGACAAGATGGCCGAGCCAAAAGGAAAGGAAGTCAACATGGTGGATTTTGATGGGATGGTTCCAAGCAAGAGGCAGCGGTTGGAGGCTTGGGAGATCCAATGTGTCTGTTTCCCCCCCAACAGAAAAGAACCCGCTTCCTGACCCGCTTGTGGTCGAAGCAAGTGTGGGAACGTTAAAGACCAGCAAGGTATACATAGACACCGGAGCTGCCACCGAAATTATGTTTGAGAAGTTCTTTAACAGCTTGAGCAATGAGGAACGTTCGAAGCTCAAACCCGCCGGGACCTCCATAAAAGGTATTGCTGACATACCCTTGAAGCCTTTAGGGCAACTAACTCTCGATGTTAGGTTCAGCGATGGAAAAATGGAAAGAGTACAACCCCTCACTTTTGTGGTCATCAACATACCTTCAAACTATGACGTCATCATAGGGAGACCGGGGCATTGTGTGTTTTACATGGCCGTTTCTGTAGGCAATGGCACAGTCAAATTTCCTAACGAAAAAGGAATCGCAACCCTTCAACCTACCCAAGAAGCCTACATGGTTGAAGGAAAGAGCTCCAAAAATGAAGAAGAGAGGCAAAGGTTGATCATTAACCCAAACTACCCTGAACAATGAATACGGGTTAATCCAAACCTTTCACAAGAGACCCTCTCATATCTCAAAAAGTTGCTGACACTTTATAGCGATGTTTTCGGATGGTGCCCGGAAGATATGACGGGTATCCCCCAAAGTATCGCTGAGCATGAATTAAGAATACCACCCGGAGTCAAGCCCGTTGTCCAGAAAAAACGAAGCGTTGCACCAGAAATGTGACAACCCTCAAAATTTCTGGTATCCGTACAATTAATTAATATTAAATTGGTGCTTAATGACTGTGCTTGATTACAACTGCTGATTAAACTGCTTTATGATTTTTGCATCATACATACATATGCATCACATTTCATACTGTCACTCCATTTATTACACACAAACTTTAGTGACAAATTGATGCACAAAGCACAGTGAGCACAGTGAGCGGATAACTCAGAAACATGCTGACAATGCCAGCACAAAGACAGACTATATATTGAGGCCCAGTATGAGCCAGGAACAAGGTACTACACTAGTATGGAGTGTAGGGAAGTAAGGACCATAAGACTGCGTCACTAGGTGATAGCTTAGGTGCCGGAAAGTGCCTAAAACCCACTCTAAGTGCAGAATTCTGCATTTATTAACAAAATTCAGCATTTAAACATGCTAGTCACTGGCGAAAATTTGGCAAAATGGTCCTGTATGCTTTCCTAAGTGTCGGGAATCAAAAGGGTCACTAAAAGTTACATAAAGGACACTATATGACATAACTTAGCACTTTAACGGAATGGTATCAAACCGAACAACCGGACATTAACCGAAACACCAAAATAATGCTAGAAGCATTGTTTTTATTTTTCTGAACTAGTTATGGTTCCCGAACATCATAACACACTATATTATGACATAACACTTAAACCATTAACTAGTTCACTTAACTTCTAACTAAATTAACTAACTACCATTACAAACAAACTAAACCAACCCCCCCCCCCCAAAACCGGTTATGAAGTGGGACACCCCCCTTGATTTTCTTGAATTGTATAATGGGTATCTTATGTACTAATGAGACATTCTAACTAATGGTTAATAAAATGTTGGAAGAATTATCTATAAAACCACAAGTCCCTCATTCATTATCATCTACAACACTCAATACCATCCATCTCTCCCTCTTGTTCGGCAGACCCCAAACCACACCACCACCATCATCATTCAAACTTGTTTCATTCATTTTACAAGCATACAAGGGTCTTAAGGGTCATACAAAGAAGCTTGGTGTTCTCGGAAGTTGAAGGACCTTCTCTATTTGCTATTAACCACCACTTTTCTTCTCTTGAACTTCCCTAGCCTTGAGCTAGTGGTAAGAACTTGAATCCCTTCATTTTACATCTTATTTAAGTGGTTAAAGTAAGATACGTGATGATCAGTATAACATCAAGCTAAATCCTGCTAAGTGCCATTTTGGAGTAGGGGCAGGAAAGTTTCTAGGATATATGGTGACTAAAAGAGGGATAGAAGCAAGCCTAGAATAGATCAAAGCCATCTTAGATATCAAATCACCTTCTAACAGGAAAGATGTTCAAAGACTGACAGGACGAGTGGCAGCATTGAATAGATTTATTTCAAGATCCTCAGAAAAATGCAAGGAATTTTATGATATCCTGAAGAAGAACAAGAAGTTTGAATGGGGAGTAAAGCATGAAGCAGCCTTGCAGGATTTGAAGCGGTATCTTTCAACCGCACCTCTACTGATGAAGCCTGAGGATGGTGAACCATTATCACTGTATCATGCAGTATCGGGGAATGCAGTAAGTGATGTCCTTGTAAAGGATCATGAAGGTCAGCAGTATCCTGTTTATTATGTTAGTAAAAGTTTATTAGATGCTGAAACTAGGTACTCTCATTTAGAGAAATTAATATTAGCCCTAGTTATGGCGTCAACGAAACTTAGACATTATTTTGAAACACATAGGATTCATGTTAAAACCAACTATCCAGTAAAAAACGTGCTTAGGAAACCAGAGATGTCAGGTAGGATGGCTAAGTGGTCAGTGAAATTAAGTGTATATGACCTAGTGTATGAACCTAGAAATGCCATAAAGTCTCAGGCTTTAGCTGACTTTGTGGCTGATTTCAGTAGTGATATTCAAAGTGAAGTAGACCTAGAAGTCCAACAGCTAGGAGAAAGCTTAGAATCCTGGACGTTATATACTGATGGTGCATCTAATGTAAGATGTGTAGGTTTGGGTATACTACTAAAATCGCCACAGGGGGCTATTAGGTGTGAGTTTCCTGCCACTAATAATGAAGCAGAATATGAAGCTTTAATTGCAGGATTAGAATTAGCTAAAAGCATGAATATCAAGAGTTTACAAGTATTTGTTGATTCCTTGTTAATCACTAACCATTTTAATGGAACCTATGCAATTAAAGGGGAGAAGTTAATCGAGTATCTCGAAATTCTCAAAAAATTAGCAGGATATTTCGATATTTTTACACTTGAACAGGTACCAAGAGAGGATAATGCTGAAGCTGATGCCTTGGAAAATCTAGGATCATCAGTCAAGATACCGGAAGGAACCCGAATACAGATATTACATATCCTATATCCTGCGACGGATCCTCAGGATAAGGAAGTAGTAAGTGTTCAGGATCCTGGTGATGAATATCCTGAGAAGGATCCTATGTCTTGGATGGCTCCAATCATAAGATATCTTAAAGAAGGACACATCCCAAAGGATGAAAATCCTAAGGCCTTTAAAATGAAGGTATCACGATTCACTATTATAAATAATGTTTTGTATAAGAAATCTCTTGCAAGACCATATTTGAGGTGCTTGGAGGATCCCGAAACCAAAGAAGTGCTTCAGGATATACACGAAGGGGATTGTGGTAACCATATTGGGGGCAGGTCATTATTCTCAAAGGTGTTAAGAACAGGATATTATTGGCCGACGATGAGAAAAGATGTTGCAGAATATGCTCGAAGATGTGAAGCTTGTCAAAGACACAGTAATATATTACATCAGCCGGCTGAGCCACTTTATCCTATAGCTTCCCCTTGGCCATTCATGAAGTGGGGAATGGATATAGTATGAAAATTGCCAAAGGCTCCAGGAGGAAAGGTCTTCATGTTGGCAATGACTGATTATTTCTCTAAGTGGGTCGAAGCTGAAGCATTTGTTCAAGTTAGAGATCAAGAAGTGGTATCCTTCATAAAAAAGAATATCCTGACTAGGTTTGGAGTACCAGCTGAGATAATTTGTGACAATGGATCTCAGTTTATAAGTAAGAGGACTACTGACTTTTGCAAGAGTTGGGGAATCAAAATGATCACATCCACACCGGTACATCCTCAAGCAAATGGACAAGCAGAATCCTCAAACAAGATAATTGTCAACAACCTGAAAAGGAGACTAGGAGCTAAAAAAGGAAGATGGGCAGAAGAACTACCCTTTGTTTTATGGGCTGATAGAACGACGGTGAAAAGTGCAACTGGTCAAACCCCATTTTCCTTAGTATTTGGAGCAGAAGCGGTAATCCCAACGAAAATGGTGATACCAACAGCAAGATCCAACCTTCGGGATCCTGAGCAGAATCCTGAAGTCCTTTGCCAGGAATTGGATACGGTTGATGAGACAAGAAATGCAGCAAGGCTAAGGATGACAGCATATCAACAGAGGATATCTAAAGAATATAACAAAAATATAAGGACTAGAAGGTTCCAGGTTAGAGATTGGGTATTGAGAAAGGATTTTCAGAATACTACTAATCCTGCTGATGGAAAGTTGGCTCCGAAATGGGAAGGACCCTATGAGATTGAATCAGAATCCAGAAAAGGAGCGTACCGACTTAAGAATATGGAGGGGATATGCTACCAAGATCCTGGAATGCTATACATCTAAAGCTCTATTTCAAGTGAGTTTGGAATTTAAATTCTAACTCAGGATGGTATGGATTCTACCTCTTTTAATATGTTTTAATATTATTTATTGTTATAAACCCATTACTGACTTAAGCATCGGAGGGGTGTTAGCCAGGCTAACACCCACCTTAGCTTAACAATTGTTTTGTAGTATATGCTTCGGGATATAGCTCCGGGATACACATTCAGGATACTTCTAAAGATTAGAGGATTGGCCCCCTCTCTCACGTTTAAGGGATCCTGATCCCTTCACAGGTTTAAAGGTATTCACCTTTCCCTTGAATTGGGTTTAAACACCCCGCCTGGAGCGCATGTTATCCAGGAATAGTTCAAGATAGCGGGACCAGTCCATGTAAAAGTGGCTGACAATTTCATTATTGTTGGCTATATCCTGGATCCTAAAGGTATATGAGGATTGATCACCCTCTCTCACGAAAGGGTATTTTCATACTCTCTAAGGTTTAAAGGTTATCACCTTTCTAAGTCTTGGAGTTTATTCACTCCCGCCTGTAGCGCGTGAAAATATGGGTTTATCCCCAGGATACTTATGGGATTTTCCCCAGGAAACTAAGGATTTATCTCCAGTATATTTTTGGGTTTTACCTCTGTAACACAAGAACTGTCCAAACAGTTGGAACTGAAATTCAAAAATTTTCTAAGTATTCAAAGACTTCATGCACAGGAGACATTCCTTCTGAGGCGATTGTGTAGAGCTCAAAAGATCAAAGTTGGGCCTAATGTACTAAGTATCTTGGACTGGGGACATCTTAGTGGAAGAAGTTGCAAAAGGATTGAAGTTCGATACTGGGGATACACTCTATTCCTGATATGATCTTTCCTTTGTGAACCTTACTTAGGTCATGTGAACTTGTGAAAACTATGTTTGGAAAAGGTTTAAATATCCTGATAAAGGATATATTCTCGAAATGTGCTTTCGGAATATGTTTAAGGATATTTGGTTGGAATATTCGGGATATAATACCTGGATTTAAAATCAAAATTGTGTTTGTGACAAACATCTATTATCGAAACAAGGTTTATAAATTCTAAGTAAACTACCTTTTTCCTTTGAAAACTTTATATGAATTGTTTTGAGTTGAAAAAACCCTGTTTGTGTCAGGAAATAATTACACTGATTTTGGAAAACTGAAAATTAAACAAAGCAATGCATGACAAAAATTAAAGGACAGCAGCAAGTTGTGCTTTTGGTTTCACCTCAAACCGAGGCCCATCCACCAAAAGCACGATTAGTTCTTTACATTATTTACCTAAAAGTTGAAGGTTTCGTCTCAAACCGAGACCCATCCACCTCCAACTGTTATATTGTTCAAAAAAGGTTATACTAATTGATGACCAAGGGCTTCATCCTGAAACCTAGGAACCATCCACCTTTGGTCATCATATTGTCTTAATGCAGGAAATGTAAATTGTTCAAAGACATGAAAATTAAATTGTTCGAACAGACCATGACCATCAGATTTAAAAAAGTGGGCTCCAGCCTAGGCATATACATCCATCATCGCCCACTTCACTGCCTTTAAGGGGCAGCACCTTCTTCCATCATGACTTCATCAGCAAAATCTTCTCCGGCATTCCTTCCAGCATCCTCTCCAGCATTCGTCCCAGCATCACCAGCAGCATCCTTTGAAGCACCAGCATCATCTACCTTCTCGGTCAACTTAGCAGGCTCCTCTGCAGTAGGCTTTGAAGGGGGCTCCACAGGGTTACCACCAAGATCCTTCAGTTTCATCTCCCAAACCTTGATATCCCATATCTATGGCTTCGTAAGCCATCTTCAGTCTGGCCTGGAGGAGGGAGATGATAACAGAATTCTTGAGGCTTTCCCGGTATGAATCCATGTCGTGCTCATGTTGAACTTGGGCGGCATCGGACTTGGCTTGAGCCTTGTGAGTGACCTTCTGGATGGCAGACTGGTGCTCGTGGACCATTGCCTTGTATTTAGCTTCGTAATGCTCCAATTTAGCGGTGGCGACCGCTGCTTGGTCCGCAATGGTGGCTTCGGCCTTTTTCAGCTTACTTTCTAGCATGAAGTTCATGCCACATGCGTCTTCATAGAGGAATACCAGACGTTCGAGACCCTGCAAAATAAGAGAACATGTATTAGCCTTAATAGACATTTATAACCAGCATATGGTGCAGGATATAGGTCAAGGATACTAACCTGGTTGAGGAAGCCGGTCATGAATTTGCTGGATTCTGTGAACCCATAATTCTCAAATGAGAACACGTGGGGGGTAGCAGGGTAATCTGCTTCCTTCCTCTTCCGGGAGCTGGAGGCCCGAGTCCTGGATGCTGGGGGAGCTTTGGGAGCAGTAGCAGTCTTCGAACCGGTAGGCTTCGGTGTGGCAGCTGGCTTCGGATTGGATTCTTGCTTGGCAGGTGCGAGGCTAGAGTAACTATCCAACTCGTCGAGTTGGAAGCCTTCAAGATTGATAACCGGCACTACATAAGGGAAGATACGTTCAGACTTGTTATACCTTTGACTTGGACTTGGACTTGTAAGTGGCAGGGTAAAAGTCCTTTCACTTTCCGGAAGCTTGTAGATTTCTTTTATTCTTCCTTCCGATTCGGCACTTGGGGGAGCTAATTCCTTGAAGTTTGCTGCAAAAAAAATAAACATATCAGGATATCAGTTCAAGATGTAGTCTCGGGATATGATTGGGGATATTCCTAAAACCCTAAATCCTACCAGAAGTCAACCATCTCTTAGGAAGGTCAAAACCCCTGTCAATGGAGTCCCTTTTCATAAAGAAGAATTTTCTTGTCCATTTATCTGCGTTCTTGGTAGCCTTAAGAATGAGAGGATCTTTGGAGATAGAAAATAGAAGGAACCGGCTGGAACAATGGGATCTTAAACGATAGGCCATCGGAAGATCTTCAATGCAAAAGTTGGGCATGTGACGAGCCTTAATCCACTCCAAGGTAACTAATACGCGCCAAACCATGGGCATGGTTTGGGCGAAGCTAAGGCCAGTAAGCTCGAAGAAACGAGATATGAAGGGTGAAAATGGATACTGAAGCATTATGGAGAAAGGATAAGCAAAAAAGCATACCCACTCGTTGGAACAAAAATCCGATCGGACCTCTCGGTCGAATGGACGGAAGATTGTCCCGACAGGAAAGGCACTGGAAGCTCGTAAAGCCGCGATATCGGTATTATCGAATGAACACACCTCTTTTGAGGGTTCTTTAAGCAGGTTTTGCTTGTGAAAGGGGGGAACGGAATCCGCCGTTTGGGATCTAGTGCGGGTAGCCATGGAGAATCTCGACCAAAGAATAAGTGATTTAAACAAGGAAAACGGGGAAGGTAGATAGAGAAAATACCTGAAGTTTGCTAGAAGATAGAGATGATCATAATGAAGAATCCCTCGGCTAACATAGGCTGGATATAGGGGTAAAGAGTAAATGTCGCATTGGAAGTTGCACAATGTCACCTCAATCGTCATTTCGTTTTAATTGCCTCGGTTTACGAGATAAAGTTTTAAAATATATCCGTTGGATGGGTATACCAACAGATATATTTGGGGACAATTGTTATGGGTCATTTTCTGAACATATATCCTGACTAATATTCTGGCTTTGATTGTTTATTTGTGATCAGGATATCGGATCAGGATATTGGTAACATCCTGGTACGATATCCTGGTAGTAACTGATTTAACCACGTGCAGATTAGAAGGTGCAAGTTTCCAACGTTCAAGTGGACTTCTTCCCCTCAAGACTCGGGCAAATCAGTTGGCTTATAGACGTTGGACCCGAAAGACTAGGACTGCAACGTTCATATGGGGAATATCCGCTGAATCCCGGAATAATAGGATATTTAGTTAGTTTCCTTTTACTATAAATAGATTGATCGGATCAGATTAAGGCACACACTCTTACGCACACTTTTTCTCTCTGGCAGCAAACAATCACAACACACAAACACTTGTACTCGAGTTACATTGTAATATCTAGTTGATCCGCATCATATCCTGCACTGTATCCTGATATTTGAAGTAATAGAAGAACAAGGCAGCTGCGATTGTCAGCTCCCGAGGTTTTGTGCCGGCGATCTAGATTGATCAAGGGCTTTCCTCGTACATCCTGTGTCACCCTTTACATTTTCGCTCATTGTTTGATCAAAGATACAGCGCTATATCCTGAGCCGTATCCTGAAACTGATTTTGCAAATAACTTAACTAGCATATTTTCAACACACATTTCTAGCACACTACCTCACTTAACTAATTTGATCACTTAATTGCTTCGGTAATTTTTGACCAAAACAGTTATGTATTAAAAGAAAGTCACTAAAGTAGAATAAAGATGTAAAATGGCGAGGAATGGTATTATGCAACTTATGTTTGTTTGTCATTCCTTTAAAGTACAACAAAAAGAAAAAAAATTCGCGTTACTAAAATGGGTCAACGTTTTAAATGTTTCTTAGAATGGCTGGAGCTGAAAACGATGTTGTCGTCATATCGGATTCTGAGACTCTTCGGCTGAATCAAAGGAGTTTGATGATGAGACTGATCCGCTGATATTTTTTGTGCCATACACCAAACGGTTTGTAAGTTCTGACAAAATTATATGTTAATAGGCGTCTAATATGTTACATAATTTGGTTAAGTTTTGTATTTTTTAATACTTCAACATCATTAATGGAAATTATTATTATGTTTTGTAACTTATAGCGCATACCGGTTGCAGTAGCACAGATGACAGGAATTGACGAAACCTTGAAAGTTAAGATCGTCAACAGGCAGCATGAGGAGACAAAACATGATGTTAGGGCGGAGCCAAATAAAAACAGTATCAAGTACATTGTCAAAGGCTGGGCGAAATGGCTTAAAGATAACAACATAAAAGAAGGTGATCATTGCATGTTCCAGTACTTTCCAGATATTGGTGCTTTGTTCCTTACCGATGTTTTTCGCTAGTGGTGATCTTTGAAACTTTGAAACAGGGTTGAACCATAACATATGGTAGTTTTGGCTAACGAAGAAACTTAGCGTAACTTCTGTAGTGTTAAAATAGTTGTTTGTAAGTAGGTTAACATGTTTGTTAGTTCCAAACTCTACATAGTTTGGACGGCTACTATGTAACCGTGTTTATAAATATATACGTTTTCTAGATCTAGTTTATATGTTATATATTGAACATGTTTTTTTATCAATTGTATCACCATCGGAACTCATCACAAGCGAAATTGGAGTATCATTCTTCTTATCATCAGGCATACAACTCTAAACCAAAAAACTATTTGAAAATCAATATCATACCAGACTAACTTTTGAGAAACAAAACATAAGATTCAATTAGAATAAAAAACAACTGTTGATGTTAGCAGTTTTCACTTTTCACTTTTCTACAACTGCTTTTTAACACACATTTATGACTTGTAATAAAAGATAAACATGCAGGCTACATATACAAAAAAAAAAAGCAGTTAAACTTAATGTTATCAAGATCTCACAAGTATATTACAAAAAAAGCCAAAAAACACAATGTATACTATAATATACAATATATCATAAACATGCAGGATACATATACAAAAAAAATAATTGATGATATCAGGATCTCCCAAGGATATTACACAAAAGCCAAAAAAAACACAATATATACTATAATATACAATTTCGTTGGCAAAACACAAACCGTTGTAAAAAAGACAATGAATTATTATCCAACTATTAAGAACATCAATAATCGTGTCTATATTTAAGATAATAATGACTTTTTATTCGATTGCGATTAGTAACTACAACTGTTCTTATATTCTCATACATCGAATTGTCATACGTACTAACTTAAAATCTCACATCTAATTCAAACAATTTAAAATTTTTAATTAACTAATTTTAAATTGATTAACATAGCAATAGCTAACACCATTAAATAGAGATAGATGAGATCTATGAAAGTTAGATGTTTATGAAACATATAGTGTTTTTTTTTTCATGTTTGCAACTCTCTATATTACACAAAAGCCAAAAAAACACTATGTAAACTATATATATAGAATTTCGTTGATAAAAGACAAACGATTGTAAAAAACACAATTCATGTTATCTGGTTTGTAGGACAACCTCACTTACATCTATTCTAAATCAAATTAAACTGAAGATATTAAATGTTTGAAATAATATATGATTAAATAACCACAATGTAATGTATTAAAAATACTACACAAAAAACTATTTGAAAATCAATATCATACCAGACTAACTTTTGTATATACATAACATACCATTAAGCGAATCAACATGGGGAGCAGTTAATCATGGAACAAAATCTAAACACCGATACACTAAACACTGTTACATAAGAAAAACTGATACATAAATACTGATGTTGAATCCACTGTAGATGCTGAACCACTTCTATTACTGACCACTAGTTTTCCTTTGGTTGATCTGATCAGGCCTTAGGAACATAAGTGCTTGTCTTTAACAGTGTTTTGTCTTCAACAGTGGATAGGTCTCATCAGTATTTTAAGTCCATCAATCTTTATAAGGAGCAGTGGTTAGTTATAACAGTCCTTAGCATGATCAGCTGTTATAACCATTCCATAACCCTTTGAGAGGAAGCAAGTGTCCATCTATTCAATTGAGATGAATCATTGCATTACATCCCTATTAAGAACATCAATAACCATGTCTATATTTAAGATAATAATAACTTTTTATTCGATTGCGATTAGTAACTACAACTATTCTTATATTCTTACATTTAATTCACACAATTTAAAACTTTTAAGTAACTATTTTTAAATTGATTAACATAGCAATTGCTAACACCATTAAATAAAGATAGATGAGATCTATCAAAGTTAGATGTTTATGATATAGATAGTGTTTTTTTTTTCATATGTGCAACTCTATATTCAGGCACAATTTAACATCAAAATAAACCAAATCAATTACAATTCTCCAGATGGTCACTCGAAGAAATTAAACTGAAGATATTAAATGTTTGAAATAATATATGATTAAATAACCACAATAAAAAAACGACCATAATAAAAAACACAATTCATCCAGACTAACTTTTAAGAAACAAAACAAAACATTCCATTAAAATAAAAATACCACCAATAACTCTTAATAATTGAATACAAACCACTTCACTATAACAAAAACTATCACTAAACTTAACAAAACTACTTATAAGGAAAGTAAAAACATACGCTTCAACTCCATTGACTCATTAACTTGTCTAAATATCTCTAACATCTGTGCCATTAACTGAACATTTTTATTCCCACTCTCACCATTATTCAAAGGTGCCAGGTCACGAACAGCAGTTGGAGGCAATAAACGCAACGTCTCAGTTACATCATCACGAGAGCCAACTCCAGTCTTCAAAGAATGAAAGCATTTCCTTAGATCTTTAGAAAACTCTAACTCAGCTTCCAATTCTTCCATCACTGCTTTATAAAACAGTTCCTTTAAATCTTCTCCTTGATTACTTGATGAAGCCATTGAAAAAAGTTAACTTTCTAATTAGATATCCGTAAAACTTAAATAACTTGAGATACGATATACATGAAATGTCTGCATGTATATATAAAAGGCTTATGGTCACTAACGCGGAACTATTAATGGCAGCAAAGGTTACATGGTGTAAAAATTGCTCCGGGAAACGATACAATCATACAAATAACTGAAGAGACACACGTTTACATACAGTTATTACTATAAACACACAAACCATTAATTAAACACGGGAAACTTAAACTGGTACACGGCTTACTATGCATGAATCAACGAAAATATTAATTACCCTTTAAATTATAACGAAAATATTACAAACAAAGAAAAACATGCATGTTTAAGGGAAAGGAAAATACACACATAAAAAAAACTCCAACTCAACACAGTATCATTACCAAAATATAATAACCATCATCATACATTAAAAAACAACATAACTAATCTTCGCCAAAACTATCGATTTCAATCACCTCATCCCACTTCCAATTCTTAGCGCCTTTACCCTTTGATTAATTCTTCTGAAATTATGAGGCTAGAGAATAATATGTCAGTCACTCATCTAGAATATTAACTAAACACAACTAAACATATAGATATGGAACCAACCATGTTGATCTCATGCTTTATAGAATTGTCAGGACATCCAACCAAAGCACCAAACTCCAACTCAAAGCCTTTAGATTTGTTTTGAAATTTACAAAACAAAATATAAGCAAACATAATAAGATTCAGCATAAACATCACCAACTATCACTAACAAAACAATTTACATACTTTAACATAAACGATTTACCTTTGCAGCTCCGATTGAAGACAAAGTCAAGTCAGGAAGTACTCCAAACAATTCTTCAAACTGAAAAACAATATACTCATTAATAAAATAAACTACCATGTTGAACTAAAACAATGTTATCTTACAGTTATAAAAGAATTATTACATACATCTCCAGTTTCATCAGATATCTTACCCAACTTTTGAAAATGATCATCCATAAAAATGTTGTGAGCCACAACCTGGAAAAAAAACAACTGTTAATCACTGTTGTCATAGTACATTACAAAAATAAACCAAAAAACACAGTATCTGTAAAAAAAAAAACACAATGATTTTTAAAAATACACAACATGATAAAATATTTTACAAGAATTATTACGCACGTTTCCAACTTCATCACATGTCTTGCTCAACGTTTGAAAATGATCATCCACAAACATGTTGTCAGCCACCACCTGGAAAAGAAAAAAAACAACTGTCAACCACTGTTGTCATAGTATATTACAAAAAAAAAAAAAAAAAAACAAAAACAAAAAACCATCACAAAAAACACAATAGATGTAAATAACACAATGATTTTAAGTAACACACAATATCATAAATAATAATAGAAACTTCATCATAAGCTTGCTTCTAAATGTACATTCTCATTAGAGCAATAAGAAAATTTATACAAATGACCATCCACACACTCGTCAGCTACAACCTAACAAGAAAAGCATTTCAATGATTTTTTAGTATAATAACACAAAGGATTGCAACAAACACAAAACGATTGTAAAAAACACAATGCTATGTAAATCCCAATACTTCACAAAACAAAATGATAATACATTTCCAACTATATTAGAAGACTTCATAACTGCTGGCTGCTTCATTTCCACAACGCTGTGTGTAACATATCTATTTTTTTTTCATATAAGATTTATAAGTTGTTTAAATTTATTAACCACTAGTAACTAGTTTTATTTTTTAAAATAATTTCAACCCATATAGTTTTAAAAACTATTTTATATATATTTGGTTGGAATGTTATACTAATTAATTGGCTTATATATGTGTGACATTTCTATTTTCTATATTAAAATAAAGTATATAAAACCTATATTATTAAACGGGTAGATTACGGGTAAGTTGGTTGTTAGAAATATGAAGTACCTAGACGTGCCTAGTGACCGTCTAATAATTAAATTGTAAAAATATATTGTATTTAGACTTACTCCGTTTTTAATGAAAGTTGGTTCAAAATGTAGACAAAAATATACTCGTTCTAAAGACATATTCATTGTTTTATAAAACGTTATATTTTAGAAGTTATAAGCGTCAAATGAAGCAGCTGAATTAATTATAATATATAAATAATAAAAAATTAAAATATTTCAAAAAAAATTGGAAGTGGACGTGTGTCCTACAAAAGAATAAAGAAATAGAATTTTGAAATCTAATGTTGTGTATGTGTGTGCTTGTGATTTGTGCTTGTCTTCATGTGGCATTGGAAGAAAGTATATACGTGTATGGAATTTTCTTAGGCTCTAAGAAATTATGCAACTATAAATAAGAGTAGTCACATTCCATTTTCTTACACAGTCTCTCGAGATCTCGCTCTCTACATATATATATTCTTAATTTTTTATTTACACTATAATAATAATAAAGTCCTTCCCTGTTTTAAGTGTTTTAACTCCCGATCACTTATACCCTTTCCGATTGATCTGGAGCCCCATAACGCATGTCAAGGCTCTGCACGACAAAGTTCGTTGGGGTTCTGTCTCGTGATGTAGGGATAAGGTTGAATTAGGGGTACTATACTTAACACGAGTTCATTATATATTTATTAAATAGCTCAGGAGTGATACCCAATATTATAACAGGAGTCTTTCTAGTTGAACCCTAAAGTTAAAAAGTGAGTCCATTCTCTTTTCTCATAGTTTGTGAGTCATTCTCCTTTTTATCACCTTTTTGTGATACAATTACATTTAAAAATGCTTTCCAAAATCCTAAATGTTTACCAGTTATACTTACAGTGATTAAATTTTTATATTCTGTAATAACTGCCGGTATGGGAGGTTTTATACATTGCTTGACCCTCGTTACTATTGGCCAAAAAGTTAGCCAATAGTAACATGACCACAATCACAGGGGGAATTGTGCCCTAGTAGCCACAGTCTATAACTAATATTATTTTAACATTAAATCATTAATAAATTTAATGTATGATTGAAATAAATCTAGATGGTGTGTATATAAAATAGAGCTTTATTAAACATTATTAAACTATATATTAAAGAAAATATATTTAATAAACCTAAATTACTATTTACATTATAAAATAATGTTTAGTCCATAAATATATACCATAATAAAATAGTCAAATATAATATATTCTACTATACTAAGATTATATTTTTAGTCTTAGTCATGTTAATATATTAAATAAAATTATTTAATTAATATATTATATTTGATAAGTTATAGCTATTAGTTTGACAAAAATGATATATTTCATTTTCTGGGCTAAGTGGTTTTATGTCATAGAAAATATAATTGACAAAGTAATGTCACGGGACACTACTAAGTCCAGAGTCACTAGTTGAGAGAATGATCAACAGTGATATGACCACAATTACTAGTTGAGAGAATAATCAACAGTAATATGACCCGAGTCACTAGTTGAAAGAACGATCAACAGTGATATGACCACAATTACTAGTTGAGAGAATGATCAACAGTAATATGACCCGAGTCACTAGTTGAGAGAATGATCGACAGTGATACGACACTAGTCACTAGTTGAAAGAATGATCAACAGTGATTTGACCACCGTCACAGGAATCGCCTAGTGACCGTTATAATAGTAAGATATACTATATATCTATTACTTGATAAACTTCACTACTGGACGAAAGTGAGCCAATGAGTAATATAACCACCGTCACATCGGAACTGCCACCATGTGACAAATACTGATTGAGTTTTTGGGTAAATATAAACAAGTATAAAAACCTTGTTGCTGTAAAAGTATAACAATATATTTTATAAAAATTGAATCAACTCGCCAGTATTTATTACTGATAAAATATTTTCAAAACATGTTTCATGTAATTTGCTAGAAGCCAGCTATGGAGCACTGAAGGCTTAAATAAAGTGGCCATAAACACCTGAATAAAAGAAGAAAATTATGTTTTATTTATTTGGGTTTATCCCTATAAAAACAATTGAATTAAATATGGTTTTAAGCCCATTTGTTTAATATTAAAAGTTTGGTGTTTTACAAACTCTGAAATTATTTCCTAACTACGATCCTGATGAAAAATTTTCCGCTGCGTAATTAATAAACACCGATACCATCTAGCTGGTTCACGGCTCCCGCTCTCAGAGTGGGGTCGGGGGCTGTGACAGAAGGTAGTATCAGAGCCACTTGTTTAAGCTATTTAGGTGTTCCTTTAATACCTAAACTC
Organism: Helianthus tuberosus; assembly: GCA_030545235.1. Taxonomy (NCBI): domain Eukaryota; kingdom Viridiplantae; phylum Streptophyta; class Magnoliopsida; order Asterales; family Asteraceae; genus Helianthus; species Helianthus tuberosus. Next base: position 42,707,458 of record CM060414.1, on the reverse strand, counting down.
AAACAATATAGTTAGGAAATTAATAAAAAGTAACATATGTGCTATTGTTGTAGATTTATATATATATATATATATATATATGTATAAATATTTGCACATATGATTCTTGAAAGTATTCTCTTGTTTTATTCTGTGATATTAATAATTGAAAATGCTTATAATTCAGATGTCGAATGAAGTATCACATAATCCAGAAGTTCATACTAATAATAAAAATCCTTTCGATAAAAATGCTATAGAAAATATGATAGCCCAATGAATAGCTAATGTTATACCTTTAATAATTAAAGCCGTTAAAAAACCCTTAGAACCCACCAAAGTTGTGAGTAGCAAGCATACTCGTGACGACAATTTTAGCTATAGTGTCAATAGAGACAATGATGATATTATCAAAACCCCATATCCCAAGAAAATGAAGGCGATGACTCTCGAGTGTACCTACAAAGAATTTCTAGCTTGTAAACCAACTGAGTTCGCGGGAAGTGAAGGAGCCACGACTGCTCTGCGATGGTTGGAAAAGACGGAAGCTGTTATTAAAATCAACAAATGTGCCGAAGAAGATAAAGTGATGTATGTTTCCAACCTCTTCAAAGAAGAAGCCTTAGAAAGGTGGAATACAATTCTTAAGGCAAAAGAAAGTGATATGGCTTATGCCATGTGACAACCCTCACCAAATCAGGTATCCGTACAAATTAATTAATATTTAATTAATGCTTAATTACTGTGCTTGTTTACATTTGCAGTTAAACTGCTACTTGATTTCTGATACATACATATACATGCATCATACCTTATTGCTGTCACTCCATTATTTACACAGAACTATAGTGATAAACTTGATGCACAAAAGCACAGTAGCACAATAAACGGATAACCTAGTAAATATGCTGACATAGCCAGCACTAGACAGACACTGTCTTTGAGGCCAGTATGAGCCGGGAATAAAGAACTACACTGGTAGGGAGTGTAGGGAGGTGAGGATCATTAAACTGCGTCACTAGGCGGTAGTTATAGTGCCCGAAAGTGCCTAAAATATACTTAAAATGCAGAATTCTGCACTAGTGTACCAAAATTCAGCTTTTAACAAAGCTAGTTAAGTGTAAAAACTTGGTAAAATAATTCTAGACACTTTCCAAAGTGTTGGTAATTTATTGTTGTAACACCCTAGTTTCTATTTAACGTTTATCGTGTGAATACCATCAATTAGATGTGTAGTTAAGGCTACACATCCTATAAAAATACGGGTTTATTTAAACTTTTACAATTCACAAGTTATTCTAGGTAACATGATCAAATTTGTTGTTTAAATTTTACAACGTGGCAAAGTGCGGAAGCGTGTGTCTTTATTGTGTTCGGTTCTTCGCTGAGCTTGATCGTCTTCCGGCATCCAAGGCGTACCTACATTTCATAAACATGAAATGCTTTAGTCTTACGAAGTTTAATTCAGGTCCGACCAATGTCCGGGAAACATTTGATTTCCAAATGAAAAACAAAATATAAGAAAATTATATCCACCGTAATTTACGGTGGGACCGTAAATTACGGTGGCCCCTGGGTTTCCATTCTTCTGCCGTAAATCAGACTAGTTACACCGTAAACAATTTAACTCCACCGTAATTTACGGTGGGACCGTAAATTACGGTGGACTCTGCATCCTGATTCTCTATTTCGTCGTAATTTGACACGAAATCTTTCGTATCTTTCAAACCGCTTATCCGTTTAACCTACCGTTTCTTCCTACATGTTTGTAATTTGATCCTCCATCATATGGAGTTAAAATCCGACATCCGGCTTGATAAAAATTAAGACCTTTAAGTCTTCGGCTTATTACTCTTTTACCAAAATTTGACCCGTTTACGTATTTTATCAAACAAACGTATTTGTTTGACTTCTATATCACATACATCTCTTTAATTTAATGTTACCTACCATTTTAAGTTCTATTCATAGGTTTATTACACAATTTAAACCCGTTTTCGCTCGTATGCTTATTATGACCCGTTAAGGATAATTTAAGCACTTTTAAACTCAAATTTCACTTTTATTCAAATCTAGCGTTGTAACCTATATTTCTTATCTAGTACTCTCCCATCACAACTAAATGTGTGTTGGATTTAAAGTAGATATCTATGTGTTCCGGATTTATTTCCCTTGAAATATCATTTTACGGCAAAGACTCATATGGAGTCTTTTAGCCCAAGAATTACATCTTTCACTACCTATACTCGTTCTAAACTTTTGTTTAATCATAAGACTCCTTTCCAAACAACCTCTAAGGGTTGTTTGTTCAATTTAGCCTACAAGGGCGTTTTGGTCGATTTTGGTCCTTCTTTTACAATGAAGGGTTATCACCGATTATTCGACCAAATTAGCGCTTTTACATACATCATAAATAAACGTACCTGGCTCGGATCAACAAATAGACCTGATTTTATTACCTTGCTTTATATTCGCTAATTAAGAACGATGCGAATATCCATTGGATATCTATTCCTGTAAGCATATGACTCGACAAAAGAATCATTAGTCTATATAGTCAAAAAGTGTTGTCTACACCTTTTGACCCGTTTGGCCGAAAAGACCATTTAACTTTGCGAAATGATATTTGTTATCATCTCCTCTACATGACTCTTCCCGTTTAACACCGTACGGGAATTTTAATTATAAACCGTGTATTTCTTTCGACATAATATGACCAATTTATCGATTTACTTCTTTTTAACCATTATTATGGTTTCTATCATCTTTGATTTGCTTGTTCCGTTCGACTACACGACGGAACATCATATTTCAATCGTTTAGATATCTCATTCAATATTTATATGATAAGAAAACATTCCACAATTTAAGACTAGTGTAAGCTATACTTACCTTGCATCCGAATTATGCTTTTCCGCCATTCTTGCTTCGTTTGACCCGCCTCCTATCCAAGCCTCCACCTAGCTTGTCAAGCGTCAAACTATCATTATAATTCGTAAGACGGTTATATTAGTCATCATTAATTATGACCATTCCATCTTACATATTTTCTATCACAAATACCATTCGATCTTATTAATGATCGGTTTGACTATTTAAAAGTCAAATCACCAATTAACACATATGATTGCACTATCAAGTTCACAAGACTCAATTAGGCACATTATCAACACTTAGTTCTCATTTAGGCATTATAACAAACACCTAATGGGCATGATTCTACACGTTTGCTAACTAGTTCACAATTAGTCATTTTTACCAAGATTAACATCAAGATTCAACCATTATCATGTATGATCAAATACTCAAACTTGAAATTTGTTCAAGTATCTTGCATCTACTATCACTTATGATGATTTCTAACACAACTATATTATCATCTTTTCTACATAATCAAAACCCACTTGACTTATGAGTGTATGATTATGAATTCACAACAATGAACATCAATTCAACAATTACATGGCTAGGGTTTACTACTAGACATAGTTTCATCCCTAATTTCATCCAAACAACATACATGCAAGCTTAGATTCAAATTCTCTAGGTTTGCTCAGAATTTCAACTAGAGATTTACCCAGAAATTTACATACCTCGTGACTCCTTTTTCAATGGAGATCACTAATTCATACTCGGATTTTGATTTGGACTTGATTTGCTCCTTCAATTTGATGAATTTCTGTGTTTTAGGGTTTGAGCTTAAGAGCTCTTCTTGGCTCTGTGTTTTGTACGACCAGAACACACACAATGGTGTGTGTTTTGGTGTTTTTAGATTTTAATTAATAAAACCCATTTTCCCACTTTAACCATTTTAGTCCCTCAACTTTATCCAAGTTTATAAAGGTTACTACATCAAGTTCCTCATTATTGTTAAGACACTAGACTAACTAGGTTGATATTCCTAGTTATTTAGTGGGTTCCGGGAGTTATAACCCGTTTTATTTTAAGTCCCGTTAACTCGGGCTCTTATCAACTCAATTCATCAAAACTTTGTTTCGCTTGTATCTAATATTAGGATTTCTTATTAATTCCCAAATATTTACCGGGTTATTTTTACTACTAGCGACACTTTACCCGTCTTTTAGTATTAACGTGGGTTAATTACCAAACCCGTTTTCGGGGTGTTACAAGTCTACCCCCCTTAAAGAGGTTTCGTCCTCGAAACCTTGCTTATCTAGTTCATTGAGTTTCTGAACCCAATGCGTTTGACTTGAATAATCTCTTAAGCATTACTCCTACTTTAACCAATTGTTATCATTACCAGAAAATTATGGTAATGTCTTTTTGGTTACCGGACCTCTACGTATGTCATATGACATAATGTAACTTCGACATAACGTAGTCTCGTTATTTCCACTAGTTCAGTTAACTTAGCGATATCCATCGCTTTCATATACCCTCGAATTCCTTATGAATCCGTTAATTTGACCCGTTTAAGATCTTTAGTGAAATCTTTCACTTTTAGCAACAAATTCTTTTGTTTTCAATTTATCTATTCGGTTCAGCTATACCGAATCTACCGCTTACAAGCAAACCAAATTTCTTGATTTGAATTGATGACCTTAACCGGTCTCATTAACTAGTCTTATTAGTCCAGTTACTTTTATCACTCGCTTGGTTATAATGTGATTTTACTTCACATTACATTTCCTAACCGTGATCGTGTCACATCATGTTTAAATTGTATCAACCTTTCATTTTTGAGAATATCACTTTTCGAATATATCATCTTGCGCCTATCAGTGTCAAGACTTGTATCTTTCATGCTTACTATTTAAATTCCTATCAGAATTTATGTTTGTAAAAACATTACTTCTTACTAAAACCGAAGTTTTAGTTTTTGGATCTTTTCTTTAACTCGTGTCAATCATCCATACTGGGATATTGACAGTCCGTAATTTAATCCTTTACAGTCTTAGTTTTTGTATGCGGGGATTTTTAACTGATTTCCTCGCTTTATTCCATCTAACCCGTAGGTTTTATCACTTAGCCTTATGGGCTATTTTTTGATTAGACATTCACCTCTTTAAGGCGAAGTCCTTATAACTTCTTTCTAATCATGACCCGTGGGTCGTTTTAGTCCATATTTCTCTCGTTGTTTATAATCCTAAAGGTTATGTGGATCCCGTAGATCATTCTTTTTGCTCGTGTCTTATTAAAATATATATTTGGTGTCAAAGCACTCTTTTTACGTTTGAAATTCATTTGTCTCAAGCTTATCGTTATCCGGCTTGCGCTTACTTACGCCTTCAAGCATTATACTTTATTCAACCCGTTCAATCTCAAAATAGTTGAATATAATTATCAGAATTTCTGTTTACGAAATTTTATGGTCTTTTAGTCGTAACTCATGATCCGAGTCCTTTGACTTTAAATTCGTGTTTTCGTTTCTCGGTTTACGCATGTGTTTAATTCTTACCCATCAACCGGGTGTTTTACCAAGGTCGTTATTATTGCAATCCTCCCGGTATGCATTAAGACCTTGCTTCATTTTTATATTCTGACTTTGTCTTTAAGTTCGACGTTTTACAAAAAAAAAATGACCCGTTAAGGGACATATTTGCATTTTCCGGGTTCGAGTGTAAGTACACTCCCTCCCATCGCTTGTCTAAATCATTTTTCATGTTTGCATTTTCTGGGTTCGAGTGCAAGTACACTCCCTCCCAATACTTGTCTAAATCATTTTACATGCTTGCGTTTTATGGGTTCGAGTGTAAGTACACTCCCTCCCAATACTTGTCTAAATCATTTTACATGCTTGCGTTTTATGGGTTCGAGTGTAAGTACACTCCCTCCCAATACTTGTCTAAATCATTTTTCATGCTTGCGTTTTATGGGTTCGAGTGTAAGTACACTCCCTCCCAATACTTGTCTAAATCATTTTACATGCTTGCGTTTTATGGGTTCGAGTGTAAGTACACTCCCTCCCAATACTTGTCTAAATCATTTTACATGCTTGCGTTTTATGGGTTCGAGTGTAAGTACACTCCCTCCCAATACTTGTCTAAATCATTTTACATGCTTGTTTGTCCCTTCACTCGGGCTCATTATCCTAATGTAACACGCTCCCGTCACTCGGTTGTGCGTTTACATTATTTTCAAATATCTTGCTTATCTGCTTCATTTGGGTACTTTTTAATTAGTCCCATTCACCCCGCCATTACCACATCGGACATAACTGCGCTCATTATAAGAAGCTCATGCTATCATGTGTTCACTACTTACTTGGCCAGAGTAAGCGATCAACACGTGGTACGCGTGACCTTATTATAATTACCACATCACGTCCCATGTAAGTAACTCCTCAAATTATCCTCATGTTTATGGTTTCATTTGGTAAAACTTTATTTAATTGTTAGTTAACAATTATTAGTTTTAATCGTTTATCCTTGAACATGTACAATGTCCCTTTTTATAAACATTTATTCACATTCATTGATGTGATCATTAATTTTCTCAATAGGATTTGTATTGAGAATACTTACTTGGATGATCACTCTCGTTCAAGTTTCTATATAAATAAGTCTTGTTATTCATTTGTTATTCATCATTGTGAATAACACATTCCCTATTAAATTTCTCTTGGAAATCAGGTTTTCCAAGTTCTGTCATATGTGTATGCAACCGTTATTACTTACGTGTTTGTTGCATATAACGACTCGTGCGACTAAATCTAAAAGTGTGCACCTGATGATGCTTGCCCTAACGGGCTTCTCTTGTCATTAGTCTTGTTCGCGACCGTTACGCGATTTTGGTCCTTAATGAGTATGCTCTTTCTGTCGTACTTCGGACCGTTCCATCATCATATCCATAATCCGTTTGACTCTCGTCATCTTCAAACGCGAGTGTCCTTCATTTAAAACATTCACAAAAGTTAGTAAAGTCAACTTCAATAATTGCCCGTATTATAATACAAGGCACTTTCTACTATACACGTCAGCGCGCGTATTTTCGTCAACTACATCAATCGTTTTAATTGGGGTAACGTGAATCACACGATAGCCTTATGTGTTGGTTACAACACTTAGCATACTAAACTATTAGCATACGTGTACTTACCGGATTTGCGATCAAGCCTCGAACCGAACACTATTCTTTTTCAAGAGCATAAGGTTTAAGTCCAAGCATGGTTCCTCCCCACCATACTCGAATCTCTTAAACCAAGGCTCTGATACCAACTTGTAACACCCTAGTTTCTATTTAACGTTTATCGTGTGAATACCATCAATTAGATGTGTAGTTAAGGCTACACATCCTATAAAAATACGGGTTTATTTAAACTTTTACAATTCACAAGTTATTCTAGGTAACATGATCAAATTTGTTGTTTAAATTTTACAACGTGGCAAAGTGCGGAAGCGTGTGTCTTTATTGTGTTCGGTTCTTCGCTGAGCTTGATCGTCTTCCGGCATCCAAGGCGTACCTACATTTCATAAACATGAAATGCTTTAGTCTTACGAAGTTTAATTCAGGTCCGACCAATGTCCGGGAAACATTTGATTTCCAAATGAAAAACAAAATATAAGAAAATTATATCCACCGTAATTTACGGTGGGACCGTAAATTACGGTGGCCCCTGGGTTTCCATTCTTCTGCCGTAAATCAGACTAGTTACACCGTAAACAATTTAACTCCACCGTAATTTACGGTGGGACCGTAAATTACGGTGGACTCTGCATCCTGATTCTCTATTTCGTCGTAATTTGACACGAAATCTTTCGTATCTTTCAAACCGCTTATTCGTTTAACCTACCGTTTCTTCCTACATGTTTGTAATTTGATCCTCCATCATATGGAGTTAAAATCCGACATCCGGCTTGATAAAAATTAAGACCTTTAAGTCTTCGGCTTATTACTCTTTTACCAAAATTTGACCCGTTTACGCATTTTATCAAACAAACGTATTTGTTTGACTTCTATATCACATACATCTCTTTAATTTAATGTTACCTACCATTTTAAGTTCTATTCATAGGTTTATTACACAATTTAAACCCGTTTTCGCTCGTATGCTTATTATGACCCGTTAAGGATAATTTAAGCACTTTTAAACTCAAATTTCACTTTTATTCAAATCTAGCGTTGTAACCTATATTTCTTATCTAGTACTCTCCCATCACAACTAAATGTGTGTTGGATTTAAAGTAGATATCTATGTGTTCCGGATTTATTTTCCTTGAAATATCATTTTACGGCAAAGACTCATATGGAGTCTTTTAGCCCAAGAATTACATCTTTCACTACCTATACTCGTTCTAAACTTTTGTTTAATCATAAGACTCCTTTCCAAACAACCTCTAAGGGTTGTTTGTTCAATTTAGCCTACAAGGGCGTTTTGGTCGATTTTGGTCCTTCTTTTACAATGAAGGGTTATCACCGATTATTCGACCAAATTAGCGCTTTTACATACATCATAAATAAACGTACCTGGCTCGGATCAACAAATAGACCTGATTTTATTACCTTGCTTTATATTCGCTAATTAAGAACGATGCGAATATCCATTGGATATCTATTCCTGTAAGCATATGACTCGACAAAAGAATCATTAGTCTATATAGTCAAAAAGTGTTGTCTACACCTTTTGACCCGTTTGGCCGAAAAGACCATTTAACTTTGCGAAATGATATTTGTTATCATCTCCTCTACATGACTCTTCCCGTTTAACACCGTACGGTAATTTTAATTATAAACCGTGTATTTCTTTCGACATAATATGACCAATTTATCGATTTACTTCTTTTTAACCATTATTATGGTTTCTATCATCTTTGATTTGCTTGTTCCGTTCGACTACACGACGGAACATCATATTTCAATCGTTTAGATATCTCATTCAATATTTATATGATAAGAAAACATTCCACAATTTAAGACTAGTGTAAGCTATACTTACCTTGCATCCGAATTATGCTTTTCCGCCATTCTTGCTTCGTTTGACCCGCCTCCTATCCAAGCCTCCACCTAGCTTGTCAAGCGTCAAACTATCATTATAATTCGTAAGACGGTTATATTAGTCATCATTAATTATGACCATTCCATCTTACATATTTTCTATCACAAATACCATTCGATCTTATTAATGATCGGTTTGACTATTTAAAAGTCAAATCACCAATTAACACATATGATTGCACTATCAAGTTCACAAGACTCAATTAGGCACATTATCAACACTTAGTTCTCATTTAGGCATTATAACAAACACCTAATGGGCATGATTCTACACGTTTGCTAACTAGTTCACAATTAGTCATTTTTACCAAGATTAACATCAAGATTCAACCATTATCATGTATGATCAAATACTCAAACTTGAAATTTGTTCAAGTATCTTGCATCTACTATCACTTATGATGATTTCTAACACAACTATATTATCATCTTTTCTACATAATCAAAACCCACTTGACTTATGAGTGTATGATTATGAATTCACAACAATGAACATCAATTCAACAATTACATGGCTAGGGTTTACTACTAGACATAGTTTCATCCCTAATTTCATCCAAACAACATACATGCAAGCTTAGATTCGAATTCTCTAGGTTTGCTCAGAATTTCAACTAGAGATTTACCAAGAAATTTACATACCTCGTGACTCCTTTTTCAATGGAGATCACTAATTCATACTCGGATTTTGATTTGGACTTGATTTGCTCCTTCAATTTGATGAATTTCTGTGTTTTAGGGTTTGAGCTTAAGAGCTCTTCTTGGCTCTGTGTTTTGTACGAACAGAACACACACAATGGTGTGTGTTTTGGTGTTTTTAGATTTTAATTAATAAAACCCATTTTCCCACTTTAACCATTTTAGTCCCTCAACTTTATCCAAGTTTATAAAGGTTACTATATCAAGTTTCTCATTATTTTTAAGACACTAGACTAACTAGGTTGATATTCCTAGTTATTTAGTGGGTTCCGGGAGTTATAACCCGTTTTATTTTAAGTCCCGTTAACTCGGGCTCTTATAAACTCAATTCATCAAAACTTTGTTTCGCTTGTATCTAATATTAGGATTTCTTATTAATTCCCAAATATTTACCGGGTTATTTTTACTACTAGCGACACTTTACCCGTCTTTTAGTATTAACGTGGGTTAATTACCAAACCCGTTTTCGGGGTGTTACAATTGTGCCACTAAAAACAATAAAAAAAGACACTTTAAAGCTTTATTTGACACTTTAACGGATCAATATCCAACCAAACAATCGGACTTTACCCGGAACATAAAAATATTGTCAAACACATTGTTTTTATTTTTCTGAGCTAGTTAGGGTCCCTGAACACCCTAACACACTATATATTTAATAACCCACCATAAACCACTAAATAACTCTAGTTATTTCCTAACAAAATAGTAACTAGAATAATTAAATCCCAACCCCATGTACCCACCCCCCCCCCCCTAATTGACGGTTGCAAGAGGATGGGGACATCCCCACCATTCTTTCTAATAGTTTATTCAAATGTTGGTCATTAGGGAACATTTTACATGTTGGATATTGGTGGAATATGGTTTATAAATTAAACCACTAGGACTTGAGCATTTCATTCACAAACACACATCAAACTAAGCTTTCCTCTCCTTCTTTTCTTTGTGTTCGGCCGAACCCATCAACACCCACCATTCTTTTGTTTATTTTAATGGTGCATGTTAGATATCTAGTAGACATTGCATGATGGATAAAGGAGGGTCATGGTTTATAAATAGATTTACTGGATAACCATTCACTTTCATCTAAAACACTCACCAAACAACTTTCACTCATCCCTCTACACCCCCTCACAGCCGCAAACCTCAACCACCATCTCACCATCATCCAACTTCCATACAACCATTTTACATACATACAAGTGTGCAAGAGATCATTCAAGAAGGCCCAGTGCACTCGGAAGCTCAAGAACCTCTCTATATTTCTTTTATCCACCCTGTTTTCGCTTTGATTCTTCCCTAGCCTTGAGCTAGTTGTAAGTGCTTCTAAACACTCTCTTGTTCATGTTTAAAGTGGTTAATAAGAGATTTAACGGCTAAAACTCAAGAACATACAAGATTAAAACTAAAAGTCTTGTAAGAATGATAAACTAGTTGGTTAAAGAGTATCAAATGGTGTAAATCTTGTGAATCTTGTTTAGTTATGGTTATTTTATGTTGTTGGTTGCTAGAAGTAGAACGGACCGTCATCTAACCACGCTAGATCATGTTCATGGAACATGAACTAGCAATATGTGAAGTATAAAAGCTACAAGATGATGAACCTTTCCACACATAAACATGAACTTGTGTAAAAGTGATTTTTCTTGTAAAATAGAGTTTTAAACTAGTAGATCTAAGGATCTACAAGTGGTATTTTCGAAGAACCAAGTGTAAGAAGCAATTTCGTTTAAAAGCCGGATCTTACACAACTAAAAGCATTTTTGCAAACAAACAAGTTGTGTAACAAAAGGTTTAACAAAGGGATAAATTTCGTAATTTTTGGACTAGAAGTTGTAAAGTTACATTTTCTTTAAAAATAAAGTTTTTCAAGAAACCGATTTTTTTTTAAGATAGAAATGTCTACTAAAAATGCTGGAAGGTTACTACATAATTTTACACGACTTACAAGTTCATGTGTTTGCGATCTATACTTATTTTTTACTAGTTGATGTTTGAATATTGAATATTGATGGTTGAAAAGTTGTTGGTTGAATTTTTAAAAGAAAATGATACGCTCGTAAGTGTGGCCACCTCCAGTTACAGAGGAAACTCTGGCGAAATTTTTCCAGAAAATGACACTTAGAAATATTTTTGGTGACAAGTGTTTGTAAATATATTTTTGACTTGTTTTCTAAACAAACTTCGCCATGATTTTTGTTATAAAATAACCAAGTATTCGGAGGTGGATTTTCGTAAATAACACTTGTTAAATATATATTGAGAATATATATTTTTAATAAAACGCTTGTGTGCTTACGTGATTATTTTGTGAACTAAAGATATATTATTTTTAGAGTAAAAATAATATAACCTAAATACACTGAGAAGTATCGACTCCAAAATAATACCAACGCCTTCACAAATAAATATCTAAGTTACACCGGTATTATTATTACCTCCCGAACTTTAAATGTAACTTATGTATTACCAGAAAATACTCTTAAATGTGTATTTTGATAAAAGTATCATCTTGGTAAACTGTATGGAGTAAAGTATAATATTTTTGGGAAAAATATATATATTTTGGAAATTGTGTGGAGTAAAGTATAATATTTGTGGGAAAAATATGTATATTTTGGAATCAGAATAGTTTAGACAAGTGATTTAAAATATATTTTCAAGTGAGACTTAAAATATATTTTCGAACTATAACGTATACGTATATTCTGGTAAAATATCATTTTGGGAATCAAGGAAGTAAAAATATATTATTTTTTGGGAAAAATACATATATTTTGGAAATAAGTTATTTTGGACAAAAATGTTAAGTATATTTGCTAAGTGGGACTTAAAATATATTTTCGGAAATATAAAGCATACATGCATTTAAAAACCCCCATCCTTGGGAAGGGAACACGAATACTAAGACTTGAGAAGTACTAATACAGAAATGTTGAATAAACAATTATTCCAAAACTAAATACAATTATTATTACTTGGAATAATACCAGAATCGTAACTCAAAAACATTCATACTAAGAAAAGGCACTACCCGTTCGTCTAATAGACATTAGACCATTGTAGGTAGTCGTGTTTGCCGCGGAGATTTGGGTTACGAATACGAAGACGCAATACTGTGAGTTCATGTCCCCCCTTTTCTCTTAACTGTTTTCAGTTTTTACACTTCGGGGGTGAAATGCATGTTACATTTACTACAAACGTTTTATACACGGTATGATTAGCTAAGGAATTTACTGCTAGATCACGTGAATAGATAGGCTATTATCGTAAGACCATTAATCCTTGTATAAGGACCGAGAGGCATGAGTGATAGATCTATCGGGTGTTGCGAGCCCCACACATGGGCCAGCGTGTGGCTGCATGTGGTGACTATGTAGTTCCGCCGGAAGGACCGGTATGAAATACGCGTTACAGGTTTGAGTGCTTCCTAGACCATGTCACTGATTAATGTATTAGCTACACATTAATTGATCTCTGTTTTCCTTAATTGCTACATACCAGGGATTTTCATACATACAGACATATTACAAAGGTTTATACATACTCACTTACACATGAACTCGCTCAACTTTACGTTGATTTTTCAAACTACATGTATTTCAGGAAACTAATGGATCTGGCACGGTATGCACATTTTAGAAGGTGCGTTTGAATAAAGAAGTCATCCAGAGTTGTAGGGTCTAGAAGGTGTAACCTCTTCCTGGACGGGTTACATATCTCTAAACCTAGTATTGTTTAAAGTCTTTTGCTAAGTTTTTATGAACTCAGTAAAATTAAGCCAAGGTTGTAACTTATTTTGTGAAGTTGTTTTAAGACAAGCATAATATGGTATCTTTCTAAACTTTATTAATGGGTGAATATCTCATGTTTTTATCATATAGCATTGTTATGGTTGTTGCTATGGTATTAAGAAGTCACACCAGATAACCCACGCTTCCGCAAAGCCAGGGTGTGACATGCCATGAACTGGGAAAAATTCAAGGAAATGACAGAAAGGAAATTGTGTCCCCCTTATGAAAAGGAACGAATGGCTAATGAGTTCCTAAATCATAAAATGATAGATGTGAATTGTCGTGAATATACGACAACGTTCTTCGAATACGCAAGAATGGTACCAACTCTGGCTTCGCCAGAACCCGTACTAATTTCTCGTTATATTTGGGGATTAGTTAGCGAAATCCGAGACATGGTCAAGGCCGCTAGACCACAGACTATTGAAGAAACATTTGAATTAGCTAACATCCTGACAGATGGACTAATCCGCACAAGAGAAGAAAACAAGAAGAAAGAGTTAGCCCAAAAAATTTCCCAAGAATTCAAGAAGAAAGGAACTGAACCGTCAGTGGGGCAACCTACCTGCAGAAATAGTAACAAAAAACATTCAGGAAAATGTCGTTTTAGGAGAACACCCTACTGTAACTTCTGCAAGATGGCCGGGTATATAGAGGAAGAATGTAGAAGGAAAACTAATATTTGTTACAATTGCGGAGATACAGGACACATCAAACCATATTGCCCGAAACTGACCAAAGCACCCGACAACAAGGCCAGAACAGCAGACGGAGCTAAGAAGAACGCGCGAGCATTCGTACTTACTACGCAAGAAGCAGAAATGCTTCTAGACGTAATCGCTGATATGTAATATCTAAGTTAAGTTTATTATTTGACTCTAGTATATATAAAAGTTTATAAATAAATACATTCTGTCAAATACTTCATCTATTCAGAACCATAATATTGTTTGGACTTCACTTTCATTAAATCATTTATTTGGTTACGACACCTTGTGGTGGCATTTTCATTAACTTGAAGTTTGAGCTAATCTTGTTTTCACACCTGATGTATGGATTTATTTTCTGTCGGTTCATTATCTTAAACAGTCTTAATACAATTATGTGTTAAGATAAGAGTACACAAATTCATATTATATTCCTGTGTACCTCTAAAGATTCTTTCATTGAAAATTCTATGATATTCATTTGGTCTTTTCATCATCAATTTAAAATCCTATAATATTTATTTGAAATGAATATCCAAATTTACTTCATTAAAACTTTCAGTTGATTACGAAAACGGTGAATTTGTTCGGTCACCATAATTATTAAACTATTTCAATCATTACGACACCTTGCGGCGTCGATGTAAACTTGTAGCTTGGGCTAATCATAATCATACGAATCATTTAAAACCATGTATGTCTTTCCTTTGATTTATCATTCAAAAGTAGTCTTGATACAATTATGTATTAAGACAATGATACACTAAACTCTATTGTAATTCGGTGTATCCTTTCAATTCAATAAATGTCAACACACTGATTTTTTTCTCTTGTTATGATTCGATAGTTGACAAATCATTTTCGTGCTTCTATTTCATTTGATCTTGTTGATTCTGAGTCTTCCTCAGCTGACAATCAAAGTAAGTTTTCTTTTGACAAGTGAATTCTACTGTTTCTAAAAGTTGTTTACAGTCAATTTCGACATCTATTGATCGTAAATCTCTTTTGGCTTGAACCTAGTCACCTTGGAAATTATATAATTTAACATCGTTCGTTTGACATTGATTCCTAGAAATAATTCAGTTGAACCATCGAACCCTGTTTATTGTAAAACACGTATTCATTTGAACATGTCTTGATTCTGTGTCATTTACCTTAATACTGTTCTTATTGAGTAATACGTGACATAACTTTAAGAAGACATCGTAGCCCAAATCTCGAGGACGAGATTTAAAACAAGGTGGGGGGATGTAACATATCTATTTTTTTCATATAAGATTTATAGGTTGTTTAAATTTATTAACCACTAGTAACTAGTTTTATTTTTTAAAATAATTTCAACCCATATAGTTTTAAAAACTATTTTATATATATTTGGTTGGAATGTTGTACTAATTAATTGGCTTATATATGTGTGACTTTTTATTTTCTATATTAAAATAAAGTATATAAAACCTATATTATTAAACGGGTAGATTACGGGTAAGTTGGTTGTTAGAAATATGAAGTACCTAGACGTGCCTAGTGATCGTCTAATAATTAAATTGTAAAAATATATTGTATTTGGACTTACTCCGTTTTTAATGAAAGTTGGTTCAAAATGTAGACAAAAATATACTCGTT
Source organism: Helianthus tuberosus (assembly GCA_030545235.1). Lineage (NCBI taxonomy): Eukaryota > Viridiplantae > Streptophyta > Magnoliopsida > Asterales > Asteraceae > Helianthus > Helianthus tuberosus. Next base: position 42,691,698 of record CM060414.1, on the reverse strand, counting down.
CTAAAGACATATTCATTGTTTTATAAAACGTTAAATTTTAGAAGTTATAAGCGTCAAATGAAGCAGCTGAATTAATTATAATATATAAATAATAAAATAATAATAAAAAATTAAAATATTTGAAAAAAAATTGTAAGTGGACGTGTGTCCTACAAAAGAATAAAGAAATAGAATTTTAAAATCTAATGTTGTGTATGTGTGTGCTTGTGATTTGTGCTTGTCTTCATGTGGCATTGGAAGAAAGTATATACATGTATGGAATTTTCTTAGGCTCTAAGCAATTATACAACTATAAATAAGAGTAGTCACATTCCATTTTCTTACACAGTCTCTCGAGATCTTGCTCTCTACATATATATATTCTTAATTTTTTATTTACACTATAATAATAAAGCCCTTCCCCGTTTTAAGTGTTATAACTACCGATCACTTATACCCTTTCTGATTGATCTGGAGCCCCATAACGCATGTCAAGGCTCTGCCCGACTAAGTTCGTTGGGGTTCTGTCTCGTGATGTAGGGATAAGGTTGAATTAGGGTTACTATACTTAACACGAGTGCATTATATATTTATTAAATAGCTCAGGAGTGATACCCAAGATTATAACATGAGGCTTTCTATTTGAACCCTAAAGTTACAAAGTGAGCCCATTCTCTTTTCTCACAGTTTGTGAGTCATTCTCCTTTTTATCACCTTTTTGTGATACAATTACATTTAAAAATGCTTTCCAAAATCCTAAATGTTTACCAGTTATACTTACAGTGATTAAATTTTTATATTCTGTAATAACTGCCGGTATGGGAGGTTTTATACATTGCTTGACCCTCGTTACTATTGGCCAAAAAGTTAGCCAATAGTAACATGACCACAATCACGGGGGGAATTGTGCCCAGTAGCCATAGTCTATAAATAATATTATTTTAACATTAAATCATTAATAAATTTAATGTATGTTTGAAATAAATCTAGATGGTGTGTATATAAAATAGAGCTTTATTAAACATTATTAAACTATATATTAAAGAAAATATATTTAATAAACCTAAATTACTATTTACATTATAAAATAATGTTTAGTCCATAAATATATACCATAATAAAATAGTCAAATATAATATATTCTACTATACTAAGATTATATTTTTAGTCTTAGTCATGTTAATATTTTAAATAAAATTATTTAATTAATATATTATATTTGATAAGTTATAGCTATTAGTTTGACAAAAATGATATATTTCATTTTCTGGGCTAAGTGGTTTTATGTCATAGAAAATATAATTGACAAAGTAATGTCACGGGACACTACTAAGTCCAGAGCCACTAGTTGAGAGAATGATCAACAGTGATATGACCACAATTACTAGTTGAGAGAATGATCAACAGTAATATGACCCGAGTCACTAGTTGAGAGAATGATCAACAGTGATACGACACCAGTCACTAGTTGAAATAATGATCAACAGTGATTTGACCACCTTCACAGGAATCGCCTAGTGACCGTTATAATATTAAGATATACTATATATCTATTACTTGATAAACTTCACTACTGGACAAAAGTGAGCCAATGAGTAATATAACCACCGTCACATCGGAACTGCCACCATGTGACAAATACTGATTGAGTTTTTGGGTAAATATAAACAAATATAAAAACCTTGTTGCTGTAAAAGTATAACAATATATTTTATAAAAATGGAATGAACTCGCCAGTATTTATTACTGATAAAATATTTTCAAAACATGTTTCAGGTAATTTGCTAGAAGCCAGCTATGGAGCACTGAAGGCTTAAATAAAGTGGCTATAAACACCTGAATAAAAGAAGAAAATTATGTTTTATTTATTTGGGTTTATCCCTATAAAAACAATTGAATTAAATATGGTTTTAAGCCCATTTGTTTAATATTAAAAGTTTGGTGTTTTACAAACTCTGAAATTATTTCCTAACTACGATCCTGATGAAAAATTTTCCGCTGCGTAATTAATAAACACCGATACCATCTAACTAGTTCACGGCTCCTGCTCTGAGGGTGGGGTCGGGGGCTGTGACACTGTCCAACCTAGCAAACTGAAAAACAAAGCATCATTATTCAAATGAACAAACATGGTTAAATAAACACAATACCATATAAATTAACATCTTACATTTTCCCCTGTAATTGAATCCTCAACATACACAACATTATCCATCGATCATAACTGAAGCAAAACAACCAAACTAAATAAGAAACTATTTTCGAAACATAACAAACATCATAAACACATAAAATATGTAACTACCTTACATTGATATCCTTTATTGAAAACGATGTAATACAAAGCATACACGGACATATATATACATCTTGTATACTAACTTCCACGTAGAAGTTATCCAAGATGAACCGACAAGGTTGAGGGAGCGTACCCACGTAGCGAGAAACATGTAGAAAACACAGCAAAACTTAACTGGCATTGAAAAAACAAACTGCCAATTTTTTTGGGTTTGAACGGATGAGATTAAATCTTGAAGGAAACCGCTTGAATTATTACGGTCAGGATCTACTGATACGTGGGTTTGACCGACGGTTGATTCGCGGCGAACAATTTATTAATAATAACTGGAATCTAATGAAACAAAAGCTAATCGAAGCAGGTTCCACTCAAAATTAAACCTGTAGGATGCGTAGCGAGGGTTCGTTTTGAGGGTTGAGCAACTCACCGGAGATGGCGTTTGGAGGCGATTGGTGGTGGTGGGGGAGATGGCTGATATAGAGAGATCTGGGTTTATGTTTTCAAAATCTGATTTTATTTGTTTAAAATTATTTAGATAAATAAGTATTTTACACAAATAGTCCTGGAAATTATAAAATGTGTTTTGGTCATTTTATAAAAATTTAATAGAAAAACTAACATATGTTAGTCTTGATACCCTGGATTGTTACAAAATTGAAAGTTAGTACCCCATAATTTAATTTTAAACTATTAGTACCTGATCTTGTTACTTCCTATAAACCACAGGGACTAACAATGTAATTAACTCAAAACAATAAATTTAAACACCAATACCGATGTTGTGCAGTTGGTTTTTCTTCAGTTTAGTACGATAGCGGCACGATATCTATATATTTTCAATAAAATTTATATATCAATGTCGAAAAAACCCTAATTACGGAGTAGATTTTAAAAAAATTAACAAACACAAGTTATTAGAAAAAAAAATTAAACAATGAATAAAATATTATTAAAAAATAGAATGAATAAAAAAAAGAAAAAAAAACTATTGTGAGCTTTACAAATTCATAGTAGTTGTAGTAGATGATCACGACAATAAAGATGCATGCAAAAGACGCTGATAAACCATCAATCCTAAAGTTGCAACTTTTATCATATATTGGCCGATAAATTTGTTTTTTTTCAATTTATGAAATGAATTTCTTAACGATGGGATGCATACATACCCTATTTCTACAAAATAGTCCATTTCTCTTTAATTGATAGTTATACCCACTTTCCAGTATAGGAACTCGATATAGAATGATATATTACCTTTTTGTCCTAATATATAAATGGTCGTAAGCGTGACTTTGCTATATCGGTACAGGTACTGGTACCGAAAAAATACTGAAACCACACGTTACGAAACCAAAAATTCTTAAATACAAACACTGATAATGATACTTATGTTGTACAGCTACTCGGTAAATAAATGTGTATCCATAGTTTACGATACAAATAAAATACTTTAATAACCATTTCTTATTTCTTTAATATAAAACCCAACAAAAGAATATTTAAATTTAGTAACTATATATGAATGATTAAAAAAAACCACTATATAATCTGAACTTTGTTGGGTACTTGAAATGTGCAACTAAATTTGACGAAAAAGGGCAATTACAAAGCAATGGCAGGTAGTCGGGCAACAAGTTGTGCCGCCACCACCTTTTGAATAGAAAAAACAATTCTACTAAATACAAAGTTTGAAACCTTCTGCGACGAAAAATTAATATTAACGACTTTTTGAACATAAAATTGAATACAACGAAACCATAAGTTGGAAAAAAAAAATAAAAAAAAATACCATATTGATTATGGTGGCAGAACACCGGTTCGTTACCAATAGGGTAAACATTTCAAAACCGAAAACCATAAAGCCGAATTTTGATACGAGCGAGGTTAGGTTCGATATTGATATTGTACCGATCCTTGGTAAAAATGCTAACCCAAGTTTACATGACCAAAAATAGTTTGTTTTGAATATAACTCCATTTTAAGTAAAATTTATATCTGAATGTTAAAGAAAATATTAAGCATAATTGCGTAATTAGTTTTTTTTTAAGTTAAAAACATATGGTATGTCAAATTGTCAAATTAAATGATATATAAAATACTATTAACGAAAACCTGTAATCAGATCTTAGGGGGCGTTTGGTTCGCATGAATTCAATGGAATTTAAGAGAATTGGAATTTAAATTCCATCTCTTAAAATGTTTGGTTCACAGAATTTGATGGAATTGGAATACTAATTCCATTCTTCATGTGTTTGGTTGACAATGGAATTGGAATTGGAATTAGGCACGAATTCCTTTAAATTCATTTAACTAAAGGAATTCAAAATCCTTCCTATATGTGAAGGAATTAAAGTAAATTCATTGGAATTTTCGACCGTTTTGACCCGCACCTTTCGACCCGTACCGTTTCGGCCCGTACTGTTTCGACACGAACGGTTTCGACCAGTACCGTTTCGACATGAACGGTTTCGACCCGTACCGTCTCGACGCGAACCGTTTCGACGCGAACCGTTTCGACTCGAACCCTTTCGACTCGAACCCTTTCGACTCGAACCCTTTCGACTCGAACCCTTTCGACCCGTACCGTTTCAAATCGAACCGCTTCGACGTGAACCGGTGGTTTTGGGTGCCGGGGTTATGGATTGCAATTCATTTGACAACCAAACACAACAAAAATGGAATTGAGATTCCAATTCCAGCAATTTCCAATTCCAATTGGAATGTTTAAATTCCAAATCCAAATCCAATTCCTTCAAATTCTAATTCCTATATAAATTTTAATTCCAAATCATGTCGTAAACCAAACTCCCCCTTAACACATATGGCACAATTCTATTAAAGTAGCGTTCAACCAAAAGCTTCAAGCTCCTAACCTAAAAGCTTAAAGCTCCTTCAACCAAACAAGACTTTTTATTGAGTATGAGTTTTTTCTTAAAAGCTTAAAGCTAGAAGCTCCTAAAAGCTCTTAAAAGCTCCATGCCAAACATACCCTAAATAACAGTATTATTCATGGAAACAAATTTGGAATGCATATAATGGTTTGGTTAAATTAAGGGAAAAGTAAAATCAAATTATTGAAGTGTTTGATGCTACTATTTTAGATTGACGGTGTGTTTTGCATCATCAATCCACTCAAGAATATTATTATTGGACTCAAATTCTTACGAGTTCGAGCAGTGGCGGACCCAGATTTTTTTTTCATGGGGGGCGGAAATTTTTATGGGTCGGTTGTTTATCACTAAATATTTAATAAAAAAGTCGTTTCGGGTCAAGTCGGATTAGAAAATGATAAAACCAAATAAAATTTATTTACGTGTTATATATACATATATAGAGGTAGGTTCATTGAAAAACACTAAAAAAGTAGGGAATCAGGGAACACTCTTAAAAATTATACTTAACATGTAAAAAATAATTTTTTTCTAAATTTTTTCAGCGTTTTTTCTTATAAATACGGGTAGAAATATTTTTAATAAAAAAATCAAAACCTAAATATATAAAAAAATGTTTAAAAAAATGTTTAAAAAATAGTTAAAAATATATATCTTATAAAATTAACTTAACATGTTAAAAATCAAGTTTTTAAAAAAAAATTAAGCGTATTTCCTTATATAAATGAGTAGAAACTATTCGAATAAAAAAATTGTAAAAATAAAATTAGCCTTTTTTAACTATTTTTTTTTATATTTTTAGTTTTTGATTTTTTATTAAAAATGCTTCTATAAGTATTTATAAGGAGAAGCGCCGAAAACAATTAAAAAAATGATTTTTAACATGTTAAATTAAATTTTTAATAGTGTTCCCCGATTCTTCACTTTTTTAATGTTCCCCAATTAACCTCACATTATATATATTTAAGTAACATAAATAGTTAAAGTAATGCTTAGTATTTTATAAATAAAAAACCCGCGATAAATGCAAATAGCGTGCATTTAATTACAAAATAAATAGTTTACCAAATCAAAACTCATTCTAAAATATAAAAATAAGCTGTTAACAAATAAATAGTTTACCAAAACAAAACTCATTCTAAAATATAAAAATAAGAAGTTAATTAATATTCATTAACGAAATAAAAGAGAAATAATATAAAAGTAAATCTAGGGGCTATAGAACAGGACTAGTATTGAAGAGTTTACACTAGTCTAAAACTACAAATTTTAACAAGAGACACTAGCTTTAACCGTTTAAGTTTCACAATGGGCTTTGTATTAACCTTTACAAAGAGGCTCACTTTACGCATGATGGTATAATAATATTAGGTCATATCTTTAACTTTGTTCATCCGCCCCTTACCTTCTTCCCCATTCAGCGGAGCAACTCTTCATCAACAGTTCTCAGTTTCCACCTAGCACTTCATTTCTTCATTTTCTCTTCACTTTTATTAGATTTTATGATTTCATGGGGTGCAGTGTCAAAATCTTAGGGGGTGCACTCGAGATTTTAACCCGTACATAACACTAAAAAATTATTTTTTAAGGGGTGCGGCCGCCCACCCACGCCACAACGTAGGTCCGCCCCTGAGTTCGAGTACGGTGTTAGTTAGGCATAAAAAAGTTGATATTAAAAATAACCCTCAAGAATAGATTTATTATTATTGGACTCAAATTCTTACGAGTACGGTGTGTGTGAGGCATAAAAAGATATTAAAAAGATAGTTAACTTTTGTTTTACTATTACTTTTATTGAAAAGAAAGGCAACCTATTCTATTATTTGAAATTTTTATTATTTCTTTTTTAAAGACCAACTAAATCACCGGATAAGCATCCTGAGATGCCCTTAATCAAACAAATGCATCCCCACGCTCATAACGGTCAGAGTTGGATGCAAACCCGAGCCACGAAGCCAGCAGTTCCGAGGAAAACCCGCTCGCCTGAAGACCCACTGCGGTAAAACCCGGTTCGGCTCGGTTCCGAATTGGCGACATTCAGAGAGGAGTTCTAAACTTAATTGCCACCACCAATGTCCTTCATTGCCACCATCAATGTCCTTCAGAGAGGTCTAGTTCTAAACTTCATTGCCACCATCAATAACCCCCACCCGGAATCCCGATTACCAGTTTAACATAAAAAAACTCTTTTATTGATTCAAATACCACATAGACATGACCTTGGAATTAATGCTTTGATTAATGATTAAGGACAGTTTTTAATAATAATTATAACAACCTAACAATCCGTTAAATTATACTAATTACCCACCAAATCACCAACCTGCTAATGACGCAAGAAAATCGCCAATACGCTTGATAAATGAATTAATTGATATATAATAAACGTTTACCAAAAATCAACACACGTGGTTAAGAGTATCAGTTACAAGAATTAGAAAACAAAGTTAATGTGAAAAACTTAGCAATCGTTCATCTGGGGGAAGCCACGAAGAGTTTAGCCTCGCATGTTCATCATTGCAGCTTCAGATCTTGACTCGAATTGAATAAATATGAAGAAACTGAATGATTTGGGTGTCGGGACTCTGAAAATCGCGTATGGGATTTTTGGATTCGTCTGGAAAGGCTGAAACTTGAACGGGGCAATGATTTTGCGATTTAGGTTAAAACATAATTTTCCTCGAGTTACCATTCTCCCATGCATCGCGAGAGTCGTCTGATCCTTCTGCGTGGCATGGGACTGATCAAAACATGGGTCCACATTTAGGTCCATCTAGCGCGTCACGAGAGATCCACTTGCTCCCCCAGCGTGGCGCAGGGGAGATAGTTTCACAGAACTAAAGCTACAACTTTGCGAGGTGATCCGTCAAACCCGTTTTCCTGCTTGTATGCTCCTTATACCTCATTTAGCACCTGTTAACCCTATACAATCCAACGTAACATAAGTACAACACAAAGATATGAAACAATGCGTTAAAACGACTAAATCATGTACAAAATTATACAATTAAAGACTAACTAATACTCTAGACTCTCTAAAAACTAAACTACTAAAATGCAAGTGAACCTACCGACCTAGTAAAGCTAAAGTAAGTCCGGATATTGAACCCACATGACTCCTATTGAAAACGTGAACTAGACTCGATTACTTATCTACACTAGTGACTTAATTGTTTGAATGGGGGTGTTTCTACCAATTCAAATGCAAATAATTAAATTCATTACCTAAAGCAAACGTAAACACGAACTCTAACTACAGACGAGATCATATGATGATAAAAGCACCACCTAGGTCAGAATCCTACACACGAATGACAAGTTTTCTATTGGTAATGGAACTACTGTGGAACCGAGATCTTGTTTTGCTAAACTCAAAGGGTGATCTAATGAATCCACGACCCTTCTCGAGGTGTCACCTAATGGACTCCTCAGAGCAGTTGAGATTAGCAGTTAACTGGATTCCCACACGGTTTCTTCAATTATAATCATGAAGTACGCTATAGACAACCTACCTCACAGTGTGAAAGTCTCAATACACTAAGAAGTGTAAGGGGTAACTCAAGAAATACTGATCAGACTCGATAAGCAAGGAATGCCAAGTAAAGTAGGGAAATCTTCTCACAAAGGCTTTTCTCCTAGCAACCTAAGACTCAGCACAAACCGACAACCTTTCACCTCACGGATATCAAGATTGGTTGAACACTTAGATCTACTTTCCTATGGGTTACTACATCTAGAAAACCAGTTAACAATAAAAAACACATAGCAAACTGTAACACCTCGAAAATTCACGTCCTATAATGTATTGACACGTGTCATGAGCTTGAATGTGTGAAATAATACTCTAGAAGTACTAAAGTTGACAAACAAGGAAAGTATGTGAGAATAAGGGTTAAAATGTCAACAATGAATAAATATACTTTACAATAACCCTACATGAGGCTTATACCCTTAGACGAATAAATCATGGATCATACGGAGCTAATTGTGAAAGAAAGTGAGAGATTACAAACTACAGGGGTTAAATGTGTCAACATGTTTAAGTTATACCTCTAAGTGACCTTTTAGCAAACCCGAAGCTTTGTAACGGTAAAATATGCTCACTAGAATACATGATAAAAATTTCATCAAGTTTCGTTATCGTATGAGAAAGTTATGATCAAATTCGTATGCGAGGGGTTAAAGTGTTAACATTGAAAATTATGATTTTTCGGGTAATAACCGAGTGGCCAAGGACTTATAAAAGTGGGTACAAGTCCTAAAGCCCTTGTAGGTAAATAAGAAGGGGTCAAAATGCAAAGAATAAGTTTAATTGACTCTTCGAAAGACCAAGGGACATATGCAAAATCTTGAAAATGTAAATAACCTGATCAGAAGGTCCATGCGGGCCGCGTAAGACATGCCAAGACCTTACGCGGGCCGCGTCAGGACATCAGATGCAGAAATGACTGACAGCAGCCTGTTTATGCCTTGTAACCGACTTAAATCGAATTTTACACTTCATGGGCGACCCCTAAGTGCCTCCTAGGACCTTAGGGACATGTGTTGATGATCAGGAACCATGGATAGTGTTGTGTGTCAACCATCCAAGGTGATTAAACCCATATAAATAGCACCAAAGTTGCAACATTTTGATCATTCCTTCAAACATCATTTCTGATCATTTTTGGAGCACAAGTGCAGTCCCCAAGCATCCCTAATCATAATTAGGACTTCGGTAAGTATCCATAACCTTCCTTAATCGCATTTTACTTAGTTTATAGCTTAAAAGTCAAACCGTCGTAATTACGGTTTGACTTAACGATTAATCACTATCGGTCCAACGATTAGTCGATGTAAAGGTAGTTATAAGTTGGTAATTATGTGGGCAATAAACCCTTAAAAGGGCACCCACTGATTCCCATCCTAACTAGATCGTTTGTCGGGTCAAACTTAATCCGAAAAAGTCAACAGAAGCATAAAACGCATAATTAGCAATCTAGAAGGCGTGCAACCTGTTTGATCATTATTATAACTTGGTAATTAGTGTAAGAACATGTCTCAACATGTTCGACCCGACAATTTTCTGATTAGACCCGGTTGGGAACCGAAAGTCGCGAAGCTTTGACTTTTGCTTTGACTTCAGTTCTGACCCGTGTTAGTATGTTTTGGAATTGCCTTAGAGCTTCCTTAGGACCAGGCTACATGATAGCATAACCCTCTGTGGTTGGTTCGTTGATTACCCGATTCGTTTACATGTTTCCGTTAATTGCTTAAATGTTGACCAATATGCCCTTATGATCATAAAACGAGAATTTTGAATATGTAAAAGGACAATAATCTTTATTATTGATTCATAAACATGTCTCTAAGATTTCACATCAGTTGGAGGTCTAGATTAGGAGTTATGCCCATTAGCGTAATTATAACGCCTTTTAGAAATTAAAAGGCGCAATTAGCATAAAGCCTATCTAAACCCAATTTTTGGACACCAAACCTTTTACTCACTGATGTAATATAATATTTTGGGATTTTTAAAGATTTTTAATTATTTTTTTAACTGCTCATAACCTAAGGTTATGGCATTAATTCGGTAAATACCGAATATACCCTTTTTGGTCATAAAATGAGTTTTACAAGTCCTTTTGATACCAATCCAATTGCCACTGATTTTAAATAATAAATAAAGTATTTTGAGCTTTATAACCTGATCAGAAAACTCAGATTTCCTGTATAAACCGGAAATCGCTTAAAATGACTTTTAAAGCGTATTAAACGCATAGTTTGGGTTTAAAACCATTCTGGCATATAAGACCTATTACCAACTGATATGATCTGTTAAAATAAGTTATTTTACTAATGTATTCAGACCCAAACCTCAGAAGTTCATTAAACCTCTTTTATAATCTTTAAAATGACCAAAATACCCCTTCGGGGCTTAAATTGAGATTAAACTCGTTTTGGGCATAATGGAAGGTATCCTACTGATATCACAACATATTTAAGGAATATTAATTTAGGAAACCTGTAAATGACTCTTATGATTACTCGTTACGCACTTTTCGCGTTCGGATCGGCTTATGTAACTAGTTTGCATAATTTAGCCGAGACGGGTCAAACCTCATCGGTTTTATCTCAAAATCCAGAATGTGTATGAAATACCCATATTATACAAGTCTTCAAACTTGTTGGGTCTAGAACACACTCTATTCCGGTCTTCGCTTAACAATGCTTTTGAACCGTATATTTCCTTAAGACTAACCGGTCTAAGCTTAGGCTTAATTAAAGAACCGTTAGCATTCTAATTGGTTATTTATACCATCATTCCAGACTAGAGCCTTCCGGTAAATTGTACCTACGCTTACTTAAGTGAATACGGCTGAGTTATTAAAATTCTTGCTATTTAAGACAGGAGCTAGCTCAGGTAAATACTCTTAACCTATTTTCCCTATTACGGGCTTGGGATACGGTAATATAAATACCGCATGTTCAGGTATGGGATTCAAAGACCAATGAGTCGGGAAATCCAAATAACCTGTTTTAATTCGTATTGCTTGACTGAAACATTGGGGATTAATGTGACCGTGTCCTGGATATCCTTGACTCATTAAATGCAATGGCCACGACCTAAGCACGGGGTGTAGGCATACACCTGACAGATGCCATATGTTTATACCCAATATGGAATTCCCAATAGGGGAATAGTGGTGTGTTGGTTAATCATGAACCGGCATAGATCCGGGCTCCGTATGTAGAGCAAGTTATGTAAAACTGATAACATGAAATATAGTTTGTCCCAAGTATAAAAGATTAATTTAGCCTCTTTGCAATTTAATCAAAGTGTCGAAATATTTTCGTGCCACGTGCATTCAAATCAATTTTTCATAAACATTTTCAAATGAGTCGGTTGAGTGTATTTACCCGTGAAAACTGACGTATTTTCAAAAGTCTAAGTGGCAGGTACAAGTACGTAATAGGCTGGAAGCGGCTCAGGACGTTAATAAGGAATCTTGCAAGTTCTAGGCGTCTAAAGTCTGTTGAACAATGTTTACGTTTTATGATCCGCCTGTGGATCCTTTACTTTCCGTTGTAATACTCGATATTACTTTATATTCGGAATGTAATATATTTATCTTTTGCTTCCGCTGTGCATTTATATAATTGTGTTGTTTGACTATTGTGTTGCCAACTACGTCACGATACTCCCCACCGGGCCCACCGGTGACACGTGGAAATCCGGGGTGTGACAGGTTGGTATCAGAGCCAACGCTGAGTGAATTAAACACTTGCCTTTTGTGTTTAATCTCAGTTACACAGTTGCACATTCTTGAGTCTAGACAAGAACATAGGACAAATTCTAATTCGTTTTATTTTGTCCTTATTTGCTTCTTTTGTTATTTTTCTGATTAGCCTTGCATGGGCAAGTCATTTTTATTAGAAGTCCCGTTTAGGGCAACCATATACTTGTTAAATTTTAAAGGAACGATTATATTAAAAATATCATTCATATATTATAAGATCTACCATTATAATAAAATGGCAAAATTTAAAAAGGACAAGACCTAGCCATATGTCACATTAAGACAGGGCCAAGATGGTAGTTCCACAATTAGATTCAGATCCTTGTTAACAATTCAATTAGGATTGTTCTGCATTAAATATTAAAAAGAATCTTAAAGGTAAAACCTAGCCTAAATGTCACTGCATACAAGGCCGAGATGGTAGAACCTATTTAAGAGATTCAAATCCTTATTAAACATATGAAAGCATATTTACATGCTCGACAAAGTGTGATACGATAAAATCACATAAGTCATTTTTAATTGGGTTATTCTAAATTCCCTTATTTATATAATCATCCCTTATGGATGAGGTGCCCACGGGCTATAATTAACGTCCTCTGGACTAAAGACAGTGGTAGCTTACAACTCCCTGTCCAGAAAAGGTAATGAACCTTGATTCAAACCTTAATGCCTCGATTCTGTAAAATCAAGGCTTATAAATTAAACTTGTCTACGTGACTAGGCCTTCTGTGCTATTATTAACTTATAATTTGGGATTATGATAAAGATCCTGAATAATTATATATTTATCAAATTAACTAATATGTGTATTAAAAACATGGTTAATTAATCGTTAAAACGATAAAACTGTATAAGCTTCCGTATAAACCTTGCCCTATTTTTCTTTTTGCTCAGCAATTATAGCTGCATGGCTAGGTCAGAGGAAGAGAACAGTCATCCTTTGGAAAACCGCGATGATGAGAGGATTAATATAACCAAAGGAGAGCTTCGTTCACTGATTGATACAGCTGTATCTAAAGCTGTGGAGGAACAGTTTAAGGAGTATAGCGAGACACATAGTAAAGCCTCATCGGTACCCCACTCTAAATCCATCCCTAAAACTCATTCAGAGCCTCATAGCAAGCTGCCCTCTAAGAAAGAGGAACTAAAGAAGGATGATGATCGACATTCTTCTAATGAACACAGTGTTCCGTCCAAGAGGATAGTGTTCGATAATGAACCGCGTACCAAATCCTGTACCTATAAGTACTTTGTGTCCTGCAAACCCCGGGATTTCACTGGGGAAAAGGGGGCAATTGATTGTATGACCTGGTTGGATGAAATGGACACAGTTGTCGATATCAGCGGTTGTGCTGAAAGGGATGTAGTGAAGTATGTATCCCAATCATTCAAGGGAGAGGCACTAGCATGGTGGAAGTCTCTCATTCAAGCTACGGGGAAGTTCCCTTTGTACAACATGACTTGGGATCAGTTCGTTGCTCTTATCAAAGAAAGTTACTGTCCTCAACATGAAGCTGAGAAGATTGAGACTGAATTCTTGACATTAGTCATGGAGAACTTAGATTGTCAAGCATACCTTACAAGTTTCAATACCAAGTCTCGATTGGTTCCTTATTTGGTCACACCGGAACCAAAGCGAATAGCTCGCTTTATTGGGGGTCTAGCCCCAGAAATAAAGGCAAGTATGAAAGCATCGAGACCTACTACATTCAGGTCAGCGGCAGAATTGTCACTATCTCTCACACTCGATGTGGTTAGAAACAAGGATGCCAAGGCCTCTGAAGATGGGAAGCGTAAAAGGGAGGAGGATAACTCCCAGAATCCTAAGAAGAACAAATCCGAGTTCAACAATAACCAACAGGATTCCGACAAGAAGCCTACATGCAAAACCTGCAAAAGAAGACACTGGGGACAGTGTCGATCAAACCAAAAGATAAAGCAATGTGGCATCTGCAAAAGAACTGGCCACCAGTCCCACGAATGTAGGGATATAAAGAATGCAAGTTGTTTCAGATGTGGCGAAAAGGGCCACATCAGTACTAATTGCCCGGGGGCTGCCCAGGGAGGAGCAACTAAGTCTGGGATGGATAAGAAAGGAAACGCCTAAACTACCAGTTGAATGCCAGAGACAGTGCATATCAATAATGAGGTACGACCTTACCTTTTAGCATCAATTGTATCTGCTAAGTATTTTACGTTAATGTAAGGGATAATAAACCTTTAGTAAACCATAAGCTTAGCAAACTTTTGATTGCATTCATAAGAACTTCAGATATTAAAAAATGAGGTATAATTTACCAATGGAATCTTTAATGACCCTCTCTCCCATCCTCGGAGATAATCCTTTCATAAGAATCTGGAGTACTCTTCCCCAGAAAGAGTACGACAATATATATTATTTTATTTTATGATTTTCTCATTATTTTATATCGTCTGCGAATGCCAAACTATGTTTGATAGAAGTTCCATATGAGGAGTGGCGTATCCTAGTGTGTCCCATAGATTGCTTCCATGCCTGATCAGTATGGAGGTTTAATGCATGGGATCCCTGAGATATCCCAATGGTCATATTGTACTAAAGTCGACTAGTAGTATTCAAATAAGATATCTAATATAAAAATGTCCTTATAAGTATCTTTACTTAGGACATCCTTGCATTTGTAAAGAGAATGTGTCATATATCTGACACCCACGTCGATAGATGAACCAAAGCCTGAGTATACAGACATCTCTAACATCTCTGTGTGTGTCATGATTATCTTCTTTATAAGAATTGCCATGTATACCTTCTGAGAGGCAAGTGGATGTTAGGACGAACATCCCGCTTAGGGCTGCAATTATTACAAAAGCCTTATATCTGTTAGTATCAACGGAATAGGAAGAACAAAGAGCCAACTCGATAAGCTTTTAGAGAAGGTTTCATAAAGCTAAATTCAAAGTTCTAAGAACTCCGATTTATATAAATAAGAAAGACGGATCATCTTGCGTATGCATTGAATACCGCAACCCTATTTAAGCAACAATCAAGAATCGCCATTAGCTGCCCCGGATCGTCGATCTGTACGACTAGCTGTAAGGAATAACTATTCTTTGAGATTAGTTAAGCAGTGGTTGGAATAACCATCTCACCTTAAGATAAACTTTTCTATAAAAATGATAAATAAGTATCAAGGCTGCTCCTTTGGAGACCTTGTATAGATGGAATGTTAAACAATCTATTGATTAGGACAATAGATTGGTAAGTCCAATTATCAGAATCTGAAAGTTGTATTGGAAACAACAAATAAGGTCACGCAAATTCATAATCATCTGTAAGATGCCAGTATTCGGCAGAAAATCAAGGATTAATGATAGTGGCAACCCTCCTAAATTTTTGTTAAGGAATAAAGTTCAACAAAATATATCACCCAGGAAGGGGTGCCAAATTTGTTGAATTATCAGGCTAGATAAGTTCTGAATATATAGGAGCATTCGAAGAAAATCGAATGTATCAAGATCAAGTAGCTTATAAGCTAAAAACCTATTTAGGGAGCTTGGCGGAGCTCGCAATACATTACACACTAGTGACTGAAGGATGTGTTTCGCCAATAAGCCAAGAAGCACTATCACATAATGATATACAGATTCATGATATGATTAGCAACCTGTGACGATTAAGGATCGACAGGATTAGAAACTCCAAAAAGATACATGTACCTATTATAAAGGTCAATTGGAGTGCCTTAGAGGCTCAAAGGTACCGGGGAAGATTAAGCCCAATATAAGGCAGAAAATACTTCCTTTACTTTAACAAATCTCGAGGTCGAGATTTCTTTTAAGGGGGTGAGGATGTAACACCTCGAAAATTCACGTCCTATAATGTATTGACACGTGTCATGAGCTTGAATGTGTGAAATAATACTCTAGAAGTACTAAAGTTGACAAACAAGGAAAGTATGTGAGAATAAGGGTTAAAATGTCAACAATGAATAAATATACTTTATAATAACCCTACATGAGGTTTATACCCTTAGACGAATAAATCATATATCATACGGAGCTAATTGTGAAAGAAAGTGAGAAACTACAGGGGTTAAATGTGTCAACATGTTTAAGTTATACCTCTAAGTGACCTTTTAGCAAACCCGAAGCGTTGTAACGGTAAAATATGCTCACTAGAATACATGATAAAAATTTTATCAAGTTTCGTTATCGTATGAGAAAGTTATGATCAAATTCGTATGCGAGGGGTTAAAGTGTTAACATTGAAAATTATGATTTTTCGGGTAATAACCGAGTGGCCAAGGACTTATAAAAGTGGGTACAAGTCCTAAAGCCCTTGTAGGTAAATAAGAAGGGGTCAAAATGCAAAGAATAAGTTTAATTGACTCTTCGAAAGACCAAGGGACATATGCAAAAACTTGAAAATGTAAATAACCTGATCAGAAGGTCCATGCGGGCCGCGTAAGACATGCCAAGACCTTACGCGGGCTGCGTCAGGACATCAGATGCAGAAATGACTGACAACAGCCTGTTTATGCCTTGTAACTGACTTAAATTGAATTTTACACTTCATGGGCGACCCGTAAGTGCCTCCTAGGACCTTAGGGACATGTGTTGATGATCAGGAACCATGGATAGTGTTGTGTGTCAACCATCCAAGGTGATTAAACCCATATAAATAGCACCAAAGTTGCAACATTTTGATCATTCCTTCAAACATCATTTCTGATCATTTTTGGAGCACAAGTGCAGTCCCCAAGCATCCCTAATCATAATTAGGACTTCGGTAAGTACCCATAACCTTCCTTAATCGCATTTTACTTAGTTTATAGCTTAAAAGTCAAACCGTCGTAATTACGGTTTGACTTAACGATTAATCACTATCGGTCCAGCGATTAGTCGATGTAAAGGTAGTTATAAGTTGGTAATTATGTGGGCAATAAACCCTTAAAAGGGCACCCACTGATTCCCATCCTAACTAGATCGTTTGTCGGGTCAAACTTAATCCGAAAAAGTCAACAGAAGCATAAAACGCATAATTAGCAATCTAGAAGGCGTGCAACCTGTTTGATTATTATTATAACTTGGTAATTAGTGTAAGAACATGTCTCAACATGTTCGACCCGACAATTTTCTGATTAGACCCGGTTGGGAACCGAAAGTCGCGAAGCTTTGACTTTTGCTTTGACTTCAGTTCTGACCCGTGTTAGTATGTTTTGGAATTGCCTTAGAGCTTCCTTAGGACCAGGATACATGATAGCATAACCCTCTGTGGTTGGTTCGTTGATTACCCGATTCGTTTACATGTATTGCTTAAATGTTGACCAATATGCCCTTATGATCATAAAACGAGAATTTTGAATATGTAAAAGGACAATAATCTTTATTATTGATTCATAAACATGTCTCTAAGATTTCACATCAGTTGGAGGTCTAGATTAGGAGTTATGCCCATTAGCGTAATTATAACGCCTTTTAGAAATTAAAAGGCGCAATTAGCATAAAGCCTATCTAAACCCAATTTTTGGACACCAAACCTTTTACTCACTGATGTAATATAATATTTTGGGATTTTTAAAGATTTTTAATTATTTTTTTAACTGCTCATAACCTAAGGTTATGGCATTAATTCGGTAAATACCGAATATACCCTTTTTGGTCATAAAATGAGTTTTACAAGTCCTTTTGATACCAATCCAATTGCCACTGATTTTAAATAATAAATAAAGTATTTTGAGCTTTATAACCTGATCAGAAAACTCAGATTTCCTGTATAAACCGGAAATCGCTTAAAATGACTTTTAAAGCGTATTAAACGCATAGTTTGGGTTTAAAACCATTCTGGCATATAAGACCTATTACCAACTGATATGATCTGTTAAAATAAGTTATTTTACTGATGTATTCAGACCCGAACCTCAGAAGTTCATTATACCTCTTTTATAATCTTTAAAATGACCAAAATACCCCTTCGGGGCTTAAATTGAGATTAAACTCGTTTTGGGCATAATGGAAGGTATCCTACTGATATCACAACATATTTAAGGCATATTAATTTAGGAAACCTGTAAATGACTCTTATGATTACTCGTTACGCACTTTTCGCGTTCGGATCGGCTTATGTAACTAGTTTGCATAATTTAGCCGAGACGGGTCAAACCTCATCGGTTTTATCTCAAAATCCAGAATGTGTATGAAATACCCATATTATACAAGTCTTCAAACTTGTAGGGTCTAGAACACATTCTATTCCGGTCTTCGCTTAACAATGCTTTTGAACCGTATATTTCCTTAAGACTAACCGGTCTAAGCTTAGGCTTAATTAAAGACCCGTTAGCATTCTAATTGGTTATTTATACCATCATTCCAGACTAGAGCCTTCCGGTAAATTGTACCTACGCTTACTTAAGTGAATACGGCTGAGTTATTAAAATTCTTGCTATTTAAGACAGGAGCTAGCTCAGGTAAATACTCTTAACCTATTTTCCCTATTACGGGCTTGGGATACGGTAATATAAATACCGCATGTTCAGGTATGGGATTCAAAGACCAATGAGTCGGGAAATCCAAATAACCTGTTTTAATTCGTATTGCTTGACTGAAACATTGGGGATTAATGTGACCGTGTCCTGGATATCCTTGACTCATTAAATGCAATGGCCACGACCTAAGCACGGGGTGTAGGCATACACCTGACAGATGCCATATGTTTATACCCAATATGGAATTCCCAATAGGGGAATAGTGGTGTGTCGGTTAATCATGAACCGGCATAGATCCGGGCCCCGTATGTAGAGCAAGTTATGTAAAACTGATAACATGAAATATAGTTTGTCCCAAGTATAAAAGATTAATTTAGCCTCTGTGCAATTTAATCAAAGTGTCGAAATATTTTCGTGCCACGTGCATTCAAATCAATTTTTCATAAACATTTTCAAATGAGTCGGTTGAGTGTATTTACCAGTGAAAACTGACGTATTTTCAAAAGTCTACGTGGCAGGTACAAGTACGTAATAGGCTGGAAGCGGCTCAGGACGTTAATAAGGAATCTTGCAAGTTCTAGGCGTCTAAAGTCTGTTGAACAATGTTTACGTTTTATGATTCGCCTGTGGATCCTTTACTTTCCGTTGTAATACTCGATATTACTTTATATTCGGAATGTAATATATTTATCTTTTGCTTCCGCTGTGCATGTATATAATTGTGTTGTTTGACTATTGTGTTGCCAACCACGTCACGATACTCTCTACCGGGCCCACCGGTGACACGTGGAAATCCGGGGTGTGACACAAACGATCTAGCATGCACTTATAATTGAATGAAAAATAAAGCACACGTTGAAAGACAATCATTCGTTTTTTTTCCCATTTTCACTTCCTTTTTCATCCGGGCACCAGCAAAACACAAAAGACTAAGTACCAAGCGAAATCCCCATCAAAATGGCACAAAACTCTTCGAAAACTGTACAAACTTTACGTTGGAAATAGATGTATTTTACAATACATCAGCTACCTCCTTACCATAATGACCTTTGACAATCTAAATATTTGCCTACTTGGGTACCGTCTGTGTCAGGCTCACCCATGTACTATCTGAGATGGGATAGATGATCTCGACATCCTATCACTTTAGCACTTCCTTCTTGACAATTTCCCGCATGTTCGGGTTCAACTTTCTCTGTGCATCTCTAGCCGGCTTTGCACCAATTTCCGTGATAATCTTATGCATTACAATAGATGTACTGATCCCCTTGAGGTCAGCAAGAGTCCATCCAATGGAGTCTCAGTTGGCTACCAAAACTTCCATTAGAGTTTTTTCTTGCTCCGCTGACAGATTTGCTACGATGATCACTGGTAGGGTACTATTTTCCCCCCACAAATGCAAATTTTAAGTGCTTAGGCAACGTCTTCATCTTAACCTTTTGGAGGTGATTCAAGTGACAGCTTGAGATGTGTGTCAATATGCTCAGGCAAATTTTCCACCTGATGTGTCCAAGTAGGCTTGGAGTCCTAAATAGCCATGACCTCCAATTCTTTCTTAGCACTCTCAAAATCTGCATCTACCTCTTCAAGATCCCTGCCACAAACAACACATGTCTCTATAGCGGCTTCCCCACTATCGTGAGGTTGACACCCGCCAATGATGTCCACCATTAAGCATTCGTCACCGACTTGAGAGTTACATGCATGGGAAAAAGCATTCAAATGAACCTTTCGATTACTAAACGTGATGTCAACTGTGTCATTCCTACAGTCTAACAAAGCATTAATAGTTCCTAAAAATGGTCTACCAATTATGACATTAGGTTGCTTAGATTTTTCGATTTTCTTGTAGTCCAAAATCAAAAAGTCATCTGGGTAGTAAAAATCTTCTACTTTGACAATGACATCACGCAAAATTCCCCTGGCAGTTTTAGCGTCAAATAAGCCAACACGATACTGGTGTTAGCTTGTTTTAAAGGTCCCAAGTCATACTGATAGTATAGACTCCCCTGGAGAATACTAAGACTAGCTCCCGAATCCAACAAAGCTCGACTAATTTTAAAGCCACCCACTTGAATGGGGATTAGATGAGCAGTTGGATCTCGGAGCTTTGAAGGGAGGGCACCCGATAAAAAGGCACTAACATTCTTGGTTAAAATAATTTTCTTTGGAAATTTTCTTGTGCCGTTTTTGGGTATACAGATCTTTCAGATGTTTTGCATAAGCTGGAACCTGTTTGATAGCATCAAGTAACAGGAGTTTTTTTTCACTTCTTTGAAAATTTCCCATATCTCATCTTGTTGTGGGCCCTGTTTATTGACAACTTTTGTGTTCAGATTTAACTAGGCTTTAGGAAACAGGACGGTATTACCCTCTGTACCTTTTTCCTTAGCCTCGACCGGTTTAGTTTCTATTGCCCTATTGTTTGATTCTTCAAAACTCACTTTTTCGTCATTTTAGGGCTGAAAGGTTTCAGCTCATAATCTGAATCATTTTCTTCATCTACCTACTCAACTATACCCTCGACAATTGAAGGAAGAGGACTGACCTTATTATCATAAACCTTGCCAGAACAAAGAATACTAACATGATTAACTTTAGCATTAGATCAACTACTGCTCTAATGTTGAGGATTCTTTGTCATGTCACTCGGTAATCTACCCGAATGCTTTCTTCCTTGAGCCATCTCAGCGGCTAGCTGAGCAACCAGTTTTCTAAGGCTTGATGAGCCTTAAATTGTAGTTCTTAATCTTTCTAGATCTACTTCAAAATTCCCATCATCTCATTATTAGATCATTCAGTCTAATAGTTTGTTGTTCCTTGATCAGAATTCTAATAATAACTTCTCTGATTTTTCTAGTTGTAACCACCTTGGCTGTAGTTTAGTTATTGTAACCAAACTGCCAATTCTAGTATTGCTGACCTCCCTGATTTTGTACCTGAAAATTAAGATTAGATTGGTTAGTAATGCTATCGTACCAAAAATTGGGGTGATTACGCAAACCTGGATTATATGTATTTGAATTCATACCATATTTCTTTTGGTCACCATACACCATGTTGACCTCTTCTTCAGTTTCACCCAATTGGTTCGAATAATCTTCTAACACATGTCCCAAATCGCCACATGAATCACATACTGGAAAATTCTGAGCAGCATGCAATGCGCCCCGTCCTCCAGACCTTTAAACTTTGCCAACTGACGCTCTAATGCCTCCTTTTCTCTCTCCAACTGAGCTACCCTAGCATTTGTACCACCTGAACTCTTCGGTGTCATCACAACATTTTTCTTCTTTAAATCAGATTGTGCTTGTCTATTAGAATCCGCTGAAACAATCTCTAAATAGTCCCAACCTACGTCCACATGATTACGAAGAAACGTACCCCCAGTTGTTGCCCTGATATCTCTTCAATCATCATTCAAGATCCCGTCTTGAATTGCGGTGATCAATTCCCATATTTGAATGTGATGATGGGGAAAATTCCGAATGAACTGGTCAAACCTCTTCAACGATTTATAAAAGGCAACTGTTGGAATTCTCTGATCGCTGGCCTAGCTGTAGTTGTTTGCTGAGGAGTGTAAAATTCTTCCAAGAATTGTTGTTGCAACTCCTCCCATGTATGAATACTCGCATAGGTCAATGATATGAACCAATATTTCGCTACATCTTTTAATGAAAGCTGAAACAATACCGACTTTACCTGATTTAGTGTCAACCCATGTCCACCAACCATTCCGCACACTAGTTTGAAATCCTCAATAAAAGCATAGGGTTCCTGACTACCTTTCCCATGAAAAGTAGGTAACATGTTTAGAATATGCGGCTTCACTTCAAATGACCTATCCCCATTCAAGACTGGCATCACTATTGGAGAAGAGTGTTCTGTAATCTGTGGTCGAAAATGACTCTGTACTCCCTAATATCCGGATCCGGAAATTAAGGCTCCCTTTGCCTATGACGAGGCATAAAACGGTGCCTTGTTAGCTCGTGGTGGAGTTTGGTATCCATCTCATCCACGTTGTTGTCTCTGCTGAAATCCTGGCTGAAACTGGTTCACTGCTAGGTTTAACTGTTCACCTAGATACCCCATGTACCCATTATCAACACCATAATATTTTTCATCTCCGTATCCATCACCATACCTACCATCATCCCAGTTCTCAACTCTAGCTTGGTTGTCCCCTTGATCAAACACGTCACCTGCACCGTGCAGGTGCGACTCTTGGTTGGCACTATGAACAGCCCGCAACGGGTTGAGTTATGGGTGTGATTGGTTCTCTAGTGGGTATTCTAGTACCCCACCAATAATGTGAAAATCCCCCTGTGGAAGTTGTGCTTGTCGGGCATTCAGGTTTTGTGAAGGTGGTCGTTGTTGATTTTGGTGTTGTGGCTGGATCGGTTAATTTTGCTAAAAGGGAGAAGGTGGCATGTTGATACACGTTAAATTATACATGTTTTTATCCCCCAAAACACTTCTGTTTTAAGCGTTTTTTACCGAAACCATGACGTTTAGGTACCAAAATCGGTACTTTTATATTTTCAGGTCTTAAACGGAGTATAAAAGAAAAATCTGAAGAAAACGGGCAAATTCTGATGCAATTCTAATAAAACGGACAAAAATCTGACACTGCCAGGTGTCGCACGACCGTGCGACCTGACCGCACTACCATACGGATCATCTGACCTCGGAAGCACTTCCAGTGCGACTGATGGTGCCAATGTTTTCCTGGACCGCACTACCGTGCGACTAGTTGCATGACCGTGCACCAACTAGACCAAGTTTTCTAATAAGCCTTCTGATGACATCGCAATACCGTGCGACCAGCGACCAACGACATGGCCGTACTGATCTTGTGACCGAGGCAACTTGTCCACTTGTCTGACCCCGAATCGGAGAAATGATGTCACCCGACAAGACCTGCCGCACGGCCTTGCGGATCAGAATTTTTCTATAAATAGCAGTATTCGCTACTGGTTTCAATGATGGGGTTTTCTCCATGTTTCTGGGCGATTTCTGGGTTCCGAAGCACTCCTGATCAGACCACTTTGAAGCTTTAAGACCGAATGGAAGCATAACCGATCCAACCCATCAATTCCTTGCTTGTTTATGGTTCGATTCCTTGTTCTTAAACATGTATTCTGATCATTATTCAAGGTTTGAGCTAATGTTAGTTTATGTTTAATGTAGTATTATGTAATAGTAGTAATGAACTTGTTTCTTGAATAATCTTTATGTTGTAATCTTGTTAGTATGAATCTTTAGTACTTTTTCATGTTTGAATCTTCATGATTATATAATGAATGTTTCATTGATGTTGAGTTCTTGATTATGTTTGATTGTCTTGGATACTGAATCTGTGGTTAGTGGGATGGTAACTATTTCTTGATTAATCACTTGTTTGTAAACTTGTTTACACCATGAGACTCGAGAGGGGTATTGGTTCTATCTAAGATATATCGGATTGTGATTGGGAATGCTTTCTTGCACGTAAGGGTTCTAACCAATTATATGGTGTTGATTACATGTTCTTGAATGCGGTTTATGATCCTTGTTTAGTAGTTTTGGTCTGAAATTGCTACATGGTAGATTTGTGTTCAAGACTTGTGAAGGTGAAATAGTTTGTTATATGGTCTATTTAAAGGCTTATCCTCGTGGCTGTATTGTGACCATCGGTATTGTGAGTGCCCCTGAGGAACGGTTCTCTCAAATGAAGAACGTAAGTCGGATCGATCAATACAGAGGTGTGGAATCCCTATGCATCGTCAAAGATGACTCAACAATGAAATCAATGATTAACGCATCCATTCTCATTCAGATAATGTGAAAGTACAAGGTTTCGTAGAGATCTGGACAGTGCTTCGCCTAGAGAGACTGCCAAAAGTTTTAACATAGTGACCCCTAAGTCTCTATTTTTCGAGAAACTGGGAGAGGATATGTCATCTGGTTGGAGGGTCATCCGTCCGGATGGTCGTCCGTCCGGATGACCTAATGCCATCCGACCAGATCACTTTTACAACTTACGTTTCGTTTTCGAATCTCCTAGTTATAATAAAACAAACATACAAAACTATACATAGACACATACATGACAAAATACAAACTCGATACAGACGGAAGCTACAGACATGAGTGCATCTACAGACTCCCACTTGGATGTTGTTACAGTCTTCCTTCCTATATAGTCTTCAACGTGTCTTCCTGCTGCGTCTGCTTTCCCTTGTCTTCTGCCTTCGCTTCTCTGCCCTTTCTGCTAACATTTTTCGCCTCAAAGGCCTTCCAATTTCATTCCAATACTTTCTGTATTCTGGATCTCCATCCCATCTTGGAATCTTATTCTCTTGAGATTCTATCGGTGTTTGATCTGTCAGAGGAGGCCTTTCAAACTTTCTGTGACCCAAAACAGCAGCTCTTTCAGCTATCTTCCTGAACCTTTCACTCCTCTTCTCTTTCTTCAAGAATTCCTCCAACTCTATATCTCTGAACTTCGACTCCCAGTACCTTCCAGATTTTATGTCCTTTGCAAAGCAAAGATTCACCATTTTCTGATATTGTTGCGCTTGTACTCTGTCAGGCCCATCATAAACTATCTTGTTGAAGAACAGGCAGTCTATGTCTTTCTTCGAGCAATTCACCAGCCACATTGGATCTAATACGTTGATGCGTCTGGTTTCACCTGTCTTCTTATCATACAAAGATATTACTGCTTCCGCTGTGCTTTGATTATATAACCAACCCTTGAAGTCTTCATGGAAATCTTGTTCCATAGCACGTAGCGGCATGTTTTCAGACATCTTGGAGGCTTTATCTTTAACGTTATGTCTTTCTCTCCAGTGATTGGATCATACTTGACAACTTGTTCAGGATAGTGAGGCTTCCAATCTGGAAAATTTTTCTACGCTTGCAACTTAATGTAGTTCCACAACTTCTAGTCATGGATTTTTACATCAAGACCAAAATAGAACTGTTTAATATTCTTCGTCTGCACAAGCTCTTCCACATCCCACCATGGGAGTGTTTTGATATCAGAAAGAAACTCGAAGTAATGCACCCCATGTTCTCTTCTAATAGCATAAACTTGTAAGTCTTCAAGATAGCCCTATGATAGAATATCACCCAGAGATTTTTCTGGATGATTTGTGAAGTATTGTAAAGGCCTGTTGTACTTCCTTTCCTTCGGCATTACCTTGAACCATCTCTTTCTACCTTCAAGTAGTTCTTCTTGAGGTACCATTTCAGGGACGCCTTCAGTACTTATCCTTTCCACCACTTTCCTTCTCACCTCATCTTTGTGAGTCTTGAATAATTCGGAGAAAGTAGGAAATGTATCATCAACACCTGAATAATGAAAAGGTGTGTCTTCATCAGAAACATCAGACCCCTCTTCAATTATTGCATCCTTGAAATTATCAGCTTCGTTGACAAACTTAAAAGTATATTCTCTTTCAGGTGATGGTGGTATTTCAGCTTTAATATCGAACTTCATATGCCCATCATCCGTCCCCAACTCCTCTAACATTGATTCTCTTGTTCTATGCTCCTCTAACTCCCCCTCAAATGATACATGTAAATAAATGACTTTAGGTTGAGTGAGGTATACCTGATTACCAGCATGTTGTTTACCAGAAGAAGAAGCTTCATGATGCTGATCCTCTTGTTGTTCGTTCAGCTGATCATTCAGGAAATCTTCAAGAGTATGTTGAATAGAAGGCTTCACAATTAACAACTTGTTGCCCCCTGATCATCATCGTCATCATTATTAGGATCATAGTTGTCAATGTCATCAAACAACTGTTCCAACTCTGCATCCTTTTCTTTCTTTTTCTCTTCCTCTTCATGACGTTTTTCAATGATCTTTCTTCTATCAAGTTTTATTTCTTCTAGTGTAACATCTATCACATCACCAATGGCAACAACAGCAAGTGGATTAGTATCTACAGTACCCTCAGCTTCAGATGGATCTGGTTGACTTGACAATCCAAGAATCTCTTCTTTATCAATCACCACACCTTTCTTCTTCTGCTTTGCCTCTTCAGCCAACTGTTTCTCCCTGGCTTCAACCCTTTGAATCTCTAATTCATTAAACACAGCTTGAACATTGAATCCAAGTTTGTGTTCAATCACAGTGTACAACATATTCAACTGTTCGTCCTTCACTGCTTTGTCAGCCCTTAAGGCTTCAATCTCTTGTCTCAACACCTTATTCTCATTCGAAGATGTTTCATGTAGTTCACCAATCATTTGATGTAGTGTCTTGTTGGCTTCATTCACAGTTTCATACTTCTCATTCACTTCGTCAAACTCTGCTGTGATTCTGTCAATTACTTTCACATGTTCTTCATGATCTTCTGACAGTTGATCTATTACTTCAGCATGGTCTGCAAGATCCTTTTTCAAAGCAACATTTTCTACCTTAACTGCTTCTAACTCTGCATCAGCTTTGGCCTTTTCTTTCTCCAGAATACTAACTTTCTTTGTGAGAACATTGATCTTTCCTTCATTGAATATGTCAAAGTCACCTTCAGGAAGATCGTTTGGATATTCGCCAACAACTCTAGGAAATCCATGACTCGAACTATAAGTTGTCGCTTTCTTTGGTTGCTCTTTAGGATCATCATGAATATGAATTGTTGGATTTATTGGTGGTGGTGGTGTAGATTGTCTTTCACCCATAAACTCCACCTCTACCTCTTCTTCTCGAACATCAACCTTCTTGACTCTTTCATACACAGGACTTTCAGGTGTTTTCTTTGTTTCAACTTCAGCACTTTGAACTTTCTCAATTTCTGGAACACTTTGAGCTTTTTCAACTTCTGGAGCTTTAACACTTTGAACTTCAGGCACTTCAACATTCTTTTCAACTATTGGAACCTCTAGAACTGCTGTAGAGTCTCTCTTCGCTCTAACACTCCTTGAAACAGCTCCTACAGGTCTTGCTTTAGGCTTCTTCAGACCTTTCTTTTTCTTTTCTTGTGGTGTTGGCACATAAGTGGAGTCCTCTTCATCAGAATCCTTCTTCTTTTTCGGAGTACCTTTATACTTTTGTTTCCCAGAGACATATGATGTTGGTGAAATCTTTGTTGGATCATTACTTTCAGTAGCACTGGAATCTGTGTGCACAACTCCTTCAACTTCTTTATCTTTCAAACCTTCAGCTTCAACATTCTTTATAGTTGTTTCAGCTTCCTTTTCAGTATCTTTCGCAGCTTTAGCAGCTTCAGATTGCTTCAACTAATCATCAAGAGTCATATTCAATAGATCAACACCTTCTTGAATCAAATCTGTTGGAGAAATCACAGGTTCATCTACCAGCTTTGGTGGCGACTTCTTCTTTGTTGGTTCTGCAATACAAACATTAATATTGTTAGAATTATATTCAAATAAAGTATGTATGAACCTTTCTGATGATTACTGCTTTCCAATTTTACCCTTGATTACTACTTTCGGAGTAATCACTTTAGGAGATATCTTAGGTATTCTTTTCCTCTTCTTCTCATCCTTCTCGTACCAAAACCTCAACTTCTTTTCCACCATCCCACTCAGACGTTCACTTTCATCCTCAAAATTACTATCAGCATGTCTCCAATGATCGTTCTCAGGTGCCACATAGTTCGCCTTCTTAATCTTTCCAATCATTCGTTTAACCCTGGGCTCCTGCTCAGGTGTCAATCCTTTGTACTTATTCAATCTATTCAAAGTTTCACTATTCATATGGTGTAACTTCATCTCGTCTTTTGGATCTTTTGGAAGGTTAGGCACTTGATCGTCGAACAACATTTGTACGAACCTTGGGTACATGATGTACTTCTCACCTTTAATGTTGTCAACCATGTGATTAAAGATCACCTGTGAGATGTTGTAAGGTCTGTTCAACACTAGGCACGTTATAATGTTCATTATATAGTCTAATGTTTCATCGTAAGCTCCTTTCCTGTGCGATAAAGCGTGAACAACACAGTGAACCATGAACTTATATGGTCTGCAGAATCTAGACTTAATGTAACCCTTATCATTAACATATCTTGCATATCCCATTCTAAACCAAAATCCCTTACTAAGTCGTTCTGGGATAATGATAGGATCATCATCGTTGTCTTTCAAATCTAACACCGTTCTCACGTCAGCCACTGTAAACTTAACTTCTAAATGCATGTCCTTTTCATTCTCGTCTTTCATCCTAACTCCTGAATATATTGTCTGTTCTTTCTCATCATATCTCACAGACTTCCAGAAAGTTCGAACATGTGACTTGTAACACTAATGCTTTTCCGCCAAAGCCTTATAAATTCTACTTTCCTTTAAAAATGGTATAATTTCTTTGAATGGTTCCATATTTGGATAATTTTCATCAAGAATGTAGTAGATATTGTGATTATGATGAAAATCAGATGCTCTTGCCTACACGAATATCAAAATATAATTGTTAGAATATGAACACATATCGAGTCAAAAAGTCAAAAGTTTCAAAAATTCAAAAAGTTTTTATAACACTTTTCTCCACATACACTCTATACAGTACTGACTGATCGGATGGCCATCCGATCGGATGGTCATCCGATCGAATGAGTTTTTATCCAATAAAGCTTATAACAGTCAAGACAAGTGTTGATGGATCGGATGGTCATCCGATCGGATGATCATTCGATTGAAACAATTCAGTTTACAAAGAATGATATTAATCATGAAGATGCATTTGGATCGGATGGCCATCCGATCGGATGGTCATCCGATCGAATGATCAATCGATTCAAAGATGATCAACAATTAAGCACATTGAAGAGACAGACATGTGAGTGTGTTTGGATCGGATGGCCATTCGATCGGATCACCATTTGATCAATCATGCAAAACAGATGAACAATCAACAACACTCAAATAGTCAAACACTTAGAAAATATTCAAACATTGAAGTGTCATGGATCGGATGGCCCTACGATCGGATGGTCATCCAATCGGATTGCCCTTCGATCAGCTTGTCAAGAACAGTTTGAATGTATTTACATCAAGATAAAAAATTATCAACATTTTCCAAAATTGATCAAAATTTGTCTCAAAAAATTGGCCGATACTCAAAACCCTATGTTCATTTTTTAACAAAACTTCCTAAATTGGGCTTAATTTGACCAAAACCCCTTTCGGCTACCGACACCTTCAAACATCCTAAGTTCAAATCTGTGATGTTTTGGATGAAATTGGAACGGTAAATCTATGAATCTAAGGCCGATAATCCTATATCTATGTTCAAATTGTACTAAAACCATCAAAATAACCCTAGATCTAAGGAAAAGCCATGAACAGTACCGTCGGCCTAAAAAAAACCTCAAATACCTGAATTTAAACGGTGAAAATCAAGAAACTTACCTTTCCCATAGTGAATGATGAGTGTGCCAACAATCCTATGTGCTTGGAGTGGCAAGAATGTGAAATCAAATCAAGAATAGTTGAGAGAGAATTTGCAAGTGACGGAAGGTGGTTCGATCGAATGACCTTGACTTCAACAATTGACCCTTATATACCCATGACCACCACCCGGATGGTCATCCGATCTGAGGGTCATCTGATCGGAGGGTCCTTCAATCCAACCAATCTTTTTCAAAATTTTCTAACTTTTTCAATTTTCTCAAATTTTATCTGTTTTGGTCAGTTTTTAGATATCCGCTTAAGTACCTAGGTCCAAGTTAATGACCCTAGTTACTCAATTTGCCTACCAAGTCCAAATTAATGACCTTGGTTGATACGAAACGAACTAACTGACATTTTGTTCAAACTTTTCAACACTTTTTCTAAAAAATGTACAAGTATCAAGTCAATGAACTTGTTTGACTTTGAAATTCTCAAACATTTAAGATTAGTTCCCAAACCAGTTGTTTAGCCCAGAAACTTTCTGCTTCGCTTCACTTCTGAGATTCCAAAGATCAGCTTTCTACATTGGGTTGTCTAAAACTAAAGTAGAAAATAAAATCTTTTTGTATTTTAAGAAAGTTTAAGCTAAAATATATTAAAATATTTTTTTGGGTTTTAGCTAAACTGAAATGAAATGCTGTAAAGTAAACAGTAAACTATTTACAAACATACTTTTGTGAGTCGTGTTAGAGGATCATATCAGCTGCCGACTAGTCACAGGTACCGTTGAGCTTAATTTCACACTAAGTTTTAAACAGTTCACCTAGATTTTCGATATACTGATCCTTTTAAATTCTCAAACAAACTTCAACTTATTCAGGATACGAATTAATGTTTTAAGTATTTAACTTATTTGTGTGTCCCACCTCAGAATATACTCTCGTATTCTGATTCCTATATTTAGTCTTACAGGTGAACATACTCAAATGATATCTGTATTAGGGTAGTGCAAGACCATGAGAGCTCAGGTTAGAACTTCCGTTTAGACAAAGAGATGATGGCTCGTCTTTAAGGTGTGTCCCACTTAGTGATCTTTTCTTGAACAACACATGATTCACATTTTTCATTGTTTATCATTTTTTATGCTGATGGGAGGCTTTAAGAATTAAAGCTGTGAAGAGTATTATACGAAGACTAGGCTATTGCTTCCACAATATCAGAAGTACTGGTATAATACCCCAGATATCATTAAGTACATAGACCTAGTATGTCAGAAACAGGAAATCTTTCAAGCAAGATTTCAGGGGTTACCTATATATCCGAGAGATGTTCCCCACGAAATAAGCAAGATGTGAATTTTTATGTTTATATCCCGAAAATGTCTACTAAATGTGTAAAAACCTATCGGCATATCATTAGTGAGACCGTTTAACGCTTTAAAACGTTACATTTCTTTAGCATACCGTGACAGTCTAGCTGATGTACTATCATTTCCTCTTTTTACACAAAACACTTTTTGGTTTTTCTATTGTTTTTGGATTTTGAAATTTTCTAATGTTTTTGTATTTTTTGCATTTTTTAGTGTTTTTGTTTTTTTCTGAAATATACTATCTCCCCCTAAATACGAAAACAACTAAAAAGTCGACAAACCAAAGCAGTCTGCTTTTCAACATCCTCTGCTGTGGCTTTCTCATCAACGCCAATTATATCTCCCCCTAACAACAAAAGTTTCATACCATTCAATTTTAATAAGTATAGAAATCGTGATTAATCAAATGATTTGGTATGTAAATCTGGCTTTTGTTCGTCGGTGTGGATTTTATCTATTCGAATCAACTTCTTCTCGAAACAAACTCGGATGAAGTGATGTTGAATTTCTATGTGTTTAGTTTTAGCGTGATATACCAGATTTTTTGTTATGTTGATTGCAGCCTCGTTATCAACAAATATAGGAGAGGTAAGAAATTGCAAACCGTAATCTCGCATCTGTTGTTGGATCCACAGTTGCTACGAGAAGCAGCTGTTGGCTGAGACGTACTCTGCTTCACAAATCGAAAGAGCGACGGTTGTTTGCTTCTTACATTGCCAAGTAACCAAACTAGGTCCGAAGAATTGGCATCCTGCAGTTGTTGATTTTGCGTTAAGCTTGTAGCAACCGAAATCTGAGTCTGAATATCCTTCGAGCTTGAAATCTCCGTCTTTGGGATACCATAACCCCAGGCTTGGGGTTCCTCTTAGGTAGTGCAGAATCCTTTTGACGATAGACATGTGCGACGCTCTAGGACTCGACTGATATCGGGCCGCGACGTATGTTGGGTACATTATGTCAGGTCTGGATGCAGTCAGGTACATCAGCGAACCAATCATCGAACGTTATAGCGTCTCGTCTACCTTCGCTCCGGTGAGATCAGGGTTGATACCGTGATTAGTTGCTAATGGGGTGGACATCGGTGCCGTCTCGGACATCCCAATTTTTTCCAGAACGTCGTTGAGGTACTTCGTTTGATGTATGAAAGTTTCCTCTGGCATCTGATCAACTTTTAGCCCTAGGAAGAACTTCATCTCACCCATTGACGACATCTAGAACTTCTGCTTCATCACTTGTTCGAATTCTTTGCAGAGTTCGTCGTTCATTTACCCGAATATAATGTCATCAACATATATCTGAACGATCAGCAGATGACCAGCGACTTCCTTAGTGAAGAGAGTAGCATCCACCTTTCCTCGGATAAAGCCGTTGGAAAGCAAGTGTTGAGAGAGTGTCTTATACAAGGCTCTCGGGGCCTGATGCAGTCCATACAATGCTTTGTCCAGGAGGTAGACCTTGTCTTTGTGTATCGGGTCGGTAAAGCCAGGTGGCTGACCGACGTAGACCTCCTCTTTCACCTTTCCGTAAAGGAACGCCGACTTAATGTCTAACTGGTAAACTTTAAACCCTTTCCATGAAGCAAAAGCAAGAAATATTCTGATGGCTTCGAGTCGGGCAACCGGAGCGTAAACTTCTGTGAAGTCTATCCATTCTTGCTGACTAAAACCATGAACAACGAGTCAAGCTTTGTTTCTGACTATCACTCCTCGATCGTCTCTCTTGCATTTGAACACCCACTTGGTGTTTATCTTTCTGTGCCCGTCAGGTAGATCGACAAGTTTCCTGTAACATCTGTGATTGTAATCATTGTGGACAGTTCTATTATCATTAAAACAATGTTATTTGATCCCAATGTTTGTTTTGTTATGTTTTACATTTTTCATGTTTTGACTTTTATTCAATTTCAAACTCTATATCGCTTTCTGGAGAGTTATACGTAAACTGGTGCGTAAACGTAATCGGTTTAATGCGAAAAATACTCTGGAACATCAACATATACTTAACATACCTTAAATAACCCTTACATAACTTAGAAATAAGTTTTGAAGGCTTTGGTATGACAAAAACAAGTTAATTCGCTTACAGGGACTAAACTTGACAAACTGTGAAAGTATGACAATTTGAACTGTAACGAACATTCCGGAACATGACCATAAGTTAAACATACCATAAATATCCTTTACATAGCTTAGAAATAGGCTTTGAGGGGTTAATAACTAATCTAAACCATAAGAATTGTTTTGTAAGGGGGCCTATGTTGATGTTTGTATGGATGTACCCGATTAAAAAATATTTTACATATACATATCGGGTTTTTCATAAAAAATAACGTACCACTTGAAATATCGGGCCCAGGCCGGTGGTCCTCCCCGCCCACCCCCAGGGCCGGCCATGCAAATTAAATCAACATGAGATGATAAAAAAGAGTATGTTTAAGCATGGCCGGCCCTGGGGGTGGGCGGGGAGGACCACCGACCTGGGCCCGATATTTCGAGGGGCACATTATTTTTTTATGAAAAAACCCGATATGTATATATAGAATATTTTTTTAATCGGGTTCTTTTTTAGGTTTGTGGTAATTGCTTGTGTTATCCTTAAACTTTTTTGGGGGATATCTCTAGATATAGGAAAGAGAACACTGTAAATGATTTTATGTCGTGAGTTATAATTTTACATTGAATCTTTGTCGAGAAGATATGGAGCTTAAGGGTTTGTTACAAGACTATGTACATTTAGAACCATATTGTGGGACATTTTGCAAGAAAACCCAAGTTTAGTAGTTAAAGAAGACAATAATATGTTTATATTTTTTGTGTTTTGAAATTTAACATACTAAAGGTTGGTATACTGAATCTCTATTGAAATATTCATAATTTATTGGATTATTATTTTAATTGTGTTGAATATGATGTTGATTACAATATCTTTTACTGAAATAGATGAGCCTAATGGTATACCAAATAGTGTAAGAATGTTTATATTTACATTTGCATAAATCTTTGGAAGTGATTGATATGTTTTCTTGGCAAAATGTTGGTTGAAGAAACAAAAGGATCATTTGGCACTCCATTGGCAAGAAGCTGGAGATAACATAATTTATACCCATTTACTTATGAATGGGTCGATTTGGGTTGTGTAAATGGGTGCTAAACGGGTCATTAATTCACATATATGTCGCATAACCTCATAGTGACAAACTCTCATACACCTTTGGACGTTGATCCGGAAGGGGACGCTCAAGAAGAAAATCTTGTATGGGTTGATGCTAGGGCAGAGGAGACTTGGGTAAGTCAATTGATTAGTAAATCTAAACAAAGTATTTCAAAATAAAAAACATGAAGTTTATTACAATGAAATTTGTATAATATAATTATGTGTTTATCTCATTAGGTTAAATATGAAGGTTTTCTTGTGGAGAAGTATGGGAAATAACGTAATAAACATCCAAAATTTGACAAAGACTTGTGGTCACGAGCTGAGAGCAAGAATAAAGGAAAAGTGTACGGGGTAGGCAATGTTAGTGACCCGTGTGTACATAGTAGAGAAGACCCTGAGGTATTTTTAATCCTTTTAATATGTAAACAAACTGGAACATGCTATTTAGCTTCTACCACTTGAATTGTAGCTCACAATTGTATTTTGTTTTCTTTGCAACCAACTTGGCCCATTATTACTTTTCGTTAATTCCGATTTCTTGATTCTATTCATTGGTTGTTTTATAGATTGAAAAGTTGAACTTAGTTATCAAGTAGCTCGTTAAGGAAAAAGATGAAGAAAAAGAAAGGTTCAATGGAATTATTGCGGGGTTGTTGGCTGAAAAAGAAAAAGATAAGGTGGATAAAGATGCTATGCTTGATAGGATGTCACAAATTGAAGCTATGTTAACAGCTTCTGTTCGAAGATAGGCTATAAACACTTGGTTTTGAATGTTTAGATATTTATCTTGTTAGGATAATTTTAGTTATTTTATGTTTTAGTTGGTATTTATTATATGCTTTTGAAAACGATATGTTTTATATAATTTTTGGATTTTGTTAGACTTTTTTATTTTATTTTGTAGTTTTATTGATATGTAATTTTGATGAAAATAGCAGGGAGAAAAAAATCTAAATTAAAAACCAATATTCCAAACCAATAAACAGTAGCAAATGGTTGCAAATTGTGTAAAAATGGTGGCTAAATGGTGGCAATATCGGTGGCTAAATGGTAACAAAACTCGCAAATTGTGTAAAAAATGGTGGCTAAATGGTGGCAATATCGGTGGCTAAATGGTATCAAAACGTGCAAAAACCGATGGCTAAATGGTGGCAATATCAATGGCTAAATGGTATGAAAACACGTCACAACTCGGTAGCAAACAAGGTGGAGCGTAGCAAACATGAAGCGGTGGCAAATAATTTTGACCAATTTTGTGGTGGTAAAAATAAGGTAGCAAAATATAAAAATGGTGGCTATTTGGTGGCATTAGGGCAATTGACACGGGTGTTTTTGTCACCGTATTTTCGGTGGCAAACTGGTGACAACAAGGAAATTGTTACCATTTTGTAACCAAAAATTACATGACAAAAACCATATTTTCTAGTAGTGATTTAACCAGTACTGATTCAA
This sequence comes from Helianthus tuberosus, assembly GCA_030545235.1. NCBI lineage: Eukaryota > Viridiplantae > Streptophyta > Magnoliopsida > Asterales > Asteraceae > Helianthus > Helianthus tuberosus. Next base: position 42,655,462 of record CM060414.1, on the reverse strand, counting down.
TACCGGTTGAAGCCAAACCTATCCCAACCCAACCCGTGATGCTAAAAAGAAATCATTTAAGTTAAGAAAAAAATGAAAATGTATTAATTAAACTTAAAAAGTAAAGAAAATAATTGTTATTATAACATTAGAATAATAAAAATATAAAAAACTATATATAATATTATAATATTAAAGTTACTATTTATTAGCTTCTATTTTTAATATATAGATATACATTAGAATAATAAAAGTATAAAAACTATATATAATATTATAATATTAAAGTTACTATTCATTAACATATACATTAGAATAATAAAAGTGTAAAAAAACTATATATATTATTATAATATTAAAGTTAATATTCATTAGCTTCTATTTTAAATATATAGATAATATATAGATAATAATAGATAATATATAGATAATTAACAGTTTACCCAAAAAAATTATATAGTGATGTAGATCAAAATAGATATGTCACATCATCATACTTCGAATATTTTTTAGATATTATATCTTAAAATTTATACAAGTATGCCAAACTACGTTTAAAATTAATTAAGAAAAATGTGAAAATGTATTTAATTTAACCAGTAACAATTCAATACCGGTTAAAACTAAACCTATCCCAACCCGTAATGCTAAAAAGAAATCATTTAAGTTAAGAAAAAATATGAAAATCAATTAAATTTAAAAAGTAAAGAAAATAATTATTATTATAACATTAGAATATTAGAATAATAAAAGTATAAAAAACTATATATAATATTATTGTGTTAAAGTTACTATTTATTGGCTTCTATTTTCAATATATTATAACATTAGAATATTAGAATAATAAAAGTATAAAAAACTATATATACTATTATTGTGTTAAAGTTATTATTTATTGGCTTCTATTTTCAATATATATAAATAATTATAATAATAAATTAAAAAGAGAAATAGAAAATGCCAAATATATTAAAAGCAAAAGCCCCACCAGCAATAAACTAGATTAGCAAAAGCCAACCATTAGAGAAATATTAAAAGGTTTTGCAACAACTTAATCCGACTAATGTGAACCTTACGTTTTCTATTACAAAACCACAAAAAATAAAAATTGACAATGGAATAGAAAACGAACATATTATGTGAATCGTTATCCTCCTAAAACACCAACTTGACATGATGATAGACTAAAGCATCTTCTTTTTAGACTTACTCAATTTATACGAATAATCCAAGGAATAAACGCTAATGGCTCTAATGACAAAGGTAAACCAACTTGCAACCATCTTTTTATCGCATTCCAAACTCTAAACGCAATAGAACAAACACCCAAAATGCGGTCGACACTTTTCTCATGATTCAAACAAAGAGAGCATAAAGAGGAAGGAATATCAATACCTTTATCCGCCAAATTAAACCTTTTAGGAAGACGGTTAAACAACACTCACCTAGACAAAATATTAACTTGTCTTGGAATAAATCTATTCCATCAAGAGGCATACAATAAATCTATTCCATCAAGAGGCATACTACCATTTGGTAGAATAACCAAAATATATTTCCTGGCAGAATTAACTGGAAAGGAATCTATGAGGTCTAAGTCTCAAATCCATTTATCATTGGAATTAATCAACTCAAGCAAAGACAAGTCATAATCTCAACAAATTGAGCCAATTCGGTCTCCTCTTGGCGCACGACGACAATCCTAAACCCGAGCCCCATCCATACCATCGAGTACTAATGAATTTTTTAGAAGGTTCCAAATTAAATATTCTTGGGAATTTAGAAGCAAGAGTAAAATTACCCAGCCAACAATTCTTCCAAAATTTAGCAAATTCACCATTTCCCACTTTTTATGAATAGAAGAAAACTCACAATACATTTTTTCATGCAATTTAGAGCACAACTAGGCGAATACCTTTCCAAACAGCACCACCAATAGTTAGTTATCTTTGAACCCTCACCAAAACCGCTTTGTCTCTATGGATAGCTTTAAGAAGTCTAACACAAAGAGCATTCAAATTATTTGCATGTTGCCAACACAATTTTTGAATAAGGGCCAAATTAAAACCTTCCAACTTCCCAATAATCACCCACGTCCCATTTAATTCAAGTTATCTTCCTTGACTTACCATCATCCCTCAAAAGAATTTAGAAGGAATCGATTCTAATTTCTTTTTAATAACAAACAACATATTAAATAAGGACAACTAATGATACCCATAGAACCCAAAGCCAAAGAAATAAGCACGGATCTCCTCCCGGTTGAAAGCATATTGGCTTTCCAATTGAAAAGTCCTTGTAAGGTTAATGGGCGTTGTTTAAAGCCCCTAGGGGCTTTATTACGCCACGTTAGATTCATCTAGGCGTCACGTCAAATGGAGGGCTTTAAAGCTACTCACTTTAACTTGCATGCAATGGTATAAATCTCTCATCATTATTACCTAATTATTTTTTATTTAAATTTAAACATTATTTAATTTTAAAATATTAATTTAAAACTCATAATTTAAATAAAAAATACAATGTCATAATTTAAATAAAAAAATTACAATGTTACTAAAAAAATCACTCGCAGTCTCCTCCTTGTTCACGATAAAACCATAGGTAGTGTTTGTTATGCAGGAATGAGAGGCGGAATGGAATGGATCATTACAAGAGAATCAAGAAAGGAGTGTTTGGTTAGTTAATGGAATGGGATCACCTATTCCATAAGGCATTTCATTCCCTCAAAATCATTTCATCCACTCCCTATGTTTTTTTCCATTCCATCAAATCTAGCACCATTCATCACCAACACCACAAGCCACCACCTTTGCCACCACCCACCACCACCACCGACGCAATCGTCGCCTCCACCCGCAACCCGTCAAGGCCTCCACCGCCACCCCGACAGCCACGGCCGCCGCCGCCACCCACCCACCATCGTTGCTACCCACCGCCGCCACCAACCACCATGTCCGCCAACGCCAGTCGCCGCCGCCACCCACCACCACTGTCGGCGCCACCACCACTCCTTCCGCCGCCACCCACCGCTACCTCTGCCTCCACGCACCCCGCGATCACCACCACCCGCCATCGCCGCCTCCACCACCACTCGCCACCGCCGCCATCATCCACCGTCGCCGCCACCCACAATCACTTCCATCGACCACCACCACTTACTGCTGATTTTATTCCTTCGTTTTTCTTGCCTACCAAACAGTACACAATAATAATTCATTTCATTCCCACATGGTAACCAAACAAGACATGGAATGGTAATGATCCATTGAATTCCCTTGTCCATTCCATTACCTCGTCCATTCCATTCCCTCGTCCATTCCATTACCTCGTACCAAACAGACCCTAGGTGCTTGGTCAGATCAGCTCGAAGGTTATGGTGTGTGTCCCTGTCACGTATCCTCACTTGGATAACTTCTTTTTGAGCGTATGTGAGGGTTCGTCGGTTGGTTACCTTTCTCATAACTTTCTCCACAAAACGCTCTGCCCGAGTCCTCCAATATCATGTTATGCAAGATGATGCACATATCGTGATGTTTCTCTTTTTTACTCTTTTCAAGTATTATCGATGGTTGGGCAATAATAGACTATCTATTTTTTAATACACCGAAAGCCCGCTCGACATCTTTTCTTGCCGACTCTTGATTCTTCTTGTAATACAATCTTTCCTCGTCATCTGAACACGAAAGACTTTTCACCAACGTCGCCCACTCCAGATGAACACCGTCGACAAGATAGTACCCATACTTATACTCCACGCCGTTTGCATAGAATGAAGTACTTGGCGCAACACCATCTATGACATCATCGAAAAGACACGAAGATTGTAAAACAACGATGTCATTGTTCGCCCGACCATGCCAAAGTACGAATGCCAAATCCATAAATCTTGAGACACGAACGCTTGTAATATTAGGGTAGGACCCTCGTGGTCACCACGATGGTGTTGCCATTTCCAAGCGGTTGGACATGTTGTCCACTCCCGGTGCGCGCAATCAAGACTACCCATAAACTTCATGTTTATATTCCTTCCATTACATTAGATTTGGTTTACTCATCTACCCGATTTCATCACTTTAATCTTGTTCGAATAATAATCAATTTATAAACATTTGACCCACTCACAACGAAATAAATACATGACTATTTCAAACATTATATTCTAGCTCGTTGACCCGCTTGTACCTGATTCGTCTACATGATCATTCCAAATATAACATTCTTATTCTTTGACTCGTTCCTACCGAATCGTCTACATATTCATTCAAAACATAGCACTCTTGTCCGTTGACCCGTTCGTACCAGATCAACTACATATTCATTCTAAACATAACATTCTTGTTCGTTGAACCGTTCATACCGGATCAACTGTGTGACCATATTAAACATTTCATTCTAGTTCGTTGACCCGTTCGTACCTGATCAACTGTATGACCATATTAAACATTTCATTCTAGTCCGTTAACTCGTTCGTACCGGATCAACTGTATGATCATATTAAAAATTTTATCCTAGTCCATTGACCCTTTCGTACCGAATCAACTGTATGACCAAATTAAACATTTCATTCTAGTTCGTTGACCCATTCGTACCGGATCAACTGTATGACCATATTAAACATTTCACTCTAGCTCGTTGACCCGTTCGTACCGGATCAACTATATGACCATATTAAACATTTCATTCTAGTTCGTTGACCCGTTCTTACTGGATCAACTACTTGACCATATTAAATATTTCGTTATAGTTCTTTGACCCATTCATAATGGGTCTATTACGTGATCATTCTTTAACGTAACATTCTAGTTTGTTTGACCCGTTCGTAATGGGTCCATTACATGACCATTCTTTAACGCATTACTAATACCACAACATATATCAATAAACATTATTACAAGTTAGCTTTAATCGTACAAGTAACATACCTCGATCTTGCGAGCCATGAGGTTTCTTGTTGCTTGAACCTTCTTCCTTCACACCTACATTTAACGCATTCATTTTCTCTTTAGTTCTCATGAATCCATTTCACCATATACAACCGCATAGTTACTTTCTAAACATGAATTGTACTAATAATTGTCACTTATTCACATAATTATCATCTATGCATTTCATCGAGCACTTGGTGTGCGTCAATCATTGTTGTTTAGAAATTGTTATTTTTCATGTTCTTACACACCATATTTTTATACATACATAAATCTCCAATCACTCAATCATCATAACGAATGAACATTAACACAAATATTCATCCTACCTTCTAGTTGACAAGTTAACATCATAACTTTGACTAAAAACTTCTATCCATGATCAATTATCAAAAACCCACTTCATGATTTAAGAGAGCTATCTATCAAAACATATGAACATATCAGTTTTATTCAAATTAGTATTCAAGAATGTTTCTAATATGGTTTCTTCATCAATCAACATTATTCCACTAACATACTTAAGCAATTTGTCAATTTCATCCATACTTTTCATATCAAAATCATCCAAAAACTTACCACTTGTTAAACGAGCTTAGATGGTCATGTATTTGGGCTCATGCAAAAGACTAACCATCAATTTTCTTTCTAATTTGCTGAATTTTGAGTTTTTGTTCTTGAAGGTGTTCTTCCCTTTCTCTCTCTCTAGAACACGTACAGAACACACACACACACTAAAATTCTGCACTTTTTCATCTATAAACCTCAACTTTCCACTTTGCCACAATTGGCCCTTAATGGTTGACCCATAATTAAATTTCATTAAACATCTTCATCTTTTATAAAAACTATATGTAATCATTTAGTTATGCGATTTTCTTTCCAAAAACTTATTAGTTTTGGGTTATGTTTTATAATTTCTTACTAGGACATACTATGAAAATTATAATAATCACGTGTGATCATTTTGGGGTGTTACACCTTTTGTGAACCAGGAGAACGTCTACATACAATTTTGGTTTACCCGTTTGAAAATAAGATTGTTTCACATTAGTTTGTTGTTGTACTCTAGGTTTTGTTTCTGATCAGTCCATTGAACTCTTTAATCTAGCACCATCTCTATCAAATCAAGTCACATCTATTTACACATGGTAAGAACCGAACCACTGAACATCATACAACAATCTATTAATAACTTTGACCCTCATGAACCAAATAAACCCAAACCTCCAACAAACTCTCAATAGTTTAGCAGAAAAAAATACATCAATGACCACCCCATGTATAGAGGAGCTCCGGTTCCTGAACAAAAAATGCTGAGTTCTAGAACCGGGTAACCGTATGTGTCTTTGACATAAAAGGGCTCTAGTTTGGTTGACGCGCTACATAACTACCTCCACCGTCCATGCTATTGGGGCCACAAATGACACCACCGGAGGAGTGACTATCAAAGATCTCTTCCATTTGTTTTGTCTTGTTGACGAGGTTGATTGTATCCTCGCTTTTTGTAAAGCTCACTTCTTCACTTGAGCTAGTAGCACTTCTGCGGTAATCACATTTTCAGGGACCCCCATCTAACAACCCAAGTCTTTTGGTCAATAAAATCCAAAATGTTCCGAATAAACCCGTAATCAATATGACAACTGGCACAAAACTGGTAATTTCCGTATAGTTTTAATTATTATTTAATATATGCAATTATGCGCTTAAATGTCAACATTGTCTGATTACATGCTATACATGTGAATCCATGCACGTTTTATATTTTAAATATTGCTTTATGCATTACTTTAAGCATTGCGTCAGAAAGAACAAGTAAACTCACCGGTAAGACACACTGTGCCAGCAAATCTGCAGAAAGCAGTCATATATTAGAATTAGGGCCTAGGAATAGGTCCAACATCTAAAATACATTAAAACCCAAGTGTGGATACAAGGGTTAACATACAAACTTTCCGGAAGCTAAACTATGCACTAAAAAGCACCCGAAACGCACTTTAAATGCATAATTTTGCATAAATCAGCACCAATCTAGCTATAATCAGCTTTTAAACACTAAAATATCATGCATAATTTATGTTTTATTATCTATAATAACTTACAAAGTGTCGGGAATTGAAACTGCCACAAAAGATGCTTCATACCTAGTGAAATTGCGCAATTTAGCACTTTAACGAACCGTAACGAAATGAATAACCGGACAATACCCGGGACATCAAAATTTGACTAGAAGTAATGTATTTATGATATTAAACTAGTATTGGTGCTAGAACACCTTAAAATCATAAAAACACCTAGACACACTTAAACTAACTTAAACTCCCTCGTTTGCACTTTAAACCCCTAACTACCAAAATATTACACTTTACCCCCCCCCCCCTTTCACCATGGCCGACCCCTATGGGCCACACATGCCTTGGAATATTTTATTTAACTTGGTACCCTAATTAGAGTGCAAATAATATCTAAAGGTGATCATATGTTGAAGAATTCTTTATAAAAACCATAAGTAACTAAGCATTGCCCATTATCACATAAAAACTTCATCTTCTTCCCTTGTTCTTCTCCTTTGGTCTCGAATCAACCCACACAAAAACACACATCCATTTTCAAGCTTCAATCTTTCAATCCAAGGTGATCTAGAGGTGTAAGAAGCTCATCTAAGAAGGTGTAAGGTGCTAGAAGTGGAAGGACCTTACTTTGAAGATTTTAACCACTTGATTTCTTCCTTGTTCATCATCTTCATTCTTGTGCCACTTCCCTAGCCATTAGAGTTAGTAGTAAGATTCTTGATCACTAAAATAAGTCATGTTTATGTTATGTACACGTTTCACCATCTAAACAACTTAACTTTTAAAGAAGAAAATGAGAAGATCTAACATATTTATGAAGAAATCAAGTGATTACATAAATTTTTAGTGTATGTAATGAAGTTTTTGATGTTATATCTTGTGTTTATGTTTAGATAAAGTATGTTAAAGCTTAGATCTAACAAGTTTAAGCATGGATCTTGAAGGATCCATGGTTAAACTTGAAGATGAACATATGAAGCATTATGTGAACATGAAAAATGGATTTTTACACATAAACTTGTAATCTTGAAGTAATAAAGTGTGTGAAGAACTAATTTTTGAAACTAAAACTCATGGAAAGTTTGTTAAAAATTTAACATAAAGCTTGTTTTTGAAAGATCTAAAGTTATTAAGCATGGATCTTGAAAGATCCATGGTGAAACATGATGTTAAAAATAATGATCTTTTTAATGAACATAAAAGTGGTTTTAGAACATGATTTACAAACTTTAAAGACCATTAAACTCCTGGATGAGTTGGTTAATAAAATAAAGTTTCATAAAAGTTTGTTTAAAATGCTCAAGAACATTTATTTTTGGAAATATCATAATATGTTAAGTGTAGATCTAAAAGACTATACATTTTTAACAAGAATCAATGTCACACCCCCAAAATACCACCTAGGGAATGTCCCTGTTAGGCGTGTGATGTACCAACAACGAGCCACTAATTACATTGAACCCATAAAAATTTCAAAATAAAGTTCTCAATTATTAATAAAAATACCTTAAAGTCCTTAAAGTCTTCCCAAGTGGTGGCATTTTCCATTTCGATACCCAACATCTGAACCTGGGCATTCCACCATGTCAGGGCACCATCCTCGAGTGTGCCCGTAGCATACTTCACTCTGTCCCCAGCAGGATAGTTACACATTGCAAATACCGATTCTTCTTTCTCAGACCATCGCAGGAGTCCTACAGCCCCTTCGGTCCCACTGAAGGTCCGTGGCTTACAGTCCATGAACATCTTGAACGTACAGACAGGTGGATTGTTCTGATGCGCTGGTTGACCTAATGGACGAAAGAAAATACAACTCAGGGGTAAGAATTATGTATGCGACACGTGATTAAAGAGTATTTGGCATATTTCATACCAGCTTGGTAGGCTGCCAGAGCCTCAGCCACACGAGTGTTGATTAAGTTTGTCAGCTCAGCTTGGGTCATCGCGATGTGACCACGTCCATGTCCTCGTCCACTCATGATTCTATATCAGGAGAGGGAACAAATTTAAGAGTCGAAATGAGGTAAAAGTCAAGTATCACGTTGAACTCTACAAACTACCAAGTTTACACACAATAGGGTAGAACCCTTCTCGCACTCGTTAAGCCTCACTGGGACTTACATCCACCTTACGTTATTATTAAGTGTGCACCCATAATAATATGGCAATTTGCTTGCTCATCTCAGTGCCTCTTAACTTGCGCTAAAAGATTCCCCCGCATTCAAGTAGCAAAAAACAGAGGGTACTACAGGATTATGATTCACTAAAGTCGAAGAGTAGTGTTAATCTATCAAATCACCATAACATCTAGTATGTCGTTTCATCTAAGCTGTGAGTGTGTGACTACTAAACAAGTAATTCATAAAGTAACAAAAGACGAACCTTGCAATCTGGAGCTGAGTGTCATGGTCAACTTTTGAAGTTGTTCGGTTATAGTCTGGTTTTATAAAAACGTTTTAAAACCTAGTTCACTATAACCAGTGGCTCTAATACCAAACTGTCACAGCCCCAAAATACCACCTAGGGAATGTCCCTGTTAGGCGTGTGATGTACCAACAACGAGCCACTAATTACATTGAACTCATACAAATTTCAAAATAAAGTTCTCAATTATTAATAAAAATACCATCAACAGATGAAAACCAACATGTTCAGCGGAAGCAAATAGTAAACCAAAGTTAAATTGTTCAAAACCAATGTATACTGTCAATAATCAATCACATGAATCCTTCCAGTCGACCCATGACCACTCCAGCTACTCCAGACAGCAAGTTCCCAAATTCAAGATACCTAACGACCTGCAAGCATGCAGACAAGTGTGTCAGACGACGCTGGTGAGTTCAAAGTTTTGTTAACGAGTTTAGTTACCAGATATATGTATAAAACAGTTTAAAATTTTGATTTGATGTTGTTATTAACTCGATTACCGCAATGGCTACAAGATGTATTTGCCTAACCCCAATGTCTCTATCAAAACATTGGTCATGCTTTAAGGAAATTAGTTCATGCCCGTCCTCCCCGGTACTGTGTGAGGGTGCCAAACCTAATAGCGCTATCAACTAATAACCTCCTTGCCTCCCCGGCAACTATCGGTAGATGTAAGGGGTCTTATATGATAGAAACTGAGTAAAATAACAAACATCCCATTAACCTGACATTCCTCCCCGGAACGTTACCCGATATCCCTCCCCGGGGTGCATGCTTGGAAAAAGAGCAGTGAACTCACCTTAGGTTTGCTCGGTAAGACTAGTTACGTGTTCAGTTGTTTGAATCAATCCTAACCTAGTTACCGATATTAATCAGACTCATGCACCAAAAATCCACTTATTATAACAAGTTGTAAACACAGATTGGTCATCTCGTGGCACGTATGGCGTAACAGTTCACGTAAGTTCATATCACACGTAGTTCACATAATGCACAATAAATATTTGAGTCACAAGAAATTACATAACACAAACATAACCGACTAACAACACTTGACGGTTCGTTACATTATTCAAATCAAGATGCGGCCCACTGGGCTCTACCGATGTAAGTATGTGCAACCCATCGAGCCCAAGTTCACTTTAATAACACAACTAAAGTTAACACTAGTTTTAACATCCTAATTGCAACAACCCATTAGGCTTCGGCCCACTCCCTATGCACCCATGTTCGTATATATAAAGCAACAATCCTAACCTGTTGTTGATTTTTTGAACGATTGATCCATGATCATTATAAGCCATAGAGTGCTGGCCCAAAACATATATATATATATATATATATATATATATATATATATATATATATATGTAGCCCAAACAGTTCACAGTGGGCTACACCTACTATTTCTGTCCCCTATGCGGCCCACTCAAACCTGACCCAAATCTAGTACCTATTCAGCTCATCAGTCATTGTTTACGGTATTACCAGATCAATTCAGTTATTCACAAATCCACATTAAATCTAATTATCATCTATATCATATCAATCAAAAGCATGCTTAACATAAGGTACGTTTGCCATATTAACACATCTGATAAGCATGTTGTAACACAAAGTCATTGATCACATACTTTATTTCAATAATCAGATTATTGTTTTATACTTTAGTGATTTCCTTGTCCAGTCATAACAATCTATAAGTGATAAAGAACAATGGACAAGAACCCGAAATCATATTTTCATCACATATCCTGATACATCTATAATCTATAATCGAGAGCTACCATCAAGTAATCAGTCCCTAACAAGATGAATCCTAAGAATCCCTAAACACCCTACAAACTCAGTTAACAACATATGAATATTGTCTTCATCGATTATTCACCATTAGTCATGTTCTAACCATTCTGTTTATATTACCCAAATATATCCAAGATTCCTTATCATAAGTTCATGAAAATACTAACACATATATTATCACAACTCTAATATCATGCACAACACACAAACAAGATTATCAACGCAACATAAACATGAGAATTTACTAACCAGTCTACTCGATCTCATATATGATATTTCGAGGGGGGGTGTCCACAGCCGTGCGAGATATCTTGATGGAGGTAGGGTTATGTTTGAGTTCTTGTTATCTTGTTTACGTAGCTATGTGTATTTAATAATCTAAGCTCAACAACCGGCCCCTAATACAAGTCCTATTTGGGCTCCTCCAAGCCCAAACGTGACTACTAAGGTTCCATGCGTGTATGTGTTATGTGTAAGCCCAACATGTATAAACTAGTAATCGGCCCAACATATGTGTTTGTTACTCATAATTGTGGCGTAAGTAACCCAAGTTCGTTCGGCCCAAATACAATGTAAACAGCCCATTTGTATTCGACCCAAATACAATGTGAACAAATTTAATATTAGCAAGTTTTAGACTAGCACAAAACGTTCAGCACAAGAAGGGGAATGAATAACGGAAGATTTGGATCACAAGCTTAGTTACTAGCCTCAAAAGTTCAGGTTGTCACGTCATTCCCAACTTGAAAGAAAATTCGTCCCAAAATTTGACAAGTAGGCACAGAGGAGTGAAGTGAGAAATCAAGATTGTTGCGGATTTTCCTCAGGTGCCACATCATCCCCAACTTGAAGAGGAATTTCGTCCCGAAATTCACCAGCTTTATCAGATTTAGACTTGTCATCGGGAAAAAGTTGAGGATACTTGGGTTTCATTTGATCTTCACGCTCCCACGTGAACTCCGGTCCACGCCTTGAGTTCCAACAAACTCTCACAATCAGAATACGACTATGTTTACGCACCTTGACCTCTCGATCCATGATCTCAATAGGTTCTTCGAAAAACTGCAACTTATCGTCGATCTTCAGCTCTTGAAACAACACAACCAGTGTTTCATCAGACAGACACTTCTTCAACTGCGAGACGTGAAAGACATCGGGAACATTACCCAACTCAGCAGGTAACTTGAGCTTGTAAGCCACTTTACCGATCCGCTCCAGGATTTTGAATGTCCCAACGTAACGTGGATTAAGCTTGCCGCGTTTACCAAAATGCACCACGATCTTCCAGGGTGAGACCTTCAATATGACACGATCATTAACTTCGAATTCCAAAGGTTTTCTACGCTTGTCGGTGTAGCTTTTCTGATGATCACGCGCTGCCACCATATGATTCCTGATCTGAACAATCTTTTCTGAAGTTTCAAGGATATGTTCCGGACCTGTAATCTGGCTGTCACCCACCTCAGCCCAACAAAGAGGGAAATGACATTTCCGACCGTACAATGCTTCAAACGGAGCTGCTTGGATGCTAGTGTGGTAACTGTTGTTGTAGGAGAACTCGATCAACGACAGATGTTTCTCCCAGCCCTTACCAAAATCAATCACACATACTCACAGCATGTCCTCAAGTGTCTGGATGGTTCGCTCGCTCTGACCATCCGTCTGTGGGTGATATGCAGTACTCATGTCAAGACGTGAGCCGAACGATTTATGCATCGACTGCCATAAATCATATATGAAACGCGGATCACGATCAGAGATAATAGAAGTTGGCGCTCCATGCCTAGAAACCACTTCTTTCAGATAAACAACAGCCAATTAAGAGAACTTATCCGTTTCCTTGATTGCTAGAAAATGTGCTGACTTCGTGAGACGATCAACGATCACCCAGATGGTATCGTTTCCGTTTTGAGTTCTCGGTAAACCAGTGACAAAATACATTGCTATATGCTTCCATTTCCACATGGGTATTTTCGGTTGTTGCAGCAGGCCTGAGGGTTTCTGATATTCCACCTTAACTTTCGCACATGTCAAACATTTACTCACGTACATTGCGATGTCAGCTTTCATCTTCGGCCACCAATACAAAACTTTGAGGTCCTGATACATCTTATCTGACCCCGGATGAACAGAGTATCGAGACTTGTGCGCTTCATCCATTACAAGTGCCCTAAGGTTCTCGAACAAGGGAAACCATATCCGTTCCATGCAGTAGAGAATACCATCAGATCTCTTTTCAAGTCATTTCTCCATGCCACGGTAAGTATTCAACTTCATAGTTTTCTTCCTTCAATGCCTCCGTCTGAGCCGAACGGATCTGGTCAGGAAGATTTGAGTGAATAGTGAGCTGCAATGCTCGCACACGCTTGGGTTTCGTCTCCTTTCGGCTAAGTGCATCAGCTATAATGTTAGCTTTACCGGGGTGATACTTAATGGCACAATCATAGTCGTTCAGTAGTTCTACCCAGCGACGCTGTCGCATATTCAATTCCTTCTGGTCGAAGATATGCTGAAGGCTTCTGTGATCGGCGTAGATGGTGCATTTGGTACCGTACAGATAGTGCCTCCAGATCTTCAACGCGAAAACCACAGCCCCCAACTCTAAATCGTGAGTCGTATAATTCCTTTCATGAACCTTCAACTGTCGAGAAGCATAAGCTATCACATTGTTGCGTTGCATCAGTACGCAACCAAGACCCTGAATGGAAGCATCACAATAAACCACAAAATCCTCGGTACCCTTAGGTAGAGACAAGATCAGTGCGCTACATAGTTTCTGCTTCAAGAGCTAGAAAGCATCCTCCTGCTTAGTTCCCCAAGAATAAACAATGTTCTTCTGTGTCAAGGAGGTGAGAGGTTGAGCGATCTTCGAGAAATCCTTGATAAATCTTCGATAATACCCAGCGAGACCAAGAAATTGTCGCACCTCCGAAGGATTCTTTGGTGCCGCCCAATTCTTGACAGCATCAACCTTTGCAGGATCCACGTGTATTCCCAATGCATTAACAATATGCCCAAGAAAGTGTACTTCCCGAATCCAGAAATCACACTTAGAAAACTTCGCGTAAAGCTGCTCCTTCCTCAAGAGCTCCAAGATAAGGCGTAAATGTCGCTCGTGGTCTTCCTTGCTTTTGGAGTAGATCAAGATGTCGTCGATGAAAACGATAACAAAGTCGTCGAGATACGGTTTGCACACACGATTCATAAGATCCATGAAGACTACGGGTGCGTTTGTCAATCCGAACGGCATAACCAAAAACTCATAATGCCCATAACGTGTCCTAAAAGCCGTCTTAGGAACATCCTCCTCTCGGACTCTCACCTGATGATAGCCCGACCTTAAGTCGATTTTCGAGTAACAACTTAACCCTTGCAACTGGTCAAACAAGTCGTCAATGCGCGGTACAGGGTAGCGATTCTTGAGTGTCACCTTGTTGAGCTCACGATAATCTATACACATCCGAAAGGACCCATCCTTCTTCTTCACAAACAGCACTGGGGCTCCCTAAGGTGAAGAGCTAGGTCGGATAAAACCTCTATCCAACAGCTCTTGGAGTTGATTTGACAACTCCTGTAACTCTCCTGGCACAAGACGATAAGGAGCACGAGCAATCGGGGCTACCCCTGGCATGAGGTCGATCTGAAATTCCACCTGACGATGTGGAGGTAAACCAGGGAGTTCTTCAGGAAACACATCAGGAAACTCACGAACAACTGGAAGGTCCTCGATCCTTCTGTCTTCAGATTGCGAATCAGTAACAAGAGCTAAAATAGCAGGGTAGCCCTTACGCAAACACCTTTGAGCCTTCATTGCTGAGATAATGCTAACCATAGCACCACTACGATGACCCTGAACCGACAAGGATTCTCTGCTAGGGAGAGGAATACGCACGATCTTTTCCTTACATAGAATCTCAGCTTGGTGTTTAGACAGCCAATCCATACCAACCACCATATCAAAACTACCGAGGGTAACAGGAAGGAGATCAATATCAAACACTTGGCCCACGAGATCTAGTTTACACCCCAAAAGGACATGCGAAGCTTCTATCGTTTTCCCATCGGCTAATTCTACTACGTGCTTAACCTCTAAAGGTGTTGAAGTTAGCCCTAATCGCTGACTAAACTCTAGGGACACATAACTCTAATTGGCACCAGAATCAAATAACACAGAAGCAATAAGATTGTTCACAGAAAACATACCAGTCACGACATTGCCGTCGCTCCTAGCATCACCAGCACCGATCATGAATACTCTTCCATGAGCACCGTTGCCCCCATTGTTGCCGTTGTTGTTATTCCCAGCATTGTTGTTGTTATTGGCATTCTGATTCAGCTGAGGGCAATCCCGCTTGATGTGGCCCTCATCCCCGCACTGGAAACACCCTTTCTTAAAACCTTGATTCTGCTAAGGTTGTTGCTTTTGCTGTCGCGGGTGCTGCTGATTTTGCTGTTGCTGCTGCTTTGGCTGTGTGGCCCTACAGTCTTTGGCCTCATGGCCCACTTTCTCACACCTACGACAACTCCAGACACACTGTCCATAGTGATGATAACCACACTTGTTACACTGTGGCTTCTTTCCAACCTAAGAGCCTTGATTCTGATTGCTGCCCTGGCCTTGATTAACTGAAGAAGACTGACTGAAACTGCGGTTGTTGCTGTTATCAGGCCTTTTATGAGATTGACTTGCACTGGTTGCTTTGTCATTATCGTTCCACTTGCGCTTGTTATCACTGCCAGGTGTGGTAGCTGTAGTTGTCGAGGTAGTAGCAGAAACACGTGGTGGAAAGTTGCCACGTTCGACCTCTTGGTCAGTAATCTTATGTGACAAACGGACGATGTGGGGCAGATTGTCTAGGTTTGCAGCAGTAACGTACCCCTTAACAGCTGGTTCTAAGCCCTTGAGATACAACTTAATTCGCCGATGTGGGGGTCGAGACAGGTTAGGGCACAAAGTTGCTAAATCATTAGACCTCCTCGTGAATGCTTCAATCTCAGATCCCTCCATTTTCAGATTGTAGTACTCGTTCTCTAGTTTCTGAACCTCATCACGAGGACAATACTCCTCTCTCATCAACTCCTTAAAGTCTTCCCAAGTGGTGGCATTTGCCATTTTGATACCCAACATCTGAACCTGGGCATTCCACCATGTCAGGGCACCATCCTCGACTGTGCCCGTAGCATACTTCACTCTGTCCCCAGCAGGATAGTTACACATTGCAAATACCGATTCTGCCTTCTCAAACCATCACAGGAGTCCTACAGCCCCTTCGGTCCCACTGAAGGTCTGTGGCTTACATTCCATGAACATCTTGAACGTACAGACAGCTGGATTGTTCTAATGCGCTGGTTGACCTAATGGACGAAAGAAAATACAACTCAGGGATAAGAATTGTGTATGCGACACGAGATTAAAGAGTATTTGGCACATTTCGTACCAGCTTGGTAGGCAGCCAGAGCCTCAGCCACATGGGTCTTGATTAAGTTTGCCAGCTCAGCTTGGGTCATCGCGATGTGACCACGTCCATGTCCTCGTCCACTCATGATTATATATAAGGAGAGGGCACAAATTTAAGAGTCGAAATGAGGTAAAAGTCAAGTATCACGTTGAAATCTACAAACTACCAAGTTTACACACAACAGGGTAGAACCCTTCTCGCACTCGTTAAGCCTCACTGGGACTTACATGCACCTTATGTTATTATTAAGTGTGCACCCATAATAATAAGGCAATTTGCTTGCTCATCCCAGTGCCTCTTAACTTGCGCTAAAAGTTTCCCCCACATTCACGTAGCAAAACAGAGGGTACTACAGGATTATGATTCACTAAAGTCGAAGAGTAGTGTTACACTATCAAATCACCATAACATCTAGTATGTTGTTTCATGTAAGCTGTGAGTGTGTGACTACTAAACAAGTAATGCATAAAGTAACAAAAGACAAACCTTGCAATCTGGAGCTGAGTGTCATGGTCCATTTTTGAAGTTGTTCGGTTATAGTCTGGTTTTAAAAAAACATTTTAAAACCTAGTTCACTATAACCAGTGGCTCTGATACCAAACTGTCACACCCCCAAAATACCACCTAGGGAATGTCCCTGTTAGGCATGTGATGTACCAACAGCGAGCCACTAATTACAATAAACCCATACAAATTTCAAAATAAAGTTCTCAATTATTAATAAAAATACCATCAACAGATGAAAACCAACATGTTCAGCGGAAGCAAATAGTAAATCAAAGTTAAATTGTTCAAAACCAATGTATACTGTAAATAATCAATCACATGAATCCTTCCAGTCGACCCATGACCACTCCAGCTACTCCAGACAGCAAGTTCCCAAATTCAAGATACCTAACGACCTGCAAGCATGCAGACAAGTGTGTCAGACGACGTTGGTGAGTTCAAAGTTTTGTTAACGAGTTTAGTTACCAGATATATGTATAAAACAATTTAACAATTTGATTTGATGTTGTTATTAACTCGATTACCGCAATGGCTACAGGATGTATTTGCCCAACCCTAATGTCTCTATCAAAACATTGGTCATGCTTTAAGGAAATTAGTTCACGCCCGTCCTCCCCGGTACGGTGTGAGGGTGCCAAACCTAATAGCGCTATCAACTAATAACCTCGTTGCCTCCCCGGCAACTATCGGTAGATGTAAGGGGTCTTATATGATAGAAACTGAGTAAAATAACAAACATCCCATTAACCTGACATTCCTCCCAGGAACGTTACCCGATATCCCTCCCTGGGATGCATGCTTGGAAAAAGAGCACTGAACTCACCTTAGGTTTGCTCGGTAAGACTAGTTACGTGTTTAGTTGCTCAAATCATTCCTAACCTAGTTACCGATATTAATCAGACTCATGCACCAAAAATCCACTTATTATAACAAGTTGTAAACACAGATTGGTCATCTCATGGCACGTATGGCGTAATACTTCACGTAAGTTCATATCACACGTAGTTCACATAATGCACAATAAATATTTGAGTCACAAGAAATTACGTAACACAAACATAACCGACTAACAACACTTGACGGTTCGTTACATTATTCAAATCCAGATGCAGCCCACTGTGCTCTACCGATGTAAGTATGTGTAACCCATCGAGCCCAAGTTCACTTTAATAACACAACTAAATGTTAACACTAGTTTTAACATCCTAATTGCAACAGCCCATTAGGCTTCGGCCCACTCCCTATGCACCCATGTTCATATATATAAAGCAACACTCCTAGCCTGTTGTTGATTTTTTGAACGATTGATCCATGATCATTATAAGCCATAGAGTGCTGGCCCAAAACAAATATATATATGCATCCCAAACAGTTCACAGTGGGCTACACCTACTGTTTCCGTCCCCTATGCGGCTCACTCAAACCTGACCCAAATCTAGTACGTATTCAGCTCATCAGTCATTGTTTACGGTATTACCAGATCAATTCAGTTATTCACAAATCCACATTAAATCTAATTATCATCTATATCATATCAATCAAACGCATGCTTAACATAAGGTCCGTTTGCCATATTAACACATCTGATAAGCATGTTGTAACACAAAGTCATTGATCACATACTTTATTTCAATAATCAGATTATTGTTTTATACTTTAGGGATTTCCTTGTCTAATCATAACAATCTATAAGTGATAAAGAACATGGACAAGCACCCGAAATCATATTTTCATCACATATCCTGATACATCTATAATCGAGAGCTACCATCAAGTAATCAGTCCCTAACAAGATGAATCCTAAGAATCCCTAAACACCCTACGAACTCAGTTAACATCATATGCATATTGTCTTCATCGATTATTCACCATTAATCATGTTCTAACCATTCTGTTTATATTACCCAAATATATCCAAGATTCCTTATCATAAGTTCATGAAAATACTAACACATATATTATCACAACTCTAATATCATGCACAACACACAAACAAGATTATCAACGCAACATAAACATGAGAATTTACTAACCAATCTGCTCTATATGATATATGATATTTCAAGGGGGGGGATGTCCACAGCCGTGCGAGATATCTTGATGGAGGTAGGGTTTTGTTTGAGTTCTTGTTATCTTGTTTACGTTGCTATGTGTATTTAATAATCTAAGTTCAACAACCGGCCCCTAATACAAGTCCTATTTGGGCTCCTCCAAGCCCAAACGTGACTACCAAGGTTCCAGGCGTGTATGTGTTATGTGTAAGCCCAACATGTATAAACTAGTAATCGGCCCAACATATGTGTTTGTTACTCATAGTTGTGGTGTAAGTAACCCAAGTTCGTTCGGCCCAAATACAATGTAAACAACCCAATTGTATTCTGCCCAAATACAATGTGAATGAATTTAATATTAGCAAGTTTTAGACTAGCACAAAACGTTCAGCACAAGAAGGGGAATGAATAACGGAAGATTTGGATCACAAGCTTAAACATTACTAACCTCAAAAGTTCGGGTTGTCACAATCAAGTTCACCATGATGTTTCATTTGGAAAAATTAGTGTATGTTGTTGGTGATTATTGTTGAAATTTGTTTTGGTGTTGAAAAGAAAACAAACACATGTTTTGAAAACATGGGAAACCTCCATTTTTTAGGGGAAACTATGTCAAAATTTTTATAAAATTTTGACACTTAGAAAATATAAGTTGTGGTGAAACTTATTCCCCAAAAATTCACCTAAAAATGTTTACCCAGGTTTCCCTAATTTTTGTAAGAAATTACAAGTTAAGAAATGATGATTTCTTTAAGTTAAAAGTAATATTAAGTATGTATATTTTTAGGGAAAAATAGATATATTTAGTGATCACCAAATTTTGTGCTAAGTGTATATTATGTGTATTATATGTAGTAGTATATTAGGAACTTAAAAATAGACTAAATACTCCCAAGGAGTATGAATACAAAAATACACATACAAATACATGAGAATACATAAGTATACAAGTATCCAAATATTCCTCGCAAGGAAATACATGGATAAATACAAGAAAATATATTTACAAAAATATATCCCTTAACACATTATTGAACTTGGACAAGTTATGGACTTAAATATATATTTTTGGACAAATATATAACCTATACCAAGTATTGAAATTTATACAAAAATCGGGTGGATAACAAGAATAACCATATATATATTTTATAGCATGACTATATATATAATTCATACAAGTCTTAAAAATAAATTATTTTTAAGAAATATAGTTCCGGAAAGTAATAAAAATCAAAGTATTGATTTTTGGTGAATAATACAAAATACACAAGTATTTACATAAAATATAAGTATACTTTCCTAAGTATACTTATAGAAAAATAATATTGAAAATATTATTTCACAAAATACTTATATTTATTTTTGGAAAATAATATAAATAACATACATGAAAAGTTAAAAATATAAATTATTTTTAACACTTATTACCTTGAGAAAGACTTTATAAATGAATATATATTTGAGAAGTGAAATATATATTTACAAATAAACAATACATACTCAACGTGCAAGAACACGGCAAACGGGCAAGACCCGACAATCAAGGGCACGACCCTCACAAAGATTGAACATACAAAGAACATATACATAAACAAAAGATGGTGACTTATACTTGTGTGATACAAGTCTAGTGACTAACAGTAATAGAACGCGTATAGGTCACGACGTTACGAACCCAACCGGTGAAGTTTACGGAGCAGGATACGCAAAGTTGTGAGTTCATGTTCCCACTTTTAAACTTTTACTTGTTTTCTAAACTTGGGGAAAATACATGTACTATGGTATGATGATTACAAAAACTAAGGAATGATACTATAGATCATGTGACGTATAGGGTTCCATAAGCACCATTAATCAATTACATACCAAGACCGTGGAACAAAAGGTTAGATCTAATGGGTTTCAGGCAACCACACACTTGGCCACTCTTTTACCAAGAAGTGCTTTTGTGTCTCTAGTCGTGAATCGACAAGTAAAAATGCCTATGGTTTGGATGCTTCCTATGTCGTTACACATGTTGATGGCCTAGCTAACCATTAGCAATCTCGTATTCCTTACATTTACATAAGTACTTATTTTCAGTACAAGTTACATACCATGTTTTCTACAGCGAATGCTTAAATGTTTACACAAAACTGCATGAATTCACACCAACGTTATGTTGACGATTATCCAAAACTTACATGTATTTCAGGTAACTAAAGTGGATGTACGTGCGGTCTTACTCTTGCTCCAGGATGTCATTTATGTTTTTAGAAGCGTTGTGTCAAGACTCCAATGCCTCTTTTGTGGGATTTGATTGTTATATTCCATTTCGTGTGGTGATATAATGATTAAAAACCTTGTGGTTGTCTTTGAAAATAATTTGTAAACTATTTAAACAATTATTAGTCGTGTGATGTAAACACTAAACTTATGTTATGTTTTGATTATGTAATGACAATGACATTTTGGAGTTATTTTACGAGCAAGTAGTGTGTTTACCATTCGTATGCAATGAGAACCTTTTAGGATCACACCTCGTGCTTCCGCCTTAGAAAGGGGTGTGACAGATTGGTATCAGAGCTGCGATTGTAGTGAAACAGGATTCCTTCTCGAGTATAGACTACAATCTTTAGGATCCTCTCACGAAAACAATTTTTTTCAAAAGTTTTCATTGCATAAAACTTTCCGTGACATCCACTACCTGAAACTGTTTTCCAAGAGTCAAGTAAGGATACTACGAGACATAGGGTACACTGGAGTAGCACTTGTCTTTGACTGAGAATTACTTGCAATAATGTGTATAATTATTTGTATATTAATTAAGTAATAATTAATATATACATATACTATGAATAAAATATTACAGGTATACATGTCATCGTCTGAAAGCAGTGACCTATCTGAAGGAAGTGACCCGATGACGATTGTCTCTAACGACGAGACTTCTTCAGCAAAGGGGACGTTAACGTCTGACTTCGAGACCGACGATGATGATCTCGATGACGTCTTAGCTTTACCTTTACCCTTCCATGACCAGCTCACCATCGGGACTGCTGAACACCTCGTTGAGCCTATTAACATTCATGCTATTCCTTTTGCCGCCATCCCTGTTAAGGACTTGCCATTCGTTGATGATCTGGATGATGATATGGACGTCCCCGTGATTGAGGTGGAGCACCTCGACGATGATCTTGGCGATGGAGAAGTCTTCGACGATTGCTATTTTGGGGGTTGGTTAGTCTGTTGTGCGGAATGTTGATATCCCTTCTGATTCCGACCCTAAGGAGTCAGTTACTTTAACTGCACTTTGGACCGTTGGCCTGGAGGCATATCCTACTGATGATGTCTCCTCTACGGTCCCAGCTACACCTGATATCCCCCTCATACCACCTCCTCCTCCTCCTCCGATGTCGAAGACTGCTGAAGAACTGAACTCCCTGTGGAAGAAAGGATCTCCGAAGCTATCGCCCAGTATGAGGCGAACCGCACTGAACACAGTAGAGGACCAAGCGGTACTAGACGTAATGGATATGGGGATTCATCTGGAGGAAACACCACTCAAGGCTGCACCTTCAAGCAGTTTCTCGACCGCAAGCCACTGAATTATGACAGCACTGGAGGTGCAGTGGCTTTTGTGCGCTGGACGGAGAAGACTGATTCCACGATCCGCATGAGCAAGTGTACCGTGGACCAGCAAGTCACTTTTGTTACTGGATTGTTTATTGATGAGGCTTTGACTTTGTTGAATTTGCAAGTCCAAACCGTGGGAGATGATGATGCGTATGGTATGACTTGGGATGAGTTGAAGGAAAGAATGAGAGAGAAGTATTGCTCTCGTGCTGAACTCCAAATGTTAGAGACTGAGTTCTGGAACTTGTCCATGGAAGGTGTGGACATTGTTGGCTATACTCGAAGGTTCCATGACCTGTCAAGAGTGATCCCCTACCTGGTGACTCCCGAATTTAAGGGCATCGAGCGCTACATCTGGGGATTGGCTCCGGAGTTTCGCAGCGTGGTAACTGCGGTAAAACCCACAACGATCACTCAGACTGTAACTCTGGCTGTCAGCCTTACTAAGGATGTTGTCCGTATGAATAAGCTATCGCTGAAACCTACTGAGAAAACCGAGACGCATGCTGAGTCGTCTGGTGACAAGAAGAGGAAGCACTCGAATCTGAGTCAAGCAACACGTAACAATAACAAGGGTTCCAGCAATAAGAAACGTGACCCCAATCCACCCAAGGAAATGAAAACACTTGCGACAGTAAATGACGCTACTACCAGAGGATACCAGGGCACTTTGCCCAAATGCAATCAGTGAAAGCGTCATCATGAAGGAGTTTATCGCATTCCTAAATGTGACAAGTGTGGAAAATTGGGTCACCGCACCGAGAACTGTTGGGGAAAAGGAAATGGGAATGGTAACAGAAACGGGAATGGAAACCGAAACGGTGCTGGTAATGGGAACGGTAATGGAAATGGCAACGGTAATGGTAACAGGAATGGTAATGGAACTGGGCAGAACCAAGGATGCTTTGGATGTGGTAGCAAAGAGCATTTCCAGAATGATTGCCCAAGGGAGAACAATGCTCAAGCTTGAGCATTTGTGATTGGAGCAAGGAACGCACGCGAGGACCCTAACGTGGTCACCGGGACATTTCTCGTTAACAATCACTTTGCATCCATACTTTTTGACACTGGTGCCGCTTATAGTTTCATGTTTGTGGAATTTAAACATATTCTTGGAATAAAATCTAGTAGATTAGATATTCCTTATTCCATAGAACTAGCCGATGGTAAACTTGTTGAATCGGGCGAAGTTGTTAGGGGTTGTACCTTAGAACTTGGTGAGTGAAGATTTAGTATCGACCTCTTACTGGTTCAATTGGGTAGCTTCGATGTGGTGGTCAGAATCGACTGGCTGTCCAAGATTAAGGCTGAAGTTGTTTGTCACGAGAAAATTATTCGCATCCCTCTTGCGAATGATGAAACACTCGTCGTGCATGGAGAAAAACGAGACACACCTCTGCGAATCATCAATTGTATGAAGGCGTAGAAGTGCTTTAGGAAATGATGTGTTACATTCTTGGCGCATGTTGTAGATAAGAAGGCTGAGGAGCCGAAACTCGAAGACATTCCTGTGGTGAAGGAATTTCCTAATGTTTTTCCCGAAGATTTGCCAGGACTACCTCCGCAACGACAAGTCGAATTCCATATAGACTTGGTTCCAGGCGCTACTCCTGTAGCCAAGGCACCCGATCGACTTGCTCCATCTGAGATGCAAGAATTATCTACACAACTCCAGGAGTTGTTGGATAAAGGATTCATAAGGCCGAGCTTCTCGCCTTGGGGAACTCCAGTTTTGTTCTTGAAAAAGAAGGATGGAACAATGCGGATGTGTATCGATTATAGAGAACTGAATAAGCTCACTGTCAAGAATCGGTATCCACTACCGAGGATTGACAACTTATTCGATCAGTTACAAGGATCAAGTTACTACTCCAAGATCGACCTTCGATCTGGATATCATCAGTTAAGGATCCAAGAAGAGAGCATATCGAAGACTGCGTTCAGGACACGTTATGGGCATTACGAGTTCCTTGTGATGCCATTTAGATTGACGAACGCACCAGCAGTGTATATGGATCTGATGAATCGTGTTTGCAAACCATATCTCGATAAATTCGTGATTGTATTTATCGATGATATTTTGATTTATTCGCGAACGAAAGAAGAGCACGAGCAATAACTCAGGACCATTCTGGAACTACTGAAGAAAGAGAAGCTTTATGCAAAGTTCTCAAAGTGCGAATTTTGGATTTGCGAAGTACAGTTCCTTGGTCATGTTGTAAACGAGAAGGGTATTCATGTAGACCCAACAAAGATTGAAGCAATCTTGAATTGGGAAGCCCCCAAGACACCAACCGAAGTTCGACAACTTTTGGGATTAGTGGGCGATTACCGCAGATTTATCGAGAATTTCCCCAAGATAGCTCAGCCGTTAACTTCCCTTACGCAGAAGGACAAGAAGTACGACTGGGGTGATAAACAGGAAGAAGCCTTCTAACTTCTCAAAAGCAAGTTATGCGATGCACCAATACTATCTTTCCCCGAAGGCACTGGAGACTTTGTGGTATACTGTGACGCTTCGCATCAAGGATTAGGTTGCGTGCTCATGCAACGCCAAAAGGTCATCGCTTATGCCTCAAGACAGTTGAAAGTTCATGAAAGGAACTACACCACTCACGACCTGGAGCTAGGCACGGTGATATTCTCCTTGAAGATCTGGCGACAATATTTATATGGTACTCGATGTACAATCTTCACTGATCACAAGAGCTTGCAGCACATATTTGATCAGAAGGAATTGAATATGCGTCAGCGACAGTGAGTCGAGCTACTAAACGATTATGATTGTGAGATTAAGTACCATCCTGGAAAGGCAAACGTAGTAGCAGACGCGTTAAGTAAAAAAGAAAGGGTTAAGACCCTAAGGGTTTGAGCATTGGAAATGACTATTCGAACGAATCTCACTGCACGCATTCATGACGCACAACAAGAAGCCCTTAAGAAGGAGAATCTTAGAGCTGAATATCTCCGTGGTATGGAGAAGAAATTGGTGCCAAACGAAGAGGGAACGTTATACTTTATGGGACACATTTGGGTTCCGCTCTATGGCGGTATTCGAGAAATCATCTTTGATAAAGCTCACAAGTCGAGATACTCGATCCACCCGGGATCGGACAAGATGTATCAAGACTTGAAAGAATACTATTGGTGGCCAAAGCTTAAAAGTGATGTTACTGTCTACGTTGGAAAATGCCTAACTTGTGCTAAGGTTAAGGCCGAATATCAGAAACCGTCTGGTCTACTGCAACAACCAGAGATACCCATGTGGAAGTGGGGGCAAATATCAATGGACTTCGTAACGAAATTACCCAGGACCCCTAGAGGGCATGATATGATATGGGTGATAGTTGATCGATTGACGATGTCTGCACATTTCATACCAATCCGAGAGAAGGATAGCACTGGAAAGCTTGCTGAGCTGTACCTTAAAGAAATAGTGGCGCGTCATGGAGTGCCTATTTCGATTATTTCAGACAGAGATGGGCGTTTCGTATCAAGGATCTGGCAATCCTTCCAAGAGGCCTTTGGATCTCAGCTAGATCTAAGCACGGCCTTCCATCCGCAAACCGACGGTCAGAGCGAACGGACCATACAAACACTAGAAGATATGCTCCGCGCATGTGTTATGGATCTGGGCGGCAGCTGGGATACTCATCTACCTTTAGTTGAGTTTTCCTATAATAACAGCTACCATACAAGCATAAAAGTTGCACCGTTCGAAGCTCTATATGGCCACAAGTGCCGCTTGCCGTTGTGTTGGGCAGACATTGGGGACAAACAGTTGATTGGTCCTGAACTTGTTCAAGAGACGACCGAAAAGATTATGCAGATCCGAGAGCACATCAAGGCGGCTCGTGATCAAAAAAAGAGCTACGCTGATCGAAGACGAAAACCCTTAGAATTCGAGGTGGGAGACAAAGTTCTGTTGAAGGTCTTACCTTGGAAAGGTGTAGCAAGATTCGGAAAACGTGGAAAGTTGAATCCACAATACATTGGACCATTCAAGATCTTGTAAAGAATTGGTACCGTGGGGTACAAATTAGAGTTACCGGAAGAACTTAATGGTGTTCATGATACGTTCTATGTGTCCAACCTCAAAAAGAGTCCAACCCAAGAAACAGTTATCATCCCTGCGGATGAGGTGCATATAGACGACACACTCCAATTTATAGAACAACCCGTTGAGGTAACGGATTGGAAGATCCATAAAACAAGGATGAGTCGCATTAAACTTGTCAAAGTATGTTGGAACTCTAAGCACGGACCCGAGTACACGTGGGATCGCGAAGACCGGTTCAAAGCCAAGTACCCCCACCTATTCGAGAAAGCTCTTGCGGGAGATAACTCAGCCTGAATTTCGGGATGAAATTCTTTTAACGGGGGGAGACTGTGACAACTAGCACAAAACCGGTAATTTCCGTACAGTTTTAATTATTATTTAATATCTGCAATTATGTTCTTAAATGTCAACATTATCTGATTACATGCTATACATGTGAATCCATGCACGTTTTATATTTCAAATATTGCTTTATGCATTACTTTAAGCGTTGAGTCAGAAAGAACTAGTAAACTCACCGGTAAGACACACTGTGTCAGCAAATCTGCAAAAAGCAGTCAGATATTAGAATTAGGGCCTAGGAATAGGTCCACATCTAAAATACATTAAAACCCAAGTGTGGATACAAGGGTTAACTTACAAACTTTCCGGAAGCTAAACTATGCACTAAAAAGCACCCGAAACGCACTTTAAATGCAGAATTTTGCATTAATCAGCACCAATTCAGTTATAATCAGCTTTTAAACACTAAAATATCATGCATGATTTATGTTTTATTGTCCAGAATAACTTACAAAGTTTCGGGAATTGAAACTGCCACAAAAGGTGCTTCATACCTAGTGAAATTGCGCAATTTAGCACTTTAACGAACCGTAACGAAACGAATAACCGAACAATACCCGGGACATCAAAATTTGACTCGAAGTAATGTTTTTTATGATATTAAACTAGTATTGGTGCTAGAACACCTTAAAAATCATAAAAACACCTAGACACACTTAAACTAACTTAAACCCCCTCATTTGCACTTTAAACCCCGAACTACCAAAATATTACACTTTACCCCCCCCCCCCTTCACCATGGCCGACCCCTAAGGGTCCCATATGCCTTGGAATATTTTATTTAACTTGGTCCCCTAACTTGAGTGCAAATAATCTCTAAAGGTGATCATATGTTGGAGAATTCTTTATAAAAACCATAAGTAACTAAGCATTGCCCATTATCACATAAAAACTTCATCTTCTTCCCTTGTTCTTCTCTTTTGGTCTCGGCTCAACCCACACACAAACACACATCCATTTTCAAGATTCAATCTTTCAATCCAAGGTGATCTAGAGGTGTAAGAAGCTCATCTAAGAAGGTGTAAGGTGCTAGAAGTGGAAGGACCTCACTTTGGAGCTTTTACCACTTGATTTCTTCCTTGTTCATCATCTTCATTCTTGTGCCACTTCCCTATCCATTAGAGCTAGTAGTAAGCTTCTTGATCACTAAAATAAGTCATGTTTATGTTATGTACAAGTTTCACCATCTAAACAACTTAACTTTTAAAGAAGAAAATGAGAAGATCTAACATATTTATGAAGAAATCAAGTGATTACATAAATTTTTAGTGTATGTAATGAAGTTGTTGATGTTATATCTTATTTTAATGTTTAGATCAAGTATGTTAAAGCTTAGATCTAACAAGTTTAAGCATGGATCTTAAAGGATCCATGGTTAAACTTGAAGATGAACATATGAAACATTATGTGAACATGAAAAATGGATTTTTACACATAAACTTGTAATCTTGAAGTAATAAAGTGTATGTAGAACTAATTTTTGAAACTAAAACACATGGAAAGTTTGTTAAAAATTTAACATAAAGCTTGTTTTTGAAAGATCTAAAGTTATTAAGCATGGATCTTGAAAGATCCATGGTGAAACATGATGTTAAAAATAATGATCTTTCTAATGAACATAAAAGTGGTTTTAGAACATGATTTACAAACTTTAAAGACCATTAAACTCATGGATGAGTTGGTTAATAAAATAAAGTTTCATAAAAGTTTGTTTAAAATGCTCAAGAACACTTATTTTTGGAAAGATCATAATATGTTAAGTGTAGATCTAAAAGACTACGCATTTTTAACAAAAATCAAGTCCACCATGATGTTTCATATGGAAAAATTAGTGTATGTTGTTGGTGATTATTGTTGAAAATTGTTTTGGTGTTGAAAAGAAAATAAACACATGTTTTGAAAACATGGGAAACCTCCAATTTTAGGGGAAACTATGTCAAAAATTTTATAAAATTTTGACACTTAGAAAATATAAGTTGTGGTGAAACTTATTCCCCAAAAATTCACCTAAAATGTTTACCAAGGTTTCCCTAATTTTTGTAAGAAATTACAAGTT
This sequence comes from Helianthus tuberosus, assembly GCA_030545235.1. Classification (NCBI taxonomy): domain Eukaryota; kingdom Viridiplantae; phylum Streptophyta; class Magnoliopsida; order Asterales; family Asteraceae; genus Helianthus; species Helianthus tuberosus. Next base: position 42,626,160 of record CM060414.1, on the reverse strand, counting down.
AAGAAATGATGATTCCTTCAAGTTAAAAGTAATATTAAGTATGTATATTTTTAAGGAAAAATATATATATTTAGTGATCACCAAATTTTGTGCTAAGTGTATATTATGTGTATTATATGTAGTAGTGTATTCGGAACTTGAAAATACACTAACTACTCCCAAGGAGTATGAATACAAAAATACACATACAAATACATGAGAATACATAAGTATACAAGTATCCAAAAATTCCTCGCAAGGAAATACATGGATAAATACAAGAAAATATATTTACAAAAATATACCCCTTGACACATTATTGAACTTGGACAAGTTATAGACTTAAATATATATTTTTGGACAAATATATAACTTATACCAAGTATTGAAATTTATACAAAAATTGGGTGGATAACAATAATAACCATATATATATATTTTAGCATGGCAATATATATAATTCATACATGTCTTAAAAATATATTATTTTTAAGAAATACAATTCCGGAAAGTAATAAAAATCAAAGTATTGATTTTTGGTAAATAATACAAAATACACAAGTATTTACATAAAATATAAGTATACTTTCCTAAGTATACTTGTACAAAAATAACATTGAAAATATTATTTCACAAAATACTTATATTTATTTTTGGAAAATAATATAAGTAACATACATGAAAAGTTAAACGTATAAATTATTTTTAACACTTATTACCTTGAGAAAGACTTTATAAATGAATATATATTTGAGAAGTGAAATATATATTTACAAATAAACAATACATACTCAACGTGCAAGAACATGACAAACGGGCAAGACCCGACAATCAAGGGCACGACCCTCACAAAGATTGAACATACAAAGAACATATACATAAACAAAAGATGGTGACTTGTACTTGTGTGATACAAGTCTAGTGACTAACAGTAATAGAACGCGTATAGGTCACGACGCTACGAACCCAACCGGTGAAGTTTATGGAGCAAGATACGCAAAGTTGTGAGTTAATGTCCCCACTTTTAAACTTTTACTTGTTTTCTAAACTTGGGGAAAATACATGTACTATGGTATGACGATTGCAAAAAATAAGTAATGATACTATAGATCATGTGACGTATATGGTGCCATAAGCACCATTAATCAATTACATACCAAGACCGCGGAACAAAAGGTTAGATCTAATGGGTTTCAGGCAACCACACTCTTGGCCACTCTTTTACCAAGAAATGCTTTTGTGTCTCTAGTCGTGAATCGACAAGTAAAAATGCCTATGGTTTGGATGCTTCCTATGTCGTTACACATGTTGATGGCCTAGCTAACGATTAAAGATCTCGTATTCCTTACATTTACAGAAGTACTTATTTTCAGTACAAATTACATACCATGTTTTCTACAGTGAATGCTTAAATGTTTACACAAAACTGCATGAATTCACACCAACTTTATGTTGACGATTTTCCAAAACTTACATGTATTTCAGGTAACTAAAGTGGATGTACGTGCGGTCTTACTCTTGCTCCAGGATGTCGTTTATGTTTTTAGAAGTGTTGTGTCAAGACTCCAATGCCTCTTTTGTGGGATTTGATTGTTATATTCCATTTCATGTGGTGATATAATGATTAAAAACCTTGTGGTTGTCTTTGAAAATAAGTTGTAAACTTTTTAAACAATTATTAGTCGTGTGATGTAAACACTAAACTTATGTTATGTTTTGATTATGTAATGACAATGGCATTTTGGAGTTATTTTACGAGCATGTAGTGTGTTTACCATTCGTATGCAATGAGAACCTTTCAGGATCACACCTCGTGCTTCCGCCTTAGAAAAGGGTGTGACAATCAAAACCCCAAGTGCACAAGAAATTTAGCGGTTAAGAAAACTTGCGATCATTGAACCAACCAGCACAAAAGTACCCTTATTAGACTCACAATTAAAAACCAAACCATTTAAGATCAAGACCCGAGCATACGCGATAAGTATCGACATGAAAATCGAGAAAATACGCGATTGGACGAAAAAGGTGGTCAGGGACACGTGTCACGACGTCGCGAAACGTGTCCAACCTACCTAGGACACGTGGCAGTCTAGGCCAGGCCGACCCTCTCAGCGACATGCGGAAGAAACCAGGTCTCCTCCCGCGATGCACGAGAGAGGTCCATCTGGCCTATATAAGGGCCAGGCCTGGGACAGAAATATTCGCTCACTTTCGATCTTCTGAATCGATCCTCTGATCCCTCGTTACTTTGTTTCTCTGTATTCTCGTGTAATAAACCCTAATCACTGAAACGATACACTATCCGATAGATCCAGAAACAACTAACGGATGTCAAAGTGCTGCCTGTATGAGGCTATACTTTGTTAACTACGATGAGGTTTTGATCTCGTGATTATCGTTAAAGTTTGAGTTGGGTGTATACATTAATACGGATTACATTTGGTAAAATTAGTGGTTAGAATCAGAAGGCTTAAATTCACTGATATATTAGATTCTTAGTTATCAGAAATCATAGAACCAAGACTATAGACTTACAAGAAGCTTAATTATCTGAAGGCTCAAGAACTATTAGCTAGCAAAGTGAGTTCCTCTGAACCGTTTCTAAAACATGATGTGTTGTTCTATCTGATTGGTAATAACTATGGAATCTACTATCTATCGCATCTGTGATATTCGGCAATGATTGATAGGATGATTGAGGGCTGATTGTATGTATCTGATTTAGCCAGTAGAGTTTGTATACATAACTTGGTTATGTGAACATACTATGCTTACTATGTTCTTATTTGTTTGCCATGATTATATCTGATTGATGTTATAGTCGATAAATGCATGTTTTAAATAAAATCGTTTATGTTCATGAACTCACCAGTTTATACTGAGTCCCAAATATTTTTTGTGCACACATCCTAGGTGCCATGTGATTGCAGGAATGGCAGACATTGAAACTAGCATATGAAGGGATAGAGGTCTAGAGGGCTGCTGAAGATTTAGATCGCTATTATAGTTAAACTGATGTAACATTATTGTGTAATATGAGAGAAGCATACTACTATTTAAATGTTTAAATAAAAGTTCAGAAACTTCCGTTGTGTATGCTCTAGTTACTATGTGTTCTGTATATCCGACGCGTAACACTCCCTAGAGCTTGTCCTGGGATGCGAGTGTTACACCCTACATCATAGTGTTCGCTTAGAGTCTAACTGTCTTGACCCATACATTATTGGTACCTTGACCAGGATTGACCAAACAATTTTGGATATCAGTGAGCGTACTATGACCAACATGAGGATTCGAAAAAGTTTAACGGGGTATATCAGCCAGCGAATCTCATATTAAGGAGCTTTCACACTTTGGGGATCACATAGGCGATTGTAGGTATCGACCACATGCACGACAATCTCACAAGATCAAGGGGAGAATCACTTTTTATTGTCTCTTTATATTTTCTGCATTAATTGTCTAAAACCCCGCGTCATTCTCTAAGATTAACAAACCTTGTAAAATCCAAAGTTTAAGAAGAAGGGTTTTAGCGAGATAGGAAAACTATCAAATATGATAATGATACATTCACAGCGGAACTAGATTAATCATTGTCGACTGAACTTGATGAGTTAGTAGCTGCTTTTAGAGCTGGGTCGCATAATACGTGAAACACGTCACTTTCTGTTACTATCGCTATAAAATGTCCTAGGACAACATCACAACACAACATAGTGTCACAGCATGGTGTCGTATCACATAGCGTAATGTTGCAGCACAGTTACCCAAGTTGCATTAGGACTCATCAAAACTATTACAAGGAGCCTCGCAGCATGGTTGCCCTACTTGTGTTAGGACTTGTCAAAAATGTTGCTGGGAGTGTTACATCCCGGACACTCATAGATGAACGTCCAGTGTCTCATAAATAGACAATCATCTGCTTAAGTCTGTTGTTAGCCCAAACTCATAACTTTGTACATCCAAAACGTTTGTCTACATCTGTGAAGCAAGATCTGTGGTTTCTAGGCTTATTAACACATAAAAATCCAATATTTCCAAAGGAAACCCAAGTTTTACCCAAAACCCCCATTTTCATCAAAACAAAGATTTGGATGTGATTATTACCTAGATTTCAACCAAAACGTTGTTGTGATGATTCTTAATCGTTTGCTAAACTATTCCAACCTTCAAATCGTGCTTCCTTGATCGTGAATCCTTTTTCATCAACTTTCTCTCTTTAAAATCCCACTTTCTCTCTTTAAAATTGGTGAAGATGACGCAAATGAGGCAAGGGTTCCATCTTTTATTATATAGTAAGGACTATGTTACAATCTCCTGTTATACACAAGTTGATAACTGTAATGTTGTATAATTAGTAAGAAAAAAGTTATCTTTTAAAAACACATATGCATTACACGGTTGAATAAACCCGTGTATTATACTAATATAAATATAATGTAATAGTTTAACATATACAATCATCAAGATTTATATTTAAAAAAAATGAATTATGACATGACAATTATAAATTTTGTTAAGTTGAGTTTTAAAATATTATTTCTTTGAACTGGTATTACCTTTGATTTTCTATTAACACCTATTTTTTTTAATTATTTAACATATTATATTTTTACCATCCAAAGACATTAAATATTTGAGTTTTTTTTTTTTTTATAGAAATCACTCATAAAAACAACTATTTTCATTATTCTTCAATTTTTTAATATTTTAACCAATATAATTTTGAACATGCTGAAACTTTTAAGTAAAAAATAGGAAAAATACCATAAAAACAATATACATTCCTATTTTTCTCATAAAAGTCTTTCAACAATTTTTTGCACGTAAAAAACTTACCTAATTTATGTTTTGTCTCACAAAAGTTGCTCAACAATTTTTTTGAACATTAACGTCCCTTCACATGTTAAATTTGAACAAAATTATGATACTGTTTTTTTTAAATTTACTACATGAAGTTATGTTTCAACCTAAGATATGCTTGAAAATTGATAGAACATTGCCATAAAATCGAAAACTATTAAAAACAAAAAGTGATTAAACCCGAACCGAATAAAAATAAGTCGGTTTATATATAGCTCAATAAACCGAGTAATCTAAGTAAACCATACTTTATATTTACTTGAATAAACCCAATTATATGAATTCGATGTATCCGATTGAAACCGAATAAAAAATAAATTCGAATGCCCATTTTGAAGTACTTGAATTCCATTTAGTTTGGTTAGATTTTTGGTTTAACACCAAAAGAAATCGAACCGAATGAAAGGAACCAAATAATGGAATAAACCAAAAAGAACCGATGGTCACCTCTAACGGTTTCAAATTGTTTAAATTAATTAGTAATAACTTTCTTCAAATTTAACATGTGAAGGAACTTCAATGTTCAAAAAAATTATTAAGGGAATTTTGTGAGATAAAATAGAAAGTTCGTTGGTTTTTCATATGAAAAAAATTGTTGAGGGACTTTTATAAGAAAATTGAGAAAGTATGTTGGTTTTTATGATATTTCTCGTAAAATATATATTTAATTAATATTAATAGTTAATTTCATATTAATTTTTTTTTGTTTGTTGATTTAATAATTATTTTTTTATTAAAAAAATAAGTATTCGTAATTAAGTAGACAGAAATGCAGGTAGACAAAAATAATAAATTGCTCTAGTGGGTAACACATATCACACATTGTTTTTTTTATTATATAGTATAATAGATTTAGATCTTTTTTACCACATATTTTTTAATTATTTAACATATATTATATTTACTATTCTTACCATTCAACCACACTAAATATTTAAGAAAAATTTAGAAATCACCCATAAAAACAACTACCATCATTATTTTCCTTTTTATAAATATATTAACAAACACAATTTTGAAGTTGGTAAAACTTTTTAAAATTTATAATTAATTTCATATTAAATTAATTTGGTTAATGATATAATATTTATCATTAATTAAAAAAAGTATTCTTATATAATTAAGGAGAGAGACTAGATGAAAATAGATGACTCCAATGGACAACTTTGGATTTTTTTTTATTACATAGCAATAATATAGATATAGATTAGAGGCGCCTAACCACTCATGGACCTTTCATTATTTACTTTTTAAAAAAATGGACCTTTCATTAAGCATAATTCATCTATAGAAATTTCCACATATTTAACCCTATTAGTTTTTTATTTGAACATTTCCCCATTATACATATTAAAAAATAAAAAATAGGCCATGAAGAGTGTTTTTTGCTTTTTAAATAATTGTTTCACTTTTTCTAATAATATTTAATTTAGAATAAAATAATATATATATATATATATATATATATATATATATATATATATATATAATTACAACAAAGTTTTCATAGATAATCGTTTGATTTTTTAATTAATCATTTCAACTTTTTAATAATATTTTATTTATCGTATATTTTGATTATTTCTCTAACTTGCGTTCTATTTTTATTTTTTCAACATTGCGATATAAATTTATTGAAAACGGATAATGTGCTACTATCGTATTAACCCGAACTGAAACCGATTGTTATTTTTAACATTGCAGTATAAATTTTATTAAAAACGAATATTGTCCCATCATCGTACCAAAAAAGAACCGAAACTGATAGAATATTATATGTATCGATACCGATATTTATTTATATTGTTTTTTATAAACCGGCATTTATTTATATTGTTTTTGTTTTCAATAATCTGATATCGTATCACTAATATACTGTGCCAAACAACATCATTATTGTACATGTACTCATTTGTATAGTTTCTGTTTGGTAATTAATTTTGTGCTGCTATCGTAATTAGCAAAACCGAAACCGATCGAACAACATTGGTATCAGTACCGCTACTTATTTTTATTGTTGTGCTTTTGATAAACTGATGTATGTCAAATAACATTGGTACATGTATTTGTGTTCATTTTTATGGTTTTCAATTTCGATAATTTTTATTTATACAACTCTGTCTGTGATGATATCATTACCACTATCGTGACGATCTGAACAGATCGACACCGTTCGGACAATATCGTTGTCAGTACGGGTGTTCGTTTTTTTCGTTTCTGTCCATGTAAAACATGTGTTGATTTCTAAATCGAGTACATGTATCATATTAGTGCTATAACGAAGCTAACCGATACCGATCGAATGTCTGAGATAACGTATCGCCGCAACGCGCGGAAAAACAACCTAGTTACTTATTATTTGGGAGTGTTACGTTATTCCAACAATATCATTTTGCTTTGTCATGGTAAAGAACACAAAATCAATTATGTTTGAAATGTTCTATTTTGAATAAAATTTTCATCGAAATATATATAAGAATAAGCATGTCTCTACGGTATATTCAGAATTAAAATAATTGCAACGATATATACTAGAAATTAGAAAAAGAAAGAGTAAACAACGTCGATTTATAAAAGAACTACATACGAAGTATCTTTGATAGTATTTACGTTTGTTCTTTGATTACCTGGACATCACAACTTACAACTCGGTTTCAAAAAATATATATATATATCGAGACATTGATAAAAGCAAACACGTCACAACAACGTACTCGTGATTTTATAAAATTTGTATCTTGCTTAAAATTAATTCAATTAATAAAATAGTAATTAAAAAGTTTAAAGTTAAAAAGAATAGATAAATAAAAATAATAAGTAACTTTTCATGCCCTTTCATTTTTAATATATATATATATATATATATATATATAAATATTAATAATAATAAAATTCTAATAAAATTCAAGGGCGTAGTCACTGGAGCATCGGTTGGATTGATGTTTATCAGACATTTAACTTTGGGAATCGAATTCGGTTTTTGCTATGAGATCGAATGGTTTCACTTAGATAGCTTGAAAAACCATGTGGTTCAAATTAGAAAACCGAATAAATTCAAATGAAATATTTAGGAACGAATCCATAGGTGTCACACTGTCACATCCTGTCGCGTTAGAAGTGTATGATTTACATCACACTCTTTGCTACTTATTTAACCAATTCCCTCTTCTCCCCAACTCAAATCAGCTGCAATCTTGTGTTCTTTCTTCCATAATTTAACGGCTATTTCTTGGAGGACTCATCTGATTCCTGCACCTGAAAGAGGTAATAATCTTGATATCTCTTGTAAGGCTTCGTTCTTTGTGTGATAAATGTTCTATTCATTGACTTTTTCAGCTTGATTTTGACTTCATTTTAGTTGATTTTGAGATGTTGTCAACAAACTATGTGAAAGGAAACATAGCCTTGTGCCATTTTGACTCAGCTTGTAGTGAAAATAACTTTAAAGCTAAGAGTTTGAGTCAGATAGTCAAAGCTGACGCATTTCAAGTTTTCAACCCTCAAAAAGAAACTCTTCAATTCTACTCTAAATAAAAGGGTGTAGGGTTTTGACACCACACCAAAATAATAAGAAACGCGTGAAGTTGGTGTTATACTAAATACGTTCGGATTAGTTTTGGGTCAAAGACTCGGACACGTTTAGCTAAACGAGATGTGTTCGTGTTAACTTAACAGGTTCAAGGTGGAATTGTTTAACCCTATTCTTTAGTTATAAACTTTAAAAAAAATGTGTTTAGGAAACTACTTATACTATTTTGGTTTTTATGTTAAAATTTATAAGTTTAAAAATGAATTGGCATATTTTAAACATAATTGTTTAAAAAATAATAATATATAAATTTAAAAACATAAATATTGATACTCACAAAAATCTAAACAATTGTATAGAATTTTTAAGTCGTGTCGGGTTCACCCAGAACATGTCGTTATTAGCACCTTATCTAAACGTCGAAACTTTACATTTTCCCTATATAATTTTGCAAATTTTCTTCTACTCACTAAAGTACTATTCAATTTTATGTGTTGTCATTGGTCATACTTGGGGACCACGCAGGGGCGGATGTATGTAGTAACAAGGGGTAGCCTCCGCTACCGCTTGGTCGGAAATTTTTTGACGTTTTTAGTGTAAATTTTGAAAAAATCTGACGTTTTTTCGATTTCGTTACCGCTTATTTATAAAACGTTACCGCTTGGTAGGAATCATAGATCCGCCACTGGGACCACATATACAAAGTTACAAACCCAGCACTTTAACTCATACACACCACCACACTTCACTACTCTTTTTTTTCTCTCTCTCTCTCTTTGTTGTATAAAAAACCCAACAAGAGTTATCTCACTTAACTCATACACACCACCACACTTCACTACTCTTTTTTTTTCTCTCTCTCTTTGTTGTATAAAAAACCCAACAAGAGTTATCTCACTAATATGAAATTATGTTTACTAAATTAATTTAAAAGGGTTATCTCCCTAACATTAAATTAGTTTTACTAAAGTAATATGAAAAATTAACATTAAGTTATGTTTACTAAATTAATATGAAAACAATATGTTTCGGTCTAAAATTGATGAATTAACGCTGTAATACGCATGTGTGGTTTAGTTTTTTACGTCTATTTTGTTTGGTTTGGTTTCATTTTAATGGTTCCGTCGCAACGCACGGGTTTCTAATAAGTTCTTTTTTGAAATACAAAGATCTTTAATTGTATAATGAATTCTTTAAAATAAGGGTTAGAATTTAATTCTTCTTGACGAAGGATCTATCAAGAAAGGTAGTATTTTGATAAAAAAAAATATTCTCATCCAACATTTTCACTAACTAGGCATATATATATATATATATATATATATATATATATATATATATATATATATATATATATATATATATAGAGGGAATGGTTCAAATAAAAACCACTTTTAATGCGAAAACTCGAAAACTAACTAAAAAAGCCTAAAAAACACACAAATTTTTTTTTTATAATTTTTTTAATTAAAAATCGCTAGTTTTTGTATATAAAAAAAATCAAAATTTTTTTTTTGTAGTACACATACACGTGTACTACAATTTTTTTAAGTTTTTTTATATACCTAAAATAGCGAAAATTGATATGTTTTTTAGGATTTTTTAGTTAGTTTTCGAGTTTTTGCGTTAACTATTGGCTTTCATTTGAAACTTCCCCTAAATATATATATATAGAGCAAAGATCCGTTAGGAACCACCCTTTATTGCGGGAACCGCGAGAACCAATGTGAACACAACCAAAAATGCCTAAAAATAGCTAAAAAACACACGAATTTTTTTTAATATTTTTTTATAAAAAAATCGTTACTTTTAGTAGCAAAAAAAGTTTTTTTTTTAAATTAAAAAAAAATTCATTTTTTAGGCTACTAAAAGTAGCGATTATAACATAAAAAAATATTAAAATCAAGAAAAAAAATTTAGATTTTTTTTTATTTTTTTAGGTTTTTTTTGGGGTTTAGTTTTTAGCATTTTAGCTTGGGGGGAGGGGTGGGGGGGGGGGGGGGTTGGGGGTTAGGTTTTTTTTAGCTATTTTAGGTTGTGTTCACATTGGTTCTCGCAATAAAGGTGGTTCTCACATGAACCTTACCCTATATATATATATATATATTCGGATCAAGAGAAAACTCCTACGAGTTATGAGAAATTAGAGAACTCAGTCTTTTCGTACGAGTTTCTCCCCCTTTTTTGCACACCCCTAGATTACACGTTATAAGGGGGAGGGGGCGGTTCGTTATGGACTCCCCATAACGAGTTATCCTATCACTAACACCGCCGCCTCTATGTTTGTAACGAGTGATAGGTATCACTCGTTGAATATATAACGCGTTGAAGATATGAATGAATGAATGTGTATGCTTGTACATTGTGTATTAATACTTGTACATTGGAATTCCATCACTAGTGATACCACCCCCACTACAATTCTATCACTAGTGATAGAATATTGGGTGATGACATGACATGATTTGATTGGATATTGGGAGTGATAGAAATCTATTACTAGTGACCACCCCTCCCCCTAAAGAAGGCTGTAAAAGAATTAAAGTAGTGTTTTCGGACCCCTACAACTACTGTAAATAGCAAAAAAGAAGGTTTTTTTTAAAGAAAAAACATTTCATATGACCAAGTTCTCTAAGTTCTGACAACTCGTAAAAGCCTTCATTTTACTCTAACCCTATCTTTATATACACACACGCATACATATACATTAGTGAATTATATATGTCCGCTCATTGCAACATTTCAATTTTAAATAAACCTTGTCATGGAACTTAGGTAAAAATAGACACGTTGCCTCATCGGTATTGGTTTCGTTCGTCAAGGTATGAGAAGGTTGATATTTGTTTTGTTTGTCAAGGTAACGATCTTATGTTATCAAAGAGAAACCAAAGTAGAAAAAAGTGTATGGGTTAAAAGCATATATTATATATAGTACAAGGAGTGTAAATAAAAAATTATACATTTGTAATTATTGTTGATCATTAGTTGATATTGTGTATCTGTGTATGTATATGTGCATATGGGAAAAATAGGGCTGTAAACGAACCGAACGAACACGAACAAGACCTTGTTCGTGTTCGTTTGTTAAGAAATATATGTGTTCGCGAACTGTTCACGAACACTTATCGAACGAGATTTTATGTTCGTGTTCGTTTGTTAAGGAAATGAAATTGTTCGTGTTCGTTTGTGTTTGTTTGTTAATTTTAGGCAACGAATGTTGACGAACACAAATGAGCACAAACTAATGTTATGAACACAAATGGAAACAAACGAACACAAACAATTGTTCATGAACATAATATATAATACACTGACACTTACTAGATATTTAATTTATCGGAATTTTGAAGTATTTAAATAAATATAAAAACTAAAAACACTAATGAACTATCGAACACAAACGAACATGTTACCGAACGTTCACGAACATAAACGAACGAACACGACCTATGTTCATGTTTGTTCATTTAACTAAACGAAAGAAATTTCTTGTTCGTGTTCGTTTGTTTAATAAACGAACGAACACAAACGAATTTCCCGCCGAACGGTTCACGAACTGTTCGCCGAACGTTTAGTTCGTTTACAGCCCTAGGGAAAAATAATGAAAACATATGAATATTGTGAGAACAAAGTAACTAGCGAAAATACCTATCAAAAACATTTTTATACAACTATTTATATAGTAATAATTTGAAACATATGTATGCATGTTTGATTGTAACTTATGCTTAAGTGGTTGTAACTTAATCAAAGTATGCATGTTTGATTGTAAGTTATGCTTAAGTGTTTGTACCTTAATCAAATATTGGTTGTAAGTTGTGCTTAAGTGGTTGTACCTTAATCAAATAATGTTTCATTACCTTACCAAATTAAAAAAATTTTGTATGCATGTATGGTTTTAAATTGTGCTTAAGTGGTTGTACCCTAATCAAATTATGGTTTCATTATCTTACCATATTCAATCGGTTTGATCCATTCAAAGTTGTGTTGTTTTATTTGTAAATTATTATTATTTATAATAATCTAATTAATTTAGCCAAAATCTTGTATAAATATAATTTGCAACATATTGATGAAATGGTTGTTGTGATATATGCATTATGGTTTTTTATAGTGGTAATGATATATGTTATATATAGATTACGATAAACCTGTCAAACAGGAAAAAATAGACGCGGGTTCATCGTAACGTGCGAGTCCTAGATCAAATTAGTTATTTTATTCTATGTTTTACGTTTCGGTTTAATTTCTTCGCATTAACACCGCAACTTTAGTGCCGGTGGTCGCTGGCAGTATCGTGACATTAATGCTCGCTCCCACCGCAACGCGAGGGGTGCTTAATACTAGTTATTATTAAAATACAACATAATTTTTTACATGTATTATTTAGTACTTAGTAGATTAAAAATATCCTGTGTTACATATATGTAAAAAAATTATTAAAAGTAATTTAGAAAGGATGATAAATTAATTGGAGAGAATAAATCAATATCATTTAACAGCTTACATACAAGGGAAAAAGAACATTTTTTTTCTCTTACATACAAGGGTTTAAAATAGGTTAGGGTTGATAGGTCGTCATGAAAAGTGTTAAAACATACGAACCCAAACTTTGCACAAAAATTTGCAAGTTGATATGAACGCAACTTTCTAAACCTGATTTTATTAATACTATAAAATAATTAACCAACAGCATAAATAACAAATCTATATATAAAACAACTACAGTTAATTCCAAATTCTTTTTTATACCCAATCATATTTAATTTGCACAAAACACATTTTACAGAAAAAAAAAAGGTTACACTAGCTAGTCAACTTTGTGAACCCACCAACCCAAAATAAACTTGTTTAGCTAAATATATTATATGGTTCTACTTGAACTCGTATAGAGTACCTAAACCCGTAAAGTTCGTGTTTGGTTGGTGTTATGTTATAAATTCACACACATTCAATCACACAAAAACATGATTTTTTTTTTCAAAGTTTGACATAATTAATCCTTATTTTAAAGATCCCAATTGCAAGATTTGGTAAGATGGAGACAGGGATTATAAGCAACCAACAAGAGCTAAACAGTGACAAGATGAGCAACTCCATGAAGAAGGCCCTTCTTGTTCTGAACTGCGTAATGCTAGGCATAGGCAATTGCGGTGGCCCGATGGTTCAACGTCTTTACTTTGTAAAAGGCGGGAGTCGAATTTGGATATCCAGCTGGTTGCTAACAGCGGGCTGGCCAATTTTATTCATCCCATTAATCTGTTCTTTTTTGTACAAAAGAAGAAATGGAAGCCAAGAAACCAAGTTGTTCTCATTGAAGCCATCTGTCTTCTTTTCTTGTGTTACTCTTGGAGTTTTGACTGGTTTAGATGATTATCTTGCTGCTTATGGTGTTTCTCGTTTACCGGTTTCTACATCTGCTTTGATAATGTCTACCCAGTTAGTGTTTACTGCTGGATTCGCGTTTCTGTTGGTGAAACAAAAGTTTTCTCCTTTCACAATCAATGCTGTGTTTTTGATATCTATTGGTGCTATGGTTCTCGCACTTCATTCCAGCACTGATCGGCCTGATCATGAATCGAGCATCAAGTATTACCAAGGGTTTTTCATGACATTAGGAGCAGCGGTGTTGTACGGGTTCATTCTACCATCAATAGAGTTGACTTTCAAGAGAGCTAAACAGCCCATTACTTACTCTTTGGCAATGGAGATGCAAATCGTTATATCGTTCTTTGCTACCGCCTTTTGTACTATTGGAATGCTGATCAACGGCGACTTTGAGGTAGACCAAGCCCACCTTATGTTATATCATTAGTATCAATAATCCATGATGATAGGTCATTCAAACTCATTAACTAATTATTGAGACTTAAAACTAATTTGAGAAAACCTTCCAAGGGGGTGGCATAGTGGAAGATGCTTGAGTCTCTCTAGCAGAGATTGATTCAAATCCAGTGAAACTTCCACTGGCTTTTACCCGTTGAAGGCCGCATGCCCAACGTAAGCTGCGTTTAATCTGATCTCATTCATTAGTAGGGTATTAGTGGGATTCCTGAGTTTTACTTTTGATTTTAAGGAACTTTTACTCTATTTTAACAGAATTCCCCTCTTTTTTTTGTAAATTGTATTTTCAGTCATTTTCATATTACTTCCTTAATTAAACTGATTTTTCAAACACTCCATCATTAGATTATTATGATTTTTAACAACATTACCTTTTACATCTTTACCATCTTGGTTAGGCAATTCCTCAAGAAGCAAGGAACTTTGAGCTCGGGGAAGTGACATATTACTTGATTCTATCGGTCAATTCCCTTTTGTGGCAATTCTTCTTTCTTGGAGCAATCGGGGTCATATTTTGTGCCTCGTCTTTATTGTCTGGAATAATAATTGCTACGCTGCTTCCTGTAACTGAATCGTTAGCCGTTTTGTTCTTCCATGATCGGTTTCAAGTTGAAAAAGGAATTTCGCTTGCGTTATCTCTTTGGGGATTCATCTCCTACTTCTATGGGGAGCTTATATATGTCAAGAAGATGAAGCCTGGCCTCGAAGTAGGTTCAACACCATGAAACTAGCCAACTGCATGAACTTTTATTACTTACTCTATATGTAAAATATATAGCATCTGACTATGCCTTCTATTATGACTCACCGTTCATCCGACCTCTTAAAATGTAGGCTTCCTAAATATAATGTTACAATATTAATATCAAATTAGAGAGTATCAACTTCTCAATTTTATGGTATGATTTCTGTAAAAATAAATAAATATATATTAGACATATTTGATGAAAATATTGTTGTTGGTTTTTTATATTTGAATGAAAAACTAGAGGTTGGAATGTCTATCTTTTCATTTCCACCTTAATCATTCAATACCTATTTAACATCATACTAACTAGCGGGATTTTCCCGCACGATGCGCAGGGAATTCGTCTGTATCGATTCGTTTCGCAAGGATTCGGGTGGTACTACGGTATCGGTATAGGACCTACACTCGGTTTAAAGTCATAATACGTCCGTTCGCGGTTTAGAGTAAAAACGAATACCAGTAGTTCATCACCGTACTACTTTGAATAAAACTCCTTTTTCAAGAAAGTTTATACAGGAACGGTGAAAAAAATATATTAAACACAGTCATGTATTCAGCTTTATAAAAATGGATAATGAACGTGAGTTATCGTATGAAAGTCAAATTAAATAAAAACTAATTGGGTTAAAGGTGTATATATTTTAAAGTACATATCGATATTGGTTCCGATAATACAAATACCGGTATCGACCTTATCGGGATTCTTTTTGTTCATCACAGTAGCATTATGATACTGACACTTGATCAACCCTTCGATACTTAAAAAGACTATTTCGAACACAACCACGTATATAGTTTTTTTAAGCCAACGTAGACAAGTCATCGAGTAAAAGACAAATAAGTGAAAAAATTAAATGAGCTTAAAACGTGTATCATACATAATACAGGGTAAAAGAAAATAAAAAAAAAACTATGATATAGCTATTGCAGTAAAAAACTTCAAATCCTATTAGGAAGAATAAAAATATTATATGTTATTGAAAAAACCAAATATCAATAATAAATTTTATTTTGAACGGGGAACTTCATTAAGAACAACCGACCCAAACCGGGATGACACACAAACACAACAAGACTACATAATTATAAATTTACCCCAGTTTTCTCAAGACAAGTCCTTAAATTTTGATCTACTTCTAAACCAAAGAAACCCGACGTTTTTGACTCACGAACGATATCTTCTATCCGAACGGGATCGTTTGAGAATTTGGCATTGTTCCTAGCCCTCCAAAGACTCCAACACCCCCATCATAACAATACCGTGGAAAGCGAGTTTAGCACCATCCAAGAGACCCGACCCGTTGTGAAGCTCAAGCAAATCACGGAATGAGAACACGAACATATTCGGCACCTTACACCAACAACTAACGTGTTGCCAAAGAACGGTTGCAACCCGGCATAACGTAAAAATATGGTCTACCGAGTCATCTCTGTCGCTTCACATCACACAGTTAACAGTGTCAACTTGGATATTTCTTCTCCTAAGCGCCGAAGAGTCGGAATACGATCCATCTCAGCACGCCACGCCGAAATGTTGCACTTTAACGAGACCCATTTACACCAATCCATGACGAATCTGCTGCTGAAATCTTGGCCCACCAACAGAAGCTTTTTTACGACATTAACCGAGAACTCACCTGACGATTCCCCAATCCAAATCCAACTATCCCTATTACTCGAAAGCATGACACCATTTAAACGATAAACCAGCTCCCCAAGTTCTGCTAATTCAACGGTAGTGGCGAGCTCCCTACTGTCACACCCCCAAAATACCACCTAGGGAATGTCCCTATTAGGCGTGTGACGTACCAACAACGAGCCACTAATTACATGGAACCCATTCAAGTTTATAAATAAAATCCCCAATTATTAATAAAAAATGTCATCAACAAGTTTAAATGAAAACCAACACGTTCAGCGGAAGCAAATAGTAAACCAAAGTTAAATTGTTCCAAAACCAATGTATATTATCAATAATCAATCACATGAATCCCTCCAGTCGACCCATGACCACTCCAGCTACTCCAAACAACAAGTTCCAAATCCAAGACATCTAACTACCTCCGAGCATGCAACAAGTGTATCAGACAACGCTGGTGAGTTCATAGTTTTACGAAAACATTGGTTACCAAGTGTTTACCGTCACAGATTAAAGAGCCTAACATAGTTAGCATATAGTACATACAACACACAATGGGTTTCTCTAGTCAAAGTCATGCCGTCAATGATTTGGGAAACACGGACACCAATTATATATATGCATATTCAACCAAGAAATTTGGGCACTCATACTATTCCAATAAACCCGAACCATTTTATGCCTTTAGGAAAATTTACCCATCATGCATTAACTAGGACATAACTTGATACACATAATAATTTGGAAGCATATCCTCATATTTGTATAACCTCCTGATGTTTACTTGCACTAACGTAACCAGCCCAAACAACAACACGACCCACAATCATTTACTTGAAGGTTTTTAATTGTTAGCACTAATTTATATTACATGCTTATCCGAACTGGTGCTTATACATTCAAAGGTTTTATAATTTCAAACATATTCTGACATCAAACACATATTCACATATTACCAATGTGCACCTAGCATAAAGGAATCCTCAATCAACAGATTGCATTTACACACATATATATAGCTGATCGGCCCAGTTTGCAAACAAGACTTCGGCCCACTTATCCAGCCCTTATGGGCGACCCACTATCACCATAAAGTTCCATCATACAATTCCCTAACTCCCAGTTTAACATTCTTGTTACCAACTATCGTTTCACAGCCATATTTAGCTCTCTTGAAACAATGGTACACGGGAGGCCCTTGTGATCGGTCTAAGTGGTGCATTCGGTACCGTCCAAGTAATGCCTCCAATTTAAATCCAAAGACTACGGCTTCCACCGCAGGTCGTGACTCGTGCAGTTCTTCCTGTAAGTCCACCACGTGGGCCATCTCCTTCTCATGTTGCATCGATGTGTAACTGGGACTCTGATTCGAACCATCATGGTATACCACCAGATCATCGGTACCCTCGGTTGGGTTTCAAAAGCTGAAAAGACGTTCCCCTGTTTTATTTCCCATGAATTCACAGCTCCCCGTTGTGCTAAGGAGGTTGAAGTTGCGCAATCTTCGAAAATCCCATGATGAATCTGCGATAGTATCCAGCGAACCCAAGGGATTGTTGTATCCCAGAAAGAATCTGAAACTGCATATGGTCAATCTAAAATTCCACCTGACGATGTGGAGGTAAACCAGGTAACTCTTCAGAAAACACGTCATAAAATTCACGAACAACTGGAATATACTCGATCTTCCTTTCTTCAGGTTGCGAATCGGTGACGAGAGCTAGTATAGCAGGGTAGCCCTTCCGTAGACACTTCTGGGCTTTCATGGCTGAGATGATGCCAACCATGGCAACACTATGATGATCTTGAACTGATAAGGATTCCCCACTAGGGAGAGGGATACGCACGATTTTCTCTTTACAGAGAATTTCCGCTTGATGCATAGATAACTAAATCCATGTCAACGACCACGTCAAAACTTACAAGAGTATCGGGAAGTAGGTCAATGTCGTACACTTGACCCATGAGATCAAGTTTACAATAAAAAAGAACATGAGAAGCTTCTATCGATTTACTATCAGTTAATTATACTACATGCGTATTTACAAGAGGGGTGGGAGTCAGTCCTAACTGACGACTGAACCCCAAAGACACATAACTCCAATCGGCACCAGTGTCGAATAAAACAGAAGCAAAAAGATCATTCAAAGAAGACGTACCGGTCTCAACATTGCCATCACTACGAGTTTCCCTAGTGCCAATAGTAAATACTCTTCCACGTGCCCCGTTCCCACCATTGTTCCCATTGTTGTCATTCCCAGTATTGTTGTTGTTGCCAGCATTCTGATTAAGCTGAGGGCAATCCCTCTTAAAATGACCCTCATTACCACACTGAAAGCACCCCTTTTGATTACCCTGATTCTGTTGAGGCTGCTGCCTCTCCTGTTGTTGTGGTTGCTGCTGCTGGGGCTGCTGCGGTTGCTTAGTAAGCCAGACCCTACAATCTTTAGCCATATACCCCACCTTGTTGCACCTGTGACATTCCTGGGTGCACGGCCTGCGATGGTGGAACATATACTTATTACACTTTGGTAGCTTTCCTGCGTAAGAACCCTGGTTTGAATTGTTGCTCTGATTCTCGTTCACAGAAGACGACTGGCTAAAACTGCGGTGGATGTTGTTGCCTGCCCTTTTCTGAGATTGGCTGGCACTGGTTGCTTTGTCAGCATCGTTCCATTTTCGCTTGTTATCACTAGCAGGTGTAGTAGCGGTAGCAGCAGGGGTAGTAGAAGACACACAAGGCGGTAGCAATCCACGCTCCACCTCCTGGTCAGTGATCTTGTGAGCTATGCGGATAATCTGAGCTAAGTTATTGAGATTTGCAGCAGTGACCAAACTCTTCACCGCTGGCGCCAAGCCCTTGATATACAATTCAATTCTGCGAGGTGGAGGTCGAGACAGGTTAGGGCACATATTAGCTAGCTCGTGAGATCGATTCGTGTAAGCCTCGATCTCAGACCCCTCCATCTTCAAGTTGTAGTACTCATTCTCAAGCTTCTGTATCTCATCACGAGGGCAGTACTCCTCTCGCATCAACTCCTTGAACTCATCCCAAGTAGTGGCATTCGCCATCTCAATACCTAACATCTGAACTTGGGTATTCCACCAAGTTAAGGCACCATCCTCGAGCGTGCCTGAAGCATACTTCACCCGGTCCCCCACGGGACAGTTACACATAGCAAACACAGATTTGGCCTTCTCAAACCAACGCAAGAGTCCCACAGCTCCTTCAGTCCCACTGAAGGTATGTGGCTTACAATCCATGAAGGTCTTAAACGTGCAGGCAAGTGGATTGTTTTGATTCACAGGTTGACCAGCCTGGTAAGCAGCTAGGGATTCAGCCACACGAGTGTTGATCAAGTTGGGTAGTTTGGCCTGGGTCATAGCAATGTGGTCGCGTCCATGGCCTTGTCCGCTCATGTTTCTATTCAAGAAGAGGAAAGATTTAAGATGCAAGTTCGAGTAGGAGTCAAATATTACTATGACCTCTATAGACTACTGAGTTCTAACATAACGCCAATTAACCGAGCGGAACCCCTTTTGCACTTGTCAAGTTTCACTGGGACTCACATGCACCCCACATTATTATTACGTGTGCACCCATAATAATAATCCAATTTGCATGTTTATCTCAGCTCCTCTCAATTCGTGTTAAAAAGGTTTCCCCGAATTCGAGCAATAAGACAGATGACACCACAACATAGGTCATGAAAGTTCAAGAAGAGTCACACTCTTAAAACACGTAACATGGGTTGGTAACATAGAAGTTCATACTGCAGGGCCAAGTGTGCATTCACGTGTGATGTTATTCATAAGCAAACACTAGATATCCTATGCAATAGTAAACAAAAGACGAACCTTGCAGTCTGGAGCTGAGTGTCATGGTCGATTTCGGATCTGTTCGGTTATAGTCTGGTTTTATAAAAAAAGAGACGTTTTAAAACCAAGTTCACTATAACTAGTGGCTCTGATACCAAACTGTCACACCCCCAAAATACCACCTAGGGAATGTCCCTGTTAGGTGTGTGACGTACCAACAACGAGCCACTAATTACATGGAACCCATTCAAGTTTATAAATAAAATCCCCAATTATTAATAAAAAATGTCATCAACAAGTTTAAATGAAAACCAACACGTTCAGCGGAAGCAAATAGTAAACCAAAGTTAAATTGTTCAAAACCAATGTATATTATCAATAATCAATCACATGAATCCCTCCAGTCGACCCATGAGCACTCCAGCTACTCCAAACAGCAAGTTCCAAATCCAAGACATCTAACTACCTGCGAGCATGCAACAAGTGTATCAGACAACGCTGGTGAGTTCATAGTTTTACGAAAACGTTGGTTACCAAGTGTTTAGTTAATCCATTGAATTTAATGTTGATAATACCCCGAATACAAGACGGCTCCTGATTTACATTGCCCTTTCTCCAATGCTCCTAATAAAGCATTGGTCATGACTAGGTCATTAGTTCAACACCCGTCCTCCCAGGTACGGGGTGAGGTTGCCAAACCTAAGTAGCGCTACTAACTAATACCTTGTTACCTCTCAGGTAACCAAACAACACGGAGGGACTTTAAAGGTGATATGATGAGTATATTATCCAACATTACCGATTTACAACAAGACGTATTCCTCTCAGGAATACTCAAACAAGTTACCTAAAACCTATCCCTCCCAGGGATACCCAAGACTGTCCCAACCACCGGGACGCATGCTCAAGAGAGATGAACTCACCTTGGTTTGCTCGGTTTATGATTACGTACTTCAACGCGTCAAATGTTAGGTCCGTTACACGCGACCTAATGTATGAAAAATGTAAGTACGTATGTGGGTGAGGTCATACATTACCCTAATGTCCAAACAACCCAGTGTTTACCGTCACAGATTAAAGAGCCTAACATAGTTAGCATACAGTACATACAACACACAATGGGTTTCTCTAGTCGAAGTCATGCCGTCAATGATTTGGGAAACACGGACACCAATTATATATATATGCATATTTCAACCAAGAAATTTGGGCACTCATGCTATTCTAATAAACCCGAACCATTTTATGCCTTTAGGAAAATTTACCCATCATGCATTAACTAGGACATAACTTGATACACATAATAATTTGGAAGCATATCCTCATATTTGTATAACCTCCTGATGTTATATTACACTAGGTTATTGCCCCGTATAATACACGGGGTGAATCATAATTATAATGTGAAGTAAAAAAAAATATGTTCATAATATGATCTAAGTATATATAATATAGAGTAATATGCAGACCAAATACGAAATAAATATTGAAGTTTGTATAGCCATTCACAATAATATGATCTGTTATTTGTTTTAGGATTTGTCATAGGAACTTAAAATTTTGTACCACTACTAATATTTATTGTGACATTTTCTTGTTCAAATGTAACGTGTCTGATTTTATCTGATAATAGATTATTCTGACGGGTTAATGTTGGCATAATATTATATTTTCTACCATCCAAATATAGTTTCCTCACTTTCGCTATCATTAACATTAATATAAGGTATGCTCGTATTCAAAGCTATAAACCAATATGAATTGTACGAAATAATTACTTTTATCACAATTAGTAAGGAAACCAATAAAAACTATTGATAATGTAATATGTCTCATACCATTTGAAAGGTCTGAAAAGGGACTTCTAGACAGATAAAAGTAATGTAAATGAATAGATAAAAATTGAATCAATAAAACCAATTAACTATAGTTGAGAAAATACTATGTATAGTGTAATACTTTACATGTACAATTGAACCAATGAAACATATATATAAGTGAAAAAATAAAAATAAAGACATGAGACACCATACGACAACTAAGTAAATCTAAATTTATAAAAAAAAGTTATGACATTCCGAATGTGAAGATACCTTTCATAGACCTCTACATCTTAGTTACAATAGGAAAAAATATGTATGTTAAGACTTTACCTTGTTTTAAAACACATATATCTAACTTATCTAAAAATACATGATATTTTCTATGTGACATATATAATATACATATTAGTTATTTGACATGGTAAACTTATCTAAAAAAAATGATGTTTTCTATGTGACATAGATAATATGCATAGCATATGAAGAGTAAAAAAACATACCTAGTATTTAGAATGAAGTGGAGTTTAATTCTAAATATTTGATGTAATATATTGAATATTAAATAATAATTTTTTATACTCTTGACAAAACTTTAATTATCACAAAAATCTAATTTGATTCTAAAAGGGAAAGTAAAACTTACGAAATTGATTAAATGGTTACTATTTTTATGGGTTTTTGTTTAATAATTTCAAATCAAAATTAAATCCATAAGTTATAGATTAGATTTAAAACACATTTTAGACTTTAGATTACAATCAAAATAAAATTTTAATATAATATTTAAATCTTTTTAATTTAAAATTTAAAATTTATCAATAAATTATTGATGCCCTTATTGAATGACATGTGTCCCAAATCAGGATTATTTTATTATATAGTATAGATGCTTATCCGAACTGGTGCTTATACATT
Source organism: Helianthus tuberosus (assembly GCA_030545235.1). Taxonomy (NCBI): domain Eukaryota; kingdom Viridiplantae; phylum Streptophyta; class Magnoliopsida; order Asterales; family Asteraceae; genus Helianthus; species Helianthus tuberosus. Next base: position 42,603,001 of record CM060414.1, on the reverse strand, counting down.
CAAAGGTTTTATAATTTCAAACATATTCTGACATCAAACAGATATTCACATATTACCAATGTGCACCTAGCATAAAGGAATCCTCAATCAACAAATTGCATTTACACACATATATATAGCTAATCGGCCCAGTTTGCAAACAAGACTTCGGCCCACTTATCCAGCCCTTATGGGCGGCCCACTATCACCGTAAAGTTCCATCATACAATTCCCTAACTCCCAGTTTAACATTCTTGTTACCAACTATCGTTTCATAGCCATATTTATATACATAAAACCCCTAATCTAATTAAACTAATCAAACACATAAAACTGTTATGGGACCATTATTTAATCCTTATCATGGCACAAAAGATACAAATGATGATCACATCCTAGACAAGGATTATAAACAGTAGATCATCAAAAGAACAAGTTTATGAAGGTGTATATCATCGAGCATGGGGTTTTCATATACATGTCCTTGCACCAGCACATACTTTCATATATATATATATATATATATATATATATATATATATATATCATGAACAATTCATATGCATATCATCGAACAAGTATATACTTTCACATAGTTTCATGTAATCACTTAATCACGGCACATGAGCATTCACAGATTTATGCACTTAATCAAGTTTGTATATCATAAACATTCGAGCACGGTACCGTATATCATCAATCACATAGATCGCATGAGTAGGCTCCACATAAACGAAACCGTGACAATTCTCCTAACTATAGATACGACGAGAGAGAGAGATAGATGATCTTACCGGTGTTTGGCGGAGGCTGAACTCGCCGGAGAAGAAGATGGTAGCGGCTGGTTCGTTGCGGGATTCCGAGTAAAGGAGCGGTGAGGAACACAACGGGTTCTGTGAAGGGGCGGGTAGGGTTTTGGAGTTCTAGAAAACCTACTGAGATACATGCACAAGTTACGCACTTAATAACATGTTTGGCGGTGACAATTCTAGGTGGGCCGAAACCAAGCAGAAAAGAAAAAGGGTGCGTTTGGTTGTTGGGCTTGAATCCCCACAACTGGGCCGATTTCTCTAGTTGTTGCTTATACTCTTTTTTTTTACTTATGTATTATTATTATTATTATTATTATTATTATTATTATTATTATTATTATTATTATTATTATTATTATTATACACAAGTACCCAAGTATAATCTATTCAAGTTATGGTTCGGTTTGGCTCGACACGATAGCAATTGGCTTTGAGTATTCGTTTATATGAAAATACATTAGCCAAGTGTTATTAATTCGTCACACACGTTCATGCAATTATAAGATTAATATAACGATGCTAACCTCAGAAGTACAGGTTGTCACAACTGCTCCAAGCCCAGCTTGGCCCACCATCTAACCCAATCCTCTCGAAGGCCCGACACATTTTGATCGTTTATAAACTTAAAAGAAACGGGAATTTTTCTCGAAGAGGCTCGTTAATCAGCCAAGGGCCAAGCCAAAAACTGATATCCAAGCCATTCCCCATTTTGCCCTTGAAGAAGTACCGTAACGGGGAACCGTCGATAACCGTGTTGGTAAGCGTCTTCACAATATTGGCCCAAACTCCACCTTGGCTTTTTTTTTATCGGAATAAACTCCCAACATCTTCTGTTAGAGTGGCTGGCAGCCACTACTTTTCTCTATAAACTTCCATTTTGACTTTGTATCTCCATCCCAATTTGGCCAAAAGAGCCACGTACACCGAGGCCCCCGACATCTTTTAGTGTAGTGATCTGATCCCAAGCAACCCAACTCATTTTATTTCCAACATTCATACCACCCCACAAGAATTTTCTCATAATAGCTCCTAAGTCTTTAATCATTTTTTTTCAGCTCTTTGTAAAAGGGAGAAATAATAGTTGGGAAGGCATTCAGGCATCGATTTAATTAGAATGATCCCCCCCCCCCCAAATAGACAAGATATTCGATTTCCATAAAACTAGTCTTTTTTTCAAACACCTCGTATAACGGTTTCCAATTGCAAACTCGGTTCATGTTGGCCACGACCATGAGCCCCAGATACTTAAACGGAGTCGACTCTGAGAGACACCCCACTAACGTAGCCAACGAGTTAACCTATTCAGAATGAACCTCAATTCCGAAGAGATTTGACTTAGATAAGTTGATTTTCAACCCGGAACATAAATGAAAGCGCCGAAGGATTCTAACAATGTTTAAGGCTTCCTCTTCAGACCATTCACCAATGATAATGGCGTCATCCGCGTACAAAAGATGAGACACAATCGGGCCCCCATTGGATGTTTTGACACCGAGGATCGCACCCCCTCCTTTGCTTTATCGAACATACAAAACAAGGCTTCCATCACGATAAGAAAGAGGAAAGGAGAACTAGGATCCCCTGGCCCCAAACCCTTATCACATTGTCACACCCTGGCTTTGCGGAAGCGTGGTAAATTTTGGTGTGACTTCTTAATACCATAGCTTAACCATAACAAAGCTATATGAAATAAAATCATGCAAGATCATCCATTTGATTAAGTTTTAAAACCAGAGTAACATAACATTGTCTTAAGGACTTACAACCTCATAACATAGAACATTGTCTTGAAAACCATAAACATCCACATGAAATAAACGCAGTTTAAGATTTGTGACTTGTCCAGGAAAGAGTCACATTTCCTAAACTGGGATGACCTTGGAACCCTTATGCAGCGGGAAAACATAACATAACATACCGCGCCAGATCTTTAGTTTCCTGAAATACATGTAAGTTGAAAAATCAACAATAATGTTGAGCGAGTTCATGTGTAAGTGAGTAAGTAAACCTTTGTGAGTATAAAAATAGTCTTGGTATGTAGCAAATAAGGGAATTGAGATCACCAATGGTTTGCAAGGCCACTGATATATGTGAAGTGCAAATAGGGAGACTCAAACCTAGCAGATTTCGCCACGGCATTAGTATGTGGACAAAGTCACCCCAAGGTCCGTTTCTAGTTTGGCCTGGGGCTGGGCTCGCTACACCCAGATAGATCTACCGCTCCTGTCCCTCGGTCCCGACATGAGGACTAATGGCCTCATATTGCTCCTACCCACTCACATGATCTGAGTAATAAACCTCCTTACGCTAACCATACCGTGTATAAAGTACTCGTAATCATAGTAACATGTATTTCACCCCCGCAGTTAAGAAAACTGAAAACAGTTAGAGAAAAGGGGGACATGAACTCACAGTGAAGCGTCTCTACCAAGTATCTCCTGCTCACGCAGCTGTGCGACGACCTACAGGTGCTAATTTCTATTAGACGGACGGCCGTGCCTTAGCTTCATGGTTTATGTTTTTGGGAAATAGTTAGACAACTATTTCGTGTTCACATTATGTAAATACTTGGTAGTTATTTTCCTTCCCAAGGATGGGGGATTCAATACATGTGCGTTCATAAATATTTCAGTAAATGCGTAAGTTACGTTTAACAATCGAGTGGTAATATAATTACCGGTGTAACTTATATATTTATGGTGAAAGCGTTCGTATTATTTTGGATTCGTTAACGTTCGTAAATATTATTTTTACTCAAAAAAATAATATCTATGTATTTTCACAAAATAATCATAAACAGTGTGTGAAAAATATATATTTATCACGTTAAATTTTGTGAAAATCCCACCTCCGAATGTTTAGTAAATAAAGTCATGGCGAAATTTATATTTCGAAAACATGTCAAAAATAATTCTAACACTTGAAGTGTAAATAGTTCTAAGTGTTAGGTTTTTAGAAAAATTTCGCCAGAGTTTCCTCTGTAACTGGAGGTGGCCACGCTTTCAAGCGTATCATTTTCTTTAACAAATCAACTCAACAATTTTCTTTATTTGATCAGAACAACTTTTCTCACCACAACTAATCAACATATGTGTAAATTGCCAAAAATTACATGAACTTGTAGTTTTTCCCAAAACTGTGGTGTAAATCCCCTTAAATTTAGTAGATCTTCATATAAGGTAATTTGATCTTGTAAAAACCTCGTTTTTAGAGAAAATCCATCTTTACAACTTTCCGTCATCTTTTACAAAAACTGTTATTTTGTCGGATCTTTTCATTTCACAAGTGTTTACACACTTGGGGTTTATAAAAATCATGCTTGTTAGTGTAAGATCTATCTTTTAAAATACATGATTTCTTTGATACGTGGTTCTTTGAAAATACCACTTGCAGATACGTAGATCTGCTAGTTTTCAAACACAATGTCACAAGTAAAACTCTTTTACACAAGTTCATGATTCGCGTGTGGTAGAGTTTCACCTTTTAACCCTTGTATTATTCAAAACAAGCTTATGTTAAGATCCATGATCTTACCAAACCGGGTTAAACGATGATCCGAGCTACCACATCATAGATCGGGCCTAAATAATCATACATTTTAATTACTACAAGTTTTACACAACTTATGTGCTTTTAACCAACAATACTTGCAAGTTTAGTAAACTTTAATGCTTCAAAATGCAAGATTCCGAGTTTTAATCATCATTCATCTTATTAACCACCTTAGATTAGTTCAAATATGAGTTTTAAGCATTATACCTCTAGCTCGAGGCTAGGGAAGAATCTATGCGCAAAAGAGGTGGATAAAAGCTAAGTAGAGAGGTCCTTCGCGTTCCGCTTGCACCAAGCTTCCTAATACGAGATCCTCAACACTTGTAGATGCTTGGAATCACAAGATCAAAATCGAAAATATGATGGATGGAAGAGGGGTGTTTGGCCGTAAGCTTTGAGAGAGAAAAAGAGAGTTTTGAGTTTGAGTTGTGATGTGTGGATGACCTTATGTTAATGCCTTGAACTTATAGATAATTATCAAGTGTATTACCCAATGGAAATTATGCCTACTAGATACTAAACATTTGGGATTTTAATAATCATATTAGTACAAGGTGTGTCCCCCATGGTTGGGGACGGTTAGGAAAGGGGGGGGGGGTCTAGTCCGATTTCAACTAGTTAATTAGGTAATAGTTAGGTTAAACCAAGTTAGTTAAGTAGTTAACTTGGTTAGTCGTGTGTCATGCGTTAATGCGGGTGCTAGGGTATTCAGGGACCCTAACTGGCTCAGAAAAAGATAAATAGTGAAAATAACAATATTTTCATGTTCTGGGTATAGTCCGGTTGTTTGGTTGGATAGTAATCCGTTAAAGCGTTACTAAAGCTTTAAAGTGTCGTTATTACTCTTTTTAGTGACACAACTCATTTCTGACACTTTGGAAAGTGTCTTGTAATATTTTTCTCATGTTTTGGCACTTTATTAGTTAGCTAAAAGCTGAATTATTTTGTAAAGTGCTGAATTTTGTACTTAGAGTACGTTTTAGACACATCCAGTCATAGTGACTTATCCCTAGAGACGCAGTTCCACAACCCTTATATCCCTACACTCACTACTAGTGTAGCAAAACATTTCAGGCTCTTACAGGCCTTAGAGGCGGTGTTTGCCTGATGCTGGCTTTATCAGCATGTTCAATAGGTTATCCGTGTATTGTGCTACTGTGCTTTTTGTGCATCATGTTTGTCACTAAGGTTCAGTATGTAAATAATGTAGTGACAGCAAGCAAGTATGATGCAAGTAAGTACATGTATCAGTATTCAAGTAGCAGTTCATCAGCTAGTTCAAACAAGCACAGTAATTAAGCAGTAATTAATCATTAGTTAAGTCGTACGGATACCTGGTTTAGTGCGGGTTGTCACATTCTCCCCCCGTTAAATAAATTTCGTCCCGAAATTTAAGTTCTGCTTGTAGACGCAGGGTTCTTAGGAAAAAGGTGGGGGTATTTCTCTTTCATCCGGTCCTCACGTTCCCAGGTGTATTCAGGACCATGTCTGGCATTCCAACGAACTTTGACGAGCTTGACACTGCTCCGGCGGGTCTTGTTAACTTTCCAATCCGTAACCTCAACAGGTTCTTCAACGAAGTGGAGCGTGTCGTCAACATGAATCTCGTCGGTGGGAATGGCAACGGTGACTTGAGTTGGACTTTTCTTTAGATTGGATACATGAAATGTATCGTGAACACCATTCAGTTCAGCAGGTAGGTCCAACTTGTATGCTACCAGTCCTATTCTTTCCAGAATTCTGAAAGGACCAATGTAGCGCGGATTTAACTTCCCACGCTTTCCGAAGCGTGCCACACCCTTCCAGGGTGAGACTTTCAATAACACCATTTCTCCAACTTGGAAATCCACATGTTTTCGGTTTGGATCCGCATAGGCCTTCTGTCTGTGGCGAGCTGCTTCGATGCGTTTAAGAATCTGCGCGACCTTGTCTGTCGTCTCTTGGACGATTTCGGGACCAGCAAGCTGCCTATCACCTGCGTCAGCCCAACATAAGGGTGATCGGCACTTGCGTCCGTAAAGGGCTTCAAATGGCGCGACACCAATACTGGTGTGGTAGCTGTTGTTGTATGAAAATTCGACCAAAGGCAAATGCTTATCCCAGCTACCGCCCAAATCCATAACACACGCTCTCAGCATGTCTTCCAAAGTCTGTATCGTTCGCTCGCTCTGGCCGTCAGTTTGCGGATGAAACGCAGTGCTCAGATTCAATTGTGAGCCAAAGGCTTCTTGGAAGGATTGCCATATCCTTGACACAAATCTTCCGTCTCTATCAGAGATGATTGAGAGAGGTACTCCATGGCGCGCGACGATCTCTCTCATGTAAATTTCAGCCAATTTGCTCGTATTATCCTTCTCTCTGATAGGTAAGAAGTGTGCTGACTTCGTTAATCGATCCACTATCACCCAGATAGTGTCATGGCCTCTTGGCGTTCTTGGCAATTTCGTAATAAAAATCCATGGAGATTTGTTCCCATTTCCACTTGGGAATCTCAGGTTGTTGTAGAAGTCCTGAAGGCTTCTGGTATTCCTCTTTAACCTTAGCGCACGTTAAACATTTGCTCACGTAAACAGCAACATCGCCTTTCATCCTAGGCCACCAATAATAATCCTTGAGATCCTAGTACATCTTATCCGCTCCAGGATGGATAGAGTACCGTGATTTGTGAGCTTCATCAAAAATAACTTTCCTTAAACCACCAAACAGAGGAACCCAAATCCTTTTCTCGAAGCATAACGTTCCTTCCTCGTTTGGTACCAAAAGCTTCTCCATCCCGCGGAGATATTCTTCTTCAAGATTCCTTTCCTTAAGAGCTTCCTTTTGCGCGGCACGAATGCGCAAGGAAAGATCGGTTTGAATAATCATTTCTAAAGCTCTAACCCTTATGGGCTTGATTCTCTCTTTACGACTTAGGGCATCGGCGACTACATTCGCCTTCCCTGGATGATACTTTATCTCGCAGTCGTAATCGTTCAGCAACTCAACCCATCGTCTTTGCCTCATATTCAACTCCTTCTGGTTGAATATATGTTGTAGGCTCTTGTGATCTGTAAAGATTGTACACTTCGTATCATAAAGGTAGTGCCTCCAGATCTTTAAAGCAAAAACCACTGCGCCAAGTTCCAAATCATGTGTGGTATAGTTCTTTTCGTGCACTTTCAGTTGACGCGATGCGTAAGCAATAACCTTTTGGCGTTGCATCAACACACAACCCAGTCCTTGACACGATGCGTCGCAGTATACCACAAAATCATCAGTACCTTCCGGTAGTGCTAAGATTGGCGCATTGCAGAGCTTATCCTTCAGTATCTGGAATGCTTCTTCCTGTTTGATTCCCCAATCAAACTTCTTATCTTTCTGGGTGAGGAGCGTCAAAGGTTGAGCGATTTTTGAAAAATCCTCAATGAACCTTCGATAGTAGCCAGCCAAACCCAAGAATTGTCGAATCTCGGTTGGCGTCTTTGGCGTTTCCCAATTCTTGATCGCCTCGATCTTTGTTGGATCCACGTGGATTCCATCTCCATTTACCACGTGCCCAAGGAATTGGACTTCACGTAGCCAAAATTCGCACTTGGAGAATTTGGCATACAGCTGTTCCTTCTTTAGCAGCTCTAGAATGGCTCTAAGATGCTGTTCGTGTTCAGCCTTCGTCTTTGAATAAATTAAAATGTCATCGATGAATACAATCACGAACTTGTCCAAGTACGGCTTGCAAACTCTATTCATCAGATCCATGAATACCGCAGGTGCGTTTGTCAAACCAAATGGCATAACAAGGAACTTGTAGTGTCCATAACGAGTTCTGAAGGCTGTCTTTAGGATACTCTCCTCTTGTATCCTTAACTGATGGTATCCAGATCGAAGATCGATCTTTGAATAAAAGCTTGAGCCTTGCAGTTGATCAAACAGATCATCGATTCTTGGCAGAGGGTATCTATTCTTGATCGTCAGCTTGTTCAGCTCCCGGTAGTCGATGCACATACGAAAACTACCGTCCTTCTTCTTGACAAACAGGACCGGAGCTCCCCAAGGCGAGAAGCTTGGTCGGATAAAACCCTTGTCTAACAACTCTTGAAGTTGTGTCGACAGCTCCTGCATCTCAGACGGAGCAAGTCTATACGGTGCCTTAGCCACAGGCGCGGCGCATGGAACTAAGTCAATGCGGAACTCTACTTGTCTCTGAGGTGGCAGTCCAGGTAAGTCTTCTGGGAAGACTTCTGGATACTCCCTCACGACAGGGATGTCTTCGATTCTTGGCTCAGCAGCCTTCTTATCCACAATGTGTGCCAGGAAGGCAACACATCCTTTCTGCAAACACTTTCGCGCTTTCAGGCAGCTGATAATTCTTAACGGCGTATCACGCTTCTCTCCGTGAACCACAATTGTCTCGCCATCTTCGGTTGGAATACGAACAATCTTTTCGTGACAAACTATCTCAGCCTTGTTGCCTGATAACCAATCCATTCCTACCACCACGTCGAAACTTCCCAACTGGACTGGTAGTAGATCTAAAGCAAACTCACGCTCTCCTAATTCGATCACGCAACCTCTGATAACTTCATTGGCTTCTACTAACTTCCCATTGGCCAATTCGATTGAGTACGGAATATCTAACTTATTAGCGGCTAACCCAAGCATTTTCTTAAATTCTAACGACACGAAGCTATAATCGGCACCGGTATCAAATAAAACGGATGCATAGCGTTGATTTACAGGGAACGTACCAGTAACAACATTGGGGTCCTGGCGCGCTTCCCTAGCTTCGATTTGGAACACTCTTCCACGGGCTTGGTTTAACTCTGGGCAGTTCTTCTTAAAATGCCCGATATCACCGCAGTTATAGCATCCAAGTCTTTGCCCGTTTCCACCTCCATTTCCAGCTTGGTTGTTGTTTTGGTTTGCATTGCCAGCTTGGTTCGCAAAGTTGCCTCGATTCCCGTTTCCTCCATAGTTTCCTTGTAAGCGATTTCCACCACGATTATTATTCCTATTCCCAAATCCTCCCTGGCCTCCCCGGCTAGCACTAGCCCAACATGAATCCTTCAAGTGGCCCGGCTTTCCACATGCTTCGCATACTTTCACACTACAATGGCCAGTATGATGGCGTTGACAGGTATTACACTTGGGCTGGGTGCCCTGATATCCTTTTCCTTTCTTCCCACTACCAGCTGTTCCTCCTTTCTTAACCGCCACACTGGCGCCCTGCTTGAAGTTTGAGAACTTCCGTTTGCTACCTCCTGATGACTCGACGTGAGTCTCTTTCTTCTTATGCTCAGCATCATTAAACTTGTTCAGGCGAATGGCCTCCTCTGTGAGAGCCACGCTCAAATCAATCGCCTCAGTAATGGTCGCAGGCTTGGATGAGGTTACCATGCTTATGATTTGAGGAGCTAGTCCCCAAATGAAGCGTTCAATTCTCTTGAACTCAGGAGTGACCATGTAGGGTACCACATGCGATAAGTCATGGAACCTTTGAACGTATTCTGCTATCTTTGGACCGTCCATTTTCAAGTGCCAGAACTCGGTCTCCAATCGCTGGATTTCTGCGCGGGAACAGTACTTTTTGCGCATGAGTTCCTTCAGTTCGGTCCAGGTCAGCGCGTAGGCAGCAGCTTCGCCAAGTGTCTGTACTTGCAGATTCCACCAGGATAGGGCTCCATCTAGAAACAGCCCTGAGATATAGGTGACTTGCTGATCCAGCGCGCACTTGCTCATACGAAGAACAGATTCGGTTTTCTCAGCCCAACGAACAAAGGCGACAGCACCTCCTGTGCCATCAAAGTTTACGGGCTTGCAGTCTAAGAACTGCTTGTAGGTGCATCCTGCACATACGTTATAACATACGTTTGGCATTAGCATCATTGCTAAAGATATCCAATTAGGTCATGGTATGTCTAAGTGACTTAGTATTACCATGCGGTGGATTATTGTTGTTGCCAGTGTTGCCAGAGTTGCTTCCGCTAGTCCCTCCTTGAGAGGCGGCGTATTGTGCAATGGCAGTAGCGATAATTTGCTGGAGTTCTGCCTCATTAGTAGGCATGTGTGTCTCACGTCTCGGCGGCATCTTCTAAAGATGGTTTACGTTGGTCAGGTCATAGTAAGTAGAGTGTACGTAAGTATACAACAATATCAACACATAACATCTCATGTTATCAATCACATAACATCTCATGTTATAAGTAGATCACCCATATTGATAGCTTTTGCAATGGTTGAGGGCTTTGAGGTAGTACCCATACCCCTGATCTGGGGTGCAAGTGTCCAAATGAATCGTTCAATCCTTTTGAACTCTGGTTTGACTAAGTAGGGGGGGCGACCCTAGATGAGTCGTGCGATCGCTGGACAAGTTCAGGAATTTCTGGTTCGTCCATTTTCAAATTCCTGAACTCTACCTCAAGCTTCTAAATTCCAGTCAACATTTCTTCTCAATCGTTTCCTTGAGCTCGTCCCAGCTCAGTGCATAAGCAGCGTCTGTGCCAAGGGTCTGAACCTGGAGGTTCCATTAAGAGAGTGTGCCATCTAGAAATATCCCCGAGATATAGGTAACACTCTGTTGGGGCGAACAGTTACTCATTCTTAGAATGGGGTCAGTCTTTTCGGACCAATGAACAAATGCAACGGCGCCTCCTGTTCCGTCAAAGTTCAAAGGCTTGCAGTTCGGGAACTGTTTATAGGTGCAGCCAGTTGGAGGGTTATTTCCAGTGATGCCATCGTTGTACTTAGAGCGGAGGGCTTCATGTCGTGCATTTGTCTGTGAGATGCGTTCTTGCAGCTCGGCTTCTGTCCTTGGCAACGTACTGGTGTTTGTGTCACGTCTGGGTGACATTCCCTTTTGTCGAAGTGGTGTGAAGCGGGTTAGACAACGTTTCAATTGTCTATGAGGTGTATATAGCAACATAAGCCATCATGTAATCACCCAATTTCACACGCAAATATACTCACTGTATGAGTGGGGAAGTAAATTTCTGAGCCTTCACATAGGCTTGCCAATTTGGCTTGTTGCTTGTAATAGAATGAACTCGAGGCTACATCGCCTTGGTCATTCGTGTTTAAGTTATTTCCTGCTGCATTGGTTATCATTAGCTTGACCCGCAGAGTCCACCAGGATTTATGTGCACTACAAGTCGTTATTACGTGGGCCCCCGTAATAATAAATTGTCTTGCACAGTTACCCCAAATTTTCTCTCGTCCAAGCAGATGATCAATCAAGGAGCAACAACAGGTGCATCGGCATGAACAGGGTCATGCTCCAATGCGGGGTCAGGAGCAACGCCTGGCTCAGGGGCCACGGCTGGCTCCGGATCAAAAACTCCATCTCAAGATCAGCTGGATCAACAAACACAGGGGTTACAGGATCCTCCAAAGGCTGGTCTAAGTGCATGAACTCAATGTCATGGTCTGGATCAAAACCAGGTGGAAAAACAGAATCGTCCTCAATATCGCGATCAAACTCAAATTTGTGTGCGAGAACTGGGGCAGCTGATGACGCCATATCAGGGTCGGGGTCGTGTGAGTGGTGCTGCACTCCCTGTATGTGCAAAGATGCGGATGTCAGAAACTCAAATGAGTCTGGGATAGGGGAATTGGCATGAGTTTCCCCTGCAGAAGCGTCCGCATGCAGTAGTCTAATACCAGCAGCAATAGGGTCCTGCCCTCGAATGGGTCCTCCTCTAGTAGGTTGTTATCGTCGTTAGAGGCCACGTTGGGGGGCATATCATCAACAGGATAAGCGGCAAGGGGGCACAGGAGCAGGGATCACCGCGAGTGGCAAACTCCCAACAAGATGGCCATCAGTAGGCTCTGCTAGGACTTCAGGCAGCGCAAAAGGGCTGAAAGTCGTCATTGTCTGTGCCGGTAGTATCGGAAATGTACACCTCGTGCTTCGATGAAACTATGTCGTCTGACACTATGGCCATGGGATTCGTAGTGTCCATCTTTCTAGTATATGATGAAAGCATGATGTTTGTAACACAAACGCATATACGTATAATAATCAATCATATAATCATATAATCACATAAGTCACCAAGTAAGCATTCAAATCATTCTCCTAGTCTCACTAGCCAATTTCTCCCAGTCTTTAAGACTGCTCTATCCTCCACCTCGACCTCTTAGATCGAGCCTCGGTCCCCTTGACCGAGCCTCAGCCTTCATGACTGAGCCTACTCTTCCTAGCCTCACTAGCCAACTACCTCGGTCACCTAGACCGAGCCTCGATCCTCCAGACCGAGCCTCAGCCCTCCAGGCTGAGCCTATAATAAATCAACGTGCTCAACTACCTCGGTCACCTAGACCGAGCCTCGATCCTCCAGACCGAGCCTCAGCCCTCCAGGCTGAGCCTATAAATAATAAAAGGTGCTCAACATTTGTTTGTAAAAAGTTTTGGATCTGGACTTAAGTGGTATGCAGTAAAAATGTTTTCGTGAGAGCCCTAGTGATCATAGTCTAGACTCGAGAAAGAATCCTAGTTCGCTATGATCAGAGCTCTGATACCAAGCTGTCACACCCTGGCTTTGCGGAAGCGTGGTAAATTTTGGTGTGACTTCTTAATACCATAGCTTAACCATAACAAAGCTATATGAAATAAAATCATGCAAGATCATCCATTTGATTAAGTTTTAAAACCAGAGTAACATAACATTGTCTTAAGGACTTACAACCTCATAACATAGAACATTGTCTTGAAAACCATAAACATCCACATGAAATAAACGCAGTTTAAGATTTGTGACTTGTCCAGGAAAGAGTCACATTTCCTAAACTGGGATGACCTTGGAACCCTTATGCAGCGGGAAAACATAACATAACATACCGCGCCAGATCTTTAGTTTCCTGAAATACATGTAAGTTGAAAAATCAACAATAATGTTGAGCGAGTTCATGTGTAAGTGAGTAAGTAAACCTTTGTGAGTATAAAAATAGTCTTGGTATGTAGCAAATAAGGGAATTGAGATCACCAATGGTTTGCAAGGCCACTGATATATGTGAAGTGCAAATAGGGAGACTCAAACCTAGCAGATTTCGCCACGGCATTAGTATGTGGACAAAGTCACCCCAAGGTCCGTTTCTAGTTTGGCCTGGGGCTGGGCTCGCTACACCCAGATAGATCTACCGCTCCTGTCCCTCGGTCCCGACATGAGGACTAATGTCCTCATATTGCTCCTACCCACTCACATGATCTGAGTAATAAACCTCCTTACGCTAACCATACCGTGTATAAAGTACTCGTAATCATAGTAACATGTATTTCACCCCCGCAGTTAAGAAAACTGAAAACAGTTAGAGAAAAGGGGGACATGAACTCACAGTGAAGCGTCTCTACCAAGTATCTCCTGCTCACGCAGCTGTGCGACGACCTACAGGTGCTAATTTCTATTAGACGGACGGCCGTGCCTTAGCTTCATGGTTTATGTTTTTGGGAAATAGTTAGACAACTATTTCGTGTTCACATTATGTAAATACTTGGTAGTTATTTTCCTTCCCAAGGATGGGGGATTCAATACATGTGCGTTCATAAATATTTCAGTAAATGCGTAAGTTACGTTTAACAATCGAGTGGTAATATAATTACCGGTGTAACTTATATATTTATGGTGAAAGCGTTCGTATTATTTTGGATTCGTTAACGTTCGTAAATATTATTTTTACTCAAAAAAATAATATCTATGTATTTTCACAAAATAATCATAAACAGTGTGTGAAAAATATATATTTATCACGTTAAATTTTGTGAAAATCCCACCTCCGAATGTTTAGTAAATAAAGTCATGGCGAAATTTATATTTCGAAAACATGTCAAAAATAATTCTAACACTTGAAGTGTAAATAGTTCTAAGTGTTAGGTTTTTAGAAAAATTTCGCCAGAGTTTCCTCTGTAACTGGAGGTGGCCACGCTTTCAAGCGTATCATTTTCTTTAACAAATCAACTCAACAATTTTCTTTATTTGATCAGAACAACTTTTCTCACCACAACTAATCAACATATGTGTAAATTGCCAAAAATTACATGAACTTGTAGTTTTTCCCAAAACTGTGGTGTAAATCCCCTTAAATTTAGTAGATCTTCCACTACAAAAAAAAATGTCATTAAGTGGCATACAAAAAGTGCCACAAAACAACCAAAAAGTACCACTAAAGACCCCTTAAAGAATGTGCGGCACACAAAATAAATGCCACTAGAAGCGGTGACACTAAAGCCTTTTAGTGACACTTTTGTTTCTGCCACTATATTTTTTTGAGCCTTTAGTGGCATTTTTGCTTTTGCCACAATATAAAAAAAAGACTTTTTGTGGCACAAATTTAGTGCCGTAAATTCTATCTCTAATTAAATATTCATAAGACCTTTGGTGGCACATAATTTTTGACACAAAAATCACATTAAATATCCATACAGATGTTTATTATATAATGTTGAATAATTACAATCATTATATATTTACAATATACAAAAATTGTAAAAAGTAGATATAATAATCTTCCAAACATAATCCATATGTTTTTGTTCTAATAAGTGTCAAATGAAGTTTAAATATCAAACATATAAAACACAAAACTAACAAGTGTTTAAATAAAAACTTGAAACTTCATTGTGTACATGAACCTCTTTCACAATCTTCCAATCTTCATTGCTATAGTATCAGTTATCCATGCTTCATATGCCACAATCTTCACTGCTATAGTATTAATAATCTAAGCTTCATATGCCTGCATTCACATACCTAAGCCATATGAAACCTTAAATCTCATATGATATGGTGTATTGTAAACAATAACTTCACATACCTTCCTATCATCTCCCTGCTCTGCATGCTCATCTTATGCAAAATAAGCCAAAAACAAGTTTTCAATAAAGGCACCAACATCGACCCCATCGGCCCATAGATAGCGAACACTGGATCAATGCCTTGAGTTGATTCATGAGTAAACACGACTATACCAATACGGAGATCACCATGTAACAAAGCTTTTTTACTTTCACATAATTTGTACATCAGGCCCCGATTAGTCATTATTTCAAAAATAAGAAATGTTAAAGAACATAAGAGAATTCAAAGAAGAACACTGGATGATCGAGTATGTACATAAATACAGCACGACAACTTCAAGCTTTAATACATTGTCATTCTGAATTGCCTCGGCATCGCCATAAACTAAAGCTCAGCCTGACAATCTCTGATAAAAAAAATGCATTGGTGTCAAAGTAATGAAGTTGTATACTCATGATTATGAAAATTAATATTAAAAGTGATTTGCATACCCCAAGCAATCTATTGGATTCCATGTATCTTCTTCAGGTCCCTAGCTTTTCCAAAGGATGTAGTACTACAATAACATATAATCAAAGTAACCAGTTAGAGGTAACATAACATAAACAAAAACACCCAAAATAGATTTGGTCGGATAATATAAGAAAATAAAACGCAATAAAGTTCCTTAAGGTACAACCCAAGCTTCTTGAATCAAGTATTCAAAAATTATAACTCGGAATTAACTAATTAAATTAAAATAACCCTTTAATGGTAATAGAAATAAATAATTAAATCAAAAGTTTACCACAAAATCTTGTGACTTCGAAACAAACATATCGATGACTCGCAACTTGTAGTGGTAGTGGGAGGACTGGAAAATAGTTAGGGCCAGAAAAGGGTTAACCGGTTGTTGTGCCTGGTAGGAGGGCTGAAGTGCTAAACTGGAGTATAGGGAAAAAAGGTTTTCATAAACGCAAAAGAGAGGAGCAAGCTCACAACCTCTTAGGCTCTTACCCAAAAAAAGCCCTTTACCAGCTGGAACCAAGTTGGACCTTTCATATGGGTTCACTTAAAATTTATTTATGGGTTTAACCTTTTTTTTATATATACCATAAGTCTGTCCCTTCCTGTAGCAGCACCGGAAAACCATCTGCAGACTCGTTCTTATCTTGCGAACACATATCCTGCAAAAAATATTTTCGCGATGCCATTAGTTTAAGAAATGACACTCATATACAAAAAAGTATGGTGAATGCCACACTCTAGATGATTCAGCTTTCAAATGCATATTTTATTCAAATCTACAAACCATCTTTAAAATTAAACACGTATAAATAAAGTTTTGAACAAGGAATATTCAAAGATACACACAATATTAACACAGAATTAGGGGTGCAAACGAGCCAAGCGGCTCGCGAGCTACTCGAGAACGGCTCGAGAAAAAGCTCGAAATGAGCCGAGCCTTATCGAGCCCGAGCCGAGCTTGAGCCTAAAATAAAGCTCGTTTGTTTATCGAGCCCAAGCTCGAGCCTCGCATGTGAAGCTCGTTAGGCTCGTAGAGCCTTATCGAGCCTTAGTGTAAACAAGCCGAGTCAAGCCGAGCTTATTCAAACTTGTTTACAAGCCGACCTCGAACCTAAAAATAAGCTTATTTAGTAAACGAGCCCGAGCCCAAGCTTCACTTATCGAGCTCGCGAGCCTAAGAAGTCTATTATTTATATTATTTTAATTTAATATATTAATTAATAGATAATAAACGAGCCGAGCTCGAGCTTGACAAAATACAAACGAGCCGAGCTCGAGCCTTGAAAACAAAGCTCGAATCGAGCCGAGCTCGAGCCCGAGCTTTCATAAGTTATTCGAGCTCGAGCCTGGTCAAGCTCGGGCTCGGCTTGGCTCGTTTGCACCCCTACACAGAATCATGTCCTGCCATGATAAGATTCACATCTGCCATATTAGTACCAAAACAAAGTCTGGTAGACATAGAACCACATCCCGAATAGAGGTCAAGCATCCTCATCACAGGTATTTTGTCCACTTTAATTTTGTATACCTTAGTGACAATAGCATTAGAATCAGACTCCGAAGATATACTCAGACTCATTTCCATCTACTTTGCCATCTGCATACAAACAAAGCTGGTCAAAAACCAAAAAAAAATCTTTTTTTTTAACATATCAAGTATCCGGAAAAATTATTTAACACTTACCAGGTGGTAAGTTTTGGTTAGATGAAAATGGTCCCAAATATGGAATGTCATAATAATAGTCTCCATTTGAAAGTATAGGTGTCTTAGTGCCACATGAAGAAAGCAACTAAAGTTCTAAATGACATAGCCCATAAGCCTAGCCAGCATCGCCATATGAGCATCACCCATTTCACCATCAAGTTAACTTTTAGGGACAAGAGCAGCAACCTCGTAGTACATTAACATACTGTAAATTACCTAATATCTGACAAAGTAATAGATATTAGGTAACTTACCTCCTGACTAAGTAATAGATATTTGGTGATATTAACCTGTTTAACCCATGGTCCCTTTTGACCCATTTTGTATTTAGCTAAAATTTATATTTTACCTGTCTGAACCATAGTTGTTAATGGCGAATAGCGACAAATAGCAATAAGGTACCTATATGCTACATAGCGAATAGCGATAAATAACGGGCGGCTATTTTATAAATAGCGATACACTAGAAAAAGAATTTTAAAAAATTTTATATGTATGTTATATCAAAATACCCTGGTATATATGCTATTTTACATGTATATTTAACAAAAGTCTAAAATCCAGCTATTTTATAGCTATATTTAATTGATATTTATAATTAAAAATTAAAAAAATAAATAAAATGTCGTTATTCTCGCTATCCTTCGCTACAACCCTAATAGCAACACAGGACCTATACGCTACGCAGCGCGCTATAGCGATCGCTATCGACAATTGTGGTCTGAACTATTAAAAATAAACTACATCCTAAACTGATACCTCTAATTTCAGGGTTAGCCATGCATAGGAGGCATCAAGAAGCAACTGGCATTTTCAAGAATATGGTTGATGAAGGTTTCACACCAGATTATATAACTTTTGTTGGTATTTTATCTCCATGCAACCATGGACTAGTCAACCTCGGTCAACAATATTTCCACTCCATGATCAAAGACTACAAGATTTCACCCAAATTACAACACTACAGTTGTCTAATTGATCTTTTAGGTCGAGCCAGTTTGTTTGAAGAAGCCCTGGCTGTGATCAAGAATCTTTATGTTACAGATGGTAAATGGGATAATGTTGCAAGAATAAGAACAAACTTAAATGATAGCAGATCAAAAAGAATCCCTGGTTGTACTTCAATTGAAGCGGATGATATTGTTCAAGAGGTTTTTGCATGTCACAAATCACATCCAATGAGCGACAAGTTCTATGCTATGTTGTGAGAAATTGACCAGCTTTTTGATGAATCTAGGCATGTTTCTGATAATGAACGATTAGCCATTGCATTTGGGTTGATTAGTATAAATCCTTGGTTTGACCATAATTTGTATTTTCAAAATACTGAATAAACAATACCATTGCAGAATAGGGAATAAAAAGCTGGGTCGGTGACAAGAGGAGGTGTTCACAATAGAAAAACACTCGATTAAAAAAAGTAAAGGAACTTTGTTGACTGAAAACATACAAAATTATAATTCAAACGGTTTCCATACCAAAAAAGGAATATAGCATGCATGAGGTACAAAAAGGCCCCTTTAGCCGTGGTTTATACCTGCACATAACTCCTCCACATCACCATAGCTTATATCATCGCCACTTCGGAACTCCTCCACATCACGTTTAATCTTTAAAGTAAAACAAAATCACCCTTGGTTATAAACTCTTGCAAAACGCTCCTCGACCAAATTTGCTGCCACTTTCATTAATCTGATTAGTACTCTGCTTTGTGCCACGGATGGTATAACTGCCAGAATTAAGACAATAACATTACTGGGAAACCAGAAAAACAAAGAACAAACTTAAACTAAATCGCATAAGATTTGCAACTTCACCTTCCAGTTGATGCTCAAGGCTATCAGTCAGAGTCGTCGAGCAAGATCTTAGCGATTCAGCATTATTAAGCCCTGCAAAAAAAGTTCAAATTTAATCCTTATAAATAAAGTTGACGGAAAGCAGAGTTGAGAGCGGCCCCTCTTCAAATCTACAAGCTATGATGAAACCATGTTCTAGAGTGTGAATTACAAGCATAATTAAAGCAGCAAGTTAAACTCGGAAAAAAAACACACACCAATTCTCACCAAGTTTTAAGTTTTCATTAAAGCCAAAAGTGACAGAAAGCAAGGCTTCATTTATTCATCTTATTTTCATCATTTACGCCATTTTGTGGATCCTTTTCTAATCACGTAGTGATTAAGTCATTCGAACCAGATCAAGATCAAGATCAAGGAAACAGAAGATGAGGGGTGAAGCAGAGGTTGAGCGGAGACGGGTTTTCTGAAGTATTTCTCTCTCTTGAAAGCGACAATGTGATAAGTATGAGGTTACAGACACGCAAGCGGGACACGCGGCTCCCAAAGAAAGCTTACAATGAAAACAACACAGCTTACAACACTTATAAGCTTGAAACACGCCCAAAGCTAAATGTACAACTACATTAAGCAATTTTATGTTGCTAAATTATAGTTATTAATAACTCTATTTGTAAGCAATCTATAGCCAAATGAAACTCCCATTAGCAAATTAGGAGCACATTTTCACTTTTTTTCTCAAACTGTGTCTTTTTTAAGGGTAAGTATATCTAAAACTTAACAAAACATTAGAATTTAGTAAATTTATAGACATTATGATCCTTTTAAGAATCATTCTACAGATTCCTTGACTTTGTATAGGAGAGATTACCTACAAAGTTACTGATACAAGTTTACATAAACATAAATTCAAATAAGAGAATCCAATATGTCAACGATTTTGACTTTCCACATGTAAAAGAATCATTAAGATACATATTTGATTTAATTTAGTTTATAAAAGATGTAATAAACTACCAAGAACAGATATTTGAATCAAATTTATACCAAAATCAACTGTACAGGGGATTAATTTGCAAGGAAAACGATAAGAAGAAATTAGGGTTTTTACCAAAAAATCATAAATTGAAGAAGTTAATGTACTTTCAGACAAAGATCTGCCGAATTCGACTAATTATTCGCTAATTAGCATCACGGAACCGTTGGATGGTACCCGCCAGCACTCGATTCCGGTAGCTAGGTGACAAGTTCCGGTTTGGCGAAGATGGAAACAACAACGGGGAAAGAAATTTGCCTGCAATCTGACGTTAGGAGATGAGATTGGAAGAAGTTTTAAAATTGAAGTTGCCCTAATCTGAAGAGTGAAGTTGATTTTGGATGGGAAATTGATTTTAGGGGAGAAGTTGAAGACTAGAAGTGCTTGAAATTTTCTAATATATTTGGGAGGGAAGAAATTTAGCGGGTCCAATATATTTGGGAGGGAAGAGATTTAGCCAAAATTTTATTGAAAAAGTTTGTGGGGGGGTTGGTGTTTTAACTTTTGTGTGTGGGGTTGGGGAGAAACTTTTAAGCTAAAAATTTTTAATTACAAGTGTAAATGAGCTAGGCTATTCGAGCTTGGCTCGAAATAAATATGAAATGAGTCGAGCTAAAAGAAGCTAATGCCAAGCCCGGATATAAAAATAAGCTTTTTAGTAAATGAACCCAAGATTTACTTAACGTACTCGAGCCGGCTAGCGAGCCTATATGAGCCAATTATCTCTATAGTTTTAAGTAGTATATTAAATATATATGTTAATAATAATTGCTATTTATAAATTTATGGAAAAATAACTATATATATAACACTATGATTAATATGAGTTAGTTAAATTATACTAAACCAGCCAAACAGCTCGATTACACCCCTAATTTCAGTGCATATGTAAAAGTTTATTAAATAACGTTATTTTACTAATTTCGTGAAAATAACGTTAAAAAGAGGGGATCGTTAATCAGGCATCATGTGGTGGCGTTGATAGCCGAAAGACAAGGGGGTACATGCACCAATTGGCGTTTGTCTCAATTGCTGAGTGTTATGTGCCTTATGTCCAAGGCTTGATGCAAAACCACAATCGAGCCGGGGGTCTCATTGGAAGCAGCCTCTCTATTCCTACGGGGTAGAGGTAAGGCTGTCTACATCCCACCCTCCTCAGACCCTACCTTAGCTTTGCTATAGGTGGGATATACTGAGTACGATGATGATGTAAAAGTTTATTAAATGTTTTAGTGGCACATGCAAAGTGCCATTAAAAATATAATTTAGTGGCATAAAAGCTAAATGCCACGAAAAGTGAGTGCTAAGCAACTATGGCACATTGCATGTGCCATTAAAAACCTAAATTAGTGGCATAAAAGGCAAATGCCATTAAAAGCGTGTGCCACTAAATGACATTTTTTTTTGTAGTGTTCATATAAGGTAATTTGATCTTGTAAAAACCTCGTTTTTAGAGAAAATCCATCTTTACAACTTTCCGTCATCTTTTACAAAAACTGTTATTTTGTCGGATCTTTTCATTTTACAAGTGTTTACACACTTGGGGTTTATAAAAATCATGCTTGTTAGTGTAAGATCTATCTTTTAAAATACATGATTTCTTTGATACGTGGTTCTTTGAAAATACCACTTGCAGATACGTAGATCTGCTAGTTTTCAAACACAATGTCACAAGTAAAACTCTTTTACACAAGTTCATGATTCGCGTGTGGTAGAGTTTCACCTTTTAACCCTTGTATTATTCAAAACAAGCTTATGTTAAGATCCATGATCTTACCAAACCGGGTTAAACGATGATCCGAGCTACCACATCATAGATCGGGCCTAAATAATCATACATTTTAATTACTACAAGTTTTACACAACTTATGTGCTTTTAACCAACAATACTTGCAAGTTTAGTAAACTTTAATGCTTCAAAATGCAAGATTCCGAGTTTTAATCATCATTCATCTTATTAACCACCTTAGATTAGTTCAAATATGAGTTTTAAGCATTATACCTCTAGCTCGAGGCTAGGGAAGAATCTATGCGCAAAAGAGGTGGATAAAAGCTAAGTAGAGAGGTCCTTCGCGTTCCGCTTGCACCAAGCTTCCTAATACGAGATCCTCAACACTTGTAGATGCTTGGAATCACAAGATCAAAATCGAAAATATGATGGATGGAAGAGGGGTGTTTGGCCGTAAGCTTTGAGAGAGAAAGAGAGAGTTTTGAGTTTGAGTTGTGATGTGTGGATGACCTTATGTTAATGCCTTGAACTTATAGATAATTATCAAGTGTATTACCCAATGGAAATTATGCCTACTAGATACTAAACATTTGGGATTTTAATAATCATATTAGTACAAGGTGTGTCCCCCATGGTTGGGGACGGTTAGGAAGGGGGGGGGGGGGTCTAGTCCGATTTCAACTAGTTAATTAGGTAATAGTTAGGTTAAACCAAGTTAGTTAAGTAGTTAACTTGGTTAGTCGTGTGTCATGCGTTAATGCGGGTGCTAGGGTATTCAGGGACCCTAACTGGCTCAGAAAAAGATAAATAGTGAAAATAACAATATTTTCATGTTCCGGGTATAGTCCGGTTGTTTGGTTGGATAGTAATCCGTTAAAGCGTTACTAAAGCTTTAAAGTGTCGTTATTACTCTTTTTAGTGACACAACTCATTTCTGACACTTTGGAAAGTGTCTAGTAATATTTTTCTCATGTTTTGGCACTTTATTAGTTAGCTAAAAGCTGAATTATTTTGTAAAGTGCTGAATTTTGTACTTAGAGTACGTTTTAGGCACATCCAGTCATAGTGACTTATCCCTAGAGACGCAGTTCCACAACCCTTATATCCCTACACTCACTACTAGTGTAGCAAAACATTTCAGGCTCTTACAGGCCTTAGAGGCACACTACGTCAAAAAAGGCTTATAGCCACACAAAAAAAGTGTGACCATACGCTTTTTGCCACACTTTCTTTTTTCAACTCAAGTGTAACCAAAGGTCGAGTCATCGTAGGTATCATACGGCCACATTCAGATTTAGTGGCTATAGCAACTTAAAAGTGTGGCTAAAGGGTACTACTATTTCTTGCTGGAATCAATCAAAATTGTGGCTAAAAGGTAGCAACGGCCACTTAAGTTTACTTTACATGTGGCGGTTTCTATTATATGGTCACATATATTTACTAAAAAGTTTGTTTTAGCCACATCAATTAAAAAATAGTGTGGCAAAAAAGGTTGTTATAATCAAGCATTTTGTTCATTAAGTGTGGCTAAGGGGTAGCAACGGCCACATAAATTTATCGTAAGTGTGACTAGTTCTGTTATGTAGTCACATGAATTTATTGTAAGTGTGTCGAAAAAACATTACTAGACACACAAAACACTTTTGTAATTTTAAGTGTGGCTATTATCTAACATTTGGTCACGCATAGTTGTTTTTCCCATGACGTTTGGTACCATCCTGTCACACTAATAAAAAACAAAATGACTATGTTGTGGCTAATGGTTACTTATAGCCACACGAAATTGTGTAATTTTAGGTGTGACTATTGTTTAACCTTTGGTTACAAATATTTTTTTCCCATGAAATTTGGTATCCTTTCGTCACACAAACAAGAAACAAAGTGACTATGGTATGGATAACGGTTATTTATAGCCACACGATATTTTGTAAATTTAAGTGGTGGCTGTTGTCTAATTTTTTGTCACACATATTTTTTTCTAGTAACATTTGTTATTCTTTCGTCACAAAAAAAAAAAAAAAAAAAAAAAAAAACAAAGTGACAAAAGTGTGGCTAATGGTTATGTATAACCACATAAATTTGTGTATTTTTAAGTGCGGCTATTTGCTAACATTTGGTGACACGTGTTTATTATGATTCAATGTGGCCATTTTTGTGTAATAGGCCATTTTATTTTCAATTTTTTTTGTAAAATTAAAACAGTACACATGAGACAACCGAAAAACAAAATAATATTAAAGATAAAATCCATACATAGGTTTTCAATTCAAATACTAAAGACAAACTTTTAATGAAAATCTATCTACAAAATTTGCAATGGGAAATGACTACACATAAACTGCAAACTATTTCTATGCTGATTTTTTTATTACACCATGGTAGTTGATGTTGATGTTGATGATGAAACTGTTGCTCATGTTGATCTTGAAACTGCTAGGAGACATAAGTAAACAGATGTTGATGATGAAACTATTGCTCATCTTGATCTTGAAACTGCTGCTGATGTTGAAACAGGAGACAAAAGTAAACATAAACTGTACAGAAGCAGTCTGTCAATATATAATGTAATTAACCAACACTACAAGATGACTTAACTGTATTACAGTATCAGTTTGAACAAAATAAAGCAAGAACCTTATTATGACATGTATAGGATTATAGTACCTCTTCTAGAGTTGTATAGCGAAACATGGTTTCTATAAATTATGCACTATACCCTCAACAATAGCTCGTCGTCCAGCAACTGCTCCAACTGATCCATGGGGTTCAGATGTTTGATTGCAACTGCATCTCATGTGTTCAGATCACATACATGGCACCGAATAAACTATAAATCAGAACATAGCATCCCGATTTGTGATAATAAGAAAAGGATATCTGATTCAAGTAACAATGAATACTAATCAAATTTTGAAGAGAATTTTACAAGATATTACATGCTATCCATATTCCAGTTTTGATGGCCATGACACTTGAACTGCACCAGCGCTTGAAAGCTTCTTGTGGCAGACATTGACACTTGAACTGCTTAGGCTTCTTGTGCTGAACCAAGATCTTCTCACCATTGAATTATTTGTCGTAATAATAACACCATACATTTGACGATACTCTCTTATTCTTCCCCTGTGATTGTTATATTTTTCAGCAAATCTAACAAACAGCTATATGCAATGGAACAACAAATGCATAAGATTACCAAATTAAAAGATGCTTTTATAAAAAAATTAAAATTAAAAAAAAAGGGGACCAATGGTAGGGATGGTAGTCACAATCTCCCCAAGTATGAGCTTGTACAAAATGGTTGTCTTACCAGCAACATCCAGGCCCAGCATCAATATACCCATTTCTTTCTTGGTGAAAAGTCAGCTAAAGAGTTTGGCAGTAAATATAAGCCCCATTGTCTGATGAGGACCCCTGCACATAAAGTTATATCAGTCATACTTTACGGATTTTAACCTGCTTGACACCCCAACCTAACCAATTTTCCACCTCTATGTAAAAGATAATGAGCTCTTGTTTATACCTTTAGAGACAAGGTCGTCCCTGAAAATCCTTAAAAATTCCTAGGCCCGAGCGACTAGAAAAAAGGGCCCCTAAGTCACAACCCAGGTGGCTCATCTACAAATCTGAACTTGAAAGTTGAAACTATTTATAGGGAGCGTGAAAGGCATTAAAAATAAATTTGAGGGAAAAAAAAGCTTTAAAAACCAATTAACATGTGCCATCGATTGTATATATAATAAGCATTAGATCATGAAGCGCGTCCACTAATTCACCTTCTTCACCTGCTCCTCTCGGCCCAAGTAACTGAAGAATTCCACCGTCACGTAACAATACTTCCATAAGAAGCTGCTGCATCATCAACGTCCGTTGCCTTTGCTGATCTACGTTTCCACGTCCAGACCATGACAGGTGTCCACCGCCCACCGTAGCAGCAGCTTGCGCGTAATATTCCAACGCCACAGAAAGATTATTGTGCCTCAAGTAAAGTGAACTGTACTGTCTAATAATGCTAGCTGACTCGGAAAAAGCATCCAACACCCCTATTTTATGACTGGTCCCGCCAACATTAGATAACACACCGTGGTCTGCTAACATGATTGCATATGAGCAGCATCGATGTTATACCCCTCATCTCCGATATCCTTTGACAGATATAGGACAGCTGGAACCAACTATATGCTCAATAGTAACACGTATGGATATACTAACAGGCCTTTTCTGTTCTTTGTATAGTACGAGAGCGTGACCCATTCTAAACATTTTTTCACATTCTTCTGCAGCGATAGAAGCTGTCTCCGCTGTTACCATGCCTCCATTTGTGATCCATTCTGCCAGCTGTCAAATTAAGAATGAGTTAACAACGGTTTAATTAAAAGACTTGAAAAATAACATACCATGTGATCACAAGTTTAGTACATGTGATGCAAATTGGTAAGAAACACGAGAGCGTGAAGCAACATCCTTTGCATCATCATATTACCCAGTTCTCAAGCAGAAATAGATCTGTATCAGAAAGAACATTAGTAACTTGATTAATGAACTAGTGAAAGTTAATAAATAACTAGAATTTTGACCCGTGTCACGCGCCGCGTCGGCATATTTGTTGAAGCCATAAATCTCTTGTCTGGTAGACAATTCACTAGATTTGACTCCTTCATTAATCGACACGTTTAATTCTTTTGCTATTCCATCAGCCCCGTTAATGGCCCGCAAAGTCTTCATGTCGTAGTTACGTACCATCGTTGCAAGTTTATCGGGATCTTTGCTGAATTCTGAAACGTTTACTTCGCTTCATTGGTTATGTTCTTGAGTATTTCGATGTTGACCACCAGTTGTTCATATAGAATTAAAAGCATAACAGTACCTAATTGCATTACAAACAAACCTAATTGCACCAGTACTCAACAGATTTATCAACACTTCAATAAAATGATTAAAATCAAACTAGAAACCTAATAATTTGCTAAACAAAACAGTACACAAACTATTGTTATAATAACACAAACATAATTGTAATAAACAGTAATACTGAAAACCCAAAGTTACGAGAATAATCAAATCAGAAGTTGAGAGAGTACCGAATGAATTAACAATTGCAATAATCGGCGATTTAAGAATGTAAACCCTAGAGAATGATAATCAATCTTGTTGTTGTATGAGAAGTTGATAATCAATCGGGCAATACATACGATGCCGCCAGAGGGTTGAGGGGGTTTGTAGCGGAGGAGACGACAGAGGCGGGGGGGGGGGGGGGGGGCAGAGACGATGGAGATTGGGGCGTCGCTGATTAGTGATGGATTGATGATGTTCCTTGTTAAGTGTTTAACCCGTATTTGATACATTATTTCTCAGCAATTGGAGAAGGGGGGAGTTAGGGTTTAGAATGGACATCTAGAGGGAAACTTAAATTTAGAAGTGAAAATCTGAAAATTTTGAAAGGTTTAAAGGAAATTGAAATTTTGTAAAAAGAAAATCATTACTTATAAATTTATAAAAAGTAAATTTTGAAAGATTTAAATTAATACATACAAATTTTAGTGGCTTATAACTATTTTTTGTCCAAAAACTAATATATTTATACAAATATATAAAAATAATACATACAATATATAAAAAATAAATTGAAATTATATGTTTTTTATGTATTTTATATGTGAACTAGTATCTATGACATTAGGCGAACAAAAAGTAAACCGTAAAAATGATGAATCATGCACGCACGTTACGGTATGTTAACTTGCAAAAATTAGACCAAAAAACTAAAACATGGAAAAAATAACTAAGTCGGCTTAGGACCGGCGAGTTTCGAGGGATCCGTTAAAAAATATAAAGTTTGAACCACATGGTCCATTAAGACAGGTATGATATGCCATTGTCCATAGCAATCCATTAAGGCTCAATATGGTCCATTAAGACATGTATGATCTACCATTATCCATAGCGGTCCATTAAAATCCAATATGGTCCATTAGGACATGTATGATATACCATTTTCCATAGCGATCCATTAAGGCCCAATATGGTCCACTAAGACATGTATGATATACTATTGTCCAGTGTGATCCATTAGGGCCCAATATGGTCCACTTAGACATGTATGATATACCATTATCCATAGCGATCCATTAAGCCCCAATATGGTCCACTAAGACATGTATGATCTACTATTGTCCAGTGTGATCCATTAGGGCACAATATGGTCCACTTAGACATGTATGATATACTATTGTCCATTGTGATCCATTAAGGCCTAACATGGTCCACTATGACATGTGTGATCTACTATTGCCCATTATGATCTATTAAGTACCAATATGGTCCATTAAGACATTTATGATCTACCATTGTCCTTTATTATCCATTAAGGCCCAACATGGTCCATTAAGACATGTATGATCTACTATTGTCCATTGTGATTCATATGGTCCATTAAAACAAGTATGATATACTATTGTGCACTATGATCCATTTAAGCCCAACATTGTCCATTAAGACATGTATGATCTAATATTGTCCACTGTGATCCATTAAGACCCAATATGGTCCATTAAAACATGTATGATCTACTATTATCCATCGTGCTCCATTAAGGCCTAATATGGTCCGTTAAAACATGTATGATCAACTATCGTCCACTTTGATCCATTAAGGGAAAATATGGTCCATTAAGACATATATGATCTACTATTTGGCCATTGTGAACTATTTAAGCCCAATTTGGTCCATTAACACATATATGATCTACTACTGTTTATCGTGATCTATTAAGGCCCAATATTGTCCATTAAGACTTGTACGATCTACTATTGTGCATTATGGTCGATTAACACATATCTGATCCATTATTTGTCTTTGTGATCTATTTAGGCCCAATACGGCCCATTGAGACATGTATGATCCACTATTGGTCCTTGTGATCTACTAAGGCCCAATAAGGTCCATTAAGACATGTACGATCCACTATTGGCCATTGAGATCCATTTAGGTCCAACATGGTCCGTTAAGAAATGTTTGACTATTATTCTCCATTACAATCCATTAAATCCCAATATGGTCCATTAACACACATATATGATCCACCGTAGGCCATTGTGATCTATTAAGTCTCAATATGGTCTATTAATACATATATGACTAGGGATGAGCTCCGTACCGGTACAAAAATACCGCTACCGAAAATCGTCAAATATGGGTACTGGTACCGGTACCGAAAATGTTAGGTACGATACTCTATGTTACCGGTATTTGAAAATTAAATTCGGTATAATTATTGGTGCCGTACCGGAAACGTCAAAAAAGTGGGTACTGAAAATAATTCGGTACGGAAAATCTGGTACCAGTACTAATTTTGCATACATTAAAAACGTATATAAACATAACTAATATGCATACTCTCACATATTATTTAGAAGAAACACATATGGTTAGAATATATAATATTAATAATATGATAAATTTTTAAATATGTAGTAAGATTTTTTTTTGTTTTATAATATTAATTAATATAATTTTTCAAATGAGAATATTATTTGAGAGGGAAGTTTTGAATGAAATATTTTGGTAGGAAGTTTTAGAATGAAATATTTTTGGGGGAAGTTATTTTGGGAGTAAGTTTAACTTTTAGGATGAAATATTTTGGTGGGAAGTTATTTTGGGGGTAAGTTTAATTTTTAGGATAAAATATTTTGATGGGAAGTTTGAGGATGAAATATTATGAGTGAAAGTTTAAATTATAGGATAAATATTTTGGTGGGAAGTTTTAGAATGAAATATTTTTGGAGTAATTTTTTAATATATAGTAAGTTTAACATTTAGTCACACATTTTTTCATGAAATTTGATAATATTTCGTCACACGAAATAAACAAAGTGACAATGATGTGATGAATGTTTATGTAAAGGCACATGATTATTTTTTTTATTTTAAGTGTAGCTATTGTATAACATTTGGTCACAGAAAATAATATACATAACCATATGTATTAGATTTTAGCCACATTAGTAAACATATAATGTGATCGTAGATCACATTTGGCCATACTTTTATAGTGTGGCTGTTTTTTTCTTAACGCGTGGCTAAAGGTTTCAAATACTTATGTTTTTAGTCACATGAAACAATATATTGTGGCTGTAGCTCACATTTGACACACTTTTTTAGTGTGGCTAATAAATGTCATAATTTTTTTCTTAAAGTGTAGCTAAAGGTTTTAAATTCATATGTTATTGGTCACATGAATACAAATACTGTGATCATAGATAACAATTGGCCACACTTTGCTAGTGTGGCTAATATATGCCACAGTTTTTATTTAAAGTGTGGCTAAAGCTGTCAAAATAAATATGTTTATGGTCACATGAAACAAAAATATGTGGCCATAAATCATATTTGGCCACACATTTCGAGTTGTGGCTAATAATTTTCAAAAACTGTGGCTAAAGTTTTTGAACTGGTATAAATGGTCACATTAATAATAAAATATGTGGCTAAAGGTGTTTTAAAATGTGATGAATGACCATTAGCCACACATTTTTTCACATGTGTGGCAGGGCGGTTTTGCCAAAAGTGTGGCCATAGCCCTTTTTTCACGTAGTGGCAGTGTTTGCCTGATGCTGGCTTTATCAGCATGTTCAATAGGTTATCCGTGTATTGTGCTACTGTGCTTTTTGTGCATCATGTTTGTCACTAAGGTTCAGTATGTAAATAATGTAGTGACAGCAAGCAAGTATGATGCAAGTAAGTACATGTATCAGTATTCAAGTAGCAGTTCATCAGCTAGTTCAAACAAGCACAGTAATTAAGCAGTAATTAATCATTAGTTAAGTCATACGGATACCTGGTTTAGTACGGGTTGTCACACACATTGAGACTCGTATGTTGGCAATCCATTTACAAGCACCGAGGCCTTAGCCGAAGCCAAAATCCCCTTTATCCAAGAGCACCATCGATTCGGGAACCCCATTTGCTCTGATATAGAGATTAAAAAAGTCCAATTGACATTGTCGTAAGTTTTCTCGAAGTCGATCTTAAGAAAAAACGCTTTAGCCTTCTTCTTCTTAATCCAAGTAAAAAAATAAGAGGGTCGTCTAAGATGTGCTTCCCTTTCAAAAAGGCCGGCCGAGAATCGGATATAACACTATCGATCACAAATCTGAGGCGGTTCGTCAAAATCTTCGAGATAAACTTGCTAATTACCCCGAAAAGAGATAATGGCCTGAAATTATTGAGATTCACCGGATCTTTGATCTTGGGACAAGCGAGATAAATGAGGAGCCGCAACCACGTTGGATGGAGCCATCATGATGGAACTGAGACATTATGTCCATGAAATCCTGCTTAAATAATAAATAAGTTTGAAGTTTAAATTTATATGTATAATTTGAGTTTTACCACTACATCAAATTCCACGATTATTTTAATGGAATTAATGGCTAATTTTAGCTAATTTTTCCGTAATGTTCTTATTTCGCTTTCTAGCAGCATGGTAGATCTTTGATATGTGTATGTAATATATAGGGATGGGTTAAAATGAGAACTACGAGTTGTAAGAACCGTGAGAACTTTTTGACCCCGCGCGAGTTGGACCAAAATTTTTTTGCACAAAGTAGATGAAAACATTATAAACACATCTGTAAAAAAAAAGTAAAATAAAAATTGTCGAGTCGTTAGTTTTAACTGATGCAAGTTTTTTTTAAGCCCTGATAAAAAAATATAGTTATCAACTGTAAATATAGTTAAAACTAATGCCTCAACTATTTTTTTTTTATTTTTTACAGATGTGTTTATAATGTTTTCATCTACGTTTGTGCAAAAACATTTTGGCCCAACTCGTGCGGGATCAAAAAATTCTCACGGTTCTCACAACTCGTGGTGGTTTTCATTTGAACCGAATCCTATATATATATATATAAGGGGGGATAAAGATCAACAGAAAACCCTCTTGAGTTGTGAGAACATCGAGAAATTTTATTTTCTATGCGAGTTTTGCAACCATTTTTTGCACAAACGTACAAGAACATGTTACAGATAGACCTGTAAAAAATTGTCGAGCGGTGTTTTAAGTCATTTACACTATCGTAAAAAAAGTGTTGACACCAGTTGTGATACCCAGAGGAAACCCCACAGTCATCTTAACATATCCTTTCACTCTTCTGTGATTGCTTATCAAATTTTGGGACGAAATTTCCTTTAACTTGGGGATGATGTGATAACCCGCAATTTCAGGTTAATACTTTAACCTAACCACAGTTAGTTTAGACATACATTCATAGCACTGCATTTAACTACGGTTAGTTAAATGAGTCTACATTGGTAATTCGGGGAATTACCGGAACACACACACAAGTTAATTCTCGAACGTTGGTGACTAACACGAATAATTAATATAAACGGACGGTTTATACAAAACTTATAAGTGGCATGAAAAATACGTGAATTATATGCTTTAACTGCAAACTGTATGATGCTATGTTGTTTACTATTAGTTCGACATGATTAGTGGCTAGTGTAACGCCTCGCGTTTGTAACTTTTTTTATTTAGCATGTTCATTGTACTTTCCATTTATGGAAACTTGTATTCCTTTGTATTCGTACTTCACTTCATGCGTTGTAATCTGAGACTTGAATCATAATGGAAAATTCTATCTTTTATACACTTATGTTACTTATATTCATAAATGCTTGTTGATTATTCATGTTACATACATACTTGATGCTTCTTTACATACAAATTCATACGTATTCATACTTGTTATGCATACAAAATTCATTTTTACACTCCTTTATTTATGCACGACACTTATACATTGTGTCCTTACGTTTAAAACGCTTAAAATCGTCAAAATTAACAAAATTCAGCAATTGGGCTTTGGGCCTGGCGCATTCGCACGGATGGGCCAGCCCAATCCACGCTTACAGCTCAATCCGCCCTTAAGCCCATCCGCTATTAATGGGCCATCCGCCCTTAACCAAATATTCAGCCTATAAATACGAACACTTCTTCTTCATTCCAACCCTTCCTCACTCAAACTTCTCTCTCGAATCACTACTGAGCAGAGCCATTGTGGAGATTCTATCAGTTACTCCTAAGTGAGTTCTTAGCTCGGGGACTTCTATTTTCATCTATTTTCATCTGATTTCTTCTACAATTCTTTGTTTTCTTCAAACTTTTAACAAGGATTCTTCACAAGATCGGTTTTGTTCATCAGTCTTGCCATGGCAGCTGATATGAACACTCAACTCAGTTGAGGACCAAACTAATGTGAAGCTAATCTATCAAAACCTTTTTTACAAAACTTTCAGATTACAAACATAAATGGATTCAAGGTTCTTCGAGCTCACAAACTGGATAAATAGTTGTGGATTCAAAAAGTATCCAATTCCAATTGAATAGGTGGTCAGTTCAAGCAAAACCGAACCAATTTACCTCAAGAACAATCACATCCGCGCTAACTGGCAGCCACATCCGCCCGAATGGGACATCCCCATTCGCACGTATGTGACATCCCCATTCATGCGAATCCACTGTTCATCCAGTTGCGACGAGTTTCCAAGTGTTGAATGATTTCCAGGTTGCTATTCTTCATATAGTTAGTTCTGGAACCTTAACGTGATCATTTCATAGGGTTTAAAGTCAATAATGTTGAATTCTTAACTAAAGAATTTCATCAAACACTGGGTGTGCATACTTGTAGGATCGTTTTGCGACCCAAACGAGTCGTTCAGAAGAGTTTTTATCAGTTTCAGATGCGGAAAATAAGAAACTGACGTTTAAACAGCTTGCTTATCACTTTAAACACTGATTTGATTGATATAATATCATTTACAATCAGTCTTCACACCGGCAGCACCTCGGTATGGAATTCACGAACTGTTACAAATGAATAGTCATGACACCTATTTATACTATTCTAGGTTTAGCTTGAAGATGACATGACAGTTTCAAGCTAAACCCCCCAATGACAGTTTCAAGCTAAACCCCCAATGACAGTTTCAAGCTAAACCCCCAATGACAGTTTCAAGCTAAACCCCCCAATGACAGTTTCAAGCAACTAAGACTCGATATAAGACGAAGACGACAGATCTATGCATCAAAAGACTCCCCCTCAGATGTTGACGAGTCTTAAGTGTCGAGTCTTTGCATCTTCAGTCTTTATCAGTCTCTTTTCTTTCTTAACATATACCAGGATCTTCTCTTTGGCTCTAACCTCGTTAGACTCCCCCTCTCATCATGATGGGATCGCCGTCTGGAATTAGCTATCACCTTGAGATCAATCCCTGGCTTTAATTCTGTTCAATTCATCTCCTGCACAAATTTTCTCACCACCATATAAGTTTTTACTTAAAACAATATGAAAAACTTACTGGAAATAGTTACATCAAGTTCAAATTAATGATCCCGATTAACTAATCAAACTTTCTTTCTCAAAATCAAAATTTCTTCATTTAAGCACTCACTCACTCCCAAACCTGTTCATCATATTCAGCACTTGGAATTTTGAAAATCAGCTCTTCAACATCAGTTGTCGAAAATCTTTTTGTATTTTTCAAAATTTATGCTAAAACACACTAAAATCTTTTTTTGGATTTTTTATAACAAAGGAATGCAGAAAAGAAATATTTACAAACAACATTTTTGTAAGCTTGTGTAAGAGGATCATATCAGTTTTTGAGATCAATCACCAACACCGTTAAGCTTTAAACATTTTAAGCTCTAAACGATTCACATAGATTGACGATATTGTTATCCACTTAAACTCAATCTAACAACTTTCGAAATGATTACCGATACGTTAAGGTATATTAATTTTGCACTAAATTCTTATGGACCCCACGATGTCAGCATATCCCCTCATCATGCAATACACTGACTCAAGCAATGCCTTTAAACTTTTATCAACTGTGATTTGTGCGAAAACAAAGCAGAATGTTTAAACATTAACAATCAGGTCGATACTTTCGTATACGCAGAGAAAGTCCAATGTTTAAACAAAATAAGAAAAATAAAACAAGTTGAAGTTGTTTAGGCTTTAACCACCAGGTCAATACTTCCGTATACGCAGAGGTGATCCAAAGCTTAAACGAAACACCAAAGAAAATAAAACAGAACGTTTAGGCAACAACATCCAGGTCGATACCACGTATACGCAGAGGATGTCCGATGCTTAAACAAAATAAAGAAATAAAACAAGTTTAAATCTTTGCAAAATGAAATGCACAATCACAGCGACTTTTTAGCAAAGTTGTGAAAGTTCACAAACTTAACCAGTTTTATGTCTTTCGACAATCAGCGATTACTGAGTAGGCACACAGTCAAGAAGGACAAAACTAAGTACTATGCTTTCGACCATGTTTCCCACTAGAACTAGGCTTTTTCATTTAAGTTTGTATCGTTCTCGCAAATCTACTAGTCTAGCTGAGCCTATCGTCACATCCTTAGTGAGATCGCTTATCACATTTTATCTCTCCATTTCTTTAGCATGCTGTGACAGTCCAACTGATCTACTATCATTTCCTCTTTTTCACAACAAAACTCATTTTTGCATTTTTCAATGTTTTTGACTTTTCAAATTTTCTAATTTTTTTTTAAATTTTACTCCCCCTAAAATCAAAATATGTCTCAATTTTGATTTTCTGGGAAAATTTGAAAACGAACTTTACAAACTTGACAACATGATGAGAATTACTTCAATTCTCCATTCACTTGGCTTAAACAATCAGAACTCCCCCTGACAACAAAACATTTTCCCATAGTGATTTCAAAACACTTAAGTTTGTTTTAATCAAAATGGTTTTTCTGGAAAATTAGTTTTGTAAGTCATTTCTCAAACATGGGGATCATTCATCACCTTGTTTTCTTTAACCACTTGTACGAAAATTAAATCAAGTACAACTTAATGTCCTTGATTAAACATTTCTCAAGAAAGATGCCGATTCATGCTCCACTCTTACCCACCTGGGAGCTCCGGCAAGTCAGGTTTTTCATTTAAACAGACTCACCCAAGCCTGACAGTCCTTGGGTATTTTTGAATTCTTGTTCAACAATGGTGGAAAATTTGCATCATCCATTGTTAGACCAGAATTCTCATTTTTTACCTCAACACATGGCTCTTCTGGTTTTACCATACCAGAATCATTGCCTGAATGTGGCTTGTCTGACTTTGATGAGTCAGATTCATTGCCAACAACTGGCTCCTTTGTTTCCAGAGAAACAAATTCATCACCAGCAACTTTCTTTTTCATCTTTCTCTCTTTCTTTACTCTCTCCTCTGTCCTCAGATTTGTATCTGATGAATTCGTTTTGCTTGATTTGTCAGTCTTTGGCGAGCAAGATGATTTATCAGAACTTTTATCTGTTTTACCAGTTGTATCCGAGGACAAAATCCTTTCGAGATACTATCTCGCTTTCTTCCTCTTTTTCCTCAGTATGTCTTTTTGCCCCTGCGAAAGCTTCACTTTCGGTTTTAGAACTTTCTGTTCTTGAACTTTAGGTTCTTGAACCTTCTGTTCTTTGGGCTTGACATTGACTGATTTCTTCACCTGCTTCTGAGATTCAGCCCTCGATCTTCTCATTGATCTCATTGAACAATCTCTAGCAATATGGCCAATGATGTTGCAGTTAAAGCATCTCCTTGACTCAAACCTCCAACTCTGGCAGTTAACAGCAATGTGTCCTTGATAGCCGCATTTATAACACACTCTGTTATCGTACCAATCACCATTTTCAGTCCAAACATTTAGATCAAAACACTGTTTGGCTTGGTGATACTCTTTCCTCCTCTTGTTTGCTGGATTTGGCTTTTGAGCACTGTGGTCCGATCTGCACCACTCATTACCAACAATTTTTGAATTTTCATTTTTTACTTTTTGTAATTTTTGATTGCGATTGGATGATTGATCTGATGAGGTTTTATTTTCTTTTTGAACATTTTTCAAAATTTTCTCTTTTTGTTTTTGTTCCACTTTCTTCTTCAAAGGTTTTTGCTTAGAGCATTCTCCCTTTTCAGTTGATTGTGGAACAATTTCTTGAAACTTTTCTTTTAACTTCAAAAATAAATTCTTTTTCTTCATTTTTTCATTTTCAACATCAGATTTCTCATCGCAATCTTCAACTATAACTTTGTCATAGTTTGTGACATCGTCACTTATTGGAACTGAATTAATAGGTTTTGGACAAGGAATAGTTGAAGTATTCACAAACACCTTCAACTTTTCTTCCCATTCCTTGATTTTCTTTTGAGCACACTCTGCTTTCTTTTCAAGTCGAATAATCTTTTCAAGATGAGAATTGATTGCAATTTGTTTTTCAAGATTGTTTTTACCAAACAAATCTCTCTCATCTTCTAAAAATTTTATTTGACTTTGAAAATCTTTCTCAATTTTTACTTTTTCATTTTCCAAATTGTGTATTTGATTTTTCAAAACATTTTCTGATTTTTAAAAATTTTTGTTTTCTAATGACAAACTCTCAACCTCCTTCAAGAGTTTGTCATTTTCAGATGTCAACTTCTCACAATTTTTCAGCAAAACAAGAATCTGTTTATCATCAGCTTTTGTCTCAACCTTTAAAGCTGAAATATTTTCAACCTGTTTCTTTTCCTCATGAACACTTTCATCCTTACTCTCTTCTTCTAATGAATGATCAAAGATAGGTGCGTCTTCTGCAACCTCTTTCTTTAACTCTGGTTCAGGATTCACAGATACAGATTTTTCAGATTCTACTTTCTCAACCTTAACCGATGGAACTTGTTCAATCTGCTCAGCTCTGATCTCTTCTTTAACAATAACTGCCTTTTGATTCTTTCTTTTTGCATCTTGTTGTTCTTTTAATTTTTCAATTTTATCGGCATAAAATAACTTTCCACTACGTTGATCAGATGGAAGTTGTTGTTTAAGATATTCAAGTTCCCGGATTTCCTCTTCATAATTGTCACTCTCTTCATCAGACGAGTGATCAAAAACCGGAACTTTTTCCAAAACTTCTTTTGCTGAGACTGTTTCTTCTTCTTTCTTTATCGGAATATACTGATGAGATTCATGATGCACATATGCCAACACTTCTTCAAAATCCATGTTTCGATGTCAAATGTTCACTTTAAATGTTGATTGGGCCGAGAATGTGTATGAATCACTTATTTAAATTCTCGATGAATTAGTGAGCCGACACGAATTTCAAGCTAAAGTCAGATTCAAGCTAAAGCCAACACGTATTTCAAGCTAAAGTCAGATTCAAGCTAAAGCCGACACTTATTTCAAGCTAAAGTCAGATTCAAGCTAAAGCCAACACGTATTTGAAGCTAAAGTCAGATTCAAGCTAAAGCCGACACTTATTTCAAGCTAAAGTCAGATTCAAGCTAAAGCCGACACTTATTTCAAGCTAAAGCCCAGATGACATCAGCAAATACGAACCAATTTCAAGCTAAACACTGATTTGAACCAGATTTAAGTCGATTTAAGTTCTGAAACTTTCCAGGATTTGTTAAAACATGATTACGCATAATATGTGTGAATTTGAGCCGATTTTATCCGTGAAAAATTTTTAAGTTTGAAAAAGAATGTGTAGAAATCAGAAAAAGTGACGAAAACAGGCTGTTTTTGCAAGATCTCTTCCTCCTGAGCTCTGATACCACTTGTAGGATCGGTTTGTGACCCAAACGAGTCGTTCAGAAGAGATTTTATCAGTTTCAGAGGCGGAAACTAAGAAACCGACATTGAAACAGCTTGAATATCACTTTAAACACTGATTATATTGATATTAT
This sequence comes from Helianthus tuberosus, assembly GCA_030545235.1. Lineage (NCBI taxonomy): Eukaryota > Viridiplantae > Streptophyta > Magnoliopsida > Asterales > Asteraceae > Helianthus > Helianthus tuberosus. The sequence continues at coordinate 42,564,365 of CM060414.1, read as the reverse complement.
AACAATTACAATCAGTCTTCACACCGGCAGCACCTCGGTATGGAATTCACGAACCGTTACAAATGAATAGTCATGACACCTATTTATACTATTCTAGGTTTAGCTTGAAGATGACATGACAGTTTCAAGCTAAACCCCCCAATGACAGTTTCAAGCTAAACCCCCAATGACAGTTTCAAGCAACTAAGACTCGATATAAGACGAAGACGACAGATGTATGCATCAACAATACTACCAACCAAGCATAAGGTACAAGTGTTCAAAGCATAGTTCTACTTGTTCATTTCATAGATTATCAAAATCAATCAAAATTTCATACAACATTCATTCCAAATCAGTTTCATCTTACAATTATCCACTAATAACAATTCTCATACTTAGCCATTACACTAATATGCACGTAATTCATCCATGTTCTTCACAATATTCCTAAATCAAGTAGGTTATACTTCATATCATTCAAATAATCAAAATCAAACAAAATTCTTATTCTATTGTGAAATCCTAACTCAAAATTACACATAATTTCCACATGAATTCATGATTGGGTTAAAACCCACTTTCTACAAATCACTAAATCACAAATTTCAACTTACCACTTGTTAGAAAAGCATAGATGATCACTAATCCGGGCACATGCACGAGATTGACATTAATTTCATCCTTCAATTTGTTCAATTTGCAGATTTATGTGTTACTTAGGTTTGGGTTCTTCTTCCCCATTTCTCTTCTACGCACACACATACACACAAAGTCTTGCACTTGTGTTTTATCAGTTTTAAAATTAAACTTTCATTTACTTATACAAGTTTAGTCCTTTTAGTTCTTATTACTGTTTATTAACACAATAACTTTCATTCTTTCTACACTAACATATCATTCTTTTAACTCAGTTATTATTACATACTTAGACATTTAAGGAAATAAACAAATTACGCATTTTTTGGGTGTTACAGGTCTACCCCCCTTAAAGGAGGTTTCATCCCCGAAACCTATATACGTACCAAATAACATCGGATAGTGCTCCCGCATTTCATCTTCTAATTCCCATGTAAGATCCGATCCTTTTTGATGTTGCCATTGCACTAAGACTTGCTTTTTAGCCTTGTTACGTAGGTGCGTTACCTTGGTATCCTTGACAGCTATCGGTCTTTCAACGTAGTTCAATCATTCATCCAATTCGATATCATCGAGGGGCACGTATGCCGTCTCATCCGTGAGGCACTTTCTTAATTGTGACACATGAAATGTGTCATGTATTCCATCAAATGCTGGTAGTAATTCCAACCGGTATGCCACTTTCCCAATTCAAGTTAAAATCTTGAATGGTCCTATATAACGGGGACCTAGCTTTCCTCGTTTACGGAATCGGATTATACCTTTCCACGGAGAGACTTTCAATAACACATGATCCCCTATTTGAAACTCAATAGGACATCTTCTTCGATCTGCATAGGCTTTTTGTCGGTCTTGAGCCGCCTTTAAACGGGCTCGCATGAGATCGATCTTCTCGTTAGTCTTAGCTACTAGGTCATTGGGCGCAATTTCTCTTTGTCCCACCTCTCCCCAACAAACGGGAGTCCTACATTTCCTCCCGTAAAACATTTCATACGGTGCCATTTGAATGCTATTATGATAGCTATTGTTGTATGAAAATTCCACCAATGGCAAATGATCGTCCCAACTTCCACCGAAATCCAAAACACATGCTCTTAAAATATCTACGAGCATTTGAATGGTTCGCTTAGATTGACCGTCCGTTTGGGGGTGGTAGGCGGTACTAAAGTGTAACTTCGTACCCATACTCTCATGGAACTTTTGCCAATATCGTGATGTGAACCGGGCATCTCGATCTAACACAATGGATACAAGTACTCCATGACGAGATATTATCTCGTTTACATAAATTTCCGCCACCTTTTCTGACGAGGAGGTCTCCCGGATGGGTAAGAAGTGCGTGCTTTTGGTGAGACGGTCTACGATCACCCAAATGGCATCGTGACCTTTCTTTGTGTTTGGAAGTTTGGTCACCAGATCCATCGTCACTGCTTCCCATTTCCATACTGGAATTTCTAACGGTTATAGTTTACCATATGTTTTCTGATGTTCCGCCTTTACTTGTGAACATGTTAGATATTTCGTGACGTACTTAACAATGTCACGTTTCATACCGGGCCACCAATAATCTTTCTTCAAGTCTCGATACATTTTTGTGGCTCCCGGATGTATCGAGTATCGGGACTTATGGGCTTCTTCGAGTAACATAGTCTTTACTTCACAAAGCCAAGGTATCCAGATTCGACCGAACCTTGTCTTCAACCCATTCGTATTTTCCTCTAATTCTTTCACGAATCCTTTCGCTCTTTCTTTCTTTGGATCACCCAGACTTTTGTTTGCGCTTCTTGTATTACCTTGAGAATTCAAGGGGTAACTACCATTCTCATGGACTTCACTCGAATAGGAGACATGCAATCTTTCCGGCTCAAAGCGTCAGCCTCCACATTTGCCTTACCCGGGTGATAAAGAATATCACAATCATAATCCTTAGTGAGCTCTAGCCACCTTCGTTGTCTCATATTTATCTCCTTCTGTTCGAAGAAATACTTGACACTTTTATGATCCGAATAAATTGTACTTTTCATCCCGTACAAGTAATGCCTCCGTATTTTCAAGGAAAACACCGCCGCTGCTAATTCCAAATCGTGGTTCGGGTAATTACCCTCGTGTTTCTTCAATTTCCTTGACGCATACGCTATAACTTTACCTCTTTGCATTAAAACACACCCCAACCCTTGGTGTGATGCATCAGTAAACACAACCAAGTCTTCCGTGCCATCAGGTAGAGTCAATAGCGGGGAGCTTGACAATTTCTCTTTCAAAGTTTGAAAGGCCTTGTCTTGATCTGTGCCCCATATAAACTTCTCATTCTTTTTCGTTAGTTTGGTCAACAACAAGGCTAATTTAGAAAAGTCTTGGATGAACCTCCGATAATAGCCTGCTAACCCCAAAAAGCTTCTCACCTCACCTGGGTTCTTCGGGGGTACCCATTTCATAACGGCTTCGACCTTAGACGGGTCTACAAGGATACCGTCCGCATTGATCACATGACCAAGAAATTGTACCGCTCTAAGCCAAAAGGCACACTTAGAGAATTTTGCGTTCAATTTCTCCTTGCAGAGTACTTCAAGAACTTCATGTAAATGGTGCGCATGATCTGTTTCACTTCGAGAGTAGACCAAGATATCGTCAATGAACACTATAACAAATTTGTCCAACATGGTTCTACATACCCGATTCATAAGATCCATAAATGCGGCTGGCGCGTTTGTTAATCCAAAGGACATTACTAGTAACTCGTAATGTCCGTATCGCGTTCTAAATGCCGTCTTCGCTACATCTTCATCCGGCACCCTCAATTGGTAGTATCCCGACCGCAAATCAATCTTAGATACCAACTTGCCCCTTGCAATTGATGGAAGAGATCGTCAATTCGGGGCAACGGATAACGGTTTTTCACGGTTAGCTTATTCACTTCTCGATAGTCGATGCACATACGCATCGAACCATCTTTCTTTTTCACAAAAAGAATGGGCGCTCCCCATGGTGAAACGCTTGGGCGTATAAAACCCTTATCAAGTAATTCTTGTATTTGGGTCATGAGTTTCTTCATCTCGGTCGGGGCCAATCTATAAGGAGCCTTGGCTACTGGTTTGGCTCCTAGGTTCAGCTTGATTTTAAATTCCACCTCACATTTAGGTGGAAGCCCCGACAGTTCATTCGGGAATACATCTAGAAATTCGTTCACTATCTTGACATCCTCTATCCTTGAAGCATCTTGGTTGGTGTCTAGTACATAGGCCAGAAAAGCCCTAATTCCGTTTCGTACATACTTGACAGCTTGAACGATAGTATGAAGTTTCGGCTTAACATTTATTTCTCCTTGTATGCTTACCCACTTTCCCCTTTGTGATAGAACATGAATAACTTTCTTTTCACAATGAATTTCGGCATGATATCGGGCTAGCTAATCCATACCTATCACAACTTTGAATTCCCCCAAAATCATCAGAACAAGGTCAATGTCAAACTCCTCATCCTCTATTACTATCTTACAGTTCTTACATACCTCGTGCAACAAGTAACTCTTACTATCTTCTATCTCTACTTCTAAGGGTACAAGTATCTTTTAGATTCTAAAGGAGGGGTGAGATCCTAGTTCACTTGATACAAATGATCTACTGGCCCCGGTATCAAATAATACATACGTAGGTATCGAGTTCAATAAGAATATACCTGATACTACATTCGGGAGAGCCTTCGCTTCTTCAGTTGAAATCTGAAACATCCTTACCTTAGCCCTTGAGGTATCATCCTTCCTTTCACCCTTATCAGTCTTCTGCTGAAGTTTCGGGCATTCTACTTTTATGTGACCCGGTTGAAAGCAATTAAAACAGGTTCTTAAAGGATTGGGACATTTGTAGTACGGATGTCCCTCTTTACCATAGTTATAACACCCCTTCTTGCCCATCAAACATTCCCCCGTGTGAAGCTTTCCGCAAGTCTTACACTTTGGTATGCTACCTTTCGCCTTTTCTTTCTTGCCTTGGTCTTGAAACCTCGACTTCTTTGACGGGCTAGGCTTTGCGGTTCTTTCTGGTGCTCTCATTTTTCCTCGTTCCTCTTGTCTCCTTAGTTTAATCTCCCTATCTCGGTCCCATTCTATGAGTTCATTCAAAGTTTCACATTTTGAGGGTATGATGAACTCCCTATATTTAGCCTTGAGCATGTCATGGTAACGGTTGATCTTCATTCGCTCCGTCTTCATAAAGTCACGACAAAACTTTAACTTGTCGAGAAAGGTGTTTGTTATCTCATCAATCGATTCTTCCTTCTGTCGAAGATGTAGAAAGTCTTCTTGAATTTTGTCAACCGCAGAATAGGGACAATGATACTTTAGAAATGGTTCTTTAAACTTTTGCCATAGCAACGTCTGAAGTTTGTCTTCATCCATCTCCTTGCAATGGGCGTCCCACCAATCCTTAGCCTGGAATTGGAGTTGGCCTGTTGCAAACATAACTTGATCCTCTTTCTCACACCGGCTTCTCACAAATACTGCCTCCATGTTTGCTATCCATCGTTGACATACTATTGGATCAATTTCCCCTTTATACGATGCAGGGTTACATGCCATGAAATCTCTATACGTGCATCTGCAAGTTCCTTTCTTGCTTTGAGATTCTCCTATTAGTTCCTTCAATTCATCGATCTTACTCGTCATCATAACCTCAACCATTTCTAATACATGGCTTTCCACCTCTTGTGCTAGTTTGGGAAGGTTGGCTTGTATAGCCTTTCCCACTTCTTCAGAAATTTTCTCGTCCATTGCTTCTTGTTGTGCTATGTCATCGTTGTTCACGTTACTATCATCCGCCATCTACACAATCACAAATTTCTTTTATTAATATTCCAAAATCATTAGTTATTTGCATACTCATACATTCTTTATACCGTATGGCCCGAAACGACCAAGGAGCATTCGTGTGTCATCATAAGATTAGATTGCTTATCATTCCATACATTTCCATTCATTCTTTCGAAACCTTTTGTTTCCGACACGCCTTACTAAGTTCAACTAGATTCACATACTCTTTATTAGCTATTGTCGCCTTTCAGAACTATTTAAGGGTTACGGGACAGGTTTCGAAAGGTACGGAACTTATTGTGGGATAAAATAACTTAATCAGGGTTTTTGGACCAGTTTTGGGCGTCAGCGACGCACATGGGGGCGTCGGCAACGCCTCCTACAAACCAACATCGAGGAACTTTCGCATAGACATGTATTTAGGGAGTCGGGAGCAGCTGGTTACGTCGGCGACGCATCTGGGGGCGTCGGCGATGCCTCCCCCAGCTCCCAAATGTTGTTTTGCTTATTTTAACTCGTTTAACCCATTTCCAAGTCCCGTTCGAACCCAAACTGACCCAAAACGTTCCGAAACGTCCTGTAACATCTCATAGCATCCGGTAACAATCCCATAACATCCGGTAACAATCCCGTAACATAATTAATCATTATGCAAAAATTCTAAAACTTTAAATGTACTTACTTGCTTCGCGCCTCGGAACGAACACACACTATGTACAAGCTTTCGGTTTGAGTTCAAGCACCTTGTACTTAAATCCCTCAAACCTAGGATCTGATACCAACTTGAAATGCCCGATTTCAAATGGTCAAAAATCAATACTTTAACGATGAAATTACTACCCGATTTAAACTTTTTACACGCCATTAAAAACAAACATAGATGTACATACAAAAACCGTTCCCTTTTTAAACATTTATAAACCAACTAGAACTTACAAAATACATAGCATAAGTAATGACTATAGTTTGACAACTAGACATAAGCTACTTGCAACAAAAGTATTTTGACCCGTTTACATCTTTACAAAATTTGTGGAAGCGTATGAAGGGCATTTGAAGTGTGTTCGATCCGAGCGAAGCATGACCATCTAAACTTGAGTTTTACCTATATCACAACATCAAGAGTTAATAACTTTTAAACATAATCCCTTCCTAGTAACATAATATTCTAACTCACATTAATATGACAAATATGCTGTTAGCGAAACCATTCAAATTCGCTTGTTAACTAATACCAACATTCTTTCACTTGAATCCATTCATGGTATAATCATCATACAATCATTTTTATACTTTCATTCTAGTCTGTTCGACCCATTCATGAGGGGTATCACGCATGTTCATCCTTTTATCGACTATGATTTCCACAATATGTAATGATTAACAAAACTATAAATAAAAACATTAATCGTAAAAGTAGCGTACCTCGTTCTTGATTCCCTAGTTGCTTCGAGTGACTTGAACCTTCTTCCTTTACACCTATACATAACCGTTTATGCTTAAAATTCATGTCTTATGCTCATTTTACATACATCCCTTGATAAGACATCATACAAATTTAACACACACTTCATATGCATATTCAAATCAATATCATTTCATAGGGTTCTAAGTCAATAATGCTAAATTCTTAAAAGCATTTCATCAAACACTTGGTGTGCATACTACCAACAAAGCATAAGGTACACGTGTTTAAAGCATAGTTCTACATGTTTATTTCATAGATTATAAAAAACAATCAAAATTTCATACAACATTCATTCAGATCAGTTTCATCTAACAATTTTCCACTAAAATCATTTCTCATACTTAGCCATTATACTAATATGCACATAATTCATCCATGTCCTTCACAATATTCAAGTGGGTTATACTTCATATCATTCAAATAATCAAAATCAAACAAAATTCTTATTCTATTGTGAAATCCTAACTCACAATTACACATAATTTCCATATGAATTCATGATTGGGTTAAAACCCACTTTCTACAAATCACTAAATCACAAATTTCAACTTACCACTTGTTATACAAGCATAGATGATCACTAATTCGGGCACATGCACGAGATTGGCATCAATTTCCACTTACCACTTGTTAGATAAGCTCGGGAACTTCTATTTTTATTTTCATCTGATTTCTTCTACAATTCTTTGTTTTCTTCAAACTTTTTACAAGGATTCTTCACAAGATCCGTTTGGTTCATCAGTCTTGCCATGGCAGCTGATATGAACACTCAACTCAGTTGAGGACCAAACTAATGTGAAGCTAATATATCAAAACCTTATTTACAAAACTTTCAGATTACAAAGTTAAATGGATTCAAGGTTCTTCGAGCTCACAAGCTGGGTAAATAGCTGTGGATTCGAAAAGTATCCAATTCTAGTTGAATAGGTGGTCAGTTAAAGCAAAACCAAACTGATTTACCTCAAGAACAATCACATCCGCTAACTAGCAGCCGCATCCGCTTGAATGGGACATCCCCATTCGCACGGATGTGACATCCCCATTCGTGCGAATGCACTGTTCATCTAGTTCCGACGAGTTTCTAACTCTTGAATGATTTCCAGGTTGCTATTCTTCATATAGTTAGTTATGGAACCTCAGCGTGATCATTTCGTAGGGTTCAAAGTCAATAATGTTGAATTCATAAGTAAAGCATTTCATCAAACACTTGGTGAGCATACTGCCAACAAAGCATACGGTACTGTGACACCCGGCTTTTCAGGCCGTACCGTACAATTGTAACACGTGTTGTGAATAGGTAAAAGGATGTATCTGACTGGTTATGATGTTTATATATGGTATTTAATGAGTTGGTAAATTTAAACTTTGGTAAAAATTATGCTGGCAACGGTAAGATAAACGCTTATCGCGTAACGGATAAAATGCGAAACGAACGTCGGTGACCACCCGATCAGTGTTAAAATCCTAAAAATAGTCTGTTATGATTAGAATAATTATTTTAATAATATCCGTGTGGGAAAATAATTTAAAACGCTAGGAAACTCTATTATTCGAGTTTAAGCGCGTACCGCGCAATGCAGCGCGTATACCGACAAAATACTATCAACACAGCCTGTTAAGGCAACTAATAATCATTTTAGTAATAATTTGATGAGTTTATTACTATAGAAGGATAAAAATAAATAAAACGCTTAAATTCCTATTTTTGCGATTATAAGCACGTACCGCGCAGCACAGCGCACATACTGCCAAATTCTGGCAACGTAGCCAGTCCAGGCAAACAAAATATTGTTTAGTAATATTTTGGCAGGTTTATTTTTATAGAGTGATAAAAATAATTTAAAACATGCTAAAACGGGATTAAAACGCTAGATAAAATACTCGGTATCCTGTTAAATACCTGTTTTTTAACTAATACATAATATATATATGTATATATATGCATGAGCATGTGAGAGGGGACATGTGGGCGGCCAAGAGATGTCCACCTTTTTCTTGGATACTTCTCAATTTGACAAGTGTAGAATATGCATAACCTTCACCATTAAAATACATGCATATATGACACTAATCATTTTCAAGGACACAAATTTCAATTAACCCGCCCATTCTCTCACCACAAACCATACACACATACACACACACCCAATTTCAAAATTTCAAGCTTCTTTTGTAAGAACCAAACACATTTCAAGAAGCTTCCAAGTTATATTGAAGATTCAAGAAGGTTTTCAAGATGAATACCAAGAAGAACAAGCTCCATATCACCAAAAATCTTGTCAAAACCTACTAAAATCTTGAAAGGTATAAACTTGTTTTTAAAACCATGTTCTTGATTTTTAGAGATAATAATGATGGAAGGTTTCTCTTGGTCTTGAAATTAATCACAAACTTGAAATCCAAAAACAAGTGGGTTTTAAATAAAATAAGAATGGATGTGTTTGTGTATGTATATGTATATGTGGCCGTACATATACATGTGTGTATGTAAGGGTATGAGTTTTGATTTTTGGTTTGATCTTGCTTGATAATATGTTGAAAAGTGATGTGCATGTGATCTTGGAAAGTTCAAAAAGGGGTTTTAATCATGTGAATGAACATGTAGAAGTAAAAGTTTGGATTCATATGAGTGTATGTATATATAAGCATATGTCTTGCTTTTATGAATAAATGAGTAGATGATGATGATGTGAAGTATGGAATGTTTGAATATTTGAACATGATTTAAATTTATGATTAGATATATATTTTAGTTCATATAAAATGATGATGATGTTATATGGATGCATTAGATGCATTTACTTGAACATGAATGATGATTTGTGATCATGAAATGATGATTTAGATATGATTTGATAAAAATAATTTTTAATCAGATTCTAAACACTAAAATAAGATTATTTTGAAGTGTTTAATGATATATAACTTTGTCATAATGTTTACTAGCATTGCATGTTGTACTTGGTGCATTAGAAGTTGTAAAATACGTGAAATCGCATGATTTATGTTAGTGCATACGTCTGTCGACTTCGTCTTGTATCGAGTCTTGTATTGTATTAGATAGATCAGGGCACGTAAAACGAGAAAACATGTTTAAAGGTTGATATCGCATGAAATAGGCAACAGCTATTTCGCACGAAATCAAATGGTGGTTTCGCACGAAATGTCTATTTCGTGTGAAATACCACAGCCTATAAATACTTGAGGTGCCTTGTCATTTGTAACTTTCCGGTTTCAGAGCCGAAGTGCTGCCGAAGTGTCTACTCGCTGTAAAACGTTGTCAAATCAATTAAAAGACAGTTTAAAGTGAATTGCAAGCTGAATTACCTCAATACGTCTGTTTTCGCCTTTCGTATTGAGCAAAAACTCTTCTGAGCGACTTGTTTGGTCGTGAAAACGATCCTTCAAGTGGTATCAGAGCTCAGGAGGAAGAGTTCTTACAAATTCAGCTTAAAATCTGTTTTCTACACCTTCTTTATCAAAATTAACAAATTTTTACGGATAAAATGGCCTGATTTTCTCACATTATATGCGAAATAGTGTTTTAACAAAGCTTTGAAAGTTTCAGACTTAAAATCGGACTAAAACTTGATCAATTGGACAAAAATATGTTCGACTTGATGACGTCAGCAGTATTTCGCATGAAATATATCCTTTATTTCGCATGAAATCAGCATATGGTGTGAGCTATTTTGTACGAAAGCACTATTTCGTACCAAAGTATCTTTATTTCGTGTGAAAATCTGCTATTTCGCACGAAATCAGCTGAATTTGGTTCATTTCGCACGTTATTTCATGTGAATTTTTTTTTCATTTCATACGAAAGCATCTCATTTCGTGTGAAAGTTCTCATTTCGTTTGAAGTTGTTTCTACTGCTATTTCGTACCAGTGTGCTATTTCGCATAAAAGGCATTTCGTTTGAAATCTGATTTCGTTTGAAAGTGACTGGTTTGTAAAAAATTTATCTGAAACATGGAAGAAGAGTTTTATAACGGATTTGCTACTGCCCCGAGTACTCCTGTTGCCATTGCTCAGAACATGAACATGGAAAATGAAACTGGAACTTTGCAAAAACCCCCGAAGCTAATGGGAATTGAGGAGTATTATGGTTGGAAAGATCGGTTTGAAAACTGGGTTCAAGCTAATCATTTGAGATCTAGGGAGTGTGTTGAGAAAAAGTATGTACTACCACGTACAGACTTGGGAGTTGAAAATAAAATTTTTGAATTTACGGATAAAGAACGAGACATGTACGAAGCAGAAAAGATGATGATCAGTTTACTCCAGCAAGCTATTAAAGAAGACATATTCATATTGCTTCAACATGATAAGACTTCATGTTCAATTTGGGAAATGATCAAGAGTAAAAAATCATTGCTAAAGAAAGAATTTGATTTATTTACAAGTTTGCCGGGAGAAGATACAAAGAAATTGATTGAAAGATATTGTCATTTAGTACGGTCAATGTCATTGTTAGATATCAACAAAGATCGTGAGGAATGGGTTGACAAATTAGCTGATGCTTTACCTCAGAAAGAATGGAGTACATTTTTGATGATATTAAAGAATACTAGAGAATATGATGGCTTGACAATTTCTCAGTTCATCGAAAAAATTGAAGGACATGACCTTGAGCAACAAAAGATTGCTAGAATGAGTAATCCAAATTCACAACAAGATGTTAAGATGTACTTCAAAGGGAGTGTTCAGAATGTCGAAGCAAGTCCGAAAATCCAAACTGCTTTCAGTGCAGAAAACTCATCTGGATCAGTAAATCAAAGTCCAAACAGCAGCAGTGGATTTTCCTCATATCCAAGTGTTAATCCGAAGGAATCAACTTCTAGTCATCAATTTCAAAGCTCAAACAACAGTAATGGTCAAATTTTACATTGCAACATTGCGTTGCATCTTCAGAAAGGTCAAAATTTCTCTGAAGAGGTGGCTAAAAGTCATATGTCATTACTTGCTACAGTATTGGAATCATATGAAGGGTTGGTTGCAGGAAGGATCGGAAATCCTATGTTGACAAAAGAGGATTACGATCAGATCGATGCTGAAGAGATGGAGCTTATGGATACTAAGTGGTGTTTAGCAAGTGTGTTGAGAAGAGCTGAAAAATTCAAAATGATTACAGGAAGAGATGATTTCTTGGATGCAAATGTTTCTACTTTGGGTTTTGATAAATCTAAAGTTACTTGTTTTCGATGCAGGGAAAAAGGACATTTCAAGAGGGAATGTACAAATCGAGAAGCAAGTGGAGCAAAGAATCCGTTTGGTGGTAATGATTATTATCGAAAAGCCATATATCAACAAGTTGCTCATCAACCTTATCAACAAAAAGAACCACAAACTGCACATGCTAAAATGATCGAAGAAGCAAATAAGAAAGCTTATTTTGGCATAATTGATAAAGATGATGAAAAAGTGGCAGAAGGTTTCAGTTGGGACAAATACATTCCGCCTGATTCAAAAGTAGTAGCTCTCATTGCACAAATAGTTCAAGAGCTAGATTTGATGACAGAATGGATGAAAGTATTTGCAAGTGATGAGAAGAATCAAGATGATGAATCTAGTTCTTCAGATGATAGTTTAGAATAGACACAAGTGTTTGATCAATTATCAACTGATGATAGTGATGATGAGGAAGAAATGCATATTAATATTGCAAAAACTCATTTATCTCCTGAAAGTTTTCAATTTTATTTTGCAGATAGAGTGGAGAAACTGAAGGAGAAACATGCAGCAAAGAATCAGAAATAGGTAAAAAGCAAGTTTGCTGTAAAGGAAGTTGAAGTTGCTGAAAAAATAGTTGAAGTTGAGAAAGTAATTGAAGTTGAAAAGATTATCAAAGTGGAAAAGATTGTTGAAGTCACAAAACCTTGCTTGAAGTGTTTGGAGTCGTGCAAGCAGTGTGAAGAGAAAGATGAGAAGTTGAGTGAGCAAGATAAGATGAAAGAAAATTTATTGTTCAATCTCAATTATGTGAAAGAATCATATGACGTGTTGAATAGAACAGTGAATGGTCTACAAAAGATAAATTCTGAAAGAGAAGATGCTTTAACCATGATGAATGCAGTGATGATGACAAGGCAGAAGGCTATTAATCATTACATTGAAGAATGTGCAAAACTGAAGCAGGAGTTGGAGACAGAAATGATTGAAAATGAAAGAATTAGAAGATTGTTGCAAAGTTATTCTAGTTCTGATTATTTGATTGATCGAATTTATCCAACTGTTGCAGGTTTTGAAGCATTTCAAGACAAGAAGCATGAATAAAAGGATACTGGTAAGAAACAAAGTGCAAATTATAACAAGTGTCCGCCTCCGATTTGGGAAGGTTATTCTCCCAGAAAACCAAATGAGGAGCAAGTCAAAAAGCCTGTCAATATAAAGTTAAAGTCCGAAACAACTGATGAGTTACCAAAAAATATTGACGTTACGTTTACATCGTCTGACACTGATCATGAGTCTGAGTTAATAAAGAAAGTGGTCGATCAGGTGTTGGATAAAGATGAGGAGTCAGAGTCAAAGTTCGAATCCAAGAGTTCGAGTTCATCAGTTGACTATTCAAAGTCGTCGGTTAAAAGAGTTTATAATAAAGAATTTCTGTTATCAAAATCTAATTTGAATGACGAACCAATCAAAGTGGCATATACTTTGATTGATTCAGACAAATTATATTCTGATGAGGAATTTCCAATAAGAGGTGTTAAACCAGAAATAATAAAAAAAGGTTTTCAAATTAACAGAAATTAATATTTCCAAAATAAAAGATGTAAATCTTTCTGAAAAACCAAAACATTACACCTCAAGAGTTCAACAAAGGTTAAATAAGAAAAAGGGTTACAGTTCTGGTTCAGGTTTTCGAAAGAAACCAAACCATAATGGTAATTTCAAAAAGAATGGTTTAGGTTTTATTCCACCGAAAAATTATAAAAATGAGAAAATTTCTAAAACAAAAACAGTATTTGTTTCAGGAGCAAGTTCGGAGGAAGAAGAAAAGAGCTCATTCTGGAAGCAATCAAACAAAGAGTTCTTTGAAGAAAAACAAAAATATGAGAAGAATGGAGCTTATCATAGAGAAGACACAAGAACCTGTTACCGATGTCAAGAAGTTGGTCACATCGCTTGGAATTGTCCAATGACTACCAATACAAAACAGGAAGTTGTTTCTAAACTCAAAGAAAAAATTGTTGATAAAACCGAACCACCAACTGAAAAATTCAAAGTGTTTAAAAATTTAACATATGAGGTTGGTGAATGTTCGAAAAGATTTTACAAGAGAAGAGTGAATCTTGACAAGCAGAAGTGGGTTGTTAAGAAATCAGATGAGAAATCTGGCGATGAATCTGATTCCACAAAGTCAGAGGAGCCACAAGTTGAACTAAAAATAGAAACATCAGTACCGCCAATGGATGATGTAAATTTTCCACCATTGCGAGCTGAAAATTTTAAACAAAAAGTTGGAAAAATGGAAATTTCAAATCAATTCTATTCTGAGAAGAAAGAATTTGATGTCGAAAAGGTTTTTAATGGAAATGTGAAAAAGATTTTTGGGAAGATGATCGATGGGAAGGTTAAAGGGGTTAAAGAGTTTTATGAATCAAAGAAGGCAACTTACACCCCGAGTGAAGATGAGGAAGTCACATCCAAGTTTGGTCAGGCTTGGATGTGTGTTTTTCATATGTGAGAAGTATGACTTGCCGGAGCTTCCAGGTTGGTAAGTGTGGAGCAGGTATCGGCATCTTTTTAGAATTTATGTTTTTGAGAACACCTACAAGTGGTCATTGGTTTCACATATAAGTGGTAAATCAGGGGCATTAAGTTGTACTTGATTTCCTACAAGTGGTATTTGTTGATTGAATTTAAAAATGTTATATTTTTACAAAAAGATTGAAGATAAAAGAACAAGGTGATGAATTGATCCCCTAACCTACAAGTGGTTTATGAAATCAACAAAACTTATTTTCCGGAAAAACCATTTTGATGAAAATAAACTTAAGTGTTTTGAAATCATAATGGGAAAATAGTTTGTTGAAAGGGGGAGTTCTAATTGTTTATGCCAAAGTGGATGGCGAATTGAAGCAATTCACAATAGTTGTCATTTTAATTGTATAGTTTGTTTTCAAATGTTTCTTTAAATGATTTTGAATTTTAGGGGGAGTAAGCAATTTTCAAAAAATCCAAAAACATTTGAAAATTTGAAAAAGGAAAAAACATGATAAAAAACAAAAATGAGTTTTGTTGTAAAAAAAGAGGAAATGATAGTACATCAGTGGACTATCACAGCATGCTAAAGAATTGAAAAGTAAAATGTGATAAACGGTCTCACTGATGATATGCCAGTAGGTTTTTACACATTTAGTAGATTGTGTTCGAGATATAAACCTAAATTTCAAACTTACTTATATCGTGGGGAACATCTCTCAGATATATGGGTAACCCCCGAAATCTTGTTTGAAAGGTCCATTTTTCTGAGATACTAGGTCTTTATACTCAGTGATATCTGGGGTATTATTCCGGGACTTCTGATTTTGCGGAAGCAATGGCCTAGTCCCCATATAATACTTTTCGCATGCTTGAAATATAGCAATCCCCTCAGCATAAAAAATGATGAAACATTGCAAAATGCTAATCATGTGCTGTTGAAGAAAAGATTCTCTAAAGGGAACACACCAAAAGTCGAAGCCATCATCTCTTTGATTTTGCGGAAGCAATAACCTAAGCTCTCATCTAGGTATACTCACCTGTAAGACAGAATATTGGGATCTGGATACGGGAGTATATTCAAGAGGTGGGACACGCGTATAAGTTTAAGTGTTTAAAACATTAATCTCGTATCTCGAAACAATTGAACTTTGTGTGAAAATTTAAGTGGATCGGTATACTGACAATCTAAGTGAATCGTTTAAAACTTAAAATGTTTAAAGATTAACGGTGTTGGTGATTTGTCTCAAAAACTGATATGATCCTCTTACACAAACTCAAAAAAATATTATTTGTAAATATTTCTTTACTGCATTTTCTTTCAAGTTTAAAATTACAAAAAGATTTCCAGTGTGTTTTATCATAAATTTTGAAAAATACAAAAAGATTTTCGACAACTGATGTTGAAGAGCTTATTATCAAAATCCAAGTGCTAAACATGACGACAACTGGGTTGGGAGAATTTGTTTGAGATGAAAAAATTGTTTGAAAAGAAATATGATATTTCTACAAGTGGTTCATTAGAGATTAACATTGTAAAATCATTTTTTGATTGATTAATTCCTGCAAGTGATATAGAAATTTGTCAAATTTTAAATTTGAGAAATTTACTTTGAGGTAGAGAATGTGCAGGTTAGCTAGATTCAGATACCTGAACTGATTGAGAGCCAGGTCACGATCTTGGAACAAGAACTATTTCAGACTATGATCCTAGTTTATCGAAAGGGGGAGTCTAAAGACATCAAGAGGGAGTTTGAAGATTGTAGAGTCAAATTCAAATCCTGAAGTTCACGCAAGCTGATGATGATAAAGAACTTAAGGAATCAAGAGATCTGATCAAGAGAAGATAGAGTCAGATGAGATCCTGGAAAAGAAAGAAGAGAAGAGGAGAAGATTGAGGATGTTTTACATTGTCAGATACTTCGAAGAGAAGAAAAAGACTGATAAGGACTGAAGATGTTAAAGATATGTACTGAAGACTCGTCGACATCCGAGGGGGAGTCTGTTAGTGCATACGTATGTCGACTTCGTCTTGTATTGAGTCTTGTATTGTATTAGATAGATCAGGGCATGTAAAATGAGAAAACATGTTTAAAGGTTGATTTCGCACGAAATAGGCAACAACTATTTCGCACGAAATCAAATGGTGGTTTCACATGAAATGTCTATTTCGTGTGAACTTGTTTTCGCATGAACTATTTCGTGCGAAATACCACAGCCTATAAATACTTGAGGTGCCTTGTCATTTGTAACTTTCTGGATTCAGAGCCGAAGTGCTGCCGAAGTGTCTACTCGCTGTAAAACGTTGTCAAATCAATCAAAAGACAATTTAAAGTGAATTGCAAGCTGAATTACCTCAATACGTCTGTTTCCGCCTTTCGTATTGAGCAAAAACTCTTCTGAACGACTCGTTTGGTCGTGAAAACAATCCTTCAATTTATTTGACTTACATAAAAACTACACTAATCTGATTATGATCACTATTTTAATCAGTAAATAACATGTATTGTGTTAAAATATCAAGTCTTTTCAAGTTGGGATGATTATAGTAACGTTTAACGCAAAACTATGCGTTAAAACGGTCAAAAATCGGCTTTTCGAGTGATTTTTATAAAACTGATTTAGATCAGTAAGTAAACTGATATTTTTGGTTTAAAATAAGTATTTTAACTAATTTTAAGTTTACTTGGTGTTTGGTTGGTCATACGTGACTTCCGACGCCCGAAAACGTTACGAATCGCTAAAATACGCATTTTTCTAAGTACACTAGTATGGGTAAAATTTTGGGTAAACCTTATGTGTTAAAATATGTTATGTGATTCAAACATGAGAATGTGAAAATATGTTAAGTTTTAACATGATTTTAAAGATTTGGATTATGCATGTATATTTGTGCGTTTTGTGCGGTAGAAACGGTAAAAATCGCGTTAAATGTGTAACTTATTTGTCGAGCATGAAATTTGATATATATGAGATGTTTTATGTATATTTGCTTCAAAAATGACAAAATAGATAAGTTAGCAAAATTTTGTGTGTTTCGATGATAAAATATGTGAACGTTTATGTATATATATTACGACGCGCAAATCGTAGATATATTGCGTATAAACGGGAGAGTTAACGGATTTACACAATAATGGTCACCAATAAAATCGTTCTAGTCGCAAAATCATAAAAATATATGTATATGGACTCATCTATATATTAACGTGCCAACATAATAAAAAAATGTCAACTTTTCGAGAAAATCTCAAAGTTATGTGATATTTCTAAGAAACAGAGAAACTTAGGATTTATGTGTTATAAATATTAATTTAAAATCGTTCCTATATATATATATATGGGATTGCGCTATTTAAAATACGCACCCAAAGGTGAGTGTCACTAAACCCCTCTTTTTACTGCTTTGTATATATTTTGGGGGTAGAACACGTCAATAAAAGGGTTTAATGATGTTTTTGAAATAAAACATACCTCTTAATATAAAATATATATTTTTGATGAAAAATATATGAAATTTGATAAGTCATACGTTTTGAAGTAAAAACGTTTTTTGATGAATAAATGTTGGACATTGGGATGATATGGTATTTCCTAGGCGAAATATGACCGAATAGTTGGGACAGATGCTGGCCTGGGTCTTGAATGATGGAGATTCAGGGGATTCGTACAACATCGTGTTTTTGAAATTGAGCAATTTTCAAGTGAGTATTTGTTCAAAATTGTTTTCACATACTTAGATTGACTCAGAAATATTCCATCAATTCTTTGTTTGACTTGTAAACCTAAGAAAAAAGTTAATTCACCCATCATGCTCATCTCAAAGTGGCTGGTTATCAATTTTTAAAACTTTTTTGCAAAACTCTTCATTTGTTGATCCAAATATAATGTCATCAACATAAATTTGGACTAACAAAGTGTGACCCTTGTGTGTTTTAAGAAAAAGAGTTGTATCAATAGTAACTTTTGTGAAGCTAGAATTGAGTAAGAAGTTTGAAAGTGTTTCATACCATGCTCTAGGAGCTTGCTTCAAACCATATAAGGCTTTGTTTAATTTGTAAACATGGTTTTGAAATTTAGGATCAACAAAGCCTTCAGGTTGATGCACATAAACTTCTTCCTCAATCTTACCATTAGGAATGCAGATTTCACATCCATTTGATATACTTTGAAGTCTTTGGATGCAGCATAAGCAAGAAAGATTCTTACTGCTTCTAATCTGGCTACTGGTGCAAAGGTTTCATCATAGTCAATACCTTCTTGTTGATAATAACCTTTGACCACTAACCTTGCCTTATTCCTTGTTATTATGCCATTTTCATCTGATTTGTTTCTAAACACCCATTTTCATCAATTTTTAAAATTTTTTTGCAAAACTTTTCATTTGTTGATCCAAATATAATGTCATCAACATAAATTTGGACTAACAAAGTGTGACCCTTGTGTGTTTTAAGAAAAAGAGTTGTATCAATAGTAACTTTTGTGAAGCTAGAATTGAGTAAGAAGTTTGAAAGTGTTTCATACCATGCTCTAGGAGCTTGCTTCAAACCATACAAGGCTTTGTTTAATTTGTAAACATGGTTTTGAAATTTAGGATCAACAAAGCCTTCAGGTTGATGCACATAAACTTCTTCCTCAATCTTACCATTAGGAATGCAGATTTCACATCCATTTGATATACTTTGAAGTCTTTGGATGCAGCATAAGCAAGAAAGATTCTTACTGCTTCTAATCTGGCTACTGGTGCAAAGGTTTCATCATAGTCAATACCTTCTTGTTGACAATAACCTTTGACCACTAACCTTGCCTTATTCCTTGTTATTATGCCATTTTCATCTGATTTGTTTCTAAACACCCATTTTGAGCCTATAACAGATTTGTCATTTGGCTTTGGCACCAGATCCCATACCTTACTCTTTTCAAACTGATCAAGCTCTTCTTGCATTGCTTGAATCCAGTCTGAATCATTAAGAGCTTCTTTGACAGGCTTGGGTTCTATCTTGCTTAAGAACCTAGCAAAAGCACACTCATGTGCTGTTACAGATCTTGTTCTTACACCATCTTCTGGATTACCAATGATGTCAGAATGAACATGTCCTTTTATCCATCTCAACTTGTTGTGAAAAGTTGTTGGTTCTGATGGATTTGAAGTTTCCCCCTGAACATTTGCCTCATTTGTATGGAATGTATCAGAATTTTGATTGTCAGATGTATTTTCATTGTTCTGATTCAAGATTTCTAATACATTTTCCATTTGTTCTGCAGGTTTAGTACATGAATTTTCTATAGATTTATTTGTGAGTGATTGATTATATCCTAGGAATTCTTATGTTACTATTTCAAAAAGATGTTCAAGTTTTTCTTGTTTATAAAAAATGTTTATTTCCTTCATATATTCATTAGAAACTTCTGTTTCTAATGAATCATCAAAAGATACATATAAACTTTCTCTGATTGTCCTTGTGTTTATAATAAAAATTCTATATGCTTTTGAGGACATTGAATAACCAAGAAAAATACCCTTCTATACTTTTCTGTCAAATTTCTCAAGACTTTCAAAATCATTGAAAAAAAAAACATCTACAACCAAATGTGTGCAAAAATTTTACACTTAGAATTCTTCCATTTATAATGTTGTAGGGTGCTTTATTATGTCTTTTGTTGATTATGGACCTGTTTTGGGTAAAACAAGCATTTGTTATTGCCTCTGCCCAAAAATGAGTGGGCAGTTTTACATGAGCAAGCATTATTCTGGCTGCTTCCACTAAGGTTCTGTTCCTCTTTTCTACCACTCCATTCTGTTGAGGTGATCTTGGAGCAGAAAAATCATGAGAGATTCCGTTGCTTACAAGGAAGCTCTCAACTTTTGAGTTCTTAAATTCTGTTCCATTATCTGTTCTGATCCTTCTGACTGTCAATTTTAACAGATTTTCAATTTTTCTGATAAAATTTATGATCAACTCAGGAGTTTCACTTTTCTTTCTTAAAAACTCTACCCATGTGTATCTGGAAAAATCATCTACAATGACAAGTATGTACTTCTTTCCAGAAAAACTTTCAGTGCTCATGGGTCCACAAAGATCCATATGCAAAAGTTCTAAATTTTGTGTTATTAAAGATTCAGAAATTGTTTTATGTGAGCTTCTTTTAGATTTACCCATTTCACCAGCTTCACAAATTTTATCCTTCTTTGAGGATATGAAAGGTAATCCTTTTACCAGTCCATTGTTTGCTAATTTGCTTAATTTTTAAAGTTTAAGTGGGCTAATCTTTTGTGCCACAGCCAACTACTACCTTTGTTAATTTTAGAAAATAAAAATAACTTTGGATGTTCATTTTCCTCTTTAAAATCAAAATAGTAGATTGACTGTCTTATTCTTTTTCCACTTAAATAGATCTTATTATCATCCATACCAATTAGCAAATATTTTTCTGGTATAAAAGTTACGTGAAATCCTTTGTCACAAAATTGATCACAACTTAGCAGATTGTACTTTAAGCCTTCTACATAGGCTACTTTTTCGATGGTCAAACATCCATACTTTATGCATCCATACCCCAAAATCCTCCCTTTTACACCATTCCCAAAATTAAACCATTTTACCCAGTTTAGAAACAAAATTACTGAGCAAGCTCCTGTCTCCAGTCATGTGCTGCACATGATGGTTCTGAAATGGTAAAGTTAGAGGGTTTTTGGTACCTAGACTTGCTTGGGTACTTTTTCTGATGAAGTTTTAATCAGATTTTCTTCTTTTGATGAACATTCATCAGAATATCTGTTGCATGCTGTGCCATGAACAAATTTTTCAATTTTTGTTTGGAGATGGTGTTGAACCAGCTTAAGAATGTCAACACACATACAAGTTACTTTATCAGAATTTTCTGATTTGTCTTCTTGTGATGGAATTGTTGGATAATTTTGAAATTTTGAGTTAACCACTTCTGGAATTTTTAAAGAGTTTTGTTTGGATTCACTCCTTTTTACTTTTAAGTTGAGTTTTGAGATTTCAAAAGAGTTCTCATAACTTATTGATCTGCATGATTCTGAATCAGATTCTGATGAAAAACCCTTATATTTATTTCTTTATCATGAATTTTTTTGTATAAATCTTTCCTTTCTTTTTCATAAAATTCAATTTTTGCTCTGTGATCTAAGCTTACTTCTATCAGTAACTGGTTTTCTATTAGAACTTTATTTAGGGTTCTTTGCAACTCATCAGACTTTTTACTTTCTGATTTCTGTTTATCTTGCAGACTTAGAAAATCTGACATGGGTTTGTTTAATTTTGTTCAAGGTCAAGATTATCTGTATTTACCTTATGTTCTGATGTTTCAGGTAGTTCACCAGAAATTGCCATGAGGCAGAAATTAGCCATCCCTTCTTCTTTTTCTTCTTCTTCTTCTTCTTCTTCATCAGAGGAGTCATCTGACATCCATGTATTTGTCCCTACTATCAAACTGACTTGTTGTTGCTTCTTTGCTTCTTCCAGCTTCTTCTCATAGTATGCAACATCCTTCAATTTTTTGGTTTTGCACTCTGATGCATAGTGACCCTTTTGTTTACATTTGTAACACACAACTTCTACTTTTCCTTTATCCCTTGTTCTTCCTTCCATCCTCCCTTTATCACTTTTCTGGTATCTTTGGCCACCTCCCCTTAACCTCTGCTCAAAAGTTTTTGTGAGCAATGCAATTGCTTCAGCAAAAGCAGAAAAATATGATAATGTATCAGAATTTTCAATATTTTGGCAGTTTAAGGTTTGTGGATCATTGATGGGTGTTCTTTGTGACTTTGAGATTAAAGCTAAAGATCCCCCTCTCTGGTTTAATTCTTCATATATCTCTTCTTCTCTGGTGACCAGAATGCTATATAAGTCATGAACACTCATATTACCTAGTTCTAAGGTGGAGGACAAAGTCATGGTTAGACTTCTCCATTCTCTAGGCAAGGCATCCAGAAATTTTATATTCCTTTCATCATTTGATTTTATAATCCCTAATTTCTTTAGCTCATTCAAAAGTTTTGCAAATCTGATATGTTTCATATAGTTTTTCATTTGGTAAACTTTTGAATCTCTCATAAGAGGAAACATAGTTTGTTCTTTTGTTTCTTTTCATCCTTTCCCCTCCTTTACAAAGATTTTCCAACTGATCCCATATCTCTTTGGCTGATGCACATGCATCAACTTGAGAGAATATGTCATTAGGAAGAGCCATTATTAAAAGTTATTTAGCCCTTTCATCTGCAGCCACCAGATCCTTGTCTTCTTGGCTCCAAATATTTTCACTTTTGGGAGCCAAGGAGGCAGGGATTCCTGGTGATTGATCAGTTGCTGGAATAGCTGGTATTTCAGTCATTGGTACATGTGGACCCCTTTCAATGGATTGAAATAGAGCTCGGTTATGTCCATTAAGGAAGTTGACCATCCTGATTTTCCATTTTGGGTATTCCTCTCTGATCAAGGTCGGAGGTTTAGACATTGAACCAATGTTGAAAGCATTATTTCACGTTTGAAAGTTTGCCATATTTAGAGAAATAGAAGATGAGCAATTGATCATTTGAAAATGATTTATTCAATCTGCTCTGATACCAGTTGTTGGTCCCCGTTGGACTTAAAAACTTCTTTTCACGTAATATGGCAAGTGATTTCAACAAATATGAAAATAGTGGGCGAAAATAGAAATCAGACTTTCAAGAAACAAAACCGACAGAATTTTCAAGTTTATATGACTTTGAAACAAAATGGTTTACTTGGTGATTGTGAAGTTATTATCTATTACAAATGAATACTTGTGTAATTCTATGGTGAAAGGACAATGGAGTTATGTTGTATGTATTTAATGCTTAGCTTAACTCATCGTCCTTTGCTTGTTGAGCTTTCTATTTATAGAAAGCCCAGGGGCATGAATAAACATTGTTTATTCATGTATATGTCCTATAAAAAGTAGCTTCTTAACATATTCATTGAATCCAATTATCAAGTTGCCTTAGTCATCATGAGATCCAATAATGTCAAGTTGCTTTGGTTATTGTGGCAGGTTAGAACTCGTTCAGACAAGTGGGGTTTATCATAATTTCTGATAACCACTTCATCAGACATTCTGGTGAACAAATCATTAGAAAGTCTGATGATCAGATTTGCAAGAAACTGATGATATTTCATTAGAAATATCATCAGATTCATCAGAATGGCCTTTTCTGATAATCTTCTCTTGTTCTTGATCAGCTTCTGATTCTTTGAAGTAGATGTTGTTCTTTTCAATTGTCCTATCTGGTTTCTTCTTGTTGTTTGATCTTCAGGACTTTATCTTCTTCATAGATCAAGCTGAATTGGTTTTTCTTCAATACTTACAAATAAAGTTTCCTAACAGGGACCCTTATTGGAGATACTACTCAGGTTGCCAAAGCTTTAGACATCATTAGAGTGGAGGGCCCTTCCTTAGGCCTCCTTCTCAACATTAAAAAACTGAAGTTTTTTAGCCTACATGCAACGGGGTGAACACTCAAGAGGTTTATTTCCACTGGAGATTGGTGGGCCGGTGCATGGTGTGAAACTCTTGGGTGGTGCTGTCAGTAAAGATGGAGAGTTTATTAGTGGTTTGGCCCTCAAAAGAGCCAAATGTGCGGTTGAGCTGATAGGATGCCTCAAATGTCTTTGGGACTCTCAAAGCGAACTCCTCCTGCTTCGTTCATGCATTAGGGTTGCTAAACTACTGTTTGGGCTCGGGATGTGTCAGCCTTCTTATGTCGGGGAAGCCGTCTCTGTTTTTTACAAGGGGCTTCGGAATGCGATCGAGGACATTATTGTTTGTGGGGGTGCCTTTTTTAGGGACCTACAATGGAGGCTAGCTTCCCTCCCGACCAGTTGTGGGGGGCTTGGGATTTGCTCAGCTAAGGATGCCTCTTCCTACGCTTTTGTGGCTTCAAGGGCCCAATCTTGGGTTCTTCAAGACCACATCCTTCTTGAATGTGGTGGTGGGTTGTTGGACACTGATTACATGGGTGCGTTGGATAATTTGCATGGTTCTCTTCCTGATCTTGATCTCGGCGGTTTCTACATTAAAGACGCCGCCCCCCATTAGAGCCCAGAAAATTCTGGCGAATGCCTTATATGGCGAAATCGTCAAGACAGTTGAAGAGAAGTTTGCCTTGTCCCCGCGACAGCGAGCCATGTTTGAGTGTTTGCGAGCCCCCCATGCTCAGGATTTCTTGTCTGTTGTTCCCATCAAAGGTTTAGGGAAATGTATGTCGGCTGTTGAATACTGGGCTATCCTCGAGTACCGGCTCATGGTATCCCTTTTCCCGGTTTATGACCTATGTCCTGTATGTCAGAAGTCTTGTTTGGATTCTTTTGGGGAGCATGCAGTCGATTGCAAAGAATTATTAGGCTTTAAATATAGACATGATTTAGTTCGAGATGTGCTTCATGATGTCCTTAAGAGGGCAGGGATCTCGGCAAAAAAGGAAGCTCCGGTGAACTTCTTGACCGATCCATTAGAAGGGAGATCTACCCTACGGCCCGCTGACATTCTTGTTTTTTGGTGGGAAGGAGGGAAACACGCGTGCGTCGATTTGAAAGGTGTGTCCCCCCTCGTTGGGCTAAGGGACCATTGGTTTGTGACGGGCCAGGCGATAACCAAGGCAGAGGCGGGCAAAGTAGCTAAGCACGAAAAAACTTGCATAGAGAATCAACACGTGTTCATCCCGTTCGCTTTCGATACTTGTTGCTCGTCTACCTGCCATTAGTATGTAATCGTCTCTGTTTTAAGTTGAATTATATATAGAAAAACTAAAATTTTGTTTGGGCTAAAAAACAGAAAATGACAAGGGACACGGGCTGTGTCCCCTAAGCACGGGTCATGGTCAACTCTCAGATTCGCAAATCTGGGTTCATACAACAAGTACAGAAGACACGGGGCCGTGTCGTTGACACACGGGGTCGTGTGTGCAAAAGAGCTGATACTAGTATTAAATGAAGACAGAGAAGAGAAGGACACGGGGTCATGCCAACCAGGCACGGAGCCATGTAAAGCTAGTGTTTTCAAGTATAAAAGGAGGTGCTTGGCTTATTTACAAACCATTCCTTAGCAAACCACTTCTCTCACACCTGCCACCACTCCCCCACCATCATCCACCACTTCCATCCATCATCCATCCTTAGAGTGTGTGTTTAATCTCGGGATCCAAGATCGATAGTAAGAGTTTTTGTCAAACAAAGGCCGTGCTTGGCTAATCTCTTACATCACTTGGTGAAGACAAAATCATTTATATATTACTTTTGATTTCCTAGCTTTGGTAACTTTTTATTTAGGTTTGTATTAGTGACTTTAATAACTAGTTTTTTTTATATTGAAGGTGAACTTTACTTAATCATTTCTTCATGTTTTGTTGATTCACTCATTCGTGTCTTTACGGACTATATAAAGCGCGTTAACTGCTTCGAAGTGGGTTAGAAGGGTGGTTGGGTAAAGTACTTGCCTCGTTCAGTGTATAGATCCTGCGAGGACCTAATTCAATCTTATTAGGACTTCTCTTGAGGCAGATACCATCAAATTGGGGGAAATAAGAACGACTTGTAATCCCTTATAAATTAACTACTATTAAAACTTTAAACCGGCCTTGAGGGATTGTATCCCTGCTGACTCAGACCAATATGGCCGAGGATAGTGTTGCCTCCAAAACAGGAACATGTCACTTTTTACGTTAATAACTTACTTGATTATATTTCAATAATCCGGCATTGCGGGACTGTATCCCTGGTGACTCAGACCAATATAGCTGAGGGTAGCGTTGCCTCCAAAAGAGGGTCATGCCACAATAACTAAGATAATCTCTTAAAAAAACTCAAAGCGAGGAAATCATCAAAGGATACATAAATGACGAGTCGGATCCAAGTGATTCTATCTTGCCTATCTGTTTTTATTCATTTATTTTGTTTCTTTATTTTTATTTATTTAGAAAAAAAGTTCTCTATATTTGGTTAGATTAGACGTCGATGATATTCCGATATTAAAAGCTCTTATGTCCTTGGACGACCTCAGTATCTTACCATCACTATACTATGCCAAAGATGGGTGCACTTGCCCTAGCGTGTTGTAGAGAGTGGTAGTTTTATATCGTGTTTTATAAATTTAAAGCTTGATTAAAGGGTAAAAAAGTACTAAAAATATATTAAAAAATCCGTACACGCTCCGACACGTCAATCCCATATTCATGTTAGGTGCAAACTCGAACTTTTAGGTCAAGTGCTTGACATTGACCTCCTTCATGTTACTCTTGGTAGCTTTGATGTAGTCTTCAGTATGGACTGGTTGTCCGAACACCGAGCTGAAATTCTATGTAAAGAGAAAATCGTCTGTATCCCTCTCCCTAGTGGAGATTTTCTGTCTGTTCAAGGCCACCGGAATGGTGCTATGGTTGGCATCATTTCAGGTATGAAAGCCAACCAACAATCAACTTGAGGAGAAGAAGATTGAAGACATTCCAGTCGTTCGTGACTTTTCCAATGTTTTTTCCCGAGGAACTTCCGGGACCACCTCCACAGCGACAGGTGGAATTCCATTTCTAACTTACCTAGAGCAGCTCCGATTGCTCGTGCTCCTTATCGTCTTGCACCGGGAGAGTTGCAAGAACTGTCCAATCAACTTCAAGAATTGTTGGATAGAGGTTTTATCCGACTGAGTTCTTCGCCATGGGGAGCCCCAGTCCGATTCGTGAAGAAGAAAGATGGGTCTTTCCGCCTGTGAATTGATTATCACGAACTCAAAAGGTGACGGCCAAGAATCATTATCCTCTTCCTCGTATTGACGACCTGTTTGACCAGCTTCAAGGGTCAAGTTTCTACTCGAAAATCGATCTAAGATCGAGCAACCATCAGATGAGAGTCCGAGAGAAAGATGTTTCCAAAACAGCTTTCCAAATGCTGTACGGCCACTATGAGTTTTTGGTCATGCCATTCAGGTTAACCAATGCATCAACGGTCTTCATGGATCTTATGAACCGAGTGTGCAAACCGTATCTTGACGACTTCGTCATTGTTTTTATCAATGACATCTTGATCTATTCTAAGAGCAAGGGGCATGAACAACATTTGCATCGTATCTTAGAACTTTTGAGGAAGGAGAAGCTCTACGCGAAATTCTTTAAGTGTGATTTCTAGATTAGAGAAGTACACTTCCTTGGTCATGTGGTCAACACGGCAGGAATACATGTTGACCCAGCTAAAATCGATTCTATCAAGAATTGGGCGGCACCTAAGACTCCTACGGAGGTGCGACAATTTATTGGTTTAATGGGTACTATCGTAGATTCATCAAGGGATTCTCGAAAATCACTCAACCTATTACCGCTTTAACTCAGAAAAGTGTTACTTACTCATGGGGAGTAACCCAAGAGAATGTTTTTCAGCTCTTGAAACAAAAACTTTGCAGTGCACCGATATTGTCCTTACCCGAGGGTATGGATGACTTCATGGTGTACTGTGACGTTTCTATTCAAGGTCTTAGTTGTGTTTTGATGCAACACGAGAAGGCGATAGCCTATGCTTCCCGACAATTGAAAGCTCACTAGAAGAACTACACGACTCACGATTTGTAATTAGGAACCGTAGTCTTTTCACTCAAAATCTAGAGGCATTACTTTTACGGTAACAAATGCACTATTTACACCGATTACAAGTACCTTCATCACATTTTCGATCAGAAGGAGTTGAACACGCGACAACGTCATTGGGTTGAACTCTTGAACGACTACGACTGTGCAATCAAGTACCAAACCTAGATGCGTTCAAGTTTTACAGCCTACTATTCATTCTAACCTTCCTAACCAGATCTGTTCTGCCCAAGCTGAAGCATTGAAGGACGAGAATCTTCAAGCTGAATCCATGCGGGGCATGGAAAAACAACTCAAAACCAAGTCTGACGGTATTCGCTATTTCATGGAGCGAATATGGGTCCCTTTGTGCGGAAATCTAAGAGAGCTTGTGTTGGACGAAGCACACAAATCTCGATACTCTATTCATTCAAGTTCTGATATGATGTATCAGGACCTGAAAATCCTGTAATGGTGGCCAAACATGAAAGCTAACATAGCAACGTATGTGAGCAAATGCTTGACTTACGCGAAAGTCAAGGTGGAATATCAAAAACCGTCTAGTTTGCTTCAGCAACCAGAACTGCCTATGTGGAAATGGGAACAGATTTCCATGGACTTCATCACCAGTTTACCCAAAACTCAAAACGGAAACGATACCATTTGGGTGATCATCGACCATCTGACCAAGTCTGCTCACTTCCTTGCGATAAAAGAAACTGACAAGTATGACAAACTTGCCACTATATACATTAAGGAAGTGATCTCTCGGCATGGGGTGCCAGTCTCAATCATTTTGATTGTGACCCATGTTTCGCATCTCATCTTTGGCAATCTATGCAGAAAGCTTTAGGCATGCGCTTAGATATGAGCACCGCCTATCTTCCTCAAATGGATGGTCAAAGTGAACGAACCATCCAGACTCTTGAAGACATGCTTCGAGCATGTGTTATCGATTTTGGTAACGGTTGGGAAAGACATCTGCCTTTGGTAGAGTTTTCCTAAAAAAAATAGTTATGACTCTATCATCCAGGCAGATCCGTTCGAAGGGTTGTAGGGACGGAAATACTGATCTCTCTTGGTTGGGCTGAGGTTGGTGACAGCCAAATCACGGGTCCGAAACTCGTACTCGAAACTTCTGAGAAAATTGTTCAAATCATAAATCGTATGGCGGCAGCTCGTGATCGCCAGAAAAGCTACGCCGACAAGCGTAAGAAACGAGGGGGACCATGTTTTATTGAAAGTCTCACCCTGGAAGGTTGTCGTCCGTTTTGGGAAACGAGGCAAACATAATCCATGTTATGTTGGGCCGTTCAAGATTTTAGAAAGAATTGGTATAGTGGGTTATAGACTTGAGTTTCCTGATGAACTCAGTAGTGTACACAACGTCTTTCACGTCTCTAACTTAAAGAAGTGTTTGTCTGATGAAACACTTGTAGTTCCTTTCAAAGAACTAAAAATCGATGACAAGTTGCAATTTATCGAGGAACCTGTTGAAATCATGGACCGGGAATTCAAGGTCTGTAAACACAGTCGAATACCTATCGTTAGGGTTTGTTGGAACTCAAAGTGTGGACCGGAGTTCACGTGGGAACGCGAGGATCAGATGATGCTCAAGTATCCTGATCAATTCAAAATAGATGAACTTAACACTATTACGACTAGCGAATTTTGGGATGAAATTCCCTTTCAACTTGGGGATGATGTGATACCCGAGTAAAACCCACAGTCATCTTAACATATCCTTTCACTCTTCTGTGATTGCTTACCAAATTTCAGTATGAAATTTCTTTCAACTTGGGGATGATGTGACAACCCGCAATTTCAGGTTAATACTTTAACCAAACCACAGTTAGTTTAGACATACATTCATAACACTTCATTTAACTAGGGTTAGTTAAATGAGTCTACATTGGTAATTCGGGGAATTACCGGTACACACACAAGTTAATTCTCGAACGTTGGTGACTAACGCAAATAATTAATATAAACAGACGGTTTATACGAAACTTATACGTGGCATGACAAATAAGTTAATTATATGCTTTAACTACAAAATGCAAGATGTTATGTGCTTTTGTGTAAAACTTATACCGTTAAGGGTGTTTTATGGTTAATTTAGAAACTATAATAAAACTACTACAAACCCTAAACTCCCCATAATCTCACTCACTACGGCAGTTGGTTTCTCTGATCACTCTTGGTGACACAAATCTCACACACAATCATCAAACCTCTAATCTTTCAACCCATCAAGAACAAACACTAGACTGAATCTAAGGTAAGTGTTTTATGTTATACGTTGATATCTTTGTTTTCTTGATTCCATGCAAAACCCTAGATATCCAAACAATCGATCTGTGGTTAGTTGATCATGCCTGATTGAATGTGTAATTATTGTTAGATATTAGAGATGCTATTGAAATATTAGAACTGCTAAACTATTGATCCTGGTCGTAACATTGTTGAGATTAGGGTTTGATCGTAGGACGGTAACTGTTACATTGAGAAACTTTGATTTTTGCTTATTTCATGTTATTGTGCATTTGTTAATCCGAGAATAATTGTTAGTGTGTGAATAATTGGTCCGACTTTGTGAAGTCACAGAGTCGGATTTATGTATAATTGAGTCCGAGTTTTTGTACACTTGTTCCGAGTTTGGGGATATACAAGTTTGTTTAAACAAAAAAAGGGGTTTCTGAGTTTCTGGGGGTTCAAAGGTTAGTCCGAGTTTGTTTAAAGGAAATGAGGTTTTCCGAGTTTATGTGGGTTCAAGGTTGGTCCGAGTTTGTTTAAGGGAAACAAGGTTTTCCGAGTTTATGCGGGTTCAAGGTTGGTCCGAGTTTGTTTAAAGGAAACAAGGTTTTCCGAGTTTTTATGAGTTTCTAAGTAAATATATTTGTTCCGAGTTTTTATAACAAACCAAAGGTATCCGGGTTATATGTTTGGTCCGAGTTCCGAGTATATGATATTTATATCTGAGTTTATTGAATATATGAATAGGTTCGAGTTTATTGAATATATCCGAGTTTATTAAATATGTCTGAGTTTATTGAGTATATCCGAGTTTCTCAACATGAATTTGTCCGGGTTTCTCAAAATCACACTACATGTCACCAACTAGAGAAATCCACTATATGTTAAACTTGTTAACTTGATCATATTAAACACTTGGTTGTTTGGACACTCAGGGCATTGCATAACACTACAATGTATATGTACTTACACGTTATTGTACATTAGGTCGCGTGTAACGGACCTAACATTTTATTAACGCGTTAGAAGCACGTTAACACATACTGAGCAAATTAAGGTGAGTTCACAAGTCTTCCACAAGCATGCGTCCCAGGGGGGCAAACCAATATTCCTAGGAGGAACACTTTTAATAAATGTTGTAGTTTAATTTCGATGTTAGTGGATAAACTCAATCTCTATCATGTAAGTCCCTACTTATTACCGAGCTAGTTGTCGTGGGAGGCAACAAGGTATTAGTTAGTAGCGCTATTAGGTTTGACAAAACTCACACCGTACTCAAGGAGTCGGTAGTGAACTAAAGACCTTAATCATTTTGGATCAATGTTGACAGACATTGATGAGGGCACAAAAATCATAGTCAGTCATATTGGCACTGAGTTTAATAATCATTGACATGTCTTTAAAGCTAAACATTTACATTATTTACGTTGAACAAAACCAGTGGACTCGCCAACTTTATGTTGAGACTCTTCTGCATGCTTTGCAGGTTGTTAGGTACATCAGTGCACAGGAACTTGCAGTCTGAGGAGCTTGAAGTGTCATGGGGTATGTTGTTCGAAGAGAACATTTAATATTATGCATTTTAAAACAATATGGTTTTGGTTGTTTTGAAACAGTTCCTTTTGCTTCCGCTGAATACATACTTTTGTTTGGAACGTTTATTTTGGAATACACTATTCATGTTGGACATGATAATTGTGTTTAATATTAGTTCGATATGATTAGTGGCTAGATCCTGGTACGTCACACGCCTCGCGGTAAAACCCGCATGTGGTAATTTGGGGGTATGACACCAACATTTACCAAACTGCAAAGGGTTTTCATGTTACCCTCACTCCATATATATATATATATATATATAGGGAAAGGGTAAAATGAGAACCACCTTGAGTTGTGAGAACCATGAGAACTAGGCGTTCCACAAGATTTTTCAGAAAAAATTCTCAAAAATCTTAAAAAATCACTTTTTTCCAGCAAAAAAAAAAAAATAAAGATAAAAAAATGTCGCATGCAAAAATTTACATCTCCGTAAACAAAATTCATATCAGGCGTAACTATCAACTCGACAAATTTTTTTTGTTTTTTGTTTTTACAGATGTGTTTATAACTTTTGATCTACGTTTGTGAAAAAAAATGGTGGCCCAACTCGCGTGGGAAGTAGGAGTTCTCATGGTTCTCACAACTCGTGGTGGTTCTTAATTGAATCGAACACTATATATATTCTAATAAAACACTCAAAGAAATGCCACCTGGCAATTTCTCATGAACACAAGGATTTATTTTTAACCCAGGTAACCCGATCCAAACTCATTCTCCCTCTACATTCGAAAACCCTTTTCACCTGAAGTTGCAAACCATTCTTCTCTATCATCATAAATCCATGAACACACCAACACAATCTCCAGATTTTCATATATAGTTCGCAATCACCATCTTTGATATTGGTGTTGGTGTTGGTGTAGATTAAGTTATTTAGGATTAATGATTTTCATAATTTTTAACCTAGGGTTTTGAAATTGGGGATTTAGGGATTTACTTTTAATATTGGAGAATAATTACAAAACCCTACAAGCGTTCCAGATTTCTCGGGGAAACGAAGATCAAATGGCTACCAATGCATCTGTTATTGGAGATAGTGGTGAGTTCGGCTCCAATTCTCGCAATAGTAACATGAAAGATGATAACAATGCCATAGATTTGAGTCTGTAGCCCACTGATAAAATTCAAAACTTTTCAATTATCGCTCATGTTGATTATGGAAAATCTACTATTGTTGAGTGGCTTCTTTAAGTTAACTGGTACTATTAAGACTTAAGAGATGCCATGGGGTAGCTCAATATCTTGATAAACTGCAGGTGTGTATTGTCATGTTGTTGGTTTGTTTTTAGAGTTTATTATTTGGTTGTTGTAATGGTTTGTTGTTTGGGTTGGAAATGTTGTGCGTAAGACTTTTGGGTCGGAAATGTTATATATCTTTACAGCTGACAAACTCAATCACTGTATTACAAGAAAGTGAAACTGTTGGCGAGTCAATGCTTTGATGTTCCCGGAAGCACTCTTTAAAGGTACAACCTTATTACCAACCAACTGCCATTAAAGCTCTTTTAGAAGTTAGATTTGATATTTATTGGTTTTATTTACTTTTTATAAAGATTTTTTATTGTAAAGATAATATATTTGAATTATGATGTATATTTAATTATGCAATTTAAGCGATAGTAGGAAAAAGGTCCAGTTTAATTTTTGGGAATCAAATGGGTTGGTAAAAGGGTCCAATTTAGTTAGCCTTCTTGAATAGCGAATAACAAAGTAAATAATCTAATTTTCGTTATTCGCTATTTAAGAAGGCTAACTAAATTGGACCCTTTTACCAACCCATTTGATTCCCAAAAATTAAACTGGACCTTTTTCCTGCTATCGCTTAAATTGCATAATTAAATATACATCATAAATTGTTACATTACTATGGGATGTATAAGTCTAATGGTATAGATGTAACATATAAACGGTTCTTTGTTCTATTTGTGGTGAATGTGTTGAAACTGCAGAACATATCTTTTTGCCGTGTTATTTTGCCCAATTGATATGGCAGATTGTAACACAGTGGTGTCGTATCTCATCCATTTATGCGTTTCGAATTAAAGATTTGCTGGTGCTACATTCATTTATTCAAGGCTCCCCCAAAAAAGACTAAGATCATAAACGTGGTAATTCTGGTAACCCTATGGTGCTTGTGGAGAGCTCAGAATGGTAAGGTTTTTGACCACAGAGCATTTCTTTGTAGAAGACAGTTAGTGAGATAAAGGCATGTAATTATTTTGTTCTTCGAATACAACCAATCTTATCATCCAACCCATGTAACACACCGGACTATAAACTAGTATATGTATACACTCTATATTATATTATAATACATCTTATAAGGCACCTTAAAAAGTAAGTAGTATAACTAAATTTGCTCAAGGTAAAAAGCATAATGCACATGTTAACTACTTTTTTTTGTAGCAGTTATGTCTTTTAAACAATACTTACACATTTACCCCCTCAAATTGTTTATTTAAATAATAATTTCACAGTTTCCCCTTATTTTAACTAACTACCCTCGCGGTTTATTCTCTTAATTTGAGTATAATATTGCTATAGTTTTACTAAGTAAAAAATTGATATGTTACGTGATTAACAGTGTCTATGGGAAAACAATAAACAGAATGAAAACAAACGAAAACGAATCCATATTACTTGAATTAACCGAAACCATTATTGATTTTTTTGTACTATTGGTTAACCAAACCGAACCATTCATTTTTCACACATTTCTAGCTTTTACATATCTTTTAATGTATTTATGCAGCTATTTCATGTTTTCATGTATTTATACATCCATTTCATGTATTTATATAATTATTTCATGTATTTTTATGAAAAAGTTTTATCAACAAAATGGAACCAAAAATTGACAATCTAATCGAATAAACCGAACCGACTAACCGAAATCTGATTGGTTAATAAAATAGATTAACAGATCACTTGGTTACGATTGAGGCTATTACCCAAACGAAACGAAACCAAATCATGCACACCCTTGGTAGTGTCTATGTTCCCCGCCGCATCACGTAGGCGCCCTTCTATATAGTGTGAGGTTCGTTGGGGAACACTAAAAAAGTGGGGAACCGGGAAACACTCTTAAAATTTTACTTAACAAGTTAAAAATCAATTTTTTTTTTCGACGCTTCATCTTATAAATACTTGTAGAAGCATTTTTAACAAAAAAATTAAAAACTAAAAATATAAAAAAAAAACAATTAAAAAAGGCTAAAATTTTTTTTTACAAAAAATCTTTTTATTTGAATAGTTTCTACCTATTTTTATAAGGAAAAGCCCTGATTTTTTTTTAAAAATGATTTTTAACATGTTAAGTTAATTTTATAAGATATATATTTTTTTTTAACTTTTTTTAAACATTTTTTTATATTTTTAGTTTTTGATTTTTTTATTAAAAATGTTTCTACATGTATTTATATGAAAAAGCGTCGAAAAAAATTTAGAAAAAACTAATTTTTAACCTGTTAAGTATAATTTTTAAGAGTGTTACCTGGTTTCCTACTTTTTTAGTGTTCCTCAATGAACTCTCCCCTACATATATATATATACACAAAATAGTAAAAAGTAAAAAATATTACAGTAAAAGGTAAATAAGGGGGGTAATAAAAATTTTCCTACAGTGGGTTTCAAGAAAATGGTTCCTGGATGTGAAGACAAAAGCTCGAGCAAACCTGGAGATTTGCACAACGGATTGAACAAGGGGTAAGAAAAGGTTGAAAAGACTTTTATTTTGGAATATAATATGAAGAACAATAAACGAAACTAAGGAGCTAGGAGGTTAGGCTAAGGAGTGATGGAGAGAAGTTTATTGTGCCATAAGAATGAATCAGAATGCAAGAAAGTTTATTGAATTCTCTGGGATGATATTTACAAGTGAACTCTTGGTCTTATATAGGCAAGAAGAAAAGCTAACCTAATAATGTACCACTATACATACTGCTCTAATGTCAGAAAATAAACGGATACAAATAAAAGAAAGACAATAGGCATTATATACAATAATGGATTCATTGTCAGCTGCATTTGCTTGGCAATAATTGTGGCTGTCTAGAGCTATTGTGTACATATGTCTCTTAATGTCCATGCTTTCATCATTTCTTTCTAGAAATCTCTGTGTATTGAATCTATGGATTATGGGCTTCTAGGGTCTGAGTCTGGCTCTTGGTTTTCGGTATCTATATCTTCCGAATTAACTATGTGTTCGATTTCAGGAGTTTCTCCTTCTCCTACAAATGGTAGTAGCATACTCCATTTGGTACGTGTGTAAATATGAACATAATACCTTTCACCTGATAATTCGAAATCTGACCAGTAAAAATACTTAGGAATTTCTGGGGTCTTTTGATGTGCTTTGATAAAACTATCCAGGGCTTCTGTAGTTTGTTTATTCTCAACCTCTAACCATGGTATTTTGCCAAAGTCTATGTTGGAGTTTATGAATCTGTCTTATAAATAATATTTGTAGGGGGTATCTGTGATAAAAATCATTTTCCTGGCTGGCATGTATGTATAAGCATCTGTATATGGGAGAGAAGAGAATATTTTGCAGGAAATTGTAGGACACAATGCCCTAATAGCAATATTGCTTGCTATAATTACTATCTTTCCCCTATTTTATTTAAAAGATTTGTTGTTCTAACATATGTCTTTATTTCCATATAATCAATCATACCATTATGGTAAAATTGAATAATCTGATCATCTGTTAACTTTGTAGGTGAGTAGATCGGGATTAGCAACAATCCAGTCCCTCTACCTTCTTGATCTGTCCTTTCAACAATTCTAAAACCTTGTCGTTCAGAATCTTGAGTAAATGCCATATCTACCGACTGTTTTTGTAATTCGTACGGAATTATTGGGAATTCTGCACAAACTTTCTATGAAACGAAGGTTTTGAATTCTGGAAATTTGTCTGTGATTGGCTGAATACACTTCCACCATGGTGTATCAATTATTCTTACTGTGAAGGAATCATAGTTTCTGTTTAAGACTGTACTTGTTTCTTTTTTCTGATGTTTTTGTAACACCTGTTTATACTTTGTTTCAAGAATGCTAACTTTTTGTTTTAGCAGACTATTTTCAAACTTCTCTTGTATAGAATGTGTATTTTTTCCTTGTTGTACAAGCTGATCTTGTAACTCAGTGATCAGCTCTTCTTGATTTTTAATTACTTGTTCAGGCATTGTTTTTGACATATCTGCAAATGTTTGAACATCTTCAGGTTTTATGTAAAAGCCACTTACCCCAAACTGTTCTCTTGTTGTTTCTATAGCCTTTTGAAAATCTGTAAAGCCTTTGTAAATTGGGTTTGGGCATTGGATATGCTTAGCCACAGTTTCCCATTTATTAAAAAAACCAATTTTAGTACCTCGAAAGATGACATAATGGGTAAACTTAGGCTTTTGTTGTTTTTCAGGTGTTTTGCTACTTTGTTCATAAAAATAAATCCTTGATGCATTTAACACCTGGACTTTAAAGGTTGAGGCCTGAGGCATAGTTTGAATATGCCAAAGTTTATCTAGTAAATACTGTTGTTTTTCTGTTAAGTTCATTCCAATAATTGGACGAAACTTTGTATTGGGATCATCACATCTTTGTAATGCATAATTTCCAAAGGTAATGACCGCGTTTTGTGTATTCTGTGACTAAGAACTCGACCTTTGTGTAAAATGTCTATTTTTTGGAGGACGAACATTTGTAGCCCTTAATTGACTTGGGTTGTAAAACTGTGTAACACTGTTGAGCTCTGTTAGTGTTGCAGGTAATTGTCTAAGATTTTTTGTTCTTGCTGCTTGGATTGAATGGCTCATGAGTTTCTTTGTTTTCTCTTCTTCGGATGATATATTCATTGGAGAGGATTTTGTAGGCTGTGTAAGATGTATATGTTTTGCCTTTCCTTTATCTCTTTTCATGTCCATCTAAAAGCAATAATATATTAATATTACGAGATAACATATCAGCTATCCCATTAGATATATATATATACTAGTAGGAAACCCACATGATGCGGCGGCGACGAAAATCTACAACGATGTGCTCATTTTTGTGACACCTATGCCTCTGCGACCATCAAACAAATACCAAATTTATGAAATATTGTGTTTCATCCTTGGGATTTCTAAAAATACGAGTATTGTTTGCACATATCAATTCATGTTCGATTTCAAGCTTTAAATCGCTTTCTAGAAGGTTATACGCGCACTGATGCGTAAATATAACCAGTTTAATGCAACGAACACTCCGGAATAGTGAAATAGGCGTAACAGACCTTAAATAACCTTTACATAACTTAGAAATAAGTTTTTGAGTGTTTGGTGTGGCGAAATCAAGTTTATTCGCTTACAAGGACTAATTTTGACAAACTGCGAAAGTATGCCGATTTGTACTGTAACGAACATTCTGGAACTTGATCATAAGTTAAATATGCCCTAAATATCCTTTACATAGCTTAGAAATAGGCTTTGAGGTATTTGGTGCGCAAAAATAAACTTTCTTGATCAATAGGGACTAAAAGCGTCAAAAAGTGCATAAGTTTGCATTTTTGCGCATATCTTACGTTCTGAATACATCCGGACATCTAAAAATTTATGTAATCATTAAAATATTTTATTTTAGTGATTGGCTTGATAAAAATCCATTCGTCGCGTAATTTGGACCGTTTTTCGCGTTCGTGTTTCGTCGTAATTAACCGAATAACGCAACCGTACGGCCAAACGAACCGACATTTGGGATATTTTTGAGCATGTTTCAAGTTCCCTATACTTTAACTTCATTTTAGAGCCTTGAAATGAGGTTATCGGGGTTTAAACGCATCAAAAATGGCTTAAAAGTGTTGCAGGGACCATTTCTGCCATTTTGGCAAAATTGCTGGAGCTGGCACATGGTGGTGCTGCGCCACCACCATAAGCCTTTTCCGTGGCACGACGCCACGGCCCTATCTGGGCAGAAAATTGATTTTTAGCATTTTTCAGCAATGGGATTGAACTTGGGGGTCTATTTTGTAACATTTGCAATACCATTTGATGGTTTTGGGGCACCCCTAGTTTTCCAAAACCTTGTGCCCACTTGGACGGTCTAGATTGATGCTCGTTTATCGAGGAACGATCTTAACGGTTGTGCAAAAACTATAAATACCCTCACCATCTTCACTCTCAAACTCACACCTTGATTCTGAAATTTCTCTAAGTTGATGTGTTTATCAGTTCACACATGAGAATATTTGGAATCAAGCTTCCATTCTTGGACCCTTTGTAAGTATTCTTTCGTTCTTTTGCGCGTTTTTATCATGAAAGTCAAACTTTGTTTGACTTTCTGCATTGACCAGTTTATGGTCAACATGAAGTTCGTTGAACTTCATAACGTGAGCGTAACCACGATGGTTATAGTCCCTTGTGACTATACCTACTGATTACCACGTTATTTAGGCATAGTGACGAGTCATAGTTTCGGCCAAAATGCGTATTCTTGCGTATTTTGTAACCAAACTACTCTTGGGTATCAAAACCGTTTGTTTTGATATCAAACCTATTTTCAAACTTCGTTAAACATGTTATAACATGTTTAGCTCGTCACTTTAGGTTTAGTGCTTATATAGGGTCTTAAGGTAAGCGGTCTAAACAACCGCTTAGAGTTTCGAACCCGACCCGTTTGGTCGATCATTAGGATCCGACCAAACACATTAGGTGACCATAGTTGTATAGGGAATAACCTTCCGAGGTTATACCTTATGGTCACTACGTTTAGCTAGTTGTATGATAGGTAGTTTATATGCCTTAGGAAAATTACCAAAATGCCCTTTTTATGCATAAATTCATTTTAAGCATATGTAACCTAAATTTTGACATCTAAACTAATTAGGCAACATTATTAGACATGTTAAGGCATATAATACTTGTCATAGGACTAGTTAGGCGGTCCGAACATGTTTTACGTGAACGACGCGTTAAAGTGGCGTAAGCTACCTAAACGGGTCATAATGGGTCGTAAGCACTTAGGTTAGGTTTCATTTTAGTATGTAGGCTTTGTTAAACCATATTACATGAGTTCCTATACTCATTTGGTTTACGAAACCTCATTCTATCTGATCTTCCGATTTAGGTCCGTTTATTTACATAATTACCTATATTAGGTGTCGTTTGATTCCGTGATCCCTCTAGCTTTGCTTGGTTGTTATTCAAGACTTCTAAGCATCCTCAAGTGAGTACATAGACCCCTCTTTTACTATTTTCCAAACGTTTTGGGGTGAAACACATGTGCCTACTTGTTATTTTCGTTCTTTCCATGTTTTCATATCATATACTTGCTATGTTTATTAGTACACTATTAGTACATGATTTCATTATGTTTTGCTATGTATGTTCACTTAACATGCTAGCACAATTATTTTACATTTTGAACCATTTGTAATCATTGGATGTATGTGAACCATTTGTAATCATTGGATGTATGTGAACCATTTATAATCATTGGATGTATGTGAACCATTTGTAATCATTGGATGTATATGAACCATTTGTAATCATTGGATGTATGTGAACCGTTTGTAAACATTTGATTTATGTGACCCATTTGTAACTGTTTGAGCCATTGGGTTAGTGAAGTGATTAGGTAACGGGGCGGGTGTAATGTGTTAAAAGCATGGTGGATACGCCGCTGGTACTTCCTATATATAAGTGCTTTTAACACATTATATATCGTTGCGTTATCTAGATCACTTGGGTAAACGATTTCGAAACAATGTCACACAAGGATGTTTTCTGAATAATATAAACCATACGAGTTTTATTAACGAGTTTTTATGAGATATTTTACAATTTGATTTAATAAAACAAATGTTTTGGAGTTAAGAATCATGGCTACGAGATTTTGCAAATTATAACCAACTTGATTTGAGTTGGCTAATTATGTCGCAATATTATACTTTTAAAAACAAGGTTTTTAAATAAGTATTGCAACATGTAAAACAAGCCATGAATCTGACACTCAAATAAAACCTATGTACTCGCCGGCATTTTTATGCTGACGTATTTTCACGTGTGTTTCAGGTACCATAGTTGATGATGTTTGATGATGATTTTTGTGTACGCTCACATAGGAATGGACGAGGCCTTAGTGACTTAATAACAATGAAAGTCTATTTGTTCTTGTTTTGTTTCTAATTCCAATGTAATGTAATACGTTTAATTTAATAAAATGAAACTGTTTAATCCATGGTTGTGAAACAATGATTCTGTTACAAGACTCCCCGACGTTTCCGCCACGTTTTATTGTTTTACGTGGTCGGGGTGTGACAGAAAAGTTGGTATCAGAGCCAATGGTTATAGGGAATTAGGTTATTAGTAATGCTTTAACCTAGACTATAACCTTCCTAGGACCCTAACACGAGTTTACTTGTGTTTAGTCATAAAATAATACCGTTGCCTATCTTTAGGCAGCAACCATAATAAGAACACAAAATTCGAATATGCTTTGAAAACTAATCATCTGTTCTAGGATGATTTATTATAAGGTTACGAACCTTCAAAGTTTTCAAATTCTCGTCAAAGTTTGGGGCTACATAATGTGAACACGTGCTAACTGGAAGGGTGGGTGCCTGTACCCTGAGCTTTCTGTCTAAGGCTAGAATGTTCGTACAAATCCGCAGTATCGGACCAGTCACTCTTACCTGGGAACTCTTGGGGTGAGTGTCCACTTATAGGCGAGTATGTCTTCCCGGTACATTATGAGGACCTATTTACTTTGATTCAGCCTGTCACACCCCGATATTTCCACGTATTAACAGTGGGCCCAGTGGGGAGTATCGTGACGTAGTTGATATTATCATAGACAATTTATCACAGATTATATACACAGCGGAAGTCGAAAGATATAAACATTACAAAACGAATGGAAGTAATATCATTTATTACAAAAACTATTGTAAAGGATCCACAGGAGGATCAAAGTTAAAAGAAACACTGTTCAGCAGATTTATAAACATCTAAGCTTGCAAGACTCTTTATTGATGCTAGGAGTAGCCAGCCTATTCCGATTAGTACATGCACTTAACCTTTTTGGAAAATACGTCATTTTTCACCTGTAAATACAATTAACTGACTCATTTTGAAAATGTTTAAAAAATTGATTTGAATGCACAAGGCACAAAATATCTTTTATAACTTGGGATAATTATTTAAATATAAACTTGTAAAAGAATTACATGTTCGTTATACGTTCAGTAGCCCGGGCTGAATACCGGGTTAAAGATTAATAGACACACCACATGATATAATCCCGCGACGAGTTATTCTCGAACCATTGGTTATACCTTTTTATAT
This sequence comes from Helianthus tuberosus, assembly GCA_030545235.1. NCBI lineage: Eukaryota > Viridiplantae > Streptophyta > Magnoliopsida > Asterales > Asteraceae > Helianthus > Helianthus tuberosus. The sequence continues at coordinate 42,522,002 of CM060414.1, read as the reverse complement.
ATATGCACTGGCAGGTGTATGCCTACACCCCGTGCTTAGGTCGTGGCCATTTCAATGAATGATGCCAAGGATATCCGGGACATGGTCATTAACCCCCTAAAGGCTTTAAGCAAACATAACAGTTTAAACGGGTCATCTAAATAAATTAACCTTTGTATGATTAAAAATTCAATGTCCGACCAAGCGGTATTTTATATACCGTACCCCAAGCCCGTGTAAGGGAAAATAAGTTAAAAGTATTTACCTGAGCAAATTATATAAATTTATCCCAGCCGTACAAATCAGCAAGTGCAAGTATCTTTTACTGGTCTCCTAAATCTGGAACGAAAGTTTTAATTAACCTATTAGATTCCAAGCGGGTCTTACTTAAGTTAAACTTAGACCGGTTAGTTTTAAAGAAAGGTATACGGTTCAAACGCAAGATTAAGCGAAGACCGGATTAGAGTGTGGTTTAGACCCGACAAGTTTGAAAACTTGTATAATATGGGTAAACTAAACACATTCTGGATTTTGAAGTAAAAATGATAAGGTTTGACCCGTTTTGGTTAATTTATGCAAACTAGTTACATAACCCGTACCGAATGCGATAAATGCATAACGGGTAACCAAATGAGTCATGAATTGGTTTCCTAAGTTAATATGCCTTAAATATGTTGTGATATCAGTAGGATACCTTCCAATATGCCCAAAACGAATTTAAACTCAAATTAAGCCCCGTAGGGGTATTTTGGTAATTTACCTAAGGCACATAAACTACCTATCATACAACTAACTAAACGAAGTGACCATAAGGTATAACCTCGGAAGGTTATTCCCTATACAACTATGGTCACCTATTGTGTTTGGTCGGATCCTAATGATCGACCAAACGGGTCTAGTTCGAAAGTCTAAGCGGTTGTTTAGACCGCTTATCTTACGACCCTACATAAGCACTAAACCTAAAGTGACGAGTTAAACATGTTAAAACATGTTTAACGAAGTTAGAAAACAAGTTTGATATCAAGACAAAGGGTCTTGATACCCAAAAATAGTTTGGTTGCAAAATACGCATAAACGCGCATTTTGACCGAAACTATAACTCGTCACTAAGCCTAAATAACATGGTAATCAGTAGGTATAGTCACAAGAGACTATAACCATCGTGATTACATTCACGTTATGAAGTTCAAACGAACTTCGTGTTGACCATTGACTGGTCAAAGCAGAAAGTCAAACACTGATTGACTTTCCCGCTTAAAAACGCATAAAAGAACGAAACAAGCTTACAAAGGGTCCAAGCTAGGAAGATCTTGATTCAAATTGCTCAGGTATGAAGTGTTAAACCCCAACTTAGAGATATTTGAATCAGATTGTGAGGAATGAGAATGAAGGTGTTGGGTTTATATAGATTTCGGTAAACCGTTAGGATCGTTCCTCGTAAACCGTGCTTGAATCATGACCTTACACTTGGGCCCAAAGTTTTAGAATACCATGGGAACATGTAAAACCATCAAATACCATCCCATAGGGTGCAAAACCATGGGTTAAAACCATCAAAACCTCAAAAATGGACCAAGTTCAATGTATCTGCCAGAAATTTCAAAAATGGTCCCTGCACTTGTAAAACTTGATTTTTGGCACTTTTAAGCCCCGTTAACCCCATTTCAAGGCTCTAAAATAAAGTTAAAGTATAGGAAACTTAAAATATGCTCAAAAACATCTCGGATGTTGGCTCGTTTGGTCGTACGGTTGCGTTGTTCGGTTAATTACGACGGAAGTCGTAATGAACGCAAAAACGATCCAAATTAAGCGACGAATGGAATTTTATCATGCCAATCACTAAAATAAAATATTTTAATTATTATATAAATTTTTGGATGTCCGGATATATATTCAGAACGTAAGATATGCGCGAAAATGAAAACTTATGCACTTTTTGACGCTTTTAGTCCATGTTGATCAAATAAGTTTATTTTTGCGCACCAAACACCTCTAAGCCTATTTCTAATCTATGTAAAGGATATTTAGGGCATGTTTCACTTATGATCATATTCCGGAAGGTTCGATACCATACGAATCGGTATACTTTTGCAGTTTGACGTAAATAGTCCCTTAAATCGCACAAAGTAGCGCGAAATGTCATTTGATGATATCCAGCCTTCCATGGCCCATAATGGGTATTCCCAAGCATGTGTTTAAATATTACAACGCTCTTGTTTTCTTAAATGGTCACCAAAAGGCGTAGATTCAAAAGTTGACGCTTTTGGGTCCCTCTAATGCGCAAACTTGCATATATCATCATTTAATAGCATCGAAGCCTTATCTAATCCATGTTAGGCAGTCTTGAGAGTATTATTAAACATCGCGATGCTTCGGGTTTGTAAAAAGGTCATTCAGATGTATAATTAAACATATTGACACTTTTAGTCCCTCTAACTTGCAAAGTTGCGCGTAACTTTACTTATAGGCATAAAAGCCCTTAATGGCCAATATTAGGGATTCCCAAGAGTATAATCAATTATCATGAAGCTCTCGGTTTGTTAAAAGGTCACTCGGAGGTAAGAAATAACATGCTGATGCTTTTAACCCTTCATCGATCAAACTTTCAATTAATTACGCAAACGACTACTCTTGATCAACAAGTGGCTCATTTGTGAACATGATTACCGTGTAACATTATCCAGAGGCTTATAATAAGGATGTTAACATTTCCAGTCCTTCTATAATCAAAGTTTTTGATTTTTCGCAAAATTAGTCCCTCAAATTCAACGTTTGACTTTATTAGGGTTTATTACACGTGTCAATACATTATTGGGCGTGATTTTACGAGGTGTTACATCCTCACCCCCTTAAAAGAAATCTCAACCTTGAGATTTTCTAAAGTAGTGGAAGTACTTTCTGACGTATCATGGAATTATCCTCCATAGCATATTTGGGCCTCTACGGGCATCTCAGTTGACCTATACAATAGGTACGTACTCTCTTTCGGAGCTTCTTAACCTGTCGATTCTTAATCTACACAGGTTTCTCATCAAACCATAAATTTTCATTAGTCTGCATATCCTTATGTGACAATGCTTCTTGACTTATTGTCTATACATATCTTTAGATCACAATTGTGGAACATATTGATTTCCATCAAGCTCCTCAGGTAAGTTTTAGCTTGTAGCTTACCAATCTTGATATATTCGATTTCCTCGAATGGTTCTATATATCAGAACTTAACTAGCCCTATAAATTGAAAATTCAGCACACCCTTCTTAGGGTGATACCTTCAATTGAACCTTATTCCTTATTAAGGATTCAAGAGGGTTGCGACTTTCATCAATCCTTGATTTTTCCGCCGATTACTGGCAACTTTTAGATGATTATGAATTTGTATGATCATATTCGTTGTTTCCAAGGCAACTTTCAGATCCTGATAATTGGACTTACCAAACTTCTGTCCAATAACAGATGTCTAACATCCCATCTATACAAGGTCTCCAAAGGAGCAGCCTTGATACTTATCACAACTATTATAGAGAAACTCACTTAAGGTGAGATGGTTATTCCAACTACTGCCTAAAACCAATCTTAAGGAATAGCAAATCCTTACGGTTAGTCAAACATATCGACGATCCTGGGCAGCTGATGGCGATTCTTAATTATTGCCTAAATAGGGTTGCGGTAACCAATGCATAAGCAAGAGAACCGTCTTTCCTAACTAATAATATTAAACTCTTAGAATTAAGAATTAGGCTTTAAGAACCTTTATCTTAAAATTCATCTAACTAGGGTTTCTTTTATTCCCGAGTTGGAGGTACTAATCGTCACGAAGATTTCACGATAATGTAGCCCTAAGCGGGATGTTAATCTTAACTCTACTTGTCTCAGGAGGTAAACAGGGTAGTCTTTGGAGAAGATAATCAAGACACAAGGAGATTACGGAGATTTTCCAAATCTCAAGCTCCGGTTCATCACTCTATACCCGTGTCAGATAAATGACACACTTACTTTACATATGCAAGGATGCCTTAATTTGCGACACTTACTTGTACATTTCTAGATTGGATATCTTCTTTGAATACCATTAGCCGATTCTAGTACTATATGACCATTGAGATATCTCAGTGGTTCCATGCATTAAACCTCCATACTGATCAGGCATGGAAGCAATCTATGTAACACACTAGCATACGTCAATCCTCCTATGGCTCTTTTATCAAGCATAGTCTAGCATTCGGAGTTGATAGAAATCAATGAGATAACAAAATAAAGTAACATAAATTGTCGTACTCGATCTGGGGAAAGAGTACTTTAGATTTTTATGAATGAAGATTATTTGATGAAAATAGAAGGAAAGGTCTCTATGATTTTCTTTGGCAAGTCTTACCTTATGCTTAATATCTGGAGTTCTTATGGGATAATTCTAAAAGTTTGCTAAGCTTATGGTCTATGAAAGACTCAATAGCACCTGAATCCAAACATGATTCTTAGTGATACCATCATAATAAGGGATGTACCTGGTGTCATTTTTTATATGAATTGTCTCAATAGCGCCTCTATTCTTAGCCTCTCTATACTTGGCTATACTCTTTTTGACAGTTTTAGGGTAATCTCAGCTTTGACTGGTTTATTTCTTAACCCATAAAATGTAAGTGGCTGAGGTAGATACATAATGGATTTATAAGTAGCAAGCTTTTAATATGCCTTCTTATTTTCGATGCTAAACCACCAATATATAGTGCATTATGCTTGGATTTTGGATGAACCGAATAGGACAGTATTCCAGACAATAAATTATAGTTTGTATTATACTGTCGACAGTCTAGGTCCTTCATGGTGAAAGTCAAAAATTCTTATTCCATCATTTCTATTCTGTGTCGCAGACAACCGGTTTTTCTGATGAGTCCATAAACTTGGACCATCCTATATTGTATGAGGGTATCTTTCCTGTGGACTTTATTAACGTCCTCACCAATTAAGGGCGTCACCCTTGAATGACTGTGATACATATCTCACCATGTCTTTCTCAGCACAATCGCTGATGTCCATAATGGTTTCCATTTCATTCAACAACTTTACGAAATCAATGGCTCCCTTTCTCGCCATTTAAGTCTCTTGACTTGCAAGAGACAAAGTACTTTTAAGTACATCCTTTAGAGGAACGGGGCTCCTTGCTATATGTCATCTTATTTGGTTTGTCCTTCGCATTCGAAGGGTGAGCAGAACTCTTCTCATGAGTAGGGAAATATGATTTAGAGCAAGTAGCATTCGGCTTTTCGAACATTTTTAGATCCTTTCTCATAGCCTTTCTAACAGCTGCATCAATCACAGTTTGGAGATTAACTCCATTAACCTTGAGATTCACCTTTGTTGCATCATTAGCATTTGTCGCACCATCGGTATTGCGACTGTTATGTGTCTCATTCAAGTTTGCCATACTTGAAGCTTGGCACTAAACACCAAAATTAAACAATTGCTTAATTGCATTTCTATAGCTAGTCATCGTCCTGACGACCAACATACATTAGCCATGGTATCCTTAAACCTTACCGGCTAATGGGGTATGAACATTCCTAATGAATGTCATTTGAATGTATATCAATTTACTTAGCCTAGGTCGCAAAAGATCCATCAATGGCAATTAAGGTTTGGACCGAGTCCATTACCCTTTTGACAGGAGATCACAATGTCACAACTGTCTTTGTCATATTGATGATTTTAGATAGCTCAAAGGCTTGCCACAATGGCTTTTACAATATGAAACATGAGTTCATCTTGAATGATATAAAAATCATATGGCACGAAGGCCCTGTCGCAAAGGACATTATAAGATATGGCAACAAAAGCCTGTCATGGAGGACATTAATTTATAAGTCGTGATCTTATTAGATTAGGGACTTTAGGGTTCGAACGTAGTTCTTCACCTTTAGACAGGGAGTCATAGACTACAACTGTCATCGTCCTTGAACGACGATTCATTTTGGCACATAGGCAAGTTATGGGACATTACTAATGGATGTTTATATATATACACATATGTGTATATATATAATTATCGTAATTTAGTATATTTAGTCATGATCTCATCGATCTTATAGACTATAAGGCTTGGGCATTGCCCGTCACCTTTGACGATGGACCATAACGGTCACACATGTCAGTGTCTCTAATGGACAACATAGTATATAGCCCGTAGGCGGCATAATCTCTAATGGTGACTCAGGATAACGCCACCAAGGCTAATACAATGAACACACTTATATATAGGAAGTACCAGCAGCGTATCCACCATGTGCTTATTGTATTACTCTAGTTTTGTTATCTAAGCACCGAAAATTTATGCATAAATTATAACCATCGGGTCGTAAGTATTTCTTAAAATCTTACTATGAAGATAGGAAGGCCTAAGCGTGAACTTCAAATATCCTATAAAATAATACGATCACCGTATCAGTTGATATTAGTCATGATCGCACTGATCATACATCGACTATTAGGCTTGAGCATAACCCACTACCTTGGACATGGGATCAAAAGGATCACAATGTCAATGTCACTAATGGACAATATATTATACATAGCCCGTAGGCGAAATATTATTAAGGATATTTACACATGATCATCTTTTTGATAATATTAGTCTTGATCGCATTGATCATATAGACTATGTGGTTTGAGCATAGCTCACTACCTTGGACAGGGATTCATAGGAGATCACCACTGTCCTTGTCACAATGGACAATATAATATGGCCCGTAGGCAAAAACATCTCTAAAGGATGTCAAATAATGTGATCATCGTACTTATACGATATTAGTCATGATCGTAATGATCATATAGACTATTATGCTTGGACGTAGTCCAATATTCTTAGACAGGAGTCATAGACCACTGCTGTCGTTGTCTTTATCAGGCAACAAATTTAGCCCATAGGCACTTCATCACTAACGGATGTTTACATTTTGATCATCACATTGATGATACTTGCCAAGATCAAATTCGATCCTATAGGCTTTAAGGCTTGGACATAGTCCAAAATACCTTGACGGCTAGCGTGGTTTCTCAAGTCACACTGCCAGGAATGTTAACATGTTCTTAGATGTCAACAAGGATTAATTTGTCTTAATGGTTAAACAACATTACCATGATCTCATTGATCATATAGGCTTGGAGGCTTGAACATAGTTTGCCACCTTTGGATAGGAGGGGTAACTCCTTTAACTATCATAGTAGAAGGAATAATTATCCTTAACTACCGAAAGTTTTGGCCAATTAATGTGGACTTGCCACTTGGCAGGGGTAAACCATTAAGAAGATCTTTTGAAATTTTTTAGCTGATCGATAAAGTTCGAATAAAATTCATACTAATGATTGATAAAGGACGATATGAGTACCTATATAAAAAAAAATTATTTAATTTTTTTTTTCAAAACTCCCAATAAATCATTAGGAAATTTTACCATAGTGCCTCAAACAGGACTTTTAATATCATACTTGTCCATAGAGGACTTAAAAGGAAATTATAAGTCCGGCTAGGGACTATAAAAATATCATATGTCCGTATAGGGACTATATTAAAACAGTTTGCCCATGAAAGGACTATAATAAAATATCAGGTCTACAAAGGTTGTGATGAAATATCATGTCCAATAAGGGACTATAATGAAATCTTGTGTCCACGTATGGAATATAATAGGGTATAATGTCCATGAAAAGACTATTTGAAGTATAATGTCCTCGAATGGACTATTATTAAAAAATAATATCCTCAAAGGGATTTTCAATAGGTAGAAGTATATATTTATGGGGTCTTATCAAAAGAGGTAAGTCTATAAGGACTTTGATGAATTAATATGTCCACGAAGGACTACAATAATTAAATGCCCAAACAGGGACTTAAATGAAAAGAAGTATGATGGAAGGAGGGTCTTCTAATGTCTTCTTTCCCTTATTCTGACTGTTTCTTCATCTTTATTTGTCATACGCAGTAGCGACTCTGAAGATTTTAGTGAATAAATAATATTTCAAATCAGGACCCATTGCAGAAGTAGAATCCAAGGATTCAATGATTAAAGGAATGACATGGATTACAGATTAGGTTTTGACTAGTATAGTCTAAGTTTAAAATTTGAAAACTCGGAGGTAAGAAATAGGGTTTAATGACACCCACATGTATCATCTTCAATATGGGAGCCTTAGGGACCTTCTGGTATGGACTCCGTAGTCTGGATAAGGGTTTAATCAAGTTTGGTTTTTTGGGAATAGATTCATAAAGGTCTTTCCTCCAACTGGTTGTACGCTTATCCTAGCCGTGGTACGAAGCTTGGCCTTTCTAGGCTTCGGATGTGGAGAATTTCCATCGACAGCTTCCTTGCCTGGCAATATATTCAAAATACATAAAATCGAAAGCAATGTTTACTTAATAGGGATGACAACATTCCTATGTTTAGTCTAGACTCAGAAGATCTAAGGAATGTGCTACTGTGTCATTTGAGATTAAACACTAAGGGCAAGTGTTTAATTCACTCAAACGTTGGCTCTGATACCAACCTGTCACACCCCGATATTTCCACGTATTACCGGTGGGGAGTATCGTGACGTAGTTGATATCATCATAGACAATTTATCACAGATTATATACACAGCGGAAGTCAAAAGATATAAACATTACAAACCGAATGGAAGTAATATCATTTATTACAAAAACGGTTGTAAAGGATCCACAAGCGGATCAAAGTTAAAAGAAACACTGTTCAACAGATTTATAAACATCTAAGCTTGCAAGACTCTTTATTGATGCTAGGAGTAGCCAGCCTATTCCGATTAGTACCTGCACTTAACCTTTTTGGAAAATACGTCAGTTTTCACTGGTAAATACAATTAACCGACTCATTTTGAAAATGTTTAAAAAAATTGATTTGAATGCACAAGGCACAAAATATCTTTTATAACTTGGGATAATTATTTAAATATAAACTTGTAAAAGAATTACATGTTCGTTATACGTTCAGTAGCCCGGGCTGAATACCGGGTTAAAGATTAATAGACACACCACGTGATATAATCCCACGGCGAGTTATTCTCGAACCGTCGGTTATACCTTTTATATATATGCACTGGCATGTGTATGCCTACACCCCGTGCTTAGGTCGTGGCCATTTCAATGAATGATGCCAAGGATATCCGGGACATAGTCATTAACCCCCCAAAGGCTTTAAGCAAACATAACAGTTTAAACGGGTCATCTCAACAAATTAACCTTTGTATGATTAAAAATTCATGTCCGACCAAGCGGTATTTTATATACCGTACCCCAAGCCCGTATAAGGGAAAATAAGTTAAAAGTACGTACCTGAGCAAATTATATAAATTTATCCCAGCCGTACAAATCAGCAAGTGTAGGTATCTTTTACGGGTTTCCTAAATCTGGAACGAAAGTTTTAATTAACCTATAAGATTCCTAACGGGTCTTACTTAAGTTAAACTTAGACCGGTTTGTTTTAAAGAAAGGTATACGGTTCAAACGCAAGATTAAGCGAAGAGCGGATTAGAGTGTGGTTTAGACCCGACATGTTTGAAGACTTGTATAATATGGGTAAACTAAACACATTCTGGATTTTGAAGTAAAAATGATAAGTTTTGACCCGTTTCGGTTAATTTATGCAAACTAGTTACATAACACGCACCGAATGCGATAAATGCATAACGGGTAACCAAATGAGTCATGAACAGGTTTTCTAAGTTAATATGCCTTAAATATGTTGTGATATCAGTAGGATACCTTCCAATATGCCCAAAATGAATTTAAACTCAAATTAAGCCCCGTAGGGGTATTTTGGTCATTTACCTAAGGCATATAAGCTACCTATCATACAACTAACTAAACGAAGTGACCATAAGGTATTACCTCGGAAGGTTATTCCCTATACAACTATGGTCACCTATTGTGTTTGGTCGGATCCTAATGATCGACCAAACGGGTCTAGTTCGAAAGTCTAAGCGGTTGTTTAGACCGCTTATCTTACGACCCTACATAAGCACTAAACCTAAAGTGACGAGTTAAACATGTTAAAACATGTTTAACGAAGTTAGAAAACAAGTTTGATATCAAGACAAAGGGTCTTGATACCCAAAAATAGTTTGGTTGCAAAATACGCATAAACGCACATTTTGACCGAAACTATAACTCGTCACTAAGCCTAAATAACGTGGTAATCAGTAGGTATAGTCACAAGAGACTAAACCATCATGATTATGCTCACATTATGAAGTTCAAACAAACTTCGTGTTGACCATTGACTGGTCAAAGCAGAAAGTCAAACACTGTTTGACTTTCCCGCTTAAAAACGCATAAAAGAACGAAAGAAGCTTACAAAGGGTCCAAGCTAGGAAGATCTTGATTCAAATTGCTCAGGTATGAAGTGTTAAACCCCAACTTAGAGCTATTTGAATCAGATTGTGAGGAATGAGAATGAAGGTGTTGGGTTTATATAGATTTCGATAAACCGTTAGGATCGTTCCTCGTAAACCGTGCTTGAATCATGACCTTACACTTGGGCCCAAGGTTTTAGAATACCATGGGAACATGTAAAACCATCAAATACCAGCCCATAGGGTGCAAAACCATGGGTTAAAACCATCAAAACCTCAAAAAAGGACCAAGTTCAATGTATCTGCCAGAAATTTCAAAAATGGTCCCTGCACTTGTAAAACTTGATTTTTGGCACTTTTAAGCTCCGTTAACCCCATTTCAAGGCTCTAAAATAAAGTTAAAGTATAGGAAACTTAAAATATGCTCAAAAAGATCTCAGATGTTGGCTCGTTTGGTCGTACGGTTGCGTTGTTCGGTTAATTACGACGTAAGTCGTAACGAACGCAAAAACGATCCAAATTAAGCGACGAATGGAATTTTATCATACCAATCACTAAAATAAAATATTTTAATGATTATATAAATTTTTGGATGTCCGGATATATATGCAGAACGTAAGATATGCGCGAAAATGCAAACTTATTCACTTTTTGACGCTTTTAGTCCTTGTTGATCAAATAAGTTTATTTTTGCGCACCAAACACCTCTAAGCCTATTTCTAAGCTATGTAAAGGATATTTAGGGCATGTTTAACTTATGATTATATTTCGTAAGGTTCGATACCATACGAATCGGTATACTTTTGCAGTTTGACGTAAATAGTCCCTTAAATCGCACAAAGTAGCGCGAAATGTCATTTGTTGATATCCAAGCCTTCCATAGCCCATAATGGGTATTCCTAAGCATGTGTTTAAATATTACTACGCTCTCGTTTGCTTAAATGCTCACCAAAAGGCGTAGATTCAAAAGTTGACGCTTTTGGGTCCCTCTAATGCGCAAACTTGCGTATATCATCGTTTAATAGAATCGAAGCCTTATCTAATCCATGTTAGGCACTCTTGAGAGTATTATTAAACATCGCGATGCTTCGGGTTTGTAAACGTCGGGGAGTGTTGTAACAGAATTAATTGTTTCAAATCCATGACATTTAAAGTTTCGTTTTATTAATCAAACAAGAGAGTTTACATCGTTTTAAACAAGAAACAAAGAGTACATAACAAAAATTAACTAGTTCTTGTCTTGTTTTAAGTCACTAAGGCACAGGTCCGCCTAAGTATGTCTCGATAAGTCCTATGCATCAACTCCTGAAAACACATGTGAAAATAGGTACGTCAGCATAAAAATGCCTGTGAGATACATAGGTTTTGTGAAAATAGAATTCATGACTTATGTTTAAGAAAATGTTTAGTCATGAACCTTGTAAATTGATTTGTTTTGTAAATCGTTTGAAAAACAATAAGTTCAGATGATATGTATAAATAAGAGAATAATGTATGGTTAAATGAATAACCATGTAAAATGAGTTTGTATAAATTAAGTTGTTTGTAAATTAATGTCTTGTGAAAAGTATGTTATTTGTATAAAATGTTATATGTCTCAAATTGAAATGATTCAAATAACACTACGATATGTAATACCATACAAACACTTATATATAGGAAGTACCAGCGGCGTATCCACCGTGTTTGCATCATAATACACTCGCCACGTTACTTAAATCACTTACTCAAACCAAACCATCAAGATGTAATGTTTAAGAATTGTAGAAATGTTTAGGTATAGTCAAATGTCTATTGTCAAATGGTTCACATGGTTCAAATGGTTACAACGGTTCACATAGTCAAATGGTTACAACGGCTTACATAGTTAAATAGTTACAGACGGTTCAAAATGTGATATAATGTGTTCATATGCTGGATGAGCATATGCAACAGGATGTAATGTAAAACAATGTGTCCATATGCTGGATGAGCATATGCAATAGGATGTAATGTAAAACAATGTGTCCATATGCTGGATGAGCATATGCAATAGGATGTAATGTAAAACAATGTGTCCATATGCTAGATGAGCATATGCAACAGGATGTAATGTAAAACAATGTGTCCATATGCTGGATGAGCATATGCAACAGGATGTAATGTAAAACAATGTGTCCATATGCTGGATGAGCATATGCAACAGGATGTAATGTAAAATGATGTACTAGGTATGCACACAATGGGCATACATAGCATGAAATGTAATGTAAAACAATGTACTAAGTATGCACACAATGGGCATACATAGCATGAAATGTAATGTAAAACGATCTACTAAATATGCACCCAATGGGCATACATAGCATGAAATGTAATGTAAAACGATGTACTAAGTATGCACACAATGGGCATACATAGCATGAAATGTAATGTAAATCATGTACTATAAATGTACTAATGAACATAACAAGTATATGATGTGAAAACATGGAAAGCATGAAAGTAACAAGTAGGCACGTGTGTTCCACCCCAAAATGTTTGGAAAACAGTAAAAGAGGGGTCTATGTACTCACATAGACACCTTGAAAACATTTAAAAGATGGGGTTCTATGTACTCACTTGAGATTTCTTAGTAGTCCTTGAGTAACAACCAAACAATGCTAGAGATCACGGATATCAAACGGCACCTAATATAGGTAACTATATTAATATACCAGACCTAAATCGGAGGATTTGACAGAATGAGGGTTCGTAAACCAAACGAGTATGGAGACTCGTGTAATATGGTTTAACAAAGCCCACATACTAAAATGAAACCTAACCTAAGTGCTTACGACCCATTTCGACCCGTTTAGGTAGCTTATGCTACTTTAACGCGTCGTTCGCGTGAAATGTGTTCGGAATGCCTAACTAGTCCTATGATAAGTAAAATATGCCTTATCATGTCTAATATTGTTGCCAAATCAGTTTGGATGTCAAAAGTTATGTTACATATGCTTAAAATGAATTTTGGCGTAAAAAAGGGCATTTTAGTAATTTACCTAAGGCATATAAACTACCTATCATACAACTACTTAAACGAAGCGACCATTAGGTATAACCTCGGAAGGTTATTCCCTATATACTATGGTCACCTAATGTATTTGGTCGGATCCTAATGATCGACCAAATGGGTCGGGTTCGAAAGTATAAGCGATTGTTTAGATCGCTTACCTTACGACCCTAGACAAGCACAAAACTAAAAGTGACGAGCTAAGCATGTTAAAACATGCTTAACTAAGTTTAGAAAACAGGTTTGGTATCAAAACAAACAGTTTTGATACCTAAAAGTAGTTTGGTTACAAAATACGCAATAACACGCATTTTGGCCGAAACTACGACTCGTCACTGAGTCTAGATAACGTGGTAATCAGTAGGTATAGTCACTAGGGACTATAACCATCGTGATCACGCTCACGTTATGAAGTTCAAATGAACTTCGAATTGACCATAATCTGGTCAATGCAGAAAGTCAAACAAAGTTTGACTTTAACGCTAAAACGAATAAAAGAACGAAAGAACACTTACAAAGGGTCCCCGCAAGCTAATCTCGATCCAAGTAGCTCAGGTATGAAGTAATGGCTTCAACTTAGAGCTTTTAGATCAGATTTGTGGGTTTTTGGAGTTGGGATGGATGGGTATTTATAGTGTTTGGACCACCGTTAGGATCGTTCCTCGAATACCGAGCTTTGATCACATCCCTACACTTGTTGGAAACTTGTGGTAACTCAAAATGGCCCCTACCATCAGGGATTGACATGTGGCATTGGCCTTTGGAGTGCATAAGAGCTGTTAACAGCTGTTAAAATGACTTTTTCTGTTATGAAGGGGCCTCGCGTGACGCCTAGGGGGCTAGGTGTCACGCCTAGGTCCTTCTGATCAGCAACCAGTTTCCAAAGTTTCCATTTCAGTCCCCGTTGTGTATTAAGGCCATTTCCGACATGTTTAAGGCTCGTTAATTCATTTTCAAGGCTCCACAAGGATTCCTAAACATTGTGGACATGAAACATGCTCAAAAATATGCCGGATGTTGGTTCGTTTGGTCGTACGATCGCGATGTTCGCTTAATTACGACGGAATGCGCATAAGCGTGAAAAACGATCCAAATTGCGCGACGAATGGATTTTTCTTATGCCAAACACTAAAATAAAATATTTTAGTGCTTAGATAAATTTTTGGATGTCCGGAGGTATTCAGAACGTAAGTTATGCGCGAAAATGCAAACTTGTGCACTTTTTGACGCTTTTAGTCCCTGAATGACCCAAAAGTTTATTTTAGCACACCGAACCCCTCAAAGCCTATTTCTAAGATATGTAAAGGATATTTATGGTATGTTTAACTTATGGCCATGTTCCGAAATGTCTGTTAGAGCTCAAATTGGCATACTTTCGTAGTTTGTCAAGTTTAGTCCCTGTAAGCGAATTAACTTGTTTTTGCCATACCAAAGCCTTCAAAACTTATTTCTAAGTTATGTAAAGGTTATTTAAGGTATGTTAAGCCTATTTCACTATTCCGGTGTGTTCGTTGTATTAAACTGATTATATTTACGCATCAGTGCGCGTATAACCTTCCAGAAAGCGATTTAGAGCTTGTTATCGAACAGGAATTGATATATGCAAAAGACACACATAATTATACAGATCCCAAGTATGAAATACAATATTTCATTGGTTTGGTATTTTTTTGATGGTCGCAGTGACACAGGTGTCACAGTCTCCCCTACTTTAGGAAATTTCGTCTCGAAATTAAATCGTAGGAGTCTGTCTGTCACTTTGTGTTAAATAACCATCAAAGATAAGGCATAATCTTGTCATTTTCCTCAACGGATATTTTTCAGAAGCGAAAATGAATGAACAGAGTCATTTTCCTTGACGGGTTCTTCGGAAATGGAAAATGAAGGATTTAGCTAAAGGGATATTCACTTCCCTCAACGGATATTATTCAGAAGTGAACATGAATGGATGATTCATTTTTCTCAATAGGTTCTTCATCAGAAACGGGAATGAAGGAATAATCAACGGATATTCATTTCCCTCAACGGATATTCTTCAGAAGTGAAAATGAATGAACGGAGTCATTTTCCTCAACGGGTATTCTTCAGAATTGGAAATGACGGATTTAAACAAACGGATATTCATTTCCCTCAACGGATATTCTTCAGAACGAAAATGAACAAAAGGAGTCATTTTCCTCAACGGGTATTATTCAGAATTGGAAATGAAGGATTTAACAAACGGATATTCATTTCCCTCAACGGATATTCTTTAGAACGAAAATGAACAAACGGAGTCATTTTCCTCAACGGGTATTCTTCAGAATTGGAAATGAAGGATTTAACAAACGGATATTCATTTCCTCAACGGATAATCTTTAGAAACGAAAATGAACAGACGGAGTCATTTTCAACGATTGCTTCCTCAGAAACGGAAATGAAGGATTTAACAAACGGATATTCATTTCCCTCAACGGATATTCTTCAGAAGCGAAAATGAATGGATGATTCATTTTCCTCAACGGGTTCTTCGTCAGAAACAGGAATGAAGGATTTAACAAACGGATATTCATTTCCTCAACGGATATTCTTCAGAAGTGAAAAAATGAATAGCTAGTTCATTTTTCCTCAACGGATGCTTCATTAGAAATGGAAATGAATTGGGTTAACTCTAGATACATGACAGAACTTGCTGTGATTTCTGTGCACTAAATTCCATAATTATGTATGCATCCATAATTACGTAATTCCTTGCACAGTCCGCACAGTTTGTCTTGTAATGTTTAGGGAAGGAAAAATTAAACCTGTGATGAAGGTGACTAGACTACCATAGGGTCCTTTTAATTAGATCGACAGATGATCTTTATAATTAGGCCACCAAGGAGTCCTTTCAGCTATACCATCACATGATATTCCTAACCAGATTTTCGGATCAATCTGTTTAACTAGACCACTTAAGGGGTCTAATTATGGAGTAGTATCCAAGGGACTTAACTACAACGTAGAAGTCCATTAAGGATTTTAGATAGTACCTTTGGGTATCCTACCATGAATCCCTTATACGAAGATATGGAGGATTCTACGAGGATTTGGATAACATAGTTTGTATCACACAAAACATAAAAAATGAACACATAAGCACTTAATCACATAATTATTATTTTGTTATTGATTGTTATTAACTTGGCGTCTTGTACTTTGTTTTCCTTGGAAGAAACGGGTACTTAGGAATTTCGTGGAAAACGCAAGAGATCAAACAATGGAAGAAATTTGGGGGTAGTCGGTTCTTTAAGGAATACGGTTCCTCGATTGTCGGTATCGTAGGGGATACGTTGTTTATTCATGCAACTATAATAAACATATTGCAATGTAAATAAAAGATTTATTTATAAACAACATCAATAACTGTTTCTTAGATATTGACAACAAAAGAGAATAATACATAAAGATTGATTATTTCTAAACAACGTTGTCTTCCATTCGGTCCGACCCTCATCCCTGCGCTGGATTCGCATTAGCAAGCTTTAGGCAATTTCTTCAGAAATGGCCCATCTCGCCACAGTTGAAACAAGAACCTGGTGGAAAATGACCTTGAGCAGGATTGTTGTTAACTTGATTTGGTGCAGCTGTTGTTGGGCAAATCCTCGCTGTGTGACCTACAAGTCCACAAGCTTGGCATGTGCGGCACTTCACACCAGCATGATGATGTAGGCTACATTGGTTGCACAAGGGTTCAGTTCCATTGTAGGGCTTCCTAGCAGGGGATTGAGCTGGTTGGTTGGGGACGGCTTGATCATTGTGAGCGACCACGACGAAGTTCTGAGAAGCCTTTCGCTTCTTAGGAGATCCAGTCTGTTCATCCATGGTCTTTGATTCCTCGATTGGTTTCTTGTCACCCTTTCAAAAAAGTTTACCTTTCCTGATCTGATATTCAGTCAAGGTTGCAGATAGCTCAATGGCCTGTCTAACTGTAGTAGGGTTGGTACCAGTCACAATGTCTTGTATTGAGTCAGGGAGGCCATCAATGTACTTTTCGATTGCCTTATCCAAAGGCGTGAGCATGTTTGGGCATAACAGACTTAACTCCTCATAACGGTCCGTGTAGGCTCGATGCTCACCGCTATCTTGATTCAAATCATCAAATTCCCTTTCTAGAGCCCTTAGCTCATGACGAGGACAGAATTCCTTCATCATAAGAGCCCTAAGCTCGGCCCAAGTCTGTGCTAAAGCAACCTCAGCACCACGGTCTCTCATCACCCCATTCCACCATGTAAGAGCTCGTTTCTCAAAGACACTAGATGCGAAATCTACCTTTCGCTCGTTTGGACATTGAACATGTCTGAAGGTGCTCTCTAGACTCTCAAACCATTGCAGGAGTGCAGTCGCTCCTTGAGACCCAGAAAACTTTGATGGCTTAGCCGAGTTGAACGTCTTGAAGTTGCAGGGGGCATTATTGTTGTTGAGGGCTTGGTTCCATTGGGCAACGATGTTCGGGATTGCAGCAGTTATTTGCTGTGTAATGACAGCTGCCAGCTCTTCAATAGATACCTGATTTTCGCGTCGTGGAGGCATTCTAAAAGGGGAAACAAGAAGGAAAACAAATGAAATGGCATTGGGTAAGAATAGGATGTTAAAATTTCCGACCAAAATCATGGGTGATGGTCATTTGTTTGAACCACGAAGCAAACAAACGACACACAAAGGCTGAATCAAAGCAATTAGATCCTCATAATGTATCGCGAAGACATGCTCGCCTATAAGTGGACACTCACCCCAAGAGTTCCCAGGTAAGAGTGACTGGTCCGATTATGTGGATTTGTACGAACACTCTAGCCTTAGACAGAAAACTCAGGGTACAGGCATTCACTCTTCCAGTTTGCACGTGTTCACACTATTTTGGACCCAAAACTTTGACGAGAGTTTGAAAATTCAAAGGGGTTCAAAACCTTATAACAGAGGGTTCAAAACCTAGTAATCAATCATCCAAAAACAGATGATAAATTTTCAAAGCGGATTCGGACTTTGTGTTCTCTTTGTGGTTATCACCTAAGGATAGGTGAAGGTATTGTTTTATGACTAAACGCAAGCAAACTCGCGTTAGGGTCCTAGGAAGGTTATAGACTAGGTCAAAGCATTACTAATAACCTAATTCCCTATAACCATGAGCTCTGATACCAACTTTTCTGTCACACCCCGACCACGTGAGACAACGAAACGTGGCGGAAACGTTGGGGAGTGTTGTAACAGAATTAATTGTTTCAAATCCATGGCATTTAAAGTTTCGTTTTATTAATCAAACAAGAGAGTTTACAACGTTTTAAACAAGAAACAAAGAGTACATAACAAAAATTAACTAGTTCTTGTCTCGTTTTAAGTCACTAAGGCACAGGTCCGCCTAAGTATGTCTCGATAAGTCCTATGCATCAACTCCTGAAAACACATGTGAAAATAGGTACGTCAGCATAAAAATGCCTGTGAGATACATAGGTTTTGTGAAAATAGAATTCATGACTTATGTTTAAGAAAATGTTTAGTCATGAACCTTGTAAATTGATTTGTTTTGTAAATCGTTTGAAAAACAATAAGTTCAGATGATATGTATAAATAAGAGAATAATGTATGGTTAAATGAATAACCATGTAAAATGAGTTTGTATAAGATAAGTTGTTTGTAAATTAATGTCTTGTGAAAAGTATGTTATTTGTATAAAATGTTATATGTCTCAAATTGAAATGATTCAAATAACGCTACGATATGTAATACCATACAAACACTTATATATAGGAAGTACCAGCGGTGTATCCACCGTGTTTGAATCATATTACACTCGCCTCGTTACTTAAATCACTTACTCAAACTAAACCATCAAGATGTAATGTTTAACAATTGTAGAAATGTTTAGGTATAATCAAATGTCTATTGTCAAATGGTTCACATGGTTCAAATGGTTACAACGGTTCACATAGTCAAATGGTTACAACGGCTTACATAGTCAAATAGTTACAGACGGTTCAAAATGTGATATAATGTGTTCATATGCTGGATGAGCATATGCAATAGGATGTAATGTAAAACAATGTGTCCATATGCTGGTTGAGCATATGCAACAGGATGTAATGTAAAACAATGTGTCCATATGCTGGATGAGCATATGCAACAGGATGTAATGTAAAACAATGTGTCCATATGCTGGATGTTGCATAATGTAATGTAAAACAATGTGTCCATATGCTGGATGAGCATATGCAACAGGATGTAATGTAAAACAATGTGTCCATATGCTGAATGAGCATATGCAACAGGATGTAATGTAAAACAATGTGTCCATATGCTGGATGAGCATATGCAACAGGATGTAATGTAAAATGATGTACTAGGTATGCACACAATGGGAATACATAGCATGAAATGTAATGTAAAACGATGTACTAAGTATGCACACAATGGGCATACATAGCATGAAATGTAATGTAAATCATGTACTATAAATGTACTAATGAACATAACAAGTATATGATGTGAAAACATGGAAAGCATGAAAGTAACAAGTAGGCACATGTGTTCCACCCCAAAACGTTTGGAAAACAGTAAAAGAGGGGTCTATGTACTCACATAGACACCTTGAAAACATTTAAAAGAGGGGGTTCTATGTACTCACTTGAGATTGCTTAGTAGTCCTTGAGTAACAACCAAACAATGCTAGAGATCACGGAAATCAAACGGCACCTAATATAGGTAACTAGGTTAATATACCGGACCTAAATCGGAGGATTGGATAGAATGAGGGTTTGTAAACCAAACGACAATGGAGACTCGTGTAATATGGTTTAACAAAGCCCACATACTAAAATGAAACCTAACCTAAGTGCTTACGACCCATTTCGACCCGTTTAGGTAGCTTATGCTACTTTAACGCGTCGTTCGCGTGAAATGCGTTCGGAATGCCTAACTAGTCCTATGATAAGTAAAATATGCCTTATCATGTCTAATATTGTTTCCAAATCAGTTTAGATGTCAAAAGTTATGTTACATATGCTTAAAATGAATTTTGGCGTAAAAAGGGCATTTTGGTAATTTACCTAAGGCATATAAACTACCTATCATACAACTACTTAAATGAAGCGACCATAAGGTATAACCTCGGAAGGTTATTCCCTATATACTATGGTCACCTAATGTATTTGGTCGGATCCTAATGATCGACCAAATGGGTCGGGTTCGAAAGTATAAGCGATTGTTTAGATCGCTTACCTTACGACCCTAGACAAGCACAAAACTAAAAGTGACGAGCTAAGCATGTTAAAACATGCTTAACTAAGTTTAGAAAACAGGTTTGGTATCAAAACAAACGGTTTTGATACCTAAAAGTAGTTTGGTTACAAAATACGCAATAACACGCATTTTGGCCGAAACTACGACTCGTCACTGAGTCTAGATAACGTGGTAATCAGTTGGTATAGTCACTAGGGACTATAACCATCGTGATCACGCTCACGTTATGAAGTTCAAACGAACTTCGCATTGACCATAACCTGGTCAATGCAGAAAGTCAAACAAAGTTTGACTTTAACGCTAAAACGAATGAAAGAACGAAAGAACACTTACAAAGGGTCCCCGCAAGCTAATCTCGATCCAAGTAGCTCAGGTATGAAGTAATGGCTTCAACTTAGAGCTTTTAGATCAGATTTGTGGGTTTTTGGAGTTGGGATGGATGGGTATTTATAGTGTTTGGACCACCGTTAGGATTGTTCCTCGAATACCGAGCTTTGATCACATCCCTACACTTGTTGGAAACTTGTGGTAACTCAAAATGCCCCCCAACATCAGGGATTGGCACGTGGCATTGGCCTTTGGAGTGCATAAGAGCTGTTAACAGCTGTTAAAATGACTTTTGCTGTTTTGAAGGGGTCTCGCGTGACGCCTAGGGGCTAGGTGTCACGCCTAGGTCCTTCTGATCAGCAACCAGTTTCCAAAGTTTCCATTTCAGTCCCCGTTGTGTATTAAGGCCATTTACGACATATTTAAGGATCGTTAATTCATTTTCAAGGCTCCACAAGGATGCCTAAACATTGTTGACATGAAACATGCTCAAAAATATGCCGGATGTTGGTTCGTTTGGTCGTACGATCGCGATGTTCGCTTAATTACGACGGAATGCGCATAAGCGTGAAAAACGATCCAAATTGCGCGACGAATGGATTTTTCCTATGCCAAACACTAAAATAAAATATTTTAGTGCTTACATAAATTTTTGGATGTCCGGAAGGTATTTAGAACGTAAGTTATGCGCGAAAATGCAAACTTGTGCACTTTTTGACGCTTTTAGTCCCTGAATGACCCAACAGTTTATTTTAGCACACCGAACCCCTCAAAACCTATTTCTAAGCTATGTAAAGGATATTTATGGTATGTTTAACTTATGGACATGTTCCAAAATGTCTGTTAGAGCTCAAATTGGCATACTTTCACAGTTTGTCAAGTTTAGTCCCTGTAAGCGAATTAACTTGTTTTTGCCATACCAAAGCCTTCAAAACTTATTTCTAAGTTATGTAAAGGTTATTTAAGGTATGTTAAGACTATTTCACTATTCCGGTGTGTTCGTTGTATTAAACTGATTATATTTACGCATCAGTGCGCGTATAACCTTCCAGAAAGCGATTTAGAGCTTGTAATCGAACAGGAATTGATATGTGCAAAAGACACACATAATTATACAGATCCCAAGTATGAAATACAATATTTCATTGGTTTGGTATTTGTTTTATGGTCGCAGTGACACAGGTGTCACAATTAACATGTTGACGCTTTTAACCCTTCATCGCGCAAACTTTCAATTAATTACGCAAACGGCTACTCTTGGTCTACAAGTGGCTCATTTATGAACGTGATTACCGTGTAACGTTATTCAGAGACTTATAATAAGCATGTTAACATTTCGAGTCCTTCTATAATCAAAGTTTTTGATTTTTCGCAAAATTAGTCCCTCAAATTCAACGTTTGACTTTATTAGGGTTTATTACACGTGTCAATACATTATTGGACGTGATTTTACGAGGTGTTACATCCTTACCCCCCTAAAAGAAATCTCGACCTTGAGATTTTCTAAAGTAGTGGAAGTACTTTCTGATGTATCATGGACTTATCCTCCATAGCATATTTGGGCCTCTACGAGCATCTCAGTTGACCTATACAATAGGTACGTACACTCTTTCGGAGCTTCTTAACCTGTCGATTCTTAATCTACACTGGTTTCTCATCAAACCATAAATTTTCATTAGTCTGCATATCCTTATGTGACAATGCTTCTTGACTTATTGTCTATACATATCTTTAGATCACAGTTGTGGAACATATTGATTTCCATCAAGCTCCTCAGGTAAGTTTTAGCTTGTAGCTTACTAATCTTGATATATTCGATTTCCTCGAATGATTCTATATACCAGAACTTAACTAGCCCTATAAATTGAAAATTACGCAGTAAATGACTGCTGCAATCCCGAACATCGTTGCTCAATGTAACCAAGCTCTCAACAACAATAATACTCCCTGCAACTTCAAGACGTTCAACTCGGCTAAGCCATCAAAGTTTTCTGGGTCTCAAGGAGCGACTACACTTCTGCAATAGTTCGAGAGTCTAGAGAGCACCTTCAGGCATGTTCAATGCCCAAATGAGCGAAAGGTAGAATTCGCATCTAGTGTCTTTGAGAAACGAGCTTTGACATGGTGGAATGGCATGATGGGAATAGAGGTGCCGACGTGGCACTGGCTCAAACGTGGGAAGAGCTTAGAACTCCAATGATGAAGGAATTCTGTCCTCGTCATGAGATCAGGGCCTTGGAAAGGGAATTTGACGATCTTAAGCAAGATAGCGGTGAGCATCGAGCCTACATGGATTGTTATGTGGAGTTAAGTCTGTTATGCCCAAATATGGTTACGCCTTTGGATAAGGCAATCGAAAAGTACATTGATGGCCTCCCTGACCTAGTACAAGACATTGTGACTGGTAGTAACCCCACTACGGTTAGGCAGGCCATTGAGCTATCTGCTACCTTGACTGAATCTCAAATCAGTAAAGGTAAACTTTTCCGAAAAGGTGATAAGAAACCAATCGAGGAATCGAAACCCAAAGATAAACAGAATGAATCCTCCAAGAAGTCAAGGAAGCGAAAAGCTTCCCAGAACTTCGTCGTGGTTGCTCACAATGATCAAGCTGCCCCCAACCAACCAGCTCAACCCCCTGCTAGGAAGCTATACAATGGAACTGCACCCTTGTGCAACCAATGTAACCTTCATCATCATGCTAGTGTGAAGTGCCGCAAATGCCAAATTTGTGGACTTATAAGTCATACAGCAAGAGTTTGCCGAGCTGCAGTTGCACCAAATCAAGCTGACAACAATCCTGCTCAAGCTCGTTTTCCACCAGGTTCTTGCTACAACTGTGGCGAGATGGGTCATTTCCGAAGAAATTGCCCAAAGCTTGCTAATGCAAATCCAGCACAGGGATGAGCATCTGACCGACTAGAAGACAACACCGTTTAGAAATAATCACATCTTATGTATTATTTTCTTTTTTTTGTCAAGGTCCATGAAACAGTTGTTATCGTTGTTTATAAATAAATCTTTTATTTACATTGCAATGTATTTATGTGGTTGCATGTATAAACAACATATCCCCTACAATACCGACAATCAGGAAATCGTATTCCTTGAAGAACAGACTACCCCCAAAATTCTTCCATTTTATGATCTCTTGCGTTTTCCACGAAAATCCTAAGTACCCGTTTCTTCCAAAGAAACGAAGTATAAGGCGTAAGTTACAACTCTGGACGAATACCCAAAGTACCACTATAAATCCTTAATAGGGTACCTAAGGGTATTTCCGTAAATCCTAAAATTGTTGTGTACCTAAATTCGAATATTACGTTTCTTTGGAAACAAAATCGAATATTCGGAAGATCATCCTATCTTCATAGATAGATTCTTGAAAATGATTAAAGTGCCAAATGAAATCCACGGATTGGATTCCTGGTGTGCTTTAAATATCGATGTCCAAAGATAACAAATTAAAGGTCAAATTAAACAAATATGTGATTATGTGCTTATGTGTTCCCTTTTATATTTTTGTGTGATCCAAGTTTTTGTTATCCAAATCCTCGTAGAATCTTCCATATCTTCGTATAAGGGATTCATAGTAGGATATCCAAAGGTACTACCTTAAATCCTTAATGGGCTTCTACGTAATAGTAAAGACCCTTGGATTATAATGTACTATTCCATAATTAGACCCCTTGAGTGGTCTAGTTAAACAGATTTAACCAAAAATCTGGTTAGGAATATCATGTGATGATATAGCTGAAAAGACTCCTTGGTGGTCTAATTAAAGAGATCATTTGTCGATCTAATTAAAAGGACCCTATGATAGTCTAGTCACACTCATCACAGGTTTGATTTTATTCCCCTTCACATTATAAAACAAACACTGCGGACTGTGCAAGGAATTACGTAATTATGGATGCATACATAATTATGGAATTCGGTGCACAGAAACCACAACAAGTTTTGTCATGTTTCTAGAGTTGACTCAGTTCATTTCCGTTTCTGAAGAATACCCATTGAGGAAAATGACTCATTCCGTTCGTTTTCGTTTCGGAAGAATATCCATCGAGGGAAATGAATATCCCTGATTTTTCTTTTTCCTTCATTTCCGTTTCTGAAGAATACCCACTGAGGAAAATGACTCATTCCGTTCATTTTCGTTTCTGAAGAATATCCATCGAGGGAAATGAATATTCTTGATTTTTCCTTCATTTCCGTTTCTGAAGAATACCCATTGAGGAAAATGACTCATTCCGTTCATTTTCGTTTCTGAAGAATATCCATCGAGGGACATGAATATTCTTGATTATTCGTTCATTTCCGTTTCTGAAGAATACCCATTGAGGAAAATGACTCATTCCGTTCATTTTCGTTTCTGAAGAATATCCATCGAGGGAAATGAATATTCTTGGTTTTTCCTTCATTTCCATTTCTGAAGAATACCCATTGAGGAAAATGACTCATTCCGTTCATTTTCGTTTCTGAAGAATATCCATCGAGGGAAATAAATATTCTTGATTATTCGTTCATTTTCGTTTCTAAAGAATACCCATTGAGGAAAATGACTCATTCTGTTCATTTTCGTTTCTGAAGAATATCCATCGAGGGAAATGAATATCCTTGATTTTTCCTTCATTTTCATTTTTAAAGATTGTCCATTGAGAGAAATGACAGGATTATGCCTTGCATAATATTTGATGGGTTATTCTACGCAAATAGATAAACACCCTAGATTCCATGCAAGGTAATTATTTAACACAACGTCACAGACAGACTCCTACGAATAAATTTCGGGAGGAAATTTCCTAAAGTAGGGGAGACTGTGACACCTGTGCCTCTGCGACCATCAAACAAATACAAAATTTATGAAATATTGTGTTTCATACTTGAGATTTGTAAAAATACGTGTATTGTTTGCACATATCAATTCATGTTCGATTTCAAGCTTTAGATCGCTTTCTGGAAGGTTATACGCGCACTGATGCGTAAATATAACCAGTTTAATGCAACGAACACTCCAGAATAGTGAAATAGGCTTAACATACCTTAAATAACCTTTACATAACTTAGAAATAACTTTTGGAGGGTTTGGTGTGGCGAAATCAAGTTTATTCGCTTATAGGGACTAATTTCGACAAACTGCGAAAGTATGCCGATTTGTACTGTAACGAACATTCCAGAACTTGATCATAAGTTAAATATGCCCTAAATATCCTTTATATAGCTTAGAAATAGGCTTTGAGGTGTTTGGTGCGCAAAAATAAACTTTCTTGATCAATAGGGACTAAAAGCGTCAAAAAGTGCATAAGTTTGCATTTTCGCGCATATCTTACGTTCTGAATACATCCGGACATCCAAAAATTTATGTAATCATTAAAATATTTTATTTTAGTGATTGGCTTGATAAAAATCCATTCCTCGCGTAATTTGGACCGTTTTTCACGTTCGTTCGTGTTTCGTCGTAATTAACCGAATAACGCAACCGTACGGCCAAACGAACCGACATTCGGGATATTTTTGAGCATGTTTCAAGTTCCCTATACTTTAACTTCATTTTAGAGCCTTGAAATGAGGTTAACAGGGTTTAAACGCATAAAAAATGGCTTAAAAGTGTTGCAGGGACAATTTCTGCCATTTTGGCAAAATTGCTGGGCGGGTGTAATGTGTTAAAAGCATGGTGGATATGCCGCTGGTACTTCCTATATATAAGTGCTTTTAACACATTATATATCGTTGCGTTATCAAGATCACTTGGGTAAACGATTTCGAAACAATGTCACACAAGGATGTTTTCTGAATAATATAAACCATACGAGTTTTATTAACGAGTTTTTATGAGATATTTTACAATTTGATTTAATAAAACAAATGTTTTGGAGTTAAGAATCATGGCTACGAGATTTTGCAAATTATAACCAACTTGATTTGAGTTGGCTAATTATGTCGCAATATTATACTTTTCAAAACAAGGTTTTTAAATAAGTATTGCAACATGCAAAACGAGCCATGAATCTGACACTCATATAATACCTATGTACTCGCCGGCATTTTTATGCTGACGTATTTTCACGTGTGTTTCAGGTACCATAGTTGATGATGTTTGATGATGATTTTTGTGTACGCTCACATAGGAATGGACGAGGCCTTAGTGACTTAATAACAATGAAAGTCTATTTGTTCTTGTTTTGTTTCTAATTCCAATGTAATGTAATACGTTTAATTTAATAAAACAAAACTGTTTAATCCATGGTTGTGAAACAATGATTCTGTTACAAGACTCCCCGACGTTTCCGCCACGTTTTGTTGTTTTACGTGGTCGGGGTGTGACAATTTTCAATTAGTTTATCAATCCATCCTCTTGTGATATTTTGTATAACATGTTTGTTGCTTTTCTTATCTATGGCGTTGGTGTGGAGAAATAGTTGTTTTGACCCAAACCTGTTAGCCAACTATAACAACCCTCCTAAATGCATCCTAGAACCCTTAACGTGACCCTAAACGTTCCTTATATACCTCGTATGCGAGAAACGAACCCGAAATACCTCTATACTTGTAAAAATCAACAAAAACAAAGTTAGGCAATCCCTCGCGGGGCACGACAAAGATCTCTTCGGTCTGTCGCGGGGCGCGAGGACCAATACTTGCCGGACACACAATACCAACACGTGTCGAAGCTTGATTCGCTTACTCATCGTAGCTAGATCCTACCCTACGCTCTCGCGGGCCGGGATAGAATTAGAAGAGGGCTTCGCGGGCCGCGAGCCGCCTTCTGTCGAGCCTATAAATATACGCTTTAGGACTCATTTGATTTTCGCTCAAAAAACTAATTCTCTCTCAATTCTGTAGGAAATTATTATACTCGTGCATAATACCCACTATAAAGAAAAAATTTGCCTCGTTGTAAGTGTTATAACCCTACTATTACCCTACAAGATCGATCTAGGGCTCCGTAACGCATGTCAAGGCTCTGCCTGACTCAGTCGTTAGAGTTCTGTCTCGTGTTACACCCGATTGATCTAGGATTCCGTAACGCATGTCGGCTCTGCCCGACTCAGTCATTGGAATTCTGTCTCGAGTTGTACGATTAATGTGATTTGGGCTATTTTACTAACACGTGTTCATTGTTTAAATTTTTAATAGATAATAACTAGGAGATACACCAGGAAGCCTTAGTTTTACCTAAGTGATCAAAGTGAGTCATTCTTCTTTTATAAACTTATTTTGTGAGTTCATTCTCTTTTCCTCACTATTTGTGAGTACATTTTTATAAATTACTTTTGAGAGTCAAAATGCTTTATCAAATGTTTTAAAATTACACTTGACATTAATTGAGTATTTCTAATTCTACCATTACTACCGGTATGTTGGGATTTTGTATACATTACTTGAAACTCGTTACTATTGGAATAGTAGCATAACAAACTAGTCAGGCTAGACAATACCAGGAAAGGGGTAATTGAATAGATATAAGCAAATGTAATTGCGGATGCCCTCAATACTGTAAAGTTGTAATGAAGTGATGTCATAAAACTACTTTGATTAAACTTGGATGCACTCACCAGTATTTCTTAATGATAAAATGTTTTTAAAACGCGTTTCAGGTAACAATAAGTGAAAGCCAACAGAAGCCAGCTGGAGAGCACTGAATGCTTGGAAAAGTGGCTATAAAAGTTACCTAAATAAAAAGGAGTTTTTGTTTTCAATAATTAGGGTTTATCCCTACAATTGTACTGTTAAATGAACTTGGGTTTTACCCCAATATTTTGTTATAAAAAGTATGGTGTTTACTATGATACAAAATATTTCCTAACTATGGTCCTGATGAAAGTTAATAGCCGCCAAATTAATAAACATCGATACCACCAGCTCTGAGAGTCTCGCAGTGCCTGCTCCCGGGTATAGGGGTCGAGGGCTGCGACAGAAGGTGGTATCAGAGCTACAGCCACTGGTTTAAGCCAAAGAAGTGTTATGTTAAGACTTAAATTTTAAATTATGTGTTAGGAAATAACCTCTGTGATTCTGTGTTTTGTGTTATTTGACTATTTGTTAGTTTACAGTATGAGTGAGCAAGGAACTTCGGACGCTTATCATCACTTAGATAGTTTACCAAAAGATGAGGGAACATCATCTCAACTAGATCCCCCAGGATACTCAGCCGATACTGAGGAAGGGATATTTATTTTTAAGGCACAGTCTAAGGAACCGTTTACCACTAAGAAAAGTGGTTGGTTTAGTAAAGGAGCACATGAGAGAAGAAAAAGAATGAAACAGTTAAAACAGCAGAGAGCGATAGCCAGAGCTAATAAGGAAGCAAAGGCACAAACTCAGGAAACAGGCAATAGACCACCATGGGAAGATGAACTAGCTAGACAATTGGCAGATTTCCATATGTTAGCTACCACAGCAATAAACTCTAACCAAATAGCTGAACTGTCACACCCCCAAAATACCACCTAGGGAATGTCCCTGCTAGGCGTGTGACATACCAACAACGAGCCACTAATTACATTGAACCCATACAAGTTATTAAATAAAATCCTCGATTATTAATGAAAATATTGTTAACAAGTTTAAATGAAAACCCACATGTTCAGCGGAAGCAAATAGTAAACCAAAGTTAAACTGTTTCAAAACCAAAGAATAGAATCAATAATTCAACACATGAATCCATCCAGACGACCCATGACCACTCCCGCTACTCCAGATAACAAGTTCCCATATCCATGATATCTAACGTCCTGCGAGCATGCAACAAGTGTATCAGACAAGGCTGGTGAGTTCATAGTTTTACGAAAACGTTAGTTACCAAGTGATTAGTTAATCCATTGAAGTTAATTCCGAAAGTAATGTTGATAATACCCCGAATACAAGACGGCTCCTGATTTACATTGCCCTTTCTCCAATGCTCCTATCAAAGCATTGGTCATGACTAGGTCATTAGTTTAACACCCGTCCTCCCAGGTACGGGGTGAGGTTGCCAAACCTAAGTAGCGCTACTAACTAATACCATGTTACCTCCCCGGTAACCAAACAACACGGAGGGACTTTAAAGGTGATAGGATGAGTATATTATCCAACATTCCCGTTTTTACCCAAAAGACTTATCCCTCCCCGGGATACCCACTGACTGTCCCAACCACCGGGACGCATGCTCAAGAGAGATGAACTCACCTTAGGTTTGCTCGGTATGTCTATTTACGTACTCACGTTGATCAATCAAGTCCTAGCATGATTATCAATCTAATCAGTTCACATAGACCCAAGCTATATAGTTTCTTACTTACATCACACAAGTAGCGCACATGCATTACACTTATCATCAGACAACATAACAGCCAGTTATCATCATGAAATCTCACAATAACTAGTTGGTTCACGTACAAGTTCATGTCACAATTTCATACCTCGTATGTTACATAACAATTAACATCGCACAGTGCACCATTTAAATACGCTATAGGCCTAACAAAGTTTACAACTTAATCTTCTTACCCAAACCTTCACAATCTTTTCGCGGCCCAGACGCCCCGGCCCAACATACAAAAATATGTGTGTGTGTGCGGGTCACAACTCTTAATAGGCCAACGAGAAACAACCCGGAATGAATGGGCCAGTGTCGTCGTGCAACCCATTATTCCGAAGCCCAGCCAAGGTTACGTATAACAGTGTGGCCCAGTCATGTGTGTGTATTTATAAAAAAAATAGCCGACCCATGTGTAGAGTTTGTGAGTTAACCGATTGGGCCTAGGTGTGTAGCCCATCACAAAGTCTGGCCATGCCTTAAGTGTGCAACAAACCTCAATTCTACTGGACCGTTAATCCCTACTGTTACATCAATATTCATTATAATTCACATATTATACATAATCAAAGATGGCACCTATATTCATTCAATCAGTTACCAATCATAGCCCACAACTTAATGATTCAAACGTTTTTCTATCACTAACCATTATTAATAAAATACAATCTTTATCAAAACCCTTATCTCCATGTCACGTTAATTGTTAGTCAACCATTTTCAACATGTGATCTAGCAAGGCCCTAATTCATATTCATTATTATACTTTCAGTATTTAATAATTCCATACGATCAGATTAACATCCTAATCGAATATATATATTATAACATGGTCATCATCAGAGAATTAGTTAACATATCAAGATCATACAATTCAGATTTGTGCACATTCCATTACTATCAACTATCTTTTGTATCGGACCATTAATATTACTAAAACATGCAACCCTAAACATCATTAATCATGCGAAATCTTTCTCATGTTTCAAGAACATACATATAATTTGTTAATAAAAAATACATAGGAACATAATCAACAATTAAAAGTTAACATAACATGAATCTACTAACCCCAATAGCAAGATTGACAAGATGATGTTCTTGAAAGGGAAGGGGGGGGTCCTCTTCTGCCGTACGTAAACTATGGAATAGAATAGGGTTGGTGTTTGAGTTTATGTTATCAGACAAAGTAATACGCATCTATTATGATAAAGGTTTGGGGCTGCCAAGTCTTATCTTGATCGAATTGGGCTGCCATAACAACTAGACAAGGCCACCATCACAATGGACAAGTATCAACACTCAAAGGTGGGCCGGGTTTAATGGATTCGGGTAGCGTAATGTTTAACGGGGTTTATAATGCGCGTTTTGGTTTAACAGGATTGTAATAACACAAGAACATAAAACAAGGAATAATAATCAGTTAGGATTACTGGATTAAGCGGCACAAACCTTGAAAGTTCGGATTGTCACATGAACCGCCATTGTTAACCTTATTCCTAGACCAACAAATGTTAGAACCCAACCAAGAAAACCAATACCCGATACCTGCCGTTAACCTCGACGAGTTACCTAGAATCCCAACTCCACGCCCTTTAGAATATGATTTGTGGTTTGAGGACAATAGGTCGTACTCGGCCTTATATCCTCTCGAAGAACCAATGCCTTTAGAATGTGATCCATGGAGGGATGATGATAGGACATTTTACGAAATGAATAGCGCAGATCCTTACGAGGAATCCATACCTCATCCTGAACCATTAGACCTACCAATGAGTCGAAAACAGGTGCAAGAACTCCATCAGTATGGAGAAAGTTTAGTGGATGAAGGGAATAGAATCCGACAGATAGGGGAGAAACTAGTTTGGAAATACGATGAAAACGAGATGAGATATTGGATGAATGATACTTAGAATAATACCTAGACATATGTGTAATTTTGTATGTTGAAAAAAAAAACTAGACTATATAGACCAAAATAGATACAGATACATGACTACTAGTGTATTTGAATTCCAGTTGTAGTTTGTAATTGACGCATATATATATATATATATATATATATATATAACACTCTATAATACATTTCCAATGGACACAAAAGTAATTTAACCCCTAATTTTTAAGATGGTTGTAGGATCGTTTTGTGACCCAAACGAGTCGTTCAGAAGAGTTCTTAGACTATACGAAAGGCGGAAACAGACGTATAGACTCGAAACAGCTTGAATATCACTTTAAACTTCTTGTATATTGAATTAACAGCGATTACAGTCACAAGAAATACCGGCAGCACCTCGGTATCGATTCCTAATTCCGTTACAAATGACAAGATCACTAGCCTATATATAGCTTTCTAATTTCGCTTGAAACATTACATGACAATTCAAGCGAAATCACCTAATTTAACTTCAAGCGAAATTACATGACATTTTCATGTGAAATTAGAATCTGTTCTGTGTATATATTTCGTTTGAATGCCTTGTATTTTGTGTAGAGTTGCAATGATGATGTCATCTTTATGATGTCATCATTGAATATGATGACATCATGCTTGATCAGATCCGCAACGAAACCAAGACTCGATATAAGACGAAGTCGACAGATGTATGCACCAACAGACTCCCCCTCAGATGTTGACGAGTCTTAAGTGTTGAGTCTTCACAATCTTCAGTCTTTATCAGTCTTTGGGAACTTTCCAGAATCTCGATCTGACTCTTGCCTTACTCTAACATTATTCAACTAATTTCCTCCTCGGACTCTCTCTTGTATTTTTCAAGATCAATAGTTGGCTCTAGCAACTTCCGACTTTCTTTCTCTAACAGACTTCCCCTCAACTTGTACTGGGATCGTAGTCTGGCTTTCACAGGATCAGGATCGTGACCTGACTCTCTGTCTGCTCAGGGTTAGAAACCAGGCTATTCTGCACATTCTCTAGCCAAAACATAAGTTTTATAAAAGATAAGATATAACACATTAAGAAACCTTGCTAACCACTTGAAGACAAACTGAACACATCACCTTCAAGTATCAAACAAAAAGATTTATCCTGTAAATCACTGATGAACCACTTGTATGTATATCATTTTTCATTTCAAACATCTTCAAACAAACTTTCCCAAACCTGTTCGTCATGTTTAGCACTCGGAATTTTGAAAATCAGCTTTCCAACATCAGTTGTCTAAAATCTTTTTGAATTTTTCAAAATTTATGCTAAAACACACCGAAAATCTTTTTGGATTTTTGATATAACAAAAATAAAATGTAGTAAAGAAATATTTTAATGAAATATTTGCAAACAATCTTTTTGTGAGTTTGTGTAAGAGGATCATATCAGTTTATGAGACAAATCACCAACACCGTTAAGCTTTAAACATTTTAAGTTCTAAACGATTCACTTAGATTGTCAGTATACTGATCCACTTAAATTTTCACACAAAGTTCAACTGTTTTGAGATACGAGATTATTGTTTTAGAGACTTAAACTTAATCGCGTGTCCCACCTCAGAATATACTCCCGTATCCAGATCCCAATATTCAGTCTTACAGGTGAGTATACCTAGATGATATCTGTAAGGGGTTAAAATTGTGAATCAGTACGAAACCGTGAGAGCTCAGGTCAGAACTTCCGTTCAGCAGAGAGATGACGGTTTGACTTGGGTGGGTCCCCTTTAGAGGATCTTTTTTACAACAGCATTGATTAGCAATTTTATTGTCACATCATTTTATGCTGAGGGCGGTGCTATATTTCAAGCAAGCCAAAAGTATTCTCCGGGGACTAGGCCATTGATTCCGCATTATCAGAAGTCCCGGGATAATACCCCAGATATCAGTAAGCATAAAGACCTAGTATCTCAGAAAGAGGGGTCCTTCAAACAAGATTTCGAGGGTTACCCATATATCCGAGAGATGTTACCCACGAGTTAAGCAAGTTTGAAATTTAGGTTTATATCTCGTCACAATCTACTAAATGTGCAAAAACCTACTGGCATATCATCAGTGAGACCGTTTATCACTATTTAACTTTTCATTTCTTTAGCATGCCGTGATCGTCCACTGATGTACTATCATTTCCTCTTTTATACAACAAAACTCATTTTGAATTTTATCATGTTTTTGCCTTTTTCAAATTTTCTAATGTTTTTGGATTTTCTGAAATTTTTTACTCCCCCTAAAATGCAAACACATTTTAGGAAATTTGAAAACACACTGTACAATAAAGTGACAACTGATATCAAATCACTTCAAATCGCCATTCACTTGGCATAAAACAATCAGAACTCCCCCTCACAACAACTATTTTCCCATTGTGATTTCAAAACACTTAAGTTTGTTTTAATCAAATGGTTTTTCCGGAAAATTAGTTTTGTTGATTTACAAACCACTTGTAGGTTAGGGGATAAACTCATCATTTTGTTCTCCAAAATACCGCTTGTAAGTATGGTCCAATCAAGTTCAACTTAATGACCTTGATTAACCATTTGAAGATGAAAACCTTCTTCAACCACTTGCAGGTTCACTCACCAACCATCCCATTTGTAAATCAAAATATAACAATATAAAGATATCACTTGTAGATTTACCAAACAAACATTTCAAGAATGATGCCGATTCCTGCTCCACTCTTACCAACCTGGGAGCTCCGGCAAGTCAGGAATTTATGGTGAAAATGCTGTCACCCAAGCCTGACCAGCCTTGGGTGATTTTGGTGGCAAACATCTGTCCCACCAACATTTTGATTTGTAAAATTCTTGAGCATCCTTCACTTTCTTGTCAACCATATTTCCAAAAATATGTTTAACATTTACATTAAACACCTTTTCAGCATCAAATTCTTTCTTAT
Organism: Helianthus tuberosus; assembly: GCA_030545235.1. NCBI lineage: Eukaryota > Viridiplantae > Streptophyta > Magnoliopsida > Asterales > Asteraceae > Helianthus > Helianthus tuberosus. The sequence goes on along the minus strand of CM060414.1, from coordinate 42,486,914 downwards.
CAGCAAAGAATTGACCTGATATCTCAAATCTACCTTTTGATTTTAGATTATCTTTCGACAATGGCGGAAAATTTTCCTCGTTCAACTCAGGAACGGAATTATCAACCTTTTTCTCAACACATGACTCCTCTGATTTTATGGAATCAGATTCATTGTCAGAACTTCTTTCAGATTTTACAACCCATTTTTGTTTGTTTAAATAAACTCTTCTTTTGTAAAAACGTTTTGAAACATCACCAGTTTCGAAAGTTAAATTTTCAAACATTTTAGATTTCTCAGTTGATTGTACGGTTTTATCAACACGTTTCTTTTTCACTTCAGAGTTAGAAGAAACTCCCTGTTTTGAATCACTGGACTCATGACAATTCCAAGCAATATGTCCAACCTTTTGACATTTGAAACAAATTCTTCTGTCAACTCTTGGAGCAAATTTCTTCACATTCTTCTTTATCTCAGCAAGAAACTTTTGGTTTGACTGTTTCCAGAACGGTTTCTTCTGCTCATCTTCAGAACTTCCTCCTGCAACAAATGTTGTTTTTGGTTTATAATTTTTCTCATTTTTATAATTTTCTGAAGAATTAAAACCAAGACCTTTCTTTTTGAAATTACTGTTCTGGTTTGGTTTCTTTTGAGAACCATAACCAGAACTGTAACCCTTTTTCTTGTTCAATCTCTGTTGGACTCTTGAAGTGTACTTTTTAGGTTTTTCAGCAAGATTTAAATCTTTTATTTCAGAAATATTAATTTCTGTTAATTTGAAAACCTGTTTGATCATTTCAATTTTGACACTTCTTATTGGAAATTCCTCATCAGAATATAATTTGTCTGAATCATTCAAAGTATAAGCCACTTTGATTGGTTCGTCACTCAAATTAGATTTTGATAACAAGAATTCTTTATTGTAAACCCTTTTAACCGGTGAACTCGGACTCTTTTCTGACGAACTCGAACTTTCAGACTTAGACTCCGGTTTTGACTCTTCATCCATATCCAACACCTGTTCGACAACTTTCTTTAATAACTCAGACTCATGATCAGTGTCAGACGCTGTGAATGTAACATCAATATTGTCTGGTAATTCATCAATGATTTCAGACTTTAACTTGATGTTGAGAGCCTTATTTACACGTTCCTCATTTGGCTTTCTGGGAGAATAACTTTCATGGATCGGGGGCGGACATCTGTTATACTTGACACTTTGTTTCTTACCAGTATCAGTATCTTCAGTCTTTTCCTCCTTGAATGCCTCAAGACCTGCAACAGTAGGATAAACACGATCAATCAAATAATCACATGTTGTATAGCTCAACAACAAACGTTTAATCCTTTCACTCTCAATCTTTTCAAGTTCCAATTCCTGCTTCAGTTTACCACAATCTTCGATATACTCATTGATGACCTTTTGCTTTGTCATTAAAGTTGCATTCATCCTCATCTGAGCAGTTTCAACTTCTAAATTTGTCTTCTTCAGACCATCAACTGTTCTGTTCAGAACATCATACGATTCTTTCACATACTTCACATCAGACAACAAATTTTCTTTCATCTCTTCTAATTTAAGAATCTTCTTGTCTTTCTCCTCACAAAATTTGCAAGACTCCTCACATTTCAAACACGGTTTAACAACCTTGATTATCTTCTCAACTTCAACAACTTTCTCAACTTCAACGATTTTTTCTACCTCAATGATTTTCTCAACTTCAACTATTTTTTCGACTTCAATTATTTTCTCTACCACTTTCTCCACTTTGACGATTCTTTCTATCACTTTCTCAGTTACTGCTTCAACATTTGATTCTCCAGTTTATGTCTTTGCCTTTTCATCAGCTAGCATTCTTGCTTCTTCCAGTTCTTTCCTCAATCTAGCAATCTTCTTCTGATACAGCATCTCCATTTTATCTGCAAAAAACAAATTAAAACTAGTAGGATCTATGCCTTTTCTAGCTTTGTTGAGATGTTCTTCCTCATCATCGGTATCCACATCACTTCCAAGATCTGGAAAAATCGGAATTCTTTTCTCACTAGCTTCATCTTCACCCAGAATTCTAGCAACAAGAGCTGAACCAGGTATGTATTTGTCCCAACTAAATCCCTCAGCAACTTTTTCATCATCTTGATGAATAAGTAAAGCTTTCTTCTTTCCATCTTCAATAGAACGAGCAGGTGCAGTTTGTGGTTGTTGAACAATCTGATGGAAAATTGATTTCTGATAATAATTGTTCTTTTCTTGATTCCCGGTTGCTTCTTGATTTTTGCATTCTAGTTTAAAATGACCTTTTCCTTTGCAACGAAAACAAGTGACTTTCGATTTGTCAAAACCCAAAGGAGAAGTAGCCATCCCTCGAAACTCATCTCTACCAGTAATTTGTTGAAATTTTTCTGCCCTCCTCCAAGCACTAGCCAAACACCACTTCACATCCATCAACTCAAGTTCCTCTACATCAATTTGGTCATAATCTTCTTTTGTAAGCATCGGATTTCCAATCTTGCCATCAATCAAACTTTCATAAGATTCCAACATTGTAACGAGTGATGCCATGTGTTGCTTGGCTATTTCTAGAGACTAGCCATTTACCCGCGCGATGCGGCGGGAACCATATCACTTAGGTTGGTGAGTTTAGGGCTATGTACGGGGCGGTTTGGTTTTGAGCCATAACCAAAAGCAAATTTGTGATGCAACGGTGGCGACAAATTTCAACGCAAAGTTTTATCTAATGTAGCGGATAAAAACGAGTTTCAAGTCATATAACAAACCTAACTTCTAGCAAACATGATGATAACCAACATCCTAAACATTGATACATAGATAACGACTTTTACCAGAAATCCTAATACATACATACCATAAAGTACCAAATATGCAATCATCACAATCGATCGCATAGAATCTTCAGACATGCAGCATCCTTGTGCCACAAAGCCAGCAGCCAACGGAGAATCCAGCTCACTGTTACCTTGGGCAGGATGAGCACCAGAGCCTCCTAATCTATCATGTTTACGAATTGACACAACCAACACACGGTAATGACTCAGAACGCAGGTAAATACACACACAATGCCGATCCCCGCCCTCTTGCAGAGTTGGTACCCACCCATAAAGATGACAGCAAATTCCGAACCAAGACCTGAGATGTCAGATCATTGGTAAGCTGGGAAAAAAAATAGAGAATATACCACACCGCCTAATAAACAGTAACCAAACAAACTCTGCCCAGTTAAAACACACGAAAACATAAACAGTAACCAAACATACTATGACCCTGCACCATCCCAGTTAAAACACACACCAAACAACCCGACGCAAAGAGGTATATTTCTATCCCCAAAGCTCACTCCAAGAGAAACTACAGAATTATTACCCTCGCCTTGGCAGGGGGTTAAGGGATTGTTCGAGTTGAGGTCTGGCATGAGAGAAAAAAAGAGAACTCGACAAGAAGTAAATTGCTTCTAGAAACGAACTGATTAAACGCGCTAACAGCTAACGTATGAATCAATACACTGTTGAATTAGATAATTAACCGTTGGTCAATTCATAAAAAGAAGTAATAAATCTCAAAGTCCGCATCAAAATTTCATCATGTAGAAGAACAAATAAATAGCAAAAATAAATAAAAATCATAAGTCTTTAATCGTGTCTAGGATGGAGTCGATATCCAGGGTAATAACGGCGTGCTTATTCAGGACTCCAACATTGCAACAATTTTTCTCTTCGGTATCATTGGCAACGACATCCTGCACAAAACTACAATCTAGACCTCCAGAAACCTGCATCAGATTTACGCTATAAATATCGTATTCAAACAAAAAATAGTTTCTTCCAAAACTTTTGTTCAGTACTCACATTATACAAATGGTCGCCTAATTTCAGCTTTACAACACCACTCTTATACACCAACATTTTACCCATTAAGCCTGCAGGAAGTTCTTTCAAATTGGCTCTTTATCTTTCGATGGCTTTGAGCTCCCGTCACCGTTTGTCTCCACAGATTGCTTCGGTACAGGCAATGTTGTTGGCAGTTGGATGAAAATCAATTTCTTTTCGATGTCTTCCTCCTGTCAAGTTACAACAATCTAGTTTACAACCTAGTTTGAGATAAATTAAGCTCATAAGCTAAATTAACTGACCATTAAACCGAGTTCTTTGGCTGCCATTGAAGAGGACTCATTGTAAGCATTGGTTTCTGAATCCTCCTTGAATTCTTCTTCATCCAAAAGCTCTACCAGCGTTGCAAGAAATAATAATATATAACGGTAAGTTGAATAAACGACTAAAAAAATGCAATAAAGAGGAACTATACCTGGATTTCCTGCGTATGGTATCCTTACAGGCAGAGTAACAGGATAGTATTTGTAATAATCCTGAATTATGATATAAAATAGAAAACAATTATAAGGGGGAGTTGGTAATTAACTCAACAAAAGTTTCCAAGAGAAGTTCTAAATTTGAGTATTATGTTGCTACATCTGATCTGGTTGGTCGGGTCTTCTTGTTGGGTTGAACCGTATCTAGCATTCCCAGGTCAGTCAGCTCAACCTTTTTGAGGCCTAAAGAGAAATGAAAATTTGAGGCCTTTTTCCGTATTTCAGTGTTACAAACTCTCCTCATTCATTCAGCTCGAAACCGACACTAATAAACTTATTTAAACCAACTGGGATCTAACAAAACTTACATGAAAAGATAACCAGCTAACAGGAAGTCAGGAACTTATTCAAAAATTGTTACATTACATGCTGCACTACACAGAAGTATTAACAATGCCTTAGATTAGAATCAGATGGTGAGAGTTGAGAGGCCTAATTCAGATCGACATATATGCCCTTAGTTTTAGCATGAAAACCATTTACTTAAGATGAGGCGCGACTCGTTGCATACCTGAGCATATGCTTACCAAATGGTGTGGCAACATGACAGTTGTGGTAACGGTCCTTGAGCATGAACTCATCATGTGTTAGTAGATTTGCATACCATTTAACGGCGCATTTACGGCTGCAAACGGCTACGTATTTGCACCCGTTTGCAGTCGTTTAACGGCGTGTTTACGGCTGCAAAAGCAGCAGCAAACAGGTGTAAAAATGCAGCCGTTTGCTGCCGCGTTTGCAGCCGTAAATGCGCCTTTAAACGACTGCGTTTTTACAAATGGTTTAAGGCGTTTATACAACAGTGCAGTTATATGAATATCGTCCATGAACAAGTATCAATCTTGTAAGGAATCTAAACTCGGCAAATGAAATAAATGTTTAAATTTACAATGAGCGATATAATAGTATAATACATTAATTACTTATTAAGTTTTAGATCTTACTCCCAATACTATAATCAGCAGCCCTTACTGCCTGCAACCCTTCTCTCCCGCTGATGCCGACACCGATATCAGCGTGTTGGATCATCCGTACATCATTCCCGCCATCCCCAATGGCCAGAGTTCGATAGTCACAAGATTTAAGAAGCTCTACAAGCTACGACATGGTAAATTTAAAACTTAGTGGAGGTAATACGAGGGTTAGAAAACGAAAAGATGATTGATAGAAAGTGTACCTGTGCCTTCTGTGATGGTGTAACCCGACAACATATACAGGTGTCGGTTCTTACCCAGTTGCCGGAGAGAACTTGTTTAAGCCCTAGATGGCCGGAATCTCCACCTACCAAACCCTAGTTTACCGGAATCTCCCAGACCGGTATCAGCACCACCAGGGTGCCGTGAAGATGATGATGGGTGTGGTGAATGTGCAGGGGTTTTTATCGTTTTCTGTGGGAGATAGATGAATATAACAACTCTTCAGCCTCTACAAATCTACGTAGGTCAATCCCAACGACATGAAGCGATTGAACATAAGCAAGACGAACTGCTGCAAAATCGTATTGAGAATCAATAGTTTTTTTTTTTTATGAACTTCTTTCGTTCTTTGCATAAACGCAAAAGTTTCACAACTCTTTTCATTTGAATGTGATAACCCCATTCTTTAAATGTACCTAATTTACCTTAAAAATGTCATTTTAAAAAATCCAATCAAAAGACTGTTTTTATCAACCCCCTTTGTTAAATTGGCAATTTACCCTAAAAACAGTGAAATCAAGATGAAATCCAAGAACCCAACATGATCAATAACCACATTAGAGTTCTGATCAAGTACTCCATTTACCAATTCAGAAAACTTACATCATTCGTCACACTCATATTCTTCAATCTAACTACGGGTCTCAAAAGACCCTTTCTCAGCGCAATAAACACATTAAGGTCCAACTTTTCGTTTCAACAATACTTTAAAGCCTCTCTTCCAAACACTTAGCTGCCATCAAATGAGGTTTAACCACACAAAAAAAAATATAAAACTATGGGAATAAATGAACAAATTTTAGTAACAATATATATAAAATGTTAAGGGGAGATTGAGTGGATCCTTTCCTCGTCTCTGCAACCAGAGGCATTATGGTAATTTCGCTTCAAAGATCTAAAGTTTACCTGTTTGTCGCGTCGCATCCAGAAATCGGGTGGATCCTTTCCTCATCTCTGTAAAATAAATAACAATTCATCCATAAGCAACTGGAAACCTCGAATCAGATAGATAACAAATTATGGATAATCAAATAAACAAATTAAACACACAAAACACACCCAACAATTTCAGCAATTTGTTTAAAAAGTGAAAAATTAAGGTCTTCGCGGTATCCCTGTTTCTCTTTCTAACACACATAAAACACTTAGTGATTCTGCAAATTCAAATTTTCAACATAACCGCCATCAACACGATCAGCTCTGCATTTCATGCCAACAACATTTGAACAAGCTGGTGATATAAAAAACAAAAATCAACTCAAAAAAGCATCATTATATGATTGGGTACAAATATGTGCATCAAAACTATTTCATAAAGTAATTCTGTTGATGAACCACCCACCACGACTATAACATATGGCACTAAAGAGAAGTTGATTCCCACCTTGGTAGCAATGTCTAAACTGAATCTCTTGTGCTTAAAAAACAACATATGGACTCAACAATCGCAGTTACCAGCTAGATATTTCGATCACAGAAGTAAGGTAACAACACATGTCAATGTTTGAAAAAAAGAAGAGCAGAATGAGTAAAGAACTCTGTGGTATTAGTATGCTTTTTACTTAAAAACACCAGGATCTGCACCAACACACCATAAATACAACCCAAACGCAGATATATATCTGGCAAAATTATTCACAAATTGTTGGAATAAAGTCACGTGCATGAAGCCGTTGCAGTTTAATAATGTTTTTATTTTGTTTAACGTTAGGGTTGTTGGGGCTTACCTAGTCTAGCGCTGATTACCTAGTCTTTTGCTAGTCTCCTTATTTTCAGTATTTCTTTAGTTTGTTTACGTTGTAATCTTGGCTATATATAGCTTGAATGAAGAATAAGATATCAGTTTTCGATATAATTACCAGTGTTTAACTTAACACAAATAACACCAAAACATTAACATAATGAACCCATCAATAATAATCACATATTTTTTACTACTTTACAATCATAATCAGATTATAAAAACAAAAATAAAACACAGATCTGTAGTATTTTGGCACCAAAATCGATGAATGGGAAATGGTAGTTTCACACATCTTAAAATATTGAGTTCACTCAGGAATACCTGAGCAAGCTTGCGAGTAACCTCTTGAAGACGGAGATTGCTCTGCGTAAGAAGGAAGAGCACCTGGAAGAGACTATAAACTTAAATCCAGAAACAAAATTGCGTAAGAAGGAAGACGACCTGGAAGAGACTATAAACTTAAATCCAGAAACAAAATCAACTGAGGACAAGAAATTAGGGAAGAAATCGTGGGAATCTCAACTTACCAAACCCTAGTTTGCCTGAAATCGAGGATGCAGCTGCGAATAGGAACTAAAACATCATCAATCTAGTCATTGTTGTTGAACAGCTCCACCATTGCACCACATCTATCATAGCTGTCACCAGATCCATATGATTTCTGGCGGTTACACCTCGTTGGGAGAGTTTGCAACTTTTTCAAATATCTGAAGAAGAAACAAACACAGATCTAAAGAGGAATCGCGTGATTTATCATCCGATTCACCTTCAGAGAAAGAGAGAGAAAGAGAGGAGAGAGGCGAGATTTGAATTTCAAAACTGTTGATCTGGCCTGAATCGCCAGAGAGAGAGGAGCGGGGAATATGAAAAGTTTTGAAATGAATGTGAAACCTAATCCATTTGTGTACCCGGTGTGTTTTGTGAGTGAAGGGTATAATTGGGATGGTAAATTATATTCTACTTTAGAGGCTTGTACATTATGCTTTAAGGGTGTTTTAAGGGAATTTTTATGACTTTAAGAAGTCCTTCGAATATGTATTATAAAGTAGTATAGATAGATATAGATATAGATATAGATATAGATATAGATATAGATATAGATAAATTCTGACCATTTTGAATGTTTAAAGTGACATTGCACTACAGATTTGTTGAGTTCGATTGTTGAGGACTTGATGTTGTAAAGTTTGGTTCAAAGCTTGAATACGAAGATGAAGATCCACCACTTTGCGTCACAATACTACCCTTTGTTCCAGATGAGCTGTCAGCACTAAAACCAGTTCGGATCTTTGGACTGGGACTAGGGATAGCCTCAAACTTGTTCCCTCTGTAATACAAACTGACATCTTGTTTGGCATTTGGATTCGTCATGATAGCAGTTTTCTGAATATCCAACTCGTGCTCTTCAATTTTCTGAATAAACTGTGCCAGATTCATATTCTCAGACTTTCTCATGTGTTTCACAATCATCAAATAGGTTCCCCATTTCTGCTGTGGTAATGCATCAGCAAGTTTATCCACCCATTCCTCGTCATCTTTCTTTATATCCAGCCTTCCCATTTCCAAAACAAGATGACAATATCTATCAATTGTCTGTTTCGTTGTTTCATGATCGAAAGCTACAAACATATCAAAAGATTTCTTCAGCAATGCCTTTCTGTTCTTGATCATATCAGCACTTCCTTTAAACTTTTGAATCAAAGCATTCCAAATCGATCTGGCAGTACCTTCATGTTGAAGTAAAATAAAGATATCTTCTTTAATCGCTTGTTGAAGAATACTAATCATCATTTTCTCACTTGTATACTTCAATTTATCAATTTCTGTAAAATCACTAAAACCCTTTTCAAGCCCACGTTCGTTTTTCGGTTTCTCATAATCTTTCTCCAAAGCACACCATGCATCAAACTTGTAAGCTTGCACCCAGTTCTCAAATCGGTTCTGCCATCCTTTAAAGTCTTCAATGTACATAAGCTTTGGCGGTTTCTGATGAGTTCCCGTCTCATTCTCACTGTACAACGTTTCAGCAGCTGTAACTGGTGCAACTGGTGTAGCAAACGCATTGTAGAATTCTTCTTCCATGTTTCAAAGTCAAAGCTTCACAAACACAAACTTTCTTGTTTTTTTTTAAATAATGGTCTCAAACGAGCTGTATCACCTTCTAAAACACCTAAAATCTGATTGAGCCGCTAAAATCAAAGTCACATGGGCCTAGTATTAATCACAGTGGCCGAGTAAACAGTGGGCTGACAACAACTTTCAATACAACACTCAATGGATTATCATTGGACCTCACAATACTTGTAACATGGTCGACGTCACATGCAGTCTTGATTATCAACACATGTATTGGGCCGTGTAATATGAACTTCAATCAGTGTCCGACAACAATACTTAATGATCACATGCAAATTTTTAATGTCTGATTTTACTTTGATTGTGTCGACAATCCAATATCACATGCAAACTGACACAAAATACTTGATTTCTTTTCCCAAATACCAATGACCTGACATCCTCGTTTAATGTTTCACACAACTCGATGCACTTTTCCACGCGAAATAAACTTTTTCACCCGAAATACAATTCAAGCGGAATAACTCGGAATAGTGATTCAAGAGGAATCAACACAATCTTTCAAGCGGAATACCGGTTGAAGCGAAATCACTAATTTCAAGCGGAATCTCCAAGCAGAATATGAGATATTCAAGTGGAATCAGTCACAAATTGTAATTTCAAACGAAGTCACAGTGAAAAGTCAAGCGGAATCACGATGACATCAGCATTTCGAATGAAATTTCAAGCGGAATTACAAAAATGTCAAGTTTTAGATCGATTTTAATGCTGAAATTTTCCAGGATTTGTTAAAACATGATTGCGAGTATAATGTGAAAGTTTGAGCCGATTTTAACCGTGAAAAATTTTCAATTTTGAAAAAGAAGGTGTAGAAATCAGAAAAAACAGCTGAAATGGTATGAACTCTTCCTCCTGAGCTCTGATACCACTTGTAGGATCGTTTTGTGACCCAAACGAGTCATTCAGAAGAGTTCTTAGACTATACGAAAGGCGGAAACAGACGTATAGACTTGAAACAGCTTGAATATCACTTTAAACTTCTTGTATATTGAATTAACAGCGATTACAGTCACAAGAAATACCGGCAGCACCTCGGTATCGATTCCTAATTCCGTTACAAATGACAAGATCACTAGCCTATATATAACTTTCTAATTTCGCTTGAAACATTACATGACAATTCAAGCGAAATCACCTAATTTAACTTCAAGCGAAATTACATGACATTTTCATGTGAAATTAGAATCTGTTTTGTGTATATATTTCGTTTGAATGCCTTGTATTTTGTGTAGAGTTGCAATGATGATGTCATCATTGAATATGATGACATCATGCTTGATCAGATCCGCAACGAAACCAAGACTCGATATAAGACGAAGTCGACAGATGTATGCACCAACAATGGCAGACTAAAAGGCTTAAATAAAACCTATATTTTTACAATTTTCTTCCCATTTTATCCTCCTCTCCTTACAATCGACAGCCACTATCATCAGTTTCTTCATTTCTTCACCTGAATCGACAGCCACCATCATACCAGCAATTGAATTCCCTGAATCGTTTCTACCTTTATGATTGAATCTCTACAGCCACAAACGAATTCAGTTCTTTCCTATTTCCTCCATCAATTGTATTCATACCTGATTCAATACACCAATTGAATTCCCAGATACGTTTCATACCAACAACTATTTAACATCGAACCCATCATGAAACTGGGTACTCATTTGCAGTTTGATTTGGCTACACTCAGGTTTCGATTTCTACTTTTCTTGTGAATTTCTACTTTTCCTTGTACACAACCCTTCTACTCACTTTTAATTTCATCAATTGTGAAGCAGGTCCTCCCCACGGCTCCTTAATTTCATACCCCTGCAACCGGAATCCCCATATCTCAGGTGCGAATTATGTCACTATCAATTAGATGCTCATTGGTGCTTGGTTATTTTTGGTATAGGAGTATATCTAAAAGTAGAGAATTGTCTTGGGCTAACTGGTGCTCTTTTCAAATGTTTAAAGTCCTGTGCTGCTATTGTGTTTTGTTGCTGCCCCTGTCTTGGAGTGGTGTTGTTTATAAAAGTTTACTTTCAAAAAAAGGATGCTTGTTGATCTACAGGGGGTGGTGTTGTTTATAAAAGTTTACTTTCAAAAAAAAAAAGGATGCTTCTTGATATAATTTAGATAAGGAATGAGATATGAGAAGATTTAAAAAAATGAGAGATAAAATTATGGAATAGGATGCTCTTGGGTCAAATTAGAAAAAAGACATATCTAACATCATGGGTTTTAAAAACGACCCATTTAAAACAAATATAAACTAACATGTGAAATTGTTTTGTTTGGTGTGATCTACACTCTTTTAAGTAGGAGAAAAATATTTACCAAAGGGTTGTGTTTGTTGGGAGATTCTTTCAACTTGTTTTCTCTGTTTAAAAGCATACATTGCTGCTACAACTAATAACACAACAAGCACACTACCACCAATGGCTACTCCTATGATTATTCCAGTGTTAGATGACTTGTGTTGTGTGCCACTGGTCCCTCCTGATGTCTCTGTAAAATGGCATAAAAATACATTTCAATTCTTGTCATGTAAGTTTAAGATAAAATCATGAAAATAAACGATTAACCATTGTTCTTATCGTTTTATCAAAATAATCACCAACTTTTTTTTAAAACGAGTTCGATTTGACCATTACGCACATTTCTGTGACAGGGAAAACCAACCACAATAACACATGTGACAACATTTTCATCAAATGGCGCAAAAAATCACAAGAATAAACATTTGACCGAATGTTTTTTTTCATAATAATCGCTATCATTTCAAAAAGAAATACCAATTTGACCGTTACGCATATATCAATGACTAGGAAAACCAAACACAATAAGACACGTGGCAGCGTTTGCACCAAGTGGCGCAAAAGTGGTAGTATTCTTACCCCAAGTCTAATAAGGTGTAGACAGATGTCTTGTCAGTGCAAAAGTATGACACGTGTCATCTGGTCATTGGGTTTCATTTAAAAGTTACAATAGTAACTTAGCAATAGAAAAATTTCAAAGGCTATTTTGTTTAAAACAAGTGGTCAACAAGGCTATTTTCATGATTTTTCATATGAATTTAAAGCGGTATCATATAGAAAGATATTACCAGGTAAGAAGTTATCATAGTTTGTAGACATGAAAACATCAGTGTTGAAATCTTTGGTAGGCTTGAAGGTTTGATTGCTAAGCGCGAACCCGAGCCCAACAATCCCAGTCCTGTTAAAACTTGGTCCTGGAGACGGGTAAACTTCGAGATTGATAACAAGATAATCATCCAAATTCCTGCTAGGCTTCTTTAATGCCACTGAATCTACAGGGAGATTGGCTTTCCGAAAGAATGTCATCAGTTGATCTTGATGGGAGGCATAAATGGTATAGTTTCCAAGTGAAGAGAAGGATGGAGCTTTAAAGAAAAATGAGCCCATGTATGGAAACGCGCATTGACAGTTTGGACTCGAAACAAGGCCCGAACTACACGAAGGTGGCACGCAATTGTTTGGTGGCGTTGAATATGATGCATTAGTAGTTGTGGGAAGGGAGCAATATTTGTCCGTCACACTCGATTCCATACATAATGGATTATCCACCAATCGTTAGGTAAGTTTATTGTATTCTATATATGCACATATAGATACTTATTAGCATATCCTTCTTTTCAAGTAACTTATGTCCACCTTATAGTCCTTTGGTTTGATTAACTAGATGGTACTTCACAACAAAGAACAACTGAAAACAAATTTGAAGGAGATATATCGTGAGAAATCTGATGTTTTTATTCGGACGAGCCAGATGGAGATAAGGTGATTAGAGATGCGTAGAAAGTCTATTTTTTTGGCTTACGATGAGTGCATTACTTATCTTTAATATTTTCTTGATGTCAGAAGAAACTGGGAGTGCCCGGGTGGAAAGAGGGGTACTATGAAGAGAAGTTCTCTGCAAAATCTTCTAAAGAGCTTGAGGAAATACAGAGAGATGTTGTAAGATTTCTAGCTTTTTTACGCTCTAATTTTCTTAAAAGTAAAAAATGAAAGCAATAGAAACTAAAACGGAAGGAACATAAGAAAAAGAAAAAACATGTAAACTTAACCTTTGTTTTAATGTTACAATATATGATAGACTCTGTAGCCTCCCTTTTAGTTGATGGGGATTAGTTATATGTTGTAAAAACATAATCATGTTGTGTTATTTAAAAAATTCGTATAACTAATATAAATTGTTTATGCTAATCATTTATCGCTATATTTTAGGGCATTATGAATGAATCATTGTATACGATAACAATAGAAGACAAGCAAGTTTTTTGAAACAAGGTTGTAGCAAACAGACAAGCAACTTTTGGTGGCAAAAACATGTAAGGATTTTTTTTTTTTTTTTTTTTTTTGCAAATGGTGGGAAGACATCGAACAACGACGACATAGATGCTTTAGTTGCACCAAGTGTTGAGATAATCAACTACTTTTAAATGGTAATTTCCATACACAAATAAAGCATTTCCATTGAATGTAATTTCCATACAGTTGGAAATGTAGTTTGTTCCATACAGTTGGGTTTCCCACTTTGAAGAAACACTAGATAATTGACCGGAATCAAATTATCTAGGGGGTTTGGATCTGCATAAAAGGGTATAGTTCTCTCTCGTTTGATCTGATCGGACAGTTCTTCTTCTCTGGTAACTCTGCAAAACAAAGCACCGTTAGCCTCGTCAAGGGGAGAAAGGAGTTCTCTCCTTGACCTGACTCCGGCGTTAGAATAAGTAGGTGTTTATGGAGAAGAAGTAGTATTGAAGAAGTGTGTGTAACTTGAAGTTCATACCTGAATTACCCTCATATTTATAACCGAGAGTTTGGGCGGGAAAACTCGTTGATGAAATACTAACGGAAGATGCTAACCCCATAAGCGGTTACATTTCCTTCCGTTAACCTTCTTGATCCGATGTGAGAGCACACGGATCGCTCTTTTGATCAATGGCTGGGGGATCGCCACGTGTGTCACACCCCGACCACGTAGAACGAGAAACACGTGGCGGAAACGTCGGGGAGTGTTGTAACAGAATTATTGTTTCACAACCATGGAAATTAAAGTTACGTTTTATTTATCAACAAGAGAGTTACATTGTATTTAAACATGAAACCAAGAGTACATAACATAATTAAACTAAGTCTATCTTCGTTTTATGTCTCTAAGGCACAGGTCCGCCCTAATGTCACGATCATCATCCTAAGCGACAGCTCCTGAAAACACATGTGAAAATAGGTACGTCAGCATAAAAATGCCTGTGAGATACATAGGTTTAGTGAAAATAGGATTCATGACTTGGATTTTAAAAGATAGGTTTAATAAAAATTAGTCATGAATCTTGTTAAGTGTTTTCTTTTATAAATCGTATGAAAACTCGATAAGAAATCAGATTATATAAAAGAAATGTGTATGGTTAACGAAATAACCAGGTAAAATGAGTTGTATAAAATAAACTGTTTTGTAAGACAATGTCTTGTGAAAAATAAGTTGTTTATGTAAAATGTAATATGTCAAATATTGAAATGATTTAAGTAACGCTACGACATGTAATATCATACAAGCACTTATATACAGGAAGTACCAGCAACGTATCCACCATACTTGTATCATATTACACACGCCTCGTTACTCAAATCACTTACCCAAACCAACCATCATTGTAAATTGTTCATGTATAAATCAATTGTCAAGTGTTATTGTGTAAACCATATCAAAATGTCTATGTCTAATGTAAATCACTAAATGTGTATATCAATGCCAAAATGTCTATGTCAAATGTCAATTATGTAATGTGTAACCAAAATGTCATGTATGGCAAGTGAAATATGTATCAACTAAACCATAGGTAAAAATGCACAAAGCAATGTATTGAAGTAAACATAGTTTAAATCAAAGTTATGTTTTGTGGAACAAATGCATGCTATACTGATACAAACATATATGCGGTATTGTTATAATGTATACATTCAAGCCTTGTGACTGTGGTGATAGACCTTTAAACAAATTAAAGGTTTATATGTGTTATGTTTATCGAATTCGGTCATTCCTTCCATCCAAACATACCTAGGATGTTAGGAACGGGAGTTGTCAATTCCTACGGTACCACTACCTACTAACGAATGGCGTAGCTAATGTTAATGAATGTATTTTTGTCCCATTTAAACAAACCAAATGTCATACCAAAATGTATGCATGTGAAAACAATGCACTAAGTATGCACACAATGGACATACATAGCATAAAATGTAATGTAAAACGATGTACTAAGTATGCACACAATGGACATACATAGCATAAAATGTAATGTAAAACGATGTACTAAGTATGCACACAATGGACATACATAGCATAAACATAATGAAATCATGTACTATAAATGTACTAATGAACATAACAAGCATATGATATGAAAACATGAAAGGCACGAAAGTAACAAGTAGGCACATGTGTTTCACCCCAAAATGTTTGGAAAACAGTAAAAGAGGGGTCTATGTACTCACTTGAGATTGCTTAGTAGTCCTTGAGTAACAACCAAACAATGCTAGAGATCACGGATATCAAACGACACCTAATATAGGTAACTATGTTAATAATCCGGACCTAAATCGGAGGATTGGATAGAATGAGGCTCGTAAACCAAATGAGTAGGGGAACTCATGTAATATGGTTTAACAAGGCCTACATACTACAATGAAACCTAACCTAAGTGCTTACAACCCATTACGACCCGTTTAGGTAGCTTATGCTACTTTAACGCGTCGTTCGTGTGAAACGCGTTCGGACCGCTTAACTAGTCCTATGACAAGTAATATATGCCTTAACATGTCTAATATTGTTTCCAAATCAGTTTAGATACCAAAAGTTATGTTACATATGCTTAAAATGAATTTTGGCGTAAAAAGGGTATTTTGGTAATTTACCTAAGGCATATATACTACCTATCATACAACTAATTAAACGTCGTGACCATAAGGTATAACCTCGGAAGGTTATTCCCTATACAACTATGGTCACCTAATGTGTTTGGTCGGATCCTAATGATCGACCAAATGAGCCGGGTTCGAAAGTATAAGTGATTGTTCAGATCGCTTACCCTTACGACCCTAGACAAGCACAAAACTAAAAGTGACGAGCTAAGCATGTTAAAACATGCTTAACTAAGTTTAGAAAACAGGTTTGGTATCAAAACAAACGGTTTTGATACCTAAGAGTAGTTTGGTTACAAAATACGCAAGAATGCGCATTTTGGCCGAAACTACGACTCGTCACTGAGCCTGGATAACGTGGTAATCAGTAGGTATAGTCACTAGGGACTATAACCATCGTGATTACGCTCACGTTTTGAAGTTCAAACGAACTTCGCATTGACCATAAACTGGTCAACGCAGAAAGTCAAACAAAGTTTGAATTTTAACGCTAAAAGTATAAAAAGAACGAAGGAACACTTACACAGGGTCCCCGAAAGCTAATCTTTATCCAAGTAGCCCAAATATGAAGCAATGGCTTCAACATAGAGCTTTTAGATCAGATTTTGTGGGTTTTGCAAATGAATGGGGTTGGGTATTTATAGTAAATGGACAACCGTTAGGATCGTTTATCGAATAACGTGCTTTGATCTTGTCCATACACTTGTTGAAATACCCATGGAACACCAAATTGGCCCCTCATTATACTGAAGAGGCAAGTGTAAAGGGATTAGGAGGGGGTAACAGCTGTAAACAGCTGTTAAACTGATCTTATCTGATCTGGGAAGCTGACACGGGCCACGTAAGGGGACTCACTAAACTCACGCGGGCCGTCTGGCCCTTCTGGTCAGAAACAAGTTTTGGTCCCTGTTATGCATTAAAGCCATTTGCGACATGTTTAAGGCCCGTTAAGCCAACTTTAAGGCAATAAAATGATGCCTAAACATTGTGGACATGAAACATGCACAAAAATATGCCGGATGTCGGTTCGTTCGGTCGTACGATCGCGATGTTCGCTTAATTACGACGGAATGCGCATAAGCGCGAAAAACGGTCCAAATTGCGTGACAAATGGATTTTTCTCATGCCAAACACTAAAATAAAATATTTTAGTGCTTACATAAATTTTTGGATGTCCGGATGTATTCAGAACGTAAGTTATGCGCGAAAATGCAAACTTGTGCACTTTTTGATGCTTTTAGTCCCTGAATGACCCAAAAGTTTATTTTAGCACACCGAACCCCTTAAAGCCTATTTCTAAGCTATGTAAAGGATATTTATGGTATGTTTAACTTATGGTCATGTTCCGGAATGTCTGTTACAGTTCAAATTGGCATACTTTCGCAGTTTGTCAAATTTAGTCCCTGTAGGCGAATTAACTTGTTTTTGCCATACCAAAGCCTTCAAAACTTATTTATAAGTTATGAAAAGGTTATTTAAGGTATTATAAGTATATGTTGATGTTCCGGAGTATTTTTCGCGTTAAACTGATTACGTTTACGCACCAGTTTGCATATAATTCTCCAGAAAGCGATATAGAGTTTGAAATTGAACAAAAGTCAAAACATGAAAAATGTCAAACATAAACAAACACACATTGGGATCAAATAACTTTGTTTTATTGATAATTTGAACTGTTCATAATGATGACAAGCACAGATGTTACAATCTCCCCTACTTGTGGAAATTTTGTCCCGAAATTTATTTAGAGGAAACTTGTGGGAATAGATGCGGATACTTCGCCTTCATTTGATCTTCACGTTCCCAAGTAAACTCGGGTCCACGTTTATATTCCCAGCGAACTTTGACCAATGGAATGCACTTGCGTTTAAGCCACTTGACTTCACGTTCCATGATTTCCACTGGCTTCTCAACAAATTTCAGTGTTTTATCAACACGAATTTCGTCAAGCGGTATGTGGAGGTTCTCATCAGCTAAACACTTCTTGAGATTGGACACGTGAAAGGTTGGATGAACATTTCCAAGTTCAGGAGGTAACTCAAGTCTGTAGGCTACCTTACCGATTCTTTCGACAATCTTGAATGGTCCAACGTATCTAGGTGCAAGTTTTCCTTTCTTTCCAAATTTGATCACACCTTTCCAAGGTGAGACCTTAAGTAATACTCGATCACCGACTTGAAATTCCATGGGCTTGCGTCCTTGGTCCGCGTAACTCTTTTGACGGCTTCTAGCTGTCTGAAGGTTATCACGAACTTTCTTAACCTTATCAGTTATCTCTAAAATGAGGGCAGGTCCAGTAAGCTGAGCCTCGCCGATCTCATTCCAGCAGACTGGTGAACGATATTTTCGACCACAGAGAGCCTCGAAAGGAGCCATTTTGATGCTGGAGTGATAACTGTTGTTGTAGGAGAATTCAATCAACGGAAGATGTGAATCCCAACTACCACCAAAGTCGATCACACAAGCTCTAAGCATATCCTCCAGAGTCTGGATTGTTCTTTCAGATTGACCATCCGTTTGCGGATGATAAGCTGTGCTCAGATTATGTTGGGTCCCCATAGCAGATTGCATGGTTCTCCAAAAATGAGAAGTGAAACGAGCATCTCTGTCAGAAATGATGTTCAAAGGAACACCATGTCGAGCTACAATTTCATCCACATAGATTTTAGCAAGTTTGTCAGCCGAAAAATCCTCACGGATTGGCAAGAAATGCGCTGACTTAGTAAGACAATCAACAACTACCCAGATGGCATCATGACCTTTCTTTGTGCGTGGAAGTTTAGTAATGAGATCCATAGTAATGTTTTCCCATTTCCAAACTGGGATCTCTGGTTGTACCAATAAACCAGAAGGATGCTGATGTTCAGCCTTAACCTTAAGACAAGTAATTTCTTCATACCAGGCCACCAATACTGAATACGAAGATCCTTATACATCTTATCTGAGCCAGGATGAACGGAATAACGAGACTTATGGGCTTCATCCATAAGCAAGGTGCGAAGGTTATCTTGGCTTGGGACCCACAAACGGTCCATGAAGTAATACGATCCATTGTCCTTCAGTTCCAGATCAGGGGTTATGTGATAGGGAAATTCCTTATCCATCAAACCTTGTGAAACACAAGTGTGTTGAGTCTGAGAAATGCGGGCTTGGATATCGGATCGAGCTTGAATATCAGATTGAACACGAACGCAAAGAAGCTTAGTACGTTCCTTACAACTCAATGCATCGGCTACGACATTCGCTTTACCAGGATGGTAGCGAATTTCGCAGTCATAGTCGTTTAGAAGCTCCACCCAACGTCGTTGCCTCATGTTGAGTTCCTTCTGATTGAAGATATGCTGAAGACTTTTGTGGTCCGTGAAAACCACACATTTTGTACCGTACAAATAGTGTCTCCAGATCTTAAGAGCGAAGACAACAGCACCCAACTCAAGATCATGAGTGGTTTAGTTTTTCTCATGTATCTTCAACTGCCTCGATGCATATGCTATGACTTTGTTCCTTTGCATCAGAACACAGCCAAGACCCAATTTAGATGCATTGCAATAAACGACGAAATCATCATTGCCCTCAGGCAAAGTCAGAACAGGCGCGTCACAAAGCTTCTGCTTCAAGTTTTGAAAAGCTTCCTCTTGTTTGAATCCCCAATCAAAGGGCTTGTTCTTCTGAGTTAGAGCAGTTAGAGGAACTGCAATCTTTGAGAAGTTTTCAATGAAGCGGCGATAATAACCCGCAAGACCAAGAAAAGAACGAACTTCAGTAGGAGTAGTAGGCGTATCCCAATCCTTGATCGCACTGATCTTGGAGGGATCTACATGAATACCTTGTTCGTTGACAATATGTCCTAAGAATTGAACTTCTTTAAGCCAGAATTCACACTTGGAGAATTTGGCAAAAAGTTGCTCTTTCTTTAGGAGTTCCAAAGTAAGACGAAGATGTTGCTCATGATCAGCTCGCGTCTTAGAATAAATCAAGATGTCGTCAATAAAAACAATGAGGAACTGATCCAAATAAGGTTTGCAGACCCTATTCATTAAGTCCATGAAAACAGCAGGAGCATTAGTCAAACCGAATGGCATGACTGTGAACACATAATGCCCATACCGAGTGCGGAACGCTGTCTTGGGAATGTCTTCTTCATGCACACGAAGTTGATGATATCCAGATCGCAGATCAATCTTTGAAAAATAAGAAGCACCTTGTAACTGATCAAATAGATCATCGATGCGAGGTAGGGGATATCGATTCTTGATGGTAAGCTTGTTAAGCTCACGATAATCGATACACATCCTAAAAGATCCATCCTTCTTTTTGACAAAAAGAACGGGAGCACCCCAAGGTGAAAAGCTAGGACGGATAAAACCCTTGTTAGAGAGCTCCTGAAGCTGCTTGGACAACTCTTGCATCTCAGACGGTGTAAGACGATATGGAGCTCTGGCAATGGGGTGTGCACCAGGTATGAGATCAATACGGAACTCGACTTGGCGTGCTGGAGGTAGACCAGGTAACTCTTCAGGGAATACTTCAGAATAATCCCGAACAACAGGAATATCTTGAATAGATTTACCTTTGCCCTTATCTGCTACAACATGTGCCAAAAAGGCCACATAGTTCTTTCGCAGATACTTCCGAGCTTTAAAACAAGACATGAGTTTGAGACTACCGGCAGGTTTCTCACCACGAACCTGTAGGATCTCGCCTGTCGAAAGCGGCACACGAACAATCTTCTCAAAACAAACTACCTCTGCGCGATGCTTGGCTAACCAATCCATACCCACAATAACGTCGAAGCTTCCAAGTTGTATAGGCGTGAGGTCAATAGGAAAAAGATGGTCGTTAAGGTTCAACTGGCAGTTGCGAAGAATAGAATCAAGAATAATGGGTTCACCACTAGCAACCTCTACTGTCAAGGGTTTTCCTAGTTTCGTTCTAGACATGCGAAGCAATGGCTCAAAAGATAATGACACAAAACTCCATCGGCACCCGAATAAAAAAGAACAGATGCAGGCTGATTATTAATAAAGAACGTACCGTTCACCACTTCATTGTCTGCCTGTGCCTCTTGTGCATTCATGTTGAAGACTCGCCCTCGAGCCTGAGCCTGATTCTGATTTGGATTAGCATTCACCAATCTTGGACACTGGTTACGGTAGTGGGTCAGATCCCCACAGTTGTAACAAGAACCTGGCGGGTAGTGTGGTCGTGCAACTTGACCCTGTTGCTGAGCAGGAGGCTGAGCAACTCATTGAGCCAGGTTCTGAACTGCCTGATTCTGAGCAAAACGAGAAACACCAGCAAGATGACCTGACTTCCCACAGTTAGTACAGAAATGGCACAGAAATTGCGGCTGATGGTGACTGTTGCATCTATTGCACAAAGGTGCATTTCCTGCATAAGGTTTCTTCGCTGGAGGCTGTGCGGGTTGGTTGGGAGCTGCCTGGTTAACTTGGGCAGTGACAGCAAAATTTTGGGAAGCCTTTCGCTTCCTAGACCCCCTTGAGGAGCCAGAATCCTTTCCCTTCTTGTTTTGACCTTTCTTGCTATCTTCTTTGTCAGACGCTTGCTTCTTACCCTTATCACCCTTTTTGTGCAGCTTTCCCTTTCGAACCTGCGACTCAGTCAATGTTGCTGCTAACTCGATCGCCTGACGGAGTGTGGTAGGGTTACTACCAGTAATGATGTCTTGTACTGAGTCAGGTAGACCATCGATGTACCTTTCGATAGCCTTGTCGAGTGGGGTAACCATTGTTGGGCAAAGTAGACTCAAATCCTCAAACCTATCAGTATACGCCCTGTGCTCGCCACTATCTTGCTTCAAATCATCAAACTCTCTCTCCAAAGCTCGTAGTTCATGACGAGGACAGAACTCCCTCATCATAAGGGCCCTAAGTTCGGCCCAAGTTTGTGCTAGAGCAACTTCTGCACCCCGGTCTCTCATAACCCCGTTCCACCACGTAAGAGCCCTCTTCTGAAACACACTCGAAGAAAACTCGACCTTGCGATTATCAGGACACTGAACATGACGAAACGTACTCTCAGTGCTCTCGAACCATTGTAGGAGCCCAGTTGCTCCTTCAGTACCACTAAACTTGAGTGGCTTAGCCGAATTGAAACTCTTGAAATTGCAGGGAGCATGATTGTTGTTGTTGGCTTGGTTCCATTGAGCAAAAAGATTTGGGAAAGCAGCAGCCATTTGCTGCGCGATGATTTCTGCCAGTTCGGCAGTCGCTATCTGATTCTCGCGTCGAGGAGGCATTCTAAAAGAGGAAACATGAAAGGAAACGAGTGAGATGATTGAATGAAAAGAATGAGATGATGCAAAAATTGACAACGGCAAAGATGGTGGCCATTGTTTGTTACCACAAGGTAAACAAACGACACATTGTGACTAATCAAATTAAATGGGTCAAAGAAATAATGTATCGCGAAGACATGCTCGCCTATAAGTGAACACTCACCCCAAGAGTTCCCAGGTAAGAGTGACTGGTCCGATTATGTGGATTTGTACTGAACACTCTAGCCTTAGACAGAAAACCCAGGGTACAGGCATTCACTCTTCCAGTTTGCACGTGTTCACACTATTTAGAACCTAAAACTTTGACGAGATTTTGAAAATTCAAAGGGGTTCAAAACCTTACAATAGAGGGTTCAAAACCTAGTAATCAATCATCCAAAAACAGATGATTAATTTTCAAAAAGGATTCTAACTTGTTGTTCCCGTTGTGGTTATCACCTAAGGATAGGTGAAGTGCATGTTTTAAGATCTAAACACAATATAACTTGTGTTGGGGTCCTAGAAAGGTTATAGTCTAGGTCAAAGCATTACTAATAACCTAATTCCCTATAACCATTGGCTCTGATACCAACTCTTCTGTCACACCCCGACCACGTAGAACGAGAAACACGTGGTGGAAACGTCGGGGAGTGTTGTAACAGAATTATTGTTTCACAACCATGGAAATTAAAGTTACATTTTATTTATCAACAAGAGAGTTACATTGTCTTTAAAAATGAAACCAAGAGTACATAACATAATTAAACTAAGTCAATCTTCGTTTTATGTCTCTAAGGCATAGGTCCGCCCTAATGTCACGATCATCATCCTAAGCGACAGCTCCTGAAAACACATGTGAAAATAGGTACGTCAGCATAAAAATGCCTGTGAGATACATAGGTTTAGTGAAAATATGATTCATGACTTGGATTTTAAAAGATAGGTTTAATAAAAATTAGTCATGAATCTTGTTAAGTGTTTTCTTTTATAAATCGTATGAAAACTCGATAAGAAATCAGATTATATAAAAGAAAGGTGTATGGTTAACGAAATAACCAGGTAAAATGAGTTGTATAAAATAAACTGTTTTGTAAGACAATGTCTTGTGAAAAATAAGTTGTTTATGTAAAATGTAATATGTCAAATATTGAAATGATTTAAGTAACGCTACGACATGTAATATCATACAAGCACTTATATATAGGAAGTACCAGCGGCGTATCCACCATACTTGTATCATATTACACACGCCTCGTTACTCAAATCACTTACCCAAACCAACCATCATTGTAAATTGTTCATGTATAAATCAATTGTCAAGTGTTATTGTGTAAACCATATCAAAATGTCTATGTCTAATGTAAATCACTAAATGTGTATATCAATGCCAAAATGTCTATGTCAAATGTCAATTATGTAATATGTAACCAAAATGTCATGTATGGCAAGTGAAATATGTATCAACTAAACCATAGGTAAAAATGCACAAAGCAATGTATTGAAGTAAACATAGTTGAAATGTAAAACAATGTGCTAAGTATGCACACAATGGACATACATAGCATAAAATGTAATGTAAAACGATGTACTAAGTATGCACACAATGGACATACATAGCATAAAATGTAATGTAAAACGATGTACTAAGTATGCACACAATGGACATACATAGCATAAACATAATGAAATCATGTACTATAAATGTACTAATGAACATAACAAGCATATGATATGAAAACATGAAAGGCACGAAAGTAACAAGTAGGCACATGTGTTTCACCCCAAAATGTTTGGAAAACAGTAAAATAGGGGTCTATGTACTCACTTGAGATTGCTTAGTAGTCCTTGAGTAACAACCAAACAATGCTAGAGATCACGGATATCAAACGGCACCTAATATAGGTAACTATGTTAATAATCCGGACCTAAATCGGAGGATTGGATAGAATGAGGCTCGTAAACCAAATGAGTAGGGGAACTCATGTAATATGGTTTAACAAGGCCTACATACTACAATGAAACCTAACCTAAGTGCTTACAACCCATTACGACCCGTTTAGGTAGCTTATGCTACTTTAACGCGTCGTTCGTGTGAAACGCGTTCGGACCGCTTAACTAGTCCTATGACAAGTAATATATGCCTTAACATGTCTAATATTGTTGCCAAATCAGTTTAGATACCAAAATTTATGTTACATATGCTTAAAATGAATTTTGGCGTAAAAAGGGTATTTTGGTAATTTACCTAAGGCATATATACTACCTATCATACAACTAACTAAACGTTGTGACCATAAGGTATAACCTCGGAAGGTTATTCCCTATACAACTATGGTCACCTAATGTGTTTGGTCGGATCCTAATGATCGACCAAATGCGCCGGGTTCGAAAGTATAAGCGATTGTTCAGATCGCTTACCCTTACGACCCTAGACAAGCACAAAACTAAAAGTGACGAGCTAAGCATGTTAAAAGATGCTTAACTAAGTTTAGAAAACAGTTTTGGTATCAAAACAAACGGTTTTGATACCTAAGAGTAGTTTGGTTACAAAATACGCAAGAATGCGCATTTTGGCCGAAACTACGACTCGTCACTGAGCCTGGATAACGTGGTAATCAGTAGGTATAGTCACTAGGGACTATAACCATCGTGATTACACTCACGTTATGAAGTTCAAACGAAATTTGCATTGACCATAAACTGAAAGCTAATCTTTATCCAAGTAACCCAGGTATGAAGCAATGGCTTCAACTTAGAGCTTTTAGATCAGATTTTGTGGGTTTTGCAAATGAATGGGGTTGGGTATTTATCTTAAATGGACAACCGTTAGGATCGTTTATCGAATAACGTGCTTTGATCTTGTCCATACACTTGTTGAAATACCCATGGAGCACCAAATTGGCCCCTCATTATACTGAAGAGGCAAGTGCAAAGGGATTAGGAGGGGGTAACAGCTGTAAAAAGCTGTTAAACTGATCTTATCTGATCTGGGAAGCTGACACGGGCCACGTAAGGGGACTCACTAAACTCACGCGGGCCGCCTGGCCCTTCTGGTCAGAAGCAAGTTTTCAAAAAGGACAGTTTTGGTCCCTGTTATGCATTAAAGCCATTTCTGACATGTTTAAGGCCCGTTAAGCCATGTTAAGGCTCTAAAATGATGCCTAAACATTGTGGACATGAAACATGCTCAAAAATATGCCGGATGTCGGTTCGTTTGGTCGTACGATCGTGATGTTCGCTTAATTACGACGGAATGCGCATAAGCGCGAAAAACGATCCAAATTGCGTGACGAATGGATTTTTCTCATGACAAACACTAAAATAAAATATTTTAGTGCTTACATAAATTTTTGGATGTCCGGATGTATTCAGAACGTAAGTTATGCGTGAAAATGCAAACTTGTGCACTTTTTGACGCTTTTAGTCCCTGAATGACCCAAAAGTTTATTTTAGCACACCGAACCCCTTAAAGCCTATTTCTAAGCTATGTAAAGGATATTTATGGTATGTTTAACTTATGGTCATGTTCCGGAATGTCTGTTACAGTTCAAATTGGCATACTTCGCAGTTTGTCAAATTTAGTCCCTGTAGGCGAATTAACTTGTTTTTGCCATACCAAAGCGTTCAAAACTTATTTCTAAGTTATGTAAAGGTTATTTAAGGTATGTTAAGTATTTGTTGATGTTCCGGAGTATTTTTCGCGTTAAACTGATTACGTTTACGCACCAGTTTGCGTATAATTCTCCAGAAATCGATATAGAGTTTGAAATTGAACAAAAGTCAAAACATGAAAAATGTCAAACATAAACAAACAAACATTGGGATCAAATAAATTTGTTTTATTGATGATTTAAACTGTTCATAATGATGACAAGCACAGATGTTACAATGTGGATAGTGGATTAATGGAGCTTTCTTTCGAATTCCATGCGACACGTGTGCCAGACGGTTATAACTGTCTGGTGGTGCACGATTTGGGCCTTCTAGGAGGTTATTGCCATAATCCGGTGTGGCTCCTTATCGTGTGACATCAGTTGGGTAAATAATACCCAAGTCAGGGTATTATTTAAGCGAAAATGTTTAACTTAGGATTTGACATGCAATCATCACATTTCCTACCTTGATGTTACTTTTTCCTTTCTATATATTAACTTTGGGTGTAATTCTTTACCCAATTTTGGAAAAAATGGAGAGTAGGAGGCCAATCCGATGGAGAAGGCTCTCTAATGTTCTGAAAGTGCTTGATGCTGCCGATGGTTTGCTGCTGCTTGCCGGACCGGTGACCGATCTTTCTGTTCAAGAGGAAATGGTTGATGATGTAAACTACCAGAGTGCCTTTGAGGATCGGATTCGTCGCGTTTTGAAGATGACAATGATGGTGGTGTTACCAGGTTAGCTGCTCATATGGTGGCTCGCTTATTTCTGGCTAAACGGAAAGGAGGTTACTCGATTGTCTATCGTCGTCGTCCCCGTGTTGCTGCCCCAGCTGTTGTTCCGGTTGTTGCTCCGGTTGCAGTTGTTGAAGTTGGGAATGAGGGTGCTAACCCTTGGATTGTTGACCCCCATCCTTTCTCGGAGTATGGTGAGGTTCTTCATACTCCATATGGGGTTCTGGACCAGCTTTCCTAGTTTGTTTTATTTGTAACTAGTACTTTTCTTCTTTCTTCTTTTTTTTTGAAGAAACACTGCTGTGTTTCTTTGTGAATAGTTGTCTGAAGTGTCGTTGTTACACTTAATGATATTTTTTTATGCACTGCCGTGCATGTATGTTTTTGATGGTTCATTGGTTTGTGTTTACAATATGTTGCATATGTTTAATTGCTTTTAGTAGGTAGAGCGAATTAGAATGGTATTGTGCTCATGTGTGAACGTTTGTCTATAAGGCGCGCGAGTTTCGCCCCTTTTAGACTGTTCATGAGGCGTACAATGTTCACCATATCGTTTTTGCATAAACCAAAAGAATTATATGCAATTTGTAATAAACAATGACATGCGTAAGGATAACTTTTGCATTAATAAGGGGCAGGGTTACCAATAAAAAGTGTAAAATACATTGCTTATATAATTGGCTTACATATAACACCTGCGCAGCTGCTGCGCGTTCCAGGTGCGAGGAACTAGTGTTCCATCAATTCTTTTCAGAGTGTAAGCGCCTTTGCCAAGAACCTCATTAATGATGTATGGTCCTTCTCATTTTGGCGCTAATTTGCCTGGTTTTTCCGCGTTAGAAGCTTCATTGTCACGTAATATGAAGTCTCCCGGAATGAATGTACACACACGTACGCGCGCGTTGTAATATTTTCAAGCTTGGATTTGTACCTTGCCTCTGTGATGGCGGCATTTTCGTGCCTTTCCTCAAGAAGGTCTAAATCCATTCTTCGTTCCTGTTCGTTGTTTTGCCTTTCCATGGCGAGCATGCGCGGTGACGGGAGAACAATTTCGGCTGGGATTACCGCCTCTTATCCATAGACAAGACTGAATGGGGTTTCCCCATTGCAAGTCTTTGGCATGGTACGATGTGCCCATAGGATGTTGGGAAGTTCATCAACCCATCCTCTACGCGCTGTCCCGAGTCGCGCTTTTATGCCATCGACGATCTGTTTGTTGACACTCTCAACTTGGCCATTTGCTTGTGGGTGCGCCACAGAGGCAAAATTGTGCTCGATCCTCATTTCTTTGAACCATTTCTGAAGATCTTCCGAGGCAAAGTTGGTGCCGTTGTCAGAGATAATGCGCAATGGTAATCCAAACCTGCAAATAATATGTTCCCATATGAATTTGCGGATTACCATTGTTGTTGTTGAAGCTAATGCCTTAGCTTCGACCCACTTTGTGAAATAATCTACTGCTACGATTATGATTTTTACTGAAAGGGCCAGGCGGACGTGACTAGAACGAGTGGATTCTTTGGGCGAAGCGTTTTTGGCGCGTGGCGCTGGCAAGATGCGCATTTTCGCAGTAATTCAACCGCATCCACGTGCATTCCCAGCCAGTAGTAGCATGCGTTCATTATTTTGGCGACTACCATGCGCGGTCCGACGTGTATCCCACACAAACCTTCATGGATTTCTCTGACTAAGTACTGCGCGTCTGTTTTGTCGACGCAGCGCAGGAGTGGTCCCATGAATGATTTCCGGTACAGAATCCCCTCCGCCATTTCGTAGTTTATTGCCTTGTTCTGGATTTTCCGGGCTTCTGCCTTCCCTTCCGGAAGTTTCCCATGTTGTAGGTACAGAATGATCGGAGACATCCAAGATGGATTGCCGATCTCTATGACATTTACTTGTTTAAGAGGGACGGAGGGATTGGACAATACCTCGATGCGCACTTCTTTTGCTAAGGTCTGAAGCTGGTGGCGGCCAACTTGCTTAATGCATCCGCATGCTTGTTTATGTGATTGACTTTGAACGTTTGGATTTGGATGATTAACATCCGTGCTTGTTCCAGATATAATGCCATAGCTTCCCCCTTTGCATCGTAATGACCATTAACTTGCTCGGCCACCAGTTTCGAATCGACGTTAGCTTCGAGGTTTCTTGCCCCCATTTTTAGTGCTAAAGGAAGTCCCGCTAGAAAGGCTTCATATTCTGCTTCGTTGTTCGTGTTTCAGAAGTCTAGGCGTATCGCATATGTAAGTTCGTGATCATCTGGGTTGACCAATCGGAGACCTGCGCCTGCCCCGTCGTCGTTAGAAGCTCCGTCTGTGTGAAGAGTCCAGACCCTATTGTCAAAAACAGGAGTAGGGTTCTGGATTGCTTCACATTCTTGGACTTTGTCGATGGGAACTTCTGTAGCGAAATCTGCTAGAACTTGCCCCTTGATTGCTGGTCGTGGTCTGTACAGGATGTTGTATCCTCCTAGTTCAATAGCCCACTTAGCTAATCTTCCCGCAACATCGGGCTTGGATAGGATCTGCCCTAAGTGGTAATTAGTGAGAATTGTAATGACATGACCAGAGAAATACCGTCGTAAGCGCCGTGATGCATGTACCAGTTCTAGGACTAGTTTCTCTATCATTGAGTAGCGTGTTTATGGGCCTGTGAGCATCTTGCTTATATAGTAAATTGGAGTCTGAACGTTTTCTCTATCCACCATTAATACTGCGCCTACCGCTACTTCCGCAGCAGATAAATATAAGATCAGTGGTTCTTTTTCTCGCGGTGCTGTTAGCGTTAGCAACTGAATTAAACATTCCTTCATTTGCTTGAAGGCTTTTTCCGCTTCGGGTGTCCACTGGAAGTGAGTTTTTTTGGTGCAGTTCTGTAAGGTGCTGATGAACGGGTAAGATTTTGCAGCATGGTTGGCCAAGAACCTGTTCAAGGCTGCTAATCGCCCTACAAGTCTTTGCATTTCTTTTATTGTTGCAGGTGACGGCATCATCTGGATAGCTGGCACTTTCTCTGGGTTTACTTTAAAACCATCCCTTGTTACTATAAAGCCCAAAAATTTTCCCTCCTCCATCCCGAAGGAGCATTTTGTTGGGTTGAGCTTTAAATTTACGCTGCGCAAAGAATCGAACGTGCGTTGGATATTTGCAAGCATTGTTTCCTCCTCATGGCTCATGATGACAAGGTCATCCATGTATACCTCGACTGTTTTGCCTATGTCTTCCCCAAAGACTGTATCCATTAAGCGCTGGTAAGTAGCTCCTGCGTTGCGAAGACCAAAAGGCATTTTTGTGTAGCAGAAGATACCCTTGTCCGTGTGGAAGGCAGTTTTGTCCTCGTCCTCCTCTTTCATTTGGACCTGGTGATAGCCCTTATAACAGTCGAGGAAGTATTTCCAGCGAAATGACGCTAGGGAGTCAACTTTTTTATCTATCTCAGGAAAAGCATAGCAATCTTTCGGGCAGGCTTTATTTAAGTCTTTGAAGTCTACGCACATTTACCATCCGCCACTGTGTTTTTGGACCATCACTGGGTTAGTGACCCAGGTGTGGTAGTTGACTTCTCGCAAGATTCCGGCATTAAGTAACTCTGTTACTTGCTCATACATAGCTTCTGCTTTCTCAGCACTGAGGCTGCGTCATCCCTGCGCGACAGGTTCTGCAGAGGGTCGGATGTTTAGACAATGTTGCGCTACATCTCGTGGAACTCCAGTTATATCTGCTGGGCACCAAGCGAATATATCCTTGTTGTTGGTTAATAATTCTTTTAATCATGTGCGTATCGTTGGTGAAATGGCGTGCCCTAGTAGGATAGTTTGTTCCGGATATTCTTCGTTTAAGACCCATTTCTACGGCTCGTTTGGTGCTGAGGGTTTTGCCATTTTTGCTGGTGGTTCGTCATCGACGTACATGACCTATTTGCTTGAGTATAAAATTGCGACACCAGCTTCTGTTGGGAACCCGCATGCAGCGTGTGGAATAGAAGTGATCATGCTGAACTCTCTTTGTGATCTTCTTCCGAGCAAGACATCGTGGCGTGATGTTGCTGGCATGACCATTAAGTTTACTTTGACTGTGCGCGAATGCTTGCCATCAGATAGAGTCACAGGGAATGCAATTTGCCCTAATGGGAACACAGCTTCATTGCAAAATCCGGTGAGAGGGAAATCAACCGGCTCTAAACGTGCTTTGTCCTCTGGATCGAGTTGTTTGAAGCATTGTTCGTATATGATATCCATCAAGCCCCCTGGATCAATAAACATATAGTCCGTTTGGTAATGGCCGAAGATACCAGTAATAATTGCTGGTCGTTCTTCCTAAGGGCCTCCAGGGACAACAGGGAACACAACTTGTTGTTCCCTCCAATGCTGACCATGGTGTCGTTTATTTGGTCTTCGTGAAGGACCTCCTTGTACCATGTGTATTCGTTTTGGTCCAGCTTTTTGATAGTTGATATCTCCTGATTTTGGGAGTATCTCGATATAACTGTCAGATTGGATGTCCCACTGGCAAGCATCTGTGGGTCCAATACTACAGTATTGATTTTACCACGGTTTTCTTGCAGAGTATCATATCTGATGTTTAGGGACTCAGATCTATTAATTTGTGTCAAAATTTGGTTTGAGGCAGCTTGGAATCTACCAAACCAATATTCTGGGGTTCTTTCTATGAGTTGGTCTGAAGAGTCCTTTTCTGCCGAATCATTGTTGTTTTTGTTAATTCCCCTGATTCCAACGATCTGTTTTTCTCGGGTTGCAGTATCGTCGAACTCAGACCGAGGACCTGATGGGTGAATTGATGAATTCTCTACCATGTGAAAACAGAGAAACGAAGAGAAATAATTCGAACGAGATGAAACTAATTAGAACAGGGAAATCGGTGGGCGCCAATGAAGAAACACTAGATAATTGACCGGAATCAAATTATCTAGGGGGTTTGGATCTGCATAAAAGGGTGTAGTTCTCTCTCGTTTGATCTGATCGGACAGTTCTTCTTCTCCGGTAACTCTGCAAAACAAAGCACCGTTAGCCTCGTCAAGGGGAGAAAGGACTCCGGCGTGAGAATAAGTAGGTGTTTATGGAGAAGAAGTAGTATTGAAGAAGTGTGTGTAACTTGAAGTTCATACCTGAATTACCCTCATATTTATAACCGAGAGTTTGGGCAGGAAAACTCGTTGATGAAATACTAACGAAAGATGCTAACCCCGTAAGCGGTTACATTTCCTTCTGTTAACCTTCTCGATCCGATGTGAGAGCACATGGATCGCTCTTTTGATCAATGGCTGGGGGATCGCCATGTGGATAGTGGATTAATGGAGATTTCTTTCCAATTCCATGCCATCGTTGTGATCTTATGGAATTCTGAGATGGTGACACGTGTCCCAAACGGTTATAACCGTCTGGTGGTGCATGATTTGGGCCTTCTAGGAGGTTATTGCCATAATCCGGTGTGGCTCCTTATCGTGTGACATCAGTTGGGTAAATAATACCCAAGTCTGGGTATTATTTAAGCGGAAATGTTTAACTTAGGATTTTCATCCTTTGTTTGTTATGAAGCGCGAGGATTCATGATGTTCCTCTTATTGCGCAAGTGTTTGTTTGTTAGTTCTTTGTGGGACCAGTTGGGCGGTCGCGCAAGGTCAAAAGAGGGCTAAGATATGAGGTAGTGGTATGGTCCCAAGTACTTGATGTGAGGTTTTTGGGACCTTACCCCTTCACACTTGGTGTATGGTTGTTACATTTTTTATTTTGTTTCTTTGTTACGGTTTTTATAGAAAATGAAGGGAATGGGAGGCAATAAGAGAACAAAGTTTGAATAGGATTCCAGCTAAAATGAAACTGGTAAAAAGAGGTGGTTTTAGATGATAATATTTGTTCAAGATGTAGACTAGAAGATGAAACAGTGGAGCATATAATTGTGAAATGCTTAAGGCCTAGAGCAATTTGGTGGTACATTCTTATTTGGTTAAAGCTTCCTGTACTGGATTTTGTGAACTCAAGTGAAGACATTTTTGAACTCATGCAGAACTGTAAAGGATCGAAACAGTGGAAGCAGGTAACCGGAGTCGTTTTTGCAATGACATGGCATTTTTGGAAGTCGAGAAATGGGATGGAATTTGAGAAGAACAACGAGACACAAAAGGTGGAGGCAGGGCCGACCGTGAGAATTCATGGACCCTGTTCGAGCTCAAAAAAACGTGCCCTTAGGTGGAGGAATGTGGAAAGCTTTGAGTTTGATGAGGAACTTAAATCTTTCAATCTCCTTTTGCTTTGACAGTGTTTGTTTTTTTTTCATATAAGGTGGTTCTTTAATATATACTCTTTTCTATCATTCACATGGTATATGTATTTGATCATGTAGCACCAACCTGTTCAGTATCCAAAGAAAGAGCCAAGATGATGTAGAATAAAAGGTCAAACCTCAATTGAGCCTGGTCTCTCAAGTTGAGAGTCAAAATTGTTGGGCGGAATGGATTTGAAAAACTTGATGTCCAAATTCTCGTATGTCATTCGTCTTAAAAATATAGTAATTAGTTACTGCTGAGCGCCCAAATTTTTACCCAATCACCCAATGTTCCTGTAGTATTACTTGCCCTTTTGTATTGTACACATAGAGGTCGAAATTTCAATTTTATTTATGATTGGGTTGATTATGGTTGTATTTTATCTCTTTGTTAAATCTTTTATCTATATATACAACTTATATAAAATTTATGTTCCCACCCCGTCTTGTCGACTCCGCCGCAACACACGGGTTTCCCACTAGTATATATATATATGAAAAAGAGTAAAAGTTACAATGTTTGACATTTTTAATCAACCTGTTTGTATGATTGTGTATAAATATTTGTTTTAAATTTATTCTGTGATAATTAATACTTGTTAAATATTCCCAATTCAGATGGACAACGAAGTAAATCAGGAAAACCAAAATAATGAGAATAACGGAAACCAAATAGATAACAGTGCCATCCAACATATAGTAGCACAAGGAATTATAGATGCTATGCCATATATTACAAAGACTATTAAGGAAGCAGAAAATAAATCTGTAACTGGAAATAAACGACAACACACAGAACCAAGTCACAGTGTGAACGATAATGGACCCCTTATCCAAGCTCCAATTCCTAAAAGAAGAAGAACCGCTTTTTACAGTTGTTCTTATAAAGAATTCTTGGCCTGCAAACCAATAGAATTCTCAGGCAATGAAGGAGCCATTGCATCCTTACGTTGGATAGAAAAGACAGAAGTAGTAATAAAAATAAGTAAATGTGCAGATGAAGATAAGATTATGTTTGCTTGTAATCTTTTAAAAAATGCAGCCTTAGAATGGTGGAATACTATTCTCCAGTCTAGGGGAAGTGACAGAGTTTATAATATGGAATGGATCAACTTTAAGGAAATGGTTGAAAGAAAATTATGTCCTCCTCATTAAAAGGAACAAATCGCCAATAAGTTCCTAAATCATAAAATGACTGGAATAGACTGCAAGGGTTACACTACCATATTCATCGAATATGCTAGGATAGTGCCAACCTTAGACTCACCTGAACCAATGTTAATCTCCCATTACATTTGGGGATTAATTAGTGAGATTAGACACGTAGTCAAGGCAACTAGACCGCAAACCATAGAAGAAGCAGTAGAACTAGCCAATACACTGACTGATGAATTGGTGCGTACACAAGAGGAAAACCAGAGAAAGAACTTAGCTCAAAGCCTTACCCAAGAGTTTTGCTATGGAAGTTCCAACAGTGGAAAAGGAACAGGCTCTTCCTCCGTACCTTACTGCAAGACTTGTAAAAAGAAGCATTATGGAAGGTGTGCAAGGTTTTGCAATTTTTGCAAGAAACCAGGACATAAGGAAGAAGAATGTCGATCGAAACCTAGCAATAGGATATGCTACAATTGTGGAGAAAATGGGCATATCAAACCGAACTGTCCGAAACTAGCTCCAGCCATAAATGCTAAGACGACTGAAGCACCTAAGAAAAATGCCAGAGCATTCGTTCTGACAGCTGAAGAAGCCAAGATGATCCCGGATGTGATTGCCGGTATGTTCTTAATTAACAACATATTTTCCAAAGTATTGTTTAACTCTGGTGCAAACCAAAGTTTTATCAATACTTTTTTCTACAAACCTCTTGACCAACCCTTAGCCAAACTCCATCAAGATTGTCTGATAGAGACAGCCAATGGAGAATCTATTAAGATTAGTGAGATCTTGCAGGAAGCAAGAATAGAAATCCTGAACCATCATTTCTTTGCTAACCTTTACCCAATGAATCTAGTTAGATTCGATGTTGTATTAGGAATGGATTGGTTGGTAGCTAATCGTGCCAGTATTTTATGTGATCAAAAGTCAGTACAAGTAAATACACCAAATGGTGAAAAGATCACAATTAAAGGAGATAGGCCAACCAGATCAACAAAGTTCATCTCTGTGATGAAAGCTGCAAGTTATGAAAGTAAAGGAGGAATAGTATATATGATTTCCATAATCATTAACACTAAAGTAAAAGAATTAAAAGATATTCCTATAGTATCTAAATTCTCAGACGTTTTTTCCAGAAGAGTTACCTGGATTACCGCCTGATAGAGAGGTTGAATTTAGAATTCACCTAATACCAGGGACAACACCGATGCCAAAGCACCTTATCGATTAGCACCAACGGAGATGCAAGAACTGAAGAAACAATTGGACGAACTTCTTGACAAAGGTTTTATACAACCAAGCTCATCACCGTGGGGAGCACCAGTGTTGTTTGTTAAGAAGAAAGATGGATCGATGCGTATGTGCTTTGATTACCGAGATTTGAACAAAGTCACGATTAAGAATCGGTACCCACTACCAAGAATCGATGATCTGTTCGATCAACTTCAAGGAGCTCGATTCTTTTCTAAGATCGACTTATGCTCAGGATATCATCAACTGAAAGTACAGGAAGAGGACATTCCTAAAGCTGCTTTCAGAACACGATATGGTCATTATGAATTTACCGTCATGCCATTTGGTTTAACAAATGCCCCAGCCGTAATTATGGACATGATGAACAGGATATGTAAACCATACCTGGATAAATTCATAATTGTTTTATAGATAATATTCTAATTTACTCTAAGAGTAAAGAGGAACATGTAGCGCATCTGCATACACTCCTGACATTATTGAGAAAAGAGAAGCTTTATGCTAAATTCTCAAAATGTGAATTCTGGTTACAAGAAGTGCAATTCCTTGGACACCTGGTTAATCATGAAGGAATTCATGTGGATTCCACAAAAATTGAGGCAATTACTAAATGGAAAATCCCTGAGTCGCCAATAGAAGTAAGAAGTTTTCTAGGAGTGGTAGGATATTATAGATGATTTATCCGAGATTTCTCTAGAATAGCCATACCATTAAGAAAACTGACCTGCAAATCAGTTAAGTTTGAATGGGGAACGAAACAGGAAGAAGCTTTTAGGATTCTTAAGCAAAGATTAACCAACGCACCCATACTCACATTACCAGAAGGAACTGAAGACTTATAGTCTATTGTGATGCGTCTAAGTTAGGATATGGATGTGTGTTAATGCAACGTCAAAAGGTTATAGCTTATGCCTCTAGACAACTTAAGAAACATGAAGAGAATTATACAACCCATGATCTAGAGTTAGGAGCTATAGTTTTTGCCCTTAAGATTTGGAGACACTATTTATATGGAAATAAGTTTGTTGTCTTCACCGATCATAAGAGTTTAAGATACATCTTTGGGCAAAAAGAATTAAATATGAGACAGAGACGCTGGATGGAAGTTCTTAGTGATTATGATTGCGATATCCAATATGATGCTGGAAAAGCTAATATAGTAGCTGATGCTTTAAGTCAAAAGTATCATGAAAAGCCGAAACAAGTACGCTCTCTCAGATTAAATCTGCAAATAGATTTAAATGAGCAAATTAGAAAGGCACGGGAAACAACATTAAAGGACGATGCTGAAGGTTTAAAAGGAATGATTAAGAAATTAGAACGAGGAACATATGGAATTTGGAAGTTCCATAAGAAAAGGATGTGGATACCTAAACAAGGAAACCTACGCCATAGAATTCTAGAAGAAGCTCATAAGTCTAAGTATACGATACATCCCAGAAGTGATAAGATGTATCAAGATCTAAGGAAGATTTTTGGTGGATAGGAATGAAAAAGGATATAGCTAACTGAAGGGGTATGGTCCCGAAAACCTCGCGCAGGCGCATAGGACCATACCACAAATGCATCACGGTAAGCCTCTTTAAGGGAACCTTGCGCGGCTTCGCAATGGTCCTAAAGATGAAAACCTATGAAAGAGCAGTCTTCAACATCCGCGCACCGAGATAGAAATGATAACACATCCTTACGCAGGCTCGTGCAAAGAAATAGTTAAGTTGGGGATAAAACCCTAAAAAAAATCTCCACGCAATTACGACCCAGACTTAAACAGGATGAGACCTTTCTGTTACAAAAGAATCAACACGTGGCAGAGGCACAAAGGGTTACAGCTGTAAACCTTCTTGAAGAACTTCATCGTGAACAAATCATTCAGTTACAACTGAATGATGACGTGGCTCCATCCTGGATGCTCATCAAAGTCACGATGATGGCACTAATTTAGAGAAGGATCCACACATACCCACTTTCCACGTTGCATCTCCTCAGTCGCTAATCATGCTCACGATCCGTGTATATAAACATAACGTTAGTGATTAACGGCAAGGGAGGTAGCCGCTTACAGAAAATGCTTTCCGTTATCTCCTCCGTCAACAAACTTTCCCGCCCAAATCCGGTTATAAATAAGATAATTCAGGTATAATCCCTCAAGTTACTCTCACTTCACTTTCACTATTACTTCTTCTTCTTCATTGAGACCTATACTTATTCTCACGCCGGAGGGTGGTCACGGAGAGAACCCCCATTCTCCCCGTGGCGAGTCTAACGGCTGTTCATTTTGCAATTATCATTCGGAGAAGAAGATCAGCCAACCCCGGATCACACAAGAGGACTCACCTTTTTATGCAGAACTAAACCCCTGGTCCGATTGATTCCGGTCATTCGAACTAGTGTTTCTTCATTGGCGCCTACCGATTCTTCAATTTTCATTCTCGTCTTCTCGTTTTGATTCATTTCTTTCCAAATCTCTATTTTCCATGGAAAAGACTCCGACAAATCGCCCTTCAGGATCTCGACCAGCGAATTTTACTAATGATCCTCGTGTTGAAGGGATTGTGGAAGAAGCTTCCGATGATAACGATGTCCCACACAACGTTAATCATCTAAACGATCCTGTTACACCAGGAACACAAGACGAGATCCCGATAAGTTCAATCTTACCACCCGGTGAAACTCCCATCTTGTGGTACGTCAGATCAGAGGGTGCATTAAATGCTGTATACGCACAACTTTGTGCACAGACTGCCCCTCCTGTAACTCAGTCACGGAGATCTACAACTCATATGCGGGCACCATCTGCACCACGTACATCACACTATGACGCACCATCACGAATGCATGTAGACGACACAAAAGTCTATTCCAGATCTCCTACTAGGTACGAATCTACTCACTCTGAGACTCGACGAAGAGATTACCGAGATGAACCATATTCTCATAGAAGGCAGTCAGTCCATTCTCGGTTGGGCCCGCGTTCTTATCAGAAGCGGGACACCCAAACCGACGAATACGACAAAACATACCAGGAAGGTGATAACACAAGCGTGTTTAGTCGGCTGCAGCGGGACCATACAAATTATAAACCCCGCGCGGTTTATAACCCGAATGCAGAGCATGATTACAACCTAATCTACCGACCAGCAGAAGCGGCTGAGAACTCAAAATCTGTCAGTGAAATCGCTCTAGCTCCCCTCGAAAGGGCGAAGCTACCATCAAACGTTGGAAAATTCAATTGGATGTCAGATCCAGACGACCATCTCCGTGTGTTTACTAGCGCAGGCCTGGTAGGGAGTTGGATATTGCCTATGTGGTGTCACTTATTCGTTCAAACCTTGACAGGCACAACACGGTTATGGTTCGACAACTTACCGGTAGGGAAGTTAACGTCATGGGTGGATTTAAAAGAGAAGTTCCTAGTCCACTTTAGACAGCAACGTAGATCCGTCAGAGATACCGTCGATGTAATGAACATCTGGAGGCGGGATGATGAAATTCTGGAAGACTTTATAACGAGATACAACAAGAAGGTCCTAGAAATTGGTGACGTAGATGAACATCTAATACGAGCACAATTCAAATACGTTGTACGTTGTGATGACATGATTAAAGTTCTCTCAGGAACAGAGGGTTTACCCAAGAGTTGGGAAAAACTGATGGCCATAGCCAAGGTTTACGCTCAATCGAGCGTAACCTAAGCTCCAACAGACCACCGCCACCACACAACCGTCCGCAGGACATGAGTGGGAATAGCGGCAAGAAATTTAAGAAGAACTGGAGAGATTCGGCCTCAGGAGCGTACTCGTCGGATGATGCTCGCTCAACGATCAACAAACTAATAGCACAGAAAGAAGCTAAGCAGGAAAATCGTGAATGGCAATGGACTCCTCTAACAAAAACACCGACGGAGGTACTCAGTACTGAAGACTATCAATTTAAAACGCCTCCGCCGATGAAGAACAAGCGAGGACAAGACCCGAACCAGTATTGCGATTACCATAAAGATAACGGCTCCGCACAGAAATCGAGAAGGCACTAAAAAGTGGAGAACTCACCCACTTACTTCAAAATGTGTGGAAGGACATCAAACAGATTACTCGCGGGGAGGAGGGGCCAGGCAAAAAAGCTAAAACTTAAGCCGCGCCGGAGCAGGAAGTATGCAATAGCTTTCCTTCATATTGGTTAAGTTCTTCAACTTACCAATCTTTGACACAAGATTATTCATATGCAAAAGTAAATTAAGTCTCAATTAATTATCCTAAAAAACAACTTTGTAACCATGGCCTCTAAGCCCTATCCAAAATCAATGCAAAGTTTGTTATATTATTTATGTGTTTATTACAAAGTGCAGGCAATTCCTTTTGGTAAGCACAAAAACACTATGGTAACCTTAACACAAGTCTCATGAACGGTTTGCGACCACACGCATCGCGCAA
The DNA here is from genome assembly GCA_030545235.1 of Helianthus tuberosus. Classification (NCBI taxonomy): domain Eukaryota; kingdom Viridiplantae; phylum Streptophyta; class Magnoliopsida; order Asterales; family Asteraceae; genus Helianthus; species Helianthus tuberosus. The sequence goes on along the minus strand of CM060414.1, from coordinate 42,446,765 downwards.
GGCCCAGCCTTACGTTCACACATGAGCTTCATACCACCTTTATTCGCCTTACCTAATCAAAGAAATTGTACTCATGCAAGATATTGTAATTCAAACATATACTATGAGTTACTGGCACATTACGCGCCTTAACAAAAAGCCATTTACATGCACGACAGTGCATCGACAAAGTTACTTGCGCCATAGCGCATTAACAGACAGGGATCCACATCCCAAGCCTATTTCAACCACCAACTGTTCATACAATCACAAAACATACAAAGAAAACCTACTCTAGGTCTTCATCATCCCCTCTATCCGGGAAAACTTCCCTCAGTTGCGCCACGAAATCTTCAGACTGCAGCGCGTCAGTAATAAGGTCCATCACGGGAAGCTGCAGAGTATTGTATTGAGACTTCGCAGCAACAAGAGCAGCTTTAGTATCCATGCCATGCGTAGCAGATTTACTGGTATCCCAATCAACCTTTAAGGCATTAACAACACGATGAGTACATTCTGCGTACCCCTGGGCATACCCGTCATTCCCCGCAGCAATCAACAAGTGCACAACCATTTTATCTAACTCGTCAGAGTTCAAGACAGAATTGGTAACCTGCGCAGCACAACAACTAAGAATACAAGCAAATACAACAAAATATTGCATAAAATCAACTGACTTACACTTATGATCTCACGGAGTTTCAACCAAAGCATGTCATTCTTCAACGGATCAACTTGACTCTCCACCGTCGCCCGTGCGGTCTCGGAGCTTTCCAACTTTTCTTCGGTTTCATTAAGACAGTGGGAGACCTCAATTTTTTCAGACCGCTCAAGCTCCAAGTCTTTTTTGGCAGACTCAAGATCCGCCTTAATTTGTTCCTGCTCGGATAATAAAGAGGTGAGTTCTTCTATCTCCTTATTCTTAAGGGCAAGGGTGGCGCAAGTTCGTACCTCTCTCTGTTCACTCCTCTCTCGATGAGAGTGCGCTTCATCACGCGCCGCTTCAACATCAGCTTTTTCTTGCTTTAGCTTCTCAATGTCCGCATCCTGTTTCTTCAGTCTCTCAACTTCAGCCTTGAGATTATTGATGATATTGCGGAGACCCATTTTTTCATTATTATCATTCTCACAGATCTCCCTCCAATGTTTGCGCTCCTTAGAAAGGAGAGCAGCTTCAGCCTCCGCCTTCCTTTTCCAACCAGCAATAGACCACTCTTCATTTTTTTGGTCTCTCTCAAACTTGGCCCAATCAACTTCCAATTTAGCCCTCAACAACAATTTAGCCCTCAACAGGGCAGCTCGGGCCTCATCTTCAGCAGCTTTCTTCTTGGATGCCTCAAAAGCAGCCCATTCCTTGTGCATACTACGCCACTCACGCTCTATACGGTGCGTAGTAGAAGCGTAAGTAGCAGCTTCTTCAAGATAAGCATGATAAGTCTGCTTGTGAGGACGTTCCTCTTGAAATTTGATCTCCCCAGGAGGAAAGGCTCCTTGCAACCAGTCACGGCACACACGCTAGTCGGAAAAAGTATCACCTGTTTTCAACTTCCACACTGGCGCATGAATCTCATCCGCCTTTTTCTCTGAGTAACATCTGTAATAATAATCCCCCGGAGTTTCATCCGGGCGGATAGGAGAATTTTCATCAACTTGAGCAAAGAAAAAGAAGCCTTGGTCACCAACTGGGCTTCTTTCAGCATATACCGGCGCAGAGATAGGGATAGATATCACCGGGTCTTCAGAAACTGACTTCCCTTTCTCTGGATCACGCGTCACGACTTCAGGAGACTTAGGACGAGTAGCATCAGCATCTGCAGTCTTGGGTTCCACAACCTTCTCCAATTCAGCATCAGCAGACTTTTCTACCTAAGGATTACCCGCCTCAGCAATCTTCTCCGCCTCATCCCCAACAACTTTAGAACCTTCTAACTGTTCACTGACCGGCACACGAGGTGGTGAAAGTAGGAGGTCCTCATTAACAACAGATGATGGCTCCGCGTGAACAACTGGAGCTGACTTTTCTGCAAAAGCAAAGTGCATATTAACATTTAGCACAAAGAAAAAACAAAATAAAGAAGACACTCACCTAGATGAGGTTTTGCAATAAAAGCATCCATGTTGCATCGCTTGCTAATTTTTCTCTTTGGTATCTTCTTAGCAGGCTGTGCCTCAGCCTCAATTTCAACCTGCTTCCTCTTCCCTGCCTTCGCCTTCACTAGGGGTTCCGGACTTGACTCTAAGTCAATTGGATCTTCAGGAATCGAGGCAGGGATATCAGCGGCATCCCGAGGCTAGGCCTTCGATTTCTTCACAACTACAGGTGCAAGTCCTTCCAACGAATCAGACACCACTACATAATCACACCAGGAGTCAGAGGAATGACGCATACCTTTCTTCTCTCCCTTAACATTTTTGACTTTTGATTAGGCTTTCGCCGCGTCAGTATTTTTTAGAGTAATGTTAACAACTGGAGCACGCTTTTTCTTCTTAGGGCCTATGCCCAAGTTAGTCAACTAACCTACTTGAAGAAGCAAAATATTGCAATATTACCCCACGCGCAAAAGACATCAAAGAGTAATATTGCAATATCAATCAAAACTAGAAATACACTTACCAGCACCAGCCGGGGGTTGTGCGGACAGATCTTCATCCCGCGGCAGGGCAAAATTCTTGACTATATGCAAGTACCAAAGCTCCTCATCAGCCCTTTTTTAGAATGGTGGCCATCTTTCCGTTTTCTCTCTTATAAGCAACAACATATAAAGAGACAACTGCAAAAGAGAAGACAGGAGCAAATTCAAACTCACACACATAAAAAAAGGGTAAAGTAAGAAAACCCCAAATCTTACTTTTACCATCTTCCATGTACATCGGCTTATCTTCCCGCTCCATTCGCCAATAAAGACTCATACCAGCAGCAACTAGGGCCCTCTCCGGAAGCTAAATCGACGGAACGTCTTTCAAATCTTGGTACCAAGTCTCTGAGAGAGGAGTCTGGATGGTCTCAGGCACAGTATCTTCTTTGCCCCTAAAAATCATCTTCATCGGAATCACTCCGGCTCTAATAAAGAAAAATTTAGGTTTCCAATCATGAAAGGACTTTGGGGGGTTCAACAAAATCTTCTTTACCGAAGCACGTTGGGCAAAGGAATAAAAACCCGGAGAATAGTGCATTTGATACAAAACTCGAAAACGATTAACCGTCGGTTAAATATCATCGACCGACAAAGGAATTCGAAATGGCGAATACAAACCATTCCGATGGGATGCATTTGAGAAATATGGAACTTGGAGAATGAAAGGATTTCAAGAAGAAACTTCGTCACTGGCAATCGGAAATTGCCTTCAGAAAAAAAATCCCAGAACAAGGTAATGTACCCGGCGGGAGCATCTGCCGCCGTCTGACCCTCATTGGGATATCGGGCACCCCAACTATCAAGGAATCTAAAATTTCAAACCATACTGTCGAACGTTTCTCGGGACCACTTCAATGGTGGAAGAGGTTTGGGAAGTGGTTTAGCCGAGTTAACACTCTTGAAATTGCATGGACCATTGTTGTTGTTGTTGGCTTGGTTCCATTGAGCAAAGAGGTTTGGGAATTGAGCAGCCATTTGCTGCGCAATGATTTCTGCTAGTTCGGCAGTCGCTATCTGGTTTTCGCGTCGAGGAGGCATTCTAAAAGAGGAAACATGAAATGAAACGAGTGAGAGAATTAGAAAAAAAAGAATGAGATGAACAAATCTGATGAAAGCAAGGATAGTGGTCATTTGTTTGTTACTACAAAGCAACAAACGACCCCGGTGATTAATCAAAGTAAATAGGTCAAAAATAATGTATCGCGAAGACATGCTCGCCTATAAGTGAACACTCATCCCAAGAATTCCCAGGTAAGCACAACTGGTCTCGCGTCTGATGAGATATATACGAAGTGCTTGCCTAGACAGAAAACCCTTGAATACAAGCATTCACCCTTCCATTTTGCACGTGTTCACATTATTTAAAACCCAAAACCTTGATGAGATTTTGAAAACTCAAAGGGGTTCAAAACCATATAACAGAGGGTACAAAACATAGTAATCAATCATCCTAGAACAGATGATTAGTTTTCAAAGCGGTTTTGAAATTTATGTTCTTGTTGAGGTCGTCGCCTAAAGATAGGTGACAGTATTGTTTTATGACTAAACGCAAGTAAACTCGCGTTAGGGTCCTAGGAAGGTTATAGACTAGGTAGAAGCATTACTAATAACCTAATTCCCTATAACCATTGGCTCTGATACTATATTTTCAGTCACACCCCGACCACGTAGAACATATAAAACGTGGCGGAAACGTCGGGGGGTGTTGTAACAGAATTAATTGTTTCAAATCCATGGCAATTAAAGTTTCATTTTATTAAACAAACAAGAGAGTTACTTTGTTTTAAACAAGAAACAAAGAGTATATAACAAAAATTAACTAGTTCTTGTCTCGTTTTAAGTCACTAAGGCACAGGTCCGCCTAAGTATGTCTTGATAAGTCCTATGCATCATCTCCTGAAAACACATGTGAAAATAGGTACGTCAGCATAAAAATGCCTGTGAGATACATAGGTTTTGTGAAAACAGAATTCATGACTTATGTTTGAGAAAATGTTTAGTCATGAACCTTGTAATTTGCTTTGTCTTGTAAATCATTTGAAAAGCGATAAGATCAGATGATATGTATAAATAAGAAGTTAATGTATGGTTAAATGAATAACCATGTAAAATGAGTTTGTATAAGATAAGTTGTTTGTAAATCAATGTCTTGTGAAAAGTATGTTATTTGTATAAAATGTTATATGTCTCAATTTGAAATGGTTCAAATAACGCTACGATATGTAATACCATACAGACACTTATATATAGGAAGTACCAGCGGCGTATCCACCATGCTTGTATCATATTACACACGCATCATTACTTAAATCACTTACTCAAACCAAACCACCAAGATGTAATGTTTAACAATTGTAGAAATGTTTATGTATAGTCAAATGTCTATTGTCAAATGTAAATCATGTCAACAGATACAACTGGTTCACACGGTTCAATAGTTACAAACGGTTCATATAATCAAAGGGTTACGACGGTTCACATAGTCAAATAGCTACAACGGTTCAAAATGTAGTATAATGTGTTCATATGTTGGATGAGCATATGCAACAGAAATGCAATGTAAAACAATGTACTAAGTATGCATACAATGGACATACATAGCATGAAATGTAATGTAGAACGATGTACTAAGTACGCACACAATGGGCATACATAGCATGAAATGTAATGTAGAACGATGTACTAAGTACGAACACAATGGGCATACATAGCATGTAATGTAATGAAATCATGTACTATAATGTACTAACGAACATAGCAGGTGTATGATGTGAAAACATGGAAAGCATGAAAGTAACAAGTAGGCACATGTGTTTCACCCCAAAATGTTTGGAAAACAGTAAAAGAGGGGTTCTATGTACTCACTTGAGATTGCTCAGAAGTCCTAAGATAACCACCAAGCAATGCTAGAGATCTCGGAATCAAACGACACCTAATATAGGTAACTATGTTAATAAACCGGACCTAAACCGGAGGATCGGATAGAATGAGGGTTTGTAAACCAAACGAGTATGGAGACTCGTGTAGTATGGTTTAACAAAGCCTACATACTAAATGAAACTTAACATAAGTGCTTACGACCCATTACGACCCGTTTAGGTAGCTTATGCTACTTTAACGCGTCGTTCGCGTGAAACGCGTTCGGACCGCCTAACTAGTCCTATGACAAGTAGAATATGCCTTAACATGTCTAATATTGTCGCCAAATCAGTTTAGATGTCAAAAGTTATGTCACATATGTTTATAATGAATTTTGGCATCAAAGGGGTATTTTGGTAATTTACCTAAGGCATATAAACTACCTATCATACAACTACTTAAACGCCGTGACCATAAGGTATAACCTCGGAAGGTTATTCCCTATATACTATGGTCACCTAATGTATTTGGTCGGATCCTAATGATTGACCAAATGGGTCGGGTTCGAAGGTATAAGCGATTTATTAGATCGCTTACCCTTACGACCCTAGACAACGTGGTAATCAGTAGGCATAGTCACAAGGGACTATAACCATCGTGATTACAATCACGTTGCGAAGTTCAAACAAACTTCGCATTGACCATAACTGGTCAACGCAGAAAGTCAAACAAAGTTTGACTTTCGGACTCGAAAAGCAAGAAAAGAACGAAGGAATACTTACAAAGGGTCCCCGAATGCTAATCTAGATCAAAATAGCTCAGGTATGAAACAAAGGTTTCAACTTAGAGCACATTAGATCAGATTCTAGTGGGTTTTGAAGTAAATGGGGGTGGGGTATTTATAGTATTTCCCGAACCATTAAGATCGTTTCTTGGAAAATGTGATCGAATCTCGTGCGTACACTTGTTGGAAAGTTGTGGTGCCTAAAAATGACCCCTAATGAGCTGAAAGGGCAAGTGTGGGTTTGTGGTTGTGGGTTAAACAGCTGTAATCTGCTGACAAATCGATCTTATCTGATCTGAGACCCTGACGCGGGCCGCGTAAAGATGCACACAAACCTTACGTGGGCCGCATGCCCATGTCTGATCAGAACCAAGTTTGTTAAATGACAGTTTCAGTCCCTGTTAGGTGTTTATGCCATTTCCGACACTTCTAAGGCCCGTAGAGCCAACTTTAAGGCCCTAAAATGATGCCTAAACATTGTGGACATGAAACATGCTCAAAAATATGCCGGATGTTGGTTCGTTTGGTCGTACGATCGCGATGTTTGCTTAATTACGACGGAATGCGCATAAGTGCGAAAAACGATCCAAATGACGCGACGAATGGATTTTTCTTATGCCAAACACTAAAATAAAATGTTTTAGTACTTACATAAATTTTTTGGATGTCCGGGTGTATTCAGAACGTAAGTTATGCGCGAAAGTGCAAACTTGTGCACTTTTTGACGCTTTTAGTCCCTGAATGACCCAAAAGTTTATTTTAGCATACCGAACACCTCAAAGCCTATTTCTAAGCTATGTAAAGGATATTTATGGTATGTTTAACTTATGGTCATGTTCCGGAATGTTCGTTACAGTTCAAATTGGCATACTTTCGCAGTTTGTCAAGTTTAGTCCCTGTAAGCGAATTAACTTGTTTTTGCCATACCAAAGCCTTTAAAACTTATTTCTAAGTTATGTAAAGGTTTTTTAAGGTATGTTAAGTATATGTCACTATTCCGGAGTGTTTGTTGCATTAAACTGGTTATATTTACGCATCAGTGTGCGTATAACCTTCCAGAAAGCGATTTAGAGCTTGAAATCGAACAAGAATTGATATGTGCAAAAGATACACATATTTAAACAAGTCCAAAGTATGAAACACAATATTTCATTGGTTTGGTATTTGTTTGATGGTCGCAGTGACACAGGTGTCACAGTCTCCCCTAATTAAGGAAATTTCATCCCGAAATTTATTCGTAGAAGTCTGTCTGTGACTTTGTGTTAAATAGCAATCAAAGATATGTAAAGCATAATTTTATTATTTTTCTCAACGGATATTTTTCAGAAGCGAAAATGAATGAACGGGGTCATTTTCTTCAACGGGTTCTTCGGAAATGGAAAATAATGGATTTTTAACTAAACGGATATACATTTCCCTCAACGGATGTTCTTCAGAAGTGAAAACGAATGGATGATTCATTCTTCCTCAACGGGTCCTTCGTCAGAAACGGGAATGAAGGAAAAATCCATGGACATTCATTTCTCTCAATGGATATTCTTCAGAATGAAAATGAACAAACGGGGTCATTTTCCTCAACGGTTATTCTTCAGAATTTGAAATGAAGGAATAATCAACGGATATTCATTTCCTCAACGGATAATCTTCAGAAACGAAAATGAACTAACGGAGTCATTTTCAACGGTTGCTTCCTCAGAGTTCGAAATGAAGGATAAACGGATATTCATTTCCTCAACGGATATTCCTCAGAAGTGAAAAATGAATAGCTAGTTCATTTTTCCTCAACGGATGCTTCATCAGAAATGGAAATGAATTGGGTTAACTCAAGATACATGACAGAACTTGCTGTGATTTCTGTGCACTAAATTCCATAATTATGTATGCATCCATAATTACGTAATTCCTTGCACAGTCCGCACAGTTCGTTTTGTAATGTTGTGGGGAAGGATCTCAAACTTGTGATGAGGGTGACTAGACTACCATAGGGTCCTTTTAATTAGATCGACAGAGGATCTTCTTAATTAGGCCACCAAGGAGTCCTTTCATCTATATCATCACATAATATTCCTAACCAAATTTTTGGATCGATCAGTTTAACTAGACCACTAAAGGGGTCTAATTATGAAGTAGTACTTTATAATCCAAGGGACTTTACTACTACGTAGAAGTCCATTAAGGATTCTAGGTAGTACCTTTGGGTATCCAACTATGAATCAGTTGTACAAGGATATGTAAGATTCTACGAGGATTTGGATAACATAATTTGGATCACACGACACATAAAAGGGAACACATAAGCACATAACCACATAATTGTTTAATTGTTATTATCTTGTTATTGATTGTTATAATCTTGGCGCCTCGTGCTTCGTTTCTCATGGAAGAAACGGGTACTTAGGATTTTCGTGGAAAACGCAAGAGATCATACAATGGAAGAAATTTTGGGGGTAGTCTGTTCTTCAAGGAATACGGTTCCTTGATTGTCGGTATTGTAAGAGATATGTTTGTTTATACATACAACCACATAATTACATTGCAATGTAAATAAAAGATTTATTTATAAACAATGATAACAACTGTTTCATGGACCTTGACAACAAAAGAAAATAATACATAAGACATGATTATTTCTAAACGATGTTGTCTTCTGGTTGGTCAGATGCTCATCCCTGCGCTGGATTTGCATTAGCAAGCCTTGGGCAATTCCTACGAAAATGGCCCATCTCGCCACAGTTGTAGCAAGACCCCGGTGGAAAACGAGCTTGAGAAGGATTGTTGCCAGCTTGATTTGGTGCAGCTGCGGTTGGGCAAACCCTCGCTGTATAACCTATAAGTCCGCAAACTTGGCAAGTGCGGCACTTCACACCAGCATGACGATGTAGGCCACATTGGTTGCACAAGGGTGCAGTTCCGTTGTAGGGTTTCCTGGCAGGGGGTTGAGCTGGTTGGTTGGGGACGGCTTGATCATTTTAAGCGACCACGGCGAAGTTCTGAGAAGCCTTTCGCTTCTTTGACTTCTTAGGGGATCCAGTCTGTTCATCCATGGTCTTTGATTCCTCGATTGGGTTCGATTCCTCGACCGGTTTCTTGTCACCTTTTCGGAAAAGTTTACCTTTCCTGATCTTTGATTCAGTCAAGGTTGCAGATAGCTCAATGGCCTGCCTAACAGTAGTAGGGTTGCTACCAGTCACAATGTCTTGTATTGAGTCGGGGAGGCCATCAATGTATTTTTCGATTGCCTTATCCAAAGGCGTGACCATGTTTGGGCATAACAGACTTAACTCCTCAAAACGGTCTGTGTAGGCTCGATGCTCACCGCTATCTTGCTTCAAATTGTCGAATTCCCTTTCCAAGGCCCTGATCTCGTGACGAGGACAAAACTCCTTCATCATGAGAGCCCTAAGTTCGGCCCAAGTCTGGGCTAAGGCAACCTCAGAACCACGGTCTCTCATAACCCCGTTCCACCACGTAAGGGCCCTCTTCTGGAACACACTCGAAGAAAACTCGACCTTGCGATTGTCAGGACAGTGCACGTGGCAGAAAGTATTCTCAAAGCTCTCGAACCATTGAAGAAGCCCAGTCGCTCCCTCAGAACCACTAAACTTGAGTGGTTTAGCCGAGTTAAAACTCTTGAAATTGCATAGACCATTGTTGTTGTTGTTGGCTTGGTTCCATTGAGCAAAGAGGTTTGGGAATTGAGCAGCCATTTGTTGCGCAATGATTTCTGCTAGTTCGGCAGTCGCTATCTAGTTTTCGCGTCGAGGAGGCATTCTAAAAGAGGAAACATGAAATGAAACGAGTGAGAGAATTAGACAAAAAGAATGAGGTGAACAAATCTGATGAAAGCAAGGATAGTGGTCATTTGTTTGTTACTACAAAGCAACAAACGACCCCGGTGATTAATCAAAGTAAATAGGTCAAAAATAATGTATCGCGAAGACATGCTCGCCTATAAGTGAACACTCATCCCAAGAATTCCCAGGTAAGCACAACTGGTCTCGCGTCTGATGAGATATATACGAAGTGCTTGCCTAGACAGAAAACCCAGAATACAGGCATTCACCCTTCCAGTTTGCACGTGTTCACATTATTTAAAACCCAAAACCTTGACGAGATTTTGAAAACTCAAAGGGGTTCAAAACCATATAACAGAGGGTTCAAAACCTAGTAATCAATCATCCTAGAACAGATGATTAGTTTTCAAAGCGGTTTTGAAATTTATGTTCTTGTTGTGGTCGTCGCCTAAAGATAGGTGACAGTATTGTTTTATGACTAAACGCAAGTAAACTCGCGTTAGGGTCCTAGGAAGGTTATAGACTAGGTCAAAGCATTACTAATAACCTCATTCCCTATAACCATTGGCTCTGATACCATCTTTTCTGTCACACTCCGACCACGTAGAACATACAAAACGTGGCGGAAACGTCGGGGAGTGTTGTAACAGAATTAATTGTTTCAAATCCATGGCAATTAAAGTTTCGTTTTATTAAACAAACAAGAGAGTTACTTTGTTTTAAACAAGAAACAAAGAGTATATAACAAAAATTAACTAGTTCTTGTCTCGTTTTAAGTCCCTAAGGCACAGGTCCGCCTAAGTATGTCTTGATAAGTCCTATGCATCATCTCATGAAAACACATGTGAAAATAGGTACGTCAGCATAAAAATGCCTGTGAGATACATAGGTTTTGTGAAAATAGAATTCATGACTTATGTTTGAGAAAATGTTTAGTCATGAACCTTGTAATTTGGTTTGTCTTGTAAATCATTTGAAAAGCGATAAGATCAGATGATATGTATAAATAAGAGGTTAATGTATGGTTAAATGAATAACCATGTAAAATGAGTTTGTATAAGATAAGTTGTTTGTAAATCAATGTCTTGTGAAAAGTATGTTATTTGTATAAAATGTTATATGTCTCAAATTGAAATGGTTCAAATAACGCTACGATATGTAATACCATACAGACACTTATATATAGGAAGTACCAGCGGCGTATCCACCATGCTTGTATCATATTACACACGCATCGTTACTAAAATCACTTACTCAAACCAAACCACCAAGATGTAATGTTTAACAATTGTAGAAATGTTTATGTATAGTCAAATGTCTATTGTCAAATGTAAATCATGTCAACAGATACAACTGGTTCACACGGTTCAATAGTTACAAACGGTTCATATAATCAAAGGGTTACGACGGTTCACATAGTCAAATAGCTACAACGGTTCAAAATGTAGTATAATGTGTTCATATGCTGGATGAGCATATGCAACAGAAATGCAATGTAAAACAATGTACTAAGTATGCATACAATGGACATACATAGCATGAAATGTAATGTAGAACGATGTACTAAGTACGCACACAATGGGCATACATAGCATGAAATGTAATGTAGAACGATGTACTAAGTACGCACACAATGGGCATACATAGCATGTAATATAATGAAATCATGTACTATAATGTACTGACGAACATAGCAGGTATATGATGTGAAAACATGGAAAGCATGAAAGTAACAAGTAGGCACATGTGTTTCACCCCAAAATGTTTGGAAAACAGTAAAAGAGGGGTTCTATGTACTCACTTGAGATTGCTCAGAAGTCCTAAGATAACCACCAAGCAATGCTAGAGATCTCGGAATCAAACGGCACCTAATATAGGTAACTATGTTAATAAACCGGACCTAAACCGGAGGATCGGATAGAATGAGGGTTTGTAAACCAAACGAGTATGGAGACTCGTGTAGTATGGTTTTACAAAGCCTATATACTAAATGAAACTTAACATAAGTTCTTACGACCCATTACGACCCGTTTAGGTAGCTTATGCTACTTTAACGCGTCGTTCGCGTGAAACGCGTTCGGACCGCCTAACTAGTCCTATGACAAGTAGAATATGCCTTAACATGTCTAATATTGTCGCCAAATCAGTTTAGATGTCAAAAGTTATGTCACATATGTTTATAATGAATTTTGGCATCAAAGGGGTATTTTGGTAATTTACCTAAGGCATATAAACTACCTATCATACAACTACTTAAACGTCGTGACCATAAGGTATAACCTCGGAAGGTTATTCCCTATATACTATGGTCACCTAATGTATTTGGTCGGATCCTAATGATCGACCAAATGGGTCGGGTTCGAAGGTATAAGCGATTTATTAGATCGCTTACCCTTACGACCCTAGACAACGTGGTAATCAGTAGGCATAGTCACAAGGGACTATAACCATCGTGATTACAATCACGTTGCGAAGTTCAAACGAACTTCGCATTGACCATAACTGGTCAACGCAGAAAGTCAAACAAAGTTTGACTTTCGGACTCGAAAAGCAAGAAAAGAACGAAGGAATACTTACGAAGGGTCCCCGAATGCTAATCTAGATCAAAATAGCTCAGGTATGAAACAAAGGTTTCAACTTAGAGCACATTAGATCAGATTCTAGTGGGTTTTGAAGTAAATGGGGGTGGGGTATTTATAGTATTTCCTGAACCGTTAAGATCGTTTCTTGGAAAATGTGATCGAATCTCGTGCGTACACTTGTTGGAAAGTTGTGGTGCCTAAAAATGACCCCTAATGAGCTGAAAGGGCAAGTGTGGGTTTGTGGTTGTGGGTTAAACAGCTGTAATCTGCTGACAAATCGATCTTATCTGATCTGAGACCCTGACGCTGGCCGCGTAAAGATGCACACAAACCTTACGCGGGCCGCATGGCCATGTCTGATCAGAACCAAGTTTGTTAAATGACAGTTTCAGTCCCTGTTAGGTGTTTATGCCATTTCTGACACTTCTAAGGCCCGTAGAGCCAACTTTAAGGCCCTAAAATGATGCCTAAACATTGTGGACATGAAACATGCTCAAAAATATGCTGGATGTTGGTTCGTTTGATCGTACGATCGCGATGTTTGCTTAATTACGACGGAATGCGCATAAGTGCGAAAAACGATCCAAATGACGCGACGAATGGATTTTTCTTATGCCAAACACTAAAATAAAATGTTTTAGTGCTTACATAAATTTTTTGGATGTCCGGGTGTATTCAGAACGTAAGTTATGCGCGAAAGTGCAAACTTGTGCACTTTTTGACGCTTTTAGTCCCTGAATGACCCAAAAGTTTATTTTAGCATACCGAACACCTCAAAGCCTATTTCTAAGCTATGTAAAGGATATTTATGGTATGTTTAACTTATGGTCATGTTCCGGAATGTTCGTTACAGTTCAAATTGGCATACTTTCGCAGTTTGTCAAGTTTAGTCCCTGTAAGCGAATTAACTTGTTTTTGCCATACCAAAGCCTTCAAAACTTATTTCTAAGTTATGTAAAGGTTTTTTAAGGTATGTTAAGTATATGTCACTATTCCAGAGTGTTTTTTGCATTAAACTGGTTATATTTACGCATCAGTGCGCGTATAACCTTCCAGAAAACGATTTAGAGCTTGAAATCGAACAAAAATTGATATGTGCAAAAGATACACATATTTAAACAAGTCCAAAGTATGAAACACAATATTTCATTGGTTTGGTATTTGTTTGATGGTCACAGTGACACAGGTGTCACACACGTTCTAGAAATCTGAGTACTTAGTTCCCTTTCATCACTGCAAGTAGTTGCATATGAGCTATGTCTATGTAGTTCTTTCTAGTGGAATGATAACATGAATGTCAATTGAAACCGGAAGTCTAGGATGGTCATTTGTCTCTAATTTTCTTACAACTACAACTTTCATCTTTGCAATTATATTAGTAATTTTAGTATTAAAACCAATTCAATCAAATCAATTCTTGAAATTTACTTTAATTGCAATTAGTTTAATCGTAGTTAACTTAGATATACACTTAGATAACATACATTCCACAAACTCCATGTGTTTGATACCCACTTACCGCTATCTATTTAGTAGTAATTGGATTAAATTTGATTGTGACCACGAAATCACGTCAAATTTTGGCGCCGTTGCCGGGGAGTAGTGTGCAACGTGTGTTATTTTTGATCTTTTTAAGTTTGTTATTTTTCTGGTTTACGCTGGGTGTGTTAGTGTGCAGGTATTTACAGGTGAATGCGTACTAGAAGCTCTCACAAGCTATCACCATTGGCATTTGATCCGGAAATTGAGCGAACATTAAGAGGAAACAGAATTTTGCTAAGAGAAAACAGAATCAGCGGTTCACCAACAACACCAACTACACCAATCACACCACTTCGATACATGGATCCACCACCACCACCACCACCCACTACGGGTGAACTTATACCACATTTTATACCATCATCCACTCAACCTTCACCAAACACTACCATGCCAAACACCACTACCGACCCTATTCAACCTCATAATGCTACGCCAACCAACATTACACAACCCATTACTACCCAAGAAGATCCTACACTCACTTTTAACCCTTCTACCACAATTCCACCATTCTCCCATTTCTTCCCAGGTGCGGGCCAATCATCTTCAACCTATTCAATAGCACCAAACTCAACCATTGTCCATGCTACTTCTACATTTAGACCATCGAACCAGTCGGGTTTTCAATATTCAACTCTTCCATTTGGACAATCTTCGGGTATAGGGGGAGATGGATATGAAGAAGGATATGAAGATTTTGAGGGTTATGAGGAAGAAAGATATGCATATGGGGGTGATGGGGAACAAGGAGAACTTACTTATGTGCAAGGGCAAACTCAAAGAATGCCAAGTGTTGGTGGGTTTCAACAACAACAAATTATACCACAACATATTCGGCCAAGGCCACAAGGGCCACAAGTGCAACGTCCTATACCATTGCAACAAGTTCGTCCACAAAACGTACAACATCAATTCCAAAGGCCGATTCAACACCCACCGATGCCACAACAACAATTTCAACCACATGTACCACAAGGGCCTATGCAAAGGCCAATGGGTCCTATTAGACCAAGGGTTCGGTTGGGTGTGCCAAGAAGGCATCTTAGAGAACTTGCGAGAGGAATTGAAGCACATTTTAGGCCGGTAATCACTCACAATCCTTCACCAGTAGTTATTCCTCACAATGATCAAGGGAGGACGTTCGAAGTGAGAACTAATTCATTGCAAAGTTTGCCGAAGTATAAGGGTCTAGCAACGGAGGAGCCTTATTTTCACTTGGATGCTTATGACTTGATTTGCAACACTTTTGGGAGTCAAGGATTTTCGGCCAACGATGTCAAATTGGTATTATTCCAATTTTCTCTAGAAGACAAGGCAAAGAAGTGGTTTTAGACTCTACCTTCGCCATCTATCTATACATGGGCGGAGATGCAACAAATATTTTTAGATGAATTTTACACCGCTCAAAAGACCAATGATGCTAGGAAGGGGTTGAGGAGTTTTCAACAACAACAAGGTGAGATGTTTCATGAGGCCTTTGAGCATTTCAACATGATGATCAAGAATTGCCTTCACCATGGGATTGAACTTTGGGAATTGATGAATGCTTTCCATGAGGGGTTGAGTGCCGAAGATGCTCGCGATTTAATGTCTATTACCAGTGTCTCTTTTGGTACGAACTATGAGCAAGACGATTGGGAGTTTTTGGAGCAAATGGCAATTACTTCAAAGAGGAAAGCTCAAATATCAAGGAGAGCGCGACCAACCATTACCCGAACACAAGTGCATGCGGTAGATGATGGTAATGTTCAAACCTCTAACCAAATTTATGATGTTTGTGCTATTTGCAATGAAATAGGGCATGCGGCTGAAAATTGCCAAGGAGTGGTGGAAGGGCAATATGAAGAGGTTCATGTTGTGCAAGGTCAAGGAGGGGGTGGTAGAAACTATAACATGAATTCTAACACTTACCACCCCTGGTTGAGGAACCACCCAAATTTTTGGTATGGGAACCCTTCTAATCAAGCAAACCCAAATTTTCAAGGAAGTCAAGGTAACTTTGGTTCGTGCCAACCTTACAACAATCAAAGTGGATATCGAGGTGAGAACAACCAAGGGTATCAAAGGCAATATCTAACGGGTCAAGAACAAGGGGGGTCTTCGGGTGGAAATGAGATGATGGATATGTTGAAGAGCATGCAAGCGGAGATGCAAATGAGAAATCAAATGGATGACGCTCGCATACAAAAGGATGAAACCCAAGACAAAGCAATTCAAACTTTGACCACCCAAATGGGTCAACTCGCAACCGAAGTGGCGGACTTGAAGAAAAACAAAGGTCAATTACCAAGCGACACTAAGGTAAACCCGTCTCATAGTACTTCTAGAGGTAATAATGTTAATATTCATCATGTAAGTGTTTTGAGAAGTGGGAAAGAGTACAAAGCCAATCCTTCTCCAGATTTGGTTGATGGGGTGGTTGAAGACATAACGGGTCAAGATAGTGAGGAAAAAAATGAACCAACTATTATTTCTTCTAAAAAACCCAATTTTGAAAAACCCGAAGTTAATAAAGAAAAAGAAAAGAAAAATGAGGATGAGGGATCTAGTCAAGTACCATTTCCCTCGGCTTTATTAGATCCGGGTAAGAAAAAATTTATTTCAAAACGGGGTCCTCAAAAAGAAGAAATGTGGGAGGTTTTTAAATAGGTTAAAATTGATCTTCCTTTACTTGAAGCAATCAAACAGGTACCCGCTTACGCCAAGTTTTTAAAAGAATTGTGTACCCAAAAGAGGCAACAAAAAGTGTCTAAATTGGTTGACTTGACGGAGCAGGTAAGCGCGGTCTTGAAAGGAGATTGATGTGTGCAAAATGCAACATATAAATTACATCAAATGAGGCATAAAACTAACCCTTTTTAAGTACTAATATTGGAAAAAGAGTGTTTTTGTCTTCCTTTTGTATTTTCAGGATTAAATGAGCTCAAAAACACAAAAGAAGCAAAAATACAGCTAAATCCAACATAAATACAAGTAAAGGAACATAAGTGGACTGCCCGACCCCTCAACGGCATCTTCCAAAGCAAAATAGAGAAGGCAGAAGACTGAACACGCCCCGTGCTCAGCCAGCACGGTGCCCAAGAAGCAGCAGAAAAGACAAACCTATAGAAGCTTCTATTGCCCACCACGGGGCCGTGCCCAGTGAACACGGGGGCGTGGCGAAAGTACAGCAGGCGCATTAATTGTAATTGCGAATTACAATTAATGAGGAGAGAGAGTGTCAGACAGGCACGGGGCCGTGCCCAGCGGACACGGGGCCGTGCGCAGCTCTCTGTTCAGCCTATAAATAGGAGTGCTTGGATTCATTTCAACTCATCCCTTGGCACACCACCTCTCTCACACTTCATCCACCACCCACCACCATCACAACACCATCATCCACCACCATCATCCATTGTCCATCGTAGAGTGTGTGAGTCGTCTCGGGATCCAAGATTGATCGTAAGAGTTCTTGACAATCAAGGCCATGTTTGCCTAAGTCTCTTACATCACTTGGTGAAGACAAAGTGTCTAGTATAATACTTTTTATTTCTAATCTTTTGCACTTTTTATTTGGTTTTGTATTAATGACTTTAATAACTAGTTACTTATGTTGAAGGTGATCTTTCCTTATCGTTTGTCCGTGGTGTCTTGGCATTATTTTACTGTCTATATAAAATAAAAGATTTTCACCATTCATATCTCCACGGTCTATATGGAGGTATGTTGGCTACCTGGTCGGGGGTTAAGGGAACGGTTTGGTAAAGGTCTTGCCATTGTTCAGCGTTTAGAGGTCCTGCAATGGACCTGGGTCAAATTTAGTAGGACCTCCTTCAATGCTTCACGGTATTGGATGGCGGGGGTCCAAACTCTTTGATCCCCTCATAAGTTAACTATTATTAATACTATAACCCGGCTATTTAGGACTGTATCCCTGCTGACTCAGACTACTTAGCCGAGGGTAACGTCACCGCCAAAAGCGGGGCCTACCATAATACTGCATTAATAACTTAATTCATTATCTTCCAATAATCCACCCTTTTAGGATTGTATCCTTGCTGACTCAAACTACTGGGGTGAGGGTAACGTCACCTTCAAAAGAGGGGCCAACTACAATAACTAAGATAATCTATTAATTATGTGCAAAAGTGCGGAAATAATCAAAGGTTATACTAGATACGAGTCGGAACCAAGTGATTCATCTTGTCTATCTGTTTTTACTTTTATTTTATTTTCAGCATTTTAGTTAGTTTTTATTTTTCTTAGTTTAAAACATTTTTCTAAACTTTTTATTTTGATTAGACGTTGAGGATAAACCGGTATTAAAAGCTCTTGTGTCCTTGGACGACCTCGGTATCTTACCAACGCTATACTACGCTCACGATGGGTGCACTTGCCCATATGTTTGTTTAGTGTTAGTAAAATATCGTGTTTTATAAATTTAAAACTTGGCTAAAAATAAGTGTTAAAAGGGCTTAAAATATACACCTAATAAATACGACACTTCACACGCATCAAGTTTTTGGCGCCGTTGCCGGGGACACAAGGATTTTAAGAAAGTTAGGAATCAACGGCCTAATCATTTTTTTTTAATTTTTTCTTTTTATTTTTTTTGGATTTTCTTAGTTTTTCAGCTTCTGCAGAGCTCAGCACGGGCCGTGCCCGTTGAACACGCCCCCGTGCTAAATCAATGGAACTGGCAATCCTGTTTTACGTCAGACAGTAAGCTGAACACGGGGCCGTGCTCACCCAACACGCCCCCGTGCCCAAGATTCACTTACTGAAAACAGAACCGTTAGATCCCGGCGGTTGGTAATTTCTGACATAAACATGAGTGATAGTAATTGTTTTTACTTTCGGCACTCTTATGGTACGTGGTGTCAATTATGTGGTGGCAAACATGAAGAAGTAAAATGTTACTTTCTAAATTATAGGCCCCACTACATGGACCCACCGACTTCCTACAACCTTAAGAGGGGCGAAAGTAAAAATAAGCACTATTTCTCCCTCGAATGCGCCCAGCCAGATATTCTAGGGGAAATGCTCCTTGATGAGTTATTTCAACTAGAAAAGCTAATTCTGAATTGGTTAAAAGAGCTTAGGAAGGATTTTATTGATCCACCCCAAGACGATGACCATGACGAAATGCTGGAACCGCATTCCGACAACCTCGTTGCTCCCGAAAATACCTTCGTACCTAGCAAAGACTTGGACGATAGTCGTCCCTGTGTCGATTGTGCCGTGAAGGACTCTCCATCGACTTCGTTCGGTGCATACATAGACCTGAGCGATTCGGCATACACCTTCTTTAACGAGAGCCCGGGAAAGGGTTGGACTTGTCCACCTAAACTGAAAATAGGAATTACCCTCACCGACAACCTCTTGCGTTCTCGCCTTAGTTTAGGACAATTAAGGTATCTTAGGCACTTTGGGGTTTTTTTTCAACCAATCAGGAGCCACCCGATACTAGTGAGTTCCTTAAAAAACTAGACAACTTCATAAGACAGTCCCTCGACACGGGGCCGTGTCCAGCCAACACGCCCCCGTGTCCATCAAAAGATTCCCTTCTGATCAGTACGTCAGAATACGGACAAACTGTGTCAGAACTCTACCTACACACGGGGCCGTGTCCACTGGACACGGGGCCGTGTCCACTGGACACGGGGCCGTGTCCAGGATGCTGTCATTTTCTATAAATGCAGCCAAGAATTCTGCACATTTGGACCAACTTGGGACAGAGATTTGCAGGAATCTTCTCTCAAACTATCCTAGGTAAGTCTAAAAGAAGGTTCCAACAACCCATCTTGTCCTTTCCTCTTTTAGCCATTTCCTTCTTCTCCATCTTTCTCCAAGAACTACCATCAAAAGTTTGAATTCTTCCAACTTTGTGGTAAGGATTAATGAGTTTTGTTCAAGGAATCTTGGTAAAAACATGTTATGTAACATTGTTTTAAGTTATTAGTGACTAAAAAGACCCCACAAGTTCAGAAAATAACTTAAAAATCCAAGTTTCCTTGCTCCAAAATTCTGCAGAAAGATGAACACGGGGCCGTGCTCAATGAGCACGGGGCCGTGTCCGGTCACTGTTTCATTAAATAAACTATTTTCAGTTTATTTTTCGTAGGATGTCAAGTGAAAACAGCGAAACATCTTCTGTGCATTCGTCAAACAGCCGAAGAGGAAGGAGACCCTCCGTTGAAGCTACACTTGTGCACTATGTGATAGCATTAAGGGAGGCTCTCGACGAAATGACATCAGTAGAGGAGGTCCTAATCGACCGTATTAACGATCTTACGATGGGACTTGAAAGCAGCTTCCAAGAAATTAACCTCTTGCACCAGAGGTTAAATATTCTTGAAGCACCCCCGATGGAACCAGTCCTCCCTCAACAGGATTGGAACCTGGCACTCGGAATTAACAACCCTACCGGGTGGGAAGACTTTCCGGCGGAACCTCCCGTGGAACATCAACAAGAGATCCCGGTGGAAATCGAAACTCCTCAAACTAATGCCAATGAGCCTTCTTTTCTCCTTCCAAGGGAGGTGGAAGAATGGCTCGCCGACATATGAGGAGAACCGCACCCGGAAGAAGGAGTTCAAAAAGGCCTTGTCTAACCAAGATTAGTTACTTCTTGGAAATTTTGCTAATTAAAATAAAGTAGAGGCTAGAACTCCATGGTTTATTATTTCTTTGTTTTATCTAGTTTAATCTTAATTTAGGATTATGTAAGGTCTCTCTAGGATTGCAATGAAATGATGGTTTTTAAAGTTTGGATGGTTTTTAATGAATAAAACACACTCATGGTGGTAAGGGATGAAAAGGGGAACGAGAAAAATGACCTCATGCACAAGAACAAGGCAACCCGGCAATTCTTTCCATTTCAGAAGGTTCAACACGGGCCGTGCCCAACCAACACGGCCCCGTGCTGAACCACCTGCAGAAAAACGCCCAGTTCAGGTAACTGGACACGGGCCGTGTTCACCCGACACGCCTCCGTGTCCAGACTTCTGCTTCTCTTGTTTTAATTTTGTTACTGGCACTTGAACACGGGGCCGTGCCCGGACAACACGGGGCCGTGTTCAGCGCCCAGTAACACAAAATTTTTGCTTTTTAACACCATTTTACACATCTAATCAACCTAAAAATTTATTTTTGGGACACATTGAGGACAATGTGTAATTTAAGTGTGGGGGGGGGGGGGGGATGCTAAAACCTTGGAATTTTGCAAGTCCTAAATACAAGCCTTACACAAAACTCTATTGGAACCGCTAATCACCCCAATATTTTTTTTCAAAAATTTTCATTTTTCTTACTTGTCTAGGTTTAACTTGGGAAATTCAAGTTCTCAAAAAGGTTATATTTTTACGAATTTACAACCGATAGCGTAGTGATAAAAAGAACCAACATAAGAAAATTATGAAAAGGCATGGCAAACTTAGTTAAAATTTGATTATATATACTTGATCACATAAAAACCCATTCCCACAAAAGTTAGTTTTGAGCCTTTATTGAGCATACAAAATTACATCTTTAGACTAAATGCTCATTTTTCGTTTCTTGTGTGAATAGCCGCTTGGTTCTTACAACTCTAGAACTTGCCTTGACGATACATTCCCGGTCCTTATCAACTAAAACCCGAGTAAGTAAATGATGGAGGCATTAGGACTAACCCTTTTTATTTCTACACCATTATTTTTCTTTTTCTTTTAGCACCTACCCAAAAATCCCCCTAGTTAACCCCTTTGAGCCTAAACCTTTTCATTTCATCACCCAAACCAAAAACCCTTTTACCCACCAAAACCTTTTTATTTTTAACCCTTTGCTTTAGTAACAAGTTCGGTTTTTCGTAAGATGAAAAAAAAATATGTTGATGATGAAACAAAAAGAAAATAAACAAACAAGTTTATCAAAAATAACTTTGTTTGAATAAAAGCTTCATCAAAATAAAAAGTTACAAAAATAGAAAGTCTTACGAAAACCAACACTTGTTACGCTTTTCGCCCTTTTTCTACTAACCACTAACCACTATCCCAACCACCTACCTTTAACCCAAGCCTAACCCTTAACCCACAAAGTCCTCTTGATATTTACAAAGGTATAAAAGTTAAAAAGGAGGAGGATTGATTACTTGGCAAGCTTATGGTAGGAATAAGTTCCATGCCGCTCTCGAGTGATTCACTAAAAATACACCTTCGGCCGAGTGTGAGTGATTTCTCCCGTGAGGTATGTGAACTTGTATATAAATGGAATTTTAAAAAGACATGTTATGCCCAAATAAGTAATTTTTCCTATGAAACGTTCTAAATAAATCATTACGAATAGGATTGTAAATAGATAAAAATAAAACCCAAAAGGATCTTGGATTCCCAACACTCTACGACAAGCCAAAAACCTTCTCTTCTACCCATTCCATTTGGGAGTGTAAGCCACATATTAAAGAGTTTTGCTTGAGGACAAGCAAAAGTTCAAGTGTGGGGGTATTTGATGTGTGCAAAATGCAACATATAAATTACATCAAATGAGGCATAAAACTAACCCTTTTTAAGTACTAATATTGGAAAAAGAGTGTTTTTGTCTTCCTTTTGTATTTTCAGGATTAAATGAGCTCAAAAACACAAAAGAAGCAAAAAGACAGCTAAATCCAACATAAATACAAGGAAAGGAACATAAGTGGACTGCCCGACCCCTCAACGGCATCTTCCAAAGCAAAATAGAGAAGGCAGAAGACTGAACACGCCCCGTGCTCAGCCAGCACGGTGCCCAAGAAGCAGCAGAAAAGACAAACCTATAGAAGCTTCTATTGCCCACCACGGGGACGTGCCCAGTGAACACGGGGGCGTGGCGAAAGTACAGCAGGCGCATTAATTGTAATTGCGAATTACAATTAATGAGGAGAGAGAGTGTCAGACAGGCACGGGGCCGTGCCCAGCGGACACGGGGCCGTGCGCAGCTCTCTGTTCAGCCTATAAATAGGAGTGCTTGGATTCATTTCAACTCATCCCTTGGCACACCACCTCTCTCACACTTCATCCACCACCACCCACCACCATCACAACACCATCATCCACCACCATCATCCATTGTCCATCGTAGAGTGTGTGAGTCGTCTCGGGATCCAAGATTGATCGTAAGAGTTCTTGACAATCAAGGCCATGTTTGCCTAAGTCTCTTACATCACTTGGTGAAGACAAAGTGTCTAGTATAATACTTTTTATTTCTAATCTTTTGCACTTTTTATTTGGTTTTGTATTAATGACTTTAATAACTAGTTACTTATGTTGAAGGTGATCTTTCCTTATCGTTTGTCCGTGGTGTCTTGGCATTATTTTACTGTCTATATAAAATAAAAGATTTTCACCATTCATATCTCCACGGTCTATATGGAGGTATGTTGGCTACCTGGTCGGGGGTTAAGGGAACGGTTTGGTAAAGGTCTTGCCATTGTTCAGCGTTTAGAGGTCCTGCAATGGACCTGGGTCAAATTTAGTAGGACCTCCTTCAATGCTTCACGGTATTGGATGGCGGGGGTCCAAACTCTTTGATCCCCTCATAAGTTAACTATTATTAATACTATAACCCGGCTATTTAGGACTGTATCCCTGCTGACTCAGACTACTTAGCCGAGGGTAACGTCACCGCCAAAAGCGGGGCCTACCATAATACTGCATTAATAACTTAATTCATTATCTTCCAATAATCCACCCTTTTAGGATTGTATCCTTGCTGACTCAAACTACTGGGGTGAGGGTAACGTCACCTTCAAAAGAGGGGCCTACTACAATAACTAAGATAATCTCTTAATTATGTGCAAAAGTGCAGAAATAATCAAAGGTTATACTAGATACGAGTCGGAACCAAGTGATTCATCTTGTCTATCTGTTTTTACTTTTATTTTATTTTCAGCATTTTAGTTAGTTTTTATTTTTCTTAGTTTAAAACATTTTTCTAAACTTTTTATTTTGATTAGACGTTGAGGATAAACCGGTATTAAAAGCTCTTGTGTCCTTGGACGACCTCGGTATCTTACCAACGCTATACTACGCTCACGATGGGTGCACTTGCCCATATGTGTGTTTAGTGTTAGTAAAATATCGTGTTTTATAAATTTAAAACTTGGCTAAAAATAAGTGTTAAAAGGGCTTAAAATATACACCTAATAAATACGACACTTCACACGCATCAAGATCTTCCTCCTAAGCTACAAGATCCGGGAACGCCTCTTATCAATATTCAAGTTGTAAATTTTCAAACTGCAAGGGCGTTACTAGATCTTGGGGCCGGAGTAAGCATCTTACCGGGGGGTTATATGACCAATATGACTTTGGTCCATTGAAACGGGTTGAGACAACGGTGGTATTAGCCGATTTGTCTCATAAACTTCCCCGGGGTATTGTACGGGATGTGATAGTTAAAATTGATGAGTTTTATTATCCTGTGGATTTTCTTGTGCTAGATTACTCATCCGCGGAACCAATTCAACAACAAAATGTTATCTTGGGTCGGCCGTTTTTGAACACTGCACATGTCGTTATTGATTGTCGATATGGTACAGTCGACATGACATTCGGTAATAGAAAGATGAGATTAAATGTTTTTACTAACGCTGCTAATGTTTATGGTGATGAGTGTTTTCTAGCAGATTTCATAGATGGATACGACCCAAAGGAGTTCGAGGAAGAGATTTTGGGTTCTTGTGTTTGTGATGTGTCTTTGCAGGTTCATGCATGTCAGTTAGAAATGGAAGAGAAGGAGCAAGAGGCTTTTGCGGTGAAAGAAGGAAGACCGCCATGGACCCACCAAACGGATACTTTACCGGTGGAAATTGATTCGGGTACAAAGCCTTCCTTGGAATGTCCACCAAATGTGGAATTGAAAGATCTACCGAAACATTTAAAGTATGCATTTTTGGGAGAGAATGACACATTACCGGTGATCATTGCTTCCAATTTGGCGGTAGCTAAAGAGGAGGAATTGCTACGGGTGTTGAAGGCTCATAAGGCGGCAATTAGGTGGACGATAGCCAACTTGAAAGGTATTAGTCCATCCATTGTGATGCATAAAATCATTACAAGTGAAGATGCGAAGCCAACCCGTGAAACACAAAGAGGGTTGAACCCGAATTTGAGAGAAGTGGTCAAGAAAGAAGTGATCAAGTGGTTGTATACGGGGATCATTTATCCTATTTCGGACAGTGCGTGGGTAAGTCCGACTCAGGTAGTTCCTAAAAAGTCCGGCATCCAGGTAATAAAAGATGAACAAGGTGAGAAAATTGCCACCCGCCCGGTCACCGGATGGCGAGTTTGCATTGATTATAGAAAATTAAACGCTGCTACCTCCAAAGACCATTTCCCGTTACCCTTCATTGACCAAATAATTGAAAAACTTTCCGGTCAAAAATATTAATATTTTTTGGATGGGTATTCTGTCACACCCCCAAAATACCACCTAGGGAAAGTCCCTGCTAGGCGTGTGACGTACCAACAACGAGCCACTAATTACATTGAACCCATACAAGTTTATAAACAAAATCCTCAATTATTAATGAAAATACCATCAACAAGTTTAAATGAAAACCAACATGTTTAGCGGAAGCAATTAATAAACCAAAGATAAATTGTTTCGAAACCAATGTATAGTATCAATAATTCAATCACATGATTATACGGTTATATGATGAATATATAAATAATCGATTAGACAGTCCTTGCAACCCTTCTAGTGCAAGACGGTAAGGCGTACAAGTAATCGGGGTTGCCTCTGGCGCGAGATCAAACTGAGATTCTGGCTAACAGTTGTGGAAGTAATTCCTGAACGTTCTTCGAGTAGCTCATCAGACGAAATCACAAACAATTGATGAATTCCCGATCCTCTTTTCCCTAACCTTAACATCAATAACGGTTGCTAACATAGCGGGGTAGTCCCTCCGTAGACTTTCCTGGCCTTCATTGCT
This sequence comes from Helianthus tuberosus, assembly GCA_030545235.1. Taxonomy (NCBI): domain Eukaryota; kingdom Viridiplantae; phylum Streptophyta; class Magnoliopsida; order Asterales; family Asteraceae; genus Helianthus; species Helianthus tuberosus. Next base: position 42,420,657 of record CM060414.1, on the reverse strand, counting down.
GAAATGACGCTAACCCTTGCGCCACTCTAACGCTTCAGAACAGATAACTATCCTCCACTAAGGGGAGGTATACGCCAAATTTTCCCGCGCAGGGTATATCTGTGTGATATCTGGATAACCAATCCATACTAACTACCGCATCGAAACTATTAGGAATAGCTGAAGGAGGGTCGATGTCGAACACTTATCCCACAAGGCCGAGTTTGCATCCCAACAAACATATGAGGGTACATTTGATTGCCATCAGCCGATTTCTCAACAAATTCAGCTTCAAGGAGTATCAGGGTTGAACAGAAAAGGCACGAGATGATTTGTTATCAAGAACGTGCAGGCCACCATGTTGTGATAATTCTGGCGTCGCCCACGCCAATCCTAGATGCCCCTCCACGAGCATCATTTCCAGTGTTATCGTTTTCATTACGAGAATTTTCCAGTACTGTCGCCGTTCCCTCGGTTGTTGTCGCCTTGATTAACAACGACTCGTCCATGTCGTAGGCACCTTCATTTCCATACTGAAGGCTACGATTACGAGTACCTTGGTGTTGACATGACTGTTGCCTCTAATCTCGTTGCTTGAAACAGAGCCCTACGATCTTTCACCAACCAAGTCCATTTTTTCACATTCTGGGCCACGTCCTAATGTGCGACTCACTGTGTTGGTAATCACTCATTCCACACTATACTCTGTTGTCATCGCTTATGTCCTGATTGATTCGTAAAAGTCGACTCCCAAAAGTCGCTGACTAGGGTTAAGGATTCAATTGAAGTCAATTCGCTGGTGTTAGTTGTCGGTAATCAGGGTCGTCCAAATACTGAGGTCGGTAAAGTACTACGCTCATCTTCTTGTCCATCGATCTAGTAAGTTGATTGAGTAATACACAGTATGTTTCCAGAATGTTGCAGAAGTGGTCGCACTTCGGGTTCTAAGGCGTCGGTACATTGAGTTCCAGCAACAAAGAGGAGTGAGAAAGGTATAGACCAATCATTGACGCTGCAACATCCAACTCAGGGACGTTCGTACAAGCACCTAACATTCTACACAGTTCGCTAGACGTTCATATGTGTGTCCGGGTAGTACTCGATAGCATCGAGATTCTTAAGGATTTAGAAAGGAGTGAAAAGATCATGTTCGAGTAGGAGACAATCACTGCTATGACTCCTATAGACTGTTGTGGTTCACATCGATCAATTAACGAAACGGAACCCCTTTTCACTCGTTAAGTCTCACTAGGACTCACATGCACCCCACATTATTATTATGTGTGCACCCACAATAATATTGCGATTTGCATGCTCATCTCAGTTCCTCCTAACTCATGTCAAATGGTTCCTCAAACTCAAATGTCATACAGAGGTTATCGAACGATAAGATTACAAGAATCTAAGGACTATGACATGCTATCAACGCATCATAATGTGAGCAAGCAATCCATGCCATCATGCTATAGTGACGAGTGTATGCTCTTATGTTACATCATAAGCAAATGTGTACTAGTCATGTAATGTATGCAATAAGTGAGAAAGACGAACCTTGCAATCTGGAGCTGAGTGTCATGGTCGTATTCACGTTTTCAGAACTGTTTGGTTATAGTATGGTTATATAAAAACGTTTTAAAAGCAAGTTCACTATAACCAGTGGCTCTGATACCAAATTGTCACACCCCCAAAATACCACCTAGGGAAAGTCCCTACTAGGCGTTTGACGTACCAACAACGAGCCACTAATTACATTGAACCCATACAAGTTTATAAATAAAATCCTCAATTATTAATGAAAATACCATCAACAAGTTTAAATGAAAACCAACATGTTCAGCGGAAGCAATTAATAAACCAAAGATAAACTGTTTCGAAACCAATGTATAGTATCAATAATTCAATCACATGATTCCTTCCAGTCGACCCATGACCACTCCAGCTACTCCAGACAGCAAGTTCCCAAATCCAAGATATCTAATGACCTGCGAGCATGCAACAAGTGTATCAGACAATGCTGGTGAGTTCATAGTTTTTCGAAAACGTTGATTACCAAGTGTTTAGTTAATCCATCGAATTTAATGTTGATAATATCCCGAATACAAGACGGCTTCTGATTTACATTGCCCTTTCTCCAATGCTCCTATCAAAGCATTGGTCATTACTAGGTCATTAGTTCAACACCCGTCCTCCCAGGTACGGGGTGAGGTTGCCAAACCTAAGTAGCGCTACTAACTAATACCATGTTACCTCCCCGGTAACCAAACAACACGGAGGGACTTTAAAGGTGATAGGATGAGTATATTATCCAACATTCCCGTTTTTACCCAAAAGACTTATCCCTCCCCGGGATACCCACTGACTGTCCCAACCACCGGGACGCATGCTCAAGAGAGATGAACTCAACTTTGGTTTGCTCGGTAAGATTAACTACCCGTTTATCAGTTGATCAAACATGTCCTAGCATGAGTACCAATATCAATCAGTTCTATGTTTACTTACACTTTGTTCACATTTACACACGTAGTATACACTTATCCACAGACATGTTATAACACTTAGTCATGCACGAATTCATCATGTAAAGTATGTTCGCATACTAGGTGCTACATGTATAGAGTTATACTTCGCCTATCATGTTTTAAATATTCAAATCACATCATGTTTCAAACATACAAAAATGTGCAAGTTCGCTCATGGCCCAAAAGATTTCAAGTCTGTTCGGTAATGTTTTCCACTGTTCGGCCCAGCCCAGTGCAGGGTGTGTGCGGCCGACCGCGTTTAGCCCGCTGATCCAGCGGCGGCCCAATTGTAATTTACCCGTTTAAGTGTGCGACCTGATTCCTTTTTATTGTGCAAGTGTTTAAGATGTGGCCCTATGTTATTCCCTTAGCCCATATATAATACGCATCCCAATTCATCAAGTAATTGGTGTTAGCTATGTGGCCCATAATGTAGTTTAATCTAATAACCTATGTAACCACTTTGAATGCTTTGGTCCAAGTTAGTAATCTGTGGCCCATCCTACTTCGGCCTAGAATGGTTAGTCACTAATTAGTGATACGTAACCCTCATGTACCCAACCCAGTCATGTAAACAATCAACCAATTAGCACATTCACAAGTTCAACAAACCACATAACATCATGTGCACCTTGATCAGCTATTCTCACCCATTAACAAGTTGTTTCTTTCTTGCAATACATTACATCAATTCATTATGGCATCTCATCTTTATCATCATCATTTATATAAATAATACCCCTCATTAACATGTTATTTAATCCTAGTCCAATGATTTATATCATACCAATTATAATCACAAACACATGTAACCCTACTAGTCATCAGCATGCTAATCGATTATTTATATATTCATCATATAACTGTATAATCAACATAACATATTATCACCAAATAGTTATTCATCAAACCTCATTCAATAATACATATAAACAATATCATGCAAGTACAAAAGTCAATAAGTAAGAACCACTAACCAAAACCTTGATGAATCAGGGTGCTATCTCGAACAGGGGGGGGGTCTACCACTGCCATGTGCGATTAGAGGAGTCTAGGGTTTGGGGTATAATTGTGTTATCATAATACGTAGGCTATGTATGTATAAATGCTAAGCCAAAAGCCGTCCCCCTAATGCAAGACTCACTTGGGCGGCCCAATCATGTATGGATACACTCCACTACTAAAAACCTTCATGTGATTATGAACTGACAATCCACTATCTTATATTGGGCTGATGAAACAAATGAACATTTTAATTGGACCACAAGATGCCTTTCATAAACTCACGCACATTGTTGTCTGGTCTTGATGTTATGTGTTAATTCAATATATTGATTGGCCCAATTATATTCGTTCATTTCCAGTCCATTAATTACAAATTTTAGAAATTTGCATGTGAATGATGTTGGATCTCGGCCCAAGAAATTGATCATATTCACGTGAACAACAACCCGTGTGAACAAGTGATACATAAAGGAAAGACCTTGAAAATATCGGGTTGTCACATATTCGGGTTATAACCAAATTGCTATTCACCCGGACGACCAACATAAAACCACATTTACATGCCCATATGGTACATTTGCTTTTCAGCGAATGCCATTTGGACTATGTAATGCCCCGGCCACATTTCAAAGATGTATGATGAGTATATTTTCGGACATGGTCGGAGAATCTCTTGAAGTGTTTATGGATGATTTTTCCATCTTTGGCCCAAGTTTTGATTCTTGTCTTGATGAATTAGAAAAAGTTTTAAAAAGGTGTGTTGAGAGAAACTTGGTGCTAAGTTGGGAAAAGAGCCATTTTATGGTTCAAGAGGGTATTGTGTTGGGGCACGTGATATCGGACCGGGGAATGGAGGTAGACAAAGCAAAAATTCGGGTAATTTCGTCTCTACCCCCACCAAAGAATGTTAAGGGGGTGAGATCATTTTTGGGACATGCGGGGTTCTATAGAAGATTCATTAAGGGTTTCAGTGTAATTACAAAACCTTTATGTAATTTATTATTGAAAGATATTCCATTTGATTTTACTGACGAATGTTTGCAAGCGTTTCATGTTTTGAAGGAACAGTTGGTGAAAGCTTCTATCTTGCAACCACCGGATTGGTCGAAGCCTTTTGAGATTATGTGCGATGCTAGCGACACGACCATTGGAGCGGTTTTGGGTCAAAGGGTTGATAAGAAGCCGATGGTGATCTATTATGCAAGTAAAACTTTGTCTGAGGCGCAACTGAATTACACCACAACCGAGAAAGAATTATTAGTGGTGGTGTATGCCTTGGACAAGTTTAGATCTTACATTTGGGGGAGCAAGGTGATCGTATATTCGGATCATAGCGCGGTCCGATATTTGATGGAAAAGAAGGATTCAAAGCCCCGGTGGATTCGTTGGGTGCTTTTGTTGCAAGAGTTCGATTTAGAGATTCGGGACAAAAAAGGGTGTGAAAATGTTGTTGCGGATCATTTGTCCCGGATCCCATTGGAAGGTGTTGATGACCCGAGTGAAATTAATGAACGGTTTCCCGATGAGCAATTGTTAGCCGCTTCTACTTTCTTTGCACCTTGGTATGCCCACTACGTGAATTATTTGGCCAAGGGTGCAATTCCGAATCATTGGACGAAGAAGAGACGACAACAATTTCTAAGTCAAGTAAAACAATATATTTGGGATGAACCAGATTTTTTCAAAATTGGACCCGTTCAAGTGATAAGAAGGTGTGTTCCCGAAACTGAAGTACTAGAGATTTTGACCCATGCTCATTCGTCGGCATGTGGAGGGCATTTTAGTGGGAACAAGACGGGTTATCGGGTGTTATCATGTGGGTTTTATTGGCCCACAATTTTCAAAGATTCTTGCGAGTTTGCCCGGAACTGTATCAATTGTTAAAAAGTTGGAAGCATATCAAAGCGGGATGAAATGCCTTTACCACCAATTTTGGTGGTTGAGGTGTTTGATGTTTGGGGAATAGATTTCATGGGTCCGTTTCCTAACTCGAATGGGTTCTTGTACATATTGGTTGCGGTAGATTATGTGACGAAGTGGATAGAAGCCATCGCTACAAGGACCAATGATCATTCCGTTGTATGTAAGTTTGTGCAATCCAACATATTCGCTCGATTCGGTGTGCCAAGGGTGATAATAAGTGATGGCGGTTCACATTTAAAAAATTTTAATTTTGGGAAATTGCTAAAAAGATATAATGTGAACCACCGAGTGGCAACACCGTACCATCCGCAAACAAGTGGACAAGTTGAAGTGTCCAACCATCAAATTAAAAAGATCCTCATGAACACGGTAAGAACGGATAGAAAAGATTGGTCAAGTAAACTTGACGATGTGTTGTGGGTATACCGGACGGCCTACAAAACTCCAATTGGTACTACCCCTTATCGGATGGTGTATGGGAAGGGGTGCCATCTACCAATGGAGTTAGCACATCGAGCGCATTGGGCCATCAAAACTGTTAATGTGGATTATGACGAAGCGGGTCGAGTGCGAAAGTTTCAATTGAATGAGATTGAGGAGATTAGAGACGAAGCCTACGAATGTGCTTCCGCATACAAAGACAAACTAAAGAAAGTTCATGACGCTAAGCTAAGGAAGAAGAACTTCGAAGTGGGTCAAAAGGTGTGGTTGTATAATTCGAGGTTGAAGATGTTCGCGGGTAAACTCAAGAGCAAATGGATGGGTCCTTACGTCATCCGAAAAGTGGGGAGATTTGGCGATGTCGATATTCAAGACGAACAAACCAATAAACAACAAACGGTGAACGGGCATCAGCTCAAACCGTATTTGGAAGGTAACGACATCAACAATCTCGAGCTTGACAAAGTGGGTTACATTTTACGCCCATTGGATGACGAGGAAATGTGAAAGACGCCCAGGTTTAATGTTTGTACATATTTAGCTTAGTTTTGTGTTTTGAATAAAGTCCCGTTTAACACTTGTGTTTGAAACAAGTGTGGGGAAATTTTTACAAATTTCCCGAACATAGTGTTGAGGACAACACAGGTTTTTAACGGGGGGTAGGGATATAAATTTCGTGTTTTCAAAAATTTTTAAACTCACAAAAAAATTATAAAGTTAAAATGATAAAAAAAGCAAACAAACATAAAATATAACAATTTTTTGCAAAATAAAGGTTTTTGGGCGCCCCCCTATGCCAGTACCCGCCGTAAGCTACGGTGGGGGGCGTAGCTTATGGCGGCCTTCAATCCAAAAAGAACCCTACGGCACTTGGCTACTGACCTACGACGCCCCTTTTTGTCCAGATATCGCCGTAACCTACGGCGATCGCCGTAGGCTACGGCACCGAGTTAAAAGTTAGGGTGGGGCTTGTCGGCGTTTTAGATAAAAAAAACAACCGAAAAACATTAAATAATAATAATAAAACAATTAATAAGATTTAACCTCTCCCATCCACTCCTTTTCTTTCATCGATCCCCAGCCACAATTTTTTCTCTTCTTCTTCCCCACTAAGAACCCTAAACTCCATAACCACAAAACTTCCATATCTCCTTCAATTTTAGACCAAATCGAGTGGTTTTTGGGTCGATTCTGACTAAAACTTCACGAATAATCTGATTGTGGGTGAATATTTGGAAGAAAACCACGTGTTCTTGGTCGATTTTTGAACCCTAGAGCCGAAATTTTGGGGCTTCTTGTGGGTTTTTGTTTAAAAGTGAAGTACTTGCTATTTGCATCTTTCACAAGACTAAGGTATGCGATTTCCTCTCATTCCTTGAATTACATTGAGGTTTGTAAGTTTTCATTATGGTTTTTGCTTACACAGTTGCTTGTATATGATAGATGATAGGATATTGTTGAACCATTGAATGTTTGGGTATAAATGTATTTGATGTCTAGTGAAAATTTTTGGAAAAATTCTGATTTGTAGAGACATCATGCCGAATTTTTGTTTGAAAAGATGAATCTTTGGTTTTTGTACATTTATACCCATAACATGAAGCAAGTGTGGGGAAGATTGTGAGTTGAACTAACTTGAATTGTTGTGTGTGGTTTATGAATGTGTGTAGGTATGGTGAAAACAAAAGATAAAGCGGGATCGAGTTCGTCTAAACAACCTCAAGTGGAAGAGGAGCAACCAAAGAGAAGGAAGTTGGCTCGGATTGGAGACCCGGATTCGGAGGAGGATGCGCCTCCAAGGGGTCCAAAGCCGGATTGGACATCCGGTTCATTACTAGACCAACCCGCGGAATGGAGAGAGGACTTGTTTCATGAGCAAATGAACATGTTGAAGCAAAGGGCTGAGGCATTTATTTGTGAAAAGGAGATCCGGGAAGCTGATTTTGGGCCGTTCGGGATAACGGCAAAGTTTAAAGAATTGGGTTGGGGGCAGCTTTGAAATGTTACGATAACGAAGTAAAGAAGATGTATGATGTTCAGATTCAAGAGTGGATGGCCACGCTTAAATGTCCCCCGTTTAAAGCCCCAAACAAGATGAAACTCGTTGGATGGTGTAACGGGGTAAAAGTCGAAATGTCTTATGATTCCTTGCGCCGAATAGCGAAGTTCGATGACCAACCATCGGGTCAATATATTTACCCGAGTCTCAAAGATCTCTATCATGAGCCCGACAAGCATCCTCAATGGCAACAAATGTTAGATTACCTCGTTCTTCCGGGTACGACACATGGGAAATTGTTCAGACGAAACTTGAGAATGGAGGCGAAGTTGTTGTTGGTTTTGTGTACACACAATGTCATCCCGCGGCGGGGTGATAAGATGGAGGTTCGGTTTCAAGAGGTGCCAATCTTGTATATGTTGATGCATGGTTCTCCCAAAGTTCCTTTCTGATTTCTAGTGTTGAACAACATTTGGTTGAGCCGAAATAGCGGAGAAAGAAAAATTATACCTCATTGCCAATTGATCACGACATTGTTAAAGAAATATAGGGCAATTGAAGGCAATGAAAAAGGCTCTTATAAGAGGTTTAGTCCGTTTGACATAAAGAATTTGGGATCCGGATGGGAGTACAAAGAATCAGAAAGGTACCATAAGCTGAAGACAGATGGGATAAGATGGAGAGTTATCAAAGCGGATGCGAAACCACTACAACCGGGCGAGGCTGATGAGCCCGAAATGACTGATGAAGAAGTTAGTGGTGACGATGATTATCGGGAAGACACGTTCATGGTTGATGCTCCAATGGGGGGCGTGGGCCCAGGTGGAGTTCAGGGAGCAGGTGTACAATCTGGTTATGTGGGGAGTGCATTCGACTATGCACAACAGGCCTATGATCCCTATTGGGCTCATTCGGGGAATATGGGCCAGATTATTGAACAAAGGCGACCCCCCACTTTTGGCGAATGGACTGAACCAAACCAAATGCTCTTCGATCAACAAACTTTTATGGGTGCTAGCATGGAAAGAGCTCTCAAACAGAGCTACGACAGAAACGAGCAATGGAATCGAGCTCACATGTACGCCCATAATGAAGAAGTGAACAATCGCTACCTAGACGACCGCCAGAGACGCTTGCATGATCAGTGGCATGCGGGCCAACCACTCGAAGCGGACCCGCCAGTTGTGGATTATACCACATTGCCACCATATGATGGTAGTGTGTCGTATCCCACCCCATCATTACATCATTCTCAATGGGTAGATCCACACGCCATGAGTTATCAACAGGCGGGTCAAAGTGGTGATCAAGGAAGCAGCAGCAGCAGTGGAGCATTTGGGTTTGGAGAGTGGAACGACATGATGACATCCATCTTCGGGCCTCCACAGCCAAAGTTTTACTAGCCAGGTCGTATCTTGCTCCTTTGTATATTTGTGTATATTTCCATTTTGTATGTTTATGTTTATGGTTGGGAGGTCGGGTGGTGTTTAGATGTTGATGTGATTTTCGGGATGTGTTAGTGGTGGTGTGTTTGAATTTTCATAAAAAAAATAAAAAAAAAATACAAAAAGAAGTTTGGGGTTTGAGATGTGAAGCTTTTGTTAATGTTGAAGGGTTTAGCGATCAAGTTTCCTCAAAACCATACATTGGGGTCAATGTATCCCAAGTGTGGGGATGGGGAGAAATTTTGAGGTTTTTGAAAAAATTTTAAATCAAGCAAAACATTGTGAGAATTTGAACACCTTGGATTAACCCCAAGTGAAACACCAGCAACCCTTAGTACCTTTTGTTCTTGGTGAGAGTTGAAGCCACACTTGTATATAAATAATGCTTGTCTTTGATGAGAGTGGCAACGGGTAGGGGTGCATTAGAACTTGTGCCTTAATACCTTTTGAGTCCTTAGTTGAATGTGAATGTAAAAAGGATAAGGGCAATTAGGTAGCCTCGTCTTGGTGTGTGCGAGTGTGGAATTTGGGGGGTTGGACCTCATTAATTATTTATATGAGCATGGTTGCGAGAGGGGCGGGGGTTTGGACATTTAGTTGCCCAATTTTGTGCCTAAAGCCTATCATTTGTTACCCCCTTAACTAGTTTCCTAAAATTTTACCCATCTTGACCCGGTCTTATAGTGTTAGTGGTGTTTTAGTAGTGTGTAGATATGCTATTGAAGGTTTGCTTTGATAGCTTTGAAAAAAAGAAAAAAAATGGAAAAAGCAATGAAAAAAAAGAGATTGATGTTGAGTTATCTTGTATATAGTAAATAAGTTTGGTAGTTGTTTGTTTATTCTATTGTGTAATAAAAGACCGGGTTAAGTTTTCGCTACTGCATATATATTCCATTTCCTACCCGTATACCTAGCCACGTTACAACCTTAAAGCCCCTTTGATTTGCATTCATGTTTGGCACTTGTTAGGAGAAGGGCCGATTTAGGTACAAGCTTATAGTTGTGCAACTACCCGTTTTCCTTTTGTGTGTCTAGCTTACAAATGCTAGTGCTTACTTGTTGCCAAGAGGAGAGACATAGCGAGGGGTGCGTTATCTTGGGTGTTGAGAAGGGTTGGTAAAAGGACAACATGTTTATGCTTGGTTTATGTTGATCGCTTGTTTTGAAAATGGTTTTTACGAGTTGCTTGGGACAAGCAACGGGTAAGTGTGGGGATGTGACGGGTGGTCCGTAGGACAACCCTTAAAAGAGCTAAATATGTGCACAACTCATACTTTACTTGGTTAATTGTGGGAATTTGGTAACTACGGTACGTTGGTATTTGCAAGTGTTAAAGTGCTTAAAAGATGGATATTATGAAGCTTGGATGGATGCTAGATGATGGTGGAAACAAGAATGGAAGATTCCACTTGAATTGAAGCAAACAAGAAGAAATATAACATATAGCACCGTAACCTACGACACTTGCCGTAGGCTACGGTTCCCATCACTTGATAGAAGACCATTGCCGTAAGGCAGTGTATGACTGCCGTAAGAAACAAATTGGCACCGTAACCTACGACGCTAGCCGTAGGCTACGGCGCCTTATGTTGATGCGCTGACATGCTGACTGCCGTAAGCTACGATGGGTGCCGTAGCTTACGGCGCCGACTGGCTCCCTAATGTAACTTATGTATTAAATGCCATTTGTTGGGGTTTTTATGGTGTCTGATGATATGTTTTCAGTTACAGAATCATTGTCAACGAATTTTGGGCACTTGGAGACATTTTGGAGCTGGAAGAACACTTGTTAATCCTTGTTTTGATGTTAGTGATTTCTATGAACATGAAGACTTTTGTTATGATGTTGATTCAAGCCATGAGTGGCTAAACACTTTGTGATCATCCTGGATTGAAGGTTTGCTTGAGACATTTCATGTTGGATTTCTTAATTTCTAGAATAACAATCTTTATCTTTATGATTTGTTTGTTATGGTGTGTGATTGCTTTGTTGTAACTTGTTGATTCTTATGTTAATCTAATTAGAAACCATACGTTCTTGGTGGCGTTGGCAATCGAGATATCATGGGTATAGTTAGGCTTGGGTAAGGGTTGATTGATCATCGGGTAACAACCTCACGTTCTAGGAATCTTGAGTACTTAGTTCCCTTTCATCACTGCAAGTAGTCGCATATGAGCTATGTCTATGTAGTTCTTTGTAGTGGAATGATAACATGAATGTCAATTGAAACCAGAAGTCTAGGATGGTCATTTGTCTCTAATTTGCTTACAACTACAACTTTCATCTTTGCAATTATATTAGTAATTTTAGTTTTAAAACCAATTCAATCAAATCAACTCTTAAAATTTACTTTAATTGCAATTAGTTTAATCGTAGTTAACTTAGATATACACTTAGATAACATACATTCCACAAACTCCCTGTGTTCGATACCCACTTACCGCTATCTATTTAGTAGTAATTGGATTAAATTTGATTGTAACCACGACATCACGTCAATGGGCTCGTGCAAAGGAATAGATAAGTTGGGGATAAAACCCTAAAAACATCTCCGCGCAATTACGACCCAAACTTAAACAGAAAGAGACCTTTCTGTTACAACATAATCAACACGTGGCAGAGGCACAAAGGGTTACAGCTGTAAACCTTCTAGAAGAACTTCATCGTGCACAAATCATTAAGTTACAACTGAATGATGATGTGGCTCCATCCTGGACGCTCATCAAAGTCATGATGATGACACTAATTTAGAGAAGGATCCACACATACCCACTTTCCACGTGGCATCTCCCCAGCTGCTGATCATGCTCACGATCCGTGTATATAAACATCACGTTAGTGATTAACGACAAGGGAGGTAACTGCTTACGGAAAATGCTTTCCGTTATCTCCTCCGTCAACAAACTTTCCCGCCCAAATCTGGTTATAAATAAGACAATTCAGGTATAATCCCTCAAGTTACTCTCACTTCACTTTCACTATTACTTCTTCTTCTTCGTTGAGACCAGTACTTATTCTCACGCCGGAGGGTGGTCACGGAGAGAAACCCCATTCTCCCCGTGGCGAGTCTAACGGTTGTTCGTTTTGCAGTTATCATTCGGAGAAGAAGCTCAGCCAACCCCGGATCAAACAAGAGGACTCACCTTTTTATGCAGAACTAAACCCCTGTTCAAATTTATTCCAGTCATTCGAACTAGTGTTTCTTCACTAACTATGTTGCTAAATGTCTAACTTGTTCACAAGTTAAAGTAGAACATCAGAAACCCTCAGGATTATTGCAACAGTTAGAAATGCCAATATAGAAAAGGGAATTGATAACAATGGACTTTGTTACCAAATTACCCAAGACAAGAAAAGGAAATGATACAATCTGGGTGATTGTAGACAGATTTACCAAATCTGCTCATTTCATACCAATGAAAAAACTTTCAGTATGGAACAGTTAGCCAAACTATATGTAAATGAAATAGTTTCATTACATGGAATTCCTTTATCTATCATATCACATAGAGATAGCCGTTTTACTTCTCATTTTTGGACAAGTTTCCAAAAAGCAATGGGAACCAGGTTAAATCTAAGCACAGCTTATCATCCACAGACGGACGGACAAAGCGAAAGGACAATACAAACAATGGAAGATATGCTTAGAGCTTGTGTAATTGATTTCGGAGGAAATTGGGACGATCATTTACCATTGATAGAATTTTCCTACAATAACAGCTATCATAGTAGCATTAATGTTGTACCATTTGAAGCACTTTATGGACGAAAGTGCCGAACTCCAGTCTGTTGGGCAGAAATTAGAGAAAAGCAATTATCTGGACCAGAAATAGTGCAAGAAACAACGGAAAAGATCATTCAAGTCAAGGAGGGACTAAAAGCAGCACGAGATCGTCAGAAGAGTTATGCAGATAACAGATGAAAACCCTTAGAATTTCAAGTTAGAGATAAGGTATTGTTAAAGGTTTCTCCATGGAAAGGAGTAGTCAGATTCATTAAACGAGGAAAGCAAATCCCCAGGTATATTGGACCATTTGAGATTATTAGAAGAATAGGACTCGTAGCATATCAGCTACAACTACCAGAGGAAATGGCATGAATACATGATGTGTTTCATGTATGTAATCTCAAAAAGTGCTTAGCAGACGAATCATTAGTGATACCTCTTAAGGACATAGAGGTATATGAGAAACTTAAGTTTATCAAGAAACCCATTCAGATTGAAGATAGAAAGATCAAGAATCTTAAACACAAGAGGTTAGTTCTGGTCAAAGTGAAATGGGATTCCAAGAGAGGACCAGAATACACTTGGGAGCTAGAGTCAGAGATGTAAAGGAAATACCCACACCTGTTCCAGTAGACCTCGAGGACGAGATCTAAAACAAGGTGGGGAGGATATAACAACCCTCCTAAATGCATCCTAGAACCCTTAACGTGACCTTAAACGTTCCTTATATACCTCGTATACGACAACGGACCCGAAATACCTTTATAGTTGTAAAAATCAACAAAAACAAAGTTGGGCAGTTGCTCGCGGGGCGCGACAAAGACCTCTTCGGTCTGTCGCGGGGCGCGAGGACCAATACTTGCCGGACACACAATACCGATAGATGTTGAAGCTAGATTCGTTGATTCATCGCAGCTAGATCCTACCCTACGCTCTCGGGCCGCGAGCCACCTTCTGTCGAGCCTATAAATAGAGGCTTCAGGACTCATTTGATTTTCGTTCAGATATCAAATTCTCTCTCAATTTTGTAGGCAATTATTATACTCGGGCATAATACCCACTATAAAGCGAAACTCTACCTCGTTGTAAGTATTATAACCCTGCTATTACCTTACACGATCGATCTAGGGCTCCGTAATGCATGTCAAGGCTCTGCCTAACTCAGTCGTTAGAGTTCTGTCTCGTGTTACACCCGATTGATCTAGGATTCTGTAACGCATGTTGGCTCTGCCCGACTCAGTCATCGGAATTCTATCTCGAGTTGTACGATTAATGTGATTTGGGTTATTTTACTAACACGTGTACATTGTTTAAAATTTTAATATATAATAACCAGGAGATACACCAGGAAGCCTTAGTTTTACCTAAGTGATCAAAGTGAGTCATTCTTCTTTTATAAACTTATTTTGTGAGTTCATTCTCTTTTCCTCACTATTTGTGAGTACATTTTTATAAATTACTTTTGAGAGTCAAAATGCTTTATCAAATGTTTTCAAATTACACTTGACAGTAATTGAGTATTTATAATTCTACCATTACTACCGGTATGTTGGAATTTTGTATACATTACTTGAAACTCGTTACTATTGGAATAGTAGAATGACCAACCAGTCAGGCTAGACAATACCAGGAAAGGGGTTATTAGATAGATATAAGCAAATGTAATTGCGGATGCCCTAAATATTGTAAAGTTGTAATGAAGTGATGTCATAAAACTATTTTGATTAAACTGGGATGCACTCACCAGTATTTCTTGCTGATAAAATGTTTTTAAAACCCGTTTCAGGTAACAATATGTGAAAGCCAATAGAAGCCAACTGGAGAGCACTGAAGGCTTGGAAAAGTGGCTATAAAAGTTACCTAAATAAAAAATGAGTTTTTGTTTTCAATATTTAGGGTTTATCCCTACAATTGTACTGTCAAATGAACTTGGGTTTTACCCCCAATATTTTGTATAAAAAGTATGGTGTTTACTCTGATACAAAATATTTCCTAACAACGGTCCTAATGAAAGTTAATAGCTGCCAAATTAATAAACATCGATACCACTAGCTCTGAGAGTCTCGCGACGCCCGCTCCCGGGGATAGGGGTCGGGGGCTGCGACACCAACCCACCCATTTTGCCACTTAGGTGTGGAGAATTAATACACATAACTGAATGACACCTACGTTTTTGGCGCTTGAAGCTAGAAACTGTCTCGGATGCTTCGGGTATACCCTCCGGGCTCGGGTTTTTCTCCGATCCTTAATTGTGGAGTTGTTAAGCCACTGCGAATCCAGTTTAGCTTTATATTAATACTACTTTTTTAAGATGCTTGGCTTTATTATGGTTTATTATTTATTTTATTATGTTATACATAACTTTTGTATAATATTGTAACTTTTATAAGTATATTTCAAATTTTCTCAAGACATAAAAACCATAATATCAATGTGACTTTTTATGAAATTGTACTGATTTTTTATAAAATTTTTAGATGATGTCATGACCAGAAATAAAGTCAAGTTTCTCATGGTTATTTAAAACTACTCGTTCATCAATGAGAAACTAAAGTATTAAACCCTTTAACCTTGATCATGTTGGATACCGGAAGCAATGGAACATACTTCTTTTTCTGAACAACCAACGAATCCTTCAAATGGGTTACTGGCGAAATTCACCGTATCGTGATACACTCGCCTTCGAACCGGGGAAAACTCTTAACTAGGGCCAAAGCCCGTGAACACTCGCCCGAAGGCACAATAGTGCGGTGAGGTAAAACCCACTCAGTTCAAGGATCGAACTAGTGATCGTCGCCTACTCGCCTTGTCTCCCATCATCACCAGGTGCCGCAGAAAATAATGGGGATAGTAAGAATCGAACGTGAGTCCCTTAGAACACCAAGTCTCTTCCTTACCACTTCACCATCACTCATCGGCTAAGGATCATACTACTATCGTACATTCGTACTCTTGGTAATGTCAACTGTGAATGGGCCTTATGGGCCATCAGGATTTGGGCCAACTTTAGTTGGTAATAAGCTAATAATGATGAGTGACAGTATAGTAGTGGTCCCGTTAGAATGAAATTGAGCTAATCACAAAACATGCATACATGGAAATTTATGTCAACCGAACCCACATCAATTATCCAAACATCAATATCCATTTTATGTCAAGCGAACCCCACATCAATTATCCAAACATCAATATCCATTATTTATTTTAATTTGAACATAGTTTTCATAACTAAACATAAATTTGAGGCTTGTTTAGGGTTGTCAGGTTGGCCTGTCATATTTTTGTTTTAGCCTTTTTAGACCGGACGCATATAACATCTCATTTTAAAGTAACTAGTAATATGACCCGCAGACGATGCGTCGCGGGCCTATTGCACACATGAACTGGATTAGTTCTGGTATTATGTGATGCATTAATCATATGAAAACACGTGTTACAACGTAGCTGATTTAACTCAATGTAACCTATATAATTATTGCGGTTGGATCAAAACGTAAAGTAATCGAATTTATACAGTATAATCTTTGCGTATTATATGTGATCCGACTTATATATTATAAATGACAAACATGCATAATCAAAAGTATTTAATTAGAGCTTTTAAAAAAGAAAAAATTATCACAAAATGACAAAATAAAACACTTTGGTTAAACATAGGTGTTTTGCTAAGTGAAATAGTTTCTCATGGTTATTTAAAACTACTCGTTCACCAATGAGAAACTAAAGTATTAAACCCTTTAACCTTGATCATGTTGGATACTGGAAGCAATGGAACATACTTCTTTTTCTGAACGGCCAACGAATCCTTCAAATGGGTTACTGGCAAAATTCATCGTATCGTGATACACTCGCCTTCGAACCGGGGAAAACTCTTACCTAGGGCCAAAGCCCGTGAACACTCGCCCGAAGGCACAATAGTGCGGTGAGGTAAAACCCACTCAGTTCAAGGATCGAACTAGCGATCGTCGCCTACTCGCCTTGTCTCCCATCATCACCAGGTGCCGCAGAAAATAATGGGGATAGTAAGAATCGAACGTGAGTCCCTTAGAAAACCAAGTCTCTTCCTTACCACTTCACCATCACTCATTGGCTAAGGATCATACTACTATCGTACATTCGTACTCTTGGGAATGTCAACTGTGAATGGGCCTTATGGGCCTTCAGGATTTGGGCCAACTTTAGTTGGTAATAAGCTAATAATGATGAGTGACAGTATAGTAGTGGTCCCGTTAGAATGAAATTGAGCTAATCACAAAACATGCATACATGGAAATTTATGTCAACCGAACCCACATCAATTATCCAAACATCAATATCCATTTTATGTCAAGCGAACCCCACATCAATTATCCAAACATCAATATCCATTATTTATTTTAATTTGAACATAGTTTTCTTAACTAAACATAAATTTGAGGCTTGTTTAGGGTTGTCAGGTTGGCCTGTCATATTTTTATTTTAGCCTTTTTAGACCGGACGCATATAACATCTCATTTTAAAGTAACTAGTAATATGACCCGCAGACGATGCGTCGCGGGCCTATTGCACACATGAACTGGATTAGTTCTGGTATTATGTGATGAGTTAATCATATAAAAACGCGTGTTACAACGTAGCTGGTTTAGCTCAATGTAACCTATATAATTATTGCGGTTGGATCAAAACGTAAAGTAATCGAATTTATACAGTATAATCTTTGCGTATTATATGCGACCCGACATATATATTATAAATGACAGACATGCATAATGAAAAGTATTTAATTAGAGCTTTTAAAAAAGAAAAAATAATCACAAAATGACAAAATAAAACACGTTGGTTAAACATAAGTGTTTTGCTAAGTGAAATGACCAAAGTCATGAGGTGTAATATATAATATAATATTACTTTTTCCTGTCGCACATTGTGATGGGTCAAAAAGTAAAGCAACTTTAATATATATTGTCGAATGAAATGTATTATATTTGACCGCACTCGGTTTGCAGCAAAATTTAAGTTAATATGTAGACCAACTGAAAACATACAATAAAAAAAGTATGAATATGTATTATATTTTACGTGACTCATTTCCAAAAAAAAATTATATCGAAACGTAAACCAACTTAAATCTATACCCACACCTACATAGAAATACGCACGTAAAAATAATATTTTTAAAGTAAAGGAACGGATGGGTAAACTCGAAACATTAGAAACTTGAAAGGGGTCAAAATGATATTTTACAAACTTTTTAAATTGAATTTTAAAGAGATAAAGTTGGAACGTTAAAATTTGAATGTGTTAATTTGTAAACGGGTAAATTACAGTTTTCGTCCTTTATGTTTGTAGCGTGTTGCAATGGATGACCTTTAACTTTAATAATTACAGTCACAGTCCTTTATTTGCAAAACCTTTTACACCTTAGGTCCTTTGACCCTAACCTGGTTAAAATTTTCAGGTAAATGAGCTAATGTACAGCTCATATGAGGGCAAAACAGTCATTTAATATAAAAAAATCAAAATTTAAAATTTATATAAAAATTATAAACCTAAACCACCCCATCATCATCCATGTAATCTCTCTCCCACCCCTGTACTCTCTCTCCTCTCCACCCAACTCACCACCATATCTCCACAACCCACCGGCCACCACCGTATCTCCACCACAACCCCTTACAAAATCCTACCTCTCCCACTACAACAATGGCAAGTTCTCCAAAACCTTAAAAACGTCCCTCTTTAGCCACACCTTTCTTCAACAAAATAGGAGCTTTCTCCACCAAATCAGTAAATATCCTCACCTCCTTTATAATCTTCATCTTCGACCAACTATCACCCCCCCCTTCAAGTTTCAAATCAAACGTCGTTTTCTCCTTCACCGCCGCCGCTGTTTTCTCCTTCACCCCCGTCAACAACCACTGAGCTCCGCCGCACCGTCGTTGTCTCCGCCGTCCAATTCACCGGCGATCTGTACAGGTTCTACTGTTTCGATTAACAATTTAGGTTAATTTACACTTATGAACGTCCATATCTGTTTACTATCTCTCCAATCGTCAGTTTTTGTGCCCTAGCTGATACTTTAGCATAATTATAACTGTGTGTGTTGAATGTCGGGTTCTCCGGTGAATTCCGTGACGGATTGTGATGTTTCCAAGTCGGAATTACGACCGGTGTTAGGCCCCGAGAAGAATGGCTATGCCGGTTGTGTTCTGTTTTGCAACAAGTTCAAAATGGTGGCTAATCATTTGCAACAATTACAAAATGACTTCAAAAACAACATAGAGGGGAGAGGAGCACAGGGAGATGATGTGATGATAATGGTTTAGGTAGTTTTAAAATTTTGAATTTTTTTTTTTATTAAATGACTGTTTTGCCCTCACATGGGTTACACATGACCTTACTTAACTGAAATTTTTAACCTGGTTTGTGTTAAAGGACCTAAGGTGTAACAGGTTTTGCAAATAAAGGACTGTGACTGTTATTATTGAAGTTAAAGGTCATCCATTGCAACCCGCTACAAACATAAAGGACGAAAAGTGTAATTTACCCTTTGTAAAACTTGTAAAATAAAGTAACGGCTATAAATGAAAAGTTGCATAGTGGAGAGGGTTTAAGTAAAAATGCTATTTTCTTAAAATTTTAAATTAAGTTAGTGTAATCATTTATAAAATGTGTAGATACAATATTGATGTGCGTAGAAAATGGAGGGGCTGATTATGCAAAATACACCGACTTTCACTTTTAAGATTATATAGAATATTGGATGTCAATTTTACGGATGACCTTGTAATGCAATCGGTACGGAATCGATACCGTACCATACTGATCATTTTCGGTACTGATACCGAGCTCATCCATGTGGTAATGTGCTAATTGGTTGCTTTCACAGTAGATAATAACAAGTCATTTCCGTGTTAAAAATACATGCTTACTATAACAACCTTAACTAGTCTTGTAATGTGTTAATAAGTTGCTTTTATTTACATAAAGTCACGTTAGGTTATAACAAGTCATTTTATGTTAAACTACCCGTGTATGACGATGACTACACTAGTGAGTTGGTTTTAGGTCATAAGATTTCATTTTGTGTTATGTTACTCGTGTATCATTACCGATACACTGATGGGCCTTAATAAGCCTTGTCATGTGTTAGTGAGTTGGTTTTGGTTATAGAAAATCATATTAGGTCATAACAAGACATTCCTATATTAGATTATGCCTGTGATAACATGGGACTTAATGAGTCTTGCATTGTGTCAGTGAGTTGTATTTTGTTACATTAGATAATAACAAGCCATTTTGTGTTAATTTCCGTGTGTGATGATTGATAGATTAATGGGCAGTGTCATGTGCAAGTAAGTTGTTTTAGTTTATTAAACGCCACGATAGGTTATAACAAGCCATTTTATGTTAAACTACATAGGTATATAATGATCGATACACTAATTGGTCATGTGATGTGTTAGTGGGTTTCTTTCTAGCTGTAACTCTTGCTAGCATTACATATAAGCTAAAAAACACTTTTACCACATTACATTTTCAAATGTTATTGATAAAATACAAATATTCCAAACAAAAGTCACTATTGTGCCTAATAATAATTACTACATATCTGGAGTGACAGGCCCACATATTACCATGTGTATCAAATTATACATCCATCATAATTGTTAGACTTTCACTATTCTCACACCTCTAAATCTTATTCCTACACCTTTTTTTCACTCAATCTACTCAATCTCTCTCTCTCTCTCTCTCTCTCTCTATATATATATATATATATATATATGTATATATAGAGAGATAGAGAGAAGGAATGTGTGAATATTAACTCCCTAATGTTATCCGGATGGTGTGATGACACATTACCATGTGTATTTCCTAGCTCATGCCTCGAGAAACATACTCATTACCTTGTGTATTTCTCAGCTCACATTCACTTAAAGAGTTAGAGCTACACTAATGAGTCTTATAACGGGTTATTGAATTTCTTTGAAGCTCTAATTCTTCCCAGGATTATTGATAAACCAAAAATAACTTTTGTACCACGTCATATTTTCAATTATAATAGAAAAAGTACCAGTTCAGATAACTGACCACGGGCCATGCTCACTGAACACGCCATGTGGCCAGCCTTCTGTTAAACTTTGATACTGACAATCTGACCACGGGGCCGTGCCCGGACCACACGGGGCCGTGGCCAGACACCCAGTAACAGAAAAACTTGTTTTTCAACACCCTTTATACATTCGAATCAATCTAAAAACTTATTTTTGGGACACATTGAGGACAATGTGTAATTTAAGTGTGAAGGGGGATGATAAAATCTTGCAAGTCCTAATAACAAGCCTAACACAAAACTCTATTGGAACCGCTAATCACCCCAATTTTTTTCAAAAATTTTCATTTTTTTACATGTCTTGGTTTAATTCTGGATTAACAAGTTTTAAAAAGGTTATATTTTTACAAATTTACAACCGATAGCGTCGTGATAAAAAGAACCAAATAAGAAAATTATGAAAAGGATGACAAATCTATTTAGAATTTGATTATATATACTTGATCACATTATAAAACCATTCCCACAACAATTGATTTTGAGCCTTTATTGAGCATACATGCATATATCTTTAAACTAAATGCTCATTTTTCGTTTCTTGTGTGAATAGCCGCTTGGTTCTTACGACTCTAGAACTTGCTAAGACGATACATTCCCGGTCCTTACCAACTTGAACCCAAGTAAGTAAATGATAGAGAAATTAGGACTAACTCATTTTCCTTTCAAAACCATTCTTTTTCATTTTTCTTATCACCTACCCAAAACCCCACTAGTTAACCCCTTTGAGCCTAAACCTTTTTGTTTCAAAACCCGAAAAAACAAACACCCATTACCCACCAACACTTTCGTTTCAAAACTGAAAGCTCTTGTGTCCTTGTTTTTGTGACTTTTATTCAAACTTACCAACACTTTCGTTTCAAAACTGTTTGAATGTATTTAGTTTGAATAAAAGTCACAAAAACTAAAGGTTTTACGACAACCGACACTTTTTACATTTTTCGTCATTTTTACTAACCACTAAACAAAAACCACCTACCCTTAGCCCAAGCATAATCCTTCCCCAAGTCCTCTTGATATTTACGAGGTTTAGTTAAAAGGAGGAGGTTTGATCGCTTGGCAAGCATATTGTAGAAGTAAGTTTCACGCCGGTCTCGAGTGTTTCACAAAAATACACAAATCGGTCGAGTGTTGAGTGATCTCTCGTGAGATATGTGAACTTGTATATAAATGGAACTTTAAAGAGGCATGTTATTCCCAAATAAATAATTTTTCTTATAAATGTTCTAAATAAATCAAGATGAATAGGATTGTAAATAAAATAAAAATAATACTCAATAAAGATCTTGGATTCCCAACACTCAAGATAAGCCCAAAACTTCTTATCTACCTCTTCCATTTGGGTGTGTAAGCTACATATTAAAGAGTTTTGCTTGAGGACAAGCAAAGATTCAAGTGTGGGGGTATTTGATGTGTGCAAAATGCAACATATAAATTACATCAAATGAGGCATAAAACTAACCCTTTTTAGTACTAATGTTGGAAAAAGCGCGTTTCTTTCTTCCTTTTGAATTTACAGGACCAAATGAGCTTAAAAGAACAAAAGGAGCAAATAAGCAGCCAAAACCAACATAAATACAAAAAGAAGGAATAAACGTGACATGTCTGACCCCTCGGCAACATCTCCTAAAGATAAAACAAGGAAACAGACCCTGACTATGAGGTCGTGCCCAGTTGGGCATGGGGTGAAGTCAGGAGCCTGCTCAACAAGACAAACCTATAGAAGCTTCTACGCCCACCACGGGGGCGTGCCCAGCACAACACGGGGCGTGGTCAACTCTAAGATACGCAGAATCTTAAAGTATAGCAAAGAGTTGACCACGGGGTCGTGTCCAGGAGACACGGGGTCGTGTGGGGCCCTCTGCTGATAATTGCAATTAATGAAGGAAGAGAATATGCTAGCCATGGGCCGTGTTGGCTGGACATGAGGCCATGGCCAGGGCTCTGTTCTGGCTATAAAAGAGGGTGCTTGGCTCACTTGAAAGGCATCCTTTGGCAAACTACTACTCTCCCACTTTGCCACCACTCCACCACCACCACCTCTACAACACCAACACCCACCACCATCGTCCGTCATCCATCATTAAAGTGTGTAGTAGTATTGGAATCCAATATTGATTGTATGAGTTCTTGCTAATCAAAGGCGATGTTTGGCTAAGCCTCTTACATCACTTGGTGAAGACAAGTCTTTTATGTATTACTTTTAATTTTTAATCTTTCTCGGCAATTTTTTTAGGGTTTGTATTAATGACTTTAATAACTAGTTTCTTATGTTGAAGGTGAATTTTCTTTATCATTTCTTCATGGTGTCTTGAGGTTACTGTACTGTCTATATAAAGTAAATGATGTCATCATTCATGTCTTTATGGTCTATATAAAGCGCGTTAACTACCTAGAAGGGGGTTGGGGGATGGTTTCGTAAAGTTCTTGTCTCCTTCAGTGTATAGATCCTGCGAGGACCTAGTTCAAGCTTACTAGGACCTCCTTCAATACCCAATGGTATTGGATGGCGGGGGTGCGAATAGCTTCAACCCCTCATATGTAAACTACTATAAATACTTTAAACCGGCTTCTTGGGATTGTATCATTGCTGACTCAAACCACTTAGCCGAGGGTAACGTCACCTTCAAAAGAGGGGCCTACCACTTTTCGCATTAATAACTAACTTAATTTTCTTTCAATCTTCCGACCCTTTGGGATTGTATCCCTGCTGACTCAAACCACTGGGTTGAGGGTAACGTCACCATCAAAAGAGGGGCCTACTACTATAACTAAGATAATCTCTTAAAAAGTCCAAAAGTGCGAAAATCATCAAAGGATACATTAAAGATAAGTTGGATCCAAATGATTCTATCTTGTCTATTTGTTTTATTTTTATTTATCTTTTCATTTTTTAGTTTTATTTTCATGTTTCAAAACTTTTCTAAAAAAAATTAGATCGATTAGACATTGAGGATAAACCGGTATGAAAATCTCTTGTGTCCTTGGACGACCTCGGTATCTTACCAACACTATACTACGCTCGAGATGGGTGCACTTGCCCAAGTGTGTGTTTAGTGTTAGTACAATACCATGTTTTATAAATTTAAAACTTGACTAACGTGTAAAATAGGCTCAAAATATTAATAAAATCATATCACGCTATGCGCACACCACCTAACAATAATCTCGTACCTCTCAGCTATTGAGAATTAGTTGAACACTTAATTTTATATGATTATCGAATATTACTTCTAAGGTTTATCGGTCGATTTAACCCTAAAGATTAAAGATTAATTATGTGATATCGATAGTCACCAGAATCTAAAACCTAGCACTACTCTATTATGTGATAAAGACCGTCACCAAGATTCATGCGAAATAATAAACAATATTCAAATAACATTAAGCATGCAAACACATCTAATCAAATGAACAAGTCGCCTACAATTCATAATGTCACACCCCCAGAATACCACCTAGGGAATGCCCCTGCTAGGCGTGTGACGTACCAACAACGAGCCACTAATTACACTGAACCCATACCAGTTTATAAATAAGATCCTCAATTATTAATGAAAATATCCTCAACAAGTTTAAATGAAAACCAACATGTTCAGCGGAAGCAAATAATAAACCAAAGGTAAACTATTTTAAAACCATTGTATAGTATCAAGAATTCAATCACGTGAATCCCTCCAGTCGACCCATGACCACTCCAGCTACTCTAGACAGCAAGTTCCCAAATCCAAGATACCTAATGACCTGTAAGCATGCAGACAAGTGTGTCAGACGACGCTGGTGAATTCAAAGTTTTGTTAACGCGTTTAGTTACCAGATATGTGTATAATACAGTTTAACGATTCGATTTGATGTTGTTATTATCTCGATTACCGCAGTGGCTACAAGATGTATTTGCCCAACCCCAATGTCTCTATAAAAACATTGGTCATGCTTTAAGGTAATTAGTTCACGCCCGTCCTCCCCGGTACGGTGTGAGGGTGCCAAACCTAATAGCGCTATCAACTAATAACCTCATTGCCTCCCCGGCAACTATCGGTAGATGTAACGGGTCTTATGTGATAGACAATGAGTGTAATAACAAACATCCCATTAACCTGACGTTCCTCCCCGGAACGTTACCCGATATCCCTCCCCGGGATGCATGCTTGGAAAAGAGCAGTGAACTCACCTTAGGTTTGCTCGGTAAGACTAGTTACCCGTTCCCGTCAGTCAACCAAACCCTACCGGCAATCAGTTTATATGCACTTAAATCATACATTCCACGTTCACATTCCACACGTAGCGTACACATAAAACACACATCATTATGCAAGTTGTAACAAGAGATCACGTAAAACAACAATCCACAACAACCCGTAATAAGTATCCGGGTCTCATACAAAGTTCACATTACGAATTCATGTTTCACTATCCATCTAACTGTTCCCTATTATTCATCATTCAACCCGCAACTACCTATATATCATGTCCATTTATTATTACTATACAACTTAGACAAGTGTGTATTTCAAACAATTGTGCGATCTAGTTTCAAGTGGGCGACTTAATAGCGATGCAGGTCAGCCAGTGTGTAACCCAAGTCAGTGTAAGCTCATGTGTTAAGTGTGTGACCCCTAGTGGTGGCGCAATGCCCTTCGGCCTACCTTGCTGCTGTACGATTAATCACAAGAGTTTGGGCCCACATGAATTTAAGTTCCTCCAAGATTTGTGCAGCCCGGTTACAAGTAAGGTCCATTATATTATGCAATTCATGTTAACTTGTGGGATTTGATTAAAGTGTAAAGTCCTGTTCTAGTTTGTGGCCCAGCGACAAGCACAGCCCATTTACTTGTCCACTCAAAGTCTTGTGTAACCCAATGATTACAATCAATCAGTTACTCAATTAACATAATTATCAACACACATACTCATCCTTATCTGATCAAACTATTGCTTATTCCTATGCCACAATCCCAACATACTCTGACAGTTCCATGTTGGCTCATAACCCAATCAATTCAAGCAACCTAGTAATGATTTCAATCATTATCCCTTTTGAATTTCTAACACCTTTCTATCAATTACCATTCAACAGTTGATTTACACACACATATACATCAAGCAGATCGGACATCATGTGAGTATCATTTAACCAATTTCACAATTAATTCACTACGTCCCTTAACCAACTATTTTATCATTACCCTTCGGATTCAAGCCATAACAATTATCATCCTATTTATTATAAACATTTATCATAGAATTACCATTTACATCGACTTTTCATGCTCCAAATCAATATAAGCATATATAGAATACAACAGTTGTCGGCCATACATGTCTAATTCCAATCATTACATTGCATGTGAAGTTTAATAGTGGCAGCCCATTATAAATGATCAATAAATGGCCCATTTAAAATTGCATGTGAATTGTCAGTGGACATGTGATAAATCTTTGTTTGGCTCAATAAAGATCAAGTTTGGATTGAAATTTGTGTTTGGTGAATTGCTCGGTCCAATAGATTGCACGGGATAACCATAAATATCAAGACAACAGTTGATATTTGAGTTCGGTCCAATAAGACTTGTGCAATTGATATTTCATTCATACATGACTCGATCTATATCCCTTACACAACCCTCAATTCTTAATGTATAATACACGGCACAGATTAAATCACGCAACATCAAAAGCATTCCAAAATCATATAAATCAAGTTCGCAAGCATACGGGTTGTTACAAGCTTATACATAAATAAGAACAATCACTCGAAGTTTATCAAGACGAATTCACTAACCTTCAAATGATAGTGTCACGTTTACGAA
Source organism: Helianthus tuberosus (assembly GCA_030545235.1). NCBI lineage: Eukaryota > Viridiplantae > Streptophyta > Magnoliopsida > Asterales > Asteraceae > Helianthus > Helianthus tuberosus. Next base: position 42,393,713 of record CM060414.1, on the reverse strand, counting down.
TAGTGTTAAACGATGCCTAAGACTTAATCGAATGAAGAAGAGCTGATGTTTCTTGTTTGATGTGATACTAGGGTTTGCAATATAAATTGTATGTTATATCAATTGTGTTTACGTAAACATGAATAGAAGGAAAAGATGGTCTGAGTTTGCCCAATGGTTGAAGTGGCCCAGTAATAGTCACGATCGGCCCATGGCAGTTTAGGGATTAAGGCGGCCCAAAACATAAGCGTATATTTATTAACGAAGTTATCATATGTTAAGTTTAAGTTTAACGGGGTTATAACAGCACCGAGCATTTAACACGTCTGCGAGAGATAACGAGAGGTTAAATCACAAAGTTAAACATCACTAACCTTGAAAGTTCGGGTTGTCACATCATCCCCAACTTGAAAGAAATTTCGTCCCGAAATTTGACAAGTAAGCACAAAGGAGTGAAGTGATAAATCAAGATTGCTACAGGTTTTCCTCAGGTGCCACATCATCCCCAACTTGAAGAGGAATTTCGTCCTGAAATTCACCAGTAGTACCAGGATTAGATTGGTCATCAGGAAAAAGTTGAGGATACTAGAGCTTCATCTGATCCTCACGCTCCCATGTGAACTCCGGTCCACGTCTTGAGTTCCAACGAACCCTCACGATCGGAATTCGACAATGTTTGTACCACCCCGTGTTTCGAAAATCAAAGTTAAAGTCAAGTCAAAGTCAACGACCGATCGCGCGACTTGACTTGTAGTTGATTTCTTTTATTTAGCTATATTATGTGGAGTAAGTGTCTGTAATTACAATAATCGACATGTGTTAATCGCTATTGAATCGACGTACGACTGTGAACTATAGGAAGTAACAATGCGATAAAGTCAACTAAACGCTAATCGATCTAACTTAATCAATATCGAATCGCAATCGCACTCGCAACTCGAATTACACATTTTAGTTATTGTTATATATGTGTGTGTGTGTGCCTTATGTGTTACTTGTGCATGTTTAAATTATGTTATGTGTAATGATCAATCGAAACGTAATCGAAACTCAAACGCAATCGAACTCAATCGCAATCGAACTCAATCGCAATCGAAATGGTATGATAATTGGTAGAGAAGGGATAGTGCGAGATATGAGTAGTTGGGATTAAAAGTAATTTGACTAGGAAAAACTTATCGCATCGAAACGATCGTAATCGAAATCGAAACAGCAAAAATCATCACGCCAAACACCCGAACCAAGTGCCATCCGGCCGGATTGCCATCCAACCGGGCTGCCACTTGATAAGTGGTGCCAGGTTACCATCCGACCGAGATGACATCCGACCGGACAGTCATCCGGGCGAGATGCCATCCGACCGACCCACACTTTCCACTTTGGGTATCCAATAAATACCCCATGTCACTCTCATAATTACCACTTTTGGCAATTGACGTCCGACAGCCCGTGCTCCTCACCTTTCGTCGATTTCTCTCAATTCCGGTAAGATCTCGTCCTAGAACTTGTACTTCCTTAATCTACACGCAATTCTACAACTTTCTATCTTTTGAATCTTAACTTTTAACCATGAAATCACTAGATTTGAGGTGTTCTAGGATGTCGTCATCATGTGTTCTTGAAGAACTTCATGTTTTGGCCGCAATCCACCAAGAACAACTTAGATCTAACCGATTTCAACACAAGTAAACAAAGATCTTGCATAGATCTAAACACGTTCATGGTGAAAAAGGATTGAAATATGGTTTCTAACTTTCTTTCAACTCTTTTACACTCGATGCACTCAAAGCCGATAGGACCGGACCTTGATCTAGTCTTCTACTCATTCTCAGTGTTGTGCTAGCTCAAGATCTGGATTCTACTCACGAGACCACCGATTTCGGGTTAACTAAGAACAACCGTCTTGAACCGGTTAACTGGTCGAACTAGGGTGATTCTTGTTTGATCGGGTCACTTGGGTCGAGATAGGGTTCTGTTGGTTAACATGTTGTCAAAACGTCTCTATATCACGACAAACAATCAAAACGACCAAGTGTAAGGCGAACGGAACGACCAGGACGGAGTGCTATCCGACCGGACTACTGTCCGAACGGATAGCCATCCGAGCGGCCGGCTGTCCGAACGACCTACATCCTGGGTCCCACACTTAACCAATTTTATCTGAAGTCTGAGTGTTGAACGAGTTACTATCCGGTCGAACTACCATCCGACCGAATTACTCCTCGGATCATGAGATACTTGGACTTTAACATTTAAACAATTTTCAACATGTTCAATAATAGGGTTGCCACCCGTTCGGATGGGCATCCGACCGAGTGACCGCCCTACTGTGAATTTGTTCTCACGGAGTAACCTCGCCACTCGAGTCGCCATCCGACCGGATAACCATCCGAGCGGATTGTCATACGCACGACTGACCATCCGATCGACCGACATGAAAGGTAGAGATACTCCAATGTTTTCAAAATGCTACAACGAAAACTTCAAACGTCAAGCCATCATACACAAACACATCCTTCTCATAGGAAGAAACAATCCACTCAAATAGTCATCCGACCGGACTACCGTCCGACCGGATAACCATCCGAACGAATTGTCATCCGCATGAACTGGCTGTCCGACCGGATCACCATCCGACCGAACTGCTGTCCAAGCCACTTACACCTTGCATCGTTTTACGCGTCGCTTATCGTTATGCTATCGCTCTAATCAGGCTAACCTTACTCTCAAGCGCTCCCTTCAATCCATCATCGTTGTGAGTATACTCGATCCCTTTTTCCTTTATGCACTTTTGGGTGTTACATATGTTACAAATATTCAAAATCACATCGAACACACTACTCAATACTATTTAAACGCTAACCGTTACCGCATGTTATATGTGGCTTAATGAGTGCTTGTTTGTTATGTTTACACATGGAATGCTGTCTACCTGCCTTAGCAACGATAGTACTATTAGTTTGGACTCAGCACCCGTTCACTCGGGGGTTGTTAAGGACAATTATTTGAATGGATTAAAGTGGTGATCATGTTTTACGAACTGCCTTGGGAAGTCAACTCGCAGTCATTGGTATCGATAGGTCTATGTCGATAACTAACATGCCTCATTTCACTATGTGTACGTGATGGTTATGCGTAATTCTTTCAAACTCTATATGCTATTATCAAACTTGTACACTCGCCTTTACACTATGTGTATTGACTGTTATTTTAACGTATGTGACAGGTGCTTAGGATGCTTATCTGCTAGGAAATCGAGGCTAGAATAAGGCTCTAGAGGCGAACAAATAGTTGTCTGTACAAATGAAATCAAGAGTCTCTAGAAGCCGATAAACAATTGCTCTATTTGAAAAATATAAGTTGTCGGAACAGAACTATTTGCCTAGATTTTGTCTGTAATTATTTGTTTACCTTTTGAGATTGTTTACCTTTTGAGACATGGTATGGGACATGTTACTTTAAATTGATTGGTAATGATAATTGTTATGGAACCTTCTGGACAATCTGTTTCGCTCAGTGCCATGCCCTGATGTTTCCGCCATCGGTTGGGGTGTGACAGATTGGTATCAGAGCCATAACTATAGGGAATTAGGCAAGACACGACCTAGACCGGGTCGATGTCTTGGATACCTAGTCTATAGTTAGGAACCCACAGACCGACTCGTGCGTATCCAGTAGGGACTATGCATAAGCTTACTACTATTTCTCGCTATTTTCGCCTACGCTACACAATCACTGCACTCGAATTTTCGACTATGAATAAGCAATTAAGTCGAGATTAGGTGTGAAAACCACAAACTCTCGACTAAATTGCTTGTTCAACTCACATTTTCATCTATAAACACGAGAACTTGCGTTAAACCATGAGTGAAATCCATACTTTAACGCATACTTCTCTTTTATTTCATCAAAACATGGACAAAGTTGTTAAGCCAGGGGTGAAACCCTAACCTTGATGACTTATTCCGACTTTACTGGGTTTTACAAAACTCTCACCAAGGTCTCGACGGACTCCAACGACCTGAAGTCACGGTATGACTAACGAGATATGTGCCAAACGCCCAAGAATCGAGGCAAAGGCACAGTCCTGAAGGTCAAAAGGTGTACAACAAGTCCTTGTGAATAGTCGAATCACTTTGGATAGTCGATGTCTAATAGCCGCAGACGATCTAATTCTTGATTTTTATGTGTTTTCGATTCTGAGCCGCAACTGCTGACTCTGATGATTCATCAATTTTATGTGATTTATGTGATTTACATTTATATGTTAGCGTTTTGAGATACTACTATTTTCGATCTAACGCCTTTTGCTTCCGCTAAACACACTACAGATCGCTGACAAATCGCTAAATTATGGACGACCTTATACTATGATATACGCTTATACTACACTACTCGATATACTAAATGCGACCGCAATACTCGAACACTCGCGAGCTTTGAATGATAGGTTTCTGTATTCTGACTGCCTCTTGTGATTACATGTTTCGGTGCTTCTGTGCTCTATGTGGTTACGTGATTATGTGTTTCTGTGTTTATGTGAATATGTGCTTAGATGCCTATGTGTTTATGTGATACATGTTTCACTGTGTTCCTAAGCTTTGGTAGTAGTAGGATTGTGAGGTGAGATTCGAATATGTCATGTTGAGTCGTGTGACGATGTCTGTTACAGAAAATGTCGTCATCTGGATCTCGCGCTACCCGAGACGCTCGTCGAAAGCAAGCAGACAAACGCCTTGCTGCCATGATTACTATGCAAATGGCAAAGGTTGTACCCCAATTCGTCAGCGAGACATACGAAAATATGAGCAAATCATTTGAGGAATCCCGAACTGAGACTCCCAAAGCTGCCTTCAACTTCAAGCAATTCAAGGCATGTGGACCGAAAGAGTTCACAGGAGAAGAAGGCCCTACAGCTTTGTTTCAATGGTTTGACTCCATCGAGGTCACACTGCGACAGAGTGGTTGCCCAGATGGCCTACGCACTCTCAACGCAACTGGCGTCTTCCAGTCCCGCGCTTTAGACTGGTGGACGGCTGAGAGGAACAAACGTGGGAATGATGCAGCCTACGGTCTGTCGTGGGACGAACTCAAGGAGGTCATGCTGGAAGAATTCTGCCCTCCTCATGAACGCCAAAAGTTAGAAGATGAATTCTGGCACATAAAATAGAAGGATGGAGAAAACGCTGCACTCACTGCTCGCGTCAAGCAACTCAGTATCATCTGTCCTGACCAAGTGAAGACTTCTGACATGGCAATCAAGAAGTATATCCGAGCTTTGCCCGACTGCGTTGCAGATTTCGTGCAAGCGGCTAAGACTAAGACGATATAAGAAACTTACCTACTGGCCACTGAAATCAACGACAAGCGGGTCAAGGATGGTTTCTGGGATAAAACTTCGAAGCACCTACATCAAGTCACCGCTACACCAACTGCTGAAACCGCCACCGCTCAATCGTCAAAGACCTCACGCCGCAAGAAGAAGAACAACAACAGCAACTCCAGCAACAAGAACTGTGCTATCACTACCACTGCTGCTCCACTTCAAGTCGTACCGGCCCAGCAGCAGGCTCATCACCGACCAGCACCAGTTACTTATGCACCGCCAGCAAAGCGCGCATACATAGGCCCCCACCCGGCTTGCCCGACATGCTCTTATCATCACTCGGTGGGTCTCGCCTGTCGTTTCTGCGCTCACTGCAATATGTACGGCCACTTCACTGTCAACTGCCGTACTGGTCCCCATCAAGCCCCAGCTCAAGCCACTGCTCATCAAGCTCTGCTCCTAGCCCGGCAAGGCCAACAAGCGGCTCAGGCACCCGCGATCAAAGCCAGAGTCTGCTTTGCATGTGGTGATCCCAACCACTTTGCGAACATGTGCCCAAACAGGGTGGTGAAACAAGAGCCCCAGCAGCAGTAGCAACAGCAACAAGCCGCACGCGCCAGAACTTTCAACATCAACGTGCGCCAAGCCAAGGCTGACAACAACGTGGTCAATGGTACGTTCCTTGTGAATGGTATTTATGCATCATGTTTGTTTGATACTGGAGCCGATAATTGCTTTGTGTCGTTCGAATTTGAGAAACTCCTTAGTCGTAAACGCTCCTATCTCCCCTTGACGTTCGATGTTGAAGTCGCCACTGGAAGAACTGTCGCCGTTAATTCTGTTCTTCATCGTAATAGGCATGGACTTTCTTCACGAAAACCATGCTGAAGTTGTATGCTTCGATAAGATGATTCGATTCTCGCTCGCGAATGGTGATTTATTGTGTGTTTATGGCGAAACTGCTTCGAAAGTCTGCCTTTCGAACCCTCAAACACATGCTCTGCAATGCTCCTGTTCTCACATTGCCCGACGGAAACGACGATTTCATTGTCTATTGTGATGCTTCCAACCTTGGTCTCGGTTGTGTTCTTATGCAGCGAGACAAGGTTATAGCTTACGCATCTCGTCAGCTCAAAATCCACGAGAAGAACTATACAACCCATGATCTCGAGCTAGGCGCAGTTGTTTTTGCGTTAAAGATTTGGCAACACTACCTGTATGGTACAAAGTGTACGATCTTCACTGATCATAGGAGCCTACAACATATCTTTAATCAGAAGGAAGTTAATATGCGTCAACGCCGATGGGTAGAAATTCTCAACGATTACGACTGTGAGATTCGTTATCACCCAGGCAAAGCAAATGTTGTCGCTGACGCACTCAGCAGACGGAGCTACCTGCTTAGCACTCGTAACATCCAAGCCCAATACTATCTCGAAACCCTCATCCGCGAAGCTCAGCATGCTTGTTTTATTGAACGCACTCTGAAAAAGGAAATAATCTATCATGATGGAGCCCAGCTTGTGAATAAATCGAATGGGATATTCCACTTTCTGGACCGAATTTGGATCCCTAAACGGACCGATTTGCGACAGATTTTGATGGACGAAGCCCACAAATCCCGGTATTCTATTCATCTTGGTGCCAACAAAATGTACCAGGACCTTCGCTACAAGTACTGGTGGCCTGGCATGAAAAGGGATATTGCTCTCTACGTTGGAAAGTGCCTGACTTGTGTAAGAGTCAAGGCTGAACACCAAAGACCCTCTGGCTTACTCGAACAACCGCCTATCCCTATGTGGAAGTGGGAGAGTATAGCTATGGACTTCATAACAAAGCTCCCGCACACGTCATCAGGTCACGACAGCATATGGGTTGTTGTTGACTGTTTGACCAAATCTGCTCACTTTTTGCCGATACGAGAAGACTACAAGGTAGAACGATTAGCCCGAATCTACACCAACGAGATCATTTGTAATCATGGGACGCCTCGCGACATCATCTCTGACCGTGATGCTCAGTTTACCTCGCGACTATGGGAGACGTTTCAAACGGCTCTCAGTACATCGCTTAATCTAAGTACCGCTTTCCACCCTCAAACCGACGGTCAGACTGAAAGAACGATTCGTACTCTTGAAGACATGCTCCGTTCGTGTGTCATAGACTTCGGTGGTAATTGGGATACATACCTGCCGTTAGTCGAACTCTCGTACAACAATAGTTATCATTCCAGCATACAAATGGCACCATTCGAGGCTTTATACGGAAGAAAATGTCGATCGCCTATTGTGTGGCACGAGATCGATCGAATTACCATCCGACCGGATTACTCTTCGGATCATGAGATACTAAGACTTTAAAGACTTAAACAATTTTCAACATGTTCATCAACAGGATTGCCACCCGGTCGAATGAACATCCGACTGAGTGACCCTCCTGCTATGATTTGTTCCCACTAAGTAACCTCATCACTAAGGTCGCCGTCCGACCGGACTACCGTCCGACCGAATGACCATCCGAATGGATTGTTGTCCGCACGATTGACCGTTCGATCGACCGACTTGAAGGATAGGGATACTTCAATGTTTCAAAATGCTACAACGAAAACTTCAAAAGACAAGCCATCGTACACAAACACTTTCATCTTATAGGAAGAAACAATCCACTCGAATAGTCATCCGACCAGACTACCATCCGACCGGATGACCATCCGAACGTATTGTTATCCGCACGATTAGCCGTCCGATCGGATTACCATCCGACCGAACTGCTATTCGACCCAATCACACTTTGTATCGTTTTACGCGTCACTTATCGTTATACCATCAATCCATTCAGGCTAACTTTACTCACTAAGCGCTCCCTTCAATCCATCAACCGCTGTGAGTATACTCGGTCCCTTTTTGCTTTATGCACTTTTGGGTGTTACATACGTTACAACTATTCAAATCACATCAAGCACACTACTCAATACTATTTGAACGCTAACCGTTAATGCATGTTATATGTGGCTCATGAATGCTTGTTTGTTATGTTTACACATGGAATGCTGTCTACCTGCCTTAGCAACGATAGTACTATAGTTTGGACTCAGCACCCGTTCACACGGGGGTTGTTAAGGATAATTACTTGCATGGGTTATGGTGGTAATCATGTATTGCGAACTGCCCCGGGCAGTCAACTCGTAGTCATTGGTATCGATGGATCTATGTCGATAACTAACGTGCTTCATTTCACTATGTGTATGTGCTGGTTACGCGTAAACAAATTCGAACTCTATATGCTATTATCAAACTTGTATGCTCACCTTTACATTATATGTATTGACTTTATTTTAACGTATGTGACAGGTGCTTAGGTTGTTTTTATGACTAGCTCACTGTGAAATCGAGGCTAGGAAAGGTCTAGGATGCTCTCTGCGCAGTGATGAAATCGAAGCTAGGAAAAGAGGTCCTAGATACCAATAAATAAACTATCTATGTATAAATCTGAGTTGTCGGAACATAATTTCTTGCCTAGATTTTATCTGTAATAATTTGTTTACTGTCTGAGACATGGTATGGGACATGTTATTTTAAATTGAATGGTAATGATAGTTGTTATGGAAACTTCTGGACAATCTGTTTCGCTCAGTGCCATGCCCCAATGATTCCGCCATCGGTTGGGGTGTGACAGCTCAGGCTATCACAAACTACGCATTCAAGAGGAGGATATACCCAAAACCGCATTTCGCACTCGCTACGGCCACTACGAATTCGTTGTTATTCCTTTTGGTTTAACCAACGCACCTGCGGTTTTCATGGATCTAATGAATCGCGTGTGTAAACCATATCTCGCCCGTTTCGTCAACGTGTTGATTGACGATGTCTTGATCTATTCCAAGTCGAAAGCCGAACACGCGCAGCATCTGCGTTTGGTTCTCGAGCTACTCCTGGGTAATCAACTCTATGCCAAATTCTCCAAGTGCGAATTCTGGCTGGAGGAGGTTCAGTTTCTGGGTCACATCGTAAATAGTCAAGGTATTCACATCGATCCCGCGAAGATTGAAGCCGTTAAGAGTTGGATTACACCTAAGAACCAGTCTGAAGTCCGTTCTTTTCTCGGACTAGCGGGCTATTATCAACGATTTATCGAAGGATTCTCGAAGATCTCCGTGCCACTTACCGCTCTCACGCATAAAGACAAGCCTTTTGTCTGGGGAACTGAACAAGAGTCTGCCTTTCGAACCCTCAAACACATGCTCTGCAATGCTCCTGTTCTCACGTTGCCCGACGGAAACGACGATTTCATTGTCTATTGTGATGCTTCCAACCTTGGTCTCGGTTGTGTTCTTATGCAGCGAGACAAGGTTATAGCTTACGCATCTCATCAGCTCAAAATCCACGAGAAGAACTATACAACCCATGATCTCGAGCTAGGCGCAGTTGTTTTTGCGTTAAAGATTTGGTAACACTACCTGTATGGTACAAAGTGTACGATCTTCACCGATCATAGGAGCCTACAACATATCTTTAATCAGAAGGAACTTAATATGCGTCAACGCCAATGGGTAGAACTTCTCAACGATTATGACTGTGAGATTCGTTATCTCCCAGGCAAAGCAAATGTTGTCGCTGATGCACTCAGCAGACGGAGCTACCTGCTTAGCACTAGTAACGTCCAAGTACAATACGATCTCGAAACCCTCATCCACGAAGCTCAGCATGCTTGTTTTAATGAACGCACTCTGAAAAAGGAAAGAATCTATCATGATGGAGCCCAACTTGTGAATAAATCGAATGGGATATTCCACTTTCTGGACCGAATTTGGATCCCTAAACGGACCGATTTGCGACAGATTTTGATGGACGAAGCCCACAAATCCTGGTATTCTATTCATCCCGGTGCCGACAAAATGTACCAGGACCTTCGCTACAAGTACTAGTGGCCTGGCATGAAAAGGGATATTGCTCTCTACGTTGGAAAGTGCCTGACTTGTGTAAGAGTCAAGGCTGAACACCAAAGACCCTCTGGCTTACTCGAACAACCGCCTATCCCTATGTGGAAGTGGGAGAGTATAGCTATGGACTTCATAACAAAGCTCCCGCACACGTCATCAGGTCACGACAGCATATGGGTTGTTGTTGACTGTTTGACCAAATCTGCTCACTTTTTGCCGATACGAGAAGACTACAAGGTAGAACGATTAGCCCGAATCTACACCAACGAGATCATTTGTAATCATGGGACGCCTCGCGACATCATCTCTGACCGTGATGCTCAGTTTACCTCGCGACTATGGGAGACGTTTCAAACGGCTCTCAGTACATCGCTTAATCTAAGTACCGCTTTCCACCCTTAAACCAATGGTCAGACTGAAAGAACGATTCGTACTCTTGAAGACATGCTCCGTTCGTGTGTCATAGACTTCGCTGGTAATTGGGATACATACCTGCCGTTAGTCGAATTCTCGTACAACAACAATTATCATTCCAGCATACAAATGGCACCATTCGAGGCTTTATACGGAAGAAAATGTCGATCGCCTACTGTGTGGCACGAGATCGATCGAATTACCATCCGACCGGATTACTCTTCGGATCATGAGATACTAAGACTTTAAAGACTTAAACAATTTTCAACATGTTCATCAACAGGATTGCCACCCGGTCGAATGAACATCCGACCGAGTGACCCTCCTGCTATGAATTGTTCCCACTAAGTAACCTCATCACTAAGATCGCCGTCCGACCGGACTACCGTCCGACCGAATGACCATCCGAACGGATTGTTGTCCGCATGATTGACCGACTTAAAGGATAGGGATACTTCAATGTTTTCAAAATGCTACAACGAAAACTTCAAAAGACAAGCCATCGTACACAAACACTTTCATCTTATAGGAAGAAACAATCCACTCGAATAGTCATCCGACCGGATGACCATCCGAACGTATTGTTATCCGCACGATTAGCCGTCCGATCGGATTACCATCCGACCGAACTGCTATCCGACCCAATCACACTTTGTATCGTTTTACGCGTCACTTATCGTTATACCATCAATCCATTTAGGCTAACTTTACTCGCTAAGCGCTCCTTTCAATCCATCAACCGCTGTGAGTATACTCGATCCCTTTTTGCTTTATGAACTTTTGGGTGTTACATACGTTACAACTATTCAAATCACATCAAGCACACTACTCAATACTATTTGAACGCTAACCGTTAATGCATGTTATATGTGGCTCATGAATGCTTGTTTGTTATGTTTACACATGGAATGCTGTCTACCTGCCTTAGCAACGATAGTACTATAGTTTGGACTCAGCACCCGTTCACACGGGGGTTGTTAAGTGCCTGGCCGACTTTCGACGTCTCATACCTCAGAAAGTGCCTGGCCGACCACGACTTACATGTTCCATTAAAGGATCTGCAAGTGAACGAAACATTACACTTCATGGAAAAGCCTATTGAAATCATGGATCGCCAAACCAAGCAGCTCAGACGCTCGCGCATTCCTATTGTGAAAGTCCGATGGGAAGGCAAACGAGGCGCAGAGTTCACTTGGGAACTCAAAAGCGACATGAAGGCGAAGTACCCGCAGTTGTTTGTTACGGCTTCGGACTAATTTCGGGACGAAATTCCCTCAACTAGGGGAGGCTGTAACACCCCGTGTTTCGAAAATCAAAGTCAAGTCAAAGTCAATGACCGATCGCGTGACTTGACTTGTAGTAGAATTGTTTTATTTAGCTGTATTATGTGGAGTAAGTGTCTGTAATAACAATAATCGACATGTGTTAATCGCTATTGAATCGACGTACAACTGTGAACTATAGGAAGTAACAATGCGATAAAGTCAACTAAACGCTAATCGATCTAACTTAATCAATATCGAATCGTAATCGCACTCGCAACTCGAATTACGCATTTTAGTTATTGCTATATGTGTGTGTGTGCCTTATGTGTTACTTGTGCATGTTTAAATTATGTTATATGTAATGATCAATCGAAACGCAATCGAAACTCAAACGCAATCGAACTCAATCGCAATCGAAATGGTATGATAATTGGTAGAGAAGGGATAGTGCGAGATATGAGTAGTTGGGATTAAAAGTAATTTGACTAGGAAAAACTTATCGCATCGAAACGATCGCAATCGAAATTGAAACAACAAAAATCATCGCGCTAAACACCCGAACCAAGTGCCATCCGGCCGGATTGCCATCCGACCGGGCTACCACTTGATGAGTGGTGCCAGGTTGCCATCCGACCGAGATGACATCCGACCGGACAGTCATCTGGGCGAGATGCCATCAGACCGACCCACACTTTCCACTTTGGGTATCCTATAAATACCCCATGTCACTCTCAAAATTACCACTTTTGGTAACTGACGTCCGAACAGCCCGTGCTCCTCACCTTTCGTCGATTTCTCTCAATTCCGGTAAGATCTCGTCCTAGAACTTGTACTTCCTTAATCTACACGCACTTCTACACCTTTCTATCTTTTGAAACTTAACTTTTAACCGTGAAATCACTAGATTTGAGGTGTTCTAGGATGACGTCATCATGTGCTCTTGAAGAACTTATTGTTTTGGCCTCAATCCACCAAGAACAACTTAGATCTAACCGATTTCCACACAAGTAAACAAAGATCTTACATAGATCTAAACACGTTCATGGTGAAAAAGGATTGAAAGATGGTTTCTAACTTTCTTTCAACTCTTTTACACTCAATGCACTCAAAGCCGATAGGACCGGACCTTGATCTAGTCTTCTACTCATTCTCAATGTTATGCTAGCTCAAGATCTGGATTCTACTCACGAGACCACCGATTTCGGGTTAACTAAGAACAACGGTCTTGAACCGGTTAACTGGTCGAACTAGGGTGATTCCTATTTGATCGGGTCACTTGGGTCGAAATAGGGTTCTGTTGGTTAACACGTTGTCAAAACGTCTCTATATCACGACAAACAATCAAAACGACCAAGTGTAAGACAACAGAACGACCAGGATGGAGTGCTATCCGACCGGACTACTGTCCGAACGGATAGCCATCCGAGCGGCCGGCTGTCCGAACGACCTACATTCTGGGTCCCACACTTAACCAATTTTATCTGAAGTCTGAGTGTTGAACGAGTTACTATCCGGTCGAAGTACCATCCTACCGAATTACTCCTCGGATCATGAGATACTTGGACTTTAACATTTAAACAATTTTCAACCTGTTCAATAACAGGGTTGCCACCCGTTCGGATGGGCATCCGACCGAATGACCGCCCTGCTGTGAATTTGTTCTCACGGAGTAACCTCGCCACTCGAGTCGCCGTCCGACCGGATAACCATCCGAGCGGATTGTCATCTGCACGACTGACCATCTGATCGACCGACTTGAAAGGTAGTGATACTTCAATGTTTTTAAAATGCTACAACGAAAACTTCAAAGGTCAAGCCATCATACACAAACACATCCTTCTCATAGGAAGAAACAATCCACTCGAATAGTCATCCGACCGAACTGCTGTCCGAGCCACTTACACCTTGCATCGTTTTACGCATCGCTTATCGTTATGCTATCGCTCTATTCAGGCTAACCTTACTCTCAAGCGCTCCCTTCAATCCATCATCCCTGTGAGTATACTCGATCCCTTTTTGTTTTATTCACTTTTGGGTGTTACATACGTTACAAATATTCAAAATCACATCGAACACACTACTCAATACTATTTTAACGCTAACCGTTACCGCATGTTATACGTGGCTTAATGAATGCTTGTTTGTTATGTTTACACATGGAATGCTGTCTACCTGCCTTAGCAACGGTAGTACTATTAGTTTGGACTCAGCACCCGTTCACTCAAAGGTTGTTAAGGACAATTATTTGCATGGATTACAATGGTGATCATGTATTACGAACTGCCTTGGGCAGTCAACTCGCAGTCGTTGGTATCGATAGGTCTATGTCGATAACTAACATGCCTCATTTCACTCTGTGTACGTGCTGGTTATGCGTAACGCTTTCGAACTCTATATGCTATTATCAAACTTATATACTCGCCTTTACACTATGTGTATTGACTGTTATTTTAACGTATGTGACAGGTGCTTAGGATGCTTATCTGCTAGGAAATCGAGGCTAAAATAAGGCTCTAGAGGCCAACAAATAGTTGTCTGTACAAATGAAATCAAGAGTCTCTAGAAGAAGATAAACAATTGCTCTATTTGAAAAATCTGAGTTGTCGGAACATAACTATTTGCCTAGATTTTGTCTGTAATAATTTGTTTACCTTTTGAGACATGGTATGGGACATGTTACTTTAAATTGATTGGTAATGATAATTGTTATGGAACCTTCTGGATAATCTGTTTCGCTCAGTGCCATGCCCCGATGTTTCCGCCATCGGTTGGGGAGTGACAGATTGGTATCAAAGCCATAACTATAGGGAATTAGGCAAGACACGACCTAGTCTGGGTCGATGTCTTGGATACCTAGTCTATAGTTAGGAACCCACAGACCGACTCGTGCGTATCCAGTAGGGACTATGCATAAGCTTATTACTATTTCTCGATATTTTCGCCTACGCTACACAATCACTGCACTTGAATTTTCGACTATGAATAAGCGATTAAGTCGAGATTAGGTGTGAAAACCGCAAAATCTCGACTAAATTGCTTGTTCAACTCGCATTTTCATCTATAAACACGAGAACTTGCGTTGAACCAGGAGTGAAATCCATACTTTGACGCATACTTCTCTTTTATTTCATCAAAACATGGACAAAGTTGTTAAGCCAGGGGTGAAACCCTAACCTTGACGACTTATTCCGACTTTTACTGGGTTTTACAAAACTCTCACCAAGGTCTCGACGGACTCCAACAACCTGAAGTCACGGTATGACTAACGAGATATGTGCCAAACGCCCAAGAATCGAGGCAAAGGCACAGTCCTGAAGGTCAAAAGGTGTACAACAAGTCCTTGTGAATAGTCGAATCACTTTGGATAGTCGATGTCTAATAGCCGCAGACGATCTAATTCTTGATTTTTATGTGTTTTCAATTCTGAGCATTAATAACTTAATTAATTATCTTTCAATAATCCGACCCTTTAGGATTGTATACTTGCTGACTCAAACTACTGGGTTGAGGGTAACGTCACCTTCAAAAGAGAGGCCTACTACAATAACTAAGATAATCTCTTAAAAAGTGCAAAAGTGCGGAAATAATCAAAGGTTACACTAAACACGAGTCGGAGCCAAGTGATTCATCTTGTCTATCTGTTTTTACTTTTATTTTATTTTAGCATTTTAGTTAGTTTTTATTTTTCTTGTTTAAAACCTTTTTCTAAACTTTTGATTTGATTAGACGTTGAGGATAAACCGGTACTAAAAGCTCTTGTGTCCTTGGACGACCTCGGTATCTTACCAACACTATACTACGCTCACAATGGGTGCACTTGCCCATATGTGTGTTTGGTGTTAGTAAATATCGTGTTTTATAAATTTAAAACTTGACTAACGTGTAAAAAGGGCTTAAAATATACATTAAAATATAATAACACCACACGCGCACCAAGTTTTTGGCGCCGTTGCCGGGGACACAAGGATTTTAAGAAAGTTAGGAATCAACGGCCTAATCGTTTTTTTTCTAATTTTTCTGTTTTTTTTAGGATTTTCGTATTTTTCAGCTTCTGCAGAACTCAGCACGGGTCGTGCCCGCTGAACACGCCCCGTGCCCAATCATTGGAACTGGCAATCCTGTTTTAAGTCAGACAGTAAGCTGAACACGGGGCCGTGCCCACTCAACACACCCCGTGCCCAAGATTCAGTTACTGAAAACAGAACCGTAAGATCCCGACGGTTGGTAATTTCTGACACAAACATGAGTGATACTGATATTTTTTACTTTCGGCACTCTTATGGTGCGTGGTGTCAAATATGTGGTGGTTCCCATAAAGAATTAGAATGTTATTTTCCAAATTATAAGCCCCACTATATAGACCCGTCGTTTTCCAAGTAAAAATAATCCCTATCTCTCCCTCGAATGCTCTCAACCGGATCTTCTAGGAGAAATGCTTCTTGATGAACTATTTCAATTGGAAGATCTAATTCTTAATTGGTTAAAAGAACTTAAGATGGATTTCAATAATTTATCTCAAGAAGATAACCAAGAAGAATTGTTGGGATCGCATTCAAATAAAAACAACTTCGTTGTTCCCGATGTTACCTCTAACTCTAGTGAGGACTTGAGCAATAGTCGTCCCTGTGTCGATTGTGCCGTGAAGGACTCCCCATTGACTTCGTTCGATGCATACATAGACCTGAGCGATTCGGCATACACCTTCTTTAACGAGAGCCCAGGAAAGGGTTGGACTTGTCCACCGACACATATCATAGGAATCACCCTCACCGACAACCTCTTGCATTCTCGTCTTAATCTAGAGCAATTAAGGTATCTTAGGCACTTTTGGGTTGTTCCATCCAGTAAGGAACCGCCCGATCCGGATAAGTTCCTTAAAAATAGACAAACTTCATAAACAACCTTTCGACACGGGGCCGTGCCCAGGACAACGCGCCCCCGTGTCCACCAAAAGATTCCTTTCGGACTTTTTGTCAGAATACGGACAAAATGTGTCAGGATCTTGCCTGCACACGGGGTCATGTCCAGCCGACACGGGGCCGTGTCCAGCATGCTGTCGTTTTCTATAAATGCAGCCAAGAATCCTGCACATTTGGACCATCCAGGGACAGAGATTTGAAAGGATCTTCTCACCTACCATCCTAGCCATTTTCTAAAAGAAGGTTCTAACAACCATCTTGTCCTTTCCTCTTTTATGGAACCTCTTCTGCGCACTCCAGAAACAGTCGAAGGGAAAGAAGGTTATCAATTGAAGCAACTCTCGTACGCTATGTAATGGCATTACGTGAAGCTCTTGACGAGATGACTTCGGTAGAGGAGGTCCTAATAGACCGTATAAATTATCTTACGGTGGGGTTGGAAAACAGTTTTCAAGAAATCAACCTCTTGCACCAGAGGTTGAACATTCTTGTGACACCTACATGGAACCAATCCTCCCTCAAGAGGATTGGAACTTAGCACTTGGAATCAACAACCCAACCGGATGGGACGACATTCCAGCGGAGCCTCCTCTTGAAGATCTACAAGAAGTCCCGGTGGGGGTTGCACCTCCTCAAACTGATGCCAATGAGCCCGCCTTTCTTCTCCCACGGGAGATATAGGAGTGGCTCGCCGACGTATGAGGAACCCATGCCAGGAAAAAGAAGTTTTTCAAGCCGCATCCAACCGAGAGAATTATCTTTTCGGAAATTTTGCTATTAGAATAAATATTATGCTAGAACTTCTTGGTTTAGACTTCTTGTGTTTCGTTTGACCTATTTATCTAAAATTTTAACTTTTTACGACTGTTATGTAATTCGCTCTATGTTTTAATGAATGACGGTTTGAGCTAATTTGGTGTTTGGATGATATTGTAATGGATAAAACATACTCGGGATGGTGAAGGATAACAAGGGAAACTTGAACCAGCACCCCATGCACGAAAACAGGGCCATCCGACAAAATTTTCTTCATTACAGCAAGTTTAGCACGGGCCGTGCCCGCCCAACACGGCCCCGTGCTGCACAATCTGCAGAAAATGCCCAGTTCAGGTAACTGGACACGGGGCGTGCTCACTGAACACGCCCCCATGTCCAGGCTGCTGTTTCTTTTTGCATATTTTGTTACTGGCGATCTGAACACGGGGCCGTGCCCGGATACCACGGGGCCGTGTCCAGATGCCCAGTAACACAAATTTTTCTTTTTCACACCTTTTTACACATTTAATCAACCTAAAAACTTATTTTTGGGACACATTGAGGACAATGTGTAATTTAAGTGTGGGGGGATGCTAAAATCTTGAATCTTGCAAGTCCTAATTACAAGCGTTACACAAAACTCTATTGGAACCGCTAATCACCCCAAATTTTTTCAAATTTTTTTCATTTTTCTTACTTGTCTAGGTTTAACTTGGGAATTTCAAATTCTATAAAGGTTATATTTTTACAAATTTACGACCGATAGCGTCGTGATAAAAAGAACCAACATAAGAAAATTATGAAAAGGCATGACAAGTTTAGTTAAAATTTAATTATATATACTTGATCACATAAAAACCCATTCCCACAAAAGTGAGTTTTGAGCCTTTATTGAGCATACAAATACATATTTTTAAACTAAATGCTCATTTTTCGTTTCTTGTGTGAATAGCCGCTTGGTTCTTACGACTCTAGAACTTGCCACAACGATACATTCCCGGTCCTTACCAACTTAAACTCGAGTAAGTAAATGATGGAGGCATTAGGACTAACCCTTTTTCATTTCTACACCATTATTTTTCTTTTTTTACCACCTACCCAAAATCCCCCTAGTTAACCCCTTTGAGCCTAAACCTTTTCATTTCTTAACCCAAAAACAAACACCCTTTCACCCACCAAAACCTTTTTGTTTTTAACCCTTTGTTTTAGTAACAAGCTCGGTTTTTCGTATGACTTTTCAAAAAAAAAAAATGTTGATGATGAAGCAAAAGAAATAAACAAACAAGTTCATCAAAAATAACTTTGTTTGAATAATAGCTTCATCAAAATAAAAATTGCAAAAATAAAAAGTCTTACGAAAACCGATGCTTTTTACGCTTTTCGCCATTTTCTACTAACCATTAACCCAACCACCTACCTTTAACCCAAGCCTAACCCTTCACCCAAAAGTCCTCTTGATATTTACAAAGGTATATAGTTAAAAAGGAGGAGGATTGATTGCATGGCAAGCCTATGGAAGGAGTAAGTTCCATGCCGCTCTCGAGTGATTCACTAAAATACATCTTCGGCCGAGTGTTGAGTGATCCCCGTGAGGTATGTGAACTTGTATATAAATGGAATTTTACAAAAAAGGCATGTTATGCCCTAATAAGTAATTTATCTTATGTAATGTTTTAAATAAATCATGACGAATAGGATTGTAAATAAATAAAAATAAAACTTGATAAAGAATCTAGGAAATCCCGACACTCTATGACAAGCCCAAAAACCTTCTCTTCTACCCATTCCATTTGGGAGTGTAAAGCCACATTATAAAGAGTTTTGTTTGAGGACAAGCAAAGATTCAAGTGTGGGAGTATTTGATGTGCACAAAATGCAACATATAAATTACATCAATTGTGGCATAAAACTAACCCTTTTTTTAGTACTAATGTTGGAAAAGTGTGCTTTTGTCTTCCTTTTGTATTTTCAGGATTAAATGAGCTCAAATGAACAAAAGAAGCAAAAAGGCAGCTAAATCTAACATAAATACAAGAAAAGGAACAAACATGGCATGCCCGACCTCCCCGACAGCATCTTCCCAAGCAAAACAAGAGAACAGAAGGCTGAACATGCCCCGTGCTCAGTGAACACGGGGGCGTGCCAGCATAAAAGACAAAGCTATAGAAGCTTCTATCGCCCACCACGGGGCCGTGCTCAGCGGACACAGGGCCGTGGTCAACTATAAGATTCACAGAATCCAGGCAAATCTTGATAGTACAGATATGCTTCTTCACACGAGGGCGTGCCCAGCGGACACGGGGGTGTGGTCAACTAATGCAGACAAACTGCAATTAATGAAGGAAGAGAAGATGATGGGCACGGGGCCATGCCCAATGGACACGGGGCCGTGCCCGAGCTACTGTTCAGCATATAAATAGGGGTGCTTGGCTCATTTGCAAACCATCCCTTGGCACACCACCTCTCTCACACTTCACCCACCACCCACCACCATCACAACACCATCATCCACCACCATCATCCATTGTCCATTGTCCATCATAGAGTGTGTGAGTCATCTCGGGATCCAAGATTGATTGTAAGAGTTCTTGACAATCAAAGGCCATGTTTGCCTAAGTCTCTTACATCACTTGGTGAAGATAACTGTCTAGTGTAATACTTTTTATTTTTAATCTTTTCGTACTTTTTACTTGGTTATGTATTAAAGACTTTAATAACTAGTTTCTTATGTTGAAGGTGATTCTTCCTTATCGTTTGTCCGTGGTGTCTTGGCATTATTTTACTGTCTATATAAAATTAAAGATTTTCACCATTCATATCTCCACGGTCTATATGGAGGTATGTTGGCTACCTGGTCAGGGGTTAAGGGAACGGTTTGGTAAGAGTCTTGCCTTGTTCAGTGTATAGATCCTGCAAGGACCTGGGTCAAATTTAGTAGGACCTCCTTCAATACTCACCGGTATTGGATGGCGGGGGTCCAAACTCTTTGATCCCCTCATATGTAAGCTACTATTAATACTTTAACCCGGCTACTTAGGACTGTATCCCTGCTGACTCAGACTACTTAGCCAAGGGTAACGTCACCTTCAAAAGAGGGGCCTACCATAATATGCATTAATAACTTAATTAATTATCTTTCAATAATCCGACCCTTTAGGATTGTATCCTTGCTGACTCAAACTACTGGGTTGAGGGTAACGTCACCTTCAAAAGAGAGGCCTACTACAATAACTAAGATAATCTCTTAAAAAGTGCAAAAGTGTGGAAATAATCAAAGGTTACACTAAACACGAGTCGGAGCCAAGTGATTCATCTTGTCTATCTGTTTTTACTTTTATTTTATTTCAGCATTTTAGTTAGTTTTTATTTTTCTTGTTTAAAAGCTTTTTCTAAACTTTTGATTTGATTAGACGTTGAAGATAAACTGGTACTAAAAGCTCTTGTGTCATTGGACGACCTCGGTATCTTACCAACACTATACTACGCTCACGATGGATGCACTTTCCCATATGTGTGTTTGGTGTTAGTAAATATTGTGTTTTATAAATTTAAAACTTGACTAACGTGTAAAAAGGGCTTAAAATATACATTAAAATATAATAACACCACACGCGCATCAGGGGCCCTTGTGATCGGTCTAAGTAGTGCATTTGGTACTGTCTAAGTAATGCCTCCAACTTAAATCCAAAGACCATGGCTTCCACCGCAGGTTGTAACTCATGCCATTCTTCTCGTAACTCCATTATGTAAGCCATCACCATCTCATGTTGCATCGGCGTGTAACTAGGACTCTAATTCGAACCATCATGGTATACCATTAAATCACCCGCACCCTCGGGTGAAGACAATGCTCAGTGCATTGTAGTGTTGGGTTTCAGAAGCTGAAAAGATGTTCTCCTATTTATCTCCCACGAATACATAGCACCCTGCTGTGCTAAGAGGTTAGAGCTGCGAAATCCTCGAACATCCTGTGATGAATCTGCGTTAGTATCCAGTGTGACTAAGGAATTACTATATCCTCGAAGGTCTCTTCGGTGCCGATCATGTTCTAGTGAAATGGATCTTAGCGACAGTCCGAAGGAATCATCCTTCCCATGGTCTTCCATCAGATGACAGTCCGGTCTTAAGTCAGTTTCCGGATAGATTCTTGATTATTGCAACGGGTCAAGCAGGTTGTCGATGCGAGACAGAGGGGGTGCAGTCAATGATAGTCACCTTGTGATAGTCTGTACACGTACAAAAGGACTCGTCCTTTGTTTCCTCAATAGAGCGTGTTTCCCCAAAACGAGGAGCTAGATCAATAAAACTCCCATCCTGTAGTTTCCTAAAGTTGGTTGGATAGTTCTTGCAACTTTCCAGGCGCCAGACAACAAGGAGTACGAGTAACCAAGGCTGCCTCTGGTCGTGAGATCAATCTAAGACTCTACCTAATCAGTGGTGAAAGTAAACCTGAAAGTTCCTCGAATAGCACACTGAGAGGAGTCACGAACAATTGGTGGATCCTCGATCCTATTTTCCTTAGCCTTACCATTAGAAACAGTTGCTAACATAGCGGGGTAATCCCTCCGTAGACACTTCTAGGCCTTCATAGCTGGAATGGCGCTAACCCTTGCACCACTCCAACGCTTTAGAACAGACAACGCTCCTCCGCTAGGGAGAAGGATACGCAAGATCTTCTCCTCACATGGTATATTTACGCGATCTCTGGATAACCAATCCACACTAACTACTGCATCAAGACCATCAAGGATAGTAGAAGAAAGGTCGATGTCGGACACTTGTCCCACAAGGTCGAATTTGCACCCCGACGAACATAGGTGGTTTCCCTTGACTTGCCATCAGTCGGTTCCACAACAGTTTTGGTTTCTAGAAGCATCAGGGTTATACAGAACAGAGACGAAGCGATTAGTTACCCATCCATGCTACCATGTTGCTATTATGCCTGGCGTCGCCTACGCCAATCCTAAATGCCCTACCACGAGTACCACTTCTAGTGTTGTTGTTACGGTTGCGAGGATTCCCAATACTGTCATTATTCCCTTGGTTGTTGAAGTCTTGACTTAACAACAGTCAATCCTTGTCAACGTCACCTTCGTTTCCATGCTGTAGACTACGATTACGAGTACCTTGAGGTTGTTATAACTTCTTCCTCTAACGTCGTTGCTTGAAACGGAGCCCTACGATCTTTCACCAACCAAGTCCATCTTTTCACATTCTGTGCCACGTCCTAACGCGCTACTCCCTGGGTTGGTAGTCACACATTCCACACTATAATTTGTTTTCATCGCTTATGTCCCGATTGATTCGTAAGAGTTGACTCCCATAAGTCGCTGGCTAGGGTTAAGAATTCGATTGAAGTCAATTTTCCAGTGTCCGTTGTAGATACTCAAGGCCGTTCTAATACTGGGGTCGGTGAGGCACTACGCTCATCCTCTTGTCCAACGTTCTTGCAAGTTAACTGGGCAACGCATGGTATGTTTCCAGAGTGTTGCAGATGTGATCGCACTTCGGGGTCTAAGACGTCAGTACATTGAATTCCAACAACAAAGAGGAGTAAGGGGGTATAGACCAAGGGTAACGTCACCTTCAAAAGTGGGGACTACCACTTTTCGCATTAATAACTAACTTAATTTTCTTTCAATCTTCCGACCCTTTGGGATTGTATCCCTGCTGACTCAAACCACTGGGTTGAGGGTAACATCACCTTCAAAAGAGGGGCCTACTACTATAACTAAGATAATCTCTTAAAAAGTCCGAAAGTGCGAAAATCATCAAAGGATACATTAAAGATAAGTTGGATCCAAATGATTTTATCTTGTCTATTTATTTTATTTTAATTTATCTTTTCATTTTTAGTTTTATTTTCATGTTTCAAAGCTTTGCTAAAAAAATTTAGATCGATGAGACATTGAGGATAAACCGGTATGAAAATCTCTTGTGTCCTTGGACGACCTCGGTATCTTACCAACACTATACGACGCTCGAGATGGGTGCACTTGCCCAAGTGTGTGTTTAGTGTTAGTACAATATCATGTTTTATAAATTTAAAACTTGACTAACGTGTAAAATAGGCTCAAAATATTAATAAAATCATATCACGCTATGCGCACACCACTTAACAATAATCTCGTACCTCTCAGCTATTGAGAATTAGTAGAACACTTAATTTTATAAGATTATCGAATATTACTTCTAAGGTTTATCGGTCGATTTAACCCTAAAGATTAAAGATTAATTATGTGATATCGACAGTCACCAAAATCTAAAACCTAGCACTACTCTATTATGTGATAAAGACCGTCACAAAATTCATTCAAAATAATAAACAATATTCAAATAACATTAAGCATGCAAACACATCTAATCAAATGAACAAGTCGCCTACAATTAATAATGTCACACCCCCAGAATACCAGCTAGGGAATGCCCCTGCTAGGCGTGTGACGTACCAACAACGAGCCACTAATTACACTGAAACCATACCAGTTTATAAATAAGATCCTCAATTATTAATGAAAATATCCTCAACAAGTTTAAATGAAAACCAACATGTTCAGCGGAAGCAAATAATAAACCAAAGTTAAACTATTTTGAAACCAATGTATAGTATCAAGAATTCAATCACGTGAATCCCTCTAGTCGACCCATGACCACTCCAGCTACTCCAGACAGCAAGTTCCCAAATCCAAGATACCTAACGACCTGCAAGCATGCAGACAAGTGTGTCAGACGACGCTGGTGAGTTCAAAGTTTTGTTAACGCGTTTAGTTACCAGATATGTGTATAATACAGTTTAACGATTAGATTTGATGTTGTTATTAACTCGATTACCGCAGTGGCTACAAGATGTATTTGCCCAACCCCAATGTCTCTATCAAAACATTGGTCATGCTTTAAGGTAATTAGTTCACGCTCGTCCTCCCCGGTACGGTGTGAGGGTGCCAAACCTAATAGCGCTATCAACTAATAACCTCGTTGCCTCCCCGGAAACTATCGGTAGATGTAAGGGGTCTTATGAGATAGACAATTTGTGTAATCGAAAACATCCCATTAACCTGACATTCCTCCCCAGAACGTTACCCGATATCCCTCCCCGGGATGCATGCGTGGAAAAGAGCAGTGAACTCACCTTAGGTTTGCTCGGTAAGACTAGTTACCCGTTCCCGTCAGTCAACCAAACCCTACCGTGGTTACCAAAAGCAATCAGTTTATATGCACTTAAATCATACATTCCACGTTCACATTCCACACGTAGCGTACACATAAAACACACATCATTATGCAAGTTGTAACAAGAGATCTCGTAACACAACAATCCACAACAACCCGTAATAAGTATTCGGGTCTCATACAAAGTTCACATCACGAATTCATGTTTCACTATCCATCTAACTGTTCCCTATTATTCATCATTCAACCCGCAACTACCCATATATCATGTCCATTTATTATTACTGTACAACTTAGACAAGTGTGCATTTCAAACAATTATGGGATCTAGTTTCAAGTGGGCGACTTAATAGCGATGCAGGCCAGCCAGTGTGCAGCCCAAGTCAGTGTAAGCCCATGTGTTAAGTGTGTGACCCCTAGTGGTGGCCCAATGGCCTTCGGCCCACCTTGCTGCTGTACGATTAATCACAAGAGTTTGGGCCCACATGAATTTAAGTTCCTCCAAGATTTGTGTAGCCCGGTTACAAGTAAGGTCCATTATATTATGCAATTCATGTTAACTTGTGGGATTTGATTAAAGTGTAAAGTCCTGTTCTAGTTTGTGGCCCAGCGACAAGCACAGCCCATTTACTTGTCCACTCAAAGTCTTGTGTAACCCAATGATTACAATCAATCAGTTACTCAATTAACATAATTATCAACACACATACTCATCCTCATCTGATCAAACTATTGCTTATTCCTATGCCATAATCCCAACATACTCTGACAGTTCCATGTTGGCTCATAACCCAATCAATTCAAGCAACCTAGTAATGATTTCAATCATTATCCTTTTTGAATTTCTAACACCTTTCTATCAATTACCATTCAACGGTTGATTTACACACACATATACATCAAGCAGATCGGACATCATGTGAGTATCATTTAACCAATTTCACAATTAATTCACTAACTCCCTTAACCAACTAATTTATCATTACCCTTCGGATTCAAGCCATAACAATTATCATCCTATTTATTATAAACATCTATCATAGAATTACCATTTACATCGACTTTTCATGCTCCAAATCAATATAAGCATATATAAAATACAACAGTTGTCGGCCATACATGTCTAATTCCAATCACTACATTGCATGTGAAGTTTAATAGTGGCAGCTCATTATAACTGATCAATAAATGACCCATTTAAAATTGCATGTGAATTGTCAGTGGACATGTAATAAATCTTTGTTTGGCTCAATAAAGATCAAGTTTGGATTGAAATTTGTGTTTGGTGAATTGCTCGGTCCAATAGATTGCATGGGATAACCATAAATATCAAGACAACAGTTGATATTTGAGTTTGGTCCAATAAGACTTGTGCAATTGATATTTCATTCATACATGAATCGATCCATATCCCTTACGCAACCCTCAATTCTTAATGTATAATACACGACACAGATTAAATCACACAACATCAAAAGCATTCCAAAATCATATAAATCAAGTTTGCTAGCATACGGGTTGTTACAAGCTTATACATAAATAAGAACAATCACTTGAAGTTTATCAAGACGAATTCACTAACCTTCAAATGATAGTGTCACGTTTACGAATAGTGTTAACTGATGCCTAAGACTCAATCGAATGAAGAAGAGCTGCCGTTTCTTGTTTGATGTGATACTAGGGTTTGCAATATAAATTGTATGTTATATCAATTGTGTTTACGTAAACATGAATAGAAGGAAAAGATGGGCTGATTTTGCCCAATGGTTGAAGTGGCCCAGTAATAGTCACGATCGGCCCAAGGCAGTTTAGGGATTAAGGCGGCCCAAAACATAAGCGTATACTAATTAACGAAGTTATCATATGTTAAGTTTAAGTTTAACGGGGTTATAACGGCACCGAGCATTTAACACGTCTGCGAGAGATAACGAGAGGTTAAATCACAAAGTTAAACGTCACTAACCTCGAAAGTTCGGGTTGTCACACATAAACAATCCATAAAAATCAAATATCCTTCATAAAAATCGAAACTTTAAACAATCATTCATCCGTTTAGGTAGTTAACAAAATCTAGCCGATCAAAGTCATTAAAAACATCTCAAACAAAGTATTTTCAAGAACATGAAACATAATGGAAAGAAAGAGACGAAAGTGAAGACACCCGCATGGCAAATATGCGACAAGGATGAATGTTGGGCTTTGTATCTTCAACCGTATGCTCCAAGAACTCGAAAACTGTCACACCCCGACCACGTAGAACATACAAAACGTGGCGGAAACGTCGGGGAGTGTTGTAACAGAATTAATTGTTTCAAATCCATGGCAATTAAAGTTTCGTTTTATTAATCAAACAAGAGAGTTACATTGTTTTAAACAAGAAACAAAGAGTATATAACAAAATTTAACTAGTTCTTGTCTCGTTTTAAGTCACTAAGGCACAGGTCCGCCTAAGTATGTCTTGATAAGTCCTATGCATCATCTCATGAAAACACATGTGAAAATAGGTACGTCAGCATAAAAATGCATGTGAGATACATAGGTTTTGTGAAAACAGAATTCATGACTTATGTTTGAGAAAATGTTTAGTCATGAACCTTGTAATTTGCTTTGTCTTGTAAATCATTTGAAAAACGATAAAATCAGATGATATGTATAAATAAGAGAATAATGTATGGTTAAATGAATAACCATGTAAAATGAGTTTGTATAAGATAAGTTGTTTGTAAATCAATGTCTTGTGAAAAGTATGTTATTTGTATAAAATGTTATATGTCTCAAACTGAAATGGTTCAAATAACGCTACGATATGTAATACCATACAAACACTTATATATAGGAAGTACCAGCGGCGTATCCACCATGCTTGTATCATATTACACACGCCTCGTTACTTAATCACTTACTCAAACCAAAC
The DNA here is from genome assembly GCA_030545235.1 of Helianthus tuberosus. Classification (NCBI taxonomy): domain Eukaryota; kingdom Viridiplantae; phylum Streptophyta; class Magnoliopsida; order Asterales; family Asteraceae; genus Helianthus; species Helianthus tuberosus. Next base: position 42,366,031 of record CM060414.1, on the reverse strand, counting down.
TACCAAAGTAAAATGTTTAACAATTGTAGAAATGTTTATGTATAGTCAAATGTCTATTGTCAAATGTAAATCATGTCAACAGATACAAATGGTTCACACGGTTCAACAGTTACAAACGGTTCACATAATCAAAGGGTTACGACGGTTCACATAGTCAAATGGTTACAACGGTTCAAAATGTAATATAATGTGTTCATATGCTGGATGAGCGTATGCAACAGAAATGCAATGTAGAACAATGTACTAAGTATGCACAAAATGGACATACATAGCATGAAATGTAATGTAAAACGATGTACCGAGTACGCACACAATGGGCATACATAGCATGAAATGTAATGAAATCGTGTACTATAATGTACTAACAAACATAGCAGGTATATGATGTGAAAACAGGAAAGCATGAAAGTAACAAGTAGGCACATGTGTTTCACCCCAAAACAGTTTGGAAAACAGTAAAAGAGGGGTTTATGTACTCACTTGAGATTGCTCAGAAGTCCTAAGATAACCACCAAGCAATGCTAGAGATCACGGATATCAAACGGCACCTAGTATAGGTAACTATGTTAATAACCCGGACCTATATCGGAGGATCGGATAGAATGAGGGTTCGTAAACCAAACGAGTATGGAGACTCGTGTAATATGGTTTAACAAAGCCTACATACTAAATGAAACCTAACATAAGTGCTTACGACCCATTACGACCCGTTTAGGTAGCTTATGCTACTTTAACGCGTCGTTCGCGTGAAACGCGTTCGGACCGCCTAACTAGCCCTATGACAAGTGTTATATGCCTAAACATGTTACATAATCAGTTATGTGACAAAATTTTAGGTTACATATGCTTAATTACCAATTTTACATGAAAAGGGTATTCTGGTAATTTACCTAAGGCATATAAACTACCTATCATATAACTACTTAAACGAAGCGACCATAAGGTATAACCTCGGAAGGTTATTCCCTATATGCTATGGTCACCTAATGTGTTTGGTCAGATCCTAATGATCGACCAAATGGGTCGGGTTCGAAGGTATAAGCGATTTATTAGATCGCTTACCCTTACGACCCTAGACAACGTGGTAATCAGTAGGCATAGTCACAAGGGACTATAACCATCGTGATTACAATCACGTTGCGAAGTTCAAACGAACTTCGCATTGACCATAAATTGGTCAATGTAGAAAGTCAAACAAAGTTTGACTTTCGGACTCGAAAGCAATAAAAGAACGAAGGAACACTTACAAAGGGTCTCCGAATGCTAATCTAGATCAAAATAGCTCAGGTATGAAACAAAGGTTTCAACTTAGAGCACATTAGATCAGATTCTTGTGAGGAATGAGTGAACATAATGTGGGTATTTATAGTTTTCGGTTCACCGTTAGGATCGTTTCTTGGAAAAGAGGGAATGATCTCACCCGTACACTTGTCGGAATGTTGTGGTAACTCATATTGCTCCACCACAAGAGTTTGACACTTGGCCTTGGCCTTTGGAGGGGTTAAAGGATGTTAACAGCTGAGAAAAAATGTTTTGCTGCATCTGACCCCTGCTTATGGACCTCAACATTATCAGTGTTGAGGTCCGTAAGGACCTTGCAGACCTGAATCTTTCAAAAATGGCAGAACAGGCCCCTGTGCGTGTATTGTCGTGTTTTGGCACTTCTAACACCCGTCAAACCCAATTTCAAGCTCCACAATGATGTTAAAGTATAGGGAACTTAAAATGTGCTCAAAAATATCTCAGATGTCGGTTCGTTTGGCCGTACGGTTGCGTTGTTCGGTTAATTACGACGGAATGCGCATAAGCACGAAAAACGATCCAAATGGCGTGACGAATGGATTTTTCTCATGCCAAACACTAAACTAAAATATCTTAGTGCTTACATAAATTTTTGGATGTCTGGATGTATTCAGAACGTAAGTTATGCACGAAAATGCAAACTTATGCACTTTTCGACGCTTTTAGTCCCTGAATGACCCAGAAGTTTATTTTAGCACACCGAACCCCTCATAGCCTATTTCTAAGCTATGTAAAGGATATTTAGGGTGTGTTTAACTTATGGTCATGTTCCAGAATTTCGTTACAGTTCAAATTGGCATACTTTCGCATTTTGTCAAGTTTAGTCCCTGTAAGCGATTTAACTTGATTTTGCCATACCAAAGCCCTCAAAACTTATTTCTAAGTTATGTAAAGGTTATTTAAGGTATGTTAAGCCTATTTCACTATTCCGGAGTGTTCGTTGCATTGAAATGGTTATATTTACGCATCAGCGCGCGTATAACCTTCCAGAAAGCGATTTAAAACCCGAAATCGAACAAGAAATGATATGTGCAAAAGATACACATATTTATACAGATCCCAAGTATGAAATATAATATTTCATTGGCTTGGTATTTGTTTGATGGTCACAGTGACCCAGGTGTCACAGTCTCCCCTACTTTAGGAAATTTCGTCCCGAAATTTATTCGTAAGAGTCTATCTGTGACTTTGTGTCAAATAACCACCTGAGATATGCAAGGCATAATCCTGTCATTTCCTTAACGGACATTTTTCAGAAATGGAAATGAAGGAAGAATCAGGGATATTCATTTCCCTTCGATGGATAATTTTCAGAAACGAAAAATGCACGGAATGAGTCATTTTTCCTTAATGGGTATTCTTCAGAAACGAAAATGAACGGAATGAGTCATTTTCCACAATTTCTTCAGGAACGAAAATGAACGGAATGAGTCATTTTCCACAATTTCTTCAGGAACGAAAATGAACGGAATGAGTCATTTTCCACAATTTCTTCAGAAACGAAAATGAACGGAATGAGTCATTTTCCACAATTTCTTCAGAAACGAAAATGAACGGAATGAGTCATTTTCCACAATTTCTTCAGAAACGAAAATGAACGGAATGAGTCATTTTCCAAACTTTCTTCGGAAACGAAAATGAACGGAATGAGTCATTTTCCACAATTTCTTCAGAAACGAAAATGAACGGAATGAGTCATTTTCCACAATTTCTTCAGGAACGAAAATGAACGGAATGAGTCATTTTCCACAATTTCTTCAGGAACGAAAATGAACGGAATGAGTCATTTTCCACAATTTCTTCAGAAACGAAAATGAACGGAATGAGTCATTTTCCACAATTTCTTCAGAAACGAAAATGAACGGAATGAGTCATTTTCCATAATTTCTTCAGAAACGAAAATGAACGGAATGGGTCATTTTCCACAATTTCTTCAGGAACGAAAATGAACGGGATGAGTCATTTTCCACAATTTCTTCAGGAACGAAAATGAACGGAATGAGTTATTTTCCACAATTTCTTAAGAAACGAAAATGAACGGAATGAGTCATTTTCCACAATTTCTTCAGAAATGCGAATGAACCGAGTTAACTCTAGACACATTACAAAACTCGTTGTGGTTTCTGTGCACTGAATTCCATAATTATGTATGCATCCATAATTACGTAATTCCTTGCACAGTCCGCACAGTTTGTCTTGTAATGTTTAGTGGAGGAAAAATCAAACCTGTGATGAGTGTGACTAGACTACCATAAGGTCCTTTTAATTAGATCGACAAATGATCCTTTTAATTTGGCCACCAAGGAGTCCTTTCAGCTATCTCATCACATGATATTCCTAACCAGATTTTTGGATCAATCTGTTTAACTAGACCACTCAAGGGGTCTAATTATGGAATAGTACAATATAATCCAAGGGTCTTTACTATTACGTAAAAGCCCATTGAGGATTTTAGATAACAAAAACTTGGATTACACCAAAAACATAAAAGGAAACACATAAGCACATAATCACATAGTTGTTTAACTTGATTATTAATTTGTTATTAACTTGTTATCGATTGAGAATGGATATGGAAACCAGTTGATGGACTTCAATGTCCTCTGGGATCTATCTGAAAAGATAGAAAGATCTCTCAATAATTCGATTTTGTTTTCAAAGAAACGTAATATTTGAATTAAGGAACACAACATTTTTAGAATTTACGGAAATACCCTTAGGTACTGTGACACCTGTGTCACTGCGACCATCAAACAACTACCAAGCCAATGAAATATTGTATTTCATACTTGGGATCTGTATAAATATGTGTATCATTTGCACATATCAATTCTTGTTCGATTTCAAGCTCTAAATCGCTTTCTGGAAGGTTATATGCGCACTAATGCGTAAATATAACCAGTTTAATGCAACGAACACTCTGGAATAGTCAAATATACTTAACATACCTTAAATAACCTTTACATAACTTAGAAATAAGTTTTAAAGGCTTTGGTATGGCAAAAACAAGTTAAATTGCTTACAGGGACTAAACTTGACAAACTGCGAAAGTATGCCAATTTGAACTGTAACAAACATTCCGGAACATGACCATAAGTTAAACACACCTTAAATATCCTTTACATAGCTTAGAAATAGGCTTTAACGGGTTCGGTGTGCTAAAATAAACTTTTGGGTCATTCAGGGACTAAAAGCGTCAAAAAGTGCACAAGTTTGCACTTTCGCGCATAACTTACGTTCTGAATACATCCGGACATCCAAAAAATTTATGTAAGCACTAAAACATTTTATTTTAGTGTTTGGCATAAGAAAAAATCCATTCGTCACGCATTTTGGATCGTTTTTCGCGCTTATGCGCATTCCGTCGTAATTAAGCGAACATCGCGTTCGTACGACCAAACGAACTGACATCCGACATATTTTTGAGCATGTTTCATGTCCACAATGTTTAGGCATCATTTTAGGGCCTTAAAGTTGGCTTTACGGGCCTTAGAAGTGTCGGGAATGGCCTTAAAACACAACAGGGACTGAAACTGTCAAAATGGAAACTTGTTTTCTGATCAGAAGCTCCAGGCGGCCCGCCTGAGCTTCGTCTGATCCTGAAGCTGGCCGCACCAGCCCTTCAGATCAGCAAAGGTCAAGTAACAGCTGATAACAGCCTTTTAAACACTCTCCAAAGGTCAAGTGCCACATGTTAAGCTCCTATGGTGGCCAAAATTAGTTACCACAACATTTTGACAAGTGTACGGGCTAGATCATTCCCTCTTTTCCAAGAAACGATCCTAACGGTGGACCGAAAACTATAAATACCCAACCCATTTCACTTCTTTTCTCACTAGAATCTGATCAATTGTGCTCTAAGTTGAAACCTTTGTTTCATACCTGAGCTATTTTGATCTAGATTAGCATTCGGGGACCCTTCGTAAGTGTTCCTTCGTTCTTTTATTGCTTTTCGAGTCCGAAAGTCAAACTTTGTTTGAATTTCTGCATTGACCAGTTTATGGTCAATGCGAAGTTCGTTTGAACTTCATAACGTGAGCGTGATCACGATGGTTATAGTCCCTAGTGACTATACCTACTGATTACCACGTTATCTAGGCTCAGTGACGAGCCGTAGTTTCGGTCAGAATACGTATTCTTGCGTATTTTGTAACCAAACTACTTATGGGTATCAAAACCATTTGTTTTGATACCAAACCTGTTTTCTAAACTTAGTTAAGCATGTTTTAGCATGTTTAGCTCGTCACTTTTAGTTTAAGTGCTTATATAGGGTCGTAAGGTAAGCGATCTAAATAATCGCTTATACTTTCGAACCCGACCCATTTGGTCGATCTTTAGGATCCGACCAAACACATTAGGTGACCATAGTATATAGGGAATAGCCTTCCGAGGTTATACCTTATGGTCGCTTCGTTTAAGTAGTTGTATGATAGGTAGTTTATATGCCTTAGGTAAATTACCAAAATACCCCTTTGATGCCAAAATTCATTTTAAACATATGTAACATAACTTTTGACATCTAAACTGATTTGACAACAATATTAGACATGTTAAGGCATATGTTACTTGTCATAGGACTAGTTAGGCGGTCCGAACGCGTTTTACGCGAACGACGCGTTAAAGTAACATAAGCTACCTAAACGGGTCGTAATGGGTCGTAAGCACTTAGGTTAGGTTTCATTTAGCATGTAGGCTTTGTTAAACCATACTACATGAGTTTCCATACTCATTTGGTTTACGAGCTCTCATTCTATCCAATCCTCCGATATAGGTCCGGTTATTAATGTAGTTACCTATATTAGGTGCCGTTTGATATTCGTGACCTTCTAGCTTTGCTTGGTGGATATCTAAAGTCTATTGAGCAATCTCAAGTGAGTACATAGACCCCTCTTTTACTGTTTTCCAAACATTTTGGGGTGGAACACATGTGCCTACTTGTTACTTTCATGCTTTCCATGTTTTCACATCATATACCTGCTATGTTCGTTAGTACATTATAGTACATGATTTCATTGTGTTCATGCTATGTATGCCCATTGTGTGCGTACTTAGTACATCGTTTTACATTACATTTTATGCTATGTATGTCCATTTAGTTCATACTTAGTACATTGTTTTACATTACACTTATGCTATGTATGTCCATTGTGTGTAGGCTTAGTACATTGTTTTACATTACACTTATGCTATGTATGTCCATTATGTGCATGCTTAGTACATTGTTTTTACATAGCATTTCTGTTGCATATGCTCATCCAGCATGTGAATACATTATACTGCATTTTGAACCGTTGTAACCTTTTGACTATGTGAACCGTCGTAACCGTTTGATTATACGAACCGATTGTAACTATTGAACCGTGTGAACCATTTGTATCTGTTGACAGGATTTACATTTGACAATAGACATTTGACAATACATAAACATTTCTACAATTGTTAAACATTACTTTGGTGGTTCGGTTTGATTAAGTGATTAAGTAACGATTCGTGTGTAATATGATACAAGCATGGTGGATACGCCGCTGGTACTTCCTATATATAAGTGTTTGTATGGTATTACATATCGTAGCGTTATTTGAATCATTTCAGTTTGAGACATATAACATTTTATACAAATATCATACTTTTCACAAGATATTGATTTATAAACAACTTATCTTATACAAACACATTTTTACATGGTTATTCATTTAACCTGACATTTATTTATACATATCATCTGATCTTATCGTTTTTCAAATGATTTACAAGACAAAGTAAATTACAAGGTTTATGACTAAACATTTTCTCAAACATAAGTCATGATTCCTATTTTCTCAAAACCTATGTATCTCACAGGAATTTTTATGCTGACGTACCTATTTTCACATGTGTTTTCAGGAGATGATGCATAGGACTTATCAAGACATACTTAGGCGGACCTGTGCCTTAGTGACTTAAAACGAGACAAGAACTAGTTAATTTTTGTTATGTACTCTTTGTTTCTTGTTTAAAACAATGTAAAATTTCATGTTTGATTAATAAAACGAAACTTTAATTTCCATGGTTGTGAAACATTAATTCTGTTACAACACTCCCCGACGTTTCCGCCACGTTTCGTATGTTCTACGTGGTCGGGGTGTGACAGAAAAGATGGTATCAGAGCCAATGGTTATAGGGAATTAGGTTATTAGTAATGCTTTGACCTAGTCTATAACCTTCTTAGGACCCTAACGCGAGTTTACTTGCGTTTAGTCATAAAACGATACCGTCACCTATCCTTAGGCGACGACCACAACAAGAACATAAATTTCACAACCGCTTCGAAAACTAATCATCTGTTCTAGGATGATTGATTACTAGGTTTTGAACCCTCTATTGTAAGGTTTTGAACCCTCTATTGTAAGGTTTTGAACCCTCTGTTATATGGTTTTGAACCCCCTTGAGTTTTCAAAATCTCGTCAAGGTTTTGGGTTTTAAATAATGTGAACACGTGCAAACTGGAAGGGTGAATGCCTGTATTCTGGGTTTTCTGTCTAGGCAAGCACTTCGTATACATCTCATCAGACGCGAGACCAGTTGTGCTTACCTGGGAATTCTTGGGATGAGTGTTCGCTTATAGGCGAGCATGTCTTCGCGATACATTATTTTTGACTCATTTACTTTGATTAGTCATTGTGTGTCGTTTGTTTACCTGGTGGTAACAAACAAATGACCACTATCCTTGCTTTCATCAAATTTGTTTCATCTCATTCTTTTCGTCTAATTCTCTCACTCGTTTCCTTTCATGTTTCCTCTTTTAGAATGCCTCCTCGACGCGAAAGCCAGATAGCGACTGCCGAATTGGAAGAAATCATTGCGCAGCAAATGGCTGCTCAATTCCCAAACCTCTTTGCTCAATGGAATCAAGCCAACAACAACAACAATGGTCCATGCAATTTCAAGAGTTTTAACTCGGCGAAACCACTCAAGTTTAGTGGTTCTGAGGGAGCGACTGGGCTTCTTCAATGGTTCGAGAGCATTGAGAATACTTTCCGCCACGTGCAGTGTCCTGACAATCGCAAGGTCGAGTTTGCTTCGAGTTTGTTCCAGAAGAGAGCCCTTACGTGGTGGAACGGGGTTATGAGAGATCGTGGTGCAGAAGTTGCTCTAGCACAGACATGGGCTGAACTTAGGGCCCTTATGATGAAGGAATTATGTCCTCGTCATGAGATCAGGGCCTTGGAAAGGGAATTCGACAATCTTGAGCAAGACAGTGGTGAGCATCGAGCCTACATGGACCGTTATGAGGAGTTAAGTCTGTTATGCCCAAACATGGTCACGCCTTTGGATAAGGCAATCGAAAAGTACATTGATGGCCTCCCTGACTCAATACAAGACATTGTGACTGGTAGCAACCCTACTACAGTTAGACAGGCCATTGAGCTATCTGCAACCTTGACTGAATCAAAGATCAGGAAAGGTAAACTTTTCCGAAAAGGTGACAAGAAACCGGTCGAGGAATCGAACCCAATCGAGGAATCAAAGACCATGGATGAACAGACTGGATCCCCTAAGAAGTCAAAGAAGCGAAAGGCTTCTCAGAACTTCGCCATGGTTACTCACAATGATTAAGCCGTCCCCAACCAACCAGCTCAACCCCTTGCTAGGAAGCCATACAATGGAACTGCACCCTTGTGCAACCAATGTAGCCTCCATCATCATGCCAATGTAAAGTGCCGCAAATGCCAAACTTGTGGACTTATAGGCCATACAGCAAGAGTTTGCCCAGCTGCAGCTGCACCAAACCAAGCTGGCTACAATCCTGCTCAAGGTCGTTTTCTACCAGGTTCTTGCTTCAACTGTGGCGAGATGGGTCATTTCCGAAGAAATTGCCCAAAACTTGCTAATGCAAATCCAGCACAGGGATGAGCATCTGACCGAATGGAAGACAACGCTGTTTAGAAATGATCAATCCTTATGTATTATTTTCTTTAGTTGTCAAGGTCCAAGAAACAGTTGTTATCATTGTTTATAAATAAATCTTTTATTTACATTGCAATGTATTCATGTGGTTGCATGTATAAACAACATATCTCTTACAATACCGACAATCAAGGAACCGTATTCCTTGAAGAACAAACTACCCCCAAAATTTTCCCATTCTATGATCTCTTGCGTTTCCATGAAATTCCTAAGTACCCGTTTATTCTAAGGAAACGAAGTACAAGGCGCAAGTTACAACACTGGACGAATACCCAAAATACCACTATAAATCCTTAATAGGGTACCTAAGGGTATTTCCGTAAATCCTAAAATTGTTGTGTTCCTTAATTCGAATATTACATTTCTTTGAAAACAAAATCGAATTTTTGGGAGATCTTCCTATCTCTTCAGATAGATCCCAGAGGACATTGAAGTCCATCGACTGGTTTCCATATCCGTTCTCAATCGATAACAAATTAATAACAAATTAATAACCAAGTTAAACAACTATGTGATTATGTGCTTATGTGTTCCTTTATATGTTTTTGTGTAATCCAAGTTTTGTTATCCAAATCCTCGTAGAACCTTACGTATCTTCATATGAGGGATTCGTAGTAGGATACCCAAAGGTACTACATAAAATCCTTAATGGACTACTACCTTGTAGTTAAGTCCCTTGGATTTTAAAGTACTACTCCATAATTAGACCCCTTGAGTGGTCTAGTTAAACAGATTGATCCAAAAATCTGGTTAGGAACATCATGTGATGATATAGCTGAAAGGACTCCTTGGTGGCCTAATTAAAAAGATCATTTGTCGATCTAATTAAAAGGACCCTATGGTAGTCTAGTCACCCTCATCACAGGTTTGATTTTCTTTCCCTAAACATTACAAGACAAACTGTGCGGACTGTGCAAGGAATTACGTAATTATGGATGCATACATAATTATGGAATTTAGTGCACAGAAACCACAGCGAGCTTTGTCATGTGCCTAGAAGTTAACTCTATTCATTTCCATTTCTGAGGAAGCACCCGTTGAAAATGACTCCGTTTGTTCATTTTCGTTTCTGAAGATTGTCCGTTGAGGAAATGAATATCCGTTTGTCTATCATTTCCATTTCCGTTTCTGAGGAAGCACCCGTTGAAAGTGACTCCGTTTGTTCATTTTCGTTTCTGAAGATTGTCCGTTGAGGAAATGGATATCCGTTTGTCTATCATTTTCATTTCCATTTCTGAGGAAGCACCCGTTGAAAATGACTCCATTTGTTCATTTTCGTTTCTGAAGATTTGTCCGTTGAGGAAATGAATATCCGTTTGTTTCTCCTTTTCATTTCCATTTCTGATGAAGCACCCGTTGAAAATGACTTCGTAATTTCATTTTACGTTTCTGAAGATTGCCCGTTGAGGAAATGAATCCCCGTTTGTTTATTCCTTCATTTCCGCTTCTGAAGAATACTCGTTGAGGAAAATGACTCCGTCTGTTCATTTTCGTTCTGAAGAATGTCCGTTAGGGAAATGACAAGATTATGCCTTATATATCTCTGGTGGTTATTTGACACAAAGTCACAGATAGACTCCTACGAATAAATTTCGGGACGAAATTTCCTAAAGTAGGGGAGACTGTGACACCTGTGTCACTGCGACCATCAAACAACTACCAAGCCAATGAAATATTGTATTTCATACTTGGGATCTGTATAAATATGTGTATCATTTGCACATATCAATTCTTGTTCGATTTCAAGCTCTAAATCGCTTTCTGGAAGGTTATATGCGCACTGATGCGTAAATATAACCAGTTTAATGCAACGAACACTCCGTAATAGTCAAATATACTTAACATACCTTAAATAACCTTTACATAACTTAGAAATAAGTTTTAAAGGCTTTGGTATGGCAAAAACAAGTTAAATCGCTTACAGGGACTAAACTTGACAAACTGCGAAAGTATGCCAATTTGAACTGTAAGAAACATTCCGGAACATGACCATAAGTTAAACACACCTTAAATATCCTTTACATAGCTTAGAAATAGGCTTTAAGGGGTTCGGTGTGCTAAAATAAACTTTTGGGTCATTCAGGGACTAAAAGCGTCAAAAAGTGCACAAGTTTGCACTTTCGCGCATAACTTACGTTCTGAATACATCCGGACATCCAAAAAATTTATGTAAGCACTAAAACATTTTATTTTAGTGTTTGGCATAAGAAAAAATCCATTCGTCACGCATTTTGGATCGTTTTTCGCGCTTATGCGCATTCCGTCGTAATTAAGCGAACATCGCGTTCGTACGACCAAACGAACTGACATCCGACATATTTTTGAGCATGTTTCATGTCCACAATGTTTAGGCATCATTTTAGGGCCTTAAAGTTGGCTTTACGGGCCTTAGAAGTGTCGGGAATGGCCTTAAAACACAACAGGGACTGAAACTGTCAAAATGGAAACTTGTTTTCTGATCAGAAGCTCCAGGCGGCCCGCCTGAGCTTTGTCTGATCCTGAAGCGGGCCGCATCAGCCCTTCAGATCAGCAAAGGTCAAGTAACAGCTGATAACAGCCTTTTAAACACTCTCCAAAGGTCAAGTGCCACATGTTAAGCTCCTATGGTGGCCAAAATTAGTTACCACAACATTTTGACAAGTGTACGGGCTAGATCATTCCCTCTTTTCCAAGAAACGATCCTAACGGTGGACCGAAAACTATAAATACCCAACCCATTTCACTTCTTTTCTCACTAGAATCTGATCAATTGTGCTCTAAGTTGAAACCTTTGTTTCATACCTGAGCTATTTTGATCTAGATTAGCATTCGGGGACCCTTCGTAAGTGTTCCTTCGTTCTTTTATTGCTTTTCGAGTCCGAAAGTAAACTTTGTTTGACTTTCTGCATTGACCAGTTTATGGTCAATGCGAAGTTCGTTTGAACTTCATAACGTGAGCGTGATCACGATGGTTATAGTCCCTAGTGACTATACCTACTGATTACCACGTTATCTAGGCTCAGTGACGAGCCGTAGTTTCGGTCAGAATACGTATTCTTGCGTATTTTGTAACCAAACTACTTATGGGTATCAAAACCGTTTGTTTTGATACCAAACCGTTTGTTTTGATACCAAACCTGTTTTCTAAACTTAGTTAAGCATGTTTTAGCATGCTTAGCTCGTCACTTATAGTTTAAGTGCTTATATAGGGTCGTAAGGTAAGCGATCTAAACAATCGCTTATACGTTCGAACCCGACCCATTTGGTTGATCTTTAGGATCCGACCAAACACATTAGGTGACCATAGTATATAGGGAATAACCTTCCGAGGTTATACCTTATGGTCGCTTCATTTAAGTTGTTGTATGATAGGTAGTTTATATGCCTTAGGTAAATTACCAAAATACCCCTTTGATGCCAAAATTCATTTTAAACATATGTAACATAACTTTTGACATCTAAACTGATTTGACAACAATATTAGACATGTTAAGGCATATGTTACTTGTCATTGGACTAGTTAGGCGGTCCGAACGCGTTTTACGCGAACGACGCGTTAAAGTAACATAAGCTACCTAAACGGGTCGTAAGCACTTAGGTTAGGTTTCATTTAGCATGTAGGCTTTGTTAAACCATACTACATGAGTTTCCATACTCATTTGGTTTACGAGCCCTCATTCTATCCAATCCTCCGATATAGGTCCGATTATTAATGTAGTTACCTATATTAGGTGCCGTTTGATATTCGTGACCTTCTAGCTTTGCTTGGTGGATATCTAAAGTCTATTGAGCAATCTCAAGTGAGTACATAGACCCCTCTTTTACTGTTTTCCAAACATTTTGGGGTGGAACACATGTGCCTACTTGTTACTTTCATGCTTTCCATGTTTTCACATCATATACCTGCTATGTTCGTTAGTACATTATAGTACATGATTTCATTGTGTTCATGCTATGTATGCCCATTGTGTGCGTACTTAGTACATCGTTTTACATTACATTTTATGCTATGTATGTCCATTTAGTTCATACTTAGTACATTGTTTTACATTACACTTATGCTATGTATGTCCATTGTGTGTAGGCTTAGTACATTGTTTTACATTACACTTATGCTATGTATGTCCATTGTGTGTATGCTTAGTACAATGTTTTACATTACACTTATGCTATGTATGTCCATTGTGTGCATGCTTAGTACATTGTTTTTACATAGCATTTCTGTTGCATATGCTCATCCAGCATGTGAACACATTATACTGCATTTTGAACCGTTGTAACCTTTTGACTATGTGAACCGTCATAACCGTTTGATTATACGAACCGTTTGTAACTATTGAACCGTGTGAACCATTTGTATCTGTTGACAGGATTTACATTTGACAATAGACATTTGACAATACATAAACATTTCTACAATTGTTAAACATTACTTTGGTGGTTTGGTTTGATTAAGTGATTAAGTAACGATTCGTGTGTAATATGATACAAGCATGGTGGATACGCCGCTGGTACTTCCTATATATAAGTGTTTGTATGGTATTACATATCGTAGCGTTATTTGAATCATTTCAGTTTGAGACATATAACATTTTATACAAATATCATACTTTTCACAAGATATTGATTTATAAACAACTTATCTTATACAAACACATTTTTACATGGTTATTCATTTAACCTGACATTTATTTATACATATCATCTGATCTTATCGTTTTTCAAATGATTTACAAGACAAAGTAATTACAAGGTTCATGACTAAACATTTTCTCAAACATAAGTCATGAATCCTATTTTCTCAAAACCTATGTATCTCACAGGCATTTTTATGCTGACGTACCTATTTTCACATGTGTTTTCAGGAGATGATGCATAGGACTTATCAAGACATACTTAGGCGGACCTGTGCCTTAGTGACTTAAAACGAGACAAGAACTAGTTAATTTTTGTTATGTACTCTTTGTTTCTTGTTTAAAACAATGTAAAATTTCATGTTTGATTAATAAAACGAAACTTTAATTTCCATGGTTGTGAAACATTAATTCTGTTACAACACTCCCCGACGTTTCCGCCACGTTTCGTATGTTCTACGTGGTCGGGGTGTGACAGAAAAGATGGTATCAGAGCCAATGGTTATAGGGAATTAGGTTATTAGTAATGCTTTGACCTAGTCTATAACCTTCTTAGGACCCTAACGCGAGTTTACTTGCGTTTAGTCATAAAACGATACCGTTACCTATCCTTAGGCGACGACCACAACAAGAACATAAATTTCCCAACCGCTTCGAAAACTAATCATCTGTTCTAGGATGATTGATTACTAGGTTTTGAACCCTCTATTGTAAGGTTTTGAACCCTCTATTGTAAGGTTTTGAACCCTCTGTTATATGGTTTTGAACCCCCTTTAGTTTTCAAAATCTCGTCAAGGTTTTGGGTTTTAAATAATGTGAACACGTGCAAACTGGAAGGGTGAATGCCTGTATTCTGGGTTTTCTGTCTAGGCAAGCACTTCGTATACATCTCATCAGACGCGAGACCAGTTGTGCTTACCTGGGAATTCTTGGGATGAGTGTTCGCTTATAGGCGAGCATGTCTTCGCGATACATTATTTTTGACTCATTTACTTTGATTAGTCATTGTGTGTCGTTTGTTTACCTGGTGGTAACAAACAAATGACCACTATCCTTGCTTTCATCAAATTTGTTTCATCTCATTCTTTTCGTCTAATTCTCTCACTCGTTTCCTTTCATGTTTACTCTTTTAGAATGCCTCCTCGACGCGAAAGCCAGATAGCGACTGCCGAATTGGCAGAAATCATTGCGCAGCAAATGGCTGCTCAATTCCCAAACCTCTTTGCTCAATGGAATCAAGCCAACAACAACAACAATGGTCCATGCAATTTCAAGAGTTTTAACTCGGCGAAACCACTCAAGTTTAGTGGTTCTGAGGGAGCGACTGGGCTTCTTCAATGGTTCGAGAGCATTGAGAATACTTTCCGCCACGTGCAGTGTCCTGACAATCGCAAGGTCGAGTTTGCTTCGAGTTTGTTCCAGAAGAGAGCCCTTACGTGGTGGAACGGGGTTATGAGAGATCGTGGTGCAGAAGTTGCTCTAGCACAGACATGGGCTGAACTTAGGGCCCTTATGATGAAGGAATTATGTCCTCGTCATGAGATCAGGGCCTTGGAAAGGGAATTCGACAATCTTGAGCAAGACAGCGGTGAGCATCGAGCCTACATGGACCGTTATGAGGAGTTAAGTCTGTTATGCCCAAACATGGTCACGCCTTTGGATAAGGCAATCGAAAAGTACATTGATGGCCTCCCTGACTCAATACAAGACATTGTGACTGGTAGCAACCCTACTACAGTTAGACAGGCCATTGAGCTATCTGCAACCTTGACTGAATCAAAGATCCGGAAAGGTAAACTTTTCCGAAAAGGTGACAAGAAACCGTTCGAGGAATCGAACCCAATCGAGGAATCAAAGACCATGGATGAACAGACTGGATCCCCTAAGAAGTCAAAGAAGCGAAAGGCTTCTCAGAACTTCGCCATGGTTACTCACAATGATTAAGCCGTCCCCAACCAACCAGCTCAACCCCCTGCTAGGAAGCCATACAATGGAACTGCACCCTTGTGCAACCAATGTAGCCTCCATCATCATGCCAATGTAAAGTGCCGCAAATGCCAAACTTGTGGACTTATAGGCCATACAGCAAGAGTTTGCCCAGCTGCAGCTGCACCAAACCAAGCTGGCAACAATCCTGCTCAAGGTCGTTTTCTACCAGGTTCTTGCTTCAACTGTGGCGAGATGGGTCATTTCCGAAGAAATTGCCCAAAACTTGCTAATGCAAATCCAGCACAGGGATGAGCATCTGACCGAATGGAAGACAACGCTGTTTAGAAATGATCAATCCTTATGTATTATTTTCTTTAGTTGTCAAGGTCCAAGAAACAGTTGTTATCATTGTTTATAAATAAATCTTTTATTTACATTGCAAGGTATTCATGTGGTTGCATGTATAAACAACATATCTCTTACAATACCGACAATCAAGGAACCGTATTCCTTGAAGAACAAACTACCCCCAAAATTTTCCCATTCTATGATCTCTTGCGTTTCCATGAAATTCCTAAGTACCCGTTTATTCTAAGGAAACGAAGTACAAGGCGCAAGTTACAACACTGGACGAATACCCAAAGTACCACTATAAATCCTTAATAGGGTACCTAAGGGTATTTCCGTAAATCCTAAAATTGTTGTGTTCCTTAATTCGAATATTACATTTCTTTGAAAACAAAATCGAATTTTTGGGAGATCTTCCTATCTCTTCAGATAGATCCTAGAGGACATTGAAATCCATCGACTGGTTTCCATATCCGTTCTCAATCGATAACAAATTAATAACAAATTAATAACCAAGTTAAACAACTATGTGATTATGTGCTTATGTGTTCCTTTATATGTTTTTGTGTAATCCAAGTTTTGTTATCCAAATCCTCATAGAACCTTACGTATCTTCATATGAGGGATTCGTAGTAGGATACCCAAAGGTACTACATAAAATCCTTAATGGACTACTACGTTGTAGTTAAGTCCCTTGGATTATAAAGTACTACTCCATAATTAGACCCCTTGAGTGGTCTAGTTAAACAGATTGATCCAAAAATCTGGTTAGGAACATCATGTGATGATATAGCTGAAAGGACTCCTTGGTGGCCTAATTAAAAAGATCATTTGTCGATCTAATTAAAAGGACCCTATGGTAGTCTAGTCACCCTCATCACAGGTTTGATTTACTTTCCCTAAACATTACAAGACAAACTGTGCGGACTGTGCAAGGAATTACGTAATTATGGATGCATACATAATTATGGAATTTAGTGCACAGAAACCACAGCGAGCTTTGTCATGTTCCTAGAAGTTAACTCTATTCATTTCCATTTCTGAGGAAGCACCCGTTGAAAATGACTCCGTTTGTTCATTTTCGTTTCTGAAGATTGTCCGTTGAGGAAATGAATATCCGTTTGTCTATCATTTCCATTTTCGTTTCTGAGGAAGCACCCGTTGAAAGTGACTCCGTTTGTTCATTTTCGTTTCTGAAGATTGTCCGTTGAGGAAATGGATATCCGTTTGTCTATCATTTTCATTTCCATTTCTGAGGAAGCACCCGTTGAAAATGACTCCGTTTGTTCATTTTCGTTTCTGAAGATTTGTCCGTTGAGGAAATGAATATCCGTTTGTTTCTCCTTTTCATTTCCATTTCTGATGAAGCACCCGTTGAAAATGACTTCGTAATTTCATTTTACGTTTCTGAAGATTGCCCGTTGAGGAAATGAATCCCCGTTTGTTTATTCCTTCATTTCTGCTTCTGAAGAATACTCGTTGAGGAAAATGACTCCGTCTGTTCATTTTCGTTCTGAAGAATGTCCGTTAGGGAAATGACAAGATTATGCCTTATATATCTCTGGTGGTTATTTGACACAAAGTCACAGATAGACTCCTACGAATAAATTTCGGGACGAAATTTCCTAAAGTAGGGGAGACTGTGACACCTGTGTCACTGCGACCATCAAACAACTACCAAGCCAATGAAATATTGTATTTCATACTTGGGATCTGTATAAATATGTGTATCATTTGCACATATCAATTCTTGTTCGATTTCAAGCTCTAAATCACTTTCTGGAAGGTTATATGCGCACTGATGCGTAAATATAACCAGTTTAATGCAACGAACACTCCGTAATAGTCAAATATACTTAACATACCTTAAATAACCTTTACATAACTTAGAAATAAGTTTTAAAGGCTTTGGTATGGCAAAAACAAGTTAAATCGCTTACAGGGACTAAACTTGACAAACTGCGAAAGTATGCCAATTTGAACTGTAACAAACATTCTGGAACATGACCATAAGTTAAACACACCTTAAATATCCTTTACATAGCTTAGAAATAGGCTTTAAGGGGTTCGGTGTGCTAAAATAAACTTTTGGGTCATTCAGGGACTAAAAGCGTCAAAAAGTGCACAAGTTTGCACTTTCGCGCATAACTTACGTTCTGAATACATCCAGACATCCAAAAAATTTATGTAAGCACTAAAACATTTTATTTTAGTGTTTGGCATAAGAAAAAATCCATTCGTCACGCATTTTGGATCGTTTTTCGCGCTTATGCGCATTCCGTCGTAATTAAGCGAACATCGCGTTCGTACGACCAAACGAACTGACATCCGACATATTTTTGAGCATGTTTCATGTACACAATGTTTAGGCATCATTTTAGGGCCTTAAAGTTGGCTTTACGGGCCTTAGAAGTGTCGGGAATGGCCTTAAAACACAACAGGGACTGAAACTGTCAAAATGGAAACTTGTTTTCTGATCAGAAGCTCCAGGCGGCCCGCCTGAGCTTTGTCTGATCATGAAGCGGGCCGCATCAGCCCTTCAGATCAGCAAAGGTCAAGTAACAGCTGATAACAGCCTTTTAAACACTCTCCAAAGGTCAAGTGCCACATGTTAAGCTCCTATGGTGGCCAAAATTAGTTACCACAACATTTTGACAAGTGTACGGGCTAGATCATTCCCTCTTTTCCAAGAAACGATCCTAACAGTGGACCGAAAACTATAAATACCCAACCCATTTCACTTCTTTTCTCACTAGAATCTGATCAATTGTGCTCTAAGTTGAAACCTTTGTTTCATACCTGAGCTATTTTGATCTAGATTAGCATTCGGGGACCCTTCGTAAATGTTCCTTCGTTCTTTTATTGCTTTTCGAGTCCGAAAGTCAAACTTTGTTTGACTTTCTGCATTGACCAGTTTATGGTCAATGCGAAGTTCGTTTGAACTTCATAACGTGAGCGTGATCACGATGGTTATAGTCCCTAGTGACTATACCTACTGATTACCACGTTATCTAGGCTCAGTGACGAGCCGTAGTTTCGGTTAGAATACGTAATCTTGCGTATTTTGTAACCAAACTACTTATGGGTATCAAAACCGTTTGTTTTGATACCAAACCGTTTGTTTTGATACCAAACCTGTTTTCTAAACTTAGTTAAGCATGTTTTAGCATGCTTAGCTCGTCACTTATAGTTTAAGTGCTTATATAAGGTCGTAAGGTAAGCGATCTAAACAATCGTTTATACGTTCGAACCCGACCCATTTGGTCGATCTTTAGGATCCGACCAAACACATTAGGTGACCATAGTATATAGGGAATAACCTTCCGAGGTTATACCTTATGGTCGCTTCGTTTAAGTAGTTGTATGATAGGTAGTTTATATGCCTTAGGTAAATTACCAAAATACCCCTTTGATGCCAAAATTCATTTTAAACATATGTAACATAACTTTTGACATCTAAACTGATTTGACAACAATATTAGACATGTTAAGGCATATGTTACTTGTCATTGGACTAGTTAGGCGATCCGAACGCGTTTTACGCGAACGACGCGTTAAAGTAACATAAGCTACCTAAACGGGTCGTAAGCACTTAGGTTAGGTTTCATTTAGCATGTAGGCTTTGTTAAACCATACTACATGAGTTTCCATACTCATTTGGTTTACGAGCCCTCATTCTATCCAATCCTCTGATATAGGTCCGATTATTAATGTAGTTACCTATATTAGGTGCCGTTTGATATTCGTGACCTTCTAGCTTTGCTTGGTGGATATCTAAAGTCTATTGAGCAATCTCAAGTGAGTACATAGACCCCTCTTTTACTGTTTTCCAAACATTTTGGGGTGGAACACATGTGCCTACTTGTTACTTTCATGCTTTCCATGTTTTCACATCATATACCTGCTATGTTCGTTAGTACATTATAGTACATGATTTCATTGTGTTCATGCTATGTATGCCCATTGTGTGCGTACTTAGTACATCGTTTTACATTACATTTTATGCTATGTATGTCCATTTAGTTCATACTTAGTACATTGTTTTACATTACACTTATGCTATGTATGTCCATTGTGTGTAGGCTTAGTACATTGTTTTACATTACACTTATGCTATGTATGTCCATTGTGTGTATGCTTAGTACAATGTTTTACATTACACTTATGCTATGTATGTCCATTGTGTGCATGCTTAGTACATTGTTTTTACATAGCATTTCTGTTGCATATGCTCATCCAGCATGTGAACACATTATACTGCATTTTGAACCGTTGTAACCTTTTGACTATGTGAACCGTCATAACCGTTTGATTATACGAACCATTTGTAACTATTGAACCGTGTGAACCATTTGTATCTGTTGACAGGATTTACATTTGACAATAGACATTTGACAATACATAAACATTTCTACAATTGTTAAACATTACTTTGGTGGTTTGGTTTGATTAAGTGATTAAGTAACGATTCGTGTGTAATATGATACAAGCATGGTGGATACGCCACTGGTACTTCCTATATATAAGTGTTTGTATGGTATTACATATCGTAGCGTTATTTGAATCATTTCCGTTTGAGACATATAACATTTTATACAAATATCATACTTTTCACAAGATATTGATTTATAAACAACTTATCTTATACAAACACATTTTTACATGGTTATTCATTTAACCTGACATTTATTTATACATATCATCTGATCTTATCGTTTTTCAAATGATTTACAAGACAAAGTAAATTACAAGGTTCATGACTAAACATTTTCTCAAACATAAGTCATGAATCCTATTTTCTCAAAACCTATGTATCTCAGAGGCATTTTTATGCTGACGTACCTATTTTCACATGTGTTTTCAGGAGATGATGCATAGGACTTATCAAGACATACTTAGGCGGACCTGTGCCTTAGTGACTTAAAACGAGACAAGAACTAGTTAATTTTTGTTATGTACTCTTTGTTTCTTGTTTAAAACAATGTAAAATTTCATGTTTGATTAATAAAATGAAACTTTAATTTCCATGGTTGTGAAACATTAATTCTGTTACAACACTCCCCGACGTTTCCGCCACGTTTCGTATGTTCTACGTGGTCGGGGTGTGACAGAAAAGATGGTATCAGAGCCAATGGTTATAGGGAATTAGGTTATTAGTAATGCTTTGACCTAGTCTATAACCTTCTTAGGACCCTAACGCGAGTTTACTTGCGTTTAGTCATAAAACGATACCGTCACCTATCCTTAGGCGACGACCACAACAAGAACATAAATTTCACAACCGCTTCGAAAACTAATCATCTGTTCTAGGATGATTGATTACTAGGTTTTGAACCCTCTATTGTAAGGTTTTGAACCCTCTATTGTAAGGTTTTGAACCCTCTGTTATATGGTTTTGAACCCCCTTGAGTTTTCAAAATCTCGTCAAGGTTTTGGGTTTTAAATAATGTGAACACGTGCAAACTGGAAGGGTGAATGCCTGTATTCTGGGTTTTCTGTCTAGGCAAGCACTTCGTATACATCTCATCAGACGCGAGACCAGTTGTGCTTACCTGGGAATTCTTGGGATGAGTGTTCGCTTATAGGCGAGCATGTCTTCGCGATACATTATTTTTGACTCATTTACTTTGATTAGTCATTGTGTGTCGTTTGTTTACCTGGTGGTAACAAACAAATGACCACTATCCTTGCTTTCATCAAATTTGTTTCATCTCATTCTTTTCGTCTAATTCTCTCACTCGTTTCCTTTCATGTTTCCTCTTTTAGAATGCCTCCTCGACGCGAAAGCCAGATAGCGACTGCCGAATTGGCAGAAATCATTGCGCAGCAAATGGCTGCTCAATTCCCAAACCTCTTTGCTCAATGGAATCAAGCCAACAACAACAACAATGGTCCATGCAATTTCAAGAGTTTTAACTCGGCGAAACCACTCAAGTTTAGTGGTTCTAAGGGAGCGACTGGGCTTCTTCAATGGTTCGAGAGCATTGAGAATACTTTCCGCCATGTGTAGTGTCCTGACAATCGCAAGGTCGAGTTTGCTTCGAGTTTGTTCCAGAAGAGAGCCCTTACGTGGTGGAACGGGGTTATGAGAGATCGTGGTGCAGAAGTTGCTCTAGCACAGACATGGGCTGAACTTAGGGCCCTTATGATGAAGGAATTCTGTCCTCGTCATGAGATCAGGGCCTTGGAAAGGGAATTCGACAATCTTGAGCAAGACAGCGGTGAGCATCGAGCCTACATGGACCGTTATGAGGAGTTAAGTCTGTTATGCCCAAACATGGTCACGCCTTTGGATAAGGCAATCGAAAAGTACATTGATGGCCTCCCTGACTCAATACAAGACATTGTGACTGGTAGCAACCCTACTACAGTTAGACAGGCCATTGAGCTATCTGCAACCTTGACTGAATCAAAGATCAGGAAAGGTAAACTTTTCCGAAAAGGTGACAAGAAACCGGTCGAGGAATCGAACCCAATCGAGGAATCAAAGACCATGGATGAACAGACTGGATCCCCTAAGAAGTCAAAGAAGCGAAAGGCTTCTCAGAACTTCGCCATGGTTACTCACAATGATTAAGCCGTCCCCAACCAACCAGCTCAACCCCCTGCTAGGAAGCCATACAATGGAACTGCACCCTTGTGCAACCAATGTAGCCTCCATCATCATGCCAATGTAAAGTGCCGCAAATGCCAAACTTGTGGACTTATAGGCCATACAGCAAGAGTTTGCCCAGCTGCAGCTGGACCAAACCAAGCTGGCAACAATCCTGCTCAAGGTTGTTTTCTACCAGGTTCTTGCTTCAACTGTGGCGAGATGGGTCATTTCCGAAGAAATTGCCCAAAACTTGCTAATGCAAATCCAGCACAGGGATGAGCATCTGACCGAATGGAAGACAACGCTGTTTAGAAATGATCAATCCTTATGTATTATTTTCTTTAGTTGTCAAGGTCCAAGAAACAGTTGTTATCATTGTTTATAAATAAATCTTTTATTTACATTGCAATGTATTCATGTGGTTGCATGTATAAACAACATATCTCTTACAATACCGACAATCAAGGAACCGTATTCCTTGAAGAACAAACTACCCCCAAAATTTTCCCATTCTATGATCTCTTGCGTTTCCACGAAATTCCTAAGTACCCGTTTATTCTAAGGAAACGAAGTACAAGGCGCAAGTTACAACACTGGACGAATACCCAAAGTACCACTATAAATCCTTAATAGGGTACCTAAGGGTATTTCCGTAAATCCTAAAATTGTTGTGTTCCTTAATTCGAATATTACATTTCTTTGAAAACAAAATCGAATTTTTGGGAGATCTTCCTATCTCTTCAGATAGATCCCAGAGGACATTGAATTCCATCGACTGGTTTCCATATCCGTTCTCAATCGATAACAAATTAATAACAAATTAATAACCAAGTTAAACAACTATGTGATTATGTGCTTATGTGTTCCTTTATATGTTTTTGTGTAATCCAAGTTTTGTTATCCAAATCCTCGTAGAACCTTACGTATCTTCATATGAGGGATTCGTAGTAGGATACCCAAAGGTACTACATAAAATCCTTAATGGACTACTACGTTGTAGTTAAGTCCCTTGGATTATAAAGTACTACTCCATAATTAGACCCCTTGAGTGGTCTAGTTAAACAGATTGATCCAAAAATCTGGTTAGGAACATCATGTGATGATATAGCTGAAAGGACTCCTTGGTGGCCTAATTAAAAAGATCATTTGTTGATCTAATTAAAAGGACCCTATGGTAGTCTAGTCACCCTCATCACAGGTTTGATTTTCTTTCCCTAAACATTACAAGACAAACTGTGCGGACTGTGCAAGGAATTACGTAATTATGGATGCATACATAATTATGGAATTTAGTGCACAGAAACCACAGCGAGCTTTGTCATGTGCCTAGAAGTTAACTCTATTCATTTCCATTTCTGAGGAAGCACCCGTTGAAAATGACTTCGTTTGTTCATTTTCGTTTCTGAAGATTGTCCGTTGAGGAAATGAATATCCGTTTGTCTATCATTTCCATTTTCGTTTCTGAGGAAGCACCCGTTGAAAATGACTCCGTTTGTTCATTTTCGTTTCTGAAGATTGTCCGTTGAGGAAATGGATATCCGTTTGTCTATCATTTTCATTTCCATTTCTGAGGAAGCACCCGTTGAAAATGACTCTGTTTGTTCATTTTCGTTTCTGAAGATTTGTTCGTTGAGGAAATGAATACCCGTTTGTTTATCCTTTTCATTTCCATTTCTGATGAAGCACCCGTTGAAAATGACTCCGTAATTTCATTTTACGTTTCTGAAGATTGCCCGTTGAGGAAATGAATCCCCGTTTGTTTATTCCTTCATTTCCGCTTCTGAAGAATACTCGTTGAGGAAAATGACTATGTCTGTTCATTTTCGTTCTGAAGAATGTCCGTTAGGGAAATGACAAGATTATACCTTATATATCTCTGGTGGTTATTTGACACAAAGTCACAGATAGACTCCTACGAATAAATTTCGGGACGAAATTTCCTAAAGTAGGGGAGACTGTGACACCTGTGTCACTGCGACCATCAAACAACTACCAAGCCAATGAAATATTGTATTTCATACTTGGGATCTGTATAAATATGTGTATCATTTGCACATATCAATTCTTGTTCGATTTCAAGCTCTAAATCGCTTTCTGGAAGGTTATATGCGCACTGATGCGTAAATATAACTAGTTTAATGCAACGAACACTCCGTAATAGTCAAATATACTTAACATACCTTAAATAACCTTTACATAACTTAGAAATAAGTTTTAAAGGCTTTGGTATGGCAAAAACAAGTTAAATCGCTTACAGGGACTAAACTTGACAAACTGCGAAAGTATGCCAATTTGAACTGTAACAAACATTCTGGAACATGACCATAAGTTAAACACACCTTAAATATCCTTTACATAGCTTAGAAATAGGCTTTAAGGGGTTCGGTGTGCTAAAATAAACTTTTGGGTCATTCAGGGACTAAAAGCGTCAAAAAGTGCACAAGTTTGCACTTTCGCGCATAACTTACGTTCTGAATACATCCGGACATCCAAAAAATTTATGTAAGCACTAAAACATTTTATTTTAGTTTTTGGCATAAGAAAAAATCCATTCGTCACGCATTTTGGATCGTTTTTCGCGCTTATGCGCATTCCGTCGTAATTAAGCGAACATCGCGTTCGTACGACCAAACGAACTGACATCCGACATATTTTTGAGCATGTTTCATGTCCACAATGTTTAGGCATCATTTTAGGGCCTTAAAGTTGGCTTTACGGGCCTTAGAAGTGTCGGGAATGGCCTTAAAACACAACAGGGACTGAAACTGTCAAAATGGAAACTTGTTTTCTGATCAGAAGCTCCAGGCGGCCCGCCTGAGCTTTGTCTGATCCTGAAGCGGGCCGCATCAGCCCTTCAGATCAGCAAAGGTCAAGTAACAGCTGATAACAGCCTTTTAAACACTCTCCAAAGGTCAAGTGCCACATGTTAAGCTCCTATGGTGGCCAAAATTAGTTACCACAACATTTTGACAAGTGTACGGGCTAGATCATTCCCTCTTTTCCAAGAAACGATCCTAACGGTGGACCGAAAACTATAAATACCCAACCCATTTCACTTCTTTTCTCACTAGAATCTGATCAATTGTGCTCTAAGTTGAAACCTTTGTTTCATACCTGAGCTATTTTGATCTAGATTAGCATTCGGGGACCCTTCGTAAGTGTTCCTTCGTTCTTTTATTGCTTTTCGAGTCCGAAAGTCAAACTTTGTTTGACTTTCTGCATTGACCAGTTTATGGTCAATGCGAAGTTCGTTTGAACTTCATAACGTGAGCGTGATCACGATGGTTATAGTCCCTAGTGACTATACCTACTGATTACCACGTTATCTAGGCTCAGTGACGAGCCGTAGTTTCGGTCAGAATACGTATTCTTGCGTATTTTGTAACCAAACTACTTATGGGTATCAAAACCGTTTGTTTTGATACCAAACCTGTTTTCTAAACTTAGTTAAGCATGTTTTAGCATGCTTAGCTCGTCACTTATAGTTTAAGTGCTTATATAGGGTCGTAAGGTAAGCGATCTAAACAATCGCTTATACTTTCGAACCCGACCCATTTGGTCGATCTTTAGGATCCGACCAAACACATTAGGTGACCATAGTATATAGGGAATAACCTTCTGAGGTTATACCTTATGGTCGCTTCGTTTAAGTAGTTGTATGATAGGTAGTTTATATGCCTTAGGTAAATTACCAAAATACCCCTTTGATGCCAAAATTCATTTTAAACGTAAGTAACATAACTTTTGACATCTAAACTGATTTGACAACAATATTAGACATGTTAAGGCATATGTTACTTGTCATAGGACTAGTTAGGCGGTCCGAACGCGTTTTACGCGAACGACGCGTTAAAGTAACATAAGCTACCTAAACGGGTCGTAATGGGTCGTAAGCACTTAGGTTAGGTTTCATTTAGCATGTAGGCTTTGTTAAACCATACTACATGAGTTTCCATACTCATTTGGTTTACGAGCCCTCATTCTATCCAATCCTCCGATATAGGTCCGATTATTAATGTAGTTACCTATATTAGGTGCCGTTTGATATTCGTGACCTTCTAGCTTTTCTTGGTGGATATCTAAAGTCTATTGAGCAATCTCAAGTGAGTACATAGACCCCTCTTGTACTATTTTCCAAACATTTTGGGTTGGAACACATGTGCCTACTTGTTACTTTCATGCTTTCCATGTTTTCACATCATATATCTGCTATGTTCGTTAGTACATTATAGTACATGATTTCATTGTGTTTATGCTATGTATGCCCATTGTGTGCATACTTAGTACATCGTTTTACATTACATTTTATGCTATGTATGTCCATTTAGTTCATACTTAGTACATTGTTTTACATTACACTTATGCTATGTATGTCCATTGTGTGTAGGCTTAGTACATTGTTTTACATTACACTTATGCTATGTATGTCCATTGTGTGTATGCTTAGTACATTATTTTACATTACACTTATGCTATGTATGTCCATTGTGTGCATGCTTAGTACATTGTTTTTACATAGCATTTCTGTTGCATATGCTCATCCAGCATGTGAACACATTATACTGCATTTTGAACCGTTGTAACCTTTTGACTATGTGAACCGTCATAACCGTTTGATTATACGAACCGTTTGTAACTATTGAACCGTGTGAACCATTTGTATCTGTTGACAGGATTTACATTTGACAATAGACATTTGACAATACATAAACATTTCTACAATTGTTAAACATTACTTTGGTGGTTTGGTTTGATTAAGTGATTAAGTAACGATTCGTGTGTAATATGATACAAGCATGGTGGATACGCCGCTGGTACTTCCTATATATAAGTGTTTGTATGGTATTACATATCGTAGCGTTATTTGAATCATTTCAGTTTGAGACATATAACATTTTATACAAATATCATACTTTTCACAAGATATTGATTTATAAACAACTTATCTTATACAAACACATTTTTACATGGTTATTCATTTAACCTGACATTTATTTATACATATCATCTGATCTTATCGTTTTTCAAATGATTTACAAGACAAAGTAAATTACAAGGTTCATGACTAAACATTTTCTCAAACATAAGTCATGAATCCTATTTTCTCAAAACCTATGTATCTCACAGGCATTTTTATGCTGACGTACCTATTTTCACATGTGTTTTCAGGAGATGATGCATAGGACTTATCAAGACATACTTAGGCGGACCTGTGCCTTAGTGACTTAAAACGAGACAAGAACTAGTTAATTTTTGTTATGTACTCTTTGTTTCTTGTTTAAAACAATGTAAAATTTCATGTTTGATTAATAAAACGAAACTTTAATTTCCATGGTTGTGAAACATTAATTCTGTTACAACATTCCCCGACGTTTCCGCCACGTTTTGTATGTTCTACGTGGTCGGGGTGTGACAGGTACCCTATTAAGGATTTATAGTGGCACTTTGGGTATTCGTCCAGTGTTGTAACTTGCGCCTTGTACTTCGTTTTCCTTAGAAGAAACGATTACTTAGGAACTTCGTGGAAACGCAAGATATCATAAAATGGAAAAAAAATTTGGGTGGTAGTTTGCTTTTCAAGGAATACGATTCCTTGATTGTCGGTATTGTAAGGGATATGTTCTTTATACATACAACCTCATAAATACATTGCGATGTAAATAAAAGATTTATTTATAAACAATGATAACAACTGTTTCATGGACCTTGACAACAAAAAGAAAATAATACATAAGACGTAATTATTTCTAAAGGGTGTTGTCTTCTAGTCGGTCAGATGCTCATCCCTGTGCTAGATTAGCATTAGCAAGCTTTGGGCAATTTCTTCGGAAATGACCCATCTCGCCACAATTGTAGCAAGAACCTGGTGGAAAGCGAGCTTGAGCAGGATTGTTGTCAGCTTGATTTGGTGCAACTGCTGCTACGCAAACTTTTGCCGTATGACCTTTACGTCCACAAATTTGGCATTCGCGGCACTTCACACTAGCATGATGATGAAGGTTACATTGGTTGCACAAGAGTGAAGTTCCATTGTATGATTTCCTAGCAGGGGGTTGAGCAGGTTGGTTGGAGACGGCTTGATCATTGTGAGTAACCATGGCGAAGTTCTGAGAAGCATCTCGCTTCTTTAACCGCTTAGGGGATCCAGTCTGTTCATCCATGGTCTTTGATTCCTCGATTGGTTTCGATTCCTCGACCGGTTTCTTGTCACCCTTTCAGAAAAGCTTACGTTTCCTGATCTGAGATTCAGTCAAGGTTGCAGATAGCTCAATGGCCTGCCTAACCGTAGTGGGGTTACTACCAGTAACAATGTCCTGAACGGAGTCAGGGAGACCATCAATGTATTTTTCGATCGCCTTATCCAAAGGCGTAACCATGGTGGGACACAACAGGCTCAGCTCCTCATATCGATCAGTGTATGCTCGATGTTCGCCGCTGTCTTGATTAAGATCGTCGAATTCCCTTTCCAAGGCTCTGATATCATGACGAGGACAGAATTCCTTCATCATCAGTGCTCGAAGTTCTTCCCACGTTTGAGCCAGTGCCACTTCGGCACCCCTATCTCTCATCACACCGTTCCACCATGTCAAAGCTCGTTTCTCAAAGACACTAGATGCGAAATCTACCTTTCGCTCATTTGGACATTGAACATGTCTGAAGGTGCTCTCTAAACTCTCGAACCATTGCAGAAGTGCAGTCGCTCCTTGAGACCCAGAAAACTTTGATGGCTTAGCCGAGTTGAACGTCTTGAAGTTGCAGAGGGCATTATTGTTGTTGAGAGCTTGGTGACATTGGGCAACGATGTTCGGGATTGCAGCAGTTATTTGCTGTGTAATAACAGCTGCCAGATCTTCAATAGATACAGGATTTTCGCGTCGTGGAGGCATTCTAAAAGGGGAAACAAGAGAGAAAACAAATGAAATGGTATTGGGTAAGAATAGGATGTTACAATTACCGACCAAAATTATGGGTGATGGTCATTTGTTTGAACCACGAAGCAAACAAACGACACACAAAGGCTGAATCAAAGCAAATAGATCCTCATAATGTATCGCGAAGACATGCTCGCCTATAAGTGGACATTCACCCCAAGAGTTCCCAGGTAAGAGTGATTGGTCCGATTATGTGGATTTATACGAACACTCTAGCCTTAGACAGAAAACTCAGGGTACAGGCATTCACTCTTCCAGTTTGCACGTGTTCACATTATTTAGGACCAAAAACTTTGACGAGATTTTGAAAACTCATAGGGGTTCAAAACCTTGTAATAGAGGGTTCAAAACCTAGTAATCAATCATCCAAGAACAGATGATTAATTTTCAAAGCGGTTTTGAAATTTATGTTCTCATTGTGGTTATCACCTAAGGATAGGTGAAGGTATCGTTTTATGACTAAACGCAAGAAAACTCGCGTTAGGGTCCTAGGAAGGTTATAGACTGGGTCAAAGTATTACTAATAACCTAATTCCCTATAACCATTGGCTCTGATACCAACTTTTCTATCACACCCCGACCACGTAGAACATACAAAACGTGGCGGAAACGTCGGGGAGTGTTGTAACAGAATTAATTGTTTCAAATCCATGGCAATTAAAGTTTCATTTTATTAATCAAACAAGAGAGTTACATTGTTTTAAACAAGAAACAAAGGGTATATAACAAAATTTAACTAGTTCTTGTCTCGTTTTAAGTCACTAAGGCACAGGTCCGCCTAAGTATGTCTTGATAAGTCCTATGCATCATCTCCTGAAAACACATGTGAAAATAGGTACGTCAGCATAAAAATCCCTGTGAGATACATAGGTTTTGTGAAAACAGAATTCATGACTTATGTTTGAGAAAATGTTTAGTCATGAACCTTGTAATTTGCTTTGTCTTGTAAATCATTTGAAAAACGATAAAATCAGATGATATGTATAAATAAGAGAATAATGTATGGTTAAATGAATAACCATGTAAAATGAGTTTGTATAAGATAAGTTGTTTGTAAATCAATGTCTTGTGAAAAGTATGTTATTTGTATAAAATGTTATATGTCTCAAACTGAAATGATTCAAATAACGCTACAATATGTAATACCATACAAACACTTATATATAGGAAGTACCAGCGGCGTATTCACCATGCTTGTATCATATTACACACGCCTCGTTACTTAATCACTTACTCAAACCAAACTACCAAAGTAAAATGTTTAACAATTGTAGAAATGTTTATGTATAGTCAAATGTCTATTGTCAAATGTAAATCATGTCAACAGATACAAATGGTTCACACGGTTCAACAGTTACAAACGGTTCACATAATCAAAGGGTTACGACGATTCACATAGTCAGATGGTTACAACGGTTCAAAATGTAATATAATGTGTTCATATGCTGGATGAGCATATGCAACAGAAATGCAATGTAGAACAATGTACTAAGTATGCACAAAATGGACATACATAGCATGAAATGTAATGTAAAACGATGTACCGAGTACGCACACAATGGGCATACATAGCATGAAATGTAATGAAATCGTGTACTATAATGTACTAACAAACATAGCAGGTATATGATGTGAAAACAGGAAAGCATGAAAGTAACAAGTAGGCACATGTGTTTCACCCCAAAACAGTTTGAAAAACAGTAAAAGAGGGGTTTATGTACTCACTTGAGATTGCTCAGAAGTCCTAAGATAACCACCAAGCAATGCTAGAGATCACGGATATCAAACGGCACCTAGTATAGGTAACTATGTTAATAACCCGGACCTATATCGGAGGATCGGATAGAATGAGGGTTCGTAAACCAAACGAGTATGGAGACTCGTGTAATATGGTTTAACAAAGCCTACATACTAAATGAAACCTAACATAAGTGCTTACGACCCATTACGACCCGTTTCGGTAGCTTATGCTACTTTAACGCGTCGTTCGCGTGAAACGCGTTCGGACCGCCTAACTAGCCCTATGACAAGTGTTATATGCCTAAACATGTTACATAATCAGTTATGTGACAAAAGTTTAGGTTACATATGCTTAATTACCAATTATACATGAAAAGGGTATTCTGGTAATTTACCTAAGGCATATAAACTACCTATCATATAACTACTTAAACGAAGCGACCATAAAGTATAACCTCGGAAGGTTATTCCCTATATGCTATGGTCACCTAATGTGTTTGGTCGGATCCTAATGATCGACCAAATGGGTCGGGTTCAAAGGTATAAGCGATTTATTAGATCGCTTACCCTTACGACCCTAGACAACGTGGTAATCAGTAGGCATAGTCACAAGGGACTATAACCATCGTGATTACAATCACGTTGCGAAGTTCAAACGAACTTTGCGTTGACCATAAACTGGTCAATGCAGAAAGTCAAACAAAGTTTGACTTTCGGACTCGAAAGCAATAAAAGAACGAAGGAACACTTACAAAGGGTCCCCGAATGCTAATCTAGATCAAAATAGCTCAGGTATGAAACAAAGGTTTCAACTTAGAGCACATTAGATCAGATTCTTGTGAGGAATGAGTGAACATAAGGTGGGTGTTTATAGTTTTCGGTTCACCGTTAGGATCGTTTCTTGGAAAAGAGGGAATGATCTCACCCGTACACTTGTCGGAATGTTGTGGTAACTCATATTGCTCCACCACAAGAGTTTGACACTTGGCCTTGGCCTTTGGAAGGGTTAAAGGATGTTAACAGCTGAGAAAAAACGTTTTGCTGCATCTGACCCCTGCTTATGGACCTCAACATTATCAGTGTTGAGGTCCGTAAGGACCTTGCAGACCTGAATCTTTCAAAAATGGCAGAACAGGCCCCTGTGCGTGTATCGTCGTGTTTTGGCACTTCTAACACCCGTCAAACCCAATTTCAAGCTCCAAAATGATGTTAAAGTATAGGGAACTTAAAATGTGCTCAAAAATATCTCGGATGTCGGTTCGTTTGGCCGTACGGTTGCGTTGTTCGGTTAATTACGACGGAATGCGCATAAGCGCGAAAAACGATCCAAATGGCGTGACGAATGGATTCTTCTCATGCCAAACACTAAACTAAAATATCTTAGTGCTTACATAAATTTTTGGATGTCTGGATGTATTCAGAACGTAAGTTATGCGCAAAAATGCAAACTTATGCACTTTTCGACGCTTTTAGTCCCTGAATGACCCAGAAGTTTATTTTAGCACACCGAACCCCTCATAGCCTATTTCTAAGCTATGTAAAGGATATTTAGGGTGTGTTTAACTTATGGTCATGTTCCGGAATTTCGTTACAGTTCAAATTGGCATACTTTTGCAGTTTGTCAAGTTTAGTCCCTGTAAGCGATTTAACTTGATTTTGCCATACCAAAGCCCTCAAAACTTATTTCTAAGTTATGTAAAGGTTATTTAAGGTATGTTAAGCCTATTTCACTATTCCGGAGTGTTCGTTGCATTAAAATGGTTATATTTACGCATCAGCGCGCGTATAACCTTCCAGAAAGCGATTTAAAGCCCGAAATCGAACAAGAAATGATATGTGCAAAAGATACACATATTTATACAGATCCCAAGTATGAAATATAATATTTCATTGGCTTGGTATTTATTTGATGGTCACAGTGACCCAGGTGTCAGAAAAACGCCCCAAAAGATACTGAATTTCCGTCTACAAGCTCCTTGGTTCGTAAGTTATTAGGTTTTTGAGTTTATGATGAATTTATAGTTCAACCCCATTCACGAAAACAACTTTTGCCGACCCTATACCCCGTCGCGTCGTGCGACGGATGGCTCTTCTTGATGTCACGTAGCGTGACGGTAGCAACTCCAATTTTATTATTTGTAAATGCTCGCATGGCGCCACATGGTATCTTGTTCGTTGTCGCGTAGCGCAACAATGTGTTTTGTCCAGATTTCTTTGTTTTCAATCAGTTTCAGGAATGCAACGATCCAGCATCTGTTTCAACTTGTTTTCCAGCAGTTTAGTCATCGTTTTTCGTCACTTTCAGCACCAACGAGCTGGAGATACCAAAACTAATCAAAGTAATGAAATTCTAACTAAAAACTAACTAAACAAATATGAAATCTATACAAACTGTACACGATAAATGGATGTATTTTACAATTCATCAATAAGTATGTATAATGGTAATCCAATTAAATTAGTTATAATTCAAAAATGTGTTTGTGATTGTTATTTTTCAAAAGATGCGCTTCTATCATGTGTCATGCCAACCCGAATGTCACACCTCAACCGATGACGGAATCATCGGGGCGTGGCACTAAGCGAACCAGATTGCTCAAGAAAATCCATAACAACTATTTAATGACAATATTTAAAAGGTTTATTATCCCATACTAATAAAAAAATATTTCACAAACAGTCATCACAGAGTTCAAATCTCTTAAACAAAACCAATCCGATAACCTAGATTTTTATTGCGTGTTTCTAGACTTCCTATCCTTTTGCAGTAAATGGACCATCAACCTGTCACATACGTTAAAATAAAGTCAATACAATAATGTAATGGTGAGTACACAAGTTTGCATAAATATAGTAATAAAGCATTTACGCATAACTAGCATGTAAAACGTAATGGGCGAATCAAGTAAGCTATGAACAATGATACAAGCTAACCACATGACTGCGAGTAGAGTGTGCGCGATACAGGTTTACCATTGTGAACATGTGAAGTAAAGTATGTGATCCCTAGCAACCCCTGAATGAACATGTGTTGAGTCCAAACTATAGTACTATCGTTGCTAAAGGCGGTCTGACAAGTCATCATTGTGTAACATAACAACAAGTATTCAACTAATCACGTATAACATGCGAGTGCGATCAGCGTTTATAAAGCGTTTAAGTGTTGTGTGTTTTGATAGAGAATGTATGTAACACCCAAAAGTGCGTTAAGCGAAAAAGGGTTCGAGTATACTCAGAGTGCGTTTGTAACTTCTAGACACGCTTAGGAATGGATTGAAGGAAGCGTCGGATCAGCCTGCGTATGGGGACAGAATACGTAAGTCTCCAAAGTGCTGAAACGGTCAAAATCGAAGTGTCGGGTGGGAAACAGAAGCTTCGTGCGAATCTGTGCCTTCGTACACATGCTTCCGTTGTCCAAAATCGAGTGTTCTTCATGACTGTCTTCAGAAAATCGAGTGTTCATCCCTCCAACCTTAAGCTACTGATTAAACTTAGAACCGGAGAGGTCTTTGTCTGAGTCACTAATGAGAATTGGGTTGTGATGCATGAAGTCAGTGCCTTCGTACAAAGGCAGTGCCTTCGTATGAGGTCATGTGTGCCTTCATACACGAAGGCAGTGCCTTCGTACGAAGCTAGGCTTCGAATAAAATGGTCTAGTTCACAAACGTGGCTATTCTTGGTGTTCAGAGTAGCGTTTTTGCCTGAATCAGATGTATTTCCGAGTCCTATTCAAGCCGGTTTCGACACTACCTCGTCCCACTATGTAGTGAACGAAATACATGTCATTTTAGGTCTGTTTTAGTGTGAAAATCAAGTTTAAAAAGGTTTTCATTCAAATCTAACACTTGGTGAGTATGAAATCAACAGATTTCTAACTTGGGAAGCCGTAGTTGAGCCCAATAGGCTGGGGGAGGGGTGAGGGTGTTCACGTTTGACCTTCTCTTCTACTGAAGAAATCTCGTTTAATACGTGACAAAACCTGCTGTGGTTTCTGTGCACTGAATTCCATAATTATGTATGCATCCATAATTACGTAATTCCTTGCATAGTCCGCACAGTTCGTTTCATCATCGGGTCACTTCCTTCAGATAGGCCACTGCTTTCAGACGAAGACACGTGTACTTGTGATATTCTATTTCTAGTATATGTATATATTAATTATTACACATA
This sequence comes from Helianthus tuberosus, assembly GCA_030545235.1. NCBI lineage: Eukaryota > Viridiplantae > Streptophyta > Magnoliopsida > Asterales > Asteraceae > Helianthus > Helianthus tuberosus. The sequence goes on along the minus strand of CM060414.1, from coordinate 42,330,455 downwards.
GTTGTAAGTAATTCTTAGTCAAAGACAAGTGCTACTCCAGTGCACCCTAAGTCACGTAGTGTCCTTACTTGACTCTTTGAAAACTGTTTCAGGCAGTGGATGTCGTGGAAAGTTTTATGCAATGAAAACTTTTGAAAAAAAAAATTCGTGAGAGGACCCTAAAGATTGTAGTCTAGACTTGAAAAGGAATCCTGGTTCACTACAATCGCAGTTCTGATACCAATCTGTCACACCCCTTTCTAAGGCGGAAGCACGAGGTGTGATCCTGAAAGGTTCTCATTGCATACGAATGGTAAACATACTACATGCTCGTAAAATAACTCCAAATGCCATTAACATATCATTAGTTAAATGTTTACATCACAAGACAGCATATTGTTTGAAAAGTTTACAACTTTATTTAAAGGATAGACATCAAGGTTTTGGTTCTTATATCCCACGCAAGATGGAATATAGTAACCAAATCCCACAAAAACAGGCATCGGAGTCTTGACACGACATGACTAAAACATAAGCGACATCCAGGAGCAGGAGTGAGAACACGCGTACATCGACTTTAGTTACCTGAAATACATGTAAGTTTTCGAAAATCGTCAACATAATTTTGGTGTGAGTTCATGCAGTTGTTGTAATAAATGTTGAATACTTGTATGAAAACAGTGTATGTGTTTTGTTAAGTCGTATCTGAAACTGTGTCATGTAATTGTAAGGAATACGAGATCGCTAGTGGTTTGCAAGGCCACTAACATGTGTAACGACATAGGAAGCATCCAAACCATAAGCATTTTTAGATGTCGATTCACGACTAGAGACACAAAAGCACTCCAGGTAGCACGTGGCCCAGAGTGTGGCTGCCTGAAACCCATTAGATCTAACCTTTTGTTCCGCGGTCTAGGTATATTGTTGATTAATGGTGCTTATGGCACCTTATTCGTCACATGATCTATAACATCATTCCTTAGTTTTGTATTCATCATACCATTTGTAAACATTGTAACATTTGTAACATGTATTTCACCCCCGAAGTTATAAAACTGAAAACAGTTAAAAAAAAGGGGGACATGAACTCACAACTTTGCGTATCCTGCGCCGTAAACTTCACCGGGTTTGCTTTATGAGCGTAGTGACCTATGCGTGTTCTATTAACGTTAGTCACTAGACTTGTATCACACAAGTACAAGTCACCATCTTTAGCTTATGCATTTGTTCTTTATACGGTCATGTAGACTTTTCGAGGTAATAAGTTGTTAAAATAATTTATATTTTTAACTTTTCAAGTGGGTTACTTATATTATTTTCCCAAAAATAAATATAAGTTCTTTGTGAAATAATATTCTCAATACTATTTTGGTACAAGTATCCTTAGGAAAATATATTTGTATTTTATGTAAGTATTTGTGTATTTTGTATTTTTCACCAAAAATCAATACTTTGATTTTTAGCACTTTTCGGAATTATATTTCTTAAAACAATATATTTCTAAGACTAGTAAGAAATATATATTTTGTAATGCTATAATATATATAGTCATTCTCGTTATTCACTCGATTTTTGTATACTTTTATACTTATGTATTCTCATATATTTGTACGTGTATTTTTAAGTTCCTAATACACTACTACATATGATACACATAGCATACACTTAGCACAAAATTTGGTGATCAAAAAATATATATATTTTTCCTCAAAAATATACATACTAAATATCAATTTTTATCTTGAAGAAATCATCATTTCTTAACTTGAAATTTACACAAAAATTAGGGAAACCTTGGTAAATATTTTTAGGTGAATTTTTAGGGAATAAGTTTCACCAAAACTTATATTTTTCTAAGTGTCAAAATTTTATAGAAATTTTGACATAGTTTCCCATGTTTTCCAAAACATGTGTTTATTTTCTTTTCAATCATCAAAACAATTTTCAACAACAATCATCAACAACATATACTAATTTACTCATATGAAACATCATGGTGAAGTTGATTCTTGTTAAACATGTGTAGTCTTTTAGATCTACACTTTACATAAGGTGATCTTTCCAAAATAAGTGTTCTTGTAAATTTTTAACCAACTTTTTATAAGACTTTATTTTACTAACCAACTCACCCATGAGTTTAATGGTTTCAAAGTTTGTAAATCATGTTTCTAAAATCACTTTTGTGTTTATTAGAAAGATCATAATTTTTTAACATCATGTTTAACCATGGATCTTTCAAGATCCATGGTTAATGTCTTTAGATTTTTCAAAAACAAGGTTTATGTTATATTTTTAACAAACCTTTCACGAGTTATAGTTTCAAAGATTAATTCTACACATACTTTATCACATCAAAATTACGAGTTTATGCACAAAATTTCATATTTCAACTTCACATCATGCTTCATATATTTATCTTCAATTTTAACCATGGATTCTTCAAGATCCATGCTTAAACTTGGTAGATCCTAGCATTAACATACGTGATCTAATCATAAACACAAGATACCACATCAACAACTTCATTACATACACTAAAATTTCATGTAATCACTTATTTCCTTCATGAATATGTTAGATCTTCTTATTTTTAGCATTAAAGGTTAAGTTGTTTAGATGTTGAATCTTGTACATAACATAAACATGACTTAAATTAGTGATCAAGAAGCTTACTACTAGTTCTAATGACTAGGGATGAAACTCAAGAAGAAGAAGATGATGAATGTGATGGATAAAAGCAAATGGGAAAGGTCCTTGAAGTTCCAAAGCCACCAAGCTTGTTTAGACACCTTCTAGCACCTTGTGTACACCTTAGAATGGATGATGGAAACTTGACCATGGTGGTGGTGTTGTGGGTGGTTTCGGCCGAGAAGAAGAGGAGATGAGGGAGAGAGTTGAGTGTGTGTTGTGTGTGTGAGATAATGAGAGTAATGATCTTCATGTATTACTTATAACCATGTTAGGAGTTTAACCATTGGATCATGTGTTCCCTAAGTACCATTCAAATCTCTAATCATATCAAATAAGATCAAGGGAAATCTTGGTGGTGGGGCCACCTTGTGACCGTCCACAACAAGGGGGGGGGGGGTCTTGGTTAAGGTTTAATGATAAGTTAGGATAAATGGTTAGATTCTAAGCATAATAGTTAGATGTTATGTGTATTAGGTGTTATATAGTGTGTTAGGGTGTTCGGGGCCCATAACTAGCTTGGAAACATTAAAACAATGCTTCTAGTATAATTTTGATGTTTCGGGTAGTGTCCGGTTGTTCGGTTAGATACTGGTTCGTTAATGTGCTAAACTATACCGTTTAGTGTTCTATATGTACCCTTTTGTGACAGTTTCAATTCCTGGCACTTTGTAAGTTATTCTGGACAACAAAACATGAATTCTGCATGATATTTCAGTGTTAAAATGTTGATTAGAGCTGAATTATTGCTGAAATATGTAAAATTCAGCATTTAAAGTGTGCTACGGGTGCTTTTTAGTGCATAGTTTAGCTTCCGGAAAGTTTATAGGTTAACCCTTGTATCCATACTTGGGTTTTAATGTATTTTAGACGTTGGACCTACTCCTAGGCCCTAATCCCATATCTGACTGTTTTCTACAGAGCTGCTGACACAGTGTGTCTTACCGGTGAGTTTACTAGTCTTTCTGACGCAACGCTAACAGTAATGCATAAAGTAATATTTGAAGTATAAAACATGCATGAATTCACATGTATAGCATGAAATCAGACAATGTTGACATTTAAGCACATAGTTGCAGATATTAAATAATAATAAAGCTGTACGGAAATTACAGGTTTTGTGCCAGTTGTCACAAGGTTGTTACAGTCACCCCTACTTTAGGGAGTTCCGTCCCGAAATTAAGTAGTGGACATAACAATGAGTTGCGGATACTTAGCTTTCATATCACTTTTGAGTTCCCAAGTGAACTCGGCACCGCATTTACCTTCCCAGTGAACCTTCACAATGGGAATGCGAGAGTGTCAAAGTTTCTTGGTCTCTAGATACATGATTTCTACTGGCTTTTCCACAAAATGCAGAGTCTCGTTTATTTGTAAATCCTCGAGAGGTACATGAAGATTTTCTTCAGCTAGACACTTCTTAAGGTTTGAGACGTGGAAAGTCGGATGTACGTTGTTGAGTTCCACCGGTAATTCCAGTCGGTAGGCCACTTTACCAATTCTTTCCAAAGTCTTAAAGGGGCCCACGTAACGTGGCGCTAGTTTCCCTTTCTTGCCGAATCGGATCACCCATTTCCAAGGTGAAACCTTTAAGAGGATATGATCTCCAACTTCGAACTCTAAGGGCTTGCGGCGTTTATCGGCGTAGCTCTTTTGACGACTCCGAGCTTTCAGGAGATTATCTCTTATTTGGAGGATCTTGTCTGTAATTTCTTGTATTAACTCGGGACCGTTGATTTGTGCGTCTCCAATCTCGTGCCAAACAATAGGCGATCGACATTTTCTTTCGTATAGTGCCTCAAAAGGTGCCATTTGAATACTAGCATGATAACTGTAATTGTACGAGAATTCTACTAAAGGTAAATGTGAATCCCAATTACCACCAAAATCTATAGCGCACGAACGAAGCATATCTTCGAGGGGCGGTCGTACGCTCAGTCTGACCGTCGGTCTGGGGATGGAATGCGATACTGAGATTGAGAGTTGTACCGAGGGCGGACTGGAAAGTCTCCCAGAGACGTGAGGTAAAACGGCCATCGCGGTCATAGATAATATCACGAGGCGTCCCGTGTCGACGGATGTCTTCGTCGGTATAGATTCATGCTAATCCTTCAACTTTAAAGTATTCTCGTATCGGGATGAAATGGGCAGATTTCGTAAGACGATCAATGATAACCCAAATGCTATCGTGATCAGAAGGCGTTCAAGGGAGTTTCGTAATAAAATCCATGGCTATACTCTCCCATTTCTACCTTGGGATTTCGGGTTGTTCGAGTAAACCAGAGGGTCGTTGATGTTCGGCCTTAACTTTCGAGCAAGTTAGGCATTTCGAAACATACAAAGCGATATCCTTTTTCATGCCCGGCCACCAATACCTGGAATGGAGGTCCTGGTAGATCTTGTCGGCACCGGGGTGAATGGAATATCGGGATTTGTGAGCTTCAATCATCAATATCTCCCTGAAGTTATTGCGACTAAGAATCCAAATGTGGTCGAGATAGTGAAAGATACCATTCGATTTACTTACTAACTGGTTTTCGATACCACATATCCTTTCTTCCTTCAAGGTATTCTCAAGAAAGCAAATGTGTTGTGCGTCACGAATGAGAGCTTCGAGGTCGTTCTGGTCTTGGACAAACGAACACTATACACATAGCTTCTTCGACTGAGGGCATCGGCCACGACGTTTGCCTTGCTTGGGTGGTAGCGTATCTCGCAATCGTAGTGTTAAGAAGTTTAACCCATATGGGTTGACGCATGTTTAATTCTTTCTGGTTTAAGTTATGTTGTAGGCTCTTATGGTCGGTGAAGACCGTACACTTAGTACCATAAAAATTGTGTCGCCATATCTTTAATGCAAAAACAACAGCACCGAGTTCGAGATCATGGGTAGTGTAGTTCTTCTCATGGACTTTGAGTTGTCGAAATGCATACGTGATAACCTTGTCTCATTGCATAAGAACACAGCCAAGATCCAGGTTAGAGGCATCGCAATAAACAACGAAATTGTCGTTTCCGTCTGGTAGTGTGATTACAGGAGCGTTGCAAATCATACGCTTGAGAGTTTGAAAGGCTTCATCCTGTTCGGAACCCTAAACAAAAGGTTTGTCCTTATGAGTTAAGGCCGTGAGAGGCACGACGATTTTGGAAAAGTCGACGATCAATCGACGGTATTAATCCGCCAATCCGAGGAATTAACGGATTTCGGATGGAGTCTTCGGCGTTAACCAACTCTTTACAGCTTCTATCTTTGCGGGATCGACGTGAATTCCTTGACTGTTGACGATGTGACCGAGAAACTGAACCTCTTCAAGCCAAAATTCACACTTGGAGAACTTGGCATAGAGGCGATTTCCTTGAAGAAGTTCGAGAACTAAACGACGATGTCGTGCATGTTCAGCTCTTGACTTCAAGTAGATAAGAATATCATCGATAAACACAATGACAAAATGATCCAAAAAGGGTTTACACACGCGGTTCATCAAGTCCATGAAGACCGCGGGTGCATTTGTGAGACCAAAAGGCATGACCAAGAATTCATAATTGCCATAACGAGTACGAAACGCGGTTTTCAGAATATATTGCTCCTGTATACGTAACTGGTGATAGCCTGAACGTAAATCAATCTTCTAGAAACAAGTAGCACCTTGGAGTTGATCAAAAAAATCGTCGAATTGGGGTAGCGGGTAGCGGTTCTTGATGGTAAGTTTCTTAAGTTCCCGATAATCGATGCACATTCGAAACGATCCATCCTTCTTTTTCACAAAAAGAACGGCTGCGCCCCATGGTGATGTGCTAGGGCATATAAAGCCTTTATCAAGCAATTCCTGAAGTTGGCTAGATAGTTCGCGCATCTCGGATGGTGCGAGGCGATAGTGAGCTTTTTCGACGGGTCTAGCGCCTGGAATTAAATAAATATGAAAGTCGATATCATGAGTAGGGGGTAAACCATGTAAATCATCGGAAAAAATGTTAGGAAATTCACAATCAACAAGAACGTCTTTCATCGTTTTCTTTTCTTCATCTGGTACTACAATATAGGCTAAGAAAGCGGTGTATTCCTTGCGTAGGTACTTGCTTGCTTGGATACACGACACAAGCTTCAATTCTTTCGAGGATACTTCGCCATAAACACATAATTGATCACCGTTTGAAAGAGAGAAATGGATCATCTTTTCGAAACAAACAACTTCGGCACGATTCTCACGAATAAAATCCATGCCTACTATGACGTCAAAACTACCAAGTTGCATGGGGATGAGGTCGATCGGGAAAATGTGATTGTTGAGTTCAAGAGTACAATCATAGAGGATAGAACAAACGGTCACGGTTCTTCCATTGGCAGTTTCTATGTCGAAGGTCGTTGGGAGGTTAGCGCGTTTACAGTTTAGGAGCTTTTCGAATTCAAACGATACAAAACAGTTATCGGCTCCAGTATCAAATAAGCATGAAGCATAAATATCATTGACAAGGAACGTACCGTTGACAACATTGTTGTCAGTCTTAGCCTGGCGGACATTGATGTTGAAGGTTCTTCCGCAGGCTGCTTGCGGTTGTTGCTGTTGCTGAGGCGGCTGTTGTTGTGGCTGCTGCTGAGGCTCTTGTTTCACCACACGCTGCGGGCAAACATTTTCAAAGTGATTTGGATCACCGCACGTGTAGCTAGCAAGTGCATTAGCAGCTTGTGCTGGAGGTGCTAAATTGACCTGAGGAGCAAGAGGTTGAGTTGGCAGCGCTTTGAGAGCTTGAGGAGCTTGCTGATGAGGGCCTGAGCGGCAGTGAGGTGTGTAATGCCCATAGAGGTTGAAATTGACACAGAAACGGTAGTTCGTTCCCACTGGATGATGATAGGTGCAACTAGGTCACAGTGGCTGATTTCCAGTGTACGCACGCTTAGCAGGCGGCCGTTTGGAGTAGCAACTTGACGATTTTGGGTGTTGGGTGGTGCTATGACTACCGCATTGTTCTTGCTGGAGTTTCTGCGCTTGCGATTCTGACAAAAGGACTTTGAAGCTTGAGATGCTGCATTATCGGCACCTGACACTACAGTAGTTTGGTTGAGACTCTTGGTTGAGGTCTTGAATACACCAGCCAAGACTCGCTTGTCATTGATCTCGGCTGCAAGCTGATAAGTTTCCTCAATAGTAGCGGGTTTCGCTGCTTGGACAAAGTAAGCGACACAATCAGGGAGAGCACGAATATACTTCTTGATAGCTTTCTTAGGAGTGTCCACTTGGCTTGGATAGATGATCCTCAACTATTTAAAACGAGCAGTGAGACCAGAGTTATCACCTCCATCTTGCTTGTTCCAGAATTCATTCTCCAGCTTCTGGACTTCGCGAGGAGGGCAAAATTCCTTTACCATGAGCTCCCTAAGCTCTTCCCATGAGAGACCATAAGCTGCATCGTTTCTGCGCCTATTGCGCTCAACAGTCTACCAGTCAAGTGCCCTTGACTGAAATACGCCAGTGGCATTGGCAGTGCGGAGATTCTCGGGATATCCACTTTGACGAAAGGTGACTTCAATCGCATTAAATCATTGAAACATCTTGTTGGGTCCATCTTCATCAGTAAAGTTCATTAGACCACAGGCTTTGAACTGCTTGAAGCTGAATGGAGGTTTAGGCGATTCATTCTTGGAATCAACAGAAGAAGTGCTGCTGACAGCGTGGATTTTGCTGAAAATTTGAGGGATCACCTTGGCCATTTCCTTGGCCACGAGAGAGGCGATGCGTTTGTCTGCATTGCTTCACTGAGCAGTTCGGCGGGTGTGGGAGCCAAATGATAACATTGTCGAGTATGAGTCCTGCTGCAGATGTCATCCCAAGGGATTATATGAGATTCGATTATGTTTGGGTTTAGTTAAGAGTTTGCGTGTTATCCCACATATTTATTATTATTCACACGAGACACATGGATCACACACTCACATAAACAAATAAGCACATTATCACAAAGGCACGTATACACATAGTTAACATAAGCACATATACACATAGACACATAAGCACGTATACACATAGGCACATAAGCACGTATTAGCACATAATTCACATAAACACATATTTTGCACGTATACACCTTCATTTCAAGAATGCGTAGCGTGTGCGAGAGTTGCGAGAGATAGCGTGTAGATGAGCGTACATCAGCAAGTACTCTAGCGTATGAGAGTTCTTAGTTTGTCTGTGATTAGTTAGCGTTTTAGGTTGCTAGAGCTGTGCGAGTTATGCGCGTTTGGCGAAGTGAGAAGCAATAAATTGAAACCATAAAGCGTAAAGTTTAAAATTCATAATTTAAAACACATAAACACAATAGAATAGGTGACGCGTAAAATCGGCGATTGTAGGCCTAAAACATCATAGAGTGTCTTGGGTGTGAGACATCAACTATCCGAAGTGATTCAACCATTCCCAACGTATTCGAGTACACGCTTTAGCCTAATAGACTGTGCTCTCACCGTAATACGGCTAACGATACTCATCCTTCCAGTTACTACGTGACTCGAGTTATCGGAACAGTTGAGACTTTGGTGAGAGTTTTGTAAAATCAAATTAGAGAGTGGACCGGGTCATTAAGATGCGGGTTTCACTCCTAACTTAACAACTTCGTTCCTAAGTATGGTTAAAAAACCACGAGATAGAGATGGAGATTTCCGTCGAAGTATGGATATCACTCCTAACTCAACGAAAGATTCTCGTGCGGGAGTAAAATACGCGGGGTGAGTGATCTTATCGAGAGTTCTTGGTTTTCACACCTATTCTCGACATAATCACTCATTTGTGTTCTACGAGTATTCAAGCATGTGCATTATGTTAGCCTTAGAAAAGGTAAAATGAGTTTAAACCTTAGGAAAGGTTGCCTTCGTATGAAGCTACTGAGTTCGTACAAAGGTTCAATGTTGAGAGTTCGCACGAAGCCACACTAGGTGGGTTCACATAAGATCATAAAATGTAGGTTCGTACGAAGCCCTAAGTGGGTTCGTATGAAGGCCCAAGTGGGTTCGTATGAAGGGTCTGTTTTGGTACTTAGACTATAGAGTAGGTCTGTTCTACACGACTCGACCTAATTCCCTATAGTTATGGCTCTGATACCAATCTGTCACACCCCAACCGATGGCGGAATCAACGGGGTGCGGCACTAGGTGAACCAGATTGCTCAAGAGAATCCATAACAACTATTTAATGACAATATTTAAAAGGTTTCTTATCCCATGCTAATAAAAATATATCACAAACAGTCATCACAGATTTCAAATCTCTTAAACAAAACCAATCCGACAACCTAGATTTTTATTGCGGGTTTCTAGACTTCCTATCCTTTTGCAGCAAGCAAACCATTAACCTGTCACATACGTTAAAATAAAGTCAATACAATAATGTAAAGGTGAGTACACAAGTTTGCATATATATATATATATATATATATAGTAATAAAGTGTTTACGTATAACCAGCATGTAAAACGTAATGGGCGAATCAAGTAAGCTATCAACAATGATATATGCTTACCACATGATTGCGAGTAGAGTATGCGCGACACAGGTTCACCACTGTGAACATGTGAAGTAAAGTATGTGATCCCTAGCAACCCCTGAATGAACAGGTGTTGAGTCCAAACTATAGTACTATCGTTGTTAAGGGCGGTCTGACAAGTCATCACTGTGTAACATAGCAACAAGTATTCAACAAATCACGTATAATATGCGAGTGCGGTCAGCGTTTATAAAGCGTTTAAGTGTTGTGTGTTTTGATAGATAACGTATGTAACACCCAAAAGTGCGTTAAGCGAAAAAGGCTTCAAGTATACTCACAGTGCGTTCGTAACTGCTAGACACGCTTAGGAATGGATTGAAGGGAGCGCTTGATCAGCCTGTGTACGGGGACAGAATGCGTAAGTCTTCAAACTGCTGAAATGATCGAAATTGAAGTGTCGAGTGGGAAACAAAAGCTTCGTACAAAGGTGGGTATTCGTACACGTGTTGCTTCTGTTGTCCAAAATCGAGTGTTCTTCGCGTCTGTCTTCTGAAAATCGAGTCTTCATCCCTCCAACCTTAAGCTACTAATTAAACTTAGAGTCGGGGAGGTCTTTGTCTGAGTCACGGATGAGAATCGTACGAAGGTAGTTCCTTCGTATGAGGCCATGTGTGCCTTCGTACGAAGGCAGTGCCTTCGTACGAAGCTGGGCTTCGCACATAACAGCCAAGTTCACAAACGTGGTTGTTCTTGGCATTCAGAGCAGCATTTTAGCCTGAATTGGATGTATTTCCGAGTCCTATTCAAGCCAGTTTCGACACTACCTCGTCCCACTGTGCAGTGAACGAAATACATGTCGTTTTAGGTCTGTTTTAGTGTGAAAATCAAGTTTAAAAAGGTTTTCATTCAGATCTAACACTTGGTGAGTATGAAATCAGTAGATTTCTAACGTGGGAAGCCATAGCTGAGCCCAATATACTCGGTTAAGTGTAGATCTATGGTAAAAACAAGAAGATTTGATAAAATAGATGAAGATTTTGTAAAAAGAAGAAGGGTTTTCATGAAAAATAAGAAGTTAGATGAAAAAGATGAAGTTTGGGAGAAAATAGAAGAGTTTTGATAAAAACGAAGTGATTCTTGTGGAAAATCGTAGTGGAAAACGTTTTGTAATCAAATAAAACTGATAAATCTTACTTGAAAATGGTCAGACAGCAATTCGGCAGAGTTTCAGATCAAAAGGCAGCAAGTGAATAAAATGGAGAAGGGCTTGGGTATTTATAGAGGAAGTGGGATCGCACAGAAGCCTTGGTTCGAACCGGCTACCTTCGTACGAAGGTAGTGCCTTCGTACGAAGCTGCCAAGCTTCGAACAAAGGTGTTGTTTTGCATGGGAAATCCTCGTTTTCACGTATAGGGAGGCTTGTTTAATGTGTTTTGTTGCGTTGGTTAGTATGTATACTTTAAGTATTTTAGCGAGATGTCGAGTATTGTGTCGTGTTGCGTTTTAGAGTGATAAGTCGAGTTGTGCGAGTAGAGTTTGAGCCTTTTAAGTTATGTAATCAACACATATAACATATTAAACAAGTAAACACACAAATAACACAAGTAATATATATAAATCCGGAGTGTTTGAGAATATATAGCGTTTAAATGTGCAGCGGTGCGGTGTGATGAAAATGTATTTAGTACAAACTAGCCCTTTATTTATATCGAATCTCGAAGTAGCAAACGGATAACAATCCGAATGGTCGAGTTGTTACACCGAATCTCACCCACACGACCCGTACGACCAAAATACGCCATAATACGAACAATAGAGACATACTACGCCATAACAAACAATCTACGCACGAATATGACACTTACAGACAATCTACGCAATAATACGACACTTACAGACGGTAAACATCATGATACCGAATGTCACCGACACGGCCCATACGGCCAAAATACGCGATAGTACGGAACAACAGTGACAATAAATGTCATAATATGACATTTAATGATAAAATACGTCAAATACTAATCTGGTAGGACGTGTATACATACAACACGACACGTTGGACTACAAGTGAAATCAAAACAGAATCACACGAAATCATGGAATACGGCCACATAAGTGACCGAACTTATCCGGAACGTGCCGTATAAACCATAAACTTCGTAAAATGACTTGTAGTGACAAAATACGTCACGATACGACAAGTATAGGTGCATTTTTTTAATTAAAATCAATTTTAAAAAAATTAAAAACCCTCAAAACACTCCGCTTTGGGCAAAGCGGGGCGTTTTAGGTCAAAAATATAAAGTTTGAAGCCAAAACGCTCCGCTTTAGCCAAAGCGGGGTATTTTGGCCCTGCGTATAACCCCAAAGCTGCACAGCTTTGTGGGGCCATATGACGCTGATTCAAGACCATTTTGGATGATTCAAAAGCTATAAGGTGCGATTACTAGTCCCCGTTTATGTACATTCTTTAATTTTCATGCACTAATTGTGTTTTGGATCGATTTAGGGATTGATGATCACTGTTGGTGGGGTTTTTTGAAAAACAGAGGGGGGAAAAAGCCCAGCTTAGCCTAAAGCGTTGCGTCTTGCCCCTTTTTTAAAATATAAAATTGTTATTAAAAATAAACATTGTTTTTAAAAATAAAATTGTTTTTAAAAATAAAAATAAAATTGTTTTTAAAAATTGTTTTTAAATTTGATATAATTTTTTATAAAAATTGTTTTTAAATTTGTTATTAAATTGTATTTAAAAATTGTTTTTAAAAATTATTTTTAAATTTGTATTTTTAACACACAGATATGGATATGGATATGGATTTCGATGTGGATATGGGTTTAGAGGATCAGGATCCGGTCGCAGTGATCCACTACACGGTCACATGTATCTGACGTTCCCGTTGGCGTCAGATAAGCATGAGAGGTACGTGAAGTTGCGCACCATGGAGATAGGGGGCATGTCGGGATTGATTGGGAGCTTTTACAGACCGTGGAAGACGCGAGGGCGCGAGAGATTATTGGGTTGGGTACTCCGTTTGCGCGTTTGTTCTAGACTACGTTGGAGGACTCGTATTGTGAGATTACGGTCGAGTTTATTTCATCATTTATATGTGCGCCGCATCCGGATAATTATGTGGAGGACCCCCGACCTTGTCGTGCACGAGATTACTTTTCGTCTGGCAGACCAGCAGTTTAGGATGAATCTGCGGGACTTTGTCGTCCATTCAGGTTTGTACACACAGGCCGAGTTTGATACAGATATTTATGCGCACAGGGTAAGAGCCTTAGACAAGCAGACCCTTATTAGTTTTTGGATGGCTATTGCGAGGGTTCCCTTTCGGAAATCCTCGCAAAAGGCCGCCGCCACTATAGACCCCCTGTACAGATAACTTCACCGCATCATTGGGTCATCAATCGTGCCCCGGTATCACAGCCGGGAGAAGGTCAACATTGGTGAGCTTTTCTTTCTGTACTGCCTGTTGCGGACCCATCCATGCGCGCTCACTGCGTGCCTGGCGGTGTACTTTGCTGCCGCTTATCATAGGCAGGAACGCGGTAGGCTCTACGGCGGGTCCTACGTTACCACGACCGCGCACTCTATAGGGATCGTGCCCGAGAGTGACCCACTATTTTCCCCGGCCATTTTGTCGACTAGATTAGGCCGAGGGTTAGTATCGAGCATGCGTTTGATGCACCAGTTTGACGGGATTAGCCTACGGTTTTGGATGCACGATTACCAGGTTTGGGAGCCCGAGGTGTTGCCGGAGGTGATCCCAGTAGTTACTGAGCTTAGGGACGGAGTACTAACACCTGCGGCTATTCAGCAGTCAGCTTGGCAGTATCAGCGTAAGGCTCTTAGTCTGGATCAGCCTGATGATCAGGCTCAGCCTCCGCCTCCACCGCATTCGCCTCCGGCTGATCACGTCATTGACGACGAGATCCCACCACCGCCGACGCTGCCACCTCCTCCGCACCCACCACAGTACCCACAACACGTCTATGCAGACCTGTCTCCTGCTACGCATGCGGTGGCTCGGAACTTCGATCGGCGCCTCTGACGTTCTGAGAAATACCAGATTTAGATTATACAGATGCTGATGGAGCTCCAGGTGTCACACCACAACCGATGGCGGAAACATCGGAGTGAGATGAAATAGATTGCTCATTAAACATAACACTAAGTTATGACAAGTATTTAATAATAAATTTCATTTCATTGCTAAAAGAATCAATTACATTGTTTGAAAGAGAATATAACAAGTTGAAATAAATTACATTACAACAATTGTTTAAAGTTTAAAATGTGTTTCTAAGCATCCTACTAAGTTCCATGCATCATCATCATCATAACCATGCAACATGTTTAAAAGTATAGTTCAATACAAAAAGCGTTGGCGAGTACACAAGTTTAAATACGTGTCATAAGTATAAGAAGTTTCTCAAATCCAACGTGGCAACTATATATACAAGGTTGAACTAGCAGGCATAACTAAAAGTCAAACCCGAGTTTCCACGAGAATAATGTTTATCCCTCGCCACTAAAGTGAACAAGACCGTTATGTTTAATAATCTTAACAACACCCCGACGGGCAGCGTGCTACTCCTATAGCGCTATATATGTTAAGGAGGGCTAGCTAAGTTAATGACAAATAGCATGTATGTATCCTAGCAGAAAACCTTAGCATAACAAATAACATGTATGGAGGATTGAGTGAATAAATATGTTTATGTGAATTGTGTATTTTGATAAGTTAAACATGCTACACCCAAAAGTGCGTTAAAGCGTAAAAGGGGTCAAGTGTACTCACAACACTGCAAAATCTTCCGATTATCCGTGAGTGACGAGTGGTTTGTGTTTAAGGAGTAAATGGTAAGGTTATATGATGTTTATGGAGTGACTAGATTCGGGATTTAGAATTTAAAGTACGAAAAGTATGCATTTACAAAAAGTATTATCTAGTTCTAAGTACTCGTTTTTGACACTATGTTATATGTGGTTTCATGGGTCCTAGTTTGCCCATTAGAATCATTAACGAAAGACTTAGATTGTATATAATGTAGCCTAAATTTATTATTAATAATCATGGTCCGAGTATCATCATAATTTCAGCCACATTCTTGTATATATATGTATTTATATAATTATAATAATAATAATAACCTAAGCTAAGTTTATCATAGATATCATGTATTATCATGTAAGTCAAGCATGGAGGATTTAACCTCATTGTATGATTCACCACTACACAAAATCACCACAAGGATGATTAGAAGGGTCATGAATAACAAGAATTAAAAGAACTAACTATTATATGTTAAGTAGCCAAGTAAGTCTTTAACCCGAGTGAACCAACATGACATGGAAAGGTAATCCTATGTGTCGAAGGCTAGACGGGATTATGTTACTTTGATACTAGAAAGCTACTTGGAATATTAACTAAAAACATCAAGTAAGGTGTGGAATCAAGTTAGGAATGCCTAGGGATCCAATATTCACACTTACATCTAACATAAGTCTCACCATATGAACTATGGCAAACTTATGTGATTTCAACACTTGTGGGTTGTACCTCTAAACTTGTAAGAATCATTCCCAACAATTTCCACAACAATTGGTGGGTTTAGGAGGTTGCTAGGTACAAGATTCAAGCAAGAAAAGTATGTTTTATAAAAGTTTAACCAAGTTTCTTCAAAACAGAAAGTTGGGACCTAAAAATGGTGATGTTCCACCTTAGATTACCTTGGTAATCTTGTGGAAACACTCCAATAGGTATTCTAAGCTTTGTAGAAGAAAAAATGGTGAAGAAAGTATGTAAAAATGAAGTTACATGAACATAAACAAAAATCAGAAAATCAATTACACTTTGGGTCTCAAATATGGTGAGGTTTCACCTTAGATTACCATGGTAATCTTATGAAAACCTTCCTAGAGGTTATCCAAGTGTTAAGGAAGAAGAAACAAGAAGAAAATAGTTGAGGAAGTGAGTTAGAACTCACTTTGAATCCATAAACTTTCTGCTAAAAATCAGAAACTATTAAGTGTTTGGAGAGGATTAGAGAGTGATTAGAAGGTTTGTAAAGTGAAAAAGAGGCTTAGAAGTGTTTTTTTATAGTGGAGGGTTACGGTTAGTAGTTGGGTGTGTAACAATGAAGTTGGTTGAGAGTTGAGAGCCAAGAAGTGACCAATCCGTAGGATGGATTAAACTTTCTTCGGATCGAACACCTTTGCGGGCCGTGGAGGACAAGGGGTGGGGCTTTCCCGGGGCGCGACGCCACCTATCCGGGCCATTTGTTTGGTTTTTGACATATTTAGTCCCTATGGTTTGTTTTATGACACATAATAGGGTATTTCAAGTATGATTACATATAATTAGGTGTTTCTTGCATAAAAAGGGATGGATCAAGTATTGTGAATATATAAATGGGTATTTGTATGTACATAGCGTATAGGGTCACGTATTCACGTTAGTTGTTTGTAAATTAAACATGTTTTTGCAAGAATCAAGAATATGTAACAAGTGTGTATGATTCGAATGTATAAGTGTATGATTTGAAAGTATAAGTAGGTACGAATAAAAATGTATGTTTTCACATAACATAAACAATTTCATTATGAGCAAAGCCTCGGTTTACAACGATTTGAAACGAAGTACGATAACAAGAGATTACAAGTTTCCGAAAATAGAAATACAAGACAAGCTTTCTAACTAAGAAAAGTTACAAAACGCAAGGCATTACACCGGGCTCACGCGGGATTGCCGCCCCATCCACTACCATCGTCCCCAATGCCAGATGATCAGTAGCTTTAGTTTTTATTTTATATTAGAGATTCAGTTGTACTTTTGTATTAGACATTCAATTATCTTTTGTTTTCTATGTACAAAATGATTTTATATATATTTATGTAGTTGATATTTTATTGACACGATGTTTGTTTCGATTGTTTGCGTTTATTTCATACGTCTCTTTTGCAACTTATTGTACGTTGTTTTAATTAAACATGTTCATGTAATGTAACAAAATAAAATTGGTTAACGTTTATAAAAACAATGGCATAATGAAACGTATCTTAAAAATGATTGTTATAAATCAACTAACTGGTACACTCATGTTAAACGACCGTTATAAATCACCTTTAAATTATATGTTTTATAAAAATAAAACAAAAATCTACAACTTTTCAACAAAAAAAAAAAACACAACCAAACAACAAACCAACACCCCACTTTTTGCACCCAAACCTCACTTTTTCCACCCAAAAACAAACAGTCACACCTAAGCGTGGTGCTTTGGCCAAAGCGCAGCGCTTAGGTACCAGGTCAGCAGACAAGGCCTGACAGGTTCAATCCTTGTCTGTTTACTTTACACCAAAGCGCTGCGCTTTGGTCAAAGTGCAGCGTTTCAGTGTGTGTGAATACTCAAGGAGAGTGTGAGAATAGCCTGAGACTTAGTCATTATGAATATCTAATTAATATGGATTTATTAGCGAATTTAAAATTACAACTAAAATGTAAAGTTATATAAATTTATGAAATTTAATATATAATGATAACTAGGGCAGGCGGGGCGCTACGTGATGGTCCGTTGTTTGTGGCTCACCAAGCATGAAACACCGTCGCCACTCATGGTGACCACGCGTGGTGGTGATAACGCGTGGTGGTGACAACGTGTGGTGATTCCTGAACACTGCGCCGATGAGAAAGTGTAAACCCTAGATGAGAACTGCAGGATGCTGGTTTATATCTGTCAAGTTTAGATGGGCCTGCTTTTAGGGTTTTGTATGATAAGTTATGGGCCGATATTATTAAACCCAAAAATGTGTTATTCATAATTGGGTTCTTAAATTATACAAGGTTTTGTGACATGAAATTATTATTCTTAATTTATTATTTAAAAAAAATTAAAAAAAAGTAATTACTAGTTATAGGCACCCCCACTAAAATCCATCACTAGTGATGGAATCAAGTTCAATGACGTAGCGAAACATGATTGGGTGTGGTGAGTGATAGAAAATAGAGCACCTCACATCGTAGTTGTATATAAAAATATCATAATCAGGAAAATTTAACGTCTTTATACAATGAGGAAAAGTTATATAAATCAAAAGACAAATAAGATCCATAAAAATAACATAGAAAGATTATCTATAAAAGTAAAAATGAACTACATGTTGCCATAAATTTTAGAGTAAACTTCCGTTTGCTCCCTATGGTTTGGTCACTTTAATGGTTTTGCCCCAAACCTTTAAAAATAGTCAGTTTACTCCCTGATCTATGAAGCCCTTCATGATTTCACTCCCTGCCTCTAACTCCATCTAAATTGTCTATTAACTGAAAGGGGATTTTGGTAAATTCAAACATAAAACTAAGGGTATTTTAGTAAAACTACAAATAAAAGATTATATTATATATAATAAAACTCTAAAAAATAACAAAACTATCATATCTTCTCTCTCTCCCCTCTGTGCACTCTCTCTTCTCTCTCAACCCTACCCAGCCATCATCACCGCTGGCGACCACCCACCACGATCAGACACCACTTTGATTATATCATCGCTACTTGATTCGTTGTTTGGGGCTGGATTACATCGCCCTTTATGATTAATAACCACAAACCCACCATCGCTGCAATCTGCAACTTCACATAACTAGATCCGAACTCGAAGATGTTGTCGGAGACACAAAGACGTAGAGATGGTGGTGGTTGTAGGAGACAAAGAAACACATATATGGTGGTGGTCACGAAGACGATGTCTAACCCTTGTCGCCAAATCAGATCTGAGCAACACTCAACCAACGCACTCGAATCAGATCTGGGTAGAGAAGGTCAACTTAGAGAAAGAGAGAGAGAAGACAATCGGCTTAGAGAGGGAGGCACGGTGGAGATGGACAGATGGTACACATTTGATTGTGTTGATGGCGGTGGTATGGCGGCGATTGCAGTGGTATCGATGGTGGGTATTGGACATGTTTGGGTGACCAGCAAAGGTTACTGCTTTTTTAGTAGAAATTTAGAACCCTAATTCTGATATGTTTTAAGTTCTTACCTAGATGAGATGAGTCGAAATTGGGGTGTTTTGTTTCTCAATGTAAACAGAACTCAAAGATGACCAGACAATTGCAGTGAATTAGATGATTTGGACTAACTTCTTGTATGTCTGGTTATCCATTAAAGAGTGTGGTGACGTTGTTGTGAACATACGATGAGATTGGCAATGTTTAGGGGTGGTGGTCTAGGGGACAAGAATATTTGCGAGGGAGATTCGATGTCTTGTTTTTTCTCTTCTCCTGCGCTTTGCTGGCATCTATTCCATTGATTTAAGGGAAGAGGGGAATTCCATTAGTGAAATCGAGTAGGAGTCTTGGTGGTGGTGACGGTGAAGAAAGTAGTAGTGGTGGGGTTGGGTAATAATAAAAATAAAATTATAAAAATATTGGAAGAGAAAAGACATAAATGCCGCTCATGTGAGGGGCACGTGACCATCCTTTAACAGCTAAAATGGATGTTGTTAAGGGCGATGAGCAAAATGGTGAAAAGTTAGGAAGATCAGGGAGGTAACTGGCTATTTTTAAAGGTTTGGGGCAAAACCGTTAAAATGAGCAAACCACAAGGAGCAAAACGGAAGTTTACTCTAAATTTTAATTTATACTAGTGATATTAACCCGCGCTTCGCTGCGGGAATTTGGTCAGTACATGTTTGGTTCGTTAGAGTATGGACACTCGCTATAGTAATCGAAGGAGAAAATCTTACATCGATTGAAAATAATAAAATACTGATGTTGTTCAGTTGATCAATGTAGGTTTGTTTGCGTATATTTTTTTGAAAATGCCTATAGTGTTGTTATCGTACCAAACCAAATCAAACCGAAACCGACTGAACAACATGTGTATGGGTAGCAATGTTTATTTTTTATTGTTTTTGCTTTCAATAAGGTAAGATCGTATCGCTACCACATCGTACCAAATCGAACAACATCAGTACTGGTATGTATTAATTTTTGGGTATTTTGTTTGATAACATATATCGTGCCACTACCGTAGTGAACCGAACCAAAACCGAGCAAACAACATTGGTTCGATACCGGAATTTTTTTTATAACTCACGTCGTATCGCTAGCGTACTGTACCAAACAACATAAGTAACGATACTTGTATTCATTTTTATGGTTTCCAATTTCAAGAAATATTCATTCATACAACTTTCAGTACCATGACAATCTGAACCGATCAATACCGTTCGAACAACATCATTGTCGGTACCATTGTTCGAATTTATCGTTTTCGGTCGATGTATAACACGTGTTGATTTTTATATCAGATGCATGAATTGTACTGATACTGTAACGAACTGAACCGATACCCATCCAATGCCCACGGTAACATACCATCACGATGCGCGGACAAATAACTTGGAATGCTAAAAATATAAATAAACATAGATGCAAATTTAGTTTTTTTTTTTAAGTTAACGAACATAACTTATTACTAAAAATCAAATTGAATGCCAAATAAAATACTAGTAATAAAAAATAAAAGAAAGAAATACTTTAGAATTATCAATTACTAATTAGTAATAAAAAATCAAATGAATACTAAATAAAATATATGTTCTGCATGTGCATGGAGGTGTTGTACCCCATGCTTAGGGAGCTTTTCAAAAAGAAAAGTTTATATTATATTTTTAATTTAAAACTATTTTAATTTTTTATTTTTAGCTCTCACAATATTTTACTTTCAACTTTGGTACCCTACACTTTTTATATGTGGCAAATTTTTCTTTTTACGTTTTGTTCTAGATTTTGCTAGTTAACATGGTGCAACGTGCGTGTGTGGTTCAAAGTTTTTACGTTTTGTTTTACGCTTCATTCAAGATTTTGCGAGTTAACACGGCGCAACGTGCGTGCGTGGTTCAACGTTTTTACGTTTCGTTTTAGGCTTCGTTCTAGATTTTGTGAGTTAACATGGCGCAACGTGCGTGTGCGGTTCAACATTTTTACGTCGTCTATTTTTCCCAGTTGACAGGTTCGCCACAACACGCAGGTCTAAAATGGAATTAGTTATTATTTTCTATATTTTACGTTTCGGTCAAATTTCTTCGCATTAACACACCCAACTTTAATGTTGGTGGTTGTTGGCGATGGTATGGCATTGGTATATTTGTCACAGTTTTACGCCCACACCGCAACGCGAAGGCCTTAATACTAGCTACTTAAAAAACCAATCTTTAAAAAATTTCATTTACTATTCATTCTAGCTTTCTATTTATATATATATAGGGCAATGCTATACAAAAAACCCCATTTTTTAGAAAACTTAGCAAACTCTACTTGTGGACTATATTTATCCACGTGGCCATAGTCACTTCCTAATCCATTTTGCTTTCAAGGTTATATCAGTAATTTCCCAACCCAAGTTATTTCCCCAATTTGATCTGACATGATCATTTAATGCCCATCAACTCATTTGAAAAAATCACCCACCCCATATTTCATTTACAATATTTCATTTTATTTTATATCTTCATTAAAAGAAGCTCCATTATCATCTTCTCCTCCAAATTATGCTTTCTCCATTAATGTCCATGGAGACAAATCCACCAACCTCCGAGTTAATGTCGCCGGTCCATAGTTTCCCCAATAGGTTCCTTAGCAGTGACTTTCAAACTGATGAAGAATTAAATGCTCGGCCCTTAAATGCTCAAGGTTTGTCTCTTTATCTAACTTAACTATCTCGAATCTATGTTTTTTTTTGTTATTTGACATTTTTTAATGGAATAATCCAAATATACTGCATGGCAATGTTCAACTGTTCCATTCGAAGCTTCTGTATATACTTACATGCCTGTTGATGGTTCTCGATCATCTGAAGACCCTGTTAGATCACCGGATGTTCTGATATCCAACAACTTCATGAACAGCGATTTCCATTCTGACGAGGTTATGGATAATGATCAAGGTTTGTTTTTCTATACACTCGTTTTGATTTTTCTTCCCCAGATATGGCATAGTTCAAACATATTGCATAATGTTCATATGTAGCATACCAAGTTCAAACATATTTGCATAATGTCCTGCCATATACCAGATTCCTAACCTTTTCATTTTCTGATGCAGGGCCAGCGCATCCATACTTCGTTTTTGATACCCCTCAGGGAACCCGTTACTGGATTCCTACCGTCGCTGATAAGTTCATACCAGTGTGTGGGAAATCTTATCCAACATTTGAGGCTGTTCTTTCCATGTATGAACTTTATGCGTTTGAAGCTGGTTTTTCTGTTAAAAAAGGCCAAACTAAAGTCTGGAATGGAATTCCCACACACAAGTATCTTCGATGCTCAAAATACGGGAAACCACAACGCAAGAGGACTTTTGACACACTAGATGAATCTTCTGTAAAGTCTAGGAAAACCAACTTCACATGGTGTGACTGTAAGGCAAGCATTCTAGTCTCAATCTCTAATGATACATACACAGTTATGAGTTTCAATGATATTCATAATCATGAACTTGTTGAGAATTACAACCGTGATCTTAGCAAGATATCACGGAAGCTGTCATTCTCCACCAAACAATTCATTCACAATATGAGTCTAAACCGTATCGGACCCATGAGAGCTTATAGATGTCTTGTAGCTTTAAAAGGGGGGCATCACAATTTTGACACACTAGATGAATCTTCTGTAAAGTCTAGGAAAACCAACTTCACATGGTGTGACTGTAAGGCAAGCATT
The DNA here is from genome assembly GCA_030545235.1 of Helianthus tuberosus. NCBI lineage: Eukaryota > Viridiplantae > Streptophyta > Magnoliopsida > Asterales > Asteraceae > Helianthus > Helianthus tuberosus. The sequence continues at coordinate 42,307,584 of CM060414.1, read as the reverse complement.
ATAGTCTCAATCTCTAATGATACATACACAGTTATGAGTTTCAATGATATTCATAATCATGAACTTGTTGAGAATTACAACCGTGATCTTAGCAAGATATCACGGAAGCTGTCATTCTCCACCAAACAATTCATTCACAATATGAGTCTAAACCGTATTGGACCCATGAGAGCTTATAGATGTCTTGTAGCTTTAAAAGGGGGGCATCACAATGTCAATGGGACTCCGGTGGATTTTAAAAATTTTAGCCACCAGTTGCGAATTTTTATTGGTGAACGCGACGCACAAGTTTTCCTTGAACGCTTGCGTGAGCGCTTTGACAACCTACCCAACTTCTATTTTGATTACACTGTATCAAATGGAAAGTTGTCTTCTGTATTCTGGGCTGATGAGATTTCAAAGCTAAACTACAAAGCTTTTGGCGATGTCCTCGCCTTTAACGCGACTTACAGCACTAACAGGTTAGTTCCCCCTTTAACATGTGTTAGGCCTGATATCCAAGTATACAAACCAAACCAAAAAAGTGTTACATTTTGTTAACCTCAAATCCATTTTTATTAACAGGTACAAGATGGTTTTTGTGCCATTCACGGGTGTGGATCATCATTTCCAATGTGTTACATTTGGTGCGGGTTTGATATCTACCGAGTCCATTGAATCTTATGTGTGGTTGCTTAAGGCTTTCTTGAAGGCACACGGTACTCAACCAACTCTCGTGCTGAGTGATCAAGACCCATCCATGCTTCAAGCTGTTCCTATGGTCTTTACCGAATCACGCCACCGTCTATGCATGTGGCATATAATGAAAAAACTACCCTCCAAGGTTAAGTTAAATTGTTAGCCTTTAACATGTGTTATTCAACATCACAGACTTATATGTGTTTTTAAACTGTTTAATCTAACATGTGTTAGTAACTATTTAATCTACCAGATCTCTGCGGACCTTCTTGACAACACTAATGTTCGGTCCTGCATTCATCGGTTGGTTTGGAATGTTTATATCAAACCAGAAACGTTTGAGTCCCGCTGGGATGACCTCCTAGAAACATTTGGCCTACAAGACCACACTTGGTTGAACGACATGTACAACATCAAACATCTTTGGGTACCAGCCTACTTCAGGGAACTGCCAATGTGTTGCTTGATGAAGACCACTTCACGCTGCGAAAGCTCTAACGCTACCTTCAAGGTCAACTCAACAAGCGCAAACACCCTTGTACAATTTATGATGTGCTTTGAAAATAGGGTAGATAGCCAACGCTATCGGCAACGTGTATCCGAGTACAAAACCTCATCCACGGTGTTCAAGGGCTTGGCTGAATTAGCAATAGAGCAGCACGCGTTCGCCATTTACACAAATGATGTTTTCGCGCAAGTTCAAAAGGAGATAATTAAAGGGAACTTTTTATGCTACATCACAAACCAATGCGATTCCAGCAATACCACTCTTTTGCTAGACGTCACTCATTTGGACAAAAGGAACAACATCATAAACGTCTATCAGGTAACACATGTTAGGCAACTTCATTATTACCACTCCACTAACATATGTTAGATCTAACAACTTTTTTTTTGCTCTTTCTGTTCCTAACAGGTTACATATAACACTGTAGACCACTCCGCCAGCTGCTCATACAGTAATTTCACACGTATCGGATATCTGTGTCGCCATGTCTTTTGCGTATATCGAATGAAAAATGTTGCAAAGATACCCCCAATACATAAACGACAGGTGGCGCCGAGATGCCCTCCCAAAACAGGTTTTTTCACTTTCCAGCCGATACGGCGTCAACCCACACGCACCGTCCGTTATGCGTAATGAAATCCTTGATCTCGTTACTGAATGTGTTGATGTGGCTAGAACCGACGAGGATTCGTTGTCAAAATTGGTTGCCCAACTCCGGGATTTCAAGATCAATGTGCTTTCCAAGCAACCATTGGGTACAATCCAAAATGAAACAAACGAGTGTGAAATGGAAGAAATAGTTGGGCAACCAATCAACATTCCAGTTGAAGTTGCTAATCCAGATGTTGTACGCAATAAGGGATGTGGTACACATACTCGCATTTCTGGACCCGGTGAGAAGGCAAAGACAAAACCACCTAAACGTCCAAAGCAGCTTCGGTTATGCAAGCGCTGTGGTCTTTATGTCGACGACCACGACTCACGCAACTGCGTTAAGGTGGCCGCAATGAAAGCAGCAAAGGCAGCTGCTGGCAGACTGCCCCTGGTGCCTCCCTCTCTGATTAAAATATGTCTTTTCATTTACTAGTACTATGTAATGGGAGACTCTTGTCATTTTGTCCTTCTTACACACATGTAACAGTCTTTTAACATCATCCTCCCCTTTTCTGTTACGTGTGTAAGAAGGTGGAACTATTTTTATCCCATTTTATCATATCCAGTCTTGTAAAAACTTTATGGCCTTCGGCACTTTATGTTTTGTAGGCCGACTTTTGTGGACCTCTGTTTGCTATTAACAGGCCTATCTTATTATTATATGCATGGATAATTGTGGTTTTGGTTTATATTTTACAACAGCATCAAAACAGATGCTTAACACATGTTAGCCCTGTAACTGGGGTTTTTTTAACTGTAAAGGATCAACACAAAAGGTTTTAACAACACCAATATCTTATATATTAAGACACAGCAGGTTATATAGGAAACTCTATCTTTTTGGCCTTCTTACACACATGTAACAGTCTTTTAACATCATCCTCCCCTTTTCTGTTACGTGTGTAAGAAGGTGGAACTATTTTTATCCCATTTTATCATATCCAGTCTTGTAAAAACTTTATGGCCTTCGGCACTTTATGTTTTGTAGGCCGACTTTTGTGGACCTCTGTTTGCTATTAACAGGCCTATCTTATTATTATATGCATGGATAATTGTGGTTTTGGTTTATATTTTACAACAGCATCAAAACAGATGCTTAACACATGTTAGCCCTGTAACTGGGATTTTTTTAACTGTAAAGGATCAACACAAAAGGTTTTAACAACACCAATATCTTATATATTAAGACACATAAGGTTATATAGGAAACTCTATCTTTTTGGCCTTCTTAGACACATGTAACAGTCTTTTAACATCATCCTCCCCTTTTCTGTTACGTGTGTAAGAAGGTGGAACTATTTTTATCCCATTTTATCATATCCAGTCTTGTAAAAACGTTTATGGCCTTCGGCACTTTATGTTTTGTATGCCAAATTTTATCGAACTCTGTTTGCTATTAACAGGCCTATCTTATTATTATATGCATGGATAATTGTGGTTTTGGTTTATATTTTACAACATCATCAAAACAGATGCTTAACACATGTTAGCCCTGTACCTAGGGTTTTTTTAACTGTAAAGGATCAACACAAAAGGTTTTAACCACACCAATAACTTATATATTAAGACACATGAGGTTATAGAATTAAACTTCACAACTAGCCAACTTAACCACACATTCTACTACTAGGTTACAACCGCACCTAAAACAATGGATCGACTACCGAGCCGTGACATCAACCCATTCCCAAAAAAAAATATTAATAATAAAAGAACAAGAAAACGACGTTAGTATGTGGCCTACAAACATAGGGTCAAAAGGTTATCACAACTTTAACCACTTACCACATCCTAACTACCCCTTCTTATCCTACATCTCTACGAAGCTTTTCATCATGGTGTGGCAACATCCTCATCATGAAAGTACAGAGGAGAGGGACTGCGCTCACTCTCCCATGGGTCATGGTAACACCAGGACTTGATTGTTTCGGGTGAGTATGGACACAACGGGCAACCACATAATTCATGGTCTGGATCCGTCAGCAACCTAACCAACTCATCTGGTAGTCCCTTCAAAACTCGGGCTTCTGGTAAAACGTGTTCCGTACGGCGTGACGCTTCTTGTGAACCACCAGCTACATCAGCTACATTGTTTGCTCTGCTCTCTGAATCATCGTCACCAGAAGCTCCTCCAGTTTTCATGTCTTCGGGATTCTTGTGAAACACTTTTCTTGCGTAGCACACCCCGTACCGACCCTCACATGCTTCCTTCCTCTTTTGATTCAGCTTCTACACGCCTGCTGGTGTAGACGTGACCTTATTTTTATAAGTGTCCATCACATTAGCATACTTTGGAACCACTAAAACTTTTTGGTGTACTGAAGTAGTGAAGTATTACATAATATGACTTGGTTCTTCATTACACTACTTATAAAGGTATATCAATGATACATTTAATATAGTTGTTGTGACTTGACTTTGATGTGACCATATGGGGCAAAAAAGCAATGGTTCCTTTTCCAATAAAGTTGTTTTCTAGCCACCAACCCCTATGTTAGTGGACTTCTGCCACCAACTTTCCCCAACTTCCAAGAATCCTACTACATTTTGAGAATAGTGGGCCCCTTCATAACAGGAAGCAGCATTTTTACATTTCCTTAAATGTTACACCTACCAATATATAATTTAAAACAGCCTCATTTAAAACATTATCAACTACATCAATAACATTCTAACACATGCAAGAATACATCAATATTCTTCAGAGTATACAATAACCAAGTTAATAGACATCAGTTTTAGTCAGACAAAATTCGCATAGACAGTCTATCCCCAAAAGACCTGGTACATGCCACACCCACAAAACACATATCCCACAATAAGTTTAAAGCAACAACCCAAAAGCAAAGTACATGACACTCCCAAAACAAAGCTGGCACATTTAACGCTACACCTATCCTACAGTAAAGACCATTCACCCCCTAACACACGTTACTCTAACCGGCAATCCTGCTGGATTTTAGGCAGCAGCACATTCACCTCCGAACATAAGATGTGCGCAACATACCTCTTTCTCAACTTCCGCACCTCCGCCATCTTCTTCGCCCCACTCATGCTGAACCCACAGTTAAAACTTTTGTTTTTCCCCATGTAGCACTCCATGTGACGCATTAAGAAAACCCCACAATCAGTTTTGTTTGTTGTGGCCGCCCAACTAACCGGCATACGCTGGATGTTGCAGTAGTCAATGTCATCGGCTCACGGATTCCCAACCTCCCGAAGGTATTACACAAACATATCTTTCTGCATATACATATACAAGCCATGCTCAATATAAAAAACACATCTTGAATACAACATGGGTCATTTTAAAAACTTACAAACTTATACGGTGTGTCCTTGTGGAGGTAGTATACACTATCTTCTATCGGTTGTCCTTGTCTGGCTTTGTCATTATCAACAACATAAATTCCGGGGTCCCGTAACTCAAACACTAGCAAGTAAAAATGTTTGTGCTCCAAGATCAGGAAGAAAACAATGTCGTGCTTTCTAAAATCAGGATCTTTTTCAGCGCTGTTAACCCCACCTTTTATTCCAACCCGGAACTTGTGCATCCGCGCCTCGACTCCACCTTTCTCAGTTGTTAACATCCACGGAAACTTTCACAAAAGAGAAATTAATAAGGATAAGCACTCGGCACACCGTAACTACTTTTCCACAGAAAACATCAATCTACACAAATAATGTCTATATTCAAATCACTCACCACAACTTTAGTACCAAAGAATTGCCTACTGTAAGCCTCCCTTGATTTCCGTTTCTCTTGGAAGTTTAGCACCTCCGCCCAACAGTCGATAATACCATCTGATACCTCATTGCCAGCGTTTAAACTCTTGAACATTGCCTGAGACGCTTCTACATGGGAAGGGCTTCGAAACAGCAACTCCCTGGTTTTATACGTACAGAAAAAAATTACCTTCCATACCTTAACATATGTTAATGTAATTTAACTCATTTTTTAACAGTATCCCCCTACTTACACAGCCATGTGTATCGGGCTATCTACATCATCAACTGACGACGTACCCTGTTCCTTCCTGCGGCAAAAATCAACAAATAAACAATTAACTAGATCCATTGGGTTCATGGTTTACACCCGTATTATACAACAATAAACCCTGGGGTAGTTCTACTTACATGTTTGCCTCCATTGCCCGCTTCCGACGAGAATGCCCATTTAGGAAGTGCGTTGGGGATTCATCAGCGTATATGTAATCCCACAGATTTGCCTCCTTCTTAGTGATTGGCTGACCCATGTCAACGGACCTTATATAGTAAGGTGATCTATTTGGTTCCGCTGCCACTTTCTCTCTAAAAGGCAGCTTCCTTTTTTGGGCCCCCAATTCAGCTAACATACGTACACGGTTTGCTAGCGGCAAATTGTCCTCCACGTCATTCGCATCACCACCAAATAATTCCACCCCAGCTTGCTCCTTGTGGATAGCAATTGTGGGGTCATATGAGCTCACCGGTTCTACCATTATAATCATACTCAAGTTTGGGGTGGTCTCCACATCGCCTAAACACGTATTAAAAAAAAACAATTCAGGTTACTTTGTAACCAATTTTTACACTTTCACAGTAAACAAAAATAGTCAAGCTTACCGGAATGTTGGGGCGCTGTTTCTGTCCCAGCCGTGTCATCCACCTTTGAACTTTTGCAACCTACATGTTCGATGCAAATAAGTATATTGAAATGACTCAACTAAACCAGCAATCCTAATCATTTTTTTAGAAAACTGTACCGGTTTGCTGTGACTCGTCAAATTCACCACCAATTTGTGTCATTCCAAGACTCCAATTAGGCCCATCGAAACCACGTTCATCAATCGCCGCATCGCCCCCGTCCACTGTTCTTACGATTAACACACGTTAACCCCACTAAATGTACCTAATAGCTAACACATGTTATAGCATAAAAAGCTTTTACCGTTAAAATCCAGCTGCCCCTCCTCTACCGCCGCTTTGCCTTTACCATCCCTAACCACCTCCTCAAATTCACCGAAAGTATCTCCTTTCACACAGCCAACCACCACGCCAACACACTCTTCATTAGGTACGAAGGTTGAATGGAGTACGTCATGCTCAGTCTTACTATATGAACCTGCATAAAACATTCTTATCACATCTCATGCATAGGTTACTATTTTTTTGAACCTGTCTAAACATTTAACCCTTACAATTGTAGGATCAAGAATCGATCTGAACGAGTCTTCAGAAGAGCTCTAAACTGATTCAAAGGCGGAATACAATGAATCAGAGTTTGTTTCAGCTTGATATTCACTATTAACTGTCTCTTGTATTGATTATAACGTGATTACAAGGCTGGAGACACTTCGGCAGAGCTTCGCTACCGGAATCCAAAAGTTACAAATGAAAAACTCAAGTCACATATTTATACTATTTCCAGTTCGTTTGAACAGGCATTTCCAGTTCGTTTGAACAGTCCACTTTGTTTGAATTGTCCACTTCGTTTGAACAGTCCACTTCGTTTGAGCTGTCCACTTCGTTTGAACTGGCTTGTTCACCTTTGTTTCCTGTTTAACTCGAACTGCGTGACTTGATCTCTTTCATTACTAATCTAAGACTCGAACGAAGATGAAGTCAACAGACAACTGCACTAACAGACTCCCCCTTGAATGTTGACGGAATCTTCAGTGAGAGTCTTCAACATGACGACTCTTCAATCTTGATTGATCTCCTTTTTTTCTTAGCATGGACCAGAATCTTCTCGTTGGCTCTAACCTCGTCAGACTCCCCCTCTCATCATGATTGGATCGCTGTCTGGAATTAGCTATCACCTAGAGATCACATCCTGGCTTTAATTCTGTTCAGCTCAACTCCTGCGCACATTTTCTCACCACCACATAAGTTTTTACTTAAAACAATAAGAAAAAACTTACTGAAAAAGTTACATCAAGTTCAAATTAATGATCTCGATTAACTAATCAAACTTCTTTCTCAAAATAAATTTCTCAATTCAATACACACACTCCCAAACTAGTTCATCATGTTCAGCACTTGAAATTTTGAATATCAGCTTTTCAACATCAGTTGTCGAAAATCTTTTTGTATTTTATCAAAATTTTATGCTAAAACACACTAAAATCTTTTTGGATTTTTGAAAAGAATAAAATGCAGTAAAGAAATATTTACAGACAATATTTTTGTGAGTTTGTGTAAGAGGATCATATCAATTTATAAGACAAATCACCAACACCGTTAAGCTTTAAACATTTTCAGTTCTAAACGATTCACGTTGATTGACGATATTGTTGTCCATATAAACTCAATCTAAAAACTTTCGAAATGCTTACCGATACGTTAAGGTATATTAAGATAGCACTAAGTTCTTATGGACCCCACGATCTCAGCATATCCCCTCATCATGCAATACACTGACTCAAGTAATGCCTTTAAACTTTTATCAACTGTGAATTGTGCGAAAACAAAGCAGAATGTTTAAACATTAACAATCAGGTCGATACTTCCGTATACGCAGAGAAAGTCCAATGTTTAAACAAAATAAGAAAATAAAAATAAGTTGAAGTTGTTTAGGCTTTAACCACCAGGTCGATACTCCCGTATACGCAGAGGAGGTCCAAAGCTTAAACGAAACACCAAAGAAAATAAAGCAGAACGTTTAGGCAACAACATCCAGGTCGATACTCACGTATACGCAGAGGATGTCCGATGCTTAAACAAAATAAAGAAATAAAACAAGTTTAAGTCTTTGCAAAATAAAATGCACAATCACAGCGACTTTTCAGCAAAGTTTGTAAAAGTTCACAAACTTAACCAGTTTTATGTCTTTCGACAATCAGCGATTACTGAGTAGGCACACAATCAAGAAGGACAAAACCAAGTACTACACTTTTGACCGTGTTTCCCACTAGTACTAGGCTTTTTGCTTTAGGTTTGTATCGTTATCGCAAATCTACTAGTCTAGCTGAGCCTATCGTCACATCTTTAATGAGATCGTTTATCACATTATATCTCTCCATTTCTTTAGCATGCTGTGACAGTCGCACTGATCTACTATCATTTCCTCTTTTTCACAACAAAACTCATTTTTTGCATTTTTTTTAATGTTTTTGACTTTTTCAAATTTTCTAATTTTTTTCAAAATTTTTTACTCCCCCTAAAATCAAAATATGTCTCAATTTTGATTTTCTGGGAAAATTTGAAACAAACTGTACAAACTTGACAACTTGATGAGAATCACTTCAATTCTCCATCCACCTGGCATAAACAATCAGAACTCCCCTTACAACAAAACATTTTCCCATAGTGATTTCAAAACACTTAAGTTTGTTTTAATCAAAATGGTTTTTCCGGAAAATAAGTTTTGTGAGTCAATTCTCAAATTCGGGGATCTTTCATCACTTTGTTTTCTTCAATCACTTGTAAAAACTAACATTTTTAAGAACAATCCACAAACATCACTTGTAGAAAATCAAGTACAACTTAATGTCCCTGATTTACCACTTGTAAGTCGAAATATCACATTCGTGAATTTCTCAAGAAATGTGCCGATTCATGTTCCACGCTTACCAACCTGGGAACTCCGACAAGTCAGGTTTTTCATTTAAACAGATTCACCCAAGCCTGACTGTCCTTGGGTGATTTTGAATTCTTGTTCAACAATGGTGGAAAGTTTGCCTCATCCATTGTTAGACTAGAACTCTCAGTTTTTACCTCAACAACTGGCTCTTCTGGCTTTACCGTACCAGAATCATTGCCTGCACATGGCTTGTCTGACTTTGATCTGTCAGTTTATCGCCTGAAGGTGGCTTGTCTGACTTCGACACGTCAGATTCATCGCCGACCATTTTCTTCTCCTTCTTTTCTTCTTTCGTCCTCAGATTTGTATCTGATGAATGCGTTTTGCTTGATTTGTCATTCTTTGGAGAGTAAGACGATTTATCAGAACTTTTATCTGTTTTACCAGTTGTATCCGAGGACAAAATCTTCTCTAGATACTCTCTAGCCTTCTTTCTCTTCTTTCTCAGTCTGTCTTTCTGCCCCTGAGAAAGTTTCACTTTCGTTTCTTGAATTGTCTGTTCTTGAACTTTAGGTTTTAGAACCTTCTGTTCATGGGGCTTGACATTGACTGATTTCTTTGCCATTTTCTGAGAATTAACCCTCAATCTTTCATTTGATCTCCTTGGGCAATCTCTGGCAATGTGACCTCTGATGTTGCAATTAAAGCATCTTCTCGTCTCATAACTCCAACCTTGGCAGTTAACAGCAATGTGTCCTTGATAACCACATCGGTAACACACTCTGTTATCGTACCAATCACCATTTTCAGTCCAAACATTCAGATCAAAGCACTGTTTGGCTTGGTGATAATCCTTGCTCCTCTTATTTGCTGGATTTGACTTTTGAGCACTGTGGTCCGACCTGCACCACTTATTGCCAACAATTTTTGAATTTTCATTTTTTACTTTTTGTAATTTTTGATTGCGATTGGATGATTGATCTGATGAGCTTTTATTATCTTTTTGAACATTTTTCTCATTTTTAATTTTTTGTTTCTGTTCCACTTTCTTCTTCAAAGGTTTTTGCTTAGAGCATTCTCCCTTTTCAGTTGATTGTGGAACAGTTTCTTGAAACTTTTCTTTTAACTTCAAAAATAAATTCTTTTTCTTCATTTTTTCATTTTCAACATCAGATTTCTCATCACAATCTTCAACTTTGACTTTTTCAAAGTTTGTGACATTGTCACTTATTGGAACAGAATTTAAAGGTTTTGGGCAAGGAATAGTTGAAGTATTCACAAAAACCTTCAACTTTTCTTCCCATTCATTGATTTTCTTTTGAGCACATTCTGCCTCTTTCTCAAGTCGAATAATCTTTTCAAGATGAGAATTGATTGCAATTTGTTTTTCAAGATTGTTTTTACCAAACAAATCTCTCTCATCTTCTAAAATTTTTATCTGACTTTGACAATCTTTCTCAATCTTTGATTTTTCATTTTCCAAATTGTGAATTTGATTTTTCAAAACATTTTCTGATTTTTTTAGATTTTTGTTTTCTAATGACAAACTCTCAACATCCTTCAAGAGTTTGTCATTTACAAATGTCAACATCTCACAATTTTTCAGCAAAACAAAAATATGTTTATCATCAACTTTTGTCTTAACCTTTAAAGATGAAATATTTTCAACCTGTTTCTTTTTCTCATGAACACTTTCATCCTTGCTCTCTGTTTCTGGTGAATGATCAAAGATAGGTGCGTCTTCTGCAACATCTTTCTTTGACTCTGATTCAGGATTCACAGATACAGGTTTTTCAGATTCTTCTTTCTCAATTTTGACCGCTGGAATTTGTTCAACCTGTTTTTTCTCATTAGGTTTGATTTGTTCTTCAGCTGTTGTTGTTTTTACATCTTTCTCAGATTTGATCTCATCAGTCTCTTTCACTTGACCTGCAAAACACCCATTATTCTTATCAGATGAAATTTTATTTTGAAAATCTTCAAGCTTTTGTATTCCCTCTTCATCGTTGTCACTCTCTTCATCAGACGAGTGATAAAAAATAGGCGCTTTTTCTTCATCCTTTTGAAAAGTTTCTGTTTCAGTTTCAATACCGGAAGTTTCGGCAACAATAACAGGAGCAACTTGTCCATTAATAAAGACACTGAAATCAATACCAAAAAGTCTATAAAACTCTTTATCCATGTTTCGGTGTCAAAAATTCACAAAATCAGATTGTTCAAACAAACTAGAAACCCAAACGAAATGAAGTCTCCACACGAACTGGATTCTTGAAACGAACTAGGCTTCAAACAAACTGAATTTGATGCGAACTTTCAAGCGAACTGATCCTCTAAAAGAACTGAACTCTTGAACACTTTCAAACGGACTGACTACTTCGTATGAACTGAGATTCAGACGAACTGGACTCTTAAGCGATCTGGTTAAGTTTGCTTTTCCAAACGATATGTCTCAAACATTTTGGGCTATTCACTCTAATCTTGGATTATAACCCAAATTTCAATAGCCCAACAACATTTTGGGCCACAAATAAAAAGATCTTTTAACAATTGATTTGTTCAACAGAATCACTAATCCGACAACTAAGACATCATATGATTGAACCGCTGATATTATGTGATAAATGAATTTATGATATCTCGTAATGTAGCAGACAATCTTATGTATGCATTAAATCTGATTGAGCCTTCACATCCACTTAGCTGACAACAAATTTGACTAAAATTCTGATTGGACCATAAATTTGAACATGCAATCAACCCAAGGTAATCACGTGAACTATACTCCTCTTAACAAAACTGATTTGACCAATTCCTTCAACTCGTGAATTGAATCAAAAGACTTTAATAGTTCTGACACTTCACATGAGCTGATATAATATTCACTTAATCACGGAACAGTTGAATTGTGATCTGATATCACATCGTACGATGTGAAAACAAATTCAAACGAAGTGGACTGTTCAAACGAACTGGAAATGCCTGTTCAAACGAACTGGAAATAGTATAAATATGTGACTTGAGTTTTTCATTTGTAACTTTTGGATTCCGGTAGCGAAGCTCTGCCGAAGTGTCTCCAAGTCTGTAATCACGTTATAATCAATACAAGAGACAGTTAATAGTGAATATCAAGCTGAAACAAACTCTGATTCATTGTATTCCGCCTTTGAATCAGTTTAGAGCTCTTCTGAAGACTCGTTCAGATCGATTCTTGATCCTACAAGTGGTATCAGAGCTCAGGAGGAAGAGCTCTTGCAATTTCAGCTCGATTTCATTAAGAATTCTGATTTCTACACCTTTCTGTCACATTTTTAAAAAATTTAACAAGATTTTTTGGTTAAAATGTATTGAATTTGAAGTATATTGTGCGTAACAGTAGTTTAAACAATTGGTAAAAGTTTTAGACCTTAAAACTGAGTAAAACTTAATCAATTTGGTCAAAAACCGACCAGTTCGTTTGAAACTTGATACATTTCACACGAACCAGAACTTCGATCTCAGATCTAGAACTTTTCAGTGGACAATATTGAACGAAATTCACCTCATTATGATCGGAATGTGTTGTAGTATAAGCATTGGATATCATTTTTGACAAAACTCATCAGATTGGTCAAAAATGCTTCACTTCGTTTGAAATTGGATTTCAGTTCGTTTGAAAAATCCAGTTCGTCAAGAGCTCTTCCTCCTGAGCTCTGATACACTTGTAGGATCAAGAATCGATCTGAACGAGTCTTCAGAAGAGCTCTAAACTGATTCAAAGGCGGAATACAATGAATCAGAGTTTGTTTCAGCTTGATATTCACTATTAACTGTCTCTTGTATTGATTATAACGTGATTACAGACTTGGAGACACTTCGGCAGAGCTTCGCTACCGGAATCCAAAAGTTACAAATGAAAAACTCAAGTCACATATTTATACTATTTCCAGTTCGTTTGAACAGGCATTTCCAGTTCGTTTGAACAGTCCACTTCGTTTGAATTGTCCACTTCGTTTGAACAGTCCACTTCGTTTGAGCTGTCCACTTCGTTTGAACTGGCTTGTTCACCTTTGTTTCCTGTTTAACTCGAACTGCGTGACTTGATCTCTTTCATTACTAATCTAAGACTCGAACGAAGATGAAGTCGACAGACAACTGCACTAACAACAATCACGGTCACTCTTCTCTACAGGCGCCCTGCCTTTGCAGTCTGAAACCACCTGTTCATCCTTGTCGCTAACATCACCTTCCAAGGGTCCAAAGACGACTCCACCACATTCTAACGTACTTGCATCAGTTGCATCCACCACTTCATGCTCAGTCTTACTATTTGATGCTGCATAAACATTCACGTAAAAATTAGAAAAGGCTTAACGTGGTGCGTCTAGAGTTTTTGTCGACCCCATACAAATAAGATGCTTTCTGAAGATTACCTTCATTGTCATTCCCTTCAACCTCATCAGTAAGCTTAACACCCATCTCATCACTTTTGTCTACCTGATCAGTAATCTTATCCTCTTTGTCAGCAGACGCGTCTAAATGTGCCAGCTGATCATCGTCCTTCTCATCCACATTTTTTTCAGGTGGAGGTTCATGTCTTGCTGCCTGCACACTATATGCATCTTGACCAACCAACCGCATGCCTGAGCCACCGTCAACTGTCAAAGCAAGATCACACATGTTAAAACAGAATTAAACAATATAGCACATTATAAAAAAAACTAACAATGTGAAATTGTACGAAGCACTACCAGTAACACCCTGGGCCGCTGCTGCTTTTAAACGCAGTATCGCACGCATTAAACCGAACGGCTTATGGACTTGTTCAACATCACTTTTATCCCCGCTCCATTGTCCTTCAATATGTTCCGCCCCACCCATACTACAGTCACCCCCAGTTGAAATACCAGCCTCATGAACACTCTTATCACCGTGTTGCTTCTCAGTCTCGTTACCCCCTATAACATCACATTAATATTAAATGGGTTCAGACACGTACGCATATATTATAGGGACATAAACTTTGTCCCTGTACAAACAACGAATCACCATCAATGTGTACTTATGTTTTCTTCCTAGGGTGCCACCTATACACTTAGCGGCAAACGTACAATGTATCTGGTAACACATGTAACACTTTACCTGTTTCTTTACCCCCATCCGTGCTTGGCCCATCAAACATCCTGTTTGTCTTACGCCTTATTGGGGTCACACATCCTACTTCTGGCTCAGGAGCATCCTTTAACTTTTTCAGTCGAGGAGATCTCCTCACCTGCAACGACTTCCCAACATCTTGCAGCATCTCCGCACACTCTTTGCCATCATGTGGTATGCTTGCTTGGCCCGCAACATCAGCTGCAACGACAACAGATGTTAAACAATACATTTCAGTCCCCTACCCATATTACAGGGACATAACATATGTTAGACAATACATTTCAACCACAACAGGTGTTAAGCATCTGTTAACATGTGTTACACCATACATTTCAGTCCCGTATGAACATTACAGGGACATAAACTTTCTCGAGCACTAATCGAGAAAGTTACCATCAATGTGTACTTATGTTTTCTTCCTAGGCTGCCATCTATACACTTAACTATAAACGTACACTTAAAATGGTAACACATGTAACACTTTACCTGTTTCGTTACCACCATCCGTGTTTGGCCCATCACACTTTATCTTTGTCTTGCGCCTTTTTGGGGTCACACAGCTTTCTTCTTTCTCCTGAACATCCTTTAACATCTCCAGTCGAGCAGATCGCCTCAACTGTAACGACTTCCCACCATCTTCCATCGTTTCAGCAAACTCTTTTCCATCAACAGCTACGCTTGATTGCCCCGCAACATCACCTGCAACCACAACAGATGTTAATCAATAAGATCGGTAACACATTAACATGTGTTACAGTGTACAAGTCAGAAAGATAATAATCACACTTTCTATGCCATCAAAGTCTATGGCTGAAGATCCTACTTCTTTCAATCTCCTTTTACTGATCCTTTTGGGAGGCCGATTAAGTGACTTCCGGTACAAACTAGCTATTGGCGAACCATCCGAGAAATCGTCAACCACGCCATCCCCTACGAAAACGTTGCACATCAATAAATACGTGCCACATTAATCAAGTCAAATTTTTACAAACAATAACAGCGCCTAACCAGCGTTCTGTCCCTCGTCAACGTGTATACTTTCATCATTTTTCAAATCTTCCAACACCTCATTGATACGGTGCGACGATAAATCTACCGCTTGATCGTGATCTGTACGTGCATACGCTCTCTGTTCAAACAAACTTTCATACATTGCCTTCAACGTCTGTACTTCTTCCTCATCAGGGCTCTCCACACACATAGATTCCAACATACCCTCTATTTTGATTTTGTTCTTGTTTGTCACATTAATTAGTTGTCGTACCATCAACAGTCTCTCCTGTTTCAAAAGGTTAAAGCAACAGTTTCATACAAAAATTATATACTAATTGTAAAAAACACTTGTTAGTGTATATAACTATACCTCCTTACTTGCCCAGTGATCCACGTTATAGTTACTTGGAAGTGTTAACCCTTTAAACCCTCCCAGACCAAACCCACCAGCAAGTATTTCCAGCCTTTCTCTATCTCGTAATCTCTTCAAGTTCCAGAAAGCCAAAGGACACACCGCCTTGTCAACCTTCATCCCTGTGCACTCAATGCTATCAACGTACAACAGCTACAAGTAACAGCGATCAGTTCAGTCCGAAAAACAAGCAAGTATATTTAACACATGTTAATTCAGAACGTGAAAATAAATTTCACTTACTATCAGAATCGAAAGAGGCCCAACAAAGATGCTTTGTGGGTCAAGCCGATCCCATGTATCTTTGCAAGTTTTCAACTTCTCTACCACCAGGTCACACCAGTCTAACTTTGCAAAATCCATTTCATCATCTAGATACTCTAAGATTTCTTCCCGTAAACAACTTTGTTTATGACAGTCAACAAGCACTGCCACAAAACACATTACAAAATCCATGCGGAAATCAAAACTGTCTTCGCCGTCGGACTCATCTATCATTTTCACCATCTTTGTTGGAGGTACCATTACACCCGGGTATCTCGCCCTCCAATCCGCAACGGCATCAACCAAGATAGGCAGCTTATCAATCGAACTAAACTTTATCCCACCGGTCGGGATCCCAAGTAACTGATGTATCACTTTCCTGTTTACCTTGATATTACCAGCAAGTGTACATATCACCATCTTATCGGGATTAAAATTGTCCACAACAAAATAACCTAACTTAGCTGGTAACCCATCAACGCTGAAAGTAAGTAAACGACCAAAGCCCATTCCCCTGACTGCCTCACGTTGTTGGTCTGTCAATGCTCGTACACACTTATAAAATTGTAGTGGTGCGGATCGCGTCCTTATTCCCAGAAATTCATCCTTCTTTGCTCACTTACGGGCTTTGGGGACTTTTGCTTGTCCGTCAACAACTTCTTTTTGCTTCCGTTTTTGAACTTTCACACTCTCCTCTGAAACTTTCTTTGTCCCTGACCGTAAGGTTCTCCCGCTTGATGTAGCTGTTACATCTGCCCTATGTACTGGTATAACGTTTTATACAAAACCAAAACAACCATAAAATAATTAGTCGACTTTATAACCCTTTATGTCAAAACTTTATAACACAAACGGTAACGTTACAGTTATAAGATCAAACATCCAACAATTAATCATTTGAACATCAAACAAATGAAAATAAATAACAAATAACTAACCACGGGTTCTTTGCCTTCCTTTGCCAGAATTATCATCCGCAATTTTTTTTTCTCTGCCAATTAACACATGTTAGAAAATGAACTGTAATCAGACCATTAATTCTTTGGCAGATAAACAAATCAAGCCGAATGATCTTTGGTCTGGCCATTAATTGTTTAACACATGTTAGGCAAACTTCGGAAATTACCTAACCACGTTATAGAAGTTCACATTCATACACTAACAAAATGTTTAACATTTTTCAAACACCTAATCTAATAATCTTAACTGATTGTACCATTAATCCAATAACCTTAACATAATTTTCAAACTGTTAGGCAAACTTCAAACTCCCACTATTAATTATTTAGCAGTCAAACAAATCAAAGGCAATGGTCTTTGGTCCGTCCATTAATTATTTAACACATGTTATGCAAACCTCTAAAATTAACTACCCAAAAATTAATGTACTTCCACAGCCAGAACTATACAAGGCAATGTTTTCTGTGGGAAATTTGAACATCAAACAAATGAAAGTAGATAAAAAAGAACTAACCACCGGTTCTTTGCCTTCCTTTGCCAGAAATATCATCCGCAATGTTTTTTTTTCTCTGCCAATTAACACATGTTAGGCAATGAACTGTAATCAGACCATTAATTCTTTGGCATACAAACAAATCAAGCCGAATGATCTTTGGTATGTCCATTAATTGTTTAACACATGTTAGGCAAACTTCGGAAATTACCTAACCAGGTTATAGAAGTTCACATTCATACACTAACAAATGGTTTAACATTTTTCAAACACCTAATCTAATAATCTTAAATGATTGTACCATTAATCCAATAACCTTAACATAATTTTCAAAATGTTAGGCAAACTTCAAACTCCCACTATTAATTATTTGGCAGTCAAACAAATCAAAGGCAATGGTCTTTGGTCTGTCCATTAATTATTTAACACATGTTATGCAAACCTCTAAAATTAACTACCAAAAAATTAATGTACTTCCACAGCCAAAACTATACAAGGCAACGTTTTTTTTTTCATAACCATTTAACACATGTTATACCAGTTCACATTGATATGCAATTTCCAACTATTGTAACCAAAAGAAACTTACCATTGATAATATTATAACATTTTTTTCCCCTACCATTGAACCCATGTTATACAAGTTCACATTGATACGCAATTACTAACTATTGTAACCAAAGGTACTTACCATTTAACCGTCGTTTCCCAGTGGATGTTGACCCAGTGTCAGTATCTTCATACACTGCAAATGCAGCCAAACAAAAGTATGTTATGAACAGAGCCTAATTCAACACACTATACATCGCCTAAAACTACGTTCACGGTTTATACGCCCATCAATACTAACCTAAAGCCCTCTGGGTCGGACCGAAGTGAGATTGTTGCTTGGGAGTAACTTGGTTGGAATCATCGGATATAATAAGAACACTACGGCTGGCAGACCTTTCCCGCCCTAATTTAGGTCTCCTAGTGCAATAGATAGAAAACAAAACAAAATCAGTTGCCATTTTTGAAGGGGATTTCGATAGAACAAAACCCCCTTTTACAGGACAGATTACAAGAACTAACCTTTTGCTTGAACTCTTGATCTTCCGTAATCGTTTCATTTTGAGCGAGGAAGACAAAATTACGAACGATTTCCTCATTCTCCCGGATCCTTACTATCGGCTTCTGTCTTAGGGTTAGAAGGCACCGATCGATGTAGTCTTGGCGATGGGGAAATATGAACAGTCTATCGGATGGGGGGAATTATGAACAAAACTGCATATGAACAGTATAGTGGGAAAGATAAAGATGAAATTTTTTTTGAATTGGTTTGGAGTTATGATTTGACTGCTACTGCATGGCAGGGAGTTCCTTTTCCAATGTTATATTGCACTACCGAAAATACCCCTTCAGTGCTTTTCATGTGTATTATAATATTTCTTTTAATTATATTTCTTTCCAAAATCATGAGAACCATTGATCAACTAGGATGGCACATAATCAATGGATGACAATGAGTTTGCAAAGTTTTCTAAAAAAGATAGAGTTTCCTATATAGCCAAGCCCTATATATATATATATATCTATACTACTTTAATAAGGATATAGGAAGGACAGAATGGTAATTCAGCAAGGTGTTGAAAACACCCTCAATGCACAATGTACAAGTCTTAAGGCACAAGAAAACACAAACTTTTTACCCTTCAACTGATTCATCATCAACCGTCCATATTTTTCACCTTTTCACACGGATCACGATCTGAACGGCTGATATTCACTTCACACGGATCGCCCTTTCCATTCCTTCTCTCTCACAACTCACATCTCATAAACTTCATCAGACTTTCTCCTCTCTTTCTCTCTCTTCCTCTCAGATCTAGATCTGGAGCAAACATCAATGAAATTGAAAACAAGCAGTGATGAACACCGATTTGAAGAAACCCTAACTGAAGGTAACCAGCCGGAGCCGGTTTTGATGTTTATAACTGGCCTTATAGGATGTTTTTGGCTTTTAAAATCGATAAACAAATCGAAGCTATTAGGATGTTCTGTTTGATTCTGTCCAAGCTGTTGATTTCAAAACATAATGTATGATGTTTTTCCCTAATTTTATCCCCAAATTTGTTTTGATGGCTGTTCTTTCACTTCTGTTGATTGTTAATGGTAAAAAGAAAAAAAGTGATAATTTCATCTCTTAGCTGTTAATTGATTATGCCGGTTCATACTTGATCTATTTCTATTATGTTGGTTTATATTTATTACTTTTTAGAGTTTTTCACCAAATCTCGATCTAGCCACTGTGGATTTCATATCTTGTAGAGTAATTCGACAGAATGATTTAAAATAGTTCAAGTTTGTTCCTTGTCTAGGATCTAGGGTTTTGGTATTTGGACAATTGAATCTTTGGAAACCGGAAAGTGAGTTTATGAGCATTTGTAACCGTCTGTCTTGATTTTCCAGGTGGGTGGATCTCCTGTATCAAGTTTTTCACTCACGGGAAGTAATGCTGGTGATGGACGTTTAGCTGCTGGTCTCAAACGGCTTACAACAGTGAGTTACTCATAACTCATCTTGAGCTAAATGAATGGGATTATTCATCCGAACATGAAATATATTGATTGATATGTGATCCTTTTCATTTGAATACATGTAATGTACATTTGTAGTTAGTTTCAAATATATGCCAAGTTAGTTCCATGTTGCGTGAACAATTCGGCCATTGGCTATTCTTAGATTTAAGTTTGATCACCAGAGTTTCAACTATCTTCAGTCATTCATGTAATTCGTTATTCTTTTCATTTACTTATTGCTTTTGGTGTTGGTAACTGGAAAGATCTCTTTTCATTGTTGAAAGAAGGGATCTGGGCTCTGTTATTTATTCATGTCTCTTTTATTTATTTATTTATATACAACTATATGAACCCAAGATAAAGCTTACAGAAAATACTTGGTGAGCTTCTTGTAATTATGTGTTTGTTGCAAGTGAAATAAGTCTCTAAACTGTTGATTTCAGGTCAGACATCCAAACATTTTATCATTTCTTCATAGTACTAAGGCTGAAGTAATTGATGGCTTCTCTACAAAGCTCACTGTATATATTGCCACTCAACCTGTTACGCCACTTGCGGAAAAAAAATCAAGGAATTAGGATTGCAAGGTACACAAAGGTATAGGCTCATAACCAGCTGATCTTATTGTTGTTTTTTCTTTGTTTCATGAAAGGAAATAAAAAAAAAACATTTAGAGTATCACACTCCCCAACTCAATAAGGAAGCATGAAAGGAAATCAACAGAAAGAAAAAAAGCATGTTACAAACTTAGCATTAGCATGGTGTAAATCTTTTACTCAATCTCAATTTGTGTGGCCCATTTTTTATTTTTCATTTTGTTTTATGGACTTGCTTTGTATGGTGTGAGGACTTGGGTATATGGAATTATGGATTCGGAGTAAAGACTATAAATTGAAAGAAATTGGCTAGATGACTTGAAAAAAAGCTCGAACGAGCCAAGCTTAAATGAGCTCGAGCTCGAGCCCGAGCCTAAAAACAAGCTCATTTAGTGAACAAAGAAAACATGATGATGGGTCAAAGGGATCAGAAGTCACCCAAAGCTGATTTTCAATGTAGAAATCATAAAAAATTATTGTACTAAAAACTTCGATTGCCATTAAATATGATTTTTCTAATCGTACTTGATACATAGAGTTTTTGTAACATGAGACCCAACCAGCCTGCACGTTCATTTTGCTACCTCTAGCCTAGATGAGTCCTGCATCAGTAATCAGTTGCTTATTGTTTTGGGATATAATGTTTTATAAGCTTGTCTTGGGTTTAGTGGTGCATCAGGTGACGATTGATGGCTGGGCTTGCAAGGTGGTGTGATTCGTGGTGTTGAAGCTGTGGATTCGAGTTTTCGACTGATTTAGAAGGTACAAATGCACACCTGAGGACTTGGTTTAATTATAAATCGTTTTTTATTATTGTTGTTGATATACAACAACCCGAGTAACAAGCCTATTAATTGATTGAATTTGATTAAGATAATTAACTATCCTAACACACTAATTATCTATAAATTTTAGGAAAAGGGATATTTTTTCTTCAGAGTAAAAGCTTTGGTCAACTGAGCCAATTCAGTCAACCAAGCCAAATTTGGTCAACTGATGTCAATTTACGAGGCTGATTTGTGGGGGTTGCAAAGGAGAAGTATTCATGTGCAGTCTCCATGGCGCGTCTTTTGTGTGGATCATTATGAACCGGCAGAGCACATTTAACATGATTATATATCTAGACCATAGAGCCACAGGGATGGTGGCGATAGAGGTTGGAGCATGTTTAGTGGTCTATTGCAATCATTTTGATCACTACTGTTTGTAAGGTAACTAGACTTGTTTTTGCAAATGCATTGATGACATGAATACCATCCTTAGATGGGCATTTTATCTACTGGATTTTTAAGTGTTGCAGATTATGCAGTCGATTGGATTCTTGGGCCCTGTGTTTTGACCCGTTTTGGCCAGAACCTAATATTGGCAAAGCCTGTTCTGACCGGACCCAAAATGACCATTTATTGAACTACCAGACGCAAAATGACGATTGAGGACAAGTAACGCCTAACGCCTAACTCCTAAAATTATATTTTGTTCACTATCTTTTCTTTATGGACCGTGAGGATTGGAGTTACACACTTTCCATGTGCGAACAGTGATGTTCAAAACAAAAAAGCATTGCATAAACTATGGCAAATTATCATTAAAAATCACATTTTATAAAATAAAAAACAAATAAATAGGTTAAATAGGTCGGACCACGAACTCGCTATGTTGACACGAACACGACCCATCTAAACGTGTCCGTTGGCTCGACCTGAACTGACCTGAATCCGTTTAAACTAAACCCAAATCTGGGATTCCGTGTTAGGAAGGTGTTAATTGTCATTATAATTTATAAATTTTATTGATGTAATCATGTAATTTGCTTTTTGATTTGTTATACTTTTTGTAGATAATATGGTGGAAACGGGCACATGGATGAACTGGAAACACTTTGTCAAAAGAGGGCCTTAGCAACTTGCCTCATGGAGGACACTTGTCTCATGGATTCATGACACCCAAACGAAGGGTTTCGGGAACATCCATATATTTTGAATCGAGGGAGGAAGTGCTTGGGAAGCCGTTGAGCCGAGCTGAGAGACACGAGCTTGTTAAACGACATGTTTCGAGTAACCGGCAGGTTAATCTTGGTAAGATATAACTATTTTATACAGTTAATTCGGTTAATTTGTCGGTTTCGGTTTGGTTCGGTTAATAACCTAATCAAAACAAGGGCTAAATTTTTTGCTTAGAAATACATGTAATGGAGATGTAAATACATGAAATATATGCATAAATACATGAAAATGATGTATAAATAATGAAATGGAGGTATAAGTACATGAAATAATAGTATAATACATGAATGAAGGTATAAAAGCTAGAAATATATGAAAATATAAATGGTTCGGTTCGGTTCAGTTAATTTGGGTTAACCGTACAAAAAAATAACCAATAACCGACTTTTGGTTAATTCGGTTTGGGTTAATTCAGTTCGGTTTCGGTTAATGGTGCGGTGATTGCACATCCGTAAATGAAGTTATTATTATTAGTATTTTTATTAATTATGAATTGGGTTTTGTAGGAAGGGATGGTTAACACATAATATGTTGGAGCTGATTCATTCGCATTGGCGAAGGGATCCGGTTTGTAAGGTGCGGTGTCTTGGCGTTTCGACTGTCGACATGCGAAACTTCTGTCGAATTCTGCAGGTTTGTTAAGACAGTTTGATTCATTATTTAGGTTCTGCAGGTTGTTTATTAATTCAAATGATAAACAAAAGTTTAGTTGTTTACTTAGCATGCCATTTTTATATTTGCAGGTAACAAATATAGTATAAAAGTTTGTTGGTCTAGATGTTAAAACTACCGAGAAAAGGAGGGCTATGCTGAAACATGTGGCAGATTTGAAGGGTTGCAACTGTAACTGGTCTCTACGTGCAAGGGACTAGGAGGCATATATTAAATGATGTACCAGGCTTATGTATTTCATATGTTATTTTAGTTTAGACCATAGAGTGTTTCGTGTTATATTGATTGTTTTCTGCAAGTAATATAAGATTAGTTGCCTGCAACTTAGAAACAGGTGGTTTGCGTTTATGGCTACAAGTAATTTTTTATTTCAGTTGCATGTTTCGTTGTTGTAGTAATACTAAATAGCTAATATCTACATGAATATTAATTTATACAGTAGGTCCAAAACTTTGAGTAATCATTCTTCTTGGTAATTCGAAGGGTGATACACAAAGTTAAAGTAACGATACACAGGTTCATATTGATATTGTTTCGATATTGCACTTTTTGAACTCATAATGTGCAGGTGAAAGTTTGCATTTCTGTCTTTAGGGCGTTGTAATTAATATTGCTTTTTGTAGCCATACTTGGATGCATCAAGGTTTGTGAGAGCGCACAATAAATTTGGTTTATGTTTTATGAGTAGAAAAAAATTACCAAAACTTTCAAACCTGGCCTATAAAAAACTATCTTCATCTCATTTAGAGGTGCACAAAATAACCGGTTAATTAACCGTAACCGGTTATTAACCGAAACCGTAACCGGTTAATAACCGATTTAGGAATAACCGGTTCAATAGGTTATTTAACCGCAGGTTAGTAACCGGTTATAAGTGTTTAGTATAATAACCGGTTATTAACCGGTTTTTTTAAACCGGTTTTTTAACCGATAGACTGGTTAACCGAAAAATTAAAAAAAAGGCAAAAAAAAACGGTTAATAACCGAAAATAACCGGTTAATTAACCGGACCGGTTAAAGTAATTAACCGGACCAGTTAAAAAAATAACCGGTTAAAGTAATAACCGGTTAAAGCATTAACCGGTTAAAGTCAAAAAGTCAAATTAACCGGTATAACTGGTTAACCGAACCGGTTATTAAAATTAACCGGTTTGTGCACCTCTAATCTCATTGCTATATTCTAACCTCTTGACACCTGATAAGAAAACTTAGGTTTTCAACTGGATAAATAACCCACAACAGAAAGTATACAAAATAAAACATTAAAGGGAAATGAAAAAGGTTGAATTTGTGAGCTGTCTAATGCGTATGAGGTGAATGACTGAATGGTGATCTATCGGTGGGCTATGAGGCTAACTAATATGCATACCATTGATGAGAAATCCCTTGTAAACCAAAACCAAAAAAAAAAAAATCAAGTTTTAAATAATTTATGAGAAAATGTTGGTCTTCTAGGTTTGTAACAGAGTAAGGGCGAGAAATCCCTTCGTCATAAATCAAAGGCAGTGAGATATAACTTAACTAAATCAAGTATATATTCAAAAAATGGCCGATAAACTAGCATTCACGATTAAATAAATTTAATAGCCAATATGAGTTTTCTAAAGGCATTCGTGTTATAGGCGGGGTTAAATCCAATTAGCAAAGCCATTTGAGTTAATGTAGTATTGCTACCTCCGAGGTCAAGAGTTTAGGCTAATAGGTTCCACCGAAGATGGATTTAATATTATTTAAGCAGTTTAAAAAACAAGGCATGCGTGTTATCTTTATTGGCATCATGCCATTTAATTTGTACAAAATAAATCGTTAAAAAATTATATCAAACTTTGGTTAGAATTTAACCTTTAAATGATCTATACTATATTATAACACATGAGGGAGAAGCATTTTAAGATACCTAAAAATTAAGAATTCTCCAATCTTAATTTATAAATACACACCTAAATGTTGAAAATTGTCTTTTAAACACCATTTATATTTTATCCCTCCATCTTATTACACTTAAATCCATGAGTTTAACAAAACTATGGATAATTAGTTACACTTTTCTCCATCCACAACAAACGAATAATTCTTTTACGTATTCGTGCTATATCTTATAAACTATAATGTTTAAAAAATTCAAAGGTACTGGGACCACCTACTCATTTTTGTTGACATTTTGATAGTTGCCTTGGTAGAGACTTTGCCTCTAAGTGGGAGGTATTAGGTTTAATCTAGAGCAAGGAGTAAATTAAGATTTATATGATGTAATTTTGGAGATAAGTATTTAAGCGTTACCATTAAAAAAATCAAGAAACATAGATAGACCACACATATGCTACAAATATGAAAAATAACAGATGGTGATATACAATATATCAAGATAGGATTAAACAAATAGAAAACACAAACCCGACCGAACCATGCACACCACAATGAAATGGACTAATCGATGACTTCGCTTATAACATATATACACCACAATGATGGTACAATAAATATAGTATGAATAAAAAAATTACGAGAAACAAGTACCGCACTGCATATTGTCACCCCGCCGCATCGCGCGGGTAAGCGACTAGTATATATATATATATATATATATATATATATAGGATAAGGATCCGTTAGGAACCACCCTTTATTGCGAGAACCTCGAGAACCAATGCGAACACAACCAAAAATACCTAAAAATAGCTAAAAAACACACAAAAATTTTTTTTTTAAATATTCTTTATACAAAAATCGCTACTTTTAGTAGCCAAAAAATGTTTTTTTTTAAATATTATTATTTAAAAAAAATTGGCTACTAAAAGTAGCAATTTTAATGTAAAAAATATTAAAAAAAATTTGTGTGTTTTTCTATTGTATTTTTTTAGGTTTTTTGGGGGTTTAGTTTTTAGCATTTTAGCTTTTGGGGGGGGGGGGGGTAGTTTTTTTTTAGGTTTTTTTTTTAGGGGGGGGGGGGGTTAGGTTTTTTTTAGGTATTTTTTTTTGTGTTCACATTGGTTCTCGGTTCTCGCAATAAAGGTGGTTTTCGCATGAATCTTACCCTATATATATATATATATATATATCACATTGGTTCTCGGTTCTCGCAATAAAGGTGGTTCTCGCATGAATCTTACCCTATATATATATATATATATACATACATCAATCGATAACCATAAATAAAATATTGGTTCTGATACTACCGATGTTGTTCGATTGAAATATGTTCGATTAGTTACGTATCAAATATCCTTATATTTTACGATAAAAAAATATGTGGATTTTTAATATTCTTATCGTTTACCCTAAAAATTTAAATTACTATTACTATTTGTTTTCAATAAAAAATAAATCATAAATCAAAATAAAGATAATATTATTAAAAGTTTAATTTACTATTCATCAAGAGTTCATATTAATATATAATAATAATATATAATATAACTAGTGAGGTTCCCCCGCGCTTTGCGGCGGGTGGTGTTATCGTACCAAACCGAATTGAAACCGATTGAACAACATATCGGTATGATACTTGCACTCGTTATAGCAATCAAAAGGTAAAACCCAAAAATAAAGTCATTATATGCCTAAATGGATATCGACACATATTTTACATAAATCAAAAACCATAAAAAACGAATATCAGTAATGTCTTCCGAAATGAATATAAGTATTCATTCCGATGGTACCGATACAGGTACTGATGTTGTTCAATTGGAATTGATGTGGTATAAATACTCGCTATAGTTTACGATATTAAAAAACTCTATACTACCATCAAAGTTGTTCGCACAATATTAGTTCAATTCGTCATGGTAAAGAACAAACGGTATAAGTACGGTTCGTCAAGGTACCTGTACGGTATTCATACTCGCTAAAGTTTATTATAAAAAGATACTATATACCGCTATCCAAGTTTCGTATGGTATCTGTTCAGTTGATAACGATAAAGAACAAGTAAAAATCAATTGTTCGGTTGATCACAATAAAGAACAAATAAAAATCATTTGATCGGTTGATTACGGTAAAGAACAAATAAAAATCAATTATATTGATCCATTTGATTTTGAACAAAACTTTTAGCGGAACGAAGAGAAAAATAAACATGTTGCACATATTCAGAACTTTATAAAGTATTACACTATACTATTAGAATAATGAAAAAAAAGTAATGTCAAATTATATGTAAAAAAAACTAAATGTGAGTTAGGTGTGATAACATGTATATTTGTGCTTCGATTACTTAAGCTTTACCACTCACAACTCAGTTTTGGGAAAAAAAAACGTATCAATACAGAAAAAAAATTTAGCCACGTCGCAACGACATAATAAAAATTATATAAAATACCATATCTTAATAGTTATAAAAGAAAAAAAAAACATGCAAAATCCATTAATTAAAAATATATTAATAAAATAATTAAATGTTAAAAATAAACAATATTAAAATAATTTTAAAACACTATTCATGGTGACTTTGTATTAATATATATAACTAGTGGGTTTTCTCCAGCGCTATGCGGCGGTAACTCAGTTGGTATCGGTTCGGTTCGATGACACTCACTTTTGTAACTGAAAGAGAAAACTAAAAAAACAAAGTCTTGATATGCTCAAAAGGATGTCGACGCATCTTTTACATCAATCAAAAACCATAAAAACGAATAACGGTTTCTGATATTGCCGATATCAATACCAATGTTATTCAGTCGAAATCGATTCAATTCGTCATGTATCGATACTCATATAGTTTCCAATAAAAAATATGTTTTTTAATACTGTTATTAGCACTCGTATAATTTATGATTCAAAAAAATTATGTTGTTTTGAATACAAAAAATGTGAATCACTATACATCGTTGGTTCCAATTCAATTTGGTACGATAACAACACCATATTCATTTTCAATAAAATTCATATCACAATGTTTAGATTTAAAAAAAACACCTAATATGAGGAAGTTATAAAAAATCAAACCAAATGATAAATAACCTTTCATTACAAAACATAAAAAGAATGTTTAAATTTTTTTAACACTATTCATCGTCACTTTAAATTGATATGTATAATGTATAATAATTTTTATAATTTTTTAATACAAAAAATGTAAATCACTATACATCGTTGGTTCCAATTCGATTTGGTACGATAACAACACCATATTCATTTTCAATAAAATTCATATCACAATGTTTAGATTTAAAAAAAAAAAAAAAAAAACACCTAACATGAGGAAGTTAAAAAAATCAAAGCAAATGATAAATAACCTTTCATTAGAAAACATAAAAAGAATGTTTAAAATTTGTTAACACTATTCATCGTCACTTTAAATTAATATTTATAATAATTATAATTGTTTGATTAA
This sequence comes from Helianthus tuberosus, assembly GCA_030545235.1. Taxonomy (NCBI): domain Eukaryota; kingdom Viridiplantae; phylum Streptophyta; class Magnoliopsida; order Asterales; family Asteraceae; genus Helianthus; species Helianthus tuberosus. The sequence goes on along the minus strand of CM060414.1, from coordinate 42,278,818 downwards.
AACTTCAATCTTGTCAGGGTCTCAACATGTTTTCTAACGAAGACACATGAAAGAATGTTATGACTTTACAACATATTCTTTATTTTCAACTGTCTAAAACTAGACCTGATTGAATCGAACCAAACTGAAATCGATTGTGTTGTAAATCCGAACCGAGAACATACAATATTGTACAAATTATGAGTCATAATTTATGACCAAAATCACACAGTGAATTAGACTTGGTTTTTGGAACTATTTACTAGGTTTTACTCGTTGGTATTTTCGTTTTAAACGAACTACAATAATATACATAATAATTGAGTGTCATTTCCCCCGAAATTGACAAACTTCATAATTAATATGGGCCCATAAGTACAGTCATGAAAAGCAAATATGCATTGGACCTAAGATGGAGGTGGGGCATAATTTCCATTTAATTCTATCAATACACATTAATTGATTTATTCCAAATTGACTAAACAAACAACCATAAATATATTTGATAACTACTTTTTTTTTTTTTTTTTGAACGGCGAAAACTTCTATATATATATATAGAAATCAGCAAGAAGCTGGAACAAACAAGAAAACAAAGACGACAAAAAACAACAAAAAACAACAAACAGAAACAATGGCAACAAGGGCCTGATCAGGCTTACAACATACTAGCAACATTGAAGTTTACCCAGTTATTCCAAGGAGGAACCGGAAGATTCGTTCTGTGAGACACCCAAGTATACGTGTCCTCTTTTATCAACTCGACAATGCTTGACGTGGTCATACTCGACAATGATAACTACTATTCTATAGACAAAGATGGTCAATCAAATATACAAGTTAAGGTCTTTTATAGAAAATTTATTGAAATAATCATACATTTATGTTACCACATCCTAATTTACACTACACATTTGCCATTCTAGACTTGTAGTTCTTAGAAGTTTAAGAGCCACAATATAGAAATTATTGTATATAATTTCAATATTCATATATAATATATTTCTACTATATATAATTATTATAAGAAAAAGTCACATTACATCAATTTTAATTGAATGATTAGTTTAATAAGTTTAAGAGTTACTAAAAAGAAACTTACACGTAAATAAAACGTATCTTTTAAAGTAATAGCATGCGTTGAGGTTTAGGTGATAGGGGCGTTAAACACTGTCACAATGGCAATGTGAGCACGAACATCGTCCAGGTGGAGCGCTAATGGGATGCGAGGGGCAAGGTGGTGGAGGTATCCATGGGCATGGAGCTCGATTTGTTTGATATATTTTATTTTTAATTTCATTTAGCTTATATCACCATTAATTTTTTCAATTTTGTTTTGTTACTTAACACGCCATATTTCACATTCTCACAATACACCTAGATGAAAGGTAAAACCACTCTAATACACGTGGTGCCTACGTGACAACAACTTTTTTTACCTTTCACCCCACACGTACAATTAGTGGCGGATTTAAAAGAAAATTTCAAAGGTATCCAAAAAAATTTTGGACTTAAACGTATCCTAATATTTGTTAATGGATATCCGATAAAAAAAACGGAGAAGAATAAAAAAACTTTGCACATCGCCGAAAAAGTTAAGGAGTAACCCGGGTATCCTTATCTCCTTCTTAAAACCACCAATGTGTACAACACATAGGCTAATATAGGTATTGGCTTTGATGCCTAAGAGAATATAAATTCAGTCTTTTGAAAACACATTAGTAGTTACCTAATAGCATCAATAATGAACATGACACTGAAATGACATTGCCTTCTATTCTTCAGAATTTTCTCATTCTTAGTATAAAAATGTCATTTTAGCCTTTCTTTTTCACTCTGTAAAACTTCAAAACAATATCAACTAGCATATTCAACAATAATAAATATCGTATAATTGAATGATTAAATGCAATAAGGTGTACGCAACGTTCACAATCTACTACTCTTATCTTATTTGTTGTATAATAATTAGACGATGTATATTCATCAATAGAACCTTGACAAGAATAATCTATAACATGCCTAAAGCGACCGAACATAAACAAACTTAATTCTCTTCTCGGTAGTTTAGAGCTATACGTGACCGCAGTGACTCGTGGATCTGCATCTTCGATGCGTCTCGATAAATAGCCTAGGAACATCATTATATGGGACAATGTAAAACTTCTAACTTTTAAGCCTACTCCAAGTTCCAATTATCATTTTTTGCTATCTCCATTGTCGGCAAATCTTTTTTAATCAACAAGAATTAAGGACATAATCTTTGTGCTAGATAAGGGCACGTGCAGCAATCTTTAAGAAGATTGTAAGGCAGTCAGTAGTGACTGATTGTACCATCTCATTGTGCATATCCTTGAAACATAAAGGTCTCAAAATCTGACAAAACCCTTTCCTTTTTCATGCCAAACACACTTTCATGTCTGTGCCCATTACCTCACAGCCTGTACTGTTCTTCAAACTGGATATCAAGTCCAAAATTTTACTTAATTCCAACCAATACCCATGTGATATTCTTCCGTTTTAATCATTCCACCACCAACAATAATCTTCATCCTCACCAGCAGATTTTCAAGATTTCTTTAGGGTTTTTGCTCTCATCATCATGTGGGATTCGGAGTCTGATTCGGTTGCCGGAAGAGATTATGATAATGGAGTCATTTCTGCCACCAAACATGGCGTCCAGACCGATCGGTTCGAACAAAGAGGCAAATCTTGGTACGTACCGATTAGTCGATTACACATTCATGTTTTCTCATATATATAATGAGGCAGCCTCTCTATCTGCTAGGATAGAGATACGGTTTGCCTACATCCATTATCCGCAGACTCTACCGATAGTTTTGCTATTGGCGGTAAAATATGGTTGTTGTTACTTGTTGTCTATACTGAAATTAATCATCAGAATTTATGATATATAGGTTTGTTGCTACTGATGTTCCAAGTGATTTCTTGGTCCAGATTGGTGATGTTTGCTTCCATTTGCATAAGGTAATAGTTTTAACTTATTAGTTCATTATCAAACAATATTTGTTTAGAGTTATAAATTAATTTATTGTGTTCTTATCCATCAAAATTTTGAAGTATCCCCTGCTTTCAAGAAGTGGGAAAATGAATAGAATCATATATGATTCAAGAGGAATAGACTTGAGCAAGATAGCTATGGATGACATACCCGGTGGCCCGGAAGCCTTCGAACTCGCTGCGAAATTCTGCTACGGGATCGCGGTTGATCTGACCGCCACGAACATCTCCGGCCTCCGATGCGCGGCCGAGTATCTGGAAATGACGGAGGATTTGGAAGAAGGTAATCTCATTTTTAAAACAGAAGCTTTTTTAAGTTATGTGGTTTTGTCATCATGGAGAGATTCCATTTTGGTACTCAAAAGTTGTGAAAACTTGTCTCCTTGGGCTGAGAATCTCCAAATTGTTAGGAGATGCAGCGAATCTATCGCTTGGAAAGCGTGCGCGAACCCTAAAGGTATCCGGTGGCAGTACACCGGAAAACCTATGAAGGTTTCTAGCCCGGGCTGGAATGAGATGAAAGATTCCAGCCCGAGCAGAAGCCCTGTTCCACCAGACTGGTGGTTTGAAGATGTTTCGATTCTTAGAATCGATCACTTTGTGAGGGTGATCACCGCGATTAAAGTGAAAGGAATGCGGTATGAGCTCGTTGGAGCTGCGATAACGCACTACGCTACTAAATCGCTTCCCGGGTTGATCAAAGAGTCTGGGGCTAGTGGTTTACCCGAAGAAGGAAGTAGTGGCGCGGTTTCGGGTCATTGGAAAGGGGGGTTGCACATGATTGTAGCTGGGAATAGAGAGGATCCAACATCAACTAGTCAAATGAGAGATCAAAGAATGATAATTGAAAGCCTTATTAGCATAATTCCTCCACAAAAAGATAGTGTGTCATGTAGCTTCCTTCTTCAGTTACTACGAATGGCTAACTTGATGAAGGTGGCTCCCGCGCTTGTTACAGAGCTCGAAAAGCGTGTCGGGATGCAATTCGAGCAGGCCAATTTGGCTGATCTTTTGATCCCTTGTTACAACAAAGCTGAAACAATGTATGATGTTGATTTGGTTCAAAGGCTTTTGGAGCATTTTCTAATTCAGGAACAGATGGAAACCGAAAACCCTAATCGTCAATCGGTGCACGAAGGGGTTCAAAGGATTAATAGCTCGAATGCGAAGATGAGAGTTGCTAGGCTCGTGGACAGCTACCTCACCGAGGTCTCGAGGGATTCGAACCTTTCTTTGACCAAGTTTCAAGTCCTTGCCGAGGCGTTGCCCGAATCAGCAAGAAGTTGCGACGATGGATTGTATCGCGCGATTGATTCATATCTTAAGGTACAACAAACTTAATTGTACACTTGGTTATTATTTTAAAAATAAAACGTACATGTGTTAGGACATTTAACGAATAGTCCTCTAACACATGTACTAAAATTCACAAACAATAAGGTCATGGTGCTAGAAAATACAACACTAAAAGCTACATATTTAAATAAAAAGGTATGAATGTTTTTTTTTACATAAATAGTCATTTTCGACGTTACAAAGGCACGTGATTTGGTGGAAGTCCAGATACTCACATCCGACACAGGAAAAATAAAACTTTAGGTGGCAAAAACTTATTGGTTACACAAAATTACCACAACATTTTTTTGTTTTTAGCCAAAGGGTGCACAAATTTCGGTTTAGAGCCGATGTGCACAATTTTAGGCCACACAATTTTTGTTTTATTGGTTTGGAGCTAAAAGTGCACATTCTTATTTAATTTTTGGCGGAATGCAAGTCCACACTCCATCTTTAATTCTATATCTATACAATCTATAAACATAAATAAATAAGAGCGTGATTGATCATATATGAACTAGGTTACAATTCATGTATTACACAGGTTGATAATTATAATATTATAAAATTAATAACAAATAAGTTATGACTTAAAAAAAACATGTGCATTGTACGGTTAAATAAACTTATGTATTATACTAATAGAATAAAATATACAATTTGTTAACATATACAGTCGTCAAGATATGTATTTAAAAAATAAATACTTACGTGATAGTTATAAATTTTGTTAAGTTAAGTATTAAAACATTATTTCTTTCAATTGGGTATCACATTTTATTATTATTTAACTAATTGTAATTTACTATTCTTATCATCTAATCCCGGAAATTTTTAAAAATCGCACATTAAAGCAATTATCATCATTGTTTTTCATTTTATAATATTTTAACCTACATAATTTAAATTTGGTGAAAATTTTAAGTTAAAGTATTAGTTTATTTTAAAATTATTAATTAGTTTTACATTAAATTCATTTTGCTGATGATATAAAAACTATCTTAATTAAAAATAAGTATCAATAATTAATTAGGAGAAAGAGAGACGGTAAAACAAAAAAGTAGATGTATCCAATGAATGACATGGGTATATAATTGTTTTTTTTTATCATATTCTATAGATATAGATATAGGTGGGGGTTGGATCTAAGTGACAATGTCATTGGAGCCAAGATATTTCTTAAACTCTTCAGGTCAAGAGTTTGAGTCCCACCAAAAACGTATTTGATACAATTTAAGCCATTGAAAAAATACATATACTATAGATATAGATATTTCTTTTTATTTTATCCACTTTGAATTTTGATCTGCTACAATACTAATTGTTAAATATTTAATTTAATTAATCCGTATAATATATGTGCTTTAACCTAGTTATTATGTATTATTTATTTTTTATGTTAAAAAACATTTGAATAAATAGTAGCAAATCAAGTAAGAAGATGCTACGTGTCCATTTTCTTTTAAGGTTTTGTTACACCCCTGTAATAATAACTAGCGGTAAGACTCGTGTGCAAACACGGGTCGTTTCTTATAAAACCATGCATGGCCCATATTGATATAGAGTAATATGAATCATATACATTTTTCATAAGATGACATGTAATATGAATCATATACATTTTTTAACTCATGTAAATTTTTAATAATCTTACTTTTCATTAATGATAACTTAAATAAAAACTAAATACGGAATTTTTGTTTATTTCTCAAACATTCCGATATAAATCTTATTGAAATCGAAGTTGTATTCAAAATAAAGTATTTTTTGGTATCGTAAACCATACCGACGAAACGATACCGGCCGAACATCGGTATTGGTACCATTATTGGTATTATCAGAACTGATATCAGCATTCGTTTTTACAATTTTCGAACGATGTAAAACACATGCCGACACTCCCTTCAACATATCACGACTTTATTTTTTGGAATTCCTCTTTTGTTACACGGAGGCGCCATATACATAATTAAATCTAAGAGTGTTACAAATATTTCTTTATATTGTAGTATACATTTACCCACGGCATTGTGCATGCAAAACTTTCTAGTTGATTTACATTTTCGTTTGATGTTTGTAATGATCAATTAGTTATATTTTTTATAAGTTTGTCACATAGCTATTTTAATTTTAAATATGTGACACAAGATGCTTGTAATTTTTTTTTTGTCATACATAATAACGCAGTTTGTTTGACAGGCTCACCCGACTCTCTCTGAACATGAACGTAAAAGATTATGTAGAGTCATGGACTGCCAGAAGCTTTCAATGGACGCTTGCATGCACGCTGCACAAAACGAGCGGCTTCCGCTCCGAGTCGTGGTGCAGGTTCTCTTCTCTGAGCAGGTGAAGATCAGCAACGCGATCGCAAGCAACTCAGTTAAGGAAACCGGGGGTTCACACTACCAACCAATGGTTCAAAACCGAAAAACTTTGCTAGAAGGAACTCCACAATCGTTTCAAGAAGGATGGGCCGCTGCGAAAAAGGACATTAACACTCTCAAATTCGAGTTGGAGACCGTGAAGACGAAATACTTGGAACTGCAACATGACATGGAGAATTTGCAAAGGCAGTTTGATAAGGTGACTAAACCGAAACAACAGTCCGCATGGTCTAGCGGATGGAAGAAGCTGAGCAAGATAACGAAGCTTAGCACGACGGAAAATAACGTTGATAGTCCGAGTAATGCAGCACAGGCTCGAAAGGCCCCGAGGAGGTGGAGGAATTCGATTTCGTAAACATACATAAAATAAATAAGAAAATTATCCCTAACACGCACTGCATTACGGATAAAAAAAAACAAAGTTTTATCAATAGCGTTACTGTTTTATAATTTCTTTCAATTTGCAGGAGTTGAATTTTTCATAAAATTAGTTTCATCCCATTTGTTGTTTGTAGTATTTATTTTATTTTTCGTCATTGTTTAATTATAGACTTTGCTTTTGTTGTGTAATTTCTCGGTTTTAAAAGCAAGTATATTGTTATTTTATTTACTTATTTTATCGTATTTATTTTGGACACATTAGTGACGAATACTTCAGCTCATTTGGGGACGAATGCTTTTACTGAAGCCTCCAAATTCCAATGGTCCAGTTCCAAAGAATAAAGTTATCACGATTTTTTCCAACCATTTTAATTAATGTATGAAAAGGACCTGCCTGTTAACAAGCTAGAATATTCCAAAACAAGGACCGAATTAATAATTGGTACGGATACAAGTTAGAGAAAAGGTTTATTCTAGGGTTGTTTTATTTCCACATCCCCTATAATCTTATTTTCACATCCCTATATCTATACGGGCCGTATAAACTGATACGGGCCGTATAGAATGTTTATGCACAGAATTTTATACGGTGGAATGTTTTTTTTGTTTTTATATGTATACGGGACGTAGAGTTATATACTGGCCGTATACATATTTGCATAATTTTGTTTCGAAGGTTTGCTAAGGGTTTTTAGTTTTGGAATCTGTATACGGGCCGTATAATGTTATACGGCCCGTATAGCTCGTATAGAAAAGTTAACTTTTTTGTTGCAATCAGGAAACCGTTTAATAAATTTTTGTATTTAAAATAGTGTTGTATATATCGGATTATGTTACGAGTTTGTAATTAAACGTATTTATTATGTTTAATAAGTTTCCTCTTTGTAAAACGATAAATATGTATAGAAAAGTTAATTTTTTGTTGCAATCGGGAAACCGTTTAATAAGTTTTATAAATTTTAAAATAGTATTGTATATATCGGATTATGTTACGAGTTTGTAGTTAAACGTATTTATTATGTTTAATAAGTTTTGTCTTTGTAAAACGATAAATATGTATAGAAAAGTTAATTTTTGTTGCAATCGGGAAACCATTTAATAAGTTTTATAAATTTTAAAATAGTATTGTATATATCGGATTATGTTACGAGTTTCTAGTTAAACGTATTTATAATGTTTAGTAAGTTTCCACTATGTAAAACGATAAATATGTTATATGATTATGATAAACTACGACAACAATTATTAAACAAACAACTTACCATCTAAACATAAGATTAATATTTATAATGTTTTACATCTAAAAAAAAAGATAAACTTTTACAAAGTTTCAAACGTAAAATAACAAAAAAAAATAATAATACAATAAGCAGCTACGGCGGTGGTGGTGGTGGTGGTGCAGCGCCAGCTCGTGGAGGTAGGGGCGCGGCAGAATGCATAGCCACAATCGCCTCGACCATCCACTGTACATCCTCTCTCACTGCAGCTAAATCCCCTCTGATTGTAGCTAAATCCCCTCTGACTGCAGCTACAGCCGACTCGACCTGAACGAGTCTCTCCTCCACCCCCGGTGGAGGCATCACACGCTGTCTCACGCTGCGTCGAACGTACGGGCGATCACCCCGTAACTCCTCCTCAACTACCTGTGATCGATCGGTAGTATGAGCGACCCCCTCTCCGTCGCCTCCCTCTCCCACGCCATCGCCCTCGTCTCCCTCTCCCTCATCTCCCTCCTCATCACCACCCTCTCCACGGGGTCCCTCACCCACACCATAAGCCCAAACCAGCTGCCCTCCCTCGACCTCGCGAGCCAAACCCATCGATAGGGCTGTGTCCCTCCCAACCCTGTCAAGCTGGCGTGTCTGCGTCATATCACTTGCCACCTGCGGGGACAGGAGGCGCAAGTAACCCTTCGCCAGACGGGTGACGAAGGCCCCACAGCTGATGTGGGAAGAGGTTCGCTTAAAAGCGTACTCGGCGAGATATGCGGCCAACTTGTACGCCAAGTTGGCCCTCCCGCCGGTAAGTAAGTCGTGCAAGAAGAATAGGTCACTTTGGGTGACCCATTCCCTGCTATCATGACGACCGGCGATCGTCACGGCGATACACCGATGTAGGTATCGGTGTAACGGGTCGTAAAGATCAGTCGCCCGTGCCTTCGGGGATCGCTGATTCGGTTTCGCGAACTCCCCGAACCCAATACTCCTCCAATACGGCCACAACACGTCAGTGGACGTGGTGACTGGCGCATCAAAAAATGCGCGTGACCTTGAGACCTCCTGTGAGTACAGACCTAAGGCAACAGCGAACTGAGGAAGTGTCATCCTCTGAGTGTTGCCGCAAATAGTAAAAGTTACGGCGTCTGTCGTTAAAAAATGCTGAAAACCCCCACCCCGGGTGTCCGTAAATGTAAAGGTAGATAAAAACTCTAAAGTAATATCCCTGTGGGCCCGCTCTGCGGCAGCATCAAATAAGCGGTCCCACGGGGAGTTAGCTGGCATGAGCTCCCGGACCCGACCGATCGCTCCAATATCTGTCAAAAACTGAAAATCTATGGTCCGAGGCGCATCCAGCACCATCTCCCGTAATTTGCCCAAAACCCTTTAGGCAACCGTACCTCGGGGGATATCTCTAACAAACTGCCCCGTCTCAGTAAAATCGGGCACAACCTCCTCCTCCTGTCCACGTCCACGTCCCCGTCCGCGTCCACGTCCACGGTCCCGACCCTGACCTCGACCTCGACCTCTACGGGCCGCACCAGCTGCTGATGACTCAACCATATCGTCTGTAACAAATAACAATTACAACTTAGCAATCATTATACGATTATCGTTAACGTATTATACGAATACTGTTCTTGTATACGAACGTATTGTACATATGATATACGCTCGTACAATGTTTGAAGATTCAACAAGGATACGACCGTATACATTATATACGAGCGTATAATGTTTGAATATTCAAACGTTATACGAGCGTATATAATGTATACGATCGTATAACCTTTGATTATTCAAGTGTATACGGTCGTATAAATTTTATACAATCGTATATTTTTTGAATATTCAAACATTATACGATCGTATACAATTTATACGACCGTATACACATAATAATCATTTACAATTTCCTGTTTCAATTTTTTTTTTCAAATTGAATTATACAATCGTAATCGTTACGCCTATCTACGCTTTAGTATACAAGACCATAATCTAACATGTTACGTAATTTAAAAGTTCACTATACGAAAACGTACCGTATAGGAAGAACGAGAAGAAAACGCCAAAAACGCCGAAGAACGCTGTCCAAGAACGATCCGAGAGAATTTTTGGTGGAATGTTGAGGCCGTATGGTGGAAATGAGGTCGTATAAAACTTATACGACCTTTTTTATTTGTATACGGGCCATATAAAAGTATACGACCCGTATACAGTGATATAATTTATTTTAATTCTGTCGTATACTTAATATACGATCACAGTATACGAGGCGTATATTTTTATACGGCCCGTATACAATTCAGTTTTTTTCTTTTTTTTTTCAATTACTATATGTGGAACTGACGAAAATACGGTCGTTATGCGTTAACGTTGATTCGTTTAAACGTTTTTTCAAATTCAATTTCAACAAGTTGCCAAAACATTTATATAACGTGTATGTTTATCATTACAAATTGTCAAAACATGCAAATTGATTCGTTTAAACGTTTTTTCAAGTTCAATCTCAAAAAGTTGCCAAAACATTTATATAACGTGTATGTTGATTATTACAAATTGTCAAAACATGCAAATAACATTTTATATTCATAGGGCACCTAAATCTATGTAATCCCTGGTCCTATATTCATCAACGATCGTATTATATTGGTCAATACGTTCCTTGTAATAGTGATACCAACTTTCTGCTGGCGTATTCCGTGTCGGTTGTCGCCAGTATCCTGATGGGGTTGGCATTGGATATTCCCCTTCTAATCTGACGTGAATAAAATGGTTCCTGTGTACATGTACAAGCGCGACTGTTCGATGCGGAATACTTTCTTCGGCTGTTCTGAACATGGGAAAAAATGAAGCACAACCAAGGTCACTTAATAAGAGACAAATGACATTCCACCGGTTTGCTATCAGAAGCCCCGTGAATGGCATTTGTAGCCACTTATGTCGAGGTGCTCCGTCTATATGGTCTTTTGACCAAACTAATGATTCCAGAACTTGTTGATACTGAAGTTCATTTATGTTTTTCCAAAATTCGTGGAACCGATTGCACTCATCATGAAGTTGCTCCCGTATGAACGGCCACTGCCACTCTTTAAGCGATAAGCTGACCGCTATAGATCGAAACCCACAATTAGCATCACCCTGCACATTTTGTATGTGACTGAGGTGTGGATAGAAGCACGGTGGAATGAACTTTTTGAAGTGCGTGAACATATTAACTTGTCCGACAGGCAGCAAAGGTAAGTCTGGTGGCTCTTCCTTTGATTTTGCGACCTTCTTTTTTGTTTTCGAATTCTTAGCGCCTTTCGCAATCTCGCCGAAGAACATAGGTGTTTCAGTACAATAACTTTGTGACTCGACAAACGAGCTGTGCCTGGTAGGTTCGATATTTGACTCTTGTGTGCCAAACTCATCTTGTGTGCGAAACCCATCTTGTGAATCACTATACTGGTCCTGCGTTGTTAAAAAGCTGTGTCTTGAAGGCTCCGTAAACGAATCATCCTTCCTTTATTGCTGAGCTTTTAAAGTTGGACGACCCCGTGTGTTTTTTTTGCACAACTGGTTGTTTAAGCTTCGTCTTATTGAGTTGTACCAACTCCTTCATCTTTTGAATAAAGTTTTTCCTGAGTTCTCTCGACTGAGCACTTAAATGTTGTTTGAGAAGCGCAAATTCGCCGTCTATGTCGAAAGAGTCCACCTTGCTCAGTTCCACTATGGAGTCCAAATTTAACTTTCTCCAAAAAGGGTCTATCATCTCCAACGAGATCATTTGACCTAAGGAACATATCAACAAACAACATAAACCGTCAATAAGATTTTGCGTGATGAAAGGGTATGATTATAAAATGTGGTTGGTCGAATATTGTATTACCATTCGTTATATACGCTTCCAACCGACACGCGCACGACAACCCACTGCTTGTATACAAACGGCACGCGCATGTACGGTTATATAACTTTAATTTTTCTATTTCATTTAATTCGTCTGATATCACCTCTAGGCAGGCATGTGAAACCTTCTTTAGTAGGAGATTAAATATTGGTTTGTTATGATGACCCAATGTTCGGCTCCTGCTTGTTTCAACGCCGCCTTTGATTTCTGTCACCTGGTTTCTTATGAGCTTATCGATAAGTGGTACCACTTTCTCCAGGGTGTAATTAGAGTCGCCTAGGTACTGCTTCAAAAGGGCATGTTGACCCTCTGCCCTGTTCGTTGTACGTTGACTAAAGTTCAGATGTTGGTCGCTCCAGAGCGAAACAAACCGGTCTCTATATGGTTGTAACCAGATTGAATCCAAATAGTTCATAATCTCTGTAATCAAAGTCAAGTGCAGTTAAGACAAGTCAAATAAATACGATTATTAAACAAAAATTATATAAAACTTACCGTCGGTTTTTTTGCGTGGCAAGTTTGATCGTATTCGCTCGTACCAGTAGTTGTAGTCATGGTCGGTCGTTGATTTAATTAGCTCGCCCCACTTGAAAAGAAACCTCTCCCATTTATCCTCTGTTTTAAAGCTTTTCCTGCAATGTTTGAAGATGTTTTGCTGTATGTGCCACCTACACAATGAATGTCTAGCCCTGGGAAACACGGTTGCACATGCGTTCATTAGGGCGCGATCTCTATCCGTTACTACTACACGGGATTCCATATCACTGTCTAATGAGTGTTTCAACCTCTGTAGAACCCATGTGAAGTTTTCCTGTTTCTCGTGGCTTACGAACGCATGAGCAATGCAAAACGACATCAACGTTGATGTAACACCGATAATCTGGACTAGAGGCATTTTGTACCGATTCGTCTTGTAGGTGGCGTCTATAAGCAACACATGCGGGAAAGCGCGCCACAACATGTTCGATTCCGGGTGGATGAAGAAAACATCCTCGACCTGTTCGCCGTTTTGAGATGTTCTATGGTAAAAAACAAACCCAACCTTCTCCAACCGGTCAAAAAGTATCTGCATTGGAGTCTCGCCGACTTGTTCCATTCGACCCAATTTGGCTCGAGCGTTGTATATGGTGTTTCTTGTTGAGACATTATGGGGGTTCTGTTCTTTAATGGCAGCAAGAATGTCTCGTGGTTTGATGTTCTGATGCGTCATTTGCTCCACCGTCCTCTCTTCCGATGGAGTCAGCCTCATTAGGGACGGATGACCCTCTGGATACAGAAATGGTTCGTGGTTATGTTTACCTTCCTCAACCCTTAGATCCCAGTAACCTAACCTCTTTATGTATGTCCCGACCAGTTGGAACTTGCAACCGGTTTTCCTAGTCCCGCTGCGTCTGACCGTCGCTGTTGATTTGTAATTGCCGGCACAATCGCACGTAAGCCAAATTTTTACCGCCTGACAACTATGGGGTTTATCGTAGATGGTGCGTTTGGTGACGAGGGCGTAGCCATTTACGCGTCCGACGTCTCTACACCAGTCTATCAATTCACCCATGCTAGCGAATTTCTAACGGAAACACTTATATGTGTCAATTAATGATTAACTCAAATGATTAACCCAGGTTTAGTTTTAGTATAAACGGGTTCGGGTCAGTTTCAGCTTGAACCTGCGAACCCGTTTGGATTAACGGGTCGGGTTCGGGTCAACATGGTCGGGATGGCGGGTTGGCCCGTTACACATTTATACTATATTATATATTTTTTACAATATATATAAATTAAATGGGGTGCGTATTTTTATGCCATGATTATAAGTTAAAAAGAGAAATTAACATAGATTTTATAACTTAAATATGATATTATATATATATATATATATATATATATGTATATATATTTGTGTTTTTAAGTAAATTTTAACTTTAATATGATACGATGTATGATACGATTTTCGAGTCGTGTTCGGGTTCTTATGTATGATACGATTTTCGAGTTCGGGTCGGGTTCGGGTTTATGTAAAATTTTCAGGTTCAGGTTGGGTTGAACCCACCAACCCGCGAACACGACCCGTTGAGCAACCCTAATCTAAGATTTTAATAAAGACAACATCAAACGTAAAAACACTAAAATAGTTAACATACAACAAATAAACGTATAATTAAATGTTATACCTCCTTGTTTTGAAACTCAGTACGTTCCTCTTCAGCATTTGGACCCTCGGGCGGTCCACAACTTATGGGAGAAGAATGAGAACTATCAGTCGGCGGTCCAACACTAACAGGAGGGGCTTCAAAATTAACCGGGTGTTGCGATGGATAATAACCAGCATAATTAGGCTGAATGGCATCCAAACCCCAAGTATCCTGACCTGAACCAGACGCAAAAATGGGATCGAACGGAGCATTCAGATCAAACATGCCCGCTTTGTTATCTTCATTCCCCTGATTCGCCTCGTTACCAAACACATTAAAAATGTCACCCCAACCCGACATTATAACGTAAATAATTTGAATACAGAGAAAAATAGAAGAAACGAATAGAAGTTGAATGAAAATGAATGAAATTAGTGTCATTTATATAGAGAATTTTACGGAATATTACATCGTTTCAAATGATTAACACGCGAATCGAGGAATCTAACGTCTAATCACATAACTCGCACGAGATTCGAGGAATATAACATCGAATCGGAGAATCATACGTCTAATCACACGTGAATCGAGTAATAATACGTCGCGTCAAATAGTAATAAAATAATAAAAAAACGAAAATCATTGTATACGGGTCGTATACATATATACGAGCCGTATATCATCGTCGTATAATATATATACGGGCACAGTATCATCTTATTCTCACATGGTTGATACGGGCCGTATAAGGTTATACGGGCCGTATAACCTTATACGGCCCGTATCAACCATGTGAGAATAAGATGATACCATGTGGATTTAATAGGACCCTTATTCTATTCCCATACCCTTAAGACCATGTGCAGTGGGCGGTTTCCGGCGTTTTTTTACTTGAACCACGCCCCAATCACGCTGCCGGACCGCCCCCTTGGGCGTTGTTTGCTGAAAATGGGGTGCCGGCGTTTTTTAAAAAACGCCTGTTGTGTGAGGAGCAATATTTACTTGTTCAATAAAAAGCTTCCATATATTATTAGTTTGTTTTAATTTTTTTTAAAATAATATTGATGGGGACATTATTGGGCATTATTCCACTACACCTATATGAAAAGCGCCATATAATGCCCCTTTGCTGACTGGGATGACACGTGTTGCACAACACCCATAGGTAGGGGCATTATTCATGTGTACCACTACACATGGTCTAAATTCTTATTCTCATATTCTTTTCATTTTATCTTTATATATATAGAGAGAGAGAGATACAGATGAGTGATGAGTGATATGTGAATATTAACACCCGAAGAAAATCGTGTCTGCCATTGAAATATTTAATTTCAAACATTACATAATTTTATATAATTAAACATGTTAGGAGTCAAAACATCAGACAATTTCTTAAATGAAAATACACATAGTAGATTGTAGAAATAAAAGTAAATTGTGTGTCATATTTATTACGGGGTTATCACTGAATTTCTCATTGATAACCTCTCAACAAAATATAAAAAAATATTGCTGAATCACTGAATTTCTCATTGATAACCTCTCAACAAAATAATTAGAGATATTCATAAAAGATATATTCTATATTCCTATTCTATTATACCCTTGCGGTCGAAACTCAAGGTTCCCGGATGATGAGAATGTTTTGAAAGTCATGGAATAGGATTCGTGGTAGGTTCTTGGTAAAGATGTCGCAAATCTAATCGAGGATGGGACATTTCGTACTTGAATTTGACCTTTTTGAACATTTTATATAATAAAATGGATTTCCATATTTCAAAGTGTTTGGTGTTGCACCGGATTACCATTTAAATAAATGGCACAAATGTTATCACGATAAACTAACATGGCACCAAGAGATCTTGGAGACTATGTTGGCTACGCCACGACACTCGGCCTCGGGGCTTGACCCGGAAATAGTAAGGTGTCATTTGGATGACCATGAGATGAGATTATCCCCCAGATAAACACAATAGTCGAATGTAGATCTCAAGTGTCTGGACACCCGCTAGTCTGCATTAGTTTAACTAAGAGCATTCACATCCAACCCACTAAAATGTGTGAGTGTAGTTTTTATAATATAAAGAGTATAAAAAGTGGTTGTGAGTGGAGGAGAGAGAAAATTTTACTGTTCATCTGTATATTTGAGGGGACACTGTTCACCCCCTATAATTTTTTAATATATTTTAAAATTGGTTGTGAGTGGAGGAAAGAGAAAATGTAATGATAAAGGTATAAAAGAATATTATTTAATTGAAAAAGAGAGAGAAAATGTAGTGTTTTTTAGTGTAATTTAGGGTGAAAAAATGATGGAATGGATGTGAATGCTCTAATAAGGGACAAAGTTGACGATCGAGTGAGATGATGACTATAAGTAATAGTCACTTTGATGTAGCGAAAATTGTGTTTAAGAGCAGTACAATGATCGGTTTATGCGGCATGCATGTGCAGCCAAATCCACTACACTACGTATGTGATATCGGTTCGTGTGAATGCGAGTTATTATCGAGGCATGATCAGAATTCTTTACAAGGCTGAATTATCAAGTATAGATCCAGAAGTCGCAGTCAACTTGGCGTTAATATCAAAAGGAGTGGCAACTAGATTATGTGTGGCCTTACCTGCACATTCAAAAAGGTCGGCGGCATACTTATGTTGGGAGAAAAACAAAGTATGAAACGTGCTTGTGACTAATATACCGAAGAAGTAATTTAAATGCCAAGATATTTCCAAGAGAACATGAGAGTTAAGCTACATTAGATGTATGCATAAAGCATCAGAAGGAAGTGGTGAGTATAATGTCATAAATGTAGAGAATTAGGTCAGTGCTGCTCTAGCATGCTTGTAAATATATAAAGAGTGGTCGCATTGGTGTATACGAACCCAGGCAAGCAACGTAATCATCAAAATGTTGGTACCAAGACAAGGGGCATGTTTGAGATCGTAGAGTAGTTTCTTAAAGAGGAAGACATAATTCGGTTTGTTTGAATTTTGTAATCCTGGTGGTTGATGCATGTAGACTGTTTCATTGAGATGCTCATTAAGAAAAAAACATTGGTTACATCAAGTTGAAGTACTAGCCATGAGTGAGAATGGCAATGCTAAGCATCATGCGAATCGTTGCCGGTTTGGCTACAGGACTAAAAATGTCACCACAATCTACTTTAACTTTTTTAGACCTGCCATCACAAAGCCAACATGCCTTATAGGTTCAAGAGTACCATCAAAATTCAATTTATGTTTAGAACCTATATGATAATATTCATACAAGGTTGATGCGGTACTTACTTCCATGTCTCATTTTTAATAAAGGGGATTAAACTTATAGTTCACAGCTTGGTTCCGATGTAGGTTTAAGAGAGCATCGGTAGGACTTCTAGGAATGGGTGATATAGTGGAGGTGTGAAAGTTATAAAGTTGTTTAGGTTTGGAGATGCCAAAATACATCGAGCTGATATGGACTGGTCTTGTGTTGTCTTTGACAATCCAGCACTTTGTATTTTGTCTTTAGATCTTTGAGGCAACAGTTCTTGTTTTAGTAGTTTGGGTGGTTGTTTTGGAAGTCTTCAAGGGGGAACTTCTGGACTTACGATTGTATCCCAACTTATTCTATGAGACAAGGAATATGGTTCCCTTATGTTTTGACTTTCATCATCATTAGATCTTATATAACCCAACAATCTCCCCTAGATTTGCCGATGCTAAAATCTCTCTTATTATGACATGTCTTTTACTCTTTTATTTGATGATGCTCAACAGTCTTTCCTTGATCATTCCTTTGATGCCAATTTCCATATTTAGTGTTGGATCATCATTTTCATCCTTTTCTATTTCAAGATCCACAATGACTTTAATGTCATCAAGGCTATGAGTCTGGACATCATACCCATCCACCTGGGTTCTAGAGTCATCTTCTCTAAAGATTTTCACATCAATAGAGTCCTTCATTTCTTTGCATCTCACAATCATTGGGTTAGGGAGGATTTGAAGCAAGTCTAAAACTTCAGTTGGTGGATGTGAATCTAGCTTGGAAAGCACTATTACCCCTTAATGTGCCACTGACTGATGTGGTAGATCTTGTGGATCTTCCTTTGCAGAATCTTCTAAAGCAACTATATAATGCCTTGCATCTTGGTTGGTGAAGACATGTGTAATGCCTCGCTTTTTGAACTTTCCTTACTTAGCAAGTTTGATTTTATTTCTAATTATAGAAACTTGTATTCTCCTTGTAATCATCGTTCATTTCAAATCGTTGTAATCCGAGACTTGAATCATAATAAAAGCTTGATCTTTTTATACATCTTGTTATACTTAATTCGTAAATACTTGTTAAACATTCATTATACGTGCTACTTGTACAATTATACGCAAATCCATACTTGTTTATTCATGCAAAATCATTTATACATTCATTTATTTATACATTACACTTGTGCATTGCACTTACACGTTTAAAACGGGTTAATTATATGTGAAACCGACCAAAACTCCACATTCCAAACGACAGGCACCCTTCGTGCGACAGGCACCCTGTTGTGCGAAAGGGCCTTTCACCCGAAACCACCTGTTATCCCAAACTCCGCTTCAGCCTATAAATACCAACCCACTTCTTCATTTCTCAACTTCCCCAACTCCGAAATTCTCTCTAGAATACTGATTTCGCACACTTGAGTGCAACTACTTCCAGCAACTTCCTAAGTGAGTTTACAAATCACAAACACTCTCATTCCTTCTAATTCCTTCTACTTTTTCTAAGTTTTTATACCCTTCTTCAATCATTTGAACTTGGTTCTTATATTTGCATTGGCAATCTGATATCAACTCTCAACTTATTGAGGACCAACTCAAAGATTGTGGATTGTTCTTTCAAACTATTTATAAAACAAACTTTCTGTTACTAAACTTGGCCGAATCAAAGACTCACCGAGCTCACAAGCTAAGTTCATGGTTGTGGGTTAGGGTTAGGGTTGATTCCAGCCAAGAAGACGAACAGTTAAACCAAAACCAAGTTTTTTTTTCATCTTGAAACAGGAGCCTCTCGCACGAAAGACAGCCCAGTCGCACGAAAGGATACTCCTTTCGCGCGACAGGACACCCTCTCGCACGAAAGATTCTGATTTCATTTGTTTCGACATTTTCTAAGTGTTGTATGTTAGTTAGATCCTCATTTTCGATATGAACAACTCTGATATAACAGTGTGTGAGCCACGGAAGACTTGGTTTCCAATCTAGTTCCACCACCTCACTTGAACTTGTAAAACGAACACCCAAACAATCTCCTAGACCTAGAATAAGTTAACCCCATCTAGCCTCCAACACTTAGTTAATTCTTTCCAGGTTGAGTTGGCACACCCGGGTTGTTCTTGTTCGGTTTTTTGGTTATTTAATTGTTGTTATTTACATTTATGTATTCATGACAAACCGGTTAGTTAACTTTGTTAACTAATTTGTGCTTTGGTGAACTCTAACAAGGTTTATACCTCCATGCATGACTTCTATAAACTATATGAACATTCTGGACTGTTAGACTATATATCTATAACTAAATAACTCAAGTTAACATACAAACATAGTCGTTCAATGATTAAAACATTCGAAGCGAAATTCAGTTCACACAAAATAGACCCCTGTCGCACGAAAGGGTCCCTATCGTGCGAAAGGACTCCTGTTGTGCGAATTGTCCAATCGCCCAAACAGTTTGTGTCATTTCGGTTTCCGAGTATTCTGTTTCGGCATTCCTCGTTACTGATTCTGACGGGCAAATCAGGACCCGTGAAATCATAGAAAACTCAGTGTCTTAACGAGTTCCTGGACAAAATATATTTTCTGATTAATTATACTTTCATACTTAAACACTTATGTACTTTAATTCCGAATACAACTCCTCCGCTCAATCTCCAACAACTCATGCTTTCGTTTACCCCCTGTAGGGAAACCTTGGCGTTCTTGTGCTCGTCATCAACTCTTCTCTCGCGGACTTCACTAAAGAAGATTTAGCAAAACCGTGAGTATACTCGAACACCCTTTTTACTTTTCACACTTTGGGTGCAATATGTTTACTATTAAACCTACACAGTTACACTTAGACTTTTATACAAATGCACAAACAATCCTATACAAGCATGCTAATACGTTATACTTGGTTCATGTTTTGGAACATTCTTATGTGATAAACATGTCATTAACTCGTACGAGCCCCGCTTTAACATGGATAGTGCTATAGGAGTAACGCACCGCCCGTAGTCTTGTGGTCATGTTAAATTTAATACTTGCGGTAATCAGAGGATTAACTTGAATATTCGCATGCCAGTTTTACGTTAATCTTGATAACTAAAGTTTGCGATGTGGATTCGTTTAAATCTTTTATACTTATGCTACGTATCAAACTTGTATACTCACTAATACTTTTGTATTGAACCATGTATTTTTAAACATATTGTAGGTTGATGATGTTGAGATGGATGAAACATAGTAGGGATTCCCTAGATACACACTTAGAATCATTAGATTATGTTGTTGTATCACTTTTGAATTATGTTGTATTTGAAACAATTGTTGTAATTTGAAATTTCCATGTTGTATTTGACATTATTATTTTGAAATGAAATCAGTTTACTTTAAATTATTGTCACAAATAGTGTTATGAAGTCTCGAGCAATCTAGTTCGTCTCACTCTGATGTTTCGGCCATCGGTTGGGGTGTGAAAGATTGATATCAGAGCCATAACTATAGGCAATTAGGTAGAATTGCCATGTTCGACCTAGTCTATACTAAGTACCAAACTTAGACCATTCTTGATTCTTGTTTAATACGTTAATTCTTCCTATCTTGCTTCTATCTCTTCTTTTGTCTTAATACATATACATATGTCTTTCCTAAGCCATTTTACACAATACACGTTGAAGACTTGAAGACACTCGTATTGTACAAACAAGGCAACTTTATCAAAATAGGTGTGAAACCTATAATTTTGTTAATGACCCTCAATCTGCTTATTCGATTTTTGCACGAAATTACACCATCAAGTTAGGAGTGAAATCCACATCTTGATGGTAAATTTCCAATTCAAACTCTAGTGGAACCTCGTCAAAGCTTCAGAGTTAACTTTCTTGACCCGACGAGTACTAACCACACTTAGGGTACAATGTTGTCAAGTTAGGGGTGAAACCCGCATCTTGTCAACTAGTCCTATTCCTTGATTTTCAATCCCGCCAAAGTTTTGATTTTTCTATCGATTAGGGACGTGCAGTAACTGGAAGGGTAAAATACCGATAATCGCTTCTCAACGAGAGTATTTTACCTATAGGCCAAAGCACGTTTCCCTAATTAGAAACGATCTTCGATTTACTTTGGAAATGTCTTAGTTACGTTCCGTGACATTCAATATTTTACGATACCTCTCTTTTATGTTATCTCAATTTCCATGTGTTCTAATACTTGTTACCTTCGTTCATTTCAAAACCGATGCACAATTCTCACGTCTCTCGTAATAAATACATTAGTAATTCTCGTGAACAAACTAAATTTATACTCTTTTACGCATTCATACGTGCTTATACTTTGAAAATATTTGTTATACTCATGCAACCTATGTGAATTATATGTGTTATGTGATACTTCCATACTTAAACATCAAAAGAACGTGATTTTTAGATTATGATCAAGTCTCATCCTCTATTCCTCTTTCGATTCTTTAGATGTCTTCCAACAGTCTCTCTAAGAACCTCAAAAAGTCCAAGTCGGGATCCAAGTCTGGTTCAAAGAAGGGTTCCAACAGCAACAATTATGAGTCGATGTCGAAGAAGGATCTCAGGAAATTCATGGCGAAACAAATGGCTAAGGTCATTCTCGATATCGTCAGCAAGATCCAACCCTAACCAATACCGAATCACCCAATGCCTCCGTTAACTCTAAGGTGGAAATGCATAAGTCGACGTTCACCTTTAAGCAATTAGTTTCTTGTAACCCCTTAACCTTCACTGGCGAAGAGGGTGCCACCGCGTTACTTCAATGGTTCGATGACATCGAATTAACGTTCCTTCAGAGTGGTTGCCCCGATAACCTTCGAACCCTAAACGCGACGGGTGTTTTTCGATCAAGAGCCCTTGATTGGTGGACCTCCGAGCGTAACGCTCATGGGAATGAAGTCGCCCATGCCTTACCCTGGTTTGATTTGAAGAAACTGATGAAGGATGAGTATTGTCCTCTGCACAAACTCCAGAAACTAGACAACGAATTCTGGAAATTGAAGCAAGTGGGGAACGACAACGCTTATAACAACCCTAAAGAAAACCGACACCCTTGAATTATTTTCGACACCCTAATATATTTTTAAAATATCCCAATATGTCTTAAAATACACCCTATACGCGAAAACGGACCCCGAATACCTTAAATATTATTAAAATTAATTAAAAATGGAGTATTTGGAGTTGAGGCGGGCCGCGTAAGCCACCCCTCAACCCTTACGCGGGCCTCGACAAGGTAAAACCTGGCGAAACCCTGGGCCGCCACGTGGCCCAACACCTATTGAACCTACTAGCTGACCCGGGTCAGCTACGCTGTTGACCAACGTTGACACGGGCCGCGTAGCCTCTCGGCTATACCTTACGCGGGCCGCGAGGAAGTCAGGTTTCAGCCCTATAATATTTAAGGTGAATTCGTTCAGATTTCTTTTTTCAATCTCAAAATTTAAGTGTAGGCATTATACACGGGTATAATACCCCCCCCCCTAACTAACAAAGTTCTGCTCCGTTGTAAGTATTATAACCCCTGGATACGTATTAGATACTCTGCCCGATTGATCTAGGGTTCCGTAACGGCTGTCGTGGTTCTGCCTGATGTAGTCGTTGGAATACCGTCTCGGGGAGGGTATTACTAATGTTAAAATGGGTTATTATACTAACACGTGTGCATTTGTGTAATTTATAGATAATTCTCAAGGAACCCTTACAGAAAATCTAAGACATCAATGTGAGTAATCCTTCTTTTTATGAAACCTTTTTGTGAGTAATCTCCTTTTTGTAAATTGTTTTTACAAAACCTCACACGATTAATTATATATTAAGCAGTTATTGAGTATTTGTAAGAATACAATTATCACGAGTATGTTGGGGTTTTGTATTCAAAATTATGTTACTGCCTTGCGAGGGGTAACATTTCCACAAGTCGGGTCTGACAGTACCATGGATGTTAATTGATATAACTTGGAAACAAATGTAATTGCGAGATCGCCCTCAATATTGTACAATGATTTTTATTAAACTGGGATTCACTCACCAGTATTTCCCACTGACAAAATGGTTTTAAACGCGTTTCAGGTAACAAAATGTGAAAGCCAAATAGAAGCCAGCTGGACAGCACTGAAGGCTTGGAAAAGTGGCAATAAAGTTTCTTAAATTAAAATAGATGTTTTTATTAAATAAAAATAGGATTTATTCCTATGAAAATGTTTGTATTGCAAACTTGGGTTTTATCCCATGTGTTTAATATTATGAAAATGTGGTTTTTTACTCTGATCCAATATTTCCTAACTACGGTCCTGATGAAAATTCCGCTGCCAAATTAGACAATACCAAATACCAGCGAAACTGGCTCGCGGCCGCCTGTTCCCGAGGAAATAGGGATCGGGGATTGCGACAGAAGGTGGTATCAGAGCTAAGCCACTGATTCAGCCACAGAAGTGTTCTGCTGACATCAAAATTTAAATTGTTAGGAAATAAATTACGGGAATACGTGCATAATTGTATTTTCTTATTATGTGTTATTTGACTATTTGTTAGTTTACAGTATGAGCGACCAAAGACCATCTGACGCGTACCGTCAATTGTCTGGTTCGCCTAGAAGCGAAGGTGCCTCTTCTCAGCCTGCCCTCTCGGGGTACTCTGCTGATACGGAAGAAGGAATGTTCGTGTTTAAGGCTCAGTCTGAAGAGCCATTCCCTCAGAAAAAGAGAGGATGGTTCAGTCGAGGGGCACATGAGCGTAGGAAGCGTATGAAAAGGTTACAAGACCATAGAGTACTAGCCGCAACCAAAAGAGAAACCGATGCCTATGCCCAGGATATGCTTAATAAGGGTATAACCAATATCCACATCCTAGCAACCATTGCAGCTGATCCTAACCTGGAACAAATGATAGCACCCCAACCCCAACCACTAATTCCTGACCAACCAATGGAAATAGAAAACCCTGAAAATCAAGTAGAAATGCATGATTTCAATCTGGAGGAAATACCTAGGATACCAGCCCCAAATCCCTTAGACCCAAATTACGATCTGTGGTGGGATGACATTAGAGACTATGTGCAACGCTACCCGATACATGAAGACATGCCCATGCCAAACTTAGGAGCCTACCCAGGTTTGGACCCTCTAGATCCCTATTACAATAATGATGTATACATTAGGGAGATTTTAGAGAATCCTTACCAATTCCAGGCACCTACACCTCCATACCAGGAACCCGCACCCCAGATTTCGAACCCAGTCCTAGAACCTGCACCCCAATGAATGTAGAAAATGTACAAGAACTTAGGACATTTGATGAGGAAATTTTAGAGAGTAGTGAAAGAATGAGACAGGTGGGAGAGCGACTCGTCTGGAAGTACGACGAGGGCAATATGGATTTCTGGATGAATCCATATCCATGAATGTGATGGTGGAAACGGTAGTAATAATAATAATAATATGTGTGTATGTGTATAAAAAAAACTACGGATGCCTATTATTAGTAGTGTAACTTTAAATTTCGGTCAGTATTGTAATTTTAATTTCAGTACTGGTGTGTAATAGATGCATATTATATGAATAGAGTAAAGTCGCAATGATCGACACTTTTGACCAAAATGCGTGTCATGTGATTGACTATATTAAATATTATTTTGTGATATTAATACATGGTAAATGTTTAAAATTCAGATGGCCGACGAAGAAAATCAAGGAAATCTGAATAACGATAACCAGAGTAACATTAACTTGGTTAATGAGAATCCGAGCATCAATAACAATGGAAACCAAGTGGATAATAGTGCGAACACATAGTGGCACAAGGAATCATAGATGCAATGCCATTTATTATTCAAACGGTTCATGAAGCGAATAATAGCAGTAAGTGACCAACTGAACCAACTGAACCAGGAAACAAGCGACCAACTGAACCAGAAAACAGCGTAAACAATGGACCCGTACTTCAAATGTCCATTCCCAAAAGGAGAAGAACCGTGTCTTACGGTTGTTCTTATAAAGAATTCTGGTCCTACAAACCAATAGAATTCTCGGGCAATGAAGAACCCATTGCAACTCTACGCTGGATAGAAAAGACTGAGGCTGTTTTAAAAATAAGCAAGTGTGCTGAAGAAGACAAGATAATGTTTGCTTCTAATTTATTTAAAAACTCAGCCTTAGAATGGTGGAACACTATCCTCTAGTCAAGAGGAAGTAATAGGGTATACAACATGGAATGGGAGGAATTTAAGAATATGGTAGAAAGGAAATTTTTCCCTCCCAATGAAAAGGAACAGATAGAGAATAAGTTTATAAACCTAAGGATGACCGGAGTAGATAGTAAGGGTTATACTACCACATTCTTTGAATATGCTAGAATAGTACCAACCCTTGCATCACCTGAACCGGTATTAATCTCCCGTTACATCTGGGGATTAATTGGAGAGATTAGACATGTGGTCAAGGCAGCTAGACCCCAAACTATAGAAGAAGCTGTAGAACTAGCCAATACCTTGAGAGATGAATTAATCCATACTAGAGAAGAAGACCAGAGGAGAAACCTAACCCAAAGACTTACTCAAGAATTCCGTTCTGGGAATTCCAATCGTAGGAATATAGGTTCTACCTCTGCACCATACTGCAAAGCTTGTAAGAAGAAGCATTCAGGAAAATGCTTCGCTCACTGCAATTTCTGTAAGTTACCAGGACACAAGGAAGAAGATTTCAGGAGAAAATCCAGTAATGGACTATGCTTCAATTGTGGAGAAAAAGGTCACATCAAGCCGAACTGTCCAAAATTAGCTCCAGCCGCGAACAACAAGAACACTAAAAATGCTAGAGCATTTGTTCTGACAGCAGATGAAGCCAAAATGATTCCGGATGTGATAGCCGGTATGTTTTTAGTTAATGATATATTTGCTAAAGTATTATTTGACTCTGGTGCAAATCAAAGTTTTATTAATACTACGTTTTGAAAACTTCTCAATCAACCATTAACTAAACTCTCACAAGAATGTCTAGTCGAGACAGTGAATGGAGAAACGGTTAGGATTTCTGAAATCTTGCAGGGAGCAAGAATATAATTTTTAAACCAAAAGTTTATTGCAAATCTGTACCCAATGAATCTGATAGTATTTGATATCGTATTAGGAATAGATTGGTTAATAGCCAATAAAGCTAATATTTTATGTGATCAAAAGTCAATTCAAGTAAATTCACCTAAGGGTAAAAAAATCACAATTAAAGGTGATAAACCATCTAGATCCACTAAATTCATCTCTGTGATGAAAACTGCAAGTTATATAAGAAAAGGATCTATAGTGTATTTGATTTCTATAATCACTAACACTAAAGGAAAAGAACTAAAAGACATTCCAGTAGTGTCTCAATTTTCAGATGTATTTCCGGAAGAATTACCAGGACTACCGCCGGACAGAGAAGTTGAATTCAGAATTCATCTACAGCCAGGAACCGCACCAATTGCCAAAGTACCTTACCGTTTGGCACCCGCAGAAATGCAGGAACTAAAGAAACAATTAGACGAATTGTTGGAGAAATGATTTATACAGCCAAGCTCTTCACCATGGGGAGTACCAATTTTATTCGTTAAAAAGAAGGACGGATCAATGCGTATGTGCATTGACTAACGTGAATTGAACAAAGTCACGATTAAGAATCGGTATCCATTACCAAGAATCGATGATCTGTTTGATCAACTTCAAGGAGCCCGATTTTTCTCTAAAATTGATTTAAGGTCAGGATATCATCAATTAAAGGTACAGGAAGAGGACATTCCTAAAACCGCATTTAGAACAAGGTATGGTCATTATGAATTTACTGTCATGCCCTTTGGTTTAACCAATGCCCCAGCCGCATTTATGGACATGATGAACCGAATATGTAAACAATATTTGGATAAATTCATAATTGTTTTTATTGATGATATTATCATCTATTCTAAAAGTAAGGAAGATCATGCAAAGCATTTGCACGCACTTCTAAGTATATTAAGAAAGGAAAAGCTTTATGCTAAATTTTCAAACTGCGAATTTTGGTTAGAGCAGGTACAGTTTCTTGGACACTTAGTTAATCATGAAGGAATTCATGTGGATCCAACGAAAATCGAGGCGATTACAAAATGGAAGACCCCTGAATCACCAACCGAGGTTAGAAGTTTCTTAGGATTGGCCGGTTATTATAGAAGATTTATTCAAGATTTTTCTAGAATAGCCATTCCTTTAACTAAGTTAACCTGTAAATCCATTAAGTTTGAATGGGGACAAAAACAAGAAGAAGCATTTGGAATTCTTAAGCAAAGACTAACCCATACATCCATACTAGTGTTACCAAAAGGAACTGAAGACTTTGTAGTTTATTGTGACGCTTCCAAACTAGGTTATGGATGTGTGTTGATGCAACGCCAAAAGGTTATAGCTTACGCATCTAGACAACTTAAGAATCATGAAGAGATTTATTCAACCCATGATCTAGAATTAGGAGCCATAATTTTTGCCCTTAAGATTTGGAGACATTACCTTTATGGTAGTAAGTTTACCATATTCACCGATCATAAAAGTTTAAGGTATGTTTTCGGGCAAAAAGAATTGAATATGAGACAAAGACGCTGGATGGAGATGCTCAGTGATTATGATTGTGATATCCAGTATCATGAAGGAAAAGCAAATGTAGTGGCTGATGCTTTAAGCCAAAAATATCACGAAAAGCCAAAATGGGTACGTTCTCTTAAGTTAAATCTAAAAGTAGATTTAAATGAGCAAATTAGAAAAGCACAAGAATTAGTAATCAAGGATGATACTGAAAAATTAAAAGGAATGATTAAGGAATTAGAACAAGGAACAGATGGAATTTGGAGATTCCATAAACAGAGAATGTGGATACCTAAGTTAGGGAACCTGCGCCATCGTATATTAGAAGAAGCCCATAAGTCTAAATATACAAGGCACCCAGGAAATAATAAAATGTACCACGATTTAAGAAAGAATTTCTGGTGGATAGGAATGAAAAAGGACATAGCAACCTATGTTTCTAAATGTTTAACCTGTTCACAAGTTAAAGCTGAACATCAGAAACCCTCAGGATTGCTGCAACAATTAGAAATGCCAGTATGGAAATGGGAATTGATAACAATGGATTTTGTTACTAAATTATCCAAAACAAGAAAAGGCAATGATACAATCTGGGTGATTGTAGATAGGCTAACCAAGTCAGCTCATTTCCTACCAATGAAAGAAATTTTCAGTATGGAACAATTAGACAAATTGTATGTTAATGAAATAGTTTCATTACATGGAATACCTTTATCAATTGTTTCTGATAGGGACAGTCGTTTTACTTCTCATTTTTGGGAAAGTTTCCAAAAAGCCATGGGAACCAAGTTAAATCTAAGCACAGCTTATCATCCTCAAACAGACGGGCAAAGCGAAAGGACAATTCAGACAATGGAAGACATGCTTAGGGCTTGTGTAATCGATTTCGGAGGTAATTGGGATGATCACTTACCTTTAATAGAATTTTCTTATAATAATAGTTATCACACAAGTATCAATGTTGCACCATTCGAAGCACTTTATGGACGAAAGTGCCGAACCTCAGTCTGTTAGGCAGAAATTGGGGAAAAGCAACTATCAGGACCTGAGATAGTACAAGAAAAAACCGACAAGATTATTCAAGTCAAGGAACGACTGAAAGCAACACATGATCGACAAAAGAGTTATGCTGATAACCGACACAAACCGTTGGAATTTCAAATAGGAGATAAAGTATTGTTAAAAGTCTCTCCTTGGTAAGGAGTAGTAAGATTCATCAAACGGGGAAAGCTAAGCCCCAGGTATGTTGGACCTTTTGAGATTATTAGAAGAATAGGACATGTAGCCTACCAGCTACAACTGCCAGAGGAAATGGCAGGAATACATGATGTATTTCATGTATCTAATCTAAAGAAATGCCTAGCTGATGAATCACTTGTAGTGCCTCTTAAGGATATAGAGGTAAATGAACAACTCAAGTTTGTAGAAAAACCTCTGTAGATTGAAGACAGGAAAGTCAAGAACCTCAAGCACAAGAGATTAGTTCTGGTCAAAGTGAAGTGGGACTCCAAAAGAGGACCAGAGTATACATGGGAGCTTGAATCGGAAATGCAAAAGAAATATTCACACTTATTCCAGTAGATCTTGAGGACGAGCTCTAAAACAAGGTGGGGAGGATATAACAACCCTAAAGAAAACCGACACCCTTGAATTATTTTCGACACCCTAATATATTTTTAAAATATCCCAATATGTCTTAAAATACACCCCATACGTGAAAACGGACCCCGAATACCTTAAATATTATTAAAATGAATTAAAAATGGATTTTTTGGAGTTGAGGCGGGCCGCGTAAGCCACCCCTCAACCCTTACGCAGGCCGCGACAAGGTAAAACCTGGCGAAACCCTGGGCCGCCACGTGGCCCAACACCTGTTGAACCTACTAGCTGACCCGGATCAGCTACGCTGTTGACCAACGTTGACGCGGGCCGTGAGGAAGTCAGGTTTCAGCCCTATAAATTGCATGCAGTGGCCTTCAGTCGAATTCGTTCAGATTTCTTTTCTTAATCTCAAAATTTAAGTGTAGGCATTATACACGGGTATAATACCCCCCCTAACTAACAAAGTTTTGCTCCGTTGTAAATATTATAACCCCTGGATACATATTAGATACTCTGCCCGATTGATCTAGGGTTTCGTAACGACTGTCGTGGTTTTGCCCGACGTAGTCGTTGGAATACCGTCTCAGGGAGGGTATTACTAATGTTAAAATGGGTTATTATACTAACACGTGTGCATTTGTGTAATTTATAGATAATTCCCAGGGAACCCTTACAGAAAATCTAAGACAACAATGTGAGTAATCATTCTTTTTATGAAACCTTTTTGTGAGTAATCTCCTTTTTGTAAATTGTTTTTACAAAACCTCACACGATTAATTATATATTAAGCAGTTATTGAGTATATGTAAGAATACAATTATCATGAGTATGTTGGGTTTTGTATACAAAATTATGTTACTGCCTTGCGAGGGGTAACATTTCCACAAGTCGGGTCTGACAGTACCATGGATGTTAATTGATATAACTTGGAAACAAATGTAATTGCGAGATCGCCCTCAATACTGTACAATGATTTTTATTAAACTGGGATTCACTCACCAGTATTTCCCACTGACAAAATGGTTTTAAACGCGTTTCAGGTAACAAAATGTGAAAGCCAAATAGAAGCCAGCTGGACAGCACTGAAGGCTTGGAAAAGTGGCAATAAAGTTTCTTACATTAAAACAAATGTTTTTATTAAATAAAAATATGATTTATTCCTATGAAAATGTTTGTATTACAAACTTGGGTTTTATCCCATGTGTTTATTATTATGAAAATGTTGTATTTTACTCTGATCCAATATTTCCTAACTACGGTACTGATGAAAATTCCCCTGCCAAATTAGACAATACCAGATACCATCGAAACTAGCTCACGGCCGCCTGTTCCCGAGGAAATAGGGAGCGGGGGTTGCGACAACGCTGGCCTCACAGCTCGTTTCAAGCAGCTAAGTGCTTTGTGCCCTGGCCAACTCGACACCGTTGACTAGGCTATCACGAATTATATTTGATGCCTTCCCCCTTCAATCATGAACCTTGTTGAATCTGCCTCACCCAAAACCCTCGAAGACACCTACCGTTTAGCCGCCAAACTCAACAACAATTGTGTTATTCATGGAACCTCCAACATGGTCTCATCAAAAATGCGCATCAAGCGACCACCGATTCTACCATCGTTGAACCTACCCCATCCAAGCCATCATCCTCCATGAACAAAGGCAAGAAGCCGAAAGCTTCATGCCAGAATTGTGCGGTAGTCACTCCATAAAACCCACAACCACTTCAACAAGTTGCTCCTACCCATGCTAAGCCAACCAAAAAAGCATACACTGGGACTCATCCCAAGTGTAACTACCATCATCTAGCCCACACACCATGCCGCCTATGCATGAATTGCAATAGGTTTGGGCATTTTACCAACCAATGTCGCAATGGTCCAAAGCCACTCGTCAACCAAAACCAAACAGTTGTTGTAGCCCAAAACCCTGCACCTAACCAACCTCAACCTCAAACAGCCAACACCGGTCGGGCGTGTTACAAGTGTGGTGATCCGAACCATCTTACCAACGTTTGTCCGCAGCGCAACACCAACAACAACCAGCGGCAGCATCCACAATAAGCACGTGGCAGAGCTTTCGTCATCACTACAAATCAAGCTCAAAATGCCAACGACGTCATCAACGGTACATTTCTCGTTAATAATGTCTATGCTTCGTGTTTATCTGATACTGGCACGGATAAAAGTTTTGTATCCATTGAATTCCAGTCTTTGCTTAAGTGAAGACATTCTAAGTTGCCTAAATCATTCGCTGTCGAAGTCGATAACGGTAAGTCCATCGCTGTCGATTGACCTCACACCCATGCAATTAGGTAGTTTCGATATCATAGTAGGCAAGGATTGGCTTAGGCGAGTTCGTGCTGAAGTTGTTTGTTCTAAGAAATTCATTCATGTTCCCCTTCCTAACGGTGATTCTCTACACATATATGGGGAGAAACCTTTTAAAGGTCTCAAGCTTATGTCATGTACTCAAGCTAACAAATACTTTCGCAAGGGTTCCTTCACCTTTCTTGCCCACACTATGGAAAAGAAGGATAAGGGTCCAAGCATGAGTGATGTTCCTGTTGTTTGTGACTTTCCTGATGTCTTTCCAAAGGATCTTCCTGGTCCTCCTCCTCCTCATTCTGTCGACTTTCGTATCGACCTAGTTCCTGGCGCTATGCCTGTCTCTAAGTCTCCTTATCGTCTAGCACCCTCGGAAATGCAAGAGCTATCTAGCCAACTTCAAGAACTTCTTGATAAAGGCTTTATACACCCTAGTACTTCTCCTTGGGGCGCTCTCGTTTTGTTCGTCAAGAAAAAAGATGGATCTTTTTGGATGTGCATTGACTATCATGAGCTCAACAAGCTTACAGTCAAAAACCGATATCTTCTTCCTCGCATCGACGACCTCTTCGATCAATTACAAGGTGTGACATGCTTTTCCAAGATCGATCTTCATTCTGGTTATAATCAACTTCGAGTCCTCGAAGAAGATATACCCAAAACCGCGTTTTGTACACGTTATGGTCATTACGAGTTCATGGTCATGCCCTTCGGTTGACCAACGCACCTGCGGTTTTCATGGACTTGATGAACCGTGTGTACAAGGCTTATCTTAACCGTTTCGTTGTCATCTTCATCGACGATATTCTTATCTACTCCAAGACTCAAGTAGAGCATGAGCGACACTTGCATCTTATCCTTCAGCTTTTGCGAGTTGAACGACTTTAAGCCAAATTCTACAAGTGTGAATTTTGGCTAAAAGAGTTTCAGTTTCTTGGTCACACTGTCAACAAACGTGGTATTCACATTGATCCTGTGAAAATCGAAGCAGTGAAGAATTGGATTGCACCTAAGTCTCCATCTAAAATCCATAATGCCCCACTACGCCACTTTTGCTATAATGCCCTATGCTGACTGGGATGCCACGTGTCGGATAATGCCCCATGGTGGGGACATTATTTT
The DNA here is from genome assembly GCA_030545235.1 of Helianthus tuberosus. NCBI lineage: Eukaryota > Viridiplantae > Streptophyta > Magnoliopsida > Asterales > Asteraceae > Helianthus > Helianthus tuberosus. Next base: position 42,245,598 of record CM060414.1, on the reverse strand, counting down.
GTTCCACCACTACACATGGTCTAACAAGGTGAACTATGTGTTCGAATGCAGCCCAACTCTATAGTTACCGGATTGGTTCCATTTGCTTTCACATAGTTATCTCTTGAATATAGATAGAGTGCTCTTTCACAATTGTAAAGCAATATCAAATGCTACCGTTATCATTTTCAGGGTCGTTCTAACATTTATAGAGACCCTAAGTGAACTACGAAGTAAAGGCTCTTTTACAAAATTATTTTTTCAACATATTTAATAACAAAACCCATCCTTACCTGGGCTTCGGACCGGCAATTATAAACTATAAAGTTTATAGTTGGCTAAGTTAATTTTTTTGAAAGTTATATGTTTTTTTTAAATTATATTTTTTGAAAGTGATTGTAATCGGTAAGTAATACATACGATTTCGGATTTCAGATTTCAGAATGATAAATTTCTTGAATAACATATAAAATATTTAGAGATTAATAGAAAAAAATAGCCGTAAACTTAACCTACATTGAGTAATTAGCCCTAATTTCGCCCATAAATTCTCCTCCAATCATGATGGATCCGACGCCATGAGTGATTACCGTTAGTGATAACCGATAGCCTAGAAAATTAATAGATCATGTTATGATAGGAAGTCCGAACTATGATTGCGGCTCTATTTTAGGGATTTTAGGCACTGATTCGCTGAATTGGGATGAGGTCGAATGGTTGACGGTTACTACAAGCCTGAATTTATTTTAAAATTGGACCTTGAATGTGGGCTTTTTTTTCCTAAACAATTTATCTAGGCTCGTTTAATAAAAAAACAAGTTTAGTATTGTTTTTATTTGGACCTAACACATATGCAATACTTAAAACCTACTAAAAACGGGAAACCTTGAGTTTTGGTGCCCCTAAGCCAGTGTGTATGGTGGAAAGCCCAACGGGCTGGCCTTCACCATTTTGGTGGGTTTCCCACATGAATCCTCATTAGTGATCTTATGTGGTTTAAAGTTACAACTTAGGATTTGTGTTATCGTAAACCAAGTTTTAAACTCACCTTATATAAAGTATAGGGAGGAATTATGATAAAATCCTTTTTAATGAGAAAACTCTTTCTAATCGTTGCTAAACCATAAACTATGAACCCTAATCTCCCAAAAAAAAAACTAAACCCTAAAACGTAAACCTAAATCCAAAAAGTTAAACCTAAAGACTAACGCCTAAAGGCTAAAAATTAAAGTCAAATCCACCTAAACTATAAAAATTAACCCTAAAAACAAAACCATATAAAAAATTCAACACAAATATCAATCGTTTTGATAGAGTTTTCTGAATAAGGAAGAGTTTTTTTCATTATATATATAAATATATATGTGTGTGTGATTAAGTTCAATGGGGAACATTAAAAAAGTGGGGAGCCAAAGGAAACCTATTCAAGCGAACTACGATTGAACTCATTCCAGTGTCATACAAAAGCTCTATTCATACTAATATATTTCAGCAAAAAGAGATATAATCGAAAGTTATGTATTAAATCTTAAGGGTGTAAGGGGCGCTCCACTCGAGTGGAGTAGTCTCATCTCCACCCCAGCCAATCACAACTCCCCTTTACACTCCCCACTTTGCACCCAAACGTAAGGGGTGCTCCACTCGTTGAATTATCGTCACTTGAATCATCCCAACTGTCCAAAACATCAAAGATAGCACTCGGTGACTCCTCCCTAATCTTCAACGTTTACCGCATCAATTGCGGGGTTGACGACGGTGTTACCACATGGTGAATGATCACCTACCGCCTTCCCACGAGACACCATGTTCACCCTGATGAAGTTGTTTATGAAAACATAAAAGAGTTTTCTACACCAATTATCTATGATGAACAAGCTATAATACATGCATATGATTAAATAACATCTTGGACCATTATATATAACTAGTTGATGCCCCGCCCGTGTTGCGGGGCGATGGCCGAATAATTTTCAATCAATTAAAAAAACTACTATAATTTTGCTAGGAAAAAAACTGTAAATTAAATGGATCAATGGGGGAGTGTCAGGGCAAAAATGTAAAAAAAACTACCGTAATTTTGGGCTAAGGGCAAAACTGTAATTTTTCAGGACTAATGAGTCAGTGTTAAGTAGCTCCTTGACACGGAAAAAATTAAATCGAGTAAATCATTTAAAACAAAAAAATCTTTATAGTTTTTCTAAAAAAAACTAAAACGATGGGAAAAACGTAATTTTAACTGAGGGCGAAATCATAATTTTAATTCAGGGATAAAATCGTAAATTAAATGGACCAATGAGGGAGTGCCAGGAAACTGCCGGCATGACTGTAATTTTACACTGGGGCAAAATTGTAATTTCCCCATGAAAACAAATAAAAACGATGGAGAAAATTTAAATTTAAGTTGAGGGAAAAATCGTAACTTGGCTGTGAGAAAAAAAAAAACTAATGGCAAAACTATAAATTTATACGGGGCAAAATCGTAATTTTGAACTGAGGGCAAAATTGGAATCTTTGGCTGGGAGCAAAAGCGTAAATTTATTTTTAAGTGGGGGTAAAAACATAATTTTGAACTAATGACAAAAGCGTAATTTTAAGAAGAAAAAACTAGTGGCAAAACTGTAAATTGAAACGAGGCAAAATCGTAATTTTGAACTGGGGACAAAATTGAAATATTTAGCTGGGAGCAAAATCATAAATTTATTTTTAAGTGGGTGCAAAAACATAATTTTGAACTGATTACAAAATCGTTATTTAAAACTGGATAAAATCGTACCTGACACTATTTCCCGTGCCGCCACTTTCCTCCAATCAAAGAAAAGGCCTATTACACACTTTGCTTTGTTGTAGTAGTAAATTACACTGAAAAGCTACATCTACACTGAAAAGCTACATCTACAGTAGCAGCCATCTCTTTCACCCTTTGCTTTTTTTTCTGTCTTTTAGTGTCTTATTAGTTATATTATTTTATTTTACGAATTTAATATTTAGTATTGATACTTACAATCCCACCATTTTCTAAATATTTTATAATCAATTTTTACGTACTTATTTTTATGTACGTATCGGTATAAATTCAAGTTGATTTACGTTTCAGTGTAATCTACTTTTTTTTGGAAATGGGTAGGCTCAAATATACGATGTTTTTGTGTTTTTGTACCTTTTTACTTGGTTTTTTTGACATAAATTTTGTTTTAAAACAAATGGGGTCAAATATAATATGTTTTCATTAGATGGTAACAATTCGCGTTACTTTACATTTTGATGTTGCCGCAACGCGGCATACAATTCTTTAACATAAAAAACTTAATTTTCTTATGTACTTATGTTTATGTATGTGTCGGTATAAGTTAAAATTGGTTAACGTTTCAACGTAAATTTCTTTCGCAAATAAGTCGGATAAAATATAATATGTTTTCGTGCTTATTTTTATATACGTTTTTAGCTTGTCAAGGTTTTGACGTAACTTTTGTTTAGAAACAAGTCGGGTCAAAATACGTTTTCATTAGACGGTTCAGATTCGAGTTACTTTACATTTCGAACCCGCCGCAACGCACGGGAAAATTTACTAGTTGTTTACATTTGGATTTATTTGGTTTCTAAAAAAAGTGTTTCAAGTGACCAAACTTTTTCTTCTATTGAGCATAAACAACGGTTCGTCTGTTGCTCAAGTCCGCAGAGCCGAAACCCCCCCCCCCCCCCACACACACACACCAGACTTTCCTTGTTGGAGGCGTTTGACCCATGCGATCCGGTTTGCTTGAGCGGACTGGCTTGGTCTGAAATGGTGGGGACCACCTACTCACAAACTTATTTATTTTTTTGTTTTTCAGTGTAAAAAGTGGGGTGTGAATGTGTGATGTGGTGGTTTGGAATAGTATATTGTTGTGAGAAAAAGTGGGATTCAGAATGATGGTGGTTTGTAATAATGTGGCATGGTGACTAGAGAGTCTAGACTTGTTGTAGATCCTCTTAGTACTTTCTATACTCATTTTATGAACTGAAGTCTGAGGTGGTGTTTGTTTTTTGGAAGAAGAGCTTCCTGGCCTCTTCTGTCTGCACCGTGCAGACGCGGGAAGAGGTTTAGCCTCAGAAGAGTGTTTGTTTTTTTTTTCGAGAAGTGCTTTTTACCTCTCCCCAACCTCTTCTTGGGGAAGTGATGAGAGGTAAGCTTCTCCAAGAAGAGGTTTACCACTTCTTGGCACCACCTCCACCTCCACCCCTGCTCCGCCACCACCACCCCTGCTCCCGCCACCATCATCATCATCATCACCACCCCTGCTCCGCCACCACCACCTCCACTCCGCCACCACCTCCGCTGCTCCAGCCCCAAATCGACGTCACAAACAAAACCCCAAATCTTCTCCACCTCCACCTCCACTCCGCCACCACCTCTGCTCCACCTCCGACATCTGCTCCACCTCCACTCCGCCACCACCTCCGACATCATCATCAACAAACAAAACCCCCAAATCGAAAACCCTAAAATCGAAAACCCCCAAATCGAAAACCCTAAAAACGAAGAGAGAGAGAGATCGTAGAGAGAGAAGGGGCGGCGGTGGCGGTGGGTTTTGATGGCGGTGATGATGATGGCGGTGGTGAAGTGGTGGTGATGATGATGGCGGTGGTGAAGTGGTGGTGATGATGGCGGTGGTGATGATGACGGTGGTGAAGTGGTGGTGATGATGGCGGTGGTGATGATGACGGTGGTGAAGTGGTGGCGGTGGTGAAGATGGCGGTGGTAGAGAGAGAGTAGAGAGAGATCTGTGTGTGTGTTTGTGTGTGAAGAGGTTTTATATAAATAAAAAAAAAACAAACCCTCTTCTCCTTGCAGACTGAAGACATTTGGTCCACCTCTTCTCATGCAGATGCCTGCAGATGTGGCCTGCAGCAGAAGAGGTTTTCGTGCAGAAAAAACAAACAGCACCTGAGTATGCTACTGATATAATGAGGAAACCCCCCCCCCCCCCCCCCCCCCCCCCCCACACAAGATTAATTTGGGTTCAAAATTTTGTATGCGTTGGCATATAGGTGTAACAAATTGTTGTTAAATTAAAAACAAAAAACAAAAAAAAAAGCTTAAGAAGAAAATACAACAAGGTGCGCTAAACAAATGCAAAGTTTTATAATAAACACCACCACTGGAATTACATACAAATTAGAAGAAGATGAACACGATCAAGTTTCAAAATATGACAGCTAATCCCAAAGTTAACAAAGTACTTGCGAGAAATTTAAGGTTTACAAGGCAGAATTGAAACACACTTATACGACAAAGAAACCTAAATTAAATGACAACAATAAACTACATTAACACATAATCTCATTCATAGTGAAACATAATAACCCATGTTCAAGCATGAACATGGATTACTTATGATAGCTAGGAAACTATAACATGGTACGTAAACCGGCATTGGCTAACAAATTCACGACAGATGTTGGTCCACTTCATGGATTGGTGGTTGCGGTTGCGGTGGCGGGAGGAGTAAAGATGCCAGGAAAAGATGGTACTGATGGGCTGGTTGGCATGGTAGTAGGTAAAGGGAAGAATGGCATTCCGGAAGAAGGGGTTGAACCAAATGGTGGGAATGTTGTTGGCAAGGAGGGTGTTTGGAGTGTTGGGAAACTACCACCCCCCATGCTAGGGAAACCGGGAATGTTCAAGAGACGACGGGCCGCAGTGGCTTCGATGTTGCTAGAGAGAGTAAGAGCAACAAGGAAGCATATGATGAGAAGTTTGGTAGAAGCCATGTCGTGTGTTTGCTATAGCTTGGAAGAAATATGAGTGTTTGAAGGGGGTAAGATGTGAGGATGGACATGTCATGGTACTAGGTTATATAGAGATGGGGTAGGTGTTGAAACTACGACAATATTTATGACAGTCATGGTCCATCGGGGTCTTTTTTTTCAAATATATATTTGTTTATCTGAAATCTATCATTGATCATTCAACTAAAAAAAACTAACGGTGAGGGCTTATGCAATATTATTATCTTATTCAAAGAAATGTGAGGTTTTAAAAAAAAAAAAAAATCAGTGTCGAGTGGATCATTTAGTTGATATCTTCCATTCTGGGATTCAAGAAAATAGAGAAATAAAATGTATTGGAGGATAATTCAACAAGTAAGCCTGTAAATGAATCAAACAAACACGAATAAAGGCATACTCGTGTTTGTTCTTTTAATTTTAACCGAACACGAATATATAATCGAACACATTTTTTTGTTCATATTCGTTTACTAAGAAAATGGATGTGTTCGTGTTCATGTTCGTTTAGGTTTGTTCGTTTAAAACCTAATCGAACGTTCATGAACGTAAACGAAAATAAATAAACGAACATAATTTAACAAACAATAAACAACACAAATGAACATAACTGAACAAACATTAATGAACACAAATGAACATAGATGATTAAATATAAACGAATGTAAAGTATTTTTTTATAAATTAGTGATAAATTACATAAATTCCATTTGATAACCCATTTTTATTACTAAAAATCCCAATTACCAATTAGTTATGTTTATATAAATAGTTATAAACTTACTTCTATGTTTCCTATATATATAAATATAACTACTTATATATTTAAATTGAAACGAACATAAATGAAAAAAGATAAACAAATGTAAGTAAACGAACATAAACGAACGTTCACGAACATTAATGAGCGAACAGAACATGTGTTTATGTTCTTTCTTTTATTAAATAACTGAACATAAATGAACTTCCCACCGAACAAGTTCATGAACGTTCATTTCGTTTACAGGCCTACCGACAGGCATATTGTCTTAGAGGACACGCAAAGGAATGATGCTAAGTAGATAAGAAGTAGTTAAGTGGTGTGTTTCACAACCAGAATGCTGGTAGTTCAAATCTTGCAGATTGCCGGTGTGTCGTGGTGTATTTACCCAGAATGTTGAAAGTTTAAATCCGCCTTGCGTGATATGCGACAGATTGCAAAATTCCATCCCGCCAGAGATGGTATGGGCATTGGAGTAACTCAACATCCCCGTTCATATGTTAGGGATCGTGGGGTTGATTTGTACTCATAGGTGACGAATTGCAATTCCGTCTTTCGTTACAAAAATATAAACTAAAAAATTGTAGTTCACCTTTGGAAATTTCCATAACTATGTTATACTTAATATAAGAATTCCAATTATATAAAATGACATGAGTACTCTTTTTTATGTTTTATGATATTATAACCCCTTCCCCCTCACTATACAAGTTAAAGATGAATATTGAGTCCAAATTGGTGCATCCGTACTTGCTGAAATAAATGACATCAACAAACAACTTCACTTTATTGGAAAACTTTCAGACTCATCAACAGGGTTCACGATGAATGAATCCTAGAAATAGAACGAAGATTAAAGCTTGTACATCCAGATATTGAATTCCTTTTAGTTGGTAGTTGGCTTGCCAGCTTACTTGTCATTACATTTAATTTATGGTTATTATTTTAAATTTGTAGATGTAAAAAAATTTTCTGCATGTGTCCAACCTTCTTCTCCTTATGTCCCAAAATCTAATAACACAATGTACAACTCCGTTTGCACACCATACCACCATAAAATCAAGTACATTCATGTTCCTGATGTGTACAATCCTTGATCATTCATGTGACACTTAGTCACTTAGTACAACAACATATTGTTGGGTCTTCAATGTTTACAGCTTGCCGGTTCTACATGCCATGTTCTTCATTTATTTTTCTTTATATCTTATATCAGTTAAGTAACATTTTAATTGTTGTGCTGGCCTTGTTGTTGTACATGTAGACGGATTTGTAATGTACAAGTTTATAATGCAGTACTTGTATATGAAACTTACCTTGTTCCATTTAATATTTACTAGAGTGATCTTCTAGCAAGGCTTAGGGGTTTTTGCATTATTATAAAAATCGCTAATAGGTGGTGACTAGTTGGTGATTAATCGTTTTTCGGTGATTAATCGTTAGTTGGTCAGTAATTGAGTAATTTTTCGTTAATCAGTTCATTAATCGCTAGTCGGACCTAGTCGGACAACTAGAACACTACTAGAAAACTGCTACTACTCCTACGTCAATTTCCGTGGGAAATCCGTGGGTAACTGCGTTTACCCACGGATTTCCCACTAAAATGGGCTGTGGGAATTCTCCTCGTGGGTAATTTTTTTCTCACGCAGTTCCTACGGATTTTCCTACTCCTTTCCCACAAAAATGTTTCGTTAGAATTCTCCTACTTATTTCTCACGGAATTAATTTTCTTAACTTTCCGACGCATTTCCCACGGAATATTTATTTTTTAAAATTTTGTGTTTAAAACAATTATATTTATATTTATTATATAATATTTATTAAATTTTTATTTTCTTACACAATTCCTACGAATTTGTTTTTTCTTCCTACACAATTCCAACGTAATGTATTCGTTTTCCCTACACAGTTCCTACGGAAATATTTTTTTTCCTACACAATTCCAACTGAATGTATTCATTTTTCCTACGCATTTCCTACAAAACTGGTTTTGTTTCCTACACAATTCTAACGGAATGTATTCCTTTTTCCTACGTAATTCTGACAAAATTGGTTTTTTTTCCTACACACTTCTATTCTTTTTTCTTGCGCATTTCCTACGAAACTATCTTTTTTTCCTACAGAATTCCAACGGAATTTGACAAAACCTATTGAGTCTTTTTCCTACACATTTCTTACGGATACATTTAAAAAATAATAGAAAAACCAAAAATACCTTATTTTTTCCTGCTAAAAAATGCATATTGATAAATATGATTCGGAATATAAATTTAACAAAAACAAATAACATAAATTCGGAGCACGTTTAAATTACAAAATCATCCATTGTTAACATAAAGATTCGGAATAAATAACAAAAATTCCGAGCCCGTTTCAATCACAAAATCACCGTTGTTAAACATAAAGATCCGGAATAATTAAAAAACTACTACTAATGACTAATGGGAGGCTGGAATTTTTTCATAAACTCTTCAAATTGTTTTTGCCTCTTTTCTTCATTTTCTTTCATTTCTTTTTCCATCTGTTGCACTTTTTGCTCCAACTCGTGTCTCGCATCCCCTTCATTTGCAAGTTCCCTTTCCATTTCAACTCGGACTTTTTCAACCTAATTGTTAAAACGGGTCAATAATCTAAGTTATTGTTTTCTACTAATTAATTGTTAAAAACTATTTAATTTATAGAATTGCGATACTTTGTAAGAAGTAAACAATACCTCCTCTTGCGACCTTATGGCATCAACATATAATTTAGATTCGGTAGATGTAGACAATTTCCCAGTTATCGCGAAATTAGGATCCGAAGATCCTACCCCGAACATCCGGCCCTTTTTATCTCCTGCCACTCTCGCCCACACATCAAGATCATCCGGATGTTGGTTGAGATCCGACCCATGCAACTTGATCATATCACTTCTGTACCGTAACTACAATTTATGGAAACACATTGTTAGTTGTTGTACTAAAACTTAATACGCTAATGTTCTAATTATTCAAAAACGATAAAGATAACTTACATAGATTTCTCTTGATTTTTCAGAAATAAACTCAAATCCCTCAAGACTATTAATGTCCAGCTCTCCGGCCCAATACTTCTTTTTGCTTTCCTTTTTGAGATGGGTATCAAAATAAACTTCAATCCACTTTACTTTTCGGCCATATTTTCTTTCCTAAAAAGCATTTTCGTAATACATTTGAGTACAAACAATTATATTTTTCAACCCAACTTTTTTACTAATTTATATAAAAATGATTAGCTTACCAAACGAATACGATGCTCGTCAAACCCTATGGATCCACCGGTATGTCGAGATATACCTTCACCACTACCCTTGCTATGGATCCACCGGTATGTCGTGAGCAATTTGTCGATAATTTCTGACACACTTCCTACGGATAGGAAATGAAACATATTTTGTAGGAATTGTGTTGGTATTTTCCTACACATTTTCTACGGATATAAATAAATTTATTTTAAAAATAACATATATTGTTATAAATAATAAAACTTTATGTTTTAATATCAGTAATTTCATTTTATTATGATTTTTTTTAATGATAAATTGGATTCCTACGCATTTCCTACCGATAATTAAAATGAAAACGGATTCCGTAGGAGATCGGTCGGAATTTTCCTACACTTTTCCTACGCATAACAATTCCTACAAATTTCCGACTAATGGTTAAAATGAAAACGGATTTCATCAGAGATCGGTCTGAATTTTCCTACACTTTTCCTACGCAAACCAATTTGTCGTTCTTTTGTCACTTTTTTTGTCACAAAACTAAGACCCTTTTTAATACGTCGGAATTTCGTAGGAAATGTGTCGCCATTTTCGTTTGTAGGAAATGCGTAGGAAATTTTGGTAGGAATAATAGCAGTTTTCTAGTAGTGGAAGTAGGCGATTCCGGTAAAAAATCTGTATATTCTGACCAAAACCTCTAAATTTCGGCCAATTTCCAACCATACCATGTGAATTCCAACAATCAATCTTGTATACTTAAAAAAAATGATTTGAGTAAAAGTTAAAATCTAGCTACTTAAAATATTTACCTGTAAAAATGTGTATATGTAGACATAAAACTGAAAATTACATATAAAAATCCCGATCCGATTAATCCCGAGTAGTCGCTAGTCCCCACATCTCCAGCCGACTAGCGACTAGCATGTTCTCCAACCTTGGTTTTTTGTGAAATAAATTCACAACTGCAAATTGAACTACCACAAATTAAGCTTTACTAATGATTTAAAGAATACCGGTCTGATTTGGTGATGCCAATGAATTTGTTTTATAAATGTGTTCAAGGTCCACAATGTATTAGCACATGGTACCACACAAATGATTAATAGAACATCTAAGCACTATATGAACAAGAAAAATCAGTCAAATGCTATGCCACAACAAGAACCTATAGGTGTGCCACCAAAGCAAGTTAGACTCAACTAGTTTTGTTATACCTAGCCCTCCCTCTCTTGGCATTTAAAACATCACAATATAATACCAAAGTTCACATGATGAGTAATTAATTTTTTTAACGGCAAATTTGTATCACTGACGGACAATTGTAGTATCATCGTGCCATCAGCGGAACCGCTCGATCATATCCATCTCCAAGGAATCGAACCCATGACCTAATGTTCTCTAAGCCTTAGGGGAAGCGGGGTGGTCCGTGATGGCCACCCCATCACGCGTGGAATGAAAACGGACACCGCCGCCGCCTTGTTTATAACCCGTGTAAACCGTAACGCGTTGTGTATATAACGCGTTGAAAATGGAAGAAAATTGTGACGAAGAGTGTATGGGTGTTCGTGGCCAAATAGAATTCTAAAAATGGTGACGAAGAGTGTATGAGTGTATGCAGGGGGAGCACGTGGCATGCAGGGGGAGCATGTGGCAGCTTAATTTTAAAATAAAAATTATAAAAATTTGGGAGTGATAGAATTCTACCACTAGTGACCACCCACACTACATTTCTATCACTAGTGATAGAATATTGGGTGATGACATGACATGAGTTTATTGGATATTGGGAGTGATAGAATTCTATCACTAGTGACCACCTCTCATCCCCTTATCCTACCAACAAGATGCCGGTAGGCTATAATGCCATGGGCGACGAGAATTAACTACGCTGGAGTTTGGAGAGACGTCTTCGCTATCAATACTACAAAAATGTAATAAAAGCCAGTTTTACATATTTAGGTGACTATTACATTGTTTTGCATTTGAAAATCAAGAAATGATAAAGTATTCCACAGTAAGGTGATTAACGTACAATTAGGATTGTGGGGAAGATAAAAGCATTGTCGTTTCTTTGAATTAACACAATTATGTGGATTCAGTTTAATGTAATTTGCGAATTGTAACTTTGTTGTTTGTAGTTGATGTTAGCTTCTTGCGAGTAGAGTTCCATTTCAGTTTTACATCTTCGACATTGATAAAATGTGAATATTGAATCTAATGTAATTTGAGAATTGTAACATTTTTTTTATTGACATGTAATATGTTTACTTTTTAATTAAAGAGATACGTTTTTGTTTAACCTCTTTGACATATTTTGTAGGAACTACGTTCACGTTTTATTAAGAATATTAATAAAATAAATAATAAATAATAACAAGACTCTCGTTATTTGTGGGAAATTCGACTAGTACAATACCGGTTACAAAAACTAAATAAACGAATATAAAATACAATATAATTGTACCAATCTTGATTCAAGCAAGCGTCTATGGAAACTTCAACCACACCTTCCAGATCGAAACTCCGCTGCAAGACAAGCAAAATTGTTGACGGTTTTGGTTGAGGCACGTGTTCAACACGCTTCCCTTAAAACTGATTTCGCGCCTCCTCTCAGACGGTTCTGTCTCCCAGGGTACAACAACCGGAACAGTATGTGTACTGCCGGAGATGGCTCTTACGCCCAAGATTCCACCGGGTATAATGGTGTTCTAATTTAGTAGAAAAATGTGAAGTTGTTTAGTTTGAGAGTTCTCCTCTCAATGTGACACGAACTAGTTTCTAACACTTTTGAGTTATTGAGATTCTCTAGTATCTCTTATACAATATGAACCCAACATTCATATATGTATATACTTACAAAAGATGAAACATATTAATCATTAATATTGTAATTAACAAGATCCTCAATCTAGTAATAAACAATATTAATTTGTAATAAAATGTACCATTAATATTGTAATTAATAAGATCATCAATCTAGTAATAAACAACATTGATGTGCAATAAAATGGAATTGATGTGGTCAAATGAAACCGTCATATCAATTCATGACATTCTAGTAACTAGTGAAGACCGAGTTGATTAATTTAACTGAGTCGCGCGCCACACGGATGCCACTACGCATACCAGGACGCCACCCGCCCGTGCGCCATCCAAACTCGTGCGCCATTTGCAGTCTTCGCCATAGCCAATGGCGTGCGCCATGCGCCTAAGAAGCTTGCGCCTTCGCCATAGCCAATGACGTGCGCATGTGCCTAACAAGCTTGTGTCGCATCGTCATGTGTCATGCCATGGCATCCGCCTACGCCACCTAAAGGTGTGCCATAAGCGGACCCGCCATGTATCTGACCATGCGCTCATGGGCAAAAATACAAAGGCGGTGTGCGAAGTTCAAAGCGCTCCACATTGGGTTTATAGCCCACGTCACGCGCGCATGTGTGCAGGTGCGATGCACCCTTTGGGTCCCCACTAGTGTTTGCCTTTCAAGGAGTGTTCCTCCTTATATACCACTTTAAGTTTTGTCATTCCACCTATGTGGGACAAGGTGACAAATCTCAATCCATTTTTCTCATCTTTGTTTGTTCCAAACATACAACTTCAAGCTTTGATATCTCATTCATCTTAGCTCTATTTGGACATAATTTGAACACAAACCCATAAATAATTATTTATACAACACATATATAAATATTATTGATGTCCAAAATATTTAGGGAAAAACTCATTTTCACTAAAATTTCCAACAATCCCCCACATGAATGGAGATCGATTAAAACACCCAAAAATCCCCGATAAAACCTCGACAGTCGAGTATTGCAGGATAGGTAGGTTTTGCCTTTGAACCTTCCTTTGTGAAGCATACTTAGTCTACTAGGGTTTTGTAGACGTGATGTCCTTGAACAACCCCCCATTTGTGTAAACGACAATATACATTCACACAATACTTTCCCTAGCCGGGCCATCCCCTCACTATCGTGTCCTATTATGGTCCTGGAACACTAGCCTGGTTCTGGGAGAGCTCTAGGATTGCGCAGCCCACAATGTCATTCGAAGCGACCCTACTTCTCTCTCACACAGGTGATTCCTTTGAATCGTTAAAAGCATTATGGCTTACTATGATTTCCACAAATCAATTAGCCATATATTATGCTTAGCCTCACAACAATGTCACTGAATATTATAGGAATGGACTAGGACGTATTTAAACACCCTTTTATAGTTTTAGGGGGATATATGAACATATACACTAGCTTATATATAAACATATATATTAGCTATTCCCCCCCAGTGACTACCCTTCGGTTCATGATTAAGTTGTCCTATTGAACCTACATCTTGGGATCTCCAGTCAACTAGGATAGGTTTCCCTCATGTCCCTTTTTTCATGGGCTTTAGTCTCATTCCACAACTTGATCTCTTATCAACCCACTGGTTGTTGGATCCAAAATTATTTGTTGACTTCGCTAAGTCAACAACCATAATTTTCAGTTTAGATCAGTTGTTCTAACGTGTTCTTGACTCGCTAGTTACTTTTGCCTTTTAGTCGATTCATAAGACTTATAACCCGTGATCTCAACCTGGATCCAGTTATGTACCTTGTCTTTAGAATGACATGAAATTCAATTAATGGCTAGACACGTTTTCACCATGCCTTTGGTGTGTCATGACTGACATCTTACTAGATTTTGAATCTAACCAATTGGCATTCAAGTCCAATCTACTCGATTGACTCCATATAACCATTGGGTACTCCACTTGGTCATGCGTTTGCAATATATGCAAGTCACCCCCACATTTAAGTGTAATTGGATAACATCCAAATGGGGCAATGAAAGGTTCTCCCTTTCATTTCGAGTTTGAGAAAACTTCTCAACTCCCATTTCCACATTCAAATGCAAGTCACCCCCACATTTAAGTGTAATTGGATAACATCCAAATGGGGTGATGAAAGGTTCTCCCTTTCATTTCGAGTTTGAGAAAACTTCTCAACTACCATTTCTTCATACCCTAAAGGGTTTGTTTCTTAAATGGTTCCTCCCCCCACATTGCTTTGCATTTTAATTAATTATCCTTTAGGACTAAAATGAAGTTATCTTTATAGTTTTATTTTAGCAAAAAAATCGTTCTTGTGTCATCACATATTTTGAATGTTTAAAGTTAATTTAATCTCCGTCGAGCATATAAATTAACAAGTATTAGTCTAGCATGCTTTAGACCACAATACTTTAGCATGTGAACAGAAGATGCATCATTCTGATTCTTCACAGCCTTAAGAGATAACGCACTATCTCTTCCGAACATTCGTTTCTTAGTTTAGACACAATAATGAAATTTTATTTCACCATTCCAAACCCATCGGTTTTTAGGAAGGCCTCAAAACCTCAAAACCATAGTTAACTTCATCCATTAGGATCATAACTCGTTTGCCTTTTTATCTCCAAGGCTTCACCATTGACTTTCTAAAGACTTAAACATAAATCTTAATCTAAGTCACTTTGATGACAAATCTTTGTATAAAATCACTTGAGTCTTGAGATATAGCCAATTAGATTGACTCTCAATAACAAAGCATTCACGTTTGCCTATAGTGATATATACATTTACGTTGTTGTTTCATTAATACCATGTATTGGGATACTCTCCCAAATTGAGGACCAAGCCTCCACATAGTTTAAACAACATTGATGGTGGTAGAAACATCTACAAGTCCATCACTATTGTAAATTTCCATTAATAAATTTTCTAAATTTATTAAAATCATTTACAATAATAACATATAGAGTAAATTGCCATTTTAGTCCCTGAGTTTTGTCCAAATTTGTCATTTTGATCCAAATAGTTTTATTTTCCCCCCTGAGTCCCTGACTTTTACATTTGTTGCCATTTTGATCACTTTGCCTAACTCCATCCAAAAACCCAGTTACTCTTTTCAATTTAAACCTTTTCAGTTGCCATTTTGATCCAATTCCAAAAAATCAAAAAAATTCCAAAAAATCAAAAAAATTCCAAAAAATTCTAAAAAATTCTAAAAAATCTAAAAAATTCAAAAAAATCTAAAAAAATCTAAAAAATAATAAAAATTCTAAAAAATCATAAAAAATCTAAAAGATTCAAAAAAATATAAAAATCAAAAAAATTCTAAAAAATCCAAATAATTCTAAACGGTTCGCGTCGAAACGGTTCGGTTCGATACGGTACGGGTCGAAACGGTTCGGTTCGATACGGTACGGGTCGAAACGGTTCGGTTCGAAACGGTTCACGTCGAAACGGTTCGGTTCGAAAGGGTTCGCGCCGAAACGGTACGGTTCGAAACGGTTCGGCTCGAAACGGTTCGGGTTCGAAACGGTACGGTTCGAAACGGTTCGGGTTCGAAACGGTTCGGTTCGATACGGTACGGGTCGAAACGGTTCGGTTCGAAACGGTTCGCGTCGAAACGGTACGGTTCGAAACGGTACGGGTCGAAACGGTACGGGTCGAAACGCTTCGCGTCGAAACGGTTCGGCTCGAAACGGTTCGGGTTCGAAACGGTACGGGTCGAAACGGTTCGTGTTGAAACGGTTCGGGTTCGAAACGGTTCGCGTCGAAACGGTTCGGTTCGATACGCGTCGAAATGGTTCGGTTCGAAACGGTACGGGTCGAAACGGTACGGGTCGAAACGCTTCGCGTCGAAACGCTTCGCGTCGAAACGGTTCGGGTTCGAAACGGTACGGGTCGAAACGGTTCGTGTCGAAACGGTTCGGCTCGAAACGGTTCGCGTCGAAACGGTTCGGTTCGATACGGTACGGGTCGAAACGGTACGGTTCGAAACGGTTCGCGTCGAAACAGTACGGTTCGATACGGTACGGGTTCGAAACGGTTCGCGTCGAAACGGTTCGGTTCGATACAGTACGGGTCGAAACGGTTCGGTTCGAAACGGTTCGGTTCGAAACGGTACGGGTCGAAACGGTTCGTGCCGAAACATTTAATGATTTTTGGATTTTTTAGAATTTTTTTGATTTTTTAGAATTTTTATGATTTTTAGAATTTTTTATATTTTTTTGAATTTTTTTGAATTTTTATGATTTTTTAGAATTTTTTAGATTTTTTTGAATTTTTTAGATTTTTTTGAATTTTTTAGATTTTTTTGAATTTTTTAGAATTCTTTTTGATTTTTTGGAATTTTTTTGATTTTTTTGGAATTTTTTTGATTTTTTAGAATTGGATCAAAATGGCAACTGAAAACATTTTTTAAGGAAATCCCCAAAATACCCCTGTTACAAACTGGGTTTTTGGATGGAGTTAGGCAAAGTGATCAAAATGGCAACAAAATGTAAAAGTTAGGGACCCAATGGGGAAAATAAAACTATTTGGATCAAAATGGCAAATTTGGACAAAACTCAGGGACTAAAATGGCAATTTACTCTAACATATATTTCTTTCATATGTTATATTCTATGAAAAAACTCACATGTGCATTTCCATGTTGATGCTCTCAACATTAGATGACATATCTCGTTTTCGTGTATTTCATTTCAAACCATTCACCACGTTTCTTACGACGCCGTTAAGCATTTGATGTTTGATTTGTGACTTATTACATAAGTCATGCTCACAACCCGCTCGTTGTGTTTGTGTAAATTACTTTTTACACTTAGTACCAAAATGTGTATCCTTTTGACAAATTATTAGTAGTCCAAAATAAATAGTTATCTTTTATTATATTTAAACCATTTGTTTATGTGAAATAAACCCAAATGATGGTCTACCATTTATAATAAAATAAAAGTGGACAAAAGTAAAACGGATACACTAAAGATGTCTAAACATCAAATGCCAAAGTGTTATTATCTTCAACACTTTGACCGAAATAAACGCAATTATATCGTTCGGTGTCATGTTTTGAGGTACTCCCTTATCTTGGAACTCTAAACTTGAATAATTACAAGTTGTCCAAAATATAAAGTTGTTTACAATTAACTACTCGCAAGTAGTTAAGCAATTTGTTATGTTTATAACAACATCGAGTTGTTTTTCACAAAATAGTCTTTCCAAGACTATTATATGGTTCAAGACGTTATACTTCTCGTGGAAGTATCGAATCACTTACAATTCGCAAAGACATGTTTTATTTGTTCAAAACATTTCTCGTTTTTGCAAGTGTTTTGAAATTAAACTATATATATTTATGTTTTGATTACAAATCAATACCATAAACCTTATAATAGTTTATATAATAAAACAGTTTCAAACTTGCTCGTTTGAAAATAAAACGAATACACATCGTTTTAATAATTGGTTTATCATATTCAAACCGTTTCTAACCCGCTGTTAGATAATAAACAATTACCAATCATTAAAATGAGTGGTTTGTATGATAGTCAATTCTAAAACGCTAATTAGAATTTAATTGTGTGACAAACATTCAAACTATTCGGTTTTTATAAAGTAAACCGTTTCTAACGCGCTCGTTAGAAATAAAACGAATACATTTATTCACTTTTGGTTTATTTAAATGAACGTTTTCTAACACGCTCGTTAGAAATGAACACAAATCTTTTCTAACACGCTCGTTAGAAAATATATAAAATGATTACAAATCATCTTAAATAGTTTATCATAGTTAACCCAGTTCTAACCCGCTCGTTAGAAATTAGCGATTGTAAATCGTTAAAATAGTTGGTTATAGGATAAACTAATTCTAATACGCTCATTAGAAAATTAAACTATTATTTATTGCCATAAGCCGTTTTTGGTTTATATAAAATAAACATTTTCTAACCCGCTTGTTAGAAATAAACAACTATCGAACTCTTTAAATCGTTTCTAACATGCTCGTTAGAAATAATCGTTTACAAAATTTGTTTCGAAGTTTATAAAAAATATAAACTATTTCTAATACGCTCATTAGAAATAAACAAATAAAAATCATTTAAGCGCATGTGGAAAAAATCTGTTTGTAACTCGCTCGTTAGAAATTTAATAGTTTAGACGAAACCGTTACAAGGTTTATTATCCAAAATAATTGTCTCCAACACGCTCGTCGGTAATTATTTGAAATAATAATCTTTTCTAACATGCTCGTTAGAAAATCTACACGTATATTTTCTAGCACGCTCGTTAGAAAATCTAATCGTCTTTTAACAAGTTAGTTTTACACAATCATCATATCTAACACGCTCATTAGATATAAAAGATGATATTAAAACTTATTATTCTATAAAATTCTAACACGCTCGTTAGAGATAAAAAAAGTTCTAATCTTGTTATTCTTCCAACAACGTTTCTAACACGCTCGTTAGAAAAAATTAAAACTAGGTATTTTTATAAAATAATTACTTTCTAATATGCTCATTAGAAAATAAAAAATATTTCATGACTTTTAAAACCAACATTAATATATCAATTATGGTTTCTAACACTACTAGAAAACTGCATATTTTCCTACAAAAGTTTCCCACAAATTTTCCACAACTCAAATTTTATTGCAAGTTTTCTACAGTTTTCTAACAAAAAAGAAAACCAAAAACAACCCAAAACTTTTTTACAATTTTCCAACGAAATTTCCACACAACAAACATTTGTAGCAATTTCGTCACAACATTTATTAACTTTTCGACAAAATTCAGACAAAAAAAATTCAAAGTTTATATAATTTGTAACCACAACAAAATAAATAATAAAAAAATAAAATTTCTAAATTTGTCGAAAAGTTGTAACAAATTGATACCGTTTGCTACATATTTTCGACAAAAAAAAGTTAATCTATTTTTCATTTCTTAGTTTTTTAAAAGTAAAAAATTAAATAAAAATATTAAATTTGTAGGAAATTGACATTAGTTGCTACGGATTTCCTACAAAAAAAAAAACTTAATTTATTTGTTATTATTCATATTTAGAAAAATAAATAATTTTAAAATAAAATGTCAAATTCGACAAAAAATTATAGCAAACTAACACCATTTACTACAGATTTTCTAAAAAAAAAGGTTATTTTATTTGTTATATATCAATTTTAGAAAAATAAATAATTTTGAAAAATAAAATGTCAAATTTGTAAAAAATTTGTAGCAAACTAACACCATTTACTAAAGATTTCCTACAAAAAAGTTATTTTATTTGTTATTCATCAATTTTAGAAAAACAAATAATTTTAAAAAATAAAATGTCAAATTTGTCGAAAATTTGTAGCAAACTAACACCATTTACTACAGATTTCCTACAAAAAAGAGGTTTTTTATTTGTTATTTATCAATTTTAGAAAAATAAATAATTTTGAAAAATAAAATGTCAAATTTGTCAAAAATTTGTAGCAAATTAACACCATTTACTACAGATTTACTACAAAAAAGTTATTTTATTTGTTATTTATCAATTTTAGAAAAACAAATAATTTTAAAAAATAAAATGTCAAATTTGTCGAAAATTTGTAGCAAACTAACACCATTTACTACAGATTTCCTACAAAAAAGTTATTTTATTTGTTATTTATCAATTCAGAAAAATAAATAATTTTAAAAAATAAAATGTCAAATTTGTCGAAAATTTGTAGCAAACTAACACCATATACAACAGATTTCCTACAAAAAAATTATTTTATTTTTTATTTATCAATTTTAGAAAATAAATAATTTTAAAAAATAAAATGTCAAATTTGTCAAAAATTTGTAGCAAACCAACACCATTTACTACCGATTTCCTACAAAAAAAATTATTTTATTTGTTATTTATCAATTTTAGAAAATAAATAATTTTAAAAAAAAATGTCAATTTGTCAAAAATTTGTGGCAAACTAACACCATTTACTACAGATTTCCTGAAAAAAAAGTTTTTTTATTTGTTATTTATCAATTTTAGAAAAATAAATAATTTAAAAATAATATGTTAAATTTGTCTAAAATTTGTTGCAAGCAGACACCAGTTGCTACAGATTTTCGACAAAAGAAGTTAATTTATTTGTTACTTATCAATTTTAGAAAAATAAATAATTTTAAAAAAATAAAATGTTAAATTTGTAAGAAATTTGTAGCAAATTTGCTCTAGTTACTACAGATTTCCTAACAAAAAGGTTATTTTATTTGTCAATTTATCAATTTTAGAAAAAAAACATATATTTTTTGAAAATATAACGTTAAACTTGTTGGGAATTTTTAGCAAACTAACACCAGTTGCTACAGATTTCTTACAAAAAAATATACTTTTATTGTTATTTATCAATTATAAAAAAACACATAATTTTGAAAATAAAGTTTTACATTTGTCGATAATTTGTAGGGAATTGACAACAGTTTCTACAGATTTTCTACAACTAGAAAGTTATTTATTTGCTATTTATCAAATTTAGAAAAACATATATTTTTGAAAAATAAAATCTTAAATTTGTCGGAAATGTGTAGCAAACTAACACCATTTACTAGAGATTTCCTACAAAAAAAGGTTATTTTATTTGTTATTTATCAATTTTAGAAAAATAAATAATTTTGAAAAATAAAATGTCAAATTTGTCAAAAATTTGTAGCAAACTAACACCATTTACTACAGATTTCCTACAAAAAAGTTATTTTAGTTTTTATTTATCAATTTAGAAAAACAAATAATTTTAAAAAAATAAAATGTCAAATTTGTCGAAAATTTGTAGCAAACTAACACCATTTACAACAGATTTCCTACAAAAAAGTTATTTCATTTCTTATTTATCAATTTTAGAAAAATAAATAATTTTAAAAAATAAAATGTCAAATTTGTCAAAAATTTGTAGCAAACTAACACCATTTACTACAGATTTCCTACAAAAAAAATTATTTTATTTGTTATTTATCAATTTTAGAAAAATAAATAATTTTTAAAAATAAAATGTCAAATTTGTCAAAAATTTGTAGCAAACTAACACCATTTACTACAGATTTCCTGAAAAAAAGTTTTTTTATTTGTTATTTATCAATTTTAGAAAAATAAATAATTTAAAAATAGTATGTTAAATTTGTCTAAAATTTGTCGCAAGCCGACACCAGTTGCTACAGATTTTCGACAAAAGAAGTTAATTTATTTGTTACTTATCAATTTTAGAAAAATAAATAATTCTAAAAAAATAAAATGTTATATTTGTTAGAAATGTGTAGCAAATTTGCTCTAGTTACTACAGATTTCCTACAAAAAAGGTTATTTTATTTGTCAATTTATCAATTTTAGAAAGAAACATATATTTTTTGAAAATAAAATGTTAAACTTGTCGGGAATTTGTAGCAAACTAACACCAGTTGCTACAGATTTCTTACAAAAAAATATACTTTTATTGTTATTTATCAATTATAAAAAAAACATAATTTTGAAAATAAAGTTTTACATTTGTTGATAATTTGTAGGGAATTGACAACAGTTTCTACAGATTTTCTACAACTAGAAAGTTATTTTATTGCTATTTATAAAATTTAGAAAAACATATATTTTTGAAAAATAAAATCTTAAATTTGTCGGAAATGTGTAGCAAATGGTCACTAGTTGCTACAGATTTCCTACAAAAACAATATTTTATTTGTTAATTATCAATTATAAAAATCATATACTTTTAAAAAATAAAATGTTAAATTTGTCAATAATTTGTAGCAATTGACCCCTGTCGAGAAAGAGTTACAGGCGTGCAAAACAAAAAAAAAATACGCTGATGGGGACCGACATACTATGTGTAATGTTTCACTCATTTACGATAAATAATAAATAAAATGTCATTCCATTTCAACAAAAGATCCACACCCAAGTTCCATAGGTTTTGGTCTGCTATCCCGATCATGATTTTCCTACCCCAGAGGGGGAGGCTCTACCTTTTTGGACCGGTTGTGGGCGAGGAGGGATTCGAACCCCCAACACCGTGGTTTGTAGCCACGTGCTCTAATCCTCTGAGCTATGCTATACTATACTATACTATACTATACCATACGATACCATACCATACCATACCATCCTACACTATACGATACGATACGATACGATACTATTGTATACTATACTATACGATACCATACCATACCATGCCATGCTATACTATATATACCATACTATACTGTACCATGCCATACGATCCTATACCATACAACATGACACTATATTTGTCACACCCTGGCTTTGCGGAAGCGTGGTTAACTTTGGTGTGACTTCTTAATATCATAGCTTAACCATAACAAGCTATATGAATTTAAAAACCATGCAAGTCATCCATTAAGTTTTGAAAACAACATACAGTACCATTGTTTTAACATATAACCATAACCTTGTTCAGTAGACATTACAACTTATAACATAGCATAAACGTGGTTTAAGGACTGTGTCTTGTCCAGGAAAGAGACACATCCCCTAAACCCTGATGACTTCATGACAAGTGCAGCGGAAAACGTTCCATACCGTGCCAGATCCGTTTAATTTCCTGAAATACATGTGAGTTGAAAAATCAACAATAATGTTGAGCGAGTTCATGTGTAAGTGAGTATGTAAAACACTTGTGAGTATAAAAATAGTTGTGGTATGTAGCAGTGTAAGAGGACTTGTGATCACCAATGGTTTGCAAGGCCACTGACATATGTGAAGTGCAAATAGGGAGACTCAAACCTAGCAGATTTCGCCACGGCAAAGTATGTGGACAAAGTCACCCCACGGTCCGTTTCTAGTTTGGCCGGGGGCTGGGCTCGCTACACCCAGATAGATCTACCGCTCCTGTCCCTCGGTCCCTCCATGAGGACTAATGGCCCCATGTGTTCCTATCCACTCACATGATCGTATAACACCTCCTTACGTTAAACATACCGTTGTAAAGTACTCGTAAATCATAGTAACATGTATTTCACCCCCGCGGTTAAGTAAACTGAAAACAGTTAGAGAAAAGGGGGACATGAACTCACAGTGAATGCGCGTCTCTACCAAGTGTCTCCAATACAGTAAGCTGTGCAACGACCTACAAGTGCTAATTCTATTAGACGGACGGCCGTGCCTTAGCTTTACAGTTTATGTCTTTGGGAAATAGTTAGACAACTATTTCGTGTTTATGTTTCGTATACACTTGGTAGTTATTCTTCTTCCCAAGGATAGGGGATACAATACATGTGCGTAAGTTACGTTTTATCAATCTTGTGGTAATGTAATTACCGGTGTAACTTATATGTTTGCGGAAGCGTTCGTAAAGTTTTGGAATCATTAACGCTTGTAAATATTATTTTTACTCTTAAAATAATATTTATGTATTTTCACAAAATAATCATAAACAGTGTTGTGACAAATATATTTATCACGTTAATCCTTGTGAAAATCCCACCTCCGGATATGTAGTAAAATATAGTGCTGGCGAAATTTATGTTTCGAAAATATGTCCAAAAATAGTTCTAACACTTGTTGTGTAAATAAGCCTAAGTGTTAGGTTTTTAGAAAATTTCGCCAGAGTTTCCTCTGTAACTGGAGGTGGCCACGCTTTCAAGCGTATCATTTTCTTTTAACAAATCAATTCAACAATCTTCTTTATTCAATCAAACAATTTCCGACACAACAAACTAGTCGACAAGTATGTAAATTTGCATAATCGCATGAACTTGTAGTTTTTCCGAATCTATAGTGTAAACACCCTTTATATATGTAGATCTTTATATAAAGTAACTTTAATCTTGTAGAAACCCCGTGTTTAGAGAAATCCGTCTTTACAACTTCTAGTCATTTTTCCCAAAAATAGCTATTTGTCGGATCTTTTCATTTCACAAGTGTCTACACACTTGTGGTTTATAAAATCATATTTATTAGTGTAAGATCCATCTTTAGAAAAACATGATTTCTTTAAAGTGTGGTCTTTCAAAAATACCACTTGCGGATACGTAGATCCGCTAGTTTTAAACACCATTTTACCGGTTAAATCACTTTTACACAAGTAAAATATTTCTACACAAGTTCATGTATCTTGTGTGGTAGAGTTTCGCCTTTTAACCCTTGTGGTAACCAAAAACGAGCTTATGTGAAGATACATGATCTTACAAAGTCGGGTTAAACGGAGATCCGAGCTACCACATCATAGATCGGGTCTCAATATTCACATATTTCAAGTCCTACGACTTTTACACAAGTTATATGCTATTAACCACCACTTTTATAGTTTTTACTAGACTTTTGATCATCATCTTTCTTTTTAACGAGATTCAACCGACAATATTTCTTTTAACCACTTTAGATGAGTGTAAAAACAAGTTTTAAATGATATACCTCTAGCTCAAGGCTAGGGAAGATCTTTGGCGAAAAAGAGGTGGATAAAAGCTAACAAACGAGGTCCTTCGTGTTCCGCTTGCACCAAAGCTCCTAATATGAGACCCTTGAAGTTTGTATGAGCTTGGAATGTAGTGATCAAGATCGAAAATGGTGGGTAAGGGGGGTGGGGTGTTCGGCCGAGAGGTAGAGAGCAAGAGAGAAGAGAGTTGTGATGTTAAGGGTGTAAATAATCATATGTGTTTAAGTTTAGTTTTATAGATAAAATTAGTGTGCATTACCCAAAAGTTAATATGCCATCTTGATATCAAACATTTGCATTATTTTAATCTTTCAAGTACTAAGTGGTGTCTCCCATGTTTAGGGGACGGTTAGGATATGGGGGGTGTTTGGTTCGATTTTTGCTAGGTAGTTAGGATAATTTGTTAAGTTATGTAGGTTAGTTTAGTGCTTAGTTAGGTTAACTAAGTTAGTTTAGGTGTTTAACTTAGTTAGTAATATAAAGCGTGTTATGACGGGTGTTAGGGTAATCAGGGACCCTAACTGGCTCAGAAAAATAAAAATAGTGAAAATACTAATATTTTCGTGTCCCGGGTAATGTCCGGTTGTCCGGTTGGATAGTAATCCGTTAAAGCATTACAAAAGGCTTTAAAGTGTCGTTATTGTTGTTTTTAGTGACACATTTTGTTTCCAACACTTTAGAAAGTGTCTAGTGTTATTTTCTCATGTTCTGGCACTTTATTAGTCAGCTAGAAGCTGGTTAAATTATTAAAGTGCTGTGTTTGGTACTTAAAGTACGTTCTTGGCACATCCGAATCAGTGTATCTTATCCCTAGAGACGCGGTACCACAACCCTTATATCCTACACTCACTACCAGTGTAGCCAAAATATATGAGGCTCTTAATAGGCCTTAGAGGCAGTGTCTGCCTGATGCTGGTCATATCAGCATGTTTGCCGTGTATCCGTTTAGTGCTACTGTGCTTCTTGTGCATCATGTTTGTCACTAGGGTTCAGTATGTAATTAATGTAGTGACAGCAAATAAAGTAGGATGCAAGTAAGTGCATGTATCAGTATGCAGGTAGCAGTTTATCAGCTAGTTCAAACAAGCACAGTAATCAAGTAGTAATTAATTATTAATTAAGTTGTACGGATACCTGGTTTAGTGCGGGTTGTCACATTCTCCCCCCGTTAAATAAATTTCGTCCCGAAATTTAAGTTCTGCTTGTAGAAGCAGGGTTCTTAGGAAATAAGTGGGGGTATTTCTCTTTCATCCGGTCCTCACGTTCCCAGGTGTATTCAGGACCATGTCTGGCATTCCAACGTACCTTGACGAGTTTGACACTGCTTCGGCGGGTCTTGTTAACTTTCCAATCCGTGACCTCAACAGGTTCTTCAACGAAGTGGAGCGTGTCGTCAATATGAATCTCGTCGATAGGAATGGCAACGTCAATTTGAGTTGGACTTTTCTTTAAATTGGACACATGAAATGTATCGTGAACACCATTTAGTTCAGCAGGTAGTTCCAACTTGTATGCTACTGTCCCAATTCTTTCCAGAATTCTGAAAGGACCAATGTAGCGCGGATTTAACTTCCCACGCTTTCCAAAGCGTGCCACCCCCTTCCAGGGTGAAACTTTCAATAACACCATTTCTCCAACTTGGAAGTCCACATGCTTCCGGTTTGGATCCGCGTAGGCCTTTTTTCTGTGGCGAGCTGCTTCGATGCGTTTAAGTATTTGTGCGATCTTGTCTGTCGTCTCTTGGACGATCTCGGGACCAGCAAGCTGCCTATCACCTGCGTCAGACCAACATAGTGGTGATCGGCACTTGCGTCCGTATAGGGCCTCAAATGGCGCGACACCAATACTGGTGTGGTAGCTGTTGTTGTATGAAAATTCGACCAAAGGTAAGTGTTTATCCCAGCTACCGCCTAAATCCATAACACATGCCCTCAGCATGTCTTCCAAAGTTTGTATCGTTCGCTCGCTCTGGCCGTCAGTTTGCGGATGGAATGCAGTGCTCAGATTCAATTGTGAGCCAAAAGATTCTTGGAAAGATTGCCATATTCTTGACACAAATCTTCCGTCTCTATCAGAGATGATCGAGAGTGGTACTCCATGACGTGCTACGATCTCCCTCATGTAAATTTCCGCAAGTTTACTAGTATTGTCTTTCTCCTTGATTGGCAGAAAGTGTGCGGACTTTGTTAGGCGGTCAACAATCACCCAAATCATATCATGGCCTCTTGGCGTTCTTGGCAGTTTTGTAACAAAATCCATTGAGATTTGTTCCCATTTCCACTTGGGAATCTCAGGTTGTTGCAGCAGCCCCGAGGGCTTCTGGTATTCCGCCTTAACCTTCGCGCAAGTTAAACATTTGCTTACGTAGACAGCAACGTCGCCTTTCATCCTAGGCCACCAATAGTAATCCTTAAGATCTTGATACATCTTATCCGATCCAGGGTGGATAGAGTACCGTGACTTGTGCGCTTCGTCGAAAATAACTTCCCTTAATCCACCAAACAGAGGAACCCAAATCCTTTTCTCAAAACATAACGTCCCTTCCTCGTTTGGTACCAAAAGCTTCTCCATTCCACGGAGATATTCTTCCTCAAGGTTTCCCTCCTTGAGAGCTTCCTTTTGTGCAGCACGAATGCGCAAGGAAAGGTCGGTTCGTATAATCATTTCCAAAGCTCTAACCCTTATGGGCTTGATTCTTTCTTTACGACTTAGGGCATCGGTAACTACATTCGCCTTCCCTGGGTGATACTTTATCTCGCAGTCGTAATCGTTCAACAATTCAACCCATCGTCTTTGCCTCATATTTAACTCCTTCTGGTTAAATATATGTTGTAGGCTTTTGTGGTCTGTGAAGATTGTGCACTTCGTACCGTACAGGTAGTGTCTCCAGATCTTTAAAGCGAAAACCACTGCGCCAAGCTCTAAATCGTGGGTGGTATAGTTCTTTTCGTGCACTTTCAGTTGGCGTGATGCGTAAGCAATGACCTTTTGGCGTTGCATCAACACACAACCCAATCCCTGACGCGATGCGTCGCAGTATACCACAAAGTCATCAGTACCTTCTGGTAGAGCTAAGATTGGCGCGTTACAAAGCTTATCCTTTAATATCTGAAACGCTTCATCCTGTTTGATTCCCCAATCAAACGTCTTGTCCTTCTGCGTGAGGAGTGTCAATGGTTGAGCGATCTTTGAAAAATCCTCGATGAACCTCCGATAGTAGCCAGCCAAACCCAAGAATTGTCGAATCTCGGTTGGCGTTGTAGGCGTTTCCCAATCCTTGATCGCCTCGATCTTTGTGGGATCAACATGAATTCCATCCCCATTAACAACATGTCCAAGAAACTGGACTTCACGTAGCCAAAACTCGCACTTGGAGAATTTGGCGTACAGCTGTTCCTTCTTTAGCCGCTCCAGTATGGTTCTAAGATGTTGTTCGTGTTCAGCCTTTGTCTTTGAGTAAATCAGGATGTCGTCGATGAATACAATCACGAACTTGTCTAAGTATGGCTTGCAAACCCTATTCATTAGATCCATGAATACCGCAGGCGCGTTTGTCAAACCAAATGGCATAACGAGGAACTCGTAGTGTCCATAACGAGTTCGGAAGGCTGTTTTCGGGATACTTTCCTCCTGTATCCTTAGTTGATGGTATCCAGATCGAAGATCGATCTTAGAATAACAGCTTGAACCTTGAAGTTGATCGAACAGATCGTCGATTCTTGGCAGAGGATACCTGTTCTTGATCGTCAGTTTGTTCAATTCTCTGTAGTCAATACACATGCGGAAACTTCCGTCCTTCTTCTTGACAAACAAGACCGGAGCTCCCCAAGGCGAGAAGCTTGGTCGGATAAAACCCTTGTCTAACAATTCTTGAAGTTGCGTCGACAATTCCTGCATCTCAGACGGCGCAAGTCTGTAAGGTGCCTTAGCTACAGGCGCTGCGCCTGGAACTAAGTCAATGTGAAACTCCACTTGCCTCTGAGGTGGCAGTCCGGGTAAGTCTTCTGGGAAGACTTCTGGATACTCCCTTACGATAGGGATGTCCTCGATTGTTGGCTCAGCAGCCTTCTTGTCTACGATGTGTGCCAGAAAAGCAACACATCCTTTCTGTAAACACTTCCTTGCTTTCAAGCAGCTGATAAATCTTAGCGGTGTGTCACGCTTCTCTCCGTGAACCACAATTGTCTCACCATCATCAGTTGGGATACGAACCACTTTCTCGTGACATACTATCTCAGCCTTGTTTCCGGATAACCAATCCATTCCTACCACCACGTCGAAGCTTCCCAGTTGGACTGGTAGTAGATCCAGAGTAAACTCGCGTTCTCCCAATTCTATCACACAACCTCTGATTACTTCGTCGGCTCCAACTAACTTTCCATTAGCTAATTCGATCGAGTAGGGAATGTCTAACTTATTAGCAGCTAGCCCAAGCATATTCTTAAATTCTAATGATACGAAGCTATAATCGGCACCAGTATCAAATAAAACGGATGCATAGCGTTGATTGATAGGGAACGTACCCGTAACAACATTTGGATCTTGGCGTGCCTCTCTAGCTTCGAGTTGGAATACTCTACCGCGGGCCTGATTCAACGTTGGGCAGTTCTTCTTAAAATGCCCGATTTCCCCGCAGTTATAGCATCCGAGTCTCTGCCCGTTTCCATCCCCGTTTCCAGCTGGGGTGTTGTTCTGGTTGGCATTGCCAGCCTGATTTGCATTGTAGCCTCGGTTTCTGTTTCCTCCAAAATTTCCTTGTAGGCGGTTTCCATTTCCACCACGGTTATCATTCCTACTTCCATATCCTCCCTGGCCTCCGCGGCCTGCACTAGCCCAACATGATTCCTTTGAGTGGCCCGGTTTTCCACAAGATTCACAAACTCTCATGTTACAATGCCCAGTATGGTGGCGTTGGCAGTTGTTGCATCTGGGCTGGGTGCCCTGGTACCCTTTTCCTCTCTTGGTACTGCCAGCTGATTTTCCTTTCTTTACTGCCATACCGACGCCTTGTTTAAAGTTTGAAAACTTCCTTTTGTTATCTCCTGAGGACTCAACGTGAGTCTCTGTCTTCTTTGCCTTGACTTCATCAAACTTGTTTAAACGAATTGCCTCCTCGGTGAGGGCCACGCTCAAATCAATGGCTTCAGTGATAGTCGCTGGTTTGGAGGAGGTTACCATGCTTATTATTTGGGGAGCCAAACCCCAAATGAAGCGCTCGATTCGTTTGTATTCTGGCGTAACCATGTAAGGAACCACTTGAGATAGGTCATGAAACCTCTGGACCTATTCTGCAATCTTTGGTCCATCCATCTTTAGGTGCCAAAATTCGGTCTCCAACCTTTGAATTTCTGCGCGTGAACAGTACTTTTTGCGCATTAGTTCTTTTAATTCGGCCCAAGTCAGGGCGTAGGCGGCAGCTTCGCCTAGTGTTTGCACTTGTAGGTTCCACCAGGATAGGGCTCCATCTAAAAACAGCCCTGAAATGTACGTGACTTGCTGATCCTCTGCACACTTGCTCATGCGTAACACAGAATCGGTTTTCTCAGCCCAGCGGGTAAAGGCAACTGCACCTCCTGTGCCATCGAAGTTAACTGGTTTGCAGTCTAAGAACTGCTTGTAGGTGCATCCTGCACGTATGTTAAAACATGTGTTTGGCATTAGCATCATCGCTAAAATCTCCAACTAGTTCATGGTAGGTTCGAATGGCGTGGTATTACCGTGTGGTGGATTGTTATTGCCTTGGTTAACACTTCCGCTTGCTCCTGGCTGAGATGCTGCGTACTGTGCTATGGCAGCAGCAATAATCTGCTGTAGTTCTGCCTCATTTGTTGGCATGTTTGGTTCGCGTCTTGGCGGCATCTTCTAAAAGATGGTTTAAGTTGGTTAGGCCATAGTAAGGCTCCGTTGTTATAATATGTAGATCAGTTCGTAATATAGTGTACATATATAACGGTAGTAATAGTATAATCACATAACATCTCATGTTATCACACATCACAAATATCAATCACACAACATCCCATGTCATAAAATATAAACAAGTAATCAAGCGAATCCAAATATGGTGAGAAAACTGCGATTGCCATATAAATGAGACCACATCGTAAGTGTATACATACAATCATCAATCACCAGGGGCTACATCACCCCTGTCCAAAAGCTACATCAGTATCAATACAACATCAAGTACATAACAAAAGTCAAGTCATAACGTAGTCTCCCCAAAATGCTGTGCAGTCAAAAAGCAATCGCCGCCTTCTCACTTCGCCTACCCAAGTGGCACCGATGAGCTCTAAGCAGATGGTGGTGGAGGAGGAGGAAAACGGGTATAAAACAAATGGCGCAACTGTAACCAGTCCGCCTCCATCGCCTGCTGTGTGCGAATAATGGAAGCAATCTGCTGCTCCAAAGTAGTAAGACGAGCAGCATAGTCAGGGGGTAATGGTCGTGATGGCTGCAACGGAGAGGGTACCCGGCCATGGCACTGACATGGCTGCAGATGGGCTCTCTCCAACTCCTGTAGTCGCTGCTCATGCGACTCATGCTGGTATACAAAGGACATCAATACATCCTCAATGGTGTGGCCCACATGGAACCTGTGGTATGGATCAGTGGGTGGCATAGGGGAAAACGGTGCCCAAAGCAGTGGCTCCCGTGTGGGGTCAAAGGGTGCCACACGAAAAGGAGCTGTAGTAGGTGGAACAAACGGCATCTGAGGCATGAAAGGCATGGGCATCGGTACATGCCCTGATGGGTGGGCTGACGAACCCTCTCCAGGCCCTGCTGGAGGTATAAACATAGGAACCTGAAATGAAAAGTCAACATGTGGTGCAACAGGAATCTGTGGAGGGAATGGGGGAACGTCCTCGTCTGCCGGTATCCAGCCATGCTGTGCAGACTCATCCGGTGGATCCATATGTGCCGCGAACGGTGCATGTCCGGGCTCTAGGGGAACGGGATCAAATAAGGGAGCAACAACAGGGTGAACGGGTGCCAAGGGCTCGAAAGGAGGGTCAACTGGTACAGCAACAACGGGTAAAGGACCAATGGGATCAACAGGAACATCTATGTGGTGATCATCAGCAATAGGCTCAAAAGGTACATCAGCATGCACAGGGTCATGCTCTGGTAAAGGGTCAAGGGCAGCTGCCTGCTCAGGAGCAATGGCAGGCTCAAAGTCATCAAATGCCATGTCAACATCAAAATCGGGATCAATCGGATCAAAAGGATCAATAGGATCTGCTGGATCCTCCATCAACTCGTCCATCGGGACAAACTCTAAATCACGGTCAGGATCAAATCCTGGTGGAAACACAGGATCTGAATCCCCCTCGTCGTCATGGCCAAAAACAAGTCCAGGTATGGGAGCAACAGAAAAAGCCTGGTCAGAATCGGACCCATAAGAGAAGTGCTGCGCACTATGAGCATGTGTGGGTACAGAAGCCACAGACTCAAAGGAGTCCGCGACTGGGGAATGAGCAGGTGACTCCGCAGCCGGAGCATCTGCGATCAGTAAGGGAGCAACAGCAGGTAGGGCCTCGCCCTGAGCATCCTCCAAAGGCTCCTCCTCAAACATATCGACGTCGTCCTCCTCGTCGTCGATGGGTAAAACAGGGTATGATGCAAGGGGTACTGGAGCAGGGATCACAACGAGTGGTAGATCCCCGGCTGGAAGATCAACTGGGAGCTCATCAACGCCGTCGGGTAAGGCGAATGGCTGAAAGTCATCATCATCCGTGCTGGTGAAGTCTGACGTATAAACCTCGTGCTCCGATGACTCAATGTCGTCTGAAACGATAGGCCTCGGGCCTGTGGTGCCTGAACCACCAGTGTCTGCAGAATCCATGTGTCTGTAACATATACACAAACATGCACAAATAGTCAATCATAAATCAAGTAATCACACAAGTCATCAAGTAAGGCATCACATAATCCTCCTAGTCTTACTAGCCAATACCATCCAGTCTACAAGACTGCTCTATCCTTCACTTAAACCAAACCTCGATCCTCCAGATCGATCCTCAGCCCTCCAAGCCGAGCCTTTTCTTCCTAGCCTTGCTAGCCCACTACCTCGGTCACCTAGACCGAGCCTCGATCCTCCAGATCGATCCTATAACAAACCAACGTGCTCAACTACCTTAATCACCTCGATCCTCCAGACCGATCCTCAGCCCTCCAAGCTGAGCCTATAATTAATAAAATGTGCTCAACATTTGTTTGTAAAAAGTTGTGGATCTGGACTTAAGTGGTATGCAGAAAAGTGTTTTCGTGAGAGCCCTAGTGATCATAGTCTAGACTCGAGAAAGAATCCTAGTTCGCTATGATCAGAGCTCTGATACCAAGCTGTCACACCCTGGCTTTGCGGAAGCGTGGTTAACTTTGGTGTGACTTCTTAATATCATAGCTTAACCATAACAAGCTATATGAATTTAAAAACCATGCAAGTCATCCATTAAGTTTTGAAAACAACATACAGTACCATTGTTTTAACATATAACCATAACCTTGTTCAGTAGACATTACAACTTATAACATAGCATAAACGTGGTTTAAGGACTGTGTCTTGTCCAGGAAAGAGACACATCCCCTAAACCCTGATGACTTCATGACAAGTGCAGCGGAAAACGTTCCATACCGTGCCAGATCCGTTTAATTTCCTGAAATACATGTGAGTTGAAAAATCAACAATAATGTTGAGCGAGTTCATGTGTAAGTGAGTATGTAAAACACTTGTGAGTATAAAAATAGTTGTGGTATGTAGCAGTGTAAGAGGACTTGTGATCACCAATGGTTTGCAAGGCCACTGACATATGTGAAGTGCAAATAGGGAGACTCAAACCTAGCAGATTTCGCCACGGCAAAGTATGTGGACAAAGTCACCCCACGGTCCGTTTCTAGTTTGGCCGGGGGCTGGGCTCGCTACACCCAGATAGATCTACCGCTCCTGTCCCTCGGTCCCTCCATGAGGACTAATGACCCCATGTGTTCCTATCCACTCACATGATCGTATAACACCTCCTTACGTTAAACATACCGTTGTAAAGTACTCGTAAATCATAGTAACATGTATTTCACCCCCGCGGTTAAGTAAACTGAAAACAGTTAGAGAAAAGGGGGACATGAACTCACAGTGAATGCGCGTCTCTACCAAGTGTCTCCAATACAGTAAGCTGTGCAACGACCTACAAGTGCTAATTCTATTAGACGGACGGCCGTGCCTTAGCTTTACAGTTTATGTCTTTGGGAAATAGTTAGACAACTATTTCGTGTTTATGTTTCGTATACACTTGGTAGTTATTCTTCTTCCCAAGGATGGGGGATACAATACATGTGCGTAAGTTACGTTTTATCAATCTTGTGGTAATGTAATTACCGGTGTAACTTATATGTTTGCGGAAGCGTTCGTAAAGTTTTGGAATCATTAACGCTTGTAAATATTATTTTTACTCTTAAAATAATATTTATGTATTTTCACAAAATAATCATAAACAGTGTTGTGACAAATATATTTATCACGTTAATCCTTGTGAAAATCCCACCTCCGGATATGTAGTAAAATATAGTGCTGGCGAAATTTATGTTTCGAAAATATGTCCAAAAATAGTTCTAACACTTGTTGTGTAAATAAGCCTAAGTGTTAGGTTTTTAGAAAATTTCGCCAGAGTTTCCTCTGTAACTGGAGGTGGCCACGCTTTCAAGCGTATCATTTTCTTTTAACAAATCAATTCAACAATCTTCTTTATTCAATCAAACAATTTCCAACACAACAAACTAGTCGACAAGTATGTAAATTTGCATAATCGCATGAACTTGTAGTTTTTCCGAATCTATAGTGTAAACACCCTTTATATATGTAGATCTTTATATAAAGTAACTTTAATCTTGTAGAAACCCCGTGTTTAGAGAAATCCGTCTTTACAACTTCTAGTCATTTTTCCCAAAAATAGCTATTTGTCGGATCTTTTCATTTCACAAGTGTCTACACACTTGTGGTTTATAAAATCATATTTATTAGTGTAAGATCCATCTTTAGAAAAACATGATTTCTTTAAAGTGTGGTCTTTCAAAAATACCACTTGCGGATACGTAGATCCGCTAGTTTTAAACACCATTTTACCGGTTAAATCACTTTTACACAAGTAAAATATTTCTACACAAGTTCATGTATCTTGTGTGGTAGAGTTTCGCCTTTTAACCCTTGTGGTAACCAAAAACGAGCTTATGTGAAGATACATGATCTTACAAAGTCGGGTTAAACGGAGATCCGAGCTACCACATCATAGATCGGGTCTCAATATTCACATATTTCAAGTCCTACGACTTTTACACAAGTTATATGCTATTAACCACCACTTTTATAGTTTTTACTAGACTTTTGATCATCATCTTTCTTTTTAACGAGATTCAACCGACAATATTTCTTTTAACCACTTTAGATGAGTGTAAAAACAAGTTTTAAATGATATACCTCTAGCTCAAGGCTAGGGAAGATCTTTGGCGAAAAAGAGGTGGATAAAAGCTAACAAACGAGGTCCTTCGTGTTCCGCTTGCACCAAAGCTCCTAATATGAGACCCTTGAAGTTTGTATGAGCTTGGAATGTAGTGATCAAGATCGAAAATGGTGGGTAAGGGGGGTGGGGTGTTCGGCCGAGAGGTAGAGAGCAAGAGAGAAGAGAGTTGTGATGTTAAGGGTGTAAATAATCATATGTGTTTAAGTTTAGTTTTATAGATAAAATTAGTGTGCATTACCCAAAAGTTAATATGCCATCTTGACATCAAACATTTGCATTATTTTAATCTTTCAAGTACTAAGTGGTGTCTCCCATGTTTAGGGGACGGTTAGGATATGGGGGGTGTTTGGTTCGATTTTTGCTAGGTAGTTAGGATAATTTGTTAAGTTATGTAGGTTAGTTTAGTGCTTAGTTAGGTTAACTAAGTTAGTTTAGGTGTTTAACTTAGTTAGTAATATAAAGCGTGTTATGACGGGTGTTAGGGTAATCAGGGACCCTAACTGGCTCAGAAAAATAAAAATAGTGAAAATACTAATATTTTCGTGTCCCGGGTAATGTCCGGTTGTCCGGTTGGATAGTAATCCGTTAAAGCATTACAAAAGGCTTTAAAGTGTCGTTATTGTTGTTTTTAGTGACACATTTTGTTTCCAACACTTTAGAAAGTGTCTAGTGTTATTTTCTCATGTTCTGGCACTTTATTAGTCAGCTAGAAGCTGGTTAAATTATTAAAGTGCTGTGTTTGGTACTTAAAGTACGTTCTTGGCACATCCGAATCAGTGTATCTTATCCCTAGAGACGCGGTACCACAACCCTTATATCCTACACTCACTACCAGTGTAGCCAAAATATATGAGGCTCTTAATAGGCCTTAGAGGCAGTGTCTGCCTGATGCTGGTCATATCAGCATGTTTGCCGTGTATCCGTTTAGTGCTACTGTGCTTCTTGTGCATCATGTTTGTCACTAGGGTTCAGTATGTAATTAATGTAGTGACAGCAAATAAAGTAGGATGCAAGTAAGTGCATGTATCAGTATGCAGGTAGCAGTTTATCAGCTAGTTCAAACAAGCACAGTAATCAAGTAGTAATTAATTATTAATTAAGTTGTACGGATACCTGGTTTAGTGCGGGTTGTCACAATATTACTATATACCATACTGTACGATGCCATACAATCATATACCATACAACACGACACTATATTACTATATACCGTAATGTAGGATGTCATACGACATATACCATACAACACGACACTATATTACTATATACCATACTGTACGATGCCATACGATTATATTCCACACAACACGACACTATATTACAGTATACTTCACCACATAATACTATACGATACTATACAATATGATACGAGACTATAATACTATACAATACTATACTATACGATACGATACCATACGATACGATACCATACCATACCATACTACACTATATGATACAATACAATACGATACTACATTGCACTACACTGCACGACACGACACGATACGATACCATACCATACCATACCATACCATACCATACCATACCATACCATACCATACCATACCATACCATACCATACCATACCATACCATACCATACCATACCATACCATACCATACCATGTCATGCCATGCCATGCTATACTATATATACCATATTTTACTATACCATACTATACTACACTATATACCATACTATATTGTACGATGTCATACGATCCTATACCATACTATACTATACCATACTATACAATACGATACGAAACTACGATACTATACTATACTATACGATACGATACCATATGATACCATACGATACCATACCATACCATATTAGACTTTATTATACTAGGCTATATCATACTATAAAACATTCCCAGCTACGGGATTGGGCAGTTTGTGTGTTTAGTTTGTGTTTCTTATATTAAATACTCACCAAGCCCAACCCTAATTCATCCCCTATAAAACCCAAGCCTCCTCCACACTTTTTCCACTTTGCAACTCACTTAAACACTCTCAAATCACTCCATATTCAGCTGGAAATCAGAAGATAATCAGATTCAATACAAGTTACTAAAGTGAGCATAACCTCACTTCTACTTCATCTTTTTCATTGATTCTTCTTTCTTTGCACTTGGAACAACCTTAGGTGTGTTTCCACAGGTTTTTCATGGAAAACCAAGGCTGAAACATCAACCAAATAAGGCCCAAAGTGCAAGAAAACTTTCTGTTTTGATTAAACACTTGTTACACTTACTTGAACTTGAGATTTCTCAACACATTCCTATGTCCTTATGCCACTATCAATACCATGATTATGTGAGCTTAAAAACAAAGTTCTGACATGTAAATCCAGAGGTTTAATCCTCACAAACTTTCTGTTTTAATAAGGTTTTAACCTACAAGTGATGAACAAGTCTTAGACTTGAAGTTGTGTGATTATATGGTTAGCTTGGGCTATCCCACCTTCATATCCACCCATCACTTGATGTTTTCTTAGTTAGATAGTATGTATTTCATTCCTTAATGTATGTTCATGACCCTCCTTGTTGTCTATGACAACATGTGTAGTGGTGAATACCAAAGAGGTTCCTAAATGGAAGATTTATCTTCCTACCTCAAGCATGACTTATATAATGTTCTTGTTGAATTATTGGACTAGTAACTTATAAAATATGCTATATAATATGTATAATATTCAAGTAACCAAACCTTTGATGATGACCTAGTAGTCATTTGTCAAGTGTTAAGTTACATCATCTAAAGACCTTAATAACTTGTTATGATTCTAATGGGTATTTTAACCCATGAAAACATTCTAACCCTTTTGGGTTTCATAGTGTCAAAACAAGTATTATGGACTAGATGATTATTTTCTCATATGTCTACTTTCCATATACTTTAAACTCTGAATCCTTACTCCTGCGTTAAACATCCAAAACTTAAACCTATGTTTCTTCGTGTAGAAGGACGTGGTGCTCCACTCTAATCAAACAACAAACACTCGCGGAATTACCAAGTGGAAAGCTTGCAAAACCATGAGTATACTCGATCCCATTTTACTTTTTAACACTTTGGGTGCAACATGTATTTTATACAAAACACGTAACACTTAAACTATTTTAATCACACTCTATCCATGCTTAAACATGAAACTATATGATGCTTGTTAGACTTATATGTTATGTAAACTTTTGCGTCGATATATGCTCATTAACTTTGCTAGCCTACCTTAACAATTATAGCGCTATAGGATTAACGCACCCCCATTAGTCTTGGGGTATTGTTAAGTTAAACATGTTAACCTCCCGCTATTCACTTGGGATAGGCAAATTTGCGTTGTATACTTGGGTTTGAACATATAGTACACCGTTTCAGCATATTAGTAACTTGCATATTGTTATTTATGTTGGATATGAATTTGTTAAACATTTTTATTCTATATTATGCTATGTATGAAAACTTGTATACTCGCCAACTTTTTGTTGATCATATTTTAATACATGTTGCAGGTTGATAGACGGGATGATGCTAAGTGAAGAAACGAGATTTAGGTGGACTTAGAAACACACCTAGATTAACACAATTATTTTGATGTTATGTTTGAAACAATGTTATTCTTATTCGAATCTTGTATCTTGTATGACATTTAGCATTTTTATGAAATTGAATTTAAATTATATTGTCACATAGTGTTATGACGTTTTGAGCAATTTGTTCATCTCATCACGATATTGCCGCCATCGGGTGGGGTGTGACATAACCTGTTATAACTTATTAACACAAAATAAGCCATATAACAATAGGAAGGGGACAGGAACCAAAACCAGACTCGCAAACATAATACCTGAAACACTTCGGACGAGTATTTGGGGTATAGAGTTGAGTATGGTATTAGTTTTAAATGATTCGTGGGTATGAGATGAATATGTTATTATGTGATACCCAGCTCGATTACCCAGTACATACAAATTTGTCTGCTTGAACAGTATTGTAACACTCTAATCGATGACAGAAACATAAGGGCGCTACGAAATTGTTCAATAGCTCATGATCGACTAAAATTTGGATAATTCATTAACCAAATTCAAATTATCCAAACATGAAAAGATAATAAATTTTTTTTAAAAATAAAGAAAAATAAGTTTAAATTTCATTTAACTAAGTCCAAGGCTCCTAAGTGTAGCCAATCTTAAAAATATCATCAAATATTGCTATCTAAAGGGTCAACTTTGAAAAGTTGGTAAGCATCCATAGGTTTGCATATGAAAAATGAATTAAGCAATTAGCATGTCAAAGTTTATCTAGAACTATCTTGTGAAAACAATACTTTGGAACAAATGAGGTGTACAATCAAACCTAGTGACCGAATCAGGTTTAAAAACAATAGTTTAATGTATATTATTTCAATCATCCTGAAACCAATGATGGATGGTTTTGTCAGACCTATAACGCTATAACCTACTACATTTGGCTTAATCAAAGTTAGTGATTGTATTGTTTCTAACGTTAATTCACCTAGTGATGTTTAAGACAAGATGTATAAAGATAACATGCTATGGCATAGGTAATTGCTATTGTTCAAATAATTGTACATGTTTTACCCAAAAAGTTTAAAATGAAAAAGAAGGGTTATGTAACTCATCTGAATTTAGTAAACACAAATATATTATAATGTAGATAAGTTTGACAATTCCGAAGAATTATGCTAATGATTAATGAGATAGGGTGAGAGTTAGCTACAAAGTTCTTTTTTCCTAAAAAGTGTACAAAGTCATAAAATACCACAATTTCAGCCATAAAACACACTCAAAACTCACAAATAACAAAGTGGAGATTAGTAAAACGCCATATTTGTGGGTTTTGTGTTGCGTTTTGGATGATAAGGCTTTGATTTTCGAATAACTAAGATTAATGTGCTTTATGTTGATTATCATGTTATGTTTTATATTCATAGTTCTACGATGGTGTGTTTGAAGTTTTTATGGACTGTTAGGGTTTGGATGTTGTGTTTTAGTGATCTTCACTGTGTTATTTGTGGGTTTTGGATGTGTTTTATGGCTGAAATTGTGATGTTTTATGACTTTGTACACTTTGTAGGAAAAATGGACTTTGTAGCCGAACCCCACCCAATGAGATAATGTTTTAATAACTGAAATTGAATCGAAGTTTAAGGATTTTAGGATTTGCAAAGGAATTTGGAAAACTCTAGATAAAGTTTGAGAATTACAAAAGTTTAAATAATTAATTAAGTATTTTCAAAATCTAGGAATATAAATTTATCTAATTTATTATATAAATTTACTAGTCTATATGAATAAAAGTGAAATAAAAAATCAATGGCATAGTCTATAAAAAATACTTATTGGGAATAGCTTTTATAAACTAATTTCAATTTTAAGTTTTATAAAAAATATGGATAAAATTATGGTTAAAACTTATAAAGGTTTATAAAATAAGGTTAAAACGATATTTATAACTTATAAAAATCCCAACCCACTCTTGTTGTTGATGAGGAGTGTGTGCTCAAATGTATCCGATCCTTTCCTAAAGGGACATCTTGTGGTAGGGACGGGATGCGGGCCCAGCACTTGTTAGATGCTATCGGGGGCGAGGGCTCAACGACTTCCTCGGGTTTGCTAACGACCATTACTGAAGTTGTCAACTTATGGCTTGGAGGATCCTGCCCTAAGGTGCTGGCTGAGTTTGTTGCCTCAGCCCCCCTTACCCCTTTATTGAAACCCGATAAAGGAATTCGACCTATTGTTATGGGGGGGGGGGGGTATCTGGCGAAGGTTGGTTTCCAAGGTGGCAATGAAGAAGGTCGGGAAAAACATGGCCCAGTACATGGGGGACTTTCAATTTGGGGTGGCAATGTCAAATGGTGCAGAGGCGGTGCTTCACAGTGCGAACAGGTTTCTCAACTCCTTTCATGCATATGGTTCCTTAGCCTTGCTTACTGTGGACTTCTCCAATGCTTTCAACACGGTTGACCGCACAACCTTCCTTAACGAGTGCAGGACCGCTGTAACCTCCCGTTTCATG
Source organism: Helianthus tuberosus (assembly GCA_030545235.1). Taxonomy (NCBI): domain Eukaryota; kingdom Viridiplantae; phylum Streptophyta; class Magnoliopsida; order Asterales; family Asteraceae; genus Helianthus; species Helianthus tuberosus. The sequence goes on along the minus strand of CM060414.1, from coordinate 42,204,068 downwards.
CTTGGTACTTAGATGATGGAACGACTATCGGCAACGCGACTGAGGTTGCTAGGGCTTTAGACATCATTAACGAGGAGGGGCCATCTCTAGGGCTTTGCCTCAACATTAAGAAAACATAGGTTTTTTGGCCGACATGTGATGGGCGGAAAGTTCAGGATGGGCTTTTCCCGAGAGGGATTGGCAGACCAGAGAGGGGGGGTTAAGCTTCTTGGTGGAGCTGTTAGCCGTGACCCTAGATTTATTATGGAGTTGGCAGGGCGGCGGGGGGCGGTTGACCTCATGAAACTCTTGCCATGCCTTAGGGACCCTCAATGTGAACTCCTTCTGCTAAGGTCTTGCATGGGGTTGCCAAGTTACTTTTTGGGCTGCGGACTTGTCAACCCCATTTGATGGTGGATGCGGCATCCCGGTTCGATGATGGCCTCCGGGAGGCTATAGAAGACATAGTCGTGGGTGGTGGCCCCTTCTTTGGGGACCTCCAATAGTGTTTGGCATCTCTGCCAATGCGTCTAGGTGGTTTGGGCCTCCTCTCAGCTCGAGATGTTGGGGTTTATGCTTTTATGGCGTCCAGAGCTCAGTCTTGGGAACTACAGGATCATATCCTTCGAAACAATGGGGTTGTCGGGCTCGACGGGGACTATCTGCAGGCGCTCGAACACTTAAATATCTCTCTCCCAGACTTTGATATCGGCGGTTTCTCTAACAAGGACACTGCCCCCTAGAAGCCACAAAAAACTTTGGCGAATGCTCTGTTTAGCAAAATCGCCAGAAGGCGGTGTGGGAATGCCTGAAGGGTCCCCATGCTCAAGATTTTTTAGCCTTTATCCCAATTGAGGGGCTGGGACAATGTATGTCAGCAATAGATACAGAGCCATCCTTAAATACCGGCTGATGATCCCTATGTACCCAGAAGATAAAACCTGGCCGATATGTCGTAAAGCTTGTATGGATAAATACGGAGAGCACGCAGCGCATTGTAAAGAGCTCCCTGGGTTCAAATATCGACATGACTGGGTGCGAGATATTTTGTGGGACATCCTGGGAAGAGCCGGGATTTCGGCTGAGAAAGAGGCTCCTGTGAATTTTCTTACCGACCTTATGGAAGGGAGATCTACTCTACGGATCTGCTCGTCTTTGGCTGGGCTAGGGGGAAACATGCTTGTGTGGACCTCACGGGGGTTTCCCCTCTGGCTGGTTTAAGGAAAAACGGGTTTGTAGCTGGACAAGCAGTAAGAAAGGCAGAGTCGAAGAAAGTTAATAAGCATGCTAAAGCTTGTGTAGAGAACCAGTATGTTTTTGTCCCTTTTGCCTTTGACATATTTGGCTCCCTAGCGCCAGAAGCTATCCAATTCCTGACTAGGGTCCAACGGGTCATCCACAACAATTGCTTAACCTCAGGGGGATGGGGTTTTATCTTTTGTAGATTAGGGTTTGCAATTCAGAAAGGGATGGCGGCGCAGCTTGTTGACCGTCTACCTTCTGTTTTGATGTAACTTGGCAAGTATTGAAAATTGAATGATAATATCAATTAAACTTTGAATTTAAAGCTTTCTGTTTTATATTTTATTATACTAGGTTATAACCCTGTGTATTACACGGGTTGAATAAATGAATTTTATATACCAAATAATAAAACATTATCTTTTTAAAAGCCTCCTTTATTGCACGGGTTGAAGAAAAATGTAATTTTATATATTAAATAATAAAATAAGTTATATCTATAAGAACCATATGTATTGTATGGGTTGAATAAATGTAATATTATATACCAAATAATAAAAAAAATTATATCTTTAAAACCATTGTATTACACGGGTTGAATAAATGTAATATTGTTTACCAAATAATAAAAAAAGTTATATTTTTAAAAACCCCAGTGTATTACATGGGTTGAATAAATATGATTTTATATACCAAATAATAAAAAAATATATATTTAAAAAACTAACGGACTTTTTTATATTTAAAGTAGGATAAGATTGAATATTAATCTGAACTAATGGATTTTTTTTATATTTAAAGTAGGATAAGATTGAATATTAATCTGAACTTTTTTTTAATTATTTGAAAGTTAATATCAATTTTGGAATTCGTATGAATTCTTATTAGATTTGATTAAATATTATTAATAATAAAAATTTGTATTAGATTAGATTTTAGATTTGGTGATTATTGAACAAATTAATTAATCGAATTTAACAGAAACATTTGTGATGTTAGGTGGATTTTTTTTAATTATTTGAAAGTTAATATCAACTTTGGAATTCGTATGAATTCTTATTAGATTTGATTAAATATTATTAATAATAAAAATTTGTATTAGATTAGATTTTAGATTTGATTAAATATTATTAATAATAAAAATTTGTATTAATTTAGATTAAATATTATTATTATTAGTATTATTAATAATTTTAATCAATTAAATGTGAGAATGACAAGTGTCCCAAAACAGTTTTATTTTATTATATAGTATAGATTTGTTTATAAAATCAACATATTTAGAGTTTATTAATTATAAACCCTAAACAATATATTAATTTTTTTTAAAAAGAAATTAAACTTTTTAACTAAATTAAGTCATAAAACAAAAATAATGTTTTTGTAGTCTTTTTGTGATTAAAACAGTGTATTAATTATATATATAACGATAAATAAATAAATAAAAACATTAATTAAATTCACTTTAAAAAAGAACATGGAAAAGGGGGGTGGGGAAAATTGGACTCGAACCTAGGTCTGTGGATGGTTAAAGATTGATTTACCACACCCTAAGACAACCAGCTAGGCTACCAGTTCGTTGCTAGTCATAATTGATTTAATTGTTTTTATATACATACTAGGTTATAACCCCGTATATTACACGGGCCGAATAAATGAATTTTATATACTAAATAATAAAACAATATATCTTTAAAAACCTCTTTTATTGCACGGGTTGAATAAATATAATTTTATATATTAAATAATAAAAAATTATATCTATAAGAACCATATTGTACGGGTTGAATAAATATAATTTTATAAATCAAATAAAAAAATTATATCTTTAAAACCGCTTGTTTTACACGAGTTGAATAAATGTAATATTGTTTACCAAATAATAAAATAATATATTTTTAAGAAACCTCATTTGTTACATGGGTTGAATAAATGTAATTTTATATACCAAATAATAAAAAAGTAAAATCTATTTGATACCAAACTAAACAAAATGTTCAAATATATAGTTAATATCAAGAGTAAATTACAATTTTGGCCCATGTGGTGATATCACTTTTATCCTTTTAGCAAAAAAACAAATCTTTTAACATCTGAGCCCACAATGTCTTTTTTTCTAACCCTTTTGGCCGGGCCCCTACCAAAAGGGTTAGAAAAAAAAAGACGTTGAGGGCCAAAAGGGTTAGAAAAAAAGACGTTGAGGGCTCAAATGTTAAAAAAATCATTTTTGGGCTAAAAGGGTAAAAGTGATATAACAACATGGGCTAAAATCGTAATTTACTCTAATATCAAATTAGATAACTAAGTTTGAATTTGCAGTAAATAGATAAATATAAAAGTAATAATTAAACTAAATAATATTTAGTAGAAGGATTATCTATAATTAATTAGAAAAGATTAAATTAAAATTATAATTATCCATAAGACATGGCCTAATATGATGACAAGTGTCCTCAAAGTGGTTTCTTTTATTATATGTATAGACTAGAGTTAAATTTCATTTTAGTTCTTCTGGTTTGGGCCATTTTGTCAGTTTATTCCAAATGTTTCATTTTTCGTATGTGAGTTCAAAAAGGTTTCACCGTTTCCATTTTCGTCCACCGGTTAACTTCATCCATTTTTTCTGATAACGAGAAGGGCAATTCGGTCATTTTATATGGCCGAATTGCCCTTCTAGTTAACATAATTACATATAAAATGACCGAATTGCCCTTATCGTTAACAGAAAAAATGGATGAAGTTAACCTAGTGGACTAAAGTGGCAACGATGAAACATTTTTTGGACTCACAGGTGAAAAATGAAACCTTTAGACTAAATTGGCAAAATGACCCAAACCACAGGTACTAAAATGGCATTTAACTCTACATACTACGTAAACCCGAATTCGAAATTTATAAACTATAAACCCTAACTCTTTATTTCTGAAATCGTATACAAAATTGCACCCTGTTATTTCAAATTAATAGAGGGCTTTTGATTAATATTGCATGACAAACAAACTCACATGGTAATTGTACCTTAATGAGCTCGGAATGAGGCGATTGAAGGTTAGCCTGAGTTAGGGATGGCAATGGGTCGGGTATTGGTAATCCCATACCTATACCCAGTTGTAAAATCATGTCCCATACCCGGCCCAATACCTGTCGGGTATTTGTTGGGTATCGGGTATACACACTAGTTTGTTAAAAGATATACGTTGGGATTTCCAAAGACATTTCTTTACTATTATAATTATTATATAATTTTATTTATACAACAACTATTATAAACAAAAAATGTACATTACATACATATAAGTTATATCATAAATTAATAATAACTTTATAATACTTATACACTTATAATTATATACTTCACAACATGACTGGTCCGTTTATTGATTCAGATTTATACAGATTTATACGAAATGCTTTCCTAGCCAGAAAACCCAGTGTACAGAATCCACCTTTCCAAATTGTGTGTGTTCTTAATCATTATTAGACCCTAAGACTAATGAGATTTTCAAAATACTTTTAGGCTTCATGCCTCGGAACCGATCCTATCCATCTCGGGATTGAAAAGAAAATAACATCTAGGGAATTGGTGGAATATGAAAACAAAACTAAAGCAGGGATAGAGTTGGAGATGAAGATAAAGTTCTAGGGAACATGAGATAACTTATGTTTGGAATTCATAGGGTTATAGTCTAGGTCAAATGTCTAATAACCTAATTCTCTATAACCATGGCTCTGATACCAATCTGCAACACCCCGAACGATGATGGAACGTCAGGGCACTACGAAATTTTTCAATAGCTCATGATCGATTAAAATTAAAACAATTCATTAACTAAATTCAAATTATCCAAACATAGAAAGAAAATAACAAATTGTTCACAAATAAAGAAAACTTAAGTTCAAATTTTATTTAACTAAGTTCAAAGCTCCTAAGTGTATCATGTCTTGGAAATATCATCCAATATTGTTACTTGAAACATGTGAGAAATGGAAGGGTCAACTTCAAAAACTTGGTGAGCATACATAGGTTTGCATATGAAAAATAAATAAATCAATTAGCATGTCAAAGTTTATCTAGAACTATCTTGTGATTACAACACTTTTGAACAAATGGGGGTAGAATTAAACCTAGTGAGAAGCTGGAACCGTTGTAGTAGTAAGGGCTTAGTTAAAGCATCCGCAAGTTGATCGTCTCCGGAGATGTGAGTGACGCGGATAGTGCCGTCTTGAACCTTTTCACGAACGAAATGAAAATCTAAGGCAAGGTGCTTCATACGTGAGTGGAAAACCTGATTTGCTGAATAGTGGAAAACGAAATGAAAATCTAAGGCAAGGTAACAGTGGATTTGAAGCCAAGTTCAACCATCAAGGAGATGAGCCATTGCACTTCGGTTGTTGTGGAAGCTACAGCTCGAAATTCAGCTTCGGTTGATGAACGGGCCAGTGTCGGTTGGCGTTTAGAACTCCATGAGATTGGGTTTTAACCCAGGTAAACAATATAGCCGGTTGTGCTTCGGTAAGATGGTCGATCACCGGCCCAATCCGCATCAGTGAAGGCGTGGAGTTGTAGAGGCGAGTGACGTCTGAAAAATATACCATGATTTAGAGTGGCATGTAAATAACGGAACAATCTCTTCAAAGCTTCCCAATGTGTAGTAGTTGGCTTATGCATGAACTGTGAAAGCTTAATAACTGTAAAAGAGATATCGGGACGGGTTAAAGATAAATATTGTAATGCTCCAACAAAGGCACGGTATTCGGTTGGGGATGGTAAGGGGTCACCATCCAATACATTGATAGTAGGGGAACTAGAGATCGGTGTGGGCGACGGTTTGCAATTACTCATGTTGGCTTTTGTGAGAATGTCAAGGATGTATTTGGATTAAGATAGGAATAGACCATGGTTGTGAGGAATGACCTCGATACCAAGGAAGTAGGAGAGGTCGCCAAGATCTTTTAGAGAAAATCTAGTGGCAAGTGTTTGGATGAAAGAATTAATGAGAGATGGATTTGCGCCGGTGATGATTATATCATCAACGTAAACAAGAATGGAGATAGGAGAAGATGTGACTTTGTTGACGAAGAGAGAGGGATCGGAGATAGAGGGTTTAAAGTGAACCGACAGAAGATAGTGTTTGAGTTCGTTATACCAAGCACGGGAGGCTTTACGAAGACCATAGATAGCTTTGTTAAGTTTTCAAACATGTGCAGGGTAGGAAGGATCCACGAACCAGGGTGGTTGAGACATGTAAACAGATTCGGTTAAAGTGCCTAGTAGGAAGGCATTGTTGATGTCGAGTTGGCGTAGAGGCCAATTGAAGGAAGTGGCAATGGCAAGAATGAGGCGTAAGGTAGTAGGTTTAACCACGGGACTAAAGGTTTCAACATAGTCTAAGCCAGGACGTTGGTGAAAACCTTTAGCGACAAGTCTCGCTTTAAGGCGGTCAACCGAGCCATCGGGTTTGAATTTAGTTCGGTAGACCCATTTGCAGCCAACAAGGTTAGGAGCGTTATCGGGAGGAACACGTGTCCAAGTTTGGTTTCGTTTGAGGGCGTCAAACTCGAATTGCATGGCCTCTCGCCATAACGGTTGTTTGAGGGCTTGGGTAATACTAGTGGGCTCGGGGAGAGAGTGAGGTGTAGAGTGATATAAGGCGTAGTCAGAGTTGTGGTTTTTTGGGTTTGGTTTGCGAGAAGGTCTAGTTTGATAAGAGGCAGTGGTAGTGGGTTCGGGTTGTTGGGAAGAAATATGGTCAGTGGGTAGTGAAGTAGAAGAGGTGGAGGAGTCGGATGAGATATTTGTGGGGGAGGGCAATGAAGGTGTAGGGTTGGCAGTATTGGAGGGTGGAGGTGGTGGGTCGGTAGGTGGAGGTGGAGGGTCGTTGGTAGGGGTTTGTGTAGGTGGTAGACGTCGTTGATAGGTAATAATAGGTGGGTTAGAAGGGGATGGTGTAGTGGCGTCGATGGTTGGGGCAGGGGGGATGACGATTGAGAAGTAGGGGAAATGGATGTTGAAAGAGGAATAGATAGGGTAGTGAGAGGTAACCATGTGTCAGGTGAGGGTGTGGAGAGGGTAGAGATTTGAGAAAGAGATTCATAAGGAAAAATGTGATCAAGAAAATAAACATGACGAGATGTGTAGATTCGATTAGTGAGAGGGTCAAGAAGATGGAAAGCACTTTGAGAGGAGGAGTAGCCGATGAAGATACACGGTTTTGACCGAGACTCGAGTTTATGTTTCGAGTATGGGCGTAACCAAGGATAAGATAGGCAACCAAAACCATGAAGTTTTTCATAGTTTGGATGGATGCGAAAGAGACGAAAGTAAGGAGAATCATTATTTAGGGTGGCAGTAGGTATTCTATTTATGAGATAAGTAGCGGTAGTGAAGGCAAATGGCCAAAATTTTAGGGGCATCTTGGCATGAGAAAGTAGGGATAAACCGGTTTCGACAATGTGACGATGGCGTCGTTCAGCGTAGCCATTATGTTCAGGTGTGTGAGGAGGAGAGGTGAGATGAGAAATGCCACAAGAAAGTAGGTGAGAGGATAGTTTGATGTATTCTCCACCATTGTCTGAAAATAATTGCTTAATTTTTGTTTTGAAAAAATTGTCAACAAGTTTTTGAAATCGAATGAAAGTAATAAGAGAGTCCGATTTATGTTTTAATGGATAAATCCAAATGTATTTTGTGAAATGGGGTCAACAAAAATTATGTAATATTTGTAACCATCAACAGATGTAATTGGAGATGACCAAACATCGGAAAATATTAATTCTAGAGGTGTATTAGAAGTTAAAGAAGATGAATAAAAGGGGAGTTTGCGACTTTTATTAATGCAACAAGAATTGCATGATTCATGCTTGCTAGAAATAAAGGGAACAAAGGAAGCTAAATGTTGTAAAACACGCAAATGTGGATGTCCTAGGCGGTGATGCCATGAAGACTTCTTGGTGGTTTGCAAGTGAAAAGCTTGAGGAGACTTGGTTGATGAGAGCTCGTAGAGACCATGACTAGTGATTCCCCGAAGAATGGTTCGGCGAGTGGGAAAGTCTTTGATGACAAAATAAGAAGAGAAAAATAAGATTAGTATGTTGTTATCAAGGCAAAAGAGAGAGATAGATATGATGTTACGGGAGATAGAAGGAACACAAAGAACATTTTTAAGAACAATAGGAACATTAGAAAAATAAAGAGTCATGATGCCAATGTGAGTAATTTTAAGAGACGAACCATCACCGATGATAAGTTTCTCGGTACCATCGTATGGGCTATGCATAGAGAGTGCACTAAGATCATTGGTAATGTGATGAGAAGCACCACTATCCTTCAACCAAGATAAATCAGAGTCCACGGTAGGGTGTGTTGCCATCATGTGTGCTTGGGGTTTTAGTTGGTTATTGGATCGGTTGTAGGTTGGAGGTGTGATTGAGGGATGATCTTTCTTAAATAATGGCCATGAGGTTAATGAATGTCCTTTGGTAAAACACCATTGGCATTTACCAAGGAAGGGTCGTTGGCTAGGGGCGGAAGTGGGTGTGGGAAGCAGGCCAGGGGCGTTGGTAGAAGTGAGTTTTAGAGATGAAGGGAAGTTGATCATCGTGACTGATTGTGTGGCTGTTGTGCCGGCGGTCACAGTGGTGGTGGTAACAGCATTATCGGCCATGGAAGAGAGGGTGGTTGTGTTTAGGTTTTGCAAAACCTGGCTGATACCATATAAGAGTATCAAAACTTGTGTTTTTTCATTGATACAAGATTTACATTTATACAAAAAGAGTGCTAAAGACTAGGAACTAAAGAATGTTAAAGACTAGGAATTAAAAGGTGCTAAAGACTAGGAATTAAAGAGTGCTAAAGACTAGGAACTAATTAGATAGTAAGTTACAACAAGTAATTAATTTTGAAATTCAATTTTCTTTGGTGGGAAATTCTGCTTTGACCAAGGTGGTTCTAATAGTGCACAGTTCCTTCAACACATTCGTTTCCTCCGAATGTTACTTTAGACAGTTTTGACACCCCTTCTTCGGCTAAACAGAGTGGTCGGAGATGAATTCATGGAAGATAGTAGCTATTGTGGTCAGAGATGTTGCTGCTACAGTGATACTAGTTGTTGTTTTCTTTCACGCGTATTAGTTCCGGAAGAAGAGGAAGATGAATCAAAACCCGAAAGAATTCGTAGCAGTCGGATTTGATGAATCTAGAGCTGGCTCCTGCTTCGGCTGTGACCCTGGAAGAATCATCAGAAACGGAGATGTTATCCGAATCCGTAGGTAAAGTTATAATTTCTGAAGATTATGTTCATAAATCAAAGAAATATGAACCACCAATAGTTTGAAAAGTTTCAATCTTTATGAAAATGATTCTTGAAATCTCTTTATTCAGTTAAAAAAATTGAAGATTTTTTTTGAATCTTGAATACCCAGATGGAAAGTTTCAATCTTTATGTTTAATTATCAAGAATTAAACGGTGAGTGTGGTTCAGGCAGCGGTGATGAGGGAGGCGATGGTGGTTGTGGTAGTGGTGGTTACAATGAAGTGGGGAGTAGATGGTGGTGGCGGTGTGGAGTGGGGAAGATGAAGTGGGTGGGGTGGGGTGGGTGTGGGTCCCACATAAATTGTAAAATATTAATTATATTTTTTTTAACTTTTTAGCTATAAATTTAATAGTAAGGGTATTTTTGTCATTTCACATGCACCTAACACCAAAAACTAACCCAGTTACGCGTCAGGGGCTATCCAGGAACGAAATTGAAAAAGTTGGGGACTATAGGTGTAATTTTAAAAAGTTAAGACTAAAGGTAAAAAATTGGGCAAACCACAGGGACTATCCGAGCACTTTTCATTAAAGATATAAAAAATATTATTTAATTGAAAAATGAGAGAAAAAATGTAGTGTTTTTAGTGTAATTTAGGGTGAAAATATGATGGGATGGATGTGAATGCTCTAACGCTTTATTTCTGATATTGTATACGAATTGCTCTCTGTTATTTCAAATTAAAAGATGGTTTTTGATTAAGAATGCATAACAAACAAGACCCGCACAGTATTTGTACCTTAATGAGCTCGGAAAGAGGCAATTGAAGGTTGGCCGAAGTATAGGAATTTCAGGGAGATTGTAAAGAGTAGTATAGGAGAATTTGAGTGTGATTTTGAGTTGTGTCGAGTTGGAAAGGGGTCCGAGGTCTCATATATATACACTACATCAACGAGCAACAAATAAAGACGGTTCATGAATTTTCAGAGTTGTATGGATTATCGGATATTCATGAGACACTGCGAATTGTAGGCTAATATTGGAGATAAATGTATGAGTACGAGTATGACGGGGATAATGATTATCAGGTAAAAGATCAACTTCGATAAACAAAATAAGGGATTCTGGTTTCGCCTTAACCCGGTTTAGACTCCTCGGAGAAGAAGACCCAAAAGGCGGGGTTTTGTTTTGAAAAGTTTGATCTCTTTGTAACATTTGGTCCCTGTGGTTTAGTTCTTTACAAATAAAATCTAAAACTTATTTCCTTTTGTATTCAAACTTTGACAAAATGACATGTTTAGTCCTTAATCTTTTTTATAAACTTTGTACCTTAAAAAACTCTTTTATTTATAAAAATCTATGCAAAAAAATCTTTTTAAACTTTAACCTTTTATAAAATTATTAGGATTAATTAATGATTTAATCATTAATAAAGATATTTATTTGTTTTTAAATAATTTCAGAAACTTAAATAAAATAAAAAAAAGAAATTTTGGAACATTTTATTGATGAAAGATCGGTTCAAGAAAATAACGTAGTTGAAAAACCGGATGTTACAAATACATGCAAACATTTTCTTTATCTTTTTATAATTTGTCTTCGGATAATAGAATAATTTACTAATTTACTAACTTTTATTTTTATATTTATTATTTTCGTGGGTAATCTATCTATACACATAATAAAAGAAACCAATTAAAGGACACTTGTCATTATTATAGACCATCTACTATTGCTTAATTGTAAATAATTATTATTTAATTTAAATTATTAAATTTAATATATGTTTCAAACAGAAATTACGGATAAAATTAAATATTATTCTAATTCTAACTATAATAATTTCAAATACGAGAACAATTCTAAGTTGTCATAGGTCAGATTTTTTAACCTTTTGTCTAATTTTAGTTTATGTTAATTTATTATAATAAATTTTATTACTTTTATTATTATAACAATATTTAGTATATTTCGTTGTAGCATTATAACTTTCAATTTCAGGCATTCTTTTTTGACATTCATATTCTTTTTTTACGTCTTGATATAAATTTTACTCAAAAATCGACCTATGAATAGTAATGTACAAGTAATTGAAGCACAAAAAGACACGTCATCAAAGCTACCTCACCATTTAGTTTTTGTCATATGGCATGTGTACTTTTTGTTACTATAATAATCTATTTATCTACTTATATATATATAAAAAGAGAAGTAGTGCTGATGTAAATTTGCATATGTGTCAACAATCTAGGCATGCCACGTAAGATATGCTGATGTCATAATCTTTATTAAAGATTCCAATTAAATCAGTTTTAATTAATAAAATATGAATGAATAATAATGAATAATAAATTGGTCAAAAAGTCAGTAAAAGAGGGAGGAAAATTTGAATTTCAAAATTCAAACCCTTCTCCACTTTCAAAATTCAATCCATCTCTTATCTTTCTCTCATCCACATCCTTCATCAGTCACAAGAAATCCATCTCTCTCACTCTAACGATACTGCAAAAACAAAAAAAAGTTAGTAGAGAGAGAAAGAGATAGCGTATCCGAGCTCTGAGATCGGCATCCATGGCGGCTTGGTCAGTTATTCAACGCGTGAAACAAGCAGCCGAAAGATCATCTCGTGCATCCGATCGGATAAGAGTGGTCGCAGTGAGCAAAACGAAGCCCGTTTCACTCCTCCGAGAAGTATACGACGCCGGTCACCGTTGTTTCGGTGAAAATTACGTTCAGGAAATCGTTGAAAAAGGACCTCAGGTTTTCATTTTAATCTCAGCAATTATCAATTTATTAAAGTGTAGAAATTAGGGCTCACATATTAGAACACAAATTCGATATTTAATTAGGAAGTTGTTGAGTTGAGCTAATCAGACATTGCGTCCTGAAGATATTGGAATATTAATATGCTTTTAGTAATGGTAGAATTGTTGGACCAGGTAGGTGTTTTGGGTGTCTGTGGGTCGGGTTACATAAATAATAATGACTTGCAGTTAAAATGAAGAGGTACATTTTACCGACTAAAATTCCGACTGAATTTGCAGCTTCCTGAAGATATAGAGTGGCATTTTATTGGAAATTTGCAGAGTAACAAAGTGAAGCCTCTGTTGAGTAATTTTCTTATGTAAGAATGCAACTTTGCAGATGTTAGAAATCGGAAGATATGTTGGTAAAAGAGAGGGAGATACAGATTGTATATTATGTCTTTTTTTTTGGAGTAAAGAAGAATGTTGTTATGATGAGCATGTTCTTATTGGTATAATTTATTATGTGCAGCTGGGGTACCGAATCTTGCCATGGTGGAGACTGTAGATGATGAAAAATCTCAGTTTTATTTGTAATTTTGTAAATAAATGGCACTACATGTAAGCCTGATTATTGTTCTGCTGGATATTGTTAATTTGTCATGTAAATTGAGAGGTCTTTGATGCAAATTGGATATAATGTCTGGCTCATGCTTGTAATCTCATCACACTGCATTTTTATCATCATACTTATTCTGCTGAACACGAAAACTTCATCTACGTCGCCAAGCTCGCAGAGAAATCTCATCACAAACATCATATCCAGAAGACCTTCAGTAACATTAACTTGCCAATGACCACCGGTTAAAACCTGGAGGTCTTATTCATCTTTCAAATGTTGTGGTATACTAATGTTCTTCATTATTGTTATTTTTTTAATTTTTAAAAAATATGATTGAGTTGTTGGTTTATAAATTCTAATGATCTTTCGTTGTATTCCATGCAGCAATACATGACCAATGTGCATCTCTCTTTTTACAACTTTTTTTCTTCCTATTTGACAAATAGTGAATTCAACCTTTTTTCTTCCTTTTAATCACTATTTTAATTACTATGAAAATGAAGATACACAATTACATAAAGAAACAAGTTGTAGTTGTTCGTCTAATTGAAATATTACCTTTTGGTTTTAATTGGAATGTTGAGACATTACATATAAATGGTTTTATATACTTAGAGGGGTTACTTAAATCGCCAGAGAAAATCGAGAATGTGCTGACTGCCAAAGCATGTTGGTGGCATGACATTTTTTACACAGCAAAAAGATAAAGATATTTGTTATTTTCAATAAAAATGTGAAATTTATTCAAATATATTTGCTATAATTTTAGGGCTAAGGTTGTTTTATGTTGGCCAGAAGATTTAGTCATGTCACGCCCCCCCGACCCACCCTGAACGGAATCGGGAGCCGTGAGCAGTCCAGTGGTACCGGTGATTATTTTGAAAAAATATTGCAGCGGAAATTTCATCAGGACCGTGAGTTAGGAAAAATATCAGAGTTTAGAAAACACCGGATTTTATTAATTAAATAGATGGGATAAACCCATGTTTTACAATGGTAGCTTTAATAAAGATAAATTTTATTACATAAAACAATATTTCTTAATTTGATTTAATTAATAAAATAAGCCACTTCTTGAAGTCTTTCAGTGCCGTATCCATCTCTACTGAAATTACCTGAAACATGTTTGAAAAAGGTTTTGTCAGCGGGAAATACTGAGTGAATCATTCAGTTTTACTAAAACGACTCGTTTGTTATAATTCACAGTATTAAGATATTACAATGTTTCTGATATCAAACCAACTACCCACAGTATTTGTCACTCGACTCTTTTCGGTGATTGTGGTCATATCACCATTGGCTGCCCCAATGAATGACGGTTATCACTAATTTTAGGTTCGCCCACCTAAAGTGATAAAACTGCAATACTGTGCACAATACCCCACATACCGGCTGTAATTTGGTGATTACATAAACTTAATCACTATAATTATAACTTTGAAAATATTTTAAGAATTTATAAAGCAATTTGATAAAAAGAGAATGACTCACTTTATAAGCATGCAGTATTTGATTTAACAAGCTTCTTGATTCTACTCCTTCTGATAATTAAGCGTATACTTTATTGTTCTGAATCTTCTGATGATTTAACAGCTTGTTTGATTGTATATTTGGGAGTATTCTGGTAGTTAAACATATAGTTTAACAGAATGGAATACGTATTTGTGTAAAAACCCAAATCAAACCTTAACGGTAGTCACGAGATTCGAACCTTAACGAAATTCACAAAGTATAGTCTTGTTTAGACAGTATTTTGGCATCCGTTTAACGAACTTACAAAATACAATACTTTGGCATCCGTTAGTTGGTTCATGAATCGATCGGACAGAACATCGCATCGGTGATTATTGGTTAGAACACCAACGTATAGAAGAAATGAACAAAGGAAATGAATTCCTAAGCTTTCTATTTATAGGTAAGAAGTATGAAACTTCTAGGAAGTTTCCTATAGCTTTTCTAGGAAGTTACATATACATCTTCTAGGAAGCTTCCTACTTACATATATATCTTCTTACACCTTCCTAGCACATTCCTTTGATATTATCTATCTCATATATATATATATATATATATATTTTTTCATGTATATCTATTTAATAAATATTACTTAGCTTAATTAATCTTGCTTAATCTTAATTAATCGTACTTAGCTTAATTAATCTAGCTTAGCTTAATTAATCTCGCTTAACTATTTAATTAACAGATTAATTAATCTACTCTGCTAAGTTTATTTAACTAGTAAGTTTACTTAGCTATTAAGTATTCTAGCAGTTCCCTGATTACGAGTTCTAGTTTCTAGACACAATGGAACTCGTATTAGTGTATTAACTCAATTCAACTTTAACGATAACTCACGAGATAGAAACCCTCACAACGAATGACAAAGTGCGATACTTAAACATTCATCGAATTCACGACGAATGACAAAGTATAACCCAAGTTTGAGCAGCACTTAAACATCCATCGGATAGTTTCAATCGATCGGATATTGAATCGTAGCAGCGATTAGAGTTATTACCCTAATAACGGGCAGAGTTTCGGGATTTAGAAGGTATAATCCCAGGCTACTAATTGCTATAATAAAAGCTGAAGGAAAGGAAATTGTAGCAGTGATCGAGTTAATACCCTGAATTCGTAGCAGCGTTTCTCTACGTGAAAGTGTGATTTTGAACGAATTGGAGTATAACTCAGTGTAGGAAACGAATTTGGACATCGAACGAACGACAGAAATCAAGTGCCAATGCCTTCTATTTATACTGAAAAATTGTCCCTCTCGCGCCACGCGAGAGATCCTTGGGTGCGCGTCGCGTGGCGCGACGGGTTACTTTTAACCTCAGGTTGCCGCGTGTATTTGTAGGTTAGCTGAGTCGACGGATCGAGAAAATTTGATTCTGACAGAAAACTGTGATGATAATCATAAATGGGAAATACCCCCCCCCCCTGAGTTTTAGGGGCCCTGATCCTGATTTCGATTGTTTTGAAATTTTTAGGGTTTGTGCATAATTACTTGGGTGTCTCAATTAGGGTTTCCTTTTGGGCAATTTAAAATAAGAAATAGTAATTTTGATGAGAGTTGTTACATCAGGGGTCCAGGTTTATACTTACGGAACGTTTTAGGACATTTTTGTGTGAGTCGTTACATTCTCCCCACCTTGTTTTAAATCTCGTCCTCGAGATTTAGGTTACGATATTTCTTTTAAATTATGTTATGTTTTAGTTAGTAAGAACAGTTTTAAGGAAGATGCTACAAAAATATCAGATTTTGTGAATATGAGTTTTACAATAAATTGGACTCAATAACTCAACTAAATCAATTCAAGAGATCGATGTCAAATGAATGAGATGAAATGATAAAATTTTCAAGATGACTAAATTTAAATCAAAAGAGATATATGATCAATGGATGTGAATATTTACAAGTTGAAAATGACTTTAGAAACAATAGAAGTCATTGTCAAAGGAACCTTACTTTGATTGTCAACTGAAGACGACTTAGAATCCACAAGCTCAAATGAAAATAGAAACACGAAAATAATTTATTAACTATAGAATTATAATATGAGAAAAATCAATGTGTTGATATTTATTGAATTGCAAGGATACACCGAAATACAATAGAGTTTAGTGTATCATTGTCTTAATACATAATTGCATTAAGACTATTTTTAATGATGAGTCAAACGAAAGACATACGTGGTTTTGAATGATTCGTATGATTATGATTAGCCCAAGCTACAAGTTTATATCGATACCTCAAGGTGTCGAAATGATTGAAATAGTTCAATAATTACGGTGACCGAACAAATTCACCGTTAATCAACTGAAAGCTTTAATGAAGTAAATTTGGATATTCATTTCGAATAGGATTTACAATTAATGATAATAAGACCAAATGAATATCATAAAATTTTAAATGAAAGGATCTTTAGAGGTACACAGGAATATAATATGAATTTGTGTACTTTTATCTTAACACATAATTGTATTAAGACTGTTTAAGATAATGAACCAACAGAAATAAGTAAATAAATCCGTACATCAGGTGTGAAAATGAAATTAGCTCAAGCTACAAATTTATTGTGACGCCACAAGGTGTCGTAGTAATCGAAATAATAGTAGCGGTGAATGAAATGAGTTTCACCGTGTTTGAAATTAAATGAAAGTTTAATGAAGTAAGTTCGAATGTTTGTTTCAAACCAATCTAGTAGGATTTGAAAATGAAATGACTGAATAATGTTTTTCGATCAAAGATGATAAAGCAATAAAGATTATGAAAGGCTCGATGGATAATATAAGAATCATTAAGAGATACACTGAAATATGAAATGAATTTGTGTATCATTATCTTAGCACACAATTGTGTTAAGATTGCTTTTATATGATAAACCAACAAAGCGGATTCAAAATAAATAAATTAAATCCATATATGATGAGTGCAAACGAGATTAGCGCAAGCTTCAATTTGATGAAAATGTCACCACAAGGTGATCAAAGAAACGATTCAATGAAGTCGAAGACCAAGCAAAACAAATGAAGTGCTTGTTGGGACTATTTTGAATATGATAGCTTCAATCCATCATATGGGACCTTGAAATGAATATTTAATGCGAGCAAGTTTAAACAATTAAACTTGGTTCAAATAAAACGAGTTCATGTATCAAATAAGAAAGTTCGGACATGGTTACAACAAAAACCATGTATGCCAAAGGAAATTGAGATTTTCAAGAAGTTCATTGACTTGATATCAAAGAGTCATCGTTTTGCAATAATGTGGTTTACAATGCAAAGATCAAGTATAGCGAAATGATATTTGAGTTTGAATAATCAATTTGGAATAAAGCCCTCCAGTGGTCTTCATAAATTTAAACGAACCACATGCGCAACAAACAGTGCATGTGTGTGAATTTACCAAGAAATGAAACAAATCAATATTTACTATTATGAAAGAAATCTTCATGGTATGATGACCATTAAGGGAAGTAACAATGCAAAAGTCTATTCACAGAGGTCAGAATTTTAACAAAAGAAATTTAAAAATTTTATTTGGACTTTTGGATGATAAACGTTGTTAAGTGACGTTACCCAGGAATGTCAAATAAAATGAAATAGGGGATTTTGCAAAGATATGTGACTCCTTTTGCAGCGCCAGTAATTTATGAGTCTGATTAGACTATGCACAGATTGTTGTGAAATCTTGTTCTATCGTTCCTTAGCAAGATTCATGTTGTTTGTAGGATCATGTGGCAAAGTGCCGCTTTTTGATCAGTAGTTCTCCCACTGCTGGGATGAGCATTGTTGTTGTCGTGCCCAATCATATTTTCCAAAGGTCTTGCCTCGAAAGTCGTGTGTTTGATATATTTCGACGTTTGTGGACGTATAATTTAAGTTTCATGTGTTTTTTTGTGCACTAGCACAACTTTACATGCTTCTTACTTACGTTAATAGTTTATAATAATGCATTGGAAATTTTACTTTTGATGGTGTCCCAACTTAAAGGGTTCCCGTCATTTATTTTGTCGCATGAGTTACGAGACAGATGATCAAACGAAATAATGTTTGATAACAGAATTATAGATATATGCAAGAGATTCCTGATAAAGAAATCTAGATTTATTATTGACACATATGCTTGTGCTTTATTCTTAATTGACTTTTTGGAATTTCTTATAGATATACATATCTATATAATCATATATTTCACATGCTGTAATATACATACCCTTCATAAGGTTAATGTATTTAGCAGATTCATATTTCCAAAAACAAGTCAAATATCAAATCATAATACTATTTAGGGAAATCTTGTCACTTGTTTGACATATTATATGTCACGTTTTATCCGGTTCGTGCCGGAGAGGTAATCCCAATATATTCGAACAAACTGGAGAGTCTGCTACACCATACCCAGTATTGCCGGAGAAAATTTTCAATTTCTCATAAATAGTATTTTTAAAAGTGCCTCTTTTATTAGGGCTTTTATCCAAAATCAATAAGCAATAATTACTATTAATTCTTGCTTATTTATCATATTTTGCAATATTCTAATTACCATTCTTATGGTATATCAAAACCCATCATACTTTATTTACACAAGTACTTAGCTTATCTCGAAGTTTATACTAAAGCATCTTTTCTTAAGTTTAAGTCTAAATGTTACCATGTGTGCTACCAGTTAACAGCAATCTCCTAACTCTTTTATATAAGCTTAGGTATTTTTATCACAACACCTATTGGCTTTAAGCAGTGGCTCTGATACTACCTTCTGTCACGCCCCCCGACCCACCCTGAACGGGATCGGGAGCCGTGAGCAGTCCAGTGGTACCGGTGATTATTTTGAAAAAATATTGCAGCGGAAATTTCATCAGGACCGTGAGTTAGGAAAAATATCAGAGTTTAGAAAACACCGGATTTTATTTATCAAATAGATGGGATAAACCAATGTTTTACAATGGTAGCTTTAATAAAGATAAATTTTATTACATAAAACAATATTTCTTAATTTGATTTAATTAATAAAATAAGCCACTTCTTGAAGTCTTTCAGTGCCGTATCCATCTCTACTGTAATTACCTGAAACATGTTTGAAAAAGGTTTTGTCAGCGGGAAATACTGAGTGAATCATTCAGTTTTACTAAAACGACTCGTTTGTTATAATTCACAGTATTAAGATATTACAATGTTTCTGATATCAAACCAACTACCCAAAGTATTTGTCACTTGACTCTTTTCGGTGACTGTGGTCATATCACCATTGGCTGCCCCAATGAATGACGGTTATCACTAATTTTAGGTTCGCCCACCTAAAGTGATAAAACTGCAGTACTGTGCACAATATGCCACATACCGGCTGTAATTTGGTGATTACATAAACTTAATCACTATAATTATAACTTTGAAAATATTTTAAGAATTTATAAAGCAATTTGATAAAAAGAGAATGACTCACTTTATAAGCATCCGGTATTTGATTTAACAAGCTTCTTGATTCTACTCCTTCTGATAATTAAGCGTATACTTTATTGTTCTGAATCTTCTGATGATTTAACAGCTTGTTTGATTGTATATTTGGGAGTATTCTGGTAGTTAAACATATAGTTTAACAGAATGGAATACCTATTTGTGTAAAAACCCAAATCAAACCTTAACGGTAGTCACGAGATTCGAACCTTAACGAAATTCACAAAGTATAGTCTTGTTTAGACAGTATTTTGGCATCCGTTTAACGAACTTACAAAATACAATACTTTGGCATCCGTTAGTTGGTTCATGAATCGATCGGACAGAACATCGCATCGGTGATTATTGGTTAGAACACCAACGTATAGAAGAAATGAACAAAGGAAATGAATTCCTAAGCTTTCTATTTATAGGTAAGAAGTATGAAACTTCTAGGAAGTTTCCTATAGCTTTTCTAGGAAGTTACCTATACATCTTCTAGGAAGCTTCCTACTTACATATATATCTTCTTACACCTTCCTAGCACCTTCCTTTGATATTATCTATCTCATATATATATATATATATATATATATATATATTTTCATGTATATCTATTTAATAAATATTACTTAGCTTAATTAATCTTGCTTAATCTTAATTAATCGTACTTAGCTTAATTAATCTAGCTTAGCTTAATTAATCTCGCTTAACTATTTAATTAACAGATTAATTAATCTACTCTGCTAAGTTTATTTAACTAGTAAGTTTACTTAGCTATTAAGTATTCTAGCAGTTCCCTGATTACGAGTTCTAGTTTCTAGACACAATGGAACTCGTATTAGTGTATTAACTCAATTCAACTTTAACGATAACTCACGAGATAGAAACCCTCACAACGAATGACAAAGTGCGATACTTAAACATTCATCGAATTCACGACGAATGACAAAGTATAACCCAAGTTTGAGCAGCACTTAAACATCCATCGGATAGTTTCAATCGATCGGATATTGAATCGTAGCAGCGATTAGAGTTATTACCCTAATAACGGGCAGAGTTTTGGGATTTAGAAGGTATAATCCCAGGCTACTAATTACTATAATAAAAGCTGAAGGAAAGGAAATTGTAGCAGTGATCGAGTTAATACCCTGAATTCGTAGCAGCGTTTCTCTACGTGAAAGTGTGATTTTGAACGAATTGGAGTATAACTCAGTGTAGGAAACGAATTTGGACATCGAACGAACGCCAGAAATCAAGTGCCAATGCCTTCTATTTATACTGAAAAATTGTCCCTCTCGCGCCACGCGAGAGATCCTTGGGTGCACGTCGCGTGGCGTGACGGGTTACTTTTAACCTCAGGTTGCCGCGTGTATTTGTAGGTTAGCTGAGTCGACGGATCGAGAAAATTAGATTCTAACAGAAAACTGTGATGATAATCATAAATGGGAAATACCCCCCTGAGTTTTAGGGGCCCTGATCCTGATTTCGATTGTTCTGAAATTTTTAGGGTTTGTGCATAATTACTTGGGTGTCTCAATTAGGGTTTCCTTTTGGGCAATTTAAAATAAGAAATAGTAATTTTGATGAGAGTTGTTACATCAGGGGTCCAGGTTTATACTTACGGAACGTTTTAAGACATTTTTGTGTGAGTCGTTACAAGTCATGTCACGTCTTAGATAATGGGCAGAATCAACATCGTTTGGAGATCTGTTGCATCCTCTCTTCATCTCTGCTCTGGTATGGTATGGGATATAATGCTTAGTATCAGCTTCAATTCAATGCTATTTTAGATATAATGTTCTTGATTTTGTTCATGGCCATTCTAGAGAATAGCTAAACCTTAGGGCTAAATATGTTATGATTTATTATGCTCTCTAATTCTTGATTGGCAATCTAATGTTCTAAACATATGGATTAAACTCTAGACTTGGCGGTCCATTGAGGCGATGGTGGTTCCGACAATGAAGATGATGGTCCATTGAGGATATGGTGGTTCCCACGAATGGTATGGTGGCTATTGGTGGAGAGAGAGAGTATTCACAGAACGAAAGGGAAGAAACAATGGTGTCGTATTTAGGATTCAAGCGATTTGGTCTCTGTTGACATGGAAACCATTTATCTTGGTTGAAAGGTTTGGTTTAATTTGAGTTTTTAATTTAATATTATATGTTCTAGAATACCCATGTGAGCATTTAGTAGAAAATGTTGGGTGTTTGTTGTAATGCTCAAATGAGATAACTAATTTTCCATATATATCAGCTGATATTACCATATTAGTGGGAGAATTGATGGGTTTGGTAGCTCTTAGTCTTTATTGTCTTTTTCACCATGAACTGTGCAAAATTCTTCCATTAAGATTTATTTATATAATATCTAATATGTGATGTTTGCTGATGGCAGGTTAATCTTCTAAACAAAAAATAGGAAAAAACTGCCGCATCTGGTCACAAAACGAATAACCTTCTAATAGCATTATGCTTCTGTTAAGCTTTATATATCACATCTAATATTTGTGTTTCTTGCATTGTTTGTACTGAATGTAGTTTACTTAAGAAGCAAATTGGGAATAAAGACATCTAAAAAGAATTGTTTGACTGAAGGGTCAAAAAGGGTTAGGCTGGTCAACACCGTTTGTCCATTACACATCGTTTTATTGGTCATCTCGAGAAGAATTCAAGAAGGCCGACAAGCACAGGAAAAACTTTATGTTAGTTAGTTAATTCAGGTTCGTTGTTCTTCGACCTCTTTATAGATTTTTAATAACACATGGCATATTAACGGTGAGTGAATAGTGTTTTAACGACTGAACATTGATATAAGTTTTTCCTATTGCTTCAAAACATTCTAACACGTTTTTTGTATGTATACACGTTTTTTGTTGTGAACAGATGTTAGAAAGTAAAACAGTGGTTGATACATCTATTGACTTTGGTCAACAGATGGATGAAAACAGATGTTTGAAACCACTGTTCGTTTAAAACAGTGTTTTTTGGATAAAAAGTGAAACCACTGTTTTGGGTTAAAACAGTGTTTTGAAACTACTATTGGGTCAACAGATGGATGAAAACAGATGTTTGAAACCACTGTTGGCTTAAAACAGTGTTTTGTGGAGAAAACAATGGTTTGAAATCAATGTTGGGTTAAAACAGTGTTTCGTGGAGAAAACTGATGTTTGAAACCACTATTGAGTTAACCACACACATCACGTGCATGTACGCTTGGCATACATTCATATGCTTTCGCAAGATAGAAGTGTTGGCATGTTGTCACCGGAAAGGGCATGTGTGCCTTGATGTGCCAAGTTTGCGATTACTCTACGCTATCGTTCGTGTGTAAGTCTGTTGATTGATGTAATATTATGTATGATGTTTAATTAATGTGAAGAAGAGAAATCGAGAGAAGAGAGAGTGTAGCGGAGGTTGGAAGAAGCTAGACTAAAGAGCCACCAAGGGCTTTGATAGTTGTTCTTCTTTCATATATTTTAACTAAGGGCTTTGATTTCAGTTTGTTTCTTCGATCATGGATTGCAACTCTATGAAGAGAAATTGCAGGAGAACAACGATTGGAGGTAAGTCTCTTTTTTATTGCTTTGATTTTCTTTGTTTCTACGGAAAAAATCAAAATTTTTACACTAGGATTGTTGGTTTTTTCAATAATAGGGTTTTTAGTTGATTTCATGGTGCGATTTTGATGATTTAGATGTCTGAACTTTCAGCAATTCATTGGATAAAGTGTTCTACTCAATGTGCATTGAACTGACTAAAGATTGTCCAGCTCCTTCATATCAACTGTTTTTAGATTACAGCCAAATTGAAGGTTTACAGTTGTTGTAATAAGAGTCAAAATGACATGTCAGCAAGGAACTTTGTTGTGAAAAGATTGTTCAGCTCCTTAGTTTTGCTTTATTTATGGATGCCATTTACTTATATTTGATGTTCAGCTCCTTAGTTTTGCTTTATTTAGCAGGCACACCCATCCTCTTACTTAAAAAACTAATAATCTATATTTTCCTTTAATTAAATAACTAAACTTGTAATAGTTGTTTTAAAGGTATGTTTATGTAACCATTTGATGCTAGTGCCACTTGATCATTTTTTTAAGAAATAAGCTAAAAAGAGTACGGGCTTAGCCTACCAAAGACGTTTGACCTGTGTTTAAAAGGACCCTTCTAAACTTGAACCTGTTTTGACCCGTTATCTAACCATCTCTGTTTAAGTTCCTTCTTTATTAAAGATTTTGCTCGCTTCTTTTGTCCATTGTCTCTTACTCAGTGTGGTTTGGTGAGGGAACAGGCATGGTGGGAGACAAGCCTCCACGGACAATTGCAACGACCATCATGGAAGCGAGAAGAACAAGAACGGGAACAATAAACTCATAAGGTTATATTTTTTTTGGTGGTATTTGATATTATAAAGTTAAAAAAGTAGTTGAATAGTAGTTCTTTTATCCTGCTAAACTTGAAGTTCAACAGGGTCTACCACTTCAATCGTCTTCGACAACCCAAGTTTTCATGTTGTAAGTTTCTACACTTATCCAACGCAATTTTTTGTTAATTTTATCTTACAAACTTCATGTCGTAATCACCATTTTGATGATGAGTAAATTAAAGTCTACTAGGGTTCAATTTCATAAACTATTAGGATTACTTTTGGTTGATGATAAATTGTTACAATTTTAATGCTTTATTACTTTCGTTTTACAAGTGTTGATGACTCAAACTTTAGTTTGATATCTTTGTGCTTCTTTATAAACTGGCATTCCGTTAATTTATGTTTTTAATGTACAATTCGAATCCAAATTTCTATATGTCGTCATCTTATCAATTTTCATGTAGATTATACATGAAATATAGGATTGATATTGTAAAAATATTTGTTTCGGATTTTGTTTTAATATTTAACACTATTTATATATAAAAAAGTTGGACAAAAGGTGTTAGGGGTCACTTGTAAAAAAATTACTTTGAACCATTACACGACCTGAATTTGTGAAAAGTTGGATTTGTATATATCATCATTTGTGAAAATCTACTGTAAAATTTATTTATATTACTTCGGTTTAAAATCATTATCTGACCTGATTCAAAGGGTCTTTTGCTACCTCCTATTGCTTCAGTTTTAGAGAAAAACTGATGAGATTAGATCAGATCCAACACGTCACTTCTATAAAAAATGAAAAATAAAAAGTCTGATGCTTTTGATTTTTTTTTCTTGGTGTGGTTACAATCACACTTCACTGGACTTAACGTGGAATCAAAAGATCATTTTTAACTCTGCTTTAGTTATAGAGAAAAGGTAATGAGATAAAATTAAGCATGAGTGCATGGCATATTTAAAGAAAACTGGTCATGGTGAATCAAGTAAATGATGGTCTTTTTTTATCTTTTAGTTATATTTTTATCTTTTAGCATGATTGTAATTGTAGATTGTATATGCTTTAGGATTGTAATTGGAGATTGTATGATGGGATAGCGCCGAATAGAATTGTTAAGGCTTTTAAAGCAAGTAGAGTTGTGTTCAAAGATTAACAAACAAATACTTCTCCAATACAAGAGCTGTATATATGATGATAAGCTGTTATGGGAATTATGTAATTTTTTAGAGGGAAAAAGTTTTGTTGAGGATAAAGTGGCATAACAAAGATTTATGACTGTGTGTTTTAAGCTCTTGAAATTTGTACAAATGTGCTCTCTAATTGAGTGATTGGTCCAATCAAGCTTCAAATATATCAAAATGAACACATTTGTAGTTTTAGGAGAGAATATATTAATAGGCTAGATTTTGGCATGGGTTAGAATGTTGACTATTGTCAGGACAAGTTTTTTTTTCAAAAGGTATTTCAAATGGTGTTTGCATGAAATGGTGCTCTTGGTGGTCCTATTATGTGATATGTCAGGGTTGTGGCATCATATGCAATATCTTAGCCTTTTTTATATGGTGAACTTGAAAAATAATATCCAACTAATATTTTTGAGATACCAGATGCCAAAGATGGATGGTTATGAAGCAACTGAAGCAATTCAAAGGGCAGAAATAGGAACTGGTTTGCATATTCCGGTTGTTGCACAGACAGTGCATGCCATGCCATGCCATCAGATGAAGCTAAATGCCTAGAGGTTGGCATGGATGCATAGCTAACGAAAGTGAAACGTATTGACTGCAAGCGTATAGTTTCTTATTAACCTTGGTCATATATGATGTGTTTGATGTGCGCATCGAACGACTATAAAGTGGCATAACAAAGATTTATTGACTGCAAGCGTATAGTTTCTTTTAGTGAAATTAAACATGTTTTGTGGGTTCGTTATGCTTTTCTTGTGTCTAAACTTAATCAGTCGACAAGTTTAATGTATTCTTAAGTATAATGGGAATGTGAATTCATTAAATAATTTCACATCATATTTTACATATAAAAATAGGCTTACATTCAATGTTTACGATGTACCCGCGTCCATCGGACGGGTGTCCACCTAGTAGTATATAATAAAAGAAACAAACGTAATGACACATGTCATTCATTGAAGCCCATCTATTTTTTAGTTTTTACGCTTCTGTCTCTCTCTCCTACTTAATTATAAATGATTAATATTAATTAAAAGATTATTATAAAATTAAATTTAATATAAATTTAAATAATTCGTATAGGAGATAATATAATATTTTGAAGTATTTATCAGATTTCAAAATTATTTATCCTGAAATTAAAATGTAAATGATTTATTTATTTTATTAAATTAAAGTAGTTAAGGGTAGAACCGATTTCAAAAATGTTTAAACAAAAATATTAATCAATGTTTATTGGTTGTTTGGTATATAAAATTACATGTGCTCAACCCGTACAATACATGAGGTTCTTAAAAATGTAACTTTTTTTCATTATTTAATATATAAAATTAAATTTATCCAACCCGTACAATACACATGGTTCTTAAATATATAACTTTTTTTTAATATTTAATATATAAAATTACATTTATTCAACACGTGTAATAAACAAGGCTTTTAAAGATATTTTTTTATTATTTGACATATACAATTACATTTATTCAACCCGTGTAATACACAGGGTTCTAACCTAGTATGATTATATAATAATTAGAATACTAAAAAATATTTTTGAGATACCAACGCACAATGACAATATTTAGTGAACTCATCTATCTCTTATACTAAAGCAAAATAATGTTGACCATTTGACCATGATGTGGCATAGGTCTTTAACCAGAGAATTGTTATTTGGGCGCCAATATCTCAATTCTCCTTCAATTAATATACCGACTCCCACATCCTTCATTCGAAATTCAAAGGCTCCTTTGATTATTATGGAAACTTGAACAAATCATCAATTACCGGAAGATCTTTTGCAAAAAATATGGAAGCGTTTCCCAATTTACCGCCTATATACAGTTTACGGCTCTTTAATTCCAGGATTGAAAGCACGATTCCAGTCGCCTGTTTTGTTTAATCTTGATCATCCTTCGAAACTGAAGCATCGGTAAGTTGGATTCCATCTGTGTTTGTGATTTTGTAGTTGTTATAAGAAAACTCTAATTTGGTTGTATGATTTCTTATGTTGTTGTTGTTGATTAGGTCGTTTATTGTTTTTTATTTGCGGTTTTAAGCAGATCAAAGGTTTAACGGTGATTCTAAGCAGCGGCTAGGACTCGGGTTATAGTGCGCAACAGGAAGGATTTCTTGGTTCACCCAAAAGCCTCCTCATTGAAGGTGATTCATAGTTTCTTTTAAGTTTTTTTTATACTAGAATTAGTTTGTAGATTCATGAATTAAAATTGTCAATTATATTCTATTTAGGGATTTTTAATAGCCATGCCGTTTAGATGATATTGTGTTTAGATCTAATAGTTTTTAGATGAATTTTGAGTGTTTTGAAGTTAATTTGTATTAATTTTATTTGGTTAGTGTTAGGACTTGACTTTAGATAATGTTTTTTTTTTTTTTTTTTTTTTTTTTTTTTGATGGGATGAAGATTCTGATGTAAACAAAATCATTATCTGCAACAGGTGTGTTTACCCTTACAGTTTGAATGAAATTAGTTTTGAAAGTTTAAATGAGATTCGACACTTGAATTTATGTTGTTTATGTTGGCTTCAAGCCTTTTGCCTTAGTATATTTGATCCGAATTCGTACAGTAACATGATGCACGAACAATGCAGATCTCTGATCCAAACCACTTAACCATTCATATGGATATATTTGAGGGGTTCACATCATTCGGGTTAGTTCGTTTTGACCTTTATTTTGATTTTTATAAATGGATGTATTGTTTTGGTTATTTATTTTTGATGGTATTTGGTTACAATCGTGATGTCTATTTAATTTTACATTTGTACTCTTTGATGTGGTGGTACTTTTATTGAATCGAAGATATATGGTGTTGATTAGTCATAAATTTAATACCAATTCGAAATTTATAGAGTTCAAGTATTGAAACAACAGGACCACCCAAAGATGTATGCGACCAATTCTTGGAAAGTCCTTGGCTTTACTGATACTTTTTAATGAGAAAGTTTGAGTTTTCATTTTTTTTCTGTTGTAAAATTTATACAAATTTTAGTGCAATTTGATTATAATTTTTATTTAGTTTTATGGAAAAGTTTACTTTTCATTATTTGTACAATTTCATTATAAATTTTATAGGTTGTTGACTGGGTAAAATATTTGAACTTTTGCAGTGATTGCAGAAGCAAGACAAGTTGGAATTCAACTTTTGTTTAACTTAGGTAATGACCTTTAGGCATACGACGACAAGACTCAACTTGTGAAATGGTCATGGGATGAAAGTGTTTGCTTGAGTGCTTCGAATGATTATTTTATCTTTGATCCATAAATTTGCCTTTATTTTAAGTATTATGTTAATGTACTTTTTCCCTCATCGGGGTTCTGATTATATTTTAAGAAAATTTTTAGGCAGATAAATATGTATATGTGTTAACATACTTACTTTGTTGTTTTTTTTTTAAATCTTTCAACTTGAAAAGTTATATATTATATATACTTTATATATGTATGTATACATGTATTGTTAGGGATGAGCATTGATGCGTGTGAAGTGTTACTTATATTAGGTGTATATTTTAAGCCCTTTTTAACACTTATTTTAGCCAAGTTTTAAATTTATAAAACACGATATTTCACTAACACTAAACACACATATGGGCAAGTGCACCCATCGTTGAGTGTAGTATAGCGTTGGTAAGATACCGAGGTCGTCCAAGGACACAAGAGCTTTTAGTACCGGTTTATCCTCAACGTCTAATCAAAATAAAAAGTTTAGAAAAATGTTTTAAGCTAAGAAAAATAAAAACTAACTAAAATGCTGAAAATAAAAATAAAATAAAAAACAGATAGACAAGATGAATCACTTGGTTCCGACTCGTATCTAGTATAACCTTTGATTATTTCCGCACTTTTGAACATAATTAAGAGATTATCTTAGTTATTGTAGTAGGCCCCTCTTTTGAAGGTGACGTTACCCTCACCCCAGTAGTTTGAGTCAGCAAGGATACAATCCTAAAAGGGTGGATTATTGGAAGATAATGAATTAAGTTATTAATGCAGTATTGTGGTAGGCCCTGCTTTTGGCGGTGACGTTACTCTCGGCAAAGTAGTCTGAGTCAGCAGGGATACAGTCCTAAATAGCCGGGTTATAGTATTAATAGTAGTTAACTTATGAGTGGGTCAAAGAGTTTGGACCCCCGCCATCCAATACCGTGAAGTATTGAAGGAGGTCCTACTAAATTTGACCCAGGTCCATTGCAGGACCTCTAAACGCTGAACAATGGCAAGACCTTTATCAAACCGTTCCCTTAACCCCCGACCAGGTAGCCAACATACCTCCATATAGACCGTGGAGATATGAATGGTGAAAATCCTTTATTTTATATAGACAGTAAAATAATGCCAAGACACCACGGACAAACGATAAGGAAAGATCACCTTCAACATAAGTAACTAGTTATTAAAGTCATTAATACAAAACCAAATAAAAAGTGCAAAAGATTAGAAATAAAAAAGTATTATACTAGACACTTTGTCTTCACCAAGTGATGTAAGAGACTTAGGCAAACATGGCCTTGATTGTCAAGAACTCTTACGATCAATCTTGGATCCCGAGACGACTCACACACTCTACGATGGACAATGGATGATGGTGGTGGATGATGGTGTTGTGATGGTGGTGGGTGGTGGATGAAGTGTGAGAGAGGTGGTGTGCCAAGGGATGAGTTGAAATGAATCCAAGCACTCCTATTTATAGGCTGAACAGAGAGCTGGGCTCGGCCCCGTGTCCGCTGGGCACGGCCCCGTGCCTGTCTGACACTCTCTCTCCTCATTAATTGTAATTCGCAATTACAATAAATGCGCCTGCTGTACTTTCGACACGCCCACGTGTCCGCTGGGCACGGCCCGTGGTGGGCAATAGAAGCTTCTATAGGTTTGTCTTTTCTGCTGCTTCTTGGGCACGGCCCCGTGCTGGCTGAGCACGGGGCGTGTTCAGCCTTCTGTCTTCTCTATTTTGCTTTGGAAGGTGCCGTTGAGGGGTCGGGCAGTCCACTAATGTTCCTTTCCTTGTATTTATGTTGGAATTAGCTGTCTTTTTGCTTCTTTTGTGTTTTTGAGCTCATTTAATCCTGAAAATACAAAAGGAAGACAAAAACACTCTTTTTCCAATATTAGTACTTAAAAGGGTTAGTTTTATGCCTTAATTGATGTAATTTATATGTTGCATTTTACACACATCAAATACCCCCACACTTGAACTTTTGCTTGTCCTCAAGCAAAACTCTTTAATATGTGGCTTACATTCCCAAATGGAATAGGTAGAAGAGAAGGTTTTGGGCTTGTCGTAGAGTGTCGGGATATCCAAGATCTTTTTGGGTTTTATTTTTATCTATTTACAATCCTATTCGTAATGATTTATTTAGAACGTTTCATAGGAGAAATTACTTATTTGGGCATAACATGCCTTTTTAAAATTCCATTTATATACAAGTTCACATACCTCACGGGAGAAATCACTCACACTCGGCCGAAGGTGTATTTTTAGTGAATCACTCGAGAGCGGCATGGAACTTACTCCTACCATAAGCTTGCCAAGCAATCAATCCTCCTCCTTTTTAACTTTTATACCTTTGTAAATATCAAGAGGACTTTGTGGGTTAAGGGTTAGGCTTGGGTTAAAGGTAGGTGGTTGGGATATTGGTTAGTGGTTAGTAGAAAAATGGCGAAAAGCGTAACAAGTGTCGGTTTTCGTAAGACTTTCTATTTTTATTTTGATGAAGCTTTTATTCAAACAAAGTTATTTTTTATGAACTTGTTTGTTTATTTTCTTTTTGCTTCATCATCAACAATTTTTTTTTTTTTTTTTTACGAAAAACCGAACTTGTTACTAAAACAAAGGGTTAAAAATAAAAAAAGGTTTTGGTGGGTAAAAGGGTTTTTGGTTTGGGTGATGAAATGAAAAGGTTTAGGCTCAAAGGGGTTAACTAGGGGGATTTTTGGGTAGGTGGTAAAAGAAAAAAGAAAAATAATGGTGTAGAAATAAAAATGGTTAGTCCTAATGCCTCCATCATTTACTTACTCGGGTTTAAGTTGATAAGGACCGGGAATGTGTCGTCATGGCAAGTTCTAGAGTCGTAAGAACCAAGCGGCTATTCACACAAGAAACGAAAGATGAGCATTTAGTTTTAATGATATGTAATTGTGCTCAATAAAGGCTCAAAACTCACTTTTTGTGGGAATGGGTTTTTATGTGATCAAGTATATATAATCAAATTTTAACTAAGTTTGTCATGCCTTTTCATAATTTTCTTATGTTGGTTCTTTTTATCACTACGCTATAGGTTGTAAATTTGTAAAAATATAACCTTTTTGAGAACTTGAATTTCCCGAGTTAAACCTAGACAAGTAAGAAAAAAATGAAATTTTTGAAAAAAATTGGGGTGATTAGCGGTTCCAATAGAGTTTTGTGTAAGGCTTGTATTTAGGACTTGCAAAATTCAAGGTTTTAGCATCCCCCCCACACTTAAATTACACATTGTCCTCAATGTGTCCCAAAAATAATTTTTTAGGTTGATTAGATGTGTAAAATAGTGTTTAAAAAACAAAAATTTGTGTTACTGGGCACTGAACACGGCCCCGTGTTGTCCGGGCACGGCCCCGTGTTCAAGTGCCAGTAACAAAATTGAAATAAGAGAAGCAGAAGTCTGGACACGGGGGCGTGTTGGGTGAACACGGCCCGTGTCCAGGTACCTGAACTGGGCGTTTTTCTGCAGGTGGTTCAGCACGGGGCCGTGTTGGTTGGGCACGGCCCGTGTTGAACCTTCTGAAATGGAGAGAATTGTCGGGTTGCCTTGTTCTTGTGCATGGGGTCATTTTTCTCGTTCCCTTTTTCATCCTTTACCACCAAACCATCCAAACCTTAAAACCATCATTTCATTTCATCATAGAGAGAACTTACATAGTCCTAAATTAAACTAGAAAAAAAAAAAAAAACTTAACTAAATAGGTCAGGAGGTACACGAGGTTATCATAGAGAGTTCTACTATTCTAAGAAAATTTCGAGAATAGTTTCCCGATATAGTAGGACTTTTAGCCGAAGGATTTCTTCCCTAAATGTTGTTTAAAGCCATTCTTCGATCTCCCTAGGAAGAAAGAATGCGGCTTCATTTTCTTCCGCAACTGGTGGCTGAGGAGGAACATTCACCGGGACTCCTTGCACCACTCTTCACGGAGGCTCTTGGTGCATGGCGTACCATTCGGCTGGAATGACAACTTCGGGTACCATGTTCCACGCCCTTTGGGTTATTATAGGTACCAAAGGCGGGGAGGCGAGAAGGTTCAACCTCTGGTGCAAGAGGTTTACTTCATGGAGACAGCCCTCCAGCCCTACTGTAAGATGGTTGATACGGTCGACCAATGCTTCTTCCACTCCCGTCATTTCATCAATAGCCTCCCTTAGAGCGTAAACATAGTTTACAAGAGAGTCTTCTGCTGTTGAAGATCTCCTCCCTTGTCGGTTACTTCTTGAAGATGATCCGCTTGTTCTGCTTGCCATTTTCTGTGAAGGAAACCGAAGAAAGCTAAATTTTTACAAAACAGAGCCCTGGACACGGCCCCGTGCTCGTTGAGCACGGCCCCGTGTCCATTTATCTGCAGGATTTTTGGCTAAAGAATCTTGGAGTTTTAAATTATTTTCATGATTTTTATCTGGGTTTTAAGCTCAGATAATTTCAAACAAAGTTATACAACTAACTTTAAACAAGAATCTTTAGCAAATAATCTTACAAACTTCACATAGAGGGTTGGAATCAAAGGATTTCCAAGCTTCCATGGAGGAAATTTTGAAAAATTTTTGAAAGAGGAGGAAACGAGTAAAAGTGGAAGGGACAAGAGGTTCCTTTGGAACCTTCTTTTAGTACTTACCTAGGATGGTATGAGTGAAAATCCCAGGAATCTCTGTCAATTGAAGTGATAAAAAATGAGCAGGGATCAGGCTGCATTTAAAGAAAATGACAACGCACTGGGCACGGCCCCGTGTCCAGTGGACACGGCCCCGTGTGCAGAGAAAATCCTGACACACTTTGTCCGTATTCTGACCAAATCAGCAGAGAATCTTTTTGGTGAGCACGGGGGCGTGTTGACCTGGACACGGCCCCGTGTCTGGAGGCTGTTTTATGGAGTTTTGCTACTTCAAGGATCTCGTCGAAATCGGGTGGTTCCTTACTGGTTGGAACAACCCCAAAGTGCCTAAGATACCTTAATTGTCCTAGACTAAGGCGAGAACGCAAGAGGTTGTCGGTGAGGGTAATTCCTATTTTCATTCTAGGTGGACAAGTCCAACCCTTTCCCGGGCTCTTGTTAAAGAAGGTGTATGCCGAATCGCTCAGGTCTATGTATGCACCGAACGAAGTCGATGGAGAGTCCTTCACGGCAGAATCGACACAGGGACGACTATCGTCCAAGTCTTTGCTAGGAACGACGGTATTTTCGGGAGCAACGAGGTTGTCGGAATGCGGTTCCAACATTTCTTCATGGTTATCGTCTTGGGGTGGATCAATAAAATCCTTCCTAAGCTCTTTTAACCAATTCAGAATTAGCTTTTCTAGTTGAAATAACTCATCAAGGAGCATTTCCCCTAGAATATCTGGCTGGGCGCATTCGAGGGAGAAATAGTGCTTATTTTTACTTTCGCCCCTCTTAAGGTTGTAAGAAGTCGGTGGGTCCATGTAGTGGGGCCTATAATTTAGAAAGTAGCATTTTACTTCTTCATGTTTGCCACCACATAATTGACACCACGTACCATAAGAGTGCCGAAAGTAAAAACAACTACTATCACTCATGTTTATGTCAGAAATTACCAACCGCTGGGATCTTACGGTTCTGTTTTCAGTAACTGAAACTTGGGCACGGGGGCGTGTTCAGTGGGCACGGCCCCGTGTTCAGCTTACTGTCTGACGTAAAACAGGATTGCCAGTTCCAATGATTGAGCACGGGGGCGTGTTCAGCGGGCACGGCCCGTGCTGAGCTCTGCAGAAGCTGAAAAACTAAGAAAATCCTAAAAATTTAAAAAGAAAAATAAAAGAAGATTAGGCCGTTGATTCCTAACTTTCTTAAAATCCTTGTGTCCCCGGCAACGGCGCCAAAAACTTGATGCGTGTGAAGTGTTACTTATATTAGGTGTATATTTTAAGCCCCTTTTAACACTTATTTTAGCCAAGTTTTAAATTTATAAAACACGATATTTCACTAACACTAAACACACATATGGGCAAGTGCACCCATCGTTGAGTGTAGTATAGCGTTGGTAAGATACCGAGGTCGTCCAAGGACACAAGAGCTTTTAGTACCGGTTTATCCTCAACGTCTAATCAAAATAAAAAGTTTAGAAAAATGTTTTAAGCTAAGAAAAATAAAAACCAACTAAAATGCTGAAAATAAAAATAAAATAAAAAACAGATAGACAAGATGAATCACTTGGTTCCGACTCGTATCTAGTATAACCTTTGATTATTTCCGCACTTTTGCACATAATTAAGAGATTATCTTAGTTATTGTAGTAGGCCCCTCTTTTGAAGGTGACGTTACCCTCACCCCAGTAGTTTGAGTCAGCAAGGATACAATCCTAAAAGGGTGGATTATTGGAAGATAATGAATTAAGTTATTAATGCAGTATTGTGGTAGGCCCCGCTTTTGGCGGTGACGTTACCCTCGGCTAAGTAGTCTGAGTCAGCAGGGATACAGTCCTAAATAGCCGGGTTATAGTATTAATAGTAGTTAACTTATGAGGGGGTCAAAGAGTTTGGACCCCCGCCATCCAATACCGTGAAGTATTGAAGGAGGTCCTACTAAATTTGACCCAGGTCCATTGCAGGACCTCTAAACGCTGAACAATGGCAAGACCTTTACCAAACCGTTCCCTTAACCCCCGACCAGGTAGCCAACATACCTCCATATAGACCGTGGAGATATGAATGGTGAAAATCCTTTATTTTATATAGACAGTAAAATAATGCCAAGACACCACGGACAAACGATAAGGAAAGATCACCTTCAACATAAGTAACTAGTTATTAAAGTCATTAATACAAAACCAAATAAAAAGTGCAAAAGATTAGAAATAAAAAGTATTATACTAGACACTTTGTCTTCACCAAGTGATGTAAGAGACTTAGGCAAACATGGCCTTGATTGTCAAGAACTCTTACGATCAATCTTGGATCCCGAGACGACTCACACACTCTACGATGGACAATGGATGATGGTGGTGGATGATGGTGTTGTGATGGTGGTGGGTGGTGGATGAAGTGTGAGAGAGGTGGTGTGCCAAGGGATGAGTTGAAATGAATCCAACCACTCCTATTTATAGGCTGAACAGAGAGCTGGGCACGGCCCCGTGTCCGCTGGGCACGGCCCCGTGCCTGTCTGACACTCTCTCTCCTCATTAATTGTAATTCGCAATTACAATAAATGCGCCTGCTGTACTTTCGACACGCCCACGTGTCCGCTGGGCACGGCCCGTGGTGGGCAATAGAAGCTTCTATAGGTTTGTCTTTTCTGCTGCTTCTTGGGCACGGCCCCGTGCTGGCTGAGCACGGGGCGTGTTCAGCCTTCTGTCTTCTCTATTTTGCTTTGGAAGGTGCCGTTGAGGGGTCAGGTAGTCCACTAATGTTCCTTTCCTTGTATTTATGTTGGAATTAGCTGTCTTTTTGCTTCTTTTGTGTTTTTGAGCTCATTTAATCCTGAAAATACAAAAGGAAGACAAAAAAACTCTTTTTCCAATATTAGTACTTAAAAAGGGTTAGTTTTATGCCTTAATTGATGTAATTTATATGTTGCATTTTACACACATCAAGCATCTGGGACTTGGTATCGGTACTGTATCAATACTGAATTTTTGTACCAAACAAAAAACGATTAGCTGAGAAGTATATTCCAGTATTTCATCACTTCCTTTTATATTTTTTGTCTTAAACCTTAAACCCGTTTCTTAGTGTTTATGTAACCTATTATATAGGTTTTAATACTTCTTACTTTTCTATTTTTTTCATTATACAATTATAGAAGAAACATTTACGGAGGTAAGGAAATGAAGACAAGATAAACGGTTCAAAGTTGGAGTCCAGGTCGTATGGAGTATATGTATGATCTTTTGTATAAAGTTGAAGGATTTATGAAAGTTGTAGCCAAATTTGTAGCATGTAGAGCAATGTAACAAGATTATGTAGCAAAGGTATATGTGCAAATTTCATTTTATGATGTTGTGTGTTCATTGATTTAATCTTTAGATTATGAGATATATTATAGTTTGTTATGTACTCAATAATATAAGTTATTCACCTATTCATGCTTAATTATAAAACTTAAGTAGTACAAGTGTAGTTACTGTTCTTAGTAGCATTCATAAACAATTTGTCCAACTTCTTTTTATAGATATTAGTAGTTTTGTTTTTTATTGTGGGACCAAGTCTAATACAAGTTCATATTTTAATTTGTGACTTGAATTGAAAATCACCGTACACATTTCATGAATCTTAATAATTTAGATCACATTAGTATACATTACTTGAATATCACAAGTTAATAAACCCTTTTCTTTCTGACTACACTATGTTTTGGTTTATTAAACCTAAATGCCCAAGTAATCTAAATAATAAATATAACATCTGGATATGTAATTTCTACTTCTAATTATATGGTTATTTTGGGGTCTTGATTCATCAATGCTGCAACAAATTTGAATAATTTATTTATTTATTTTTCTTGAAATAATCATATTTAACTTATTTTTTGTTCATCGTATCTTAGTGTAGTTGGCTCCTTATATTATTCTAAACTTAACTGCTAAGTGCATCGAGTGTTCAGCGGAGATTACTATGAAGACATGCCCTCGAAATTCAGAGTATGTTAAGCGGGTCGAGTGGTTATTTTTATTATCTCACTTATGAAGGTGTAACATGATATACTTGAAGCCATTGTAAAGCATTGTGCTTTGGAGTAGAATGTCGAGTTCGCTTCTGAAGTTGGAGACTTTACTTGATGATAGCGTGGGGCAAAATGTCGAGTTGGAATTTGAAAGGAGTGGCACGTCTTTGACCGTTCAGTTGGTGGCTAGTGACCGACCTTTACATCCAGATTATATGCTTTACATTTATCATGTGTTCTTTGTTTCAGGCTGAAGACTTACACTCAATAACTCTTTCGGAGTTAGGAGTGGCACGTCTTTGTGATGTACATTTTAGAGGTGAGAGTTTTAACCTGTATACCTACAAAAGTGTTGACTTAAGTTACGTTGTATGTCTAATTAGTTTAACGGTTTTAGGTAAAAGCTTTAACTGAATAGGAAACCACTTGAAAGTCTCTATAAGAGTACACCTAGCTTAGTAGCTGTAGAATAATCATTTTTGTTACTTGAACGATTTGATAAACTTATCTCTATTTTTTTATTGCCAGCAAAATTCATCAGATATTAATGGTACATTGTCAATTCATAGGCAAGTGGTACGTGATATGGTGGGTTTACTTTATAAAATTTATATTTTTCAATTTGTTGTTATGATCCTTGTGTTGGGCGATTTTTGGCAGCGGAGCCGCCAGTGAAGGCGGCTGACCATACGGGACAGAACTATATCAGGTTTGGTTCCGACTCTTTAGCCGCGTTTATTTGATTATACGTCAAGCCGATCTCTTTGAAGAGCGGTGGTTAATCAATTGCATTGAAAAATTATATTTTTGGTTGCATTAAAACATTAATAGTATAGTTTCGACTCAGTTTTTTTAATCTGTCTTTTGATCTTTTCCTTATCTAGCCTTAGGAGGACATGCTAAAGAATGCAAATAATCAAGGAACAACATCCTCCTCTGAAGGTAGATTATACTTTGGGAGATTTCGAGGTAAATCAAAATATTCATTTTGTAGAATATTTCCAAGTTTTGTATTTAGTTATAACAAAGTTATGCCATAATGCAATACAATACTAACAAAAAAAAAAAAATGAAAGATATCCTCTAAGGTGGATCTTTTAGAGTGGTTATTTGCTATGTTTTAATTTTCTTGCTTTTGGTCAATTAAAGGTGCTAACATCAGTTAGCATGAATTCTCGGACCCTTTGTGATATTTTACAGTGATTATTTGCTATGTTTTAATTTTCTTACTTTTTGTCAATTAAAGATGCTAACATCAGTTAGCATTAAACATTTTGTAGGTAATTTTATGGAGCTACACATATTGGTGGTTATTTAGGGGAGTTAATGGGCTCTCATATTCATCGCTTTTCATGGAGGTAAGTTGATTTCTTATATCATTTCATATCATTTTTGTTGGGCTGGGTAAAAGATCAAGATGGGTTGAGTCAGGTTGGTGAGCTGTTCAATCCAGTTGACCCGTTATAATATATATTTGCATTAAAGGCATCATGCAAGCTGGTTGGATAATATTTTTTCAAATAATTTGACCCGTTATAATTAGTTTTCTAGTTGAGGATAACCATAATGTAGTGACTATGTAGAAAGCATATTGTTATCATTCTAAAGTTTTGTTTGGTGCTATAATATTTGGTGCAGAAGGTATCTATCCAGCGACCGTTAGACGTGAAGCCCAACTTTGGAAAGATCTAGAACAAAAATGATGATCTACATTGGCTTCAATGCCGATAGATATTATATGTTTATGCATTTTCGGTTTTCCTATAGCTTTCTACTTTGATTCATGATTTATTTTGTAAGTGAAATCACTTGAAGTTTCAACCAATTGTTTAGTTTTTGGCATGAAATTTGGGGACTTGGGATTAAATCACATTGAATGTTTATTTGCTGAAAGGTATTGCTGGGTTTGGTGGTAAGTGCAGGTTATTGGACTTGGGTTTGACTTGGATGATGGCTAGAAGCTTGAAGTTTGTTGCTGATGCGTATGAAAGCCAATAGAGTTTTGAAGATTGATGTTCTTTTGTTTGAACTGTATTTTGTCTTGATTTTGGTTGTTTTCGTTTGTTTTTTGTTTGGATTTTGAATAGGTTTTATGTTTGTAATACTTGGGTTGTGTGTGGTCGCGAGTAGATTTAGAAGTAGTAATTGTTATTGGTTAGAGTGGTTGGGGTAGGGGTTTGTTAAAACCCGTTCTGTAAGGCCATAGGCGTTTTTGAGGTTGGTGATCTTGGGGTATGTCTCGGAAGACCCAATGCCTTTAGGTGTAACTATTATTTTTTAATTTTATTAATAAAGTTTTGACAAGGTGTCGTCCCCGTTTAGAAAAACAAAAGATTGAATTAATTACTTTAGTTGCATGCCTAATTTGAGGTTTTCTTTGTAAATAGACTTCCTTGATTTTTTTTATGGTATGGGATGAGTCAGGTTGGGTTGACACGCAAACACAACTCCGATCATCGGATGTTGCAACTAGATACAATGTTGGGGCCTTTTTGTTTCTACTATTAGGGGAATCATTGCTTATGTAATGTGGAAGGCCTTCAGCACTAATTCGAGGTTGGATCATTATTTATTTTATATCCAAGGTAAAATTATGTTTACGATCAATATACATAACTTCAGGATGTCAAAGAGAAGCACTCAGTTACTCTCTTATAGCTCAATATCATCAGGATGTAATAAAGTATTTACGTATTAAAGTATATATTTTTTTTGTTTAGCCACCCATGTATTACACGGGGACTTAGACTAGTTGTGTATACACCAATATGCGTGGGTATACTCAATATTTAATTGGTAATTTATCCAATTGGTATTGGCAGTGGTGGACCCAAATTTTTTTCCATGGGGTTGCGGAACATTTTTAAAAATTTTAGGCCCCTAGGTATATAAGTAAAAAAATCGGTTCGTATCGGGTCTGGTCATGTAAAACAAATCAAACTAAATTTATATAATCATCAAAAACATGTCAAACCTTGTTACCAATGTTTTCATGACCAGACCGGACGTTGAACCGGTCTCCTTAGCTGTCCACTGGTAGGACCGGTTGAACCGGTCGGACCGGATTTATGAACCGGATAACATCATTATATGTGTGTGTATATATATATATAACTTAATCAAAAAGTATTTACAAAATAAATAATATATAATAGTTTAATCATATAATCCAAAACCATATAAAACATAAGAGGCTAAAATACATACATCATTTTTAAATTTGAAGAAATAGTAATTAACGAATAAAAAAAACAACTATTTACTTTTTAGTTTTTGTCTATACCATTCAGAATTTTTAATAAAAATTAAAATGGATATATTGCATGCAGTGAGTAGTCTTGTCCTATACTCCTAGTTCACAGTAAAAAAGACTATGAATGTCCTATACTCCTATAAACGATGGAGTTCAAACAACAAACATCTTCTACAAAAAGAGTATTTTTCTTTTAGGGTTCTGGACTTTTGGGGTATTTGGGGGATTTACATCAGGAACGGTCTGACCTTTCAGCGAATTTCCGGCCGAATCACCGGGGGTGCGGACGAAAAATTTCAACAGTGCGGTTGAAAAATTCCAAGGGGTGCAGACGAAAAATTCCAAGGGGTGCGGACGGGATTTTCAACGGAACTTAGCACTAATTTTTTTTTTCCCCGGGGTGCTCCCGCCCACCTTGGGCTGGGCTTGGGTCCGGCCCTGGGTATTGGGTCAGTTGGGTTCAGTATGATATATTTTTACTTTTTTGAAATGATATTGTGATTCTTACGTTCACTTTGACAACGATGCCATCTTTGAGTTATTTTGTAATACCATGCTGCGAAAAGCTATTTTTATCTATATATTCTTGCTCATAACTGAGCCATCACAATTACTATGAATAAGCTACATGCGTCCCCTGCCGTGATTTGAAACTTATTTAAAAAAGATAGTTGAACTTGAAAATGTTTAACGGAATTGTAACAGCAGCTTGCTTTATTTTTTTTAATTTAAAGTATTTCTTATCAATGGGCACATGTTGGTCATCAATATACGTAGGTTGTTGTCAGAAAAATATAACAGCTGCCTGTGTTAATATATTGCTGAACCTGTCTAACCATCCTACTATATTATTTATGGAGTTTCTTACTACGCTCCAATAAATGGAAAATGTTGCCAACAAGTTGTTGCCAAATGATACTTAATCCCTTAAAATGATAATTAACCCTTTTAGATCACACAATGTGGTGTTGAAACACGGCGTTGTTGGCAGTCCACCAAAGGCGGACCTATGTACATACAAGGGGCAACGCCCGCTACCGCTTGACGCTCCGGCGGTAGTGTAAAATTAGTGTAAATTTTGGAAAATTTTGACGTTTTTTCGATTTCGTTATCGCTTATTTATAAAACGTTTCCGCTACGAACGAATCCTAGATCCGCCACTGTCCACGCCCACAAAACCACCCTGTGCTCGGCGTTGTGCTTGAGGCTTGAGAATTTCCACCGGCGTGGGGGCAAATGTGTGAGTGAGGTGGAGCCTCTTGACTGGTAGGTGTAGTTGAGGTTTGTTTTCATTGGTTGATGTTATTGTTTTTAATTTTTTTTATTCTCTTCCACGCCACTTTCCCACCCCGTATTTTTTTCTTCACGCCACCATGCTGACGTGGTTGACAGGTGTCGCTCCACGCCCTTCCTTTAAGTTCTCTACACCGTGTAGTCTAAATGGTTGATAATCGACCATTATGTCTATATATTTTTTTCCATTTGCTTTTAATAGTCACGCTATAAAATATATAATAAACCACTAGAATCTCATTAATATACGTTTTAATATTTTCTATGAGTGATGGGCCGATGGATTTTTCTACCACCAAAGTCGAATGCATCAGACCTCATTATAGTGGTGGAGTAAACCAGTTGTCTGGTGGGCCTGGGTCTCCCGTAGTCTCATCGAAGAAGCAAAGTATTGATCAATTTATTATAAATCCAATGGCACATGTTGGGTTTGTATTTGTTTGGGTTAAACGAACTAAAAGTAAATCAAGAAGATCACTCTTTGAACTAGAGGTTTACAACTACAAAACCCGGTTTAGGTAAAAACAGATTTGGCCTAAAAGAGTTCAGGTTAAGAACCGGTTTTACGGTTGAAAGCCCTAACCCATCTAATTCGATTTGGATTGATATTAAAACTGGTTTCAACATTGGAAACTGTTTTTTATCAGTCTTTTAGGCGGGCTCAAATCGGTTGGGTCAG
The DNA here is from genome assembly GCA_030545235.1 of Helianthus tuberosus. Taxonomy (NCBI): domain Eukaryota; kingdom Viridiplantae; phylum Streptophyta; class Magnoliopsida; order Asterales; family Asteraceae; genus Helianthus; species Helianthus tuberosus. Next base: position 42,161,623 of record CM060414.1, on the reverse strand, counting down.
AACTGATTCTCAACACAAAAATTCCAAACCTGTACCAAACTGTCGGGTTAGGTTGGACCCAAGCCGGTTTGCGCAAAACTGTTTTTTTACCAGGTCGGGACCTGGTCGGTTTCAGGGTCGCCGGGTCCAGACAAGTTTTTTTTTTTTTTTTTTGTTTTGTTGTAAACCTCTACTTTGAACAACATTTATTAGAAGAATATGAAATATAAACATTATCGGGATCTTTTAATTAAAGTGGTGTTATCGGTGTGGGTTTAGTAGATCAAGGAAGAATATTGATTATTCGAATGATAGCAACGGGGCAAAGGTGTTATTTGGGACTTTAGGTGCTAATGTTCACTGTGGATGTTATTTATTTATTAGTTTGTATAGTCGATCATTGTTCTTGTTAGGAATATGAAATATAAACATTATCGTGATCTTTTAATTAAAGTGGTGTTATCGGTGTGGGTTTAGTAGATCAAGGAAGAATATTGATTATTAGAACGATAGCAACGGGGGACAAAAGTGAAAGTGCACCAATTTTAACGTTATTTTACTAATTTCGTGAAAATAACGTAAGCTGAGGACGGTTAATCTTGCATCATGTGGTGGCGTGGTGGCGTTGATAGCTGAAAGACAAAAGGGTACATGCACTAATCGGTCCTTGTCCCGATTGCTGAGTGTTATGTGCCTTATGTCCAAGGCTTGATGCAAAACTACTATCGAGCCGGGGGTCTCATTGAAAGTAGTCTCTCTATTCCTACGGGGTAGAGGTACGGCTGTCTACATCTACCATCCTCAGACCCTATCTTAACTTTGCTATTGATGGAATTTACTGAGTATGATGATGAACGATATCAACGGGGCAAAAGTGTTATTTGGGACTTTGGGTGCTAATTGTTCATTGTAGGTGTTATTTATTTATTAGTTTGTTTAGTCCATCATTGTTCTTGTTAGGAATGTTATTCATCAATAACTAGTGTGTATATATATATATATATATATATATATATATATATATAGAAAAAATATATCGTAAATTACGGCTTAACGTACTTCACGTACGACAACGTGCGTGATTTGTTCTATAACATGCGTGATTAATGTTTTCAATATGCGTGATTATTGTGTTTCAACATGCGTGATTTTGGATTTTTGAGTTATAACGTGCGTGATTTTAAAATGAACATGCGTAATTACCTGTTGTACGTGATGTACGTTAAGCCGTAATGTACGTTGACCTTCCTCTCTCTCTCTCTCTCTCTCTATATATATATATATATATATGATTAGGTTCATTTGTGAACAACTTCTTAAGAGTGAAATAAATGAACTAATCTTGGCATTGATCATTTTTTAGATTAAAAAGGGTAATATTGACATTAGCCAAGTATTTTTAGTTAAAATCTCTTAATTTTCTCATCTTTTAACTCTCTCTTTCTCTCATTTTTAATTATTTCTCAATTATTTTAATTATAAGAGATTGAAGGACTAATGTTTTATTTAAATTAAATATTAAACCTAATTAACTTATGTTTTTTTAACATATGTGTATACATGTCAGTATATACAAGACTTATACACTTGTGTATTATTACATCTTGTTTCCACAGGTCGGTCGGTATATACCAGACGTATACACCTGTGTATTATTCAAGTACATAGTATATACAAGTCGGTATATACTAGACTTATACACTTGTGTATTATTACATATTGTTTCCAATATACATCTCTTCATCAAACATTGATCTAATACATATATGTATAGAGAATGTAGTTAAATATTTTTAATCGTGTTCTAGATGGAAAAATATTTGATAATGTTTGTATTTTTTTAAATTATCAACTATTAAGTTAGGTAATTTGTGAGAGAAAAAATATAGAGAATATAGGGTTGTTCACGAGCCGAGCCGAACCGAGCGAGCCTCTGCTCGAACTTGGCTCGAATTGAAACCGAGCAGCTCGGCTCGGTTCGAATTTAAGGAAACGAGCAATAATCGTTGCTTGAACTCGCTTGGTTCGCAACCGAGCGACTCAGTTTTGCTCAGTTTCGCTTGGTTTCAATATTCATATTATAATTTAATACAAAAATTTCAAATTTAAAGGCCACCATTGTCAATTATCATTCAAAATCAACATACATAATAAGCCAAACATATATTAAACCTTTGGTTCAAAAACAAAACATCTTAAAGTTTAAGTAGAAGTCGGCGTCGACGTCTTCATTCGCATACATAATAAGTTCAACAAACATAAATATCGGCGTCTTCATCAACAAAATCCCTCTTTAGATCGACACACATAACCTGTTAAACCAACCAATTAAACACAACTAGTTACAATATGTTAAAGTGTCAAATAATGAAAAATACACAAAGATATAATTTTATAAACTATTCAAAATATTATGATCAGCCTCTCTTATATACCTTTCTTTTCAATTGCTTGTACCATACCCGTCCGGAATCAACACATCAATATCCAAATTTTCTTCTTCTTTTGCCGATTACTACGCATTAAAAGTAATAAAAAATGTTAGTGCATAAACTATAAGAACATAAATAGATAAATAATGTAATAAAATCTTACTTCCAATGTTTTTATGGTTGCTTTTGAGCCGGCCTTTAACCAATCACTTCCACAAACAAGAAGTTCCACCATATCCTTTGAAAGAGAACTCCGGTAATCATCCAATATGCGTACCCCGGCGCTAAAGGCTGATTCGGAAGCGACAGTTGTGATCGGAATGCCAAAAATATTTCTAGCCATCCTGCTTAATACGGGAAACTTGCTACAATGTTGATTCCACCATTTCAACACATCATATTGGGAGTCCTCACATCCATCATTTGGCTCATCCAGATACACCTCAAGTTCAGTTCTTTGTCCGATTTCAACGGGTCTACGTTTGAGGAAAGCATGAAAATCATCAACATCTGGAGTCGGTTCGTTAGAAGATGTTGATGCTTTTGAGTGACTCGTGGCAGCCTTGGATGTCATATATGCATTAAAATACTTATCGAAAAGAGATTTTAACTTGGCCTTCACATCATGAACCCGACTCTTACATTCATCTTCTAGATATAACTTTTCAAAGGTCCATTTAACTGACAACATCTTATAACGAGGATCTAAAATAGAAGCAATGGACATAAGTAGCCCAATTTCTCCCCAATATTTCTCAAATTTTTGAAACATGGGTTTACTCATTTCCATTAAGAAAGAATCCTTTGATATAAAAGCATTACTTATCTCTTTTTTCACTTTAAAAATTTGAGTAAGAAATAAGTTTGAAGTTGGATATGTTAAACCTGAAAACATATTAGTAACATTTAAACAAACATCTTGTAATTTTAAATTAAGAAGCAAGTTTGAGATCATGTTATGATGTACCTGAAAACATATCAGTAGCTTTTAGAAAAATGGCTAAATTAAATTGGAAAGAAAAATTAGGAGAGAGAGAAAAATAAATTAATTAAATTTAGAGAGAAAAATACAATTATACCCCTGTGTCTATTAAAATACATGTAAGTTACAAAATTATAGAGAATGCAATTAATTAAAGGCGCATGATCAATGGAGATGGTTGGGGGATAAAGACGGTATCTTTTTTGTGAAGTCGATCAAAGACCATGCAGCCGAGAATATTAGCAACAGTGAGTTTCAGTTCAAGTGGCTTTCTTGGGTCCCCATGAAATGCAATATATTCCCGTGGAGAGCGGATTTGGATAGGATTGCGACGACAGATGCATTGGCCCGTAGAGGAGTTGTTATTGAGAATGATGTGTGCGTTATGTGCAATTACAATACGGAGACTACGGAACATTTATTTACAGGATGTTGGTTCGCGACTAAAGTGTGGACTAGGATTGGGCGGTGGTGCTGGCTGGATCCTATATATGCTTTCGGATTTAAAGATTTAATAGTGTTATACAAAACTGTTGGTGGAGATAAAAGAAAGAAACGGATTATTTACGGAATCATTTTGGTGGCATGTTGGGCGATTTGGAAGGCGAGAAACGACAAGTGGTTCAATGAAAAAGACACCAAAGCTATAGAGGTGGTTGGGAACGTTAAGTCCCTAACGTTCTTGTGGTTGAGAAGTAGGTTGAGTTTTAAGAATTTATTGTGGAAAAATTGATATGATAAACCGTTGTATATGTTGTAATTTTGTTTGTGGCTTCCCCGGCTTGAGAAGGTGCGTGTTTTAATGAAGTTTAAGTTTCAAAAAAAAAAAAAAAAAAAAAAAAAACTAGCTAGAAGATAAATATAAATCTTCTAGATTTTTATTTTTCTTGCGCGTTACAGATCTTCTTCCCTTATCCTTCGGTCGAATTAATTTGCACCGCGAGCCCAAACAAGCCAATAATCCAATAATACCCTGATTAAAAGACTTACTAAACATAAGTTTCAGGTATGAGCCTATATATGCTCATGCATGATACCTCACGAGTTGAACAAAAAACTCGTCTTTGAATCTTGTACAAAACACGTTATGCGGCCCACATATTTCTAGTTTTCGCCAGCTATTCTAGCTGGGATTAGCACTAGGCCAATGGCCTAAACCAGACTGTCTAAATAAAATTTAATAGATAATGTTTTTTAGTTTATGGCGACGAAAACATATGTTCCACGTATGAGCCTATATATGCTCATGCATCATACCTCACGGGTTGAACAAAAGACTCGTCTTTGAATCTTGTACAAAACAAGATATGCGGCCCACATATTTCTAGTCTTTCGCCAACTATTCTAGCTGAGATAGCACTAGCCCAATGGCCTAAACCAGACTGTCTTGTAACACCCCAAAAATGGGTTTGGTAATTTAAACCCGGTTAATATAAAGGAACGGGTAAAAATACCGTTGGGGGTAAAATTGAACCCGTAAATGAATATTAACTAGGAATGACTAACCTAGTTGAATATTAGTATCGTTGGTATTAAACGAAGGGTTGTGGCCTTATTTAATTAAAACGAAACATGAGGGACCAAAGTGGGACAACTTGAAAGTTGTTTTATTAAATGAAAACACACACACACACACACACCTCGTGTGTGTGTTCTGGATCGTTCAAGAAGAGGCTCCCATGGAGCCAAAACCCTAGTTCAACAATATCATCAAATTGAAGGGCCAAATGAAGTCTAAATTCATAACCGAACGTGAATTAATGATCACCCAAGCTAGGGGATCATAAGGTATGTAAAATTTTGATGATTCGTGAAGTTGTAAAGTTTGAATAATCATCATAATCGTGGATTATGTATGGATTAGAGAAGCTATGGCTAAATTAGTGATGTATGCTCATTTAGGAACAAACCCTACGTGAAGATTCTTAGTAAATTGCTATAATTTGGGTGTGTGGATGAATTACTACACTTAGCTAGGTGGGTTTGTGTTTAATCTATGAAATGGTATGAACTTGATTATGAATATGTGTAGTATGTGATGTGTACTTGTACATGGATTGAGTATGGTATAGACTTTGTATGATGGTTACTTGTATTGATGAATGGAAGTGATAATTAGGAAGAAAATGATGAAATACTTGTACATCATGCTTAGAAAGTAGTACGCACACCAAGTGTTTGATGAAATGTCTAAAAGACAATAATAAGTGAAATTGTATGCTAGTGATGGGTAACCATATATAGTTCATGTGAAGATTTTGTAGGGATAATGTTGAGTATGTTTTATGCTTGTTTGAATGGATTAACGAAGGTCATATATGAGATGTGAATTTGATATGGTTGTTCATATGTATAAGCATATATGCTAATAAGAATGTGAATGTAATGACATGAATGTATAGGAATCATGTTAAGATGGTTGAGAGCGTGGAAGGCTAACGGACTAAGGAGACTCAAGTAAGCGAACGCAATTACGGACGCACAAGGTAAGTAAATCCCGGACTTACACTTTAGATGTAAAATATATAGTAGTGTGATGATTATTATACATGTGAGAAAGTATTAAACAATGGAAGTAAGTAGGTGAGTTTATGGAAAAAGGAGTCGAAAGTGGATAGGAAAGTATAATGATGCTAATTGTTTTCTGTTAAGAATGAAATGGAAGTGCAGGTATACTAGTAATGGAGTATGAAGGCTAAGTATGGAAGTCAGACGAGAGTGTCCGAATGGATGGACGAATGTACTTATATGAACGGGAATAAGAGATATTGATGCTTGATTATGCACGTTTTAAAGTATTTATATATATATATTATGTCACCGGTTGCTAATGAAGTAATTGGTTATGGTGACTGCAGGTTGTACAGGTTTATGAATGCTTGCTCAAGCTGTGTACGTGGTTGAAGATCGAGTCAAGACATGGATTGTACGTGGGTGTGTATGTGGTCTCTTAATTCGACATACGTATGTTAGTTTTAAATTAATTTACTAAAAAAGGGATTAATGTATTTAAGTGAAAGAAAGAATAACTTTTAAAGAAATTTTTAGTATGTGTTTTCCGCTGCGTTAAATTTGGTTAAAACGTGTTAGGGCGTTACATGTCTAAATAAAATTTAATAGATAATGTTTTTTAGTTTATGGCGACGAAAACATATGTTCCACGTATGAGCCTATATATGCTCATGCATGATACCTCACGGGTTGAACAAAAGACTCGTCTTTGAATCTTGTACAAAACACGTTATGCGGCCCACATATTTCTAGTCTTTCGCCAGCTATTCTAGCTGGGATAGCACTAGCCCAATGGCCGATACCAGACTGTCTAAATAAAATTTAATAGATAATGTTTTTTAGTTTATGGCGACGAAAACATATGTTCCGCGTATGAGCCTATATATGCTCATGCATCATACCTCACGGGTTGAACAAAAGACTCGTCTTTGAATCTTGTACAAAACACGTTATGCGGCCCACATATTTTTAGTCTTTCGCCAGCTATTCTAGCTGGGATAGCACTAGCCCAATGGCCTAAACTAGACTGTCTAAATAAAATTTAATAGATAATGTTTTTTAGATTATGACGACGAAAACATATGTTCCACGTACAAAAGACTCGTCTTTGAATCTTGTACAAAACACGTTATGCGGCCCACATATTTCTAGTCTTCCGCCAGCTATTCTAGCTGGGATGGCACTAGGCCAATGGCCTAAACCAGAATGTCTAAATAAAATTTAATAGATAATGTTTTTTAGTTTATTGCCACGAAAGTCATAACTATAGGTTATTTACAGAATTTTTATTTTTAGTTACAACGACAATACTTCGTCGCCAAAGAGCAAATTATATTTAAGTAATGTTTTTTTTTTTTTAATTTATGGCAACGGAAAGTCGTCTATGTAGGTCTAAATTAAATTTTATAGACAATTTTTTTTATAGCGACGGCATGTCACCAGGAGAGGGTATCATATTGAGACGACGTTTGTTGCAACGACAAGACGTTTGTTGCAACGACAAGGCGTCGTGATAAGCCACTTCAGCCTTCGTCGCTAAAACCCGAAAACAAATCCGTTGTAGTGTAAAGTGACTCAAGCTACATTCCACATGATGATATTTCAATTAACGTGATCATTTAAATTAAAAATTGAACCAATGTTTCTGAAGCGAAGGTTAAGAAAAAGTCTTCTCCTGCCAAAATCGCTATTTGTCAAAGAAACATAAAGTACATATAAACCGCTCGATTTTAATAGTCATCATCTGCCTTCTGCCAAAATCGGTAAAGAATAACCTTCTTCAAAATGGTTATATGCCAAACTATGAACACTTTGGTTTCCTCACTCAACTTGATCTTGACTTTCCATCCCAATTAAAAACATTAAACGATCCACTAAGGTATAAACCAATAGGATACAAACAGCAAAGCATTATCATGATAATCGAGAAACGATGGTGCTCATGCCGCGGCAAGAAACGAGTTTTTTTTTTCAACGACATAATCACTATTTATTTTATGGGTTAAGTTATCGTACAAAGGCTCCTAATTGTAAGAAGTGTAAAACGGATTTATAGAGTGACAAGTGTCTAATAACCTAAAACCTAAACCCACTCACTACTACAAAATAGAGCTTTAGACGGGGTGATATGGGTTTTAAGACGGTGTTTTCAACACCGTCTTAAAGCACACTGGTTTAAAATCAAGTCTTATTAGACGGTGTTCAATTTGAACACCGGCTTAAACTTGATGAACACCGTATGGGTATTGATTTTAAGACGGTGTTATTGCTTTAACCCCGTCTAAAGAAAACTTCAACACCGTCTAATACTCCATTTTGTAGTAGTGACTACACCACCACCCAAACACCCCCCCCCCCCCCCCCCCCAAAACACACTCTCTCGAAATTTTTTTTTTGGGAGGGGTGAGGGGGGGGGGGGTTAAGTTTTTGGGTGGTGGAGGGTGTTTAGGGTTTTTTTTTGTTTTTGTAGTGTGTTTTTTAAAAGACTTTGTACTATTCTATTCTTACAATAAGAAGCCTTTGTATCCAACTATTTATTATTGTATTGTATATAATATAATATAAATTTAAAGGCCATGCCAGGAAATATTAACGCTTTACGATTTATCCACAGTTTATAATTATAATTACGATTTTGCTCTCAGTTATCCTTTTTTAAAATATTAATATATAACGTCCAGTTGGTTCAAAATTTTTGTCAATTTTGGCGTATTACCTATTCCGTCACGAGTTTTAAAATTTTTATTTACATATTTTATAAATATTTATAATTAACTAAACTATCAAGTGCATAAACAAGTTACAATTTGCTATAAAGGAAAGCGTGTTTAAAGTGTTCACCCCGATCAAGCTTTTACCTAAACCAGAAAAGTCCTGTCCAGTTTCACCCATTTCCTGCACCCAATATTAGCAATCCAAGGGAGGCTGCATAGAGTTGAATGCATGTCAACATTACAAGACAGCTGTTTCATTGCAAGTAAATATATATATATATATATATATTTTGTTAATTCAATGGGTGGTCACCCTTTGCGTTCAAAACTTTGTTTCCATACTTATTACCTACGACGCTTCCTCTACCAAATTGTCAACTAAGCCACAACTATATATAGCAGCCTTAGGAAAAACTAACTACCATACATATACGATATATATATCTCTCTCTGATATTAAGGAAAACGATTAAGAAAATGAAAGGGTCAAGTTATTCAGGCTATAAAAGTTTTATAGCTTTTGTGGTCATGGCCTGTCTAGCAGCAGCCGCTTTAGCAGGAAACTTCTATGACGATATAGACATAACTTTTGGCAACGAACGAGCTAAAATATTTAACGGCGGTCAGGATCTCTCACTTTCCCTTGACAGATATTCAGGTTCTGGTTTCCAGTCCAAGCATGAGTACCTCTTTGGAAGGTTTGATATGCAACTGAAGCTAGTCCCTGGCAACTCTGCTGGCACAGTCACAACGTTATATGTAAGTGCCACTAGTTCATAACTGATTTACGATCGTATTTTAATTTTAAAATTTTGTTTTATTTTAAATAATAAATATATTTGCGACCGTTTTATCACTAGTATTTGTATTTCAGTTTTTATTAATTAGTTTTTATGAGTTTTGCGACTGAAAGCCGGTGGACAGAAACTTGAGACTCTTATGACTTCATTTTCAAATCGGACGCTAAACTTGGGACCGTTTATTTTGGTCGCAAATGTCCAGTTTTCTAACATGATCTTAGCTTTATGAGTGATTATCTAACAAACACCATGATCAGTTATCATCACAAGGTGCTGGACATGATGAGATTGACTTTGAGTTCTTGGGTAACTCATCTGGGAATCCATATACAATCCACACCAACGTATATGCACAAGGGAAAGGTGACAAAGAACAGCAGTTCCACCTCTGGTTCGACCCGACTGCAGCCTTCCATACCTACACTATTATATGGAACTCTCAAAGAATCATGTACCTTTCTCAACTTTTTTTTCTTTTTCTTTTTGTAGAGTCGATCGTTCGGTCATCACGAATAGTCTACTTACTTTGCAACAAGCACTGATCTTAAGTTTCTTGGTTCCTGCAGATTCATGATAGACAATATTCCAATAAGGGTGTTCAATAACAATGAAGCTTATGGAGTCCCATATCCTAAGAGCCAACCCATGAGGGTGTATGGAAGCCTGTGGAATGCAGATGACTGGGCAACCCAAGGTGGACGTGTGAAGACTGACTGGACAAAAGCACCTTTCACTGCTTCCTACAGGAAGTTTAATGCTGATGCAAACATTATTGGTCCTAACCAAAAGTCCACAACCTCTGAGAATAACAAGGTATGGAGTACTCAAGGACTTGATGCAGCAGGACGAAACAGGATTCGGTGGGTGCAGAGTAAATACATGATTTACAACTACTGCAATGACATCACACGCTTCCCCGGGGGTCTTCCTACTGAATGCAAGCGCTCAAAATTTTTGTAACTTATTTGTTTGTTAATATATGTTTGTGAGTAGTTGTCATTCTTTGATTCACTGTAAACACACTTAAAGTATATGAATAAGGGATTTGGTTAACACCATTTGTACCATATAAAATAAGTATAAATATTGATTCGAGTAATGAGGTGTATAGTACATATCTACTTGATTCAAAGTATAAATATTGAATACCGGGAAGGAAATCAAAGAAGAGGTAACGATTAAGTATAGGGAACAAGTTTTTACCGTGTGGGTGTCGGAATTATCGGGTATGTGGGGCCAGAATACATTTCGGTAGATTCTTAATGTTGAATGAATTAAAAGATAACATGGCACAGGAAAACCAGGATATTCCGATGACGGATTTGAATATGGAAAACATTCCGGTGACTGGTGCAACCTGCGATAGAGAAGAGGATACGTCGGGAATTAAAAAGGACAGCGAAGGAAAAGATACGTTGGAGAATGAATAGTTGCAAGAAAGCGATAAATTTTGTGGGGACTGGGAGAACTGTTTTGGGAATAAAGACACGACCAATGAAAAGTCGACCATTAATGATGAAAGAAGAATAGAACATTCTACTAGTGAAAGAGCTAACGTGGAATTAGCGGCAAACAATGATATCTGGAGAAATGGGCCAATGAGTGATGGTTGTTTTGGAGCCCAATCGAAAAGTAAAAAGGGCAGTAGTGGGCCTAATAAAAAAGGCCTCCTACGAGAGCTGAACAAGACATTTTGGGCGAGATTTTTAGTAAAGAAAGAACAATAATTCTGGATCTGAATGTGGATCTACCAGATCCTACGGACCCGTTTGATCTTGAAGACCTAATTTGGCAGATAAACCCACAGACAAAGGCAACCAAACGAAAGAAAGGGAGCAAAGTTGGTTCCAGTTTCAAAAGACAGAGATGAGAGAATTATAAGCCACCTGATATAAATGAAGTAGGTGAGTTCGATCAGGATAGTAATATTGTAATCAAAGTCCCAGAAGAAGCAACTGATACAGTAATTCCAGATACTCAGGTAACTAGTGGGGCTCATAATTTAGATTGAGATCGGTACAATGATACTTTCAATGAAGGTGAAAGAGAAATCGAGTCAAGGAGACAAGAAGAGATTGATAAAGAGACTCAAGAAACAGTGTTAGTGGGGGGAGTTTTGAAGATGAAGGTGAGTAAATTCATAGTCATTTGAGAACAATAGTGGAGGGGGAAAGGGTGATGGAATGCCAGTCATGAATTTCCTATCAGTAAATATACGAGGGGTGGGGAGTGATGATAAGGCGGGGTGGATTAGAAGGTTAGTGAGGGAACACAAAGTTAATTATATATGCATACAGGAAACACAGATAATGAGTTTAAGTGCTGAATCCGTTAGGAGGTTTTGGCCTTATGACGACATGGAGGTAGAGATAGTGGATGCGCAGGGGAGATTAGGGGGTCTGGTGACAGTATGGGATCCTTTGATTTTCAACAGGGTGGAAACAATAAAACTTGATTATTTGGTAGTCATTTCAGGGAACCTAGAGGGTTTGAATGAAAAAATAAATTTGGTCAACATTTATGCGCCTAATGACACGGTAAAGAAACTGAACTTATGGGTGGATTTAATAAGAATCAAGAACCATTTGGAAGGGTTATGGATAATGGTTGGGGACTATAATGAAGTTCGAATGGAGGATGATAGAATGTTTTCAAAATTTGATACCAATAGCTCAATGGCCTTGAATAATTTCATCGTAGAAGCCGGTTTACTGGAGTATCACATGATTGGGTCCAGATTTACTTTTCTGCCAGAAAATGGATCAAGCATGAGCAAAACAGATTGGGTATTAGTGTGCGATGCTTTTATGAATAAGTGGCCATGTGCGAAGTTGGAAGCCTTGCCTAGATACTTATCAGACCATAATTCTTTATTGTTGATATGCATGGCAAAGGATTATGGGCCGAGCCCTTTTAGGCTATATAATTCTTGGTTTTGGAAAGCGGGATTCGATGAAGTGATAATGTCACACCCCAATCGATAGCGGGAACATCAGAGTGAGACGAAATAGATTGCTCATCACACATAACACTATTTGTGACAATAATTAATTTAAAACTGATTTCATTTACATAACAAATTTTGTCAAGTACAACATAGGAAATTCAAATTACAATATTGAAAAGACAAATACGACAAGTTCAACAAAATAAAGTAATCAAATCTAGTATTTCAATGTGTGTTTCTAAGTCGTCCCAACTAGATTCATCATGATCATCATCATCAACCTGCAACATGTTTAAAAATATAGTTCAACACAAAAGCATTGGCGAGTACACAAGTTTAATTACATAGCATAAGTATAAAAGATTGTCTCAAATCCAACATGGCAATTTATATACAAGGTTGAACTAGCATGCATAACTAAAAGTCAAACCGAGTGTCCACAAGAATAATATGCATCCCTCACCACCAAAGTGAACGAGGCCGTTATGTATAATTACTTAACAATACCCCGACGGGCTGTGTGCTACTCCTATAACGCTACATTTGTTAAGGTGGGCTAGCTAAGTTAATGACAAATAGAGGGCATGTATGTATTCTAGCATAAACAACCTAAGCATAACAACAGGCATGTTTGGTGGATTGAGTGATTGAATATGTTTGTGTGAATTGTGTATTTTCATAAGTAAAACATGTTAGACCCAAAAGTGCGTTAAAGCGTAAAAATGGGTCATGTGTACTCACAGTTTTGCAAAGCTTCCTTTGTAATTCCGTGAAGAGTTTTTTTAGTTGGAGGATGTAATACCAAAGTCACCCTACATAGGGGAAACAAAGGTGTGTAAGTAATGGAATTTAAATGGGAGATTTGGATTGGAATTTAAAGTACAAAAAGTATATAAGTATGAAAGTATTATCTAGTTTAAGTACTCGTTTTTGACACTAAGTTAAGTGTGATTTCATGGGTCCTAGTTTGCCCATTAGAATCAATAACGAGTGACTTAGAATCGTAGATAAGATAGCCCTAGTTTATGATGAATAACCATAATCCGATTATTATCACAAACTTGGCCAAGTTCATTTATAAATATATATATATATATATATATATATATATAGTTATATTAATAACCTAAAACTAATTCCATCTTAGATTTTCATATAAGTCAAGCATGGAGGATTTAACCTCTTTGTATGATTCACCACTACTCAAAGCATCATAAGGATGATTCGGAGGGTCATGAATATCAAGAATGATTCACCACTACTCAAATCATCACAAGGATGATTCGGAGCGTCATGAATAACAAGAAATAAGACTAAATAATGCATGCTCAAGTGACCAAGTAAATACTAACCCGAGTGAACCAACACGACATGGAAAGTTAATCCCTAAGTGTCGAAGTGTCACATCCCGAATTTCCACATAACCCGATGGGCCCGGTGGGGAGTATCGTGACGTAGTTGATATCATCATAGTCAATAAAACACATAATAGCACAACGGAACTCTTGGAATAAAATTACAATTACAAATCGAGTGTTCAAAGTTCAAAATAATAAACACAGATGGTTGTAATAAAAGATCCACAAGCAGATCAAATAAAATGCACAAAATGATGTTCAACAGACTTTAGGAATTCTAAGGATTTGCAAGATCCTCTTATCAATGTCAAGCAGCTTCCAACCTATTTCGTATATTACCTGTAATTTAGTCTTTTAAAAATACGTCAGTTTACACTGGTAAATACAATTAACCGACACATTTTGAAATCATTTCCAAAATTGATGTAAGTGCACAATGCACGTGAAAGTCTTTTATAACTTGGGACAATTAAAAGTTTTAATCTTGTACACAGTTTTACATGTTTGTCAATACATATGGGGCCAAGTATAGAAATCGAGACATGATTAACCAACACACCACTTATAAAACCCACGAAGGAGTTATCCCCAACTTGTGGGTAAAAATATATTTTCAGCATTTGCATCTGTCAGGTGTATGCCTACACCCCGTGCTTAGGTCATGGCCATTAGTAACTTAAATGAACTGAGGATATCCAGGACACGGTCGCGTTAACCCCAATCCGGCTAAGTAATCCCATACCCGACCAAGCGGTAATAATTTACCGTATCCCAATCCCGTATAGGGAAAATAAGTTAAAAGTATTTACCTGAGCTAATACTCGATCCAATGCAAGATTTAAATAACTCAGTTGTATAATTCACTAGACAAGTGTAGGTAGCTTTTACCGGAAGGCTCTAGTCTGGAATGATGGTAATATTAACCAATTGGAATGCTAATGGGACCTATTTAAGTCATAGACTTAGACCGGCTAGCTTAAAGAATGAAATACGGTACAATACAATAGATTAAGCGATGACCGGATTAGAATGTAATTTAGACCCAACAAGTATGAAAACTTGTGTAATGTGGGTATACTAAATACATTCTGGAAATTGAAGTTGAAATGATAAGTTAAACCCATTTTGGCAAACTTATGTAAACTAGTTACATAAGTCGAACCTTACGCGTATTAGCATTAACGGGTAACCGGATGAGTCATATACAAGTTCCATATGTTATTATACTTAAAACATGTTATAATATCAGTAGGATATCAACATGTATGCCCGTTAAGGTTTTAAAATCAAATTAAGCCTCATAAGGGCGTTTTGGTCATTTTACGACTTATAAAAGGAGCTTGCAAGTACTGATGTTATGATCATAACATTCTGGAAAAATAGTTAACTTATGATATAATATCAATAGGATATCAAATATATGTGTGGTTTATGCTTTAAGACCAAACTATGCACTGTAGGGGCATTTTGGTCATTTCACACGTAGTTTTGAGAACTTATTTGGGATTCTAAGTTCATGATTTATACCTACTTTAAAAATATTTAAGATGATTTATAAAATTAGTAGGTAACAAGTCTTGGCTAATAAATATGGTTTAAAACCATACTATGCGCCTAAACGGTGTTAAAGTCGTTAAATGACGATTTATGTGATGGTTTATGAAATCTAATGGTATGACCAGGTTTGAATAGTTAAAATATGTTATTTTTCATAACATATCAGTAAGTAAAAGGTTTTGTATGCATATCATGTTTAAAAACCGTTTCAAGTGTCATAAGGGCATTATCGTCATTTAAGAGCATTATACAAGAACTTGTGCGTAAACTTAGTATGTAATATGACTTGACATCCCAAATAATCCAAAATATTATATTACATCAGTATGTAATGAGTCTTGCCAAGAAATTATATTTAAAACTCAATTTAGACGAAAAATGGCATTTTAGTCCTTTTCAAAGCATGTTTTACGATAATATATGCAAACTCAGTTTATGACCAGAATATTAACATCAAAATATGTTAAAAATGTTAACATATCAGTACCTAATTCATTTGCATGCTCATTCATGATAAAAACCTTATTTTTAAACAAAAGGGCATTTTAGTCAAAATTAAGCATAATAACGGAACTTGCAAAATAAACTCAGATTATTATATGAGCATGTAATATAACCTCAGAGGGTTAAACTACAATATAATATGGTCATAATGGAACCTTAAAACAGAATGAAACTAATCTAATTTGGGTCAGAATCGAAAGTCAAAGCAGAAGTTAAACTTCACGACTTTTGGTGGCGAACCGTCCCTAAACCTGGAATTGATGGGCTAAACATGTTTACACATGTTCTAATAATTATTAACATGTTATTAAAGTGATAAAACATATTTTATAACACCTACATTATCAGATTTGAATTATTTTAAAAACTGACCGTTTGACTTTTTAATTTTAATTACTTTGACCCGTCAATTGACCAAACAAACGTGATTCATATGAGGAGCTCTTTTGAGAGATTAACACCTACCTAATTATGATCCCGTAGCCATGTTCGCCTCGAACAATGGCTGGACCATAATGGTCTAAACCGAAGGTCAAAGCTTTTATAAAAAACTTTGACTTTCGGATTTTAAAAGCCTATAAAACAAAAAACAGAGAGGGACACTTACAAAGGGTCCTAGCTCGAAAATTTAACTGAGGTGGAGTCTCCATTTAGCTAGGAATCTCCAAGAGAGCAAGAGAGGTGAAAATATAAGAAGGTGCAAGTATTAAATGCCACCAAATACCTCTATTTATAGTGAAATGAGATGATCTTGGATCAAGCTAGGTGTTTAGGGAGTTCTAGAGATCACTCCAGGTGTCCCAAGATGTTTTAAAAACCAGCAATGATCCATAGTGTCGAATCCAAGTGTGCATAGTGGTTTGGGTGGTGGCCAAGGCTGCAAACATGCAGCTGTCCAGATGTTTCTACGCAAACAACCCCCTCGCAACGCGCGACGGGAGACAGGGGGCTCGGTCGTGGCCCGTGAACCCTTTAATCATCAACCAATTATTTTCAATGTTTGGCAATTCAGTCCCTTAATCTTATAACTCATAATAAGTTTCATATTTGGCATATTTAGCCCTTCAAGTTAGGTTGTAGGTGTTCTTGAAAGTATAACAGAACATCGTTAAACTCCAGGTTCGTTAAAAGGTGACTCAGAGGTATAATTAAACATGTTGATGCTTTTAACCCTTCGATTCACAACTTATAATTCAAATCACAAACGGTTTTGTACGTCCAACATGTGGCTCGTTAAAGGATACAAATACCGTAAACGGTCATTCAGAGGCTTAGTTTTAGCATGTTGACACTTTTAGTCCCTCCACATACATCTTTTCATCATTTGGAAATAATAATCCTTTCTAGTCAATGTTTGACATAATTAGGGTTAAGGACACGTGTCAACACATCATTGGACACAATTTTACGAGGTGTTACATACTCACCCCTTAAAAGAAATCTCGACCTCGAGATTTACTGAAACAGGTGGGGGTACTCTGTCGCATAGTAGACTCGACCTCCCACGTGTATTCGGGGTCTCTATGGGCATCCCATTTGACCTTTACGATAGGTACATGCTTCTGTTAGAGCTTTTTAACATGCCGATCCTGGATCGATATTTGTTTCTCAACAAACCGCATGTTTTCATCAATCTTCACGACTTTATGAGACATTGCTAGTGACTCATCGGCTAGACATTTCTTTAAATTGCAGATGTGCAACACATTGTGAATTCCACTGAGCTCCTCAGGCAAGTTTAACATATAGGCTACAGACCCGACACATTCGATAATCTCGAATGGTCCAATATACATTGGGCTTAACTTGCCCTTCTTACCGAAACGCATCACAACTTTCCAGGGTGATACTTTCAGTAAGACCTTGTTCCCTACCTGGAACTTTAGAGGTTTGCGCCTCTTTTCAGCGTAGCTCTTCTGCCTATCCCTGGAAGCTTTCAGACGATCACTGATTTGTATAATCGTATCCGTCGTCTCAAGGATTATCTTAGGTCCTGATAGTGGGGCCTCCCCAACTTCTGCCTAACAGACGGGCATTCGACATTTTCTCCCATATAAGGCCTCGAAAGGCGCATGCTTAATGCTCGTATGATAACTATTATTGTAGGAGAATTCAATTAGGGGGAGATGGTCATCCCAACTACCTCCCAAGTCGATAACACATGATCTAAGCATGTCTTCTAATGTCTGAATAGTACGCTCACTCTGTTCATCAGTCTGTGGATGGTAAGCTGTACTGAAATTCAATCGTGTGCCCAAGGATTGCTGGAAACTTTTTCAGAAGTGAGAAGTGTATCTAGTATCTCTGTCGGATACAATAGATACTGACACTCCATGAAGGGACACAATCTCGTGCATATATAACTTTGCTAATTTATCGGAGCTATGTGTCTCCTTTATGGGTAAGAAATGAGTTGAATTAGTCAGTCTATCAACAATAACCCATATTGTGTCATTACCATGCTTAGTTTTAGGTAACTTAGTAATAAAATCCATAGTTACCATTTCCCACTTCCATGTGGGGATTTCCAGTTGTTGTAGAAGTCCCGACGGCTTTTGGTGTTCGGCTTTAACCTACGAACACGTCAGACACTTAGCTACATGTGTGGCTATGGATTTATTCAAACCCATCCACCAATAGTTTGCTTTCAGATCTTGATACATCTTGTCACCTCAGGATGAACTGAGTATCTAGAGTTATGCGCTTCCTGGAGGATTAGATCTCTAAGTCCTCCATAAATCGGAACCCAGATTCGACCATTGAATCTAAGGATTCCATCGTTCCCAGGTGACAACTCACCAACAGTCCCACCCAATCCTTCACTTAGAAGGTTAGCTTCCAACATAGCTTCTTTCTACACATTTAACATCTTTTCATTCAAGTTGTTCTTTAACTCGATGCTTTTGGCATTAATCCTTATTGGCTTAACCCTTTCCTTTCAGCTGAGCGCATCAACTATCACACCCCTTTCTAAGGCGGAAGCACGAGGTATGATCCTGAAAGGTTCTCATTGCATACGAATGGTAAACATTCTACATGATTAAAAATAACTCCATTTGCCATTCATAGTTTAAACATCCCAAAATAAAAGTTAAGTTTAAAGTTTACATAACACATAAGATAATTGTTTGAAAAGTCTACAACTTCATTTCAAAAACAAATATCAAGGTTTTGTTCATTATATCTCCTTAAAGAGGTGAGATATAACAAACAAATCCTACAAAAGAGGCAACGGAGCATCGACACAAAATGACTTGAAACACAAACAACATTCTTGAGCAAGAGACCGCGCGCACATCCACTTAGTTCCCTGAAATACATGCAAGTTTTGAAAATCGTCAACAAAAGTTGGTGTGAATTCATGCAGCTTTCGTATAGAATGTTTGTATACTTGTATGAAAACATGGTATGTAATTTGTAAAACATATCTGTATACTGAGTTCTGTAAAGGTAAGTTATACGAGATCGCTAATGTTTCACGAGGACAATAACATATGTCATGACATAGGAAGCATCCAAACCATAGGCATTTTTCTGTTGATTTACGACTTGTGACACAGAAGCACTCTAGGTAGAACGTGGCCCGGAGTATGGCTGCTAGAAACCCATTAGATCTAACCTTTTGTTTCGCGGTCTAGGTATATAGTTGATTAATGGTGCTTATGTCACCCTATTCGTCACATGATCTATGTGTCATTCCTTAGTTTTGTGTTCTACATACCATAGTACATGTATTTTCCCCAAGTTTAGAAAACAAGTAAAAGTTTAAAAGTGGGGACATGAACTCACTGTTTTGCGTATCTTAAATCGTAAACTTCATCGGGTTTGTCTCGTAAGCGTCATAACCTATACGTGTTCTATGTACGTTAGTTACTAGACTTGTAACACACGGAGTACAAGTCACCATCTTAGGTTTATGTATTTGTTCTGTGTATGATCATCATGTGTGAGGGTCATACCTAGTTTGTCGGGTCTCGCCCGTTCGTCGTGTTCATGTATTTTGAATTTGTATTGTCCTTTTGTAATATTTTACTTCCAAAAAATATATATTTGTTTATGTGATTGGTGAAGATCAATTAAGTGTTAAAAATAAACTATGTTTTTAAATTATTCAAAATATGTTACTTTTATTATTTTTCGAAAATAAATATAAGTATTTTGTAAAATACTATTTCCAATAATATTTTTGTAAACTATACTTAGGAAAGTATACTTTTATTTTTATGTAAGTACTTGTGTATTTTACATTATTTGCCAAAAATCAATTCTTTGATTTTTAATACTTTCTGGAATTATATTTTTTTTAAATAATATATTTTTAAGACTTGTATGAAATATATATATCTTGTTATCTTGTAAAATATATATATTTATTCTTGATATTTTCTGATTTTTGTATCATACTCATTACCTGGTAAAAGATATATATACATATATATATATATATATATATATATATATATATATATATATATATATATATATATATAGAGTAAGGTTAACATACAAAAAGCCTTATCATACATCACGTAGGAGACAATGGTAACCGTTGGATCAGGGGTATAATCACGCATGGGACCACATAATCACGCATGGGAACACATAATCACGCATGGGACTATAATCACGCATGGGACTATAATCACGCACGTTCTATGATAATAACGCACGTTATATTTTTTGTCATGTATGTTAATGTAGGTTAAGCCCTGAAGTACATTATACTTTCTCTCTCTCTCTCTATATATATATATTTGTCCAAATATATATTTAAGTCCAAAAATTGTTCATATACCCTTTCATGGGTTATTTTGTATGAATATTCTTAGGTATTTGTTATGTATTTTTATGTGTATTTTGTTGGTGATACTCCTTGGGAGTATTTAGTGAATTTTTATATTCCTAATACACAACTACATATAATACACATAATATACACTTAGCAAAAAATTTGGTGATCCCTAAATATATATATATTTTCCCTAAAAATATACATACTTAATATTGATTTTTAACTTGAAGAAATCCTTATTTCTTAGCTTGTAATTTTGTACAAAAATTGGGAAACCTTGATAAATATTTTTAGGTGAATTTTTGGGGAATAAGTTTCACCAAAACTTATATTTCTCAAAGTGACATAGTTTCCCCTAAAAATGGAGGTTTCCCATGTTTTCAAAACATGTGTTCATTTTCTTTTCTTCACCAAAATCAATTTACACAATTTTCAAAAGTAACATACACTAATTACATCATGTAAAACCTTATGATGAACTTGATTTTTGTTAAAAATGTGTAGTCTTTTAGATCTGCACTTTACATACAAGGATCTTTAAAAAACAAGTGTTCTTGTTAATTTTAAACAAACTTTTTATGAAACTTTAACTTACTAACTAAACCATCCATGAGTTTTAGGGTTTCAAAGTCTTGAAAAACATGTTCTAAAACTATTCTTATGCTCATTTAAAAGTTCTTTATGTTTAAAATCTAGTTTCATCATGGATTTTCCAAGATCCATGCTTAACATGCTTGAATCTTTCATAAATAAGCTTCTTGATGAACCTTTTACAAACTTTTCATGGAGTTTAGGTTCGTAAGTTAACTTTACATAAATTAAGTCACTTCAAGAACACAAGATCATGCTTTAAAATCATTTCTCATGTTTACATAAAGGTTTCGCAAGTTCATCTTCAAGTTTAACCATGGATCTTTCAAGATCCATGCTTAAACTTGTTAGATCTAAGCTTCTAACAAGATTTAACATGTTAGATCTAAACATAAACACAAGATTCAACAACAACAACTTCATCACAAACATCAAGCATCACTAAAAATACTTGTTTTTCTTTAGATTATTTTAGATCTTCATATCTTTATCTTTTAAAGTTTAGTTTCTTAGATGGTGTAACTTGTACATAACACTAATATGAAGTAAAATAGAGTTTATCATGCTTACTTTTAGCTCTAATGGCTAGGGAAGTGGCACAACAATGAAGATGATGAAGATGGAAGAGTATGAGAGGTTAAAAGCTCCACAAGGTGGTCCTTCAACTTCTAGTACTTCAAGCCTTCTTAGATACCCATCTTACACCTTGGTATACCCTTGGAATTCTTGTAAGATGATCAAAAATAGAGGTGTATGTGTGTGGGAGTGAGGCCGAGAGCAAGAGAGAAAGGAGGAAGGAAGAAGATGAAAATTTTGGTTGAAGATGATAAATGAGAAGTCTTATGGTTCCTTAGTCTTTTTATCCTCCAACACCTTGTTACACAAAGGTTTCAATGCTTAATATCTAGCCAACATGAGGGATTATTATAATAAAAAAAGGTGATGTGGGCCCTTGGGGCCGGTTACATATGAGGAGGGGGGGGGGGTAAAGTGCAAAAATTTGGAAGTTGTGGGTGGAAAGTGTAAACTAGAATGTTTATGTAATATTAAGTGTGTTTATGATTTTTAAGGCGTTTTATCACCAATACTAGCTTTATATCATAAAAACAATGCTTCTAGTCTAACTTTAATGTTTTGGGTAGTGTCTGGTTATTCGTCCGGTTACCGGTTCGTTAAAGTGCTAAATTGCGTAGTTTTACTAGGTATGAAGCACCTTTTGTGACAGTTTTAATTCCTGACACTTTACAAGTTATTCTGGACACTAAAATATCAATTCTGCATAGTATTTTGGTGTTTAAATGCTGATTTATTGCTGATTTATGCTGAATTCTACAAAATTCAGCATTTAAAGTGAGTTTCGGGTGTCTTTTAGTGCTTGTTTTTCCTTCCGTATATGCTAACCCTTGTACCCACACTTGCGTTTTAATGTATATTTGATGCTGGACCTACTCCTAGGCCCTAAATCTACTGTCTGATTGTGCTCTGTAGAAATGCTGACACAGCTTGTCTTACCGGTGAGTTTACTAGTCTTTCTGACGCAACACTTAATGTAATGCACAATGTGATATTTGAAGTATAAAACATGCATGAATTCATATGTAAAGCAAGTAAACACATAATGTTGACGTTTAAGCAAATAATTACAGATAATAAATAATTAATAAAATAGTACGGAAATTACTGGTTTTGTGCAGGTTGTCACAGTCTCCCCTCATTAATAGAATTTCGTCCCGAAATTCAAGCTGATTTATCTCTCGCAGGAGCTTTCTCGAATAGGTGGGGGTACTTAGCTTTAAACTGGTCCTCACATTCCCAAGTGAACTCAGGTCCGTGTTTAGAGTTCAAACTTTCTTTAACAAGTTTGATGCGACTTCTCCTTGTTTTCTGGATCTTCCAATCCATTACCTCAACAGGCTCTTCTGTAAATCTGAGTTTGTCGCTGATGTGTACCTCATCCGCTAGGATGATAACTGTTTCCTGGGTTGGTATCTTTTTGAGGTTTGACACATGGAACGTATCATGTACACCATTTAGTTCCTCCGGTAACTCCAGTTTGTACGCTACCGTACCAATCTTTTCCAAGATCTTGAATGGTCCAATGTAACATGGATTCAACTTTCCATGTTTCCCGAACCTTGCTACACCTTTCCAAGGTGAGACCTTCAACAACACTTTGTCTCCCACCTCGAAATCTAATGGTTTTCGTCTACGATTGGCGTAGCTCTTTTTTCGATCATGAGCCGCCTTGATACGGTCTTGGATCTGCATGATTTTGTCAGTCGTTTCCTGAAAAAGTTCGGGACCAATTAGTTGTCTATCTCCGGCTTCGGCCCAACATAACAGTGAGCGACACTTGCGGCCATATAGAGCTTCGAACGGTGCGGCTTTTATGCTCGTATGGTAGCTGTTATTATAGGAAAACTCGACCAAGGGTAGGTGAGTATCCTAGTTGCCGCCTAGATCCATCACACATGCGCGAAGCATGTCTTCAAGAGTTTGTATAGCCCGTTCGCTCTGGCCGTCTGTTTGCGGATGGAAGGACGTGCTCAGATCCAATTGAGATCCAAAGGCCTCTTGAAAGGATTGCCAGATCCTTAATACAAAACGGCCATCTCTGTATGAAATTATCGAAATAGGCACTCCATGACGTGGCACAATTTCCTTAAGATACAGCTCAGCAAGCTTTCCAGTGCTATCTTTCTCCCGAATTGGTAGGAAGTGTGCAGACTTGGTTAATCGATCAACTATTACCCATATCATGTCATGCCCTCTAGGGGTCCTGGGTAACTTCATTATGAAATCCATCGATATTTGTTCCCACTTCCATACGGGAATTTCAGGTTGTTGTAGTAGACCTGATGGTTTCTGATACTCGGCCTTAACCTTAGCGCAGGTTAGGCATTTTCCAACATATGCAGCAACGTCGTTCTTGAGATTTGGCCACCAATAGTATTCCTTCAAGTCTTGATACATTTTGTCCGATCCTGGGTGGATCGAATATCTTGACTTGTGAGCTTCATCGAAGATCATCTCTCTAATACCGCCATAGAGTGGAACCCAAATGTGTCCCATAAAGTATAAGGTTCCCTCTTCGTTTGGCACCAATTGTTTCTCCATACCTCAGAGATATTCAACTTTGAGGTTTTCTTCCTTAAGGGCTTCTTGTTGTGCATCATGAATGCGCGAAGTGAGATTCGTCCGAATCGTCAACTCCAAAGCTCGAACTCTTAAGGTGTTAACCTTTATTTTCAGCTCAAGGCGTCTGCTACCACATTCGCCTTTCCAGGGTGGTACTTGATCTCACAGTCATAATCGTTCAGCAACTCAACCCATCGTCGCTGACGCATATTTAATTCATTCTGATTAAATATGTGCTGCAAGATCTTGTGGTCTTTGAAGATAGTACACCGAGTTCCATACAGATAGTGCCGCCAAATCTTCAAAGCAAACACCACCGCACCAAGTTTCAAGTCGTGGGTGGTATAATTTTTCTCATGAACCTTCAACTGGCAAGATGCATAGGCGATGACCTTTAGACGTTGCATGAGCACGCAACCCAAACCTTGACGTGAGGCGTCAAAGTATACCACGAAGTCCTCAGTACCTACGGGTAGGGATAGGATCGGTGCATCACACAGCTTGTCCTTGAGGAATTGGAAGGCTTCTTCCTGTTTCTCTCCCAGTCAAATTTCTTGTCTTTCTGTGTGAGGGAAGTTAGCGGTTGGGAAATTTTAGAAAAATTCTCAATAAATCTTCGGTAATAACCCGCTAATCCCATAAACTGTCGCACCTCAGTAGCTGTCTTGGGGGCTTCCCAATTCTTTATCGCTTCAATCTTTGATGGATCTACATGGATACCATTCTCGTTTACCACATGACCAAGGAACTGTACCTCGCGAATCCAAAATTTGCACTTTGAGAACTTTGCATAAAGCTTCTCTTTCTTTAGCACTTCCAGAATGGTTCGTAGATGTTGCTCGTGCTTATCCTTTGTTCGTGAATAGATCAAAATATCATCGATAAATACAATCACAAATTTATCGAGATATGGTTTGCATACGCGATTCATCAATTCCATAAATACTGCTGGTACGTTCGTCAATCCAAACGGCATCACATGGAACTCGTAGTGCCCATAACGAGTTCTGAACACTATCTTCGGTATGCTCTCCTCCTGAATCCTCAACTGATGATAACCCGATCGAAGGTCAATCTTGGAGTAATAGCTTGATCCTTGTAGTTGGTCGAATAAGTCGTCAATCCTCGATAACGGATACCAATTCTTAATACTGAGCTTATTCAACTCACTATAATCAATGCACACTCGCAAGGTTCCATCCTACTTCTTTACGAACAATACTGGAGCTCCCCAAGGAGAGAAGCTCGGCCTTATAAATCCTTTATCTAACAACTCCTGGAGTTGCGTAGATAGTTCTTGCATCTCGGATGGTGCAAGTCGATATGGTGCCTTGGCTACAGGAGCGACGCCTGGAACCAAGTCAATATGGAACTCAACTTGTCTCTGCGGAGGTAATCCTGGTAAGTCTTCGGGGAAGACCTCAGGGAAATCCTTTACCATTGGAATGTCTTCAAGCTTCGGCTCCTCAACCTTCTTATCTACCACATGCACCAA
This sequence comes from Helianthus tuberosus, assembly GCA_030545235.1. Lineage (NCBI taxonomy): Eukaryota > Viridiplantae > Streptophyta > Magnoliopsida > Asterales > Asteraceae > Helianthus > Helianthus tuberosus. The sequence continues at coordinate 42,135,823 of CM060414.1, read as the reverse complement.
AAAAGCAACGCATCCTTTTCGCAAGCATTTCTGTGCCTTCATACAGTTGATGATTCGCTGAAGCGTGTCTCTTTTCTCTCCATGTACTATGAGTGTTTCATCATTCGCAAGGGGGATGTGAATGATTTTCTCATGACATACAACTTCGACTCTATTCTTGGATAGCCAGTCCATTCCGACTACGACATCAAAACTTCCCAATTGGATAGGAAGAAGATCGATGCTAAATTCTCGTTCACCAAGTTCCAATGTACACCTTCTAACAACTTCACTTGATTCAACAAGCTTACCATCAGCTAGTTCTATGGAGTAAGGGGTATCTAACTTACTAGACTCAACCCAAAGCATACGTTTAAATTCCATAGACATGAAACTATAATCAGCACCAGTGTCAAATAATATGGATGCAAAGTGATTGTTAACGAGAAAAGTACCGGCGACCACATTAGGGTCCTCGCGAGTGTTCCTTAATCCAATAAAAATGCTCGAGCCTGAGCGTTGTTTTCCTTCAGGCAGTCTTTCTTGAAGTGCTCAGTGCTACCACAACCATAACAACCTTGATTTCGCCAGTTTCCATTTCCATTTCGATTACTAGTACCGTTGTCATTACGATTACCATTTCCGTTACCAGTACAATTTCCATTCCTATTTCTATTTCCATTTCTGTTCCCATTCCCGTTTTTATTACCGTCTGCATTTCCTCTTCCCCAACAATCTTCTGTTCGGTGACCCAATCTTCCACATTTATCGCACCTCGGAATGCGACAAGCTCCATCATGATGATACTTGTACTTGTTGCATTTAGACATAGTGCCTTGGTATCCTCTAGCTACGGTATCATTCGCAGCTGCAAGTGTTTTCGTCTCCTTGGGTGGATTAGGGTCACGCTTCTTGTTGTTGGAGCCCTTGTTGTTGTTGTGGGTTGATTGATTCAGATTTGAATGTTTCTTTTTTTGTCACCACACAATTCAACATGTGTTTTGGTTTTCTCAGTGGTCTTCAACGACAACTTCTTCATCCGAACAACATCCTCAGTAAGGCTGACAGCCAGAGTTACAGCCTGAGTAATGGTTGTAGGGTTTGCCACAGTCACCAAACTACGAAACTCTGGAGCCAATCCCCAAATGTAACGCTCAATGCGCTTAAATTCAGGAGTCACCAGATAGGGGATCACTCTCGAGAGATCATGGAACCTCTGAGTATAACCTACAATGTCCGCACCAACCATGAATAGATTCCAAAACTCAGTCTCCAGCTTTTGGAGTTCAGCGCGTGAACAACACTTTTCTCTCATTCATTCCTTCAAGTCATCCCATGACAAACCATAAGCTACATCATCACCCAGAGTCTGAACTTGTAAGTTCCACCACGTCAGAGCTTCATCAACAAACAGTCCAGTGACGAAAGTAACTTATTGATCCGTGATGCACTTGCTCATTCGGAGCGTGGAATCAGTTTTCTCCGTCCAACGCACGAAAGCCACTGCACCTCCGGTGCCATCGTAATTCAGTGGCTTGCCGTCTAGAAACTGCTTGTAGGTGCAGCCTGGAATTTATTCAACCAATTCGCACATGAGCAATCAATGAAACAATGAAACAAAGACCGTTCATAAGTTTCATCAAATTGTAGCAAATCAACTCGACGTTACCTTGGTTAGGGTTTCCTCCAGATGAATCTCCATGTCCATTTCGTCCAGTACATCCTGAGCCTCCACTGTACTCAGCGTGGTTCGCCTCGTACTGGGCGATAGCTTCAGAAATCCTTTCTTCTAGAAGAGAATTCAACTCTTCAGTAGTCCTCGGCATCAGTGGAGGTGGAGGTTGGTCAGAACCTCGTGTGTTCACAATTCTCTTGGGTGGCATGTTTCTTTCAAAACACAACACAACAGGGTTAGGCATTTGTCTGATACCATCATACTAGATAGTAGTAGAACATATACGTATAAATATATACATATAACCAACATCAAACATTCCACCAAACATATAAATCAATTCATACAAGCAACAAGTATGCATAAACAGATAAATACTGATGTGTCACAAAGATAATCACCGATTTTTTATACATATTAGGACAACTTGTTACATAATTGCTTGTAAAGAAAACAAGAATACATATGGGTTACATCACCCAAACAGTACAGGTTTTAATACATATAAAAGGTAAAATATCTTTCTTCACATTGGCGGTCCTTGTCTTCAAGTTGTTCCCAAAACTCGGCTGTGGTCTTCATACCCAAAAACACTGCTCCAACAAAAAGTACCTGCAATGAAAAGCCTAACGGGCGGGTGGAGAGGGTGGGGGCGTAGGAAAAACCAGACTACGAAGATGGGCTACCTCATCCTCGAGCTCGTGGACTCGACGGATCAGAAAACTAACCTACTGCTCTTGTGTAAGGAATCGAGCAGCATGACCATTAACAGGTGCATGAACAGGTGGTGGTGGAGATGCTGGTGGGAGCGAAGATGGTGGTGGTGTGACTGGTGGCGGAAAGTCCGGTGGAGGAGGTCGTCTAGCATCGGCCACGTTCTCCAGCTCGTAGACCCTGCAGCAGAGGATCTCTACTTGAAGCTGGAGTGATAGCAGGAGATCATCTATGGTGTAACCAGAGTGATGAGAAGGATGATACGGACAAGACAACCACATAGTATATGGAGGGAATAATCGAGGTGACTGATGACATGGACTCGACTCTGGTGGGGGTATATGTGGGTGACCTGAGGGCTCTCCCCTATGAGTAGGAGGTGTATGCGGAAAAGTTGAAGCGTAACGGCTACTACGTATCCAACTGGAATGGTCCACTGGGACGGGTGGCTGTGAAGAGCTGCCACTAGTAGCAAGAACGGGGGTAGTAGGAGGTGTACCAGTAGGTGTGGGAACATGAGTAGGTGTAGCTGGTGCAACTGACATAGCATCATCATCATCTGTAGGTTAAGCCTCTAGTCCTGCTGCTCGAAGTGCAGAAGAGGTCACTGACTCAAAGGAGTCGGTGTCAGAATAGTGGCCAGAATCAGAAGATATGTCAATGACAGAGACAAGGGGGGATGCTACGTCTAGGATAGCGATGTCGAACACGTCTCCATCCTCGAGGTCCGCATTGGCGAGGTGTTCTTGGGATACTGGAATCTCATCATTGTCAAAGAAAATAGTCATCGGGTCATGCTCGTCATATATCCCGCTACTTATGGAGGAAGACATTATAGCTTGTAAAGAATTTTTACACCATATATATATATATATATATATATACATATCAATAATTTCTACTTAATATACACATATATATAGTTACAGACAATGTTGCAAGTAATCCCTAATTGAAGATAAGTGCTACCCCTGTGCACCCTAAGTCTCGTAATGTCCTTGCTTGACTTTTGAAAAACAAGTTTATGTAGTGGATGTCGCAGAATGTTTTATGCAATGAAAACTTTTGTAAAAATTGTTTTCGTGAGAGGATCCTAAGGATTGTAGACTAGACTCGAGAAGGAATCCTAGTTCACTACAATCGCAACTCTGATACCAATCTGTCACACCCCTTTTTATGGCGGAAGCACGAGGTGTGATCCTGAAAGGTTCTCATTGCATACGAATGGTAAACATTCTACATGATTAAAAATAACTCCACCTGCCATTCATAGTTTAAGCATCCCAAAATAAAAGTTAAGTTTAAAGTTTACATCACACATAAGATAATTGTTTGAAAAGTCTACAACTTCATTTCAAAAACAAATATCAAGGTTTTGTTCATTATATCTCATCAAAGAAGCGATATATAACAAACAAATCCTAAAAAAGAGGCAACGGAGCATCGACACAAAATGACTTGAAACACAAACAACATTCTTGAGCAAGAGATTGCGCGCACATCGAGTTAGTTCCCTGAAATACATGTAAGTTTTGAAAATCGTCAACAAAAGTCGGTGTGAATTCATGCAGTTTTCGTATAGAATGTTTGTATACTTGTATAAAAATATGGTATGTAAATTGTAAAACGTATATGTACACTAAGTTCTATAAATGTAAGGAATACGAGATCGCCAATGTTTCGCGAGGACATTAACATATGTCACGGCATAGGAAGCATCCAAACCATAGGCATTTTTCTGTCGATTTACGACTCGAGACACAAAAGCACTCTAGGTAGAACGTGGCCCGGAGTGTGGCTGCTTGAAACCCATTAGATCTAACCTTTTGTTCCGCGGTCTAGGTACATGTATTTTCCCCAAGTTTAGAAAACAAGTAAAAGTTTAAAAGTGGGGACATGAACTCACTGTTTTGCGTATCTTGCGTCGTAAACTTTACCGGGTTTGTCTCGTAAGCGTCGTAACCTATACGTGTTCTATGTACGTTAGTCACTAGACTTGTAACACACGGAGTACAAGTCACCATCTTAAGTTTATGTATTTGTTCTGTGTATGATCATCATGTGTGAGGGTCGTACCCTAGTTTGTGTGGTCTCGCCCGTTCGTCGAGTTCTTATATTTTGAATTTGTATCGTCCTTTTGTAAATATATATTTTACTTCCCAAAAATATAAATTTGGTTTTGTGATCGGTGAAGATCAATAAGTGTTAAAAATAAACTATATTTTTAACTTATTCAAAATATGTTACTTATATTATTTTTTCGAAAATAAATATAAGTATTTTGTTAAATAATATTTCCAATATTATTTTTGTGCAAGTATACTTAGGAAAGTATACTTGTATTTTTATGTAAGTACTTGTGTATTTTACATTATTTGCCAAAAATCAATTCTTTGATTTTTAATACTTTCCGGAATTATATTTTTTAAAAATAATTTATTTTTAAGACTTGTGTGAAATATATATATATATATTTTGTTATCTTGTAATATATATATATATATATATATATATATTTATTCTTGTTATTTTCTGATTTATATATATATAGGTAGAGGATCTTGTACAAAGTCCATCTTTTGTAAGAAGTGTAAGAAATAATTTGGGAATGACAAGTGTCCCTCATCTTAATTAATTCAAAAGGGTATATTAGTAATTGTACATTCCCTACCCTTAATATATTATCAATTAATTAAAACAAAAAGATAACTGTCTCTTCTTCCTCGTTCGAAACAAAAATCAAACCAAAACCCTAATATACATTTCAGCCGACAACCCTCTTCTTCTCTGTTACACACACACACCGAACCAAAACCTTAAATAACTTTCAGCCGCCAAACACTGTCTTTCCCGAGACAATACATCGATGACGATAAAGATTCAAGATGATGAACGGAGAATATGAAGGCTGTACGATGAGTGGTGGAGGAAACCGGAATTTGTGGGTCGTCGGAGATTCTGAACTGAAGGTCACGTGTTGTCGGAGATGGTGACTCACGACGGCGATGGCGACGGTGATGGTGGTTAATGTGAGTGATGGTGTACGACAGTTAGATAAAACACCATGACTTGAATCATAGTCATGGTGTTTTAAAATCTGGGAATGTTTTGTATTGATAAAACACCACGCCATGAACAATGTCTCCAGATAAAACACCATGACTTGAATCATAGATGTTTAAAACACCACACCATGAACAATGTCTCCAGATAAAACACCATGACTTGAATCATAGTCATGATGTTTTAAAATCTGGGAATGTTTTTTTATTGATAAAACACCACGCCATGAACAATGTCTCCAGATAAAACACCATGACTTGAATAATAGATGTTTAAAACACCACGCCATGAACAATGTCTCCAGATAAAACACCATGACTTGAATCATAGTCAATTTATCCAGTTGTTTTAAAACACCACGCCATGAATCTGATTATAGATCTCTTTATGATAACGTATGAAGAATATGCAACCAAAGACCTCCTACAATTAAGGTGAATCATTAATTCCTATATTTAAGGAAAAAAGAGTGATTGTAGGAGTTTTTGGTTGTGTAGGTTACGGTTACCATATTTCAAACATTTAAAAAGACACTATTGCCCTTCAATTTTACATAAGGTCCCTCTAATTAAAACACAATTTACATTTTTATACCCTATTAATCTCAACCATTAGATCAAATATCCAATGGTTTAAAACACTTCTTACCCTACTTACATTTTAGACACTTTTTACCATATCCCTAGCCTATATATATATATATATATATATATATTTAAGTCCAAAAATTGTCCATATACCCTTTCATGGGTTATATTGTATGAATATTCTTAGGTATTTGTTATGTATTTTTATGTGTATTTTGTTGGTGATACTTCTTGGGAGTATTTAGTGTATTTTAATGTTTCTAATACACTACTACATATAATATACACTTAGCATATATATATATATATAGGGGAATGTTCATTTGAGAAGAAAATTTTATTGAGAAGAAAAAGAATAAAAGGGTATAATTGTAAAACATTAAATAGTTTTCTTTTTCTCATCTCATTTATTATTATGTTTGACTAATTAATTAGTCATTAAGACTATAATCCTCCACACTAAATATTTTTGCCTACACACATCAAAAGTTATCCTACACATTTCGAAATTTATCTTACACATATTGAAATTTATCCTACACAACTCGTAATTTATCCTACACGCCTCGTATTTATCCTACACTTTAAATGAATTTTTATTTTTATTTTTTGTGAAAAATATATATATCTTAAAAATAAGTTACAAATTTAATATAGTTAGTTATTAAAGATGAAACTACCAATTAATGATGTATGTAAGTTTACTAATATACCTTTATAGTTACATTAAATACAAATATTAAATGAAGTCTAATGAAGCATTCCTATTGGTTGAAATTTCTTCTTTTTTCTTCTTACAAAGAATTTCTTCTCATTTGAACCCTCCACTATATATATATATATATATATATATATATATATATATATATATATATAGGGTAAGGTTCATTTAAGAACCACCCTTACTGCGAGAACCAATGTGAACACAAAATAAAATCTAAAAAAAAAATCAAAAAAACACTCAATTTTTTTTTTAATATTTTTTTAACAAAAATCGCTATATATAGTTACAAAAAAAAACAATTTTTTTTTCCGAGTAACAGTTATCCATGCACATGTGCATATGTATCATTACTTCAACAAATTCCGTAATACGTTATCAGTAATAGACAATTGCACTTTAATTTACAATACCATTTGTAATACACTACTTTTTTACATTACCAATATTCAAAATGCACATGTGCATCATTAGGTATAACCATAATATAACATGTTTTGGTACAAAAAGTTTGTGATTTTGAATGGAGAAGTAGGCCCATATACATGTTTTTTGGTTAGTTATATCTAGTGGTTGATGGTTTGGCTATAGTTGTTACTTTATGATGTAATATGATGATTGGATGGTATAAATGGTGTTGATATACATGTAATTAAGTGAAAATATTGGTAATGGTATTGTATTATGGATGGTAGGAGGTAATGTGTTACACCCTATTTCTTAACTGACTAAAGTCGCAGCGGAAAATCGTACCATAAATTTTTTTTCTACTTTATAAACATCTTGACGCACTTAAATTCATTTTTAATATTAATTCTTTCACAATAACTACATTTATTATACTCATTTACAATAAGAAACCATAACCTAGCTTCACTCAATTACGTACTCAACACTCCCGTACAATCTATCTTGTAACTCGATCCTCGATCTCCAATCCTTGGATATCCTCATGAACTGGTACTACCTGCGCTCACCACATAAAATTCACAACATTAGTACGGATTATAAACATACAAAGTTTGTTCACGTTTACTTCTTGTTTCGTTAACTCTTCAAATCCCAACTTTCCCATCCTGTCATACCATCTGTGGTGAGACTTCTTTGCCATTCCTGCATTTCACTTATAACTCCAGGTACACATATAAACAACGTAAACACTTAATCGTACTGAATGACCTACATACATACCTAAACTTCATACATACTATTTCCATATATACATACGTACACACATGCATACATACCTACTTGCATACATACTCACACCCATACATGCCAACCTACATGCATACTTACATATAAACACATCTACATCATCATATACGTATCTACAAGTACACATACCTACATCATTACGTACACTCATGACATTATACATGTATACATACATACATACATCCCCACTTGCATCATACCAAACTCATACATACCTACTCTCATACATACCATCATATATCCACGTACTTGCTCGCATACTTATAAACATACATACATACCTATCTACATAAGTGCATACACTTAAGCTCATAAAAACGTAAGTTAAATTAGTCAAACGTAACTTGAAACGCGTTTAAACGAGTTCCCAAGACAAAACTGAGCAAACGAGCAATTTTCGCCAACCAAGGGGGGCCTCGCGTGACGCCAAGGGCCTTGGCGTCACGCTAAGCCTCTGTTTTCACAGAACAGGTGCAGCTGGTTGCTGCATATTCCCAGCACGATCCGGTTTCACGGAAACAAGCATAACTCTCTCGTTTTTGACCCGTTTTACCCGATTCTTTTTCCTACACGTCCGTAATTAAATTCTCCATCTAATGGAATTAAAATCCAACATCCGACATAATAAAATTTCAGACTTTTAACTCTTCGGCTTATTACCTCTTACCAAATTTCGACCCGTTCATGCATACATCAACGTAACTTGTTTGTTTTACCATAACCTCTTATAAACCTAATAATATCAGTGACGTCTATCATAAATTACTAAATTCTTGGATGTCTTGCATCCTCTTAACACATTATAGTTCATATGCTTATTTTGACCCGTTAAGGGTATTCGCGCATTAATGGTCTATGACTAACCAAACTATACTCCCCACTTCCATACTTGTCCAAAACATTACATTAACCGAATAACTTGTTTCTAAACTACTTTTAAGATCATTTGCCCCAAAATACCCATCAAGGGCATTTTGGTCAACTTTAATCCCATCATTTACGACGAAAGACTTCAACACATATTTGACCTCAAACCTCATGTCTAATTAATTAAAACACTTTATTACTTGATTGAACTAAGAAGTGATTACGGAAATCACTTACCTTATGCGTCCGTGCTTGTATCCGATTCCTCGCCTTTTCTTGACCCGTTAACACCTCATGCTTGAGCCCGTCTCGTCGTGATTCCTATACTTTCATTTCATCGAAATCACGTTCTTATTAGCATGCTCATTTGTACATGTTAACAATCATATCAATCGCATATTTCACACTTAACATTCCTTAGTCATTTCTAACAAGAATAAAACATATAATCAACTTCATATCCTTTCCAACAAATGTACATCATCATGTAATCACAATTAACGCATATTAACATAACATGCCCAAACGACTTCCTATAATCCTGCTTTTACCACAACGAGTTAAATCATGTTTCTTATACTTGTTGACTTTCAAAAGTCAACTATTAACCATATGTAACTATCGACTTATCACCATATACCCGTAACATCATAATCGACTATACGGACGACACTATATACATTTTATCATACACTCGATGTACGTACTACCTTTTAAGCATAACGTACAACTAATTCATGCATAAATCTTCTAAATTCATACATAACCCATCAAAACCTACTACTAACCATCATGGATCATTCCCAAATAAACATCAAACATATTATCATCATATTTCTCCTAATTCATCTAACAAGAATTCATCATACCCACATAATACATCAATCTTTCAACAACGCTTGGACATAGGTTGTGATTCTAGTTATCATCTTCACCATAACTAACGGGTTTCACCTCTAATCATCAAATTAACACAAATCATACGTAACCCATGTTCTATACGAGGTTTCTAACCCTCGTACATGATCAATTTCATATTAACTCACGGATTAGAACATAACCCACTTCACCCATGATCACCAATCTTAGATTTAAGACATACCTTATGATCCCCTCGAGATGGTGATCACTAATTCATGTTCGGTTATGAATTTGAGCCTTGATTCATTCTTCAATTTGAAGCTTTTGAAGAACTAGGGTTTTGGGGCTTTTGAGAGCCCCTGCTCGATCCATCCAGAACACACACGAAGATGTGTGTGTGTGTGTGATCTTTTTCTTTTAATAACTAAACTTCCATCTTGTTCCACTTTAACCCCTCGGGTTTGCCTTTAAAACATAACCGACACTACCTTCATCATTTAATACTTTTGACCATATCCTTAAGTAGGTTAAATAGCCTAGTTATTAATTTTCATGACGTGTCATATAGGAACACACTACAAATATTAACATTCAGATTTTTGGGGCGTTACAAGTCTACCACCCTTAATTAAGGTTTCGTCCTCGAAACCTTTCTCACCTCTATTTAACACTAATTAATTCTTCTCTACGTCCCATCAACACTACCACTTGCCCATCACAACGACTATCTTCATTCTTAAAGAACCCGCTCCGGAGTTCTTATTAGTGTCACTTTCACTAATAACGCTAATTCCTAACCGCCTTCATAGCTAATGGTTCATTCATCATTCTAATACTCGTATATCATATGCATTATATATCTTTTTACCATTCCAACATCCCATTACTAACATTCCCATTTGTTTATTTCAACATTCATAATGTTTTCATCGACTATACGATCTTGCATCGAAATTTGTATATACTCAGATATGCTTAACTTTAACTAATTCATCGGTAACTATACATTCTTGATTCATAAACTATTCATATAGTTGGCTTCTTTCTAATGAGTTCATGCCTTCCATACTATAACTTCACACATCATTCTTATTTCCTTGACCGGTTAATAACGGGTCTATATACCCACTTCTTTAATCTATAATCGTACATACATCATTATGATCCGTTCATAACGAATCTAATACCTTCATCTCATCTCTTAAGATTACATTCTTTACAAGCACTGTATAATATTTAACTCTTGTTTTGATATCATAACAAAACTACCATTTCTTATTTACACCTACGTGCTTAACTCTAACTTTAATCTTATTCTACGTTTTCTACAGTTACTTGTACCTTGCATACCTTTACGTTACCTTTAAATCACGTCGTTCATTTCACATTACTATTGCTTCCACTTCATGCATTACTTAACTTATAATATTCATGTGTCGTACTAGTTCATATCTATTTCACATGAGTTAAACAATTTTACTAACCTCTTTTTCACTTCTCAAACCAACAACCCGCAACCCAGATCGACCATCTTCTCCTCGAGTACTAGCCGTACAGGCCAGGTTTCATTCATCCGTGTAACGAGCTTCCGCTCGTGCACAACCTTTCACCAATACGATTGATTTCATCACATCAATAGTTCTAACATTATCATCAACAACATCGGCGGTTAGCATATGTCATTTAAACATTCATTACACTAGGTGATTACCCACCTATAACTCTTCTACAATTTCCTACGTACCTACTATAACATACCACACATTCTAACTCTTACATGCAATCTTTTTTTTTTCTATTAATCATTTCTCCAATGGAAGTACACGCTCGTACTTCCTTCCATTCATGCTTACTTGCAAAGACCTTATTACATCGTTTTAATATTTCTTACCAAGCTTACCATTCCCGCCCATACTCAAATTATTGTCCGGGTCACAGCCCGTCAAGATTCTGACTTCTAAGAGTCCATTACTAACACATCTAACACATAACTTATACAAAACTTCGTCTATTATACTATCACCTTTTACTTTATACTTATTTCTATGACCCGTTCGACTCAATCATGGTCAAACTGTCGACACCTTCTTATGCGGATTAATTTCATCTTTTTATATTTTTAAACCCGTCTCACGGATTCAGACGCATCATTCATGCTTTTTCATTCATTGAATCCGCCTTACGGATTCAAACATTACATTCATGCCTTTCATTACTTCTGCGTTTTGAATCCCTCTCGCGGATTCAAACATATTATCCATGCCTTTCATCCTTGAATCCGTCACACGGATTTAAACTTATCATCCATGCCTTTCATTCTTGAATCCGTCTCACGGATTCAAACATATCATCCATGCCTTTCATCCTTGAATCCGTCTCACGGATTCAAACATATCATCCATGCCTTTCATCCTTGAATCCGTCTCACGGATTCAAACATATCATTCATATCTTGTTGATCTGCACTTAATCACGGATTCAACATTCTTCCTTCTTATCAGGCATGTTTTTCATTCCTACATAGTACTCTCAATTTCCCAAGAGTCTTACTTCCCGTTTCACCCACACGCCCGCCCGCTACCCAATCCTACCGGACATACCTGTAACAATTATCATGATCTCGCGAACGTCATACGTTTCTTGTGTACTGGCCAGGTACACAATCCACATAGTAGTTTCGTGCCTTCATGTAATTGTCACCTTATGTCCGTAGACTTAGGTTTCGGCGCGTGTATCACTTTCAATACTTCATTACTATACTATCATTATCCTTCATTTAACATTTTCCTTCTCTTAATGAATTTCACTGTTACACATACCCACATATCGAATTTACGTACCTGGGCTCATTTGCCTATTTGTCTTATTACCTCTTGACGGTTCTAGTTATTCGTCCTAAACTGCATTCACGGATCGTCCCCTTGAAACACCTATGCTTATCTTGCACATACAAAACCGTCAGTTTCTTTATACGTATACATATGTACATACTTACATTAGCCTTTACCTTTGGATCTTGATCGAGTCTTAGATTGTACGGACTTCTTATCTCAAGAGCACACAAGTTTGAGTTCAAGTACTTACCTTCTCGTACTTGATTCCCTCAAACCAGGGCTCTGATACCAACTTGTTACACCCTATTTCTTAACTGACTAAAGTCGCAGCGGAAAATCGTACCATAAAATTTTTTTCTACTTTATAAACATCTTGACGCACTTAAATTCATTTTTAAGATTAATTCTTTTCACAATAACTACATTTATTATACTCATTTACAATAAGAAACCATAACCTAGCTTCACTCAATTACGTACTCAACACTCCCGTACAATCTATCTTGTGACTCGATCCTCGATCTCCAATCCATGGATATCCTCATGAACTGGTACTACCTGCGCTCACCACATAAAATTCACAACATTAGTACGGATTATAAACATACAAAGTTTGTTCATGTTTACTTCTTGTTTCGTTAACTCTTCACATCCCAGCTTTCCCATCATGTCATACCATCCGTGGTGGGATTCTTTGCCATTCCTGCATTTCACTTATAACTCCAGGTACACGGATAAACAACGTAAACACTTAATCGTACTGAATTACCTACATACATACCTAAACTTCATACATACTATTTCCATATATACATACGTACACACATGCATACATACCTACTTGCATCCATACTCACACCCATACATGCCAACCTACATGCATACTTACATATAAACACATCTACATCATCATATACGTATCTACAAGTACACATACCTACATCATTACGTACACTCATGACATTATACATGTATACATACATACATCCCCACTTGCATCATACCAAACTTATACATACCTACTCTCATATATACCATCATATATCCACGTACTTGCTCGCATACTTATAAACATACATACATACCTATCTACATAAGTGCATACACTTAAGCTCATAAAAACGTAAGTTAAATTAGTCAAACGTAACTTGAAACGCGTTTAAACGAGTTCCCAAGACAAAACTGAGCAAACGAGCAATTTTCGCCAACCAAGGGGGGCCTCGCGTGACGCCAAGGGCCTTGGCATCACGCTAAGCCTCTGTTTTCACAGAACAGGTGCAGCTGGTTGCTGCATATTCCCAGCACAATCCGGTTTCACGGAAACAACCATAACTCTCTCGTTTTTGACCCGTTTTACCCGATTCTTTTTCCTACACGTCCGTAATTAAATTCTCCATCTAATGGAATTAAAATCAAACATCCGACATAATAAAATTTCAGACTTTTAACTCTTCGTCTTATTACCCTCTTACCAAATTTCGACCCGTTCATGCATACATCAACGTTACTTATTTGTTTTACCATAACCTCTTATAAACCTAATAATATCAGTGACGTCTATCATAAATTACTAAATTCTTGGATGTCTTGCATCCTCTTAACACGTTATCGTTCATATGCTTATTTTGACCCGTTAAGGGTATTCACGCATTAATTGGTCTATGACTAACCAAACCATACTCCCCACTTCCATACTTGTCCAAAACATTACACAAACCGAATAACTTGTTTCTAAACTATTTTTAAGATCGTTTGCCCCAAAATACCCATCAAGGGCATTTTGGTCAACTTTAATCCCATCATTTACGAAGAAAGACTTCAACACATATTTGACCTCAAACATCATGTCTAATTAATTAAAACACTTTATTACAAGATTGAACTAAGAAGTGATTACGTAAATCACTTACCTTATGCGTCCATGCTCGTATCCGATTCCTCGCCTTTTCTTGACCCGTTAACACCTTGACGTGATTGTCGTGGTCACGCAAATTTAATCCCAATAACAACTATATATAGATAGCGGTAATAGGGTATCGAACACAGGGAGTTTGTGGAATGTGTGTTATTTAGAAGTGTATGTATGTTAACTAAGATTAAACTAATTGCAATAAAAAGTAAATTCAAAGAGTTGGATTGTTTGTTTGCTTTTTAAAACTAAGATTACTAATTAATTTGCAAAATGAGAATTTGAGTTTGTAAACAATTTGGAAACAAATGACCATCCTAAGTTTTCGGTTTGCTTCAACAATTGTGTTATCATCCACTAGAAAGAACTACATAGACATAGTTCGTGTGTAATTACTTATTGTGATAAAAGGGAACGAAGTACTCAGATTCCGAGAACGTGAGGTTGTTACCCGATGACCAATCAACCCTTACCCAATCCTAATTTTACCCATGATATCTCGATTGCCAACGGCACCAAGAACGTATGGTTTCAAACTAGAAAAAATCATAAGAATTAACAATTTACAACTAAGCAATCACACACCATGATAAACAAAACATAGATAAAGTTTATCATTCTAGAAATATGGAATCAAAACACAACCGTCTTAAACAAACCTTCAACCTAGGATGATCATAGAGTGTTTAGCCATGCATAGCTTCAAACAACATCTTAACACAAGTTTCAATATTCATCAAGATCAAAAACAATAAACCTAATGATTCCCAAGTGTTGTTGTTGCCAAAAAGTCTCCAAGATAGCTCACCAATTCGTCCACAATGATTGATAACCGAAAACAAGTGAAAAGCCCCCATAAAATCCATCAAATTGGCCATTAAATGAGGAGTTACACATTTTGGATCAGACAGAGCCGTAAGCTACGCCTCTCAGCCGTAGCTTACGGCAGTCAACCAGCCCAGAAAGTCAACCCAGAGCCGTAAGCTACGGCTGGGTGCCGTACCTTACGGCTGTCATCAAACCTTACGGCCCGAACTTCCTGTTTTACGGCAGCCTTTTCGGATGATTATGAGGGCCGTAACCTACGGCTGGGAGCCGTAGGTTACGGTGCTGAGCATGATAATTCTTCTTGTTCTTTATCAAAACTTGATTTCTTCAACACTTTGATTCTTCAACCTCTAGCATCCATTCGTGCCTCCTAAAACCTTCATCTTGAACACTTTAACACCTGCATCATCAGTATCTTGTGATTACCTAATTCACGCAAATAACCGGATAAAATATGGGTGTTTATTCTATTTAAAGCACTTAAGGGTTGTCCTACGGACCACCCGTCACATCCCCACACTTACCCGTTGCTTGTCCCAAGCAACCCATTCAAAACTATTCAGCAAACACAAGTGATCAATTATGCAAACCAAGCTAAAACGTGCCATCCTTTTACTAACCTTCAACCATACCATAAGACACACCCCTCACCAAACTCTCGGTGACAAGAATTACTAACATGTAATGCAAAACCACTCAATGCGTGTATGTGTGTGTGCGACAATAAGCTTGTATAAGAATCAAGTTTCCTCCTAACAAATATCTAGCATGCTTATGAATCAAGAGAGACTTACGGGTTGTAACGGGGCTAGGTGCAATGGTAGGAAAATGGTAGAACATATATATAAGAGCTAATTTGATTTGACCCGGTTTTTATTTTCACTACTAAGCAAAACAACCATCAACTATATACAAGATATCTTCAACTTCTCAACTACTATTGCAACTAAATACTTCTTTTTGCATTTTTTTCTCATTTTTTTTTTCTCTCTCTTTTTTTTTTTTTTTTCAACAATAAACTTCAAGAATAAATACAAGAACATCAACACTACAAACTAAATTCCTAAACCGGGTCATCTCAATCGGTAAAATTTTGTAGGAAGTAGGCTTGGGTCACAACCGAACAGTTTAAGGCTCAAACATGGCAATCTAAAGACCAAACCCCCACCCCTCACAATACCAAGCTCATATATGTAAAGTATGAGGTCCAACCCACCAATTCCCACACTCTCACACATCTAGACGAGGCTACCTACAAGTCCCCTATCATTTCCAAAAGCATGCTAACTCTAGGATTTAACAAGTATTCACACACCAGTTCTATTAACACACGACACACACCGCCACCCAAACAAAGAATTATCAATAACAAACATATGTGGCTCAAATTCTCACCAAGAAGAGACTAGGAATGGGTGTCGGTGTGTCAAATGGCATAATATCAAGTTTTCAAATTTTGACAATTTTTCGCTTGGGTTTACAAAATTTTTAAAACTCTCAAAAATTTCCCCCATCCCCACACTTGGGATACATTGTCCCAATGTATGGCTTTGCATCCTCACTGGTAATGATTTTGTGCATCACAATGGAAGGACTAATACCCTTTAAATCGGCTATTGTCCACCCGATTGCCGCCTTGTGAGCCTTCAACACCCGTATCAACTCCTCCTCTTGAGCTACCTCCAAATTGGAAGCAATGATCACCGGTAAAGTGTCATTCTCCCCCAAAAATACATATTTTAGGTGCTTTGGTAGCTCTTTCAATTCCACACTTGGTGGACATTCCAAGGAAGGCTTTGTACCCGAATCAATCTCCACCGGTAGAGTATCCGTTTGGTGGGTCCATGGCGGTCTTCCTTCCTTTACCGCAAGAGCCTCTTGCTCTTTCTCTTCTTTTTCCAAATCACATGCGTGCACCTGCAAAGACACACCACGAACATAAGAACCCAAAATCTCTTCCTCGAACTCCTTTGGGTCATATTCATCTATGAAGTTTGCTACAAAACACTCATCATAAACATTAGTACCATTAGTAAAAACGTTCAATCTCATCTTTCTATTACCGAATGTCATGTCGACCGTACCATATCGACAATCAATAACGGCATGTGCGGTGTTTAAAAATGGCCGACCCAAAATAATATTTTGTTGTTGAATTGGGTCCGCGGATGAGTAGTCGAGCACAAGAAAGTCCACGGGATAATAAAACTCATCAACCTTAACTATCACATCCCGTACAATACCCCGAGGAAGTTTATGAGATAAATCGGCTAATACCACCGTTGTCTCAACCCGTTTCAATGGACCAAAATCATATTGGTCGTATAACCCCCCAGGTAAGATACTTACTCCGGCTCCAAGATCCAATAACGCCCTTGCAGTTTGAAAATTTCCAACTTGAATATTTATAAGAGGCGTTCCCGGATCTTGTAGCTTAGGAGGAAGATCTCCTTTCAAAACCGCGCTTACCCGCTCCTTCAAATCAACCAATTTAGGCACTTTTTGTTGCCTCTTTTGGGTACACAATTCTTTTAAAAACTTGGCGTAAGCGGGTACCTGTTTGATAGCTTCAAGTAACGGAAGATTGATTTTAACCTGTTTAAAAACCTCCCACATTTCCTCTTTTTGAGGCCCCCGTTTTGAAATGAAATTTTTCTTACCCGGATCTAATAAAGCCGAGGGAAATGGTACTTGACTAGATCCCTCACCCTCATTTTTCTGTTCGTTTTCTTTATTAATTTTGGGTTTTTCAAAATTGGTTTTTTTAGAAGAAATAATAAGTGGTTCATTTTCTTCCTCACTATCTTGACCCGTGATATCTTCAACCACCCCATCAACCAAATCCGGTGAAGGATTGGTTTTATACTCTTTCCCACTTCTCAAAACACTTACATGGTAAATGGGAACATGATTACCTCTAGAAGTACCATGAGATGGGTTTACCTTAGTGTCGCTTGGTAATTGACCTTTATTTTTCTTCAATTCTGACACTTCGGTTGCAAGTTGACCCATTTGGGTGGTCAAAGTTTGAATTGCCTTATCTCGAGCCTCATCCTTTTGTATACGAGCATCATCCATTTGGTTTCTCTTTTGCATCTCCGCTTGCATGCTCTTCAACATATCCATCATCTCATTTCCACCCGAAGATCCCCTTGTTCTTGACCCGTTTGCCTTTGGTACCCTTGGTTGTTCCCACTTCTATATCCACCTTGATTGTTATAAGGTTGGCGCGAACCATAGTTTCCTTGGCTACCTTGAAAGTTCGGGTTTGATTGATTCGGAGGGTTCCCATAACGAAAATTCGGATGGTTCCTCAACCCGGGGTGGTAAGTGTTAGAATTCATGTTGTTGTAATTTCTACCACCCCTCCTTGACCTTGACCTTGAACTGCATGCACCTCTTCATATTGCCCTTCCATCAACCCTTGGCAATTTTCAGCCGCATGACCTATTTCATTGCATAAAGCACAAACATCATAAATTTGATTAGAAGTTTGTACATTACCGTCATCTATCGCATGCACTTGAGGTCGAGCAATGGCCGGTCGAGCTCTCCTTGATGCTTGAGCTTTTCTTTTTGATG
The DNA here is from genome assembly GCA_030545235.1 of Helianthus tuberosus. Taxonomy (NCBI): domain Eukaryota; kingdom Viridiplantae; phylum Streptophyta; class Magnoliopsida; order Asterales; family Asteraceae; genus Helianthus; species Helianthus tuberosus. The sequence continues at coordinate 42,116,985 of CM060414.1, read as the reverse complement.
TAGTGGCCATGTTCTCCAAAAACTCCCAATCATCATTTTCGTAATTTGTACCAAAAGTCCCACCGGTAATAGACATGAGATCACGAGCATCTTCAGCACTCAACCCCTCGTGAAAAGCATTCATTAATTCCCACAATTCAATTCCATGGTGAGGGCAATTTTTAATCATCATGTTGAAACGTTCAAATGCCTCATGGAACATCTCACCATGTTGTTGTTGTAAGCTTCTCAATCCCTTTCTAGCATCATTTGTCTTTTGGGCGGTATAAAATTCATCGAGGAAAGTTTGTTGCATCTCTCCACATGTGTAAATAGATGCTGAAGGCAAAGTGTAAAACCACTTCTTTGCCTTATCCTCCAAAGAGAACTGAAATAAGACCAACTTGACATCATCAGCCGAAAAACCTTGACTCCCAAAAGTGTTGCAAATTGAGTCATAGGCCTCTAGATGGAAATACGGCTCCTCCGTTGCTAGCCCTTTGTACTTCGGTAGACTTTGCAATGAATTTGTTCTTACTTCAAAAGTTCTCCCTTGGTTGTTGTGAGGGATAACCACCGGTGAAGGATTTTGAGTAATGATTGGCCTGAAATGTGCTTCTATCCCCCGTGCTTGTTCCCTAAGATGCCTTCTTGGAACACCCACTCGACCCCTTGGGCGAATAGGACCCATAGGTCTTGGTATATGCCCTTGTGGTGCGATTGGTTGTTGAAATTGTTGTTGGGGCATCGGTGGATATTGAATCGGCCTTTGGAATTGCGGTTGTACATTTTGTGGCCGAATTTGTTGCAAAGGAATAAGGCGTTGCATTGGTGGCCCTTGTGACCTCGGCCAAACGTGTTGTGGTATGAGTTGTTGTTGTGGAATCCCACCAACACTTGACATTCTTTGAGTTTGACCAGGCACATAAGTCAACTCTCCTTGATCTCCACTACCCACATAAGCATTGGTAGGTAATGTAGTATTGGGTGGTGGGATATCAAATGGTGAAGTAAATTCGATAGTAGAATTGGGCATGGTGGTATTTGGTGAAGGTTGAGTGGATGTTGGTATAAATGGTGAAGTAGGTTCACCCGTAGTGGGTGGTGGTTGTGGTGGATCCATATATCGAATTGATGTGATTGGTGTAGTTGGTGTTGTTGGTGAACCACTGATTCTGTTCTCTCTTAGCAAAATTCTGTTTCCTCTTAACGTTCGCTCAATTTCCGGATCAAATGCCAAAGGTGATAGCTTGTGAGAGCTCCTAGTACGCATGCACCTGTCAATACCTGCACACTAACACACCCAGCGTAAACCGGAAAAATAACAAACTTAAAAAGAAAGAAAATAACACACGTTGCGCACTACTCCCCAGCAACGGCGCCAAAATTTGACGTGATTGTCGTGGTCACGCAAATTTAATCCCAATAACAACTATATATAGATAGCGGTAATAGGGTATCGAACACAGGGAGTTTGTGGAATGTGTGTTATTTAGAAGTGTATCTAAGTTAACTAAGATTAAACTAATTGCAATAAAAAGTAAATTCAAAGAGTTGGATTGTTTGTTTGCTTTTTAAAACTAAGATTACTAATTAATTTCAAAATGAGAATTTGAGTTTGTAAACAATTTGGAAACAAATGACCATCCTAAGTTTTCGGTTTGCTTCAACAATTGTGTTATCATCCACTAGAAAGAACTACATAGACATAGTTCGTGTGTAATTACTTATTGTGATAAAAGGGAACAAAGTACTCAGATTCCGAGAACGTGAGGTTGTTACCCGATGACCAATCAACCCTTACCCAATCCTAATTTTACCCATGATATCTCGATTGCCAACGGCACCAAGAACGTATGGTTTCAAACTAGAAAAAATCATAAGAATTAACAATTTACAACTAAGCAATCACACACCATGATAAACAAAACATAGATAAAGTTTATCATTCTAGAAATATGGAATCAAAACACAACCGTCTTAAACAAACCTTCAACCTAGGATGATCATAGAGTGTTTAGCCACGCATAGTTTCAAACAACATCTTAACACAAGTTTCAATATTCATCAAGATCAAAAACAATAAACCTAATGATTCCCAAGTGTTGTTGTTGCCAAAAAGTCTCCAAGATAGCTCACCAATTCGTCCACAATGATTGATAACCGAAAACAAGTGAAAAGCCCCCATAAAATCCATCAAATTGGCCATTAAATGAGGAGTTACACATTTTGGATCAGACAGAGCCGTAAGCTACGCCTCTCAGCCGTAGCTTACGGCAGTCAACCAGCCCAGAAAGTCAACCCAGAGCCGTAAGCTACGGCTGGGTGCCGTACCTTACGGCTGTCATCAAACCTTACGGCCCGAACTTCCTGTTTTACGGCAGCCTTTTCGGATGATTATGAGGGCCGTAACCTACGGCTGGGAGCCGTAGGTTACGGTGCTGAGCATGATAATTCTTCTAGTTCTTTATCAAAACTTGATTTCTTCAACACTTTGATTCTTCAACCTCTAGCATCCATTCGTGCCTCCTAAAACCTTCATCTTGAACACTTTAACACCTGCATCATCAGTATCTTGTGATTACCTAATTCACGCAAATAACCGGATAAAATATGGGTGTTTATTCTATTTAAAGCACTTAAGGGTTGTCCTACGGACCACCCGTCACACCTCATGCTTGAGCCCGTCTCGTCGTGATTCCTATACTTTCATTTCATCGAAATCATGTTCTTATTAGCATGCTCATTTGTACATGTTAACAATCATATCAATCGCATATTTCACACTTAACTTTCCTTAGTCATTTCTAACAAGAATAAAACATATAATCAACTTTATATCCTTTCCAACACATGTACATCATCATGTAATCATAATTAACGCATATTAACATAACATGCCCAAACGACTTCCTATAATCCTGCTTTTACCACAACGAGTTAAATCATGTTTCTTATACTTGTTGACTTTCAAAAGTCAACTATTAACCATATGTAACTATCGACTTATCAACATATACCCGTAACATCATAATCGACTATACGGACTACACTATATACATTTTATCATACACTCGATGTACGTACTACCTTTTAAGCATAACGTACAACTAATTCATGCATAAATCTTCTAAATTCATACATAACCCATCAAAACCTACTACTAACCATCATGGATCATTCCCAAATAAACATCAAACATATCATCATCATATTTCTCCTAATTCATCTAACAAGAATTCATCATACCCACATAATACATCAATCTTTCAACAAGGCCTGGACATAGGTGGTGATTCTAGTTATCATCTTCACCATAACTAACGGGTTTCACCTCTAATCATCAAATTAACACAAATCATAAGTAACCCATGTTCTATACGAGGTTTCTAACCCTCGTACATGATTAATTTAATATTAACTCACGGATTAGAACATAACCCACTTCACCCATGATCACCAATCTTAGATTTAAGACATACCTTATGATCCCCTCGTGATGGTGATCACTAATTCATGTTCGGTTATGAATTTGAGCCTTGATTCATTCTTCAATTTGAAGCTTTTGAAGAACTAGGGTTTTAGGGCTTTTGAGAGCCCCTGCTCGATCCATCCAGAACACACACGAAGATGTGTGTGTGTGTGTGTGATCTTTTTCTTTTAATAACTAAACTTCCATCTTGTTCCACTTTAACCCCTCGGGTTTGCCTTTAAAACATAACCGACACTACCTTCATCATTTAATACTTTTGACCATATCCTTAACTAGGTTAAATAGCCTAGTTATTAATTTTCATGACGTGTCATATAGGAACACACTACAAATATTAACATTCAGATTTTTGGGGCGTTACAAGTCTACCACCCTTAACTAAGGTTTCGTCCTCGAAACCTTTCTCACCTCTATTTAACACTAATTAATTCTTCTCTACGTCCCATCAACACTACCACTAGCCCATCACAACGACTATCTTCATTCTTAAAGAACCCGCTCCGGAGTTCTTATTAGTGTCGCTTTCACTAATAACGCTAATTCCTAACCGCCTTCATAGCTAATGGTTCGTTTATCATTCTAATACTCGTATATCATATGCATTATATATCTTTTTACCATTCCAACATCCCATTACTAACATTCCCATTTGTTTATTTCAACATTCATAACGTTTTCATCGACTATACGATATTGCATCGAAATTTGTATATACTCAGATATGTTTAACTTTAACTAATACATCGGTAACTATACATTCTTGATTCATAAACTATTCATATAGTTGGCTTCTTTCTAATGAGTTCATGCCTTCCATACTATAACTTCACACATCATTCTTATTTCCTTGACCGGTTAATAACGGGTCTATATACCCACTTCTTTAATCTATAATCGTACATACATCATTATGATCCGTTCATAACGAATCTAATACCTTCATCTCATCTCTTAAGATTACATTCTTTACAAGCACTGTATAATATTTAACTCTTGTTTTGATATAATAACAAAACTACCATTTCTTATTTATACCTACGTGCTTAACTCTAACTTTAATCGTATTCTACGTTTTCTACAGTTACTTGTACCTTGCATACCTTTACGTTACCTTTAAATCACGTCGTTCATTTCACATTACTATTGCTTCCACTTCATGCATTACTTAACTTATAATATTCATGTGTCGTACTAGTTCATATCTATTTCACATGAGTTAAACAATTTTACTAACCACTTTTTCATTTCTCAAACCAACGACCCGCAACCCAGATCGACCATCTTCTCCTCGAGTACTAGCCGTACAGGCCAGGTTTCATTCATCCGTGTAATGAGCTTCCGCTCGTGCACAACCTTTCACCAATACGATTGATTTCATCACATCAATAGTTCTAACATTATCACCAACAACATCGGTGGTTAGCATATGTCATTTAAACATTCATTACACTAGGTGATTACCCACCTATAACTCTTCTACAATTTCCTACGTACCTACTATAACATACCACACATTCTAACTCTTACATGCAATCTTTTTTTTTCTATTAATCATTTCGCCAATGGAAGTACACGCTCGTACATCCTTCCATTCATGCTTACTTGCAAAGACCTTATTATATCGTTTTAATATTTCTTACCAAGCTTACCATTCCCGCCCATACTCAAATTATTGTCCGGGTCACAGCCCGTCATGATTCTGACTTCTAAGAGTCCATTACTAACACATCTAACACATAACTTATACAAAACTCCGTCTATTATACTATCACCTTTTGCTTTATACTTATTTCTATGACCCGTTCGACTCAATCTGGGTCAAACTGTCGACACCTTCTTATGCGGATTAATTTCATCTTTTTATATTTTTAAACCCGTCTCACGGATTCAGACGCATCATTCATGCTTTTTCATTCATTGAATCCGCCTTACGGATTCAAACATTACATTCATGCCTTTCATTACTTCTGCGTTTTGAATCCCTCTCGCAGATTCAAACATATTATCCATGCCTTTCATCCTTGAATCCGTCTCACGGATTCAAACATATCATCCATGCCTTTCATCCTTGAATCCGTCTCACGGATTCAAACATATCATCCATGCCTTTCATCCTTGAATCCGTCTCACGGATTCAAACATATCATTCATATCTTGTTGATCCGCACTTAATCACGGATTCAACATTCTTCCTTCTTATCAGGCATGTTTTTCATTCCTACATAGTACTCTCAATTTCCCGAGAGTCTTATTACCTCTTGACGGTTCTAGTTATTCGTCCTAAACTGCATTCACGGATCATCCTCTTGAAACACCTATGCTTATCTTGCACATACAAAACCGTTAGTTTCTTTATACGTATACATAAGTACATACTTACATTATCCTTTACCTTTGGATCTTGATCGAGTCTTAGATTGTACGGACTTCTTATCTCAAGAGCACACAAGTTTGAGTTCAAGTACTTACCTTCTCGTACTTGATTCCCTTAAACCAGGGCTCTGATACTAACTTGTTACACCCTATTTCTTAACTGAATAAAGTCGTAGCGGAAAATCGTACCATAAATTTTTTTTCTACTTTATAAACATCTTGACGCACTTAAATTCATTTTTAAGATTAATTCTTTCACAATAACTACATTTATTATACTCATTTACAATAAGAAACCATAACCTAGCTTCACTCAATTACGTACTCAACACTCCCGTACAATCTATCTTGTGACTCGAATCTCGATCTCCAATCCTTGGATATCCTCATGAACTGGTACTACCTGCGCTCACCACATAAAATTCACAACATTAGTACGGATTATAAACATAGAAAGTTTGTTCACGTTTACTTCTTGTTTCGTAAACTCTTCACATCCCAGCTTTCCCATCCTGTCATACCATCCATGGTGAGACTTCTTTGCCATTCCTGCATTTCACTTATAACTCCAGGTACACGGATAAACAACGTAAACACTTAATCGTACTGAATGACCTACATACATACCTAAACTTCATACATACTATTTCCATATATACATACGTACACACATGCATACATACCTAGTTGCATACATACTCACACCCATACATGCCAACCTACATGCATACTTACATATAAACACATCTACATCATCATATACGTATCTACAAGTACACATACCTACATCATTACGTACACTCATGACATTATACATGTATACATACATACATCCCCACTTGCATCATACCAAACTCATACATACCTACTCTCATACATACCATCATATATCCACGTACTTGCTCGAATACTTATAAACATACATACATACCTATCTACATAAGTGCATACACTTAAGCTCATAAAACGTAAGTTAAATGAGTCAAACGTAACTTGAAACGCGTTTAAACGAGTTCCCAAGACAAAACTGAGCAAACGAACAATTTTCGCCAACCAAGGGGGGCCTCGCGTGAAGCCAAGGGCCTTGGCGTCACGCTAAGCCTCTGTTTTCACAGAACAGGTGCAGCTGGTTGCTGCATATTCCCAGCACGATCCGGTTTCACGGAAACAAGCATAACTCTCTCGTTTTTGACCCGTTTTACCCGATTCTTTTTCCTACACGTCCGTAATTAAATTCTCCATCTAATGGAATTAAAATCCAACATCCGACATAATAAAATTTCAGACTTTTAACTCTTCGGCTTATTACCCTCTTACCAAATTTCGACCCGTTCATGCATACATTAACGTAACTGGTTTGTTTTACCATAACCTCTTATAAACCTAATAATATCAGTGACGTCTATCATAAATTACTAAATTCTTGGATGTCTTGCATCCTCTTAACACATTATCGTTCATATGCTTATTTTGACCCGTTAAGGGTATTCGCGCATTAATTGGTCTATGACTAACCAAACCATACTCCCCACTTCCATACTTGTCCAAAACATTACACTAACCGAATAACTTGTTTCTAAACTATTTTTAAGATCGTTTGCCCCAAAATACCCATCAAGGGCATTTTGGTCAACTTTAATCCCATCATTTACGAAGAAAGACTTCAACACATATTTGACCTCAAACATCATGTCTAATTAATTAAAACACTTTATTACTTGATTGAACTAAGAAGTGATTACGTAAATCACTTACCTTATGCGTCCATGCTCGTATCCGATTCCTCGCCTTTTCTTGACCCGTTAACACCTCATGCTTGAGCCCGTCTCGTCGTGATTCCTATACTTTCATTTCATCGAAATCACGTTCTTATTAGCATGCTCATTTGTACATGTTAACAATCATATCAATCGCATATTTCACACTTAACTTTCCTTAGTCATTTCTAACAAGAATAAAACATATAATCAACTTCATATCCTTTCCAACACATGTACATCATCATGTAATCACAATTAACGCATATTAACATAACATGCCCAAACGACTTCCTATAATCCTGCTTTTACCACAACGAGTTAAATCATGTTTCTTATACTTGTTGACTTTCAAAAGTCAACTATTAACCATATGTAACTATCGACTTATCAACATATACCCGTAACATCATAATCGACTATACGGACTACACTATATACATTTTATCATACACTCGATGTACGTACTACCTTTTAAGCATAACGTACAACTAATTCATGCATAAATCTTCTAAATTCATACATAACCCATCAAAACCTACTACTAACCATCATGGATCATTCCCAAATAAACATCAAACATATCATCATCATATTTCTCCTAATTCATCTAACAAGAATTCATCATACCCACATAATACATCAATCTTTCAACAAGGCCTGGACATAGGTGGTGATTCTAGTTATCATCTTCACCATAACTAACGGGTTTCACCTCTAATCATCAAATTAACACAAATCATACGTAACCCATGTTCTATACGAGGTTTCTAACCCTCGTACATGATCAATTTCATATTAACTCACGGATTAGAACATAACCCACTTCACCCATGATCACCAATCTTAGATTTAAGACATACCTTATGATCCCCTCGTGATGGTGATCACTAATACATGTTCGGTTATGAATTTGAGCCTTGATTCATTCTTCAATTTGAAGCTTTTGAATAACTAGGGTTTTGGGGCTTTTGAGAGCCCCTGCTCGATCCATCCAGAACACACACGAAGATGTGTGTGTGTGTGTGATCTTTTTCTTTTAATAACTCAACTTCCATCTTGTTCCACTTTAACCCCTCGAGTTCGCCTTTAAAACATAACCGACACTACCTTCATCATTTAATACTTTTGACCATATCCTTAACTAGGTTAAATAGCCTAGTTATTAATTTTCATGACGTGTCATATAGGAACACACTACAAATATTAACATTCAGATTTTTGGGGCGTTACATAATGATATTGTATTATGGATGGTAGGAGGTAATGGTAGTGTATTATGGATGATATGATATATGAAAGGGAAAATGTATTCAAAGTCGTGTACCAAAACACCTTATTTCATGTTGATACATATAGATGCACATGTGCATTTCTAATATTGGTAATAAATTACGGAATTTGTCAAAGAAATGATACATACGCACATGTGCATGGATAACTGTTACTCGAATTTTTTTTGAAATTTTTATTTATTTTTTTATTAACAAAATATAGCGATTTTTCCAAAAAAAAATAGTAAAAAAAAAAAAAAAATTTGGGTGTTTTTTAGATTTTTCTTAGGAATTACTGTTTGTGTTCACACTGGTTCTCGCAATAAAGGGTGCTTCCTAACGGATCCTTCTCTTATATATATATATATTCCCCTAAAATATACATACTTAATATTGACTTTTAACTTGAAGAAATCCTTGATAAATATTTTTGGGTGAATATTTGGGGAATAAGTTTCACCAAAACTTATATTTCTCTAAATGTCAAAATTTTATAAAAATTTTGACATAGTTTTCCATAAAAATGGAGGTTTCCCATGTTTTCAAAACATGTGTTCATTTTCTTTTCATCACCAAAATCAATTTACACAATTTTCACAAGTAACATACACTAGTTACATCATGTAAAACCTTATGATGAACTTGATTTTTGTTAGAAATGTGTAGTCTTTTAGATCTACACTTTACATACAAGGATCTTTCAAAAACAAGTGTTCTTGTTAATTGTAAACAAACTTTTTATGAAACTTTAACTTACTAACTAAACCATCCATGAGTTTTAGGGTTTCAAAGTCTTGAAAAACATGTTCTAAAACTATTCTTATGCTCATTTAAAAGATCTTTATGTTTAAAATCAAGTTTCATCATGGATCTTTCAAGATCCATGCTTAACATGCTTGAATCTTTCATAAATAAGCTTCTTGATGAACCTTTTACAAACTTTTCATGGAGTTTGGGTTCATAAGTTAACTTTACATAAATTTAGTCACTTCAAGAACACAAGATCATGCTTTAAAATCATTTCTCATGTTTACATAAAGGTTTCGTAAGTTCATCTTCAAGTTTAACCATGTATCTTTCAAGGTCCATGCTTAAACTTGTTAGATCTAAGCTTCTAACAAGCTTTAACATTATAGATCTAAACATAAACATAAGATTCAACAACAACAACTTCATCACAAACATCAAACATCACTAAAAATACTTGTTTTTCTTTAGATTATGTTAGATCTTCGTATCTTCATCTTTTAAAGTTTAGTTTCTTAGATGGTGTAACTTGTACATAACACTAATATGAAGTAAAACAGAGTTTAGCATGCTTACGGCTAGCTCTAATGGCTAGGGAAGTGGCACAACAAGGAAGATGATGAAGATGGAAGAGTATGAGATGTTAAAAGCTCCACAAGGTGGTCCTTCAACTTCTAGCACTTCAAGACTTCTTGGATATCCTTCTTACACCTTGGTATACCCTTGGAATGCTTGTAAGATGATAAAAAATGGAGGTGTATGTATGTGTGGGAGTGAGGCCGAGAGCAAGAGAGAAAGGAGGAAGGAAGAAGATGAAAATTTTGGGTGAAGATGATAAATGAGAAGTCTTATGGTTCCTTTGTCTTTTTATCCTCCAACACCTTGTTACACAGGTTTCAATGCTTAATATCTAGCCAACATGAGGGATTATTATAATCAAAAAGGTGATGTGGGCCTTTGGGGCCGGTTACATATGATGGGGGGGGGGGGGGGTAAAGTGCAAAAATTTGGAAGTTGTGGGTGGAAAGTGTAAACTAGAAGGTTTATGTAATATTAAGTGTGTTTATGTGTTTTATGATTTATAAGGTGTTTTATCACCAATACTAGCTTTATATCATAATCTAGTCTAGTTTTGATGTTTTGGGTAGTGTCCGGTTATTCGTCCGGTTACAAGTTCGTTAAAGTGCTAAATTGCGCAGTTTTACTAGGTATGAAGCACTTTTTATGACAGTTTTAATTCCCGACACTTTACAAGTTATTCTGGACACTAAAACATCAATTCTGCATAGTATTTTGGTGTTTAAATGCTGATATTGCTAATTTATGCTGAATTCTGCAGAATTCAGCATTTAAAGTGAGTTTCAGGTGTCTTTTAGTGTTTGTTTTTGCTTCCGGAAAGTGTATATGCTAACCCTTGTACCCACACTTGGGTTTTAATGTATTTTTGATGCTGGACCTACTCCTAGGCCCTAAATATACTGTATGATTATGTTCTGCAGAAATACTGACATAGCTTGTCTTACCGGTGAGTTTACTAGTCTTTCTGACGCAACACTTAATGTAATGCACAATGCTATATTTGAAGTATAAAACATGCATGAATTCACATGTAAAGCAAGTAAACACATAATGTTGACATTTAAGCAGATAATTGCAGATAATAAATAATTAATAAAATAGTACGGAAATTACCGCTTTTGTGCCAGTTGTCACATCAGCGACTATATTCGCTTTTCCAGGATGGTAGCGAATCTCGCAATCATAGTCATTCAACGTCTCCATCCATCGGCATTGTCGCATGTTCAGGTCTTTTTGATTAAACATGTGTTGGAGACTTTTATGATCAGTGTATATAATACACTTTGTTCCATATAGATAGTGTCTCCATAATTTTAGTACAAATACAACGGCACCCAACTCCAAATCGTGGGTGGTGCAATTCCTTTCGTGCACCTTTAGTTGTCGTGATGCGTAGGCAATCACCTTTCCTCTTTGCATAAGCACACAACCCATGCCAGTGTGCGAAGCATCATAGTAGACAAAAAACTCCTCAATGCCTTTAGGCAGAGTTAGCATAGGAGCATTGCTCAACTTGTTCTTGAGAATCTCAAAAGATTCTTGCTGTTTAGGACCCCAATTAAATTTAACGTTCTTACGGGTCAAGGTAGTCAAAGGAATGGCTATCCTCGAAAAGTTCTCAATGAACCTCTTATAATAACCAGTCAGACCTAAGAAACTACGAATCTCTGAGGGTGTCTTAGGTGCTTCCTAGTTCATGGTGGCTTCTATCTTAGCGGGATCCACTTGGATACCACACTCACTAACAACATGTCCAAGGAATTGGACTTCATGAACCCAGAATTCGCATTTGGAGAACTTATCATAAAGCTTCTCCTTCTGTAAAAGCTCAAGGATGCATCGAAGATGTTTCTCGTGATCGGATTCATTACGATAATAGATAAGTATGTCGTCTATGAAGACAATAACAAACTTATCTAAGTACGACTTGCAGACTCTATTCATGAAGACCGCGCTAGTTGCTGATGCTGATAACCTTAAAGAATCAAGAGATCTGTTCAAGAGAAGATAATGACAGGTTGAGATTAGTTGATCAAGAGAAGAGATAAAGATTGAGGATGCTTTCACTGTCAGATAATTTTGAAAAAGCCCAAAGACTGATCAAGGCTGATGACTGTGAAGACTCGACACCGACGACTTCGTCAACATCCGAGGGGGAGTCTGTTGGTTCATACGTCTGTCGACTTCATCTTGTATCGAGTCTTGTAATAGAAATGTTAGATCAGGGTACGTAGTTCGAGAAAACAGGGTTTTAGGGTTGAGCGTTCATTTCGCACGAAATGACTTTTAGCCATTTCGTACGAAATAGCAAGTGGCTATTTCACACGAAATGGTTTTTAGTCATTTCGTACGAAATACCCTCCCCTATAAATACCTGAAGTGCTATCTCATTTGTAACGTTCATGTTTCCGGTACTGAAGTGCTGCTGACGTGTCTACTGATCTGTAATTGTGTCAAATCAATAAAACAAGACAATTAAGTGTGAATCAAGCTATTACACAGTCTAATCAATGAATTCCGCCTCTAATTAGACCGAGAACTCTTCTGATAGACTCGTTTAGATCGTCTCACGATCCTACAAGTGGTATCAGAGCTCAGGAGGAAGAGTTCTTACCAATTTTCAGCTTGTTTTCTTCAAAAATCTGACTTCTACACCTTCTTTCTCAAAATTAACATATTTTTACGGTCAAAATGGATTGAGTTTCACATATAATAAGCGAAATAGTGTTTTAATGAATCCTTGAAAGATTTAGACCTTAATTCAGCTTAAAACTTGGTCAATTTAACAAAAATCAGATCGATCATGGCGACGTCAGCAGCATTCCGCGCGAAATAGACTATTTCGTGTGAAATTGACATCTTATTTCGTATGAAATAAGTCATTTCGTTTGAAGCTGAACGTTGTTTTCGCACGAAATCAACTTCTTGAGTTTCATTTCGCACGAAATCAAACCCTTGGATATCATTTCGCACGAAATAGACTGTTTGGATTTCATTTCGTACGAAATCAACATCTATTTCGTACCAGAGGGCTATTTCGTTTGAAATCTGTATTTCGTGTGAACCATTTCGTTTGAAAAGGATATTTCGCTCCAAAGTTTGATTTCGTTTGAAGAAGCTATTTCGTACCAAATTGTTTCGTTTGAATTCTCATTTCGTGTGAAATTTCATTGTTGTTTGAACTTTGTGAATTTGTGAAACAGGTTTTCGAAACATGGAAGAGGAGTTTTACAATGCGTTTGCTACACCAGTTGCTCCTGTTACAGCTGCTGAAACTGTTTACAGTGAGAATGAAATGGGAACGTATCAAAAACCGCCGAAGCTTAGGTACATTGAGGATTTTAGAGGATGGCAAAATCGATTTGAAAACTGGGTGCAAGCTTATAAGTTTGACACATGGTGTTCGTTAGAGGTAGATTACGAGAAACCGAAAAATGAACGTGGGCTTGAAAAAGCTTTTAGTGACTATTCAGAGGTTGAAAAATTGAAATACACAAGTGAAAAGATGATGATTAGCATTCTTCAACAAGCAGTAAAAGAAGACATCTTTGTTTTGCTTCAACATGAAGACACTGCTAGATCAATTTAGCTGGCTTTAATTCAAAAGTTTAAAGGAAGTGCAGATATGATCAAAAACAAAAAAGCTTTACTAAAGAAATCCTTTGATATGTTTGCTGCATTTGAAGGAGAAACAACAAAAGCAACTATTGATAGATATTGTCATCTTGTTATAGAAATGGGAAGATTGGAAATAAAGAAAGACGATGATGAATGGGTTGATAAACTAGCCGATGTGCTACCACAACAAAAATGGGGAACATATTTGCTGATCTTAAAACACATGAGAAAATCTGAAAGTATGAACTTGGAAAAGTTCATTCAGAAGATTGAAGAACATGAATTGGATATTCAAAAAACGGCTATCATGAGTAATCCAAATGCGCAACAAGATGTCAGTTTATACTATAGAGGAAATAAATTTGAAACTACTCCAAGTCCAAAGATTAAGACTGCTTTCAGTGCTGATAGTTCTTCTGAAACGAAAGGTAGTACTGTAACTCAGAGTGGTGGACATTCATCTTCGTATTCAAGCTTTGATCCAAATTATACAACACCAAGTCCTCAACGACAGAATTCAACGAATCTGCAATGCAATGTTAGATTGAACATTCTAAATGGTCAAAATCTTTTCCAGAAATAGCTAAGCAACACATGGCATCACTTGTTGCTATGTTAGCGTCGTATGAAAGTTTAGTTGCTGGTAAAATTGGAAATCCGATGCTCACCAAAGAGGATTATGACCAAATTGATGCTGAGGAACTTGAGTTGATGGATGTCAAGTGGTGTTTGGCCAGTGTTGTTAGAAGGGCAGAAAAGTTTCAACAAATCACCGGTAGAGATGAGTTTCATGGAATGGCTAATTCTCCATTAGGGTTTGACAAATCAAAGGTTACATGTTTTCGTTGTAAAGAAAAGAGACATTTTAAACGAGAGTGTACAAACAAAGAAGCAACCGAAAGATAAGAAAATAACGATTATTATCAGAAATCAATTTTTCATCAGATTGCTCAACAACCATCATCATCCCATGCTATTGATGACCGAAAGAAGAAAGCTTATCTTATTCATCAAGATGATGAAAAAGTGGTAGAAGGATTTAGCTAGGACAAATACATTCCGGCTAATTCAGGTCTTGTTGCTAGAATTCTGGAAGAAGAAGAAGTCAAATCTAGTCCGAAAAGAATACCGATTTTTTCCAAGTTTAGGAAGTGATGCAGATACCGATGATGAAGAAGAATATATTAATAAAGCTAGAAAAGGTTTGGATCCTGATAGTTTTAATTTGTTCTTTGCAGATATGGTTGAGATGCTGAATGAGAAGAAGGCTGCCAGATTGAAGAGAGAGTTGGTGTTGGGATTAAACCCTACTAAAGGAACAGGTAATTAAAGACAAAATTGGATCAGAGCAGTGGATCCAGAATAAGCAGATGTTATGTATACAAGTCTCTCCCCTTGAAAGTGGTTTCAACATCTGCTGACCTCCTATCTACTGATTGTACAAACTGCTGACCTACAAACTGCTGATCAAGTAAAAGACTGATGGAAGACTAAAGCTCTGCTGTTCAATCTACTGCCTTGAGTCAAGCTCTGCTGATCATGACAAGTACTGCTGGGTTCACATCAGTGGAAGGATACAGTAGTAGTTTAGATGTCTTTATGTAATGAAATGTAATAACAGTAGTTAGTATAGCAGAGGTTGTATAGATCAGAGGTTAGAGTTTGTTAGGAGGTTAGATGTCACTTTCATGGTGACGTCAGCTTAGATGCTTCAGTGGTTTGCTCGTGCCTATAAATAGAACAATGCTCTGTACTGTTCTATTAGCTCTTTTACTATCTTCTTCCTACACGAACAAATACTTTGAGCTCAGGCTGAGGGGGAGTTTGTTGCATACTTGAAAAATTGTAATCGTTGTTGAAATTAAATTCAATCATTCGGTTCAATGTTAAACTTGTATGTTAAAAGCAATTCTCCTGTTTGATTGTCAAAAGTTTGCTTCCATCTATATTCCACTGCACAACTCATTCATCTTCATCTTAATTCAAACGTAAAACACAATCAAAACCAAACTCAGATCCTAACAATTGGTATCAGAGCTTGGACAGTCAAATTTGATTTAACAATCATTTTGACATAAATAGTTCAGCTCATAATTGTTGATACTGATAGTTTGTTCGTTTTGTTGAAAAACAGAGCAAGGTTTAATCACCATCAAAGTTGATTAATCAGTGCCTGTAAAACAACCAGGATGACGTCACAATCACAAGATCATAAGAATAACATTGGCTCTCTTTTCAAACCACCTATGCTTAAACATAATGAATACAACATTTGGGAGAGAAGGATGGGTCATATCCTTGCTCAACAGAACACTGGATGTTGGAGGTCAGTTGTTTTTGGTCCCCATGTTCCTATGGTGCCAAGTGCTAAGGATGCAAAGAAGTTCGTACCTAAACCATCTGCAAACTATACTGAAACTGATTTTCAAAAGTTCGAACTCGATGCCAAAGCATTTAGCATCATAGCATCTGCATTACCCAATGAGATCTATGCTGGACTGTTACATTGTAACAGTGCTAAAGAATTATGGGATGCACTTAAGGAACAATTTGGGGGAACTGAAGGAAAATTTTGAGAACAATAGGGAAATTCTGAATCAGCAGTATGAAACCTTCTGTCACATTAAGGGTGAATCATTGACCCAACAGTTTGAACGTTCAGTTGTCTCATCAGTGAGCTAAGACTTGTTAAAGTTGAAATTCCAAAATCAACACAAAATAGTAGGTTTCTTAGATCACTACCTGATAAATGGGACACAATTGCATTTGTGACTAGAAACTCTGCTGAGTTCAAAGATCTGACCCTGACCCAACTTCATGGTAGACTCCTGACCTATGAAAGGGAGTTAAACCAGAAAAAGAAGTTGCAAGAGTCTGGCAAAGTTGCAGATGATTATTCATTTGGAAACATAGCTCTTTTTGGCCAGGAAGAATCTGGTAGCAGTAGTAAGGATCAGGGTTATGATCACTTTATTAATATAACTGCTGGTGGTAATTTCAACAACCCTGATTCTCACTCTGCAAATTATGCTTTTACTGCAAATTGTGAAAACCAGATGGCAGATAACTTGTGCTTTGAACTCAATGATTTGCAACACTTTGATCCCACTGACTTAGAAGAGATGGACATTTTGCATCAATTGGCTTTGCTTAGTGTAAGAACAAGCAAATTCTATAAAAGAACAGGGAGAAAATTCCCAGGGTTACATGGGAATTTAAAAGTGGGGTTGGATAAGTCAAAAATCAAGTGCTATAAGTGCAATAGGCTAGGTCATTTTGCTAGGGAATGCAGGAGTCAAACCACTGGTCCAATAATCACTCATCCCAGCTCAAATCCTAGACCACAACACCAAAGCACTGTGCACTATACCCAATATACCCCTTCTGCCCATGTTAACACTGCTAACTATGCTGCAACCCCTGTGCCTGTGCATTATGTTCAAACAGCTGTTCCACAAATTCAATATGTTCAAACCCCTGTCTCTCAGGCACAAGTGCAACCTGTTGCACCTCAACCAGCTGCTCCAACAGTAACATAACCAGATCAGCAAAGCTTTTTCACTCAAGGCTTTGTTGACTGGAGCAGCATGCCTCATGAGCTTGGTGATGAAAATTTTGCACTCAATGCTTTTAATGATCCTTCTAATGATGAATTTTTTATGGCATTAGAGTCAATACCAGGAGGGGTAGAAACTGAAGGTGAACAGCTAAGTGTGGAAACAGTGGATAAAGTGGCTGAAGCAGTGGTTACTGCAGTTGCTGGTGAACTACTGCTGGGAGAAAATTCAGAAACCCTGATTGAACCACTGACTGACCCCTGGTCTGAAGAAGACAAGGAAAAAAAGAAAGCAGGTGAGAAAGGAGAGAGAGTTGATGAAGAAGGTGATCATCAATGTGACTGTGCCATGATGGCTGCTGCCAAGGTATCACCTCAAGTTCTTGAAAAACTATGTTCAGACAAATGCATTATTGCATTTGCTAACATCAAAGAGGTAAATGAAAACCTTAGGGATAAAATCTTAACAGATGAAGTCAAATTTGAAAAGTCATTAAAAGAACTTAGAAACAAATTGGCTGAAAAAGATAAAGAGATCAGCAGTCTCAAAGAAGAGCAGAGCATAACCAAAACTCAAATCCAAACTATGGTAGAAAAATACCAAGTTTGAAAAGAGGAGTTGGAGTCCACCCAAATCACTTGTGAAAGATGGGTGGAATCTTGTAAAGGGTATGAGGTTATGCTTGAGAAACAGCTTGAAAGTAATCTCAAGTTTGGTGTAGGATAAAGAAAATATGATGATCTTGTAAACATTGCTGGTAAACAAGCTGGTTCATCTGAAATTAAACCAACAAACAAGAATGGCCAAGAAATGAAAATCACTGACAAACTTGGTAACAAAATCACTTTGGAAAGATCTGTGGGGTCCTCAACTTTTGAGGAAATTGAGAAATACCAATTTAAACCCACATGGTCTGATGAGTGTGACATTCTTGAAAACTTCAAGCCTATGGACTTTACAACCACTGATGGTGTCACAGCTCCAAAAGCAAAGGTCATTCCCCTCAAGGACATCCCAACAGAGGTTAAAAACTCTGTTGCAAAGGAGTCTGAGAAAAGGAAGAAAAGAGAAAAGGTCAAAAACTTGTTTTGTGAAAAGAGAAACCATCTAACAAAAGACTGTTTTCATTTAAAAGCATATGATCTAAACAAAACAAGTGTCATTGTTCCTGCTGAAAGCTGCACCATCTGTGGTAAAACAAACCACAAAACTCAAGCATGTGTGTATCTCAAAAACTTTGATGTGAAAAAGAATGAATACACTGCTAAAACATCCTTGAGTCCATCAACATCATCTGTCAAATTCACCAAGAACCAACCATTATTTGTGCCAGTCCAAACAGCTGTCACAAAACAGCTGAATCAAACATCTGCCTAAAGAGATGTTCAAGTGACTGATCCACCCCCTGCCAACCAATTTAAAAAAGGCAAGGGACAATCAACTTACCAAAGGATTCCACACATTTATGAGACCTACAAAAGGCCCTCTAAACCTAGAGTGAACAGGCACCCTTTTGGGTATCAACAGGTGATTGGTCAAAACCCACAACAGTGGTTAGAAAGAAACAGTCCTAAAACTGTCCAAACCCCTGACCTAACCACTGTCCATCAATCTGCATCCATCCCAGACACTGTTGAGACCCCATCCAAAGCCTTATTGTCTTTGGAAACCCTAATGAACTAATCCTTTTACTTCATGTGTAGGGAGCTTCTGCATGCTTAGATAGCCTTTGGTATGTAGATAGTGGAGGCTCCAGGCACATGACAGGATGTAAAGCCCTACTCAAAGATTTCAAAATCCATGGAGGGGGTGATATATCCTTTGGGAATAATAGTAAAGGGAAAGTTCTGGGGTCTGGTACAGTACAATCTGGAAATGTAAAATTTGAAAATGTCAATCTGATAGACAATCTGAAATTCAACCTCCTGAGTGTTTCACAAATGAGTGATAAGGGGTATGGGTCATTCTTCACAAAGGAGTGTTGTAGGATTGTTGGACCAGAAATGGTTGAAAATATTGAAGCAATAATAAAAACTGGAAAAACAAAACTTGTTGCTCAAAGAAGTGGCAATGTTTATGTTGTTGATATGTCAAAAGAGTGTCCCAGAACTGATGCATGTCTGTTCTCAGCTGCCTCTAACAAAGAGATAGAACTTTGGCACAGAAGACTGGGGCACACAAATCTCAAGACAATCACTGAAATTTCAAAAAATGGCCTTGTAAGAGGCTTACCACAAAAATTGTTTTCATGTCCTGAGCATTGTGTTTCCTGTTTAAAAGGAAAACAACATAAAAGCTCTTTTAAGTCCATTGAAGAGTCCAAAATAACCCAGTGTTTGCAAATGTTGCACATGGATTTGTTTGGCCCAAGTCATGAGTCTCAGGAAGAAGAGATATTGTTTGGTTATTATTGATGACTTTTCTAGGTTTACATGGACTTTCTTTTTACACTCAAAAGATGAGACTGCAGGCATTTTGCAAGACTTTGTGACACAGGTTGAAAAGCAATTTGACCTTCCAGTAAAAGTCTTCAGGAGTGACAATGGCACAGAATTCAAAAATAAGGAGTTGGATGCCTTCTGTGTGAAGAAAGGGATTGTAAGGCAGTACAACATCCCTAGAACACCAGAGCAAAATGGGGTAGTTGAAAGAAAGAACAGAACTTTGATTGAGGCTGCCAGAACTATGCTTGCTGATTCAGGTTTGCCATTAACTTTTTGGGCAGAGGCAGTAAACACTGCTTGCTTGGTCCAAAACAGAGTTTTAATAAACCCCAGGCACAAAAAGACTGCTTATGAAATTCTGTATAAAATCAAACCACTGATCTCATATTTTAAAGTATTTGGCTACCCATGCTTTATTTTGAATTTAAAAGATTCCATCTCAAAATTTGCAGCCAAAGTAGATTGTGGTTATCACCTGGGATACTCAACCACTGCCTAGGCCTACAAAGTGTTTAATACACAGACCAAAGCAGTGGAGGAGACCTTGAATGTAAAGTTCAATGAACTTTCATCAATGAAAATCCTAGCAAATCCTGCTGATTTGTTTGATCTTGATAAATTCACTTTTGAAAATACTGCTGTCAAGACTAACAGTGCAGGTCCATCAGAGGATTCAACACCAGACTATGGATATGAAATCATCATTCCACAAAAGTCTGTCAGAATGGGAAGAGCAGTAGATGTTCAAAACAGCTGTCAAAGCTCAACCACTGCTACCTCAATAGTTGTTGACCAAAGTAGCCCCTTAACCACTGCTTCCAAATCATCAAGCACTATTGATAAAAGTCCTCAAACAGTGGATCAAAGTCAGCATGTGTCCACACCTTTGCCTCCTATTCCACCTCCTTTTGAAGACACTGCTGGATCATCAAAGTCACCATCAGTGGTTAGCTCAGATGATACACATCTGCAGCCTTCACCAACAAATGCCATCATACCATACCAAGGAGATTTAATCTTCTTGAGATCTCATCCACCGACCAAATCATTGGCAACATCAATGAAGGGGTGCTCACAAGAAGCCAAACCCAAAACATATGTCTTTTTGCTGGTTTTCTATCACTCCATCAGCCAGTCAAGTACCAAGAGGCATTGAAAGACAACAGCTGGGTAAAAGCCATGCAAGAGGAGCTCCAACAGTTTAAAAGACAACAAGTATGGGAGCTTGTACCACTACCAAAAGATGTAAGCCTTATCGGCACAAAGTGGGTTTTCAAAAACAAAACTGATGAAAGGGGCATTGTTGTCAAGAATAAAGACAGGCTTGTGGTTCAAGGTTATAGACAGGAAGAGGGGATTGATTATGATGAAACATTTGCCCCTGTAGCAAGATTGGAAGCTATAAGACTGTTCTTGGCCTTTGCTGTCAACCACAAAATGAAGGTATTCCAAATGGATATAAAACGTGTTTTCCTCTATGGTACAATTCAAGAAGAGGTGTATGTTTGTCAACCTCCAGGTTTTGAGGATCCATTTTATCCAGATCATGTCTACAGGTTAAAAAAAGCCTTGTATGGCCTGAAACAAGCACCTAGGGCCTGGTATGAAACTCATTCCACCTTTTTACTCTCAAATGGTTTCAAAAGAGGTACCATTGATAAAACACTGTTTCTAAAATGGAGAGGAAAGGATTTAATGATTGTCCAAATTTATGTGGATGACATTATTTTTGGAAGCACATGTAATAAAATGTGTGAAGAGTTCAGGCAACTCATGACAGCTGAGTTTGAAATGAGTGCAATGGGTGAGCTGCAATGCTTTCTTGGTCTCCAAGTTCAGCAAATGCAAAATGGAACTTTCATTCATCAAAGCAAATATGCTAAAGAACTTTTAAACAAATATGATATGAATGATTGTAAACCATGCAGCACACCCATGGCAACAAATAAGCTAGTCATGTCTGATGAAAAGGATGAGCTGATTGACCAAACTCTATATTGAAGCATGATTGGGTCTTTGTTGTACCTAACTGCATCTAGGCCAGACATCATGTTTGCAACATGTGTTTGTGCAAGAAGTCAATCACCCCCTAGAAAATCCAACCTTATTGCTGTAAAAAGGATATTCAGATACATAAAAAGTGCTCCCACACTTGGTATCTGGTATCCAGCTAATGGGAATATCAAGCTTTCAGGATTTTCAGACAGTGACTTTGCTGGATGTAACACCACAAGGAAGTCCACATCAGGAGGGTGCCAGTTTCTAGGTGATTGCTTAGTTTCATGGCAAAGCAAAAAGCAAGCAGCTGTTTCAACATCCACTGCTGAAGCGGAATACATTGCTGCTGCAAGCTGTACAGCCCAACTCCTGTGGCTTCAAAATCAGTTGCTGGATTTTGGTATCTCTGCCTTAAAGACACCACTCATGTTGGATAGCCAGGCATCAGAAAATATCATCAAAAATCCAGTTTCCCATTCAACCACCAAGCACATCGACATCAGACATCACTTTGTGAGGGATTGCTATGAAAAAGGTTTGATTTCTCTGCATCATGTTCCAACTAAAGATCAGCTGGCAGATGTGCTCATAAAAGCATTAGATGTGACAACTGTGTTCTGTAATCGATGTACGATGTAAAACAATGATGATTATTAATAAAACAATGTGCTTTGGTGTTATTATATGTGTTTTGATGTTTTTATGTGTGCAATTATGTTTGGTGATTTTGCAATTCGATTCGATTCCAATTACAAGCTTTAAATCGCGTTCTGGAAGGTTATACGCAAACTGGTGCGTAAATGCAGTCAGTATAACGTGACAAACACTCCGGAATAGTGACATAGGCTTACCATACCTTAAATAACCTCCACATAACTTAGAAATAAGTTTTGAATGGTTTGGTGTGTCGAAATCAACTTTGTTCGATCGCAGGGACTATTTATGTCAAACTTCAAAACTATTACGATTTGAACTGTAACGAACATTCCGGAACATGACCATAAGTTAAATAGACCCTAAATAACCTTTACATAGCTTAGAAATAGGCTTTGAGGGGTTCGGTATGCTAAAATAAACTTTATGATCATTCAGGGACTAAAAGCGTCAAAAAGTGCACAAGTTTGCACTTTCACGCATATCTTACGTTCTGAATATATCCGGACATCCAAAAATTTATGTAAGCATTAAAATATTTTATTTTAGTATTTGGCATGATAAAATTCCATTCGTCGCTTAATTTGGATCGTTTTTGCGTTCGTTACGACTTCCGTCGCAATTAACCGAACAACGCAACCGTACGGCCAAACGAACCGACATCCGAGATATTTTTGAGCACATTTTAAGTTCCCTATAATTTAACTTCATTTTAGAGCTTTGAAATGGGGTTAACGGGGCTTAAACGTGTCAAAAATGCATCGAAAACCAAGTTTTGGGGCTGCAGGGACTAAAACTGCCAAACTGTGAAAGTAGGTCCTTATGGACCGTAAGGGTGAGGACCATACGGTCCGTAAGCATGTCCCAGTTGCTCAGAAACTTCTAAACCAGCTGTTAACAGCTGTTACCCACTCCTAATCTCATTCCACATGTTGATACCTGATCATGGGGGGGCATTTTTGGTGTACCATGGTTACCAACAAGTGTATGGATGAGATTGAATCACGTTATTCGAGAAACGATCCTAACGGTTGTGTTTATACACTTCCTACCTGAGATTACTTGGAAATCAAACTTGCGGGGACCCGTTGTAAGTGTTCTTTCGTTCTTTTCCATTTGTTTTAGCGTTAAAGTCAAACTGCGTTTGACTTTCTGCATTGACCAGTTTATGGTCAAGGTGAAGTTCGTTTGAACTTCATAACGTGAGCGTAATCACGATGGTTATAGTCCCTTGTGACTATACCTACTGATTACCACGTTATCTAGGCTCAGTGACGATTCGTAGTTTCGGCCAAAATACGCATTTACGCGTATTTTGAAACCAAACTACTCTAGGATATCAAAACCGTTGTTTTGATATCAAAACCTGTTTTCTAACTTAACTAAACATGTTTTAGCATGTTTAGCTCGTCACTTTTTTAGTTTAGTGCTTGTGTAGAGTCGTAAGTCAAGCGGACTAAACACCCGCTTAGACTTCCGAACACGACCTGTTTGGTCGATCTTAGGATCCGACCAAACATGGTTAGTAACCATAGTAGTATGGGGAATAACCTTCCGAGGTTATACCTTGTGGTCACCTAGTTTAGGTAGTTGTATGATAAGTAGTTTATATGCCTTAGGTAAATTGCCAGAATACCCTTTTCATGTATAATTGGTAATTTAGCATATGTAACCTAAAACTTTGTCACATAACTGATTATACAACATGATTAGACTTGTATAGGCATATAATACTTGTCATAGGACTAGTTAGACGTCTCGAACGCGCTTTGCGCGCACGATTCATTAAAGTAGCGTAAGCTACCTTAATGGGTCGCGATGGGTCGAAAGCACTTAGGCTAGGTTTCATTTAGGATGTAGGCTCTTTTAAACCATATCACATGAGTTCCAACACTCATTTGGTTTACAAGACCTCATTCTGTCCGATCTTCCGATTTAGGCGTCTATTGTTTGACTAGTGATTCAATTACTAGGTGCTACTTGATTTCTCTGGTTTACTCGAGTTTGTGTAACTTACCCTTTGGAGGTTTGTTAATACAAGAACGAGTTTAACGATGAACGAGTCACAAAGGTTTGAATGTTATTAGCGAGACGACCATATATAAGTTTCACAAATAAAACAAGAACGATTTGAATGATTGAACGATTTGAACGATTTAATGATTTGAACGATTAAACGAGTAAACGATTTGGAAACGATGTTAAACGATTTGGGGTAAATGATTGATTTTTGGTTAGTGTTTAGATAACGAGACGGGTGTAATGTAGTGAAAACATGGTAGATACGCCGCTGGTACTTCTTATATATAAGTGTTTTCAACATATTACATGCCGTGATGTTATTTAGTTCACTTGGGTAAACGATAGTGAAGCGATGTCACACAACGATGTTTTCAAAACAATATACGAGTTTTATTTACAAGTTATTACGAGATGTTTTACAATTTTCCTTACTAAAACAAATGTTTTTGGGTTAAGAATTATGGCTACGAGGATTTCTAAACCATAACCATCCTGATTTGAGTTGGTTAATTTAGTTGCAATATAATACTCTTTTCAAAACAAGGTTTTAATAAAGTATTGCAACATTTAAAATAGCCATGAATCCGACACTCCTATAAAACCTATGTACTCGCCAGCATTTCTTTGCTGACTTTGTTTTCACATATGTTTCAGGGATTGATGCTTGATGATGATTACTAGGATGCATGAGTCACATAGGATCTGGACGAGGCCTTAGTGACATAATAACAATATTAGTCGATATGTAACTTGTTTGTTCTATGTTAAGACAATGTTAATGTTTAATATTCAATAAAATGAAACACTTTTGTATCCATGGTTATGAAACGATAATTCTGTTGCAACACGCCCCGACGTTTTCCGCCGCTCTTTGTTGTTTTACGCGGTCGGGGTGTGATAGAAGAGTTGGTATCAGAGCCAATGGTTATAGGGAATTAGGTTATTAGTAATTCTTTGACCTAGACTATAACTTCTAGGACCCCAATGCAAGTTTATTTGCGTTTAGATTTTTAAAACAAAATCGTCACCTATCCTTAGGTGATAACCACAACGAGAACACAATTTCCGAATCCGCTTCCAAAATTAATCATCCTAGAATAGATGATTGATTACTAGGTTTTGAACCCTATATTATATGGTTTTGAACCCTTTAAGTTTTCATAATCTCGTCAAAGTTTGGGTCTAAATAATGTGAACACGTGCAAACTGGAAGAGTGAATGCCTGTACCCTGGGTTTTCTGTCTAAGGCTAGAGTGTTCGTACAAATCCACATAATCGGACCAGTCACTCTTACCTGGGAACTCTTGGGGTGAGTGTTCACTTATAGGCGAGCATGTCTTCGCGATACATTATTTTGACCTATTTACTTTGATTAGTCACTGCGTGTCGTTTGTTTGTTCGAGGTAACAAACGAATGATCGCCTCTCTTATGTTTTGTCGATACCTCTTTTTTTTTTCCTAAATTTGAACCTCACTCGATTCTCCTGTTTCCTTGTTAGACAATGCCTCCTCGACGCGATCCTCGAACTTTTACTATTGAAGAAATCGCAGCCCTGGTCTCTCAGCAAGTGGCTGCTGTGCTTCCCGTTATTGTGACCCAAGTCCACGAGATATACAACAACAATAATGCGCCGTGTAATTTCAAGAACTTCAATTCTGCGAAGCCATTTAAGTTTTCTGGGTCGCAAGGAGCAACTGCGCTCCTGCAGTGGTTTGAGAGTATCGAGAGCACATTCAGACATGTTCAGTGTCCGAATGCGCGTAAGGTTGAATTTGCTTCGAGCGTGTTTGAGAAGCGAGCGCTTACCTGGTGGAATGGCATTATGCGCGACAGGGGTGCCGAAGTGGCATTGGCACAAACATGGGAAGAGCTTTGGGCTCTCATGATGAAGGAGTTTTGTCTCCGTCATGAAGTTCGGGCTTTGGAGCGAGAGTTTGATGATAAAGCAAGATGGGGCTGAACACCGTGTGTACACGAATCGTTTCGAGGAACTCAGTCTATTGTGTCCTACCATGGTTACCCCTCTGGAGAAAGCAATCGAGAGATATATCGATGGTCTACCCGATTCTATTCTGGAGATTGTGACCGGTGTTAATCCTCTTACCCTTCGCCAAGCAATCGAGTTGTCTGCTACCCTGACTGAGACTCAAGTCAGGAAGGGTAAAATCACCCGCAAGGGTGATAAAAAGAAGACGACTGATTCAGAGAAGGATAAGAAAAAGGGTAAGGGTAAGGAAGGTGAGTCATCGAAGAAGTCGAGGAAGCGAAAGGGTGCCTAGAATTTTGCTGTTACAGCACAGACTGCTCAGAACCCGCAGAACCCACCAGCTCAACCACCTGCAAAGAAAGCGTATGCTGGTACCACACCTCATTGTGCTCGTTGCAACGGTCATCACATTGCATAACAAGCTTGCAGGCAATGCACGACGTGTGGTAGACTTGGGCATTTGGCCAATGTTTTTCGTTTTGGACAGAATCAGTTTTCTCAGGTTCCAGCTCCGGGTCAGGGGAATGCTGCGAGATTCCCACCGGGTTCATGTTTTAATTGTGGAGAGCATGGTCATTTCCGCAACAACTGTCCGAGACTGGTGAATGCAAACGCGAACCCGAATGCGAACATCAACGTTAATGTTAATCCCGCTCGTGGGCGAGGTACAATTTAAATGCAATCGAAGCGAGGGCTAACAACGAGGTTGTCAATGGTACGTTTCTTGTTAACAATCAACCTGCATCTATTCTTTTTTATTCTTGTGCCGATAGAAGTTTTGTTTCGTTATCTTTTGAGCCTTTGCTTGCGAGACCTAGAACTAAACTGAGGAAACCCTTATCTGTCGAAGTTGCTACTGGTAAACCTCTTGTTCTCGATTTTGTTATTCGCGATTGTCAGTTAAACCTTGATAATCATCTTTTTCCTATTGACCTCACACCAATGCAACTTGGGAGCTTCGATATTATCGTTGGAATGGATTGGTTAACCAAACACCACGCTGAGGTGGTTTGTTTCGATAAAATTGTTTGTATTCCTTTGTCTTCTGGCGATGTTCTGGAGGTTTGTGGCGAGAAACCTTCGGGTGGATTGAAGCTTATGTCGTGTACAAAGGCCCAAAGTTATTTACGAAAAGGATATGTTGCCTTCCTGGCACATGTCACCGAGGAGAAAGGCAAGAACAAGAGTATTCAGGATATTCCGATTGTTCAAGATTATCCGGAGGTGTTTCCTGATGAACTGCCTGGTTTGCCTCCAGTTCGTCAAGTCGAGTTTCATATTGACCTTGTGCCCAATGCCAACCCGATTGCAAAAGCACCTTATCGTCTTGCACCGGCAGAGATGCAAGAGTTATCAAAACAGCTTCAAGAGTTATCTGATAAAGGATTCATCAGACCAAGCTTTTCACCTTGGGGAGCTCCTATCCTCTTCGTGAAAAAGAAAGATGGATCTTTTCGAATGTGTATCGATTATCATGAGCTTAATAATCTCACCATCAAGAATCGATATCCCCTACCTAGAATTGATGACCTCTTCGACCAGCTGCAGGGTGCTTCATGTTTTTCCAAGATCGATCTGCGTTCTGGGTTTCATCAACTTCGTGTTCTCGAAGAAGATATTCCCAAAACTGCTTTTCGCACAAGATATGGCATTACGAGTTTACTGTCATGCCTTTTGGTTTGACGAATGCTCCAGCTATCTTTATGGACTTAATGAATAGGGTCTGCAAGCCTTATTTGGATCAGTTCGTCATTATTTTTATTGATGACATCTTGATTTATTCAAAGTCTCGAGCCGAGCACGAACAACACCTTCGCTTAACATTGGAACTCCTGAAGAAGGAACAACTTTTTGCTAAATTCTCCAAGTGTGAATTCTGGCTTAAAGAAGTTCAATTCTTGGATCATATAGTCAATGAGCAGGGTATTCATGTGGATCCATCCATGATTGCTGCTATTAAGGACTGGAGTACACCGACGACGCCTACAGAGATTCGATCTTTCCTTGGTCTTGCTGGTTATTATCGTCGTTTCATTTCAAATTTCTCGAAGATTGCGGTTCCACTCACTGCTTTGACTCAGAAGAATAAGCCTTTTGAGTGGGAACCCAAGCAAGAAGAAGCGTTCCAAATGCTGAAGCAGAGGTTATGTAATGCTCATGTTCTATCTCTGCCCGAGGGAAGCGATGATTTCGTTGTCTATTGCGATGCGTCCAACTTAGGCCTTGGTTGCGTTCTTATGCAACGAGGTAAGGTTATTGCGTATGCATCTAGACAGCTGAAAGTTCACGAGAAGAACTACACGACTCATGATCTTGAGTTAGGAGCTGTGGTTTTTGCGCTTAAAATCTGGAGACACTACCTCTATGGAACAAAGTGTGTGGTTTTCACATACCACAAAAGTCTCCAGCATATTCTTAATCAGAAAGAGCTGAATATGAGGCAACGACGTTGGGTTGAACTCTTGAACGACTATGATTGCGAGATTCGCTACCATCCTGGTAAGGCGAATGTCGTAGCAGATGCGCTTAGTCGAAAAGAACGAGTCAAGCTTCATTCTGTTCAAACTCTATCTGATCTCCAATCTCGTGTCCTTCAAGCTCAACAATTTTGTGTTTCACAAAATTTGATGGGTACGGAATTACCACGTCAACTTGAGCTTATGCTCGAAGCGAAAGACGATGGTTTGCTCTATTTTATGGATCGATTGTGGATTCCGAAACAAGACGATCTTCGCACCCTGGTAATGGACGAAGCTCAAAAGTCTCGATATTCTATCCATCCTGGTGCTGATAAAATGTACAAGGATCTTCGTACTCGATGCTGGTGGCCTGGTATGAGGAAGGATGTTGCCTTGTATGTATCGAAATGCCTAACTTGTCTCAAAGTCAAGGCCGAACATCAACGACCTTCTGGCTTGCTTGTACAACCAGATATACCGGTTTGGAAGTGGGAGAACATTTCGATGGATCTCATCACTAAGTTACCGCGTACGTCTAAAGGTCATGATGCTATCTGGGTTATTGTCGATCGATTAACGAAATCAGCTCATTCCATTCCGATTCGCGAGGATCTATCTGCTGATAAACTTGCAAAGATTTATGTTGATGAGATTGTGACACGACATGGTGTGCCCTTGGATATCATCTCTGATCGTGATGCTTGATTTTCATCTCATTTCTGGAAGGCCATGCAATCTGCTTTGGGAACCCAACTGAATCTAAGCACTGCTTATCATCCCCAAACAGATGGCCAATCTGAGAGAACGATTCAAACTTTGGAGGATATGCTTAGAGCATACGTGATAGACTTTGGTGATAATTGGGACTCTCATCTGTCGCTGATCGAGTTCTCTTACAACAATAGTTATCATACTAGCATTAATATGGCACCTTTCGAAGCTCTCTACGGTCGAAAATGCCGTTCACCTGTCTGTTGGAACGAGATCGGTGAAGCTCAGCTTACTGGACCTGAGCTCGTTCTGGAAACAACAGACAAAATCAAGAAAATCCGCGATAATCTTGTGACAGCTCAAAACCGTCAAAAGAGATATGCGGATTTGGGATGCAAGCCCTTAGAATTTCAAGTTGGAGATCGTGTCTACTCAAGGTTTCACCTTGGAAGGGAGTCGTGAGATTTGGAAAGAAAGGAAAACTTGCACCTCGATATGTGAGACCATTTAAGATTGTGGGAAGAATTGGAAAGGTTGCCTATCATCTAGAGCTACCTCCAGAACTTGGAAATATTCACCCGAATTTTCACGTATCCAATCTACGAAAGTGTTTAGCTGACGCTGATCTACACATTCCTCTCGACGAGATTCAAATTGATGAAACAATGCACTTTGTCGAGAAACCTGTGGAGATAGTGGAACGTACATACAAACAGTTGAAGAACAAACAGATTCATTTGGTTAAAGTTCGCTGGGAATCCAAACCTGGCCCAGAGTTTACTTGGGAACGTGAGGACCAGATGAAGACAAAATATCCGCATTTGTTTTCACAAGCTTCCTCTAGTTAAAATTTCGGGACGAAATTTCCTGAAGTAGGGGAGACTGTGACAACTGTGTTCTGTAATCGATGTACGATGTAAAACAATGATGATTATTAATAAAAAAATGTTCTTTGGTGTTATTATATGTGTTTTGATGTTGTTATGTGTGCAATTATGTTTGGTGATTTTGCAATTCGATTCGATTCCAATTATAAGCTTTAAATCGCGTTCTGTAAGGTTATACGCAAACTGATGCGTAAACGCAGTCAGTATAACGCGAAAAACACTCCGGAATAGTGACATAGGCTTAACATACCTTAAATAACCTCCACATAACTTAGAAATAAGTTTTGAATGGTTTGTTGTGTCGAAATCAAATTTGTTCGATCGCAGGGACTATTTGTGTCAAACTGCAAAACTATTCCGATTTGAACTGTAACGAACATTTCGGAACATGACCATAAGTTAAACATACCCTAAATAACCTTTACATAGCTTAGAAATAGGCTTTGAGGGGTTCGGTATGCTAAAATAAACTTTATGATCATTCAGGGACTAAAAGCGTCAAAAAGTGCACAAGTTTGTACTTTCACGCATATCTTACGTTCTGAATACATCCGGACATCCAAAAATTTATGTAAGCATTAAAATATTTTATTTTAGTGTTTGGCATGATAAAATTCCATTCGTCGCTTAATTTGGATCGTTTTTGCGTTCGTTACGACTTCCGTCGTAATTAACCGAACAACGCAACTGTACGGCCAAACGAACCGACATCCGAGATATTTTTGAGCACATTTTAAGTTCCCTATACTTTAACTTCATTTTAGAGCTTTGAAATGGGGTTAACGGGGCTTAAACGTGTCAAAAATGCATCGAAAACCAAGTTTTGGGGCTGTAGGGACTAAAACTGCCAAACTGTGAAAGTAGGTCCTTATGGACCGTAAGGGTGAGGACCATACGGTCCGTAAGCATGTCCCAGTTGCTCAGAAACTTCTAAACCAGCTGTTAACAGCTGTTACCCACTCCTAATCTCATTCCACATGTTGATACCTGATCATGGGGGGCCATTTTTGGTGTACCATGGTTACCAACAAGTGTATGGATGAGATTGAATCACGTTATTCGAGAAACGATCCTAACGGTTGTCCATTTACTATAAATACCCCAACCCTTCACTTGCAAAACCCACTTGAAATCTGAGGTTTTCTCTAAGTGGTTGTGTTTATACACTTCCTACCTGAGATTACTTGGAAATCAAACTTGCGGGGACCCGTTGTAAGTGTTCTTTCGTTCTTTTCCATTTGTTTTAGCGTTAAAGTCAAACTGCGTTTGACTTTTTGCATTGACCAGTTTATGGTCAATGTGAAGTTCGTTTGAACTTCATAACGTGAGCGTAATCACGATGGTTATAGGCCCTTGTGACTATAACTACTGATTACCACGTTATCTAGGCTCAGTGACGAGTCGTAGTTTCGGCCAAAATACGCATTTACGCGTATTTTGTAACCAAACTACTCTAGGATATCAAAACCGTTGTTTTGATATCAAAACCTGTTTTCTAACTTAACTAAACATGTTTTAGCATGTTTAGCTCGTCACTTTTTTAGTTTAGTGCTTGTGTAGAGTCGTAAGTCAAGCGGACTAAACACCCGCTTAGACTTCCGAACATGACCCGTTTGGTCGATCTTAGGATCCGACCAAACATGGTTAGTGACCATAGTAGTATAGGGAATAACCTTCCGAGGTTATCCCTTGTGGTCACCTAGTTTAGGTAGTTGTATGATAAGTAGTTTATATGCCTTAGGTAAATTACCAGAATACCCTTTTCATGTATAATTGGTAATTTAGCATATGTAACCTAAACTTTTGTCACATAACTGATTATACAACATGATTAGACTTGTATAGGCATATAATACTTGTCATAGGACTAGTTAGACGTCTCAAACGCGCTTTGCGCGCACGACGCGTTAAAGTAGCGTAAGCTACCTTAATGGGTCGCGATGGGTCGAAAGCACTTAGGCTAGGTTTCATTTAGGATGTAGGCTTTGTTAAACCATATCACATGAGTTCCAACACTCATTTGGTTTACGAGACCTCATTCTGTCCGATCTTCTGATTTAGGCGTCTATTGTTTGACTAGTGATTCAATTACTAGGTGCTACTTGATTTCTCTGGTTTACTCGAGTTTGTTGAAGTACTATTGATTGAAGATACCTTGCACTACATGTGAGTACATAGATCCCCTATTTTACCGTTTTCAATTGTTTTGGGGTGATTCATATGTACAAAATGTTTTCAAGGTTTAAACGATGATTTCAAAAACAAATAGAACGATTTATACTAAACTAATAACGATTTCGATAATGTGAACGAACTTGTTGGTTGTAGTTACATAACGAATGACATTCATTAGCATTGATCAAGTCGACTAGTATTAGGTTATGGTACCATAGGATCTGACAAATCCCGTTATTTCACTATACCCATGGTTATGTGTGGGTGTTGTGGGTAACGACTGAATCTGATGATTGTTAACTTACCCTTTGGAGGTTTGTTAATGCAAGAACGAGTTGAACGATGAACGAGTCACAAAGGTTTGAATGTTATTAGCGAGACGACCATATATAAGTTTCACAATTAAAACAAGAACGATTTGAACGATTGAACGATTTGAATGATTGAACGATTTGAACGATTGAACGATTTGAACGATTAAACGATTTAAACGAGTAAACGATTTGGAAATGATGTTAAACGATTTGGGGTAAACGATTGATTTTTGGTTAGT
The DNA here is from genome assembly GCA_030545235.1 of Helianthus tuberosus. NCBI lineage: Eukaryota > Viridiplantae > Streptophyta > Magnoliopsida > Asterales > Asteraceae > Helianthus > Helianthus tuberosus. Next base: position 42,083,717 of record CM060414.1, on the reverse strand, counting down.
GTTTAGATAACGAGACGGGTGTAATGTAGTGAAAACATGGTAGATACGCCGCTGGTACTTCTTATATATAAGTGTTTTCAACATATTACATGCCGTGACGTTATTTAGTTCACTTGGGTAAACGATAGTGAAACGATGTCACACAACGATGTTTTTGAAACAATATACGAGTTTTATTTACAAGTTATTATGAGATGTTTTACAATTTGCCTTACTAAAACAAATGTTTTTGGGTTAAGAATCATGGCTACGAGGATTTCTAAACCATAACCATCTTGATTTGAGTTGGTTAATTTAGTTGCAATATAATACTCTTTTCAAAACAAGGTTTTAATAAAGTATTGCAACATTTAAAATAGCCATGAATCCGACACTCCTATAAAACCTATGTACTCGCCAGCATTTCTTTGCTGACTTTGTTTTCACATATGTTTCAGGGATTGATGCTTGATGATGATTACTAGGATGCGTGAGTCACATAGGATCTAGACGAGGCCTTAGTGACATAATAACAATATTAGTCGATATGTAACTTGTTTGTTCTATGTTAATGTTTAATATTCAATAAAATGAAACACTTTTGTATCCATGGTTATGAAATGATAATTCTGTTGCAACACGCCCCGACGTTTTCCGTCGCGCTTTATTGTTTTACGCGTTCGGGGTGTGACATTAGATACATCCACCTTTGAAAGCTTGGTCTCTAGGATTGGCATGCTAAACATGGAATAACAAGCAACATCTTGTTTTTCTATGAATAAAAGCATTAAAATGTTTTCAGAAAATCAAAAATCCATCCTTAAAAATAGCTAAAAATGAAGTTTTCATTAAAATCCTTAAAAGTCTGCCATAACCACTGATTATTCAAAAGTCTGCTTTACTTCAAAGTCTGTCCACTGCTAAAAGTCATCCCCTGTTCTCTCATTCTTCTGATAAACACTGATGCTCAAAATCAGTGTTTAATCCACTGATATGCTATCCACTGATAGTGAAAATCATCCACAGCTTCCATTTGTTACCGTTGTAACCACTGCCTTTCATCAGTAGCTTTCATAAAAGTATTGTCCTTCATTTCATCAGGGGTTGGCATGTGGGCAGTTCATAGTGGTCAGTCTTTTTGTAACCGCTGCCACGTCAGCATTCACTTTTTCTCTATAAAACCCCCATTCAACACCCAAACAGGGTTTTACTGTCGAATTGAATTCTTAAAAATTCTCTTCTCAAAGCAGTTTTCATCACACTTCCTCAAATTCTCTCTCAAATTTCTTCGATCGTCTTCTCCAAGATGACTAAATCGAAGTCTTCTGCAAAATCCACCTCAAAATCATCTTCCAAAGAGGCCTCTCAAAAGGCTAAACTCACCGAAATTCCACACAAACCTTCTCACAACCTTCTGGGTCTTCTCACAAAACCCAGCACCACAGATGCTTTCGACTCCATCATTGCTATCATATCTGCATCAAAGTACAAAACTTTGTTAACAGCAGATGCACCAATTTACTTGGCAACCCAAAGAGAGTTTTGGAAGAATGCAACCCTTGAAAAACAAGGAGAAGCTGTAATAGCCATGAACTCTTCTCTACAGGGTAAAGCTGTCAAAATAACACCACAATCCATCTCGGAAGTCTTTCAACTCAATGATCAGCAAGGTAAAACTTCCTTCCCTAAAAAACGAGTTAAAAATTGACTTTCTTGAAAGAGGGTATGCAGACATAATGATGAAGAGGGATACCTTACAAAAAGGTTTCTTCCCTCCTGCAACAAGGTTTTTATTTCATACCCTCCTAATGTGTGTTTCAAACAAAACCACTGCTTTTAATGAAATACCATTAAAAATTCAAAATCTGGGATATGCTATTCTTCAAGAAGAAAATTTTAATTATTCCCAGGAAATTTTTAATGATCTGGTTAAAAATGTTGAAACAAAATCATTCTTACTGTTTCCAAGATTTCTAAGTTATTATTTTGAAAAGAAACTTGGTAAGGATGATATTTCTGCAGTAAAACAAGGTGACTCATTACAAATGCACAGCTTAACTGCTGAAACTTTTACTAGAATGCAACACCTTGCAAAACACAAGCAGAGGTGCCTGAGCAGAATTTAGCAGCTACCACTGCTCCTCAAGTATCTGCTGCTGAGCCCACTGCTCAAGGTGATCAAAGTAGCAAAACAACTGCTTTGAAACCCACACCTATAATCACCAAAAAGCCAAACAAAAAGAAAACTCAAAACCCCCCCAAACCTATCAAAAAGGCAACTCTGGAGGATGAGATACCAGAGCAACTGCCAGTGACAGCACAAAGGTCACAAGAAACCACTGCTGCTTCTTCCTCACTGCAGTTGGTACAAATATCTCAACCCATAACCGAAACTCCTCCTGTTTCTTCTCAATAAGAATAGGTTGTACATATAGGGACACCACAATATGATGCCCTGGAATCACTTGCTTCCATCATCCACAGCCCAATGCCCGGGGCAAATTCTCTTTCTACACCACACCTCACATCCACAATTCCCCGACCAACTAAACTTTTGTTGGATGCTATTGATTTGAACCAGGCACAAACCAGTCCTTCTCAATCACCTGTCAATGAGAATATACTTCAACCAATGATTGGGTCTGATGTATCAATCATAGTTAACCCACCAACAATGCCTGAGGAGGTTACACCCCTTGAGTTACACGTAACTCTTGGTGGTAATCCAAGTGAAGCAGCCACTACAAGTGCTGAACCCACTAGTTTGCATTTGGACAGTGGTTACATCAATAAGACTTCCTTGGAGGCAATTCCTTACATAGCACCTCTGACATCCATCAGTGGATTTGTTTTGACCACTGGCAACATCAAAAGGTTGTCAAGTGTTGAAGGAAGAAGACCCCAGTACCAAGAAAAAGGGGCATCAGTGGTTAATGTTTGGAGTACACTCCCTACCTCAACCACTGATAAAACCACTGCTAGTGGGAAATCAGATGATCCCATTAAATTGGGTGATGGTTTAAAGTACCTTGAATTGACGGAACGTGTTGAAAAACTGGATACTTCGGTTGCAGAGATCAAAGAAATGCTGCAACAGCTGTTGAAAGTATAAAAGGTGCAATCCATTGTTGTTCCACCTCAAGCACCTGCTCCACCACAAGCACCTGCTGCAAATGAGCTCTGGAATCTATTTCAACCTTTTCTCCAACAACAAAAACAAATGGCTGATCAACAACACGCAATACATGTACAAGAGCTGAGAAACACAATGGAGTCTTGGTTCAAGAACACACAAGCAGATATCAAGGCTATCAAGGCCCACATATTGAAAACCACTGGCACTGCTCCTCCAACTGTTCTCTTTATTGATCAATTACTCCCAGATAATGCCAAAATGGGGGAGAAAATTCAGGAGTGGAAGCAGAAGGGGATAGATGATGGTCTTTACATTGAACCTGAAAAAGATGCTATGACCAGAAAAATTCCTTTGCCAGATGGTAGCAAGAAGGTTTATGTTACCCAAAATGCACTTGATGAAGGAGTAGCAAGTGTAAAAAGGGACATAGCGGCAAAGGATATGTCAAGGTGGAATGAGGAGAAAAAAGCTTACAAGGAGCTGAATGCGCAGGGTTGTTCTGGGCTAAAGGATGTTCAAAATCCTGTGCCAAAAAGAAATCCCACTAGAAAAGTGAGGGAACCCAAGTCCACACCATCTAGACTCACAAAGCATACTCCAAAACCACCGTCCAAAAGCCCCCAACATCAAACTTCCACCCAAACAGTTGTTGTAACTCCTGCTGTATCAACATCTGCTGGTACTCCAGTTGTTTCAACATCTGCTATCACTTCAACACACACCACTTCAACACACACCACAACCACTGCCTTACCACCACCACCATCACCACCAAAAACAACATCACCACCATCTCCTCCTGCCAAAAAGCAGAAGACATCAGATGTTACAACATCTGTTGTAATGACAAAAGTGGTTGAAACACCGGTTGTTTCAACAACTGTCAGTCAATCACAAATCACCACCACTGTTCCACTCAAAACATCATCTGCCTCTCCTACAATAAAAAGGAGAAGGATTTTCATACCAGATGATGATTCTCCATCACCACCACCAACATCTTCACAATCAATTGCACTTATTCCAAACCTTGTTCCTCTCTCATCAGCTCCTGTGCAACAACCAATCCCTGTCATTACTCCTGCAGGTGTCCAATTTCCTCTAGAACTTGGAGCAGTTAGAGAAGAGATTAAATCCATCTACTATGAGGATGACCCTGCTAAAAGGAAGTTGCCATCTGTTGAAGGATATCCCAGGCCTAACAACATTGAAGAATATTTGAAAATCAAGGCTCAGCAAGCAGAGGATATCTCAAAAAGAAATACACATGGGAAATCTGATAGAGAAATTCAGCAGAACTATCAATACTTGCTCACACAAGTCAGATCTTTAGATCAATTTGCAAAAAATGTTTGCCAACAAATCTCAGAAAGAGCAGATGAAAGCTTGAGAAAAGACTACATTGAAAGCATCATGGCAACAAAGAAGTACAAGGGAGAAAAACATATGTACAAGGAGTGGACCATTCCTAAGCTTGAAAGTGAAGCAGCCAGGATTCAATATATGATAAAGAATAAGGTCAAGCACACTCCTCCAGATTGGGCAAAATTCAAAAAGAATGTACCTGATAAAAAGGTAGAGCTGAGGATAATGAAAGAGGAATTAGCTGCTGCTGATTATGGGTCTTTGAATCAAGTGTTGAGATGGAGAGAAGATAAAGTCAGGGCTACCTACAAAAGTTTGGAGAAATTAAGAAAGACAGATCCTACTGCTCCACAAAAGCCTGACTATCCTGAAGCAGAGGTTGCAAAAAGATCACCAAAAATGCAAATCAGGAGAGCCACTGCTCCAGCTGGTGCAACCATCTTTAAAAGAAGGCCACAAAAACAGTTGGATACTGAAACAGTGGCAAAATTAATGGCAGGTGATGAGCTTGTAAAGGAAGGTATTAAAGAAATGATAGCTGAAACTCTTGGCCTGAATCAACTTGCAAGCACTGCTCAAACAGTCATGAATAGGCCTGCATCACCAAACACCTCATCCAATAAAAATCTCCCAAGAAACCCACCAGGCTCAAAAGTACTAAAGTGGGCAACTGACAAACAGACCCATGTACTGACTATGTTCTGGTCTGGTGGAGAAGTGAAGAAAATAACAAGGGAACAAGCACTTGGCCTAAGTCTTGAAGATATACAGGATCTCCTTGATCTTCCACTTAGTAGGGATGAAGATGACACAGATGCCCTAGACTTTGAGTTACAACTTAAAGGTCAGATAAGGGAACTGTTGATGAGGCAATAAAGTTCCACAATAATGAAGGGTTTTGGCATTATCTGTTCCAGGGGGAGATTGTTGGGATTGAACCCTACTAAAGGAACAGATAATTAAAGCCAAAATTGGATCAGAGCAGTGGATCCAGAATAAGCAGATGTTATGTATACAAGTCTCTCCCCTTGAAAGTGGTTTAAACATCTGCTGACCTCCTATCTACTGATCATACAAACTGCTGACCTACAAACTGCTGATCAAGTAAAAGACTGATGGAAGACTAAAGCTCTGCTATTCAATCTACTGCCTTGAGTCAAGCTCTGCTGATCATGACAAGTACTGCTGGGTTCACATCAGTGGAAGGATGCAGCGGCAGCTTAGATGTCGTTATGTAATGAAATGTAATAACAGTAGTTAGTATAGCAGAGGTTGTATAGATAAGAGGTTAGAGTTTGTTAGGAGGTTAGATGTCACTTTCATGGTGACGTCAGCTTAGATGCTTCAGTGGTTTGCTCGTGCCTATAAATAGAACAGTGCTCTGTACTGTTCTATTAGCTCTTTTACTATCTTCTTCCTGCACGAACAAATACTGTGAACTCAGGCTGAGGGGGAGTTTGTTGCATACTTGCAAAATTGTAATCGTTGTTGAAATTAAATTCAATCATTCGGTTCAATGTTAAACTTGTATGTTAAAAGCAATTCTCCTGTTTGATTGTGAAAAGTTTGCTTCCATCTAAATTCCGCTGCACAACTCATTCATCTTCATCTTAATTCAAACGTAAAACACAATCAAAACCAAACTCAGATCCTAACAGTTGGAAGCAAGAAAAATTGCTGAAGAAAAGGCGAAATTGGAAGCTGAAAAAGCAGAAGTTGAAGAAAGTTCAACAGAGAAGGTCGAAGCTGAAGAATGTGAAATAAAGGTAGAATTTGATGAAGAACCAATGATTGAGAAGGTGGTAGAGAAAATCATCGAAGTTGAGAAAATAGTCGAAGTTGAGAAAATTGTTGAAAAATTTGTCGAAGTTGAGAAAGTTGTCGACGTAGAAAAGATTGTTGAAATCACGAAATCTTGTCTGAAATGTTTGGAGTCTTGCAAACATTGTGAAGAAAAGGACAAGAAGATTCGTGAACTTGAAGAGCTGAAAGAAAAACTGTTGTTTGATGTGAAGTACGTGAAGGAATCATATGATGTGTTGAACAGAACAGTTGATGGTCTAAAAAAGACAAATTTAGAAGTTGATGCTGCTATGACAATGATGAGCTCAACATTAATGACAAAGCAGAAGGTCATCAATGAGTATATTGAAGACTGTGCAAAACTGAAGCAGGATTTGGAACTCGAAAAGATTGAAAGTGAAAGAATCAAACTATTATTGTTGAGTTATACAACTTGTGATTATTTGATTGATCGAGTTTATCCTACTGTTGCAGGTCTTGAAGCGTTTCAAGATAAAAAGACAGAAGATACGGATACTGGTAAGAAACAAAGTGTCAAGTATAACAAGTGTCCACCCCCGATCTATGAAAGTTATTCTCCCAGAAAGCCAAATGAGGAACGATTAAATAAGGCACTCAACATAAAGTTAATGTCTGAAACCATTGATGAGTTACCAGACAACATTGATGTCACATTCAAGGCGTCTGACACTGTTCATGAGTCTGAGTTGTTAAAGAAAGTGGTCGATCAGGTGTTGGATATGGATGAAGAGTCAAAGTCGGAGTCTAAATCTGAAAGTTCGAGTTCGTTAGACAAGTGTCCGAGTTCACCGGTTAAATGGGTTTACAATAAAGAATTCCTGTTATCAAAATCTAATTTGAATGACGGATCAATCAAAGTGGCATATACTTTGAATGATTTAGACAAATTATATTCTGATGTGGAATTTCCAATAAGAAGTGTCAAAACTGAAATGATCAAAGAGGTTTTCAAATTAACAGAAATTAATATTTCTGAAATAAAAGATTTAAATCTTAACGAAAAGCCTAATAAGTACACTTCAAGAGTTCAACAGAGATTGAACAAGAAAAAGGGTTACAGTTCAGGTTATGGTTTTCAGAAGAAACCAAACCATAACAGTAATTTCAAAAAGAAAGGATTAGGTTTCATTCCCCCGGAAAATCATAAAAATGAGAAAACTTATAAAACAAAAACTAAATTTGTTTCAGGTGCAAGTTCAGTAGGAGAGCAGAAGAAACCATTCTGGAGACAGTCAAACCGAGAGTTTCTTGCTGAAAGGAAGAAGAATATGAAGAAATTTGTTCCAAGAGTCGACAAAAGAATCTGTTTTAAATGTCAAAAAGCTGGACACATTGCTTGGAATTGCCACGAGTCCACTTATTCAAAACAGGGAGTTTCTTCTAACTTTGAAATAAAAAAGAAATGTGTTGATAAATCAGTACAATCAAGAGAAAAATTCAAAGTGTTTGAAAATTCGACTTTCGAAGAAGGTGAAAGTTCGAAACGTTTTTACAAAAGAAAAGTTGATTTGAACAAACAAAGATGGGTTGTAAAATCTGAGAGTAGTTCTGACAATGAATCTGATTCCATAAAATCAGAGGAGTCATCTGTTGAGAAAATGAATGAGAATTTCGTTCCAGAGTTGAACGATGAAAACTTTCCGCCATTGTCGAAAGAAAAATTGAAGTTAAAAATTGGAAAGATTGAGATTTCAGATTAATTCTTCCCTGGTAAAGGAGAATTTGATGCTGAAAAGGATTTCAATGGGAAAGTCAAACATATATTTGGGAAAGAGTTGATTCAAAATCACCCAAGGCTGGTCAGGCTTGGGTGACAGCGTTTTCAAATTGAAATTCTGACTTGCCGGAGCTCCCAAGTGGGTAATCGTGGAGCATGAATCGGCATCATTCTTGAAAAATTGTTTTTGTGAAACATTTAAAAAATTGTTAAAATTCTACAAGTGTGACTTGCCGAAACTCTCAGGTTGGTAAGTGTGGAGTAGGAATCGGCATTTTTTCTACAAAGTGATATTTCAATCTATGAGTCAAGAGGATATGATTGATTAAGTGAACTTACAAATGGTTAATCAAGGTCATTAATTTGAACTTGATCTAACTTTCATTCAAATGATTGATAAAACAAAATGATTAATGAATCTCCAATCTTACAATTGATAAAATCAACAAAACTTATTTTCCGGAAAAACCATTTTTGATTAAAACAAACTTAAGTGTTTTGAAATCATAATGGGAAAATAGTTTGTTGTCAGGGGGAGTTCTGATTGTTTATGCCAAGTGGATGGCGAATTGAAGCTTGAAAATCAGTTGTCACTTTACCTTGTACAGTTTGTTTTAAAATTTCCTCTAAATGATTTTGAATTTTAGGGGCAGTAAGAAATTTTGGAAAATCCAAGAACATTAGAAAATTTGAAAAAGTAAAAAACATGATAAAATCAAAAACGAGTTTTGTTGTGAAAAAGAGGAAATGATAGTACATCAGTAAACAGTCACAACACGCTAAAGAATTGGAAAGTCAAATGTGATAAACGGTCTCACTGATGATATGCCAGTAGGTTTTTACACGCTTAGTAGATTGTATTCGAGATATAAACCTAAATTTCAAACTTACTTATTTCGTGGGGAACGTCTCTCGGATATATGGGTAACCCCCGAAATCTTGTTTGAAAGACCCCTCTTTCTGAGATACCAGGTCTTTATGCTTAGTGATATCTGGGGTCTTTATGGCCTAGTCCCCGTATAATACTTTTCGCTTGCTTGAAATAATAGCACCCCCCTCAGCATAAAAAATGATGAAACATTGCAAAATGCTAATCATGTGCTGTTGAAGAAAAGATTCTCTAAAGGGAACACACCTAAAGTCGAAGCCATCATCTCTCTGATTTTGCGGCAGCAATAGCCTGAGCTCTCATGGCCCTCGCATTTAACCCTTTACAGATATCATCTAGGTATACTCACCTGTAAGACTGAATATTGGGATCTGGATACGGGAGTATATTCTGAGGTGGGACACGCGAATAAGTTTAAGTCTCTAAAACATTAATCTCGTATCTCGAAACAGTTGAACTTTGTGTGAAAATTTAAGTGGATCAGTATACTGACAATCTAAGTGAATCGTTTAGAACTTAAAATGTTTATAGCTTAACGGTGTTGGTGATTTGTCTCAAAAACTGATATGATCCTCATACACAAACTCGCAAAAATATTGTCTGTAAATATTTCTTTACTGCATTTCATTAATATCAAAAATCCAAAAAGATTTTCGAAGTGTTTTAGCATAAATTTTGAAAAATACAAAAAGATTTTAGACAACTGATGTTGAAAAGCTGATTTTCAAAATTCCGAGTGCTAAACATGATGAACAACAGGGTTGGAAGAGTCTGTTGAAATGGAAAATGTTTTTGAAATAATTAAATGGTTCATTCAGTTGAAACCAAATTTGAATGGTTCATATACAAGTGGTAAGCAGAAAATATAAATTTGTCAAATTTTAAATTTGTGAAATTTACTTTGAGGTAGAGAATGTGCAGGTTATGGCTATGAGAGAGCCAGATTTTGATTTTGAACGTATGAAGACTGAAAAGCATGAGCAGAGTATGAGCCAGACTGCGATCCCATCACAACTTAAGGGGGAGTCTGTTAGCAAAGAGGAGTCTGAAGATAGGAAAGCCAGGTTTAAATCCTGAAGATCGCGCTAGTTGCTGATGCTGATAACCTTAAAGAATCAAGAGATCTGTTTAAGAGAAGATAAAGACAGGTTGAGATCAGTTGATCAAGAGAAGAGATAAAGATTGAGGATGCTTTCACTGTCAGATAATTTTGAAAAAGCCCGAAGACTGATCAAGGCTGAAGACTGTGAAGACTCGACACCGAAGACTTCGTTAACATCCGAGGGGGAGTCTGTTGGTGCATACGTCTGTCGACTTCATCTTGTATCGAGTCTTGTAATAGAAATGTTAGATCAGGGCAGGTAGTTCGAGAAAACAGGGTTTTAGGGTTGAGAGTTCATTTCGCACGAAATGACTTTTAGTTATTTCGTACGAAATAGCAAGTGGCTATTTCGCACGAAATGATCTTTAGTCATTTCGTACGAAATACCCTCCCCTATAAATACCTGAAGTGCTATCTCATTTGTAACGTTCATGTTTCCGGTACCGAAGTGCTGCCGACGTCTCTACTGATCTGTAATCATGTCAAATCAATAAAACAAGACAATTAAGTGTGAATCAAGCTGTTACATAGTCTAATCAATGAATTCCGCCTCTGATTAGACCGAGAACTCTTCTGATAGACCCGTTTAGATCGTCTCACGATCCTACATCGAACCCCGCCACGTTCATTGGCAGAAGAGATAATGGAATGGAATGGAATGATTCTTAATGGATATAGAACATCCATCAAGAATGGAAGAAGCGGTTTCTATGGTTCCATCGGCAAGCTCTACCTCGTATTTAATGTCTAGAGTTCTTATGGGCAGATTTAATAGTTTACTAAACTTAAGATCTACAAAAGAGTTATCTGCACCTGAATCGAATAAGACTCTAGCATATACAACATTGATCGGGAAACTACCTGTTATAACGTTGTCATCATTTACCATCTGCTTAGCGTTCATTTGGAATGCCCTCGCATTCCCTTTCTTAGCCTCATCAGGCTTCTTTGCATTCTTGGGGCAGTTGGTTTTAATGTGCCCCTTTTCATTGTAGCCATAGCATACTGCATCCTTCAAACTTTTGCACTCAAGGGTATTGTGACCCTTCTTCTTGCAGATTGCACAGGGTTTAGCCTGTGGGTCCAAGTTGCATTGCCCCCAGTGCCTGCGGTTGCAATTCTTGCAAGTGGGCTTCTCGCCCGATCTATCCTAGTTCTTTTTGAACCCAAACCTAACCTTTTTCTTCTTGTCAGATCGGTGGGAGCTATCATCCTCACTCTTTCTCTTACCCTCATCATTGGTCTTTCCAGACCTGCGTCTTATCACGTCTAATGTGAGGGACAGAGATAGATCCACAGCGGATCTATAAGTAGCAGGCTTTGATGCCTTCTCCATTCCCTTTATTTCCGGTGCCAGACCACCAATGAAGCGCGCAATGCGCTTGGGTTCAGGTGTTATCAGGTAAGGAACCAACCTTAACATGGAATTGAAGTCGGTGACGTAGGACCTACAGTCTAGGTTTTCCTAACCAGAGTCAAAAGGTCTGACTCTACCTTTTCCAACTCGTGTTGAGGGAAGTAGGTTTCTTTTACAAGATCCACAAACTTGGACCATGACAGATTATAAAGGGGGATCTTCCCCGTGGACTACACCAACGCCTTCCACCATGTAAGGGCATCACCCTTGAACGATTGTGACACATATTTCACAACGTCTTCTTTCGCTCACCAGCTGATGTCGACAATAGTTTCCATTTCATCCAACCATTTCATGCAGTTAATGGCTCCCTTCTCGCCATTGAAGTCTCTTGGCTTGCAAGAGGCAAAGTATTTATAAGTGCATCTTTTGGAGGAACGGGGTTCCTGATAAAAAAGAATCTTTTTCGATGTTTCACTCTTCGCATTGGAAGAGTGAACAGATTCTTCCTTTCGAGATGTATATGGCTTGGAGTGGGGCTTGGAGTGGGACTTGGAGTGAGTAGCACTCGACTCCTTATAATTTTCAAGAACTTTATCCACTGATCTTCTAACAGCAACATCTATCATGGCCTGAAGATCAGCACCATTTACATTCATGTTTGCAGCATCGTTTCTGTTGCTATGAGCCTCGTCGGAGTTTACTATTTCGAAGCTTGCTATACACCAATAATAAAAACTACTTAGTTGCAATTTAAAACTGAATCATCGTTTTTTTATTATTAACAAGCCATTGTATTATTAAACCATATAAGCTATTAAGTTATAACATTTCTAATGAATGTTATTTCGAAATTAATTCAATATAATTAGCCTAGGTTATAAAAGAACCATCAACGGCTTTAAAAAAGGGCATAGTCCTTCATATATTAGACAAGGGATCATAAGCCACATCTGTCATTGTCGCACTGACAATATTAAAATAGCTCAAAGGCTCGTCAAAAGGACGTTAAAATATGGCACAAATGGCCTTATCACAAGGACTTTAAAATATAAACCGCGTTCTTATTTGATCAAGGGTTTTAAGGCTTAAACCTAGTTCTTCACCTTTGGACAGGGAGTCGTAGACTTCAATTGTCATCGTCATGAAAGACGATATTACTTGGCCCGCAGGAAAATCAATTGACATCACTAATGGACGTTTTAATAATAATAATCATCATACTGATGATATTAGTCATGATTGTATTGATCATATAGACTATAAAGGCTTGGATATAACCCAAATACCTTGACGGCTAGTGTGGTTCCTCAAGCCACTCTGCCAGGAGTGTTAACATTTTATGAATGCTAACAAAGTTTAATTGGCTTAAGAAGGTTTACCAATATAGCCATGTTCGCATTGACATATAGGCAAGGTTAAACCATTAAGAAGATGTTTTGAAATTATTTAGCAGATCGTTAAAGTTCGAATAAAATCGAGATGACCGCTTGAACAATCATGTAATGAAATACATTTATAACAACAATAAATATTAATTCCAAAAGAAAAACTTTCATTAAATTAATTAAGGATTACAAAATTTCCCTAAACGGGTCTTAATTAACATAACTAATTGTCCATGCAGGGACTAAAACAAAACAAGTCCACGCAGGGACTAATATTGAAAATAAAGTGTCCACACAGGGACTATTACAGAATTAAAATGCCTACGCAGGGACTTAATTTTAAATAAACAACTACAAGGATAAATAAATAAAATCTTCAATTCCCGTAACTTTGTAAGTTTCTTTAAGAACTTACTTGTTTTCCTCTCACCTCTTTTCACTCGACGCTCTACGTCATCTACCCTTCCCAAGGCCTGGGTTAAGGCCTCTAGTTGTTGGGCTGGTAATTGTGGTTGTGGTTGTGGTGGTGGTGGTGGTGGTGGGGGAACAGGATACTAGTACCCATAAGCTGGATATCCAGTTTGGGAAGCAGGGGGGAAAAAGGGAAGGATATAAAGCGTTATGTACAATTGCTTCAGCATATGGATCGTACGAAGGTGCCTGATAGTTGTAACCCATGGACGCCGATGGTTCAAATGGGTTATACCCAGTTGCAGCTTGGTAAGTGGGGATTAGGTTTTCAAAACCCATGGGCGATGGTGGTTGCACAAAGGTGGGTGGTGTAGTATCAATCACTCGCGTAGGATTTGAGGGTCCTCCCATTTGGGGATCCTCAGGGATAGTGGGATAAGTGCTCGAAGCATGGGGCGAACTAAAACATGGGCCCCCACGCACAGGCATACGTGCGTTTCTTCTCCTCCTTGATGGTTCTGGAGGTGGCGGAGGTGGTTGTTCCTCCACTGGTGGTGGCGGTGGTGGCGCGGGTTCCACCCGCTTGATGCTGCTGTGGTGGAGTGTTATGATAAGGAGTATACTCCCACTTATATTGATCCCACTATTCGGCCCATTCGTTGGGGCCCTGATAAGGCGATCCCGCGTAAGAAGCGAAACCACTCAAAATGTCGATGGGATGCGTATGCATCCCTGATGGCGGCATGATTGGATCTGGATCCTAGTACACATCCATATCCTGACTTTCATCATGATGCTCCTCAAGCTCCAACTAGTTTTGACCAGGAGGAGTGTTGATGTAGTCATTCGGGTCAAAATGCCCTTTTGACTGAGAGTGGTGCGAATGATGGGACTCATGTGAATGTTGAGGCCCGAATGAGTGATGGTACGAAGACGAAGTGCTTAAAGAAATGGAGGCCCTCGCAGGCTCCATGGAATGTCTCCAATCTTCATAAGGATCAGAATTAAACGATGTAGACGGAAAGTGGCAGTGCGATTGCCCCACCTGACTAGATGGTCCACCTCGCATTGGACCTTTCCACGGCCTCGAACTCTTGGTGGCATTTTAAGTAAGTAACCTGCCAAAAACAAAGAAAACAATATATATATATATATATATATATAAACTTAATAAAGACTAGGATTAATCCAAGGTCATTTTCCTAGACTCGGAAGTCTAAGGAGTGTGCTACTGTGTCATTTGAGTTTAAATACAAAAGGGTAGTGTTTAATTCACACAAACGTTGGCTCTGATACCAACCTGTCACACCCTGAATTTCCACATAACCCGATGGGCTCGGTGGGGAGTATCATGACGTAGTTGATATCATCATAGTCAATAAAACACAGAATAGCACAGCCGAAGTCTTGGAATAAAATGACTATTACAGACCGAGTGTTCAAAGTTCAAAATAATAAATACAGATGGTTGTAATAAAAGATCCACATGTGGATCAAATAAAATGTACAAAATGATGTTCAACAGACGTTAGGCATTCTAAGGATTTGCAAGATCCTCTTATCAATGTCAAGCGGCTTCCAGCCTATTTCGTATAGTACCTGTAACTTAGTATTTTGAAAATACGTCAACTTATACTGGTAAATACAATTAACCGACACATTTTGAAATCATTTCAAAAATTGATTTAAGTGCACAATGAACGTGAAATCTTTATAACTTGGGACAATTAAAAATTTTAATATTGTACACAGTTTTATAAGTTTGTCAATACATATAGGGCCCAGTATAGAAATCAGGACATGATTAACCGACACACCACTATAAAACCCACGAAGGAGTTATCCCCAACTTGTGGGTAAAAATATATTTTTAGCATTTGCATCTGTCAGGTGTATGACTACACCCCGTGCTTAGGTCGTAGCCATTAGTAACTTAAATGAGCTAAGGATATCCAGGACACGGTCGCGTTAACCCCCAATGTTTAAGTTATCAAACAAAACAGGTTAAAACGGGTTATGCAGATTTGATAGCCACAATCCGGCTAAGTAATCCCATACCCGACCAAGCGGTAATAATTTACCGTATCCCAAGCCCGTATAGGGAAAATAAGTTAAAAGTATTTACCTGAGCTAATACTTTATTCAATGCAAGATTTAAATAACCCAGTCGTATAATTCACTAGACAAGTGTAGGTAGCTTATTCTGGAAGTCTCTAGTCTGGAATGATGGTAATATTAACCAATTAGAATGCTAACAGGTCCTATTTAAGTCATAAACATAGACCGGCTAGCTTAAAGAATGAAATACGGTACAATACGCTAGATTAAGCGATGACCGGATTAGAATGTAATTTAGACCCAACAAGTATGAAAACTTGTGTAATGTGGGTATACTAAATACATTCTGGAAATTGAATTTGAAATGATAAGGTTAAACCCGTTTCGGCAAACTTATGTAAACTAGTTACATAAGTCGAACCGTATGCGTATTAGCAGTAATGGGTAACCGGATGAGTCATATACATGTTCCATATGTTATTATACTTAAAACTTGTTATAATATTAGTAGGATATCAACATGTATGCATGTTAAGGTTTTAAAATCGAATTAAGCCTCATAAGGGCGTTTTGGTCATTTTACGACTTATAAAAGGAGCTTGCAAGTAAACTGATGTTATAATCATAAACATTCTGGAAAAATAGTTAACTTATGATATAATATCAATAGGATATCAAATATATGTGTGGTTTATGATTTAAGACCAAACTATACACCGTAGGGGCATTTTGGTCATTTCACACATAGTTTTGATAACTTATTTGGGATTCTAAGTTCATGATTTATACCTACTGTAAAAATATTTAAAATTATTTATAAAATCAGTAGGTAAAAAGTCTTGGCTAATAAATATGGTTTAAAACCATACTATGCAATTAAACGGCGTTAAAGTCGTTAAATGACGATTTATGTGATGGTTTATGAAATCTAATGGTATGACCATGTTTGAATAGTTAAAATATGTTATTTGTCATAACATATCAGTAAGTAAAAGTTTTTGTGTGCATATCATGTATAAAAACCATTTTAAGTGCCATAAGGGCATTATCGTAATTTACGAGCATTATATACAAGAACTTGTGCGTAAACTCATTATGTAATATAACTTGACATCCCAAATAATCCTAAATATGATATTACATCACTATGTAATGAGTCTTGCCAAGAAATTATGTTTAAAACTCAATTTAGATGAAAAAGGGCATTTTAGTTCTTTTTAAAGCATGTTTTACGATAATTTATGCAAACTCAGTTTATGACCAGAATATTAACATCAAAATATGTTAAACATGTTAACATATCAGTACTTAATTCATTTGCATGATCATTCATGATAAAAGCCTTTTTTTTAAACAAAAGGGCATTTTAATCAAGATTAAGCATAATAACGGAACTTGCAAAATAAACTCAGATTACTATATGACCATGTAATATAACCTCAGAGGGTTATACTACAATATAATATGGTCATAGAGTTAAGTTCCCATGAAAATAAAATAAACGTACGAAACATACGAATTGGAAGAAAAGTAAAAAAAGTGGCGGTGGCATTTTGGTAATTATCAAAAACTTCAAAATTACTCTAATAGAGTAATTTTGAGCTTCTGTAGAGTAATTTTGTAAAAGTTCATGTATAGTAATTTTGGTCGTGTAGGGTAATTATCAAAATTGTAGGGTAATTATCAAAATTACACTAACCCCCCCCCCCCCCCAAAAAAAAAACCTAAACCACCCCCACCCCCCAAAAACCTAAAAAAACCTAAACCACCCCCACCCCCCAAAAACCTAAAAAAACCTAAACCACCCCCCCCCCCCCAAAAAAAATAACCTAACCCCCCCCCCCCCCCCAACTAAAAGCTAAAAACTAAACCATAAAGCTAAACCCCATAACTAAATGCTAACAAAATTACTCTACAAGACATTTTCCAAAATTACTCTACAGAAGTCAAAATTACTCTACTAGAGTAATCTGATAATTACCCTACATTTCCCAAAATTACTCTACAGATGCTCAAAACTACTCTACTAGAGTAATTTTGAAGTTGCTGATAATTACCAGATTGCCACCGCCACTTTTTGCTTTTTCCCCAGTAAATTGAAGTTGTTGATAATTACCAAAATGACACCGCCACTTTTTGCTTTTTCCCTCAATTCGTACGTTTCGTACGTTAATTTTGTTTTTATTTGATCCTTTACCCATGTTCATAATGGAACCTTAAAACATAATGAAACTAATCTAATTTGGGTTAGAATCGAATCAAAGCAGAAGTCAAACTTCGCGACTTTCGGCTGTGAACTGACCCTAAACCTAGAATTGATGGGCTGAACATGTTTACACATGTTCTAATAATTATTACAAAGTTATTAAAGTGATAAAACATATTTTATAACACCTACATTATCAGATTTGAATTATCTTAAAAACTGACCGTTTGACATTTTAATTTTAATTACTTTGACCCGTCAATTGATCAAGCAAACGTGATTTTTAGGAGATGCCCTTTTGAGAGATTAACGCCTACCTAATTATGATCATGAAGCCATGTTCTCCTCGAACAATGGCTGGACCATAATGGTCTGAACCGAAAGTCAAAGCTTTTATCGAAAAACTTTGACTTTCGGCTTTTAAATGCCTAAAAAACGAAAAGCAGAGGCTAGGGACACTTTCAAAGGGTCATAGCTCGAAACTTTAACTGAGGTTGAGTCACCTTTTAGCTAGGAATCTCCAAGAGAGTAAGAGAGGCAAAAATATGAAAAGGTGAAAGTATTAAAGGCCACCAAAGACCTCTATTTATAGTGAAATGAAATGATCTTGGATCAAGCCAGGTGTTTAGGGAGCTCTAGAGATCACTCTAGGTGTCCCAAGATGTTTTAAAAACCAGCAATGATCCACAGTTTCGAATTCAAATGTGCATGGTGGCCAAGGCAGCAAACATGCAGCTGTCAAGATATTTCTGCGCAAACAGCGCCCTCGCGGTGCACAACAGGAGACCGGGGGGTCGGTCGCGGCCTACGACCCTTTCAATTATCAGCCAAACATTTTCAATGTTTGGCAATTTCAGCTCCTTAACCTTATAACTCATAATAAGTTTCATATTTGGCATATTTAGCCCTTCAAGTTAGGTTGTAGGTGTTCTTGAAGGTATAACAGAACATCGTTAAGCTCCGGATTCGTTAAAAGGTCACTCAGAGGTATAATTAAACATGTTGACGCTTTTAACCCTTCGATTCACAACTTATAATTCAAATCACAAATGGTTTCGTACGTCCAACATGTGGCTCGTTAAAGGATACAAATACCGTAAAAGGTCATTCAGAGGCTTAGTTTAAGCATGTTGACAATTTTAGTCCCTCCATATACATCTTTTCATCATTTGGCTATAATAGTCCTTCCTAGTCAATGTTTGACATAATTAGGGTTAAGGACACGTGTCAACACATCATTGGACACGATTTTACAAGGTATTACATGGAGGCTAGGCGGGGTTATGTTACTTTGATACCTTGTTCATACATAAAGTTCAAATTGTGAAAGAGTGGAACTAGATTGGAAAGCCCAAGCTCCCATGGTTCACACTTCACAAGTCACAAGTTCATCATATAGAAGATGATGAATCATGCTTGCTTTCAACACTTGGATTATGATATCTATGAACTGAAAAGTAAAGAGTTTTGAACTCATAACTTGATGGAAATCACCTCACCATAAACCCACAACTATAGGATACGTTGGGAGCTTGGTGGGTACAAGATTCCACCAAGTTTTAGCAATGAAAATGAAGTTGCAAGAATGTTGAACAAAACAGAAAATAACACTCACTTTGGACCTCAAATATGGTGAGGTTTCACTTTAGATTACCATGGTAATCTTTTGAAAACCTTCCTAGAGGTTATCCAAGTGATATGAAAGAAGAAACAAGAAGAAATAGACGAGGAAGTGAGCTATAACTCACTTTGAACTCTTATAACTTTCTGCCCAACTTTAATGTCTTTGGAGAGTTTTAGAGAGTAATTTAGAGTGTTTGACAGGTTTGGAAAGTGGAAATGGGGCTTAGAAGTGTTGTATATATAGTGGAGGATTAAGGTTAGTAGTTGGGAGTGTAATTAAGGAGTTAGGTGAGAGTTAAGGATCAAAAGTTGGACAAACCGCAAGCATAAAACAACAATCTGCAGATCACACCCTTTGGCGGGGTGCGACAGACAATGGGGGGTGTATCGCGGGTGGCGGCGTCCCTTATCCGGGGAAACTTGATCATTTTTGACATATTTGGTCCCTGTTGTTTGTTATTTGGCATAGATTACGGTATTTTAAGTATAATTTACATATTTTCAAGTACCAAACAAGTATGTAAGTATAGATTAAGTATTGTACATGTATAACCAAGGATTTGCATGTAAAGAACGTTTAAATCGCGTATTAACGATAGTTGTTTGCAAGTTAAGCACGTGTTTACGAGAATCATGAATATGTCACAAGTGAACATATGAATTAAATGTTTAAACAAAGATGAATAAACAAGGTATAATTCTCATAAAATAATCCATTTTATTATGATCAAGGCCTCGAGTTTACAACGATTCGTAACGAAACACGATTACAAGAGATTATAATGTAACACCCCGAAATCAGGATTGGTAATTAAACCATGTTAATAATAATGAATGGGTAAAATACCGTTAGTAGTAAAAGTAAACCCGGTGAATATTAGGAATTTAATAAATAAACCTAATATTAAATAAAAAGTGAATAAAAGCTTTTGAAGAAATAAAGATAATAAGAGGCCCGAGTTAACAGGATTTCAAAATAAAACGGGTTATGACTTCCCCGAACCCACTAAGTAACTAGGGATATCAACCTAGTTAGTTAAGTGTTGTAAAAACAATAAAAGAAACATGAAATAGATAACCCTTTTATAAACTATGGAACTAGAGGGACTAAACATGGGCAAATGTAATAAAGTTTTGATTTAATCAAAATTATCTCAACAAAAACACACACGTACGTGTGTTCCTGCGATCTCCATAGAGCTTCTAGAGCTCAAACCCTAAATTCCAAGAATTCACCAAATTGAAAGGGGAAATCAAGCCCAAATCGAAATCCAAGCATAGATTAGTGATCACCGCAGTAAAGGGGTCATAAGGTATGTAAAATTTCATGGTTTGATTCCATCTTGAATTCTAGATGAACACATGAGATCCGAGATTAGAGCTTGCATGATTGTTGTTTGGATGAAATTTGTAATGAAATTATGTCTAGGAGTAAACCCTAGTCATTTGTTGTTGAATTAGTGCTTAAACTATGAAATTCATAATCATCTATGTAAGTGCTAAATGGGTTTTGTGGGAAGATGATGAACACTAGATTTATGATCATCAATTTGGTGTTATTCGATTTCCATGAAGTAAGTCTAGGTGTTGTTATGCATGCTAGACATAAGAACTTGTGAATGATGCTAAAACTTGGGTAAATAACTAGTTATGAAAATTGATTGTTGATTTTATAGAATATGCCCACAAGGTGTTTGTTAAAATGCCTAAGTGAATGTTCATATGTTGAAATTACGAATGAAACGCGTAATTGCCTTGTTTGACTAATTACGCGAAAGATGGGTTAAAGCGGGTTCTAATCATAATGTTGATTTGACTTAATTGTGTAAACCATGTGATCAAAAAGTAGTTAACTTTTGATAAGCTAAGTTAACTAATCATGAAGTCGAATAGTAGTTTTGGAATAGAAAATAAATGAGGTGGAATAGTCATGATTTTCTTATGACTAATTTAACCGCCTTGTAAATGATTAACAATAGTTTGACGCCTAACGAGCTAGGTGGAGGCTTGGGAAAGAAGCGGTCAAACGAACCAAGCACGAGAAGAAAAGCGTATTCGGAATGTAAGGTAAGTAAAACTTACACCCTTATGTAGGACACGTATTTATTTTATAAACTATAAATGCAAAAGATGTAATACCCAAAATAAGGGTTCCGACACGACTGATACAAGCCGGAACAAGTATAAATGATAAAAACCATGGTTTATGGTACACGGGGCAAATGGGTGAATTTAGAAATCTAAAACCATGCTTTTATTCTAATTTATGTAAATGTTTGGTCTTATAGTCCAAACGGGTCAAATGGTGATGAAACACCATTTGACAATATCGACTAATGTGATTGTCAAGTCGTATGTTATAAGGAGTGATTAGCAATTTGGATAATTGCGACGCCATAGAATGTTGGTTAATTAACGCGAGGTATAAAACGGGTCTATATGTTGATTCGAGCCAGGTACGCACTTATATAGATTTATGGTTTAAAATGAGATGTTGGTCAAATACCTTAGCAAAGGGACCAATGTCGTAAAAAGGAAGAAATAAGTTGACGGAAATGCCCTTGATAGGTAAATCGGGAAAACAACCCTTTGAGGTCGTTTAGATACTAGTATTATCATCATGTAACTCTTAGACACATGTAAGAGTTGCAGGCTTCAACTTTGGGGGTAAAATGCCTATGAACGGGTTAATCACGTAAAATGACTATCCTAAGGGTAAAAAAATTAGGAATGTGGTTCATTATGTTAAATCCACCACAAAAATAGTTGTGGTGGAATATAAGAGGCTATTTAAAAGTGAGAATACGAAGTGTAGAAAGAGAAGAGAGAGTTTGATGCTTAAATGGATATAATTCGCTCTAAACGGGTCAAAATAAGAACTTGAGCGTAAACGGGTTTTTATTATGTAAGAATCCTGTGATTTGAAATTTATATGATAGGAGATATGGAAATTATGAATTTCATGAGTTTAAGGATCAAATAAACATGTTTGTTTGATAAAAAAATCGAACGGGTCAAAATTTGGTAAAAAGGGTAATAAGCCGAAGACTTAAAAGTCTGAAATTTTGTTAAATCAAATGTTGGATTTTGACTCCATAATGTGGAGAATCAAATTACAATCACGTAGGAAGAAACGGTAGGTCAAACGGACAAGCGGATTGAAAGATACGGAAGTTTTCGTGTCAAAAACGGAAAAATGGAAAGGTATGATACAGGGGCCACCGTAACTTACGGTGCCACCGTAAGTTATGGTGGGGCTGAAATCATTACGGTAATTGCCTCCTGTGTTACGGTGGAAAAAAAATTAATTCACGGGCCACCGTAACTTACGGTGTCCACCGTAAGTTACGGTGGAGGCCAGATTCAAGTATTTGTTTTTGGATCAAGATATCAATGTTGGATTTTCCTAATTTCCTTGTTGTATTAGTTATTTAATTATCAAAACTGACTTTTAAGTTGGTTTTGATCACAGGTGAATGTCGAGGGTCCCGGATGAAGATCAAGCATCGAGCAAGAACCGAACACACGTTAAACAAAGCTTCCGCAATGTTGTTTCGCCGTTATTCTAAAGCGATGAATTAAACCACATTACGTTGTATCACTTTAAATTGTAAAAGTTTTTAATAAACCAGTATTTAGCATGAACATTTAAATATAAATACTCAGTAATTGTGATATATCTAATGAAAATCGCAAAACAAATTTATGGTTGTTACATGTTGGTATCAGAGCCTTGGTTTAAGAAATTCAAGTATGGTGGGAAAACTATGCTTGGACTTAAACCTTATGCTCTTAATAAAGATTGGTGTTCGGTTCGAGGCTTGATCACAAATCCGGTAAATACATGTATGTTAATAGTTTAGTATGCTAAAGTGTTGTAAACAACACGTAGGGCTATCGTGTGATACACGTTACCCCAATTAAAAATGATTGGTATGGTTGATGAAAATACGCGCGTTGACGCGTATGGTAGAAAAAGCCTTGTATTATAATACGGGCGATTATTGAAGTTGACATTACTAACTCTTGTGAATGTTTTAATTGAAGGACACTCACATCTGAAGATGACGAGAGTGGAACGAATTGTAGATATGATGATGGAACGGTCCGAGATAGGATAAGAAGAGCATACTCATCAAGGACCTAAATCGCGCAACGATCGCAAATAAGTAATGGCAAGAAAGCCCGTTAGGGCAAGCATTTACCAGGTGCATGTTTAAATTTTTGCATGAATAGAAATATGCAACAAATACGTAGAAAATGATTGTTGCATATGTAAATTAGAAACTTGGAAAACCTGAATAGAAATACATATCCAGGATATTATTTCCAAGAAAATTAAATCGAGGCGTTACTTACATAGGGCGTGATGTGAAAACTATAAAAAGGTCGTGCATGTCATGTGTTAATCGCATACTCTGGCCAAGTAAGTAATGGCATATGATACCATGAGTTTCTTATAGCGGACACATTTACATCCGATGTAGTAAGGACGGGGTGAGAGGGACAAATTAAAAAGTACCCAAATGAATCAGATAAGCAGAATATCTGATCATAATGTAAACGCACAGCCGAGTGACGGAAGTGTATTATATTAGGATGATGAGCCCGAGAGAAGGGACAAAGACACATGTAAAGTGATTAAGGTACGCACTGGGAGAGGGTGTACCTACACTCGAACCCGGAGAATGCAAACATGTAAAATGATTAGGATATGCTTTGGGAGGGAGTGTACTTGCACTCGAACCCGGAAAATGCAAATATGCCTCTTAACGGGTCGTTTTTGTAAAACGTCAAACTCGAGGACAAAAGTCAGAATATAAAAATGAAGCGAGGTCTTAATGCATATCGGGAGGGTTGCAATAATAACGACTTCGGTACAACACCGGTTGACGGGTAAGAATTTAACACATGCGTAGACCGAGAAACGAGAACTCAGATGGAAAGTTAAAAGATTCGGGTTTTGAGTCATAACTAAAAGACGACAAAATAATGTATATAGAAATTTTGAATAAATTATGTTCAACTATTTTAAAGTTGAACGGGTTGAATATAATATCATGCCGAACGGCATGAGTAAACGCAAGCGGGATAAAGGTAGCGTTAAATGCAAAAGAGTAATGAGCCCGGTAATGGGACATAACCAAATAACAATATATGCAAATCAAATAACAGTAAGCATAAGAGGAACTGACGTATAAATGACGTGAGAAGTCATATGTAGGAAAATTTTCCAAAAGAAAACAATTGTAGCCACGAAACTACAATCAATGTTAACGGAACCTAAGCTTGAAACCAAATGATTCTTCGAACAAAAACAGGGTGCCTTGACACCAAACATGTATTTTAAGAATGACATGAGTAAGGATTGATCTACGGGATCAACATAACCTTTAGGGTTATAAACAAATGAAAGGTCTACGAGACTAAAACGACCCACAGGTCATAATTAGAAAGAAATTATAAGGACTTCGCCCTAAAGAGGTGAAAGTCTAATCAAAATAGCCTATAAGGCTAAGTGATAAAACATACGGGTTAATTAGATAAAGCAAGGGAATCCATTGAGAATCCCCGCATAAAACTAAGACTGTAAAAAAAAAATTATGTACTGTCAATATCTTGGTATGGATAATTGACAAAAGTTAAAGAGAAGATCCTAAAACTAAAACTTTGGTTTTAGTAAGAAATAACAATTTTACAAATATAAATTCTGATAGGAATTTAAATAGTAAACATGAAAGATACAAGTCTTGACACTTATAGGCGCAAGACGATATATTTGAAAAGTGGTATTTTCGAAAATGAAAGGTTGATAAAAATTAAACATGAGATAACACGATCATGGTCAAGAAATGCAATGTGAAGAAGAATCACATTATAACCAAGCGAGCGGTAAAAAAATAACTGGACTAATAAGTCTAGTTAGTGAGACTGGTTAAGGTCATTTAAAAAAATTTGAAAAACAAAAGAAATTGTTGTTAAAAGTGAGGTATTTCACTAAAGACCTTTAAACGGGTCAAAGTAACGGATTCATAAAGAATTCGATAGAATATGAAAGCGATGGATATCGCTAGGTTAACCAAACTAGTGGAAATAACAAGATTACATTATTTCAAGTTGCATTATGCCGTATAAGATACCTAGATGATTAATAACCAAAAAGATGTTACCATACCTTTCTGGTAAGTACTAACACTTGATTAAAATATGAGCAATGCTCAACTGATTATCGAAAGCAAGTGCATTGAGTTTAAACTCAATAAACTATGTAAGAAAGGTTTCGGGGACGAAACCTCTTTAAGGGGGTAGACTTGTAACACCCCGAAATCGGGATTGGTAATTAAACCATGTTAATAATAATGAATGGGTAAAATACCGTTAGTAGTAAAAGTAAACCCGGTGAATATTAGGAATTTAATAAATAAACCTAATATTAAATAAAAAGTGAATAAAAGCTTTTGAAGAAATAAAGATAATAAGAGGCCCGAGTTAACGGGATTTCAAAATTAAACGAGTTATGACTTCCCCGAACCCACTAAGTAACTAGGGATATTAACCTAGTTAGTTAAGTGTTGTAAAAACAATAAAAGAAACATGAAATAGATAACCCTTTTATAAACTATGGAACTAGAGGGACTAAACATGGGCAAATGTAATAAAGTTTTGATTAAATCAAAATTAACTCAACAAAAACACACACGTACATGTGTTCCTGCGATCTCCACATAGCTTCTAGAGCTCAAACCCTAAATTCCAAGAATTCACCAAATTGAAAGGGGAAATCAAGCCCAAATCGAAATCCAAGCATAGATTAGTGATCACCACAGTAAAGGGGTCATAAGGTATGTAAAATTTCATGGTTTGATTCCATCTTGAATTCTAGATGAACACATGAGATTCGAGATTAGAGCTTGCATGATTGTTGTTTGGATGAAATTTGTAATGAAATTATGTCTAGGAGTAAATCCTAGTCATTTGTTGTTGAATTATTGCTTAAACTATGAAATTCATAATCATCTATGTAAGTGCTAAATGGGTTTTGTGGGAAGATGATGAACACTAGATTTATGATCGTCAATTTGGTGTTATTCGATTTCCATGAAGTAAGTCTAGGTGTTGTTATGCATGCTAGACATAAGAACTTGTGAATGATGCTAAAACTTGGGTAAATAACTAGTTATGAAAATTGATTGTTGATTTTATAGAATATGCCCACAAGGTGTTTGTTAAAATGCCTAAGTGAATGTTCATATGTTGAAATTACGAATGAAACGCGTAATTGCCTTGTTTGACAAATTACGCGAAAGATGGGTTAAAGCGGGTTCTAATCATAATGTTGATTTGACTTAATTGTGTAAACCATGTGATCAAAAAGTAGTTAACTTTTGATAAGCTAAGTTAACTAATCATGAAGTCGAATAGTAGTTTTGGCGTAGAAAATAAATAAGGTGGAATAGTCGTGATTTTCTTATAACTAATTTAACCGCCTTGTAAATGATTAACAATAGTTTGATGCCTAACGAGCTAGGTGGAGGCTAGGGAAAGAAGCGGTCAAACGAACCAAGCACGAGAAGAAAAGCGTTTTCGGAATGCAAGGTAAGTAAAACTTACACCCTTATGTAGGACACATATTTATTTTATAAACTATAAATGCGAAAGATGTAATACCCAAAATAAGGGTTCCGACACGACCGATACAAGCCGGAACAAGTATAAATGATAAAAACCATGGTTTATGGTAAACAGGGCAATTGGGTGAATTTGGAAATCTAAAACCTTGCTTTTATTCTAATTTATGTAAATGTTTGGTCTTATAGTCCAAACGGGTCAAATGGTGATGAAACACCATTTGACAATATCGACTAATGTGATTGTCAAGTCGTATGTTATCAGGAGTGATAAGCAATTTGGATAATTGCGACGCCATAGAATGTTGGTTAATTAACGCGAGGTATAAAACGGGTCTATATGTTGATTCGAGCTAGGCACGCACTTATATAGATTTATGGTTTAAAATGAGATGTTGGTCAAATACCTTTGCAAAGGGACCAATGTCGTAAAAAGGAAGAAATAAGTTGACGGAAATGCCCTTGATAGGTAAATCGGGCAAACGACCCTTAGAGGTCGTTTAGATACTAGTATTATCATCATGTAACTCTTAGACACATGTAAGAGTTGCAGGCATCAACTTTGGGGGTCAAATGCCTATGAACGGGTTAATCACGTAAAATGACTATCCTAAGGGTAAAAAAATTAGGAATGTGGTTCATTATGTTAAATCCACCACAAAAATAGTTGTGGTGGAATATAAGAGGCTATTTAAAAGTGAGAATACGAAGTGTAGAAAGGGAAGAGAGAGTTTGATGCTTAAATGTACATAATTCGCTCTAAACGGGTCAAAATAAGAACTTGAGCGTAAACTGGTTTTTATTATGTAAGAATCCTGTGATTTGAAATTTATATGATAGGAGATATGGAAATTATGAATTTCATGAGTTTAAGGATCAAATAAACATGTTTGTTTGATAAAAAAATCGAACGGGTCAAAATTTGGTAAAAAGGGTAATAAGCCGAAGACTTAAAAGTCTGAAATATTGTTAAATCAAATGTTGGATTTTGACTCCATAATGTGGAAAATCAAATTACAATCACGTAGGAAGAAACGGTAAGTCAAACGGACAAGCGGATTGAAAGATACGGAAGTTTTCGTGTCAAAAACGGCAAAATGGAAAGGTATGATACAGGGGCCACCGTAACTTACGGTGCCACCGTAAGTTACGGTGGGGTTGAAATCGTTACGGTAATTGCCTCCTGTGTTACGGTGGGAAAAAATTTAATTCAGGGGCCACCGTAACTTACGGTGTCCACCGTAAGTTACGGTGGAGGCCAGATTCAAGTATTTGTTTTTGGATCAAGATATCAATGTTGGATTTTCCTAATTTCCTTGTTGTATTAGTTATTTAATTATCAAAACTGACTTTTAAGTTGGTTTTGATCACAGGTGAATGTCGAGGGTCCCGGATGAAGATCAAGCATCGAGCAAGAACCGAACACACGTTAAACAAAGCTTCCGCAATGTTGTTTCGCCGTTATTCTAAAGCGATGAATTAAACCACATTACGTTGTATCACTTTAAATTGTAAAAGTTTTTAATAAACCAGTATTTAGCATGAACATTTAAATATAAATACTCAATAATTGTGATTTATCTAATGAAAATCGTAAAACAAATTTATGGTTGTTACATATAAGTTTCTGAAAATAGAAATACAAGACAAGCTTTCTAATTAAGGAAGTTTACAAAAGCGGGGCGTTACAGTGTCCCCTCCTTTAGGAAATTTTGTCCCGAAATTTAGTTAGATGCACGAATAGATGTGGATACTTAGTCTTCATATCACTTTCGAGTTCCCAAGTAAACTCAGCGCACGCTTTCCTTCCCATCGTACCTTGACGATAGGAATTCGACTGCGCCTCAATTGCTTGACTCCTCGATCCATGATCTCGACAGGTTTCTACACGAAGTGCAAAGTCTCGTTGATTTGAAGATCTTCGAGTGGAACTTGAAGTCCTTCTTCAGCTAGACATTTCTTTAAGTTGGAGACGTGAAAGGTAGGATGAACATTGCTGAGCTCTTGAGGTATGTCCAGTCGATACGCTACCTTGCCAATCCATTCGAGAATCTTGAGAGGACCGACATAGCAAGGAGCGAGTTTCCATTTCTTACCAAATCGAACTACGCCCTTCCAAGGGGATACCTTGAGAAGTAAAAAGTCACCAACGTTGAATTCCAAAGGTTTATGACGCTTATCAGCGTAACTCTTTTGTCGGCTTCTTGCTTTGAGCAGGTTGTCTCGAATCTGTAAAATCTTGTTCGTCGTCTCTTGTATAAGCTTGGGACCGGTGATTTGAGCTTCTCCGATCTCATGCCAACAAATAGGCGAACGACATTTACGACCACACTGTAAGGACCTTCAAAAAATGTCCCAAAACGACCCGTAAGTAGAAACCCGGACCCCCGAAACCCTAATCCATATCAAAAATCAAGAAAATCATATTTTATGGGTTCTCGCTGGCCGCGTAAAACATAAGTATATGTTACACGGGCCGCGTCAACTTATGTTTGACCGGATAAGCGTTCCCAGGCCACGTGGCATACACGTGGCAGCACTACCGATGACACGCTAGCCCTAGTCTATGACTAGGGCCACTCGCGGGCCACGTAAAGTTTAAGTGTGGTTTACGCGGGCCGCGTAAACCTCAAATTTCTGCTATAAATTGTTTGGCCACGAGCAGTTCACTGGTGTCGAAAATCTTGATCAAAAAACGAAGTCTCACTGCTCAAATTCGAAATTTAAGATAGCAAGGCGCTGCTACGATACAGGGTATTAACTCGATCGCTGCTACGATTCAATGTCCGATCGATTGAAACTATCCAATGGATGTTTAAGTGCTGCCCAAATTAGGGCTATACTTTGTCATTCGTCGTGAATTCGATGGATGTTTAAGTGTTGCACTTTGTTATTCGTTGTGAGGGTTTTAATCTCGTGAGTTATCGATAAATGTTGTATTAGTTACTAACCTAGTTCGTGTGCATTGTTAAATTAGGTTATCAGGCTTATCAGTAGGCTAAAAATCTGCCCGTTAAACTTACAAAGTGAGTCATTCTCTTTTTATCAAGAATGTTTTACAATACTCCAAGTTATTTTCAAAGGTTATAATTACAGGGATTAAGTCATGGTTATCTTAATCACTGGCTAGTGGGGTATTGTGCACATTACTAATTTTTCACGGTTAGGCTAATAAATCCTAACAGTGATAATCATCACTACTTGGGGTGAAAGGACCGAATAGTGGTATGACCATCGTCACCAGGAGGTGACACGTCGCCAGATAAAAATAAGATAGAAGCCATTGTAATCGCTCTTATGCTGTAATTTATAACTATGTGTCATTTTATCAAATTGAGTGACTCGCCAGTATTTCTCCGCTGATAAAATATTTTTAAAAACATGTTTCAGGTGACTACTGGAAACCAAGGAAAAGTGCTACGGAGCACTAACAATGCTTGAAGTAGTGGCTCAGTTAAACAAATAAACATGTTTTGTAAATCAGGGAATTTCCTTGTGAAATTCCTCTATTGTAAATTACGGGGTTTATCTCAAATTATGAAATAAAATAATCGGGCATTTCAAGTTTAATAGATCCTGTTAAATCTTCCGCTGTCAACTCAATTAATAAATACCACGGGTTTCTGTTCCATGGCTCCGGGACCGGGTAAAACCGGGACGGGGGCCGTGACAGAAAAAGGTGGTATCAGAGCCACTGATTTAAGCCAATTAAGTATTTAGAGATACTTAATTTTTCTGATTGCCATCCTGTGATTATGTGTTTTGGTTAACTGACTACTTGTTAGTTACAGTATGGGTAAACAAAGACTTTCGGTCATCTATCGTCAATTAGATAGTTCACCAAAAGATAAGGGAACTTCATCTCAATCAAATTCCTCAAAATACTCAGCAGATACTGAGGAAGGAATATTTGTTCGTAAGGCACAGTTTGAGAAACCACTTACCATTAAGAAAAGAAGTTGGATTATTAGAAAAAGTTAAGAGAAAATAAAGAAGTCACAACCAAAAGGAGCGATGAGTAATAAGGAAACTCCGAAAATAGGCGATAATCCACCAGTGGAAAATAAATTAGATGAACAATGGGCAAATCTCTATATGTTAGCCACTACAGCAGTAAATGCTAACTAATAGTTGAATCGCCAAACTAGTACTAGCACCGATATCATCCATAAGCCAGAAACTTTGCCCTTTAGATAAACAACTTAGTAAGAGAAGATAGACTGAAATAAATTATGAATGCACAACCCCTAGTATATTTTAAATTTCAGTTGTAATTTGTAATAGATATATATATAAAATTCGCAATATTTTATTTTAATCAATCTGTTTGTATAAATACTTAATTTTCTGATTGCCTTTCTATGATTATGTAAAAAATTCAATTTACTAAATTTTAACCTAGAATTTGTGTGTTTCTTCATATCTGCTAAACAGCATGAATGAGTTGTCTGAAGCTCTTCAGAATCTCAATCTCTATTTTGTAAAGGTGGAAGTTTCCAGAGATTTTACCGGTTATGGTGCCGACATTGATGAACCTATGGAATTTCAAGCCCAACCTCCGGAGAAACCAAAGCCTAAGAAGAGAAGAATAATTGTGGGTTGGAGGCGTGTGCGCAGAAAGAAACCAGCAACTAGGAAAGTTGCCAAAACGGAGGACCCCATGGATAAAGGAAAAGGAATAGAAATTGGGGAAAGCTCCAAGCAAGCTGAGGAAATACCATCGTGGGAAGAATTGGACCACAAACTGGCAGAATGTGATATCCTTAAACCTGTCAATGAAAACCTCTTTACTTATCCTGCAGAAACCCAACTCCCAATGAATTTGGAACCAGCCATCCCAGATCCCCTTGTCAACACCCAACCTCTAGGAGAGATGGAAGAATGGTGGACTAATGACTGGCAGTTTCAGAATCTTTTAAATAACCCATATACCTTTTTCCCTCAGTTCGACCCTGAGCCTCCTCTACACCCACCTATGAGCTCCGAGAACTTGGCTGAACTCCGCCATTATGGCGAGGAGCTGATTGATGCAGGGAACCAGATTAGGGATATGGGAGAAAGAATATCCTGGAAGTACGACCAGAGAGAACGTCGTTTCTGAAAACGCCAGCTCATGGGATAGTATGTGGTGGTGGAAGCATGGGTTTAATAGTAATATAATAATCAAAATATAATTATGTGAAATAACCTAAAAATAAAACTTTTGTAAGATAACAAGTGTGTACGGAAGCATATTATAATATATAAAAATCGAAGTCGAGAAATCGACAATTTTGGCTATACGTGTTGGTGTAATTATGTGCAATTATTTTGTTATGTTTGATTGTTAATTATTTTGTGCTAATCACTTATATAAATTAATTACCAGATGGAACACGCTGGTAATGAACCCGTTAACGAAGTTAATCAATCTAAACAAAATCATGAAGATCAGAGTAAAATGCAATTTGCGTCCCTGTGGTATGTCCCAAACATCAACCTGAGCCCCTAAATTCTTTTTTTTTGCTTTTTGAGCCCCTGACTTTATTAATTCATAACAGTATGAGTCCTTCTGTCAAGATGCCGTTTGTTTGACTGTTTGAGCCAGGGGTAAGACCGTCTTTTACATTGAGCCTTCTTCCATTTATTTCCCTTCCATCACTATTAAGCCCTAATTTACTCCCGCCAAAACACAAAGACAGTTGATTGTGCAAGAGAGAAACCCAAATCAATGGTGTGCACATGGCGACTTCGTCCTCAAGGTGAATACTACGATCCTGAAGATATATATGGTAAGTTGATTGTGGGATTGTGTCTTCTTCATCAGGCTTATAGTTTGTTTTCGGTAAGTTGAATATCATCTGATGTTTGCCTCATTTGTGTTAACAGGGAATGAACCCACACTATTTTCTCTAAAGATTAACCATGGAGGTGAGTTTACTGATTATCCAGGAAGGGAGTATGTCAACGGTAAGGTTAGTTACATTGACTGGGTTGATTTTGAAAAGTTAAGTGTTGCTGTTCTTCGTGAAATGCTGAAAGATATAGGTTACTCTAAAGATGATGTGTTCAATTATTTTGTTAAAGATCCTAATGTGTGTTTGGATTTTGGTCTTAGATACTTAACTGATGATGATGAGTTAGATTATGTGTATGACCAACTTAGAAAAGGATGCAAGTTAGTAGATTTGTATGTTGAAATAGGAGACTCTAGAATCAAGCATTCAACTTCAATGAGCCTGGCTTTACTAGATAATGTGGGTGAAGATAATGTGGTTGAGGGTGAGTCAGAAAGTAGCGAGGCAGTTTCTGAGGGTGAGTCAGAAAGTAGTGATAAGGAGAACAGTGATGAAGACGATCCAGATTACACATTTGATCAGGAACCAGATAATCCAGTGTTTGATTATGAAGTAGATATGAGTCAGTTCAAGGCATGTGTTGACTTTGATCCTGATGAAGTCAATGAGACAATTAAGGATGCTAGAAATGAGAATACTAAAGAAGAACTTAGGCAGGAAGATATAACTTGTGATCATGAGGATTTTAGTGATAATGATGATAACTGTACACTGCTGGACAAGGTTGCCAAGAAGGTAAGGAAGAAGAGAAAAAATACAGGTAATGTTAGTGACTCATACCTCCCATTTTCAATTGGTTAATTAATACCAGATAAAAAACAATTGAATGACATGGTTAAGACATATGCTGTTAAGAGTAGAAGGCATATTTATATATTAAAAAATGAGAAGTTGAGGTTCAGAGTTATTTGTCTTAGGACTAACCCTACTTTGGGTTCTGGTGAGGGGCAAAATAGTAAATTTAGAGGGCTAGGGTTAAAACAAGATAAAAGGCATTTGAAGCCCACTTGTCCTTGGGCTGTTCAGATCTCCAGGAGAACTGAAAACGAATCTTGGTGTGTGAAAACCATTACCTCACAACATCATTGCCTCCAAACAAGAGAAGTGGGTCTGTACACCATGTCTCAGATAGCTAATGAGATCCAACCCATGATCGAGTCAAACCCTGACATGCCTTTGCTAGCCATACAGGATTTGCTTGTGAAGAACCATCAGGTGAATGTTTCAATCCAGAAAGTTTTTAGGGCTAAAAGAATTGCTACAACAAGGATCATTGGAGATTATAGAGAGCAGTATGGTATCCTAAGGTCTTATTGTGAAGCACTGTTGAGGGCAAATCCAGGTAGCACAATTAGAATAGATTGTGAACCCTGTGCTAACCCTTGTCTTCCTACTAGGCAATTCAAGAGATGTTATGTTTGTTTTGCTTCGATTATGAGAGGGTTCAAGATGTGTGGTAGAGAAATATTGGGACTAGATGGATGTTTTATGAAAGGTCCATTTCCTGGACAGATTCTTACTGCAGTTGGTGTAGACGGCAACAACGGTATATATCCTGTAGCATATGCTTTGGTGGAGGCTGAAACTTTTAAATCTTGGGAATGGTTTTTGGAATTACTCAAAGATGATCTTGGCTTAGCAGACAGTACCAACTTCACTTTCATCTCAGACAGGCAAAAGGTATGGCATTTTATCATTTAAATGTTTATGGCATTTTATCATATCTAACTTACATTGTCTGAGGCAGGGACTACTGCCTGCATTATCCAAAGTGTTCCCAGACTCTGAACACAGGTTCTGTTTAAGACATATCCACCAGAATCTGAAGAAGGATTGGCCTGGTGATGTGTACAAAAACTTGTTGTATGGAGTAGCAAGCAAGACATCAGTGCCATATTTTGAAAAGTCAATGGAAGAAATGAAGATTGCAGAGCCTGGTTTCCATGAAAAGCTATCAAATATCCCAGCAAGCAGTTGGTCAAAAGCACACTTTTCAGGTAGGGCCAAATGTGACATATTGTTGAATAATATATGTGAAGTGTTCAATAGGCAGTTGATAGGAGCCAGAGACAAACCTGTAATCACATGTTTAGAGTTCATAAGAGTGTACATGACCAAAAGAATTGTGAATGTAAAGAAGATTCAAGCTAAAGCTCATGGTCCATTAACTCCTCATGCTCAAGAAGTGTTTAATAAGATCAAAGAAGAAGCCTCACAGCTCAATGTTTTAATGGTGGATGCAGTACAGTACCAGGTATGTGTATTGCAGTTTGACCAAATAAGACCCTTTACTAGGTGAGTAACTCAATGTTTCAATGTTGTGTAGGTGAATAGCTCAAGATCCCAGTGTGTTGTTAATATCAAGGATAGAACATGCACCTGCATAAAGTGGGATTTAACTAGCATGCCATGTAAACATGCAGTGGCTGCTATCAATGATATGGCCAGGAATGATATTAGGAGAGGGGTGTCCGAAGAATTGGTTGATGAAGTGTACTGGTTATCCACTTGGAAGAAGGTTTATGAGAATGTGATTAATCCAATTCCCGGGCCTGAGAATTGGATACCCTCACAATGTCCCACCACACTTTTGCCTCCCAAACACCATAAGCAGGTTGGGAGGCCACAAATGAAGAGAAAGAAATCAGTTGGTGAGGCTGAAGTTGAAGCTCATTTTGATAGTGAGGGAAAAATGACCAGGAAGGGCAATACAACCAAGTGCAACAAGTGTGGAAATTTGGGACACAACAGTAGGACATGCAAGGGGCAGGGTGGGGAGAATATTGTACATGCACCAAGTGAGGATCAAGTTGCAGGTGGAGAAAACAATACCAGGACAATCAAGTATAGCAAGTGTGGAACCTTGGGTCACAACAGTAGGACATGCAAGGGCCAAGGAGGGGAGAATGTTCAAGAATCTCAAACTGTATCACAAGGTGCACCAAGTCAGAGTGAAGCTTAGTTTATGCACTTCACCTATGCAGTTTATGTTTGTTTAACCTGTTTATGTAGTGCAGTTTATGGTTTAAGACTTGTTTATGTAGTGCAGTTTATGGTTTAAGACTTGTTTATGTAGTGCAGTTTATGGTTTTAGACTTGTTTATGTTTGTTTAAGACCTGTATTGTAACTGCAGTTTATGTTTGTAATGCAGCTGCAGTTTATGTTATGCAGTTTATGTTTGTAACTGCAGCTGCAATTTATGTTATGCAGTTTATGTTTGTAATGCATCTGCAGTTTATGTTACTGTATCATACACAATTACACATTGAGTCTCAACCACAACTAAATTTCATTAAACGTATCAAACACATTGAGTCTCATCCAATCGGTTAATACAAACATTTAAAACCCTAACAATCTACTTCCAATGAGCATCATCATTTGACCATTCGGAGTCAGAAGAATGCTCCCCCGGGTACGGATCATGGTACCAATCATCCTCCGGTGGTTGAACTGCACATTCCCACCTATCCCTTTCCAACTCTTGTGAGTCGTAGTCCGCTGCTGGATCTGGAAGAGATGCTTCATACTCTGCTGTCAAGACTTCTATCACAGCATCATAGTCATCAAACCACTCCTCCTTCAGCACAGACGACACCAAGTCCAAGTCATTGTCAGCCACTTCCTCAACCAATTCGTTATTCTACACATCAACGGCAACATTCATAGCATTAAACTGATACTAACAAAAACTTGTTCAATGTTAATTCATACATTAATCAAAATTCATTACATTAAGAGACTCTTACATTAAACTAAAAATACACATAAACAACCACAATCATTAACCAACTAAACAATAAACACATCTTCAAAAACATCACTTCGTTAGCTTTCTTAAATGCCAAATCATCTTTGTTTTCCATGCTCCTTAACAATGCGGGTATTACCTTCTCACAAGAAGAGCATGAATTTGAAGGTGGAGATGAAGGTGTATCAGCCCACCTTATAAATCCACAATCTTTCTTCTGTAAAAACACATCAATCAGGAAATAGCCATATAATTAACTTCAATCTTTCTTCTATAATTTTAACTTACACAGCATAAGAAGCGTTGATTTGGGTTAGCTTCCGGCTTTGATACCTTGTACCAAGTAGGTGCACCACAAGAACACAGGAATTGAGAAGGTTCCCCGCCAGCAGATTTCTTGTTGGAGCTTGAAGCTGATTTTTGAGACATATTCACAATCGTTTAAGGAGAGCTTAAGACTGGATCGATCGATTTGGGAATTGGGGTTAGGGTTCGTATCAGATCAGTGGTCTTGTGAATGAGTTTGATCAATTTAGGGGATAAGGGATTATATGTATAAGATCATTAAGGGTATATTGGACATTTAACAATAGTCAAACAGTCAAACAAACGGAATCTTGACAGAAGGACTTAGAGTGTTATGAATTAATAAAGTCAGGGGCTCAAAAAGCAAAAAAAAAAAAAGAATTTAGGGGCTCAGGTTGATGTTTGGGACATACCACAGGGACGCAAATTGCATTTTACTCTGAAGATCAATTTCTGAATAGTCAAGATATCGAGAATATCGTTGCTCAGGGAATAGCCAATGCTATTCCAGCAATCCTTGTTGCTGCTCGAAATCCAGTTGAACCTCAACAAATTATTCCTAGCAAACGTACACACGGCGACAATTTCAGTAATAGTGTAAACGGAGGTGGCAATCATAATAATAACGACAACGATGGGATGCAAGCCCCACTCCTTAAGAGAATGAAAGCTGCAACGCCTGGTTGCACTTACAAGGAGTTTCTTGCCTGTAAACCGGCTGAATTTGCGGGCAACGAAGGGGCGACTGCTGCACTGCGTTGGTTAGAGAAAACCGAGGCGGTGATTAAAATAAGTAAATGTGCTGAGGAAGACAAGGTCATGTACGCGTCGCATCTTTTTAAAGAAGGGGCGCTAGAATGGTGGAATACGGTACTTCAAGCTAAGGGAAGCGATGTGGCCTATGCCATGAGTTGGGAAGAATTTAAGCGACTAGTGGAAAGAAAATTCTGTCCCGAATATGAGAATGAACAAATGGCGAATAAATTCCTGAACCACCGAATTGTGGATGTTGATTGTCGAGGATATACTTCGACATTCTTCGAGCATGCTAGAGTTGTACCTACCCTGGCTTCGCCCGAACCGGTGCTTATTTCTCGCTATATTTGGGGATTGATTGGCGAAATCCGTGATGTCGTTAAAGCTGCGAGACCTCGCACTATTGACGATGCTGTGGATTTAGCTAACACCCTAACTGACGGGCTGGTACGCACAAGAGAGGAAAACCGGAAAAAGGAAGTGGCCCAAAAGATTACCCAAGGATTCCATATGGGTAACCGTAGTAATTTCAAGAAAAAGGGAACCGGGCAATCTTCCACTGTTCCATTTTGCAATACCTACAAAAGAAAGCATTTTGGAAGATGCAAAGGGTATTGCAATTTCTGCAAAATTCCAGGGCATCAAGAGGAAGATTGTAGGAAGAAGAAAGTAACAATCTGCTACAACTGCGGAGAAGCTGGACACTTTAGGCCAGACTGCCCGAAATTGGTCAAACCAGCTGATAACAAAGCCAAACCTGCAGAAGGAACTACCAAGAGAAACGTAAGAGCCTTCCAGTTGACCACTCAGGAAGCAGAACTAATCCCTGATGTGATAGCTGGTACGTTCCTAGTTCACGACGTTTGTGCAAAAGTATTATTTGACTCTGGTGCAAAGCAAAGTTTTATAAATAATTCATTCTGCCAAGCTCTTAACTTACCCTTAACCGACCTTAGGCAAATTTTTACAGTCGAAACGGCAGATGGGAATTCTGTTAAAATAGATAAAGTTTTGCGAGAATGAAAGATAGAACTCTTAGGCCATAAATTCTCTGCAAATCTGTTACCTATGAACTTAGCCGGATTCCATATTGTGTTAGGAATGGATTGGTTAGTAGCCAACCATGCTCGAATTCTTTGTGATAAAAATTCCATAGAAATTCATACACCCACAGGAGAATTAGTGGTGATTACAGGAGATAAGCCACGAAAGCCACTGAAATTCATTTCAGTAATGAAGTTGGCCAGTTATTCAAGAAAACAAGAAATAGTGTATATGATCTCAGCTATCATTAACACTAAAGATAAGGAACTTACGGAAATTCTGGTAGTATTAGATTGCCCGGATGTATTTCCAGAAGAACTACCAGGATTACCACCCAATAGGGAAGTCGAATTTAGAATTCATCTAATTCCGGGAACTACACCGATAGCCAAGGCACCTCATCGGTTAGCACCCACCGAAATGCTAGAATTGAAAAAGCAGTTAGATGAATTATTAAGTGAAGGATTCATACAACCTAGTTCATCCCCTTGGGGAGCTCCAGTGTTATTTGTAAAGAAGAAAGATGGGTCAATGAGAATGTGTATCGATTATAGGGAATTGAATAAGGTTAAAATTAAGAACCGATACCCATTACCTAGGATCGATGATCTTTTCGATCAACTTCAAGGAGCTAGATACTTTTCTAAGATAGATTTACGCTCCGGATACCATCAGTTGAAAGTACAAGAAGAAGACATACCTAAAACTGCTTTTAGAACTAGGTATGGTCATTACGAGTTTACAGTCATGCCCTTTGGACTAACAAATGTTCCTGCAGCATTTATGGACATGATGAATAGGATTTGTAAACCGTATTTGGATAAATTTGTAATTGTCTTCATCGACGATATACTTATTTATTCCAAAAGTCAGGATGAACACTCTCAGCACTTGCATGCACTCTTAACTTTGTTAAGAAAGGAGAAGTTTTACGCCAAATTCTCGAAGTGCGAATTTTGGCTACAGGAGGTTCAATTTTTAGGACACATGGTGAATCACGAAGGTATTCACGTAGATCCCTCCAAAATAGAAGCGATCACCAAATGGAAAGCCCCACAAACAGCTATTGAAATTAGAAGTTTTCTAGGGTTAACTGGTTACTATAGACGATTTATTAAGGATTTTTCCAAAATAGTTGTGCCATTAACTAAGCTAACCTGTAAAGCAGTTAAGTTTGAATGGGGACCGAGGCAAGAAGAGGCCTTTAGGATTTTGAAGCAAAAGTTAACAAACGCCCCAATTCTAGCTTTGCCAGAAGGAACATAGGATTTTGAAGTTTACTGCGATGCCTCTAAGCTAGGATTAGGATGTGTGCTAATGCAACGGAAAAAGGTAATTGCGTATGCCTCAAGACAATTGAAAAAGCACGAAGAAAATTATACAACCCATGATTTAGAGTTAGGAGCCATAATTTTTACCCTTAAGATTTGGAGACACTATCTGTATGGAAGTAAGTTTACTGTCTATACAGATCATAAGAGTTTAAGATACATATTTGGGCAAAAAGAATTAAACATGAGGCAAAGAAGATGGATGGAGATTCTAAGTGACTACGACTGTGATATTCAATATCACGAAGGAAATGCGAACGTAGTTGCAGATGCCTTAAGTCGTAAGTATCATGAAAAGCAAAAGTGAGTTCGTGCTCTTAGATTAAATCTACAGTTAGATTTAATGGATCATATGAAAAATATTCAAGAAACAGCAATCAAGGATGATGCTGAAGGGATGAAGGGACGAGTAAAATAATTAGAACAAGGAGGTGATGGAATTTGGAGATTCCATAAGAACAGGATTTGGGTACCTAAGCAAGGAGAATTAAGGAATAAGATTTTAGAGGAAGCCCATAAATCTAGGTATACCATGCACCCCGGAAACAATAAGATGTACCATGATTTAAGGAATAACTTCTGGTGGATAGGAATGAAAAAGGACATAGCTAGATACGTTTCTAAGTGTCTTACTTGTTCACAAGTTAAGGAAGAACACCAGAAACCCTCAGGTCTACTACAACAATTAGAAATGCCGGTATGGAAATGAGAACTTATAACCATGGACTT
Organism: Helianthus tuberosus; assembly: GCA_030545235.1. Lineage (NCBI taxonomy): Eukaryota > Viridiplantae > Streptophyta > Magnoliopsida > Asterales > Asteraceae > Helianthus > Helianthus tuberosus. The sequence goes on along the minus strand of CM060414.1, from coordinate 42,043,279 downwards.
TGTTACTAAGTTGCCCAAAACCAGAAAGGGTAATGACGCTATTTTTGTAATTGTGGATCGATTAACCAAATCAGCTAATTGTCTACCCATGAAAGAAACCTTTAGCATGGAAAGGTTGGCCAAGTTGTATGTAGATGAAGTAGTATCCTTACATGGAGTTCCACTCTCCATTGTATCGGATAGGGATAGTCGTTTCACTTCCCATTTCTGGACAAGTTTCCAAGAAGCAATGGGAACCCGACTAAATTTAAGCACTGCATACCATCCGCAAACAGACGGACAAAGTGAAAGGACGATCCAAACCTTGGAGGACATGCTTAGGGCATGTGTGATAGATTTTGGTGGAAATTGGGATGACCACCTACGCTTAATCGAATTCTCCTATAATAATAGTTATCATGCAAGCATAGAAGCTGCCCCATTCGAAGCACTATATGGACGAAAATGCAGAACTCCAGTCTGCTGGGCAGAGATAGGAGAAAGTCAACTATCAGGTCCTGAAATCGTACAAGAGACCACCGACAAGATCACTCAAATCAAAGAAAGACTGAAAATGACTAGAGATCGCCAGAAGAGTTATGCCGATAATCGACGCAAGCCACTAGAATTTCAAGTTGGAGACAAGGTACTCTTGAAAGTTTCTCCTTGGAAAGGAATAGTTCGATTCGGGAAGAAAGGAAAGCTAAGTCCAAGATACATAGGACCATTCCCAATAATTCAGCGAATAGGGCCAGTCGCCTATCGCTTACAACAACCAGAAGAGTTAGTGGGAGTACATGACGTATTTCATGTATCCAACCTCAAGAAGTGTTTATTTGACTAATCCTTGGTAGTCCCTCTTCAAGATGTAGAGGTAAATGAGAAGTTAAAATTTGTTGAGAAGCCACTTCAAATAGAAGACAGAAAGGTCAAGTTTCTCAAACACAAAAGACTGGTACTGGTCAAAGTCAAGTGGGAGTCAAAAAGAGGACCCGAATGCACCTGGGAGCTAGAATGAGAGATGAAGCAGAAGTATCCTCACTTATTCCAGTAAATCTCGAGGACGAGATTCTAACTAAATAAGCTGGGGAGGATGTAAGGACCTTCAAAAAATGTCCCAAAACGACCCGTAAGTAGAAACCCAGACCCCCGAAACCCTAATCCATATAAAAAATCAAGAAAATCATATTTTATGGGTTCTCGCGGGCCGCGTAAAACATAAGTATATGTTACGCGGGCCGCGTCAACTTATGTTTGACCGGATAAGCGTTCCCAGGCCACGTGGTGTACACGTGGCAGCACTACTGATGACACGCTAGCCCTAGTCTACGATTAGGGCCCCTCGCGGGCCGCGTAAAGTTTAAGTGTGGGTTACGCGGGCTGCGTAAACCGCAAATTTCTGCTATAAATTGTTTGGCCACGAGCAGTTCACTGGTGTCAAAAATCTTGATAAAAAAACGAAGTCTCACTGCTCAAATTCGAAATTTAAGATAGTAAGGCGCTGCTACGATACAGGGTATTAACTCGATCGCTGCTACGATTCAATGTCCGATCGATTGGGGTGAAAGGACCCAATAGTGGTATGACCATCATCACCAGGAGGTGACACGGCGCTAGATAAAAATAAGATAGAAGCCATTGTAATCGCTCTTATGCTGTAATTTATAACTACGTGTCATTTTATCAAATTGAGTGACTCGCCAGTATTTCCCCGCTGATAAATTATTTTTAAAAACATGTTTCAGGTGACTACTGGAAACCAAGGAAAAGTGCTACGGAGCACTAACAAAGCTTGAAGTAGTGGCTCAGTTAAACAAATAAACATGTTTTGTAAATCAGGGAATTTCCTTGTGAAATTCCTCTATTGTAAATTACGGGGTTTATATCGAATTATGAAATAAATTAATCGGGCATTTCAAGTTTAAAAGATCCTGTTAAATCTTCCGCTGTCAACTCAATTAATAAATACCACGGGTTTCTGTTCCACGGCTCCTGGACCGGGTAAAACTGGGACGGGGGCCATGACACACACAATGCCTCTAACGGTGCCATTTAAATACTCACATGGTAGCTGTTATTGTACGAGAATTCTCTCAAAGGCAAGTGCATATCCCAGTTGCCACCAAAATCGATTACGCAAGAACGAAGCATATCCTCTAGATTTTGGATAGTATGCTCAGTTTGACCGTCAGATTGAGGATGAAAAGCGGTGCTAAGGTTGAGATGAGTACCTATAGCGGATTGAAATGTTTGCCAAAGACGAGAAGTGAAACGACCAGCGCGGTCTGAAATGATGTTGATGGGAATACCATGACGACAGATGACTTCATCCGTGTAGATATGAGATAATTTCTCGACTTTGTAATCTTCACGAATGGGGATAAAGTGATCGGATTTGGTCAATCGATCAATGATCACCCAAATACTGTCATGGTCAGATGAAGTACAAGGAAGTTTAGTGATGAAGTCCATTCCAATGCTTTCTCATTTCCAGACAGGAATTTCCGGTTGTTCAAGCAAGCCAGAGGGACGTTGATGTTCAGCCTTAACCTTCGAACAAGTGAGACACTTTGAGACAAAAGTGGTGATATTCTTCTTCATTACAGGCCACCAATAGGACGCACGCATGTGGTGATACATCTTATCAGCACCAGGGTGAATGGAATACCTCAATTTGTGTGCCTTATTCATCAGAAGTTCTCGAAGGTTATCATGAGTAGGAACCTAAATACGATCATGATAGTATTGGATACCATCGGATTTGGTTTCAAGACTTTCTTCTGCATCACATTGCATCTCATTATAGAGGTTACCCTCGTTAACAGACGCGTATTGAGCTTCATGAATGTGGTTTCGAAAACCGTCGATGAGTTGAAAGCAACAAAAACTCTTGACTTGAGTTTTACGACTAAGTGCATCGGCCACGACATTCGCCTTACCTGGATGGTAGCGAATTTCGCAGTCGTAGTCGTTTAACAACTCTACCCAGCGAGGCTGACGCATGTTCAGTTCCTTTTGGTTGAAGATGCGCTGAAGGCTCTTATGATCGGTGAAGACCACACACTTAGTACCATAAAGGTAGTGTCGCCATATATTCAAGGCAAAAACAACTGCACCAAGTTCAAGGTCGTGCGTAGTATAGTTTTTCTCATGTATTTTGAGTTGTCTCGATGCGTAAGCGATAACCTTGTCCCACTGCATAAAAACGCAACCAAGGCCTTGGTTTGAAGCATCGTAATACACGACGAAGTCATCGTTACCATCGAGAAGAGCAAGGATAGGAGCATTGCAGTGCATATCCTTGAGCATTTGGAAAGACTCCTCTTGTTCAGGACCTCAAAAAAAATGTTTAGCTTTTTGAGTCAAGGAAGTGAGAGGAACAATGATTTTTGGGAAGTTGGAAATGAAACGACGAGAATAACCAGGTAGATCAAGGAATGAACGGATTTCGGACGAAGACTTAGGAGCAATCCAATTCTTCACAGCTTCAATCTTTGTAGGGTCAACGTGAATACCAAGTTCGTTGACTGTGTGACCAAGGAATTGAACTTCTTTTAACCAAAATTCACACTTGGAGAATTTGGCGTAAAGACGTCCAGCGCGTAAAAGCTGAAGGATAAGACACACGTGTCTCTCAAGCTCTTTTTGAGTCTTGGAATAGATGAGAATATCGTCGATGAAAACGATCACGAAACGGTCTAAGTAAGCTTTGCACACATGGTTCATCAAGTCCATGAAGACCACAGGCGCGTTAGTTAAACCAAAATGCATGACCACGAACTCGTAATGGCCATAACGTGTACGAAAAGCGGTTTTGGGTATCTCTTCTTCAAGGACTCGAAGTTGATGATAACCAGAACGGAGGTCAATCTTGGAAAAACCAGGCGCGCCTTGTAATTTATCGAAGAGATTGTCGATGCGAGGAAGAGGATATCGGTTTTTGACTGTAAGCTTGTTAAGCTCACGATAGTCAATGCACATCCGAAATGATCCATCTTTCTTCTTGACGAATAAAATGGGAGCGCCCAAGGAGAAGTACTAGGGCATATAAAGCCTTTATCAGGAAGCTCTTGAAGTTGGCATTATAGCTCTTGCATTTCCGAGGGTGCTAAACGGCAGGGAGACTTAGCGACATGCATAGTTGGTCAAACCAAAATGCATGACCACGAACTCGTAATGACCATGACGTGTATGAAAAGCGGTTTTGGGTATTGAATTCAACGGATACAAACTTTTATCCGTGCCAATATCAAATAAAAAAAATGCATAGACATTGTTGACGAGAAACGTTCCGTTTATGACGTCGTTACGCCTGAGCGACGGTGATGATGAAAGATTTACCTCGAGCTTGCTGAAATTGTTGTTACTACTGTTGCTGTTGCTGTTGTTGTTGTTGTTGTCACGTTGAGGGCAGACGTTGGCGAGACGGTTAAGATCGCCACACTTGAAGCATGCTCGAATAGTAGCGGCTTGGGGTTGAACTGGATTTGGTGCGGGGTTTTGCGCCATTATGGCTTGGTTATGGTTAGCGAGTGGCTTTGGACCACTGCGACATTGGTTGGTGAAATGCCCAAACCTGTTACAGTTTGTGCATAAGCGACATGGTGTAGTGTTGGGATGACGGTAGAAGCAAGTGTTACACTTGGGATAATTCCCAGTGTAGTTCTTTCTCTGTGGCTCAGGGTTGGGAGTAGCATCGATTGTTCGGAGTGGTTGAGCGTTTTGCGGAGTGACAACGGCACAATTTTGGCTTGAAGCCTTCTGCTTCTTGCCTTTACCCTTTGAGAACGATGGCTTGGGTGATTCGGCAGTGGTTGTATCAGTTTTGGCTTGATGCCCGTTATTCGATGGGACCTTGTTAGAGGTTCCACGAATAATGCAGTTGATGTTGAGACGGGCTGCCAAACGAAAGGTGTCCGGAGGGTTTTGGGTGAGGATGACTCTACGAGGTTCATGAACGAAGTGGGGAGGCAATGGATGTACTTTGTGATAGCTTTGTCAATAGTGTCAACTTGGCCAGGATAAAGGATGCTGAGCTGCTTGAATCGGGCAGTGGGGCCGTCATTATCATCCCCGATTTGCTTCAGATTCTAGAATTCATTCTCTAGTTTCTGAAGTTCATGGGGAGGACAAAACTCGTCCTTCATTAGCTTTTTCAAGTCAATCTAGGGTAAGGAATGGGCTGCGTCATTTCCTCGAGTGTTGCGCTCAGCAGTCCACCAATTAAGGGCTCTCGATTGGAACACCCATGTAGCATTGAGGGTTCGTAGGTTGTCAGGGCTACCGCTCTGAAGGAAGGTTAGTTCGATAGCATCGAACCATTGCAGTAAAATGGTAGCGCCTTCTTTGCCAGTGAACTCTAGGGGTTTGCAAGCCATAAACTGCTTGAACAGAAACGTCGTCTTAGGTGTTTCCACCTTGGAATCGATGGAGAATAACCTTGGCCATCTGCTCGGCCATTTGTTCAGCGATTAATCCCATGATCTTTTGATTTGATATCGAGTCGTCGTTGTTGCTGGAACCCTTTTTCGAACTGGATCGTGACTTCTTGGTTTTCTTGGATGAGCTTGGGGAAGACATCTAGAGGTTCGAAAGATAAGTAAATGATGAGATTTGATCATAATTTAAAATAACATTTTGCATGTATAAGCATGTAAGTATTCATGTAACATGTATGATTCACATAAATTGCATGAGTTTAACAAGTATTCACAAAGTATAAACACGTATGAATGCGTAAAAGATTATAAATTTAGTTTGTTCACGAGGATTATTAACTTTTTGATTGCGAGAGACGTGCAAATCTTGCATTGGTTTTGAAATGAACGAGGTAACAAGTATTAAAATCACATAGAAATTGAGATAACATAAAAGAGAGACTCGATAAAACATTGGATTGTTTCGGGTTTAGAAACTTTGACTATTCCAAAGTGAATCGAAAGTTCTTTCAAATTAGGGAAACGTGCTTTGGCCTATAGGTAAAATACTCTCGTCGAGAAGCGATTAACGGTATTTTACCCTTCCAGTTACTACACGTCCCTAATCGATTGAAAAATCGAAACTTTGGCGGGATTGGAAATCGAGGAGTGGGTCTAGTCGACAAGATGTGGGTTTCATCCCTAACTTGATGATTTCGTACCCTAAGTGTGGTTGGTACTCGTCGGGTCAAGAAAGTTAATTCCGAAACTTTTATGAGGGTCCACTAGGGTTTGAATAGGAAATTTACCATTAAGATGTGGATTTCACTCCTAACTTGATGGCGTAATTTCGTGCAAAAATTGAAGCGGCTCCACTTATTAATTTATTTCAAATGAGGGATAAAATTATAATTGGATTTTTTTTTTCAACCTAAAATTATTATTATTTTATTGATGGCGGAATTTCGTTCACACAGTTTTTTTTTTGTTTCAACCTAAAATTATTATTATTTTAGGGTCATGCTATTTACACACGGAAGAAATTATTTTCACACCTCAAAGCGCCGCGCTATGGCCATAGCGCAACGCTTAGGCCGACATAAGGTGATTTGACTGATGTCTGAGAGACATAAAGTTGCTGTTTGACATAATGTTGATTCCAAGGTTACAGGTGGCCCGTGAACCCTAAGCGCCGCGCTATGGCCATAGCGCAGCGCTTCGACCCCAAATTTTTACTTTTAAAAGCTGGTCAGGCACTAAACTGTATTCGAGACATAAGGCACTCAATATATTGTTTCCGAACATACGGTGGTTTTATTGTTTGTCGATTTCTAAATTACTTGTGTTTCTTCAAAATAACACGCGGTTATGCTGTATTAGTTACGTGTGTTGAAAAAACGATGTCGTGGTTAAGCAACTATCTTTTCGGTCAATATTCTGACGAGTCAGTTGTTCCTGATTCTTACGAGGGGACCGCTATTTCTGACTCGTATGAGAAACCGGTCTCGTCCAACTTGAGGGAGGCAGAGGTTGTATCTGGCATTCGTTATCGTGATAACACGGTGAAGCTAGATTTGAATACCCCTGTGGAGGACCCTTATGCACAACAAGGTTATTCGAATTTTGGTTACGGTGGCGAGCACAACTTTGTACAGCAGGAGTGTTATCCAAACCACAGTTACGGTTGTCAACAGAGCTTTGAACATCAAGTCTATTCGGACCTCGGTGACGATGGTGAGCCAGAGGTTGTGTCTGTTGACGAGGAAGGCTGTTACCCGGTTACATTTTCGTTTGATACAACGCAGACCTTTTCGTCACGTAAAGAGTTGGTGCGTTGGGTACAAGACACGGCAAAAGACAATGGTTACCTCATTGTGATTAAGTGGTCGAATAAAAGAGGAGAGAATTACAAGATTTGGTTTCAATGTACTTTTGGTGGGGAGCATAAGAGTATAGCTACACAAAGGAAAACGGGTAGCAAGAAAATAGGCTGCCCGTTCGAGATGATCGGGTTTTCGGAATCATCCGGAAGTGTTTGGAGGATCTAGGTGACGAAGGCGAAGCATAACCACACTCCTATTGAAAACTTAGAGGGTCACGCGTATGCGAGAAGGCTTTCTTCGGAAGATACAAAACTGGTTAAGGAGCTGGCAGAGCAAGATATTCCCAACCAAAGTATCTGGCGAACGCTGACAAAAAACAATCCGGCTAGAAAGCTTATTCCGAAAGATATACACAACGCTGTTCAGAAGATCAACGCCGGAAAAAATGTCGGTAAGTCTCCGATGCAAAAACTTGAAAACATTCTTCTCGAAAAAGATTACACTTATTACATGCGCACGAATGAGATATCGAACGCAGTTGAAGATGTCTTCTTTGTTCACAAAAAATCATTCACTATGTGGTGTGCCTTCCCGCATGTGCTAATGATTGACGCCACCTACAAAACGAACATGTACAACCTGCCATTTGTTCAGGTCGTAGGCATGACGTCGACAAACAAATCGTTTACGGCTGCTTGTGCGGTAATTTCCACTGAGAAGTTAGAGAACTACCTATGGGTGTTGCAGAGGATCAAGTCTATGCTGGTAGGATGTATGGAACCGCGCGTGATTTTAACAGACAGGGAATTTGCGCTAATTAACGCGTGTGAACAAGTTTTTCCAAAAGCGCATAAGTATCTTTGTCGGTTCCATATTCAACAAAATATTAATAAGAACAGCAAGAGGAAATTCTCTGACAAACAGTGGAAAGAATTCGTACGTACATTTTGGACATTGTGCGAGTCTACGACCGAGGAAATATACAGGTATAACTTGGAAAACCTTGAAGCACAGCTGAAAGAAGATGGCCGTGAACGTGAGTATTTCTTACATAATTATGTTCAAATTTTATATAATAACAAAAAATTGACTATTTACGTTTTTTAATTTCAGAGGTTTTTGATTATTTGATGAAATCCTGGTTGGATCCGTACCGTGAAAAGTTTGTATCTTGCTGGATTAACAAAACTATTAACTTTCACCAAACTACGACCAACAGGGTTGAGGGCATGCATGCAACACTAAAAAGTCACTTTCCAAGTCATCGCAACACACTGGATAAACTTGTACTGTATGTTGATCATGTTGTTGATAGACAATACGCCGAGATTAGAAGGAGCTTTGAAACAAGCATCCGGAAAGTGATGAAGCACCACAAGGATCATCCCATGCTTAAATATATTCTCAGAAAGGTTTCAATATTTGCGATTGAGCTTTTGAATATGGAATTAAAATGTAAGGAAGACGGATTAAGTGCCTACGGTGTAAGCTGTGGTTGCCAACTTTTTACCAGCTGTGGTTTGCCATGTGCCTGTCGTTTGGAAAAGTTGGAAAATAACGGTAATTAATATTTTTGACCTTTCTCGTTATGATTTTTCCACCTAATTTGTTTTCGTCCACAGGTCAGCAAATCCGTATCAATTTGATAGACGTGTTCTAGAAGAAGCTTGACTTCAAGCCTGCAAGGAATAAGATAGAGGATATCGATGTAGACGCGGAATTTGAAAAATTAAAACAACAGATCGATCCAACACCCCCTCAAGTGAAAAGGAGCTTCTTTGAAAAGTTTCAATAAATCCTCAATCCAGGGAACAATAACAAAAAACCTCCTGTTGTTCTGAAGAAAACTCGTGGTCGCCCAACATTGAAAACGCAGGAACAAAGGAAGGTTGAAGCCGCTAGAAAAAGCTCGTACATTCCGTCGGAAGAAACTTGGGTCGAGGCCTCAGACGATCTTCCCCGTCACAGCTCGTACGTATCATCCCAAGATTCTAGAAGACAAAAGAATACCAAACCGCTCAACCTACACCCTGATTTCCCGATGATCAAGCTCGGTCCTAAGACGGATATAGCGATCCGCAACTACGCATCTCAGATTCCCAAAGTGATCCATCCATACATCGTGAGAATAAAGGACGTGAAACCAGATGGCCATTGTGGGTTTAGATCGGTGGCTGTTGGGTTAGGAGTGAAACAAAATACGTATTTGATGATCCGGAAACAACTTATAATGGAGTTACGTAAGAACGAATCGCTTTGGAGGCAGTTTTTCGATCCGGAAAACATAGGACATTAAGATGCGCTGGTTAGACGGATCCATTTCAAGGGGGTGGGACGAGCAGCTATCGAAAATTACATGACGATGCCTGAGACGGGGTTTCTTATTGCCCAACGATACGGTGTGATTGTTCACACCTTCGACATTCGTGGGAACGATACAATTTTCCCTCTGGTGGGCGGGCCAAACGAAGCTGAGCAACCTCACCTGGTGGTTGCGGTTGTGTTCGTCGACGATGGGCATTTCCCCCAAACCTACTCTGGACACCGAACAGAACAAAGCGCGCAGCTGCCTGGCATACATTATACAGGGATCAGATCAACGCGTACGAAATGCTTACGTATCGTCCCCCTGACCTTAATGTAACCCCATATGTTCAAGATGTATGTTAAATCTGTTTAATAATAATCACGTTTGTGTTTGTTCAATATATGCGTTACATCACATTAAAAACCGAATGTCACCGACACGACCCAATCAGATTCAATACGCACTTGTACGACCCAAAATGACATAATACTACAATTAATGAAAAAATACGTCATGTACATATATGGTAGGCGGCTGATACACATAACACTACTCATAGGAGTACTTGTACTTTCAAACCAAAATGATACGATATAATGGAATAAGACATCACACGTAACCGATTTGATCCGGAACTTGCAGTATAGTCCATATATATTAAAAAATGATGTATAATGGAAAAAGCATAAAATTTAGACTATTATCGACGCGTTTGTGAATTAAAAACAATTTTAAAAAAATTAAAAAAAGCCCAAAGCGCCCCGCTTTGACCTACGAGGGGTGCTTTGCCCTTAAACATGAACCGAAGCGCACCGCTATGGCCAAAGCGGGGCGCTTTGGTCCCTCGTTTAACCTGAAGCGGAGCAGCTTCTCCCCCATTTCATCACCAAACACAACACACACACAAAGGTGCGATTACACACACTAGGGCGAAGATCTACTTTTTTCCAGATTTCAAACGCTATTAGGTACGATCGAACTTCATTTATTGTTTTGGTTCAATTTTTATGTTTGATTTTGTTTTGATTTGGGGGGTTTTGATCAGGTTGCTGGGTTCTGTTTTTGAGAATGAAGAACCAAAGCGCTGCGCCGAGGCCAAAGCGGGGTGCTTTGGTTCATGTTTATTTTTTTTTTCTATTATTTATTGTTTGAATTGTTTAATAATATTATTTGTTTATTATCTTTTATTTAATATTATTTGTGTATTTGAATTGTTTAATAATATTATTTGTTTATTATCTTTTATTTAATATTATTTGTGTATTTGAATTGTTTAATATTGTATTTGTATTTAAACGTGCAGGGATGGATTCCGATCACGAGGAGGGGGAGGAGATTGAGCATATGGATGCTGAGGTAGAGGAGGTATGTCCGTACCTGCAATTTCAGCAGGGGTCACGGGCGGCGAGGAGATGCGCTAGGTTGCGCACCATGGAGATTGGGGGGGCATGTAGGGATAGGCTGGGACCTGCTGGATACCGTGGGAGAGGCCGCGCGGACGCGTGATATAGTTGGATTAGATACTCATTGGTCGCGCCTATTTCAGATAGCGATGGAGGACTCGTACCGTGAGCTTACGGTCGAGTTTCTTTCTACGTTTACATACGCGCCGCATCCGGCGGATTACGTGGAGGACCCGGATTTTCCAGTCCACGAGGTTACATTCCGTCTCGCCGGTCAGCAGTTTCAGATGAGTGTGCGGGAGTTTGCTGTCCATACAGGTTTGTACACAGAGCCCGAGCTTGATACTGATTTATATACGCAGGGGGTTAAGGCGATGGACAGGCAGACGCTTATCAGTTTCTGGAGGGCCATTTCTAGGGTTCCCTTTGGGAAATCCTGGCAAAAGGCCACCACCATTAAAGACCCCTTGTACCGATACCTGCACCATATTATCGCGTCATCTATCGTGCCGCGGGGTACCAGCAGGGAGAAGGTCAACCTCAGTGACCTTTTCTTTCTATACTGCCTACTTCGCGGCCAGACCTGCGATCTAGCAGCCTGCCTGGCAGATTACTTTGCAGGTGCATACCACCGGCAGCTCCGTGGGCAGCAGCACGGTGGCTCATACATCACCGCCATTGCACGCTCGCTAGGGCTCGTGCCCGAGAGTGATCCGGAGCTGTCCGATCCGATCCCGTCAACCAGGTTGGGCCGCGCGTCAGTATCTGGCATGCAGATCACCCGTACCTTTGATGTTGGTCTGAGGTTTAGGGGCCGTGATGGGCATATTTGGCATGCGGAGGTGTTGCCGGAGGTCATCCCGGTTGTTATTAAGCTGAGGGATGGAGTGTTAGCCCCTGCTCATGTTCAGGGGGCCGCTCGACAGGCTCAGCTACAGGCTCTGGGCCTCGATCAGTACCCGGGCCAGCCTCAGGCTCAGGCTCAGCCTATATTCGAGGATCCGGCTCAGGAGGAGCATGTCGAGGAGATCCCGGTACCACCAGTTCAGCCACCTCCTGAGCCGCCACAGTACCCGCAGCACGTTTACGCTGACCTACCTCCGGTAGCGCGTGCAGTGGCTCGGGACTTCGACCGGCGCCTCAGACGCCAGGGCGCACTCATTGACTGGATGGTCGAGACGCTCATTGCTCTACGAGAGCTCGCCGGGTTGCCTCCACTTCCCCTCCCACCGTCCCCACCGCACGAGGATTAGTACCTTAGTTTGTTTGTATAGTGTTTTGTTATGTATTATGTACTCAATTGTACCTTTTTATTTTGTATGTACAAACTGATATATATATATATTGCAGTTAATCTTCTATTTACATCACGTTGGTTTTGGATTGTTTACGTTTAATTCTTATGGCTTTCTGTACATTTTATTTAACGTGTTCGTTTAATTTAACAAAATAAACTAGGTTAACAGTTTATAAAGACGCACTTATATTATATACGTTCTATAAAAATATTGACGTAAAAAACGTAATTATAAAACAACTATGAATTATATGTAATACTAATATTTTATAATAATAATAAAACTCAAATACAATTTTTTCTTCCAAAAAACACTACCAAACTAACCCACATCCCACCTATTTCAAAAAAAAAAAAAAAAAACAACACAAACTCCACTGCACACGCTCTTTGTCTTTTTGTACACCTAAAGCGCGACTTTGGCCATAGCGGGGCGCTTTAGGTGTGCAAAAAGACAGAGTGTGTGCGAATAGACCAAGCCTTGTTTTATTGGCTTGGTTTGGAGTAGACTTGAAAGCCTGCAATTTCAACCCTCGATAACATAAAATCATGATAACAACATTTAATTTTATATATTAGCTTCTTTAATTTTGCCCATGACTTTATAGTCTACTGGCATCTTATGGGTGTGATAACGTTTTAGAACCAATTGGTACTTGGTTCGATTCCCACAAGGGTGTTTTTCACATGTTTATTAGGTTTCCCAGTGTGGTTCCGCTGATGGATATAATCGGATGGTTCCGCTAATGGCACGATTATACTTTAGTTGTCTGTCAGTGATCCAAATTTACCGTTAAAAAATAAAGGTTGTTTATCTTTTTGTTTACATTAGTTTATTTAATATTTATACTATATAATAAAAGAAACCTGTTTTGGGACACATGTCACTCCCTCATGCTTTCTCACCTTATTTCCTATTTATCTATGTTAAATAAATAAATAAATAAATAAATAACAATAATAATTTCTCACCTTACATCAATCCGTTTTAAAAATTCATGATAACTCAAAAAAAAAAAAATATTGTTAATATATAATCTTTTTTCTTTTATCTTTATTATTATTATTATTTAATAATTATATTGTTAATGATAAGCTAAAGTAATCGGCTACAGTTGGGTTGAAAAACCTATATAATCCTTTTATTTTATCTTTATTATTATTATTTAATTAATAATTATATTATATTGTTAATGATAAGACAAAGTAAATTCTATATAAAATCAGTTTTATCTAAAGTTATTATAAAATCAGTTTTAAAAATTCGTGATAACTCAAAAAAATATTGTTAATATATAATCTTTTTCTTTTATCTTTATTATTATTATTTAATAATTATATTGTTAATGATAAGCCAAAGTAGTCGGCTACAGTTGGGTTGAAAAAACTATATAATCTTTTTATTTTATCTTTATTATTATTATTTAATTAATAATTATATTATATTGTTAATGATAAGCCAAAGTAAATTCTAGATAAAATCAGATTATCTACAGTTATTATAAAATCAGTTTTAAAAATTCGTGATAACTAAAAAAAAAACATTATCTATTTATACATCTTTACCTTATAAATAGTAGACTTAATCATTCTAAACAATCAGAGCTCATTCTAAACAATCAGAGATGGAAGGGAGAAGTCTAATCTCTTTGAATGATATTGATGGCAAAACAACAACTTTTACGATAAAGGTAAAAGTACTTAGGCTTTGGAGAAAACCAAATCCCAAAAAGGTTGGTGAGATATGGGCTATTGAGATGGTGCTCATAGATGAAAAGGTACATCTTTAACGACTTTAATTAGTTAATACGTATTTACTTAAGGATTTTTTAAGTTTTTTTAACATACATTATTTTTCATTATAATGTCAGGGGACGAAAGTGCAAGCCACTGTATGGAGTAATAACTTTAAAAGACATGAAAAAATGTTAGAAGAAAATGAATGTTATACAGTTTTTAAACCCCAAGTTGATGAAAGTAATCCAAAGTTTAAACATTTTGACACCAAATAAATGTCTCCATCTTTGATTTGCATTTACAAGAAATAGTTATTATATAGTTTAGATTGTTCAACCCGTGTAACACACGGGGAACTAACATAGTTTAGTGTTAAATTTGATTGTTAAAGCTATCTGCCAGTGTTGTGGCTTTGTTATTTAAAAACTTGACTTTTAAATATAAAATATATGACAATAGTAATTAAAATATAAGTTAATCTGAGTTTTTTATATCTACTTGAGTTTTTATTGTATTATATATTTATAAAATATATATTATTGTCCGGTTCTTAAATTCGGTTCAACCCGTCCGACTCCTATCCGGTCATAAAAATATTGTAAATTAGTTTTCATTTTTTAAAATATTAATATATAACGTTCAGTTGGATTCACATTTTTTGTCAATTTAGGCGTATTGCCTATTTCGTCACAAAGTTTTAAAATTTTTATTTAAATGTTTTATAAATATTTATAATTAACTAAACTACCAAGGGCATAAACAAGTTACAATTTGTTATAAAGGAACGCGTGTTTAAAGTGTTCACCCCGATCAAGCTTTTACCTAAACCAGAAAAGTCCTGTCCAGTTTCACCCATTTCCTGCACCCAATATTTGCAATCCAAGGGAGGCTGCAAAGAGTTGAATGCATGTCAACATTACATGACAGCTGGTTCATTGCAAGTAAATATATATAGTTTTTGTTAATTCTATGGGTGGTCACCCTTTGCGTTCAAAACTTTGTTTCCATACTTGTTACCTACGACGCTTCCTCTACCAAATTGTCAACTAAGCCACAACTATATATAGCAGCCTTAGGAAAAACTAACTACCATACATATACGATATATATATATCTCTCTCTGATATTAAGGAAAAAGATTAAGAAAATGAAAGGGTCAAGTTATTCAGGCTATAAAAGTTTTATAGCTTTTGTGGTCATGGCATGTCTAGCAGCAGCCGCTTTAGCAGGAAACTTCTATGACGATATGGACATAACTTTTGGCAACGAACGCGCTAAAATATTTAACGGCGGTCAGGATCTCTCACTTTCACTTGACAGATATTCAGGTTCTGGTTTCCAGTCCAAGCATGAGTACCTCTTTGGAAGGTTTGATATGCAACTGAAGCTAGTCCCTGGCAACTCTGCTGGCACAGTCACAACGTTTTATGTAAGTGCCACTAGTTCATAACTGATTTACGATCGTATTTTAATTTTAAAATTTTGTTTTATTTTAAA
This sequence comes from Helianthus tuberosus, assembly GCA_030545235.1. Lineage (NCBI taxonomy): Eukaryota > Viridiplantae > Streptophyta > Magnoliopsida > Asterales > Asteraceae > Helianthus > Helianthus tuberosus. Next base: position 42,027,818 of record CM060414.1, on the reverse strand, counting down.
TTATAAATATATTTGCGACCGTTTTATCACTAGTATTTGTATTTCAGTTTTTATTAATTAGTTTTTATGAGTTTTGCGACTGAAAGCCGGTGGACAGAAACTTGAGACTCTTATGACTTCATTTTCAAATCGGACGCTAAACTTGGGACCGTTTATTTTGGTCGCAAATGTCCAGTTTTCTAACATGATCTTAGCTTTATGAGTGATTATCTAACAAACACCATGATCAGTTATCATCACAAGGTGCTGGACATGATGAGATTGACTTTGAGTTCTTGGGTAACTCATCTGGGAATCCATATACAATCCACACCAATGTATATGCACAAGGGAAAGGTGACAAAGAACAGCAGTTCCACCTCTGGTTCGACCCGACTGCAGCCTTCCATACCTACACTATTGTATGGAACTCTCAAAGAATCATGTACCTTTCTCAACTTTTTTTTCTTTTTCTTTTTGTAGAGTCGATCGTTCGGTCATCACGAATAGTCTACTTACTTTGCAACAAGCACTGATCTTAAGTTTCTTGGTTCCTGCAGATTCATGATAGACAATATTACAATAAGGGTGTTCAATAACAATGAAGCTTATGGAGTCCCATATCCTAAGAGCCAACCCATGAAGGTGTATGGAAGCCTGTGGAATGCAGATGACTGGGCAACCCAAGGTGGACGTGTGAAGACTGACTGGACAAAAGCACCTTTCACTGCTTCCTACAGGAAATTTAATGCTGATGCAAACATTATTGGTCCTAACCAAAAGTCCACAACCTCTCAGAATAACAAGGTATGGAGCACTCAAGGACTTGATGCAGCAGGACGAAACAGGATTCGGTGGGTGCAGAGTAAATACATGATTTACAACTATTGCAATGACATCACACGCTTCCCCGGTGGTCTTCCTACTGAATGCAAGCGCTCAAAATTTTTGTAACTTATTTGTTTGTTAATATATGTTTGTGAGTAGTTGTCATTCTTTGATTCACCATATACACTGTGACACTTCGGGTTTTCTCACACAACTATATTGTATGATACAGTTATGTGGAATTATTGAATAAAAATCTATATTATTATTATTAGGTATTATGTGTATTATGTGAAAGTGTGTAATAAAAATTTATATGTGAAATGTGTATGTATTTATGTGAAGTCGAAACCCCTCGGTTTCGACTCGAGACCTCCTGTTCTTGGGTTGGGATTCTTGGTTCTGACACCCCTCCTTCCTGGACTAATGGGTCATGCATTCATGACCTAGCCCAATGTAACAGGCCCACTCGAAACCGCTTGAAACCCTATGAGGATGCGGCATCATGAGGGTGTTATAAAACCCTCACAATCAGCCGACATTCCATTTTTGGCAGCAATCATCATCCATCAATCCCCAAACATTCTCTCATCCTCTCTCTTTCTCTCCCCTTTATCCACTTTTCTCTCTCTAGGAAAAACCCTAAAACACACACACACCTTCTCCTTTTGACGGCAATAGCAACTTGGTGAAGGTGGCCGGGAACCATCGACCAGGAGCTCCATCTCATACTCTTTTCTACACCCCTCTCGCTCTACTTGTACTGGTTAGTAAACCACCTTTATACTTAGTAAGAATAGATGTTAAAGATGCTTACTTGGTTTGAATGTTTAGATGTTGAACAAATGTATTCTCTTCAAGATAATATGCGAACTGTTTTATAGAAAATGTTAGTGATATTGTGCATTGCGGCTGACTAATAGGGTCTAGAATCATGTTATCGGTTAGGGTTTTGTTGATAGAAACGTGATACTGTGATCCTTGTTTAAAGCTATTCTTGATGCTTGATTTGGCTGTTTGAGATGATAAATGTTTAAGGGTTTTCATAGGTAAAAATGAATGTTGATACATCTGTTGTGATGTTTGTTTTAGTGTAAAATGAATGTGTCATTATTTTCTAATGATACAGTGCTAGATATCATTATGAGTAGATCTATTTGATGAATGATGAACCTGATGAACTGTTTAGGAGGATAATGTTATGATAAAACCCTTATGAACTATTTGAATGTTTTAAAAATATTTGAAATATGATGCATTTGATCTGATTTGGGAACTGTACGAATAAAATACATGTTAATGGATTGTTATTGGCTTATGCTAAATTGGATAGGATTCTAGAAGTTTTGACAGTGGTTGCGAGTCGAGATCTCATGGTTTCGACTCGAGACCATCTAGATGACAACTAGAAACAAGACACCACAGATAAGAGACTCGAGACCAGCATGGTTGCGAGTCGAGATCTGCCCGGTTCTGACTCAAAGCCTGACTTGAAACCTCAGGGTTTCGACAGAAGCTCCACAACTCGAGGCCTCTTGATTTCGAGTCGAGATCTCCTGGTTCCGACTCGAGATCCTTCTGGTTGCGACTCGAGATCTCCTGATTTCGAGTCGACGATTTCGACCGATATGGTCCACTTAGAATTGGGCTACTGATTATTGGGCCACACAATTAAGTGGTTATGTTTTTGGGCCAATGTGTTACTGATACTACTACTGTTCAAACATGCGGACCATATGTGTCTATTATGAAACTTGGGTTTAAGTGCTATATGTTAATACGTGATTATGTGATACTACTTGCATACAAAACCTAACCAATACTGGTAACCATAATAGGACGTGGGTGACCAGCAAACTAGACCAAGTAAATTACCTGCCGAGCAAACCGAGGTGAGTTCACAACTTTTACTAAAAGCATGCGTTCCCGGTGGTTGGGAAACGGGACAAAAATGCCATCTTCTTGTGTGGGATACAAAAACGATATCTCCTTGTGTGGGATGCAAACAACGCTATCTCCTTGTGTGGGATACAAGTAACTTTTCTCCCCTTGTGCGGGACACTCGGTTAATTACTATTTATATTAGATGCAACAAGTTTACTAAACGAAACTCTATCACAAAGTCCCTACTTTCTATACCGATTAGTCGCCGGGGCCTGGCGAACGGGTTATTAGTTGATAGCGCTATCTAGGTCTCACCAACCTCACACCGTGCTTGGAGAGGATCGGTCGTGAACTAATAGACTCAGGAAAAACCTTCAATGATGATAGACACTGACAAAACGGGGCAAACAAACACGAGGTCGCAGAGTATTCGGTATAACGCAGTTTAGTAGCTTACATATGGGGTAGCTCCCCATGGAATGATATAAATGAGTAACTTAACTACTTAAACAAGTTTTTTTTGGAATTAAAAACTGGACAACTCGTGAACTTGCCAACTTTATGTTGATACCCTACTGCATACTTTGTAGGTACACAGTGACTTTGGAGCTTGCAACTTGGGGAAGTGTAGTGGTTGTCCTAACCCGTGTTGGGTTCTTTAACAATCATGAACTATGAACTTATGTTTGAACCATTTTACTTATGCTTCCGCTATTTACTTAAATCACTGTTTTGAAATTAGAAACTTTGGACTGTAACTTTAAATTGTCATTAATCGTATTGGTTTGGTGAAACTATTTTACTATTATTATAATTGTTCAATATGATTGGTGGTTGGATCCTGGTCAGTCACACGCTGATGTGTGCAAAATGCAACATATAAATTACATCAAATGAGGCATAAAACTAACCCTTTTTTGGTACTAATGTTGGAAAAAGTATCCTTTTGTCTTCCTTTTGTATTTTCAGGACCAAATGAGCTTAAATGAACAAAAGGAACAAATATGCAGCAAAAACTAACATAAATACAAAGAAAACGAATAAACGTGGCATGCCCGACCCCTCAACAGCATCTTCCCAAGCAAAAACAAGAAACATAAGGCTGACCACGGCCCCGTGCCCAGGAGACACGGGGGCGTGGTCAGGTGTCTGCAGAAAATGACAAAGTTCTAGAAGCTTTTATTCCCAGCATGGGGGCGTGCCCAGCTCAGCACGGGTCGTGGTCAACGCTAAGATTCACAAAATCTTGCAAATCTTGATAGTACAGATACGCTTCTGCACACGGGGCCGTGCCCAGCGAACACGGGGGCGTGTGGAGCCTAATGCAGTCAATTGTAATTAATGAAGAAAGAGAAAGTGGATGGCCATGGGGCCGTGTCCAGTGGACACGGGGCCGTGTCCGGGCTTCTATTCAGGCTATAAATAGGGATGCTTGGCTCACCTCAAAGGCATCCCTTGGCAAACCACCTCTCTCCCACTTCACCACCACTCCACCACCACTACAACACCCACCACCATCATCCATTATCCACCTTAGAGTGTGTGTAGTAGTCTCGGGATCCAAGATTGATCGTAAGAGTTTTTGTCAATCAAAGGCCATGTTTGGCTAAGTCTCTTACATCACTTGGTGAAGACAAGCATTTAATGTAATACTTTTGATTTTTAATCTTTTTCGCACTTTTTATTTGGTTTTGTATTAATGACTTTAATAACTAGTTTCATATGTTAAAGGTGAAACTTCCTTATCATTTGTCCCTGGTGTCTTGGCGTTATTTTAATGTCTATATAAAATAAAAGATTTTCACCATTCATATCTCTACGGTCTATATAGAGATATGTTGGCTACCTAGTCGGGGGTTAAGGGAATGGTTTGGTAAGGTTCTTGCCTTGTTCAGTGTGTATAGATCCTCCAAGGACCTGGGTCAAGCTTACTAGGACCTCCTTCAATACCCCACTGGTATTGGATGGCGGGGGTGCGAATGGTTTGATCCCCTCATATGTAAACTACTATTAATACATTAACCGGCTACTTGGGATTGTATCCCTGCTGACTCAAACTACTTAGCCGAGGGTAACGTTGCCTTCAAAAGAGGGGCTTACCACTTTACGCATTAATAACTTAATTAATTATCTTTCAATATTCCGACCCTTTGGGATTGTATCCTTGCTGACTCAAACCTTTGGGTTGAGGGTAACGTCATCTTCAAAAGAGGGGCCTACTACTATAACTAAGATAATCTCTTAAATAGTGCAAAAGTGCGGAAATCATCAAAGGTTACATTAAAGGCGAGTCGGATCCGAGTGATTCATCTTGTCTATCTGTTTTTATTTTATTTTTCTTTTTCAGCATTTTTGTTTTTATTTTTCATGTTTAAAACCTTTTCTAAAACTTTGATTTGATTAGATTTTGATGATAAACCGGTATTAAAAGCTCTTGTGTCCTTGGACGACCTCGGTATCTTACCAACGCTATACTACGCTCACGATGGGTGCACTTGCTCATATGTGTGTTTAGTGTTAGTAGAATATCGTGTTTTATAAATTTAAAACTTGACTAATGTGTTAAAAAGGGCTTAAAATATTAATAAAAATATATCACACTACACACGCATCAAGTTTTTGGCGCCGTTGACGGGGACATAAGGATTTTAAGAAAGTTAGGAATCAACGGCCTAATCGTTTTTCTTGTTTTTCATTTTTTTTATGTTTTTTCTAGTTTTTCCAGCTTCTTCAGAGCTCAGCACGGGGCCGTGCCCGCTGAACACGCCCCTGTGCCTAATCTTTGGTATTGGCAATCCTGTTTTAAGTAAGACAGTAGCTGAACACGGGGCCGTGCCCACTGAACACGCCCTCGTGCCAAAGTTTCAGATACTGAAAACAGAACCGTAAGATCCCAACAGTTGGTAATTTCTGACACAAACATGAATGATACTGATCATTTTTACTTTCGCTCCTCTTGCGTTTAAGGGAAATAAAGGTTGGTCTCGCCCACCAGTATTTACCTTAGGATTCACCCTTTCCGACAACCTCTTGCGTTTTTGTCTAAATCAATCGCAATTTAGGTACCTCAGGCACTTCGGTGTTGTTCCGTCCAGTAAGGAACCACCCGATTTGGATAAACTCCTTAAAAATAGACTAAACTTCATCAAAAACTCTAGCCACGGGGCTGTGTCCAGGTCAACACGCCCCCGTGCCCACCTGAAGATTTGTGTCTGATTCAAAATCAGAATCCGGAAAAAATGTGTCAGACTCTTGTCTGACCACGGGGCCGTGTCTAGCCGACATGGGGCCATGGTCAGCGTGCTGTCGTTTTCTATAGATGCAGCAAGATTCCTGCACACTTTGACTCATTCCAAAGACAAAGATCTGGTGGGATCTTCACATATACCCTACAAGGTATATTCTAAAGAAGTTTCTCAACAACCATCTTGTCTTTACTACTTTTGTCTATTGCCTTCTTCTTCATTTTCTCCTCAAAACCTCCATTAAAGCTTGAAATCTTTATGTTTTCAAGCTTTATTGTGATATTTGTTAGGTTTTTATTCAAGGTATCTTATCAAAAATAAGTTTTATAACACTGTTTTAAGTTATTTCTGCTTAGAAAAGTTTCAAAAGTCAGCAAAATAATTTAAAGCTCCAAGATTCCTTGTTTCAAAAATTTGCAGAGAGGTGGCCACGGGGCCGTGCTCAGCGAGCACGGGGCCGTGGCCGGAGTACTGTTTCATTAAATTGAACTTTTCGACTTGTTTTCTTATAATGTCAAGCCAGAACAACAGAACCTCTTCAGCTCATTCAAGGAACAGTTGCAGGGAACGAAGGCCTTCGATCGAAGCAACCCTTGTGCGTTATGTGATGGCACTAAGAGAGGCTCTCGACGAGATGACATCCGTAGAAGAAGTCGTTATCGACCGTATCAACTATCTAATGGTGGGGCTAGAAATAGCTTCCAAGAAATCAACCTTTTGCACCAAAGGATTAATATTCTTGCAATGCCACCTATGGAACCAATCTTTCCCCAAGAAGATTGGAACTTGGCACAAGAAGTTATTAACCCCACCGGATGGGATGACATCCCCGCGGAACCTCCTCTTGACGCCTTTCAAGAGGTTCCGGTGGAAGTCACACCCCCTCAAAATGAAGAAGACAATGAGCCCGCCTTCCTTCTCCCTCTGGAGATAGAAGAATGGCTCAACGATCTATAAGGGGCCCTTTCCAGAGAAGAAGTTCTACAAGCCTTTTTCAAACCGAAAGAGTTATCTTTTCCGAAATTTTGTTCTTAAAATAAAAGTTACCTAGGCTAGGACTTCTTTGTGGTTTGAGATTTCTTGTATTTCATGACCTATTTATCCAGATTTAGTTTATATTTTTTTTTTATTTTCTAGGAAATTATGTAATTCACTCTTGAATGAATGATGGTTTCTATGCATTAAATCGTATGTGGATGATGTTGTAATGGTTAAAACACACTCAGAATGGTGGAGGTTACTAAGGGAAACTTGAACCCACACCCCATGCACAAAAACAGAGCCTCCCGACAATTTTTCTTCATTACAGCAAGTTCAGCACTGGGCCGTGCTCAGCCCAACACCCCCCCGTGCCCAAGGTTTTGTAGAAAACACCCAGTTCAGGTAACTGGACACGGGGCCGTGCTTACTGAACACGCCCCCGTGCCCAGCCTTCTGTTTATTATGTTACTTGCAATCTGAACACGGGTCCGTGCCCGGACCAACACGTGCCCATGCCCAGACGCCCAGTAACATAAAATTTTGTTTTTAAACACCTTTTTACACATTCAATCAACCTAAAAACTTATTTTTGGGACACATTGAGGACAATGTGTAATTTAAGTGTGTGTGTGGGGGGGGGGGGATGCTAAAACCTTGAATTTTGCAAATCCTAATAACAAGCCTTACACAAAACTCTATTGGAACCGCTAATCACCCCAATTTTTTTCAAAAAGTTTTCATTTTTTTACTTGTCTTGGTTTAATTTGTGAATAACAAGTTCTAAAAGTGTTCTATTTTTACAAATTTACAACCGATAGTGTCGTGATAAAAAGAACCAACATAAGAAAATTATGAACCGGCATGACAAATCTAGTTAAAATTTGATTATATATACTTGATCACATTAAAAACCCATTCCCACAAAAAGTGAGGTTTAAGCCTTTATTGAGCATACAAGCATACATCTTTAAACTAAATGCTCATCTTTCGTTTCTTGTGTAAATAGTCGCTTGTTTCTTACGACTCTAGAACTTGCCACGACGATACATTCCCGGTCCTTACTAACTCAAACCCATGTAAGTAAATGATGGAGGCATTAGGACTAACCCATTTTTCTTTCAACACCATTATTTTTCATTTTCTTTTTCACCTACCCAAAATCCCCCTAATTAACCCCTTTGAGCCTAAACCTTTTCATTTCTAAACCCACAAAACAAACACCCTTTACCCACCAAAACCTTTTTCTTTTAAACCCTTTATTTTAGTAAAAATCTCGGTTGTCTTGTGACGTTCCTTATCAAAAAAAAAAAAAAAAAGTCTAGCAATAAACAAACAAATTCCTCAAAGAAACTTTGTTTGAAAATGCTTAGTTTGAATAAAAGTCACAAAAACAAAAAGTTTTACGACGACCGACGCTTTTTACGCTTTTAGCCCTTTTTACTAACCACTAACCCAAAACCACCTACCTTTAACCCAAGCCTAATCCTTCCCTACGTACTCTTGATATTTACAAAGGTTTATAGTTAAAGAGGAGGAGGATTGATTGCTTGGCAAGCATATGGTAGAAGTAAGTTCCATGCCGGTCTCGAGTGTTTCACAAAAATACATCTTCGGCCGAGTGTTGAGTGATCTCATGTGAGGTCTGTGAACTTGTATATAAATGGAATTTTAAAGAGGCATGTTATGCCTAAATAAGTAATTTCTCTTATGAAATGTTCTAAATAAATCATAACGAATAGGATTGTAAATATCATAAAAATAAAACCCAATAAAGATCTTGGTTTCCCGACACTCAAGACAAGCCCAAAATTCTCTTCTACCCATTCCATTTGGGTATGTAAGCCACATAATAAAGAGTTTTGCTTGAGGACAAGCAAAGATTCAAGTGTGGGGGTATTTGATGTGTGCAAAATGCAACATATAAATTACATCAAATGAGGCATAAAACTAACCCCTTTTTAGTACTAATGTTGGAAAAAGTATGATTTTTTCTTCCTTTTGTATTTTAAGGACCAAATGAGCTTAAATGAACAAAAGGAACAAATATGCAGAAAAAACTAACAAAAATACAAAGAAAACGAATAAACGTGGCATGCCCGACCCCTCGACAACATCTTCCCAAGCAAAAACAAGAAACAGGAGGCTGACCACGGCCCCGTGCCCAGCGGACACGGGGGCGTGGTCAGGTGTCTGCAGAAAATGACAAAGTTGTAGAAGCTTCTATTTCCAGCATGGGGGCGTGCCCAATACAACACGGGCCGTGGTCAACGCTAAGATTCACAGAATCTTGCAAATCTTGATAGTACAGATACGCTTCTACACACAGGGCCATGCCCAGCGAACATGGGGGCGTGGGGAGCCTAATGCAGACAATTGAAATTAATGAAGAAATAGAAAGTGGATGGCCACGGGGCCGTGTCCGGGCTTCTGTTCAGGCTATAAATAGGGGCGCTTGGCTCACTTCAAAGGCATCCCTTGGCAAACCACCTCTCTCCCACTTCACCACCACTCCACCCCACTACAACACCCACATCCACCACCATCATCCATCATCCACCTTAGAGTGTGTGTAGTAGTCTCGGGATCCAAGATTGATCGTAAGAGTTCTTGTCAATCAAAGGCCATGTTTGGCTAAGTCTCTTACATCACCTGGTGAAGATAAGCATTTAATGTAATACTTTTGATTTTTAATCTTTTCGCAATTTTTATTTGGTTTTGTATTAATGACTTTAATAACTAATTTCTTATGTTGAAGGTGAAACTTCCTTATCATTTGTCTGTGGTGTCTTGGCGTTATTTTACTGTCTATATAAAATAAAAGATTTTCACCATTCATATCTCTACGGTCTATATAGAGATATGTTGGCTACCTGGTCGGGGGTTAAGGGAATGGTTTGGTAAGGTTTTCGCCTTGTTCAGTGTATAGATCCTGCAAGGACCTGGGTCAAGCTTACTAGGACCTCCTTCAATACCCACTGGTATTGAATGGCGGGGGTGCGAATGGTTTGATCCCCTCATATGTAAATCACTGTTAATACATTAACCCAGCTACTTGGGATTGTATCCCTGCTGACTCAAACCACTTAGCCTAGGGTAACGTCGCCTTCAAAAGAGGGGCCTACCACTTACGCATTAATAACTTAATTAATTATCTTCCAATATTCTGACCCTTTGGGATTGTATCCTTGCTGACTCAAACCACTGGGTTGAGGGTAACGTCACCTTCAAAAGAGGGGCCAACTACTATCACTAAGATAATCTCTTAAAAAGTGCAAAAGTGCGGAAATCATCACAGGTTACATTAAAGGCGAGTCGGACCCAAGTGATTCATCTTGTCTATCTGTTTTTATTTTATTTTTATTTTTTTAGCATTTTTAGTTTTTATTTTTCATGTTTAAAACCTTTTCTAAAACTTTGATTTGATTAGACGTTGAGGATAAACCGGTATTAAAAGCTCTTGTGTCCTTGGACGACCTCGGTATCTTACCAATGCTATACTACGCTCACGATGGGTGCACTTGCCCATATGTGTGTTTAGTGTTAGTAGAATATCGTGTTTTATAAATTTAAAACTTGGCTAATGTGTTAAAAAGGGCTAAAAATATTAATAAAAATATATCACACTACACACGCATCACACGCCTCGCGGTAGTACTCCGCATGTGGATTTTGGGGGTGTGACATACAGACTTAAAGTATCTGAAAAAGGGATTGGCTAACACTGTTTATACCTTAAGAATCTTAAGAAAAATTGTTGGAAATTTTATGTGGTCATGATCATTTTAGCATAAGTGGATTTATTTAACAGGTATGTAGCATGGGATCGGGTACGTGACTGGGTCAGGTATAGGGAACGACAAATCTCAAAACATCCAAGATACAGGTACGGAAAAAATATAAAAAATAGCTATTTTTAATTTCTATATATACATATAATGTTAGTTTTATACTTTTTATGTAATAATTTATAAACTCAAGGACCAAATGTAAACTAATGAAAATGGGGTTAAATGTTAAAATGCACAAACTAATTTTACACTTTTTATTTAAATTTTTTACAAGTTTTAGGGAATAAATAGAAACTAGTGAAAGATAAATGGACTAAATGTTAAAATAAATAAAGTTATATAACCCTAAAGGCTAAAACACGCTGAAACCAGCCACTATCTTCTTCATCTTCTTCTTCCTGGTTTCCGGCAGAAAGCGTGACCGGAGTCTAATTATAAAACACTAGTGTGGTGCCCGCGCGATGCGGCGGGAAACATAACACTTGATTTTATAGGTGAGCATATGGTTGTTTGGTTTAGTTCGATTCGATTTAGTGCAACTAAATAATAATTTCGGTTCGGTTCAGTTTTGAACCGGCGTATTGAATTATTGATCATTAATAATAGACCTATGAACCAACTAAAAATTTAAACTAAAGAGACCAAATGGCGTATCAAACTAAAGAGACAAAATGGCGTATCAGTGCAACTAACAAATTATCTTTTGTTAGCTCTTTTTCTATCCGATTGTCTGATTATGCGTTTTATGATTAACGCGAGATATAGGAATACAAGATACATATCTAATATATCATGTTGCATATATATATTAGAAAAATAATAATAAAATGCTAAGTATAAAAGATGACAAATCCATACCTTTTACTAACCAAATATGTCCAAAGTATTTAACCCATTGTATCCAGTTCAACAGATTGCATATATACTCAAGAGTGAAACCATCAATACATGCACACAAATAGAGTTATCTAAAGACCTGGTAAGAATCCATAAACTAAATGGTAAAAAAAGACTTTGCATGGGGAATCAACTCTCGATAGTGCAGATCCAAAAATGGATGTTTTAACATTCACGCCGACACTATATATGAACATGTTTGTGCCATATAAATGTGTAGATATGGACATTTGTGTACATAATAACGTATATTCTCATACATATATATACATGTATTATACTGTTAATAGTGGCTAATAGAACAATACGACTCCTTCAAAAGATATGTGGTGTGAATAGCTTTGAGCCTGTGAGATTTAAAACTAAAAACCATAATCGCACGCTTGGACAGAAATGTAAATTTCTGACTTTTTGGTGATGAAAACTGGCAGCGGCGGAATCCGCAGTTGTAATTATGGTGTAGCACGATAAAAACAGGGATAGTAGTTTTCGGTGATGAAAACCAGCGGCAACGGTTGTGATTCCGGCATGGCACGATAAAAACAGGACGGTGTCGGATATAGAAGGGGTGTGGCGTGTGTGAAAAATTTGTTGTTCCTATTCGAATGATTGAATGACTATTTAAATATAGATTCAATTAAGATTGATTTAATGAATGATGACTATTTAAATATAGATTAAACTAAGATTGATTTAATAGAATTTATGGTTCTCCGGCCGTTTGCATTCTACGACGATGGAGTATGAAAAGGCCTGTAAGAGTTAATCTCCTTTTTTGTATTTAGGAGCAACAATTAATAGCTAACAATTAATTTTACCCATTATTCACCTGTATTAATTCATTTAATTAAATTTTCATTTGATTATTTTTTTGGATTAAATATGGTAAAAAAAGACAAATTTACCCTTCAAACATAATTAATAGAGTGAATTTCAAGGATTGTCCTTTATCTTTATACCAAATTTCAGGCGCTGTCCTTTATGTTCAAAATTTGACGAGTTTTGTCCTTTACGTTTTCATATCATGCACGTTTTGTCCTTTAGGCCTAACCCAGTTAGTTTTTTCAGTTAAATTTGGTTATATGCTTTGCACATGAAGGCATTTTGGTCAATTCAAAGGTAAGTTCAACGACAAATTTACAGCTCATAGCTTTTGCAACCTTTGAATTGACAAAAATGCCCTCATGTGCAAAGCACATGACCTAATTTAACTGAAGAAACTAATTGGGTTAGGCCTAAAGGACAAAACGTGTATGATATGAAAACATAAAGGTCAAAACTCGTCAATTTTGAACATAAAGGACAACGCCTGAAATTGGGTATAAAGATAAAGGACAATCCTTGAAATTCACTCTAATTAATACATGCATTGTGTGTTCTATAAGGAGCATTTCTACTTGTACCTCTTAAATTTTAAGAAGTCCTTAGAGGAAATGCTTTATTATATAGTATAGATAATGGTGGGCCGACGCTAAGTTTTGGAATTTGAAAGGTTTTAAAACCCTAAAAATAAAAGAAAATGTTTGGTTGCCATTCCCGAAACGTTTGGTTGTCGTCCCCCGATTTCAGGATACTTTTTGGAAATGTCCCCAGCCGTCCCCGCAGCGAATCTGTCCCCAGGATGGTACTAGAGCCACATAGACTTCCCCGTGCTTCATAGTTTAAGAACATATAAAATAAGTATAAATATTAATACGAGTAATGAGGTGTAAAGTACATACCTCTTTATGATTACTTTTATTTATTCACCAACGAACATTGGGTTCAAGGGGGTAGCGTCCCCTTAGCAAGGATTTCAAGGGTAACTTAGGACTGTATCCCTGCTGACTCAGACTACTTAGCCGAGGGTAACGTCACCTTCAAAAGAGGGGCCTACCATAATATGCATTAATAACTTAATTAATTATCTTTCAATAATCTAACCCTTTAGGATTGTATCCTTGCTGACTCAAACTACTGGGTTGAGGGTAACGTCACCTTCAAAAGAGGGGCCTACTACAATAACTAAGATAATCTCTTAAATAGTGCAAAAGTGCGGAAATAATCAAAGGTTACACTAAACACGAGTCGGAGCCAAGTGATTCATGTTGTCTATCTGTTTTTCTTTTATTTTTATTTTTCAGCATTTTGGTTAGTTTTTATTTTTCTTGTTTAAAAACTTTTTTTCTAAACTTTTGATTTGATTAGACGTTGAGGATAAACCGGTACTAAAAGCTCTTGTGTCCTTGGACGACCTCGGTATCTTGCCAACACTATACTACGCTCACGACGGGTGCACTTGCCCATATGTGTGTTTGGTGTTAGTAAAATATCGTGTTTTATAAATTTAAAACTTGACTAACGTATAAAAAGGGCTTAAAATATACTTAAATTTATATACCATCAAGTTTTTGGCGCCGCAGCCGGGGACACAAGGATTTTAAGAAAGTTGGGAATCAACGGCCTAATCGTTTTTCTTATTTTTTCTATTTTTTTAGGATTTTTCTTAGTTTTTCAGTTTCTGCAGAGCTCAGCACGGGTCGTGCCTGGTCGGACACGGGTCGTGCCCAGCATTGTTACTGGCAGTTTTTATTTTCCGAGTTACAGAGACCTGAGCACGGGGCCGTGCCTAACTCCCCAGTAACAGGGATCCGGAAAACAATCACTGTATCTCCGACCACGGGCCGTGTTCGCTGAGCACGGGGCTGTGGTCAACCTTCTGACCAACGTTTTTTTCTTATTGAAGGACTTGGAACCCAGGCGCCACATTTGAACTTCCTACGTAGTGTATGAGCTCCAGTTGTAGTAGAGACATAAAAGAACCTCTAGAAGAACCCGAACGCTTTCTCAGAAAAAGACTTAAAGCTAAAAACCAAGAGAAAGTTTTGGGGGACCCACTTCCAATGGCGGACCAACGTACCCTCATGGATTACCTACGACCCACTGTAGGTAATCTCGGCGCCACTATCAATGCACCGAATGTCGAAGCCAATAACTTCGAACTTCGGCCACATTTGTTACAAATGCTTGAAAACTCCGCAACCTTCCATGGGTTTGCGGACGAGGATCCCCATCTACATATTACTAATTTCTTAGAAATATGTGATACCTTTCGGATCATTGGAGAGTCAAACGACGCCATCCGCCTTCGGATGTTTCCATTTTCACTAAAAGACCGAGCTAAGGCTTGGCTTAATACCCTCCCAGTTGGCTCGGTAAACACCTGGGATGAACTAGCCCAAAAGTTTCTATATAAGTATTTCCCTCCTGCTAAAACGGCTAAATTAATGACTGAAATTAATACATATTCACAAGAAGATGGGGAATCCTTATATGAAACTTGGGAAAGGTTCAAGGAGCTACTAAGAAAGTGTCCTCATCATGGTCTTGCGGTATGGCAACAAGTATCCACTTTCTACAATGGGTTGTTGCCACACACAAGACAAACACTTGATTCTAGCTCCGGGGGACTTTTAGCTAATCGTCGCCCAAATGAAATATATAATCAAATTGAGGAAATTGCTCAAACCAATTTTTAATGGCACACTCCCCGAGGCAATAAATCTATTGCCCTGGGCGCCCATAAGGTTGATGAAAGCACTTCCTTACAAGCCCAAATCGAGGCCCTTTCTTCAAAAATCAAAAAGTTAGAAATGACAAAAACGGTCTCGGTTATGGCTTGTGAAGGGTGTGGTGGGCCACATGAATATTGGAGTTGTATGAAAGAATTAGATGATCAAACGGAAACGGTAAACTACATTGATAACAGACCTAGGCCGTCGGGTCCTCCAACGGGTACCTACAACCAAGGATGGCCTAACCACCCAAACCTTGGTTGGAGAGATCCCGGCAATAGTAGTAACCAATAAAACCAGCGAACTAACTTTCAACAACCACAAAATTTTTCTCAACAACATGGTGGACGAGAAAGGCTTGAAGATACTGTATCTCGCCTCATCTCCGACACCGAAAAGAAAAACTTGGATCGATTTCAGCAATTGGAATCGAATTTTAGAAATCAACAAGCTAGCATTCAAAACATTGAAAAACAATTAAATCAAATAGCTCAAAATTTCTCCGAGAGACCACAAGGTGCGTTACCAAGTAATACCGAGACCAACCCAAAGGCGCAAGTACATCTCATAACATTGAGAAACCGTGCCGTGGGTCCCCAAGAGGCTCCACTCCCACCAACTGAAAGAAGCCAATCTAGACAAACCACAACTCCACCCGCGCCCCAACAAGAAAAGGTTTCTCCACCAGTTCAAGAGCCTATTACGACCCCTCCTGTTCCATACCCCGGTCGGTTAATTCATCAAAAGACCGATGAGCAATTCGCAAAGTTCGAAAATTTACTAAAACAATTGCATGTTAATATTCCATTTATCGAAGTCCTAACTCAAATGCCTAAATATTCAAAATTTATGAGGGACTTCCTCACTCATAAAAGGAAAATTGAATCATTGTAATTAGTTAACTTAGGCGAAGAATGTTCGGCCTTACTACTCAATAAACTCCCGCAAAAGAAGCTTGACCCTGGAAGCTTCACAATTCCTTGCTCGATTGGGAAATCCCCCATTCGTAATGCACTAGCCGATCTCGGGGCAAGCATCAACCTCATGCCCTCATCAATGTTCAATCGACTCGGCTTAGGAAAAACAAGTCCTACAAAAATAAGTATACAACTCGCCGATAGATCCGTCAAATATCCACAAGGTGTCGCTGAAAATCTATTAGTCAAGGTCGGCGAATTTGTCTTTCTGGCCGACTTTGTCATACTAGATATGGAGGAAGATACCGAAGTACCACTCATCCTAGGGAGGCCATTCCTAGCTACGGCTCAAGCAGTGGTAGATATGAATGAGGGGACACTAACATTGAGGGTTAGGGACGAGGAAGTAAAGTTTGGAGTCGGAAAAAGAGTAGAAGACGAAGACCCGATCAACTACATGAAGGTCATTGACTGTTGGGATCGAACCCTATCAGAGGAACAGATAATTAAAGCCAAAACTGGATCAGAGCAGTGGATCCAGAATAAGCAGATGATTACATACAAGTCTCTCCCCTTGAAAGTGATTTCAACATCTGCTGACCTCCTATCTGCTGATCTTGCAAAGTGCTGACCTACAACTGCAGCTCAAATAAAGACCTGATGAAAGACTAAAGCCCTGCTGATTCTATCTACTACCTTGAGTCAAGCACTGTTGATCCGGACAAGTACTGCTGGGTTCACAGCAGTGGAAAATTGCAGCAGCTGATCTATAGTCTGTTTTGTAATGTAATGTAATAGCAGTAGTTAACATAGCAGTGTTTGTATAGATCAGAGGTTAGAGTTTGTTAGGAGGTTAGATGTCACTTTCATGGTGACGTCAGCTAAGATGCTCCGTGGTTTTCAAGTGCCTATAAATAGTTCAGTACTTTGTACTGTTCTATTAGCTCTTTTGCATCATCGTCTTCTTTGCACGAATAAACAACTGAGCTCTGGCTGAGGGGGAGTTTGCATTCATTCATCAATCATTGTAATCGTTATTGAATTAAATTCAATCTTCCGATTCATTGTGAAAAGATGTTTGATTAAAGTATTACTCTCGTTTGATTGTATGCAAAGTTTGTTTTCATCATAATTCCGCTCCACACTCATCCATCTTCATTTTAAATTGCAAACACAAAATACAATAAAAAACAAACTCAGATCCAACAATTGGTATCAGAGCTTGGACAGTCAAATTTGATTTAACAATCATCTTGACGTAAATAGTTCAGCTCATAACAGTTGATACTGATCGTTTGTTCGTTTGTTGAAAAACAGAGCAAGGATTAATCACCATTAAAGTTGATTTCTCAGTGTCTGTAAAACAACAAGAATGACGTCACAATCTCAGGATGATAAAAACAATATCGGCTCGCTTTTTAAACCACCTATGCTAAAAAGAAATGAGTACAACATCTGGCAGAGGAGGATGGGTCACATCCTCGCTCAACAAAGCACAGGTTGTTGGAGGTCTGTCATCTATGGTCCCCATGTTCCCACAGTGCCAAGCGCTGAAGATGCTAAAAATTTCGTTCCAAAACCAGTTGAAAATTATACCGAAACCGATTATCAAAAGTTCGAACTAGATGCTAAAGCTTTTAGCATCATAGCATCAGCGTTGCCCAATGAGATATATGCTGGACTCTTACACTGTAACAGTGCCAAAGAATTATGGGACGCACTTAAGGAACAATTTGGGGGAACCGAAGAAGTCATAGAAAACAATAGGGAAATCCTGAACCAATAGTATGAAACATTTTGTTACGTTAAAGGTGAATCACTAACGCAACAATTTGAGCGTTTCAGTTGTCTCATCAGTGAACTGAGGCTTGTTAACACCACTTTTACAAACTCAACTCAAAATAGCAGGTTCCTCAGGTCACTGCCAGAAAAATGGGACACCATAGCTTTTGTCACCCGAAACTCACCTGAGTTCAAGGATCTGACCTTGACCCAACTCTACGGTCGACTCCTGACCTACGTAAGGGAGTTGAACCAGAAAAGGAGGTTACAAGAGTCAGGAAAAGTTACTGATGATTACACTTTCGGTAATACTGCTCTTCTGGGTCAAGAAGAATATGGGAGCAGTGGTAAGGATCAGGGTTATGATCACTTCATTGACATAACTGCTGGTTCAAATTTTAACAACCCTGATCCTCACTCTGCTAGTTATGCATTCACTGCAAACGAAAACCAGATGTCAGACAATTTAAGCTTTGAACTAAATGATTTGCAACATTTTGATCCCACTGACTTAGAGGAAATGGACATCCTGCACCAACTGGCTTTGCTAAGTGTTAGAACTAGCAAATTTTACAAAAGAACAGGGCGAAAATTCCCAGGTTTGCATGGGAATCTAAGGGTTGGGTTGGATAAATCGAAAATCAAGTGCTACAAGTGTAATAGGTTGGGACATTTCGCTAGGGAATGTAGGAGTCAAACTACTGGTCCCATAATTACTCATCCTAGCTCAAATCCTAGACCTCAAAACCAAAGCACTGTGCATTATGCCCAGTATGCCCCAACAGCTCAAGTGAACACTGCTCACTATGCTGCTGCCCCTGTGCCAGTACACTATGTCCAAACTACTGTTCCACAAATCCAATATGTTCAAACCCCTGTTTCCCAGGCACAAGTGCAACCTGCACCTCAAACCACTGCTCCAGCAGCAGTACAACCAGATCAACAAAGTTTTTTCACTCAAGGGTTTGTTGACTGGAGCAGTATGCCTGAAGACCTTAGTGATGAAAATTTTGCACTCTATGCTTCTAATGATTCTTCTCATAATGAATTTTGTTTGATGGCATTAGAGTCAATTCAGGAGGGGGTTGAAACTGAGGAGGAACAACTGAGCTTTGAAACACTGGATGAGGTGACTGAAGCAGTGGTTACTGCTGTGGCTGGTGAACTACTGTTGGGAGAAAGTTCAGGTACCCTGATTGAACCAATGACAGATCCATGCTCCATAGAGGACAAAGAAGAAGAGAAAGAAGAAAAGGCTGGTGAAAAGAAGGTGAGAGCTGATGATGAAGAGAATCATCAATGTGATTGTGCAATGATGGCTGCTGCCAAGGTATCTCCTCAAGTTCTAGAAAAACTGTGTTCTGACAATTGCATTATTGCTTTTGCTAACATCAAAGAGGTGAATGAAAACCTTCGGGATAAAATCTTAACTGATGAAGTCAAATTTGAAAGATCTTTAAAAGAACTTAAAAACAAATTGGCTGAAAAGGAAAAAGAGATTAGCAGCATGAAAGAAGAGCAGAGCATAACCAAAACCCAACTCCAAACTATGGTAGAAAAATACCAAGTTTGCAAAAAGGAGTTAGAGTCCACCCAAATCACATGTGAGAGATAGGTGGAATCATGTAAAGGGTATGAGGTTATGCTTGAAAAACAGATAAAAAGCAATGTGAAATTTGGGGTTGGTTATAGAAAACATGATGATGAAAACACTGCTTTTGGAAAATCTGTTCAAACCACTGATGTAACCACTGAGTTCATCCCCACAAACAAGAATGGCCAAGAAGTGAAAATCACTGACAAACTTGGTAACAAAATCACACTTGACAGACCAATGGGATCCTCTACTTTTGAGGAGCTTGAAGAATATCAGTTTAAACCAAAATGGTCTGATGAGTGTGATATTCTTGAAAATTTCCAGCCAATGGACTTTACATCAACTGATGGTGTCAAGGCTCCAAAAGCTAAAGTCATACCTCTCAAGGACATCCCAGCAGTGGTTAAAACCTCTGCTGCAAAGGAGTCTGAAAAGAGAAAGAAGAAAGAAAAAATTGATAACTTGTTTTGTGAATTCTGTGAGAAAAGGAATCATCTAACAAAAGATTGTTTCCACTTAAAAGCTTATGATTTAAACAGAACAAGTGTCATTGTTTCAGCTGAAAGTTGCATTGTTTGTGGTAAAACAAACCACAAAACTCAAGCATGTGTGTATCTCAAAAACTTTGATGTGAAAAAGAATGAGTACATTGCTAAAACATCCTTGAGTTCATCACCATCATCATCATCTGTCAAATTCACCAAGAAACAACCACTGTTTGTGCTAGTTCAAACAGCTGTCACAAAACAGCTGAACCAAACATCTGTCAAAAGAGATGTTCAGGTTACTGATGCACCCCCTGTTACTCAATTCAGAAAAGGCAGGGAAAAACAGTCTTACCAAAGGATTCCACACGTTTATGAGGCCTACAAAAGGCCCTCTAAACCCAGAGTGAACAGGCATCCTTTTGGTTACCAGCAGGTGATTGGTCAGGACCCACAACAGTGGTTAGAGAAACACTGTCCTAAAACAGTCCAAACCCCTGACCTAACCACTATCCATCATTCTGCATCCATCCCAGACACTCTTGAGACCCCATCCAAAGCCCTGCTGGCTTTGGAGACCCTAATGAACTAATCCTTTTACTTCATGTGCAGGGAGCTTCTGCATGCTTTGATAGTCTTTGGTATGTAGATAGTGGAGGCTCCAGGCACATGACAGGATGTAAAGCCCTCCTCAAAGACTTTAAAATCCATGGAGGGGGTGATATATCCTTTGGGAATAATAGTAAAGGAAAAGTTCTGGGGTCTGGTACAGTGCAATCTGGAAATGTAAAATTTGAAAATGTCAATCTGATAGACAATCTAAAATTCAACCTTCTGAGTGTATCACAAATGAGTGACAAAGGGTTTGGGTCATTCTTCACAAAAGATTGTTGTAGGATTGTTGGACCAGAAATGGTCAAAAAGATTGATGCAATAATCAAAACTGGTCAAACTAAACTTGTTGCTCAAAGAAGTGGCAATGTTTATGTTGTTGATATGTCCAAAGAATGTCCCAGAGCTGATGCCTGTCTGTTCTCAGCTGCCTCTAACAAAGAGACAGAACTTTGGCACAGAAGGCTGGGGCACACAAATCTTAAGACAATCACTGAAATTTCAAAAAATGGTTTGGTGAGAGGCCTACCACAAAAATTGTTTTCATGTCCTGAACATTGCATTTCCTGTTTAAAAGGAAAACAACATAAAAGTTCTTATAAGTCCATTGAAGAGTCCAAAACAACCCAGTGTTTGCAAATGCTACACATGGATTTGTTTGGCCCAGTTCAAGTCATGAGCCTCAAGAAGAAAAGATATTGTTTGGTTATTGTTGATGACTTTTCTAGGTTTACATGGACTTTCTTTTTACACTCAAAAGATGAGACTGCAGGCATTTTGCAAGACTTTGTGACACAGGTTGAAAAGCAATTTGACCTTCCAGTGAAAAGCTTCAGGAGTGACAATGGCACAGAATTTAAAAATAAGGAGTTGGATGCCTTCTGTGTGAAGAAAGGGATTGTAAGGCAGTACAGCATCCCTAGAACACCAGAGCAAAATGGGGTAGTTGAAAGAAAGAACAGAACTTTGATTGAGGCTGCCAGAATTATGCTTGCAGATTCAGGTTTGCCATTAACTTTCTGGGCAGAGGCAGTAAACACTGCTTGCTATGTCCAGAACAGAGTTTTAATAAACCCTAGGCACAAAAAGACTGCTTATGAAATTCTGTATAAAATCAAACCACTGATCTCATATTTCAAAGTATTTGGCTGCCCATGCTTTATTTTGAACTTAAAAGATTCCATTTCAAAATTTGCAGCCAAAATTGATTGTGGTTATCATCTAGGATACTCAACCACTGCCAAGGCCTACAAAGTGTTCAATACACGGACCAAGGTAGTGGAGGAGACTTTGAATGTTAAGTTCAATGAACTTTCATCAATGAAAATCCCAGCAAATCCTCCAGATCTGTTTGATCTTGAAAAATTTACTTTTGAAAATACTGCTGTCAAGACTAACAGTGCAGGTCCATCAGAGGATACAACACCAGACTATGGGTATGAAATCATCATCCCTCAAAGGTCTACCACAAAGGGAAAAGCACCAGCTGTTCAAAACAGTTGTCAAAGCTCAACCACTGCTACCTCAACAGTTGTTGACCAAAGTAGCCCTTCCACCACTGCTTCCACATCCTCAAACACTGCTGACAAAAGCCCTCAAACAGTGGATAAAAGTCAGCAGTTGTCCACTTCATTACCTCCTATTCCACCACCTTTTGAAGCCACTGCTGGATCATCAAAGTCCCCAACAGTGGTTAGCTCAGATGATACACATTTGCAGCCTTCACCAACAAATGCCATCATACCATACCAAGGAGATTTAATCTTCTTGAGATCTCATCCACCTGATCAAATCATTGGCAACATAAATGAAGGGGTGCTCACAAGAAGCCAAACCCAAAACATTTATCTTTTTGCTGGTTTTCTATCACTCCATCAGCCAGTCAAGTACCAAGAGGCACTAAAAGACAATAGCTGGGTAGAAGCCATGCAAGAGGAGCTCCAACAGTTTAAAAGACAACAAGTATGGGAGCTTGTACCACTGCCAGAAGAGGTTAGTCCCATTGGCACAAAGTGGGTCTTCAAGAACAAAACTGATGAAAGGGGTATTGTTGTCAAGAATAAAGCCAGGCTTGTGGTTCAAGGTTACAGAGAGGAAGAGGGGATTGATTATGATGAAACATTTGCCCCTGTTGCAAGATTGGAAGCCATTAGACTGTTCCTGGCCTTTGCTGTTAACCACAATATGAAGGTGTTTCAAATGGATATCAAAAGTGCTTTCCTCTATGGTACAATTCAAGAAGAGGTGTATGTTTGTCAACCTCCAGGTTTTGAGCATCCATTTTATCCAGATCATGTCTACAGGCTAAACAAAGCCTTGTATGGCCTGAAACAAGCACCAAGGGCCTGGTATGAAACTCTTTCAAACTTCCTACTCTCAAATGGTTTCAAAAGAGGTACCATTGATAAAACACTGTTTTTAAAATGGAGAGGGAAGGATTTAATGATTGTCCAGATTTATGTGGATGACATTATTTTTGGAAGCACATGTAACTCAATGTGTGAAGAGTTTAGAGAACTCATGACAGCTGAGTTTGAAATGAGTGCAATGGGTGAGCTGAAATGCTTTCTTGGTCTCCAAGTTCAGCAATTGCAAAATGGAACTTTCATTCATCAAAGCAAATATGCTAAAGAACTTTTGACCAAATTTGATATGAATGATTGTAAACCATGCAGCACACCCATGGCAACAAATAAGCTGGTCATGTCTGATGAAAAAGATGAGCTGATTGACCAAACACTTTATAGAAGCATGATTGGGTCTTTATTGTACCTAACTGCATCTAGACCAGACATCATGTTTGCAACATGTGTCTGTGCAAGAAGTCAATCAGCTCCTAGAAAATCAAATCTCATTGCTGTAAAAAGGATCTTCAGATACATAAAAGGTGCTCCCACACTTGGTATCTGGTATCCAGCTAATGGGAACATCAAGCTTTCAGGTTTTTCAGACAGTGACTTTGCTGGATGTCACACCACAAGGAAGTCCACTTCAGGAGGGTGCCAGTTTCTAGGTGATTGCTTAGTTTCATGGCAAAGCAAAAAGCAAGCAGCTGTTTCAACATCCACTGCTGAAGCTGAATACATTGCTGCTGCAAGCTGTACAGCCCAACTCCTGTGGCTTCAAAATCAGTTGCTGGATTTTGGTATCACTGCCTTAAAGACACCACTCATGTTGGACAGCCAGGCAGCAGAAAATATCATCAAAAATCCAGTTTCTCATTCAACCACCAAACACATCGACATCAGACATCACTTTGTGAGGGATTGCTATGAAAAAGGTTTGATTTCTCTGCATCATGTCCCAACTAAAGACCAACTGGCAGATGTGCTCACAAAAGCACTTGATACAGCCACTTTTGAAAGTTTGGTCTCTAGGATTGGGATGCTGAACATGGAATAACAAGCAACATCTTCTTTTTCTGTGAATAAAAGCACTAAAATGTTTTCAGAAAATAAAAAATCCATCCTTAAAAATAGCTAAAAATGAAAATTTTCATTAAAATCCTTAAAAGTCTGCCATTAATTACTGATTGTTCAAAAGTCTGCTCTACTTCCAAAGTCTGTCCACTGCTGAAAGCCAACCCCTGCTCTCTCATTTCTTTGATAAACTCTGTTGTTCAAAAGCAGTGTCTTATCCACTGATATGCTATCCACTGATAGTGAAAATCATCCACTGCTTCTATACCACTGCCTTCATCAGTCACTTTCATAAAAGTACTGTCCTTCACTTTCACCAGGGGTTGTCACGTGGGCAGTACATAGTGGTCAGACTTTTTGTAACAGCTGCCACGTTAGCATTCACTTCCTTCCTTATAAAATCCCCCACTCACCACCAAAACAGGGTTTTACTGTCGAATTGAATTCTTAAAAATTCTCTTCTCAAAGCAGTTTTTCATCTCATTTCTTCACAAATTGCTTCGATCATCATCTTCAAAATGACAAAATCGAAGTCATCTTCAAAACCCTCATCCAAATCTTCATCGAAAACAGCCTCTCAAAAGGCAATTTCCACTGAAATTCCATATAAACCATCCCACAATCTCCTGGGTCTTCTCACAAAACCAGGAACCACCAATGTTTTCGATTCCATCATTGACACCATGGCAAAATCAAAGTACAAAACTTTGTTCACCGTCGATGCACCAATCTATTTGGCGACCCAAAGAGAGTTTTGGAAGAATGCAACCCTTGAAAAACAAGGAGACATTGCAACCACCATACACTGTTCTATAAAGGGTAAAGCTGTCCAAATCACGCCACAATCCATTTCAGAGGTCTTTCAACTCGATGATCAAGAAGGTAAAATTTCTTTCACTAAAAACGAGTTGCAAACTGACTTCATTGAAAGAGGGTATGAAGCCACAATGATGAAGAAACTTACCTTACAAAAAGGTTATTTTCCTTCTGCAACCAGATTCTTATTTCATACCCTCCTACTATGTGTTTCAAATAAAACCACTTCTTTTAATGAAATCCCTTTAAAGATTCAAAATCTGGGATATGCAATTCTTCAAGAAGAAAATTTTAACTATTCTCGGGAAATTTTTAAAGATTTGGTTAATAATGTTGAAACAAAATCATTCTTACTGTTTCCAAGGTTTTTAAGTTACTATTTTGAAAAGAAATTCAGTAAGGATGATTTAGCTGCAATAAACCAAGGTGATTCTACTCAAATAAACAGTTTAACAACTGAAACTTTTTCAAGAATGTTAGCACCTTGCAAAACACAAGCAGAGCTGCCTGAGCAGATTTTAGCAGTTACATCTGCTCCTCAGGTATCTGCTGCTGAGCCCACTGCTCAAGGTGATCAAAGCAGCCGACCAGCTGTTTTGAAACCCACACCTACAATCACCAAAAAGCCTACAAAAAGAAAAACTCAAAAACCCCCCAAACCAATCAAAAAGGCAACTCTGGAGGATGAGATACCAGAGTAAATGCCTATGACAACACAAAAGTCACAAGAAACCAATGCTGCTTCTTCCTCACAGCAGTTGGTACAAATATCTCAACCCATAACCGAAACTCCTCCTGCTTCTTCACAAAAAGAACAGGTTGTACAAATAGGGTCTCCACATCATGATGATCTGGAAACACTTGTTTCTATCATCCACAGCTCAATACCCGGGGCAAATCCACTTTCTACACCACCCGTCACATCCACAATTCCCCCACCAACTAAACTGCTGTTGGATGCAATTGATTTGAACCAGGCACTAACCAGTCCTTCTCAATCACCTATCAATGAGAATACACCTCAACAACTAACTGGGTCTGATGAATCAATCTTTGCTAACCCACCAACACAACCTGAGGAGGTTACACCCCTTGAGTTACAAGTAACTCTTGGTGGTAGTTCAAGTGAAGCAGCCACTACAACTGTTGAACCCATTGGTTTATAGTTGGACAGTGGTTACATTAATAAGACTTCCTTGGAGGCAATTCCTTACATAGCACCTCTGCCAACCACCAGTGGATTTATTTATCCTACTGGCAACATCAAAAGGTTGTCAAGTGTTGAAGGAAGAAGACCCCAGTACCAAGAAAAAGGGGCATCAGTGGTTAATGTTTGGAGTATACTCCCTACATCTACCACTGATAAAACCACTGCTAGTGGGAAATCAGATGATCCCATTAACTTGGGTGATGGTTTAAAGTACCAGAAATTGACGGATCGTATTGAAAAGCTTGATAACTCTGTTGCAGAACTCAAAGATATGCTACAACAGGTGTTACAAGTAGAAAAGGTACAATCAACTGCTGTTCCATCTCAAGCACCCGCTTCACAAAAGGCACCTGCTACAAATGAGCTCTGGAATTTGTTTCAACCTTTTCTCCATCAACAAGCAAAATTAGCAGATCAGCAACATGAAAAACATGTCCAACTGCTGAGAAATGCAATGGAATCAAGGTTCAAGAACACTCAGGCTGATCTAAAGGCTCTCAAAACTCAGATCTTGCACACCACTGGCACTGCTCCTCCAAAAGTTCGCTTCATTTATCAACTCCCAGAAGATAATGCCAAAAAGGGGGAGAAAATCCAGGAGTGGAAAAAGAAGGGAATAGAGGATGGTCTCTACATTGAACCAGAAAATGCAAACATGACCAAACAGATCCCTTTGCCAGATGGAAGCAAGAAAATTGATGTGACCACAAATGCACTGGCAGAAGCAGTTGCAAGTGTAAAAAGGGATAGAGAGGCCAAAAGGAAAGCCAGGGTGGATTATCCGGATCAGGGTACTTCAGGGTCAAAAGATGATGAAAATCTTGTTGATGAAAAGAAGAAGCCTACAAGAAGAGTAAGGCTACCCAAATCCATTCCAACCAGACGTTCAAAGTCTGCTCCAAAACCACCACCTAAAACAGCTGTTGTAACTCCTGTTGTATCAACAACTGTTGGTACTTCAGTGGTTTCAACATCTGCTCCCACTTCAACACACACCACTCCAACACACACCAAATCCACTGCTTTACCACCATTACCACCAAAAACAAAATCACCTCCTGCCAAAAAGCAGAAGACTGTAGTTGTTACAACATCTGCTGTAATGACAACAGTGGTTGGAACACCAGTTGTTTCAACAACTGTTAGTCAATCACAAACCACTGCCACTACATCCACCACCACTGTTCCATCCAAAACATCATCAGCCCCTCCTCAAACAAAGAGGAGAAGGCTAATTCTCAAAGATGATGACACTTCACCACCACAAACATCTTCAAAATCTTTGGCTCTTGTCACAATACCAAAACCAGTTCCACTCTCTTCAGTTCCAATGAACAAGCCCTTACCTCCTGCAGGTGTTCAATTTCCTCTTGAACTAGCAGCTGTTAGAGAAGAAATAAAATCCTTTTACTTTGAGGATGACACTGCCAAAAGGAGTTTGCCATCAATAAAAGGATATCCTTGGCCTAAAAATGTTGATGAGTATTTGAAAATCAAGGCCAAGCAAGCAGAGGATATCTCAAAAAGAAATACAAAAGGGAAATCTAACAAAGAAATTTCAAGAAATCTTCAATATCTGCTCACACAGGTCAGATCCCTAGAACAATTTGCAAAAAATGTCAGTCAACAAATTTCAGAGAGAGCAGCTGAAAATTTGAAGAAAGACTACATTGAAAGCATCATGGCTCACAAGAAGTACAAAGGAGAGAGATACATGTACAAAGAGTGGACTGTTCCTGAGCTTGAAAATGAAGCTGCAAGAATTCAAGACCTGATCAAAAGGAAGATCACTCACACTCCTCCTGACTGGGCAAAGTTTAAAAAGAATGTACCTGACAAACAGGTAGAACTGAAAAGAATGAAAGAAGAACTGGTTGCTGCTGAATATGGAAACAAAAGACAAGTTGCTAGATGGAAAGAAGATGTGGTCAGGATCACCTACAAAAGGTTGGAGGAATTAAGAAAGAAAGATCCAAGAGTTCCTCAAAAGCCTGACTATCCTGAAGCAGAGGTTTCAAAAAGACCATTAAAGCTGCAAATCAGGAGAGCCACTGCTCCAACTGGTGCTGCCATCTACAAAAGAAGGAGCCAAAACCAGTCGAGTACTGAAACAATTCAAGATCTAATAGCTGGTGATGCTATTGTAAAAGCAGGCATGAAATTAATGATAAAAGAAGATCTTGAATTGGAACAATCTGCAAGTGCTGCTCAGCCAATTATGAATAGGCCAGCCTCACCAAATACTTCTGCAAATAAACATCTCCCAAGAAACCCACCAGGCTCAAAAATACAAAAGTGGGAAACTGACAAACAGACCTGCCTATTGACTTTGCTCAGGTCTGGTGGAGAAGTGGAGAAAATATCAAGGGAACAAGCTCTTGGCCTGAGTCTTGAAGATTTGCAGGATCTCCTTGATCTTCCACTTAGCAGGGATGATGAAGATACAGATGCCCTAGACTTTGAATTACAATTTAAAGGTCAGATAAGGGAACTGTTGATGAGGCAATAAAGAATTCCACAATAATGAAGAGTTTTGGTATTATCTGTTCCAGGGGGAGATTGTTGGGATAGAACCCTATCAGAGGAACAGATAATTAAAGCCAAAACTGGATCAGAGCAGTGGATCCAGAATAAGCAGATGATTACATACAAGTCTCTCCCCTTGAAAGTGATTTCAACATCTGCTGACCTCCTATCTACTGATCTTGCAAAGTGCTGACCTACAACTGCTGCTCAAATAAAGACCTGATGAAAGACTAAAGCCCTGCTGATTCTATCTACTGCCTTGAGTCAAGCACTGCTGATCCGGACAAGTACTGTTGGGTTCACAGCAGTGGAAAGTTGCAACAGCTGATCTATAGTCTGTTTTGTAATTTAATGTAATAGCAGTAGTTAACATAGCAGTGTTTGTATAGATCAGAGGTTAGAGTTTGTTAGGAGGTTAGATGTCACTTTCATGGTGACGTCAGCTAAGATGCTTAGTGGTTTGCAAGTGCCTATAAATAGTTCAGTACTTTGTACTGTTCTATTAGCTCTTTTGCATCATCGTCTTCTTTGCACGAACAAACAATTGAGCTCTGGCTGAGGGGGAGTTTGCATTCATTCATCAATCATTGTAATCGTTATTGAATTAAATTCAATCTTCCGATTCATTGTGAAAAGATGTTTGATTAAAGTATTACTCTCGTTTGATTGTATGCAAAGTTTGTTTTCATCATAATTCCGCTGCACACTCATCCATCTTCATTTTAAATTGCAAACACAAAATACAATAAAAAACAAACTCAGATCCAACATTGACTCAAGCTTGGATGATGCTCTCCGACGGTGTAGCATGGGATGCAAAACATCCCACTTGGGTAACATATGACCAGGCTTTGGGTCTAGCCAAGGACCCTTATAAACATGGCGCACCACGGAGGCATTCCGCGAAACTATCCTTAGTTTACTTTAGATTAATTTTTATGTTTTCTAGTTAGTTTTAATTTTCAGGAATCAAACACACTCAGGATGGTGAAGGATAACAAGGGAAAATTGGACCAGCACCCCATGCACGAAAACAGGGCCATCCGACGAAACCTTCTTCATTACACCAAGTTCAGCATGGGCCGTTCCCGACCAACACGGCCCCGTGCTGCACAGTCTGCAGAAAATGCCCAGTTCAGGTAAACTGAACACAGGCCGTGTTCACCCAACACGCCCCCGTGTCCAGACTTCTGTTTCTTTTGTTCAACTTTTTGTTACTGGCACCTAAACACGGGGCCGTGCCCGGACACCACGGGGCCGTGTCCAGACGCCCAGTAACATAAAATTTTGCTTTTTTACACCTTTTACACATTCAATCAACCTAAAAACTTATTTTTGGGACACATTGAGGACAATGTGTAATTTAAGTGTGGGGGGATGCTAAAACTTTGAATCTTGCTAGTCCTAATTACAAGCCTTACACAAAACTCTATTGGAACCGCTGGTGTAGCATGCGATGCAAAACATCCCACTTGGGTAACATATGACCAGGCTTTGGGTCTAGCCAAGGACCCTTATAAACGTGGCGCACCACGGAGGCATTCCGCGGAACTATCATTAGTTTACTTTAGATTAATTTTTATGTTTTCTAGTTTAGTTTTAATTTTTAGGAATCAAACACACTCAGGATGGTGAAGGATAACAAGGGAAACTTGGACCAGCACCCCATGCACGAAAACAGGGCTATCCGACGAAACTTTCTTCATTACAGCAAGTTCAGCACGGGCCGTGCCCGACCAACACGATCCCGTGCTGCACAGTCTGCAGAAAATGCCCAGTTCAGGTAAACTGGACACGGACCGTGTTCACCCAACACGCCCCCGTGTCCAGGCTTCTGTTTATTTTGTTCAACTTTTTGTTACTGGCACCTAAACACGGGGCTGTGCTCGGACACCACGGGGCCGTGTCCAGTCGCCCAGTAACATAAAATTTTTGCTTTTTTACACCTTTTACACATTCAATAAAACTAAAAACTTATTTTTGGGACACATTGAGGACAATTTGTAATTTAAGTGTGTGTGGGGGGGGGGGGGGGAAGCTAAAACTTTGAATCTTGCAAGTCCTAATTACAAGCGTTACACAAAACTCTATTGGAACCGCTAATCACCCCAAATTTTTCAAAAATTTTCAATTTTTTTTACTTGTCTAGATTTAACTTGGGAATTTCAAATTCTAAAAAAGTTATATTTTTACAAATTTACAACCGATAGCGACGTGATAAAAAAACGAACCAACATAAGAAAATTATGAAAAGGCATGACAAGTTTAGTTAAAATTTAATTATATATTCTTGATCACATAAAAACCCATTCCCACAAAAGTGAGTTTTGAGCCTTTATTGAGCATACAAATACATATCTTTAAAATAAATGCTCATTTTTCGTTTCTTGTGTGAATAGCCGCTTGGTTCTTACAACTCTAGAACTTGCCACGACGATACATTCCATGTCCTTACCAACTTTAACCCGAGTAAGTAAATGAAGGAGGCATTATAACTAACCCTTTTTTATTTCTACACCATTATTTTTTTTACCACCTACCCAAAATCCCCCTAGTTAACCCCTTTGAGCCTAAACCTTTTCTTTTCTTAACCCAAACCAAACACCCTTTCACCCACTAAAACCTTTTTTATTTTTAACCCTTTGTTTTAGTAACAAGCTCGGTTTTTCATATGACTTTAAAAAAAAATGTTGATGATGAAGCAAAAGAAATAAACAAGCAAGTTCATTAAAAATAACTTTGTTTGAATCATGGCTTCATCAAAATAAAAATTGCAAAAAATAAAAAGTCTTTCGAAAACCGACGCTTTTTACGTTTTTCGCCCTTTTCTATTAACCACTAACCCAACCACCTACCTTTAACCCAAGCCTAACCCCTCACCCAAAAGTCCTCTTGATATTTACAAAGGTATATATTTAAAAAGGAGGACGATTGATTGCTTGGCAAGCCTATGGTAGGAGTAAGTTTCATGCCGCTCTCGAGTGATTCACTAAAATACATCTTCGGCCGAGTGTTGAGTGATCCCCCGTGAGGTATGTGAACTTGTATATAAATAGAATTTTAAAAAGGCATGTTATGTCCTAATAAGTAATTTATCTTATGAAAAGTTTTAAATAAATCATGACGAATAAGATTGTAAATAAATAAAAATAAAACTTAATAAAGAATCTTGGAAATCCCGACACTCTATGACAAGCCCAAAAACCTTCTCTTCTACCTATTCCATTTGGGAGTGTAAAGCCACATTATAAAGAGTTTTGCTTGAGTACAAGGAAAGATTCAAGTGTGGGGGTATTTGATGTGTGCAAAATGTAACATATAAATTACATCAATTGTGGCATAAAACTAGCCATTTTTTAGTACTAATGTTGGAAAAAATGTGCTTTTGTCTTCCTTTTGTATTTTCAGGATTAAATGAGCTCAAATTAACAAAAGAAGTAAAAAGACAGTTAAATCTAACATAAATACAAGAAAAGGAACAAACGTGGCATGCCCGACCTCCCCGAAAGCATCTTCCCAAGCAAAACAAGAGAACAGAAGGCTGAACACGCCCCGTGCTCAGTGAACACGGGGGCGTGCCCAAGTGTCAGCATAAAAGACAAAGCAGTAGAAGCTTCCATCGTCCACCACGGGGCCGTGTTCAGCAGACACGGGGCCGTGGTCAACTATAAGATTCGTAGAATCCAGGCAAATCTTGATAGTACAGATATTCTTCTGCACACGGGGTCGTGCCCAGCGGACACGTGGCCGTGGTCAACTAATGCATACAAGAGCAATTAATGAAGACAGAGAAGAAGGATGGACACGGGGCCGTGCCCGAGCTACTGTTCAGGCTATAAATAGGGGTGCTTCATTTGCAAACCATCCCTTGGCACACCACCTTTCTCACACTTCACCCACCACCCACCACCACCACAACCCCATCATCCACCACCATCATCCATTGTCCATCATAGAGTGTGTGAGTCGTCTCGGGATCCAAGATTGATCGTAAGAGTTCTTGACAATCAAGGTCATGTTTGCCTAAGTCTCTTACATCACTTGGTGAAGACAAAGTGTCTAGTGTAATACTTTTTATTTTTAATCTTTTCGCACCTTTTACTTGGTTATGTTTTAATGACTTTAATAACTAGTTTCTTATGTTGAAGGTGATTCTTCCTTATCGTTTGTCCGTGGTGTCTTGGCATTATTTTACTGTCTATATAAAATAAAAATTTTCACCATTCATATCTCCACGGTCTATATGGAGGTATGATGGCTACCTGGTCGGGGGTTAAGGGAACGGTTTGGTAAGAGTCTTGCCTTGTTCAGTGTATAGATCCTGCAAGGACCTGTGTCAAATTTAGTAGGACCTCCTTCAATACCCACCAGTATTGGATGGCGGAGGTCCAAACTCTTTGATCCCCTCATATGTAAGCTACTATTTATACTTTAACCCGGCTACTTAGGACTGTATCCCTGCTGACTCAGACTACTTAGCCGAGGGTAACGTTACCTTCAAAAGAGGGGCCTACCATAATATGCATTAATAACTTAATTAATTATCTTTCAATAATCTGACCCTTTAGGATTGTATCCTTGCTGACTCAAACTACTGGGTTGAGGGTAACGTCACCTTCAAAAGAGGGGCCTTTTACAATAACTAAGATAATCTCTTAAATAGTGCAAAAGTGCGGAAATAATCAAAGGTTACACTAAACACGAGTCGGAGCCAAGTGATTCATGTTGTCTATCTGTTTTTCTTTTATTTTTGTTTTTCAGCACTTTAGTTAGTTTTTATTTTTCTTGTTTAAAAACCTTTTTTCTAAACTTTTGATTTGATTAGACGTTGAGGATAAACCGGTACTAAAAGCTCTTGTGTCCTTGGACGACCTCGGTATCTTGCCAACACTATACTACGCTCACGATGGGTGCACTTGCCCATATGTGTGTTTGGTGTTAGTAAAATATCGTGTTTTATAAATTTAAAACTTGACTAACGTGTAAAAAGGGCTTAAAATATAAATTTAAAACTTGACTAATGTGTAAAAACAAGTCCTACAAAAATAAGCATACAACTCGCCGATAGATCCGTCAAATATCCACAAGGTGTCGCTGAAAATCTATTAGTCAAGGTCGGTGAATTTGTCTTTCCGGCCGACTTTGTCATACTAGATATGGAGGAAGATACCGAAGTACCACTCATCCTAGGGAGGCTATTCCTAGCTACGGCTCAAGCAGTGGTAGATATGAATGAGGGGACACTAACGTTGAGGGTTGGGGACGAGGAAGTAAAGTTTGGAGTCGGAAAAAGAGTAGAAGACGAAGACCCGATCAACTGCATGAAGGTCATTGACTCAAGCTTGGATGATGCTCTCCGACGGTGTAGCATGGGATGCAAAACATCCCACTTGGGTAACATATGACCAGGCTTTGGGTCTAGCCAAGGACCCTTATAAACGTGGCGCACCACGGAGGCATTCCGCGGAACTATCCTTAGTTTACTTTAGATTAATTTTTATGTTTTCTAGTTTAGTTTTAATTTTCAGGAATCAAACACACTCAGGATGGTGAAGGATAACAAGGGAAACTTGGACCAGCACCCCATGCACGAAAACAGGGCCATCCGACGAAACTTTCTTCATTACAGCAAGTTCAGCACGGGCCGTGCCCGCCCAACACGGCCCCGTGCTACACAGTCAGCAGAAAATGCCCAGTTCAGGTAAACTGGACACGGGTCGTGTTCACCCAACATGCCCCCGTGTCCAGACTTCTATTTCTTTTGTTCAACTTTTTGTTACTGGCACCTAAACACGGAGCCGTGCCCGGACACCACGGGGCCGTGTCCAGACGCCCAGTAACATAAAATTTTGCTTTTTGACACCTTTTACACATTCAATCAACCTAAAAACTTATTTTTGGGACACATTGAGGACAATGTGTAATTTAAGTGTGGGGGGGGGGGGGATGCTAAAACTTTGAATCTTGCAAGTCCTAATTACAAGCCTTACACAAAACTCTATTGGAACCGCTAATCACCCCAAATTTTTTCAAAAATTTTCAAATTTTTTTACTTGTCTAGGTTTAACTTGAGAATTTCAAATTCTAGAAAAGTTATATTTTTACAAATTTATAACCGATAGCGTCGTGATAAAAAAAGAACCAACATAAGAAAATTATGAAAATGCATGACAAGTTTAGTTAAAATTTAATTATATATATTTGATCACATAAAAACCCATTCCCACAAAAGTGAGTTTTGAGCCTTTATTAAGCATACAAATACATATCTTTAAAATAAATGCTCATTTTTCGTTTCTTGTGTGAATAGCCGCTTGGTTCTTACAACTCTAGAACTTGCCACGACGATACATTCCCGGTCCTTACCAATTTAAAGCCGAGTAAGTAAATGATGGAGGCATTAGGGCTAACCCTTTTTTATTTCTACACCATTAATTTTTTTTTTACCACCTACCCAAAATCCCCTTAGTTAACCCCTTTGAGCCTAAACCTTTTCATTTCTTAACCCAAAGCAAACACCCTTTCACCCACCAAAACCTTTTTTTTATTTTTAACACTTTGTTTTAGTAACAAGCTCGGTTTTTCATATGACTTTCAAAAAAAAAAATGTTGATGATGAAGCAAAAGAAATAAACAAGCAAGTTCATTAAAAATAACTTTGTCTGAATCATGGCTTCATCAAAATAAAAATTGCAAAACATAAAAGGTCTTTCGAAAACCGACGCTTTTTACGCTTTTCGCCCTTTTTCTACTAACCACTAACCCAACCACCTACCTTTAACCCAAGCCTAACCAACCCTTCACCCAAAAGTCCTCTTGATATTTACACAGGTATATAGTTAAAAAGGAGGAGGATTGATTGCTTGGCAAGCCTATGGTAGGAGTAAGTTTCATGCCGCTCTCTAGTGATTCACTAAAATACATCTTCGGCCGAATAAGTAATTTATCTTATGAAAAGTTGTATATAAATAGAATTTTAAAAAGGCATGTTATGCCCTAATAAGTAATTTATCTTATGAAAAGTTTTAAATAAATCATGACGAATAGGATTGTAAATAAATAAAAATAAAACTTAATAAAGAATATTGGAAATCCCGACACTCTATGACAAGCCCAAAAACCTTCTCTTCTACCCATTCCATTTGGGAATGTAAAGCCACATTATAAAGAGTTTTGCTTGAGGACAAGCAAAGATTCAAGTGTGGGGGTATTTGATGTGTGCAAAATGCAACATATAAATTACATCAATTGTGGCATAAAACTAACCATTTTTTAGTACTAATGTTGGAAAAAGTGTGCTTTTGTCTTCCTTTTGTATTTTCAGGATTAAATAAGCTCAAATTAACAAAAGAAGCAAAAAAGGCAGCTAAATCTAACAAAAATACAAGAAAAGGAACAAACGTGGCATGCCCGACATCCCCGAAAGCATCTTCCCAATCAAAACAAGAGAACAGAAGGCTGAACACGCCCCATGCTCAGTGAACTAATGTAGATAAGAGCAATTAATGAAGACAGAGAAGAAGAATGGACACGGGGCCGTGCCCACTGGACACGGAGCCGTGCCCGAGCTACTGTTCAGGCTATAAATAGGGGTGCTTGGCTCATTTGCAAACCATCCCTTGGCACACCACCTCTCTCACACTTCACCCACCACCCGCCACCATCACAACACCATCATCCACCACCATCATCCATTGTCCATCATAGAGTGTGTGAGTCGTCTCGGGATCCAAGATTGATCGTAAGAGTTCTTGACAATCAAGGCCATGTTTGCCTAAGTCTCTTACATCACTTGGTGAAGACAAAGTTTCTAGTGTAATACTTTATATTTTTAATCTTTTCGCACTTTTTACTTGGTTACGTATTAACGAGTTTAATAACTAGTTTCTTATGTTGAAGGTGATTCTTCCTTATCGTTTGTCCGTGGTGTCTTGCCATTATTTTACTGTCTATATAAAATAAAAGATTTTCACCATTCATATCTCCACGGTCTATATGGAGGTATGTTGGCTACCTGGTCGGGGGTTAAGGGAACGGTTTGGTAAGAGTCTTGCCTTGTTCAGTGTATAGATCCTGCAAGGAACTGTGTCAAATTTAGTAGGACCTCCTTCAATACCCACCGGTATTGGATGGCGGGGGTCCAAACTCTTTGATCCCCTCATATGTAAGCTACTATTAATACTTTAACCCGGCTACTTAGGACTGTATCCCTGCTGACTCAGACTACTTAGCCGAGGGTAACGTCACCTTCAAAAGAGGGGCCTACCATAATATGCATTAATAACTTAATTAATTATCTTTCAATAATCCGACCCTTTAGGATTGTATCCTTGCTGACTCAAACTACTGGGTTGAGGGTAACGTCACCTTCAAAAGAGGGGTCTGCTACAATAACTAAGATAATATCTTAAATAGTGCAAAAGTGCGGAAATAATCAAAGGTTTACACTAAACACGAGTCGGAGCCAAGTGATTCATGTTGTCTATCTGTTTTTCTTTTATTTTTATTTTTCAGAATTTTAGTTAGTTTTTATTTTTCTTGTTTAAAAACCTTTTTTCTAAACTTTTGATTTGATTAGACGTTGAGGATAAACCGGTACTAAAAGCTCTTGTGTCCTTGGACGACCTCGGTATCTTGCCAACACTATACTATGCTCACGATGGGTGCACTTGCCCAAATGTGTGTTTGGTGTTAGTAAAATATTGTGTTTCATAAATTTAAAACTTGACTAACGTGTAAGAAGGGCTTAAAATATACTTAAATTTATATACCACCACACACGCATCAACTACCATCAGTAATGGAGCCGTTGTTGTGGAACCACTAAAAAATTTTATAAAAATCATCTTTGAATGAGTCCCAATAATGCTTAATGAATCTAAAATTGATACCATCCGGGCCCGGAGAGCGATCATCTCCACATTCAAGTATCGCGTTTTTTATTTTTAGCTCAGAAAAAGGCTCAAGAAGCATCACACTATCGACCTCCGAAATCCTTTTAATGTTATGACAATGAAGCTCAGGTCTGTTAAGAACACTTTCTTTGAATTTATCACGAAAAAAGGAGTGCACCTGTTTTTTAATTATTGCCGGCTTAGTACTCCAAACACCGTTAATAGACAAACCATGAATGTTGTTCGAAGCTTTCCTGTTATTGACCATAGCATGAAAAAATTTCGAGTTTTTGTCGCTGTCTAAAGCCCACTTCAGGCGTGCTCTTTGTTTAACATCCGCATTTTTCCTATCATCGATCTCTTTAATCACTTTTTTTATTTTCCGCCATAACCCATTCTTCCTCTTCCGCTAGCTCTCTCGATTCTACGATTAACTCCAACTGCTCTAATTCCGCCAAAGCACCTTTCATGTTTTCATCTTCTTTAGCCAAATACTCGTCCCTCCATATCTTAAGATGAGATCTAATGCGAGAAAACTTAAGTGAGAGACACGAATCCGGGGGATCAAAACTTTGCACACCTTCCAAAGCCTCTTTAACCGCATCATCGAATCTCAGTTTCCCAATCCAAGAGCTAAAAACCCTAAAAGGACGAGGACCAAATTTTAAACCCACCAATTATAGAATGATCGGACAATGATCGGAATAACGGTTAGGCATCGCTCTCACACATGCCGACGCCCATTTATTAAAAAACTCCAAACAAACCAGAAAACGATCCAACTTACTAAGCTTTTTACCATTACCCCCGATACAAGTAAACTTCCTACCCTGCATCGGATACTCGAGCAACCCATTATCAAAGATCAACTTATTGAAATTTTCCGTACAAGTCGGCTTAAATTGCGATCGTTTCCTATCATCTGGAGACCGGACCGCATTAAAATCCCCGACGATAACCCACTGACCAGCCAAAGAATCTATAACATTAGATATCTCACCCCACAAAAGTAACTTAGCCGTCGTGTTTTGGGGAGCATAGACGTTAATCAAATTGATAACATCACCGCTGCCGACCATAACACCTTTCAACAACAGGAAGTTCCGTTCCATAACATAAGAATCTACTTTGATAACTTTAGGATCCCAAATCCAGGCTAACCCCCCCCCCCAAGAGCCCCACCGAAGCTGAGAAAGCAGATTCAAAGTTTTTGTTTCCCCCAATATTTTGCTAGAACATAATTAGATAAAGAAGCCACCTTGGTCTCTTGAAGCGCAATAATGCTAATGTTATTAGATTTCCTTAGTTCTCTTATCCAAGCCGCCTTAGAATCCCCCGCTATACCCCTTATGTTTACCGATAAGAAATTCATTGATTCACTTCATTAATACCTTCACATCTGATGATATCGCTGATGAAATCGATATGATTTCCAAGATTCACCCCCATGATGTTACCAATTGTTACAGTATTCCTGCGTTCCAAGTCCACCTTACCCACCGGGTCTTCTTCCAAATCTCCAACGCTCTCACGCGGTTCAGATGGATCGGACCCTGTGACTCTAATTCCAGCCTCAGTAATAAGATTATCTTGCTTCCCCGAAGATACATTATCCTCAACCAGTGGTTGCCGATTAAATGGCTCCGATAACTCAGATCCAGCTTAAACGTTGAGGTCAAAGTTAAATTCCCCATCATCTCTTCTCCTTTTCGCAGGCCTAGCAGTAGCTTTTGGGCTTAAGCTGCCACTTTGACCCACCTTCCTAGACTTGGGCCTTGATTTTCTATCACAAAACTTGTCCCTACCCAACAAATCCACAGAATTAAAAGGAAATGAAAAATCTTGGTTTGGCTGATCCCCATCACAAGATTCCTCGGCCCTACAAACACTTTCCGCCACCAAACTGGTATCGGGATTTGGAGTGGATCTAGGAACTCCAAACATTCTATTATAGTCATTGTCTTTGGAGAAAACATCATTAAAAGCCCCTGACTGTTCAAGAACTTCTACCAGGAACCGAGATTCCGGTGACAGGATAACCGGTCTAACAACGCCCCCTGAGCCACCTTCTTGTACCCTCTCCTTATTAGGACTAGAAGAAACATCAACTATAACCTTCTCCTCGTTAAGCCTGTTGTCAACCTTATCATTATCTTTCATAGAGTTACCGGAACTTTGTCCATCAGGACTAATACTCGGCGTAGACACAGCTTCGTCCCCAACCTTACCTGTATGAGCCATATCCGGCCACTCATCTTCGAAAAGGCAATCCGGGACCCAATCGTTCATATCTTCCACTACCCAAACCTTAAACCTCTTATTTTTCCACTTGAGAGCTACGGAATCTGAGATTCTAGAACCCGTGTCAACCAAAACATCAACATTATTAGTTGACAGGTCCCAATCCCTCAAAGACATCTGAGAGCGTTTGACAACTTTCCCGAACATTGAAGCCACATTGTCGAATACCTTATTCTCTGCCAAATGTAAAGGCATTTCATGAAATTTCAGCCATGCAATCCTTTCATAAGCCAAAGATTGACCTGACCAGATATCTAACGTTTCAAACCACTTTTTCCACACAAGCACGTCAAGGGCAAAAACCGAAGCATCAATTTCGTCCTCAAAAGCAATCATCATATTCAAACCACCCAAATAATAGAATTTGAAACCTTTAACGCCGGCTGCCATAAGATTTTCCTTCAAAGTGATCAGGTTTGAGAAATTAATTACTCTTCCAACAACAGCTCTTCCTTGCAAATCGAAATACGCACTAGTCTCTCCATGCACTTGCACCACCTTTTCCACGTACCCCACACCTTCCTCGGGCCTCTTAGAATCGACCAAGTTATTCATAATAGCTGTGCTATACGAACATCCCTGTCTATTGAACGCTTCCTTATTGGAAAATTTGTTGTGACCCACCTTCTCCTTTCTTGCCTCTGGGACATTCCTCATCACCGGTTCCTTGATAACATCAGGCTCACCATTCTCCCTAGCGAACCTAGCACGGTTTACTTTGAGTTTAAACCCCCTAGGTTGAGCCCCTGCATTCCTTTCTCCATCTCCTTCCAATCCAACTCACCTTTGAAACTTATAAATCCGAACTTAAGTCCATTCTTGTTCCTCTTTTTAGCGATAAAAGATCAAGAAACATCCCCAAAAGAGCTTAATAAAGTTGCAAGATCCCAAGGTCTACACCCGTCTGGGATATTCTCAATATAAAACTTTGTAATTCCCATTGCCAACACCAAAGGAACAAAAGAAAAGAAAGAGAAACAAACCCACACATCCAAACCTAGTCGCGAATGGAAGAAACAGAGACCCAAATAGAGAAGAAGGTAAAATCAATACTCACCACCTAAAGCAAGACGATAAAACCTCAAACGCTATTCTGATTCTGTTACCTTCGTCGAGCAAATCAGATTCCGGTGGTGAAGAAGAAGAAAAAACCACTCCCGAACCGTGAATGGGAGATTCGATCGATCGGTTTAGGGATAACGGTCAAGCCAAGAGGAGATGACCCCGATCGCTAAACCAAACTACTCCTCTCCGTCGAGCCCCCGGCGACGGTTGGACAAGAGCTTCGGCGACTATTGGGATGCTCCGGCGACTATTGGGATTCTCTGTGGTTTTTCGTCATACGGCTAGACTATCATCATCACAACTACCACTACTTTTCAGAAGGTTTCGAGTGAAAACAATCTTCTTCACGGTTTCGAGTTACCATATTTAGAGTCACCATTTGAGTCGCAACACTAATCATCCCTCTTGTCTCGAGTCATCACTGTTTCGACTTCCATCTTCCTGGTTTCGAGTCACATCATTCTTCTCGAGTTGCAACCTAGATTCCGAGTCGCAACCACGGTTTCGAGTCTTCAACAATTTGGTCTCGAGTAATTGATTTTAAGGTCTCGAGTCATCTTCACTGGTCTCGACTCATATCTTCACCATTGTTTCAACAGTTTCGAGTCATACATTTTTGACTCGCAACAAGAGGTTGTCAGCTACAAGGTTTACAAAGGTCTCGACTCATCACTGTCTCGACTCAGTGATCTCGACTCATCATCTTCACAGGTCTCGAGTCCCATCTCTTAAGTGGTTTTGACTCATCAGGTTCCGTGTGCCGGTTTCGATTCATCGTTTCGACTCCATCGTTCTGACTCGCAACCTCCATCATCATCATCTGATTCCGACACAACAGGTTACGAGTCATTCATTTCGAGTTCTCGACATATCAGAGGTCTCGAGTCCGTGTTTTCAAGTTTTCGGTTTCGATTTTGATCATTATCATCATCTCCGGTCTCGAGCTCATCTTCTCCGACCTCACCGCCGGCCATAACATCACCATTTCATCACCTTCGGCTTCATCAATCCTGGTAACAGAGGTATTTGCGGGTACGGGATTCGGCATTGTTTCAGGACTTCACCACAGCTGAATCATCTCCATCGTCACCACTATTTCCGGTAAACCGAACCATCCATAACCATCAACCTCATTCCGGTAATCACCTGCAACACCATCATCGACCAATGACAACCACCTCCACCATCTTCTCCGATCACCATCCTCCGTTAACTGCTATCACCGTTTCAACCTTCGTCACCGGTAACTGAACATCACTTAACAACCATCTTCTCCGGTGACAATTGTGAAACCGTCCAACCACGATTATCGTTCGAGTTTACACCCGCCATTCATCATCATCGACAGCCACTGTTGTGTTGTGTGATTATACAAAACGAAGAGGAAGACAGCCAGACATGACATATTGTCGTTTTTTAATAATAATCGTTATAATAATCATTTAGTAATTATTAGTTCAATCATTAG
Organism: Helianthus tuberosus; assembly: GCA_030545235.1. NCBI lineage: Eukaryota > Viridiplantae > Streptophyta > Magnoliopsida > Asterales > Asteraceae > Helianthus > Helianthus tuberosus. Next base: position 41,985,570 of record CM060414.1, on the reverse strand, counting down.
GTCTTTAATAATAATAATAATAATAATAATAGTGTTTATTATATATTTAAAAATTTATTATATTCTATTTATAAAAAGGGGGGTTTATTTTATAAATAAAAAAAATTTTGAATTTTTTTTTATTAATTAAAAAAAATAAAGGTTTGTTTGTTTGGTTGTGATAAGTTCTGACAGATTTTAAGGTGCGGTTCAGAAAACTCATTCATTTGCGTGCAAAGGATTTGAGTTAGCGAGTACACAGATTCTTGTTTGGTTTGTGTTTTGAGCAGAAGAATAAAAGTAACAGCCACCCAGTGAAATTATGGCATTTATGTTTCACAAACCCGTGGCTCAAGAAATGATTGTTGAAGATATAATTTCTGTCTTTTGCACTCCTGAGTGTCGAGAAAGGGTTGAGGCATATAGAATATACAACGCTGAGCTAATACAAGATTATCAAGATATAAAAAATAAAAACTTTACTTTATCAAAAAATGAAAAACTTTATAAAGAAAAAATTGAGTCTCAGCGAAAAGACATCATCAAACTCAAAGATGATGTAAGTGTAAAAACAACCCATTTCTTAGAAGCTCAGGAGAAAGTATGCATTTTGATTAAAGAACTGGAAGATATCAGAGATAGATATCAAATTAATGAACTCAATATTAAGAAATTTGAGTCTTCCAGCAAACTAGTTAAAAATTTGTGTGATCAACAATTTGCATACAAGAAAAAGAAAGGGTGTGGATTGGGTTTCAATCAGGCTCCTCCTGCTTACAATGATAATTACACATATTTACCTATGACTGAGGAGGAACTGATGAATGAAAGTAAAATGACTTATGGTCCCAAAAACAATAAGTCATCAATTAATGGCAGACCTGTTGAGAAACAGGGATTTACTTCAATTAATTTTGTTTCTAAAGGCTCAATTGATACTAATGCTTCGTCTTCGTGTGCAGATGAAGTACCTGAAGTAAAGTGTGGAGATGTTCTTGGGAATGAATAAGTTTTTAATTATGATATTTCTGAAAATTATTTTGATCAAACTGATTCTGATGAAGCTTTTGGAAAAACTTTGTTTGAGTCGTTTTGTTCTTATGTGTCGTCAAGTGAGCTTGATGTTTTGGGCAAGACTGATGATTTTTGTGTTGAATCCTTGAACAATAAGTGTGGTGATGATTGTTTTTCAGTTAATGCTTGTGATTGTGATGTTTCTAATTCTTTAGTTGATGATAGTGTTATAGGTGAGGTCCCTCAGGATACATTCAGTGAAACCACTGAAACTTCTTCTCAAGAAAATCAAGAGTGTCCTGATTCTTCTTCTGAATCGGTCTCAGTTGACGTCCCTAATGTTGAATCTAGTGGGACCCCATTGGAAACCGTAGCTGAAAGCAAACCTCAAGTATATTCACATGATACGTGTGTTGACGAAACATGTGTTGATGAAACTTCATCTTCTGAAATTAAAACTGAACCTGATTTTGTAAAAGAAGATGTGGTCACTATAAATGAACAGTCACAAGAAAATGTTTCTGAAAATGAAGTTAAAACAAAAATTGAATCGTCTTCTCAAAATGATCATGATAAAATTGTGAAAGACGAAAAGCATCATCTGTCTGAATCTCATGCTTGTGCTAGTTCTGATCAGCAGGTACCTAAGAGCTCAGGAAAGGCACATGGAACTCAAGCAAAGAAATCTAAACAAGCTCTTTCATCCAAACCCATCAGATTAACTACTGCTACTAGCTCTCCGAATCTCCATACATTGAAGCGACAAACATGTTTCAACTGTGGAATTCCTAGACACATTGCTAGAAATTGTGTTCATCGCCCAAACGTGCAACAAAATGCTAATATTCACTCTTGTGCTGGTGTTTGTGAGCCGGTTCACAACACGCAAAAGGAGCCAAAATGAGCAGATCAAAGTCGAGGATATAATAAGTCTGCTCATCAAGGACAATCACGATCCCATAAGGCTCGTGACAAGGTGATTGAAAGCTCCAATCAGGGAGAAAAGACGAAGAATGGTGCTCATAGCAACAAGACTTCTGCAAACAACAAATACAAGCACTTATATTCGTCTTCATCTGAAAATAATGTGAAGGCGCATCCAACACGAAAAGGACCGGTTTGTCCTTCAGGACCTGCTAGAGCAAATCAAGCTGCTCAAAATGTCTTTCCTATGAAAAGGCAAACTTGCTACAACTGTGGCATTGCGGGTCATATTGCTAGAAACTGCACAAATCATCCCTACGTACCCTATTATATGCAAAATCAGAGGGTTACACCAAAGGATAACAATCATTCCAAGCTGATGAAGGTATCATAACCTAAGGCAATGAAGAATGTGAATCTCAAGGTTAAACCTTCTGATGGGGATTGGAACGCTGCCTAAAACAAACGCAAAGCTTCTCAGGAACAAAAACGTTTTTCTAAAACCAATAAACCTGAAACAGCTAAAGTTGCTCAACCGAAGGCAACAAACAAGTTTGTTAAATCGAAACAGATTTGGAAACCCAAATCCAAAGCAGCAACGTCTCCAATTCTTGAAATTAAAGGGGACTTATGTTTAAAGGAAGTGACTTATTTTGATGCTTCAGGTAATCCCAGGACCACGATGGCCTGGGTACCCATGTCTTACTAATCTCCTTACTTTTCAGGAGCAACTAAGGAGGAACTATTGACAATCTCTGAAATGTTGATAGCGGTTGTTCCAGAGATAAAATGGGTAACATTTCACTGTTGCAAAAAGTTTAGATTTTTTTTACAGATGATATGTTTCCTTTGGAGGAGATAAGAGAAGTAGGAAATGATCAGCAAAAGGTACCGTTTAAATTCAGTACTTTGATTTGATTTTAATTAGTCTTCAATCTGATGACAGAACGGTTAAGCAAACATATTTTTTTCTCTTTCTTAGTTCATTATTTTATATATAAAGTGTCCTTTCTCTAGTAAATGGTGAATTTGCGCAAAAATACAAGATTTTTGCACAAATTTAGGGGGGGGGGGGAGAGGGACATATAGATAGATATATGGTTTAGGGGGAGAAAACCGAGAAAATCCAAAAAGAGTTTGCTGTAAATATGTATTGATGCGTGTGAAGTGTGTATAGTTTTTAATGTGTATTTTAAGCCCTTTTACACTTTTTAGCCAAGTTTTAAATTTATAAAACACGATATTTACTAACAGTAAACACACATATGGGCAAGTGCACCCATCGTGAGCGTAGTATAGTGTTGGTAAGATACCGAGGTCGTCCAAGGACACAAGAGCTTTTAGTACCAGTTTCTCCTCAACGTCTAATCAAATCAAAAGTTTAGAAAAAAGTTTTTAAAAATAGAAAAATGAAACTAACTAAAATGCTGAAAAATAAAATAAAAACAGATAGACAAGATGAATCACTTGGATCCGACTCATGTGTAGTGTAACCTTTGATTATTTCCGCACTTTTGCACTTTTTAAGAGATTATCTTAGTTATCGTAGTAGGCCCCTCTTTTGAAGGTGACGTTACCCTCAACCCAGTAGTTTAAGTCAGTAAGGATACAATCCTAAAGGGTCGGATTATTGAAAGACAATTAATTAAGTTATTAATGCATAATGTGGTAGGCCCCTCTTTTGAAGGTGACGTTACCCTCGGCTAAGTAGTCTGAGTCAGCAGGGATACAGTCCTAAGTAGCCGGGTTAAAGTATTAATAGTAGGTTACATATGAGGGGATCAAAGAGTTTGGACCCCCGCCATCCAATACTAGTGGGTATTGAAGGAGGTCCTACTAAATTTGACCAAGGTCCTTGCAGGATCTATACACTGAACAAGGCAAGACTCTTACCAAACCGTTCCCTTAACCCCCGACCAGGTAGCCAACATATCTCCATATAGACCGTGGAGATATGAATGGTGAAAATCTTTTATTTTATATAGACAGTAAAATAATGCCAAGACACCACAGACAAACGATAAGGAAGAATCACCTTCAACATAAGAAACTAGTTATTAAAGTCATTAATACATAACCAAATAAAAAGTGCGAAAAGATTAAAAATAAAAAGTATTACACTAGACACTTGTCATCACCAAGTGTTGGGTGAGCACAACCCCGTGTTGAACTTGCTGTAATGAAGAAAAATTTGTCGGATGGCCGTGTTTTTGTGCATGGGGTGCTGGTGCAAGTTTCCCTTGGTATCCTTCACCATCCCAAGTGTGTCTTACCCATTACAACATCATCCAAACACCAATTTAAAACCATCATTCATTAAAACTAACACATTACATAAGATCCTAGAAAATTTATAGACAAGGCAGGAAAATAAAAAGCTAAAGGTCCTAAGATAGATGGGTCAAATGGTACAAAAAATCATCCTAAGCAGTTCTACTTTTATCAAAATTTCCGGAAATAACTTTCCGGTATCTAAAAGATTTGTAGAACTTTAGACCGATAGGTATTCCCTAGATGTTACTAAAGCCATTCTTCTATTTCTCTTGGGAGAAAGAAGGCGGGACCGTTTTCTTCAACATCTTGTGGAGGGGGAGTGACACCAATCGGAACCCCTTGTAGTATGTCCCGAGGTGGTTCGGCATGTATGGCGTACCATTCGGCCGGTATGATGACTTCGGGAACCACATTCCATGCCCTTTGGGTAATGATTGAAACCAAAGGAGGAGAAGCGAGAATGTTCAACCTTTGGTGCAAAAGGTTGACCTCTCGAAGACATCCCTCTAGTCCTATCGTCAAATGATTGATATGGTCGACCAATGCTTCTTCCACTCCCTTCATCTCATCAATGACTTCTCTTAAAGCGTAAACATAGTTTACAAGAGAATCTTCAACCGTTGATGACCTTCTTCCTTGTCGGTTGTTCTTGGAGTGCGATGAAGATGTTCCGCTAGTTCTGCTCGCCATTCTGAGAAAACATACCGAAAAGAGCTCAATTTTATGTAAACGGTACCTTGGACACGGCCCCGTGCTCAATGAGCATGACCCCGTGTTTAGATATCTGCAGATTTTTGGAACAAGGAATCTTGGTGTTTTAATTTGTTTTCGTGATTTTTAACACGTTTTTAAGCAGAAACAACTTAAAACATTGTTGTAGAACTTATTTTTAACAAGATTCCTTCAATAAAAATCTAACAAACATCTTAATAAGGCTTGGAATTATGGAGATTTCAAGCTCTCATGGAGGTGTCAAGAAAAATTGAAGAAGAAGGTAATGGATAAAAGTGGAAAAGACAAGATGGTTGTTGGGAACCTTCTTTAGATTATACCTAGGATGGTATGTGTGAAGATTCACCAGATCTTTATCTTTGGAGTGGTCCATATGTGCAGGAATCTTGCAGCATTTATAGAAAACGACAGCACGCTGCACACGGCCCCGTGTGCAGATGAAATCCTGACACATTTTGTCCGTATTCTGACACGAAATCAGACGGAAATCTTTGGGTGGACACGGGGGCGTGCTGACCTGGACACGGCCCCGTGTTTAGAGGTTGTTTATGGAGTTTCTTCTATTTCTAAGGAACTTATCCGGATCGGGTGGCTCCTTACTGGATGGAACAACCCCAAAGTGCCTGAGATACCTTAATTGCTCTAGACTAAGACGAGAATGCAAGAGGTTGTCGGTGAGGGTGATTCCTATGCTAATTGTAGGTGGACAAGTCCAACCCTTTCCTTGGCTCTCGTTAAAGAAGGTGTATGCCGAATCGCTCAGGTCTATGTACGCACTGAATGAAGTCGATGGAGAGTCCTTCACGGCACAATCGACACAGGGACGACTATCGCTCAAGTCCTCGCTAGAGTTAGAGGTGATTTAGGGAACAACGAAGTTGTTTGTATCCGAATGCGTTCCCAGTCATTCTTCTTGGGCATCTTCTTGAGGTGGATTAGTGGAATCCTTTTCAAGTTCCTTTACCCAATTAAGAATTAAATCCTCTAGTTGAAATAATTCGTCAAGAAGCATTTCTCCTAGAAGATCCGATTGGGAGCTTTCGAGAGAGAGATAGGGATTATTTTTACTTTCGCCCCTCTTAAGGCTACAGGAAAACAATGGGTCTATATAATGGGGCTTATAATTTAGAAAATAACATTCTAATTCTTTATGAGGGCCACCACATATTTGACACCACGTACCATAAGAGTGCCGAAAGTGAAAAATATCAGTATCACTCATGTTTGTGTCAGAAATTACCAACTGTCGGGATCTTACGGTTCTGTTTTCAGTAACTGAAACTTGGGCACGAGGGCGTGTTGAGTAGGCATAGCCCCGTGTTCAGCTTACTGTCTGACTTAAAACAGGATTGCCAGTACCAAAGATTGGGCAGGGGGCGTGTTCAGCGGGCACGCCCGGTGCTGAGTTTTGCAGAAGCTGAAAATCTACGAAAAAATCCTAAAAAAAATAGAAATATAAGAAAAACGATTAGGCCGTTGATTCCTAACTTTCTTAAAATCTTTGTGTCCCCGGCAGCGGCGCCAAAAACTTGATGCGTGTGAAGTGTGTATAGTTTTTAATGTATATTTTAAGCCCTTTTACACTTTTTAGCCAAGTTTTAAATTTATAAAACACGATATTTACTAACACTAAACACACATATGGGCAAGTGCACCCATCGTGAGCGTAGTATAGTGTTGGTAAGATACCGAGGTCATCCAAGGACACAAGAGCTTTTAGTACCGGTTTATCCTCAACGTCTAATCAAATCAAAAGTTTAGAAAAGGTTTTTAAAACTAGAAAAATAAAACTAACTAAAATGCTGAAAAATAAAATAAAAACAGAAAGACAAGATGAATCACTTGGATCCGACTCGTGTGTAGTGTAACCTTTGATTATTTCCGCACTTTTGCACTATTTAAGAGATTATCTTAGTTATTGTAGTAGGCCCCTGTTTTGAAGGTGACGTTACCCTCAACCCAGTAGTTTGAGTCAGTAAGGAAACAATCCTAAAGGGTTGGATTATTGAAAGATAATTAATTAAGTTATTAATGCATAATGTGGTAGGCCCCTATTTTGAAGGTGACGTTACCCTCGGCTAAGTAGTATGAGTCAACAGGGATACAATCCTAAGTAGCCGGGTTAAAGTATTAATAGTAGCTTACATATGAGGGGATCAAAGAGTTTGGACCCCCGCCATCCAATACCAGTGGGTATTGAAGGAGATCCTACTAAATTTGACACGGGTCCTTGAAGGATCTATACACTGAAAAAGGCAAGACTCTTACCAAACCGTTCCCTTAACCCCCGACCAGGTAGCCAACATATCTCCATATAGACCGTGGAGATATGAATGGTGAAAATCTTTTATTTTATATAGACAGTAAAATAATGCCAAGACACCACGGACAAACGATAAGGAAGAATCTCCTTCAACATAAGAAACTAGTTATTAAATTCATTAATACATAACCAAATAAAAAGTGCGAAAAGATTAAAAATAAAAATTAGAGTAAACTGCAATTTTACACCCTGTTGTTAGGGGTGATGGCACCCTTACCCCCCCCCCCCCAAGGAAATAATTGCAATTTTACCCCCCCATTGTTTGCTGTTTTGTTGCAACCTTACCCCCTGGCCTCAAATTTGTTGACTAATCTGTTGACTATAACTTGAAATTACTATAATGTCCTTTCATATTACCCCCTGTGTTTTGTGCACTCTGTGATATTACCCCCTGCCACCACTGCCACCGCCATTCACCACCACAACCACCACTGCCACCTCCAGCCACCACCACAACTTAATATCCCTTTCATATATAACACCACCACTACTTCCGTCACCGGAAACCTGCAACTCCGGTCATCTTCTCCAACGACTGCCACCACCACAACCTCTGCCACCTCCAGCCACCACCACAACCACCACTGCCACCTCCAGCCAAACCGAAGTTGCTGCTGAGTCAGCTAAAATAGCCCTTAAAAAACGAATCTGCATCCCTAGGCCGTTGTCGGTTTTGTAAAGAAAATGCATCCTTTCCATTCAATTCAATTCAATTCAATTCAAATAATATAATTTCAAAATTTAACTGCTAGATGGTTCTGGGCATATGAATCTTATTATTATCTTTCACTTTGGTTGGTTGGTTGGTGACAGAACAAACTGGGCAGAGGGCATCGTGACAAAGTCCAACAATTCATGACAATCGCTGGAGCAAGGTCTCACCATTTTTCTTATTACTTCATTCATATTCAGCCAAAACCAAAACCAATTACCATTACCTATCTTTTCTTTTCTTGATGGAATAATACTAGCTAGCATCTTTTAATTTTTTATTCACGTCTCCTGAATACACACAGTGAAAAAGTTGCTCTCCAGGCTTTAAAGTCTAGCGATTGGCATCTTGATGGTGCATTTGATATCTTTTACAGCCAGCCTCATGCTAAATCATTCACAGATACACGCTACTTAGAGGAATTGTACAACAGATACAAAGGTAACTAATTTACCATTTTAACGCTTCCATAGCCTTGTTATATAATAATAAAAATAATAATAATAATGAATGCTTTCTTGTTTTATAGATCCTTATACTGAGTTTAAAATAACCAAATCGACTCATCGAAGCTCTGCATATTGAGGATGTACGAGAAGAAAGAAGAAACCAAGCTTGTCGCTTGAAAATCAACGACGTCTCCACCGACTTGTCTGATAAATTTCTCATTTGATTCCAGGTTTATTCCAAGTGTTTTGAGGTGGTATTTAGTGTTGTTTGTTTTTTATGGAGGGTGGTGGCTGGAGGTGGTTGAGGGTGGTGGCTGGAGGTGGCAGTGGTGGTTGTGGTGGTGAATGGCGGTGGCAGTGGTGGCAGGGGGTAATATCACATAGTGCACAAAACACAGGGGGTAATATGAAAGGGCATTATAGTCACTTCAAGTTATAGTCAACAGATTAGTCAACAAATTTGAAGCCAGGGGGTAAGGTTGCAACATAACAGTAAACAGTAGGGGGTAAAATTGCAATTATTTCCTTAGGGGGGGGGGGGGGGGTAAGGGTGCCAATCACCCCTAACCACAGGGTGTAAAATTGCAGTTTACTCTAAAAAGTATTACACTAGACACTTGTCTTCACCAAGTGATGTAAGAGACTTAGGCAAACATGACCTTTGATTGTCAAGAACTCTTACGATCAATCTTGGATCCCGAGACTACTACACACACTCTATGATAGATGATGGATGATGGTGGTGGATGTGGGTTGTGATGGTGGTGGAGGGTCGGTGTAGTGTGAGAGAGGTGGTTTGCCAAGGGATGGTTTGCAAATGAGCCAAGCACCCCTATTTATAGCCTTAACAGCAGCTCGGGCACGGCCCCGTGTCCACCTTACTTCTCTTTCTTCATTAATTGCAGTTTGTCTGCATTAGTTGACCACGCCCTCGTGTCCGCTGGGCACGACCCCGTGTGCAGAAGCGTATCTGTACTATCAAGATTTCCTCAGATTATGCGAATCTTAGAGTTGACCATGGCCCCGTGATAGAAGCTTCTACAGCTTTGTCTTTTCTGCAGACACTTGCACGGGGTGTGTTTAGCCTTCTGTTTTCTTGTTTTGCTTGGGAAGATGCTGTCGGGGGGTCGGGCATGCCACGTTTATTCCTTTTCTTGTATTATTGTTAGATTTAGCTGCCTTTTTGCTTCTTTTGTTCATTTGAGCTCATTTAATCCTGAAAATACAAAAGGAAGACAAAAACGCACTTTTTCCAACATTAGTACTAAAAAAGGGTTAGTTTTATGCCACAATTGATGCAATTTATATGTTGCATTTTGCACACAACAGTATTGTTTTAGGGGGAGAAAATGAGAAAAATACGAAAACATTAGAAAAATGAAAAAGCCAAAAAGAAAGATTGCATGATATGGGAAGTGAAATAAATGTTCGTGTTAAAGGGTTTGACTAACACATGTAAGGTGCCATAGCTGAAAAGTCTAGGATCTACTGCGATATGTCGTTAGGCTTGACACTCAAAATGATAAAAGATACTAAGTGATATAAGCATAACGAACTATGTAACATGTGGGTAATATACCAACGGCGTATGATTTTATAGTCTTAAATCTTGCGTTGATAGATAGCCAACGTCTGAGGTTTCGGGTCTTTATATTGTTGAATCATCCGGGGATATCTTGGCTGTCCTTTTGTTGCATTCAGATTATATGCAGACTCAGACACAGTCAGGATATCTTAAAAGATCCCAATAGGACAAAAACCTTAAGGAATAAAATCTCAAAATGAGAAAATTCCTAATGCTCAAAGAGCCAAATTCGTACCAAAATGGTATTTGCCTCACCCTCGTTGGACACAATCATTGGTCGCTCTGCTGTACGAAAGTACTGACCTATCACCAATGGTCTGACGTTGTAAATAAAAAAGGATGACATCAGTATACTCACCTGTTACGATAAATCGTTGTGCTTACCTTGATCGCGGGGGTATGCCTTGGAATGGGACACATGGGTATAATGTTATAATATTACCTTAAGCATATCACGAAGTTGAAAAATTGAAAGTTGAGCGTTAAAGTTTAAGTGGACAAACATATTGGCAATCGTATAGACCAGATTGATTAGGCTCGTACTAAAAAGTGTTCCTTAGTCTGCCTGAGAACGAATTTTGATCCCATTGCAATTGTAATTGTATATTATGGTAGTTGTTTATATTTTGAGTTTTTATTTGTTTTTAATTCTTAAAATTAAAAATAAAAAAATTTGAAAAATTCAAAAATACAAAAATAGTGTCTTGTTTTTTCTATAAAACCAAAAATCCAAAAATAGAGTGTTTAATTGTTTTCTTAAAAATTAAAAAATTATAACCGTTCTTGAAGATTTGACTGATCATCAAAAGTTGAAAGAATTTAAATTGTGAAATCCGAGTACAAGTACTTGGATGTACCTAGTGTTCATATGGTACTCTCCCTGTTGCATATGAAATGTTTGCTTATGAGTTTGTGAGCATGTACAGAACTTGATTTCAATCAAGAACAAGCGTTGATGAAGACTGAGATGCTGTTAGTTACTGAAGAAACATGGAGCATCACAACAACAAGATGTACCTGAGTCAGAAGAACCGGATACAAAACGCCGTCTGACAGTGAACGTACATTTGAAGAAGTACATGTGAACCTGATTGAAAGAAAAAAGACTGAAGAAGAAAAGAGCTGTTGAGATTCCTCCTCTCACATTCTTTTTGACAAAAATTTTCAAACAAAGCTGATCGAGATCCTGATAGGAAGCTAACCACAAGAGCTGAAGAAAGAGACCCAGTGCTGAGAGTTCAGAAGTCAAGAACTTCCACAACATCTGCAGCATACAGACAACCATTGACTTCGTTGAAGACGTTGCTGAATTCAAGTTTTGAAGACTATTTGATGGCATCAGTCTAGGGGGAGATTGTTAGGCCCTAAAGTGTGAGACTGACGCATCAAATTCATACAACGAGCTATGGTTACGAAATGGGCCTTACCGGGTTAGTTAATATTAGGTTTTGGACCTTTATAGGTCACTTTGGCCAAGCAATAGGCCATGTGGGCCAAGCAGGCCCAAGAGAATCCCATGGGGGAAGTGGGCTTGTCTATGTATATAAACAAGTTTTAAACTTGTTTTAGGGTTCGAACCTCCTAGTTACATAATTCTAGAGAATCAGAGAAGGGGAGGCGATTTAGTGGTGTACTCATACCAGACGTTTTTGCTTGTTCAAGTAATCGAAACGTGTGTGAGTTAAAAGTGATTTTGGTGTTCTTGTTATTTCTCGTTTTCGGTTTATCTTGAATCATCTTGTGATTGGATTCCGCACTCTCACAAGATTAGGTTTGATATCATTGAAAGATCCGGTTTCACGGGACTTACAGGCTTTATGTTGTTTTTGGCGTTTTTTTTTTCATTTTTAGCTTTTAATAATACTTCTCCAAATTACTTTTATTGTAGTTTGGGAGTTTTTGGCGTTTTACTTCATTATGGCGTTTTCACAAGCATTATGACTGTTTGGCGTTTTATTGATATAATGCATTTTTTATTCTAAGTTGAAAAATACATAACAAACAACAGAAAAATAAAATTAAAAAAATAAAAATAGAAACAATTCATCTTCCAAATCTTCACTGTCATCAGTCTCTTTCTTCTTTGAAACATGTTCACTGGCGTTTTGGCTTTGTCATGCTTGTGTTTTTGTGGCCGTTTGGAAAGACAAAATGACACGAGTTTTTTTTTTTTTTTTTTTTGAATATGTATCTTCAAATCACTCATCAGTGTCATTCATCTCTTCATGTTATTATAATATTCATCAATAACAAAACACAAAAAAATGACATAAGTTTGACACCAGCATCTTTTTGTTTATTATTTGTCCATCTTATGCAGCAAAATGTTATTTAAGTCACAGCACCTCAGGAAAGAATGCATTCTTCGAAGCTTCGCGTAGAACAATATTGAATATATAAGAAATGATATTTGGCATTTTTGGCGTTTTATTGAAGAAATAGTGTATCCGAAAGAAATGTCGATTTTTTGGAATCTTTGATGTTTGAGTGTTTTGGTGTTTTCTAAGATGATTGGTATATAGTAAAATATGGCGTTTTGAGTAGGTGTGTTTGATATATTGGGGATTTTTAGCGTTTGTAATATGAATGGTATATAGTAGAAAATATGGCGTTTCAGGTTCGGGGGGGGGGGGGGGTGTTTTTATGTCTGAGATGTTTTGTTTATATAGGGATGTGTTTTGGCCTGTAATGACGTTTTATTCATTAGTTTGGCGTTTTTAGTATAGAAGTGTAAAAGACCCTTGTACCCTTAATGAAGCACGTCCACTTAATAGAATTCGTGCTATTTACGAAAACGTCACCACGCCAATCTAGTCCATAGATTGTTTTGATCGGACGATCCATAAGCGTTTTCACCGTTCTCACAATTTCCACCGTTTTCTCTAAATCCTAACCCTATATATATATATATACATATGTATGTATGTATGTATGTATGTATGTATGTATGTATGTATGTATGTGTGTGCTGTATGTATATGTGTATGTGAGAAGGGAGGCCCGACTTGAACGGCGAGCAGAGGACATTGATGCTGGTGAAGGGGCAGTGGAAATAGTGTTCCGGGGCGACGCCGGGGCTCGACGGGGCTAGGATACCCCCACACCGAGTGGTCTAAGTGTCACATAGAAGGTTAAAGGTTGACTTTGTCATAATTGGTATCAAAGAACTCCGGTTTACTCAAATATATATGGCGATCAAGAAGAGTCGAAGACCAAGATTGTAGTTGTGAACATTGAAAACGTCAACGGTTGAGACGAGAATCTTGGATGAGGAAATACTAAAAAAGGAGCATAGACAGGCACTGCAATGTTTAAAGATTTGGTTAGGTCCCTAGACAAAAGGATTAATGATCATGAAACATTTATCACCAAGCTTGGAACTCAAGTTGTTAATTCATCCTAATAAATGATACAATGAAGAGTAAAACACAATGATTGTATTTAAAGGACACCGTAAAATTATGGTGGTATGTATGCACGAGTACATCAAAAGTGGTGTCTAAACTAGGAAAACTTGGGTATACTTTGTTAAGGAACTTAGGAGACAAAATCAAGATCAGCATTATCCTAAGAAAGCTAATCTACATGCCATGATAGGAAGACAAAATGACTGACATAAGTAGGAAAAGACAAGGTGTGAGGAAGGTGTGGGTACGTCAAAGATAGAGCAAAATGCAAGATACAAGGTGCAAGCGAATTGCTAGAATGCCTAAGGGTAGTGTGACTGAAGAGTCACTTTTAATAAGGGCAACAAATGGCCAAAGAATTCTGTCACGGCCCCCGACCCGGTTTGACCCGTTTCAGGAGCCGCGAGACAGAAAATCCCGTGGTATTTAATTAACAGCGGAAGTTTTCTTCAGGATCTTTTTAAAACTGAAATATTTCCCTATTATTTTATTTCACAATTCGGGATAAAACCCGGTAATTTACAATCATATGATTTCTCTGAGAAATCTTTATTTTACAAAACATGTTTCTTTATTTTATATTGAGCCACTTCCTTAAGCTTGTAGTGCTTCACGGCACTTTTCCTAGATCACAACAAATTACCTGAAACATGTTTGAAAAAGGTTTTGTCAGAGGGAAATACTGGTGAATCATTCTTTTTACTAAAACGACTCATTTGTTATAATTTACAGTATTAAGAGCGATTACAATGTTTCTGATATCAAACCAACTACCCACGGTATTTTGTCACTCGACCCATTGGCCCTCCCGTTGTCCAATGGTGTCTGTGACTATGGTCATATCACCCCTTGGCTGCCCCAATGGTGAAGATTATCAAGTAATGTATACAAAACCCCACATACCGGCTGTAATTTGGTGACTACAAAGACTTAATCCCTGTAATTATAATTTTGAAAATAAATATGCTTTTGTAAACAAATTTGATAAAAAGAGAATGACTCACATTGCAGATTTAACTGAGCAGAGCCTAGCCTACTGATTAGCCTTTTAACCTAAATTAATAACATGCACACAACTCGGTTAGTAACTTAATACAGCATTTACGATAACTCACGAGATTAAAACCTTCACAACGAATGATAAAGTGCGATACTTAAACATCCATCGAATTAACGACGAATGACAAAGCAATAACCCTAATGTGGGCAGCACTTAAACATCCATTGGATAGTTTAATCGATCGGACATTGAATCGTATCAGCGATCGAGTTATTACCCTGTATTGCGGCAACGATTTGTGATTCGTGTGTGTTTTGATAGTAAACAGAGCGTAACTCAGTGTATATAACGAGTTTTTACGTTGTTTCAACTCCAGAATTCAAGTCCCAAACACCCCTATTTATACATAAAATTTGACTCCCTCGCGTGACGCGAGGGGTACCCCTGGGGGCGTCGCGTGGCGCGAGGGGTCGTATCCTACCATAGGGTAGCCACGTCCCTAACTTGCCTTGCTGAGTTGACGGATTCTTAAAATTCGATACTGACAACAAGTTATTTAGATAATCGTAACTAGGTTTTTACCCCCCCCTGAGTTTTAGGGGCCCTGATCCTGATTCTGATTGTTCTGAAAATTTTAGGGCTTATACAGAATCACTTGAGTGTCTCAATTAGGGTTTCCTATTGGATGAAATAATAAAATAAATAATATTTTAATGAGAGTTATTACATCCTCCCCACCCTAATAAAAATCTCGTCCTCGAGATTTAGTGGAATAATTGAGGATACTTTCGCTTCATTTCTGATTCCAGCTCCCAAGTGTATTCGGGTCCTCGTCTCGAATCCCACCTGACTTTAACCAATACTAGTCGTTTGTGTTTGAGAAACTTGATCTTGCGGTCTTCTATCTGAATTGGTTTCTCAACAAATTTTTGCTTTTCATTTACCTCTATATCTTGAAGAGGTATTACCAGGGATTCGTCTGATAGACATTTCTTGAGGTTGGATACATGAAATACATCATGTACTCCAGCTAACTCTTCTGGTAGTTGTAAACGATAAGCAACTGGTCCTATACGTTGGATCACTGAAAATGGTCCTACGTATCTTGGACTTAGCTTTCCTTTCTTACCGAATCGAACTACTCCTTTCCAAGGTGAAACCTTTAATAATACTTTGTCTCCAATTTGAAATTCTAACGGCTTTCGTCTATTGTCTGGATAACTCTTCTGACGATCTCGAGCCGTCATTAGTCTTTCTTTGATTTGTGTAATCTTGTCAGTTGTCTCTTGTACTATTTCAGGACCTAACAATTGACTTTCTCCTATTTCTGCCCAACAAACTGGAGTTCTGCACTTTCTTCCATATAGTGCTTCGAATGGGGCAGTTTCATTACTTGAATGATAACTATTGTTATAGGAGAATTCAATTAATGGTAAGTGATCGTCCAAATTCCCACCAAAATCTATCACATATGCTCTGAGCATGTCTTCTAGAGTTTGTATCGTCCTTTCACTTTGCCCGTCTGTTTGTGGATGATATTCAGTACTTAGATTTAGGCGAGTTCCCATTGCTTCTTGGAAACTAGTCTACAAATGAGAAGTGAAACGACTATCTCTATCTGATACAATGGAGAGTGGAACTCCATGTAAAGATACGACTTCATCTACATACAACTTTGCCAACCTTTCCATGCTAAAGGTTTCTTTCATTGGTAGAAGGTGAGCAGATTTGGTTAATCGCTCCACAATTACCCAAATCGCGTCATTACCTTTTCTGGTTTTGGGTAACTTAGTAACAAAATCCATTGTTATGAGTTCCCATTTCCATACAGGCATTTCCAGTTGTTGTAATAGACCTGAAGGTTTCTGATGTTCTGCCTTAACTTGTGAACAAGTAAGACACTTAGAAACATATTTAGCTACATCCTTCTTCATGCCTATCCACCAGAAATTATTTCTTAAATCTTTGTACATTTTATTGTTTCCTGGGTGCATGGTATACGTAGATTTATGGGCTTCTTCTAAAATCTTATTTCTTAATTCTCCCTGCTTAGGTACCCAGATTCTGCTTTTGTGGAATCTCCAAATTCTATCAGCTCCTTGCTCTAATTCTTTTATTCGTCCCTTCATTCCTTCAGTATTATCCTTGATTGTTGTTTCTTGAATATTTTTCAATTGTTCCATTAAATCTAACTGTAGATTTAATCTAAGAGCACGAACTCTTCGTTGGTTCTCATGGTACTTACGACTTATGGCATCTGCAACTACATTTGCCTTTCCTTCGTGATATTGAATATCACAGTCGTAGTCACTTAGGATTTCCATCCATCTTCTTTGCCTCATATTTAACTCTTTTTGCCCAAATATGTACTTTAAACTTTTATGATCCGTATAGATAGTAAACTTACTTCCATACAGATAATGTCTCCAAATCTTAAGGGCAAAAATTACGGCTCCTAATTCTAAATCATGAGTCGTATAGTTCTCCTCGTGCTTTTTCAATTGCCTTGAGGCATACACAATTACCTTCTTGCGTTGCATGAGCACACATCCAAATCCTAATTTTGAAGCATCACAATATACTTCAAAATCTTCAGTTCCTTCTGGTAAGGCTAAGATTGGAGCATTGGTTAATTTCTGCTTTAAGATGCTAAAGGCTTCTTCTTGCTTAGTTCCCCATTCAAACTTAACTGCTTTACAGGTTAGCTTAGTTAATGGTACCGCTATCTTGGAAAAATCCTTAATAAACCGTCTATAGTATCCAGCTAAACCTATAAAACTTCTAATTTCCATTGCGGATTGTGGAACCTTCCATTTGGTAATTGCCTCTATCTTAGCAGGATCTACATGAATACCTTCATGATTCACCATGTGTCCTAGGAATTGCACTTCTTGTAGCCAAAATTCACACTTCGAGAATTTGGCGTACAACTTTTCTTTTCTTAACAAAGTTAAGAGTGCATGCAAGTGCTGACAATGTTCTTCCTGATTTTTGGAATAAATAAGTATATCGTCGATGAAGACAATTACAAATTTATCCAAGTACGGTTTACAGATTCTATTCATCATGTCCATGAATGCTGCAGGTGCATTCGTTAATCCGAAGGGCAAGACTGTAAACTCGTAATGACCATACATAGTTCTGAAAGCAGTCTTAGGTATGTCTTCCTCTTGTACCTTTAATTGATGATATCCGGAACGTAAGTCAATCTTAGAAAAATATCTAGCTCTTTGAAGTTGATCGAAAAGATCATCAATCCTAGGTAATGGGTATCGATTCTTAATTGTAACTTTATTCAATTCTCTATAATCAATACACATTCTCATCGAACCATCCTTCTTCTTTACAAACAACACTGGTGCTCCCCACGGGGATGAACTAGGTTGTATGAAACCTTTACTTAGTAATTCATCTAATTGCTTCTTTAGTTCTAACATTTCTATGGGAGCTAACCGATAAGGTGCCTTGGCTATCGGTATAGTTCCGGGAATTAATTGAATTCTAAATTCTACCTCTCTATATGGTGGTAATCCTGGTAACTCTTCTGGGAATATATCTGGGTATTCTGAGACTACAGGAATCTCCTTAAGTTCTTTACCCTTAGTACTAATGACTACTGAAATCATATATACTATTCCTTGCTTTCGTTCATAACTAGCAACTTTCATTACTGAGATGAACTTCATGGGCTTACGTGGTTTATCTCCTGTAATCATAATTACTTCTCCGGTGGGTGCTTGAATTTCTATGGAATTCTGATCACAAAGAATTCGAGCATGGTTGGCTACTAACCAATCCATTCCTAACACAACATCAAATTCGACTAATTTCATAGGTAATAAGTTTGCAAAGAATTTATGACCTGAGAGTTCTATATTTTCCTTTTGCAAAACTTTATCTATGCTAACAGAATTTCCGTCTGCCGTTTCGACTGTAAAAATTTGCCAAAGGTTTGTTAAGGGTAAATTAAGAGCTCGGCAGAATGAAGTATTGATAAAACTTTGGTTTGCACCAGAGTCAAATAATACTTTTGCATACACGTTGTGAACTAGGAACGTACCAGCTATCACGTCAGGAATCATCTTGGCTTCCTGAGTAGTTAACTGAAAGGCTCGAACATTCTTTTTAGTAGCTCCGTCGGCTGTCTTGGCTTTGTTGTCTGCTGATTTGACCAATTTAGGACATTCTGTTTTGAAATGTCCTGTTTCTCCACAATTATAACAAATTGTGGATTTCTTCCTACAATTTTCTTCCCGATGTCCTACAACTTTGCAAAAATTGCAGGTTATATTACATTTTCCAAAATGTTTCCTTTTGCAATTCCTGCAGTAAGGCGGATTAGAGGATTGTCCTGTTCCTCTTTTCCTGAAACTGCTGTTATTACCCGTACGAAATCCTTGGGTAATTTGCCGAGCCAATTCCTTCTTCCCGTTTTCATCTCGTATGCGTACCAGTTCGTCAGTTAGGGTATTAGCTAATTCCACTGCATCGTCAATAGTACGAGGTCTCGCAGCTTTAACGATGTTACTGATTTCACTAATTAGTCCCCAAATATAGCGAGAAATGAGTACCGGTTCTGGTGAAGCTAGTGTTGGTACCACTCTAGCATATTCAAAGAATGTCGAAGTGTAACCGCGACAATCTACACCCATCATTCGATGATTTAGGAACTTATTCGCCATTTGATCTTTTTCGTATTCGGGACATAATTTTCTTTCTACAAGACTCTTAAATTCTTCCCAGTTCATAGCATACGCCATCATCCTTCCTTTTGCTTGTAACACCGTGTTCCACCATTCTAGCGCCCTTTCCTTAAAAAGGTTTGATGCGTACCTGACCTGATCGTCTTTGGCACATTTACTTATTGTAATCACGGCCTCGGTTTTCTCTAACCAACGCAGTGCCGCAGTTGCTCCTTCATTGCCTGCAAACTTAGATGGTTTACAAGCAAGAAATTCTTTATAAGTGCAACCAGGTGTTGCAGCTTTCATTTTCTTAGGGAGCGGAGCCTGCCGTGGAATATTGTCGTAATTAGTATGATTACCGCCTCCATTTACGCTATTACTGAAGTTATCTTCTGAAATACGTTTGCTAGGAATGATTTGTTGAGGTTCGATTGGATTTCTAACAGCAGCAACTATTGCTGGAATAGCGTTGGCTATTCCTTTAGCAACGATATTTTCGATATCTTGCCTATTTAGAAATTGATCCTCCGGATGTTGCTCAGATTGATTAACCTCATTAACTGGTTCGTTATTAGCGTTTTCCATCTGATAATATATATAATTTATTAGTATCAAATAAATAACAATAATAATCATACAAATTTCACAAGACACTTATATAGTCAAAACTATCGATTTCTCGATTCCCCCTTTTTATATATATATTATGCATCATTACACACTGATTATTTTACACCAGTTTTATTTTAGGTTATTTCACAAGCTATATTTTACTTATTGCTATTATACAACCACAGTCTCATAACCTACTATCCATTGTCAGTTGTTATTTCAGTAACGACGTTCCCTCTCATCGTACTTCCAGGAGATCTGTTCTCCTACTTCCCTGATCCTATTTCCTGCATCCACCAGTTCTTCGCCAAAGTGGCGGAGTTCAGCTAAATTCTCATTGCTCATAGGTGGATTAGGTATAGGTTCTGGGTCAAACTGAGGGAGAAAGGAATAAGGACTGTTGAGCAAGTTTTGGAACTGCCAATCATTCGTCCACCACTCGTCCATTCCTAAAGGTTGGGTGTGAATTATAGGTTCTGCGATTGCTGGTTCCAAATTTATTGGAAGTTGAATTTCAATAGGATGAGTAAAAACATTTGTATTGACAGGCTTAATAGTATCACAGCTTGCCAATATAAAATCTAGCTCTTCCTGCAATGTCATTTCCTGGGTTTGTTTAGAGCTTTCTCCAATTTCTATCTGGGTTTGTTTAGAACCTCCTCCAATCTCCATTTCTATTTGCTTTGAATATTCTTCAAACTGTATTCCCATTTGCCTAGATTCTTCCCCGACTTCAATTCCCTTCCCTTTATCTAAGGGATTTTCTATTTTGGGAATCTTTCTAGTGACAGGTTTCGTCCTACGCACACGCCTCTATCCCACGAATCTTCTCCTTTTCTTGGGCTTGGGTTTCTCTGGAGGTGGAGCATTGAATTCCATAGGTTCTTCTATATCTGGTATATACCTATTGAAATATCTGGAAACCTCTATTTTTACTGGATAGAGATTTAAATTCTGAAGGGCGTCAGACAAGTCACTCATGCTGTTTAGCACATATGCAAAATACACACAAATACTAAGTTAAAAATTTAATAACAAATTTTCATAGATAACCTTTAAATATTATTTTATACAGGGTAACTACAAAACAACTGAAAATTAAAACACACTAGAGTTTACTTATTTTTTACTGGATATGGTTTCTAGATTTGTAGGTGATAAAGGTTGCTAAAACTTAAGTCAAAGTATTAAAGATTTGCATTTATTGCTACAGTGGCTAACATATAGAGATCCGCTCATTTTTCATCTAACTTGTCTTCCCAAGGTGATTTACTGATTAATTCCTGGGTTTCCTGTTTCATTTTCTTCTCTCGGAATTTCTTTTTCTCCTTACTTTTCTTAAAAATCAAACTTCTTTTATTAGGAGAAAGTGGTTCCTCATATTGTGCCTTTCGCACAAATATTCATTCTTCAGGAATTACAGAGTGATTTGAGGATTTGGTTTGGGATGAACTTCCCTTCTTGTTTGATGACCTATCTAATTTAAGATAGATGTTTGAAAGCTTTTGCTTACCCATACTGTACACAAATATTCAAATAATAAAACACATAATAAAATGGCAAATAAAATTAAGTATTTGCTAAATACTTAATTGGCTTAAATCAGTGGCTCTGATACCACATTTTTCTGTCACGGCCCCCGACCCGGTTTGACCCGTTTCAGGAGCCGCGGGACAGAAAATCCTGTGGTATTTAATTAACATCGGAAGTTTTCTTCAGGATCTTTTTAAAACTGAAATATTTCCCTATTATTTTATTTCACAATTCGGGATAAAACCCGGTAATTTACAATTATATGATTTCTCTGAGAAATCTTTATTTTACAAAACATGTTTCTTTATTTTATATTGAGCCACTTCCTTAAGCTTGTAGTGCTTCACGGCACTTTTCCTGGATCATAACAAATTACCTGAAACATGTTTGAAAAAGGTTTTGTCAGCGGGAAATACTGCTGAATCATTCTTTTTACTAAAACGACTCATTTGTTATAATTTACAGTATTAAGAGCGATTACAATGTTTCTGATATCAAACGAACTACCCACGGTATTTTGTCACTCGACCCATTGGCCCTCCCGTTGTCCAATGGTGTCTGTGACTATGGTCTTATCACCCCTTGGCTGCCCCAATGGTGAAGATTATCAAGTAATGTATACAAAACCCCACATACCGGCTGTAATTTGGTGACTACAAAGACTTAATCCCTGTAATTATAACTTTGAAAATAAACATGTTTTTGTAAACAAATTTGATTAAAAGAGAATGACTCACATTGCAGATTTAATTGAGCAGAGCCTAGCCTACTGATTAGCCTTTTAACCTAAATTAATAACATGCACACAACTCGGTTAGTAACTTAATACAGCATTTACGATAACTCACGAGATTAAAACCTTCACAACGAATGACAAAGTGCGATACTTAAACATCCATCGAATTAACAACGAATGACAAAGCAATAACCCTAATGTGGGCAGCACTTAAACATCCATTGGATAGTTTAATCGATCGGACATTGAATCGTATCAGCGATCAAGTTATTACCCTGTATTGCGGCAACGATTTGTGATTCGTGTGTGTTTTGATAGTAAACAGAGCGTAACTCAGTGTATATAACGAGTTTTTACGTCGTTTCAACTCCAGAATTCAAGTCCCAAACACCCCTATTTATACATAAAATTTGACCCCCTCGCGTGACGCGAGGGGTACCCCTGGGGGCGTCCCGTGGCGCGAGGGGTCCTATCCTACCATAGGGTAGCCACGTCCCTAACTAGCCTTGCTGACTTGACGGATTCTTAAAATTCGATGCTGACAACAAGTTATTTAGATAATCGTAACTAGGTTTTTACCCCCCTGAGTTTTAGGGGCCCTGATCCTGATTCTAATTGTTCTGAAAATTTTAGGGCTTATACAGAATCACTTGAGTGTCTCAATTAGGGTTTCCTATTGGATGAAATAATAAAATAAATAATATTTTAATGAGAGTTATTACAAATTCCTTGGAATAGGGGCAAGACAAACCCAAGAATGGTAAAGATGGAATCCACGAGCAAGGCGATGAAGTCGAAAGCAATGGCTAAGATAATTTAGTTCGTCGACATAAAATTATAAGAAAGATATAGATTTATCTAAACGGTAATGTTGTAACACATGGTATCAAGAGAACAAATCAAAATGGATGTACCAACTTCGCGAATGAAGTTGCAAACTAATCTATTGGAAAACACAAGACATCAATATTATTATCGAGGAATGGAAGTTAAGTTGTACCAAATAGTGGTACCACTGAACCTTACAAAATTGTGCTCGAGATGTAATTCTTCAAAAGTTAAAAGTTTTCCCCATATTGCCTTCTGCATTATGGATGGTTGAGTTTGCATGATGAACATGGAGCACGAAACCATACATCAAGTTAAGAGGATAGCTTAGATGCGACTCAGGTTCAAATTAGATCTTGACACAGAAAACTACAAATGAGACCAGATATATCCTTGGAAGGGGGCATGGGTTAAAGACCTAACGAATTACAGTAACAACTCATTTTTTTGTATATATAAATAACAACTAAAGGTTACCGAAATTTATTTATATTTCCCAATGTGTATTAAAGGATCTTGTGGATGTGCTGGTTGAGAATTAAAAGACTCAAAGTTGAGGGGCTAAAAATGCATAGATTAAAGTCTAGGAGCCAAAATGCCATTTTGTGAAACTTGACCTATATGCGTCACATGAAAAATGTTTGGCGTTATAGACAAATTTTAGTCACAGTTTCACCGATGGTTACATCCATACGAACCATATGGACCTCTTGTTTAATTGCCCAGGCCTCCCACTTTATATAGAGGTGATGGGGGAGCTCATTTATTGCGCCAAATTCCATCTACTAGTATGAAAAACTAGAGAGAAATTCATCATACATTTTAGGGCGTTCCACATTTAAGTGCCCATTCAAGTGTCGAAACGTGTTTAGTATATTTTTAGTTTGGCAACGTACATTGGGTACACACGGTAATAGGAGAACTACCCTGATAATAACTATTGGTATACCAAGATATTCGTTGAGAGAAAGAGTGAGAGAGTGTGTGGTATTGGGACAATGCTTATGAGTATATTGTTAGAATAATATTAGTGAAGACCGGGGTCGGGAAGGTATAACCCAATAACCTAGCATTGTAGGTTATGCTACTAGTCTAGTAATTATGTTTTTTGGTTAGGGAGTAATGGGGATCATCGTTATGAACGCGATTGTGCAATAAGTTCCCTATAACATTAGACAGCCTAGTGATTGGCATGACCATGTGGAAGTAAATTCCCAGTTGTTCCGGTGGCAGTTGGGCTATGCACGAATATAGTTAAGTTGAATGGACCAATGGTTGTGCCAGCTACGCGTCATCTAAGTGCTATTAGTAGGTAGGGTGCTCACAGAGGTGCTTCAAGGCACGATTGTGATTGCTACTTGCTAGTAGGAGTAGGAGGTTGTGCATATATGCCCATTGCAGAGTAAAGACATAGTAATGAAATTTACCTAGGTAAAAACAATATTTGTACATGATCTCTAGGGTAGACTCATTGTCAAGATACTGTCACTATACAGAATTGTGACCCCATTAGGGTATCATGGTTATAGGACTCACGATAACTTGGGAGTGAGCTTGGTCTAGGCATGTGCATAGTAGACGCTAAGGTGAGTTCTACGAAATCCTTTTTTTACGAATCAAATGGGGTTTGGCCCATCAAAGCTTTTGAAGAAAGATTTGGGATTTTTCCCGACAAAGAATTTGAAACGATTTTAGCTTTGGCTCAGGGATGCTTTTGAGAATGAATTTGCTTGTTGACCCACTAAAGCTTTAAGAATGGTTTGGGTTTCGAAACAATGAAGTATTGTGAATGTTTTTAACCGTTAATCCATGTCATATGGCTTACTGCCTGGCGTTATCCAGTTTTCACCAAGAACTTCCCTTGCTCTCTCTCTCATTTACATCATCTTTCTCTCAAACTAAAAACACCCAAAATCTCCTAATTGGAGATGGCATTATAGTACTTGTATAATTATTCAAAATCTCAATTTATTTAGTGTACAGTGAATAAAGAATAAAGAACTTTCTAGATTAAAAAGCATTGATAGCATATTAATGAAATATGCCAATCAAGATCTTGGGTAGGCTTTAGAGGAATCTAGACCGTGTGCATTCAACTGGAAGACCATTGGGATACCGGTTGTAGTCGTTGCAGTAGTTATAGATCATATACTTATTTTGCACCCACCTGATCCGGTTTCGCCCTGCTGCATCAAGTCCTTGGGTACGCCATGCTTGGTTTTCATTTTCCGAACTTGTTGACTTTGAATCGGGGCTCACTTTGTTGGCATTGGCATTGAATTTCCTATATGAAGCGGTGAAAGGTGCCTTAGTCCAGTCGGTCTTCACACGCCCACCTTGGGTTGCCCAATCATCGGCATTCCACAAGCTGGAATACACCTTCATTGGTTGGCTCTTAGGAAAGGGGACCCCAATAGCCTCATGGTTATTGAACACCCTTAGTGGGATGTCATCTATATAAAAACTGCAACAAAAAGGATTTATTATAATATCAGTACTCATACTAATATACAAAAACATAAGAGAAAAAAACACTAATATATATGGTGGATTCAATACTAACATGATTCTTTGTGAATTCCATAGGATAGTGTATGTGTGGAAGGCTGCAGTAGGGTCGAACCAAAGGTGAAACTGCTGTTCTTTATCTCCTTTCCCCTGCGAGTACACATTGGTGTGGATGGTGTAAGGGTTTCCTGTCGAGTTGCCCAGAAATTCAAAGTCTATCTCGTCACGTCTGGTGCCTTGTGATGACAACTGATATGATTCAATACAAAGGCATGGTTTTGGTCAGCATGGTAAATATATTAATAAAAGTAGACATAATATGAAACAGTACTCACATAGAATGTGGTGACAGTGCCAGCAGAGTTGTCAGGTACTAGTTTGAGTTGCATGTCGAACCTTCCAAATAGATACTCGTTCTTGGACTGAAAACCAGAGCCGGAGTATTGATCGAGTGAAAGATAAAGATCCTGACCACCATTGAGAATTTTAGCACGTTCACCACCAAAAGTGATGTCCATCTCATCATAAAAACTGCCGGCAAATGCGGCTACTATTAAACATGCAATTGTTAGAGCGAAAGCACCATATTTAGAATTTGAATAGTCTGGTTGTGCCATTGTTGTTTTCTTAGAGAGGTGGTGATAGAGATGGATAGATGTGATATATGGGAAAGATTTGTGGGGAAAAGATAGCTTATATAGGTGTGGTTAGATCGACAATTTGCATGAGGAACCAACCAAGTTGTTGTGGAAGGAAGCAATTAGTTTAGGAGTATACCAATCTGAAAATGACTAAGATATATAAACTTGAGTTTGCGCGTTCCAGCTCATTAATGTATTGAAAATATCTTATTTTGGTAAGAAGAGCAGCTGTTGTTTTTCCCTCCATACGCGTGCCAAAAAACAAGTCCCACCGTTGAAAAGTAATAATATATTGACCTATTTTCAAGTAGTTATTTTGAAAAGGTTAATATTATGTTTTTGTTGCTGTGTAATCAACTTTTAACTATTTAAAAACGTATATGTAACTCTCTCTTGTTCCCAACAAAAGTCTCCTACAACTCGTAAGAAGCCGCTGAAATATATAAACAAAAGCCTTAGCTAGCTTATATTGCTAATCAATTTATTGAACTTTACACGATTCATACATGTTTAGTATAAAACCATGTTTGTGGTTCGTTGGTGAAGGCATAATCCGTCGATAATCCATCAAGTAAGGTCCATGTGTTAAAAGATTGTTCATAAAAACTTCCTAGCGGACCACCAACAGCTTTACTGAAGGATCACTGATCGATCGCCAACAAAGTTTTTAAGTTCAGAAAAAGGTAGATATGACCATGACGTACTCACGTATGGAACAATGATGCCATCTACACCGAAAGATTATCGTCAGTGGCGGATCTAGACCAACATTTTAGGGGTAATGTTAAAAAAAAAAATTACGGTACTTTATTCAATGTAAACGAAACAAAAATAGAAACACATTAATAATAAATAAATTTAAACGCATACCTAAAATTTTTTTTACCGTATTTTATTCAATGTAAACGAAACAAAAATAGAAACACAATAATAAATAAATTTAAACACATACCTAATAGATTTCTCCTCTTTGGTTTTTGAAATCAAGTCATTACATCTTTTTCTTTTACTTTATCAAAAGTTTCTCTTCTGACCGTACAAATTATAGCATAGAGTACGGTTTTTGGTCAAATAACTGGAACCAGAACCGAACCAGTTATAGCAATAACCGAATCCAACCCTTAAAATGAGAAATCGAAACCGGTTATTAAAGATACCCGGTTTGTGCACCTAAAAGCCAAACCCTAATATATCTAGGGTTTAGGGGTAATGATTTAGGGTTTAGGGTTAAGAGATCCTAGTTAGGGTTCGACGAGACGGTTCCAACGCCGCTGGAATGAGTCCAATCGGAGTTCGTTTGAGTCGGTTCCCTACTGTTCCCCACTTTTTTAATGTTCCCCAATTAGGGTTGTCCAAACTGCTCGACGATCGAGGATCGCTCGACGATCGCTCGAAAAATGCTCGTTCGATTCCCGCTCAGTTTGTAAATGAGCCGCACGGATCGGTTCGATTCAAATTTAATCCAAGCATGAGCAAAGGTCCGCTCGCTCGTCGATCGCTCGTTTCGTTCGAATTATTTTTATTAATAATTAATGCTTGTGTTTATAGGTTATATGTTGATTTTAAGTTGAATTTTGTGGATGGAGATGATCAAGCTTAAAGAAGAAGTTTATCGCTTTTGAACTAAATGACAATTTGTATTTCACACTTTATTTTGTGCTTCTTGATATTGTTAAGAACATATTTAGAATCATGATTTTAGTTATGTATTGCTTTTTATAGTAAAGTGTTTGACATGTTTTAATTAAGTTAGGATTTGTTTTTGTTGAACGCAGCCTTATAATTCAATCGAGCGAAAACGATCTGCTCGATTTTAGTTAGGATTTGATAAAAACCGAGCAAAACCGAGTGAAAACGATCCGATCGATTTAAATTCAATCCGAGCATGAGCATTACTTTTGTGCTCGGTTTTGGAAATTCGATCGGATCGGATCGGTTGTAATTCAATCCGAGCATGAGCAGACCTTCGATCGGATCGGATCGGTTCATGAACACCCCTATCCCCAATGAATCTCACACTAAACTAACATATATATAGATAAATAATAGATAAAAATAAGCTTAATTATATAAACTAACAAATATATAGATAAACAATAAGTAAAAATAAGTGTGTTAAGGAAATGAATCCTGAAAAGGCGTGCAATGCATCTTCATCCTTTATCTCTCTGGCTTTTACTCACCGCTGCAACCTCACCGTTAGTAGCCGGAAAATAGTTCTTTACTCACCATACTCTCCTAAACTCCATCCATGATACAAGTAGGGGTAGCATAATATTTTTTAAGGGGTAACGTAATACAAAAAACCGTCAAAAACAAAAGAATTTACACTTTCGGCGAAAAGTTAAGAGGTATCGGGGGCTACCCCTACTTCAATGGTACGTCCGCCCCTGATTATCGTTAACCTTATCACCACCAGTATGTATATAAAAGTCAACAATGAATTCGACTAAAAATGTGAGGTAAGGCTTTCCATACATTCCACTTTCCCTAGACCCCACCTATGGACCTAATGGTTATGAGTAGGGATAGCAATTGAACCTTAACACGATGGGTAAACACGAAAGCCAAAACATTGGTGATAGTTATGGGATCCGGTAGTCTGGAAAGGAATCGGGTAATGGATTATTTTTTATTTGTTTCGTTAGTATACGTTACCTAATAACGTATACCCATTTACCGGATTATATACTTGAAATAATTTTCTTGAGTAAAAGGCCAAAATGGTCCCTGAGATTAGGCCATTTTTGTCACTTTAATCCAAAATTGAAACTTTTTGTATCCGGGTATATGAGGTTTCATTTTTTTTTTGCCATTTTTTTCCAATTGGCAAACTGGGTTAGAAATTTCCTGTTAACTTCTCCCCGTTTTTGTCGTTTTCCATATTTAATTAAAATATATACGGTCATAAAATGATGATTATACTCTTTATTTAAATGAGGAAAACGAAAAAAAGGGAGGAGTTAACAGAAAATTCTAACCGAGTTTGACAATTGAATGAAAACGGCAACAAAAATGTTATCTCGGGTAGCGAGATACAAAAGGTTTCATCTGTGTACTGAAGTGGCAAAAGTAGCCTAAATTCAGGGACCATTTTGGCATTTTACTAAATTTCCTTTTATATATTTTACTTGTGTTAACCTTCTAGGGTAGCCCAGTTGGCCAGCCTCACCCACCCTCTCCCTAGAGGTCCCGGGTTTGAATCTTGGTGTCCGCATACCCGGCCAAGCTCTTCGCTCTCGGTTGGGTATTCACCCCAGTCAGCTATGGGGCTAAGCAAGCTTGTGGAGTGTGATCACTCCAGCGGTTGGGAGGACCGTGAAATATCCCCCCTATTTTACTTGTCTTTGTATACATATATACACACAAATGTACATATATATGGTAGTGATACTAAGAGAAATAGTGGCTTTTTTGAAAACTTCGAGAACCAATATATATATACATATACGAATGATTCTAATCTGAACTTAAATACACACACAAATCTTCTATATCTCTAATAAAAGAAACCATGGGGGACACATGTCACCCATTGGTTTAAGCCAAATCAGCAGACACCTAAGCAGACATGTGGCATATCTCATAGGGGCGGACATGTGGCATAGCTCATAGGGGCGGATTGGTTTGGCTTCTCACATACGCTATTCTATACTCTCTCTCTCTCTCATTCTCTCCAAATCGTTCAAATCATTCTCCGAAACCCTAATCGGCGATTCAACTCCTTACCCTTTCAATCGATCTTGTGCGAAGAGGTATAATCAATCTTGAATAGTCAATAATCATCAGCGACGGTATTGATTCCGATATCTTTTTCTTTTATGATTGATTCTGTTTTAATCGTTTGCTGTATTACGATTTCTTATACATTGACTGTTATTTGATGATCTATATAGTAATTTTACATGATTTGAAGATCGATTAAATTATTCCTTTTTTTCTTAGGGTTTGTATGTCTTAATATGTTAAAATGAGTGTTTCAACTTTTGATGAGCTTTTCATGTTTTTTAGGGTTTGTATGTCTTAATATGTTAAAATTGGTGTTTCAACTTTTGATTTGGGTAAGTCTTTTGTTAAAGGTAGTGTTTATTATATAAGCATTGCTCTGTACTTCTGTAGCTCTGTTAATTCCAGTATTAGGTGACCGGATCTCGAACACGACGGGGTGTTCTTTGAGACAGCGTTAATAGCCATGGGCTGTATGTGTTTCGATTTTTGTTCGCCTTGTTAATTTCATATGTTAATTCTTTGAGACAGCGTTAACAGCCATGGATGCAACATGTATTTTCCTTTAAACAGTTTGGGTTGTGTTAACGCAACGCATTTAAATTTTTTTGAGCTTTTGTGAATAGTGTATTAGATAAAAGTAGGGATGTAAACACACCAACCAGTTATTTGTCACTATAAAAGATCTTTTCCATCCAAAAAAACTTCACAAACCCTGACCGCACTGAGACTGCCGGTTAACAATATCCACCAGCAATATCTTCCTCAGCCATTATCATCTATTGGAGGATTGACCAGGTTGGCCGTTGGCGTCATTATTATTCTTTCTGTTTATACAAATGTAAATTGGTTTATATTCTGGAACCGTTTCGGAAAATGCAGGTAGGTACTGCAGGATCATTCCAAGTTTTACCTTTTTCTATTTATTTTATTTTTAATTGCTGATTTTAATAGAATATGATTATGCAGTTTCATCAGTAGGATAGTCAGCACCAGCTCTATCTTAAGAATTGAAAACATTGACTTATTTTGTTACCAGACATCCTGTAGTGAAGTGTGTTGACACAGTCTGTGTATATACGTTTGGAGGTCTATACTTGGTGGAGGTTAGTGTTTGTGGTGGCTGAAAGTGTATTCCTTTTGATTTGGTAGCCTTTTAATTTAGTTTCTTGAATTAGGTGGACATCATCATTTATTAGTTCAATATTTTTTTCATAAGACCTTCCATTTTCTTATCACTAATGACGTGGTAGAGTCACAAAGTTTCATGTAATTTGAGTATTTGTTTGTTATGCTTCATATTTGAAAGAGTAGATTAATATACATATTATTATCATTTAAATTGCTAATTTGTATCTAACCTGTATGCAGTGGCGAAGGATGAAAATTTCCACCGAGGGGTCGGAAGTCACCGGACCTAAAAGTATATACCTAAAAAAATATTTTTTTATAAAACCGGGGGGTCGAGAACGTATATACCTAAAAAATTCTATACGAAACGTACATATATAACACTACTGAGCGAAAAGTTCTGGGGTTTGGGCGCCCCCTCCGGCCCCTTCATAGATGCACCACTGCCTGTATAATCTTATGTTATGATAGGTTGATACCTCTTTAGAGCAATCATAGCTTTTATGCTAGATTTGATGGAGCTACGAGGCTACTGGTAGCTTTATTATTACTATTATTATGTCATTCCATTATCATTTTTGTTATATTATCTAGAAATTGTGTATTTGCACATGTTAAAAAAATGGGCCCCTCATAAGGGTTTATTTTATATGTTTTAGGCATCTGGAGCATATATTTTCTGTCCAAATGGTATATATCATATTGACTTTCAGAAGCAGCATGTATAAAAATTCTTTTGACGTGTGTGCTTCCGTTCCCAAGGAATCAAACCTCCTTCTATAGGTAAGTGCTTCCATTCCCAAGTGTTGGAGTAGGATACTTTGTAGCGTCCAATGGAATAGGATCTTAGTTATGTTATTCATTATACACGTTAATGGACTTCACACCACATTAACATAGGAGAAATTTGAACGATCGTTGTTTATATAACTAGGCTGTTAATTTATACCCATAATTCTATTTGGTGCAAATGCACTTTAAGTATGCACTGCTCTTTTATAGGGGTGTTCATGGGTATAACCTTAAGCCAAACTATTAGTAACGGTTTTTGAGCACCAAAAACCGAATCGTTAGATTATTTATAAAGTTGTATGTCATTATTTATACAAGTACTACATATACCTTGATCAAGTTATTAAAGTAAACTTGCTATTTATATAGTTTAGTGCTTCATTTGGTTATAAATGTTGGAAATTTCCATTGAAACTTTATCATTTTTGCGAAATCTTCTATGTTATATATATTTAGTGCTTCACTCGGTTATAAATAACGTTGGCTGATTTCTATTGAAATCTTATCATCTTTGCAAAATCTTTTCTGTTATTTATATAGTTTAGTGCTTCATTTGGTTATACCTGTTATTTGTACATACAGATATTGGAATATATAGCATAGGGCTACGGAAAAGGATCGGTCCATGCTTCAGAGTGTGGAGTGGGAGCAGTGACGAAGTTTGAAATCTCATATGTATAAACACTCTGACGTGTAAATGGGACAGGGAAGTCTAACAATGGGGCTGCTACGGTATGTCATCGAACCGTTGGCTAGATTATCATGGTACGTATTGGTTGTGTTTAATATTATTTGACATTAAAAAAATATAGCACAGGGGTTAGTGATTGCACCCTTACTTTTTTTTTTAATTTGTTATATCTTTATCTAATAATGCCAGATAGTTTTTTTTTTAATTATTTTAAAACACCTTTCCTTTTTGTAATTACTCATTTTTTAAATCATTCAAAAACATGTTCTGTCAACTTTCCGTTTTTAATTATTCAGTAGCGGATAGCAAGGGCTCGGATATGAGTGGGTGTATGTGGGTTTGGAACTAGAGGTGTACAGATCGTTTTTGTTTAAACCGGTTCTTTTTTTTCCTCACCTGTGAAAACCGGTTTTATAACCCTAACCCGCAACTGATCCTAGCTGGTCCGGGTCGGTTTTAACACTATCTTTTCTATATATTTTTATTAACAGTGCTGGAATGGTCCGCATAAAACGAAAAATGGTCATATGGGATGAATCATGAAAGTGAGCCCAAGTGTACTTAGATAATTACAATTTCTTAATTTTACCCTTGGTTACAGTTCGTCAACATTTGGACTCTTAGAGAGTACCTAGAATATGAGATGAAGATACCTGGTCATGAGTTTGATTTTGAGCAAATTGTTGATGATTTTGTTTTTATATATGCCTACTTTGGAAATTCGTGAGGTATTTTTGATCAATTTTGTGTTATGATTTTAAGATCGGGTGATTTTGTCTTTCTGAATTCTCAATTTTCGCAGGCACACTTTCATTCTCTCCAATGATGAGAAACAGAAAATCTGGAAAGCAGTTGAGAAGCTACTTACAGATAACCAAGTCGAGGCAAGTTTATTTTTTTTTCGTTTTTTAAATATGAGGTTTCTCTGACTATGGTTGGTTGGATAGAAGTGGCAAAATGGGCTGTTTGGGTTACCGCAACAGGTATTTTTCTTTAAAATGTTTGGGTTGTGTTAACGCAAAGCATTTAAATTCTTTTGAGTTTTGTGAATAGTGAATTAGATAAAAGTAGGGATGTAAACACACCAAGTTTTTAGAAATTTATAAAATATTCATGTATTATGTTAGTTCAAACGTCTAATTTTTCTCGCTATTTATACTTTGAATAAATTTGTTTTTTTGTCTTCCAACGTATATGTTTTTACATAGTATTAATTTTTGAACATAAATAATCAGTTTTTTTGTTGAAGTCGCGTTTAACGCGGGCATTAGCCTAATGTACATATATAGAATATTGATTCTAAGAGAACTAGTGGCTTTTCGAAAACTTAGAGAACCAATATATACGATTGATTCTAATTTGAACTTAAAATGGTAATCTATTAAGTTGTGCTTTATCCAAATAAAAAGCGTAGACTGCCATTTTGGTCGCTGAGGTTTGGTCACATTTGCCACTTTAGTTCAAAACTCAAACCTTTTGAATCTAGGTCCATGTAGTTTCAGTTTTATTGCCATTTTCATCCAAAACTAAAATCAGCTCAGATTTCTCAAATAAAATCCTGGTTTTTATCTTTTTCCCCATGGGCAAAATGATCATTATAAGTTTTATTGTAAAAAATTATTAATTAAAACAATAAAATTAAATGTTGTTGTTTGACCTTATAATCAGACACTTCCCCATCATCTTCCTCCCCAAATGCAAACCCTAATCCAGTTTACTAGAAAGCAGTTTAAGAAAGAGATACAGAGAGGAGGGGAAGTCTCTAGAGAGAGAGAGAGAGAGAGCGATGAAAGAGGTGCCGCTATGGGTACGAAGACGTGGATGTCCTCCCGTTGGCTGCTCCGGTGTGACAACGGCGTTGGTGGTGTGCTATGTTAACCCAAGCAACAAATATAGAGGATGTTGGTGGTGTTTGTAGCAATAGACAGCCACCGTTCCCAGGAGTCAATCGACGGTGACTGAGATCCGACGAAGACAAGACGACCGACGGGACTACATGTCTTGAGCACAAGCAGATCCGCCAGTTGGATTGGCCGAGTTAATGACAGAAGTAGGATTTTGATGTCGAGATACGAGATACCTGTGGTGATGAGTGGAGTTGACATAGACGGTGGCGGTGGGTAGAGAATTTCTATTTCGACAAGGATTCTGATTAGATTCCTCTCAATTATCGGTAAGATTTGAACAGTCTTTGTACAAGGTGTTGGATAGTTTGGTTTATGGTTTTATTCGGTAGCAATCGAAAACAAAACTGCAAGAATTTATCATGGTTTAATTCGATACAAAAACAAGTAAACTGGTAACTTCAATGCTAAATTACATACCTGTGAAATAAACTGGATTATGGTTTGCATTTGGGGAAGATGATGGGGAAGTTATAAGGTCAAACAACAATATTTAATTTTATTATTTAAATGGGTTATTGGATTTTTTCATCCCTAACTATTGGCTATTGGCCGCTGCCACCCTCAACTATCACTTTGACGCCCGCCACTCCCAACTTAACACTTAGTGTGTTCTGTCACCAAGTCATTAATTGTTCACTAACTTTTGATCATGTTACTATACTTTTGGGGTGTCCTAAGATCCCTAAAACCTTCCTAAGATCCCTATGACACCCCCAAAAGTATAGTAACAGGATCAAAAGTTAGTGATCAGTTAACGACTTGATGACAGAACACACTAAGTGTTAAGTTGGGGGGTGACGGGCGTCAAAGTGGTATTTAGGGGTGGTAGCGGTCAATAGCCAATAGTTGGGGGTGATAAAATCTAATAACCCTATTTAAATTAATAATTTGTTGTAATAAAACTTAGAGTTAATTGCTAAAATCGTCCCTAAGGTTTGGGCAAATTTGCCATTTTCGTCCAAAATGACACTTTTGTATCAAATTCCCCCCAACGTTTGTAATTTTTTGCCATTTTCATCCAAACCACTAACTTAGTTAATTTTTTCTGTTAAGTTGAGGATATTTGGATGAAACTGGCAACTATAAAACCACAGGGACGATTTTGGCAATTTACTCAAACCCATTTTAATTTATTTTATTTAATTATTTTTGTTACATATATAATAAAAAAGAATATACATGGAGTTTTTAGAAAAAAAAATTAGTAGTTTTATCACATAATTTTTATAAATTTTCATCCAAATCACTAACTCAATTTATTTTTTCTGTTAAACGAAGGATGCTTTAAATTTTATAAATTAAGACAGAAATTAATTTACAGCTTCTTTATATAAATTCGTTTTATAAAGAGAAAACGTCATTGGTGTGCAACACATAACAATCGATTACAACTTTTAGTATTTATCAGTTGTAGAGATAGAAAAAAATTGTAAAACGTTACATATTTTTTAAATGTCTTGAGCACCTAGGAAATGTATTGGTAGAAATAAAATATTTATTTAATTAAGATTATGAGGTTAACTAACTAATACTTATTCTGAGTGGCTTGAGTAAAGAAACTTTTGGTTTATAGCATTATAATTACAATTTGGTGGGTAATTTTAAGATTTGGTACCGATACTTTGTTTGATGGGGGGGGGGGGGAGGGCACTGACTTCTGTTTTTTCTAAGGAGCGAATTTAAAAGAGTAGAAGATGAATTACAAACTTGGTACATATGATAATATTTTTTTATTTGACCTTTTTCAATAAGGTCACCAACATTTTACTTTTATAAAATTTAGAGGTTTAAGTAGATTTTATTTTTATAAAACTGATCTATGTAAAAAATTAGAAATTAATTTATGTCTTAGTTTATAAACATTCTTTGCTTTAATAGAAAAATTAACTTAGTTAGTGCTTGGATGAAAATTTATAAAAATTATGTGACAAAGCTATTATTTTTTTTCATATAAAAACTGCATATATATTCTTTTTTATTATATATGTAACAAAATTAATTAAATAAAAGAAATTTAAAAGAGTTTTAGTAAATTGCCAAAATCGTCCCTGTGGTTTTATATTTGCCAGTTTTATCCAAATATTCTCAACTTAACAGAAAAAATAAACTAAGTTAGTGGTTTGGATGAAAATGACAAAAAGTTACAAACATTTGGGGCAATTTGGTACAAAAGTGTCATTTTGACGAAAATGGCAAACCTGCCCAAACTTCAGGGACGATTTTGGCAATTAACTCTAAAACTTATAATGACCATGTTGCCCCTGAGAAAAAAGACAAAAAACAGGATTTTATTTGAGAAATCTAAGCTGATTTTACTTTTGGATGAAAATGACAATAAAACTGAAATCACAGAAACCCATATTCAAAAGATTTGAGTTTTAAACTAAAGTGAAAAAAGTAAACAAACCTTAGGTACCAAAATAACAGTTTATTCAAATAAAAAGTTAAGTACTTCCTCTCTTCTTTTGGCTCTCCGATCAAATAATTTATTGATTTCTTTAGCAACGGTAATATATGTGTATATTCGTAATATACACACACATAATCAGATAATCTATCTCTTATACTAAAGCAAAATAATGTTGACCATTTGACCATGATGTGGCAATGGTCTTTGGCCAGATAATTGTGATTTAGGCGCCATTTACCTCATTCTCTCAATTCTCAAACAATTCTCCTTACCGCCTCACAATTCCTTCATTCTTCTTTCAAACGCTTCTTGAATTATACATGGAAAGTTGAATAATTCATCAATTAACGGAAGATCTTTTGCGAAAATATGGAAGTGTTTCCATTCTTAATATATTAAAGATAGATTGGTTCCTTTTCTTCATTCTATCTAAAAGTGGTATGTTATTCATCCGTTTCTGAGTCAAGGTTTCTTTCAATCGGCGTTTCAGACTTACAACCATCGATCGTTTCTTTCAATCTGTGTTTCAAACTCTTTGATCGTACCATATACAGTTGATTTCAACATGCATGTTTATCAGACACATTAATTTTAGGGTTTCTGATGTAAAATTGTTCATCAGACACACTAATTTTTTGTTGAAGAAAATACAAATTGTATTTTTTTTTGTTGATTCAAGCATAAATACGGATTCCTCAGGAGCGGGTTGGATTAGTCCCGTGAGTTCATCTCTCTTGCTTCTTATTTGATTGCAAAAACTAGGGTTAGGGTTTTGATTTTTGTTGATTTAAGCACTTACCAATTTTTTTCCCGTGAGTTCATCTCTCTTGCTTCTTATTTGATTGCAAAAACTAGGGTTAGGGTTTTGATTTTTGTTGATTTAAGCACTTACCAATTTTTTTTTTGTTCAATTTGTGTGGTTTCAGGAGACAAGAACGATTGGATTTTTTTGTACGATTCTGGATTATCTGTAGGAAAGGGAAATTCTGATTGGATATTTTTGTTCAATTTGATAATTTATTTGTTAATTTCTAATTCAAGATACACAAAATATGAGATTATATGTTTATTTTTGTATTTGATGTGATGTCTTCTAGGTGTTTAATGAAATGCTACATATGATCAAGTGGAGTAGTTTTTAAAATTCTCTTTGTTTTATGATTCTTATGTTTTCCAACTGCCTTTTTTTCTACTAATATAATTATATAACATATACACTTGCAAACAGTTTGTTCGTATGCAGAATGCATCAGCAACAGAGTATGTCTTTCTAACGCGTCTCGCCTGGCTATTAAGGTAACCACCATATCCATTATTCATGATACCAGTTAATTTTTGTATTTGGTGAATGTTGTGAGTCACACATGATTGGTTATAACTAGATACATGATGTTTGATACTTTGATGTAATGCCTCACTGATCCGCTAACAAGTGTGACTGAGTTTTAATATTCTTCATAAGAAATCTGTCAACTGATAATGATCCAAAGGTACGATTGTAGTCGAGTTTATAAATGATAATTATATATTGTGTATTTTTGTGTGTTTTGATGTTTATTTGATGATTTTTGTTTTCTTCTTTCCACTCGAGCTGGTGGTTTAGGTATCAATCTTGCACACCAGATATTGTCATCATTTTTTAATCAGATTGGAATCCTCAGAATGATCTGCAGGTTTGGGAGTGTATGATATCTATCTCTATTTATAGTAACTACATACTAATTTCATGACCTTTGTTAGGAAATATGCAAAGCTCACAGGATTGGACAACAAGAAGTCGTTAATATTTATAGGTTCGTGACTTGCAAAAGTGTTGAGGAAGACATCTTGGAACGTGCTAAAAAGAAAATGGTAGATAAACTATTGGTTATTTTGTAATCATTTTACAGTCCACTGTATTATGAAATATGAATTGATTTGTGCTTCCTTGGTGAAATTTGGCAGTTGATATTATATTAGGGTACATGTAATCCCTTAGATGGAACAAGATGAACACATTTACATGCAAATTCACTTCTCAGCTCTGTTCTACTATGAATTTTGTTGAATATGTTTTGTATAGGTACTCGACTATTTGGTCATTCAGATACCAAATGCATAGGGAAGATTGGAGAAGAAAGAACCAGAGTGTCGGGTCATAATGGGTTTGAGTCAACTTAGGCCGTTTAGAAAAGGTATTGGTCAAAATGGAACTCGTTCTTTGTTTGTAAACAGTGTCTGTTTGATTATGGATATAGATAGAAATCTAACAAATAGGTTTTTGACACTTTTTATAGATATAAATCTAACTAATAGCATTAAAGGTTTATATTGGTTTGGTAATGTATTCTAATGTATAAAATCTTCTAAATATATAGTAAGAAGATAATGATTGTAATCAACTTTACAACTTGAAAATTTGGGATAAAGTTGGGAACTTTTTACGAAATTGAATGTTATTGATGAATGGAGATGTTAAGGTTTTTTCGGATTAGTGTTTCATTTTCTGCTTTGTTCTTGCTCTATCAGGTTTATTTTGATTTTCTGCTCTGTTCTTGCAACCCCTGAACTTTACAAAACATGGACCAAAGTGGTTCGCTTCAAGAAACTTGATGAATCATTGAGGCATTCAATGAAGTGTATGAGTTTGATAGTATTTCCTGGTAAAGATATGCTTTGCCAACCTCTCCTAAAGAATCAGTTCGCTGATAAGAATCTTAGTTCAGTGCAGGTGAGTTATGATATATTGTATTTTATCTGTTCTTGAGTTACCAAAATGGGTGGGATGGGTAATGGTCACTTACTCTAAGCTGGTAACTTTTTGTAAGACAGAAAAAGGCCAGGTTGGGTCAGATTGGGCTGACTTGCCAACATTTTTTTGGATGCTATTAGTTATTACTATATTAAATATGATTACAAAAGCTATATTATCAATGTACGTCAAGTACATCGAGCATAAATGAGTTAATACAAAGACGGGCATATTTACATATATATATATATGTTATTAATATATAGAACTATGATTTGTATTATTTGGTAATTGTACCAGAAAATTTATATTACTATTCTAAAAAACCAATTAAACATGTATTTTTTGAATACAGAGAACAGAGTTGAGAGTTGGAAGTTGGAAGTTGAAAGGCGTGGGGTTATTGCTTGTGTTAAGTTATTACATTGGTTTTTAAACATGATATGCTTAGATTCTTATTTTGAATTGAATGTATGACAGGAGAAATATAGAAGCTAATCTAAGTTACTGGGACCCACCTAATTACAAGTCGTAGTGAGTTGAGGATAAAGTTGCAATGCCAGTAAGCTTAAGACCTAAGAGTTGCATGTTAGAATGCCTTAATATTTTGTTGGAATTTGTGTAATAGATTAAAGAATATCCCATATCCAATTACTTTGAGTTAATTGATTGATATAAATTGAGGAATTAATATGACCAAGATATTACAAGAATGTGATTGATGATTTAAAATGAATAGATGGTGATCTTCCTACGTCACATCAATCAGCAGAAATCTTGAAGTGGCGCTTGGAAATCGGTTAGCTTAACTATTAATCTTGAAGTCAATTCCAGGTGGAGGTGGATATCAAGGAGATCGTGAGTGGTGCGATGATAGAGGTGATAGAGCTCGAGATTGGCCTTCCTCCGGTTCGAGTAATTTGTTTATTTTTTGGATCTGCTCATGTCGCGCGCGTTATGCATATATGAATTTGCTGAAACCATGATATGCATATAGTGAAAGTTTTGAGATTACACAGTTGAATTAAAACTTCTTATATATTCACGTTTTCTCATTAAGTAGCTTTTTTAGAACTTGGTCAGCATTTATCTTGATATGTTTATTAAGTGGTTCATTTACAGGGTAAGATTTCTATATCTATGTTTGTTTCTAAGTTCGCACGCCAAGTGTTCGAGGTATTGCCTGATACTATACCTACTAATTACTAACATCTTCTTATAACTCCAGGCACCACCAGCTTTATTGTCTCTGGTTTTAAAGAGACAACAATGTAGAGTTGGATCCGATGGTCGGTTTCTCAGGTTTTTTGGGGTTCAGGTTTAACCCGATAACTGAACCATTGAAGATTCGCTTTTTAGTTCTCGTGTTTTATCGGATTGGGTGTAATCGGGGTTTCTGGTAAACGTGAGTAACAATTTTTTAGATAATTAAGAAAAATAACTATGATGAATGTGGCAAAATGGGTAACTACCGATACCCTGTTTTATAAATGTGGCAAAATGGGTGGGTGGGGGATAATGGGTCAAACTGGGTTTGGTGATGCAGAGTAAGCATCTTTCTTTTAAGAGTAAATTACCTTTATTCCCAGACCAAGTCCAGCCAACAAACCATTTTCATTCATTTTATTTTATTTGTTATGAAATATATATATTATGCTAATCATGATTGCAAAACAAAGGTGTATAAGTACTTTTTGCAGCATTTTGTAACTACTTGAAAGCAATCACATCTGATCGAGATGCAATATACAGTAAGAGCTTGAAATGGGCCAGTCAGTACATATAGGCATTACCCTTGCTGATGATTTTATGGTAAGTTTGCTTTTGTTCGCTTTTTTTTTCAATTTAAATTTTAGTTTTTTATATATTTTGGTAAAGTTGCTAAGCATTATGTTTTTACAAATCTGAAATCATTAGAGGCATCTTTGTTCAAGTCTTGGTATAACCAGTCAGATGGTTAAGCTGGTAAAAATGCATTCAAAAGCCTAAAAGACTTTATTATAAGGTAATTAGACAAAAGAAACTTTTTTTTTGGTGACTGAGCTTTTCGGTAGCGGTGACAATAGAGCAACACCAAATAACATAGTTAATTCTTCATTTTTTTGTTCCACTTGACTGTATTGTTTCTAATTTTTCCAGCTGACCTTTATGCATTAATGTTATTTGAATAATTGTTTAATTTTGTAAACTGTTATGTGTAGGTGGCATTTTGGGTCACCAGATTGACTTCTACTGATTGTTGCGGGTGCTCATCGGGACAGAACCAGACAATACCAAGACCGGAAGATTAAAATATCAAATCGAGGAGAACCAAACCTATCTAAACGAGTTCCATTTAAGACTGTAACGATTTGCGTTTTGGATTTCCTAATTCTCACAAGGAGTGTAATAGTTTTTTAGCGTTATTAGGGAAATGACCACCATACCTACCTAATATAGTTTTTTTTGTTTTGCTACTTATCTTTACTTTGCTTTCATAATTAAATTGGTGTCAAATTTTGGGTGCAGGCCATTGATACCGAAGACAAGGAGAGCAAATAACTAATTGGACATAGAGTTTTTGTAATTACTGGTATGCTAAGATTGAGACAAAGTTAAACTTTTATGGTAAATGAACTAATACATATATTTGGAAAAGTATTGGAGTTATGTGTTTTTTTAATTGTTGTTTTATAGAGAGGCATGAGTGTAGCAGGTGGTTTGAGTGCGAAAATCTGGTGGCAGATGAGTTGTTAGTGGTTGTGGGCGGTGGTGATTGTTAGTCATACCATTGTGGTGATTAAGGAAAAGAGGGATGGTTTTCAACAACCGGTGAGCCATTTGTAGTAAAGGAGGATGATTGCTAGTTTCATTCCAAGGTAAGTGTTTACTTTTTTTTTTGTAAATACAGGTGTAAATAAACTGGCAACTCACATGTTTTACTGTTTTTTTGTTATGTGCATTCAAATGACATTTTTTATTAGGTAAGAGTTAACTACTTTTATATAAAAGTGGGAAAAGCGGGTTTGTGATTTAAATCCAATTTTTTTTATAGATTTAATAAAACATTTCTTTCATTTCAAAAAATTATTTATAGACGTATACATGATAATTAATATGAAATGTAATCGTTAATTAATTTTTATAAGATATTATTTATCTTAATATTCGAACAAACCTGTAATAAAGTATTTACGTTTTAAAGTATAAATTTTTTGTTGTTTAGCCACCCGTGTATTACACGGGGACTTAGACTAGTTAAAACAGTTATCTATAATGTATATCTTATCAACAGATAACATAATATGTATATACATATATAAGTAGATTCGTATACATTTACAAAAGCAACTAGAATCAAGCTACACATATCTTTATTAGCATGGGAGGCTTTGATGGTGTGCGGGGAGGACCGCCGCACAAGGCCCACGATGTTGAGGGGCGTGCGATTTAAAAAACAATCCGAGAGGTATATGTTATTTTTTTAAATAGTAAACATGTAAGATTAAATATATTATGTTTTAATATTTAATCTAGTAGCCACTATAATCATTTACATAATATAGATCAAAATATATAATAACCTATTAAATTATTAGTTGGTAATTGTTGATGGACCATATTACCCTTATTAACTAATTAGGTTTCCTCCTGGTTGCTTATATAAGGAGACTTATGTAGAGGTTAAAGGGTTACACAGTTAAACACTTAGACAGATAACCTAATTAGCATAACATCATAATCGACCTCCTCTCCATAACGGAATTCCCTTGTCGGTTTCATAATCACCATCATCAGTCAGCACCCAAAGGAGGAACCAGATCACTTTGACAAAGATGTCGAACTCCATGGCTTCTTCCATCACTGGATTCTCTACTGCACTGTCTGCTGTGACAGGTATGTTTTCATGTTTTCCCTTACGTTTAAACAGAATCGATCAACATGTGGTATCAGAGCATATGTTGATTAGTCAGTTCTGTTTTGTATCCATAAATCTGGAATAAAACTGGAAAACAGGATTTGAAAACCCTAATAAATTTCAGTTTCTGTCATCCGAGATGCCATCCCGGATCTGAATCACACATCTCGGATCATATGTTCATTCATCATTATTGTTCCGAAATCAACATGTTCAGAAATATGTTTAAATGTGTAAAAAATTTCCAGATTTCGGATGAATGTTTGAATGTTTAATTTTTAGGGTTCATCACATGTTCATGAGAAAATTCGAAAATTCCCTTAGTTTTGGAATGAATTCGGATTATAGGGTGTTTGTTTCTATTTTGATCTATTTTACCTACTTAACAATTTTCGAAATCTGTTATTATCATTAATAGATATAATTTTTGAAATAAACAGATAAATATAATTAATATCTAAACAGGAAACTTAATCCCATAATCCCTAAGATTTCGGATCTCAATCTTATCAATTATTAACTGCCTAAACTAAGGAATTTGTAGCTTGTG
Source organism: Helianthus tuberosus (assembly GCA_030545235.1). Taxonomy (NCBI): domain Eukaryota; kingdom Viridiplantae; phylum Streptophyta; class Magnoliopsida; order Asterales; family Asteraceae; genus Helianthus; species Helianthus tuberosus. The sequence goes on along the minus strand of CM060414.1, from coordinate 41,941,792 downwards.
GAACACATTTTGGATGATCTTTTTGGACCATCATGGATCATTTCGGACTAAGTGTCCATCACGGATCAATAACTGCCTGATCATTTCGGACCATCTCGAACTAAGGGTCACGGATCATCTCAGACTAAGCATCACCATCTCGGATGATTCCAAGACATAATTCATCCGAAATCATTCGTCTTGCACATCCGAGATCATCCGACTTACGCGTCTTGGACACATTCGAAATCATCCATCTCGGATAGTCTGAGATGATTAGAAATCATTCATCTCGGATGAATCCAAGACATGATTCATCCGAAATCATGAGTGTTCATAAAATTTCAAGACTTATTCGAAATCACATTACTTTATTAAGCAGTTAATATGAACTTATTTGATCCACGTTAACAGGTGGTTTGCTATTAAATAATTGGTTTTTGTAAATACTTAGTTAATCAGAATTAGATAATGTTTTACAAAACCAAAATAACTTAACTTGAATGAGCTTCAGATGTATCATTTCTGGCCAAAGCTGATTTGATACATCTACTTATCGTTCAAGTATTACGAAAGCTATGTTAAGTGTGCATTACGAACACGAATGTCTTAATATCTGGCCAAAGCTGATTTAATTCTTTCATGTATAGCATACTCAACAAGTGCATAACTAAAGTGATTGTTTCATTTCTGGCCAAAGCTGATTTGTCACAACCACTTTGCACACATGCTTAAATGATTACACTTCTGGCCAAATCTGATTTGTCTTCGTTTAAGTAGAATTTTAACTAAGTCTATTATTTTGATTTTAGTAATAGATAATATCACAGCTTCATAATTAAAATGGTCCTTATTTATGTCTGCCTTAGTTTTACGTGCCCTTAGATCACATTAGAACTTCTTTCTTAGTATCATAACTTGCTCATCTTATTTCCACTATCAGCACCTAATTGCCGGATTCCACTTTTGACTGGTGATAACTTTGCTGCATGGAAGGATGCTCTCATGCTTACGCTTGGATTACTGGATTTTGATTATGCTCTAAGAGAGAATAAGCCAGCGGACCTTACTCCTCAAAGTACTGCTGCTGAGCAGTTGACTCATGAAAAATGGACTAGGTGTAACCGTATGTCTCTCATGTTTATGAAGCAGTCCATCAGCAATGCAATCAGAGGATCCATTCCTGATTCTGAAGATGCTAAAACCTACTTGGCTTCTGTGGAGGCGTAGTTCAAGGGGACGTCTAAAGCACATGCTAGTACTCTTAATCTCACGCTGGTGACAACTAAGTATGATGGGAGGAGCGGCATTCGCGAGCACATCATGATGATGAATGACATGGCCAATAAGCTAAAGGGGCTTGTTTTGGTCAAAAATTAAGCTAGGATAATGCAACCAAATCTTCTTTTGTGAGGTATGATGCTTGAATCAATGAACAATTGTTGGTCTGTAATAACTAAACAATAGCTATTAGGGTTGAGGATCAAGGATCCTTTGAACAATAAGTAGGATAATAGGTGGTGGAAGGATCCTCTGTTTGGGGGATGAAACCACTTGTTATCATGCCATCTTTTATTTCCAGCACTTTTAAGACCTGTTAACAATGGACACCCTTTGCCAACCCAAGTGGATGGGCCACGGTTTGCTGGTAGAAGCTTGGGTTAGCAATTTTGACAACCTTTAAGGGTTTAACTTTTGTGAATAAATAAAACTTTAACTTTTTGGCTATTTCCCGTGTTGTTATCCTTGTGAATTCTTTATTTTTCAACTGTTGTTATATACTTTGTTTGAATTTATTAAGTAAAGAAGAAAAGTTTAACAAATCATGTTTAAAAGTTTTAGAATATGATCAAGGATCAAATATCCTATAGTCGATAAATTCAGAAAAGTTATGCAACTTAAGGATCATTAGTTCTGTTGTCAAAGGATAAGGGTCACTTATATAAATAATGAATAAAATCAAAGTGATCAAGGATCATACCTGAGAATCCAAGTTAGGATCCTAACCCTTTAACATTTATAATCAGGATAACCATAAGACAAACCTTAGTAGAAGGTAAGGATCAGGGATCCTTAGCTGTTTAACTTCAAAAACCTGAAACAGAACATAACTTGGGACTAAGCCAATATAAAAGAAGAGTTAGTAACTAGGGACAAGCCCAACAATTCTGGGGACGAGCCCAATATACTGGGGACAAGCCCAAAGAATAACTGGGGACAAGCCCAAAGGATAACTGGGGACAAGCCCAAAGGATAAATGGGGACAAGCCCAAAGGATCTTGTGTAAACTGGAGTATGGCCCTCACTGGCGACTATCCAAACTTAGTGACATGAAAATGCCAAAACCTTAGCTAATGTGAAAACATTAGAAACCTTAGGAACGGATATACGGTACGTCTACCATTATATGTAGGATCCCGGATACAGCCAGTACAATGAAATTGTCAGCACCTAAAGCGAGTACTGGTCCCATTGCCATGAACTGTACCGGGATCATCGTGCGCTACTAGCGATACTGGGGACAGGCCCAAAAAACTATGGACAAGCCCAAATAACTGGGGTCAAGCCCAAATAACTGGGGTCAAGCCCAAATAACTAGGGTCAAGCCCAAATAACTGGGGTAAAGCCCAAATAACTGGGGTCAAGCCCAAATAACTGAAGACTTCTGTGGATACTCAATCCCTCGTTAAGGATACATGAACCTTCTGCAAAACTCATAATCAAGTGAAAGGAGGATAAAGGATCCAGGATCCTTTTCCTTATATATAGGATAATAAAAGAATGAAATAGTTTGAGATTAGATCATTACCAGAATGAGGATCATCCATTCTCTAAGGATCCTTTAAAGATGAGGATCATAAATATTGCTAGGGATCATGAATCCTTATTACATGAAGTATTTCTTCAAGTGGACAACATTCCAAGCTCTTGGTAGTAAATCACCTTCCATTGTCAGCAATCTATATGCCCTATTTCCTACCTCAGCTTCAATCAGGTAGGGGCCTTCCCACTTTGGTGCCAACTTTCCATCAGCAGGATTTGTGGTATTCTGAAATGCTTTCCTTAATACCATATCACCAACTTGGAACTTCCTGATCCTGACATTTTTGTTATAGGCTCCAACCATCCTTAGTTGATAACTAGCCATCCTTATCCTTGCCAAATCCCTGAGTTCTTCTATAGTATCCAAATCTTGAACCAAGTTTTTAGCATTTTCTTCAGGATCACGAATGCTTGTTCTTGCAGTAAGAACCACCATCTCTGTAGGGATCACTGACTCTGCTCCAAATACTAAAGAGAATGGAGTTTGGCCAGTGGCATTCTTAGGAGTTGTCCTATCAGCCCATAGTACATAAGGTAGTTCTTCTGCAAACTTTCCTTTCTTGGATCCAAGCTTCTTCTTTAAATTGTTGATGATGATCTTGTTGGATGATTCTGCCTGACCATTAGCTTGTGGGTGGACTGGTGTTGATGTTATCATCTTAATCCCCCAGCTATCACAAAAGTTAGTAGTTCTACTCCCAATAAATTGAGATCCATTATCACAAACAATTTCAGAAGGAATACCAAATCTAGTAATAATGTTTCTTTTAATAAAGGATATCACTTCCTTTTCTCTGACTTGAGCAAAGGCTTCACCCTCTATCCACTTAGAGAAGTAATCAGTCATAGCAAGCATGAATACTTTTCCACCAGGTGCCTTAGGAAGCTTACCAACTATATCCATTCCACATCTCATAAATGGCCAAGAAGAGGATATAGGATGTAAGAGCTCTGTTGGTTGGTGAAGGATATTACTATGTCTCTGACAAGGATCACACTTCCTGGCATAATCCAAAGTATCCTTCTTCATAGTAGGCCAATAGTATCCTGTCCTCAGGATCCTTGAGAATAACGCCCTGCCCCCTGTGTGGTTTCCACAATCTCCTTCATGAAAATCCTTTAGGACTTCTTGGATTTCAGGATCCTCAATGCATCTTAGATATGGTCCTGCAAGAGATTGTTTATATAGCATGTTATTAAATATTGTAAACTGAGATACCTTAATTTTGAAAGCCCTGGGGTTTTCTCATGTAGGAATTTCTCCATGTTGGATATATCTTTTGATTGGATGGATCCATGATCCTAAATGAGATTGTGAATCATCACTAGGGGTGATTGCAGAATCCTCTCCTATCTCCATGGCTACATGTTCCTCAATAGCGGGGGTTAGGATGTGGATAATAGGGATCCTGACATCCTCTGGAATCTTCGAGGATGATCCTAGATTGGCCAATGCATCAACTTCTGCATTCTCTTCCCTTGGTACCTGTGTTAAACTAAAGGAAACAAAAGAGAGTGCCAATTCTTTGACTATCTCTAAATATTTGATTAGCTTTTCACCTTTAACAGCATAGGATCCATTAAAGTGATTAGTAATTAACAATGAATCTACATGTACCTCAAGATACCTGATCCTCATATGCTTAGCAATTTGCAAACCAGCTATCAAGGCTTCATACTCAGCCTCATTGTTAGTAGTTTGAAACTCACAAGCTATGGAGTGGGGTATTATGTCCCCCTGTGGCGATTTTAGTAGTATTCCAAGTCCTGTTCCGTTGACATTAGAGGCTCCATCAGTGAAGAGTATCCAAGGATCCTTAGTCTCTTCAAGCTGTTGAACTTCTAACTCAGCTTCTCTTTGTAGATCACTACTGAAATCTGCCACAAAGTCAGCTAAGGCTTGGGATTTGATGGCAGTCCTTGGTTCGTATCTTATATCATAAGCACTAAGCTTCACTGCCCATTTAGCCATCCTTCCTGACATTTCAGGTTTCCTGAGAACATTCTTAATTGGAAAATTAGTCTTAACAATAATGGCATGAGTTTCAAAATAATGTCTTAATTTAGCAGATGCCATAATTAATGCAAGGATAAGTTTTTCTAAATGTGAATACCTGGATTCAGCATCAAGCAAACTCTTACTTACATAATAGACAGGATGTTGTGTACCTTCATGATCCTTAACAAGGACCGCACTTACTGCTTTAGAGGATACCACCAAATATAAGGATAATAAATCCCCTTTTTCTGGTTTCATCAAGGCAGGGGCTGAGGATAGGTAATCCTTAAGAGCTTTGAGAGCATTTTCATGCTTTTCAGCCCATTCAAATTTCTTGTTCTTTCTCAAAATGTCATAGAATTCCTTTCATTTTTCTGATGACTTGGATATGAACCTGTTCAAAGCTACGATCCTGCCTGTCAATCTTTGCACATCCTTGGCATTGGCAGGAGATTTGATATTCACAATAGCCTTAATTTGCTCTGGACTTCCTTCAATGCCTCTTTTTATCACCATATAGCCTAGGAATTTACCTGCTTTAACACCAAAGTGACACTTGGAAGGATTTAGTTTCATATTAAATTTATCAAGGATATTGAATGCTTCCTCCAAGTCTCTAAGGTGATCATCAGCTTTCTTGGACTTGTCGTCTATATAGACTTCCATAGTGTGTCCAATTTGTTCCTTGAACATCATATTGACTAGCCTTTGATAAGTAGCACCTGCATTCCTTAGTCCAAATGGCATAGCAATATAACAATATATACCAGTTGGGGTCATAAAGGCTGTATCCTCGTGATCAGATGGTTCGATCTGAGTCTGTTGGAATCCAGATGAAGAATCCATAAAAGTCAACAACTCATGACCCGCGGTACATCCACCATGGAGTCAATGTGGGGTAATGGGAAAGGATCCTTGGGACATGCCTTGTTTAAATCAGTAAAATCGACGCATACCCTCCACTTTCCATTTTTCTTTTGAAAAACAACCACATTGGCTAACCACCTTGGATACTTAACCTCTCTTATCATACCTGCCCGGAATAATTTATCTACCTCTTCCTGGATAATAGCATTCCTCTCAGGTGCAAACTTTCTCCTTTTTTGATGAATTGGCTTGAATGACCTGTCAATGCCAAGTTTATGAGTAATTATATCTTTAGATATACCTGTCATGTCCTCATGCTTCCAGGCAAATGTACTTTTTTCTCCTTTTAAGGAAGGTTACTAGATCCTCTTCTACGTTGCTGAGGATCCGTGATCCTATGAAGACTATGGATTCAGGATCATGAGGATCCATCGGGATTTCTTTCACATCCTGTTCTCTTGCCTCCAAGACATCTCTTGAAGGATGCTTTAATTGCTATTGCTCCCTTGGTCTTGAGGCTGGCTTCATCGATGACGTGTAGCAATTCTTAGCTTCTTGTTGATCACTCTCAATTTTCACTACTCCCCACGGGCTAGGAAGCTTCACGCATTGATGATAGGTAGACGGGGCTACCTTCATGTCATGTATCCATGGCCTGCCAAGGATAACATTACAACAGGATAAGCAATCTATAACACAATTTTTTTTATAAGAATGGAGTCCTTCAATATAGATGGGGAGTTTGATGTCCCCCAATGTATTCTTAGTTTCTCCGCTGAATCCCACAAGAATTGAGGATTTGGTACAATATCCGATTCAGGGATGTTCATCTTCTTGAGGACATCAAGCTGAATGATGTTTACTGAGCTTCCTCCATCTATCTGGATCCTACGAACAAAGTGGTTAGATATAAACAAAGTAATAACAAGACCATCATGATGAGGATCCTGAACATCAACACGATCATCCTCATCAAAAGTTATAATTTTATCCTTGGTAACAGTGGAGGTTCGAATGGGTCTATCCCCATTATCCATCTTGGTTTCCTTAGCATGTCTCTTGGCTGCTGAAAAGGAAGTGCCACAAATGTCTGATCCACTGGATACGAAATTTATAACTTGTGCATCTGCTGGAGGAGCAGGAGCTCTTTCTGGGATCCTCTCAGGATCCTGGGTCCTTGACTTCTTTCTTCCCAAAAGTTCCTTCAAGTGCCCCTTGCTTAACAAGTAACCAATTCCTTTTCTAAGTGCAATACACTCTTCAGTGAGATGTCCGAAATCCTCATGATATGCACACCATTTGCACTTGTCTTTTGTTGCAGCTGGTTATCACTTTTCCATGGCCATCTTGCTTTCTCACCTAGATTCTGCATTGCAAGAATTAGTTCATTGTTATCAACAGAAAAACAATATTCAGAAATTGGAGGATAATCCTCATCATCTTCTTCTTGTTCTATTGCATGCACATTCTGGTTATCAGAGTTGTAGTAGGACTTGAACTTGTTATTCTTGAAGTAGGATCCTTGCTTTTCCTGTTTCGAGGATCCTGCCAATCTCTCCTGGATCCTTTTATCATCCTCTAATCGGATAAATCTAAGGGCCTTGGTTCTCACTTCATCAAGATTCCTGCATGGGGTCATAACAAGATCATCATAGAACAATGAATCCCTAAGCAAACCCATTTTAAAGGCTTCCACAGCCGTAGCTATATCCAGATTAGGGATATCTAAGGATTCTTTACTAAACTTAGTGATATAATCTCTAAGTGATTCATTTTGACCTTGTGTTACCCTATATAAATCACTAGTTAATCGTTCAAATTTTCTACTACATGAGAATAGACTATTAAACAGATTAACTAGACTAGCAAATGAAGTAATAGAGTAAGGGGGAAGACTTAGCAGCCATTTAAGAGCAGATCATGTGAGTGTGGATCCGAAACCCTTGCATAGACATGCTTCTTTTAACCTCTCTGGGATGGGGTTGATTTCCATCCTTTCTCTATATTGAGCTACATGTTCTTCTGGATCCATTGAACCATCATACAACTTCATAGTTGGTATTTGGAACCTTTTGGGTATCTCAGCATCACAAATAGGTGGTGCAAAAAGAGATATCCTATGGCTCCCATCTGCAATTTCAGGAATGGGCTTAACCACTCCTGGAATGCTGGATATCATATCCTTCAGCTTCTGTAATTCCCTAGCCATAGCTTGATTGATACCTGTATCCTACATAGAGCCATGGTTAGTGTTATAAGAATTATTGAAAGTGTTACCTTGTTAGGGGAGGATTTTTGGATGATCAGTGATCCTCATTTACTGTTGGGTTTAGTGATCCTCAATTCTGTCTGAATTAGTGATCCTCAGAAAGTATTGTAGGATCAGGATCATGGATCATCATCAGGATCCTTATACTAACGATTATCTGCTTTGAATATGAAGTTGTTTTGCAGGAGTACGAGCTTGGACTTGGTCTTGGCGATATTCCTGGAGCATATTCCATATTTATTCCGCACGTGCATGGCTGAAATGGACGTTATGGAGGTCGTGGAGGACTTGCATGAAATGCGGACAGTTTGTTAGCTTAGATATTTTCCATTTTTAAAAGGGGATAGTGAGCTAAATTAGAACACTTGGCTATTTTTAGCTTAACACACATACTCGTAACTGCTCTCACCAGCTCTCGACAATTCACTTGGCGATTACACACTTTTTTGCACATTACACTATAGTGATCCTTGTAACTAGCTCGCTATCATCCGAAGTTGTAATACATTTCTTGTTTAATCTGAGTTGGTGATCGGTAGTTTCCATCACCCGAGGTTTTTTATGCCGGAGATCATTCATTGATCAAGGGCTTTTTCCTCGTATAAATCTTTGTGTCACTTGTTCATTACATTTTTGAGTGATCCTTCGCATTGTTCATTGATTCAAGCATCACACCTCACAACAGAAAGTTTGGTTGCATTATCATTGCTTGATTTTTGACCAAAACAGTTTGGCACCCACCGTGGGGCAATTGGTGCTTCATTCTTGAGAAATTATTATTCTGGTGATCATTTCGGTTCGTTACAATCAAGCAAATGGCTTCCTCAGCAAAGAATACATCAAGCTCTATGTCGGTGATTAGTTCTTCACAAGGCGTTCCTCCTTTGCCTCCACCACCTTCTGGATCCCAGAAGAATGCTGAAAATGCTGCGAAGAGACAAACCCCCATTTTCCAAAAACCACCAACTTCTTCTGTTTCCACTAATCCTACTACTAATAATCTTTTTAATCTGATTTTGCAGATGAGGGATCGCATGCAAGAGTAGGACAAAACCAATGAACGGATCCTCCAAGAGATTGGTGATATCAAGAAACAGAAGAAATCAGTGGAGGATCACTCTCCTTTGATGCCAAGGTCATTGAATTTTGACACTCCAGTTGTAACTACCCTACAATCGGCAGTTCCGGGTATCCAGTATCAAAGTGGTCCATCAGAAAGGCGTTATGGAACAGCAACTATGAGTCAGGCATTTGGCTCTCACTTCCAACCTCAAGGATCCTGCTCTCAGCCATCGGGATCCTCTTTTCAGCATCAGGGATCCTTCATCAGCTCAGGAGGATATTTAGGAATGCACCCGGTCCAAGGATCCTTCCCAGTCCAAGGATCCTTCCCGGTCCAAGGATCCTCCCAGGTCTAAGGATCCTCCCAGGTCCAAGGATCCTCCCAGGTGCAAGGATCCTCTCAGGTCCAAGGATCCTCCCAGGTCCAAGGATCCTTTATGAATCCAGGGTCCTTTCAGGTTCAAGGATCATCTCAGCCTCAAGGATCCAACATCTTTCAGGATCAAGGATTCCCAAGAAGTATGCAGCCCCCGAGCTCGGATGTTCATCAAGGAGACTTCATACCAATGCAAACCATTGCTTCCTCTGGTCCTTCAATCATACCAGAGTCTCGTCAATATGGATTCACATCTGGAATTCCAAACACGAATCCTGTGGGAGGTAACACTTTTAATAATTCATATAACACTAACCATGGCTCTATGCAGGATACAGGTATCAATCAGGCTATGGCCAGGGAGTTACAGAAGCTCAAGGACATGATATCCAGTGTACTAGGAGTGGTCAAACCCATTCCTGAAATTGCAGATGGTAGCCATAGGATATCTCGCTTTGCACCACCTATTTGTGATGCTGAGATACCCAAAAGATTCTAGATACCATCCATGAAGCTGTTTGATGGTTCAACGAATCCAGAGGAGCATGTAGCTCAATACAGGGAGAGGATGGAGATCAATCCAATTCCTGAGAGGTTAAAAGAAGCATGTCTATGCAAGGGATTTGGATCCACACTCACAGGATCTGCTCTTAAATGACTGCTAAGTCTTCCCCCTTACTCTATTACTTCATTTGCTAATCTAGTTAATTTGTTTAATAGTCAATTCTCTTGTAGTAGAAAGTTTGAACGATTAACTAGTGATCTATATAGGGTAACACAAGGTCAAAATAAATCACTTAGAGATTACATCACTAATGTAACACCTGTGTCACTGCGACCATCACACAACTGCCAAGTCAATGAAATATTGTATTTCATACTTGGGATCTGTATAAGTATGTGTATCATTTTCACATATCAATTCTTGTTCGATTTCAAGCTCTAAATCGCTTTCTGGAAGGTTATACGCGCACTGATGCGTAAATATAACCAGTTTAATGCAACGAACACTCCGGAATAGTGAAATAGGCTTAACATACCTTAAGTAACCTTTACATAACTTAGAAATAAGTTTTGAAGGCTTTGGTATGGCAAAATCTAGTTTATTCGCTTACAGGGTCTAAATATGACAAACTGCGAAAGTATGCCGATTTGAACTGTAACGAACATTCCGGAACATGACCATAAGTTAAACATACCATAAATATCCTTCACATATCTTAGAAATAGGCTTTGAGGGGTTCGGTGTGCTAAAATAAACTTTTGGGTCCTTCAGGGACTAAAAGCGTCAAAAAGTGCACAAGTTTGCATTTTCGCGCATAACTTACGTTCTGAATACATCCGGACATCCAAAAATTTATGTAAGCACTAAAATATTTTATTTTAGTGTTTGGCATAATAAAAATCCATTCGTCACGCCATTTGGATCGTTTTTCGTGCTTATGCGCATTCCGTCGTAATTAACCGAACAACGCAACCGTACGGCCAAACGAACCGACATCCAAAATATTTTTGAGCATGTTTTGAGTTCCCTATACTTTAACTTCATTTTATAGCTTTGAAATGAGGTTAACGGGGCTTAAAAGTGTCAAATATGCATCAAAATACAAGTTTCTGGGCTGCAGGGACCAAAATGGTAAATCTGCCAAACTTGGCCCTTGCGCACCGTAAGGGTTATTTGTTACAGTGCGCAAGCAGTGTCCAGATGCAGCAAATCGTTTTTGGCTGCTGTTATCTGCCCCTAAGCATTCTCCAAAGGTCAAGTGCCACTTGTTAAACTCTTATGGTGGCCAAAAATCAGTACCACAACATTGTGACAAGTGTACGGGCTAGATCATTCCCTCTTCTCCAAGAAACGATCCTAATGGTGGACTGAAATATATAAATACCCATAACATTTCACTTCATTTCTCACAAGAATCTGATCATTTGTGTTCTAAGTTGAAACCTTTGTTTCATACCTGAGCTATTTTGATCTAGATTAGCATTCGAGGACCCTTCGTAAGTGTTCCTTCGTTCTTTTATTGCTTTTCGAGTCCGAAAGTCGAACTTTGTTAGACTTTCTGCATTGACCAGTTTATGGTCGATGCGAATTTCGTTTGAACTTCATAACGTGAGCGTGATCACGATGGTTATAGTCCCTAGTGACTATACCTACTGATTACCACGTTATCTAGGCTCAGTGACGAGCCGTAGTTTCGGTCAGAATACGTATTCATACGTATTTTGTAACCAAACTACCTATGAGTATCAAAACCGTTTGTTTTGATACCAAACCTGTTTTCTAAACTTAGTTAAGCATGTTTTAGCATGCTTAGCTCGTCACTTTTAGTTTTGTGCTTGTCTAGGGTCGTAAAGGTAAGCGATCTAATCAATCGCTTATACTTTCGAACCCGACCCGTTTGGTCGATCATTAGGATCCGACCAAGCACATTAGGTGACCATAGTATATAGGGAATAACCTTCCGAGGTTATACCTTATGGTCGCTTCGTTTAAGTAGTTGTATGATAGGTAGTTTATATGCCTTAGGTAAATTACCAAAATACCCCTTCAATGCCAAAATTCGTTTTAATCATATCTAACATAACTTTTGACATCTAAACTGATTTGACAACCATATTAGACATGTTAAGGCATATATTACTTGTCATAGGACTAGTTAGGCGGTCCGAACGCGTTTTACGCGAACGACGCGTTAAAGTAGCATAAGCTACCTAAACAGGTCGTAATGGGTCGTAAGCACTTAGGTTAGGTTTCATTTAGTATGTAGGCTTTGTTAAACCATGCTACATGAGTTCCCAAACTCATTTGGTTTACGAGCCTCATTCTATCCGATCTTCCGATTTAGGTCCGGTTTATTAATGTAGTTACCTATACTAGGTGCCGTTTGATATCCGTGATCTCTAGCTTTGCTTAGTGGTTATCTTAGGACTTCTGAGCAATCTCAAGTGAGTACATAGAACCCCTCTTTTATTGTTTTCCAAACTGTTTTGGGGTGAAACACATGTGCCTACTTGTTACTTTCATGCTTTCCATGTTTTCACATCATATACCTGCTATGTTCATTAGTACATTATAGTACATGATTTCACTGTGTTTATGCTATGTATGTCCATTTAGTTCATACTTAGTACATTGTTTTACATTACACTTATGCTATGTATGTCCATTTTGTGCATGCTTAGTACATTGTTTTACATTGCATTTCTGTTGCATATGCTCCTCCAGCATATGAACACATTATACTACATTTTGAACCGTTGTAACCATTTGACTATGTAAATCGTCGCAACCATTTGATTATATGAACCGTTTGTAACTGTTGAATCATGTGAACTGTTTGTCACTGTTGAACCGTGTGAACCGTTTGTAACTGTTGAACCATTTGTATCTGTTGACATGATTTACATTTGACAATGGACATTTGACTATACATAAACATCTCTACAATTGTTAAACATTACATCTTGGTGGTTTGGTTTGAGTAAGTGATTTATGTAACGAGGCGTGTGTAATATGATACAAGCATGGTGGATACGCCGCTGGTACTTCCTATATATAAGTGTTTGTATGGTATTACATATCGTAGCGTTATTTGAATCATTTCAGTTTGAGACATGTAACATTTTATACAAATAACATACTTTTCACAAGACATTGATTTACAAACAACTTATCTTATAAAAACACATTTTTACATGGTTATTCATTTAACCTGACATTTATTTATACATATCATCTGATCTTATCGTTTTTCAAATGATTTACAAGACAAAGAAAATTACAAGGTTCATGACTAAACATTTTCTCAAACATAAGTCATGAATTCTGTTTTCACAAAACCTATGTATCTCACAGGCATTTTTATGCTGACGTACCTATTTTCACATGTGTTTTCAGGAGATGATGCATAGGACTTATCAAGACATACTTAGGCGGACCTGTGCCTTAGTGACTTAAAACGAGACAAGAACTAGTTAATTTATGTTATGTACTCTTTGTTTCTTGTTAAAACAATGTAAACTTGTATGGTTGATTAATAAAACGAACTTTAATTTCCATGGTTGTGAAACATTAATTCTGTTACAACACTCCCCGATGTTTCCGCCACGTTTTGTATGTTCTACGTGGTCGGGGTGTGACAACTAAGTTTAGTAAAGAATCCTTAGATATCCCTAACCTAGATATAGCTACGGCTATAGAAGCCTTCAAAATGGGATTGCTTAGGGATTCATTGTTCTTTGATGATCTTGTTACGACCCCATGCAGGAATCTTGATGAAGTAAGAACCAAGGCCCTTAGGTTCATCCGTCTAGAGGATGACAAAAGGATCCAGGAGAGATTGACAGGATCCTCAAAACAGGAAAAGCTAGGATCCTACTTCAGGAACAACAAATCAAAATCCTATAACAAATCTGATAACCAGAACGTGCATGCAGTGGAACAAGAAGAGGATGATGAGGATTATCCTCCCATTTCTGAATACTGTTTTTCTGTTGATAACAATGAACTAATCCTTGCAATGCAGAATCTAGGTGAAAAAGCTAGGTGGCCGAGAAAAAGTGATAAACCAGCTGCTACAAAGGATAAGTCCAAGTGGTGTGCATATCATGAGGATTTCGGGCATCTCACTGAAGAGTGCATTGCACTTAGAAAGGAAATTGGTTACTTGCTGAGCAAGGGGCATTTGAAAGAGCTTTTGGGACGAAAGAAGTCAAGGATCCAGGATCCTGAAAGGATCCCGGAAAAGGCTCCTGCTCCTCCAGGAAAGTTATCATCAAAAGTTATAAACTTCATATCTGGTGGATCAGACATTTGTGGTACTTCCTTTTCAGCAGCCAAAAGACATACCAAGGAAACCAAGATGGATAATGGAGACAGAACCGTCCGGACGTCCACTGTCATCGAGGATAAGATCATAACTTTTGATGAGGATGATCGTGTTGATGTCCAGGATCCTCATCATGATGGTCTTGTAATTACATTGTTTATTTCTAACCACTTTGTTCGCAGGATCCTTATAGATGGAGGAAGCTCTGTGAACATCATTCAGCTTGATGTCCTCAAGAAGATGAATATCCCGGAGTCTGATATTATCCCAAGATCCTCAGTACTTGTGGGATTCAGTGGAGAAACTAAGAATACATTGGGGGACATCAAACTCCCAATCTATATTGATGGATTGCATTCTTATCAAAAATTTTGTGTTATAGATTGCTTATCTTGTTGCAATGTTATCCTTGGCAGGCCATGGATACATGATATGAAGGCAGTTCCATCCACCTATCATCAGTGTGTAAAGCTTCCAAGTCCATGGGGAGTGGTAAAAACTGAGAGTGATCAACAAGAGGCTTAGAATTGTTATACATCATCAATGAAGACAGCCTCAAGACCAAGGGAGCAATAGCAATTAAAGTATCCTTCAAGAGATGTCTTGGAGGCAAGAGAGCATGATGTAAAAGAAATCCTCATGGATCCTCATGATCCTGAATCCATAGTCTTCATAGGATCAGGGATCCTTAGCAACATTGAGCAGGATCTAGTATCCTTCCTTAAGAGGAGGAAATCCACCTTTGCCTGGAAACATGAAGACATGACAGGTATATCTAAGGATATAATTACTCATAAGCTTGGCATTGACAGGTCATTCAAGCCTATACATCAAAAGAGGAGGAAGTTTGCACCTGAAAGGAATGCTATTATCCAGGAAGAAGTAGATAAATTACTTCGGGCAGGTATGATAAGAGAGGTTAAGTATCCAAGATGGTTAGCCAATGTGGTTGTTGTTCAAAAGAAAAATGGAAAGTGGAGGGTATGTGTCGATTTTACTGATTTAAACAAGGCATGTCCCAAGGATCCTTTCCCATTACCCCACATTGACTCCATGGTGGATGCTACCGCGGGTCATGAGTTGTTGACTTTTATGGATGCTTCATCTGGATTTCAACAAATTCAGATGGTACCATCTGATCAAGAGGATACAGCCTTTATGACCCCAACTGGTATATATTGTTATATTGCTATGCCGTTTGGACTAAGGAATGCAGGTGCTACTTATCAAAGGCTATTCAATATGATGTTCAAGGAACAAATTGGACACACTATGGAAGTCTATATTGATGACATGGTGGTTAAGTCCAAGAAAGCTGAGGATCACCTTAAAGACTTGGAGGAAGCATTCAATATCCTTGATAAATTTAATATGAAACTAAATCCTTCCAAGTGTCATTTTGGTGTTAAGGCAGGTAAATTCTTAGGCTATATGGTGACAAAGAGGGTCATTGAAGCAAGTCCAGAGCAAATCAAGGCTATTGTGAATATCAAATCTCCTTCCAATGCTAAGGATGTGCAAAGATTGACAGGCAGAATCGCAGCCTTGAACAGGTTCATATCCAAATCCTCAGAAAAGTGCAAGGAATTCTATGACATCCTGAGGAAGAACAAGAAATTTGGATGGACTGAGAAGCATGAAAGTTCCCTCAAAGCTCTTAAGGATTACCTATCCTCAGCCCCGGCCTTGATGAAACCAGAAAAAGGGGATATATTATCCTTATACTTAGCAGTATCCTCAAAAGCAGTAAGCGCGGTCCTTGTTAAAGATCACCAAGGTACACAACATCCTGTTTATTATGTAAGTAAGAGTTTACTTGATGCTGAATCCATGTATTCACACTTAGAGAAACTTATCCTTGCATTAATTATGGCATCTACTAAATTAAGAAATTATTTTGAGACTCATGCCATTATTGTTAAGACTAATTTTCCAATTAAGAATGTTCTCAGGAAACCTGAAATGTCAGGAAGGATGGCTAAGTGGGCAGTGAAGCTTAGTGCATATGATATAAGATATGAACCAAGGACTGCCATCAAATCCCAAGCCTTAGCTGACTTTGTGGCAGATTTTAGTAGTGATTTACAAAAGGAAGCTGAGTTAGAAGTCCAACAGCTTGAAGAAACTAAGGATCCTTGGATACTCTTCACTGATGAAGCCTCTAATGTAAAAGGAACAGGGCTTGGAATACTACTAAAATCGCCACAGGGGGACATAATACCCCACTCCATAGCTTGTGAATTTCAAACTACCAACAATGAGGCTGAGTATGAAGCCTTGATAGCTGGTTTGCAAATTGCTAAGCATTTGAGGATCAGGTATCTTGAGGTACATATAGATTCATTATTAATCACTAATCACTTTAATGGATCATATGCTGTTAAAGGTGAAAAGCTAATCAAATATTTAGAGTGTTTTGGTCAAAAATTACCGAAGCAATTAAGTGATCAAATTAGTTAAGTGAGGTAGTGTGCTAGAAAAGTGTGACGAAAATATGTTATTCAAGTTATTTGCAAAAACAGTTTAAGGATACGGCTCAGGATATAGAGCTGTATCTATGATCAAACAATGAGCAAAAAAGTAAAGGTGGACACGAGATATACGAGGAAAGCCCTTGATCAATCTAGATCGCCGGCATAAAACCTCGGGAGCTGACAATCGCAGCTGCCTTGTTCTTCTATTGCTTCAAATATCAGGATACAGTGCAGGATGTGGTGCGGATCGACTATGTGTTACAATGTAATTCGAATACAAGTGTTGTGTGTAGTGTTTGCGATGAGCTAGAGAGAAAGTGTTTGAAAATGTGTAAGTTGAGTGCCTTAATCTGATCCGCCCCCATCTATTTATAGTAAAACAAATGTAACTAACTATCCTACATAACCGGGATCCAACGAATATTCCTTAGTCGAACGTTGTAGACCTGGTCTTTCGGGTTCAACGTCTCTCCTTTAACAAATACGCCCGAGTCTTGAGGAGATGGAGTCCATTTGACCATTGGCAAGTCCCAGTCTTTAACCTGCACGTGATTAATTCAATATACCTCAGGATATCACCCAGGATGTCAGCAATACCCTCGTCCAGTATATTGATCACAGATAAACAATTAAGAGCAGGATATATTTCAAGATATGTATGCTTAGAAAATGAGCCATAACAATTGTCCCCAAATATATCGGTTGGTATACCAATCCAACGGATATATTTTAAAAGTTTTATCCCGTAATTCAAGGCATTTAAAACGAAGCGACGGTCAAGATCACATCATAACCTCCAACGCGCTTTTAGCTCAATGGAGATCCACAATGCCCCTATATCTTCTCTCTTCTTGTTTGAAAAGCAGATATCTTCAACAGAGTCTCCAGGTAATTCCCCATTTCTCATTCACTTTCTGTCAATTTTTCTTGCCTTATTCGTAATGGCTGCCGAGACCTTCACTCGGCAGAATCTCCTCAAAAATCCTGAAAAGGAGGTCTGCGCTTTCGACAACGCAGACATCGCGGCTTTGAGAGCTTCCGGTGCTTTCCCAGATAACACAGTCTTCAGACCGTTCGATCGGTCAATTCGATCGGATGTTTCTTCCGCAGATTGGGTTTGCTTTCCAGCATACCCCTTTTCGCTGGGTCTTCGATATCCTTTTCCTGAATTCATGATGCAATTCTTCCGAGCCACTGGCATCTCTTTTGCTCAAACCATGCCCATGATTTGGAGAGTATTAATCGTACTCAACCAAATCAAAAACCTTCATTGTCCCGACCTCTGCATCAAGGATCTGCCTATTGCTTATCGCCTCCGATCCCACGGCACTAGCCGGTTCTTGCTTTTCTCGACCTCTAACAAACCCCTTATTCTTAAAGCCACCAAAAACGAAGACGGATGGCAACGCAAATTTTTCTTTGTCAGACGAGACTCCATTGCTGAGGGTGCCAACCTTCCGGTGGAGTGGTTAACCACCGGTAGGGTCATAAATGTTCTTATGCACCTCTAAGTTTCTATCTCTTACTAATATCCTTCTTTTCTATCCTTATGCAGTGAATTTCAAGGAAGTAACTCCCCCTACCGCTGAATCAGAGGAAAGAATTAAAACTGTTTACCAATTACCTGTAATAGACAGGGCTTTCACCACACATGTCCCGAGTTCCAGTCAATACTCGTCATCTGAAATGTCTGGTAAGGATTACTTACAAAATAATTAGTTAGTATTAAAAGTAATAATAGTGCAAAACTTTTCCCTTTATGCAGCACCGGCCAAGATCCATGAAGTCTTTGACCTCGACGAGTTGGACAGTTATTCTGATCAGGTTCAGATCAAGAAGGAACCTACTCCCAAGGCCACAGCCTCTTCCAAACCCAGCAGTTCCAAAGCCATCGTCATTCCCAAACCTTCGCCGGCTACTAAGCCCCGGAGTTCAAGTTCTCGTAAAAGGAAAGAGCCTGCTACCCCTGTCATTTCTGACACATTTCCCTATGAGAAGCACGGGTTCATTGAAGCTAGCGGGTTTATTACTTCCTTTCTTAACCAGGTTAGTATTCTCAAACCACATCCTGCAGCTTATTTACAAATATTTATCAATATTAATACCTGTCCTCTTACTTTTGCAGGGTCTTGAGCGTCTGGTTCATCTATATCAAGAATCCTGCAGGCTTAACAAGACGCTTGAATCCAAGTTAAAGGAAGCAGAAGTCACGATCTCCGATCAAGGCATGATTGCAGCTGCCAAATCTCGTCATTACGAGGAGAAGTTCAAAGCTGTGATTCAAGAACACCAGACTGCTCTCAACAGAGCTACTCTTCAAGCCCAAGCCGATCTTGAAGCTGCCCATGTGCAACATGAATGGGATATGGTCACCTACCGGGAATGCCTTAAGAGTTCCGTCGTCACTTCTCTCCTCCAAACCAGGTTGAAGATGGCCCATGAAGCCAAAACATTAGGTTTTGAATGCCCTTCTTGGGATATTGGTGCCTGGGAGACCAAGCTAAAGAACCTCAGCGGCACTTCTTCCAAACCAGCTGCCGAAGAATCTTCCAAAGCAGTTGAAAAAGCAACCGATGCTGAGAAGGATGCTAAGCCGGATGCCAAGACGGATGCTGCTGAAATCATTATGGATGAAGAAGGCACTGCCCCCTAAAGCTTATTTCCTTTAAATTGTTTGAACAATTTTATGTCTTATGAACAATTTTTATCAAAACAATTCGATAGCCGAAGGTGGATGGGTCCTGGGTTTCAGGATGAAACCTTCGGTTATCAACTAGTACTGATTGTTTCAAATAATTTCATATTTCATATTTCTTGCTATTATCTTCCGTCTTTCTTAGTACAGATCTTAGCTTTACAAAATTTCGTACAATTATCTTTCAAAAATATCCTGATCAATATGCTCAATGATATATAAAAACTGTTATTAGATTCGTTCAACTTTGTAGAAAGCTTTTTAAAGAGTGAAAAGCAGTCCACTTTTCCAAAACCTGTTTTGGTAATACTTAAATGATCAAAGTTTCAAACTAGTATTAGTTTCAAATATTCTGAGAAGTATTTTGAAAATATATTTTGAGAATATATCAGGATATTTAACCTTCTACCAAACATAGTATTATCAAAAACTTAAACGATGTTTACAAAGGAAAGATCATACCAGGAATAGGGTATAACCCTACTATCAAACCTCAATCCCTTTGCAACTTTCCCAACGAAGATGTCCCCTGTCTGAGACACTTAGTGCATTAGTTCCAAGCCTCATCCTTTGAGCTTTACACCATTGCTTTAGTAGGAATGTCCCCTATGTACAATGTCTTCAAATACTTAGAAATCTTCTGGATATCAGTTCCCATTGTATAGACAATTTTTCATGTTACAGGGGTAAAACCCAAGAATGTTCTGGAAATAAACTCCTTGTATCCTGGGGAAAATCCCAAATTTTCGTGCGCTACAGGTGGGAGTGTATAAACTCCAAGACTTAGAAAGGTGAAAACCTTTAAACCTTAGAGAGTATGAAAATACACTTTCGTGAGAGAGGGTGATCAATCCTCATATACCTTTAGGATTCAGGATATAGCCAACAGTAACGAAATTGTCAGCCACTTTTACATGGACTGGTCCCGCCACCTTGAACTATCCCTGAATAACTTGCGCTCCAGGCGGAGTGTTTAAACCCAATTCGGAAGAAAGGTGAATACCTTTAAACCTATGAAGGGATCAGTATCCCTTGTACGTGAGAGAGGGGGCCAATCCTCTAATCTTCTGGAGTATCCTGAGTGAGCATCCTGGAGCTATATCCCGAAGCATATACTGCAAAAAATCCTTAAACTAAGGTGGGTGTTAGCTTGGCTAACACCCCTCCGATGCTTAAGTTAGTATTGGGTTTCAAGGAGTAAATTAAACCAAACATATTTAAAAAAGATAGAATTCATACCATCCTGAGTTAGAAATTAAATTCTAAACTCACTTGAAATAAAGCTTAAGGTGTATAGCATTCCAGGATCTCGGTAGCATATCCCCTTCCATATTCTTGAGTCTATATGCTCCTTTCCCTGCTTCTGATTCAACTTCATATGGTCCTTTCCATTTTGGAGCTAGCTTGCCATCAGCAGGATTAGTGGTATTCTGAAAAGCCTTTCTTAACACCCAATCTCCAACCTTAAATCTTCTGGTCCTAATATTCTTGTTATATGCTCTGGATATTCTTTGTTGATATGCTGCCATCCTTAGCCTTGCTGCATCCCTTTTTTCATCTATAGTATCCAAATCCTGACACAAGGCTTCAGGATTCTGTTCAGGATCCCGTAGGGTAGATCTTGCAGTAGGTATTGCCATTTCCGTTGGAATCATTGCTTCTGCTCCAAATACCAAGGAAAATGGGGTTTGGCCTGTTGCATTCTTCACCGTTGTCCTATCAGCCCACAAAACAAAGGGTAATTCTTCTGCCCATCTTCCTTTTTTGGCTCCAAGTCTCTTCTTTAAGTTATTGACAATTATCTTGTTTGAGGATTCTGCCTGTCCATTCGCTTGAGGATGTACCGGAGTAGATGTTATCATTTTGTTTCCCCAGCTCTTGCAAAAGTCAGTAGTTCTCTTGCTTATAAACTGAGAACCATTGGCACAGATTATCTCGGCTGGTACTCCGAATCTGGTCAGGATATTTCTCTTTATGAAGGATACTACTTCTTGATCCCTGACTTGGAAAAATGCCTCGGCTTCAACCCATTTGGAGAAATAATCTGTCATTGCCAACATAAAAACCTTCCCTCTTGGAGCCTTTGGAAGCTTTCCCACTATATCCATACCCCACTTCATAAATGGCCAAGGGGAAACAATAGGATATAATGGTTCAGCGGGCCGATGTAGTATGTTACTATGTCTTTGACATGCATCACATCTTCGAACATATTCTGCGGCATCTTTTCTCATTGTTGGCCAATAATATCCTGTCCTTAATACTTTTGAGAATAACGACCTGCCCCCAGTATGGTTACCACAATCCCCTTCATGTATATCCAGAAGTACTTCTTTGGCTTCAGGATCCTCCAAGCACCTCAAATACGGTCCTGCAAGAGATTTCTTGTATAAAACATTATTTATAATAGTGAATCGAGATACCTTCATCCTAAATGCCTTAGGATTTTCATTTCCGGGGATGTGTCCTTCTTTGAGATATCTCATGATTGGAGCCGTCCAGGATTTAGGATCCTCTTCAGGATGCTCTGCTCCAGGATCCCGAATACCCGCTACTTCTTTATCCCAAGGATTCATTGCAGGATATAAAACATGTAATATTGGTATTTGGGTTCCTTCTGGTATCCTGATCGATGATCCCAGATTTGCTAAGGCATCTGCTTCAGCATTATCCTCCCTTGGTACCTGTTTAAGTGTAAAAACATCAAAATATCCTGCTAAATTTTTGAGAATATCGAGGTACTCGATTAATTTCTCACCCTTGACTGCATAGGATCCATTAAAATGGTTAGTAATTAACAAGGAGTGTACACATACTTGCAAATTCTTGATACTCATATTCTTAGCCAATTCTAATCCTGCAATTAAAGCTTCATATTCTGCCTCATTATTCGTAGCAGGAAATTCACACCTAATAGCCTGGGGTAATATGTCCCCCTGTGGCGATTTTAGTAGTATACCTAAACCTACACCTCTTATATTGGATGCACCATCAGTATATAATGTACAGGATCCTGAAGATTCTCCTGATTGTTGAACTTCTAGGTCTACCTCGTCCTGAATGTTGTTAGGGGTGGATTTCTAAATGACCAGTGATCCTTATTTGCTGTTGGATTTAGTGATCCTCAATTCTGTCTGAAGTAGTGATCCTTAGAAGTGTTACAGGATCAGGATCATGGATCACTATAAGGATCCCAGTACTAACGATTGTCTACTTTGAATTCGTAAATGTTTTGCAGGAATATCAACTTGGACTTAGTCTTGGCGACATTCCTGGAGAATATTCTTAGTCTATTCCGCACGTGCCTAGCCAGAAATGGACGTTGTGGAGTCGTGGAAGACTTGCACCATTTGCGGAATGTTAGTTAGGCTTGATATTTTCTATTTGTAAAGGGGTAGC
Source organism: Helianthus tuberosus (assembly GCA_030545235.1). NCBI lineage: Eukaryota > Viridiplantae > Streptophyta > Magnoliopsida > Asterales > Asteraceae > Helianthus > Helianthus tuberosus. The sequence continues at coordinate 41,919,017 of CM060414.1, read as the reverse complement.
GAGCTATTTTAAAGACACTTAGCTATTTTTGGCTACACACACACTCATACAACCGCTCTCACTGGCTCTCGACAAAACACTTAGCATTTTTCATACATTTCTACACGTTACACTATAGTGATCCTTGTACTTAGCTCGCTATCATCCGAAGTTGTAACAGATTGTTTGTTTAATTTGAGTTGGTGATCGGTAGTTTCCATCACCCGGGGTTTTTTGTGCCGGAGATCAACTCTTGATCAAGGGCTTTTTCCCCGTATAAATCTTCGTGTCATTTGTTCATTATACTTTATAGTGATCCTTATTGTTGTTCATCAATTCAAGCATCATACCTCACAACAGAAAGTTTGGTTACATTGTCATTGCTTGATTTTTGACCAAAACAGTTTGGCGCCCACCGTGGGGCAATTGGTGCTTCATTCTTAGAAAGATTCGTGTTTTCGTGGTTATTTCGGTTCGCTACAACCAAACAGATGGCTTCCTCAGTGAAGAATACTTCAAGTTTAATGCCCTCATTCAGTTCCTCACAAGGCGTTCCTCCTTTGCCTCCACCACCTTCTGGATCCCAGAAGAATGCTGAGAATGCTGCGAAGAAACCAACTCCTATTTTCCAAAAACCACCTACTTCTTCTGTTTCAACTAATCCTACTACTAATGATCTCTATACCTTGATTTTGCAGACGAGGAATCATGCACAAGAGCAGGATAAGACCAACGAAAGGATCCTCCGGGAGATCGATGAAATCAAGAAACAGAAGAAATCAGTGGAGGATCACTCCCCTCTGATGCCAAGATCGCTGAACTTCGACACTCCGGTCATAACCTCACAATACTCAGCAGTTCCGGACGTGCAATACTTGGGTGATCTATCAGGAAGGCGTTATGGGACGACAACAATGAGTCAGGCATTTGGCTCTTGCTTCCAGCCTCAGGGATCCTCTTCTCAACCATTAGGATCCTCTTCTCAGCATCAGGGATACTTCACGTCAGGAGGATATGTGGGAATGCATGCAGTACAAGGATCCTCCCAGGTCCAAGGATCCTCCCAGGTCCAACGATCCTCCCACGTCCAAGGATCCTCCCAGGTCCAAGGATCCTCCCAGGTCCTAGGATCCTCCCAGGTCCTAGGATCCTCCCTGGTCCCAGGATCCTTTCAGGTTCAAGGATCATCGCAATTCCAAGGATCCAACCCCCTTCAAAATCAAGGATACTCGAGAAATATGCAACCTCAGAACTCAGACGTCCATCAAGGAGACTTCATACCAATGCAGACCATTGCCTCCTCTGGTCCTTCAACCATGCCAGAGTCTCGACAAGATGGATTCACATCCGCAATTCCAAACTCGAATCCTGTGGGAGGTAACACTTTTAATAATTTATATAACACTAACCATGGCTTTATGCAGGATACAGGTATCAATCAGGCCATGGCTAGGGAACTACAAAAGCTTAAGGATATGATATCCAGTGTACCAGGAGTGGTTAAACCCATTCCTGAGATTGCGGATGGTAGCCATAGGATATCTCGTTTTGCACCACCTTTGTGTGATGCTGAGATACCTAAAAGATTCTAGATACCATCAATGAAGCTATATGATTATTCAACGGATCCAGAAGAGCATGTAGCTCAATACAGGGAGAGGATGGAGATCAATCCAATTCCGGAAAGGTTGAAAGAAGCATGTCTATGCAAGGGATTTGGGTCCACACTTACAAGATCTGCTCTTAAATGGCTGCTAAGTCTTCCCCCTTACTCTATTACTTCATTTGCTAATTTAGTTAACTAGTTCAATAGTCAATTCTCTTGTAGCAGAAAGTTTGAACGATTAACTAGTGATCTATATAGGGTAACACAAGGTCAAAATGAACCACTTAGAGATTATATCACTAAGTTTAGTAAAGAATCCTTAGACATTCCCAATTTGGATATAGCTACGGCCCTTGAAGACTTTAAAATGGGATTGCTTAGGGATTCATTATTCTATGATGATCTTGTTATGACACCTTGCAGGAATCTTGATGAAGTAAGGACTAGGGCCCTTAGGTTCATCCGCATAGAGGATGACAAAAGGATCTAGGACAGATTGACAGGATCCTCCAAACAGGATAAGCAAGGATCCTACTTCAGGAACAACAAATCCAAGTCCTATAACAGATCTGATAACCAGAATGTGCACGCAGTGGAACAAGAAAAGGATGCTGAGAATTATCCTCCTATTTCTGAATATTGTTTCTCTGTTGATAACAATGAACTAATCCTTGCAATGCAGAATCTAGGTGAGAAAGCTAGGTGGCCAAGGAAAAGTGATAAACCAGCTGCTACAAAGGATAAATCCAAGTGGTGTGCATATCATGAGGATTTTGGGCATCTCACTGAAGAATGTATTGCACTTAGAAAGGAAATTGGTTATTTGTTGAGCAAGGGGCATTTAAAGGAACTCTTGGGACGAAAGAAGTCAAGAACCCAGGATCCTGAAAGGATCCTGGAAAGGGCTCCTGCTCCTCTGGCAGATGCACAAGTCATAAATTTCATATCCGGTGGATCAGACATCTGTGGTACATCCTTCTCAGCAGCAAAAAGACACGCTAAGAAAACCAAGATGGATAATGGAGACAGACCCGTCAGGACCTCCGCTGTCACCCAGGATAAAGTCATTACTTTTGATGAGGATGATCGTGTTGACATCCAGGATCCTCACCATGACGGTCTCGTAATTACATTGTTTATTTCTAACCACTTTGTTTGCAGGATCCTTATAGATGGAGGAAGCTCTGTGAACATCATTCAGCTGGATGTTCTCAAGAAAATGAATATCCCAGAATCCGATATTATCCCAAGATCCTCAGTACATGTGGGATTCAGGGGAGAAACAAATAATACATTGGGGGACATCAAACTCCCAATCTATATTGAAGGATTGCATTCTTATCAAAAGTTTTGTGTTATTGATTGCTTATCGTGTTGTAACGTTATCCTTGGCAGGCCATGGATACATGATATGAAGGCAGTTCCATCCACCTATCATCAGTGTGTAAAGCTTCCAAGTCCATGGGGAGTGGTGAAAATTGAGAGTGATCAACAGGAGGCTAAGAATTGCTATACCTCATCAATGAAACCAGCCTCAAGACCAAGGGAGCAATAGCAATTAAAGTATCCTTCAAGAGACGTCTTGGAGGCAAGAGAACAGGATTTGAAAGAAATCCTCATGGATCCAGATGATCCTGAATCCAAGATCTTCATAGGGTCCGGGATCCTTAGAGATATTGAACAAGAGCTAGTATCCTTTCTCAAAAGAAGAAAGACCACCTTTGCCTGGAAACATGAAGACATGACAGGTATATCTAAGGATATAATTACTCACAAAATTGGCATTGACAGGTCATTCAAGCCAATTCATCAAAAGAGGAGGAAGTTTGCACCTGAAAGAAATGCTATTATCCAGGAAGAGGTAGATAAGCTACTTCGAGCAGGTATGATTAGAGAGGTTAAGTATCCAAGATGGTTAGCCAATGTGGTTGTTGTTCAAAAGAAAAATGGAAAGTGGAGGGTATGTGTCGATTTTACAGATTTAAACAAGGCATGTCTCAAGGATCCTTTCCCATTACCCCACATTGACTCCATGGTGGATGCTACCGCGGGTCATGAGTTGTTAACTTTTATGGATGCTTCATCTGGATTTCAACAAATTCAGATGGAACCATCCGATCAAGAGGATACAGCCTTCATGACCCCAACTGGTATATACTGTTATATTGCTATGCCATTTGGATTAAGGAATGCAGGTGCTACTTACCAAAGGCTTGTCAATATGATGTTCAAAGAACAAATTGGATACACTATGGAAGTCTATATTGATGACATGGTGGTTAAGTCCAAAAGAGTTGAGGATCACCTTAAAGACTTGGAGGAAGCATTCAATATCCTTGATAAATTTAATATGAAACTAAATCCTTCTAAGTGTCATTTTGGTGTAAAGGCAGGTAAATTCTTAGGAAATATGGTAACAAAGAGGGGCATTGAAGCAAGTCCAGAGCAAATTAAGGCCATCGTGAATAACAAATCTCCTGCCAATGCTAAGGATGTGCAAAGGTTGACTGGCAGGATCGCAGCCTTGAACAGATTCATATCCAAATCCTCAGAAAAGTGCAAGGAGTTCTATGACATCCTGAGGAAAAACAAGAAATTTGAATGGACTGAGAAGCATGAAAGTGCCCTTAAAGCAAAGCTCTTAAAGATTACCTATCCTCAGCCCCAGCCTTAATGAAACCGGAAAAGGTAGATGTGTTATCCTTATATTTGGCGGTATCCTCAAAAGCAGTAAGTGCGGTCCTTGTTAAGTGTTAGGGGTGGATTTCTAAATGACCAGTGATCCTTATTTGCTGTTGGATTTAGTGATCCTCAATTCTGACTGAAGTAGCGATCCTCAGAAGTGTTGCAGGATCAAGATCATGGATAACTATAAGGATCCCAGTACTAACGATTGTCTACTTTGAATTCGTAAATGTATTGCAGGAATATCAACTTGGACTTAGTCTTGGCGAGATTCCTGGAGAATATTCTTAGTCTATTCCGCACGTGCTTGGCCAGAAATGGACGTTGTGGGGTCGTGGAAGACTTGCACTATTTGTGGAATGTTAGTTAGGCTTGATATTTTCTATTTGTAAAGGGGCAGCGAGCTATTTTAGAAACACTTAGCTATTTTTGGCTACACACACACTCATACAACCGCTCTCACTGGCTCTCGACAAAACACTTAGCATTTTTCATACATTTCTACACGTTACACTATAGTGATCCTTGTACTTAGCTCGCTATCATCCGAAGTTGTAACAGATTGTTTGTTTAATTTGAGTTGGTGATCGGTAGTTTCCATCACCCGGGGTTTTTTGTGCCGGAGATCAACTCTTGATCAAGGGCTTTTTCCCCGTATAAATCTTTGTGCCATTTGTTCATTACACTTCATAGTGATCCATATTATTGTTCATCAATTCAAGCATCATACCTTCCAACAGAAAGTTTGGTTACATTGTCATTGCTTGATTTTTGACTAAAACAGTTTGGCGCCCACCGTGGGGCAATTGGTGCTTCATTCTTAGAAAGATTCGTGTTTTCGTGGTTATTTCGGTTCGCTACAACCAAACAAATGGCTTCCTCAGTGAAGAATACTTCAAGTTTGATGCCCTCATTCAGTTCCTCACAAGGCGTTCCTCCTTTGCCTCCACCACCTTCTGGATCCCAGAAGAATGCTGAGAATGCTGCGAAGAAACCAACTCCTATTTTCCAAAAACCACCTACTTCTTCTGTTTCAACTAATCCTACTACTAATGATCTCTATACCTTGATTTTGTAGATGAGGAATCATGCACAAGAGCAGGATAAGACCCACGAAAGGATCCTCTGGGAAATCGATGAAATCAAGAAACAGAACAAATCAGTGGAGGATCACTCCCCTCTGATGCCAAGATCACTGAACTTCGACACTCCGGTCATAACCTCACAATATTCAGCAGTTTCGGACGTGCAATACTTGGGTGAACTATCCGGAAGGCGTTATGGGATGACAACAATGAGTCAGGCATTTTGCTCTTGCTTCCAGCCTCAGGGATCCTCTTCTCAACCATTAGGATCCTCTTCTCAGCATCAGGGATACTTCACGTCAGGAGGTTATGTGGGAATGCATGCAGTACAAGGATCCTCCCAGGTCCAAGGATCCTCCAAGGTCTAAGGATCCTCCCAGGTCCAAGGATCCTCCCAGGTCCAAGGATCCTCCCAGGTCCAAGGATCCTCCCAGGTCCTAGGATCCTCTCTGGTCCCAGGATTCTCCCTTGTTCAAGGATCCTCCTTGGTCCTAGGATCCTTTCAGATTCAAGGATCATCACAATTCCAAGGATCCAACCCCCTTCAAAATCAAGGATCCTCGAGAAATATGCAACCTCAGAACTCAGACGTCCATCAAGGAGACTTCATACCAATGCAGACCATTACCTCCTCTGGTCCTTCAGTCATGCCAGAGTCTCGACAAGATGGATTCACATCCACAATTCCAAACTCGAATCCTGTGGGAGGTAACACTTTTAATAATTTATATAACACTAACCATGGCTTTATGCAGGATACAGGTATCAATCAGGCCATGGCTAGGGAACTGCAAAAGCTTAAGGATATGATATCAAGTGTACCAGGAGTGGTTAAACCCATTCCTGAGATTGCGGATGGTAGCCATAGGATATCTCGTTTTGCACCACCTTTGTGTGATGCTGAGATACCTAAAAGATTCCAGATACCATCGATGAAGCTATATGATTATTCAACGGATCCAGAAGAGCATGTAGCTCAATACAGGGAGAGGGTGGAGATCAATCCAATTCCGGAAAGGTTGAAAGAAGCATGCCTATGCAAGGGATTTGGGTCCACACTTACAGGATCTGCTCTTAAATGGCTGCTAAGTCTTCCCCCTTACTGTATTACTTCATTTGCTAATTTAGTTAACTTGTTCAATAGTCAATTCTCTTGTAGCAGAAAGTTTGAACGATTAACTAGTGATCTATATAGGGTAACACAAGGTCAAAATGAATCACTTAGAGATTATATCACTAAGTTTAGTAAAGAATCCTTAGACATTCCCAATTTGGATATAGCTACGACTGTTGAAGCCTTTAAAATGGGATTGCTTAGGGATTCATTATTCTATGATGATCTTGTTATGACACCTTGCAGGAATCTTGATGAATTAAGGACTAGGGCCCTTAGGTTCATCCGCCTAGAGGATGACAAAAGGATCTAGGACAGATTGACAGGATCCTCCAAACAGGATAAGCAAGGATCCTACTTCAGGAACAACAAATCCAAGTCCTATAACAGATCTGATAACCAGAATGTGCACGCAGTGGAACAAGAAGAGGATGCTGAGAATTATCCTCCTATTTCTGAATATTGTTTCTCTGTTGATAACAATGAACTAATCCTTGCAATGCAGAATCTAGGTGAGAAAGCTAGGTGGCCAAGGAAAAGTGATAAACCAGCTGCTACAAAGGATAAATCCAAGTGGTGTGCATATCATGAGGATTTTGGGCATCTCACTGAAGAATGTATTGCACTTAGAAAGGAGATTGGTTATTTGTTGAGCAAGGGGCATTTAAAGGAACTCTTGGGACGAAAGAAGTCAAGAACCCAGGATCCTGAAAGGATCCTGGAAAGGGCTCCTGCTCCTCCGGCAGATGCGCAAGTCATAAATTTCATATCCGGTGGATCAGACATCTGTGGTACATCCTTCTCAGTAGCAAAAAGACACGCTAAGAAAACCAAGATGGATAATGGAGACAGACCCGTCAGGACCTCCGCTGTCACCCAGGATAAAGTCATTACTTTTGATGAGGATGATCGTGTTGACATCCAGGATCCTCACCATGACGGTCTCGTAATTACATTGTTTATTTCTAACCACTTTGTTCGCAGGATCCTTATAGATGGAGGAAGCTCTGTGAACATCATTCAGCTGGATGTTCTCAAGAAAATGAATATCCCAGAGTCCGATATTATCCCAAGATCCTCAGTACTTGTGGAATTCAGTGGAGAAACAAAGAATACATTGGGGGACATCAAACTCCAAATCTATATTGAAGGATTGCATTCTTATCAAAAGTTTTGTGTTATTGATTGCTTATCGTGTTGAAACGTTATCCTTGGCAGGCCATGGATACATGATATGAAGGTAGTTCCATCCACCTATCATCAGTGTGTAAAGCTTCCAAGCCCATGGGGAGTGGTGAAAATTGAGAGTGATCAACAGGAGGCTAAGAATTGCTATACCTCATCAATGAAACCAGCCTCAAGACCAAGGGAGCAATAGCAATTAAAGTATCCTTCAAGAGACGTCTTGGAGGCAAGAGAACAGGATTTGAAAGAAATCCTCATGGATCCTGATGATCCTGAATCCAAGATCTTCATAGGGTCAGGGATCCTCAGCGATATTGAACAAGAGCTAGTATCCTTTCTCAAAAGAAGGAAGACCACCTTTGCCTGGAAACATGAAGACATGACAGGTATATCTAAGGATATAATTACTCACAAACTTGGCATTGACAGGTCATTCAAGCCAATTCATCAAAAGAGGAGGAAGTTTGCACCTGAAAGAAATGCTATTATCCAGGAAGAGGTAGATAAGCTACTTTGAGCAGGTATGATTAGAAAGGTTAAGTATCCAAGATGGCTAGCCAATGTGGTTGTTGTTCAAAAGAAAAATGGAAAGTGGAGGGTATGTGTCGATTTTACAGATTTAAACAAGGCATGTCCCAAGGATCATTTCCCATTACCCCACATTGACTCCATGGTGGATGCTACCGCGGGTCATGAGTTGTTAACTTTTATGGATGCTTCATCTGGATTTCAACAAATTCAGATGGAACCATCCGATCAAGAGGATACAGCCTTCATGACCCCAACTGGTATATACTGTTATATTGCTATGCCATTTGGATTAAGGAATGCAGGTGCTACTTACCAAAGGCTTGTCAATATGATGTTCAAAGAACAAATTGGATACACTATGGAAGTCTATATTGATGACATGGTGGTTAAGTCCAAAAGAGCTGAGGATCACCTTAAAGACTTGGAGGAAGCATTCAATATCCTTGATAAATTTAATATGAAACTAAATTCTTCTAAGTGTCATTTTGGTGTAAAGGCAGGTAAATTCTTAGGATATATGGTAATAAAGAGGGGCATTGAAGCAAGTCTAGAGGAAAATAAGGCTATCGTGAATATCAAATCTCCTGTCAATGCTAAGGATGTGCAAAGGTTGACTGGCAGGATCGCAGCCTTGAACAGATTCATATCCAAATCCTCAGAAAAGTGCAAGGAGTTCTATGACATCCTGAGGAAAAACAAGAAATTTGAATGGACTGAGAAGCATGAAAGTGCCCTTAAAGCTCTTAAAGATTACCTATCCTCAGCCCCAGCCTTAATGAAACCAGAAAAGGGAGATGTGTTATCCTTATATTTGGCGGTATCCTCAAAAGCAGTAAGTGCGGTCCTTGTTAAGGATCACCAAGGTACACAACATCCTGTTAATTATGTAAGTAAGAGCTTACTTGATGCTGAATCCAGGTATTCACATTTAGAAAAACTTATCCTTGCATTAATTATGGCATCTACTAAGTTAAGACATTATTTTGAGACTCATGTCATTATTGTTAAAACTAATTTCCCAATTAAGAATGTTCTCAGGAAACCTGAAATGTCAGGAAGGATGGCTAAGTGGGCAGTGAAGTTGAGTGCATACGATATAAGATATGAGCCAAGGACAGCCATTAAATCCCAAGCATTAGCTGACTTTGTGGCAGATTTCAGTAGTGATTTGCAAAAGGAAGCTGAACTAGAAGTCCAACAGCTTGAAGAAACCAAGGATCCTTGGATACTGTTTACTGATGGATCCTCCAATGTGAATGGAACAGGGCTTGGAATACTACTAAAATCGCCACAGGGGGACATAATATCCCACTCCATAGCTTGTGAATTTCAAACTACCAACAATGAGGCTGAATATGAAGCCTTGATAGCTGGTTTGCAAATTGCAAAGCATATGAGTATCAGGTATCTTGAGGTACATGTAGATTCTTTATTGATCACTAATCACTTTAATGGATCCTATGCTGTTAAAGGTGAAAAGCTAATCAAATATTTGGAGATACTCAAAGAATTAGCACTCTCTTTTGTATCCTTTAGTTTGACACAGGTACCAAGGGAAGAGAATGCAGAAGCTGATGCATTAGCCAATCTAGGATCATCTTTGAAGATTCCTGAGGATATTGAGATCCCTATTATCCATATCCTGACCCCTGCTATCAAGGATCATGTAGCTATGGAGATAGGAGAAGATTCTGCAATCATCCCTAGTGATGATACCCAATCTCATTTAGGATCATGGATACTTCCAATCATGAGATACATACAACATGGAGAAATCCCTACAGGAGAAAACCCAAGGGATTTTAAAATTAAGGTATCTCAATTTACATTATTAAATAATATGTTGTATAAACGATCTCTTGCAGGACCATATTTGAGATGCATTGAGGATCCTGATATTCAAGAAGTCCTAAAGAATTTCCATGAAGGAGATTGTGGAAACCACACTGGGGGCAGGGCATTATTCTCAAGGATCCTGAGAACAGGATACTATTGGCCCACTATGAAGAAGGACGTTGTGGAATATGCCAAGAAGTGTGATCCTTGTCAGAGGCATAGTAATATCCTTCACCAACCAGCAGAGCTCTTGCATCCTATATCTTCTTCTTGGCCATTCATGAGATGGGGAATGGATATAGTTGGAAAGCTTCCTAAGGCACCAGGTGGAAAAGTATTCATGCTTGCTATGACTGATTACTTCTCTAAGTGGATAGAGGCTGAAGCCTTTGCTCAAGTCAGAGAAAAGGAAGTTATATCCTTTATTAAAAGGAATATTATTACTAGATTTGGCATCCCTTCTGAAATTATTTGTGATAATGGATCCCAATTTATTGGGAATAGAACCACTAACTTTTGTGACAGTTGGGGAATTCAGATGATAACATCAACACCAGCCCATCAACAAGCTAATGGTCAGGCAGAATCATCCAACAAGATCATCATCAACAATTTGAAGAAGAAGCTTGGATCCAAGAAAGGAAAATGGGCAGAAGAACTACCTTATGTGCTGTGTGCTTATAGAACAACTCCCAAGAATGCTACAGGCCAAACTCCATTTTCTTTAGTATTTGGGGCAGAGTCAGTGATCCCTACAGAGATGGTGGTTCCAACTGCAAGAACAAGCGTTCGTGATCCTGAAGAAAATGCTGAAAACTTGATTCAAGACTTGGATACTATAGAAGAAATCAGGGATTTAGCAAGGATAAGGATGGCCAGTTATCAACAAAGGATGGCTGGAGCTTACAACAAAAATGTCAGGCTCAGGAAATTCCAAGTTGGGGATATGGTATTAAGGAAAGCATTTCAAAACACCACCAATCCTGTTGATGGAAAGCTAGCACCAAAGTGGGAAGGACCTTATTTGATTGAAGCTGAAGCAGGAAAGGGGGCATATCGATTGCTAACAATGGAAGGTGATTTGCTACCTAGAGCTTGGAATGCTGTCCATTTGAAGAAATATTTCATGTGATCATGATCCATGATCCTTACCAGACAAGTATCCTTGAAGGATCCCCGCTGATAGATGATCCTCTTTCTGGTAACATTCCAATCTTAAACTATTTCATTCTTTTTATTCTTACAAGGATAAGGATCCTGCGTCCTTTATCCTCCTTTTACTTGATTTCTGAGTTTTGAAGGTTCAGGTATCTTTAACTAAGCATTGAGTATCCACAGAAGTATCCAGTTGTTTGGGCTAGTCCCCAGTCTGGGCATGTCCCCAGTTTCGCCAGTAGCGCACGATGATCCTGGTATAGTTCATGGCAATGGGACCAGTACCCGCTTTAGGGGCTGACAATTTCGTTGTACTGGCTATATTCAGGATCCTACGTATAATGGTAGACGTACCATACATCCGTTCCTAAGGTTTCTAACGTTTTCACGTTAGCTAAGGTTTTGGCATTTTCATGTCACTAAGTTTGGATAGTCGCCAGTAAGGGCCATACTCCAGTTTACATATGATCCTTTGGGCTTGTCCCCAGTTATCCTTTGGGCTTGTCCCCAGTTATCCTTTGGGCTTGTCCCCAGTCACTAACATTTATCTTATGATGGCTCAGTTCCAAGCAATATCTTATTTCAGGTTTGTGAAGATAAATGGCCAAAGATTCTTGACCCTTACTTTCAACTAAGGTTTGTATCTTGGGTTATCCTAATTTTAAGTGTTGAAGGATAGGATCCTAACTTGGGTTCTTAGGTATGATCCTAAACTGTTTTGATTTTATTCATTATGTATTTAAGTGACACTTATCCTTTGACAACTGAAATTATGATCCTTAAATTATTTTTATGTGATCCTTGATCATATCCTTAACTCTTAAGGGATATTTTTTAAATTTTTTCCTTACTTGATAAGTTTAAACGACATGAACATCACAATAGATTGAAAAATAAAATAACAATAAGGATATCAACACAGGATATAGCCAAAAAGTTAAAGTCATTTTATTCACAAAAGCTTAAACCCTTTTAAGGTTGTCAAAATTGCAACCCACGTTTCTACCAGCAAAACGTGGCCCGTCCACATGGGTTGGCAAAGGGTATCCATTGTTTGTAGGTCTAACAAGTGCAGGAAAATAAAGACGGTAGGATCACAATGGCTTCATCCCCCAAACAGAGGATCCCTCCACCATTTGTAATCCTACCTATTGTTCAAAGGATCATCCATGATCCTCAACCCTAATTACTATTGTTCAAATACAGACCAACCATTGTTTACCAAAACATCATCAAAACAAAAAAACCATAACCAAACTAAAAAAATGGGCTCCGGCTACGTCTAGAAATGTCCATCATCGCCCATTGTTGCATCCTACGCCTTCGCTGCATCACCATCTCCAGCTCCACTAGCTTCACCACCATGATCCTTGCCACTACCACTAGCCTCAATTGCCAGAACCTCCTCAGCCTCCTCCTCGTCATCCAGTTCAGCCAGCCTTGCCTTCCAGCCTTCCACATCCCAGTTGCTCCTATCAAAGGCAGGATCCTGAGCTTCTTGAGCCATTTGTAGCTTGGTCTTGTACATGGCTATGGCAGCGGAGACCTTGGCATCTTCTGTGATTTCGTGCTTTTCATAATCGAAGTTGATCAGAATAGCAGCTGTCTGAGCTTTGGCATCAAGGAGATCCTTTTCAAGGGAAGCAATTTTTAGATCCTTGAGCGATGCGACTAGTTAGAGGTCGGCAATCTTCTTGTCCTGCTCTTCGACATGACCAACGTAGTCTTCAATTTCAGCAAATTTCTGCAAAGGAGATAAAGAACAGTTTAAGAACAAGTGATCCTCAAATAAGCTGGATACCTAAAGCAGGGACAAGAATCCTTACCTCATTGAAGTATTCAAGGAACTGGTGGCGGATCAGGGGCAGACCTTGCAGATCCTCAGCTTCGGAGGCTTTTCTTTTCTTGCCACCCCTTCCTTTAGCGGGTGCCTTGGGGATCGAAGCAGGTGGGCTAGCAGGAAGCTTCTTCTTGGAGGATCGTACGGTGTCAAGCTCAGTGACACTAAATTTGGAAGCAGATCTTGATGATTTTCCAGCGCCTACACACCCAAAATAGATAAGTGTCCTAATTCTATTCATATATAACTATTTATTTAAACATTTGAATATAAAAAGAACATGATACTTACTTGACATGGTGACAGAGGCTGAGGATACCTCTTGTGAATCCTGGGTGATTGTCTTGAATGATCTTGTTTCAGGATCAAGCTTTCTAAAGGCAGCAAGTCTCCCCTTGGTGGCAGCTGAAGGAATGATATGCGAGAATGTGATAGCTGTACAAAAAAGGAACAAAAGCATATTAGTAATCATTATCAGAATGAGCTTACTTAGTGATCCTTCTAAGGATCCTCCTATCCTACCATGAATGCTCCATTCCTTCGGCAAATTCTGGCCATCCGGGATAGAGTCCCTTCTGACGAAGAAGAACCGCCGTTTCCAGTTGATATCGTTTGTAGTAGCTCTAAAGATGGGATGTTCTTTTCCGAGTTTACGCTTGAATAGATATCGGTGGAATCCAAAGGTGGTAAGGTCATACATCTCCGCTAATTCTGACATTCCCAAGTCAATTCCTTCTTGCTCAACGATCCTTTCAAGGGTATACAAGACCCTCCAGATCATTGGCATAGCTTGAATATAGGAGATGCCGGTGAGGGAGAAAAAGGATTGGGTAAAGTCTGGAAAGGGATACGAATATCCTATTGTGAAGGGTGTGACTGGGAAAGCTACCCAAGTTTCAGAGACATAATCGCTTAAAGCGGTGGGAACAAATGGTTTGAAAACAGTATTTGCCGGAAAACAGTGGCGGATTCTATCTATTTGTGGATCAGAGAAACAACATATTTCTTTCACCGATTCTTCCAGGATCCCCTGGCTCTTGAGAGGACTTTCCTTCTTATGATCCTTGGCTGGTGAGGATTTCAGCATCATCTTGATTTGAAGAAGGTGAAGAAAGATGAATGGAGAAAGAAAACGTAAAGGAGGAAAAGGAAAAGAGTTACCTGCTTGATCGTCAGATGAGAATTTAAAGGGAGTTCGCTTGAATTTGAATGCTAATCGATCCCTATCTCTAACTCTTATTTATAATGATGATTTTGCAGGATAATCATCTCACTTACGTCATGATCGTAACGGCTAGTCCGCTTATAACGGCTAGTTATCCGTTGGTTAAATGCGGATAAGATCGACAAAATATAACTCATTTATTTACATATTTACTCCTTATATTTTGGGGGCAATTGTTAGGCGTGGATTTCTAAATGACCAGTGATCCTTATTTACTGTTGGATTTAGTGATCCTCAGAAGTGTTGCAGGATCAGGATCAGGATCATGGATAACTATAAGGATCCCAGTACTAACAATTGTCTACTTTGAATTCGTAAATGTTTTGCAGGAATATCAACTTGGACTTAGTCTTGGCGACATTCCTGGAGAATATTCTTAGTCTATTCCGCACGTGCTTGGCCAGAAATGGACGTTGTGGAGTCGTGGAAGACTTGCACTATTTGCGGAATGTTAGTTAGGCTTGATATTTTCTATTTGTAAAGGGGTAGCGAGCTATTTTAGAAACACTTAGCTATTTTTGGCTACACACACACTCATACAACCGCTCTCACTGGCTCTCGACAAAACACTTAGCATTTTTCATACATTTCTACACGTTACACTATAGTGATCCTTGTACTTAGCTCGCTATCATCCGAAGTTGTAACAGATTGTTTGTTTAATTTGAGTTGGTGATCGGTAGTTTCCATCACCCGGGGTTTTTTGTGCCGGAGATCAACTCTTGATCAAGGGCTTTTTACCCATATAAATCTTCGTGTCATTTGTTCATTACACTTCGTAGTGATCCTTATTATTGTTCATCAATTCAAGCATCATACCTCACAACAGAAAGTTTGGTTACATTGTCATTGCTTGATTTTTGACCAAAACATTAAGGATCACCAAGGTACACAACATCCTGTTTATTATGTAAGTAAGAGCTTACTTGATGCTGAATCCAGGTATTCACATTTAGAAAAACTTATCCTTGCATTAATTATGGCATCTACTAAATTAAGACATTATTTTGAGACTCATGCCATTATTGTTAAAACTAATATCCCAATTAAAAATGTTCTCAGGAAACCTGAAATGTCAGGAAGGATGGCTAAGTGGGCAGTGAAGTTGAGTGCATACGATATAAGATATGAGCCTAGGATAGCCATTAAATCCCAAGCATTAGCTGACTTTGTGGCAGATTTCAGTAGTGATTTGCAAAAGGAAGCTGAACTAGAAGTCCAACAGCTTGAAGAAACCAAGGATCCTTGGATACTGTTTACTGATGGATCCTCCAATGTGAATGGAACAGGGCTTGGAATACTACTAAAATCGCCACAGGGGGACATAATATCCCACTCCATAGCTTGTGAATTTCAAACTACCAACAATGAGGCTGAATATGAAGCCTTGATAGCTGGTTTGCAAATTGCAAAGCATATGAGTATCAGGTATCTTGAGGTACATGTAGATTCTTTATTGATCACTAATCACTTTAATGGATCCTATGTTGTTAAAGGTGAAAAGCTAATCAAATATTTGGAGATAGTCAAAGAATTGGCACTCTCTTTTGTATCCTTTAGTTTGACACAGGTACCAAGGGAAGAGAATGCAGAAGCTGATGCATTAGCCAATCTAGGATCATCTTTGAAGATTCCTGAGGATATTGAGATCCCTATTATCCATATCCTGACCCCTGCTATCAAGGATCATGTAGCTATGGAGATAGGAGAAGATTCTGCAATTATCCCTAGTGATGATACCCAATTTCATTCAGGATCATGGATACTTCCAATCATGAGATACATACAACATGGAGAAATTCCTACAGGAGAAAACCCAAGGGCTTTTAAAATTAAGGTATCTCAATTTACAATATTAAATAATATGTTGTATAAACGATCTCTTGAAGGACCATATTTGAGATGCATTGAGGATCCTGAAATTCAAGAAGTCCTAAAGGATTTCCATGAAGGAGATTGTGGAAACCACACTAGGGGCAGGGCGTTATTCTCAAGGATCCTAAGAATAGGATACTATTGGCCCACTATGAAGAAGGACGCTGTGGAATATGCCAAGAAGTGTGATCCTTGTCAGAGGCATAGTAATATCCTTCACCAACCAGCAGAGCTCTTGCATCCTATATCTTCTTCTTGGCCATTCATGAGATGGGGAATGGATATAGTTGGAAAGCTTCCTAAGGCACCAGGTGGAAAAGTATTCATGCTTGCTATGACTGATTACTTCTCTAAGTGGATAGAGGCTGAAGCCTTTGCTCAAGTCAGAGAAAAGGAAGTTATATCCTTTATTAAAAGGAATATTATTACTAGATTTGGCATCCCTTCTGAAATTATTTGTGATAATGGATCCCAATTTATTGGGAATAGAACCACTAACTTTTGTGACAGTTGGGGAATTAAGATGATAACATCAACACCAGTCCATCAACAAGCTAATGGTCAGGCAGAATCATCCAACAAGATCATCATCAACAATTTGAAGAAGAAGCTTGGATCCAAGAAAGGAAAATGGGCAGAAGAACTACCTTATGTGCTGTGTGCTTATAGAACAACTCCCAAGAATGCTACAGGCCAAACTCCATTTTCTTTGGTATTTGGGGCAGAGTCAGTGATCCCTACAGAGATGGTGGTTCCAACTGCAAGAACAAGCGTTCGTGATCCTGAAGAAAATGCTGAAAACTTGATTCAAGACTTGGATACTATAGAAGAAATCAGGGATTTAGCAAGGATAAGGATGGCCAGTTATCAACAAAGGATGGCTGGAGCTTACAACAAAAATGTCAGGCTCAGGAAATTCCAAGTTGGGGATATGGTATTAAGGAAAGCATTTCAAAACACCACCAATCCTGCTGATGGAAAGCTAGCACCAAAGTGGGAAGGACCTTATTTGATTGAAGCTGAAGCAGGAAAGGGGGCATATCGATTGCTAACAATGGAGGGTGATTTGCTACCTAGAGCTTGGAATGCTGTCCATTTGAAGAAATATTTCATGTGATCATGATCCATGATCCTTACCAGACAAGTATCCTTGAAGGATCCCCGCTGATAGATGATCCTCTTTCTGGTAACATTCCAATTTAAACTATTTCATTCTTTTTATTCTTATAAGGATAAGGATCCTGCGTCCTTTATCCTCCTTTTACTTGATTTTTGAATTTTGAAGGTTCAGGTATCTTTAACTAAGCATTGAGTATCTACAGAAGTATCCAGTTGTTTGGGCTAGTCCCCATTCTGGGCCTGTCCCCAGTTTCGCCAGTAGCGCACGATGATCCTGGTATAGTTCATGGCAATGGGACCAGTACCCGCTTTAGGGGCTGATAATTTCGTTGTACTGGCTATATTCAGGATCCTACGTATAATGGTAGACGTACCATACATCCGTTCCTAAGGTTTCTAACGTTTTCACGTTAGCTAAGGTTTTGGCATTTTCATGTCACTAAGTTTGGATAGTCGCCAGTAAGGGCCATACTCCAGTTTACATACGATCCTTTGGGCTTGTCCCCAGTTATCCTTTGGGCTTGTCCCCAGTTATCCTTTGGGCTTGTTCCCAGTTATCCTTTGGGCTTGTCCCCAGTATATTGGGCTTGTCCCCATAATTGTTGGGCTTGTCCCCAGTCATTAACATTCATCTTATATTGGCTCAGTTTCAAGTAATATCTTATTTCAGGTTTGTGAAGATAAATGGCCAAAGATTCTTGACCCTTACTTTCAACTAAGATTTGTATCTTGGGTTATCCTAATTTTAAGTGTTGAAGGATAGGATCCTAACTTGGGTTCTCAGGTATGATCCTAAACTGTTTTAATTTTATTTAAGTGACACTTATCCTTTGACAACTGACATTATGATCCTTAAATTATTTTTTATGTGATCCTTGATCATATCCTTAACTCTTAAGGGATATTTTTTAAATTTTTTCCTTACTTGATAAGTTTAAACGACATGAACATCACAATAGATTGAAAAATAAAATAACCATAAGGATATCAACACAGGATATAGCCAAAGAGTTAAAGTCATTTTATTCACAAAAGCTTAAACCCTTTTAAGGTTGTCAAAATTGCCAACCCACGTTTCTACCATCAAAACTTGGCCTGTCCACATGGGTTGGCAAAGGGTGTCCATTGTTTGTAGGTCTAACGAGTGTAGGAAATTAAAGACAGCAGGATCACAATGGCTTCATCCCCCAAACAGAGGATCCCTCCACCATTTGTAATCCTACCTATTGTTCAAAGGATCATCCATGATCCTCAACCCTAATTACTATTGTTCAAGTACAGACCAACTATTGTTTATCAAAACATCATCAAAACAAAAAACCATAACCAAACTAAAAAAATGGGCTCCGGCTACGTCTAGAAATGTCCATCATCGCCCATTATTGCAGCCTACACCTTCGCTGCATCACCATCTCCGGCTCCACTAGCTTCACCACCATGATCCTTGCCACTACCACTAGCCTCAATCGCCAGAACCTCCTCAGCCTCCTCCTCGTCATCCAGTTCAGCCAGCCTTGCCTTCCAGCCTTCCACATCCCAGTTGCTCCTGTCAAAGGCAGGATCCTGAGCTTCTTGCGCCATTTGTAGCTTGGTCTTGTACATGGCTATGGCAGCAGAGACCTTGGCATCCTCTGTGATTTCGCTCCTCTCATAATCAAAATTAACCAGGATTGTGGCTGTCTGAGCTTTGGCATCTTTGGGATCCTTTTGGAGGTCAGCAATCTTGAGATCCTTAAGCAATGCGACTTGTTGGAGGTCAGCAATCTTCTTGTCCTGCTCCTCGACATGCCCAACATAATCTTCAATCTCAGCAAATTTCTGCAAAGAAGATAAAGAACAGTTTTGGAACAAGTGATCCTCAAATAAGCTGGATACCTAAAGCAGGGATAAGGATCCTTACCTCGTTGAAGTATTCAAGGAACTGGTGGCGGATCAGGGGCAGACCTTGCAGATCCTCAGCTTCGGAGGCTTTTCTTTTCTTGCCACCCCTTCCTTTAGCGGGTGCCTTGGGGATCGAAGCAGTTGGGCTGGCAGGAAGCTTCTTCTTGGAGGATCGGACGGTGTCTAGCTCAGTGACACTAAATTTGGAAGCGGATCTTGATGATTTTCCAGCGCCTACACACCCAAAACAGATAAGTGTCCTAATTCTATTCATATATAACTATTTATTTAAACATTTGAATATATAAAGAACCGGATACTTACTTGACATGGTGACAGAGCCTGAGGATACCTCTTGTGAATCCTGGGTGATTGTCTTGAATGATCTTGTTTCAGGATCAAGCTTTCTAAAGGCAGCAAGTCTCCCCTTGGAGGCAGCTGAAGGAATGGTATGCGAAAATGTGATAGCTGTACAAAAAGAAACAAAAGCATATTAGTAAGCATTATCAGAATGAGCTTACTTAGTGATCCTTCTAAGGATCCTCCTATCCTACCATGAATGTTCCATTCCTTCGGCAAATTCTGGCCATCCGGGATAGAGTCCCTTCTGACGAAGAAGAACCGTCGTTTCCAGTTGATATCATTTTTAGTAGCTCTAAAGATGGGATGTTCTTTTCCGGGTTTACGCTTGAATAGATATCGGTGGAATCCAAATGTGGTAAGGTCATACATCTCGGCTAATTCTGACATTCCCAAGTCAATTCCTTCTTGCTCAATGATCCTTTCAATGGTATACAAGACCCTCCAGATCATTGGCATAGCTTGAATATAGGAGATTCCGGTGAGGGAGAAAAAGGATTGGGTAAAGTCTGGAAAGGGATACGAATATCCTATTGTGAAAGGTGTGACTGGGAAAGCTACCCAAGTTTCAGAGACATAATCGCTTAAAACGGTGGGAACAAATTGTTTGAAAACAGTATTTGCCGGAAAACAATGGCGGATTCTATCTATTTGTGGATCAGAGAAACAGCATATTTCTTTCACCGAATCTTCCAGGATCCCCCGGCTCTTGAGAGGACTTTCCTTCTTATGATCCTTGGCTGGTGAGGATTTCAGCATCATCTTGATTTGAAGTAGGTAAAGAATGATGAACAGAGAAAGAAAACGTAAAGGAAGAAAAGGAAAAGAGTTACCTGCTTGATCGTCAGATGAGAATTTAAAGGGAGTTCTCCTGAATTTGAATGCTAATCGATCCCTATCTCTAACTCTTATTTATAATGACGATTCTGCAGGGTAGTCATCTCACTGACGTCATGATCGCAACGGCTAGTCCGCTTATAACGGCTAGTTATCCGTTGGTTAAATACGGATAAGATCGACAAAATATAACTCATTCATTTACATATTTACTCCTTATATTTTGGGGGCAATTGTTAGGGGTGGATTTCTAAATGACCAGTGATCCTTATTTGCTGTTGGATTTAGTGATCCTCAATTCTGTCTGAAGTAGTGATCCTCAGAAGTGTTACAGGATCAGGATCATGGATCACTATAAGGATCCTAGTACTAACGATTGTCTAATTTGAATTCGTAAATGTTTTGCAGGAATATCAACTTGGACTTAGTCTTGGCGACATTCCTGGAGAATATTCTTAGTCTATTCCGCACGTGCCTAGCCAGAAATGGACGTTGTGGAGTCGTGGAAGACTTGCACCATTTGCGGAATGTTAGTTAGGCTTGATATTTTCTATTTGTAAAGGGGTAGCGAGCTATTTTAGAGAAACTTAGCTATTTTTGGCTACACACACACTCACACAACCGCTCTCACTGGCTCTCGACAAAACACTTAGCATTTTTCATACATTTCTACACGTTACACAATAGTGATCCTTGTACTTAGCTCGCTATCATCCGAAGTTGTAACAGATTGTTTGTTTAATTTGAGTTGGTGATCGGTAGTTTCCATCACCCGGGGTTTTTTGTGCCGGAGATCAACTCTTGATCAAGGGCTTTTTCCCCGTATAAATCTTCGTGTCATTTGTTCATTATACTTTATAGTGATCCTTATTGTTGTTCATCAATTCAAGCATCATACCTCACAACAGAAAGTTTGGTTACATTGTCATTGCTTGATTTTTGACCAAAAAAAATGTCACTACTGAAATCAGCCACAAAGTCAGCTAAAGCCTGAGACTTTATGGCATTTCTAGGTTCATATACTAAATCATAAGCACTTAACTTTACTGACCACTTAGCCATCCTGCCTGACATCTTTGGTTTCCTAAGCACATTTTTGACAGGATAATTCGTTTTAACATGGATCCTATGTGTCTCAAAATAATGTCTAAGCTTTGTCGATGCCATGACTAGAGCTAATATCAATTTTTCTAAATGAGAATACCTAGTTTCAGCATCTAACAAACTTTTACTAACATAATAAATAGGATATTGCTGACCTTCATGGTCTTTTATAAGAACGGCACATACAGCATTCCCTGATACAGTGAGGTATAGGGATAGTGGTTCACCATTTTCAGGCTTCATCAATAGAGGTGCAGTTGAGAGATATCGCTTCAAATCCTGCAAGGCTGTTTCATGCTTTGCTCCCCATTCAAATTTCTTATTCTTCTAGAGGATATCATAGAATTCCTTGCATTTTTCCGAGGATCTTGAAATAAATCTATTCAAAGCTGCTACTCGGCCTGTTAACCGTTGTACGTCCTTCATATTCGAGGGTGATTTTATATCCAGGATAGCTTTAATCTGCTCCGGGCTTGCCTCTATCCCCCTTTTCGTCACCATATATACAAGAAACTTTCCTGCCCCCACTCCGAAATGGCACTTAGCAGGATTCAGCTTCATGTTATACTGATCCAGGATATCAAATGCTCCCTTGATATCCTGGAGGTGATCCTCAGCCTTTTTAGATTTCACCACCATATCGTCAATATATACCTCCATGGTGTCCCCCAGCTTATCTTTGAACATCATGTTCACTAATCTCTGGTATGTTGCACCTGCATTTTTCAAACCTAAAGGCATGGCAGTATAGCAATATATACCTGTTGGTGTCATGAAAGCAGTATCCTCCTGGTCCGAAGGCTCCATTTGAATCTGCTGAAATCCTGAGGATGCGTCCATGAACATTAACATTTCATGCCCAGCAGTAGCATCCACCATTGCATCGATATGAGGGAGAGGAAATGGGTCTTTAGGACAAGCCTTGTTCAAGTCCGTGTAGTCTACACAGACTCTCCATTTCCCGTTTTTCTTCTGTACCACAACTACGTTTGCTAGCCATCTTGGAAACTTGACTTCTCTGATCATCCTGGACTTCAACAATCTTTCAACTTCCTCTTGGATAATCGCATTCCGCTCAGGAGCAAATTTTCTTCTTTTTTGCTGAACGGGCATGAATGATTTGTCAATTCCAAGCTTGTGAGTGATAATGTCTTTGGATATGCCTGTTATATCCTCATGCTTCCACGCAAACGTTGACATCCTGCATTTCAAAAAGTTAGTTAACTGCTCTTCAATATCCTGAGGGATATTGGTTCCTACGAGCACCGAGATATCAGGATTATCCTGATCCAGGATAATTTTCATCACATCCTGCTCCGAATCTTCCACGATATCCTGGGCCCGCATCTTTAATTGCTATGCTGTACTAGGCTTAGTTGAGGATTTCATTGAGGATGAGTAGCATTCTTTCGCTTCCTGCTGATCACTTTCAACCTTGACAACTCCCCAAGGGGTAGGGATCTTGATGCATTGGTGATACGTTGATGGCACAGCCTTCATATCGTGAATCCATGGTCTTCCCAGTATGATGTTATAGCAGGATAAGGAGTCCATCACGCAGAAGCGTTGTATCGAGTTGACCCCTTCAACATATACTGGTAACTTTATCTCCCCTACGGTATTCCTAGCTTCTCCACTGAAACCAACGAGCACAGTTGACTTCGAAGTAATGTCCATCGGAGATACATTCATCCTCTTCAATGTTTCCAGCTGAATTATATTGACAGAACTACCGTTGTCTACCAGTATCCTGCGTACAAAATTGTTAGCCACATATAATGTTATTACCAAAGCATCATGGTGAGGATCCTGAACAGTATCCCTGTCATCACTATCGAAAGTGATCACTTTATCAGTTGTGAGGGTAGTCATCCTGACTGGTCTGTCTCCCCTCTCACTGTTAGCTTCCTTTGCATGTCTCTTGGCCGCCGAATACGAAGTTCCACAAATATCGGATCCTCCTGAAATAAAGTTAATTATCTTGGCATCTGCTGGGGGTGATGCTGCTCGTTCAGGATACTTCTCGGGATCCTGCCCTTTATTCTTCTTTCTTCCCAGCAAGTCCTTCAGATACCCCTTGCTTAACAGGTAACTTATCTCTTTCCTTAAAGCAATGCAATCCTCGGTCATATGTCCGAAGTCTTCATGGAAGGCACACCATTTATCCTTCCAATCAGCTTTCTGCTGGTTCTTTCGAGGCCACCTAGCTTTGTCCCCTAAACCCTGCATAGCATACATTAACTCAGGTATATTAACAGAAAAGCAGTATTCAGATAAGTCAGGATATTCTTCAGGATCCTCGTCTTCAACAGCGTTCACTTTCTTGTTATCATTTCTGCCATATGGCTTGGAGCGATATGGCTTATATGAGGATTCTGATTTCCTGTTAGTTGATTCATAGGTTGAGGTAGAATTCATCCTCTCCTGCATCTTCTTGTCGTCTTCCAAACGGATATATCTCAAAGCCATGTTACGAGCTTCGTTAAGATTCCTGCAGGGATTCATTACAAAATCCTGATAAAACTGAGAATCCTTTTGTAACCCCATCTTAAAAGCTTGCACAGCTGTTGCAACATCAAGATGTGGGATGTCCAAGGATTCTCGACTGAACTTGTTCATATAATCCCTCAAGGATTCCTGAGATCCTTGAGTTATCCTGTAAAGGTCACTGGTTAGTTTCTCAAAACTTCGACTACAAGAAAATTGACTGTTAAATAAATTAACCAAATGAGTAAACGAAGTAATTGAGTGAGGAGGGACGTTCAACAGCGATTTTTAGGCTGATCCTGTCAAGGTAGAACCGAATCCCTTGCATAAGCATGCTTCCTTGAGATCTGGAGGGATAGGATTGATTTCCATCTGTTCCCTATACTGGGCAATATGCTCCTCAGGATCCATAGTCCCGTCATACAATTTCATGTTGGAAGTCTGGAATCTTTTTGGTATTTCAGCATCACAGATAGGATATGCAAAGCGAGATATCCTGTGGCTGTCTTGGGATACTTCCGGAATCGGCTGGACCACTCCAGGTACACTGGATATCATGTCCTTCAATTTTTGGAGCTCCCGGGTAAATGTTGACGTCATACCTGCATCCTACAAAGAGCCATTGTTGTTAGTAGCAAGAATATTATTATTTGACACATTACCGGTCTGAGGATTTTGGCCATATCCTGAAGCATATCCTGAACTCCTCACAGTCGACATCCTGACCGGAGAGGGTATCTCAGGGGTATGATTCTGAGAATGTCTTGGGATGATATTCCCCCTGTTATCCTCAGTGTAAACTGCGGAACTGAAGTTCAAAGCCCTGGGCTGTATAGGAGTGACAGTTTCTTCAGCAGGTCTGCTCGAGCTAGCTTTTAAGAGTTGTATTTCTCTTAACAGCATTTGGTTAGTCTCCTGTTGCTGCCTCATTTGTTCCTGCACACTTCCAAATAAAGTCAGAATTTCATCATTAGAGGCTAAAACGGGAGCAGATCCCTGAACACTCCGAGTAGGGATAACATCTTGAGATTGTGAAGAAAATGGCATCCTTGGAGGAGGTGGTGGAAGCACCGAACCGGTAGTAGCAGAGGTTGCAGCAGACATAGTGGGGGAGCTCATGTTTGATCTTGAGGCCATTGTAAACAATGTGGCAAAAAGTTTTGAAAATAGAAAACCGATCAACGATTTCACAAAGATTTTTAGTAAAAGTAGCACCACTTGCCCCACGGTGGGCGCCAAATTGTTTTGGTCAAAAATTACCGAAGCAATTAAGTGATCAAATTAGTTAAGTGAGGTAGTGTGCTAGAAAAGTGTGTCGAAAATATGTTATTCAAGTTATTTGCAAAAACAGTTTAAGGATACGGCTCAGGATATAGAGCTGTATCTATGATCAAACAATGAGCAAAAAAGTAAAGGTGGACACGAGATATACGAGGAAAGCCCTTGATCAATCTAGATCGCCGGCATAAAACCTCGGGAGCTGACAATCGCAGCTGCCTTGTTCTTCTATTGCTTCAAATATCAGGATACAGTGCTGGATGTGGTGCGGATCGACTATGTGTTACAATGTAATTCGAATACAAGTGTTGTGTGTAGTGTTTGCGATGAGCTAGAGAGAAAGTGTTTGAAAATGTGTAAGTTGAGTGCCTTAATCTGATCCGCCCCCATCTATTTATAGTAAAACAAATGTAACTAACTATCCTACATAACCGGGATCCAAGGAATATTCTTTAGTCGAACGTTGTAGACCTGGTCTTTCAGGTTCAACGTCTCTCCTTTAACAAATACGCCCGAGTCTTGAGGAGATGGAGTCCATTTGACCGTTGGTAAGTCCCAGTCTTTAACCTGCAAGTGATTAATTCAATATACCTCAGGATATCACCCAGGATGTCAGCAATACCCTCGTCCAGTATCCTGATCACAGATAAACAATTAAGAGCAGGATATAGTTCAAGATATGTATGCTTAGAAAATGAGCCATAACATAGAGATAGTCAAAGAATTGTCACTCTCTTTTGTTTTCTTTAGTTTGACACAGGTACCAAGGGAAGAGAATGCAGAGGCTGATGCATTAGCCAATTTAGGATCATCCTTAAAGATCCCGGAGGATATCAAGATCCCTATTATCCATATCCTGACCCCTGCTATCGAGGATCATGTAGCTATGGAGATAGGAGAGGATTCTGCAATCATCCCTAGTGATGATACTCAATCTCATGCAGGATCATGGATCCTTCCAATCATGAGATACATACAACATGGAGAGATTCCTACAGGAGAAAACCCTAGGGCTTTCAAAATCAAGGTATCTCAATTTACAATATTGAATAATATGTTGTATAAACGATCTCTTGCAGGTCCATATCTAAGATGCATAGAGGATCCCGAAATCCAAGAAGTCCTAAAGGATTTCCATGAAGGAGATTGTGGAAACCACACTGGGGGCAGAGCATTGTTCTCAAGGATCATGAGGACAGGATACTATTGGCCTACTTTGAAGAAGGATGCTGTAGAATATGCCAAGAAATGTGATCCTTGTCAGAGACACAGTAATATCCTTCACCAACCAGCAGAACTTTTGCATCCTATATCCTCTTCTTGGCCATTTATGAGATGGGGAATGGATATAGTTAGTAAGCTTCCTAAGGCACCTGGTGGAAAAGTATTCATGCTTGCTATGACTGATTACTTCTCCAAGTGGATAGAGGCTGAAGCCCTTGCTCAAGTCAGAGAACTACTAACTTTTGTGACAGCTGGGGGATTAAGATGATAACATCAACACCAGTCCACCCACAAGCTAATGGTCAGGCAGAATCATCCAACAAGATTATCATCAACAATTTGAAGAAAAAGCTTGGATCCAAGAAAGGAAAGTGGGCAGAAGAACTACCTTATGTACTATGGGCTGATAGGACAACTCCCAAGAATGCTACTGGCCAAACTCCATTTTCTTTGGTATTTGGGGCAGAATCAGTGATCCCTACAGAGATGGTGGTTCCTACTGCAAGAACAAGCATTCGTGATCCTGAAGAAAATGCTGAAAACTTGTCTCAAGACTTGGATACTATAGAAGAACTCAGGGATTTGGCAAGGATAAGGATGGCCAGTTATCAACAAAGGATGGCTGGAGCCTACAAAAAAAATGTCAGGATCAGGAAATTCCAAGTTGGTGATATGGTGTTAAGGAAAGCATTTCAGAATACCACCAATCCTGCTGATGGAAAGTTGGCACCAAAGTGGGAAGGCCCTTACTTGATCGAAGCTGAGGCAGGAAAGGGGGCATATCGATTGCTAATAATGGAAGGTGACTTGCTACCAAGAGCTTGGAATGCTGTCCACTTAAAGAAATACTTCATGTAACGAGGATCCATGATCCTTATCTGATAAGTATCCTTGAAGGATTCTTATAGGACCGATGATTCTCATTTTGGTAATGATCTAATCTCAAACTATTTCATTCATTAATTATCTTATATAAGGATAAGGATCCTGCATCCTTTATCCTCCTTTCACTTGATTCTGAGTTTTGAAGGTTCAGGTATCCTTAACAAAGGATTGAGTATCCACAGAAGTATCCAGTTATTTGGGCTTGACCCCAGTTATTTGGGCTAGTCCCCAGTTTGGGCCTGTCCCCAGTTTCGCCAGTAGCGCACGATGATCCTGGTATAGTTCATGGCAATGGGACCAGTACTCGCTTTAGGGGCTGACAATTTCATTGTACTGGCTATATTCAGGATCCTACGTATAATGGTAGATGTACCATACATCCGTTCCTAAGGTTTCTAACGTTTTCACGTTAGCTAAGGTTTTGGCATTTTCATGTCACTAAGTTTGGATAGTCGCCAGTGAGGGCCATACTCCAGTTTACACACGTTCCTTTGGGCTTGTCCCCAGTTATCCTTTGGGCTTGTCCCCAGTTATCCTGTGGGCTTGTCCCCGGTATATTGGGCTTGTCCCCAGTTACTAACTTTCATCTTATATTGGCTTAGTCCCAAGTTGTATCCTATTTCAGGTTTTTGAAGCTAAATGACCAAGGATCCTTGATCCTTACCTTCTACTAAGGTTTGTCTTTTGGTTATCCTAATTATAAGTGTTAAAGGATAGGATCCTAACTTGGATTCTCAGGTATGATCCTTAATTACTTTGATTTTATTTATTATTTACATAAGTGGCCATTATCCTTTGACAACTGAACTTATGATCCTTAAACTACACTACTTTTCAGAACTTGTCGACTATAGGATATGTGATCCTTGATCATATCCTAAACTTTTTGAGGATATTTATTAAATTTTTTTCTTTCTTTACTTGATGAGTTTAGACAAAATGAATATCACAACAATTGAAAAGTAGAGTACTAACAAGGATAGCAACACGGGAGATAGCCAAAAAGTTAAAGTTATTTTATTCACAAAACGTTAAACCCTTTAAGGTTGTCAAAATTGCCAACCCACGTTTCTACCAGCAAAAAGTGGCCCGTCCACATGGGTTGGCAAAGGGTGTCCATTGTTTACGGGTCTTTGTAGTGCAGGAAATAAAAGACGGAAGGATAACGAGTGGCTTCATCCCCCAAACAGAGGATCCATCCACCACCCATTATCCTGCCTATTGTCCAAGGATCCATGATCCTTCATCCTAGAAACTATTGTCTAAAGTTATTACAACCCTAAGATTGTTTCAAAACACCATAACCAAAATAAAACTACCAAATTCTAAAAAAAAATGGTCTTCGGCTACGTCTAGAAATGTCCTTCATCGTCCATTCCTGCAGCTTACACCTTTGCTGCATCACCATCTCCTCCAGCTCCAGCATCATCCACCTGATCCTTGACTCCACTGCCGCCAGCCTCGATTGCTAAGACCTCTTCTTCATCATCCAGCTCAGCCAATCTAGCCTTCCAGCCCTCTACGTCCCAGCTGCTCTGTAGGTCCCGTTTTTCTGGTGGATCGATAACGAACACCTATCCTTGTTTATCAAGAACACGGTAACGGGTGCGGAATCCCCGTGACGGTGCAAACCAAACAAAGTTAATAAAACACACGGTTAACCAAAGATTCAATATCTATTGATTATGGATGAGCACAGAGAGACTTAGTGAGAGTCTGTTAAAACATTGTTTGTATATGTTTGTGGTTGTACTCATCCATAATCAATAGATATTGAATCTTTGGTTACCCGTGTGTTTTATTAACTTTGTTTGGTTTGCACCGTCACGGGGATTCCGCACCCGTTACCGTGTACCAACACTTGCAGATACAAGCTTGTGTACCAGCCTCCGAGGGTCGTAGATAAAATCCCATTGATGCCTATGCAGCAGGATTTTCTCGAAGACATGGCATTATGGTGCTACGACTCGGACACGCATGAAGCTGTGATTGTGTTTAGAGATAATCGTGCAAATTACCGGATGTTGGATCCGATGTGGATCGTCAACATGTCCGACGCTGACATCAGCAGATTATATCGTCATGATATTTTCTATGAAGATCAGGACGCACGTCAAGCTTTAAAGTTTCAGCGCGTAGCGTGTTTTTGCTACTACCGGGGCATACATTCGGGCAGTTCGTGGTCCGAACAACACTGAGATGGAAGATTAGAAGACCGAATACGAGTAACAGACAAGGGGGAGTTTGTTGATGCATTTTTAGTGTCTGTAACTAGTCTTGTACTTTATGATGTATTTTGTACGGTCTTTAACGTTTATCGAGTATGTATTTGATGTCTACCAAGTCGGATATCCTCCTATCTGCTTGTGTATGACTTGTTTGTCTCCTTTTGATATGTAATGTTTAATGAACAATGCATGTTGCATGACAAGGGTATAATGGTCATTATGTGTTTATATGTTCTATCTGTTTGCTGTCTGTTTACAGCAAACAGAACAGCTGATGCAGTCCTCGGCGAAACAGGTCTGTTTCGTCGAACATATCATGACGAAACAGAACAACATCCATTAAGTCTGTTTCGCCGACAGTCATGACGAATCACACTTGATTCGTCGTGTAATGGGCTACTTCAAGCCCAATGTCTGGCCCATATCCTGTTTCGCCGAGACACCTTGTGTTTCGTCGACTGTTGGGCCCAGGGACTATATAAACCAAGTCTGCTTTCACTTTGAGGGTAGATGAGATAATACCAGTAAAGAAACTCTGTCGAAATTCTGTCTAAACTGTGTTTGTATCAGTTTGTAATCGGTTCTCATCCCGTTTAATCAATCGAGTGTGTTTCATTGATTAAAAAAAAGAGTCTGTTAAAACATTGTTTGTATATGTTTGTGGTTGTACTCATCCATAATCAATAGATATTGAATCTTTGGTTACCCGTGTGTTTTATTAACTTTGTTTGGTTTGCACCGTCACGGGGATTCCGCACCCGTTACCGTGTTCGTGATAAACAAGGATAGGTTTACGTTATCGATCCTCACCGGAAAAACGGGATCTACATGCTCTTGTCAAAGTCAGTATCCAGAGCTTCTTGGGCCATCTGCAACTGGGTTTTGTACATAGAAATGGCAGCGGAGATTTTAGCATCATAAGTGATCTCATTTTTCTCCTGATCAGCAGTAATGTGAGCCAAGACAAGTTCCCTCTTCACCAGATTGACATCATTTTCAAGGGAGGCAATCTTCTTATCCTTGGCCAGCATCATCTTTTGGAGATCCACGCACTTTTGCTCAACTTCTTCAACACTGCCTACGTAATCCTCGATTTCAGCGAATTTCTGCAAAAAGACAATATAAAGCTTAGGATAACGTGATCCTCAAGTGGGCAGGATAACTAAGTTAAGTTAGTGATCCTTACATCAGCAAAGTACTCAAGGAACTGGTGGCGAATTAGAGGCAGGCCTTCTAGATTGTCAGCCTCAGAGGCTTTCCTCTTCTTTCCTTTGGAAGCAGTAGGCTTGGGGATGACAGTACTTGGGCTAGCAGCAGCTTTTTTCTTCCCGGACCTGGGACCAATAGTGGTGAGATCGGTGACACTGAAACGGGTAGCAGACTTCGATGATTTTCCAGCACCTACACATTCAAAAACAGATAAGTATCCTTATTTCATTTTAATTTAAGCATTTAATTACATATAAACATGGATACTTACTTGACATTGTGACAGAACCTGAGGATACCTCTTGAGAATCCTGGGTATTTGCTTTAAATGATCTTATTTCAGGATCAAGCCTCCGAAAAGCAGCAAGCCTTTCATTCGTTGCAGGTGTTGAAATAAGGTGTGCGACAGTGATAGCTGCAAAATAGAAACAAAAGGATGTTAGTGATCCTCAGCAGAAACAAGGTCATCTGGTGATCCTTCTAAGGATCCTCTATCCTACCATGGGTGGCCCATTTTCTAGGCAGATCCTTTCCATCAGGGAGAGAATCCCTTCTGACAAAGAAGAATCGCCGTTTCCAGTTGGTGTCATTCTTAGTGGCTTTGAAGATGGGGTGTTCTTCACCAGGTTTATGTTTGAGTAGATATCGGTGGGATCCATGGCTAATAAGGTCATACATCTCTGCAAACTCCGACATTCCCAGATCAATTCCTTCATGTTCAATGATCCTTTCAAGGGTATATAAGACCCTCCAGATCATTGGCATCGCTTGAATGTAGGAGATGCCGGTAAGAGAGAAGAAGGATTGGGTGAAATCTGGAAAAGGATACGAGTATCCTATTGTAAATGGTGTGACCGGGAAAGCCACCCAGGTTTAAGAAACATAGTCACTCAGGACGGTGGGATCAAAGTTTTGAAAACGGTGTTCGCTGGGAAACAATGGCGGATTCTGTTTATCTGTGGATCGTTAAAGCAGCATCTTTCTTTCGCAGAATCTTTGATGATCCCTTGGGACTTCAAGGGACTGTCCTTACGGTGATCCTTAGCCGGCGAAGATCTCAACATCATCTTGATCGCAGATAAAGATGAGGAAAGAAGGAACAGAGAAAGAAGATGAATAGAGAAGGGAAAGAGAAATACCTGATCAAGTCTTCGGATGGAGATTTAAAGGAGGAAACGCACGAATTTAAATGCTCTCTAACCCTTATCTCTAACTTCAATTTATAATGATGATCTTGCAGGATAGTCACTTCAGTGACGTCAGGATGGCAACGGCTAGTCAGGAATCAACGGCTATATATCCGTTAGTTGGTTACGGATAAGAACGAGAAAATATAACTCGTTATTTTACATTTTACTCCTTATATTTTGGGGGCAATTGTTAGGGGAGGATTTTTGGATGATCAGTGATCCTCATTTACTGTTGGGTTTAGTGATCCTCAATTCTGTCTGAATTAGTGATCCTCAGAAAGTATTGTAGGATCAGGATCATGGATCATCATCAGGATCCTTACACTAACGATTGTCTGCTTTGAATATGAAGTTGTTTTGCAGGAGTACGAGCTTGGACTTGGTCTTGGCGATATTCCTGTAGCATATTCCATATTTATTCCGCACGTGCATGGCTGAAATGGACGTTATGGAGGTCGTGGAGGACTTGCATGAAATGCGGACAGTTTGTTAGCTTAGATATTTTCCATTTTTAAAAGGGGATAGCGAGCTAAATTAGAACACTTGGCTATTTTTAGCTTAACACACACACTCGTAACTGCTCTCACCAGCTCTCGACAATTCACTTGGCGATTACAAACTTTTTTGCACATTACACTATAGTGATCCTTGTAACTAGCTCGCTATCATCCGAAGTTGTAATACATTTCTTGTTTAATCTGAGTTGGTGATCGGTAGTTTCCATCACCCGAGGTTTTTTATGCCGGAGATCATTCATTGATCAAGGGCTTTTTCCTCGTATAAATCTTTGTGTCACTTGTTCATTACATTTTTGAGTGATCCTTCGCATTGTTCATTGATTCCAGCATCACACCTCACAACAGAAAGTTTGGTTGCATTATCATTGTTTTGGTCAAAAATCACACAAGGATAATGCAACCAAACTCTTTGTTACGGGGTATGATGCTTGGTTAATTGTATGAACGACAAGTATATGAAATCAATGATGAACACCGAGATTTATACGAGGAAAAAGCCCTTGATCTTTAGAAGATCTCCGGCATAAAAAACCTCGGGTGATGGAAACTACCGATCACCAACTATATTGCAAAAACAGCAGTGATCCTTGTACAACTTCGGAAGAAAACAAGCTCAATACAATGAATTTCTAGTGTAAGTGTGTGTTTTTTGCTAAGTGTTTGCAGAGAATTCGTGTGTTAAGTGTTTTTTCTGTGGTGTGTACGAATTATGTCTTCATTGAGCTGTTTTCCCTTAAAAAGATAAGAAATAAACAACTAACTTCCCGAAAAAGGTGGAAGTCACCCATGACCACCACTAACGGTTATCTCCTCAATATGCACGTGCCTAAAAGCATATTCCATGAGATTCTAGCAGAGAAGTGGTCCACTACGTCCATTACCTGCATTTACACATTAAAAACGTGCAAAACGTAAGTTCTGTTAAGGATCCTGATCCTCAGACTCGTGATCCTCAGACGCGTGATCCTCAGACTCGTGATCCTCAGACTCTGGATCCTCAGACTGTCTGCATCATCCATTAAGCATCCGTGATCCATGCCTAGTCTCAGGATAGATGATCCTTAGCATAAAATTCATGCCCTAACAATTGCCCCCAATATGGCAGTTGTGATAAGGATTCACAGCTGTCATATTTCCGTCAGAAGCGGACTAGCTGTTGCTGCTGGTAACTAGTGGTTACACTGCCTGTCGTCACTGATAAGACCTGCTATAATCATCATTGCAAAATATAGAGTTAGAGATAACTCCTCAAGTGCCTTTACAGATCAGAAGATCCTTCCTGCACTTTAATTTCTGCATAGACACTTTAACTGTTAGATAGCCTTATCCGGCCTGGGTGGATGGTCCACAGTTTTGCTGGTGAAATCCAGGCCAGATGATTTGATACATAATGAATGGGTAATGACATTAAACATTTTTAGCTACAACTGTTGTTGTTTCTTTCCCCTTTATTTTTCATGTATGCTATCTATTTTCAAAGATATCATTACCAAACAACTGGAAAGTTATTGGAAATCTGATGATAATGTTAAACTTTTAACAGAAAACTTGAAGTGTTCGAACAAATGTGGATCAAAGATCCTTAACCAAAAAGGATAAGAGACAACTTACAGCTTAGAAAAAGTTAGAATATAACATACCAGAGAATCCAAGTTAGGATTCTATATCCTCGTAAATTATTACTGAATAAGCAAACTTTGAAAAGTAAAGCTTCTAGGATCAAGGATCCTTATCGTCAGAACTTGTATAACTTTAGACAGTAGTTTCTAGGATGAAGGATCATGGATCCTTGAACAATAGGCAGGATAATGGGTGGTGGATGGATCCTCTGTTTGGGGGATGAAGCCACTCGTTATCCTTCCGTCTTTTATTTTCTGCACTACAAAGACCCGTAAACAATGGACACCCTTTGCCAACCCATGTGGACGGGCCACGTTTTGCTGGTAGAAACGTGGGTTGGCAATTTTGACAACCTTAAAAGGTTTAATGTTTTGTGAATAAAATAACTTTAACTTTTTGGCTATCTCCCGTGTTTCTATCCTTATGTATCCTTTAGTTTTCAATTGTTGTGATATACATTTGTTTGAATAAGAAAAGTTAAACAAATTAAGTTTAAGAATTTTAGGATATGATGCAGGATCAAATATCCTATAGTTGAAAAGTTCCGAGAAGTAGTATATTTTAAGGATCATAAGTTCAGTTGTCAAAGTATAAGGGCTATTCACATGAATAATGAATAAAATCAAAATAGTTAAGGATCATACCTGAGAATCCAAGTTAGGATCCTAACCTTTATCATTATAAACAGGATAACCATAAGACAAACCTTAATGGAAGGTAAGGATCAAGGATCCTTGGTCGTTTGTCTCCAAAAACCTGAAATAGGATACAACTTGGGACTAAGCCAATATAAGATAAGAGTTAGTAACTGGGGACAAGCCCAACAAACTGGGGACAAGCCCAAATAAACTGGGGACAAGCCCAAATAAACGGATGTAAACTGGGGTCAAGCCCATATAAACGGATGTAAACTGGGGTCAAGCCCATATAAACGGATGTAAACTGGGGTCAAGCCCATATAAACGGATGTAAACTGGAGTATGGCCCTCACTGGCGACTATCCAAACTTGAGCGACATGAAAATGCCGAAACCTTAGCTAACGTGAAAACGTTAGAAACCTTAGGAACGGATGTATGGTACGTCTACCATTATACGTAGGATCCTGGGTACAGCCAGTACAATGAAATTGTCAGCCCCTAAAATGAGTACTGGTCGCACTGCCTTGAACTGCACCAGGATCATCGTGCGCTACTGGCGAAACTGGGGACAGGCCCAAACTGGGGACAAGCCCAAAACTTTGGAGGGTTGGCCAACCACTTTGATCTTCTGTAAAATGATAACAACTCTGCAAAAGCTTAAACTTTGTGAAAATAGATGTTAACTGATTAACATCTTTAACTTATGATAAGTAATAAGTATAAAATGAATGAAAACTAAAATGAAAGTAATGTGTTACCAAATGTAGAATCATATATCCTTTGAGGATCCTGGATCCTTAATCAGAATACCGGTATCGCTGAGGATCCCTGATCCTTCTTACTTAAAGTATTTTTTTGAGATGAACAACATTCCAAGCTCTTGGCAGGAGATCACCATCCATTGTTAACAAATGATATGCCCCCTTTCCTGACTCAGCTTCAATTAGATAGGGGTCTTCCCACTTTGGTGCTAGCTTGCCATCAGAAGGATTTGTAGTGTTCTGGAATGCTTTTCTTAGCACAAAATCACCAACTTGAAATCTTCTAATCCTGACATTCTTGTTGTATGCTCCAGCCATTCTTTGTTGATAACTGGCCATTTCCTTTTTTCTGACTTTGAGCAAAAGCTTCTTCTTAGGATGCAGATGTTATGTTGGTTGGTGTAGAATATTACTGTGTCTTTGACAAGCATCACATTTCTTTGTGTATTCCACAGCATACATCTTCATGGTAGGCCAATAGTATCCTGTTCTAAGGATCCTTGAGAATAGTGCTCTGCCCCCAGTGTGGTTTCCACAGTCTCCTTGACTTTGAAAGCTTTAGGATTTTGTCCTGTAGGGATCTCTCCATGTTGTACATATCTTAGGATTGGAAGGATCCAGGATCCTGAATTCGACTGTGCAGGATCACCAGGTATGATTGCAGAATCCTCCACTATCTCCATGGCTACGTGATCCTCAATTGCAGGAGTTAAAACATGGGTGATGAGTATTTTTCACATCTTCTGGCATCTTTAGGAATGATCCAAGGTTAGTTAAAGGGTCAGCTTCTAATTTTTCTTCCCTGGGTACCTGTGGTAGACTAAAAAAAGCAAAAGAATCTGCCAGTTTCCTGACTATTTCTAAGTACTTGATTAGCTTTTCACATTTGACAGTGTAAGAACTGTTATAATGATTAGTAATTGATAAAGAATCTACATATACTTGAAGATACTTGATCCTCATATTATTAGCTAATTGCAAACCTGCTATCAAGGCCTCATACTCTGCCTCATGATTAGTGGTTTGGAATTCACATGCAATGGATTGGGGTATAATGTCCCCCTGTGGCGATTTTAGTAGTGTGCTTTGTCTAGTTCCTTTAACATCTGAAGCTCCATCCGTGAGGAGTGTCTAAGGATCCTTGGTCTTCTCAAGTTGTTGAACTTCTAATTCAGCTTCCCTTTGTAGATCACTACTGAAATCAGCCACAAAGTCAGCTAAAGCTTAGGACTTGATGGCAGTCCTGGGTTCATACTTAATGTCATATGCAATAAGCTTGATTGCCCACTTTGCCATTCTTCCTGACATTTAAAGTTTCCTGAGAACATTCTTGACAGGAAGGTTAGTTTTCACAATAATGGTGTGAGTTTCTAAATAATGTCTATGTTTAGCAGAAGCCATAATTAAATCAAGAATTAATTTCTCTGAATGAGAATACCTGGCCTCAACATCAAGTAGAATTTTACTTACATAGTATACCGGATGTTGAGAGCCTTCATGATCCTTAACTAGGATCACACTTACTGCTTTAGCTGAAATAGCTAAGTATAAGGATAACGATTCTCCATTTTCTGGTTTCATCAGGGCTGGTGCTGAGGATAGATAATCCTTAAGAACCTTGAGTGCAGCTTCATGCTTATCAGTCCACTCAAACTTGCCTTGAGCAATTTGTCTACCTCTTCTTGGATAATGACATTCCTTTCAAGTGCAAACTTTCTCCTTTTTTGGTGTATTGGCTTGAAAGACCTGTCAATACCAAGTTTGTGAGTAATAACATTCTTAGATATACCTGTCATATCTTCATGTTCCCAAGCAAATGTAGATTTTCTTCTTTCCAAGAAGGATACTAAATCCTGCTCAGTACTGTCTAGGATCCCGGATCCTACAAAAATTTTGGATTCAGGATCCTCTGGGTTCACCAGAATATCCTTAACATCTTGCTCTCTTGCCTCCATGATGTCTTGCTCCTTGGAAGCTGGCTTTATTGAAGAAGTGTAACAGTTCTTTGCCTCCTGCTAATCACTTTCTATCTTCACCACATCCCATAGAGTTGGGAGCTTGACGCATTGATGATATGTTGAGGGGGACTACCTTCATATCGTGTATCCATGGCCTGCAAGGATAACATTACAGCAAGATAAGCAATCAATAACATAGAATATTTGAATAGAATTCACTCCCTCTATATAAATAGGAAGTTTGATGTCCCCCAATGTAATCTTTGTCTCTCCACTGAATCCCACAAGGACAGATGATCTTGGGACGATATCAGATTCAAGGATGTTCATTCTTTTGAGGACATCCAACTGGATTATGTTCACTGAGCTTCTCCCATCAATGAGAATCCTGCGAACAAAATGGTTAGATATAAATAATGTAATAACTACACCGTCGTGATGAGGATCCTGAATGTCCGCACAGTTATCCTCATCATATGATATCACTTTCTGCTAGGTAAGGACGGAGGTCCGAACAGGTCTGCCCCCATTCTCCATCTTTGTTTCCTTTGCACGTCTCTTAGCTGCTGAGAACCTCCGAAGATGAAATGGATGATTCAAGCATCGGATGGTGGAGGAGCTTTTTCAGGAACTTTCTCAGGATACTTGATCCTTGACTTTTTCCTTCCGAGCAATTCCTTCAAGTATCCTTTGCTCAAAAGATAACCTATTTCCTTCCTTAATGTTATACACTCATCTGTGAGATGATCAGAATCCCCATGGTAAGCATACCATTTCGACTCGTCTTTGGTGGTAGGCGGTTTGTCATTCTTCCTTGGCCACCTAACCTTGTCACCTAAACTCTGCATAGAAAGGATTAGTTCATTATTATCAGCAGAAAAACAATATTCAGAAATAGGAGGATAATCCTGATCATCTTCCTCTTGTTCCACAGCATGCACACTCTGGTTGTCATGGTTGGAGTATTGCTTGGATCAGTTATCCTTGAGATAGGATCCTTATTTGTCTTGCTTTGAGGATCCTGACAATCTCTCGTGGATCCTTTTGTCATCCTCTAAACGGATGAACCTAAGGGCCCTGTTTCTTTTTTCATCTAAGTTCCTGCAAGGGGTCATGACAAGATCATCATAGAACATTGAATCCCTAAGCAAACCCATTTTAAAGGCTTCTAGAGCTGTAGCAATATCTAAGTTAGGGATTTCTAAGGATCCTTTACTGAATTTAATTATGTAATCTCTAAGTGATTCATTATGACCTTGAGTTACCCTATATAAATCACTAGTTAATCGTTCAAATTTTCTACTACATGAGAATTGGCTATTAAACAGATTAACTAGATTAGCAAATGGAGTAATAGAGTAAGGGGGAAGACTTAGCAGCCATTTAAGAGCAGATCCTGTGAGTGTGGATCCAAAACCCTTGCATAGACATGCTTCTTTTAACCTCTCAGGAATGGGATTGATCTCCATTCTTTCCCTTATGACTTCCATCTGGAATTTCAGGAATGGGCTTAACCACTCTCGAAACGTTGGATATCATATCTTTGAGTTTCTTCAACTCCTTAGCCATGGCTTGGTTGATACCTGTATCCTGCACAAAGCCATGGTTAGCATTGCAAAAATTATTCAAAGTGTTACCTCTTGAATGATTCAAGTTTGGAATTCCAGATGTGAATCCATGTTGGCGGGATTCTGGCATAACCGAGGGATCAGAGGGAGCAATGGTCTGCATTGGAATGAAGTCTCCTTGATGAACATTTGAACTTCCGGGTTGTTGACTCCCTAAGGATCCTTGATTCTGAAAGATGTTGGATCCTTGATGTGCTGTGAATGGGGGTCTTGGAGGATAATCCATGGATCCGGAAACCTGATATGAGGACCCTTGAACCTGGAAGGAGGATCCTTGAACCTGAGAGGATCCTTGAACCTGAGAGGATCCTTGAACCTGGGAGGATCCTTGAACCTGAGAGGATCCTTGAACCTGAGAGGATCCTTGAACCTGAGAGGATCCTTGAACCTAAGAGGATCCTTGAACCTGCGAGGATCCTTGAACCTGAGAGGATCCTTGAATCTGCGAGGATCCTTGAACCTGAGAGGATCCTTAAATCTGCGAGGATCCTTGAACCTGCGAGGATCCCTGAACCTGCGAGGATCCTTGAACCTGAGAGGATGATCCCTGAATTGGCTGAGTCCCCATGCATCCTCCTAAACTGGTGAAGAATCCCTGATGCTGAAATGAGGATCCTAAAGGCTGGAAAGAGGATCCTCGAGCCTGAGACATTACCGATGATCCAGAACGCATTCCTATTGATGCACCCTGGTATTGGACATTTGGAGCTGCAAAGTGCTGGGAAGTTATGACTGGAGTGTTGAAATTCAGCGACCTCGACATCAAAGGGGAGTGATCCTCTGCTGATTTTATCAATTTCGCGAAGGATCCTGCCATTAGTTTTGACCTGCTGCTGCATGTGATCCTCCATCTGCACAATCAAAGCATAAAAATTACTGTTAGTAAGTGTAGAGGAAGAAACAACAGTTGGTTTTGTGAAAACGGGGGTTGTCTTCTTCGGAGAATTCTCAGCATTCTTCTGGAATGCAAGGGGGAGATGATGCAAAGGCGGAATGCCCTGCGAAAAAGTGACCGCCGACATAGAACTTGGAGTAGTTTTCCCTGAGAAGCCATGTGGTTGAAGGTAATGAACCGAAACGAATGGAATGAACAAAATTTCTCAGAATTGAAGCACCAATTGCCCCACGGTGGGCGCCAAACTGTTTTGGTCAAAAATCACACAAGGATAATGCAACCAAACTCTTTGTTACGGGGTATGATGCTTGGTTAATTGTATGAACGACAAGTATATGAAATCAATGATGAACACCGAGATTTATACGAGGAAAAAGCCCTTGATCTTTAGAAGATCTCCGGCATAAAAAACCTCGGGTGATGGAAACTACCGATCACCAACTATATTGCAAAAACAGCAGTGATCCTTGTACAACTTCGGAAGAAAACAAGCTCAATACAATGAATTTCTAGTGTAAGTGTGTGTTTTTTGCTAAGTGTTTGCAGAGAATTCGTGTGTTAAGTGTTTTTTCTGTGGTGTGTACGAATTATGTCTTCATTGAGCTGTTTTCCCCTTAAAAAGATAAGAAATAAACAATTAACTAACTTCCCGAAAAAGGTGGAAGTCACCCATGACCACCACTAACGGTTATCTCCTCAATATGCACGTGCCTAAAAGCAT
Source organism: Helianthus tuberosus (assembly GCA_030545235.1). Classification (NCBI taxonomy): domain Eukaryota; kingdom Viridiplantae; phylum Streptophyta; class Magnoliopsida; order Asterales; family Asteraceae; genus Helianthus; species Helianthus tuberosus. Next base: position 41,878,359 of record CM060414.1, on the reverse strand, counting down.
ATTCCACGAGATTCTAGCAGAGAAGTGGTCCACTACGTCCATTACCTGCATTTACACATTAAAAACGTGCAAAACGTAAGTTCTGTTAAGGATCCTGATCCTCAGACTCGTGATCCTCAGACGCGTGATCCTCAGACTCGTGATCCTCAGACTCTGGATCCTCAGACTGTCTGCATCATCCATTAAGCATCCGTGATCCATGCCTAGTCTCAGGATAGATGATCCTTAGCATAAAATTCATGCCCTAACAATCATTGCTTGATTTTTTACCAAAACATACCTCCTGGAGGATTCAAGTTTGGAATCGCAGAGGTGAATCCATATTGACGGGATTCTGGTATGATTGAAGGACCAGAAGAGGCAATGGTCTGCATTGGAATGAAGTCTCCTTGATGAACATCTGTGCTTGGGGGTTGGACACTTCTTAAGAATCCTTGATCCTGAAAGATGTTGGATCCTTGAACCTGAAAGGAGGATCCTTGAACCTGAGAGGATCCTTGAACCTGAGAGGATCCTTGAACCTATGAGGATCCTTGGATCTGTGAGGATCCTTGGACCTGTGAGGATCCTTGAACCTGTGAGGATCCTTGGACCTGTGAGGATCCTTGGACCTGTGAGGATCCTTGGACCTGTGAGGATCCTTGGACCTGTGAGGATCCTTGGACCTGTGAGGATCCTTGAACCGTGTGCGTCCCCAAATATCCTCCTGAGCTGACGAAGGATCCCTGATGCTGGAAAGAGGATCCCGAAGGCTGAAAATAGGATCCTTGAGGCTGGAAGTGAGACCCTAAAGCCTGACTCATAGTTGTTGTTCCATAACGCCTTCCCAATGGTTCAGTTTGATACTGTACGTCCGGGGCTGCAGTTTGTAAGGCGGATATAGCTGGAGTGTCGAAATCCAATGACCTTGGTATCAGAGGAGAGTGATCCTCCCCCGATCTCTTCTGTTTCTTGATATCACCAATTTCCCTGAGGATCCTTTCATTGGTTTTGTCCTGCTCCTGTATGTGATCCCTCATCTGCAAAATCAAAGTAAAAAGATCACTAGTAGTAGGATTAGAAGAAACAGAAGAAGTTGGTGGTTTTGGAAAAATGGGGCTTTGTCTCTTTGCAGCATTTTCAGCATTCTTCTGGGATCCAGAAAGTGGTGGAGGCAAAGGTGGAACGCCCTGTGAAGAACTCATTGCCGGCATTGAACTTGAAGTGCTCTTTGCTGAAGAAGCCATGTAGTTGAAGATGATGAACCGAAATGAACACAATGAGCAAAATTTTTCAGAAATGAAGCACCAATTGCCCCACGGTGGGCGCCAAACTGTTTTGGTCAAAAATCAAGCAAGGATAATGCAACCAAATCTTTTTTTGTGAGGTGTGATGCTTGAATCTATGAACAATTGTATGAACAACTTGTAATTGAAATGAACAAGTAACACAAGGATTTATACGAGGAAAAAGCGCTTGATCAAGAGTTGATCTCCGGCATAAAAAACCTCGGGTGATGGAAACTACTGGTCACCAACTAAGATTAATCAAAAGAAGTTTACAACTCGGGATGATAACAAGCTTGTTACAAGGATCACTAGTGTGCAATGTGCAAAAAAATGTATGAAATCGCCAAGTAGTGTTTGGGAGCTGATTGTGAGCTGTTACGAGAGTGTGTGTGTTTGCTAAAATTAGGCAAGTGTTCTTACTCAAGCTTGTTATCCCCATTTTAAATTAGAAATAACTAAACTAACTAAACTAACTAACTATCCACAAATTGTGCAAGCTCCCCACGATCTCCACAATGTCCACAAGAGCAAAGAACGTGCGGAATATTGAGGGAATATGCTCTAGGAATTTCGGTGAGACTTAGTCCATGCCTTTGCTCCTGCAAAATAAGCTTGCGTACAATGAAGACAATTGTTAGTACAAGGATAACAATATGGATCCTGAATCCTGATCCTGCAACAGCTACTGAGGATCCTTAATTCAAATAGAATTGAGGATCCATGATCCTGATAGCACTTGAGGATCCGTGATCCTTAGGATTGGAAAATCCTCCCCTAACAACTGGTATTCTGGATGGTGGTCTCTATAGATTAGAACTAGATGATAATTTTTCCAAATCTTTGTTGTCATATAACATTAATGAATCACTCACAAAGATGAAAGAGAAATGAGACTTAGAGACTTTGTCTATGTTGTGGCATCAACGTTTAGGACACATCTCAAGAGAACGATTAAATTGTCATGTAAAGGATGAAGTCTTACTTCCTCTCGATTTCTCTGATTTTGGAACATGTGTCAAATGTCTTAAAGGTAAAATGACATTAGCGAATAAGAAAGGTGCCACTAGGAGCTCTAATTTATTAGAACTCATTCATACTGACATTAGTGGTCCCTACCAATTCGCTGGCATAACAGGACATACTTCATTTATCACTTTTATTGACAATTATTCTCGTTAAATGTACTTGTATCTTATTAAGGAGAAGTCTGAATTTCTTACAACTTTTAAAGATTATAAGGCTGAAGTTGAAAAGCAATTAGATCGTCAGATTAAAGTTGTGAGATCAGATAGAGGCGGTGAATATTATGGAAGACATACTGATGTGGGTTAAGCTCCTGGTCCATTTTATGAGTTTTGTAAGGGCCAGGGGATTGTGAACCAATACACCATGCCTGGTACACCTCAGCAGAACGGTGTCGCTGAAAGAAGAAACCGTACCCTTATGAACATGGTGCGTAGTATGTTAGCCAACACTAATTTACCATTATTCCTCTGGACTGAAGCGTTAAAAGCAGCTGTACATATACTCAATAGAGTTCCTTCTACGTCTGTCCCTAAAACTCCTTATGAACTTTGGACAGGAAGGAAACCGAGTCTTAAATATATGAAAGTATGGGGCTGCATTGCTGAAGCAAAACTTTACAATCCTTTCCTAAGGAAACTTGACCCTAAAACAGTTACCTGTTTCTTTATCGGGTATCCTGATAACTCAAAGGGTTACTGTTTCTATTGTCCTTCCCATGTCACCCGTATTGTTGAAACCAAGCGTGTTGCGTTCCTAGAGGATTTCAAGGTCAGTGGGAGCAGTACCAACCCTTACGAAGAATTGCAAGAAGTACAAGACGCTGGGGGGAGAGACTCGTCGCTTACCATTACTCCGATTACTCCTCTTGTACCCAATGCAACTACTGTACCTGAAGCTACTGCACCAACTCCAAATTTAACTCCACAATCAGAACCCATTATACCTCATGACGAAGGCACATCAAACGCTGAACCCGATAATCTACTCAGGAGGTCATCTAGGACCAGAAGGCCTACTAATTGGGATGATTATGTTACCTACCTGACTGAAATGGATCCCAGAAAGCTCAATGATCCTATCTCTTACAATGAAGCCATTAGCAATGATCAGTCTTCTGAATGGAATCAAGCAATGATTGATGAGCTTGAATCCATGAAGAAAAATGACGTTTGGGATTTGGTAGAATTACCCAACGGTATCAAACCAGTAGGATATAATGGGTGTTCAAAACAAAACTGGATCCGAATGGGAACGTTGAACGCTACAAAGCGAGATTGGTTGCAAAGGGCTACACTCAGAAAGATGGAATTGATTATGAAGAGACGTTTTCACCTGTCTCTCGTAAAGATTCATTAAGGATCGTCATAGCCCTAGTAGCTCATTTTGATTTGGAGTTACAACAGATGGACGTTAAAACCGCTTTCCTTAACGGAGACTTAGACGAAGATGTTACATGAAACAACCTGAAGGCTTTAAACCTGAAGGTTAGGAGCATCTAGTCTGTAAGTTGAAGAAATCCATTTACGGGTTAAAACAAGCATCACGTCAGTGGTACCTCAAGTTTGATGAGGTCATGAAAAAAACAAGGTTTTATGAAGAATCAAGTGGATCAATGCACCTACCTCAAGATGAGTGGGAGCAACTTTACTATACTTATCCTTTACGTAGATGATATTCTATTGGCAAGTAATAGTTTAGACATGTTGCATGAGTCGAAGCGGTTACTCTCGCATAACTTCGACATGATGGATCTCGGAGATGCTTCTTACGTCATTGGCATCGAAATTCACCGAGATACACACAAAGGGATCTTAGGATTATCTCAAAAGGCTTACATAGATCGTATCCTTACACGTTACAACATACAACAGTGCAAACCCTCCGTCACTCCAGTAGTTAAGGGAGATGTTTTCGGTTCATTCCAGTGTTCGACAACAGAGGTTGTGTCACACCCCGATGTTTCCACATATTACTGGTGGGCCCGGCGGGGAGTATTGTGACGTGGTTGATATCATCATTGTCAATACCCACAATAATATAGCACAGCGGAAGGCTTGGTGAATAAACTATTACAAACCATATTGTCTGAGTGTTCGAGTTTATGAATATACAGACTGGAATGTAATAAGATCCACAGGAGGATCATAAATGTAAAAAGAAACAAAAACAACAGACTTCAGGTATCTCATGGATTTGCAAGATCCTCTAATGACACCCTATAGCTCCAGCCTATTACGAGAGGTACCTGTCAAATTAGTCTTTAAGAAAATACGTCAGTTTACACTGGTAAATACAATTAACTGACTCTTTTTGAAAACATTTATGAAAATTGATTTGAGTGCACAAGGCACAAATCTTTTATAACTTGGGACAATTATTTAAATATAATCTTGTATAAAGCTTTAAATGTTTGTTATACAATTGGGGTCGGTTGGAAGCCGGTCGTGATTAACCGACTCACCAATTATAGAACCCACAAAGGAGTTATCCCCAACATGTGGGTTTATAATTAGCATTTGCATCTGTCAGGTGTATGCCTACACCCCGTGCATAGGTCGTGGCCATTTTCAAATGAAATGAGCTGAGGATATCCAGGACACGGTCAAATTAACCCACAATGCTTATGTTATCAAACAAGACAGATTAAAACAGGTTATGTAAATTTATTAATCACATTCCGATTAAATGATTTCATACCCGACCAAGTGGTATTATTATAATACCATATCCCAAGCCCGTATAAGGGAAAATAAGTTAAAAGTATTTACCTGATGCTAGCAGTAAAAATCCTAAAGCTTTTTGAAGGAACCTTCTACCGGAAGTTATTTAATCTGTATAGAAGGTTTATTAACCTATTAGGATGCTAACTGGTCTTTAATTTAGTCAAGGACCTAGACAAGCTAGCTAGAAAGAGACCTTACGGTTCTAAACGCTCGATTAAGCGGAGACCGGAATAGAATATGGTTTAGACCCGACAAGTTTGGATACTTGTATAATATGGGTAAGCTAAACATATTCTGGAAATTGAGAATTTATTAATAAGGTTAAGCCCGTTTCGACTATTTTATGTAAACTAGTCACATAAGCCGATCCGAACACGTAAACGCATAACGGGTAACCAAAATAAATTATATACAGGTCTTAATCATTATTATGCTTACAATATGTTAATAGATCAGTAAGATGTTAACATATATGCCCAAATAGTAATTTAAACCAAAATAAGTCCCATAAGGGCATTTTGGTAATTTTAATGCCCATAAAAGAGTTTAATTGTGCAACTGAGTTTCAGGTCTGATTTAATCAGTAAAAATATGTATTTTTATAAGTTATATCAGTAGGGTATTTTATATATGTGAAATTTATCTTATATTACCAAGCTATGCACCGTAGGGGCATTTTGGTAATTTTGCATAGGCTTTAAAGGTCAAAATAGACTTCTGAGTTTAAAAAATTTGGCTTACTGTTTAATGGTATAAATTAACTTAAAACATCAGTAGGTAATAAGTTTTATAAAGCAAGAATAGTTTTTAACTCATACTATGTGTTAAAAATGCTTAAAAGTCGGTTTAAAGTGGTATTCGGTTTAAAACAGGAAATCTGAGTTTTTGATCAGATTATATAGTTCAAAATACTTTATTTATTATATAAAATCAGTAGCAAAAGGTTTGGCACTAAAAAGTTATGTAAAACTTATTTTATGCATGAAAAGGGTAAAACCGACAATTACCGAAATCAAGTTATAATCCTATGTTATGCTCAGCCTAAAAATAATTAAAAATCTTCAAAAATCCCAAAATAATATTTTACATCAGTAGGTACAAATTTTGATGTCAAAAATTGGGTTTAAATAGGCTTCATGCTAATTACGCCATTTAAATAATATAAAGCTCCTTAATTACGCTATTGAGCATAACTCATATTCTAGATCTCAAATTGATGTTAAATTTTTAGGACATGTCTAAATATTAGCAACAAAGGTGTTAGTCCAATTACATTGTTAAAAATCTCAGTTGTATGTAAAAAAGGGCGTTTATGGCATTATTAAGCATAATTACGATCAAGTGAATATAATTCAAACCACTAGGCACCAAGCAATATAACTCCAGAGGGTTATACTACTAAGTAATGTGGTCCTAATGGAAGCTTAAAACATGGGAGAATTAAGCTTGAACGGGTCAGAACTGAAAGTCAAAGCAAAAGTCAAGCTTTTGCGACTTTCGGTTATAAACTGACCTTAGACTATTAATTGTCGGGTTAGGACTGATAAAACATGTTTTAATATTAATTACCAAGTCATTAGAATGTTAAAGTATAATTTAGAACCACTGGTTTATTAATTTTAATCATATTCAAACATTCTGTCCAGTTTGACTTTTTGTCAAACTACTTTGACCGGACAATTGACCAGTCAAACGAGAAAATTAGGAGGTGCCCTTTTAAGGGTTAATCACCTACACTAATATGGTTCTATAACCACTTTCAATTTGATCAGTGGTTAAACCATATGTAATTAAAACGAAAGTCAAACTAAATTTACGATAAGTTTGACTTTAAGGTAATTAAGCTAATTAAAACGACTAAACAAGAAATTAGAGGCATACTAAAGGTCTTAGCAAACTTTTCTACACTTCAAAGTCTTTTCCTTGTCCTTAGCAAGCTCCAGATGTTGTAGAGTAGCAATTGTTGCAAGTGTGTTTGAAAACTCAAGAACTAGCTCTCCTTATATAGTGAATTGCAAGATCAAGGATCACTTCCAGGTGTTATTGGAGGCCCTGGGATCACCTCAGGTGTCCTAGCTATTGAAATTAACCGACTTACAGCTCCCTAGGTCGTTACAAACTAGGTTAAGGCGGTGGAACAGGCAAAACCCGCACCTGGCAAAACTTTTCTGTTACTGACACTCTCAGGCGGGCCGGGTAAGACTTAAGGGATGTCTTACGCGGGCCGCGTGGACCGGTTAAACTGGTAAAACAAGTTTAAATGCTGGCAGCTTTAGTCCCTGCTCGATTTTAACCCTTTTTAACTTCGTTGTTGACAAGTAGGGCCCTTATAGTTAGTATGTTGAAGCTCTAGGATGAATAAACTAACTTTGTTAGGCTCCGGTTTGTTTAATACCTCTATGAAAGCAAGTTTCATCAAGTTGACACTTTTGGACCAAAGTCTTGAAAACATGCTTAACGATATCGAAACCACGTGAAATTCATACCACTTATTCTTAAGAGTATATTTGAATATTTCGAAGCCTCGATTTCGTTAAAAGATCACTCAGAGGTCAGAATCGACATGTTGACACGTTTAACCCGTATAATTAAATAACCTTCTGATTATTTTCATAAACAGCTTCTTATATTCAATCAATCTCTCGTTTAAGAATATATTCATCATGTATAGTCATTCAGAGGCACAATTTTGGCATGTTGACAATTTTAGTCGCTTTGGTTTCATAGATTCACTGTTTGACAACTTTGGCCCTTCAAACGCAATCTTTCACACCTTTAGAGTTTAGGACACGTGTCTATACATAATTGGACACGTTTTTACGTGGTGTTACATCCTCACCCCCTTAAAAGAAATCTCGACCCCGAGATTTAATGGAATAAGTGAGGGTATTTTTGTTTCATAGTGGACTCGACTTCCCATGTATACTCGGGACCTCTGCGAGCGTCCCATTTGACCTTTACTATAGGTACATGCTTCCTTCGGAGCTTTTTAACCTATCGATCCTCAATCGATATAGGTTTTTCGAAAAATCTTAAGCTTTCATCAATCTGCACGTCTTTATGAGACATAGCCAGTGATTCATCGGCTAAGCATTTCTTGAGATTACAAATGTGAAACACATTCTGAATCCCACTCAGCTCCTCAGGTAAGTTTAGCTTATAAGCTACGCTGCCGACACATTCAATAATCTCGAATGGTCCAATATATCTAGGGCCTAACTTGCCCTTTTTACCAAATCGCATCACACCTTTCCAGGGTGACACTTTCAACAGAACTTTATCGCCTACCTCAAACTTTAGAGGTTTTCGCCTCTTATTAGCATAACTTTTCTGCCTATCCCTGGCAGCTTTCAGGCGATCTCGAATCTGGACAATCTTGTCTGTTGTTTCAAGGACTATATCAGGTCCTGATAACTGAGCTTCTCCTACTTCTGCCCAACAGGCAGGCGTTCTGCATTTCCTACCATATAATGCCTCAAAAGGCGCAGCCTTTATGCTTGTATGGTAGCTATTGTTATAGGAGAACTCTATCAATGGCAGGTGGTCATCCCAACTACCACCTAAATCCACAACACATCCACGAAGCATGTCTTCCAGAGTTTGAATTATACGCTCACTCTGTCCATCAGTCTGAGGATGGTAAGAAGTACTAAAATTCAAACGTGTGCCCAAAGATTGTTGGAAACTTTTCCAAAAGTGTGAGGTGTATCTAGTATCTCTATCAGAGATAATAAATACCGGTATGCCATGAAGAGCTACAATCTTATCTACATACAACTGGGCTAATTTGTTGGAACTATGAGTCTCCTTGATGGGTAAGAAATGTGCTGACTTAGGCAGTCTATCAACAATAACCCATATGGTATCATTTCCATGCTTTGTTTTAGGTAACTTGGTTATGAAATCCATAGTTACCATTTCCCAATTCCATGTGGGAAGTTCTGGTTGTTGCAACAGGCCCGATGGCTTTTGATGTTCAGCTTTAATCTGAGCACAGGTCAAGCACTTAGCTACATAGGTGGCAATAGATTTCTTTAAACCTATCCACCAATAATTGGCCTTTAAATCTTGATACATCTTGTCACCTCCCAGGTGAATTGAGTACTTGGAGTTGTGGGCTTCCTGGAGGATTATATCTCGAAGTCCTCCTCGAATAGGAACCCAAATCCTTCCGTTCATTCTGCGAATTCCATCCTTCCCAGGTGCTAACTGCTCAACTGTTATTCCTAACTTTTCATTTGGAAGGTTAACTTCCAAAACAACATCTTTCTGTGCAGCTAATAGTCTTTCATTCAGACTATTCTTTAACTCAATGCTCTTGGCATTGATCCTAATTGGTTTAACTCTTTCCTTTCGGCTTAAAGCATCTGCGACCACATTCGCTTTACCAGGATGGTAACGAATTTCGCAATCATAATCATTTAAGGTTTCCATCCAAAGGCGTTGTCTCATATTGAGCTCTTTTTAATTGAACAAATGTTGGAGACTTTTGTGATCAGAAAAGATCACACATTTAGTTCCATACAAATAATGTCTCCATAACTTTAGTGCGAATACAACGGCACCCAACTCCAAATCGTGGGTGGTGTAATTCTTCTCATGCACTTTTAATTGTCATGATGCATAGGCAATCACCTTGCCTCGCTGCATAAGTACACAACCCATACCGGTGTGTGAAGCATCACAGTATACGACAAACTCTTCAATTCCATCAGGTACGGTTAGCACCGGAGCATTGCTCAATTTCTTCTTAAGAATCTCAAAGGATTCTTGTTGTTTCGGGCCCCAATCAAACTTAACATTCTTACGGGTCAAAGAAGTTAATGGTGCAGCTATTCTGGAGAAGTTCTCAATGAATCTTCTATAACATCCAGCCAAACCCAGAAACCTACGTATTTCAGTTGAAGTCTTGGGTGCTTCCCAATTCATTACGGCTTCTACCTTAGCGGGATCTACTTGGATACCTCACTCACTGACAACATGTCCAAGGAATTGGACTTCGCGAAGCCAGAATTCGCATTTGGAAAATTTTGCATATAGCTTCTCCTGTTGAAGTAATCCTAAGATACATCGAAGATGCTTCTCATGATCAACTTGGTTACGAGAATGGATAAGTATGTCATCTATAAAAACAATGACAAACTTATCTAAGTATGGTTTGTAGACTCTATTCATGAGGTCCATGAATGCTGCTGGCGCATTAGTGAGCCCAAATGGCATCACTAAGAACTCGAAATGTCCATACCTCATTCTGAATGTTGTTTTAGGTACATCTTCTGTTCTCAATTTAAGTTGATGATACCCAGATCTCAAATCAATCTTTGAGAAATAACTCGCCCGTTGGAGCTGATCAAATAAATCATCGATCCAGGGTAAAGGATAACGATTCTTGATCGTTACCTTATTCAACTCACGGTAATCAATGCATAAGCGCATAGATCCGTCTTTCTTTTTTACAAATAGTATTGGAGCTCCCCAAGGTGAAGAGCTAGGTTGTATAAAACCTTTTTCCAATAAATCATCTAATTGAGTCATGAGTTCCTTCATTTCGGTAGGTGCTAGGCGATAAGGAGCTCGGGCAATTGGTGCAGCTCCTGGTAAAATGTCTATCCTGAACTCTACCTGTCTCTTAGGAGGTAATCCGGGTAACTCATCAGGAAAGACATCAGGGTACTCAGAGATGACTGGGATGTCTTCAATCTTAGGCTTCGGATTATTCACAGTTACTTGTGCCATGTAAATGACACATCCGCTTTTTAAACATTGCGACACCTTGGGAATAGATACGTTGCTAGGTAATCCATATTGTGTATCTCCTTGAATAGTAACTGAGTCACCAGAAGGGGTTTTGATAATGACTAGCTTTTTATCACAGGCAATTTGGGCTTGGTTATGCGACAACCAATCCATGCCCAAAACTATATCAAACCCAGCCAGTTTCATTGGCAAGAGGGACAGCGGGAAAGAATGATTCTTAATGGATATAGAGCATCCACCAAGAAGAGTTGAAGCTATTTCTAAGGTACCATCGGCAAGTTCTACCTCATATTTTATGTCTAGAGTCTTAATAGGCAGATTCAATATCTTACAGAACGTATGGTCTACAAAAGACTTATCAGCACCAGAATCAAATAAGACTCTAGCATAATTATTGTTGATGAGGAAGGTACCTGTTATGACGTTATCGTCGTTCACAGCTTCCCTCGCGTTCATTTGGAAAACTCTTGCGTTGTTCTTCTTTGCCTCCTCGGGCTTCTTAGCATTCTTGGGGCAATTATTTTTAATATGCCCCTTTTCATTACAACTGTAGCAGGTTGCATCCTTTATATTTCGGCACTCAACAGACTTGTGCCCTTTCTTTTTGCAGATCCCACATGGTTTGGCCTGTGGGTCTTGGTTGCATTTCCCAAAATGCCTCTTGTTGCAAGTCTTACACCTGGGCTTGTCATTTGACTGCCCCTTTTTAGAACCAGAGTTCCCTTTGCCCTTTTTGTTTGACTGAGGAGACTTGTCATCCTCCCTTTTCCTTTTCCCTTCATCAGTACTTTTCTTCGCCCTACTCCTCACAACATCCAGAGTGAGGGACAAAGATAGATCCACAGCAGATCTATAAGTGGTTGGCTTAGAGGCCTTAACATTCCCTTTTACTTCAGGAGCCAAACCACCGATGAAACGCGCAATGCGTTTGTGTTCAGGAGTGACTAAATATGGTACCAACCTTGACATCGAATTGAAGTTAGTCACATAGGATCTACAATCCAGATCCGTCATCAGTAAAGTGAGGAAATCAGTCTCTATTCGCTCGACTTCATGCTGAGGGCAATAAATTTCCTTAACCAAATTAACAAACTTGTTCCATGACAGACAGTACAAAGGAACCTTCCCGGTGGCTTGTACTAATGCTTTCCACCAAGTGAGGGCATCGCCCTTGAAGGATTGTGATACAAACTTCACTATATCCTCTTTAGCGTATCCGCTGATGTCTATCACAGTCTCCATCTCATCTAACCATTTCATACAATCGATTGCACCTTTTTCTCCTGTAAAATCCCTCGGTTTACAGGAGACAAAGTATTTGTAGGTACAACCCTTGGTGTACTTGGGAGTCGGCTCAAGAATAACCTGCCTCTTTGGCTAACTACCCTGATTAGATGAGTGTTGAGACTCACTTTTCTTGTGGGTATGGGGTTGAGAATGGGACCTCGAATGAGTTTGAGACCTAACAATACTAGGCTCCTTAAATTTAGCATCCACAGCCTGAGCGACTGCTACGGTTATCATTTCTTGTAGCTCAGCACCAATGATAGTAATCCTGGTGTTATTTCCTTCTGCGGGATGACTGTTTGCTTCATCTGAGCCAGCCATTTTTGGATACTATAACAAACAGTAATGATATATTTAAATTATGCAATTAAATCATCATATTGATGACTAGATGGTCATGGTATTATTAAACCATATAGACCATATAAAATAATAATAATCAAAGAGATACAATTCTTTATATTTTTATTAGACAGAGGGATATAAATCACACTGTCAATGTCATGAAGACATATTCATATTACACAAAACTCGTCTCGAAGGACATTTAGATTGCATAAAGCCTTGTCACAAGGACAATTGAACTCTTTGATTTCTTTAAGGGTCGAACAAAGTTCATCGCCTTTTGACAAGAAGTCTATTAAAACTTTCATTGTCATTAGTACACCTTTGCTTGTAAGCATACATCTCTAATGGATGTTGTGGTGTATACATCATATTGATGTTTATTAGCCATGATTCGCATTGATCATTCCGGCTATACATAAGTGACTTGGAAAACTTAAACACATTTAGGAAGCTTGTGTGGTTTCTCATACCGCACAGCTAGGAATGTTAACATGTTTTCAGATGTTAACAAAGATTCATTATCTTAAAAAGGTTGTACCATCATAGCCATCTAATATTTTGGCTAGGTTATACCTCTAAGAAAATTTATTGGCAGATCAATAAATTTGAAATGATATAGCATGATGTAATAAAATACATATTTAAAATCGAAAATAACTGCATTAAAACCACGAAACGATTACAACGTTGCCCGAAAAAGGACTTGAGAAAAACAACACAAACTGCCCACGCAGGGGCTACTGAAAACACTGCCCACGCAGGGGCTATTGAAACAGAAATAAGTCCACGCAGGGACTTGATACATGAAAACAAAATAAACGTCCTCGCAGGGACTTATTGGAATATAACATGAACAATAGTTTCCTACTTCTTTTTTCCCTTAAGAAGGTTCATAAGACCCTTGACAAAACCATTATGCTTTTTCTTGGTTTCATGGGCTTCATGTTCAACCTTGTCTAACCTCTCTAAAATTTATTGAGTTTGCTGCTGCTGAAAAGGAGGAGGTTGCTAGTATGGCGGGTATTGATAATCCTGCGCCGGGTATCCAGTGGGATAAACTGGAGGGTAAGAAGAAGGGTAAAGATGATGGTATTGTCCAGCTGTAAGGTACGGATCCTGAGTCCCATAGTCAGATGGGTATCTAGACAGATTATACCCAGATGATCCTGGGTATGTCAGGATCGGGTTGTCAAAACCTAACGGTGGCTGAAGTGGTGCGTGTGAAACTGGCGGAAGGTTGACTTCCGGCACCGTGTGTGATGGTCCACCCAACTAAGGGTCCTCTGGAATAGGAGGGTAAGAGCTTGAGCCATGAGGAGATGCAAACCTTGGTCCCCCACGTGTAAACATTCTAGCATTTCTCATTCGCCTTGGCGGCTCAGGAGGTTGTTGAGGTGGTTCCTCAACTGGTAAGGGTGGTCGGGTAACAGCTCGAAGCTGTGGTTCATCCAAGGGTGGTTGGACAGGGGAGTTATGGTATGAAGGTGTAAAGAACCAATCATATTGTGCTATCCTTTCCTGGAATGAGTCGGGCCCGTGGTACGGTGATCCCTGAAATGGGGAACCATTAGAGATACTTATCGGGTGGCCTGGTGTTCCTGTTTGCAGATCCGGGCCCGGGTCGTCATCCATCTCCATTTCCTGAGAAAAGTGATCCTCGGGTCCCAAAGGGTTGTAGCCCAAAAAGTCGTTAACATAAGCGTTTGGATTAAATTGTGCAGGTGAGTAAGTGGAATCTGAATGATGAAAAGGATGAGATTGAAAAGAGTGGTGTGATTGGTTTGAATGATGAGTTCCTTGCAAAAGAGGGGAATGATGGGGTTCGATAGGAATGGGCAACCCAAAATAAGGAGGGACAAATGGTGAGGATCCCAGCGAGATAGAATGTCTTGCTGGTTCAAAGTTGTGGCTCCAATTATCCTTTGAGTCAGAACCGGAAAGCGAGTCGGATGGTGTACGTCTGTGGGAGGGTCCCGTGCTGCTAGACGGTCCTCCACGCATGGTTCCTTTGCCTCATCCTCTTAGTCTTGGTGGCATTCTTCCCAGTGGTAATCTATCAAAACAAATAACTATAAACAATAAAATGAAGGTTAAGAGTAAAATCCCAGGTCATTTGCCTAGACTCGAGAGTCTAAGGAATGTGCTTTTTGTGTCATTGAGATTAAACACAAAAGGTTAGTGTTTAATTCACTCAATGTTGGCTCTGATACCAACCTGTCACACCCCGATATTTCCACATATTACCGGTGGGCCCGGCGGGGAATATTGTGACGTAGTTGATATCATCATTGTCAATACACACAATAATATAGCACAGCGGAAGGCTTGGTGAATAAACTATTACAAACCATATTGTCTGAGTGTTCGAGTTTATGAATATACAGATTGGAATGTAATAAGATCCATAGGCGGATCATAAATGTACAAAGAAACAAAAACAACAGACTTCAGGTATCTCATGGATTTGCAAGATCCTCTAATGACACCCTATAGCTCCAGCCTATTACGAGAGGTACCTGTCAAATCAGTCTTTAAGAAAATACGGCAGTTTACACTGGTAAATACAATTAACTGACTCTTTTTGAAAACATTTATGAAAATTTATTTGAGTGCACAAGGCACAAATCTTTTCTAACTTGGGACAATTATTTAAATATAATCTTGTATACAGCTTTATATGTTTGTCATACAAATGGGGCCGGTTGGAAGCCGGTCCAGATTAACCGACTCACCACTTATAGAAACCACAAAGGAGTTATCCCCAACATGTGGGTTTATAATTAGCATTTGCATTTGCATCTGTCAGGTGTATGCCTACACCCCGTGCATAGGTCGTGGCCATTTTCAAATGAAATGAGCCGAGGATATCCAGGACACGGTCGAATCCCCAATGCTTATGTTATAAAACAAGACAGATTAAAACAGGTTATGTAAATTTATTAATCACAATCCGATTAAATGATTTCATACCCGACCAAGTGGTATTATTATAATAACATATCCCAAGCCCGTATAAGGGAAAATAAGTTAAAAGTATTTACCTGATGCTAGCAGTAAAAATCCTAAAGCTTTTTGAAGTAACCTTCTACCGGAAGCTATTTAATCTGTATAGAAGGTTTATTAACCTATTAGGATGCGAACGGGTCTTTAATTTAGTCAAGGACCTAGACCGGCTAGCTAGAAAGAGACCTTACGGTTCTAAACGCTTGATTAAGCGGAGACCGGAATAGAATATGGTTTAGACCCGACAAGTTTTGGATACTTGTATAATATGGGTAAGCGAAACATATTATGGAAATTGATAATTTATTGATAAGGTTAAGCATGTTTCGACTATTTTATGTAAACTAGTCACATAAGCCGATCCGAACGCGTAAACGCATAACGGGTAACCAAAATAAATTATATACAGGTCTTAATCATTATTATGCTTAAAAGATGTTAATACATCAGTAAGATGTTAACATATATGCCCAAAAAGTAATTTAAACCAAAATAAGTCCCATAAGGGCATTTTGGTAATTTTAAAGCCCATAAAAGAGTTTAATTGTGCAACTGAGTTTCAGGTCTGATTTAATCAGTAAAAATATGTATTTTTATAAGTTATATCAGTAGGGTATTTTATATATGTGAAATTTATCTTATATTACCAAGCTATGCACCGTAGGGGCATTTTGGTAAATTTACATAGGCTTTAAAGGTCAAAATAGACTTCTGAGTTTAAAAACTTTGGCTTACTGTTTAATGGTATAAATTAACTTAAAACATCAGTAGGTAATAAGTTTTATAAAGCAAGAATAGTTTTTAACTCATACTATGTGTTAAAAATGCTTAAAAGTCGGTTTAAAGGGGTATTCGGTTTTAAACAGGAAATCTGAGTTTTTGATCAGATTATAAAGTTCAAAATACTTTATTTATTATATGAAATCAGTAGCAAAAGGTTTGGCACTAAAAAGTTATGTAAAACTTATTTTATGCATGAAAAGGGTAAAACCGACAATTAACAAAATCACGTTTTAATCTTATGTTATGCTCAGCCTAAAAATAATTAAAAATCTTCAAAAATCCCAAAATATTATTTTACATCAGTAGGTACAAAGTTTGATGTCAAAAAATAGGTTAAAATAGGCTTCATGCTAATTACGCCATTTAAATAATACAAAGCTCCTTAATTACGCTATTGAGCATAACTCATATTCTAGACCTCAAATTGATGTCAAATTTTTAGGACATGTCTAAATATCAGTAGCAAAGGTGTTAGTCCAATTACATTATTAAAAATCTCAGTTGTATGTAAAAAAGGGCGTTTATGGCATTATTAAGCATAATTACGATCAAGTGCATATAATTCAAACCACTAGGCACCAAGCAATATAACTCCAGAGGGTTATACTACTAAGTAATGTGGTCCTAATGGAAGCTTAAAACATGGGAGAATTAAGCTTGAACGGGTCAGAACTAAAAGTCAAAGAAAAAGTCAAGCTTTAGCGACCTTCGGTTATAAACTGACCTTAGACTATTAATTGTCGGGTTAGGATTGATAAAACATGTTTTAATATTAATTACCAAGTTATTAGAATGTTAAAATATAATTTAGAACCTCTGGTTTATTAATTTTAATCATATTCAAACATTCTGTCCAGTTTGACTTTTTGTCAAACTACTTTGACCCGACAATTAACCAGTCAAACGAGAAAATTAGGAGGTGCCCTTTTAAGGGTTAATCACCTACACTAATATGGTTCTATAACCACTTTCAATTTGATCAGTAGTTAAACCATATGTAATTAAAACGAAAGTCAAACTAAATTTACGATAAGTTTGACTTTAAGGTAATTAAGCTAATTAAAACGACTAAACAAGAAATTAGAGGCATACTAAAGGTCTTAGCAAACTTTTCTACACTTCAAAGTCTTTTCCTTGTCCTTAGCAAGCTCCAGATGTTGTAGAGTAGCAATTGTTGCAAGTGTGTTTGAAAACTCAAGAACTAGCTCTCCTTATATAGTGAATTGCAAGATCAAGGATCACTTCCAGGTGTTATTGGAGGCCCTGGAATCACCCCAGGTGTCCTAGCTATTGAAATTAACCGACTTACAGCTCCATAGGTCGTTGCAAACTAGGTTAAGGCGGTGGAACAGGAAAAACCCGCACCTGGCAAAACTTTTCTGTTACTGGCACTCTCAGGCGGGCCGCGTAAGACTTAAGGGATGTCTTACGCGGGCCGCGTGGACCGGTTAAACTAGTAAAACAAGTTTAAATGCTGGCAGCTTTAGTCCCTGCTCGTTTTTAACCCTTTTAAACT
This sequence comes from Helianthus tuberosus, assembly GCA_030545235.1. Lineage (NCBI taxonomy): Eukaryota > Viridiplantae > Streptophyta > Magnoliopsida > Asterales > Asteraceae > Helianthus > Helianthus tuberosus. The sequence continues at coordinate 41,860,648 of CM060414.1, read as the reverse complement.
TCGTTGTTGACAAGTAGGGCCCTTATAGTTAGTATGTTGAAGCTCTAGGATGAATAAACTAACTTTGTTAGGCTCCGGTTTGTTTAATACCTCTATGAAAGCAAGTTTCATCAAGTTGACACTTTTGGCCCAAAGTCTTGAAAACATGCTTAACGATCTCGAAACCATGTGAAATTCATACCACTTATTCTTAAGAGTATATTTGAATATTTCGAAGCCTCGGTTTCGTTAAAAGATCACTCAGAGGTCAGAATCAACATGTTGACACGTTTAACCCGTATAATTAAATAACCTTCCGATTATTTTCATAAACGGTTTCTTATATTCAATCAATCACTCGTTTAAGAATATATTCATCATGTATAGTCATTCAGAGGCACAAGTTTGGCATGTTGACAATTTTAGTCCCTATGGTTTCATAGATTCACTGTTTGACAACTTTGGCCCTTCAAACTCAATCTTTCACACCTTTAGACTTTAGGACACGTGTCTATACATTGGCCCTTCAAACTCAATATTTCATACCTTTAGACTTTAGGACACGTGTTTATACATAATTGGACATGTTTTTACGTGGTGTTACAGGTTGAGAAGGAGCAAATGAGCCAGATACCTTACGCATCAGTAGTCGAGAGACTGATGTATGCTTAAGTCTGTACTCGCCTAGATATCGCTTATATTGCTGGAATGCTAGGCCGTTATCAGACTAATCCTAGCCTAGATCACTGGAAAGTAGCTAAGAAGGTACTTCGATATCTGCAAGGGACGAAAGACTATGAACTGACTTATAGAAGAAGTGATCATTTAGAAGTGGTAGGCTATTTTGATTCTGACTTTGCCAAATGCAAAGATGACAAGAAATCCACTTCGGGCTATATCTTTATATTAGCAGGCAGACCTATCTCATGGAAGAGTCATAAACAACAGTTGACCACAACTTCCACAATGATGGCAGAGTACATTACTGTTTATAACGCAACCTATCATGGAATGTTGCTTAGAAATCTGATCACTGGACTCAAAATCGTAAATTCCATTTCTAGACCATTGAAGTTTTACTGTGATAATTCAGCTGCCGTTAGTTTCTCGAACAGTAACAGTTCGACTGGAGCTGGTTTATATCTCGATACAAATTATCTGTTCGTACGTGAACGAGTTGAGGAAAATAATCTTTGTATCGAGTATATTAGTACTAAAGATATGCTTGCGGATCCGATGACTAAAGGTCTCCCTCCTAAGGTTTATGAAGAACATGTTCGGAATATGGGATTTAGTAAAGATCTTGTTTAGCATATTGTACTAGCTTATGTTTTATGATTAATGAATTTCCTCAGTTTGATTTTGTATGTCTCTTAGAATATGTTCAACCGGTATAATGGCATATAGACAAATAAAGTTACAAATCAAACAAAGGGCTTATGCGTATTTTAATCATGACGATTAGGTTTTAAATTAAGGCTATAGTATGACTAATGGGGGTCCTGAGTCGCATAATGATTCAACGGCTGTATATCTCTACTATAGTACTTGTTTAAGGCTAAAATGAGTTTTAACTCCTGATCAGGCTTATCTAATACTCATAGTAAATGATTACTCGGCTAAGTGCTGCACTGTCTACTGTGGCAGGTATGTTTTCATGTTTTCCCTTACGTTTAAACAAAACCGATCAACAAAACACGGGTAAGGTTATTGTAAAAAAGGTTAAAAGTGTGAGAAGTGTGAGAAATATTGTGAAGATGACATGTGTCCTCAATCTAAATTAATTCAAAAGGGTAAACAAGTAATTTTATCATTGATTCAATTAGAGTAAATAGCCATTTTAGTCTCTGAGTTTTTTTCCAAATTGCCATTTTAGTCCAAATAGTTTTTTTCTCCTTTGGGTCCCTGACTTTTCCTTTTTCTTGCCATTTTGATCACACTGCATAACTTAGTCTAAAAACCAGGTTATAATCAGGGGTATTTTTGGCAATAACTTATTATAAGGTTTACAAATTATGTTGTAAACTACCCCTGGTTATCACTACAAAACAGTTATGTCAAAAATACCCCTGGTTATAACCAGATTTTTAGACTGAGTTAGGCAATGTGATCAAAATGACAAGAGAATGGAAAAGTCAGGGAACCAGAGGAGAAAAAAATTATTTGGACTAAAATGATAATTTGGACCAAACCTCAGGGACTAAAATGGCAATTTACTCATTCACATAATTCAAAAACTTTCATAACCGCCATCTTATTTATAGGAACATGATTTTTTTAAATATCTCTATAAAAACACTACGAATAACACTGCAACCATCATTCAGCACGTATATAACACCATTCAATAATTATATAACACCATTCAATAAGTATATAACACTATTCATTAAATATATAACACCATTTTAATGATCTCTATAATCATCATTCAGCATATATATAACATCATTCAATAATTATATAACATCATTCAATAAGTATATAACACGACTCAATAATTGTATAACACCATTCAATAAGTATATAACACTATTCAATAATTATATAACACTATTAAAGACACTAACTCCATTTCCAGAATGTGTTCTTAGTATAATGTTCATAGTATGGTTATGGTACATGGTGTTTTAAACCTGCATGTATGGTATTTTACATCTGCATGCTAGTAGATGTTCCAGATTCTATATGTTAAAACACCATGATGTTTTAAAACCTACATTCTAGTAGATAAAAAAAACACCACGCTTTCTAGTATGTGTTTAAAACACCACGCTTTTAATCACAATACAATTAAAACATCACTGTATGAACATAGACAAAACATCATGGACTAAACATCTGATCGAAACATATTTTTTTCTCTATATAAGTGTAGCAATATGGTACTCATATTAAAGATAAAAAAACGCTCGTTATTATGGTGTAATTTTTTTTTTAAAAGTTACGTATAATAAGTTATTGACGTTTAAAAAAGACGGGAGGAAATTGGATGTGCATTAATGTTAGTTTCCTAATTTAAAAATGTTAAATTTACATGTATACCCTTAATCTAGAAAATTAATATGTTTAATAGTAAACATTATTTGCAATTTTGTTATTATGATCTCAACCATTAACCATTATATCAAAGATCTAATGGTGTAAATTCTTTCTTACCTTTCTCACAAAAAACTTTTTTTACAGGAACCTCTACCTAGTAAATACATACCACTTCCAATATAGACCCATTTACAAATCATTTTTTATGGTTTTACAATTTAGCTAATTTGGAATTAGGTTTATTGAACCTAATACTAATTTGTTTTTTTTTAAATAATAACAAAACATAACGGAATGACACATTTTTTCAAGCTCGAACAATGTATGTGAATTTCCAGAGACGTCTCTGTTTATTAGGATTGTTAAATATGTGACGCTTCATCTTGGTCTTTATAATATCCAACTGTAATCTCCATCACCACCATGGTTGACGCCGATTGCACCAACCACCAGCACCACCCGTGTTGTGGTACTGGTACACCACTGATTGCAACACCAAAAACCACCAGCACTTGCGCCAACGTACACTCCCTCATTGCCTCTAGGGTTACCAACTGCCGCCACCTTCACTGCCTCTGCTCTCCGACACCACAACATATTGTGTCGTCTTTGGGTCACATCTTGACATTCATTATCTTGGGTCATGTATGGAACAAGCTTTAATAATCGGATATGGGGTTAGACCCAAAACCACCCGTTGCCATATCTATCTTTGAGTGGCATATGATTTTGCTGGGTTGTTGGTAACTGTGGTAGAAATGTAACAATATATAAAAAAATAAGGAAACTAGTTAAAAGAGACAAAGATACAATGAATATTCTATCTCAGTCAATTTCATACACCCCTCTAATTTAAACCTAATTTTTTCTTATATCTCTATTGAATCTTCTGTATTTTTTCTATATATTAGAAAAATATTTTTCTCCTTTTGCCTGTACTCCATCTTTTCTAACAAATCTTTATCTCTGCACACCAATTTATCTAACAAAATCAACACAGATCAAATAGAAGGTTTCAATATTGCAGATGTGTTGGATTAAATCTTTCAAATTGAAGATGTGTAAGAAGAAATTGGAAAACTATATAAGAAACTTACAAATTGAAGGGGGAAATCCGTTTGTGGATGTGTAGACTAAATTAGGCTAGAGGGTATGGTGCCCATCCTTCCTTGGAGGATTATCCGCCACGTAGGCGCACATCATAATTCTCCCAAGTATGGTTCATTCCACAAAACTAGTGAAAATAGGAGGATGGTCCTAAATGATCCTACCATACCACTTTTATGTTTTTTATCTTTTAAATCTTCTACTTTTTTTAACATTTAACAAATAAATTAACAAAATATTTTCATTAATATTAAAAAACATTACATAAACTTAAAAAAACATAGACTAAAAAAACATAACCTAAAAAAAACATAAACTTAAAAAAATCCTAATATATTAAAAAAAAAAAAAAATACTAGTCTTCGTCCTCCATGTGGTCGTCTGATTTGTTTTGAGCATTGTTCCAAATGTACTCTACCAAGTCCGCTTGTAGGTTAAGATGTGTGTACTCGTTACGTAGAGCGAACATGTTCAAATCTTGTTGTTCCCCACTAATTGGAACAGATCGAATTTCCGGTAGACGCGTTTTCATCGTACTCGCATATCGCTCTACCTTCGTCTTCAATGATCATGTTATGAAGGAAGATACAAGCGTACATAATGTGTCGTAACCTCTTTGGTGTAGCCGAACGTGTTGGATGTTCAATGATTTGCCATTTTTTTTAGAACACCAAAAGCCCGTTCAATATCTTTTCTCGCACCCTCTTGATACTTCGCAATTTTTTTTCTTTTTCGTCTGTCGGGTGCGGAATAGTTTTAACGATTGTCGAGTACGTTGGGTATATTCCATCGGCTAGGGAGTAACCTCGTCTGTATTCCACCCCCGAAACCGTAAAACTTGTGTCTGGACCTATTCCCGCCACTACATCGTCAAATATCTGTGACTGGTATATGATGTTATGGTCATTGAGCGAACCAGGTAGACCAAAAAAAAGCATGTCAGATCCAGAGATCCTGTGACGCAACAGCCTCTAGAATAATAGTCGGATGTCCATAATCTCCCCTAGTATACTGACCTTGCCAGGCAACTAGGCAGTTCTGCCACGGCCAGTGCATGCAATTAATGCTCCCGAGCATTCCTAGGAAACCATGTCTCTGTTCGTGTGCTTGATATAATTTTTGAACGTCGTTTGCGTTCGGTCTCCGCAGGTATCTCTTGCTATATAATTTGACAACCCATTCGCAAAACTTTTGCAAACATAGACGTGCGGTTCTTTCAGACATCCTTATATACTCGTCTAATGCATCGGGTGCGTAACCGTATGCCAGTTGGCGAATGGCCGACATACATTTTTGTAAATTACTGAAACCGCTTTGCCCCCTAGCGTCGTTTCGCATTGAAAAAACGGATCAGACTGGGCCATGTCACCTGCAATACGTAAAAAAGTGGATGACTCATGCGGAACCGACGTCGAAACATCTCGTCTGTGTACACGGGTTCGTCGGCAATATAATCGGCAACTAGTTTATCGTGGGCGGCTATATATTTAAAAAGAAAAATTAAATGAAATTAACTATAAAATACATTTTCAAATCTATATAAAACACATGGAAAAAATAGTAAAGTATCTTCTTGGTCTCGGTTTAATTTTGCTGGTCTAGTTAGACGTTAGGACGACGCTTCATCACCCGCCATGAAGACCTGAGTTGCGTTCATAATCATGTTTTGCATAAATGCATTCTCTTCCGAAGATGAAGAATACCACGTAGACGAAGAAGATGAAGAAATGGAAGAAGGTGAAACCATGGTAATTTTTGAGAGAGAGATGGGGTGGTAGTGGGTAAAAAATGGTATAAAAATTGATGAGTTTTTATAAAAAAGGAAGAGGGTTTATAAAATGTGAGAGAGATATGAGATTGTAGTGGGAGAAAAGTTGTGAAAAATGATGTAAAAGAGGTGCGTATTTATAAAAGTGAGAGTGAAATTGGTATTTAATTTAAATATAACCGTTAGTTTTTAAATTAAAAGTTAGAATTTTTTTTAACGGTCATAAATCAATAGGGGCCCACCAAATTTGGACCGTCTCCAACGTCAAGGTCTCACCAGTGAGGACAGGGACGAGGGGGGATGGTGTTTAGGCGGCGCCGGTCCTAGACGGGTATGGGGAGGTACCCCATACCGCACAGCCTTATCCAAATTGAAGATGTGAATTAAGAAATTCCAAATATATGTGATGATTAATTTTATTCTACTTTATTATTCCATATATAAAGAAGCAACTTTTTAGCGCATCATAAGTTGTACATTGTGCTTTGGGTATTTTTCAAAAAAAAAAAACCCCTTCATTTTTTAGTTTTAATCCAAAGGTTTTTACCTTTTGCAATGTTAACACTACATAATTTGTTTTTTTAACCTTAACCCAAAACTTTTCATTACTTGCAATTTAACTTCACAACTTTTGTCACTTATACTTTTCATTTTTCGCAAATTTTCGTTTTACGCATAGTTCTAAATTTTTCGAGTTAATACGAACCAACGTGCATGTGTGGTTCAACGTTTTTACCTCTATTTTCCCATGTTTGACAGGTTCGTCGCAACACGCATACCCTACGTCGAGTCAGTGTTGGTAGTCGATGACGGTTGTGTGACATTAGTACTATTTGACACCGTTTTACGCCCCACGGCAACGCGGGGTGTGCTTGGGGGGGGGGGGGGGTTCAAAGAAAAATGGTTATGCATATGGTTGTTGTAACGTTGGCTTTGGGGGTTTTCCAAAAAAAATTAATTTTTTTTTTTTACTTTTCACATAAAGGTATTTCATAAATTACTTTTACCAAACACTATTTGTTTTTTACTTTTAACCACAAACTTTTTATCTTTTGCAATCTATCTTCATAACTTTTTTTACTTTCAACTTTGGTTCTTTATAGTTTTCATTTTTCAGAAATTTTTCGCTTTATGCTTCGTTCTAAATTTTGTGACTTAACACATCGTAAAGTGCGTCTTTGGTTTATCCTTTTTACGTTTCGTTCTAAATTTTGTGAGTTAACACGATGGAACGTGCGTGTGTCGGTGAACGTTTTTACATCGCCTATTTTTTCCCTTTTCACACGTTTAACATAACGTGCGGGTCCTACATCGACTTAGTTATAACTAAAGAATCCCCGCCGCATTACGGTGGATCGGAATTCTAGTTAATGGGCATAAATAGGACACACATGCATTTTCACTAATGCCGAGTTTTGTTAGAAAGACCGAAAGTGGTGATGACCAAATTGCTGACTTATTGTTTATAATTTATTTGAATATAATCTATTATAAATTCTAGGTCGCGCGCTGGACCATACTCCTTACTCAGCAAAGCTGACCAATCTCTTAGACCCGCGCGGGCTACTCGAGAAGAGCAAGGTCTCGCGCGAGGTCCAAACAAGAGATAACATTAGTTCTATACTTAGTGTTCTGAATAAGAGACTTCAGTCACTACAACCCTGCGCGGGCTAGTTACGTGCTCAGCAAGGGTCGCGTAGAAGTTATGGCGTAAGGCCACTTCAGAGAGTACAAAAGGTACAAGTGGCAGAAGAATGAGCCAATCAGCATCCTCCAGGCTGTGCTCTATCGTGCTCCACGATCATCTGACGTGTAGGAGACAGAGAGTACACAAGGACGCCTACGTGGCACCAATCAGGGGGTGGCGACACCTGCCCCATGATCTCCACTTACCTACTGATGGCAGAGGGACAGCAAGGCTGACAACTGGGACACGTGGCCCCAATCACGGTACGCCAGCACCGGGGATCTCCTAGAAGGCACTAACGGTCGATACCAGTGAGACAAGGAGGATATCCACTGTTTTTCGCCTTCCGGCACAAGGCCCATCAGCCCATCTCTTCTTACACCTCTCCGGCTATAAATAGAGACCTCCATGCACAGGTTAAAGATTCTACTCTCCCCACTCTCACTCTTAACACACACTTATTTCCTCAAAGCAGATACTTATTCTCACGCCGGAGTCTGGTTAAGAGGGAAACCCCCATATTCCCCTCTTAACGAGCTAACGGTGTTTCTGTTTTGCAGGAAGAACGGATCTAATCGGAGCTCAGGAAAGTTTAAGAAGATTAACCCACATGTTTGAAACATAAACCAAACTAATTAACCCTAAAATTAGTTACGTGTTTCCTCATTGGCGCCCATCGATTTTACAATCACTTCCATCTTTTTTTTCTGAGTTTTTTCTGAAGTAGTTGTTCCTTTGATCATGGCTGGTCAAGGGATTATTACTGATTTCGGCTTTGGCACAAACTCTAAAGCAGGATTGGGGGAGGACGATCCGAATGTCCAAGTCCAACATGCCGAAGAGATATGCGAAATCGAAGTAACAAACACTGGGGGACCCCGTGCGGGCTTAACTCGCATCACCCAGATGGGAACCCCAGTAAGTCATGTCGCTGGTCCTTCAAACCCAGCTCCAAACCAGAGCATTTCAGCGCTATTAGGGCTACCAGAGGGCGAAACCATAGCCTCTTGGTACGCCAAACAAATTGCCACTATAAATGCTGCGTATCAGTCTTTGAGCGCACAACAAGCGATTTTACAAGTTGAACCATCCTTGGTTACACATTCGGGTCCAACTCAGGGGGCGCGCCAGACCCCCCCTCAGCAAAACATTCAAGGGCAAGTTAACAGACCTCCTCCACAAAGAAGGATAAGCGTGCATGACACGCGCGACACGTATGGAGAAACAGGCACTTACGGTGATCACCCATCCTATGTTCAACACAAACGTCCAGTTCATAGCCGGCTAGGGTCACGCAACATGAACAATGAATAGGATGACACGGATCCGAATGTTCCTACTTGGCAAGATGACGAGGGTTCGTCAGTCTTCAACCGTCTGCAGAAAAATCACGAGTCTTACAAACCAAGGCAGCGCATCGCATACAGCGAAGAAGCAGAACGAGACTTCAGCCTCGCCTATAGGCCAGCGGAAGCTGCCGAACACTCTAAGTTCATTCCAAAGATTTCTCTAGCCCCGCTATCAAGAGAAAAATCGCCCCCAACAGTGGGTAAGTTCAATGGTTTAACTGACCCTGAAGATCATGTTCGAGTATTTACAAGTGTTGGTGTTATGGGAGGATGGAACATGCCAATGTGGTGCCATCTCTTTATCCAGACTTTCACAGGGGCTGCTCGCGCCTGGTTCGACAACCTTCCGCCTGGAAGAATCACGTCATGGGTCGACTTCAGGACTCAATTTGTAAACCATTTCAGCCAGCAAAGACGTTATCAACGTGGTACGTCCGAAGTAACAGACATCTGGCGCAGAGAAAATGAGGGGTTAGTAGACTTCATCATGTACTTCAATTAAGAGTGCTTAGAGATCGGTGGTGTAAGTAAACAACTAATGCGCGCTCACATCAAGAAATCCATTCGCTATGATAGCCTCATTAGGACTATCATAAGAAAGGACGGTATGCCCAAAAAATGGGACAAACTGATGGCGGCTGCAAAGATTGTAGCGCAGACCGAATAATCGTTGGCCGGAACCAAGAGCTCTTACACCGAAGATCGATTTTCAAAAGGCAATTCGCGCGATTATGGCAAGTGCAACAAGAACAGAAACCCTGGATGGAAGTCAGGACAATCCAGCGGTTATGAGGAACGACCGCGCTACAAAGAAGACACACAAGAAACAATCGACAGAATTGGCTATCGAAAGGCCGTCAAGAACGAGAATCGGGAAAAGCACTGGACTCTGCTCACTAAAACACCCAAAGAGGTGCTCATGACGGAGAACCACGATTTCAAGGCACCAAAGCCTATGACCAACAGGAAGGGGCAAGACCCGAACCTGTACTGCGATTTTCAAAAAGACACAGGCCATCTGACGGATGACTGTATCAGTCTAAGGCAAGAAATTGAGAGAGCGCTGGAAAACGGAAAGTTAAGCCATCTGGTCATGAATTTGCGCAAGGAGACGCGCCAGATTCAGCGCAATGATGAGGGAAACCAGAAGAAGGTTAGGCGCCTAGAAACACACATGGTCAATGGACCAAGGTACAGCGTGAGAGACAAAGGCAAGCGCCCATTCGAACCTGCATGGCAAGAACAACAAGTCATCTTTCTGTTGGTGCGCGGGGGACCACGTGCGACGCGCCCCATTTTCATTACCGGCATCATTGGTCACTACGAAACAGAATACATCTTCATCGACCGAGAAGTATGGTTGATATCATTTATGAACAATGCTTCAATCAGTTCGATTATGAAGATAACGCGCGCCTAGAATGTCACACCCTGGCTTTGCGGAAGCGTGGTTAATTTGGTGTGACTTCTTAATACCATAGCTTATCCATAACAAAGCTATATGAAATAAACCATGCAAGATCATCCATTTAATTAAGTTTTAAAAACCAAATACAACAACATTGTTTTAACAAACACAAACATCAACATGACATAAACACAGTTTAAGGACTGTGACTTGTCCAGGAAAGAGTCACATTCCCCAAACCCGGATGACCTCGTAACTAGTGCAGCGGAAAACGTGTCATACCGCGCCAGATCCTTTAATTCCCTGAAATACATGTAAGTTGAAAAATCAACAATAATGTTGAGCGAGTTCATGTGTTTAGTATGTGTGCGTGAATAAACCTTTATAATCATTGTAAGTATGAAGGTTTTGTAAACTCTGGTATGAAAGCAAATAAGGAAACATATCAGTTAATGTGTAACCACATGGTCCAACCTGCGGGCGCATGGGAGGGGATAGGACAAGGTCACCACATGGTCCAACCTTAGGGCGCATGGGTGGTGTTAAGACAAGGTCACCACATGGTCCAACCTTAGGGCGCATGGGTGGTGTTAAGACAAGGTCACCACATGGTCCAACCTTAGGGCGCATGGGTGGGGTTTGTTATGCTCAAATTGGCCTATCACTTCTATCCCTCGATCGTACTACGAGGACTAATGTTCTTAAGATTTCACCTACCCAATCACATAACCTAACAGTTCCTTCCTTAGTTGACCATACCATTCATAATTGTCCGTAGCAGTATGTAACATGTATTTCACCCCCGTAGTTTAGAAAACTGAAAACAGTTAAGAGAAAAGGGGGACATGAACTCACAGTGGTGCGTCTCTACCAAGTATGCCTCCAAATCAATCAGCTGTGTGACGACCTACACGTACTAATTCTATTAGACGGACGGCCGTGCCTTAGCTTTATGGTTTAAGTTTTTGGGAAATAGTGAGGCAACTATTTCGTGTTTACATTCTGTATATACTTGGTAGTCATTTTTCCTTCCCAAGGATGGGGGATTTAATACATGTGTTTTCGTAGAATTTCGAAATATATTATCAAGTCTCACTTATAATATATTTTATTTCCAACTTCAAAATATAAATATTCTTCCCAAAAATATTATATTTTAATACATGTGATTTCCCAAAATAATACTTAGTAATATTATTCAAAAATATTATATTTTAATACATGTGATTTCCCAAAATAATACTTAGTAATATTATTTTTACCCTAAAAATAATATTTACGTAGTTCACAAAATAATCATAAACACTTAAACAAGTGATGTTGTGAAAAATATATACTAAATATATTTATGTATCACGTTTTATTTTGTGAAATCCAACCTCCGATATTTTATAAATAAAGTCGCGGCGAAATCCATGCTTTGAAAACAAGTCGAAAAGTATTTCTAACACTTATAGTGAAAATAATTCTAAGTGTTAGGTTTTTAGAAAAATTTCGCCAGAGTTTCCTCTGTAACTGGAGGTGGCCACGCTTTCAAGCGTATCATTTTCTTTTATAGATCAAACCAACCATTTTTATCATTCAATCAAAACAATGCTCAAACCACAAACTAGTCAAAATATGTATATAAATCGCATAAATCTCATGAACTTGTGATTTATCCAAACTATGAAGTAAATCCCATTACTTTTAGTGGATCTTTATATAAAACAATCCGATTTTGTAAAAACCTCGTTTTTAGGGAAGTTCCGTCTTTACAACTTCTCGTCATCTTTTTCAAAAATAGTTATTTTGTCGAAACTTTGTGTTACACAAGTGTTTACACACTTGTGTGTTCTAAAAATCATTTATGTTAGTGTAAGATCCGTCTTTAGAAAACATGATTTCTCTTGACCCGTGGTCCTTTGAAAATACCGCTTGTAGATACGTAGATCTACTAGTTTTAAACACTATTTCACAAACAAAATCGCTTTTACACAAGTTCATGATTTATGTGTGGTAGAGTTCATCCCTTAACCCTTGTTACTTCCAAAACAACCTTATGCCATGATCCATGATCATGACCAATCCGGGTTAAATGATGATCCGAGCTACCACAACATAGATCGGGTCCAAATAATCACACAAATCAAATACTACATGATTTACACAACATATGAGCTTTTATCCAACACTTATAGCATTTTTTTGTAGACTTTTAAGCTTCAACTTGTATGTTCATGACTTTTAACCGTTACATATCATTTTAACCATCTTAAAATAGTTCGGGAAGGTGATTTAAGCAACTTACTACTAGCTCGAGGCTAGGGAAGAATCTAAGCGAAAAATGAGTGGATAAAAGCAATGTAACGAGGTCCTTCGCCTTCCGATTGCACCAAGCCTCCTTATACGGGATCCTTAACACTTGTAGACGCTTGGAATTGCTTGATGGAAATCGAAATGATGGATGGGTGTAGAGGGGTGTTCGGCCGAAGCCTTTGAGAGAGAGAGAGGGAGTGTTTGAAGTTGTGTTGTGTGTGGTTTAGGTTATGGTGGGTTAAGACTAGAACTTATAGATAATTTACATGAGCATTAACCAATAGTCCATATGTCTACTAGATATTAGACATATGTGATTTTTATAATCTTGCAAAGTACCATGGGGGGTCACGAGGTGACCGATTCGATTGGGGGGGTGGGGGTAATCTAGTTCAAATCCAACCAATAGTTAGATAATAGTTAAGTTAAGTGTAGGTTAACCCGGTTAGTAGTGTGTAGTGTGTTACAACGGGTGTTAGGGTATTCAGGGACCCTAACTGGCTCAGAAAAAGATAAACAATGAAAATGACAATATTTTCATGTTCCGGGTAAAGTCCGGTAGTTCGGTTGGATGGTAATCTGTTAAAGCGTTTAACAAAGCTTTTAAGTGTCGTTAATACCCTTTTTAGTGACACAACTCATTCCTGACACTTTGGAAAGTGTCTAGTAATATTTTTCTCATGTTTTGGCACTTTATTAGATAGTTAAAAGCTGAATTATTATGTAAAGTGCTGAATTTTGTGTTTAGAGCACGTTTCAGGCACATCCAGTCATTGTAACTTATTCCTAGAGACGCAGTTCTACAACCCTTGTATCCCTACACTCACCACTAGTGTAGTAAAATATTTCTGGCTCATACAGGCCTTCGAGGCAGTGTCTGCCTGATGCTGGCTTCATCAGCATGTTCAATAGGTTATCCGCTATAGTGCTACTGTGCTTTTTGTGCATCATGTTTGTCACTAAGGTTCAGCATGTAAATAATGTAGTGACGGTAAGCAAAGTATGATGCAGGTATATGCATGTATCAGAAATCAAGTAGCAGTTTATTCACAAGTTCAAGCAAGCACAGTAATTAAGCAGTAATTAATTATTAATTAAGTCGTACGGATACCTGGTTTAGTGAGGGTTGTCACATTCTCCCCCCGTCAGAAAAATTTCGTCCCGGAATTTTAAGTTCTGCTTGTAGATGCAGGGTTCTTAGGAAAAAAAAAAGTGGGGTATTTTTCTTTCATTCGGTCCTCACGCTCCCAGGTGTATTCAGGACCATGTCTGGCATTCCAACGAACTTTGACAAGCTTGACACAGCTCCGGCGGGTCTTGTTTACTTTCCAATCCGTAACCTCAACCGGTTCTTCAACGAAATGGAGCGTGTCGTCAACGTGAATCTCGTCGATGGGAATGGCAATGGTATCTTGAGTTGGACTTTTCTTCAGGTTGGATACATGAAATGTATCGTGAACTGAATGGAGTTCAGCAGGTAAGTCCAGCTTGTATGCTACTAGTCCTATTCTTTCCAAGACTCTGAAAGGACCAATGTAGCGCGGATTTAACTTCCCACGCTTTTCAAAGCGTGCCACACCCTTCCAGGGTGAAACCTTCAATAAAACCATTTCTCCGACTTGGAATTCCAAGTGTTTCCGGTTTGGATCTGCATAGGCTTTCCGTCTTTCACGAGCTGCTTCGATGCGTTTTCGAATCTGCGTAATCTTGTCTGTCGTCTCTTGGACGATTTCGGGACCAGCACGTTGCCTATCACCTGCGTCAGCTCAGCATAGGGGTGATCGGCACTTGCGTCCGTAAGGAGCTTCGAATGGCGCGGCACCAATACTGGTGTGGTAGCTGTTGTTGTACGAAAATTCGACCAAAGGCAAATGCTTATCCCAGCTACCGCTCAATCCATAACACACGCTCTCAGCATGTCTTCCAAAGTTTGTATCGTCCGCTCGCTTTGCCCGTCGGTCTGCGGGTGAAATGCGGTGCTCAGATTTAATTGTGAGCCAAAAGCTTCTTGGAAGGATTGTCATATCCTTGATACAAACCTTCCGTCTCTATCGGAGATGATCGAGGGAGGCACTCCATGACGTGCGACGATCTCTCTCATGTAAATTTCAGCCAATTTGCTCGTATTATCCTCCTCTCTGATAGGTAAGAAGTGAGCTGACTTTGTTAATCGATCCACTATTACCCAAATAGTGTCATGGCCTCTTGGCGTTCTTGGCAACTTTGTAATAAAATCCATTGAGATTTGTTCCCATTTCCACTTGGGAATCTCAGGTTGTAGCAGAAGTCTTGAAGGCTTCTGATATTCGGCTTTAACCTTAGCGCATGTTAGACATTTGCTCACATATACAGCAACATCGCCTTTCATCCTAGGCCACCAATAATAATCTTTGAGATCCTGGTACATCTTATCCGCTCCAGGGTGGATAGAGTACCGTGACTTGTGAGCTTCATTAAAAATAACCTTCCTTAAACCTCCAAACAAAGGAACCCAAATCCTTTTCTCAAAACATAACGTTCCTTCCTCGTTTGGTACCAGTAGCTTCTCCATCCCACGGAGATATTCTTCTTCAAGGTTTCCTTCCTTGAGAGCTTCTTTCTGCGCGGCATGAATGCGCAAGGAAAGATCGGTTCGGATAATCATTTCAAAAGCCCTAACCCTTATGGGCTTGATCCTCTCCTTTCGACTTAGGGCATCGGCGACCACATTCGCCTTCCCTGGATGATACTTTATCTCGCAGTCGTAATCGTTCAGCAACTCAACCCATCGTCTCTGTCTCATATTCAACTCCTTCTGGTTGAATATGTGTTGCAGGCTCTTGTGATCTGTAAAAATTGTACATTTCATACCATAAAGGTAGTGTCTCCAGATCTTTAATGCAAAAACCACTGCGCCAAGCTCCAAATCATGTGTGGCATAGTTCTTTTCATGCACTTTCAATTGACGCGATGCGTAAGCAATAACCTTTTGGCGTTGCATCAACACGCAACCCAATCCTTGACGCGATGCGTCACAGTATACCACGAAATCATCTGTACCTTCCGGTAGTGCTAAGATTGGCGCATTGCAGAGCTTATCCTTCAATATCTGGAACGCTTCTTCCTGTTTGATTCCCCAATCAAACCTCTTATCTTTCTGCGTGAGGAGCGTCAATGGTTGAGCGATCTTCGAAAAATCCTCGATGAACCTTCGATAGTAGCCAGCCAAACCCAAGAATTGTCGAATCTCGGTTGGCGTCTTTGGCGTTTCCCAATTCTTAATCGCTTCGATCTTGGCTGGATCCACGTGGATTCCATCTCCATTCACCACATGTCCAAGGAATTGGACTTCACGTAGCCAAAATTCGCACTTGGAGAGTTTGGCATACAGCTGTTCTTTCTTTAGCAGCTCCAAAATAGCTCTTAGATGCGGCTCGTGCTCAGCCTTTGTTCTTGAATAAATCAAGATGTCGTTGGTAAACACAATCACGAACTTGTCCAAGTGCGGCTTGCAAGCTCTATTCATCAAGTCCATAAAGACTGCAGGTGCGTTTGTCAAACCAAACGGCATAACAAGGAACTTGTAGTGTCCATAACGAGTTCTGAAGGTTGTCTTTGGGATACTCTCCTCTTGTATCCTTAACTGATGGTATCCAGATCGAAGGTCGATCTTTGAATAAAAGCTTGAACCTTGCAGTTGGTCGAATAGATCATCAATTCTTGGCAGCGGGTATCTATTCTTGATCGTCAGCTTGTTCAGCTCCCGGTAGTTGACGTTTATTTGAAAATCATCATCCTTCTTTTTGACGAGTAGAAATGGGGTTACCCCAAAAGGGAATTTTGGTCTGTTATCTTCCTTCTCTATCCATTGCTAAAACTTCTCTGTCAATCCTTGCATCTCCGAAAAGGTAAGTCGCTACGATGCATCGACTACGGGTGCAGTGCCTGGAATTAAATCGACGCGGGATTCGACTAGTCGTTGAAGAGACGATTCCGGCAAGTCTTCGAGGAAGACTTCGGGGTATTCTCCAATCACAGGGATATCTTCGGGTTTTGGTTCTTCGGCTTCTTTTTCCACGACATGAGCCAAGAATGCAACACATCCTTTGTGCGAAAAATTTTGTGTCTTCTTTGCCTGATAATCCGTAGGAGCGTATCTTGCTCCATGAATCACAATCATTTCTCCGTTCGTCGTCGGGGCGCGGATGACAATCTCCGCCGGGTTGTTCGACCACCCGTCCATCCCAATTATCACATCGAAGCTTCCGTTAGGCTTTGTTCTATCGAGAACTGGGTATCTAGGTTACTTACTACTAAAACAACTATATTTTTTTTGAAGCTAAAATTTGACAATACTGTCAAATAGAGCATAACATTGACTATTATGAGACGTACCGATATCCGCGCTTGGATTCTATCCCCGCTGTTGAGCTTTCATCCACGTGCCTGAGTGTTCTTAGGGCAATACTTCCTGAAATGCCCCACATCACCGCAATTAAAACATGCTTGGCCACAACCTTGATCGTCACCATCCCTGCCTTGATAGTTGTTGTCGTCGTTATTTCCTCCGCGATTTCCGCTACCATATTGACCTCTATTTCCATGTTTAGTACCTTGCCGACATGTTTCCTTGACATGTCCCACCTTGCCACAGTTACCACATTTTCCATATCTACACCGCCCGTTATGGTGACGTCAACAGTTGTCGCACTTTGGTAGGATACCCGTGTACTCTTTTCTCTTTTTAGCCTTGTCGTTGCTACTCGACTGGGTACCCTGTTCGAAATTCGCCAACTTCCTCTTGTTGTCCCCAGATGACTCTATATGAGTCTCCTTCTTCTCCTCAGAGGTTGAAAATTTGTTCATCCTGATTGCCTCTTCCGTCAGGGCTACACTTAGATTGATGGCCTCAGTGATTGTTGCAGGCTTTGATGTCGTTACCATGCTCATGATTTGGGGTGCCAATCCCCAAATGAAACGCTCAATCCTCTTAAACTCCGGATCTACGATGTAAGGAACGATACGCGATAGAACTTGGAACTTCTCCACATACTCAGCTATTTTTGGACCTTCCATCTTCAAGTTCCAGAACTCAGTTTCTACCTTCTGGCTTTCTGTTCTCGAACAGTACTTTTTATGCATTAGCTCTTTCAGCTCGTCCCATGATAGAGCATACGCAGCAGCCTCGCCCATTGTCTGAACCTGAAGTTTCCACCATGACAGAGCCCCATCTCGGAACAGCCCGAAAATGTACGTGACCTGATCTCTTGGGGCGCATTTGCTCGCACGCAAAACAGTGTCCGTCTTCTCAATCCAGCGTACGAAGGCTACGGCACCCCCCAGTGCCGTCGAAATGTAGGGGCTGGCAGCCTAAGAACTGCTTGTAGGTGCAGCCATTGGGTGGGTTATTTCCTGAGGTACCTCCGTTGCGCTCGGAGTGATGGGCCTCGTATTGTGCGATGACTGCAGCAATGATTCCCTGAAGTTCCGCCTCGTTGGTGGGTATGCGTACATCCCGTCTTGGAGGCATCTTCTAAATGATGATCGTATGGGTCAGGTCATAAAGTGTACGTAAGTATACAACAATATCAACACATAACATCTCATGTTATAAATAAATCAATCACATAACATCTCATGTTATAAATCAATCAATCACATAACATCTCATGTTATAAATCAATCACCCATATTGATAGCCTCTGCAACGGTTGAGGGCTTCGAGGTAGTAACCATACCCCTGATCTGGGGTGCAAGTGTCCAAATGAATCGTTCGATCCTTTTGAACTCCGGTTTGACTAAGTAGGGGACGACCCTAGACAAGTCGTGAGATTGCTGGATGTATTCAGGAATCTCTGGTCCGTCCATTTTCAATTCCGGAACTCTACCTCACGCTTCTGGTTTCCAGCCCTAGAATTGTATTTCTTCTCCATCATTCCTTTGAGCTCGTCCCAGCTCAGTGTATTAGCAGTATCTTGTACCAAGGGTCTGAACCTGGAGGTTCCATTATGAGAGTGTGCCATCTAGAAATAACCCCGAGATATAGGTAACACTCTGTTGGGGCGAACAGTTACTCCTTCTTAGAATGGAGTCGGTCTTTTCGGACCAACGAACAAATGCCACGACGCCTCCTGTTTCGTCAAGGTTCAAAGACTTGCAGTTCAGGGACTGCTTATAGGTGCAGCCAGTTGGGGGGGGTGTTCCCAGTGGTGCCATTGCTGTGCTTAGAGTGGAGGGCTTTACGTCGTGCAGTTGCCTGTGAGATGCGCTTTTGCAGCTCGGCTTCTGTCCGTGGCAACGTACTGGTGTTTGTGTCACGTCTGGGTGACAATCTCTTCTGTCGAAGTGGTATGAAGCGGGCTAGACAACATTTCAGTTGTCTATGAGATACATAGCACCATAAGCCATCATGTAATCACCCAATTTCACACGTAAATATACTCAATGTATGAGTGAGGTAATAGGTTCTGAGCCTTCACATAGGCTTGCCAATTGGGCTTGTTGCTTGTAATAGAAGGAACTCGAGGCCACATCGCCTTGGTCATTCGTGTTTTAGTTATTTCCTGCTACATTGGTTTTCATTAGCTTGACCCGCAGAGTCCACCAGGATTTCTGTGCACCACAAGTCGTTATTACGTGGGCCCCCGTAATAATAAATTGTTTTGCACAGTTACCCCAAATTTTCTCTCGTCCAAGCAGATGATCAATCAAGGAGCATCAGTAGGTGCATCGGCATGAACAGGGTCATGCTCTAATGCGGGGTCAGGAGCAACGCCTGGCTCAGGGGCCACAGCCGGCTCCGGAACGAAAACATAGGGTCGACAGGGACCACAGAATCCTCCAAGGGCTGGCCTAAGTGTATGAACTCCATGTCATGGTCTGGATCAAGACCAGGCGGAAACACAGGGTCGGAATCATCATCAATATCATGCTCGATCGCGAAACCTGGGGCAGGGGCAGGTGCAGCAGACGATGCTCTATCAGAGTCTGTGTCATGCGAATAGTGCTGCGCTTCCTGCGCGAGTGATGGAGCAGATGCCACAGACTCAAATGGGTCTGGGACGGGTGAATGGGCATGAGCCTCTTCTTGCAGGAACGTCAGCAAGTGGCAGGCTATCACTAGCAGCAATAGGGCCTCGCCCTCAATTGGGTCCTCCTCCTCTAAGGGCTCGTCACCAAACAGATCGACGTCGGGACGCATATCAACAACGGGAGAAGCGGTAAGGGCACAGGAGAAGGGATCACCGCGAGTGGCAAATTCCCAACAAGATGGCCATCAGCAGGCTCTGCTACGACATCAGGCAGCGCAAAGGGCTGAAAGTCGTCATTGTCTGTGCCGGTAGTATCGGAAATGTACACCTCGTGCTCCGATGAAACTATGTCGTCTGATACTATGGCCATGGGATTCGTAGTGTCCATCTTTCTAGTACATGATGAAGGCATGACGTTTGTAACACAAACACACATACGTATAACAACTAATCATATAATCATATAATCATATAAACATATTAGTTACCAATAAGCAATCAAATAGTTCTCCTAGTCCCACTAGCCTCCCAGCCTCTCAGACTGCTCTTCCTAGTCCCACTAGCCAAATTCTCCCAGCCTCTCAGACTGCTCTTCCTAGTCCCACTAGCCAAATTCTCCCAGCCTCTCAGACTGCTCTTCCTAGTCCCACTAGCCAAATTCTTCCAGCCTCTCAGACTGCTCTTCCTAGTCCCACTAGCCAAATTCTCCTTGTCCCACTAGCCAATTCTCCTAGTCCCACTAGCCAATTACCTCGATCTCCCAGACCGAGCCTCGGCCTCCAAGACCGAGCCTCAGCCTTTCTAGACTGAGCCTATAATTAATAAAATGTAATCAACATTTGTTTATAAAAAGTTTTGGATCTGGACTTAAGTGGTATGCAGTAAAAATGTTTTCGTGAGAGCCCTAGTGATCATAGTCTAGACTCGAGAAAGAATCCTAGTTCGCTATGATCAGAGCTCTGATACCAAGCTGTCACACCCTGGCTTTGCGGAAGCATGGTTAATTTGGTGTGACTTCTTAATACCATAGCTTATCCATAACAAAGCTATATGAAATAAACCATGCAAGATCATCCATTTAATTAAGTTTTAAAAACCAAATACAACAACATTGTTTTAACAAACACAAACATCAACATGACATAAACACAGTTTAAGGACTGTGACTTGTCCAGGAAAGAGTCACATTCCCCAAACCCGGATGACCTCGTAACTAGTGCAGCGGAAAACGTGTCATACCGCGCCAGATCCTTTAATTCCCTGAAATACATGTAAGTTGAAAAATCAACAATAATGTTGAGCGAGTTCATGTGTTTAGTATGTGCGCGTGAATAAACCTTTATAATCATTGTAAGTATGAAGGTTTTGTAAACTCTGGTATGAAAGCAAATAAGGAAACATATCAGTTAATGTGTAACCACATGGTCCAACCTGCGGGCGCATGGGAGGGGATAGGACAAGGTCACCACATGGTCCAACCTTAGGGCGCATGGGTGGTGTTAAGACAAGGTCACCACATGGTCCAACCTTAGGGCGCATGGGTGGTGTTAAGACAAGGTCACCACATGGTCCAACCTTAGGGCGCATGGGTGGGGTTTGTTATGCTCAAATTGGCCTATCACTTCTATCCCTCGATCGTACTACGAGGACTAATGTTCTTAAGATTTCACCTACCCAATCACATAACCTAACAGTTCCTTCCTTAGTTGACCATACCATTCATAATTGTCCGTAGCAGTATGTAACATGTATTTCACCCCCGTAGTTTAGAAAACTGAAAACAGTTAAGAGAAAAGGGGGACATGAACTCACAGTGGTGCGTCTCTACCAAGTATGCCTCCAAATCAATCAGCTGTGTGACGACCTACACGTACTAATTCTATTAGACGGACGGCCGTGCCTTAGCTTTATGGTTTAAGTTTTTGGGAAATAGTGAGGCAACTATTTCGTGTTTACATTCTGTATATACTTGGTAGTCATTTTTCCTTCCCAAGGATGGGGGATTTAATACATGTGTTTTCGTAGAATTTCGAAATATATTATCAAGTCTCACTTATAATATATTTTATTTCCAACTTCAAAATATAAATATTCTTCCCAAAAATATTATATTTTAATACATGTGATTTCCCAAAATAATACTTAGTAATATTATTTTTACCCTAAAAATAATATTTACGTAGTTCACAAAATAATCATAAACACTTAAACAAGTGATGTTGTGAAAAATATATACTAAATATATTTATGTATCACGTTTTATTTTGTGAAATCCAACCTCCGATATTTTATAAATAAAGTCGCGGCGAAATCCATGCTTTGAAAACAAGTCGAAAAGTATTTCTAACACTTATAGTGAAAATAATTCTAAGTGTTAGGTTTTTAGAAAATTTCGCCAGAGTTTCCTCTGTAACTGGAGGTGGCCACGCTTTCAAGCGTATCATTTTCTTTTATAGATCAAACCAACCATTTTTATCATTCAATCAAAACAATGCTCAAACCACAAACTAGTTAAAATATGTATATAAATCGCATAAATCTCATGAACTTGTGATTTATCCAAACTATGAAGTAAATCCCATTACTTTTAGTGGATCTTTATATAAAACAATCCGATTTTGTAAAAACCTCGTTTTTAGGGAAGTTCCGTCTTTACAACTTCTCGTCATCTTTTTCAAAAATAGTTATTTTGTCGAAACTTTGTGTTACACAAGTGTTTACACACTTGTGTGTTCTAAAAATCATTTATGTTAGTGTAAGATCCGTCTTTAGAAAACATGATTTCTCTTGACCCATGGTCCTTTGAAAATACCGCTTGTAGATACGTAGATCTACTAGTTTTAAACACTATTTCACAAACAAAATCGCTTTTACACAAGTTCATGATTTATGTGTGGTAGAGTTCATCCCTTAACCCTTGTTACTTCCAAAACAACCTTATGTCATGATCCATGATCATGACCAATCCGGGTTAAATGATGATCCGAGCTACCACAACATAGATCGGGTCCAAATAATCACACAAATCAAATACTACATGATTTACACAACATATGAGCTTTTATCCAACACTTATAGCATTTTTTTGTAGACTTTTAAGCTTCAACTTGTATGTTCATGACTTTTAACCGTTACATATCATTTTAACCATCTTAAAATAGTTCGGGAAGGTGATTTAAGCAACTTACTACTAGCTCGAGGCTAGGGAAGAATCTAAGCGAAAAATGAGTGGATAAAAGCAATGTAACGAGGTCCTTCGCCTTCCGATTGCACCAAGCCTCCTTATACGGGATCCTTAACACTTGTAGATGCTTGGAATTGCTTGATGGAAATCGAAATGATGGATAGGTGTAGAGGGGTGTTCGGCCGAAGCCTTTGAGAGAGAGAGGGAGTGTTTGAAGTTGTGTTGTGTGTGGTTTAGGTTATGGTGGGTTAAGACTAGAACTTATAGATAATTTACATGAGCATTAACCAATAGTCCATATGTCTACTAGATATTAGACATATGTGATTTTTATAATCTTGCAAAGTACCATGGGGGGTCACGAGGTGACCGATTCGATTGGGGGGGGGGGGGGGTAATCTAGTTCAAATCCAACCAATAGTTAGATAATAGTTAAGTTAAGTGTAGGTTAACCCGATTAGTAGTGTGTAGTGTGTTACAACGGGTGTTAGGGTATTCAGGGACCCTAACTGGCTCAGAAAAAGATAAACAATGAAAATGACAATATTTTCATGTTCCGGGTAAAGTCCGGTAGTTCGGTTGGATGGTAATCTGTTAAAGCGTTTAACAAAGCTTTTAAGTGTCGTTAATACCCTTTTTAGTGACACAACTCATTCCTGACACTTTGGAAAGTGTCTAGTAATATTTTTCTCATGTTTTGGCACTTTATTAGATAGTTAAAAGCTGAATTATTATGTAAAGTGCTGAATTTTGTGTTTAGAGCACGTTTCAGGCACATCCAGTCATTGTAACTTATTCCTAGAGACGCAGTTCTACAACCCTTGTATCCTTACACTCACCACTAGTGTAGTAAAATATTTCTGGCTCATACAGGCCTTCGAGGCAGTGTCTGCCTGATGCTGGCTTCATCAGCATGTTCAATAGGTTATCCGCTATAGTGCTACTGTGCTTTTTGTGCATCATGTTTGTCACTAAGGTTCAGCATGTAAATAATGTAGTGACGGTAAGCAAAGTATGATGCAGGTATATGCATGTATCAGAAATCAAGTAGCAGTTTATTCACAAGTTCAAGCAAGCACAGTAATTAAGCAGTAATTAATTATTAATTAAGTCGTACGGATACCTGGTTTAGTGAGGGTTGTCACATAGAACCTGTTGATTATCCTCTATCAGGATTCTGCAATGAGATGGTCTTCCCACTAGGCCAAATCAGTTTCCCCGTCTCGCTATCTGACGGGAAACATTCAAGAACTACAAACGTCAACTTCATGGTGATGCCAATCAAATCACGGCATGATGTGTTAATTGGGAGAGAAACCCAAGGAGAATTGAACATGGTTACCTCCACACCCCACTCAGCCATCGGATTCCCAACTGAGACGGGGGTGGCGATTATCTATGCAAAGAAGGAGGTGATGTCAGCAGAGGATGTGCGCCCAGTCAAGGCAGCAAAAATTTCAACGACCGAACCAGAAAAATGGGTCTTGAACCGCAAATACCCAGAACAGACGGTGACGACAGGCCACGCAATCTCACCAAGTATCAGAACACACCTCAAGCAATTACTGTTCAGGAACATGGACATATTCGCCAGGACCCCGGCCGAAATGACCGGTGTCCCGCGCGACATCACTGAACATTGTTTGAACACTTATCCTTCCGTCGAGCCAAAAGTACAAAGAAGGCGCAGCCTAGGAGCAGATAAGACTAAAGCCATGAACGAGCAAGTTTGCGAACTGCTAAAGGCAGGTATACTGAGGGTGGTGCGCTATCAAAGTTGGGTTGCAAACCCTGTTATGGTTGAGAAGTCTACCAGAGGATGTCGAATGTGTGTTGATTACACGGATCTCAATAAGGCATACCCTAAAGATTGTTATTCATTGCCTGAGATCGACAAGAAAATAGACTTTCTCGCGCCATACAGGTGGAAATGTTTTTTAGATTGTTACAAGGGGTATCTTCAGGTCCAGATGGCGCTGGAAGATGAAGACAAGACAGTTTTCCGCACTGACATCGGAATCTTCTGTTACACAAAGATGCCATTCGGACTCAAGAATGTTGGAGCAACCTACTAGCGTCTGATGGATACGATATTTGCTGATGACATCGGAAAACCAATCGAAGTGTACATTGACGATCTTGTGATTAAAAGTCCCGAGGAGGACCAGATGCTAAAAGAAATAGAGAAGACGTTGAATTCTCTAAGGAGCATGAACATGAAGCTAAACCCAGCAAAATGATCTTTCGGTATGGAGGAAGGCAAGTTTTTAGGCTTCGTGGTTACAAACGGCGGTTTCAAAGTTAACCCCGAAAAAGTTCAAGTCATCGAGCGGATGCCGTCACCACGCACGATCAAGGAAATGCAAAGATTGACCGACCGCCTAGCCGCGCTTAATCGATTCTTATCAAACCAAGCTACAAAATCTTACCCTTTTATCAGTACCTTGCGCAACTACGTGAAAAAGAAATAGTTCAAATGGACGCCAGAAGCAGAAGCAGCCTTCCAACAAATGAAGGAGTGTTTAATCAAGCTCCCTACATTAACTGCGCCGTTTGAAAAAAGAACCACTCATTCTGTACTTGTCTTCTTCGGATAAGGCAGTTGGGTCGGTATTGTTGGTGGAAAGAGACGGAGTTCAGACTCCAATTTACTATGTTAGTAGTGTGCTTACAGATCCAGAAACACGATACTCAACAATGGAGAAGCTAGTGCTCGCGCTGCTACACGCCTCCAGGAGGCTGCGCAGGTATTTCACTGGGCATGTAATCACTGTACTTACTAACTCGGCAAGATCTTGCAAAAACCAGAGACGTCAGGTCGGTTAGCAAAATGGGCAATTGAACTGGGGGGGGGGGCACAATATCCTGTACAGGCCGTGCCCAGCTATCAAGGGCCAAGTGTTAGTGGACTTCATCACTGAAGTCCCAGAAGACAAGATCAAAGATTGTGAAGTTGTTGATATTCCCACCAAAGACGCGTCAGATGAGTTATGGTTGCTGTATACCGACGAATCTTCAAATGAAGACGGCGCAGGAGCTGGATTGCGCCTTGTTAGCCCAGAAAAGCATGAGTTCACATATGCTATTAAGTTGGATTTCAAAAATACCAACAACGAGGCAGAATATGAAGCGTTTTTGGCAGGCTTGTGCCTAGCCATCAAGATGGGAGCTCAAAACTTACAAGCACATGTCGACTCTCTCCGGATCGCGAGTCAAATTAATGGATTGTATGATGCAAAGGGCGAGGTTATGGCCTTGTATTTAGAACAGGCGAAAGAGTTACTTCAACAGTTCAAATCATACAAGGTCGTTCATTTCAATCGATCAGAGAACAAGCCAGCAGATGCGCTCAACAAGCTTGCTTCAACAGCCTTCCAACATCTCGCCAAAGATGTAAGAATCGAAGTCTTAAAAACCCGTCTGTTTTGTTGCGCCAAGTTAATGTAATTGAGATAGGGCCACCATCGTGGATGACCCCTATCATTCAATATCTTCAAGAAGAAATTCTCCTTGAAAACAAAATTGAGGCTAGAAAGATACAGAACAATGCGTTGTTCTATGAGATGAATGGTGGAATTATGTATAGAAGATCCTTCTTAAGGCCACTACTACGCTGTGTGGACCCTCAAGATGCAACTTACCTGATCAGGGAGATTCACGAAGGCATCTGCGGCACTCATGCGGGACCGTGCATGGTCGTAGCGAAGATAATGAACGCTGGTTACTATTGGCCAGGGATGCACGTTGACGCTCTAAAGGAGTTGCGCAAATAGGACTCCTGTCAAAGGCACGCCCCAAAAACCTTGCGCCCGAAGAATCATCTCATCCCTGTATCCACCGCCTGACCTTTCCAGCAGTGGGGGATTTATATGGTGGGACCTTTCCCTGAAGCTCCTGAAGCGGTAAAGTTCATAATTGTTGCCGTTGATTATTTCACTAAGTGGGTGGAGGCCAAAGCCCTCGCTTTAACTTCTGCAATGATGGTACGCAAATTCATATGGGAACACATCATTTGCAGATTTGGCCTCCCACTCAAGATCGTAACCGATAATGGCACCAATTTTGCTTCTGAAGATCTTCAAGAATGGATGAAAGAGCTGAATATCGAGCACACTTTCTCTTCCGTTGCGCAACCTCAAGGTAATGATCAAGTAGAAAGTTTCAACAAGAGTATCGTTGAAGGGATAAAGGCCCGACTGGGCACAAAAAGAAGAGGCTGGGTAGATGAGCTCCCCAGCATCATGTGGGCTCAACGAACCATGCCAAAAAAAAACATTGGCGAAACCCCTTTTAGCATGGTATACGGCACAGAGGCGGTTATCCCAGCTGAGATAGGCCTCCCCTCGCCACGCTTATCAGCAGTCAACAAGATTGATAACGAGGCGGAGCGCCGTCTAGACTTGGACCTCCTCAAAGAGAGGCGCGAAATAGCGCGAATCAAAGAGGCCAAGTATAAAACGCAGTTGGAGAGGTACTACAACGCAAGAGTGCACATTTGTACCTATACTCCAGGGGAATACGTTTTCAGAGATAATGAAGCTTCCAATGTTGAACGCCCTGGTAAACTAGCACCTAAGTGGGAAGGTCCATACTTAATACATGTGGTGCTAGGAAAAGGGGCATACAAGTTGCGCACCCTGGATGGACACATCATCCCGCGCACGTGGAACGCGCAACAACTGCGCAAATGCTACATGTGAACATCTTGGCCATGCGCCGCTTCACTTAGTTATGTTGGCCATGCGCCTTTTATCTACTTATGCTTGGCTATGCGCCTTTTGAATTACCTATGTTGGCTATACGCCTTTTTTTCTATTTTAATGATGTACACTGGCTGCGCGCCTGTTTCCAAGCTATTGAATGCAAGCAATAACTTATTCCTTACGTTCTTGTCATCACGACTTCTATGTTACAAATGCATGTTAAAACTTTTTATTAGCAAGAAAACACTTCAGTAAATTACGAGCTCTTGAGTTAAGCCTCCAAGGTCCTCCGCGATCATATCGCGAGACCGGGTAGTAACACTCATACATGAGCCATACTTACTTTATTCGAGCTAACTTAACCAAAGTTTCCAATAACAATGCAATAATTGTAACTCAACAAATAAAATGCAAACACATGTCATATTCCAAAAGGCGCACCCGCGCAATAATTACATGAAAAGTCAAGAACAGAAACTACAAGGCACTAGCCTACAAACACTATCTATTCAAAACCATCACCATCAACATCGCCATCTCCGCCGGCTGCTTCTTCCTCATCTGACAACTCCACAGTTTCCGGAGGGTCGAGGATAGCCTTTAGTCATGAACACCAGTCGTTGTGTTTTAACGCCTCGGTGACTAAATCCATAACTGGCAGCGATAGATGGTCATACACTTCTTCAGCGCGAGCTAGCACAACATCAGCATGATCTGTCACCGAACAATGACCGACATCAAACTCCTGACCAAACGCCTCTTCCACATGATGAGCACATTCTAGATAACCCCCGCAATGCCCAACGTTACGTGAAGCATCTATAAGCGCGGCAATAGCCGTATCCATCTCAGAAGCGTTTAGAATGGAGTTAGCAATCTACAAAAAGACAACGGATAAGAACAAAGCTACAACAAATAAAGCTTAAGGTAAAGGAGAAACTCACCACCGCCACTCCCCTAGTGCGCATCCATTCAGATTCAGAAACTAGCGTATCCATGATTGCTTGAGCTTCAGCATAATTGTTATGGGCTACGTTAAGGGCAGAAGTGCTAATATCTCGCGCCTCCCCGGCCTTTTGTTTGGCCTCCTCGACGGTAGCAGCTTTCACCCTCTCAGCCTCAAGATCAATCTCTAGGGACTCATTCTTGTCTGTTTGCTCATGCAATCGATGCTTCAACTCTGCAATCTCAACATCTTTGGCAGCTAAGTCCTTATCCTTGTCGGCCACCTGCGCCTTTAACTCGTCCTGCAAAGGATGAGATAACGACTTAGTAATATTTTGACAAGTACAGAACAACATAAAGAGGAAAGGGCTAAAGTCTGTTGAACCTCAACGCGCTCTTTGTCCGCCTCAACATCCTCAACCTTCTTCTTTAATGTAGCAATCAGAGCCTCAAGGTCGGTAATTTTGGAGCGAGCAGCAAACATGCGCTGGTTATCTTTTTTACATACCTATTTACATTCAGCACGTTCCTTCGACAAGAGCTCCTCAGTAGCACGCAGCTTACTCCTTAAGCCCTCAGGCCCCACTCTTCAGATTTTTTCTCAGATTCGAACTTGGCTTTCTCCTCAGCAAAGGCACTTTTCAACTTCTCAAAATCCTTAACCTGCCTTAACAAGCGCTCGCGATATTTTTCCCAATCACCCCGCTCCTTAACCATTGTACGCCACTCACGCACATTTTGGTGGTTAGCAGCGCGGGTGTTGGCCTCCCCAACAACGTATGCATGATACAACCCATCATGGGTTCGAGCTCTCTACCGGTTAACTTCGCCATGAGGGAAAGAATTCAAGAACCAGTCACGGCAAGCAACAAACTCCACGAACGTGTCTTTCAGCTTTAAACCCCCTGGAGCCTGTTGGGGAGCATCACCGCGAGCCTCCTTAGTGTAAGTATTGTAATAAATATCTCCTAAGGTATCCTTAGGACCAATAGGAGTTTGGGGGGCCGATCCTCCGGTACCACCAGCACTCGCACCACCACCAGCAGTGATAGTCTCTTTATACGCAGCAGCAGCAGCAGAAGTCACTTGCACAAGTGTGGTGGGGGCATCAAGCTACGCAGGCTCCATTGGTTTAACAACCTCGGGCCCTTTTCCCCGAGAAACATCTGCCTCCTTTTCATGAAAGGGATGGTCAAGCCCCGTGATATGAGTGACCTCCGGACCCTGCACCCTATCATCTTTAGCGGCAGCTGCAGCCTCGGTTTTTTTGCCTATTCTCAACCACCTTCTCTTTTTCTTTCTCCTTCTCTTTTTCCCTCTCCTTCTCTTTCTCTTTCTCAGCCTCCAACTCAGCAGACTTAAGAGACTTGATTATAAACTTGGTTTTCTTCGGCGCTGGCTCCTTCGATTCTTTTGGATCTTTAAACTCAACACCCTTAGTCTTCTCAGGGGTCTTCTTCTGGGCCTCTGTAGAAACTAAGTGTTAAGAAAAGAGACATTACTAAAGTAGAGTATTAACATCATAATACTAACCTGGAGAGAACTTGTACAGGGAGCGCAGACTGCTCTGTTTCCCTATTACTGGGACTTCCCCAGCCTTTTGCGCCGCCTTAACGCCCGTGGCAGTTTCCTCTCTACTTCTCTTCCTGCTCACCAACTTGACAGCAGGATCTTCCTCATGCTCTTCTTCCTCCTCTTCATCCAGCGCGATTGAAGAGGAAGTAGCAACAACATCTGGGTTTCTTGAAACCGTGCTCCCAGAGCTTTTTGAACCAGCTGCGCTGGTCTTCTTCTCACCTATACGGGACAAACCCTCAAGTGAGTCACTTTCGACAACGTAATCTTCCAGGTTACTCTGCCAGAATCGAAGAGTACCTTTATCAGATCCTCCAGCAGTCGCGCGGCTACTCCTGCCCTTCTTGCTGGTCGCTCCGACCTCAATGGTTATCACCTTCTTCTTCTTCTTGCTTGGTTTCTTCTTCTCCTCTGGATCTATGCCAAGGTCGCGTAACACACCTGCAAATATGTTAGACCAGGAACTTAGCTCCCCATTTGATGACCATACAGACTCCTCGCTAGAAAGATAAAGAATTTCTTTCCTAGCGGAAGTCACAGCGCGCAAGGGCCTGGGGTTAGGTAAGTGCGCACCTTCGGTTGCAGTAGGAGGACTGGCGAAGGCCAAAGCAGGAGGATAAAGAAACTGGCCCTTGATATGCTCATACCAATAAGGCTCCCCTGGTTGTAGCGGGCGCACCCCCATAGACCCACCAAAGGTGGGGAAAGCAACTTCATAAAGGCGCGCCTCTGCAATGCAATCCAGCACTTAAGCGTAAAAGAATAAAAAACGGGGGAGAATAATCAAAGAAACAACATATCTCTATCTTCAAACTTCAGAACTGGTACTTCATTGCTATTTTCCGGCCACTTGTCACTCATCTGCGCCGCGACCAGAACATTCACACCAAAAATACGGTTGGGTGTTGCAGTTAACTTCAAATACCAATCAGCCATCTTGGGGATCGGCAGCTCCTCCTCAATGGTATCCGACTCGCGGTAGATCATCGCGATCGGAATGACCTCTTCTCTGATGAAGAAAAACTTCTGCTTCCAATCATGAAAGCTCTTAGGCGGATTCAACAGAATCTTCTTGGCCGAACCCCTACTGCCAAAGGAGTAAAACCTCATATTTCTAATTAACTGTTAAAACACCCTAAAATTTTCGACTGTTGGCTCTATATCATGAGATCGACACGAAAATTCAAAGTGTCTCACCCTCACCATGCCAGGTGGACTCATCTGGGATATATGAAACCCATAGTAATGAAGTAAATGGGACATAAACGCCGTCGCCGGTAGCCGGAAATTGCCTTGTAGGAAAAAATCTTCAAAAAGGGTTATATGTCCCAGTGGTGCATCGGCGGCAGTCTGACCCTGCCGGGGATATTGGGCATCCCACTTCGGTGGAAACCGGAATCCCCTAGTAATCTGTTCAAACAACCCCTGGTCCCATTTGAGGACACGGAGGGGACCTTCGTCAACTGGGGCTTCTTCTTCAGCCATGTGTAAAAACAGATGAAGACCTTCAAACTCCTGGGAAAAACTTGAAGATCTACTAGGGCAACTGATGAAGATTTGAAGAAGTTTTGAATACTTGAGAGAGAACAAGAGAAAGCAAAGAAGGATTTGTGATTTCCTCTCTGCTCTCGTCGACTATATATACCCATCGCATTTAATGCGATGGGTAAACGTGCTGGATTCACCGCGCGCGTAACCAACTAGAAGCTTCCACGTAGGGTCCTCAATCGCCTGACAAAAGGTGAACCGTCTGTGACAACATGATGACGGTCGTGTCAGCAGTCAACTCAAACGTCGCCGTCAACGACATTTTGCACCAACTCGTCAGAATTCAAATTTCGAGATTTTTCCCGCCCAAAGTTATGAAACTTTATCCACAAGTTAGCAAAGGTTGCGCCGCATGCATGGTTATCCATAATGTTGCGCAACAACATTAAAAAGCAACAACTGCCAACAAGCAGTCCTGGTAGTCGCGCCGTAGTAACTAACAAACACTTACTCGCGCGCCGTCTACCAAGACATAGCAAGCATTTTTAAAAGGCTAACACAATTTCCTTTTTTCTAAGTCCAGACCTCCAACCACTTACTTCGCGCATGGTGCAGCACTGGACTTGGGGGACTTGAAGGGGTATGGTCCAAAAAGCAGCGCAGACCTTCCAGGTCGCAAACTAGACCGTACTCCTTACTCAGCAAAGCTGACCAATCTCTTAGACCCGCGCGGGCTACTCGAGCATAGCAAGGTCTCGCGCGCGGTCCCATCAAGAGATAACATCAGTTCTACACTTAGTGTTCTGAATAAGAGCCTTCAGCCCCTACAACCCTGCACGGGCTAGTTACGTGTTCAGCAAGGGTCGCGCAGGAGTTAAGGCACAAGGCCACTTTAGAGAGTACAAAAGGTACCAGTGACAGAAGAATGAGCCAATCAGCATCCTCCAGGTTGTGCTCTATAATGCTCCACGATCATCTAACGTGCAGGAGACAGTGAGTACACAAGGACGCCTACGAGGCACCAATCAGGGGGTGGCGACACATGCCCCATGATCTCCACTTACCTGCTGATGGCAGAGGGACAGCAAGGCCGACAACTGGGACACGTGGCCCCAATCACGGTGCGCCAGCACCGGGGATCTCCTAGAAAGCACTAACTGTCGATACCAGTGAGACAAGGAGGATATTCCCTGTTTGTCACCTTCCGGCCCAAGGCCCGTCAGCCCATCTCCTCTTACACCTCTCCAACAATAAATAGAGACCTCCATGCACAGGTTAAAGATTCTACTCTCCCCACTCTCACTCTTAACACACACTTATTTCCTCAAAGCAGATACTTATTCTAACGCCAGAGTCTGGTTAAGAGGGAAAGGTTAAGAGGGAAACCCCCATATTTCCCTCTTAACGAGCTAACGGTGTTTCTGTTTTGCATGAAGAACGGATCTAATCAGAGCTCAGGAAAGTTTAAGAAGATTAACCCGCATGTTCGAAACATAAACCAAACTAACTAACCCAAAAATTAGTTACATGTTTCTTCAGAATATAATCTATTATAAATTCTAGGGTAAATTATACTTTTCTTCCTTTATGTTTGTAGCGAATTACTGTGGATAACTTTTAACTTCAATAATTACAGTAACAATCCTTTATTTGGAAAAGTTATTACACCTTTCGTCCTTTAGTACTAACCTGGTTAAAATTTTTAGTTAACTATGACATATGTCTTGCACATGAGGGCAAAACAGTTATTTAATATACAAACATAACAAGAATTTTAAAATTAAAAAACTTAAATAAAAATCCATAAAACCCCTTTCTCTCTCACACACACACACTCTACATCCCTCTTCTAGAACTCACTCTCTCCCCTGTCCTCTCTCTCTCTCTCTCTACACCCCTCTTCTACAACCATCTAATGAATCACAATCACAACAAAGTACTGAATCGCCGTAGTAAAACACCCCCGGATGAAGATACCAATGACCAATCGACAAAACCACCATATGGATTCCGTCTAGATCTTTCGCCCAAACATCATTAACAGAAATCCAAATAGAGCATGGTATAAGGCACTTCTTCTGATTTCTTAGTACCCTTAACAAGAAAAGGTGACCAATAAACTGAAACAGTAACATTATATAGGATGCAAAATGCCATTTCCTAATTAATTACAAGAATATATAGATACATAAACAATTCAGACATGATTCTCAAGGTGTGTATATAGATATGACCCTTTTGGTATATACAATTCTATATTCTAATTTCTAACAAAAAAAAAGAATTAAAAAACTTCGAACCCACAAAACTGTATAATAAAAAATTGAAAAAAAAAAGACTTTTTAAGGGCCGACGCCAGGGTTGGGGACGGAGCGGAGGATCCGGTCAACGGCGATGAGGTGGCGGGTGACGAGCTTCTCATCGGTGATCGAAGAATGACCCTTTTTGCTTGGAGTAGAAGCCAGCACGATGCCCATTGGAAGAACACTTAGGTATTGACATATTTTCGCCAGAGAAGACTCCTTTTCGATGCCGGAATCCGGGGATTTTAAGAGTTTCCGGGCGTTTATTGAAGATGTAAATAGAATTAGTAGCAAGGGAGTCACCTACAAATGCCACGTGTATGTCTTTGAGCTTCTATCTCCGAAAATTTATAATGTAGATGGCTGATGATGAAGATGGTTATGGAAGAGGGATGCAGAGAGAGAGTACAAGTGAGAGAGTGAGTTCTAGAAGAGGATGTAGAGTGTGAGAGAGAGAAAGGGGTTTTATGGATTTTTATTTAAGATTTTTAATTTTGAAAATATTGTTATGTTGGTATATTAAATGATTGTTTTGCCCTCATGTGCAAGGCACATGCCATAGTTAATTAAAAATTTTAAGCAGGTTAGTACTAAAGGACGAAAGCTGTAATAAGTTTCCAAATAAAGGATTGTGACTGTAGTTACTGAAGTTAAAGGTTATCCACTGTAATTCACTACAAACATAAAGGTTGAAAAGTGTACTTTATCCAACTTTTTATTTTAACAAATTGCAATTTCATTCATACTTGCCAAATTACATCAAAACAAAAGGTAGACGGGCAACAAGCTGCGCCGCCACCCCTTTCTGAATTGCAAACCCTAATCTGCCAAATACAAAACCTCGTCCCCCTGATGCTGAGCAATTGTTGTGGATGACCCGTTGGACCCTGGTCAGAAATTGGATAGCTTCTGGCGCTAGGGAGCCAAATGTGTCAAAGGCAAAAGGGACAAAAACATGCTGGTTCTCTGCACAAGCTTTAGCGTGCTTATCAACTTTCTTCGATATTGCCTTTCTTGCTGCTTGTCCAGCTACAAACCCGTTTTCCCTTAAACCAACTAGAGGGGAAACCCCCGTGAGGTCAACACAAGCATGTTTTTTTATTTATTAGTTTTTTTTCTTTTTGAAGAAAAGTGATTTCATAAAAAACAAGCAAGATGCTAGTAAAGAATATGCAATACATGGAAATAAAATGAGAAACATGCAATAACTAAACACATTAGAGCATTCACATCCATTCCACCAAATGGTGTGAGTGAGATTTATATATTTTATACTCTGTATATTTTAAAAACCTCACTCACACCATTTTACATGATGAAACAAGACCAGCACCTCCAATCCAGCTTTATGTATCTGTTTGGACCTGTTGCGAGTCCTCCATTATTTTAGATATTACAAACTGATTTAAAACCCACCTATAACTTTTTATTTATTAATTTATTAGTAAGTCACTACAAAGATGATGACGTCAAGTATGGATTTGTTTTAACTGTTAGGGTGGAGGTATGGTTTCGGGGACTCAATCGGGGAAGTAGAGTCACCGATTGGTGACCACACCGCGGTGATGAAGACCTTCGGTGAGTGCTATTTCAGTGAGGTAAATCGGTGTGTAGTCACCGATGTGATTGAGTGGTGTGATTTTGAAATTTGACCGTTAAAAAAAACTAGCCGTTTTATAAAAAAAAAAATTCAACTTTTCCTTATAAAAACAATACCATTCAACATCATTTTTCACCATTTTCTTCTCCATCCAACTCTATTTTCTAAAAAAAATTCACTTCTTCTATTTTTTTTAATGGATGATATACCACCGTTATTCATTCCAATTGATATTATTGAAGACGATGATTCTTCCTCGAGCGATAGTAGTTTAATTTTTTTCCAAAATCTTATTAACGAAGCCGCTGAACTAGAAGACACGGGCACTTCTAGAAAAAGGAAATTTGTCCGTCGAGATCGAGTGAAATGTCACGAAAACCTTATGAGAGATTATTTTGTCGAGGAGCCCGTATTCAACGAAGAGGTTTTTCGTCAAAGGTTTCGTATGTCGAAAAGGTTGTTTTTAAAAATTTTGAGTGACGTGCAAGCGAATAACTATTGGTTTCAAGACACCGTGGATGCAAGTATGAGGAAGAGTTTTACACCGATGCAAAAAGTTACTTCGGCGATTAAGCAACAAGCAACCGGTAACGCTCCAGACGAGTTCGACGAGTATTTAAATATGTCCGCAAGGACTTCCCGAGAAAGTCTAGAAAATTTTTGCGAAACGATATGTAATTTATACGCTTCTGAGTTTTTACGTAGACCTACTAGCCACGACGTTGCACTCTTGTACCAAGCTCATGAGGAGAAACATCACCTTCCTGGGATGTTGGGTAGTCTTGATTGTACACATTTTGTTTGGAGAATGTGTCCAACGGAGTTGCGGGGTCAATATATGAGG
Source organism: Helianthus tuberosus (assembly GCA_030545235.1). NCBI lineage: Eukaryota > Viridiplantae > Streptophyta > Magnoliopsida > Asterales > Asteraceae > Helianthus > Helianthus tuberosus. The sequence goes on along the minus strand of CM060414.1, from coordinate 41,824,358 downwards.
GGAGATCACAGTCACCCGACAGTTATGCTTGAAGTGGTGGTCTCTCAGGATTTGTGGATTTGGCATGCTTTTTGTGGTCCACGAGGTTCACAAAACAACATCAACGCGCTCCAACAATCTCCGTTATGTCTTACTGAACAAAATGGAACTGCACCAAAATGCCCATTTTACGTGAACAACCACTTGTACAAGCGTGGATACTATCTTACCGATGGAATCTACCCTACTTGGTCCGTGTTTGTGAAATCATTTTCGTATCCTCACATTGTGAAAGAAAAGAAGTTCAAGAGGCAACACGAGGCGGCAAGAAAAGACGTGGAGCGGGCTTTTGGTGTTTTAAAGGCAAAATGGCATATACTTCATCGCCCGATGCGTGCTACGAGTGTTAAAAAAATTAGGATGGTCATATATGCGTGCATTATTATGCATAATATGATTCTAAAAGACGACGGAAATGCAATTGCACCGGTATATATTCGGGATCCTCCAGTCGAGCCCGTTTTCGAAGACACGGCTTATAACGAGCTCATTGATGAAGATACGCATTATAGACTAAAATATGATCTTGTGGAGCATCTTGGAGAACAAGATTTACCCCACATTTTGGCGGATTCCGTCGACGAATAGTTAAATTAGGTTTTTTTAAATTTTAATGTCATGTTATTTATTTTAATTTTATGTAATGTGTTTTTTTAATTAAAAGTACCTTTATTTACATTAAAATATGTTTTATTTATTTGTGAATAATTTCTAGAAATAATAAATATATAACTCAAACACCCTAGAGTGATTGAACCATACCTAGTGATTGAGTGCAAAATGGAGAGTGGAATGGGGAGTTGACATGATATAATATTATTGGGTAAAGAATCACTCAAACACCCTAGAGTGATTAACCATACCCCCCACCCTTAGACATTACAATATTACAAGTTATTATAGAAGGTAGGGTTGGCATAACGGGTCAACTCGATCTGTTAAGACACGAACCCGAAACACGTAAACTCGAACACGACACAAAATCTTATTGTGTCAGATTTTCGAAACACGAACACGAACCTGTTAATAAACAAGTTACACGAAACGACCTCTTAAGACATGAAAAAATTACAAACGTATCATACGACCTGGTTAGGACACGAACACGATCTGTTAAGACACGAACATGACCTGTTTAAGACACGAACACTATCGAATCGGTGAAGCTGTGAACTGAGTTGGGAATGGTGGTGTTGCTGAGAGAGATTTAAAAATTAGGGTTTGGATGGTGGAAAAAGAACCACGTGTGTTTGTGTATGATTCATCCCAGTTAATGGGTTTTAACCTGTTTAGACACGAAACTTGTTAAGGTCTTATCGTGTCGACCTGTTTTAGACACGAAACATGTTAAGGTCAAACACGAAACATGATAACTTCGTGTAGGTTCGTGTCGTGTTATAGTGTTCGTGTCAGAATTGCCAGCCCGAATAGAAGGCTCAATTTATTCACACACCCGGTTTGGTTATTTGGACACTTTTGGCGCCCTAGACGCCTCGTCTAGGCACTGAAATCAAGGGGCTCTGAGTAAGATGTCGGGCAGAAAATTTAAGGAGTCTAGACGCCCCGTCTAGGCCAAGACGAGGCGTCTAGCAGGTTGGTGTTTTTTTGAGTTAAAAAATGGGTGTTTTGGTGGGACAATTTGAGTTGTTTTTTAAGAAAAGTTTTAATTTTTGGATAAAAATATTTTACCGTTTTCAAGATCGTCCCTTTAACAATATTCAATCGTTTAAATATTGCATTGTTTTTAACATTTTACTTTTTCAAATCTTACTCTACCATTAAAATATTATATTGTTTAAATGTTCCTACGAAATATCGATTTAAGACAAACAATCATTAAGTAACCAAATAACTGAAAACAAACTTAAATATGGCATGTATAAGATAAGTTTGTACATGCATAACAAAATATAAACTACAACTAAATACTAAATACCAAAATATGAACATGCAGCTGGTATATGCCTCCGGGTCCGAATCTAAATCTAGATTTGGCTACAGCTGCAGCTGCTGCTGAGGATGTGGTGCTCAAGGTGGTGGGAGCAGTATGACAGGTAACCCTTCTCTCTGGTCTATCATGCGCCTCCCGAACCAACCAACCCATGTATATGTATGTTATTGAAATCGCATGTGTAATTTTCGCATGTTGTATTTAGTTTTACAAATCGCATGTTGAAGAATTAAATCGCACGTTGAAAATACAATCGTGTACACAAATATATATATATATATATATATATAGATATATATATATATATATATGGGAGAGAAATAGTTAAAATATAACATTAAAAAAAGAGTTTACTCTTTAAATAATTTATCTTTCCTCTCAAAATCACTCTTTATAAAATTTTTACACATGTATAAATAGAACAAATTTATATTTAAACATGTGTAAATGGTAAACTTACACATGTGTTATGTGTAAATTTTGTTTATCCCCGAATACATGTAAATTTAATATATAATATTATAATCGAGTTATAATAAGTGCAAAAAGAAATTTTGAAATGTTTTTGTTCAAGTTTTTGCGGTTTTTTCATTCGTTCTCGCGGTTCTCGTAATATTTAAAATAGAGCTATATTGATAACGCTAAATGTTGCGAGAACCGTGAGAACGAATGAAAAAACCAATCAAAATCAAAAAAGTTACAACATCAAATAATTCATTTCTACTCTCAAAATCACTCTTATTAGATTTTTTACACGTGTGTAAATATAACAAATTTACACAAGTGTAAATTTTCTTGTTTTTTACCATGTAAATTAAATTTTTAATATTGTATTCGAATAATAATAATAATAATGATATATGTAAAAAAATAAATTTGAATTGTTTTTTACCAAGTTCTCGCGGTTTGTTGAGGAACAATAAAAAAGTGGGGAACACTACAAATGGCAATTTATTCATTTGGTTTTTTTATTGTAAGGGTCATGGATTGTCACGTGTGACATTGATCTCGTGGAACACTGTCCCCCTCCCTTTTCCACCGTGGTTCTCGTGGAAATTTCCATTGAGACCATGAACCCCCTTTCTTGAATTTGATGAATGAGAAAAAAATATAAAAATAGAAAGTGGATGGTGGTTTTCGTCATTACCACAATATATTGGTGTTTAAGAGTGGATTAACGTGAAGGGTAGTGGTGATGATTTGGGTTATGATCACACCACATAGCCTAATATTTTCATTTTCTTTTCCATAAAAAGCCAAGAATCAACATCATTCGTATTATACTACTGTAATTATTTATAATATGAATTTGTGCGGTGTACAATGTATCAAAGAATAAAGAATGTTCTGACATAAAAAAAAACATTCACAACATATTAATGGAATATGCGCATCAGGATCTAGAGTAGTGAGGCTTTAGAGGAATCTGTGTTGGAAGTTTAGTATGAATGAAAGTCTCAAGTTGGTAATTCACCTTGTCCCACATCGGTGTGGGAGTGAAAAGATAGGCTATTTATAAGGTGAAACCTTAATGAAGCCTTTGAAGTCTTATGACATGTTTTACCACAAGTCCTACCCGCGCGCACGCAGGGTGGGGTGCAAAAAATGGAACCGGATTTAGTTGAACTCGTGTACACCCGCACGTCCTGCGGACACGAATGCAGTTCCGAAAACCCGGGTCCGCGTGGAGCAGTTTTTTGCACTCGTGACTTTCTGTTTTGTAACTGATTTATGTTTTGAAACTGAAATGAATGAGGATCTTTATCATTATTTAATTTTTCAAACTGACTATCAGTTTCGTAACTGATACTCTAATGACCATTATTTGGTTTTAATTTGCTGATTTCGGTTATGGTTCTAGTACTATAAATCGAAGGCAAAGCTGATCAGTTGAGACACACAGAAAACAACTTCTCTTCTCTCTATCTCTGCAACACAGCTTCTTGTTCTTTTCAGGCAAGTGCTCAAGTCCGGCAGTGCGCGGTGCTGCTTCGAACCGGCGTACCCTGGGAACAGACGACGAATCTGTTTAAGGGAATTGTGTTAAACACAAGCCCGGTTCACTCGTTAACTGTTTCTTTTCTACTTCTAATTGCAGTTTTTCCTAACCACTGTTCTGATCAGTGGTTCTGTTCTAACTTGCCACTGCTTCAAACCGACAGTGGTGGATCAGCAGTTTCTGATCAGTGGTTTCACTGGTCAGTGGTTTTGTTCAGATCAGTGGTTCAGTTTAAACTGATCAGTGGTTCAGTTTAAACTGATCAGAGGTTAGACTGATCAGTGCTTTAACTGATCAGTAGTTAAGCTCATCAGTGGTTAGACTGATCAGTGCTTAAACTGATCAGTAGTTTAACAAACTGATCAGTGGTTTCTAATCAGTGGATTAAAAACAGTGGTTATTTTCTAACAAACTTAAACAGATTATATTTACTGATTGTTCTTGTTCTTTTCAGAATGGAATCCCAGCCGATGACTACTGCTGTTTCTGCTGTCATGACCAGTGCTGTTTCTGCGGTCATGACTTCCGCTGTTACCGTCACTACCGGTCTGGTGACACCACTGCCTAATGCAGTGTCGCATGCTGAGAAACCAGAGAAATTCAATGGTGTGAATTTCAAACAGTGGCAGCAAAAGATGTTCTTTTATCTGACCACGTTGAATCTGGCAAGGTTCCTGACTGAACCTAAACCCCATGTTGATGAAGGGGATTTGAATACTCAAACTGTGAGCGCGATGCATGCTTGGAATCATTCGGATTTCCTGTGCCGCAATTTTATTTTGAATGGTTTGGTGGACACATTGTATAATGTGTATTGCAAAGCCAAGACTGCCAAAGAATTATGGGAGTCGTTGGATCGCAAATACAAAACAGAAGATGCGGGCACTAAGAAATTCGTGGTGGCTAAGTTCTTGGACTTTAAAATGATAGATGCAAAAACTGTCATGAGTCAAGTTCAAGAATTGCAAGTTATTCTTCATGATATTCATGCGGAAGGAATGGTCCTCAGCGAGACCTTCCAAGTTGCAGCAATGATTGAAAAACTGCCACCAAGTTGGGTTGATTTCAAGAACTATCTCAAGCATAAGCGAAAGGAGATGACCATTGAAGATCTTGTTGTTCGTCTTCGGATTGAAGAAGATAACAAAGTGGCCCTAAAAAAGGTTGATGGTCCTGAAACTGTGAAGGCCAATCTTGTTGAACATGGGCAATCTTCGAAGGGAAAAAACAGTGGAAAGGGCGGGAAGAAAAGTCATGGGAAACGCTCCAACCTTGGTCCTAAGGGGGGAGTTGGGAAAAAGAAGTTCCTTGGAACTTGTTACAATTGTCAAAAGCAAGGCCACAAGGCTAGCGAATGCAAGCTTCCCAAGAAGAAGGAAAATGTTCAACAAGTGAACATGGTAGACGAAGTCGATAAGCTTGTTGCCATGGTCACGGACCTCTCGATTTTGGTCACGGAAGTGAACATAGTTGGGCAAAATAACAAGGATTGGTGGGTCGATACGGGGGCTACTCGACATGTGTGCTTTGACAAAAGCCTTTTCAACACCTTCAAGGAGGTGACTAATGGAGAAAAGGTTTTCATGGGAAATTCTGCCACGGCGGAAATAAAAGGCGAGGGTAACGTTGTTTTGAAGATGACGTCTGGAAAAGAACTCACATTGTCCAAGGAGTTGTATGTTCCAGAAATTCGTAAGAACCTTGTTTCGGGGTGGCAATTGAACAAGTTTGGGTTCAAAATGGTAATTGAGTCGGATAAGGTCGTGTTGACCAAAAATGGTGTGTATGTTGGTAAGGGCTATGCCCTCAATGGAATGTTTAAACTAAATGTAATTGTCGTGAATGCAATGAAAGAAAACGCTACTAGTTCTACTTATTTGATTGAGTCTTCTAATCTTTGGCATGGTAGACTAGGTCACGTAAATTATAATTCCATTCGTCGTTTAATCAAACTTGATTGCATACCAACATTCGATATCGACTCAATTAATAAATGTGAAACTTGCGTAGAAGCAAAACAAACAAAATCGTCATTCAAAAAGGTTGAACGAATCACCGAACCCCTCGAGATGATCCACACTGATGTGTGTAATCTTAAAGCAATCCCTACTCGTGGTGGGAACAAGTACTTCATCACGTTCATTGATGATAGTACAAGGTATTGCTATGTGTACTTACTTAAGAGTAAGGACGAGGCTGTTGACAAGTTCATCTTGTTCAAAGCCGAAGTTGAGAATCAACTAAATCGGAAAATCAAAATCGTAAGGAGCGACCGAGGAGGTGAATATGTTTCACCTTTTATTGACGTATGTGCAAAAAGTGGAATCATCCACGAACTCACGGCTCCTTACTCCCCTCAATCAAATGGCATAGCGGAACGGAAAAATCGCACCTTGAAAGAAATGATGAATGCCATGATGATAAGTTCTGGTGTAAACCAAAACATGTGGGGGGAAGCAATCTTATCGGCTAATTATGTGTTGAACATTATACCCAATAAGAAAAAGAATGTAACACCTTACGAATTATGGATGGGAAAGAAAGCACCATATAAATCCTTGAAAGTGTGGGGGTGTCTAGTTAAGGTGGTGGTCACACCACCTAAGCGGCTACTAATAGGTCCCAAAACGGTGGATTGCGTATTTATAGGATACACTCGTCCTTATGGTCCTTATCGTTTTATTGTGCATGATTCCAAGAACCCTGGAATATGCAAAGGCACCATAATCGAATCTAAAGATGCATCATGGTTTGAACATGTGTTCCCATGCTTAGATAAAAGTGAACCGAGTTCTTCTAGACCGGTTGAGGAAATTGTTCCCGAGGGTGAAGTTGAAAACGATGAACCTCGAGAACAATCTAAGACTGAGGAAGTTGAAATCAGGAAAAGTAAACGACAAAGGACTGAAAAATCCTTTGGACCTGAGTTTCTTACCTATATGGTAGAAGATGAACCTCAAACGTACCAACAAGCGGTACATTCCTCAGAAGGACCTCAGTGGAGGGAGGCAATCAAAAGTGAGATAGACTCTATCTTACAGAACCATACCTGGGAACTAGTGGATCTTCCTCAAGGATGTAAACCACTAGGATATCGATGGATCTTCAAGAAGAAGATGAAACCAGATGGAACCATCGATAAGTACAAAGCAAGGTTGGTGATCAAAGGATATAAACAGCGAGAAGGTTTAGACTACTTTGATACATATTCGCCAGTTACGCGAATAACATCCATCAGGTTGGTGCTTGCCATTGCCGCCATTAGAAATTTGGAAGTTCACCAAATGGATGTGAAAACAGCTTTCTTGAATGGAATTCTAGAGGAAGAAATCTACATGGAGCAACCCGAAGGCTTCACAGCTATTGGGCAAGAAAAGAAAGTGTGTAAACTTGTGAAATCCCTGTATGGATTGAAACAAGCTCCAAAACAATGGCATCAAAAGTTTGATCATGTCATGCTTGATTCTGGGTTCAAAATCAATGAATGTGACAAGTGTGTGTACGTGAAGGACACATCTGATGGATATGTCATTTTGTGTCTATATGTAGATGATATGCTCATTGCTGGAAGCGATGACAAAATCATAAAATCTACAAAGAACATGCTAAAAGCAAGATTTGACATGAAAGACATGGGTCTTGCGGATGTGATTTTGGGGGTCAAAATCACACGAACCCAAAGTGGACTCGTTTTAAGTCAATCCCACTATGTGGACAAAATTCTTGAGAAGTTCAATGCAAATGACTCTAATGAAGCTAGAACTCCACTTGACACAAGTCAACATCTAGCCAAGAATAGAGGTGAGCCCGTAAACCAATTGGAATACTCAAGAATTATTGGTAGCTTGATGTATCTTATGAGTTGTACTAGGCCAGACATAGCATTTGCTGTGAGCAAGCTAAGTAGATACACAAGCAACCCAAGTTCAATGCATTGGAACTGTATCACTCGGTTGCTTCGCTACTTAAGATACACTCGGGAATACGGGTTGCATTATAACAGATATCCAGCAGTTATAGAAGGACACTGTGATGCAAATTGGATATCTGACACGAATGATTCCAGAGCAACAAGTGGGTATGTATTCACACTTGGAGGTGCAGCGATATCGTGGAAATCATCAAAACAAACGGTTATTGCTAGATCCACGATGGAATCTGAGTTCATCGCTTTAGATAAAGCAGGTGAAGAGGCAGAATGGCTACGTCAATTCGTTGAGGATATACCAAGATGGCCTAAGCCGGCAACGGCCATTTGTATACATTGTGATAGCCAATCGGCACTTGGCAGAGCTCGTAGCACAATGTATAATGGTAGGAACAGACATATCAGACGTAGACATAATACGATACGACAACTAATCTCTACAGGAATTATCACTGTTGACTACGTGAGGTCAAAGGATAATATTGCGGATCCGCTGACAAAAGGCCTAAGTAGAGAGTTAGTACAGAAGTCGTCCGTGGGAATGGGACTGAAGCCCTTGAAAAATGAAGTTCATATGATGGAAACCTAACTCAATAGACTGGAGATCCCAAGAATTGAGTTCAATAGGAAAACCTAATTGTATGAATAAGCAAGGTCACTGTGGGGGATAACCCTACACATTTAATAAGGTAGTTTATTATAAAGATTTATAAACTTCCTAGTCCATTCCTAAAAGTGACAAGTGTGAGGCTAAGCCTATGGCTTTTAATGATTCGACTAAAGTAAAACATACATAGTGAATCACCTATGTGAGAAAGAAGTGGGGTCGCTTCGAAGGGTATTGTTGGGGCACAATACTTAATGACTCTCGCAGAACCAGGCATCATGTTCATGACCATAACGAACATAACTATGAGGACTTGACTTTGTCAGGGAGAGTCTTGTGTGAAGTGCATTGTCGTCTACACAAACGGCAGACGAGTTCAAAGACATCGAGTTCTACTCAGAGCTAGTGGGCTAAGTGCATTTCATGAGCAAAGGTTCAAAGGGTAACACCTACCTATCGTATGCAAAACTCAACTGCTGAAATGTAACAAGGAATTATGTTGTTTCTGAGATCGACCTCCATTCATGTGGGGGATTGTTGGAAGTTTAGTATGAATGAAAGTCTCAAGTTGGTAATTCACCTTGTCCCACATCGGTGTGGGAGTGAAAAGATAGGCTATTTATAAGGTGAAACCTTAATGAAGCCTTTGAAGTCTTATGACATGTTTTACCACAAGTCCTACCCGCGCGCACGCAGGGTGGGGTGCAAAAAATGGAACCGGATTTAGTTGAACTCGTGTACGCCCGCACGTCCTACGGACACGAATGCAGTTCCGAAAACCCGGGTCCGCGTGGAGCAGTTTTTTGCACTCGTGACTTTCTGTTTTGTAACTGATTTATGTTTTGAAACTAAAATGAATGAGGATCTTTATCATTATTTCATTTTTCAAACTGACTATCAGTTTCGTAACTGATACTCTAAATCGAAGGCAAAGCTGATCAGTTGAGACACACAGAAAACAACTTCTCTTCTCTCTATCTCTGCAACACAGCTTCTTGTTCTTTTCAGGCAAGTGCTCAAGTCCGGCAGTGCGCGGTGCTGCTTCGAACCAGCGTACCCTGGGAACAGACGACGAATCTGTTTAAGGGAATTGTGTTAAACACAAGCCCGGTTCACTCGTTAACTGTTTCTTTTCTACTTCTAATTGCAGTTTTTCCTAACCACTGTTCTGATCAGTGGTTCTGTTCTAACTTGCCACTGCTTCAAACCGACAGTGGTGGATCAGCAGTTTCTGATCAGTGGTTTCACTGGTCAGTGGTTTTGTTCAGATCAGTGGTTCAGTTTAAACTGATCAGTGGTTCAGTTTAAACTGATCAGAGGTTAGACTGATCAGTGCTTTAACTGATCAGTAGTTAAGCTCATCAGTGGTTAGACTGATCAGTGCTTAAACTGATCAGTAGTTTAACAAACTGATCAGTGGTTTCTAATCAATGGATTAAAAACAGTGGTTATTTTCTAACAATCTGGACCGCGTGCATTCAACAGGAAGACCATTGGGAAACCGGCTGTAGTCATTGCAGTAGTTGTAGATCATGTGCTTGTTTTGCACCCACCTAATCCGGTTTCGCCCTGCCGCATCAAGTCCTTGTGTACTCCATGCCTGGTTTTCATTTTCAGAAATAGTTGACTTTGAGTTGGGGCCCACTTTGTTGGCATTGGCGTTGAATTTCCTGTAGGAAGCAGTGAAGGGAGCCTTAGTCCAGTCGGTCTTAACACGCCCACCTTGGGTTGCCCAGTCATCGGCATTCCACAAGCTGGCATACACCCTCATTGGTTGGCTCTTGGGAAAGGGGACCCCAGCAGCCTCATGGTTATTGAACACCCTTACAGGTATGTTATCTATCAAGAAACTGCAACAAGAGGATTTACCAGGAGATCAGAATTACATGCAATTAATATACAAAAAAAAGATAGTAAAAACCAAGAACCAGTAAGATACTAAGATATATGTTGTATGCGAGTCTTACATGATTCTTTGGGCGTTCCATACGATGGTGTATGTGTGGAAGGCTGCAGTAGGGTCGAACCATAGGTGGAACTGCTGTTCTTTATCTCCTTTGCCTTGGGAATACACATTGGTGTGGATTGTGTAAGGGTTCCCAGTTGAGTTGCCCAGGAATTCAAAGTCTATCTCATCATGTCCCGCGCCCTGTGATGACAACTGGTGTGATTCAAAACAAAGTCATGGTTAGATAAATTAATTAATATAAGTGGACATAAAGATAATTAAGATATGAAAATGTACTCACATAGAATGTGGTGACGGTGCCAGCAGAGTTGCCAGGTACTAGTTTGAGTTGCATGTCGAACCTCCCAAAGAGATACTCGTTCTTGGAGTGGAAACCAGAGCCGGAGTACTGATCGAGTGAAAGGGAGAGATCCTGACCGGACCACCATTGAGAATCTTAGCACGTTCACCACCAAATGTGATGTCCATTTCATCATAAAAACTGCCTGTCGATGCGGCTACTATTAGACACGCAATTATTAGAGAGATTGCAGAAGCTTTTGAGTTTGAATAAAATTCTGATTGTGCCATTGTTGTTATCTGTGAGAGGTGGTGATAGAGAAGGATGGATGGGTATGTGGGAAAATGAGACTTTATATAGGTGTGGTTAGATGCGAGAGGAACCATCCTGGTTGTAATTATGAAGGCAAACCAACATTGTTGTTTCCGCGTTACAGCTAGCTGTTGGTTTTGCCTCCATACGCGTGATAAAATCATCACTGTTGAAATCTAATAAAATAAAGATCACTTCCTATTTTTGCGTTGTTCTTTTGGAAAGCTTTTATTTGTTTGATGCGTTTACAGCTAACAGGTTTTTCCATTTGTCCGTTACAGGGTCACCTTTCTTAATTAATCAAATATCCGGACATCTTTATTTAAACTTATTCAACTTTTGAAAATTCAAATAATCAGGCCATGCTATCTAAATCGTTTCATAAAATTTGTTTTATATGGATCGAGATCCTATTGTGTTTCCTTGACTTACAAGAGCTCGATCATCATTCAAATGCTCTATCACCAATTCATTATTCATATCACATTTTTATAAATTGTTTATTAAAAATAAACAACGTGCACAACATGTTTACATGTATTACAACCATATATGAGAGTTTATATACCGATATCGATATCGGCACTCATAAATGTTCCAATTATACCGATACCGGCACCAATTTTATTCGGTCTATATCCGTTATTTAATTAAAAAACTAGTGCTAATTCTCGTGAACTTCACAGAACAGAAAATATAATATATTGTGAAATAAAAAAATATATACTTCAATAATTTATAAACATTAGAATACTACTTAGCATACAACATTTAAAGTTTGTAAATCTTTAATCACTAATTATGATTAAAAGTTGTTTATCAACACACTAAAACATAATAAATTAATAAAACATAAAGAAGACTATAATGGTTGATTAAGAAAATGTTAAGTAAAGACGTAACATTTTAAATAAATAAAAAAAACAACGCACAGTATATCATATAAAGTTTAACATGAAACATAAACATATGACTAAAATAAGTTTTTCCTTGTACGAAATATCATGAGAGACAATTCTAATATGGAACCACGACTTTTTGAACTTTTGAAAGAAATAATATTTATTATAAAGACTTAATTAGATGATTAGTCCCTATGGTTTATATGAAGTAACAAGATTAGGTACTACTAGTTTAAAATCACACTCTAGGGTATCAATTTTAATTTTGTAACAACCTAGTGTACTAAGACTAACAGATGTTAGTTTTTCCGTTAGACCTCTATGAAATGACAAAAACACCCTTTATAACTTCAAGGACCACTTATGTAATTCTTTGATTTAATTAAAGGAGTCATTTGTGAAAAATACAAATGTTTAACTTTGTAAAATAGAGTGTTATTATTTTTTTCAAAAGGGTGTTGGTAGAAGAAAATATTCATCAAAATGAGTGATAAAAAAACATTTACCAAAATGGGTGTTTTTACATGTGTTTTATATATTTAGTTACTTATATTTATTTTAACCAATCTATTATAATTATTCTCTCTTACTTCTTATCTGATTAACCTATATATCAGTTTCTTCTCTAATCCACTCCTCTCCTAACACATCATCCACATCAACATTCTTCACAACAATAGTTTGAAACATTTTGTTAGAATCCTCATTTTAAATCATATGTAAATATGTAACACTGCATTAATCTTGTTTACTCGACATGACCAAAGCAAGAGGATTGAAGTTAATGGCGATATATTTTTATAATTGTATACTAATAATAGATAAGCAGAATGAACAGTATATTTCTTTTTATGGTTTTCTTATATGTGTTATTGAGTTGTTTTTTACATGTGTTATGAGGTTCTTTTGTATATCTTAGACCGTGGGGTATGGTGGGGCGTGAGTTGAGGGCATGGTGCGACACGTGGAGTATGGGGTACCCAAGACCAAAAGCCAATTCCAAAGGGGATGGTGGGGCGTCCCTGGGGTGGCGTGGAAAAAAAGCCAATTTCAAAGGGCTAGTGCTCTTGGCCAACGAGGTTCCGCCATGTCATGTTCGTAGCCCCGCCCAATGCCCGGGCTGAAACCCCCGCCCAAGGAGCCACGCCGAAACCCAAGCCCACCCGGGGTGGTGACGTGGGCGTTTGTACCCAACCCACGCCCCATACCCCATAGTCTTATGTAACTTGCGTTTGTTTTTTATCAATGTAATTCACGTGTCAGTATTTTTTGATCATATCAAGATTTTTTTTCTCTATGGGTTGCTGTAATGAGTGTATTTTTTATATGTGTTATTTAGTGGTTTTTTACATGTGTTATGTGGTTCTTTTGTATATCTTAGACCGTGGGGTATGGTGGGGCGTGAGTTGGGGGCATGGTGCGACACGTGGAGTATAGGGCACCCAAGACCAAAAGCTAATTCCAAAGGGGTATGGTGGGGCGTCGCTGGGTGACGTGGAAAAAAAGCCAATTTCAAAGGGCTAGTGCTCTTGGCCAACGAGGTTCCGCCATGTCATGTTCGTAGCCCCGCCCAACGTCCGGGCTGAAACCCCCCGCCCAAGGGGCCACGCCGAAACCCAAGCCCACCCGGGGTGGTGACATGGGCGTTTGTACCCAACCCACGCCCCAACCCCCGCGGCCCCGCCCCATACCCCATAGTCTTATGTACTTGCGTTTGTTTTTTATCGATGTAATTCACGTGTCAGCATTTTTTTATCATATCAAAAAAAATTCTCTATGGGTTGCTGTAATGAGTGTAGGTGACGTAACAAAACAAACCGATACCGATCAAATTCCCGTTGTGTTGGTATATTTTTGGTCATATCATATTTTTTTTCTCTATTGGTTGCTATAACGAGTGTTAGTACCGTAATTAAACGAACTGATACTCACCCACTGCGCAACGCGCGGATTTAATAACACTAGTTACTTGTTATAATCAATGTGAAGAGTGTGTGGTCCAATTGGTTTTGGGAGTGAGAATTTAGACAATATACAAGATATGCGGGTTATTATCACAAAAGGGATAATGGTAAACATGTATCATGTAATGCATGACGCTAAAATAATTAAATTTTCATTTATAACAATTTAATAAACATATTATCTTCAGGTCAACTTGATTAGCCTGTTTAATAATACAAGTCAACGCACTTTTTACAAGTTAACCCGTCTATGATCCATTTAACTAGTTAGTAATAAAAACATAACAACACCGATTGAAAGTATGATCCATTACACCTATACGCTGCGTATAGACCTATACTCAGCGTAGGTAAAGCATGGATCTCAGTGCCTGATCCGCAATCATTGCACAGAAAACAAGGGTTTATATACGCTGCATATAGCTCTATACGCAGCGTATATAAACCCTTTGAACTTTTGGGATCATTTTGGTGGGTTTGAAGCATCAGTTTTTCACAAGGTTTATATATGTATAGAGCTATACGCAGCGTATATAAAGGTCAGAAAATGTCCATTATACCATTGTGTTGAGGCTATACGAAGCCAAATACAAGGGTAGTTGTGTCATTTTTGTTTCATACGCTGCGTAGAGATCTATACGCAGCGTATATAAAGCTCCATTTTTGTATTTTCTTTTGTGTATTCCTTTGTTTATTTATAAAAAAAATTAATTGTGTGTATTTTGGGGTATTTCCATGTTTATTTATAAAAAAACAATATTATTGGTAAATAATACAAATATAAATTATAAAAATTAAAAATAATACAAATATTATGAATCATAAAAATAAAAAATAATAAATATTATGACTTACAAGACCTACAGGGAACCTATACGATACTTATACTATACACTATACGATACGATACGATATAACACCCGTATAGGCCTATAGGTGTGGTTTAGGTCCCATATTGACCTCGTATAAGCCTAAAAGTGTGATATCGTATCGTATAGGTGTGGTTTAGTTCCCGTATTGCCCTTGTTTAAGCCTTTAAGTGTCATATCGTATAAGTGTAGTATAGGTCACGTATTGACCTCGTATAAGCCTATAAGTGTGATATCGTATCGTAAAACGTAGTATATGTCACGTATTGACCTCGTATAGGCCTATATGCATATACAAAGACCTATAAGAAACCTATACGAGACTTATATTACACTATACGATACGATACGATACGATACTATACGATAGGATATAACACCCGTATAGGCCTATGTGTATGGTTTAGGTCCCGTATAGGCCTATAGGTGTGGTTTAGGTCCCGTATAGGCCTATATGCATATACAAGACCTATAGGAAACCTATACGAGACTTATACTACACTATACGATACGATACGATACGATACGATACTATACGATACAATATAACACCCGTATAGGCCTATATGTGTGGTTTAGGTCCCGTATAGACCTATAGGTGTGGTTTAGGTCCCGTATACGCCTATATGCATATACAAGACCTATAGGAAACCTATACGAGACTTATACTACACTATACTATACTATACTATACTATACTATACTATACTATACTATACTATACTATACTATACTATACTATACTATACTATACTATACTATACTATACTATACTATACTATACTATACTATACTATACTATACTATACTATACTATACTATACTATACTATACTATACTATACTATACTATACTATACTATACGATATGATATAACACCTGTATAGGCCTGTAGGTGTGGTTTAGGTCCCGTATAAGCCTATAGGCGTATACAAGACCTATAAGAAACCTATACGAGACTTATACTATACATTATACCATACGATACTATACGATACGATATAACACCCGTATAGGCCTATAGGTGTGGTTTAGGTCCCGTATAAGCCTATAGGCATATACAAGACCTATTGGAAAGCTTTACGAGACTTATACTACACTATACGATACGATACTATACGATACAATATAACACTCGTATAGGCCTATATGTGTGGTTTAGGTCCCATATAGACCTACACTATACGATATGATACTATACGATACAATATAACACCCGTATAGGCCTATATGTGTGGTTTAGGTCCCGTATAGGCCTACCGGTTTAGTTTAGGTCTAAAACCAATACTATACGATACAATATAACACCCGTATAGGCCTATATGAGGCCAATTTGTGACCTATACTACACCTATACGATTCGATATAACCTTTTTTTTATAAAATTTACTAAAACCAATAATGTATAAATGTTTATAAAAAAACCTTTATATATGCTGCGTATAGACCCATACGCAGCGTATAAAAAGGGTCAAAAAGACCATTTACCCCTTCATTTGGGGTGTACGAAGCCAAATTTAAGGGTAAATTGTCTTTTTGACCCTTTATATACGCTGTGTATGGGTCTATATGCAGCGTATAGTGGGAAAGACCATTTTACCCCTACATTTGGGGCTATACGCAGCCATATACAAAGGTAAAATAGTCTTTTTGACCCTTTATATACACTGCGTATAGACCTATACGCAGCGTATATAAAGGGTAATTTTTATTTTTAAACCCAAACCTGTGGTGTTAGGATCGGAGGCTCTCATGATTGTGTTTGTTTGTATAATTTGAACACTGAATGAAATTGAAACAATATAAAGTGCAGCGGAAATGAACAACAAACTTTGTAAACACAATCAAGGAAGAAAATAGTTTTGATAAACACATGATTTGCATTAGTTGAAAGATTACAAAGTCAATCAAAAGATTACAAAGCATGCTTACAATCTAAGCTCCCCCTCAGCCTGATACCCCAAGGTTGGATTGCACAAAATGAAAGGATTGAATTGAGGAGAAGAACTCACTCAAGACAAATCAAATGTAACAGTACAGGGTACTGTTCCATTTATAGACAATCCAAACCACTGAGGCATCTTAGCTGACGTCACCATGAAAGCGACGTCTAACAGCCTAACAACCTGTATCTACTGATCTCATACAAACACTGCTAAGCCTAACCCCTGACAATACATAAAATAGATGATATACTAAACTACTGCCCTTTCTATTCATCAGTGCTTTCCTCAAGGTTGATCAGTCCTTGATTGTGCAGTGCTTTGTCATCAGGAGTTTGTACCAGCAGTGCTTAGTTTCCAACAGTCTTCTAGGTTTCATCAGTAGTTACGCAGAACAGTAACAGTTGTATGCGGGCAGTGGATATAAGGCCTTCAGCAGTTGTAATCACTTTCAAGGGAGAAGACTTAGTGTAAACAACTGCTTATTTCGAATCCACTGTTGTGACCAGGTTTTGGCTTTCATTATCTGTTCCTCTGGTAGGGTTCAATCCCAACAATCTCCCCCTGGAACAGATAATGCCAAAACTCTTCATTATTGTGGAAGTTTATTGCCTCATCAACAATTCCCTTATCTGACCTTTAAATTGTAGTTCAAAGTCTAGGACATCTGTGTCATCATCATCCCTGCTAAGTGGAAGATCAAGGAGATCCTGCAAATCTTCAAGGCTCAGGCCAAGAGCTTGTTCCCTTGATATTTTCTTCACTTCTCCACCAGACCTGAGCAAAGTCAATACGCAGGTCTGTTTGTCAGTTTCCCACTTTTGTATTTTTGAGCCTGGTGGGTTTCTTGGGAGATGCTTATTTGCAGAGGTGTTTGGTGAGGCTGGCCTATTCATGACTGTCTGAGCAGTACTTGCAGTTTGTTCCAATTCAAGATATTCTTTTATCATTAATTTAATGCCTTCTTTTACAATAGCATTTCCAGCTTTTAGATCTTGAATTGTTTCAGCACCTGACTGGTTTTGACTCCTTCTTTTGTAGATGGCAGCACCAGCTAGAGCAGTGGTTCTTTTGATTTGCAGCTTTGGAGGTCTTTTTGAGACCGCTGCTTTGGAGTAGTCAGGCTTTTGTGGAACTTTTGGATCTTTCTTTCTAAGTTCCTCTAACCTTTTGTAGGTAGCCCTGACCCTATCTTCTCCCCACTTTGTCACTGAATTCTTTGACCCATAATCAGCTGCTATCAGCTCCTCTTTCATTCTCTTCAACTCTAATGCCTTATCAGCTTCAAACTGTTTGAACTTTTCAGGAGGAGTCTGCTTGACCTTATTTTTTATCATTTCTTGAATCTTGGCTGCCTCCTTTTCAAGCTCAGGAATGGTCCAGTTTTTGTACATGTGTTTCTCCCCCTTGTATTTCTTGTAGGTCATGATGTTCTCAATGTAGTCTTTTCTCAAGGACTCATCTGCCCTTTCTGAGATTTGCTGACATACATTTTTGGCAAATTGCTCCATAGCTCTGACCTGTGTGAGTAGAAACTGATAGTTTTGCTGAAATTCCCTATCATATTTCCCTTGTTTATTTTTTATAGCGATATCCTCTGCTTGTTTGGCCTTGAGTTTTAAATATTCTTCGATATTTTTAGACCTGGGATATCCTTCAACTGATGGCAAACTCCTTTTAGCTGGGTCATCCTCATAGTAAAAGGATTTGATTTTTTCCCTAACAGCAATGAGTTCCAGAGGGAATGAGACACCAGCAGGAGGTAATGGTTTTAGAATTTGAGCTGAAGAGATAGGTATGGGTTTTGGAATGGTGACAAGTGACAGGGCTTTTGAAGATGTTGGTGGTGGTGAATAGTCATCATCTTTGAGGATTAGCCTTCTCCTTTTTGTTTGAGGAGGGGCTGATGATGTTTCGGGTGGAACAGTGGTGGTAGATTGAGTGGCAGTGGTTTGTGATTGACTAACAGCTGTTGAAACAACTGGTGTTTCAACCACTGTTATCATTACAGCAGATGTTGTAACATCTGTTGTCTTCTGCTTTTTGGCAGGAGAAAGTGGTGGTGAAGTTGTTTTTGGTGGTGATGGTGGTGGTGGTGGTAAAACAGTGGTTGTGGTGTGTGTTGAAGTGGTGTATGTTGAAGTGACAACAGATGTTGAAACCTCTGAGGTACCAGCAGTAGTTGATACAGCAGGAGTTACAACAGCTGTTTTGGTGGAAGTTTGAAGCTGATGGCTTTTGGATGGTGGTTTTGGAATATGCTTTGGAATTCTGGATGGGATGGACTTAGGTTTTCTTTTTGTCTTAGGATTTTTAAAATCCTTTGACCCAGAACAACCCTGCTCATACAGCTCCATGAAAGCTCTTTTCTCCTCATTCCACCTTGAAATATCCTTTGCCATTCTATCTCTTTTTACACTTGCTACTCCTTCATCAAGTGCTTCTTGAGTAGCATCAACCTTTTTACTACCATCTGGCACAGGAATTTTTCTGGTCATAGCATCCTTTTCAGGTTCAATGTACAGACCATCATCTATTCCTTTCTTCTTCCACTCCTGAATTTTCTCCCTCTTTTTGGCATTATCTTCTGGGAGTTGATCAATGAAAAGTACTGTTGGAGGAGCAATGCCAGTGGTTTCCAATAAATGGGCCTTGATTGCCTTAATGTCTGCTTGAGTGTTCTTGTACCTAGACTCCATTATGTTTCTCAGCTTTTGGACATGTAGTTCATGTTGCTGATCAGCCATTTCTTTTTGTTGTTGGAGAAAAGGTTTGAAGAGATTCCAGAGCTCATTTGTAGCAGGTGCTTGTGATGGAGCAGGTGCTTGAGGTGGAATAACAGTGGATTGCATCTTTTGTGTTTTCAACACCTGTTGTAGCATAGTTTTAAGATCTGCAACAGATGTATCCAACTTTTCAATTCGTTCCGTCAAATCCTGATATTTTAAATCATCACCCAATTTAATGGGATCATCTGATTTCCCACTATCAGTGGTTTTATCAGTGGTTGAGGTAGGGAGTGTACTCCAAACACTAACCACCGATGCCCCTTTTTCTTGGTACTGGGGTCTTCTTCCTTCAACACTTGACAACCTTTTGATGTTGCCAGTGGGAAAAATAAATCCACTAGTGGTTGGCAGAGGTGCTATGTAAGGAATTGCCTCCAAGGAAGTCTTATTAATGTAACCACTGTCCAAATGCAAACCTATAGGTTCAGCACTTGTAGTGGCTGCTTCACTTGGAAAACCACCAAGAGTTACTTGTAACTCAAGGGGTGTAACCTCCTCAGGTTGTGTTGGTGGGTTAGCAAGGATTGATACATCAGACCCAGTCATTTGTTGAGGTATATTCTCATTAATGGGTGATTGAGAAGGACTGGTTAGTGCCTGGTTCAAATCAATTGCATCCAACAGAAGTTTAGTGGGTGTGGGGATTGTGGATGTGATGGTTGGTGTAGAAAAAGGATTTGCCCCGGGAAGTGGGCTGTGGATGATGGAACCAAGTGCTTCCAGAGCATCATGATGTGGTGTCCCAATTTGTACAACATGTTCTTTTTGTGAAGAAGCAGGAGGGGTTTCGGCTATGGGTTGAGATATTTGTACCAACTGCTGTGAGGAAGTAGCAGCAATGGTTTCTTGTGACATTTGTGCTCTCACAGGCAGTAGCTCTGGTATCTCATCCTCCAGAGTTGCCTTTTTGATGGGTTTGGGAGGTTTTTGAGTTTTTCTTTTTGGCTTTTTGGTGATTTTA
The DNA here is from genome assembly GCA_030545235.1 of Helianthus tuberosus. Taxonomy (NCBI): domain Eukaryota; kingdom Viridiplantae; phylum Streptophyta; class Magnoliopsida; order Asterales; family Asteraceae; genus Helianthus; species Helianthus tuberosus. The sequence continues at coordinate 41,803,845 of CM060414.1, read as the reverse complement.
GGTGTGGGTTTCAAAGCAGTTGTTCTGCTGCTTTGATCACCTTGAGCAGTGGGCTCAGCAGCAGATACCTGAGGAGCAGTGGTAGCTGCTAAAATCTGCTCAGGCACCTCTGCTTGTGTTTTGCAAGGTGTTAACATTCTTGAAAAAGTTTCAGCAGTTAAACTGTTTATTTGAATATAATCACCTTGGTTTATTACAGCAATATCATCCTTACTGAATTTCTTTTCAAAATAATAACTTAGAAACCTTGGAAACAGTAGGAATGATTTTGTTTCAACATTATTAACCAAATCATTAAAGATTTCCCGAGAATAATTAAAATTTTCTTCTTGAAGAATAGCATATCCCAGATTTTGAATCTTTAATGGTTTTTCATTAAAAGAAGTGGTTTTGTTTGAAAAACACATTAGGAGGGTATGGAATAAAATCTTGTTGCAGAAGGAAAGAAACCATTTTGTAAGGTAGCTTTCTTCATCATTGTGTCTGCATACCCTCTCTCAATAAAGTCAATTTTCAACTCGTTTTTAGAGAAAGAAGTTTTACCTTGTTGATCCTCGAGTTGAAAGACCTCTGAAATTGACTGTGGTGTAATCTTGACAGGTTTTCCCTTTAGAGTAGAGTTAATGGCTATTACAGCGTCTCCTTGTGTTTCAAGGGTTGCATTCTTCCAAAACTCCCTTTGGGTTGTCAAGTAAATTGGTGCATCGGCTATTAACAAAGTTTTGTACTTTGATTTAGCCATTTTGGCGATGATGGAATCGAAGGTGCGGTTGTTTGAGGGTTTTGTGAGGAGACCCAAGTAGTTTTGCGGTGATTTGTATGGGATTTCAATGGTTTCTTCGGCCGTTTGAGCGACCTCTTTTGAAGATGATGGTGATTTTGGCTTAGATTTTGATTTTGACTTCGTCATTTTGATGAAGAAGAATTGGAGAGTGATTTGGGAAGAAAGGTTGGAAACTGCTTTGAGAAGAGAATTTTGGAATTCAATTAGACAGTGTAAAACCCTGTTTGGGGTTTTGATCAGGGTTTTATTTAGGGAAAAAAAATTATCGCTGATGTGGCAGCGGTTATTATGATCTGAAGGCTAAAAACTGACCACGTGTCAACCTCTGATGATATGGATGAATAATGGAGGACAGTTGTTTTGAGAGCCACTGATGTACCAAGCATCAATAGTTACAACGGTAATAAAGTGATAACAGTGGAAGATTTTTACTATCAGTGGATAGTATATCAGTGGATAAGACACTGATTTTGAGCATCAGTGCTTGCCAAGCAAAATGAAGAGTCAGTGGTTGACTTTCAGCAGTGGATAGTAATTAGGAAACAGATGTTTGAACAAAACAGTGGTTAGGGGTAATATATTGGTAGTGATTTGAAAGATCAGTATGTCAGCAATGGTTTTGAGGATTTTCATTCAAGGTTTTGCCACATGTCAATTACACATGTTGAAGCTTTTACAACTCCTTGACAGTGGTTTAGTACCCCAGATGATAAGAACTTTTTGCAAGGGCAACTCATTTGCTTTTAATATCAAGTTAAAACACGAGTGCCCCAGTAGTTTAAACGCTGTTTGACAATCAACCTTTGATTAGTGTTTAAAACAAACCTGAGTATGACATGACCTTGACATATGTACCATTTCCTTTTGACCCATTTATGAGGACAATAATACCAACAAAAATAAGGTACTATATCCTGACAGGAAATTGAAACTATTGCCAACAAAAACAAGCATAAGTTCAAAATATATTATTTAAAAAATACGAAATAATATATCCTGGTTATTTGAGAAAATCCTTTAAAAAAAATGGTTAAAGGCTTTTCTGAGAACGGCATCAAAAGGAACTGGTATATTTTCAGTAAAACACATAATCATATCATTCTCAAGTTTATGAAAATGGTCAGTGGTTTGACAGCAGTGGTAGGAAACTTTGAATATATTTTGACCACTGTTTGGTACCATTTTCTTGTCAGTTGATTGCAAACAAGAGGACACAAAATCACATAAGTTTTCGAAACCCTGATGTAGATTTTGTTACTATGTGATGATTCTGAAAATTTGTCTAGTCCTCTTTTAAATACATTTACTAGGAATACCATTGTTCCCTGAATTTTCTTAAACCAATGATTGCACATAGTTGCTTAATGACCACAATTACCCCAACCTTTGACTCTAAAGTGTTTTATGTTTATACTCTTTTCTTTTGACTTAAAAAGTTCTGAGATAAACACACTTCTGAGCTTTTGTTAATTTTCTTCTTCCCCTTTCACCCTTCCCATTGATAAGTAATGAATTACTTACTGGAAGGTCTTTATTGAAGGAATACTCAATCCAGAATCAATTTATAGTAATGTTTTAAGAGAATTGGTCGTATTTGCACAAGTTTTCAACCCATCTCACATTACATATGATACGGACTATGTTGACCCCTGATTTTCTTAGTGTATTTTTAACAAAGTTGATTTGTTCCTTTTGAGGATCTCAACCTGTTTTTCAACACATAGGATCAAATGACTAAAGTTTTACTTTCCCTCTTTTTATGTTAGCAAAATACCAATGTTTTTATGAACATGGGTTTTGTTAATCTGAGGTTCATACTTTAGCATCTAATATAGTGACATCACACGTTTCATAACAACAGTTGAAATCAATTTTGAAAATATGAATCAATCCCATAATTTATCAGATAAGTTTACAGATCTGAAAACTATGAGTGACATGTGCATGATATCACTTGTTGTGTGAGATTTGTGTGTCATATGACATCTTGATTGATTTATAGAGTTTTTGAATAACCATTTTGATCATGGTTTACTCGTTACTCTGTTTTTCAACTAAATACAACCAACCTTAGTATCAATGAATTTTGAGCCGAACTGTTATGTCAAATTGATTGTTAGATCGAATTTGACTGTCCAGGCTCTGATACCAATTGTTAGGATCGGAGGCTCTCATGATTGTGTTTGTTTATATAATTTGAACACTGAATGAAATTGAAACAATATAAAGTGCAGCGGAAATGAACAACAAACTTTGTAAGCACAATCAAGGAAGAAAATAGTTTTGATAAACACATGATTTGCGTTAGTTGAAAGATTACAAAGTCAATCAAAAGATTACAAAGCATGCTTACAATCTAAGCTCCCCCTCAGCCTGATACCCCAAGGTTGGATTGCACAAGATGAAAGGATTGAATTGAGGAGAAGAACTCACTCAAGACAAGACAAATCAAATGTAACAGTACAGGGTACTGTTCCATTTATAGACAATCCAAACCACTGAGGCATCTCAGCTGACGTCACCATGAAAGCGACGTCTAACAGCCTAACAACCTGTATCTACTGATCTCATACAAACACTGCTAAGCCTAACCACTGACAATACATAAAACAGATGATATACTAAACTAGTGCCCTTTCTATTCATCAGTTCTTTCCTCAAGGTTGATCAGTCCTTGATTGTGCAGTGCTTTGTCATCAGCAGTTTGTACCAGCAGTGCTTAGTTTCCAACAGTCTTCTAGGTTTCATCAGTAGTTACGCAGAACAGTAGCAGTTGTATGCGGGCAGTGGATATTAGACCTTCAGCAGTTGTAATCACTTTCAAGGGAGAAGACTTAGTGTAAACAACTGCTTATTTCGAATCCACTGTTGTGACCAGGTTTTGGCTTTCATTATCTGTTCCTCTGGTAGGGTTCAATCCCAACATGTGGTAAAAAATATGTTTTTGACCCTTTATATACGCTGCGTATAGGCCTATACGCAGCGTATATAAAGGGTTAATTTAAAAAAAAAACATTTTTAAGTATCGTATCGTATAGTATAAGTCTCGTATAAACCTCGTATAAGTCTTATATAGGTCTTGTATTTGCCTATAGGCCAATACGGGACCTATACTATAGTGTAGTATCGTATTGCATCGTATCGTATCATATAGTGTATAGTATAAGTCTCGTATAAGCCGCGTATAAGTCTCATATAGGTCATGTATATGCCTATAGGCCTACACGGGACCTAAACCACACCAATAGGCCTATACGGGACCTAAACCACACCTATAGGCCTATACGGGTGTTATATCGTATCGTATAGTATAGTATAGTATAGGTTTCCTATAGGTCTTGTATATGCGAGATCAATATACGAGGACATATACGAGGCCTATACAGGACCTATACTATACCTATAGGCCTATACGAGACATTTACTACGCTATACGATACGATATCACACTTATAGGCTTATACGAGGTCAATACGTGACATATAATACGCTATACGATACGATATCACACTTATAGGCTTATACGAGGTCAATACGTGACATATATTGTATAGTATAAGTCTCGTACAGGTTCCATGTAGGCCTTGTATATGCCTATAGGCCTACACGGGACCTAAATCACACCTATAGGCCTATAAGGGACCTATACTACATCTATAGGCTTATACGAGTGTTGTATGGTATCATATAGTATCGTATCGTGTTGCATCGTATCGTATAATGTATAGTATATACTTTACAGATAGTTATATACTTTACACACAAGGAGAATTCAATCAGGGGAGGAGCTAGCATGTGATTAGGGGGTAGCATGGGCTACCTCTCAACTTTGTCGGCAAAGTGTAAAACTAGTGCAAAAACTTCTTTTTTCTTCTTCATTTTATATACGGTATGCCCCTTAACTAATATTATGATACCCTTAAGTAAAAAAAATAGGATACTCTTTAGTTTTTCTTTTAGATTCGCCACTAGATTCAATATTGACTCTATTCTGTAAAGCCAGTTTAGTAGGAATATATTATGAAACTTCTAATAATTAAATTTCCGATAACATGATCATTTATGTTAATTTATGTCCGTTCGTTTAAAGGGTTTTGTATGATATATTTCTACTTTGCTGGTTTTAGTTTTTAAAATTTGAAACTATAGTTATATTATACGCCTCCGCTCACATCCCTCCTTTCATCATTTCAATTTGAGTTTGTGTTAAACGATTAACGCTTGACAACCTTCTTATTTTTTGTGTTAATTATGTTAAGTATTTATTTATTTTTGATGGATTTTTTGTAATCTTTCTGATAAAAAAATACACATTATATTTTTAAATGAATATATAACGTTCTTTTGAGTTCTTTTATGTTCATGAACATTTGTTTATATCTGTTTGCCTTTGTCTACATTCGGTAAGTGTTCATGAACAATTCATAAATATGTTCATTTCCTTAATGAAAAAACACGAACAAGAAATTCCGTTCGGTAAGCGTTCGTGAACTGTTCATGACCATGTTCATTTCTTAATTCTTTAATGAACGAACACGAACAAGGCCTTTGTTCATGTTCGTTCGATTCGTTTACAACCATAGTTACAATCTTTGTAGTGACCAACTAATAGATAAATAAAAAGTTATAGGTGGATTTAAAACAGTTTGTAATACCTAATATAAATCAAAACTTGAAGTCACCATCTTTATAGTGACTAACTAATAAAAGAAAAACGTTATAGTTGAGAAAAAAATTGTACGAGAAATGTGTACGCATTATGAAAGAGAAAAAAAACGGAGCTTTATGCCTAAATTTCTTTAAACTTCAAGTTATGAGAATTTTTTTTTATTGATTTGAAGTTTGGGAATTATTATAAAAAACGTTGAAAGTAGCATTGGAATCGCAAGTCAAGGATGATAAGTCTAAATCAAATGTGAACCGAAACAAACCAAGACAACTTATAGAAACAAATATATATCCTTAACAAAATATAAACTCTAAAATAAGATGTTTTCCTTATTTTATTACTTTGCAACGGCGGTGGAAGTAATGTTTTTGGCACGCGTGTTAAGACAACCAACAGCTGCTCTTCATACCATAAAAGAATAACATGAGCTGGAATTGAAACGCGCAAACACAATTAGTGTACCCCTAATTATTTGCAATTTCTCCAACAGGCAACAACCAGGTTACTTCATCTTGCAAATTAATTGCCAATATACCCACACCTATATAAACTCTCATTTTCCCATCACATCCATCCATCTATATCACCCAGGAAACAACAATGGCACAATCAGATTATTATTCAAACTCTAAAGCTTCTGCAATCGTCCTAGCAATTTCATGTCTAATAGTAGCCACATCCGCAGGCAGTTTTTATGATGAAATGGACATCACTTTTGGTGGTGAACGTGCTAAAATTCTGAATGGCGGTCAGGATCTCTCCCTTTCACTCGATCAGTACTCCGGCTCTGGTTTCCAGTCCAAGAACGAGTATCTCTTTGGGAGGTTCGACATGCAACTCAAACTCGTACCTGGCAACTCTGCTGGCACTGTCACCACATTCTATGTGAGTACATTTTCATATCTTACTTTTTATGCCCACTTTTATTAATTAACTTACAAGGTCTGACTGATACCTTACCTTTGTATTCGATTACATCAGTTGTCATCACAAGGCGCAGGACATGACGAGATAGACTTTGAATTTTTGGGCAACTCGACAGGAAACCCTTACACAATCCACACCAATGTGTATTCACAAGGCAAAGGAGATAAAGAGCAGCAGTTCCACTTATGGTTCGACCCTACCGCAGCCTTTCACACATACACCATTGTGTGGAATGCCCAAAGAATCATGTAAGTCTCGCATACAACATATATGTTACTACTTCTTGTATTTACTTATCTTTTTTTTGTATTTTAATTGCATGGAATACTGATCTTATAGTAAATCCATTTGTTGCAGTTTCTTGATAGATAACATACCAGTAAGGGTGTTCACTAACCATGAGGCTGCTGGGGTTCCCTTTCCCAAGAACCAACCAATGAGGGTGTATGCCAGTTTGTGGAATGCTGATGACTGGGCAACCCAGGGTGGGCGTGTGAAGACCGACTGGACTAAGGCACCTTTCACTGCTTCATATCGGAAATTCAACGCCAATGCCAACAAAGTGAGCCCCAATTCAAAGTCAACAAGTTCGGAAAATGAAAACCAAGCATGGAGTACACAAGGACTCGATGCAGCAGGACGAAACCGGATTAGATGGGTGCAAAACAAGCACATGATCTACAACTACTGCAATGACTACAGTCGGTTTCCCAGTGGTCTTCCTGTTGAGTGCACACGGTCCAGATTCCTCTAAAGCCTCGCTACTCGAGATCTTAATCTGCATATTCCATTTATATGTTGTGAATGTTTTTTGATGTCCAAATTCTTTATTCTTTGATTCATTGTACACTAAACAAATTCATATAATAAATAATTACAAATTTATAATACAAACCAATTGGGTTTCTTCTTTTGGTTTATGCTTATATAATCCATTTTCTTTCAAATGTTGTTGAATGAACTAGCACGCGGAAGATAAGCCTTTATACTTAGACGCATTAGGGATAAATGGATTGAGCTTCCGTATTAACAATTATGGAGTACGTCTGAGAGGGGTTGATTCCTTGACAATTCATTCAAATGTGTTCAAGTATATTTTTGAAAGCATTATATCTCAAGGCATTTTGGATATTTTTGAAAATGTACAGAGCTTCCATACTCGAGTTTGTGTGAGAGGATTTTCTAGTAATGAGTCTTAGTGTGACTATCATGGATTGCTTTACGAGGTTTTAGAGGTATAATTACGATGTGCTGATTACATTGTTCTGCTATTCAAGTGTACATAATTTGATGGTAGATAGTGGGTTAGAGTCGAACCAGAACATAGGAAGTTTAATGCCGATGCCAACAAAGTGAGCTCCAATTCAAAGTCAACAAGTTCTAAAAATGACAACCAATGAGGGTTTATGCTAGCTTGTGAAATGCCGATGAGTAGTGTAACAACCCTTAAAAAGGTCCCACAACTATCTGTAATCGAAACCCCAAACGCGCATAATGAGAACCAACACGAAAAATCAAAAAGAAAAGGTTTTTGTGAATGTCGCGGGCCGCGACAAACTCCTAAAGACCTTTCGCGGGTCGCGAAAGACATAAAATGCGCCCGAGACACGTGTATGCCACGTGTCATCCACTTGTCAAGCCTACCCCATGAGTTATGCCAGCTATGCCCTAGCTATACATCCTCGCAGGCCGCGACAAGATAGCCCTAGGCTATCGCGGGGTGCGAGAAACCCAAATTCCTGCTATATAAGGGACGTTCACTGAGCATTCAACTTTGCTCAAAATCTTTCTTTCTCTCGCTCTCTCTTGTTCTATCGTTTTAAATCCCGAAACCTTAAACCTCGAAACTCCGCTTTGTAGAAAATGTTCTAACCCTGATCAGTTAAGATATGTTCTAAACCTAATTAGTTAAATCCCGAAAACTTAAACCTTGAAACTCTGCTCTGTAGAAAATCTGCTAACCCTAATCAGTTAACTCTGCTTAGTACTTAAGATAACTTAGCGGTTAAGAAAACTCAATAGGTAAGAAAACTTAATAGCTAAGAAAACTTAACAGCTAAGGAAATTTAACGGGAAAGAAAACTTAACAGCTAAGTAAGTTAATCAGTTAAACAGTTAAAGTAAATTATCAGTTAAACAACTAAGTTTAATGTCACACCCCAACCGATTGCGGAATCATCAGGGCGCGGCACTAGGCGAACCAGATTGCTCAAGAGAATCCATAACAACTATTTAGTGACAATATTTAACAAGTTCATTATCCCATACAAACAAACAAATATTTCATCAAACAGTCATAACGGAATACAAGTCTCTCAAACAAATCAAGACCCGACAACCTAGATTTTTATTGTGGGTTTCTAGACTTCCAATCCATTTGCAGCATATAATCCATCAACCTCTCACATACATTAAAATAAAGTCAATACAATAATGTAAAGGTGAGTACACAAGTTTAGTATAAGTATAGTATAAAAGCGTTTACGCATAACCAACATGTAACACGTAACGGGCGAATCAAGTAACTATCAACAATGATATAAGCTAACCACATGACTGCGAGTAGAGTATGCGCGACACGGGTTCACCGAAGCGAACACGTGAAGTAAAGTATGTGATCCTTAACAACCCCTGAATAAACAGGTGCTGGGTCCAAACTATAGTACTATCGTTGCTAAGGGTGCTAGGGCAAGTCTTCACTGTGTAACATAGCACAAGTATTCAACTAATCACGTATATCATGCAAGTGCGGTTAGCGTTTATAAAGTGTTTAAGTATTGTGTGTTTTGATAGAGAACGTATGTAACACCTGCGTTAAGCGAAAAAGGGTTTGAGTATACTCACAGTGCGTGTCTAGCAAGTAAACACATCCTGAAATGGATTGAAGGGAGCGTCGGATCAGCCTGCGTACGGGGACAAAATGCGTAAGTCTTCCAAAATGCTGAAACGGTCAAAATCGAAGTGTTGAGTGGGAAACAGAGGCTTCGTACGAAGGCGTGCCTTCGTACGAAGGGAGTCTTCACACAAGTGTGTCTTCCGTTACCCAAAATCGAGTGTGCTTCGCGTCTGTCTTCGGAAAATCGAGTGTTCATCCCTCCAACGTTAAGCTACTGATTAAACTTAGAGTCGGAGAGGTCTTTGTTTGAGTCACGGATGATAATTGGGATGTGATGTGCGAAGTCAGTGCCTTCGTACGAAGCCGGGCTTCGCACAGAACAGTCCAGCTCTCATTCGTGGCTGTTCTTGGCGTTTGGAGTTGTTTTCTCGTCTGAATCGGATGTGTTTTTGATTCCTATTCATGACGGTTTCGACACCACTTCGTCCCACTATCCAGTGAACGAAATATGGGTCGGTTTTGGTCTATTTTTGTGTAAAAGTCGAGTTTAAAAGTGGGTTTAAAGGGATTTCACTTAGATCTAACACTTGGTGTGTGAGAAATCTGCAGATCTCTAACTTGGGAAGCCGAAGCTAGGCCCAATAGACTCGGTTAAGTGTAGATCCGTTGTAAAACAAGAAGATTTGATGGAAAAGATGAAGGTTTTTGATAAAAATAGAGAAGCTAAGATGAAAAAGATAGAGTTTAGGTGAAAAAGATTAATTTAGTTGAAAACCAGGGAGTTTGGATAAAATCGAAGTGAATCTTGTGGAAAATCATAGTGGAAAACGTTGTGTAATCATGTAAAAATGATAAATCTTACTTGAAAACAGTTGGACAACAATTCAGTAGCGTTTCGGAGCAAAAGGCAGCAAGTTAGAATGAATGAGGAGGGTTTGGGTATTTATAGGAAAGGAGCATGCGAGCAGGTGCCTTCGTGCGAAGTCCTGCCTTCGTACGAGGCCAGGTACCTTCGTACGAGGGCAGGTGTCGTCGTACGAAGCCGCCTGTTTGGCGCGTTTCGCTTCTGTTTCACGTGTAGGATGCTTGTTTGGTGCGTTTTGTTGTGTTATTTAGTACGTGTACTTTAAGTATTTTAGCGAGATGTTAAGTGTTGCGTTGTGTTGCATTTTGGTGTCTCGATTTACCACACCAGAGTGTTTTGAGCGAGTGAGCGTTTGAGCGTTTTAAGCGAATAAACAATACAGATAACACATCTAACATATAATCACACAATTAACACAACTAATATAAATAAATCCGTGTTTCGAGTTTGCGTTGCGATATGCGTTCAAGTAATAATCGTTTAATGTGATAAAGTGCGATAAATAAGCGATGTAGAATGCGTTTAAAATATAGTAACCTTTGGCGTTAATCGAATCTCGGAGTATAAGCGTTTACGAGTGAAATAACTGTAAAAAGGAAACAAACAAAAGTTTGGGTTGTTACATTTAACAACAAAACGGTTAAGTAAGTTTAATAACTTAACATATAAGGAAGTAATATATAAGAAACGGTTTAACTGAGGAAGATGTATATGGGTAGATAACAACCGAGGAAGGTGTATATGGGTAACAACTGAGGAAGGTATATATGGGTAGATAACAACTGAGGAAGGTGTATATGGGTAGATAACAACTTCGAATTTTTTTACGGTAGTCTTTTCTAACATTTTAATCTTGAGGTGTGAAAAAAACGAAGGCAAAATTCGCACGAGAAGGCCGAGTTCTTCAAGTTCTCACAACTCGGAAGGATTTTCTCTTGATCATATGTATATATAGGAAAAAGTGTAACCTACAATAGGGCTTATCGTACGACGCGTACGCGATGGCAAATTGCATGTACTAAATGTTAAAGAAGTAAAATCGCATGGCATAAAAGTGGTTGAATTGTTCAAGGAATCGCATGTGCATGTTACATATATATATATATATATATATATATATATATATATATATATATATATAGTAGGAGTTGGGTAGAAAGTGGGTTTTTCCTAGAAAGTCTAGGAAGCAATAAGAATGTGACATGTGGCATGGAGGGATTTTAACTAAAAGGGCACTTGTGTAATTTGACATTTTATTTTATTTTTGGAATTTTATCTCTCATTAACTAACAATGCCTAAAATTATGGAAACTGTTTCTCGAAGATTTTTTGTATTTCGCAACCTTCTCCTTCTTCGTCTTCGTCATCATCAAACACTTCTCCTCTCCACCATCTCTGAGTTCATCATCACCATTCAAATACTGTTTGTATCATCTCCGTTTTCTTGACGATGTGTTTTAACAGCAAGCAAAATAATACAGTTGTGTTTTAGCAGCAAGCAGATTCATACAGTTGTGTTTTAGCATTCAGATTCATAGAGTTGTGTTTTAACAACAAGCAGATTCATACAGTTGTGTTTTAGCATTCAGATTCATACAGTTGTGTTTTAACAGCAAGCAGATTCATACAGTTGTGCTTTAACAGCAAGCAGATTCATACAGTTGTGTTTAAACAGCAAGCAGATTCATACAGTTGTGTTTTAGCATTCAGATTCATACAGTTGTGTTTTAACAGCAAGCGGATTCATACAGTTGTGTTTTAGCATTCAGATTCATACAGTTGTGTTTTAACAGCAAGCATATTCATACAATTGTGTTTTAACAGCAAGCAGATTCATACAATTGTGTTTCAACAGCAAGCAGATTAATACAGTTGTGTTTTAGTATTCAGATTCATACAGTTGTGTTTTAACAGCAAGCATATTCATACAGTTGTGTTTTAACAGCAAGAAGATTCATACGCTGTGTTTTACCATCCATGCTGGTAAAGCTGGAGGATTTCTTGACGCAGTGTTTTAACAACAAGCATATTAGCAAGCAGGTTAATACGATGTGTTTTCTTGATGTTATTCTTCATGAAGGATAGAAGGAAGAGAGAGAGAGAGAGAGAGAAAGGGAGAGAGAGAGAAAAAATCGCATGAAATGTGGGGTGGTTATGGAATGACAATTATTTCCATATTTAAAATAAGCTAAATGACATATCTACCCCTGATTAATTAAATAATCATATTTTTAAGAAACACATATTACTAAAATGCCACCAAGATGATCTCAACCATTAAACACACCCATTGGATGGCCCAGATCGCTTCCTAGACTTTCTAGGAAAAACACATTTTCCGTAGGATCCCCACTCTATATATATATATATATATATATATATAGGGGAAGGCTTAAATGAGAACACTAAATGTTGTGAGAACCGTGAGAACGAATGAAAAAACCAATCAAAACCATTTTTTATTACAAACCTCATTTTAATTAAAATAGAACATCAATAAAGTTACAATATCAAATAATTCATTTCTACTCTCAAAATCACTCTTATTAGATTTTTTACACGTGTGTAAATATAGCAAATTTACACATGTGTAAATTTTCTTGTTTTTTACCATGTAAATTAAATTTTTAATATTGTATTCGAATAATAATAATGATAAGTGTAAAAAATGAATTTGAATTGTTTTTTACTAAGTTCTCGCTGTTTGTTGAGGAACAATAAAAAAGTGGGGAACACTACAAACGGCTATTTACTCATTTGGTTTTTTTGTGTAAGGCTATGGGGTATGGGTGATGGTTTGGGTCATGGTCTCATGGATTGTCACGTGTGACATTGATCTCGTGGAACACTGCCCCCTCCCTTTTCCACCGTGGTTCTTGTGGAAATTTCCATTGAGACCATGAACCCCCTTTCTTGAATTTGATGAATGAGAAAAAAAAATATAAAAATAGAAAGTGGATGGTGGTTTTCGTCATTACCACAATATATTGGTGTTTAAGAGTGGATTAACGTGGAGGGTAGTGATGATGATTTGGGTCATGATTACACCACATAGCCTAATATTTTCATTTTCTTTTCAATAAAAAGCCAAGAATCAACATCATTCGTCTTATACTACTGTAATTATTTATAATATGAATTTGTGCAGTGTACAATGAATCAAGGAATAAAGAATGTTCTGACATAAAAAAAAAATTCACAACATATTAATGGAATATGCGCATCAAGATCTAGAGTAGTGAGGCTTTAGAGGAATCTGGACCGCGTGCATTCAACAGGAAGACCATTGGGAAAGCGGCTGTAGTCATTGCAGTAGTTGTAGATCATGTGCTTGTTTTGCACCCACCTAATCCGGTTTCGCCCTGCCGCATCGAGTCCTTGTGTACTCCATGCCTGGTTTTCATTTTCAGAACTAGTTGACTTTGAGTTGGGGCCCACTTTGTTGGCATTGGCGTTGAATTTCCTGTAGGAAGCAGTGAACGGTGCCTTAGTCCAGTCAGTCTTCACACGCCCACCTTGGGTTGCCCAGTCATCGGCATTCCACAAACTGGCATACACCCTCATTGGTTGGCTCTTGGGAAAGGGGACCCCGGCAGCCTCATGGTTATTGAACACCCTTACTGGTATGTTATCTATCAAGAAACTACAGCAAGAGGATTTACCATACGGTCAGTATTCTATGCAAATAATATACTAAAAATGAGAGTAAAAACCAAGAACCAGTAAGATACTTAGATATATGCTGTATGTGAGACTTACATGATTCTTTGGGCGTTCCATACGATGGTGTATGTGTGGAAGGCTGCAGTAGGGTCGAACCATAGGTGGAACTGCTGTTCTTTATCTCCTTTGCCTTGTGAATACACGTTGGTGTGGATTGTGTAAGGGTTTCCTGTTGAGTTGCCCAAGAATTCAAAGTCTATCTCATCATGTCCCGCGCCTTGTGATGACAACTGAAGTGGTTCAAAACAAAGTCATGGTTAGATAAATTAACTAAAATAAGTGGACATAATGATAACTAAGATATGAAAATGTACTTACATAGAATGTGGTGACGGTGCCAGCAGAGTTGCCAGGTACTAGTTTCAGTTGCATGTCGAACCTCCCAAAGAGATACTCGTTCTTGGACTGGAAACCAGAGCCGGAGTACTGATCGAGTGAAAGGGAGAGATCCTGACCGCCATTCAGAATTTTAGCACGTTCACCACCAAATGTGATGTCCATTTCATCATAAAAACTGCCTGCAGATGCGGCTGCTATTAGACACACAATTATTAGAGAGATTGCAGAAGCTTTTGAGTTTGAATAATATTCTGATTGTGCCATTGTTGTTATCTGTGAGAGGTGGTGATAGAGAAGGATGGATGGATATGTGGGAAAATGAGACTTTATATAGGTGTGGTTAGATGCGAGACTCAGCGAGAGGAACCATCCTGGTTGTAATTATGAAGGCAAACCAACACTAGGAAAGAAAAGGTGCGTTTCCGCGTTACAGCTAGCTGTTGGTTTTGCCTCCATACGCGTGATAAAATCATCACTATTGAAAACTAATAAAATAAAGATCACATCCCATTAATTTGCGTTGTTCTTTTGGAAAGCTTTTATTTGTTTGATGCGTTTACAGCTAACAGGTTTTTCTATTTGTCCGTTATAGGGTCACCTTTCTTAATTAATCAAATATCCGGACATCTTTATAAATCATTTCATAGAATTTGTTTTATACAGATCGAGATCCTATTGTGTTTCCTTGACTTACAAGAGCTCGATCATCATTCAAATGCTCTATCACCAATTCATTATTCATATCACATTTTTTATAAATTGCACTACAAATAAAAAGCCATTTAGTGGCACACGCTTTTAGTGGTATTATATTATATATATTAAGAGAAAGAGGTGATGAACAGTGTGTCAATTTTTTAATATTGATTTTTTATGGTTTCATATTATATTCTTGGTTTAAAAAAGCGGGAAGCGTACAAAAGCGATGAGGTCTAAAAAGCTTTTTTTAAAGCGAAGCGCAAAAACGGTGAGCTTTTCGTACGCGAAGCGCAAAGTGATTATAAAATTTATTTTATATATCCCATAAGTGTTTAGTCTCCAATACCTATGATTTAGCTATAATTAAGCTTTATATATGTTTTAAAATGAAAAAAAAACATAAATGTACAGCATAAAAAGCCTATTGTACAACACTTAGAAGCATAGAAACAACCCATGTACAAAAAGCGTGCGCCTCAGCCTGCGCCTTAGGTCGATTTTCCCCTAAAAAGCGCGCCTCAGCTGCGCTTTTTGTACATAGTGCGCCTTATGTCACACAAGGCGATTCAGCCTGCGCCTAGATGCGCTTCGCGCTTAAGCGCGCTTAAGGCGCGCTTTTTAAAACCAAGATTATATTAGTTTATTACATGATTAGGTTAGAACCCCGTGTATTACACGGGGTTGAATAAATGTAATTTTATATATTAAATAATAAAAAGTTACATCTTTATGAACCCCGTATATTGTACGAGTTAAATAAATGTAATTTTATATATCAGATAATAAAAAATAGTTATATCTTTAAAAACCATGTGTATTACACAGATTATATAAATGTAATTTTTTATACTAAATACTAAAAACGTCGTATCTTTAAAAAACACGTGTATAATCGCATTGAATAAATCTACCAAATAATAAAAATATTACATCCTTAAAAACCCCGTATGTTACACGTGTCGAATAGATCTAAAAAAGAGTTATATCTTTAAAAACCATGTGTATTACACATATTAAATAAATGTAATTTTGTATATTAAATACTAAAAATGTCGTATCTTTAAAAACCCCATGTATAGTCGGGTTGAAAAATCTACCAAATAATAAAAAAATTATATCATTAAAAACCCCGTCTATTACACGTGTTGAATAAATCTAATTTTACATAGCAAATAATAAAAAGTTATATATTTAAAAACTTCGTGTATTACACGTATTATATAAATGTAACTTTGTATAGTAAATAATAAAAAAAGTTATATTTTTAAAAACCTCGCGTTTTACACGAGTTGAATAAATATAATTTTGTATACCAATTAATAAAAAAAGTTATGTTTTTAATAAATTAGGATAACATTTAATATTAATTTATTATTTATATATTTAATATAAGATAAGTAGGAAAGAGAGGTACTTGTTTTAAAATATATTAAATTAACAATTTAGATTTGAGGATAATATTTTATTAAAGCATGATAAGATTTAATATTAATTTATTATTTATTTATTTAGTTAATATAAGATATATATAAATTTGAGGATACCCTCTATAAATGACACGTGTCCAAAACTTGGTTTCTTTTATTATAGTAGATAGATTTAATTTTAAACATATTTTTTTATAACTTTTAACATACGATCAAAGTATCCGTTATCAAACAGGAAACCATAAAAATTATTGTCTATTGGTATTGGTGTTGTTCGGTTTAGTTTGGTACAATATGGTAGCAATACGGTGTCAGTTTATCGAAAGCAAAAACAATAAAAATAAAACCGATACGGATACAAAAAAATTTCAATCGGTTTCGATTTGGTTTGGTAGCGGCACGAAGGACCATGAATAGTAAATATTTTTTTAAGTATTTGTTTTAGTTTTGTTAATAGTATTTTACTTGGTTTGATAACGGCACGAAAGACCATGAATAGTAAATAATTTTTTAAGTATGTGTTTTAGTTTTGTTAATATATGATATTTTTGCTAATAACTTGCGTATGTTAAATTTTTAAAATGATCCAAAGACGCAACTATGTTTGATTTTTTTCCAATATTCCGATATAAATCGTATTGAAAATGGATGTTGCGCCACTACCATGCCGAACGGAAAACTGACTGGATAACATCGGTACCGATATTCATTTTTATGGTTTTTGGTCAATCTTATTGAAAATGGATATAGTGTGCTACCGCACCGAACATAAAATTGACCAAACAACATTAGTATTGGTACAAATATTTACTTTTATGATTTTTAGTTTCGATAAACTGACACCATATCACCATTATACTGCACTGTACCGAGCCGAACCAAACAACATCGGTAGCGGTACCCGTATTCTTTTTTATGGCGTTTGGTTTCGATAATACTTCATTTATACAACTCCGTCAGCGAAACAATACCGATACTGTGACCAATTGAACCTATATCATCCAAACAACATTGATACCGATACGAAAACAAACCAAATTGATATCGGCTGAAATGCCGCCGCGAAGCGCGGTGCGAATCAACTAGTTTAGATTATGTGCCACTAATTTAGGTTTTAATGGCACTTTGCGTATGCCACATTTGCTTAACACTGACTTTTAATGACATTTGATTTTTATGCCGCTAATTAAGGTTTTTAGTGTCACTTTACATTTACATATATGTCACTAAAAGTTTTGTTAACTTTTTCCAATTTACCTCCTAAACCTTTTAATAATACTTTTCCTAAAATTTAACTTTTATGTAGGGGTGCTAAACGGGTCGTGTTCGCGGGTTGGCGGGTTCAACCCGACTCAAACCCGAAAATCGTATCCTACATATGAACCTGACAAGACCCAAAGCTTCATCGGTTGACCCGAACACGACCCGTTTAACCCGAATTTTTTAATTTTTTTCTGAAATTTATATATTAAAATTATAATTTACTTAAAAACACAAATGTATATAATAATATCATATTTAAATTATAAAATCTATGTTAATCTCTCTTTTTAAGGTGTAATCATGACATAAAATACACACCCCATTTAATTTATAATATAAAATATATTGTAAAAAATATAATATAGTATAAATATGTTAAACGGGTCAACCTGCCAACCCGACCAGGTTGACCCGAACCCGACCCGTTAACCTAGACGGGTTTGTGGGTTCAACCTGAAACTGACCTGAACCCGTTTAGACTAAATCTAAACCGGCGAATTTCATGTTAGATTCGTGTCTTATTTTTGGATTATGTCAAAAATTCACACCCCTACTTTTATGCCATTAATTTTCCCTCTAAGACTGAAGGGAGTGGGGCGACTCCCCCTCCCGAGTCGCCCGGAGTCGCCTGGAACACCGCCCCCTTGGCTTCTCGGCTGGCGTCCCAAGCCAGCCCGTCTCCAGCAGGTCGCCCACTTTTTCCATTTTCCCATGCATATATCCGTTGCCAACGGATAGTTTGGCCAAAGTTTTTTATTTTTTTTTTTAAATACATCCAACCTTTATAAATAATACCACATATCAAACACATTTTTACCACAATCTAAGCGGTCAAAAACCTCATCCTCAAACGACCATCAAAGTACCGGGTCGGACGTTCGGTGCCAAATAAATCTCAACGACATTGAGGAAGATTTCGAAGAGCCACATGAAGAGGCCGATGCGTTTCAACCACCACAACCGCCGGTTGGCCGAGATAGGGCCAAAAAAGCCGCCCAACCGTCTTCTAGCGGTGTAAGAATCGACTACACCGAAACGTTCGAAAAAGTGACCAATAAGTTAGACGGCTTGTTGCAAACGAGCCAACAACGGAGTAACTTAAAAAAAGAACACGGGGACCGAAAGCTAAAGCTGAAAGAAAGTCGTCAAAAATAACTTGATTTGCAAATATTAACATCCGACAAGACAAACCTTACTGGAGCCGAGCTCGCTTTAGCCGAACAAATGAAGCAAGAAATTCGAGAAAAATATAACCTTTGTTGATTGTATTTTTTTATTTTTGTTGATGTATTTTTTTTTTTAGTTTATGTATTTTTTATTTTATTGAAGTATTAGTTTTTATTTACTTTGATCAATATTTTTATAAAAAAATAGGACTTTTTTTATATCTTTTACATAAAAAAGGCAAAATAAATCAATCCACGTGTCGCAAGACGCCCCACCCAGCAAGGTTGCCCCACTCCCCCTTTTTTGGTCAAAATCCATTAATATGACTTGGCGCCACGTGGCGCCACGTGGCGCCACGTGTCGCAAGACGCCCCATCAAAAGGATGCTCCACTCCCCTTAGTATAAACTCAAAAGTTTAATTTTCCAGTTCCCTCTATAGTCACATTGTTTTTTTTCACCAAATCCATTTCATCCCTCCAAATTAAACTCAAAAGTCCTAAACGAACTGTTTTCTCCCAGTCCCAAACCATTAGGGTTTCACTTAATTTATCCAAACCTTTGCTCTCCTCTCCTTTACTATTAGCAATCCTCTCATGAAACTCTACCAGTCCCTAAATATGTTCAGTTTAGGAATTCTCTACAACCTCGGCTAGCACCTTTCAGTTGGGTTTAATCCATCACGTTTTAGTTTGTCTATGAATTACTCTCCTAAAATCGAAGGAAATTTCTTCTCTTACTTTGTGCATATCGGTTGGATCAGAAGGTATGACCTAGAGCAATTGCATACAGAAATAAGACAAAAGGTCGATTACATGAGCAATCGGTAAGAAAATTTCCTCAATCCTAAATGCTTATATGTGCTTCTAATAGTAAATCTGGCCTTTTCTTATATAAATCCGTTAATTTTATTAGATATTGCTAATGTACAGTATATATGGATTCATAACCTAGAAAACCCCTAAAACTGTTAACCAATGGCAAATACATCATCAACATGACCATTAGCTTTGAAAGACGTGATATACAAGCTTCAATTATGTCTACTAGAAGGCATACAATCTGAAACCCAACTGTTGTTAGCCGGTTCCTTGTTATCCAAGCTAGATTACCATGACATTGTAACCGAAAGATCGATAGCTCAAATGTGCGGATACCCGTTTTGCGACAACTCATTGGCTTCTACAGAGCCTGCAAAAAAGGGTAGATACAAAGTTTCTTTGAAAGAGAACAAGGTTTATGATCTTTTGGAAACGCGCATGTACTGTTCGACGAAATGCCTCGTTGAAAGCCGGACGTATTCGGAGAGTTTGCAGGAGGAAAGGTCATTGGATTTTGATAGTGGGAAGATTGATAGGATTATGAGGATGTTTGAGTTGAAGGGTGAAGAGAATTCAAGTGATTTTTGGTTGAGTAAGTTGTCGATTAAGGAGAAGGATGATCGGAGTGGTGGCGTTGTGTCGATGGAGGAATGGGTTGGCCCCTCGAATGCGGTTGAGGGTTATGTTCCCAAAAACAGACCAGGTGAGTAGCAAGTTCACCCCACCCTTTGTAGTATTATTGTATTGTATTTCGCGTGTTTATGTTAAAGGCCATGTTTGGCTTAGCTTTTCAAAACAACTTACTGACTTTTCCCCCCACATAACAATTTATGCCAAACACCTTTTAACTTTTCAGAAAGTCAATAAGCTAATAAGTCACTAAAATAAGCAATCCCAAACACCCCCTAAATATGTCTTTTATGGAGACGTAGGATTATGGTTAAGGGCTTTTAGGAGGTTAGTGCCATTTTGTGTTAGATTCTTGCCTTTGGAGTTTAGCTTTGTAGTTTGTTTGGAGGTCTGTGCATGTTTTTGCTTGCATGTTTGGCTATTCTCTATATGATGTGTTATCCCTCCATATTATACGTTTTCAAAATATTCTTGTTTGGTAAGTTCCTAAAGTATATTTTTAATACACTTTTTTTTTTCTACGTATACATTTGCTTCACTTAGACTTATGTCTGTTAAAGACCTGCTTTATGCCTCTCCAAGTTTTTACCGAAAAAAAAACACAGATTTATTATGTGTCTCTGTTATGGATAACTAGTTCAAGTATATCTTCTGATGCAGTTTATACTTTGTCATTTGTTAGTTTTGTTAATTGAGTAACTGATTATTTGGTCTCTACTCTCTCTACAAGATTATGATATTAGAGAGGAACTGATGAAATTTAGAGAGATTGAGACAACTGTTAGTACTCAATTCATAACATAAATAAAAACATATGAATCATTTTTATAGCCAGTTACTCAAATGACGAAGAATTTAGTATATTGACCCGTTTCATCATATTTCCACTTTAGAAATAGACACCATGTGTGCAACTGATTTAGCTGAGTGGTTTATTGTTTATGATCCAAGTCATGATATATTATCTCTTTTAGGAGAATTTGGACCTATTACAGGTTAAATTAATCAGATTAGCGAAAAGAGGAACATGTTAAACCGGATGAAAGTCGCCCAAATTCTATTTATATCGCAGGCAGCCTGTTGTATTTTTTATTAAAAGATGTACATTATTACTGTAACTGTTTCTGTAAAGATAATTAATTATTAACTAAGATTTTAGAAACTGGAAAAAAAATATTTAAAAGGTTACATCTGAACCCGTTTTGACACATTACACAGCTGCCACCTCTAAGATTAATTCACTATATATGCTTGTAGGACTATGCAAACAGCAGTTGGTGCTTTTGGAGGTGAAGCTAGTGCTGTTGGGATTGATGTGCCTCCACTAATGGCAGAAAATACGGGCAATAGTAATCGTCCTGCAATTTCAAGGCTAAATTGTCCTCCCTTCATTGCTGTGGAGCTTTGTCGAGAGGATATGGTACATCACTTGTAATATCTAGCAGAAAGATACCAAAAACTATACCTCTTTTGAGCCATTAACCAGCCCACTATTTAGATGTTGTTGAACTCACATTTTGCAATTCGCGTAGGGCATTCATCAAGAGGAGAAGTAAAAGTGAATACAAATTCATGTTCCCAGCAATTGATTTTTCTTTGGTAAGATACTCAAGTATAAAATGCATTATTTCTTCATATATAATCTTATACATTCTAAAGTACAACCCATTTGCCAAGTCTAAGTGGAGCCCTTGTGTACATTAACTATCATTATGTTGTTTATAAGTGTCAGTTGAGCCGTTGCATACCTGGCAGATCATATGGCTCACACATCCACATTTTATGGGGAAAACCATATAGATCTCTGTTTTTCTATATCATTGTATATTGTATGTGATAAGTTTGCTTTTTTATTAGTCATCTCTATGTTTTTTTCATGTTTTTAAATCACTCTTACACTCGTGCATCCAGTTAATTGTTGTATGTGTGTTATGATTGATAGGGTATCTTCATTTTAAAAGTCAATAGGTTGAGCAGTTGATATTTTCAGTCCCATTAAATATCGTGTAAGAATTTATCTGTTTTGTACTTTTACTAGTGTTTTCTGTATACAATTACATTTTTATATTGTAGTTAATGTGTTTTTTTAGATCTGGATACTGATTATATCAACCCATATTTGCGAGCAACCAACATGCACAGTTCTACATTGCCAGAGTTTATCACTGATACAAGGTTTTATTGCAGCTACTATTATTGTGCTTTTCATCTCGTCACACAACATTGATAATTGTGATCATGACCAGTTCTATATACGCCTTTACAATATATTTTAGCTTTCAATTGTCGTGGCTGGCCATTTTGTTGTAGGTTAATTTTGATGGGCACAGGTCAAAGCTGAGTTCGGTTGGAAACACGGTACAGGAGTTGGAGTTCGTAACTCAATTCGACTCATTATAAACTAAAGGGTAAACAATCTCATCATGAACTCTCTTGTTGTTAGGTGATGGCAATTCCGACAACTAGGGATATTGAAAAAACCACCCAATCTTTTGGCTGAAGAGCTTAAAGTGATGTCAAAAGAAGTAAGTTTGCCTTTTACTAACTGCTATTACATCTTTGATAGCTATCGTTATCAGATCTAATCAATTTAACATGAATTGTGAAATTTTAGGTTGAGTATAGTCAGTTGGCTGATGTAGCGAAAATAAGTAGCAAGTGCTGCGAACTATGAAGTGGAAGTATGACTACTAAGAAAACGTTAACACGATGATTATTTAACACGCATGAAGATCGTGAAAGAGATTCATGAACACAATGAAGTTTTTAGTTTTTATTCATACACTTGTTAGTTTATATGGGATATATGTTTGATCATCAGACTTAGATCGATACTTATTAGACATTTGGAATCTTTAGAAGATTGATTGAACTTTTAATTGAAGTGGTTATTTTATGATTTCTATATTTTACAATTTTGTTTTTATTTTTTAATGTAAATAAATGATAATTGTAATTAATTAAAATTAATATGATAAACGTCAATGGCATTTAATTTGATGTGATTTTTGTGGCAAAAAACATGTGCCACTAAAAGCTCAAAAGTTACTGGTAGATAAAAAAGTGCCACTAAAAGCCTAAAAACTTTGGGTGACATATTGAAAAAGTGCCACTAAAAGGCTTTAGCGTCAGCGCTTCTTGTGGCACTTTTTTTGTGTGCCGCCCATTCGTACAAGGTTCTTTAGTGGCACTTTCTTGTTTTTCTGCGGCACTTTTTGCACGCCACTAGATGGCATTTTTTTGTAGTGTTGTTTATTAAAAATAAACAACGTGCACAACATGTTTACATGTATTACAACCATATATGAGAGTTTATATACCGATATCGATATCGGCACTCATAAATGTTCCAATAATACTGATACCGGCACCAATTTTATTCGGTCTATATCCGTTATTTAATTAAAAAACTAGTGCTAATTCTCGTGAATTTCACAGAACAGAAAATATAATATATTGTGAAATAAAAAATATATACTTCAATAATTTATAAACATTAGAATACTACTTAGCATACAACATTTAAAGTGTAAATCTTTAATCACTAATTACGATTAAAAGTTGTTTATCAACACACTAAAACATTCTAATAGAGTAAACTGCACTTTTACACCCTGAGGATAGGGGTCACTGGCATGTTTACCCCCCCCCCCCTAACGAAATAATTGCAATTTTACCCCCCACTGTTCACTCTTATGTTGCAATCTAACCCCTTGTTAACAGATTCTGTCAAGTCAACGTTTGTTTTGACTGTTATAATGTGTGAAAAGTCGTTTTTGCCCCTGTCTTATTAAAATTATATAAAAAGTCAAGAATCAACACAAAATAAAAAAATTTCATCATCATCATCAGTTCATTCCAAACCCAGATCAGTTCATTCTTCATCATCATCATCATCAGCAGTTCAATCGTTTAATCGTTGTGTGCTTCTTCATCATCATATTCAAACGTTTTTGCCAGATCAGTTCATTCTTCATCATCATCATCATTCCAAACCCAGATCATCATCATCAGCAGCAGTCCAAACCCAGATCAGTTCATTATTCATCATCATCATCATCATCATCATTCCAAACCCAGATCAGTTCATTTACGTTTGAAAGAAGCACACAAGTTCATCATCATCAGCAGCAACAAATCCAGATCCACAACACTAATCACAAAATCAACGAAACAAGTTCTTCATCATCATCAGCAGCAACAAATCCAGATCCACAACACAAATCACAAAATCAACGAAACAAGTTCATCATCATCAGCAGCAGCAATTCATTCTTCATCATCATCATCATCATCATCATCTTCTGACCACCGCCGGAGGTGTAAATGAGATGCAACGCCGCCTGCATCTCCGGCCTTGACCACCGCCACCATCAACTCCACCACCACCGCCTTCTCCTCTTCTGACCACCGCCACCATCAACTCAGCCACCACCTCCTTCCCCTTTCTCACCACCGCCACCATCAACTCAGCCAGAACCTCTTCCCTATTCCAAACCCTAACCCTAGCCGCCTACAGTGGTTCCTATTCCAGATCTGGGTTATTTGATGATGTAGAAGTTGGAGTGGTGGCTAGGGTTTGTGTGCTGCTGCTGATGATGATGAACTTGTTTAATCGTTTAACCAAGAATGAACTGCTGCTGTATTCAGTAACTTGATGGCTTCATGGATACAAATTCCCTAAAAATCAAACTAAACAGCAAGCAAGTTCAACAAATTGACTTTACAAACAGATAAACTGTTGGTACACGATGTCTAAAGCCTACGTCTTAGTCTAGGGTCTAATATGTCATTAATGTATAGATCAGGGGGCTGTTTTGTAAATTTAATGTTATATGGTAGGGTTTCGCTTGAACACTTGTGATGTCAAGTTCAAGCGAAAGGGTCATGAAAGGGTCTCGCTTGAGACTTGTTCAAGCGAACTCGTTTGCCTATAAATAGGTTAGTTGGTTTCTCATTTGCAACAGTTCTGCAGATTGATGTACTAAACCGCTGCCAGATTTTCGTGTCAGATTTATATGAGAACCAGTGTTTAAAGTGTTTTTCAGTGTTTTTCTACTTATTTCTCGTTGATTCAAGCTGTTTATCTGTTTCCGCCTTATAAACAGTGGTGTTATCACTCAGATTGACTCATTTGATCGTCAATACGATCCTACATAAACCCTCTATCGAGAATGAAGTTCTTTGTTCCTAAAATTAAAGAGACTGAAAAACCCTAAAATTTTGGTATCAGATGTTTTAAAGTCAATCAAAAAAGTTAAATTTCTTGAAAAAGCTAAAGAGCCCTAAAATTTTGGTGTATACAATCTACACAGCTACAAATTCCCCAAAAATCAAAGTTTACAGGAAGCAAATTTAACAAACAGATAAACCCTAAAAAACAAAATAAAAAGAAAGGAAACCTTATCATCGAATCCATCTGAATGATTACCAAAATACCCTTGCATATAATGGTCAAACTACCGTTGACTAAGCTTAGGGGGTAAGGTTGCGACATAACAGTGAACAGTGGGGGGTAAAATTGCAATTATTTCCTTAGGGGGGGTAAGAGTGCCAATGACCCCTAACCTCAGGGGGTAAAATTGCAGTTTACTCAACATAATAAATTAATAAAACATAAAGAAGACTATAATGGTTGATTAAGAAAATGTTAAGCAAAGACGTAACGTAACGTTTTTAATAAATAAAAAAACAACGCACAGTCTATCATATAAAGTTTAACATGAAACATAAACATATGACTAAAATAAGTTTTTTCTTGTACGAAATATCATGAGAGACAATTCTAATATGGAACCACGACTTTTTGAACTTTTGAAAGAAATAATATTTATTATAAAGACTTAATTACATGATTAGTCACACCCTAACCGATGGCGGAATCATTAGGGCGCGGCACTAGGCGAACCAGATTGCTCAAGAGAATCCATAACAACTATTTAGTGACAATATTTAACAAGTTCATTATCCCATACAAACAAACAAATATTTCATCAAACAGTCATAACGGAATACAAGTCTCTCAAACAAATCAAGATCCGACAACCTAGATTTTTATTGTGGGTTTCTAGACTTCCAATCCATTTGCAGCATATAATCCATCAACCTGTCACATACATTAAAATAAAGTCAATACAATAATGTAAAGGTGAGTACACAAGTTTAGTATAAGTATAGTATAAAAGCGTTTACGCATAACCAACATGTAACACGTAACGGGCGAATCAAGTAACTATCAACAATGATATAAGCTAACCACATGACTGCGAGTAGAGTATGCGCGGCACGGGTTCACCGAAGCAAACACGTGAAGTAAAGTATGTGATCCTTAACAACCCCTGAATAAACAGGTGCTGGGTCCAAACTATAGTACTATCGTTGCTAAGGGTGCTAGGGAAAGTCTTCATTGTGTAACATAGCACAAGTGTCACGGCCCCCGACCCGGTTTGACCCGTTTCAGGAGCCGCTGGACAGAAATCCCGTGGTATTTAATTAATTGAGTTTAACAGCGGAAGTTTTCATCAGGATCTTTTAAAACTGAAATATTTCCCCATTATTTTATTTCACAACTTGGGATAAAACCCCGGTAATTTACAATCATTTGATTTCACGAAGAAATCTTTTATTTTACAAAACATGTTTCTTTATTTTATCCTGAGCCACTTTCTTAAGCTTGTAGTGCTTCACGGCACTTTTCCTGGATCATAACAGATCACCTGAAACATGTTTGAAAAAGGTTTTGTCAGCGGGAAATACTGAGTGAATCATTCATTTTGCATAATGATGCCTAGTTATTAATTACAGCATAAGAGCGATTACAATGGCTTCTATCTTATTTTTATCTGGCGCTGTGTCACAATGGTGACATGTCACAATGGTGACATGTCACAATGGTGACGATGGTCATACCACTATTAGGTCAATGAACCTAAATAGTGATGATTATCCCTAGTAGGTCAATGAACCTAACTGGGAGAAAATTAGTAATCTGCACAATACCCCACTAGCCAGTAATTCAAGATATCCACGACTTAGTCCCTGTAATTATAACCTTGAAAATAATTTGAGGTATTGTAAAATAGTTGATAAAAAGAGAATGACTCACATTGCAGATTTATACGGGCAGAGTTTAGCCTACTGATTAACCTAAATTTAATAACAGGCACACAATTCTGGGTTAGTAATCAATACAGCATTTACGATAACTCACGAGATCAACCCTCACAATGAATGACAAAGTGCTATGCTTAAACATCCATCGAATTAACGACTAATGACAAAGCATCACCCTAATGTGGGCAGCACTTAAACATCCATTGAGTACATTGATCGATCGGAAAATGAATCGTAATAGCGATCGAGTTATTACCCTGATTGCGGCGTCGATTAGTGATCTGTGTGTGTTAATTGTGGTAAACAGAGCATAACTCAGTGTAGGATTGGAATTTCTACGTCGTTCCAGTGCCCAAATTCAAGTCCCAAACTCTACTATTTATACTGAAAATTTGACCCAGTGGCGTAGCGCGACTTGTTACCCCTATAGTCGTCGCGCTACGCGACTGCTAACCTAGTTTCATAGGGTAGCCACCTTCTCAACTAGCCTTGCTGACTTGACAGTTTCGTAAAATTCAAATTTGACAGATAGTTATGTGGATAATCGTAACTAGGGTTTTACCCCCCCTTGAGTTTTAGGGGCCCTAATCCTGATTCTGAACATTCTGAAAATTTTAGGATTTGTACAGAATCACTTGGGTGTCTAAATTGGGGTTTCCTATTGGACCAATTAATTTAATAAATATGACTTTTGATGAGAGTTGTTACATTCTCCCCACCTTAATAAAAATCTCGTCCTCGAGATTTACTGGAATAAATGAGGATACTTTCGCTTTTTTTTTCTAATTCCAGTTCCCAAGTGTATTAGGGTCCTATCTTTGAATCCCATTTTACTTGAACTAACACTAATTGTTTGTGCTTGAGAAACTTTACATTTCTGTCTTCTATCTGAAGAGGTTTCTCTACCAATTTTAAATTTTACCTTCATATTTTGGAGAGGTACTACCAAAGATTCGTCTGATAGACATTTCTTGAGATTGGATACATGAAATACATCATGTACTCCAACTAACTTTCCTGGTAGTTGTAAACAATAAGCAACTGGTCCTATACGTTGGATTACTGGAAATGGTCCTACGTACCTTGGACTTAGCTTTCCTTTCTTACCAAATCTAACAACTCCTTTCCAAGGAGTTATTTTCAATAGCATTTTGTCTCCAACTTGAAACTCCAACGGCTTTCGTCTATTATCTGTATAACTCTTCTGGCGATCTCTAGTCGTCTTCAGCCTTTCCTTCGTGATACTAAATGCACAGTTGTAGTCACTTAGGATTTTCATCCATCTCTTTTGCCTCATGTTTAATTCTTTTTGCCCAAATATATATCTTAAATTCTTATGATCTGTATAGACAGTAAACTTACTTCCATACAGAGAATGTCTCCAAATCTTAAGGGCAAAAATTATGAATCCTAATTCTAAGTCATGAGTGGTGTAGTTTTCTTCGTACTTTTTCAATTGCCTTGATGCATACGCAATTACCTTTTTGCGTTGCATTAACACACATCCAAATCCTAGCTTTGAAGCATTACCGTATACTTTAAAATCTTCTGTTCCTTCTGGTAAGGCTAAGGTTTGAGCATTTGTTAATTTTAAAATCCTAAAGGCTTCTTCTTGTTTAGGTCCTCATTCCAACTTAACTTCTTTACAGGTTAGCTTAGTTAATGGTATAGCTATCTTGGAAAAATCCTTAATAAATCGTCTATAGTATCCAACTAAACCTACAAAACTCCTAATTTCCATTGAAGATTGCGGAACCTTTTATTTGGTAATTGCTGCTATCTTATCAGGATCTAAGTGAATACCTTCATGATTCACCATATGACCTAGAAATTGCACTTCTGGCAGCCCAAATTCTCACTTCGAGAAATTGGCGTAAAGCTTCTCTTTTCTTAAAAATGCTAAGAGTGCATGCAAGTGCTGACAATGTTCTTCCTGACTTTTGGAATAAATAAGTATATCGTCTATGAATACAATTACAGATTTATCCAAATATGGTTTACAGATCCTATTTATCATGTCCATGAATGCTGCAGGTGCATTCGTTAATCCGAAGGGCATAACTGTAAACTCGCAATGACCATACCTAGTTCTGAAAACAGTTTTAGGTATGTCTTCCTCTTGTACCTTCAATTAATGATATCCGGAGCGTAAATCTATCTTAGAAAAAAATCTATCTCCCTGGAATTGATCGAATAGATCATTAATTCTAGGTAATGGATATCGATTCTTTAATTGTAACCTTATTCAATTCCCTATAATCAATACACATTCTCATCGAACTATCCTTTTTCTTAACAAACAACACTGGTGCCTCCCCCTACGGGAATAAACTAGGTTATATGAAACCTTTACTTAATAATTCATCTAATTTCTTTTTTAGTTTTAATATTTCTGTGGGTACTAACCGATAAGGTGCCTTGGCTATCGGTATAGTTCCTGGAATTAGATGAATTCTAAATTCTACCTCCCTATCTGGTAGTAACCCTGGTAATTCTTCTGGGAATATATCTGAATATTCTGAAACTACGGAAATTTTCTTAAGTTCTTTATCTTTAGTATTAATGATTACTGAAATCATATATACTATTCCTTGCTTTCGTTCATAATTAGCAACTTTCATTACTGATATGAACTTTACGGGTTTACATGGCTTATCTCCTGTAATCATTATTACTTCTCCAGTGGGTACACAATTTCTATGGAATTCCTATCACAGATAATTTGAGCATGGTTGTTTACTAACCAATCTATTCCTAACACAACATTAAATTCAGCTAATTTCATAGGTAATAGGGTTTCAGAAAATTTATGACTTAAAAGTTCTAATTCTACATTTTGCAGAACCTTATTTATTTTAACTGAATTCCCATCTGCCAGTTCTACTGTAGAAATTTGCCTAATGCTGATTAAAGGTAAGTTGAGAGTTTGGCAGAATAAAGTATTTATAAAACTTTGGTTTGCACCAGAGTTAAATAATACTTTTGTGTAGACGTTGTGAACTAAGAACGTACCGGCTATCACATCTGGAATGAGCTCTGCTTCCTTAGCAGTCAGTTGGAAGGCTCTTATATTCCTTTTTGCTCCTTCTGCAGGTTTGGCTTTATTGTCTGATGATTTGTTCAGTTTTGGACAATCTGGCCTAAGATGTCCAGCTTCTCCACAGTTGTAGCAGACTGAAAATTTCTTCCTCCAGCAGTCTTCTTCTTGATGCCCTGGAATTTTGAAAAAATTGCAATATCCTTTGCATCTTCCAAAATGCTTCCTTTTGCAAAAATTGCAAAATGGATTAGTGGAAGATTGCCCATTCCCTCCTTTCTTGAAATTGTTATGGTTACCCGGACGGAATCCTTGGGTAATCTTTTGGGCTACTTCCTTCCTTCTATTTTCTTCTCTTGTCCGTACTAGTTCGTCAGTCAGAGTATTGGCTAATTCCACCGCATCATCAATCGTGGGAGGTTTCGCAGCCTTGACGATATTACGGATTTTGCAAATCAATCCCCAAATATAACGAGAAATAAGTACCGGTTCTGGCGAAGCCAGGGTTGGTACCACTCGAGCATACTCGGAGAATGTCGTAGTATACCCTCGACAGTCTACATCCATCATTCGGTGGTTTAGAAACTTATTTGTCATTTTTCCTTTTCATACTCGGGACAGAATTTTCTTTCTACACAGCTCTTAAATTCTTCCCAATTCATAGCATACGCCATTCTTCTTCCTTTTGCTTGTAACACCGTATTCCACCATTCTAGCGCCCCTTCTTTGAAAAGGTTTGACGCGTACATGACCTGATCATCCTGAGCACATTTACTTATGGCAATTACTGCCTCGGTTTTCTCTAACCAACGCAGTGCCGCAGTCGCTCCTTCATTGCCTGCAAACTCAGTGGGTTTACATGCAAGAAATTCTTTGTAAGTGCAACCAGGCGTTGCAGCTTTCATTTTCTTAGGAGGAGGAGCTTGCCGTGGTTCATTCTCATGATTAACATGATCATTGCCTCCGTTTATGCTATTACTGAAGTTATCTTCAGAAATACGTTTGCTAGGAACGATTTGTTGCGGTTCGATTGGATTTTTAATAGCAGCAACGATTGCTGGAATAGCGTTGGCTATCCCTTGAGAAACTATTGTTGGAATAGCGTTGGCTATCCCTTGAGCAACGATATTTTCTATATCCTGCCTGGTCATATATTGATCCCCCGGTTGTTACTCAGATTGATTAACCTCTTTAACTGGTTCATTATTAGCGTTTTCCATCTGATATCTAATTTATAGATAAATAATTAGTATAAAAGAAATAATCCAATGTCACAATTAATTGCACATAATCCCGTAATCAAATATACAAACAAAATTGTAATTTTTTCTAAAATTTCATTTGTTTTTATTGATTATATCATGCTTCTATATACAACCGTTTTATTATTTAGTTTACACATATTGATTTTACTATTACTATTACATAATCACAGTTTCATAATTCCCTATTCCTTGTCAGATGATATTCTAGTAACGGCGTTCCCTCTCATTGTATTTCCAGGAGATCTGTCCCCCAATCTCTTGGATCCTATTCCCAGTATCCATTAGTTCTTCGCCAAAGTGGCGGAGTTCAGCCATATTCTCGTTACTCATTGGTGGATTTGGTAAAGGTTCTGGATTAAACTGAGGAAAAAGTTTATAGGGATGGTTTTGTAACTGTATTTCATTAGTCAACCATTCGTCTATTTGCGAGTGGATTGAAGGTTTTGGAATAGCTGGTTCTATGTTCATTGGTAGTTGTGTTTCAAGAGAGTGAATAAAAACATTTTCATTAACAGGTTTAATAGTATTATAACTTGCCATTATAAAATCTAGCTCTTCCTGAGATGGTAACCCCTTAATTTGTCTAGAGCTTTCCTCAATTTCCATTTTCTTAGGCTTGGGTTTCTCAAGAGATGAAGCATTGAATTCTATAGGTTCTTCTATGGCTGATATATACCTATTGAAATCTCTGGAAACCTCTATTCTTACTGGATAGAGGTTTAAATTCTGAAGGGCATCAGACAAATCACTCATGCTGTTATGGAAAATACACACAATTATAACAAAAATTTTTATAGAAAAACTTTTAAATATTATTTCATATTGGATAACTACCAAAACAACTGAAAATTAAAACACACTAGGTTTTATTTATAAATTTATTTATTTACTGAATAAGGTTTCTAGACTGTAGATAATAAAGGTGCTAAAATTTTGAGTCAAATTATTTAAGGATTTGCATTAATTGCTACATTGGCTAGCATATAAATATCCGCACATACTGTACACAATTAGTCAGATAATAAAACACATAAAAATAGCAATTAATAAAAATTAAGTATTTTCTAAATACTTAATTGGCTTAAATCAGTGGCTCGATCAGTGGCTCTGATACAACCTTTTTCTGTCACGGCCCCCGACCCGGTTTGACCCGTTTCAGGAGCCGCGGGACAGAAATCTCGTGGTATTTAATTAATTGAGTTTAACAGCGGAAGTTTTCATCAGGATCTTTTAAAACTGAAATATTTCCCCATTATTTTATTTCATAACTTGGGATAAAACCCCGGTAATTTACAATCATTTGATTTCACGAAGAAAATTTTATTTTACGAAACATGTTTCTTTATTTTATCCTGAGCCACTTTCTTAAGCTTGTAGTGCTTCACGGCACTTTTCCTGGATCATAACAGATCACCTGAAACATGTTTGAAAAAGGTTTTGTCAGCGGGAAATACTGAGTGAATCATTCATTTTGCATAATGATAATTACAACATAAGAGCGATTACAATGGCTTCTATCTTATTTTTATCTGGCGCTGTGTCACAATGGTGACATGTCACAATGGTGACGATGGTCATACCACTATTAGGTCAATGAACCTAAATAGTGATGATTATCCCTAGTAGGTCAATGAACCTAACTGGGAGAAAATTAGTAATGTGCACAATACCCCACTAGCCAGTAATTCAAGATATCCACGACTTAGTCCCTGTAATTATAACCTTGAAAATAATTTGAGGTATTGTAAAATAGTTGATAAAAAGAGAATGACTCACATTGCAGATTTATACGGGAAGAGTTTAGCCTACTGATTAGCCTAAATTTAATAACAGGCACACAATTCTGGGTTAGTAATCAATACAGCATTTACGATAACTCACGAGATCAACCCTCACAATGAATGACAAAGTGCTATGCTTAAACATCCATCGAATTAACGACTAATGACAAAGCATCACCCTAATGTGGGCAGCACTTAAACATCCATTGAGTACATTGATCGATCGGAAAATGAATCGTAATAGCGATCGAGTTATTACCCTGATTGCGGCGTCGATTAGTGATCTGTGTGTGTTAATTGTGGTAAACAGAGCATAACTCAGTGTAGGATTGGAATTTCTACGTCGTTCCAGTGCCCAAATTCAAGTCCCAAACTCTACTATTTACACTGAAATTTTGACCCAGTGGCGTAGCGCGACTGGTTACCCCTATAGTCGTCGCGCTACGCGACTCCTAACCTAGTTTCATAGGGTAGCCACCTTCTCAACTAGCCTTGCTGACTTGACAGTTTCGTAAAATTCGAATTTGACAGATAGTTATGTGGATAATCGTAACTAGGGTTTTACCCCCCCTTGAGTTTTAGGGGCCCTAATCCTGATTCTGAACATTCTGAAAATTTTAGGATTTGTACAGAATCACTTGGGTGTCTCAATTAGGATTTCCTATTGGACCAATTAATTTAATAAATATGACTTTTGATGAGAGTTGTTACAACAAGTATTCAACTAATCACGTACATCATGCAAGTGCGGTTAGCGTTTATAAAGTGTTTAAGTATTGTGTGTTTTGATAGAGAACGTATGTAACACCAAAAAGTGCGTTAAGCGAAAAAGGGTTCGAGTATACTCACAGTGCGTGTCTAGCAAGTAAACACGTCCTGAAATGGATTGAAGGGAGCGCCGAATCAGTCTGCGTACGGGGACAGAATGCATAAGTTGTAACAACCATAAATTTATTTAGCGATTTCTGTAAATAATCACGAATTACTGAGTAATTATATTTAAACATTCATGCTCAAATACGGGTTTATTAAAACTTTGTCTAAACTTTGAAAGCAAAACAACATAGTGTAATTTAATTCATCGTTTTAGAATAACGACGAAACAACTTGCGGAAGCTTCATTTAACGCGTGTTCGGTTTTTGCTCGACGCTTGATCTTCATCCGGGCTCTCGTCATTCACCTATGTTCAAAACCAACTTAAAAGTTAGTTTTGATAATTAAATAACTGGTATCAAAAGGAAAATGAAGTCGAATAATCAAATAAAAAAAAATCACGAAATCCCAATGTTAATCCCTTGATCCCATAAACAAAAACTCAATTCTGGCCTCCACCGTAACTTACGGTGGTCACCGTAAGTTACGGTGGCCCCTAACTCAAAATGCTTCCACCGTAACTCAGTAGGCACCTGGCGTAAAGGTTTCAGCCCCAACGTAACTTACGGTGGGCACCGTGAGTTACGGTGGCCCCTGTACCAGCCTATTCCAATTTTGCCGTTTTTGACACGAAAACTTTCGTATCTTTCAATCCGCTTGTCCGTTTGACCTACCGTTCCTTCCTACATGATTGTAATTAGATCCTCCATCAAATGGAGGAAAATCCAACATCCTACATAATAAATTTTGAGACTTCTAAGCCTTCGACTCCTTGCCGTTTTAGCGAATTTTTAACACGTTTATGCATTTTATCAAACAAACAAACATATTTGTTTAATCCCTATTTCACATGCACCTCTTCAAATTAAAGTTATCTACCATGTTAGATTCTAATCACAGGTTTCTCACACAATTTAAATACGTTTTCGCTCGTATGCTTATTCTGACCCGTTTAGGGCATTTAAGCACTTTCGAACTTGAACTCACTTTCATACATTTCTAGCATCTTACTCCTACATTTCTGATCAAGTAGTTTTCCACCACAACTATAGGTGTGTTGGATTTAATGCGGATATCTATATGTTCCAAATTTTACCCCTCGGGTTATCTTTTTACGGCAAAGACTCATATAAAGTCATTCGACCCAAGAATTTACATCTTTCACTATCTTTTCTTATTCTAAGCATTTATTTACTCATAAAACTCGTTTTCGAACCTCTTGCAAGGTCGTTCGTTCGAATTAGCTTACAAAGGAAATTTGGTCAATTTTCATCCTTCTTTTACTACAAAGAAAATTTTAAATACTTGTTTGACCCAAAATCCAACCTTTTAACTATAATCTTGTTTAAAACCCATGTGCTCCTAAAACACCATAATCATAACTCAATTTATTCGGTTTACCTAAAAGATAACCGAATAACTATATTTTAACCTTGTCTAACTCTTATAGAATCTCAAGTTCCACATGATGAGTTGAATCATTATACATACCTGGCTCGGATCAATATATTGACCCGTTGCAATACCTTGACTTAGTAGCCGCTAAGCAATAGCGATGTGCGTATCCATTTGATATTTATTCCTATAAACATGTAGCTTGACAAACCATTAGTCGATAATGTAAAAAGGGTGATAATTTCACCTTTTGACCCGTTTATTTACCTAGTGATCTTCGTCACTTCAACTAAATGCCAATTTCATGTATTATGCTAAGTTAAAGTCTACTAGCGAGAATATGAAATCAAGCATAACGTAACGGAATCGTAGTTACGTACCTTTTAAGCATCCTTTTCAAACGGGTATATCCACCGGCTTGTCCACTTGACGATCCAGATTCCTCGCCTAAAGAGTTCAATTCACAATCCGTTTAGAACCCTTTTTATAAGTCTTAACGCACAATTTGCCATATCATCCTAATTATGCGTTTTAACTTTAAATTTCAAGTTCAAGTCTTCTTTGAGGCATTTATACAAACACCTTAAGGGCAGAATTTTAAATAATTCATTAACAAGCTCATAACTTGTCACATAACCCGAATTTTCATCAATCAAACTATCTAACACAAATATTTTCCTTTAAAATTCTAAAATAACTTTACATATGTCAATTTACACTAGAACAACCCCAAATTTCCTAGTGTTTATCAAGTTCTACATAACCCACTAATCACCTACAATGGTGACCATGGATTTCACTAGAATTTAGCATAATTTCAACATGTACTTGTCTAGGGTTTACTCCTAGACGTTTTAATGTTCCTAATTCATCTACAAATCACACATGCATCATCAGATTTCAAGTTCTCTAAATTCATGAGAATTTGAAGTAGAGGGTTTTTGTCAAATTCTACATACCTTATGATCTCCTTGCAATAGGGACCATTAATCTTAGCTCGGATTTCGTTTTTGATCAGATTTGAACCCTCAATTGATGAGATTTGTGGAAGCTTGGGTTTTGAAAAACCCTGGTCGCCTTCCTATTGCCAGGTTCGACCTCCACCCAAGCCCCCAAGTGGGTTTTGAGTTTTAATTTTGTTTTAATAATATTAGTTTCAATTTACACCCTTTAGGCCCCTCAACTTTAGTTTGGTTTGTAACTTGATATTTTGTTCTTTCATTTAATTACAAGACTTGTACTAGGTTATTTATTTCCTAGTTACTTTAACTTGTTCACAACTCGTTTTATTTTAAGTCCCGTTAAATCTCGGGCCTTTTTTATACTTTGCTTTCTCAAAGTATTTCTCATCCTTTTAATAAATATTATATTTATTTATTTAAATCCTAAATTTACCGGGTAAGTTTTACCACTAACTGTATTTTACCCGTCCTGTAGTATTAACATGGTTTGATTACCAAACCCGTTTTGGGGTGTTACAAGTCTACCCCCCTTAAAGAGGTTTCGTCCTCGAAACCTTGTTTACATAGTTCCTTTAATTTGGATTAAACGAACTTAGTTTCGTTTTTCAAGGCATTCATTCTTTCCTTTCGATTAAACGTTTTCCTTTAATTTGATGCGTACGTCTTTCACGTGTAAGGCCTCGCGAGCCGTTACTTTCAGCTTATAACCCCTTTATCTTTATTGACTGAGTTGTCACTTGAACACTTAGTCTCGCTTGTCTTTTAACTGGTTTATCCCGGCTTGTGTTATATTAACAAGCGCTTATATTTGTCATGACGCTTTCTTAATTTTGAATAGTTTTACCGGCTAGACTAATTAGTCGCCGTCACTTCATACCCCGTAACCCACGTTACAACGTTGTCACACCCCCAAAATCCACATGCGGAGCACCACCGCTTGGAGGCGTGACTGACCAGTATCTTAGCCACCAATCACATTGAACTCATGCGTATATTTCAATAAAACTTTCATTCAATAACAATAAGTGTTACACGTTACATTATTTCACAGTTTACAGCGGAAGCATATTTATTTCGTTAAGTGTTTATAAACCACATATAAAGGCTCTTAGTCTTGTGTTGCGTTTCCATGTAACTCGACCCATGACCACTCCAGCTTCCCAGACAGCAAGTTCCCAATGTTATGCACCTAAAGGCCTGCAAGGCATGTAACAACGAGTCAACAACAAAGTTGAGCGAGTTTAGTTATAGTGTTCGTAAATCATATGTTTATTTCGTAAACCATGTACTGTATTAATCTATATCGCGGTTTCCCAAACATGTGTGCGATGATTAGTGGGGGCTTCCCATGTGTATCGTATTAATCCGTATCGCGGTTTCCCAAACATGTTTGCGATGATTAGTGGGGGCTTCCCATGTTGTATGTTACTAGACTAGTCGTGTCTGTACGTGCCCTTCTTAATCCAAGGACCGTAGCAAGTTTGAGTGTACGTAGGTTTTACGTACGTGCCCTTCAATCCGAGGTCAGTAGTAAGTATGAGTGTACGTAGGTTTTACGTACGTGCCCTTCTTAACCCGAGGACAGTGAAAAGTAGTTTAATAGTAATGATAGTACGAGTAGTTATTCAATCCCATTCCCAACCCACCGGGAATCCCATGCCTTAGGAGTGTGAACTC
This sequence comes from Helianthus tuberosus, assembly GCA_030545235.1. Lineage (NCBI taxonomy): Eukaryota > Viridiplantae > Streptophyta > Magnoliopsida > Asterales > Asteraceae > Helianthus > Helianthus tuberosus. The sequence goes on along the minus strand of CM060414.1, from coordinate 41,765,593 downwards.
ACCTTGGTTTGCTCGGTAAGATTATCTACTTGTTTACCAGTTGATCAAACGCGTCCTAACATGGGTACCAGTAACAATCAGTTTCGAGTGCACATACACTAGATATTTCACGCATGATTAATTCACATATTCCCTAATCACATACCACATAGTCCAATGTATAAGTAACGCATATACTATCATACATGTTGTAACAGTTAACCATACAATGAAATCGACAACATACATCATCATAATATCACATAGTAGGTGATTAAATCCCCCAATATCAGCTTCGTATATACTTACATGGCATACGTCGTTCACATTTACACGTGTAGTATACATTCATCAATGGGCATGGTACATTACTTAACACTACTAGAAAAATTAAAATTTCTGACACCATTTTCCGTAGAAAATGCGTCACAACTCGCGATTTTCTACGAATTTGTGACGAAATGCATATGTAGGAAAACCACTCGTAGGAAACTGGTTTCTTACGCATTTTCTACGCATTTTCCTACCCATTTCTGACAGAAAAGGACTGTCACAAATTGCTACACATTTTCTACGCATTTTCCTACCCATTTAACGGAAGTTAATTTTTAATTTTTGCTACACAATTGTCACGAATTTAATTTTCTACGAATTTGTGACGAAATGCATATGTAGTTAAACCACTCGTAGGAAACTGGTTTCTTTACGCATTTTCTACGCATTTTCCTACCAATTTCTGACAGAAAAGGGCTATCACAAATTGCTTCACATTTTCTACGCATTTTCCTACCCATTTAATGGAAGTTAATTTTTTATTTTTGCTACACAATTGTCACGAAATTTAATGTTTTTTCTAGTTTTATTCTATTTATAAAACATCCGAGAGATTGGATACAAAAGCAAATAAAACTAAAAACTATAAAAATTCAATAACATTAATCATAAATTTATACAAATTTACAAACAAATCTGAATCGCATTCCCAATCGAAATCTAAATCTGAATCGCATTCACAAATTTACAAACATAAATTTATGTTGGGCATAAGAACTGTCAAGAAGTAATAAAAATGGCCAACCAGCAAGAGGGTACACCCAAAATGGAGTCTTGCAGATATCGTTGCCACCAGCAAGAGGGTAAAGAACTGTCAAGAAGTAATAGAAATGGCCAACCCCAATTCCTAATAAGCTTGGCATCAATGGGTTTCCAAGCACCAACTCAATGAACGGAGACCAAAGAAATGGAATCGCAGATATTACCTATCAAAATATGTCATGTGTCAAAATCTTTATTCGATTAAAAGTATAATAATTATTTTTTTATAAAGAGATGTGGTTTGCTAGTATACCAGTAGCGAGAATGCTCCGAAGAAAAACATCCATACGTAATCTGCAGTCCTCTTGTCAAAAGGACCCCTTTCTAACTGAACTCCGTAGGGGGGGGCAGGTGGATGTGTGTGACCGGAGTCACCGTTCAGTCGCCGGTGCGGTCGCCGGAATCTCTGATCAGACTAGAAGGGAGGAGGGGTGTGCGGCAATAGTGTTCACTTAGGGTTTTTTTTTGGGGGGGTTTTGAATGTGAGAAATGAGATGGAGGGATTAAATAGGTAGGGTTTAGGTGAGCAATGGACCGTTGGATTGAAAATTAGGTGAGCAATGGACCGTAGGATGGTGATCCGTGTGAAGTTTAACTAAAGCTTTTGATTGGCTCAATTATGTGTAAAACATTATGCCTCTATTATCCTTTTCATAAGTTTTTTTTGGAAGGTGACTTTCTATGTACTGTACCTATTGGTCACCGGGTTCATGTCGAAGACATTCCCCCGTCAGCCCCGCACTCTCGGACGCGATGTTCGATCGGGCCCCGGCCGCCGCGCAAGCTGACTTCCGCCCGGAAACCATACTGCCCCCACACGAGAGACTCGCTAGGGTAACAGCTGGGTAAAACCGGGTTGCCCTCAAGACCGCACCATGCCTCGGTAGGATACGATCAATCATTGGGACGTCCCCCCCCCCCCCCCCCCCCCTAAGACCACAGTGGGAGTCGAACCGGTGACCTCCCAAAGGAGGAGCCGGCCAACATAACCCAAGTGGGAATACCACAGGGCCACGGGGAAGGGATATCCTTTTCATAAGTTAGAAAATTGAATCTATTACTTGAAAATCTCCCTAAGTATAGGGTACAACTACTCAATGCATCAACATGTTGATAATTTATAATGTATAAATATGTTTCGTTATTCTTTTTATTTACAACTATCAAATAAGATTTAATTATTAATTCCAAAACATACTTACAAAAATTTTCCATCACAAATGCGTAGCTAGTTGCTACACATTTCCTACACAATAAATTTTCCATCACAAATGCGTAACAAGTTGCTACACATTTTCTACGCAATAATTAATAATAATGCTGATTAAACATTAAAATATAATCTAAGTATAATAATAAATAATTCGTCATAAACGCGTAGCAAGTTGCTACGCATTTCTGACGCAACAATTAATATTTAAATGAATTTAACATATAAATCTAATTCCAACAAATAAATAATGGTTCCGTCGGAAATGCGTAGCAAGTTGCTACGCATTTCTGACACAATACTTAGAATTAGTATATTTGTAACTATTGTGTCACAAATTGCCAAAAAAAATCAAGGTCTTTTTTCCGTAGGAAATGCGTAGTAAATGTGTCAGAATTTGTGACACATTTTTTTGCGTAGGAAATTTCCGTAGCAAAATGACCACTTTTCTAGTAGTGTAATTATGTCACGAAACTCCATTATTAAAGTATATTTACATACTAGGTACCACACATACAAGGTTGCACTACACATACAAAATTCCATTTAATCGTGTAGCATCTCATAACAGTCATTCAAACAATGTGCGACTCCGCTTACCATTCGTGGCTCATAGACCCAATGTGCGACCCGATAATACCTAAGGCCTAACATAAGGCCCAACATAAATAGTCCGCCCGAACTGTGACTTTCTGGGCTGCTCACGTCTGAGTCCAGCCCAACCACTTATGCGCGCAGCCTTGTTACCCACGCAAGGCCCAACCCAAATGCGACCCAGCTGTGTGTGTGTGTGCTTCATACTAAGTCCTTATGGATTGTCGCTAGTGCACCGGGTCCGCGGCCCAAATGATTAATATGAAAGTCCGATTAGCATGTAAGCCCAAAGAGTTAACACGTAAAGTCCGAGTAAGATATTGAATCTGAATGTTCATGGCATTAATTAATCAATTACTACCAATTTGCACCATTGTTATTATAACATCAATATTAAATTCACGAGCATGACCCATTATATAAGTCATCATACACCACTTATGAAAACATGATAACTATATATATACGTCACCCTATGCACACAGAATCCCTCATTCGAATAGCATGTGCTCCCCACCATTACCACTTCCTAGTTATCATATAACATGATAGCACATTCAAATATAATCAGCAATTAACACTACACATATAATTTCTCAAATCAAGATCCAAATAATCAGTCCAATTCCTACTCGGCCCAATGATCATGTGTCACGTATACAACAGAATCAATATTCCAATAATCCCAACTCATCCCCTAATCAGGCCAATTACTAGCATTACACAATTTCACAGCATAAAATACAACATGCCATTATACCAAGACTTGAGCCATAAACAAGATTATACACAATTCAACAAAGAAACCCCACAAACATACATACATATAAATGACACTTTTCATGCAACCAATCATAGCTAAACAAGATTAAAATCCCTAATATTATACTTACCTGATTATTCAATTCGAAGGGGAAGGCTGATCATCGAAGATAATGGGGTAGGGTGCACTAGGGTTTCTTTTGTTATCTTTATGTTATATCCCTAAATTCCTTAAACTACAATATAACAAATCCATTTAAGGAACTCATAATCTGCGGACCAAAGCTAGTTGTGAGCTGGGCCAAGTACAAAGTGGGCCGAGGGTTTAGAAACAAGGATTTAAAGTGGGTTACAATTACAAAATCCTAGTTAAACACATTCAAGGTCCATGAGGAATGGGCTCATTAAACGCTAACAATGGCAGCCGACCCAACTCTAAGGTAGCCGGCCCAACGCATGTTATTAAACCGAGTTATCCCAAATGTTTAAGTTTAACGGAGTTAAGATCACAAGATTACCCGTCACTAACCTTAAAAGTTCGGGTTGTCACAAACGTGATCATTTTCTATATTTCTTTTCTTGTCCGTGAGCGTGTCACGTCACGTTTAAGTTTAATTCAACTTTTCATTATCGAAATTCTTTCTTTCGAATGTTTCGTTTTGCACCTACCGGTGTCAAGACCCATATTCCTTGATATCAATCATTTTCCAAATTCGTTTCATACTATTCTTGTTTGTTAAAGCGTTGTTTCTCACTAATACTGAATTTTAGTTTAACGTTTTCCTCTTTATCTTACGTCAATTACTCATATCAAGGAAATTGACAACTAATAATTTATTCTTTTCCATTCTCGTTTTACACGGGGAATCGTAGCCAGTTCCCTCGCTTTACACTATTGACTCGTAGGTTCTTTCACTTAGCCTCATAGGCTATTTCTTTAGATTTTCACTTTCCAAGGTGAAACCCCTTCAGTTCGTTTCTTTTTATTTCTGACCCAAGGGTCTTTTTGATCCCGTAGACCTCAACACTACTTTTACTCCGTAGGTTATGATGATCCCGTAGATCATCTTTTATTCGTGTTCTTATCCGATGTATCTATATGTACATATTTTGGTGTCAAGGCACCCCTTGATATTTCTGAAATTATTTGTTTTCACTTTCGAATTTCAGTTGACTTTGACCGTAGTCCAAGCCTTCATTTATTTACTTTCGGACTAATCTTCCGACTTTATGACTCCTTACGTCATTTACATGTCAGTTTGTTCTACACCCATCGTTTCTCGGTTCATACTTATATTTCTTTACATCCCATTACCCGGGTTCTTTTATCTTAGTGTTTTTAGCGCCTATAACCCCTTGCATAGGTTTATTGATATTTCGCGCTTTCATTTATTTGATTAACGCTTACTTATATCAGCAAGCGTTATTCTTTATTCGACCCGTTCAACTTTAAAACAGTTGAACATAGTTATCAAAATTTCTATTTGCAAATTCTCATTGTCTTTTAGTCATGACTCCTAATCCGAGTCTTTTGACTTTCTATTTCGCGTTCCCGTCTCTTGGTTTACGCATTCACCCACAATCCTACCCGTCCATCGGGTATCTTTACCAAGGTCATTGTCAAGTAACCATTCCTTTATGGTTTTAGACATCATCTTAATTTATTTGATCGTCTTAGCAATTTCATTGCTTTTATTTAGTCAAGTCTTTTATTTCTATGCCTTAACATTCCTATTAATCGGTCTGTATTTTCATTTACTTTGATCTTTGTCCCTTCTCTCGGGCTCGTTATTCTAGCGTAATACGCTCCCGTCATCCAACTTGCGTTTACGTTTACTATCAGACATCTTACTTGTTTGATTCATTTGGGTACCATTTAAGTTAGTCCCATTCACCCCACCCTTACTACATCGGACATAAATGTGTCCATCATAAGAAGTTCATGGTACCACGTGTTCGCTACTTACTTGGCCAGAGTAAGCGATCAACACCTGATATACATGACCTTTTTTATAATTTTCACATTACACCCCATGTAAGTAATACCTCTATTTGTTTTTCTTGGAAACAATATCCCGGATAGGTTTTCTATTCGGGTTTTTCCAAGTTTTTAATCTACATATGCAACTTTAAATCTCTACGTATTTGTTGCATATTACTATTCACGTAATCATTTAAAATGCGCACCTGATAAATGCTTGCCCTAACGGGATTTCCTTGCCATTACTTATTTGCGATTGTTACGCGATTTAGGTCCTTGATGAGTACGCTATTCTCATCATACCTCGGACCGTTCCATTATCATATCCGCAATTCATTCATCTCTCGTCATCTTCAGACGCGAGGGTCCTTCAATTAAAACATTCACAAGAGTTAGTAATGTCAACTTCAATAATCGCCCGTATTATAATACAAGGCTTTTTCTACTATACGCGTCAACGCGCGTATTTTCATCAGCCACATCTATCCTTTTAATTGGGGTAACGTGTATCACACGATAGCCCTATGTGTTATTTACTACACCTTAGCATGCTAAACTATTTACATACATCTACTTACCGGATTTGCGATCAAGCCTCGAACCGAACACCAATCTTTATCAAGAGCATAAGGTTTAAGTCCAAGCATAGTTTTCCCACCATACTTGAATCTCTTAAACCAAGGCTCTGATACCAACTTGTAACAACCATAAATTTATTTAGCGATTTCCGTAAATAATCACGAATTACTGAGTAATTATATTTAAACATTCATGCTCAAATACGGGTTTATTAAAACTTTTCTAAACTTTGAAAGCAAAACAACATAGTGTAATTTAATTCATCGTTTTAGAATAACGACGAAACAACTTGCAGAAGCTTCATTTAACGCGTGTTCGGTTCTTGCTCGATGCTTGATCTTCATCCGGGCTCTCGTTATTCACCTATGTTCAAACCCAACTTAAAAGTTAGTTTTGATAATTAAATCACTGGTATCACAAGGAAAATGAAGTCGAATAATCAAATAAAAAAATCAGGAAATCCCAATATTAATCCCTTGATCCCATAAACAAAAACTCAATTCTGGCCTCCACCGTAACTTACGGTGGTCACCGTAAGTTACGGTGGCCCCTAACTCAAAATGCTTCCACCGTAACTCAGTAGGCACCTGGCGTAAAGGTTTCAGCCCCACCGTAACTTACGGTGGGCACCGTAAGTTACGGTGGCCCCTGTACCAGCCTATTCCAATTTTGCCGTTTTTGACACAAAAACTTTCGTATCTTTCAATCCGCTTGTCCGTTTGACCTACCGTTCCTTCCTACATGATTGTAATTAGATCCTCCATCAAATGGAGGAAAATCCAACATCCTACATAATAAATTTTGAGACTTCTAAGCCTTCGACTCCTTGTCGTTTTACCGAATTTTTAACCCGTTTATGCATTTTATCAAACAAACATATTTGTTTAATCCCTATTTCACATGCACCTCTTCAAATTAAAGTTATCTACCATGTTAGATTCTAATCACAGGTTTCTCACACAATTTAAATACGTTTTCGCTCGTATGCTTATTTTGACCCGTTAAGGGCATTTAAGCACTTTCGAACTTGAACTCACTTTCATACATTTCTAGCATCTTACTCCTACATTTCTTATCAAGTAGTTTTCCACCACAACTATAGGTGTGTTGGATTTAATGCGGATATCTATATGTTCCAAATTTTACCCATCGGATTATCTTTTTACGGCAAAGACTCATATAAAGTCATTCGACCCAAGAATTTACATCTTTCACTATCTTTTCTTATTCTAAGCATTTATTTACTCATAAAACTCGTTTTCGAACCTCTTGCAAGGGTCGTTCGTTCGAATTACCTTACAATGGCAATTTGGTCAATTTCCATCCTTCTTTTACTACAAAGAAACTTTTAAATACTTGTTTGACCCAAAATCCAACCTTTTAATTATAATCTTGTTTATAAACCCATGTGCTCCTAAAACACCATAATCATAACTCAATTTATTCGGTTTACCTAAAAGATAACCGAAGAACTATATTTTAACCTTGTCTAACTCTTATAGAATCTCAAGTTCTACATGATGAGTTGAATCATTATACATACCTGGCTCGGATCAATATATTGACCCGTTGCAATACCTTGACTTAGTAGCCGCTAAGCAATAGCGATGTGCGTATTCATTTGATATTTATTCCTATAAACATGTAGCTCGACAGACCATTAGTCGATAATGTAAAAAGGGTGATAATTTCACCTTTTGACCCGTTTATTTACCTAGTGATCTTCGTCACTTCAACTAAATGCCAATTTCATGTATTATGCTAATTTAAAGTCTGCTAGCGAGAATACGAAATCAAGCATAACGTAACGGAATCATAGTTACGTACCTTTTAAGCATCCTTTTCAAACGCGTATATCCACCGGCTTGTCCACTTGACTATCCGGATTCCTCGCCTAAAGAGTTCAATTCACAATCCGTTTAGAACCCTTTTTATAAGTCTTAACGCACAATTTGCCATATCATCCTAATTATGCGTTTTAACTTTAAATTTCAAGTTCAAGTCTTCTTTGAGGCATTTATACAAACACCTTAAGGGCAGAATTTTAAATAATTCATTAACAACACATAACCCGAATTTTCATCAATCAAACTATCTAACACAAATATTTGCCTTTAAAATTCTGAAATAACTTTACATATGTCAATTTACACTAGAACAACCCCAAATTTCCTAGTGTTTATCAAGTTCTACATAACCCACTAATCACCTACAATGGTGACCATGGATTTCACTTGAATTTAGCATAATTTCAACATGTACTTGTCTAGGGTTTACTCCTAGACGTTTTAATGTTCCTAATTCATCTACAAATCACACATGCATCATCAGATTTCAAGTTCTCTAAATTCATGGGAATTTCAAGTAGAGGGTTTTTGTCAAATTCTACATACCTTATGATCTCCTTGCAATGGGGATCATTAATCTTAGCTCGGATTTCGTTTTTGATCAGATTTGAACCCTCAATTGATGAGATTTGTGGAAGCTTGAGTTTTGAAGAACCCTTGTCGCCTTCCTGTTGCCTGGTTCGACCTCCACCCACGCCCCTAAGTGGGTTTTGAGTTTTAATTTTGTTTTAATAATATTAGTTTCAATTTACACCCTTTAGGCATCTCAACTTTAGTTTGGTTTGTAACTTGATATTTTGTTCTTTCATTTAATTACAAGACTTGTACTAGGTTATTTATTTCCTAGTTACTTTAACTTGTTCACAACTCGTTTTATTTTAAGTCCCTTTAAATCTCGGGCCTTTTATATTGTAGGTCCCTCGGAGGTTGAGGTTTAACCTATTCCTTGCTATATCAAACACACTAGCGAGTGCGGAATCCAAGCTAGCATGCAAACCGGGAGTAGAACAAGCACAAACACAACACAAGACACACAATATTTCACCGATTAACACCACTTGTATTAAACGATAAAAGGTTCCGGTTACAAGCTCAATGTTTACAAATCAGTTTTGCAAACTCTCTAAGTGTGTGTGTTCTTGACAGAATGCTCTCAACAGAATGCTCTCTCTGTTTTCTCTCGTGTCTAACTTGTAAGTGTCTACTAGAAATGAACACACAACATGGGTATTTATACCCGAACACAGCATGTCTGTGTCGAAGGATCAGATAGATGTCCGAAGGATCATCTATCGACCAGAAACCTGTCGAAGGATCAACATGTACCTCGAAGGATTGTATCTTTCGAGGTCCATCCATCGAAGGTTATCTTTCGAGCTCATCGAAGGATATAAGCAATCCTTCGATGACACATATCCTTCGACACACAACCAGCTTTCAAACATATTCTAACTGTTTGACCGAGTCAATCCGGAGGATGGTTGACTTGGTCAAACTTACAGGACTAACAAAAGACAACGTTCGATATACAGACAAAGTACAGACACAAGTGCACCAACAAACTCCCCCTTGGCTGTAGCTTTGTCTGGCTGTAGCTTTGTCTCGATCTTTGTCTTGATCGTTGTCTCGATCTTTGTCTTGATCGTTGTCTCGATCTTTGTCTCGATCGTTGACGTCCTTTCAAGTCTTCAATGTCGGAGGATCTTTAAAGTCTTCACGTCTTGAAAGCAGAAAGTGTACCAACAAACTCCCAGTTTCATGTAGGAAGTGTGTTGACAAACTCCCCCTTAACATAAGCTCCCCCTTGAGTTATGCTCGTGAAATACTTGTTCTTTATGAAGTGAGATCCTTGTGGTATTGATGATGGTCAGCGGCAACTCGATCATCTTCATCACTTGAGTGCCTTCACGTCGTGTCTTCATTCCGAGGCTTTGTCATCGACCATGTTCTCCTTGCCTTTAGAATCTGCACATGCAAGAAATCTAAACGCGTAATGAGAACAACTGCCTGGAATATCATAAGCAAACGACACACATGTGACCATTGCATAATCAAACACCGTCCGACAGTTTGAAAGTTTTAACAATTTTTATCAATTTTAGTTTTTAACTTTCAAAACTTGCAAATTTCGACCGTTTATGAAGATTTAGTCGTTTCGGTTTTCGTTCAGGTTTTAGGTAACGAAGACTCGAGTTCCAACATCGTACGATCGAAAATAAAATAGAAATAATTTCTTTTTTTTTTTTTTTTTTTTTTTTTTTTTTTTTAAATGTAAATACTGAAAGCAGTAAATAAATATATACAGACATTCTTTTTGCGAGTTTCGAGGGTAAGAGAATCATATCAGTGTACGGTCATATCAAAACGCTCTTGTTGTTCAATTAGTTAACATTAAGATAAGCATCCTATAACAATTATCGGTATTGTTGTCCACATAAACTCAACTTATCATTTGTAATCATGGCGCGGGGATACGTTAAGGTATGATTTATACTTACCGACCGGTGTTCATCCACATCACGACACATTCCCGTATCAAGGTATGCACGAGGGTTCATCTTACCGGTGAGTATACCGATTATCATCTGTTTGACCGTATATGATGTGAGATTCTCACTTATTTTGATTTGAAAACAAGCCCTATGTGATATAATCACTTATTGATGAGGAACTTGATTTTCATATGCATGAGGGCACAGGAGCAAGTCCGTGAACAGGTCAGTACTTTCGTACAGCAGAGAGACGAACTTGACTCCCGGATGAATGTGATATATTATCACTTATTTTGGGGACATGTGATTGTTGATCACTTATTGAGGTCGAATGCAATATGTACACGTATGTATGGTATCATGGAAGATCTAGACTTGCGTCCCCGTTATTTTTCGGTAAAAGATACAACCATGATACCCAGATGATAAGCAGCATAAAGACCGAATATCTCAGAACCTCGGCAATCTCTCAAACGAAATTTCGGTACCGAGACCATATGCCAATGAATGGTTCCCACCCAGTCTTCAGTCGATTTAAGTTTATATCACCCTGCACACTTTAAAATGATTGTGAGCCTACCGATACATCTTATATAGAGCTGCTTATCGTTTTTCATTTTGGGTTTAAAGAGGCTTAGACAGACCACTGATGTACTATCATTTTCTCTTTTGCTCGCCAGGAAACTCATTTTTGCTTTTCTATTGTTTTTGTGTTTTTGAAATTTTTCAATGTTTTTGGATTTTCAAATTTTGGATTTACTCCCCCTAAAATCAATAAACTAAGACAAATTTAAAACACACAGGTATTTACAAAAATGATTTTCCGATGTTGGTTTTACTCTTGCTTGACCTTAATGCCATTTACCAATAATAAATAGTCAAATCTTGATTTGTCAAATGCTTTGGTAAAAAGGTCGGCACGTTGGTCATCGGTGTGGACGTAAGCAACATCGATTAGCCTTTTCTCAAAGCAATCACGTATGAAGTGATACTTAATATCGATGTGCTTAGTCTTTGAATGCTGCACAGGATTTTTAGTGATCTGTAATGCAGCAGAATTATCAACGTAAATAGGAGTAGTTAGGAATTCAAAACCGTAGTCACGCATTTGCTGTTGTATCCACAGGACTTGGGAGCAACAACTTGAGGCAGCAATGTATTCAGCTTCGCATGTTGATGTAGCGACGCACGTCTGCTTCTTGCACTGCCATGTGACTAGGCGATTTCCCAAAAACTGACATCCAGCTGTTGTGGATTTGCCGTCGATTTTGCATCCGCCAAAATCAGAATCACTGAATGCGATCAAGTCAAAGTTATTATCCCTAGGGTACCATAGACCGGTGTCAGGGAAACCCTTCAAATAACGAAAAATCCTTTTTACAGCTGCAAGATGTGAGGCCTTCGGGTTGACTTGATATCTGGCAAGCAGGCACGTTGGGTACATTATATCTGGTCTTGATGCTGTGAGGTACATAAGAGATCCGATCATTGCGCGGTAGTATGAGGGGCTAACATCTTGACCCTTCAAGTCTGGAGTAATTCCGTGATTTTGCGGCAATGGGGTACCAATGGGCGTTGCATCAGACATCTGGAACCGGCTCAAGATGTCACCAACATATTTAGTCTGATGGATGAATATCCCAGACTCTGTTTGTTGTACTTGTAGGCCCAAAAAGAAAGTCATTTCCCCCATAGCACTCATCTCGAATTTATCCTGCATAACACGCTCGAAATCCCTACACAAAACATCATTAGTAGAACCAAAAATAATATCATCAACGTATACCTGTACCAGTAGAAGATCTCCATCTTGTTCTTTGATGAAAAGAGTGCAGTCGATAAGACCTCTGCGAAAACCGTTCTCCAGCAGATAATTAGATAAGGTTGCGTACCAAGCTCGCGGTGCTTGATGTAGACCATATAGAGCTTTGTTGAGCAACCAAACCCGATCGGGATGGATAGGATCTTCAAAACCTGGAGGCTGTTCGACGTACACCTCTTCTTCCACCACACCATGTAAGAATGCACTTTTCACGTCCATCTGGTATACCTTGAAACCTTTGAATGAGGCATAAGCCAGAAAAATCCGAATTGCTTCTAGACGTGCAACAGGTGCATACACTTCGTTGTAGTCGATCCCTTCAATCTGACGAAAACCTTGAACGACAAGCCTTGCTTTGTTCCGGATAACGATCCCACGGTCATCCTTTTTGCATTTAAACACCCAACGGGTACCAATCTTCTTGTATCCAGCAGGTTTCTCTACGAGTTTCCAGACACCAAGCTTCTGGAATTGTTGCAGTTCTTCCTGCATTGCCTCAACCCATGAGCTATCTTTCAAAGCATCTTTCCAAGTTCTTGGCTCTTCCTGTGAGACATAACACGCGAAAGACCAATCATTCTGTTGACCAGATTCTCGGATAGTTGCATACAAGCCTGCATTGTTGTTGTTTCGCAACATGTTTCTTGTTTGAACGCCACTTTGTACATTTCCTATGATGTTTTGTTGAGGATGGGTATTATGAATCCTTGTTTCTGGATTATCTTGAACTGGAATATTTGTACCCAGATTGTTGAGATTGAGATCAACAATTAATTCAAGACCCGGAATTGACGAAGAGGATGATCCAGTAGCTTCAGCTGTTCTAGGGACATCTACTGGAGGTGTACCCTCTGAAATACCATGAACTGCTGTTGGAGCTTCTTGATCTGCATCTAGAAATTCATCATCCTCTGAAGATTCGTTCAATTCGGTAGCATCTTGAAAATCCTCATTGTCGAGAGCATTATTGTTCACGGAAGATGGTTCTTGATTGACAATAATGGGACGAACCAACGGTGAATCTGTTGCGTTGTCACTCTCGAAAAACATCCTTGCCGCAGCACTTTCTTCAATGGCTTCGACATTGATCGAATTGAAAAAGTCATCGTACTCAAACATCCAAGGCTGACCAGGATTTTTGACTGGTAAAGTGTGCCTTTGTACTCTGACTTCAGACCATTCCTCGACCCTTTTAGTCTCTAGATTCCAGACTCTTAAGTTTGGGGTGGAATACCCAAGAAAGTATCCCTCAATGGCTCTTGCCCCAAACTTTCCATTAGGATCGATTATCGTGCAAGGAGCTCCAAACGGTTCAAGATATGACAAGTCTGGTTTCCGTTTGTTAATAAGCTCAAAGCAGGTCTTGTTATGCCTTTTGACTGTAAGGACTCGGTTCAACGTATAGCATGCAGAGGACACAGCTTCAGTCCAGAATGGAATGGGCAGCTGCGACTCTACCAACATAGTCCTAGCAGTCTCGATCAATGTGCGGTTCTTACGTTCAGCGACGCCATTCTGTTGAGGAGTGTAAGCTGCACTAAATTCGTGAAGAATACCTTTTGAAGTGCAAAACTCCGCCATGGCATGATTTTTGAATTCAGTACCATTGTCGCTACGTATCCGCCTAACCTTCAACTTATATAGATTCTCAATCTGAATGATCAAGTTTTTGATAATACCGAAGGTTTCACTCTTGTGTGCCATGAACGCCACCCAAGAAAATCTTGAATAATCATCAGTTATCACGAGGCAATATTGATCATTCCTAATGCTTTTGTGCTTGACAGGACCGAACAAATCCATGTGCAAACGTTCAAGAGGAACAGCCACCGTGTTGACTTTCTTTGTAGGGTGTCGCTTCTTCGTTTGTTTTCCTTTCTGGCACGAAACACAGACGTCTTGAAGATGAAAGTTTTTAAGAGGAACACCATTCACCAATTCATTTGACACCAAATGATTCATTTTGCGTAAGTGAATGTGACCCATTCGTCTGTGCCAAGAGATTGTGTCTTTTTCTGTGGCTTTGGAAACGAAACAAGTTGCTTGTGCAGACGTTGTGATAGCTTGGCTCATATCAAGGATATACAGATCATTTATCCTTGGAGCCGACAAGAGAATCCATTCTTTCGGAATCTTGAAGCCGGGTTTCAGCACATAACATCCATTAGCATCAAAGTGTACTGAGAACTGCTTATCACAAATTTGAGAAACACTAAGAAGATTGTGATCAAGTTGTTGTACGAAGTTGATCTTGTCAAAACTAACAACCCCGTTGGTAATCATTCCTTCACCCGAAATATATCCGCCCTTATCTCCAGCAAAAGCAACATAACCTCCTCTAATAGATTTGACGTCGTAGAGAAGCTTCATGTCGCCTGTCATATGCCTGGATGCCCCACTATCAACAATCCAGTGACTACTGATAGTTCCTCCTGGAACACCCTGCACATGAACTTACACAATTAGTTGGAGATGGGGACCCAAGCCATTGTGGTCTTGGGTCTTCCATTTTCATCAATCACAATAACCTCTATTCTTTGATGATTTGAAAATTGTGATGGTCCCCCTGATTCAGTAACCGTTTTTGGTTTCCAAGTCTGTTTTGTTATACCAGTGTTATTCTTTAAAAACTTAACTTCATGATTGTCTGAAGTTTTTAAATTGTTTGGTTTGACAGAAACAGATTGTTTTTGAGCCACATCGGTTTTAATTGCTTTTTCAATTTTCTTGACCTGTTGACGTTTCTGTTTCTTTTCCCTTTCTCTTATGAGTCGAGGATCTTGTTTTACAGAAACAGATCGCTTGCGGTCAGTTGGGCCACGGGGATCATCAACTATGCCTTTTTGTTTATGAAGATACGGGCAATTTCGAACAATATGCCCGATTGTTCCACATTCAAAACATGATCTTCGTTCAACAAACCCCGAAGTATCATGTGGTCGTCTTGCCGATGATGAACTTTGTGATTTCGAGGTACTAGGTTTTGAACTATTTGGTTCATTCCTTTTCATCACTGTTACTTTCTGGACAAAATCTAAGTTAGATTGATTTGCAAACTTTTCAATTTTGTCCGTTCCCTTCGATTTCACAAAGTTCACATTCTTCTTCTTCTTCTGATTTGGCTTCTTTTGACTTTGAGTCGGTGTCTTACCTTTGGATTTGGTATGATTTTGCTGTTTTTCCACTGTTGGTAATTTCTTGTTCCCAAATTGTTTTCTAACTTCAGCCTTTGGGATAGACGGACACTGTGTGACTGTAACACGTGGTCCTGTCTTTCCCAAAAACTTACTTGTCGAATTTTCAAAGACTTTACTGATTAAAGATTGATTAACATTCTTAATCGGAAAATCTTTGTCTGAGTAAATTTTATCATCTCCAACAAGAGTGTACAGCAAATCCACACTCTCCGACTCTTTCTCAGACGAGGACTCAGTTGCAACAGTCTTAGCGGGAGGATCACAGAGAATATGATTCTCAAGAGGTATGTCCTCTTCTTTGATCACCGCATCAGACTTTGCTGAATCAGTATCATCAGATTCATCATCAGAAGAATCAGTATCCTCAACAACAACTGGAGGATCCTGATTCGGTTCAGCAGAAGACACACATGTATCTGCTGACACATCTGAATCTGATGATTCCTCTTTCTTGTATCCGAGTCCTGTTGCACATTCTGCTGCAAATTCCTTAACATCTAGAGGAACAGATGGCTCAAAGTGAGTTCTATATTCCTCATCAGGCATGGCATCATAATTATTTCTCACGGGTGGTGGACATTTCTTATATCCTATGCATGTGACATCCTTTTTCTCTTTCTGAACATCAATGATGTGATCCAACACATAGCTAGAACTCAAATAACTGTCTAACTTGAGTCGGATCGCCTCACTTTCAGTTTTAACAAAAGCCATTTCCTTTTGCATCACCTCAAGACGAGTGATATACAAATTTATGTCAGTTTGTTTTCTGGAAACCATTTTAGTCAACTCTGTTTTATCTTTCTTTAATGTTTCAATCATTGAGTTAAATTCCTTTTCATGGTTTTCATAAAACATGTTGGCTTCAGTGCACTTTGAAAGATCAACAGTTAATTTCTGATTATGAATGAATGTCACATCATATTTCTCTTGCAAAGCCTCGTGTTTGCCTTGCAATTCACACCACTTATCATTCAATGAAGCATGTTTGTCTTGCAAGTCAAACAAACTAGCTTGTACAGCATCATGTTTGCCTTGCAACTCAGACATGCTTGTCTCTAAATCAGCACATTTAACATGTAAACTATCACAGTTATCACAGCTAACAGAAGTGGGTTCATCGACACATACCTGACTTGAAGAACTGTCGACATTAGCCATAAAGGCTGAATGGAGAGAAGACGAAGAATAAGCAGCTTGATCCACCAAAATAGATCTTCTTTGAATTTCTGCTGTAGATTCTTCCAAAAGCTCATCAATATTTGCATCGACTGACGCACTTGATGTGTCATCTGCCCGATCATTCCCTGAACTTGAGGATTCTTCATCTGAACTTCCACTGTAACCAGAAGAGTCTTCATCCTCAGAAGAGTCACCACCATTGGCGGAAGATTCTCCACCACTGGCGTGATTTAAATCCTTGACGATTTCAGCAAAACAAGCTGTTCCATCTGGAGCATCATTTCCCAACTGGATTGACCAATCACAGCCTTCATCTACTTGAACCACAAGTGCCTGGTTGGCATTTGATGGTCCTGCTTGAGTCTGATTGTCGACAGGCACCAACGTACGAACGTTGTTTCTGTTCTGGTTCTGCTGGTTGCCTTGACCTCTAAAAGGATTCTGGTTTCCATGTTGAGATGGCCTCGTACATTCACGCTTGAAATGACCACGTTCACCACAATTGAAGCACTTAACAGCCTGCTTATCAAACCCATACTTGGTGTCTTTCTTGCCTTCCAAGCTGGTTCTGCCCGTTCTTTCCATAAAATCCTTTGCTCGCCTAACAGCACTGGCAAAGGCCCACTTGATGTCCATCATCTCCATCTCCTCTTTATCAATCTGCTGATAGTCTTCTTGTGTCAGATTAATGTTCCCAATCAGACCTTCTACTAATCCACAGTATGCGCTCACCAAAGTGTTTAGCAGCTCCATGTGTTCCTTCGCTACTTCCACACTGACTTTAGAAAAACTTGAGGTGTCGAGCCGTACTGTATTTGACTTTGATTGTTGACCAGCAGATGATGTACTTCCATAACACGCTTGCTGTTGAGGATGAAGAGGATTCCCATACATGTCTGTTGCTCTGATAGGTTGTTGGCCTTGCTGTTGTGGTACTGATTTAGGGACTGGTTCAAGCGGAACTCCATATATGTCTGTTGTTGGAGGAGGAAGGCCATACAAGCTAGTGCTAGACACAAATGCTGTCTGAATTGGAGCGTGTGAAGAAGGTTTTGTAGAAGTGCCAGAAGCTCCATAGTACATTTCAGGATTTTGTGGCACTGGAACTCTTTTTGCCTTGAGAGTTTCTTCCTGATTCTTGTTTTCCAGGAGTTGAGCAAAATCATTGAAGTTTGTTGTATCCAAAGTGCCATTGTACTTCATGATCTCTAAGAAATTATTCCATTGAGGTGGCAGTGCATCTGCAAACTTCTTCACTATCTCTGCTGAAGTTGTTACAACCCCAATATTTCCCAATTCAGTCAGCAAATGATTGAATCGACTTGTCAAATCTCCTAAAGATTCATTCTCCATACAAGTAAAACCATCAAACTCTTTCTTTAGCAGGTCTTTTCTCAATTGACGTGTCGCTTCATTTCCTATGCCCCTTATCCTCAATGCGTCCCACAACTTCTTCGTTGTCTTGTGACTGACAAATTGATGATAAATATCTTTGCTCAACGCCTGTGTAAGAATGGCATATGCCTTCTTTTCCAAATCATAGACCTTCTTCTGATCTTCCGTAAGATCTGCAAACGTAGCAGCAGATGATGCAGCAAGCTCTATTGTTTGATCAAAATCTGTGACGAAACGTAACCACAATTCTGTATTTTGACCAAGGACGTATGTATGAAATCTATCAAACCATCCCGGATATTCACTTAAGTGCATCAACTTTGGAGGCCTATTCAAACTTCCCGTTTCACTTTCGCTTAACAAAATGCTTTGAACACTTGGAGTTTGATTTGATACGAATGCCCATTGACCGGTAGATATAGCCTTAGCTTGCGCAGATACAGGTACGGGAGATTCGGCCCATGCAGGAGATGCAGGTAAGGGAACACCCCAGGCCGAATTCATTTTTGATCAGCCGAAGGACACCTGTTCGAAAGACTTGAAAAACACAAACTGTTAAACACAAGCAGACTAATGATCGAAAGATCAACACCTGTTCGAAGGATCAACAGGGTTCGAAAGATCTCTGTTGAATTTCGAACAAAGTTTTCGAAAGATTCTCCAAAACGAAGGATCCTTATCTTTCGAAAAAGAATTGTAGACCGAAAGATGAACACGAAAGATGACTTCGAAAGACTCCCCAGTCGAAGGATCCTGGTCTTTCGAAAAAGAAATGTAGGCCGAAGGATATATGTTTCGAAAATATTTCTTGGAACGAAAGATAAGTCTCAGACTTCGAAGGATGCTCGAAAGATGATAATCTATCGAACCTCCTTTGATCGAAAGATGATCTTTCGACTTCGAAGGATATCCTTCGACCGATTCTGACACAGTTGACAAAGAGTGACAGGTTGGTGAAAAAGGTGATGGGTTGGTGAGATCTTTTGCAGAAAGTATGGTCAGACAATGATTTTCTACATGCAAAACAGGTTTGAACACATAAAATATAACCCAGAAACCGGTCACCGGAGAAGCCGGAATCTTGGTCGGAAATCACCAAACACTTCAAAAACAAGTTTTCAAGTTACCCAAACCTTCCCTTAAGACACCCGATAAGTTTTGAACACGTTTTAACGACAATAACAGCGATAAAAACACTGAAAACAGGAACAAAACCGAATGAGTTTTTGTCCAAAACACTCCAAAGCTTGTATAAAACCCGGTTTTTAACAAGGAAAAGAGCCACGGCTCTGATACCACTTGTAGGTCCCTCGGAGGTTGAGGTTTAACCTATTCCTTGCTATATCAAACACACTAGCGAGTGCGGAATCCAAGCTAGCATGCAAACCGGGAGTAGAACAAGCACAAACACAACACAAGACACACAATATTTCACCGATTAACACCACTTGTATTAAACGATAAAAGGTTCCGGTTACAAGCTCAATGTTTACAAATCAGTTTTGCAAACTCTCTAAGTGTGTGTGTTCTTGACAGAATGCTCTCTCTGTTTTCTCTCGTGTCTAACTTGTAAGTGTCTACTAGAAATGAACACACAACATGGGTATTTATACCCGAACACAGCATGTCTGTGTCGAAGGATCATATAGATGTCCGAAGGATCATCTATCGACCAGAAACCTGTCGAAGGATCAACATGTACCTCGAAGGATTGTATCTTTCGAGGTCCATCCATCGAAGGTTATCTTTCGAGCTCATCGAAGGATATAAGCAATCCTTCGATGACACATATCCTTCGACACACAACCAGCTTTCAAACATATTCTAACTGTTTGACCGAGTCAATCCGGAGGATGGTTGACTTGGTCAAACTTACAGGACTAACAAAAGACAACGTTCGATATACAGACAAAGTACAGACACAAGTGCACCAACATATATACTTTGCTTTCTCAAAGTATTTCTCATCCTTTTAATAAATATTAGATTTATTTATTTAAATCCTAAAATTTACCGGGTAAGTTTTACCACTAACTGTATTTTACTCGTCCTGTAGTATTAACATGGTTTGATTACCAAACCCGTTTTCGGGGTGTTACATAAGTCTTCCAAAATGCTGAAAAGGTCAAAATCGAAGTGTTGAGTGGGAAACAGAGGCTTCGTACGAAGGCGTGCTTTCGTACGAAGGGAGTCTTCACACAAGTGTGGCTTCCGTTACCCAAAATCGAGTGTGCTTCGCGTCCGTCTTCGGAAAATCGAGTGTTCATCCCTCCAACCTTAAGCTACTGATTAAACTTAGAGTCGGAGAGGTCTTTGTTTGAGTCGCAGATGAGAATTGGGATGTGATGTGCGAAGTCAGTGCCTTCGTACGAAGACGGGCTTCGCACAGAACAGTCCAACTCGCATTCGTGGCTGTTCTTAGCGTTTGGAGTTGTTTTCTCGTCTGAATCAGATGTGTTTTTGAGTCCTATTCATGACGGTTTCGACACCACTTCGTCCCACTATCCAGTGAACGAAATATGGGTCGGTTTTGGTCCGTTTTTTGTGTAAAAGTCGAGTTTAAAAGTGGGTTTAAAGGGTTTTCACTTAGATCTAACACTTGGTGTGTGAGAAATCTGCAGATCTCTAACTTGGGAAGCCGAAGCTAGGCCGAATACACTCGGTTAAGTGTAGATCCGTTGTAAAACAAGAAGATTTGATGGAAAAGGTGAAGGTTTTTGATAAAAATAGAGAAGCTAAGATGAAAAAGATAGAGTTTAGGTGAAAAAGATTAATTTAGTTGAAAACTAGGGAGTTTGGATAAAATCGAAGTGAATCTTGTGGAAAATCATAGTGGAAAACGTTGTGTAATCATGTAAAAATGATAAATCTTACTTGAAAACAGTTGGACAGCAATTCAGAAGCGTTTCGGAGCAAAAGGCAGCAAGTTAGAATGAATGAGGAGGGTTTGGGTATTTATAGGAAAGGAGCATGCGAGCAGGTGCCTTCGTGCGAAGGCCTACCTTCGTACAAGGCCAGGTACCTTCGTACGAGGGCAGGTGTCGTCGTACGAAGCCACCTGTTTGGCGCGTTTCGCTTTCGTTTCGTGTGTAGGATGCTTGTTTGGTGCGTTTTGTTGTGTTATTTAGTACGTGTACTTTAAGTATTTTAGCGAGATGTTAAGTGTTGCGTTGTGTTGCGTTTTGGTGTCTCGATTTACCACACCAGAGTCTTTTGAGCGAGTGAGCGTTTCAGCGTTTTAAGCGAATAAACAATACAGATAACACATCTAAAGAATAACATGGGCTACCTCTCAACTTTGTCGGCAAAGTATAAAACTAGTGCAAAAACTTCTTTTTTCTTCTTCATTTTATATACGGTATGCCCCTTAACTAATATTAGGATACCCTTAAGTAAAAAAAAATAGGATACTCTTTAGTTTTTCTTTTAGATTCGCCACTGGATTCAATATTGACTCTATTCTGTAATGCCAGTTTAGTAGGAATATATTATGAAACTTCTAATAATTAAATTTCCGATAACATGATCATTTATGTTAATTTATGTTCGTTCGTTTAAAGGGTTTTGTATGATATATTTCTACTTTGTTGGTTTTAGTTTTTAAAATTTGAAACTATAGTTATATTATACGCCTCCGCTCACATCCCTCATTTCATCATTTCAATTTGAGTTTGTGTTAAACGATTAACGCTTGACAACCTTCTTATTTTTTGTGTTAATTATGTTAAGTATTTATTTATTTTTGATGGATTTTTGGTAATCTTTCTGATAAAAAAATACATATTATATTTTTAAATGAATATATAACGTTCTTTTGAGTTCTTTTATGTTCATGAACATTTGTTTGTATCTGTTCGCCTTTGTCTACATTCGGTAAGTGTTCATGAACAATTCATAAATATGTTCATTTCCTTAATGAAAAAACACGAACAAGAAATTCCGTTCGGTAAGCGTTCGTGAACTGTTCATGACCATGTTCATTTCTTAATTCTTTAATGAACGAACACGAACAAGGCCTTTGTTCATGTTCGTTCGATTCGTTTACAACCATAGTTACAATCTTTGTAGTGACCAACTAATAGATAAATAAAAAGTTATAGGTGGATTTAAAACAGTTTGTAATACCTAATATAAATCAAAACTTGAAGTCACCATCTTTATAGTGACTAACTAATAAAAGAAAAACGTTATAGTTGAGAAAAAAATTGTACGAGAAATGTGTACGCATTATGAAAGAGAAAAAAACGGAGCTTTATGCCTAAATTTCTTTAAACTTCAAGTTATGAGAATTTTTTTTTATTGATTTGAAGTTTGGGAATTATTATAAAAAACGTTGAAAGTAGCATTGGAATCGCAAGTCAAGGATGATAAGTCTAAATCAAATGTGAACCGAAACAAACCAAGACAACTTATAGAAACAAATATATATCCTTAACAAAATATAAACTCTAAAATAAGATGTTTTCCTTATTTTATTACTTTGCAACGGCGGTGGAAGTAATGTTTTTGGCACGCGTGTTAAGACAACCAACAGCTGCTCTTCATACCATAAAAGAATAACATGAGCTGGAATTGAAACGCGCAAACACAATTAGTGTACCCCTAATTATTTGCAATTTCTCCAACAGGCAACAACCAGGTTACTTCATCTTGCAAATTAATTGCCAATATACCCACACCTATATAAACTCTCATTTTCCCATCACATCCATCCATCTATATCACCCAGGAAACAACAATGGCACAATCAGATTATTATTCAAACTCTAAAGCTTCTGCAATCGTCCTAGCAATTTCATGTCTAATAGTAGCCACATCCGCAGGCAGTTTTTATGATGAAATGGACATCACTTTTGGTGGTGAACGTGCTAAAATTCTGAATGGCGGTCAGGATCTCTCCCTTTCACTCGATCAGTACTCCGGCTCTGGTTTCCAATCCAAGAACGAGTATCTCTTTGGGAGGTTCGACATGCAACTCAAACTCGTACCTGGCAACTCTGCTGGCACTGTCACCACATTCTATGTGAGTACATTTTCATATCTTACTTTTTATGCCCACTTTTATTAATTAACTTACAAGGTCTGACTGATACCTTACCTTTGTATTCGATTACATCAGTTGTCATCACAAGGCGCAGGACATGACGAGATAGACTTTGAATTTTTGGGCAACTCGACAGGAAACCCTTACACAATCCACACCAATGTGTATTCACAAGGCAAAGGAGATAAAGAGCAGCAGTTCCACTTATGGTTCGACCCTACCGCAGCCTTTCACACATACACCATTGTGTGGAATGCCCAAAGAATCATGTAAGTCTCGCATACAACATATATGTTACTACTTCTTGTATTTACTTATCTTTTTTTTGTATTTTAATTGCATGGAATACTGATCTTATAGTAAATCCATTTGTTGCAGTTTCTTGATAGATAACATACCAGTAAGGGTGTTCACTAACCATGAGGCTGCTGGGGTTCCCTTTCCCAAGAACCAACCAATGAGGGTGTATGCCAGTTTGTGGAATGCTGATGACTGGGCAACCCAGGGTGGGCGTGTGAAGACCGACTGGACTAAGGCACCTTTCACTGCTTCATATCGGAAATTCAACGCCAATGCCAACAAAGTGAGCCCCAATTCAAAGTCAACAAGTTCGGAAAATGAAAACCAAGCATGGAGTACACAAGGACTCGATGCAGCAGGACGAAACCGGATTAGATGGGTGCAAAACAAGCACATGATCTACAACTACTGCAATGACTACAGTCGGTTTCCCAGTGGTCTTCCTGTTGAGTGCACACGGTCCAGATTCCTCTAAAGCCTCGCTACTCGAGATCTTAATCTGCATATTCCATTTATATGTTGTGAATGTTTTTTGATGTCCAAATTCTTTATTCTTTGATTCATTGTACACTAAACAAATTCATATAATAAATAATTACAAATTTATAATACAAACCAATTGGGTTTCTTCTTTTGGTTTATGCTTATATAATCCATTTTCTTTCAAATGTTGTTGAATGAACTAGCACGCGGAAGATAAGCCTTTATACTTAGACGCATTAGGGATAAATGGATTGAGCTTCCGTATTAACAATTATGGAGTACGTCTGAGAGGGGTTGATTCCTTGACAATTCATTCAAATGTGTTCAAGTATATTTTTGAAAGCATTATATCTCAAGGCATTTTGGATATTTTTGAAAATGTACAGAGCTTCCATACTCGAGTTTGTGTGAGAGGATTTTTTAGTAATGAGTCTTAGTGTGACTATCATGGATTGCTTTACGAGGTTTTAGAGGTATAATTACGATGTGCTGATTACATTGTTCTGCTATTCAAGTGTACATAATTTGATGGTAGATAGTGGGTTAGAGTCGAACCAGAACATAGGAAGTTTAATGCCGATGCCAACAAAGTGAGCTCCAATTCGAAGTCAACAAGTTCTAAAAATGACAACCAATGAGGGTTTATGCTAGCTTGTAGAATGCCGATGACTAGTGTAACAACCCTTAAAAAGGTCCCACAACTATCTGTGATCGAAACCCCAAACGCGCATAATGAGAACCAGCACGAAAAATCAAAAAGAAAAGGTTTTTGTGAATGTCGCGGGCCGCGACAAACTCCTAAAAACCCTTCGCGGGACGCGAAAGACATAAAATGCGCCAGAGACACGTGTACGCCACGTGTCATCCACGTGTCAAGCCTACCCCATGAGTTATGCCAGCTATGCCCTAGCTATACATCCTCGCAGGCCGCGACAAGATAGCCCTATGCTACCGCGGGGTGCGAGAAACCCAAATTCCAACTATATAAGGGACGTTCACTAAGCATTCAACTTTGCTCAAAATCTTTCTTTCTCTCGCTCTCTCTTGTTCTATCGTTTTAAATCCCGAAACCTTAAACCTCAAAACTCTGCTTTGTAGAAAATGTGCTAACCCTAATCAGTTAAGATATGTGCTAAACCTAATCAGTTAAATCCCGAAACCTTAAACCTTGAAACTCTGCTATGTAGAAAATGTGCTAACCCTAATCAGTTAACTCTGCTTAGTAGTTAAGATAACTTAGCGGTTAAGAAAACTCAATAGGTAAGAAAACTTAATAGCTAAGAAAACTTAACAGCTAAGGAAATTTAACGGGAAAGAAAACTTAACAGCTAAGTAAGTTAATCAGTTAAACAGTTAAAGTAAATTATCAGTTAAACAACTAAGTTTAATGTCACACCCCAACCGATGGCGGAATCATCAGGACGCGACGCTTTGACTAACCAAAGTGGTCAAATAAATAGTAGAACACATGATTGATTAAAATTTGGATGGTTCCAAAACGGAACTTTGACTAACCAAAGTGGTCAAAAAGTCTTTTGAATTTGAGGAGCATGCTTTGGCCTAATAGGTAATATACTCTGGCCGATAAGTCGGTTAACGGTATTTACCCTTCCGGTTACTACATGTCCCAAATCAATCGAAATTTCAAGACTTGGCGGGATTTTTAAAAAAAAATCGAAGAGTGGAACTAGTCGACAAGGTGCGGGTTTCACCCCTAACTTGGCGATTTCGTATCTTAAGTGTGGTTGGTACTCGTCGGGTCAAAATTTAATTTCAACACTATGACGAGGGTCCACTAGAGTTTGAATTGGAAATATACCATTTAGATGTGGATTTCACTCCTAGCTAAATGGCGAAATTCCGTGCAAAAAAAAAAAAAAAAAAAAAAGAATAAGCGGGATGAGAGTCGTTCACCAAATTGTGGGTTTCACGCCTATTTTGGTAAACTCGTCTCTTTTGTATAATACGAGTGTTTGTGGATTTAGAGTAGTCGAGTAAAATGTATGAGGAACTGTGTATGTTGAGGATATAAACATGCCAAGAATGGCACATAAAGAATGAAATATTAAAATAAATATTAACACATAATGAAACATGTATTAACACATAAGAATAGCATGTCAAGTATGATACATAAGGATAAAACGACATATATGTTTAAAAGGCTTAAAGAGAATAAATAAGAAAC
Organism: Helianthus tuberosus; assembly: GCA_030545235.1. Classification (NCBI taxonomy): domain Eukaryota; kingdom Viridiplantae; phylum Streptophyta; class Magnoliopsida; order Asterales; family Asteraceae; genus Helianthus; species Helianthus tuberosus. The sequence continues at coordinate 41,739,443 of CM060414.1, read as the reverse complement.
ATATAAATTGACATGCATATAGCAAAATATAAAAATAAGGCTCTAAAACTATAGACTAGGTAAAAGCATTCCTACTTTTCCTAATTCCCAATAGTTATGGCTCTGATACCAATCTGTCACACCCCAACCAATGGCGGAAACATCAGAGTGAGACTTGTTCAAGATTGTAAGAGACTTCATAACACTATTTGTGACAATATTTAATTCAACCGATTTCATTTCATAAATAAATTGTCAAAACATTACAAGAAATTCAAATAACAACATTGTTCAACATAACATAACAAAATTGATACAACACTTTAACTCTAAACGTCTAAGTGAGTATCTAGGCCTCTTTGCTAGTCCATTTTCATAGCATCATCAATCCTCAACCTGTAACATGTTTAAAATACAATTCAATGCAAAAGCAAAGGCGAGTATACAAGTTTATGAATGAGTATAAGTATAAAAGTTTAAAAACGAATCCACATGGCAACTTAGTTTATACAAGATCAACCTAACATGGCATGCAATATTTCTAGCCAATCCTCTGTTTACGCAAAAATGATATAATTCAACATGACCACAAGTCTACGGGCGGTGTGTTACTCCTATAGCGCTATACATGTCAAATGGAGGCTCGTGAAAGCTAATGAGTAAAACATATCACATAAGTATGGTCCACGTAAGCATCAAGTATAAAAACATAGTATTCATGTATAAGGATTATTTCGTGCATTGCATAAAGAAAAAGTTTAAGTGTAGTTTAATAGTTAAACATGTTACACCCCGAAAGTGGTAAACATAAAAAGGGGGTTGCGAGTATACTCACAAATTTGCATATGCTTTCCGATTATCCAATGTGACGAAGTTGATGAGGTTAGGAGGTTGAATGTGTTTGTGTAGGGATTTAGGAAGTTAAAACACAAGAATATAGGTATTCGAAAGTAATCATCCTTTAACACCAAGTACTTTTTCTTGACACTATGAAACCTCAAGGGTTAATGTTTTCATGAGTAATATACTCATTAGAATCGTAACAAGTCTTATGTCTTAGATGATGTTATTCTAATATCTTGACGAATGAACACAAGTCCACCGTCAAGGGTCCGAATAGTATATATATGTATAAGTATTATATGTATTATTTAGTCCATTAGTCAAGCATGAGGTAGAAGATAAATCTTCATTTAGGTACCTCTATTGTGTCATAGAATTCATGTAGGAGGTAGGAAGAACAAGCTTCCATTTAGGTACCTCTTATGGTTCACCACTACACTTGATGTAAAAACATACAAGGAGGGTCATGAACTAATATCAATACGAGAATAAGAAACAACTATACTAAGAGAAATCATCAAGTAATGTGGGGATTCTATATTGGACAACCCAAGTTAGTCCATAATCACATCTACATTAAGTCTTGGACTTAAACATTACTTGTGGGTTAAAAACCCTAAACAAAACATAATGTATATGAGGTTTAACCTCTGATTTTGAATGTCTCAACCTTGTTTTTAAGCCTAACTAACCATAGAAGTGGTTATAAGAAAAAGGACATAGGTTTGAGATGAGTTAGACTCAAGTTGAACAAGTTTAGTAAAGATTAGATGACATCAAAAATGAACAGTGAACTTTGGAGCCTTTTTGCCGGAGTTTCAAGGACTTATTTACTGTGGAATACCCATGGATTCGAAGCTAAGGTTAATCCAATCACATAGGAAAAATAATGGAGTAAATCGGAAAAGAATTGAGTGAGTTATGCTCACTTTAGTGAAGCTTGCTGAATCTGCCCGAACTTCTGATGTTGCTGCGAATTTAGAGTAGTTTAGGAGTGAGATTTGAGTTTGTAAAGTGGTAAGGAGGCTGATTATAAGTGGTATTTATAGGGGAAAATATTAGGGTTAAGTGGGTTGGCTTTTAATGGTAATTAGTTGGGGTTAATTAAATAAAAAAACAATTTAAAACAACTATAAAGTTGTTTGGTCGCTACTGTTGGCAGCTATGTTGCCTTGATTACTTTTTTGACAATTTATTTATAAAATGAAATCGTTTGAATTAAATATTGTCACAAATAGTGTTATTAAGTCTTTTACAATCTTGAACAAGTCCCACTCCGATGTTTCCGCCATTGGTTGGGGTGTGACATGTAACAACCCTTAAAAAGGTCCCACAACTATCCGTATTCGAAACCCCAAACGCGCATAATGAGAACCAGCACGAAAAATCAAAAAGAAAAGGTTTTTGTGAATGTCGCGGGCCGCGACAAACTCCTAAAGACCCTTCGCGGGTCGCGAAAGACATAAAATGCGCCAGAGACACGTGTACGCCACGTGTCATCCACGTGTCAAGCCTACCCCATGAGTTATGCCAGCTATTCCCTAGCTATACATCCTCGCAGGCCGCGACAAGATAGCCCTAGGCTATCGCGGGATGCGGGAAACCCAAATTCCAGCTATATAAGGGACATTCACTAAGCATTCAACTTTGCTCAAAATCTTTCTTTCTCTCGCTCTCTCTTGTTCTATCGTTTTAAATCCCGAAACCTTAAACCTCGAAACTCTGCTTTGTAGAAAATGTGCTAACCCTAATCAGTTAAGATATGTGCTAAACCTAATCAGTTAAATCCCAAAACCTTAAACCTTGAAACTCTGCTATGTAGAAAATGTGCTAACCCTAATCAGTTAACTCTGCTTAGTAGTTAAGATAACTTAGCGGTTAAGAAAACTCAATAGGTAAGAAAACTTAATAGCTAAGAAAACTTAACAGCTAAGGAAATTTAACGGGAAAGAAAACTTAACAGCTAAGTAAGTTAATCAGTGAAACAGTTAAAGTAAATTACCAGTTAAACAACTAAGTTTAATGTCACACCCCAACCGATGGCGGAATCATCAGGACACGGCACTAGGCGAACCAGATTGCTCAAGAGAATCCATAACAACTATTTAGTGACAATATTTAACAAGTTCATTATCCCATACAAACAAACAAATATTTCATCAAACAGTCATAACGGAATACAAGTCTCTCAAACAAAACAAGATACGACAACCTAGATTTTTATTGTGGGTTTCTAGACTTCCAATCCATTTGCTGCATATAATCCATAAACCTGTCACATACATTAAAATAAAGTCAATACAATAATGTAAAGGTGAGTACACAAGTTTAGTATAAGTATAGTATAAAAGCGTTTACGCATAACCAACATGTAACACGTAATGGGCGAATCAAGTAACTATCAACAATGATATAAGCTAACCACATGACTGCGAGTAGAGTATGCGCGACACGGGTTCACCGAAGCGAACACGTGAAGTAAAGTATGTGATCCTTAATAACCCCTGAATAAACATGTGCTGGGTCCAAACTATAGTACTATCGTTGCTAAGGGCGCTAGGGCAAGTCTTCACTGTGTAACATAGCACAAGTATTCAACTAATCACGTATATCATGCAAGTGCGGTTAGCGTTTATAAAGTGTTTAAGTATTGTGTGTTTTGATAGAGAACGTATGTAACACCCAAAAGTGCGTTAAGCGAAAAAGGGTTCGAGTATACTCACATTGCGTGTCTAGCAAGTAAACACGTCCTGAAATGGATTGAAGGGAGCGCCGGATCAGCCTGCGTACTGGGACAGAATGCGTAAGTCTTCCAAAGTGCTGAAACGGTCAAAATCGAAGTGTTGAGTGGGAAATAGAGGCTTCTTACGAAGGTGTGCCTTCGTACGAAGGGAGTCTTCACACAAGTGTGGCTTCCGTTGTCCAAAATCGAGTGTGCTTCGCGTCTGTCTTCGGAAAATCGAGTGTTCATCCCTCCAACCTTAAGCTACTGATTAAACTTAGAGTCGGAGAGGTCTTTGTTTGAGTCACGGATGAGAATTGGGCTGTGATGTGCGAAGTCAGTGCCTTCGTACGAAGCCGGGCTTCGAACAGAACAATCCAGCTCGCATTCGTGGCTGTTCTTGGCGTTTGGAGCTGTTTCCTCGTCTGAATCGGATGTGTTTTTGAGTCCTATTCATGACGGTTTTGACACCACTTCGTCCCACTATCCAGTGAACGAAATACGGGTCCGTTTTGGTCCGTTTTTGTGTAAAAGTCGAGTTTAAAAGTGTGTTTAAAGGGTTTTCACTTACATCTAACACTTGGTGAGTGCGAAATCTGCAGATCTCTAACTTGGGAAGCCGAAGCTAGGCCCAATACACTTGGTTAAGTGTAGATCCGTTGTAAAACAAGAAGATCTGATGGAAAAGATGAAGGTTTTCGATAAAAATAGAGAAGCTAAGATGAAAAAGATAGAGTTTAGGTGAAAAAGATGAATTTAGTTAAAAACCAGGGAGTTTGGATGAAATCGAAGTGAATCTTGTGGAAAATCGTAGTGGAAAACGTTGTGTAATCATGTAAAAATGATAAATCTTACTTGAAAACAGTTGGACAGCAATTTAGTAGCGTTTCGGAGCAAAAGGCAGCAAGTTAGAATGAATGAGGAGGGTTTGGGTATTTATAGGAAAGGAGCATGCGAGCAGGTGCCTTCGTGCGAAGGCCTGCCTTCGTACGAGGCCAGGTACCTTCATACGAGGGCAGGTGTCGTCGTACGAAGCCGCCTGTTTGGCACGTTTCGCTTCTGTTTCGCGTGTAGGATGCTTGTTTGGTGCGTTTTGTTGTGTTATTTAGTACGTGTACTTTAAGTATTTTAGCGAGATGTTAAGTGTTGCGTTGTGTTGCGTTTTGGTGTCTCGATTTACCACACCGGAGTGTTTTGAGCGAGTGAGCGTTTGAACGTTTTAAGCGAATAAACAATACAGATAACACATCTAACATATAATAACACAATTAACACAACTAATATAAATAAATCCGCGTTTCGAGTTTGCGTTGCGATATGCGTTCAAGTAATAAGCGTTTAATGTGATAAAGTACGATAAATAAGCGATGTAGAATGCGTTTAAAATATAGTAACCTTTGGCGTTAATCGAATCTTGGAGTATAAGCGTTTACGAGTGAAATAACTGTAAAAAGGAAACAAACAAAAGTTCGGGTTGTTACATTTAACAACAAAACGGTTAAGTAAGTTTAATAACTTAACATATAAGGAAGTAATATATAAGAAACGGTTTAACTGAGGAAGATGTATATGGGTAGATAACAACTGAGGAAGGTGTATATGGGTAACAACTGAGGAAGGTGTATATGGGTAGATAACAACTGAAGAAGGTGTATATGGGTAGATAACAATTGAGGAAGGTGTATATGGATAACAACTGAGGAAGGTGTATATGGGTAGATCACACCTGGGAAGATCTATATGGGGTAAGACATATTCCTTACCTTTAAATAGGAATCTTAGGATTCATTCTTCCTTGCTCATTCCTTCTCTTCTTCTCTCTATACATTGGTGTTCTAACTAATAGTCACTGATACGATATTCTGTCTGATCGATCCAGGAACCAACTAACGAATGCCAAAGTGTTGTCTGAATAAAACTATACTTTGTTGACTTACATTACGGTTCTGATCTCGTGACCATCGTTAGGTTTGTTCTGGTTTTACACTAATACGTATTTGTAACACCCTAACACGCTTAACCTTAAAACGACGCAGCGGAATTTCGAGCCTTAAAATTTCTTTCATTATATACGTCTTGACATTCTTAAAATTCATTTTATAATATAAAAACATAACTTATCATCACTAAATTACATATTTAAACATTCCCGTACAATCTATCTTGTGACTCGGTCTTCGATCGCTACTCTTTGTGAGGATAATCCGTGATTCGTACAACCTGCACCCACCACAAACATACGCATCATTAGCATACTTATGTACAAACAAGATTCATAGTAATGTAGCCTTGCTATGTTCTATCCACATATACATCTCATCCTGTTAACTTTCTAGTTTTAAGCATTCCATCTGGGTGTCTAATCCTTGGCGAAACTTCAATAATGTACCTGCATTACATTTCATTCTCGAGGCACCTTGTGAATAATCGTCAATACATAAATGTATTGAAACCACATATGAAATACATACATAACTACGTACATACATACATACCTTTAATTGCATACCTACGCATCTATTTACATACATACATGATTACGTCTTCACATACGTACTTACATACATACATAATTACATACATACATACCTACTCGCATACATACGTTTCTTAACGCGTTTGACGCGTTTGCCCAAGGATTCTCTTTTACTAATTATGTAGGTAAATCCATACTTATATTTACCTATGCCTTTCTACTTAATTCGTTCCATTTTATGCTTGCGTACACGTTTATCGCATCTCATACACACTCTAAAATGAGCTTAGAATACAATTCGGGACTCCTTGTAGGTTACAAGACTGATTACAGATGAATTCTGCACATTCGGTTGAACTGGCAGTTGACGCACGACCATGCGTCCCAACCGCACGACCGTACGGATCCTACCACGTCGGGGACACTGGTAATGCACAAGCCAGTACACTTGTTTACTCGGAAACGCACGACCGTGCGACCCAGTCGCACGACCGTGCGCCACCTCGCGTCGGGTCAACTCTCGTAGACAGCGACTTAAGGCGTCGGCAAAAATTGGAAAATGCACGGGGCGTCGTCGACGGCCCCTAGAATCACCATTTTGCTGCAGATCCGTTTCGTCGTCCGAAAACGCTAAAATTTGCGTAACTTTTAAACCGTTTACCCGTTTAACCTCCCGTTTCTTCCCACATGACCGTAAATTGATAATCTATCATGTGAAATTGAAATCCCATGTCCGAATTAAGAAAATTCTTAACTTATGCACTATAGACTTATTACCTTTTTACAAGTTTTGACCCGTTCCGGCATTTATCTCAAATAATCTGATTATTTGACCCCGACTCCTTATATACCTTATACTTTCAACGTTATTTATCATAAACGACAAAAATCTTGGATGTCTTGCCTCCTCTTAACACATTTTCGCTCGAAAGCTTATTTTGACCCGTCATGGGTATCTACGCATTAAGTGGTCTATGACCTACAAAACCATACTCCCCACTTTCATACTTGACCAAAACATTATACTAATCGAATAGCTTGTTTCCAATAGACATTTAGGGTCGTTTGCCCGTTATACCTATCAAGGGCGTTTTTGTCAACATTGCTCCATCCTTTACAACCAAGGACTTCATTGCGTATTTAATCAACCTTACCACTTGACGACAATTCTAACGCACATACCTTACTCGAATCAAAGCTAGATCCGTTTAATACTTCATCGATTTCATACCACTCATTCCTATTAGACCTCAATTATCATACCTAATAAGTCGCATATAATTTTACATAAACAACTAAGAAGTGATTACGAAAATCACTTACCTTATGCGTCCGTGCTCGTATCCGATTCCTCGCCTCTTCTTGACCCGTTAACACCTCATGCTTGAGCCCGTCTCGTCGTGATTCCTATACTTTCATTTCATCGAAATCACGCTCTTATTAGCATACTCATTTGTACATGTTAACAATCATATCAATCGCATATTTCACACTTAACTTTCCTTAGTCATTTCTAACAAGAATAAAACATATAATCAACTTCATATCCTTTCCAACACATGTACATCATCATGTAATCACAATTAACGCATATTAACATAACATGCCCAAACGACTTCCTATAATCCTGCTTTTACCACAACGAGTTAAATCATGTTTCTTATACTTGTTGACTTTCAAAAGTCAACTATTAACCATATGTAACCATCGACTTATCAACATATACCCGTAACATCATAATCGACTATACGGACGACACTATATACATTTTATCATACACTTGATGTACGTACTACCTTTTAAGCATAACGTACAACTAATTCATGCATAAATCTTCTAAACTCATACATAACCCATCAAAACCTACCTACTAAACATCATGGATCATTCCCAAATAAACATCAAACATATCATCATCATATTTCTCCTAATTCATCTAACAAGAATTCATCATACCCACATAATACATCAATCTTTCAACAAGGCTCGGACATGGGAGGTGATTCTAGTCATCATCTTCACCCTAACTAACGGGTCTCACCTGTAATCATCAAATTAACACAAACCATACGTAACCCGTGTTCTATACGATGATTCTAACCCTTGTACATGATCAATTTCATATTAACTCACGGATTTGAACATAACCCACTTCACACATGATCACAAATCTTAGATTTAAGACATACCTTATGATCCCCTCGTGAAGGTGATCATTAATCCATGTTCCTTCTTGAATTTGAGCCTCGATTCACCCTTCAATTTGGTGATTTAGTTGAGTTAGGCTTTGGAGCTCTTGGAGCTCCTGAACATTCGTGAACACACACGAAGTGTGTGTTTGTGTGTGTTGAACTTTCATTTTAATAACTCAACTTCCATTCTGTTCCACTTTAACCCCTCGGGTTTACCTTTAAAACATAACCGACACTACCTTCATCATTTAATACTTTTGACCATACCCTTAACTAGGTTAAATAGCCTAGTTATTAATTTCATGACGTGTCATATAGGAACACACGGCAAATATTAACATTCAGATTTTGGGGCGTTACAAGTCTACCACCCTTAAATAAGGTTTCGTCCCCGAAACCTTTCTCACCTCTATTTAACACTAATTAATTCTTCTCTACGTCCCATCAACACTACCGCTAGCCCATCACAACGACTATCTTCATTCTTAAGGAACCCGCTCCGGAGTTCTTATTAGTGTCGCTTTCACTAATAACGCTAATTCCTAACAGCCTTTATAGCTAATGGTTCATTCATCATTCTAATACTCGTATATCATATGCATTATATATCTTTTTATTTACTTGAAACCATTCCAACATCCCATTACTAACATTCCCATTTGTTTATTTCAACATTCATAATGTTTTCATCGACTATACGATCTTGCATCGAAATTTGTATATACTCAGATATGTTTAACTTTAACTAATACATCATAGTAATGGGTAACTATACATTCTCGATTCATAAACTATTCATATAGTTGGCTTCTTTCTAATAAGTTCATGTCTTCCATACTATAACTTCACACATCATTCTTATTTCCTTGACCGGTTAATAACGGGTCAATATACCCACTTCTTTAATCTATAATCATACATACATCCTTATGATCCATTAATAACGAATCTAATACCTTCATCTGATCTCTTAAGATTACATTCTCTACAAGCACTGTATAATATTTAACTCTTGTTTTGATATCATAACAAAAACTACTATTTCATAGTCACACCTACGTACTTAACTCTAACGTTAACCTTGTTCTACATTTTCTACCATTACTTGTTCCTTGCATACCTTTACGTTAACTTTAAATCATTTCGTTCATTCCACATTACTATTGCTTTTACTTCATGCATTACTTAATTTACATATATAAATGTGTCATACTAGTTCATATCTATCCAACATGGGTAAACATTATACTAACCTCCTTTTCATTTCTCAGACTAATGATCCGTAACCCAGATCGATCATCTTCTCCTCGAGTACTAGCCGTACAGGCCAGGTTTCATTCATTCGTGTAATGAGCTTCCGCTCGTGCACGTCCTTTCACCAATACGATTGGTTTCATCACATCAATAGTTCTAACATTATCATCAACAACATCGGCGGTTAGCATATATCATTCAAACATTCATTACACTAGGTGATTACCCACCTATAACTCTTCTACAATTTCCTACGTACCTGCTATAACGTACCACACATTCTATTTCTTACATGCAATCCTTTCATTCTATTAATCATTTCACCAACTGAAGTACACGCTTGTACTTCCTTCTATTCATGCTTAATTGCAAAGACCTTATTACATCGTTTCAATATTTCTTACCAACTTACCATTCCCGCCCCTACTTAAGTTATTGTTCGGGTCACAGCCCGTCATCATTCTGACTTCTAAGAGTCAATTACTAACACATCTAACACGTAGCTTATACAGATCTTCATCTATTATACTATCACCTTTTACTTTATACTTATTTCTATGACCCGTTCGACTCAATCATGGTCAAACTGTCGACACCTTCTTATGCGGATTAATTTCATCTTTTTATATTTTTAAACCCGTCTCACGGATTCAGACGCATCATTCATGCTTTTTCATTCATTGAATCCGCCTTACGGATTCAAACATTACATTCATGCCTTTCATTACTTCTACGTTTTGAATCCTTCTCACGGATTCAAACATATTATCCATGCCTTTCATCCTTGAATCCGTCTCACGGATTCAAACATATCATCCATGCCTTTCATCCTTGAATCCGTTTCACGGATTCAAACATATTATCCATGCCTTTCATCCTTGAATCCGTCTCACGGATTCAAACATATCATCCATGCCTTTCATCCTTGAATCCGTCTCACGGATTCAAACATATCATCCATGCCTTTCATCCTTGAATCCGTCTCACGGATTCAAACATATTATTCATATCTTGTTGATCCGCACTTAATCACGGATTCAACATTCTTCATTCTTATCAGGCATGTTTTTCATTCTTACATAGTACTCTCAATTTCCCGAGAGTCTTACTTCCTATTTCACCCACACGCCCGCCCGCTACCCAACTCTACCGGACATACCTGTAACAATTATCATGATCTCACGAACGTCATACGTTTCTCGTGTACTGGCCAGGTACACAATCCACATAGTAGTTTCGTGCCTTCATGTAATTGTCACCTTATGTCCGTAGACTTAGGTTTCGGCGTGTGTATCACTTTCAGTACTTCACTACTATACTACCATTATCCTTCATTTAACATTTTCCTTCTCTTAATGAATTTTACTGTTACACATACCCACATATCGAATTTACGTACCTAGATTCAAATTTGGTTTATTACCTCTTTACCTGCCTTAGTATTCATCCTAGATTGCATTCACATATCATCCTCTTCAAACACTTATGCTTACCTCGCACATACAAAACCGTCAGTTTCTTTATACGTATACATAAGTACATACTTACATTAGCTTTTACCCTTGGATCTTGATCGAGTCTTAGATTGTACGATATCAAGAGCACACAAGTTTGAGTTCAAGTACTTACCTTCTCGTACTTGATTCCCTCAAACCAGGGCTCTGATACCAACTTGTAACCCCCTAACACGTTAAACCTTAAAACGACGCAGCGGAATTTCGAGCCTTAAAATTTCTTTCATTATATACGTCTTGACATTCTTAAAATTCATTTTATAATATAAAAACATAACTTATCATCACTAAATTACATATTTAAACATTCCCGTACAATCTATCTTGTGACTCGGTCTTCGATCGCTACTCTTTGTGAGGATAATCCGTGATTCGTACAACCTGCACCCACCACAAACATACGCATCATTAGCATACTTATGTACAAACAAGATTCATAGTAATGTAGCCTTGCTATGTTCTATCAACATATACTTCTCATCCTGTTAACTTTCTAGTTTTAAGCATTCCATCTGGGTGTCTAATCCTTGGCGAAGCTTCAATAATGTACCTGCATTACATTTCATTCTCGAGGCACCTTGTGAATAATCGTCAATACATAAATGTATTGAAACCACATATACAATACATACATAACTACGTACATACATACATACCTTTAATTGCATACCTACGCATCTATTTACATACATACATGATTACGTCTTCACATACGTACTTACATACATACATAATTACATACATACATACCTACTCGCATACATACGTTTCTTAACGCGTTTGACGCGTTTGCCCAAGGATTCTCTTTTACTAATTATGTAGGTAAATCCATACTTATATTTACCTATGTCTTTCTACTTAATTCGTTCCATTTTATGCTTGCTTACACGCTCATCGCATCTCATAAACACTCTAAAATGAGCTTAGAATACAATTCGGGACTCCTTGTAGGTTACAAGACTGATTACAGATGAATTCTGCACATTCGGTTGAACTGGCAGCTGACGCACGACCATGCGTCCCAACCGCACGACCGTGCGGATCCTACGACGTCGGGGACACTGGTAATGCACAAGCCAGTACACTTGTTTACTCGGAAACGCACGACCGTGCGACCCAGTCGCACGACCGTGCGCCACCTCGCGTCGGGTCAACTCTCGTAGACAGCGACTTAAGGCGTCGGCAAAAATTGGAAAATGCACGGGGCGTCGGCGACGGCCATAGGGGCGTCGGCGACGGCCCCTAGAATCACCATTTTGCTGCAGATCCGTTTCGTCGTCCGAAAACGCTAAAATTTGCGTAACTTTTAAACCGTTTACCCGTTTAACCTCCCGTTTCCTCCCACATGACCGTAAATTGATAATCTATCATGTGAACTTGAAATCCGATGTCCGGATTAAAGAAAATTCTTAACTTATGCACTATCGACTTATTACCTTTTTACAAGTTTTGACCCGTTCCTGCATTTATCTCAAATAATCTGATTATTTGACCCCGACTCCTCATATACCTTATACTTTCAACGTTATTTATCATAAAGGACAAAATTCTTGGATGTCTTGCCTCCTCTTAACACATTTTTGCTCAAAAGCTTATTTTGACCCGTCATGGGTATTTACGCATTAAGTGGTCTATGACCTACAAAACCATACTCCCCACTTTCATACTTGACCAAAACATTATACTAATCGAATAGCTTGTTTCCAATAGACATTTAGGGTCGTTTGCCCGTTATACCTATCAAGGGCGTTTTTGTCAAAATTGCTCCATCCTTTACAACCAAGGACTTCATTGCGTATTTAATCAACCTTACCACTTGACGACAATTCTAACGCACATACCTTACTCGGATCAAAGCTAGATCCGTTTAATACTTCATCGATTTCATACCACTCATTCCTATTAGACCTCAATTATCATACCTAATAAGTCGCATATAATTTTACATAAACAACTAAGAAGTGATTACGAAAATCACTTACCTTATGCGTCCGTGCTCGTATCCGATTCCTCGCCTCTTCTTGACCCGTTAACACCTCATGCTTGAGCCCGTCTCGTCGTGATTCCTATACTTTCATTTCATCGAAATCACGCTCTTATTAGCATACTCATTTGTACATGTTAACAATCATATCAATCGCATATTTCACACTTAACTTTCCTTAGTCATTTCTAACAAGAATAAAACATATAATCAACTTCATATCCTTTCCAACACATGTACATCATCATGTAATCACAATTAACGCATATTAACATAACATGCCCAAACGACTTCCTATAATCCTGCTTTTACCACAACGAGTTAAATCATGTTTCTTATACTTGTTGACTTTCAAAAGTCAACTATTAACCATATGTAACTATCGACTTATCAACATATACCCGTAACATCATAATCGACTATACGGACGACACTATATACATTTTATCATACACTTGATGTACGTACTACCTTTTAAGCATAACGTACAACTAATTCATGCATAAATCTTCTAAACTCATACATAACCCATCAAAACCTACTACTAAACACCATGGATCATTCCCAAATAAACATCAAACATATCATCATCATATTTCTCCTAATTCATCTAACAAGAATTCATCATACCCACATAATACATCAATCTTTCAACAAGGCTCGGACATGGGAGGTGATTCTAGTCATCATCTTCACCCTAACTAACGGGTCTCACCTCTAATCATCAAATTAACACAAACTATACGTAACCTGTGTTCTATACGATGATTCTAACCCTTGTACATGATCAATTTCATACTAACTCACGGATTTGAACATAACCCACTTCACACATGATCACAAATCTTAGATTTAAGACATACCTTATGATCCCCTCGTGAAGGTGATCATTAATCTGTGTTCCTTCTTGAATTTGAGCCTCGATTCACCCTTCAATTTGGTGATTTAGTTGAGTTAGGGTTTGGAGCTCTTGGAGCTCCTGAACATTCGTGAACACACACGAAGTGTGTGTTTCTGTGTGTTGAACTTTCATTTTAATAACTCAACTTCCATTCTGTTCCACTTTAACCCCTCGGGTTTGCCTTTAAAACATAACCGACACTACCTTCATCATTTAATACTTTTGACCATACCCTTAACTAGGTTAAATAGCCTAGTTATTAATTTCATGACGTGTCATATAGGAACACACGACAAATATTAACATTCAGATTTTGGGGCGTTACAATATTCTACTCTGTTAAACTAAATGTTTAACTATCAGAAAACTCCGAACTATAAACTTACAATCAAAATAGATGCTTAATTACCAAAAGATTCAGAACTATAAAAGTAGATGCTTAACCATCAGAAGGCTTAGAATCAGGAGGCCTGTTAAATAAAGAACTATTGACCGACAAGGTGAGTCATTCTCTTTTTATCAAATGCTTTCAAAACCCTAAATGTTTTATAGTTGTATTTACAATGATTAAGTCTTTGTATTCTTAAATTACTACCATTATGTGGGGTTTTGTAAACACTACTTGATAAGCTTCACTAGTTGAGAGAATGATCAACAGTGATATGACCACAGTTACAGGAATTGCCGAGTGATAAATATTGTTGCATAATTGTAAGATATAAACAAATATAAAAACTCTTAATGCTGTAATTATAACAATGTGTTTTTGTACAATTGAATGAACTCAACAGTATTTCCTGCTGATAAAATGTTTTTAAACATGTTTCAGGTGATTAGAGTAGATCTGAATAAGAGTTATGATACGGTACCAAGAAGGCTTAAAGAAGTGGCTTATTTTATCAATTAAATTAAAATAAGAAACGTTGTTTTATGTATTCGGGTTTATCCCATATTAAAGCTACCTTTGTAAAACATAGGTTTATTCACATCTGTTTAATAAATAAAAACCGGTGTTTCTAAACTCTGATATTTTTCCTAACTCACGGTCCTGATGAAAATTTCTGTTGGAATATTTTCGAAATAACCACCGGTACCACTTCACTGTTCACGGCTCTCGTCCAGGGTGTGGTCGGGGGTTGTGACAACTAGGCAACCCAAGGTGGGCGTGTCATGACTAACAGGACTAAGGCACCTTTCAAAGCTTCATATAGAAAATTCAATGCCAATGCGAATAAAGTGGGCCCCAATTCTAAGTCAACAAGTTCTGAAAATGAAATCAAGGCATGAAATACACACAAGGACTTGATGCAGCAGGGTGAAACAGGATTAGGTGTGTGCAAAACAAGCGCATGATCTACGACTACTACAATGACTACAACCAGTTTCCCAATGGTCGTCTTGTTGAGTGCACACAGTCTAGATTCCTCTAAAGCTTCGCTACTCAAGATCTTGATTTGCATATCTCATTAATATGTTAATTTTTTTGATGTCCAAAATTCTTTATTTTTAGATTCATTATACACTACACAAATTCATGATTTGCATACCATTTTCTTTTTATTCTTTTAAAGGACAACCAGTACCATCTGACGACCACCCCACACCACCGCCAACGACCACCATCTCAAAACTTCCTTGATCTGAATCGCAAGTCCTTCATTGTTGGATTTAGGTGTCCAATTATTGATTTTTTTGAACTTTGCTATTAAGGTATGATCTAAAGAGTTACCCTTTAGACAAAGAACAAAGAATAATGTTTAATCTAATTCTAATAAAAGATTCAAATTAACACCACATGACATTTTCTAATTTCATTAAGTCCACGTGGCATTTTCTCCTCGCCTTAAACATCCCAAGCACATGGGTTTTCACCCACCCACATCCTTACCCGATACCAATTTATCAGATATCATTTTCACTCCAAACCCTAATCATCATCTAAAGCCGCACTACTCAAGATGTTGATTTGCATATCTAACTAATACAATGTTTTAAAATCCGGTTTTTATATTGTACTAGACTGGGCTTGGAAACGATTTAACCGGGTGTATCGGGTGTACCAGGCGGTTTAACCGGTTCTACCGGACGGTTCAATTGGTACTACCGGCCGGTTTGAACCGGTTTTTAAAACATTCCGTGTTAATTTTTTTATGTCCAAAATTCTTTGTTTTTAGATTCATTGTACAGTACACAAATTCAAACTATGTATAGTATAACCACAAAAATTATAATATAAACCACCAGAGTTTCTTCTTTGGGTTGATCCCTTAAACCACAAATTCAATGGCCTAGCTAGTTTGATAAAACAATGGGCACGCCCGGTACATACTAACTAATAAATCAAAACGAAAAAAAACCCTCACTTGTTATAGTTGGGTTTTAAAGGCTTCCCTTGTTCCCACACCCCCTATATCTTATTTTCACACCCCCTATTGTATACGAGCCGTATACAGTTATACGGTCCGTATAGAATGTTTTTTAATAGGAAAATGAACAGAGAATGTTTTTATTTTATTTTATTTTATTATTTACGGCCCGTATATAGTTATACAAGCCGTATACATATGTATATGATTTATAAGATGTATACAGCTCAATGGATTTATTTTGGGAGGTTTTTGCTGTTACCAAATTTATACGGGCCGTTTAACTGTATACGGGCCGTATATAATGGTGTTTTTTCAAGTATCATGTTTTTTCCAATAATAACACACTCATTCTAGGGTTTCTAAACTCTTCATCAACTTTAACAATGTCGATAAACGTTGATCGGAACACCCCGCTTAAATCGGTTCACAGGTAGAGTAACGTTACCGATCAGTCCGTTGATGGAAACCTTAGCGATCGTAGAGATCTTCGTGTTGGTTATTTATCGATTTCGAATAACTACCAAGGGTGATTATTGATTGGTTACAGAAACCACTAGCAGAAGAACCCGACACATCTTCTATGATGATCCGAAACATTCTTAATAACTAGCAGAAGAACCCGACACAAACAAGTTCTCCACAGTTTGTTATTCAGATCTCTATTCGGTCATCTTTCCAAACTACAACACACGATAACTTTAAACTTTATATTGTGTTATTTGACCAGGAAATGATTGGTGGTGATTGCTACTTTTAATAAGTTGTCATCTTTTTTACTCTTTTCTTCGATTTCAACAAATCTTTTCCTTTTCCTTCAATTTCTAGAACATTCTCCGTAACATGAAGACGTGTCGGGTTCTTCTACTAGTGGTATTTTAATGAAGTATTGAAGATTGAATGTGCAAACCGCAACCGTTTTTTACTACGGAAACGGTGGCTATGCGAAATACAAACCGCAATCCTTTGTGACTATGGGAAACACCCGTTATCTCAGTTGAGGCGTGCATTGTTTAAATCTAAATATAACTAGATGTTACGTGTAACTTCATTAAACCAAGAACAAAGCCTATTTCAAAACACATGTAGACAAAAATAATAAAACAAGCAGGCATTGATTTTGCCAAGATTGAAGGAAAGAATCTGGCCATAAGCGTTATGGATTCTCAGCGTTATTCGAATGTAAGTGGATCTAGTGATACGCTTATCTATTCTGTTTTGGTGGGTTGAAAGAGATGAATGGTCCTTGTTTTTCCATGTATGTGACAAAACAAGGATCGTTCTAATCATCACAGAAGACGTGTCGTGCATTCATATTGTTGGACTTCTTGTTCCAAATGCAGCTATAGGATCCGTACTTAAAGGTCTCTCTAAAATGCTTGGAAAATTGCATCAACTCTCCTATATCAACATACTCTTCTCCAGAAGCTTCGTTATGAATGACAACTTGAGGGGTCTATTAACTTTCAGATTTAGATTCAGGAAGCAGATGATTTGTCAAAAGACATGGTCAATGTAGTAAAATGTGAGCTTTTACACAAACCATATCGAGATACTTTGTGTTAGTTTGATTTGAATTTTGAAAGTTTGAAGCAAGTGTTTGTCTATTCAATTGAGAGGAAAGATGACCGAATAGAGATCTGAACCAACCGAAATCCACAAATTCCAACAAATTTCATCAGGAAGCTCAACTTGAAAGGACGATATGTATCTTCTATCATGCGACGGACCCAATTCTTGGTCAACTCTTGTGGGCCCGTATCACTAGTTTTAGGTTTTGTTGTTTTTAACAAAGCGGCCTCGGCTGCATGAAGCTTTGCATTCTCTTTGGTATCAGAAGAGCAGGATGCGATAAATGTACCATCCATATAGACACTTGCAATGATTCTCTTATTAAGCTTCTGAACCAACCTAAATCCATAAATGTACTATCCATATGGACACTTGCAATGATTCAAGTGAGTCCTATGAAAACAAGGATTGGGTGTGTTATAGACTCATTCAAAGCTGTTTAATAAACTGAAGCTGTTATTTCTGTTGTTCAGTACTTCCGAGACGATTCAAGTAAGTCCTATGAAAACAAGGATCGTTCTAATAGATTAAAGAGAATAAACCATTTTTTACCCATAGTATATGAGCCGTATAATATTATACGGCCCGTATACAAGCATCGTATACATTGTATACGATCGGGTAATTTTTTTTTCACTTGGTGTATACGGCTGTATAACAGTATATGGCCGTATAACAGTATACGGCCCGTATTCATAAGGTAAAAAATGGTAAAAATCTCTTTAATCTATTAGAACGATCCAAAAAATGAAGAACACATCCTATTTTCAAAACACAGGTAGATGAAGTCAAATGTGATCAAACTTAGACATCAGACGTAAATCTTGAAGCAAATATGTGGTTCCCAATTGGTTACAGAAACCACTAGACATGTGGTGCATTGTTTAAATTGCATCAGGAAGCTCAACTTGAACGGACGATATGTATCTTCTATCATGCGACGGACCCAATTCATGCTCAACTCTTGTGGGCCCGTATCATTACTAATGGTTCAAGTAAGTGTCTAAAAATCTGAAAATTCAGGTTCACCTTGTTAGTTTCATTCAATATTAAATATAATTACAGAATCTTATTGAACGTAAACAAACCATCCATGTATCTTGCAAGTTAAATCCACAATCAACATATACAGGTGCAAGAGAATGGCGAGTTATTTCAGTTATTTCTGTTGATCCACAAATTCCATCAAATTGTGTCTAATGCAAGGATCTTCGTGCATTGTTTAAATCAGAATCAGGTTCTCAAGACAAGGATCGTTCTAATAGATTAAAGAGAATAAACCCTCGTTTCTTCATCTTCATCTTCAAGAACAATGATGAACAGATGATGTTTTTTTTTTCGCAGAACCGTTGGTATATGTCGACCACAACGAGAACAGTGCAGCGACAGTTGAGTCTCATCCTTCATGGTGGATTGTGGTGGTTTGGGTCTAGGGTTGTCAGAGAGAGAAAAGGAGGGGGACAGAGTCTGAGACAACAACAGATAAGTGAGACATTTCATAGAGAACAAGTTCACAACAGAATGAAATTTTATTGAAAACTTGTAATTTCTCCACTCACCGTGAAATCGAACAGTTTCTGTGTCGAACAGTGTTCTAGACTCGTTCTGTGTCGAACAGTGTTCTAGACTCGTTCTGTGTCGAACAGGATTGTAGTAGTAGCACATTGGAACCACATATTTTTACGTGTAGGAATATTGGAACCACAGCCGCAACTTACAAAGGTGTAGGGTTGCAAAACAATAATCGTTCTAATAGATTAAATAGAATAAGCCATTTTTTACCATTTTTTACCCATAGTATACGAGCCGTATAATATTATACGGCCCGTATACAATCATCGTATTCATTGTATACGATCAGGTAAATTTTTTTCACTTTGTGTATACGGGCCGCATAATTGTATACGGCCAGTATTCGTATGGTAAAAAATGGTTTATTCTCTTTACTCTATTAGAATGATCCAAAAAACGAAAGGGATTTCGAGCAGTTGATATTAAACCAATAATTTGTTGATGTATATAACATAGTAACCCTCACTCTCAGTCATATCTATAGATAGAGTTGGGTTTTCAACAAATCTTTGTGAAGTTATTCGGAATGTGTATTTTCAGTTATTTGTGTTGATCCACAAATTCCAACAAAGTCCTGATAGTGAAAAACATCAGCAACCATTTTTTCTTTTCCTTCAATTTCGAGAACATTCTCCCTGTGTATGTGCTTGTGCTGTAGAAACCGGTGATGAATTTGTGTACACAACTGAACCTTCAATTTCAGATCTCTATTCGGTCATCTTTCCAAACTGCAACACACGATAAGTTTAAACTTTATAGTGTGTGATTTGAACATGAAATGATTGGAGGTGATTTATACTTTTAATAATCTGTCACAGTTGTCAAATTCGTTGTGTGCATTCATAGGTGTAATTCAACACGTGTAATCCAGAGGTCGGTCTCGGGTGGGCATAAGATCCGTGGGCCCTATTGTCGGATATGTCACTCCATGGAAGATCCGTGGGCCCAACATTCCTTCAACCATTCTAAACCCTAGCTAGAAACAAACCAACAAAATCCGAATACTGAAAAACATTAGCAACCATTTTTCCTTTCCCTTCAATTTCGAGAACATTCTCCCTAACATGATAAAAGCGCTTATTTTGCTAGTGGGTTTTATAAGTCAAAGTTAACTTTCAGTTAACTACCAAAAAAATGCATACACAAATAGTTCTAGTGGACGAAGCAAAGAGACCGCCCTGTTAATTTTAATGAACTAATGAAGATTGAATGTACAAACCGCAATCGTTTGTGACTATGGGGAACACAAGTTTTCTTTTTGAGCTTGATGGATGTCCATTATCTCAACGCTTCTCCTTACATTACTGATCTGGAATTGGAGAACCGTTGTGTATTTGCTTACTCTGGAATTGGAGAACCGTTGTTTGTCTGAATCAGGTTCTCAAACAAACACTACTAAAGATGAGTTGGTATTGAACCAACATTCCTTCAAACATTCTAAACCCTACCTGGAAACCGGTATATGTGCTTGTGCTGTAGTAAAACAGACTCTTTCACCCAAAGTTAATATTCACTGCGGTGGATGCAAGCATAAAGTTAGAAAAATACTCAAGAAGATTGAAGGTACCAGTACATAGAGAGAGAGAGAGAGAGAGAGAGAGAGAGAAAGTGAATTTGCGTACACAACTGATGGTTTAGTGCACGAAAAGTTTCTTACAAAATGTACATGACAAAACAAGTATGTTGGGAATTAAACGCATGTACGTGACAAAACAAGGATCGTTCTAATAGATTAAAGAGAATAAACCAAGTACAAATCATCTGCTTTCTGAATCTGAATCTGAATGTTAACTTTGACTCATAAACCCTTAAATCCCAACGCTTCTCTAAAAAAAATTTGTTTCTTTCCTTTTCATGAGGTAAAACCGGTTTCAACATCAAGGGTTGTTTTCACCCTGTGTGAGCATTGGAAGCCCGACAAACAGTCTTGCAATTACGTCTTCAATCAAGACCGCATTTATATTTTTAATGATGATTCGAAACATTCCGAATAACTAGCAGAAGAACCCGAAACATCTTCTATGTTGATTCGAAACATTCACGAACCACAATGGACTCAGACTACTCACCCTCCCCTGAGGAAAAGTTTTCCCGACGACTCAAGATAAAGCAGTTGGTTTGTGTTCATATCAGCGTTGTTTATCACCGTGTGTGAGCATTGTAAGCCCGACCACTAGCAGAAGAACCCGACACGTCTTCTATGATGATTCGAAACATTCACGAACAACAATGGACTCAGACTCATTGTTGCGAATTTGGTTTCTTCGGTACAGGCTGATGAAACCGAAGCTGTGATTTCGGTTGTTTAGTACTTTCGAGACGACGCGGCTTCTCCTTACAACTCTCATCAAATGCCTCACCCTTCCTTTTATTTTGTAAATATTAAATAAAGAATAACACCATGCTCGTAACCCCGCGTTGATAGCTTCCGTTTTATTACAGTCATACGACGCGGCTTTTTGTTCTTCAATCTTTGTTACTTGTTAATGTTTTATTTTTTTTTCTACTTTTAGAAAGGTTTGACCACCTCACGACTGTACAATGTCTCGTATTATTGACACCTTAAATCCCTTAAATACTTTGAGAAAAATCTAATTTTCGAATAATACGGGCCGTATAAAAGTATACGGCCCGTATACCCCGTTCGTATACATTGTATACAACCAGGTAAATTATTTACACATGATGTATACGGGCCGTATAATGTTATACAGCCCGTATGGAATTAAAAAACTGATAAAGTCTGCTGGCACAGACTTTGTTAGTTTTTTAAATTCTATATGGGTCGTATAACATTATACGGCCCGTATACACCATGTGTAAATAAGTTTTTACCATGTGTTAATATTATGACCCGTTTTAAAACAATTCATTTTTTACAAACGTTATGTGAAGGGTAAACGCATTATGAAAGAAAAAAAACACGTTTTTGAAACTTATAGAATTGACCCCAAACATTATTTTTAATTAAAATTAGAGTTAAGACCCGCCCGCGTTGCGGCGCGGGTACATCGTAAACATTGAATGGATTAGTCCAAAAGTTATATGATGCATTAACCATATGAAAACACACATTTCGACGTATACAGTTGAACTCAGTGTAACGTGTATAAGCATTGTGGTTGGATCAAACGTAAAGGAAATGGAATTCATATCGAACAATCATAATGTATTATATGTGACCCAACTTATACAAAGAAAACGTAACGGGTATGAAGGAAAATATGCACATGTAATGGAAAGGGATTAATTAGTGCTTTCGAAAAAATGGGAGAAAAAGAAACCATAATTTGACTCCACTCGGTTCGAAACAAACTTTGCGAAACATACATAAAATAAACACGAAAACATATTATATTTGACCTGAATCATTTCCCAAAAAAATTTACGCCGAAACGTAGAACAACTTGAATTTATACGAAAACGTACATAGAAATATGCACGTAAAAATGGTTTCTTTAAACGAAAAACGTATTATATTTGACCTGACTCGTCTATAAAAAAAGTTTACGTCGGAACGTAGAAGAAATCATATTTACACATACCCGTACATAAAATATGCACGTAAAAAATAGTTTTTAAGTAAAGGAAGTATAGGGGTAAACTAAAACAAAAAATTAGTAAAAAATTTAATAGGTTAAAAACGTTCGTAAAACCGTGCCAAGTAGCACCAATGCCACAACCACATCGACTTCAACATCGTAAAAATAAATTAGATAAAATGGTAAAAATTACACTGAACGAAAAGCAGACTAAAATCTTTGAACCACGCACACCCGTTACAGTGTCTTAATGCGAAGAAATTAACCAGAAACGTAAAACATAGAAAATAATAACTTACTCGATCTACGACCCGCCCATTGCGGCGAACTTTTCAAAAGGGGAAAAATGGACGCGTTACGACGGGTCTGTCAAATATGAAAAAAATAGCAAAAACGTTGAACCTCACATGCACGCTACGACATGTTAACTCGCAAAATTTAGAACGAAACGTAAAACGAAAAAACTTGCGAAAGATAGAAAGTATGGGGTACAAAAGTTGTAAATAATAAAATGTTGTGTTAAATTATAAAAGATGGAAAACTTTGGGGTAAAAGTAAAAAAAATAAAAAGTGGTTAAAATGTAAAATATGAAATGTTTACCTAATTTTTTTTTTGAAACACTCCACAAGCACAAGGTACAAGTCATAATACACATACAAGTTGCTTATTTATATATGGAATAATTTCAATCGGTAAAAAAACATTTTTTATACACATATAAGTTGTTTATTTATATATGGAATAATTTCAATTGGTAAAAACATTTTTTATTGATCTGAAGTTTGAGAACTATTATTAGTGACTTTGAACATTGAAATTAGCATCGGAATCACATGCTAAAACAAATATGAACAAAAATCATAAAAATAACCTTTTTCAAAATATAAACTCTAAAATAAGATGTTTTCTTTATTTTATTAGACTAGAGGTATGGTGAGACTCATCCCCATGAGGATGGGCCGCCACGTAGGCATCACATCACCGGCTCATGAGGGATGGGTCTCCTTCACTTTTGAGAGGGTGGAGGATGTGGCCCCACATAATTTATAAAAACAATTAAAATATATAATTTATTTGATTATTTAGAGAGAGAGAGAGAGGAGAGAGAAAGAAGAGAGAGAGAGATCATGGCCCGTCGAGTTCATCTGTGGGCTGCCGGTCAAGCCGGGATGGGGCGAGGGGGCGGTGTGGGGGACCGGCGCCGGGCCTCGCCGGCCCTAAGCCGGCCCCCATACCGCTTAGTCTTACTTTACAACGGTGGAACTTATGTTTTTGGTAGGCGTATGAAAACAAGACCAACAGCTGCTCTTCATACCATAAGACTAAAGGGTATGGTGAGGCTCATCCCTACTAGGATGAGCCGCCACGTAGGCGGCTCGTGGGGATGGGCCTCCTTCACATTTGAGGGGGATGGAGGATGGGGCTACCCCACTTCATTATTTTATAATTTTCTAAGTGTTTTTTATTAAGTTAATATAAAATTTATAAAAGTTAAAAAATACAACATAAAACAACATAAATAAAGTCATTTCATAACATAAAAAAATTACATTTCCTAAAAATAAAAAAAATAAAAAAACATTTCCGAAAAATAAAAAAAAATTACATTTCCTAAAAACATAAAAGGAAATTGCGGAGCCCCCCACGAATGATCCATAGTGAGAATGCGTTGGGTGTTTGTTGGAAACCCGAAAAAGGAAATTGCGGAGCCCCCCACGAATGATCCATAGTCGGAGTGTAAGCGGGAGTCGAAAAAAAGTTACGTTGGTTCAGGTTGTGATTATTCGGGTTGGAGTTGTTTGGGTTGGGGTTGTTTGGGTTGAAAGGATTCATGATTAGAGAAAATGGTATAAAAAATATGGAGTGTTTTTTTATAAAAATGGAAGAGAAATGGAGAAGAATGGGAGTAGAATGGGATAGAATTGTATAAAAATGGTTGAGATGGAGGGTATTTAAATTGAAAAAGGAATTTTTTTTTTAATATAAAAGAGCCGTTCAACGGCTATAATATTCAAAATGTGTCTCGTCTAACCCGGCTGTGGGGAGCCGCTTTTGCCAAGCCGAGCCTCAGGGGGCGGTGTGGGGGACTGGCGCCGGTCCTAGCCCGGCCTCAGCGGGCCCCATACCTTTAGTCTAAAAGAATAACATGAGCTGGAATTGAAACGCGCAAACGGAATTAGTGTACCTCAAATTATTATGTTTCTTCTCACCATGATGGTTCCTCTTGGAAATTGCTGATCTTACAACACCTATATAAACTACCGTTTTCCCACAAATCTTTTCCATCACAACCATCCTTCTCTATCACCACCACTCACAGATAACAACAATGGCACAATCAGAATATTATTCAAACTCAAAAGCTTCTGCAATCGCTCTAACAATTGCATGTCTAATTGCAGCCGCATCCGCAGGCAGTTTTTTTGATGAAATGGACATCACTTTTGGCGGAGAACGTGCTAAAATTCTCAATGGCGGTCAGGATCTCTCCCTTTCACTTGATCAGTACTCCGGCTCTGGTTTCCAGTCTAAGAACGAGTATCTTTTTGGGCGGTTTGACATGCAACTCAAACTAGTACCTGGCAATTCGGCTGGCACTGTCACCACATTCTATGTGAGTACTATTTCATATCTTAATCTTTATGTCTAGTTTTATTAATTAATATACCATGTCTAACCATAACCATGACTTTGTTTTGATTGTCATTAGCTGTCATCACAAGGCGCCGGACATGACGAGATAGACTTTGAATTCTTGGGCAACTCCACAGGAAACCCTTACACGATCCACACTAATGTGTATTCACAAGGCAAAGGAGATAAAGAACAGCAGTTCCACCTATGGTTCGACCCTACTGCAGCCTTCCACACATACACCATCGTATGGAATGCCCAAAGAATCATGTAAGTCTCACATACAACATATATCTTAGTATCTCACTGGTTCTTGGTTTTTACTCTCATTTTTAGTATATTATTTGCATGGAATATTGACCGTATGGTAAATCCTCTTGCTGCAGTTTCTTGATAGATAACATACCAGTAAGGGTGTTCAATAACCATGAGGCTGCTGGGGTCCCCTTCCCCAAGAGTCAACCAATGAGGGTGTATGCCAGCTTGTGGAATGCCGATGACTGGGCAACCCAAGGTGGGCGTGTCAAGACCGACTGGACTAAGGCACCTTTCATAGCTTCCTACAGGAAATTCAATGCCAATGCCAACAAAGTGGGCCCCAACTCAAAGTCAACTAGTTCTGAAAATGAAAACCAGGCATGGAGTACACAAGGACTCGATGCAACAGGGCGAAACAGGATTAGGTGGGTGCAAAACAAGCACATGATCTACAACTACTGCAATGACTACAGTCGGTTTCCCAACGGCCTTCCTGTTGAATGCACACGGTCGAGATTCCTCTAAAGCCTCACTACTCTAGATCTAGATTTGCATATTCCATTAATATGTTTTTTGATGTCAGAAAATTCATTATTCTTTGATTCATTGTAGACTGAACAAATTCATACTATAAATAATTACAAAAGTATAATACAAATGATGTTCGATTCTTGGCTATGAAACTATTGGACTGTAGAAACCAAATTAGAACTTTTTAACTAAAAGGGTTATTTTGGCAAAATCACATGGACAAAAATGGCAATTTAATCAAAAAATATTAAGTAAAACAAAATCTTTTTATCAACCGTCCGGTACAACTGGTTAAACCGTCCGGTACATCCGGTTGAGCCGCCCGATGCACCCGATAAAACCATTTGACCAGGGTCCAATGGGTCATCCACAGTAATTGTTCAGCCCCAGGGGGACAGTGGTTTGTTTTTAAAAGGTTAGGGTTTGCAATTAAAAAAGGAGTGGTGGCGTAGTTTCTTGCCCGCCTACCTTCTATTTTGATGTAACTTTGCAAGTTTGCTATATTATATAATCTTAAAAAAAAATGATATATGGATTATGATGTTTATGTGCGTTTGATTTATCATATTAGATCAAGTTAAATATACTTTTGAATTTGTTCCACTAAGGATGAGATAAGGATGAGATATATTGACTACGAAAGCAATATATATTCTAAGGAGATTGATGGAGAATTATAGGGAAAAGAAACGGGACCTACACATGGTGTTCATTGATCTTGAAAAGGCCTATGACACTGTACCACATAAACTGATTTGGGATAGTTTGAAGAGTATAGGGGTTTCTGAGAAGTATATAGACTTAACTAGGGATATGTATGTTAGGACTGAGAGTAGTATCCGAGCGCCTGTAGGGGATACTGATTCTTTCCCGATGGAGGTAGGACTTCACCAAGGGTCTGCTTTGAGCCCTTTCCTATTTGCAGTTATCCTAGATGAGTTGACAAAGTTAATTCAGGAGGCTCTTTCGTGGTGCCTGCTTTTCGAAGATGATATTGTGTTAGTTGCTGATAGTAAACAAAGCCTGAATGCGAGGTTAGAAGACCGGCGAGCAGCTTTAGAGGGTAGAGGTTTAAGGATTAGTCGATCTAAGACTGAGTACTTGTATTATAACTTTAGTGGAGTAGACAACGATGAGGACATTCAGATCACCATTGACGGTCAAGTGGTTCCGCAAGTGACTTAGTTCAAGTATCTAGGATCGTTTGTTCAGAGGGATGGGAAGATAGATAGTGACGTTGCCCACCGCTGTCACACCCTGACTTTTGCGAAAGCGTGTTACGTGTGACTTGCTTAATATCATTGCATTCAACCATCACAAACAACTATATGATAGAAACCATGATGTTCATCCATTAAAGAGTTTCAAAATAATACATCCAACATTATTTAACAACAAACCAAGACTTCAAGTTTAAAATACATAACCAACAAAGTTTTTAAGTTCTATAACGGACTTCACAAAAGACACTAATAAAACGAGGCTTTGAACCATGTATCCTATCAAAGATAAAATACACGATTCAACCCCTTCAACACTGGATGACATCATTTATTGAAGACACAACTTGACAATCCTTGAACGCCTGCCAGATCCATAATCAATTTCCTGAAATACATGTAGTTTGAAAACATCAACAAAAGTTGAGCGAGTTCATGTGTTTTGTATGTGAGCTCGTAATAAACTTTGTAATCATTGTAAATATGTATTTGTGAACCAGGTATGAAAGCGTCTATGAACATATCAATTAATGATTTGCAAGGTCATTAATATGTGTGCAACAGCGTAGGAAGACTCAAACCTAGCAGATTTTGTACCGGGCTTCCAGCTGGAAGACATAGTCACCACCTTCAACCACTTCCGGCCCAGGTGTGGGGCTCGCAACACCCAAATAGATTTATCACTCATGTCCCTCGGTCCTTATACGAGGATTAATGGTCTTAAGTGTGCGTCTACCCATTCACATGATCTAGCAGTTCATTCCTTAGCTAACCATACCATTTGTAAACGTTTGTAAACATTTGTAACATGCATTTCACCCCCGAACTTATAGAACTGAAAGCAGTTAAAAGAAAAGGGGGACATGAACTCACAGTCTTGTGTCTCGTAACTCGGTATTACTCAAAGCTTTTTCTCGGTCGCACGACTACCTACACACGTGCTATAGTTTATTAGACGGATGGGTCGTGCCTTGACTTTTAGTCTTATTTGTTACGACTTAGAGTCTTTGAGTTATATTTCTTGGTGTCACAATTATTATTCCAAAGTATATAATTATTTGTTAAAATAATAATATTTTAACTTAAATTATATTTATTAATTAATGGAATATTTTTTTAAATAATATATGTTAACTTATTTGTTTTGTAATCTTTCATGAATATTTTTCCCCAATGATAGGTATACTTATACATGTATTCTTGGTCTTGTGCGGTGTATTTATACGTACGAGAATACGTATTTTTATTGTATTTATTAAGTATTCTTATACTTAATTTTTGTATTTATACTTTCCGGAATATTATTTAAAAATAACCAGTATATGTATATTCTTAAAACATATATATATTTTAAGAAAAACTTTTATAGAAAGATTATCTATAACTTTTCATTGGCAAAAATAATTGTATTTTTGTATAAACTTCAAAAATAATATATTTTCAAGATTAACTTAGAAAATGTTTATAAATCCATTTTTCACCCCAAAATAATATGTTCTAAATTTGTTTAAGAAAATATATATATATTTTCTTCAAAATAATATATTTTCTAAAAATTCAAGAAAACATATATATTTTTCTTTACTCGAAAATAATATATTTTCTCCTTTACGAAAATATGATATATTTTGTAATAATTATAAAAATCATACTTTTCGTTTCCTTGGTTTCCAAAATACCGTTTTACTTACTTTTCAAAATATATATATATATAAATTTAATTCCAGAATAATTTTTGTAGTTCATATTCCTTGTTTAGTTTGTCCAATTTTTGTGTGTAAATTATATATTCATTTTCTTGGAATTTTGGTAATATTTTGTATTGTAATTTTTGGTATTTTGGTGAGTTATATTATTTCAAGTCCTAAAATAATATAACCAATACACATAATATACAAGTAATTACACAAATTGTGACATCTAAATATATACTTTCCTAAAGACATATTTAGCCACTTTTATTTATCAAAAACCAATCTCCAATATTTGTAATTTTTGTAACAAAAATTATGGCACTTTTTAGAGTTAATTTCCTGGATGGTCCCTGTGGTTTCACATTTTTTTCACGTTTAGTCCCCACCTTTTGGAAATAGTAAGTATGCTTCCTATGGTTTGTCATTTTGTTACTCGGATAGTCCCCAGACATTTACTCAGGGGACTAACCGAGTAACAAAATAAGAAACCATAGGGAGCGTACGTGTTATTTCGAAACTAACTAACATCTACTCTGGGGACTATCCGAGTAACAAAATACCAAACCATAGGGAGCATACCTGCTATTTTCAAAAGGTGGGGACTAAACGTGAAAAAAACTGAAACCACAGGTACCATCCGGGCAATTAAAATACACTTGTAAACACTTGTTTAAAAATATTTTTCTAAGTGTTCAATTCTAGAAAAATTTTGCCATAGTTTCTCCTTAAAAATAGAGGTTTCCATGCTTTCAAAGCATATCATTTTCTTTTAAAATCATCACAAATCAACAAGTCATTCAATACTTACCAAGTGCCGAAATCATGCATTTTACACTACAACATGAACTTGAAATTTTGTAAAAATTTGTAGTAACTTAGCATGTTGTTAAGTAAGCTTAGTTACCCTTTTAAGTGTGGTTATTTATTTATAAATCACATTCTTGATGATTTTAGACTTTCACAACTTGTAAAGTGATTTTTCTAAAAATCATTCTTTTGAATTTTTCTTGTTAACAACATATTTCTACACTTGATTTATCACTAAAAATGTGATTAGTTTCTTTAAAACTCATGTTTATGTAAATCTTGTTTATAAACTTGGTTTCTTGAGAAAACTAGTTTTGAAATCATCCATCTACAAGATTTATATTATGTTTTGATCATCATCATTCATAAAAACATCTTCATATTTCAAGTCCATGTTTACATAAAGGATGTTCATCTTGGTTTTTTACAAGATCATCCACTCACTTTCTAGATCACGTGTTTAATCACAAAAAACACAAATACTCAACAATCAAGAAGCATACATTCACTAAAACAACAATGATTCTTATGATTTTTAACTTTATGTTAAGAGTTATGTTCTTGATCTTTGATGTTCTTCATGTTTAGTTACTTGTATCATCTTTTAACCATCATTATAAGAAGTAAAATGAGATTAGGAGAGTCTTACTACTAGCACAAGGCTAGGGAAGAGATCAAGGTTGAAGAAGATGATGAACTAGGTGGTTAATAGCCCTTGAGAGAGGTCCTTCAAGTTTCTATGGCACCCAGCTCCTTATCCTAGCTCCTTACACCTTTGTATCACTAGAGAATTGGATGAACAAGACTTGAAGATGATGGTAGTGGTGGTGGTGTTCTCGGCCGTGAGTGGGGAGGAGAGGAGAGGAGAGAGTTTGAGTTGTGTTATGTTGGTGAAAATGAAAGAGAATGATGAACTAATGGTTTATATTAACATGTCTCCAACATACCATAATCCATTGTATAATGTGTTTCAAAAGATCTAACATGATCTAATAAAATATTTCAAACAAATCAAGGGTTGGGGCCACCCTTGTAACCGTAAACAAGAGGGGGGTATGGTTGAGTTGAACTGGTTAGTTAGGATAACTAGTTAGATTTCAAGTGTTTAGTTAATGTTATTAGATGTTATATGATTATAAGGTGTGTTATGATGTTCGAGGACCATTACTAGCATGGAAATGATAAAACAATGCTTCTAGTGAAAATTTGGTGTTTCGGGTAGTGTCCGGTTGTTCTGTTGGTTACTGGTTCGTTAAGGTGTTAAACTACGCAGTTTAGTGTGCTTTATGTTCCCTTTTGTGACAGTTTTGATTCCCGACACTTAGAAAAGTATTCTAGACCATTAAACCATAATTCTACATAATATCAAGTTGTTTAAATGCTGATTTTTGCTTAATTTTGCTGAATTCTACAGTTTATGTGAGTTTTAGGCACTTCCCAGCACTTAAACTATCACTAGGAATGCAGTTTTATGATCCTTACTTTCCTACACACTATACTAGTGTAACTCTTGGTTTCTGACTCATTCTGTGCTCAAACATTATGTCTGTCTTAGTACTGAACTCCCGTCAGTACTTCTGATTTGTCTGATCACTGTGCAAACTTTGTTTCGTGCATCTTTTGAATCATAAAGTGTTGCATGCAATAATGATATGAAATCATGCAATATGTGATGCACTTGTATGTATATGACAATAATCAGAAAGCATTCATGTTATTAATTTAATTCAGCACAGTCATTAAAGCACTAATTATTGTTTAATTATTGTACGGATACATGGAAATTTAACAGTTGTCACACCTGCATCCAGGTTGCATGGTGTAGGTGGAGAGCTGTTGTTGATCCCAGATAGAGATACCCAAATACTTAATATGTCAAGTGATTTCAACAAATAGGAAAATATTTTGCGGAACTAGAAATCAAACTTTCAAGAAACAACTTATAGAATTTTTCAAGTGTATTAATGACTTTGTAAAACAAAGTTATTGGATATTACAATATGAATACTAAAAGAATTCTATGCGAAGGGTAATGGACTTTGTGGTGTGTGTATTGAATGTTAAGCACAACTCATTTAACCTCTTGGGTTGACATCTCTATTTATAGAGAGTCTAGATCTTAATAAACATTTGTTTATTCATTGAATCGGTTATTGCCAACTTGTTACTTTCTGGGTTTGTGTCAGGGCTTATCTCGAAGGCAAGTTGGTCCACTAGAATTTCTGGTGACCAGCTTACCAGAATTCTGATGAACTTGATCATCAGATTTCTGGTGATCAGACTTACCAAATTCTGATGATAAATACCAGATTTATCATCAGATTTCATCAGAAAGGTCTTGTCTGATTGTCTTCTTTGTCTTGATCTTTTCCTGATGCTTAGTTGAAGATGTATCTTTCGTTTCTTCTTGTCAAGTTATCATGTAGGCACCTTTTTAGTGATACTCCTTGACTATATCTTCAACTTATGATCAGGTTGATCATCTTTTTCTTCAATACTTACATTTAAAGTTTCCTAACAATTTCCTCCTAAGTATTGTAAGAAAAATAAACTATCTTATGACAGATGAATATACTTAAGAAAATTTCCCAAAAGTCGAAACAAAATTTGCAAATCACAAACAAAATACTTATGTTTTAAAACAAATTACATAAAGGAATAATCATAAAATTTAAACATGTTTTCAAAACAATTTCATATGTTTGTGCACATCTCCTTTCTTCAAATGTTTCTTGTAGTGGTTGTACTTCTTGCAATTGTCATACATACCCTTGTACCATATTCTTGTTTGTATGCACTCATCAATCATCTCTTCAATCTCCAGTCTCTGTTTTTCTTTGTTCTTCCCTTTCGTTTGAAGCTGCTCTTGCCTTTGGTTCATGCACTCCTTGATGTATCTTAGTGTTTGGTTGGAGTACTTGCAGATGTCAACACTTCTGAAAAGAGCCTTATTGTCTTGAATATCTCTGTAAACAACACAAAGATTGTGTCTATCTTTAATCTTGGGCAGTTCAAAGATGTCTCCAGTTCTTGCATGGTCTTTCAGCTCTAAGGGAATTGAAGTGTCAGGTGCAGCGAGGTGAACCTTCTTTTGATGTACATAGTCATAGTTGATACATAAATCAAAATCAACAAAAGTTATTCTTTCAAATAGCTTTATTCCTGCTTTGGATATGCTTTTTAGTGCTCTTCTGACAAACTGAGTGTTGCCTTTTTTTTTCTTTCTCATACTCCTTTTTCATAAACAGAATATCCAAAGGATGCAGCTTATTAGCCAGGTCTCCATCTGTTACCTTCTGTTCTGAGCCATCTTATCTGAGAAGAGTGTATCTATTTTGTACAAAGTGTCCTCCAGCACCATCAGAACCAATCTTCCGTTCATCAACTTTTATAATTCTCGTTATTGGATTGGGATTGGTGTAGTGGATGCTTCCTTCACCTCTTTCTAATCTTTCCTCCCTTATGCCCCTACTTCAAGGACTTTCTGGTTTTTCCAGCACATCTTCTTTAGTCCAGTAGTATTCTTTCAGGTTGTGTTTAGGGAACATCTTAACATCTCTGTCAATTTCTTGAACCATGACTGTTTGACCTTCAGGAGTTTTTCTTTTTACAATTTGTGGATGTCGTGAAGAATGAGTTGTATCTTCCCAATTCTTTATAGCTTACTGGGTTATGTCTTTACTGATGAAAGTATCCCAGATGAAGTTTGTCTTGGACCAGATTGAGGGACTTTGACATTTAAATCAGAGATAACTAAAGACGAGGATGCTAACCTTTTCAACATTTCTTCCTTTGAGATTGCAGGGGGTGGACCCATAGAAGTGGTTCCAGCTTGAGTGATTGGTGGGATAATTGATTGCAACCTGGTGGGCTTGGGAACTTCCAGGTGAGAAGATTCAACAGGAATGGGCTTCATGATTTCCTTGGGGTCAATTTTAGCTAGTCTAGCAACGTTGAAATGCATTCTCTTCATGAGAGATTGGACTTCCCCCACAAGTTTGGCATTGTTGGCTTCATTTTCCTGCACTTTTGTAAATTAAGCTTGATTCTTTTCCTGTAGTGCAGCCCATTCTTTGATCAGATTCTCAAGGGCATCTATGATGCTATTGTTGCTATCCCTTAGAATTGTGATCTCCTCCAGAGCTTTGTTGGAGCTGCTTGATTATCTTGACTCTACAACATCTTTAACTAATGTTTTGATCTTCTCCATCTCTGTGAAGATCTTCAGAATTTCTGATGCAGAGATGCTAGTTTCTGGTGTCTTCTGTTGCTGTGCTTGTAGAGCTTTCAGAGCTTCAATGTTCATTTCTGACTGTGTTTTGATTAGTTCCACTGATTCTGATAAGGTCTTCAGTTCAGCTCTTTGACCCTTTACTTCTGACAGCGGCAGATCAAGCTTCTCTTCTACTGGATTTTTCTTGCAGACATTAAGTACATCATCCAGGACTCTCTGAAGTTGTTCTTGTGTCATAGGTGGTGGTTCAGGGATATTTGGAACAACATATGTTCTTTCTAACACACCAGTTGCAAAGACATTTGCAGCTGTTTTGGAAATGACTGGTGTACCCTTGGATTTACCAGAATCTGGTGCATCCTTAGGCATGCCAGAATCACCTCCACCAGATGTTAAAAACACATTTTCACCCTGGGTTTCCTTATATCCTTGAATCATTCAAGTGAATGATTCTCTATAAGTTGTTGAGACAAACACATTATCTCTTCCCAGATTTCCTTGATCAGTTTCCTGATCTCTATCTGTTGGGATCTCAAACTCCTCCTCATCATCTGATTCAGAGTTGAGATGAAGTGAACTAGAAACCTCCTCATTAAAAACAGTTTTTCTAGGTTCAACTTTGTAAGATGCAGTAATTCAATCTTTAGAGTTTGACCTATTTATAGAAGTGTTAACTAAAACTGTGTTTAAAGGATAACCAGTACCAGCAACATGTGATTCTTCATAGTGTAGGATTTCTGTGTTTTGATGGGTTTCTTCTTCAAGGTGGAATCCAGCATCAGGATTCTGATGGCTTTCCACAAATTCTGGTGCTTCCCGGTTTTCTGGTGAATTTCTGATTACCAGACTAAGGTTTCCTTCAGCAGCTCCTGAATCTGATGTCCATGATTTTTGAACTTCTGCTTTTGGTGAAGAAGAGCAGTCATACACTTCATTAGTGGGTGCCTCTGTTGGTGTGTCTGATT
The DNA here is from genome assembly GCA_030545235.1 of Helianthus tuberosus. Classification (NCBI taxonomy): domain Eukaryota; kingdom Viridiplantae; phylum Streptophyta; class Magnoliopsida; order Asterales; family Asteraceae; genus Helianthus; species Helianthus tuberosus. Next base: position 41,704,182 of record CM060414.1, on the reverse strand, counting down.
TGTTGAGAATCTCCACATGTTTCAGTCTATATGGTGAATCTGATGGAATTAGATTCAACATACTTTCTTGTAACACAGGGACGTCCCTATCTGATGCCCAACCCTGATTTGCACTCCATGGCTTCATTGTTGTTGAACTTCAAACATCTTCTAAGATAGGAATTTCTACATTCCTTTCCTCAAATATTTCAGCAATGAAGACTGAAATGAACCTTGGGTATGGTAAATGAGAAGAGATTTTCCTATTTCTTATGAGGATTGATCTTTTTATCAGGTTGTATATTTCTATCCCATAATCAAGTTTGAACCCGGCTTTGAGTCCATACATGATTGACATAATTGATTAGCTCACTTGATCAGCTCCTCCTATCTTTGAAGTAAGACACTTGTTTAATGTTTCCATCATGACCTGCCAGAGTGCTGGCAGTTCATTTCTTCTGAATTCACCAATTTTGGTGATCTTATTCTTCTTGTATCCTAGCTCAACAAAGAATTTTATTAGCTCCTTTTTTCCTGTGTTTTGAATGTAGTTGTCATAAACAGGAAGCTCAAGCCATTGTGGGTGCCTCTTGCAGGAGTTAATGTCACATAGACATTGCCCCAAACATGAGCAGTGACTCGATTTTCCCGTCTTCTCTGAAAGTGCTGATGAATTGCTGCAACAGTCTCTCCAATACTTCTCTTGCTTTAGTCATAGCTCTTGAGATTGGACATCTCAAGAGGAATTCCACCAAAAATTGATGATCTTCAATAAATGGAACATCGTGTTCAATGATCGAAATGTTGAGATTAACTTCTACCATTGCTGAATTTTGAGAGTTAGGGTTTGATTTTGAGGAATTTTGGCTTTTCAGAGGGTTTTTAGGGTTTAAGGCTTTTGTGAGGAAGAAGGTGAGTGATGAAAATTTCTGCTAAGGTTAGGTTTTATAGTGAGGGTTTTAGCAGAGATTTGGTTGTTATGGGAGTTGAGGGGACATGGAACGTGGGTTGTAATGGTGGTTAATAGGTCATTAGTTACCTTTATTACCGTTAGATCATGTGATGTGAAGTTGGTTCAGAAAGTAACCATTGAGTAACCATTGGATCGTGGGTATCCAGGTAAAATTAATGGGTATTATCCGTGCAAACGTGGGTTTTGATCATGTCTTCTCAACTTGTAATTTCTTCAATCATTCCTTTTGTTTAGAAAAAAAATTGAATATGATTGTAGAATGTTAACGGCCACATGACACCTTTCCTTTTGTGGGACCCATTTTTTAGAGATGGTCCAATAATCTGCCTTTATATTCTTCCCCCTTTTTGAAAGTCAAAATTCATTTCTGATGACGTCATCAGAAAGAAATCCCAGTTTTTGATAAATTTGAACAAATCTGGTTTTTGATGTTTTCTGTTGACTAATTAACAGAAGTCAACAGAGCGTGAAGTTCCCCCTTTACTATTGAGGATAAGTCAACAGAAGTCAACAGACTGAGAAGTTCTCCCTTGATAGAGTGTTCTAGTACTCCTTTTTTTTTTTGAGATGAGAGAGACTGAGTAAAGCATCAGATTTATGACTTGCATATGGCTTTCTGGTAGGATCCAAGTCTCTTATTCTTTCTTCAAGGATTTTTTGTGAAAAAGTTTAAAAATGATAAGTGACTATGTATTGTTTTCCAACATTTTCACACGGTTTTTGTCTCATTTTATTGTTATTATTCCTTTTTGAAGTTCAACTGTCCAGAAATTTATGATTTTTAATATCTTTTGAGTCAAAAAATATTTTTGTCAGATTTTGAAGTTATGTTACCAGGTTTCAAATTAATGTTACAAGAAACTTAAAGTTTTGTGACAAATGTTTTGTTTCTGATGAACACAAGTTGTTTTGTGGTATTAACTTCTCTTGTTTTACCATATGCCTTTTACCCATTTGTTTTCCCTTCCCCTAACCAAGTTAACAGAAAACAAAATTGTAAAAGCATGATATATTAACTTTTAAACAAACATATATAGAAACAAACAAACAAACAAAATAAACAAACTAAACCAAACCGAACAAAACAACCTAATCAAGTTCTATCCCTTATTCTCCATAGATGATCTCATGGAATAACCAAAAAGGGGTCTCCAAACCAGTGTTATGGTCAGTTGGAATGAGCATAGTGTGTCTAATATTGTTGAAGCTTCTGCTCTGGGGAACCATACAGGAATGCCTCCAAAATCCAGCTGGCTAGTGATTGTCCTCATCAGAAAACGAGGATACACTAAGAAAGGCCTGCCAGACCATAGGTTGCTTGTAAAATCTTTCATTAAGTAATGAGAGAAATTATAACGGATGTCCTGTATAAGTGCATGTATAGGCTCCATCAAGCTGTAGGAGATTTCGTGATAGTTAATGATTTTCATTGAAAAGCATGCCCCCATTTGAGTTACCAAGTACTGCCAAGGCTTGATGAAGCCGGTTTTGGAGATTGGCCTATTTGGGTTATCCACGTTGTACCCAATTTGTTCTAGGGTTTCATCTATCTGTGCTCTTGAAAAGAGGACAACATCGTTGTCATCAACAAGGTTTAAAACCCTTCTGATGATGTCCTCAGTTATGAAGATAGGTTTGTTAATCACATAACTTCCAATGGAAGTTAAACCCCTTCCTTCATATAGCAGTAGTGTTGCATTTCTCCAGAACATCTGCAAGATGTCTAGATAGACCATGATGTGTGCTGAAAGGGCGTAGGCCAAACGTCTTGACATGAGCAAGTTTAGGATGACTTGGCATCCTACCCATGCAGGACCCTCAAAGTTGGTCCTAATCCTAATGTTGTGATACGGGTGGTGTGGAAGTGGAAAACGATCAGGACTAATGCTTGCCATTTTTGGTTAAAAGAAGTGGAGAAGATAAAAAGTTTATCTAGGGTTTTTCGGATGAAAGTGACTGACTAAGCTTAAAGTGGTAGTCATTTATAGTGAAAGTTAGGTTTGCCTTAAATGACATCTACCTACTTTTGATTTTATTTCTCTATTTTCTTTGCTCTTAAATTTTCTGTCAGGCGGTAAAGAGAACAAATGAGATAAAATCTCCTGCATTATTGGTTTAGGCGGCCATTTCTGATAATGTTTCATGATTATCTGCCCAGACGTCTTTTCTATCTCCTTAATATTGATGAATTGTAATGAATGAAGGAGAGAGATTTAACAACCATTAACGAGTTCCCAGAAGCTTTCTATCCATGACCATATCAACCCTAGTCTAAAGAGATAAAATTTGTGATTACCCTAGTCTAAAGAGATAAAAGTTGCAATTTAAAAAATAAAGAAAATGAAGGAAAATAAAAAAAAATACAGATATAAACGAATAAAATTTACAAAATCAATGAGAAATGATGATTAGATATGGACTTTGTTCATGCATGTGAAAAGACAAAGAAAAATATGATATATTAAGTTTCATCAGAAATTCTGTTGACTTGGTCAACTTCTGGTGACTTACCAAATTTTCTAGTGAATTTTTATCAGAGTTTTCACCAGAAATCTGATCAGATGTCTGTATCGGATTTTTCTTTATTTTGTGAATCAGTTTCTTTTTGTTCAATTTCCATATTGACCATTCCCAGATTGCTGATCAGAAAATTATGTCTATTTTCATATAAAGGTTTAGTGAAAATATCAGCAAACTATTTTTCTGTTGGAACAAAATACATTTCTATGTTACCTTTTTCAACATGATCTTTTATGAAGTTGTCACACCCCGATTTTCGGTTTATGCGGAAGCGTATTGCAAGGTGTGACGAGAGCGGCAATCGTTACAATCAATCGAGTAAACAACAATGTAAACCATAAAAGGATGTTCATCCACACATTTGTTTTGAAACCATAATTTACATAACAAACATCTTGTTCGGAAATTTGAAACAACAACAACTTTAACTACATTATTAAAAGTTCAAAACATAACAGCCGAAAACGGATGACATCACAAAAGCTTGCGTTCTTGATAACCACTTGAACATATTTTTCCAAAGCCGTCCACTAATCTCCTGTAATACATGTTAATTTTGAAAACGTCAACAAAAGTTGAGTGAATTCATGTTATTTTGTTTTCGCATCAAATGAGTCTCCAAAACATTTGAAGTAATAAAATTCGTTTTCGTATAGTATGATAAAAAAAAATTAGTATGATCATTAGTGTGTTGCAAGGACGCTAATATGTATGCCGAATAGGAGGCAACCAAACCTTGACAATTTATCGTGTGTGTCAACGACACTAGTTTGGACACAAAGGCACTCTTGACGATCGTGGTTATTGTTGTCGTTAAGAGTGGGGCTTGCCAAAACCCAAATAGATCTATTCGTTTGTTCCTCGGTACTTGTTTATTCATTAGTGGTCCCTTTATTTTAAACACCTATCCGTATGTGATCAAAATAGTTTCATCGTATTATCATACCATTTGTAACATGTATACATCCCCGAAGTTTAAAACTATAAACATTCAAAGTAAAAGGGGAAAACATAAACTCACTGATTTGCGTTCCGTGCAAATCTCTATTCGATTCCTTGTTCGTGGTTCGTTTCTTGACCTACAAGTGTTCTAATCCAGTTAGACACATAGGTTTGCTTTTGTGTATCGTACAAATATTCTATCTTATATTTTGTTTTTGAGTTTTCGTATATATATAACTTCCTTGTATATATATTTATTCTATTTGATTTGTTTTTGAATGGGCTTAATGTATTTATTAGATTTTAAGTCCATTTTGTGTATTGGTATATATGGGCCTAGCCCAAATAATCTTTGTTTAAAGTGGGTCAAGCCCAAATTAATTTGTAGGAGTGGGCCTTAGCCCAAAACACTTTTATAAAAGTGGGCCTAGCCCGATTTAGTTTATAATTGTGGACTTAGCCCAAATAATTTGTGTAAGAATGGGGCCTAGCCCATATTGTTTTCTAAAAATATATCTAGTCCATAATAATTTGTAAAGATTGGGTTTTTAGCCCAAGTACTTTGTAAAGTGGGCTTTAGCCCAAATTTTAACTAAAAATATATTTTTAGTCCATTGTTTTGAAAAAGTGGACCTAGCCCAATTTTGTTTATGAGAAATGGGCATTAGCTCAATTTTTTATTTATGGACTACTTTTTAATATAAAATTTTGGGCTAGTCAAAATAATAATAGTAATACTTGTATTTTTATAAAAATCTAATTTTTATAAAAATCATTACTTATGCCATAGTTGAATCTTTTTAGTGCATAAACTTTGTGTGACGGCTCGTATTTTGTTATAGTAGTTTACTACTTGTCGGTTTTATTTATTCGTATCGTTTATCCAGTTTGTGTCGTCCGTCACGTTTTACCATTTGCTTCGTTTGTGCCATTTTAGTTTGTCCATATAGTCCAGTAGTGTCCAAATTTGTCCATTTGTGTTTTCGTGTCCAAGGATGGACATTTTATTTCGTTTTTCAAGTTTATATATATATTTTTGTAATTTTCATGGATGTGTATCAATTTGCATTGGTTCCTACTAGAACTAACATATGATGTACACAACAAAATATATATATTTATGATACTTGATGGTTACTTTTGTAAGTACACATTTTATTCAAAAATATATACTTGTCATTTTTATTTAGAAATCTTTTTATAAAACATGGATTTATGTCTTTGTCCAAAATTCGTTTAACCATGTTTAAAGACCTCAAATAATTGTTTTAGTTACAAACTTCTTTGTTTAACAACTTTTAATACATAACAAAATTTATAAAAATTTTGCCATAGTTTTGTTTGTAATGTGGATTTTTCCCCAAGTTTATACAAAACTTGTTTTCAAATTATTTCAATACAAACCACCATCAAGTATCAATATCTATCAAAATTTGTCAACAAAAGTAGCATGATATTGGTCTTAACTTTCCTAAAAAGGAAACTTTATTCTTATTTTTGCCAAAAAGTTGTAGAACGAGATTTTATGAAAAACTCTTGTTTTAGATGTCTTACAAGGTCATTTGAAGCATAAATATGTATTCAAAACGTTTACTACCAACATATTTCTTGATTTTGATCCTTTCCAGAAATAGAAACTTTATTCAAGAAATATTTCAAAAATTTATTTTCTTGATTTTAAATGTTTTCTTACATTTTACTAGCATGCATGTTCATAAAAAAATTCATCTTCATCACTTTGTTGACGAATCTTGGTTGATCGTACATGCATGTATGTAGATCATATTTTTGAGTAAAAATAACCAAGATTCAAGTTTATTAGGTTAGATTTCTCCAAGTTCATCTCTTAATCATAGAAAAATCATGTTTAAAAATAATGAATTTTAGTTGTTTCTTGTTATTTTTCAAGTGGGTTTATGATGAACTTGTAAAAGAAATCAAAAATAAAAGTGAAGCTAGTGTGATGTTCTTACAAATTTTGCAAGGAAACAAAGATGATGATAAGAAATCTTGATGATTTTAGGCTTTAAGTTCCACCAAAAGAGCTCCAACTTGCTTTCCTAGTCTTCTAAGTATTTTGGTTTATCCATAAACCTCCATTTTTCATGAACTCTTGAGTTTGAAGATTTGAAAAAGATGGAAATGGTGGTATCCTGGTTTGGCCGAAAATTTTAGAGAGAGAGAGTAGTAAAATGGTAATGGTTAACGGTTTTGGGGATTATGGATAGAAGGTGGAGTGTTTGAGATATCAAGATCTTGGAAAAAGGACACTAATCATACATTTAAGCTTCCAACACACTATCCACAAAGTGAGTAGGCTCATGGGGCCCACTAATTTCGAAAATCAGCCAAATATGGGGTTATTTTGCTGATTTTTTTTGTTAAAATCTTATTTAAGCAATAAACTTTAGTATTTTTTTAGAACTTTGACATTTTATATAAAAATATCTACAAGGTTTTAAGCTCTAATATTTTAAAGTAGTCTGACACTAGGTAAAACTAGTTCACCAAAATTTTTAGTTTGTAATTCGGGTGAAAAAGTCGGTTCGGGTCCTGTACCGGGTTAAACACTGACACCGTGTTTCGTTTGGATAAATACATAACAAAAAATAGTTTTGCACTTGATTTATTATCCAAATAATTAATCCAACTTTTTAGACTAAAAATTTTATTGTTTTTGACACGGTTCCGGTACCGGATTTGCTGACTGGCAGTTTACTGAACTAGCCGTGCAGCTTAACGCAATAAGATTCGATTGCGGATTTTGTGTTGTTTTTAATACCCATTATATTATTTATGTCAAATAATATTTATTTTTGGGTTTTCGGACAGTTACTGTTTCGTTCTGCGGAATGTTGTATATTTCCGCAGGATTGCTGTATTTTTCTGCGGACTTGGACAATTTGGTTTTTGATTGGAATTTTTTAAATAATAAGGCACATATTATTTTTGGAAAAAGCTTTTTATAGAATATTTATGTAAACATATCAGTATGTCTTGTTTTTTTTTATTATGTCAGACTGTACAGCGACTAGTACTAACATGTATCGTTTATTCGCGTTTCTATCGTCAGTCTAGGATATTGTTTCCAATCGCAACGGATTTGTTATCATAATTCATTATGATTTTTATAGTTCCTAGACTTTTAAGACTTAATTAATTAAAATCAAGTCACACACGCGAAAATAATAGTTGAAATAGTTGTTCAGGTCGTATGGAATTTCTGGAATTTTGCCGATTGTCACAGAAGTGGTATCTGACATCTATGTGTTTTGTTCTAGAGTGATGCATTGGATTTGAGGTTATTGCAATGGCACTCATAGAATCACACAAAATTGAAATTTTTGTCAGATTTACTCCATAATCTTTTAGTTGAGTTTGCATCCACAGAACTTGTGAATAACAGCTTGCTACTGCTACATATTCTGATTCTGCTGTGGATGTGGCAACACAGTTTTGCTTTTTGCTTGCCTAACACACTAATTTTTCTCCCAACATTTGACAGGCACCGGATGTGCTTTTTGTGTCAACTTTGCATCCTGCATGATATGCATCTATGTATGCAATTAGTTCTAAATTTGTGTTCTTAGGATACCATAGGCCAAGATTTGAAGTTCCTTTTAGATATTTAAAAACTCTTTTGACAGCTTTCATGTGGGATTCTTTAGGATTACATTGATACCTTGCTAGAAAACAGGTGGAAAACATTATGTCTGGTCTACTGGCTGATAGGTATAGCAAAGATCCTATCATTCCCCTATAAGTTTTTATATCTATAGGTTTTCCTTCAGCATCAGAATCTAGTTTGTTTCCTGTGGCCATGGGAGTCTTTGAAGATGAGCAGTTTTCTAATGAATACTTTTTCAAAATTGTTTTGACATATTCTGATTAACTCAAGAGTGTGCCATTACTTTGTTGTTTACCTTGTAAACCGTGGAAAAATGTTAATTCACCCATCATGCTCTTTTCAAAGTGACTGGGCATAAGTTTCTCAAACTTTTTGCAGAATTTGTCATTTGTGGATCCAAATATTATGTCATCAACATAAATTTGGACCAAGAGTGTGTGCCCCTTGTGTGTTTTTAGAAAGAGGGTTGTATCAATTGTACATTTGGTGAAGCCAGAATTGATTAAGAAGTTTGATAGTGTTTCATACCATGCTCTTGGAGCTTGCTTCAATCCAAACAAGGCTTTGTTTAGTTTGTAAACATGATTTGGAAATTGAGGATCAACAAAGCCTTCTGGTTGATGCACATACACTTCTTCTTCAATTTTACAATTCAAAAATGCAGACTTGATATCCATATGATAAACTTTTATGTTGTTTGAGGCAGCATAAGCCAGGAATATTCTTACAGCTTCAAGCCTGGCTACTGGTGCAAAGGTATCATCATATTCTATGCCTTCTCATTGACAATAACCATTGACCACTAGCCTTGCTTTATTCCTTGTTATGATGCCTTGTTCATCATATTTGTTTCTGAATACCCATTTGGAACCAATGATAGACTTGGTGTTTGGTTTGGGTACCAGATCCCACACATGACTCTTTTCAAATTGGTCAAGCTCTTCTTGCATTGCTTTGACCCAATCTGAGTCATTTAGTGCTTCCTTGATAGATTTTGGCTCAACTATGCTTAAAAATCTAGCATAGAGACATTCATGAGCTGTAGCAGATCTTGTCTTAACACCTACTTCAAGGTCACCAATGATGTCAACTAGTGAGTGTCCCCTGATCCATCTCAAGTTATTATGTGAACTTGTACTTCCAGATGGATTTGAAGCTTCCCCATGATCTGTTACCTCAGTGTTGTTGGAAGGATCAGAATTCTATTGTTCAATAACATTTTCTGGTGAGATTCAAGAATTCTGATCATTTTGTACAATTTCTGGTGGAGGTTCCAGATCATCTGCAGGGTTAGTACATGACATATTTTTGTTTGATATGTTTAGCATATGGTCATGTTCTAAAAGTTCTTTAGTTAACTTGTTAAGAAGATTTTCAAAATTTTCAGGTTGTTTTGACAAGCTTATATCTTGTAAAATTTTATCAGAAATCTTTATTTCTGATGAGTCATCAAAAGACACATATAAGCTTTCTCTTATTGTCCTTGTGTTTATAAGAAATATTCTATAAGCTTTTGAGGACCATGAGTAACCGAGAAAAATTCCTTTTTCTACTTTTCTGTCAAACTTTTACAGATTATCAAAAGACAAAACAATTACAACCAAAGGTGTGTAAGAATTTGATACTTGGGACCCTATGGTTGATAATGTGATAAGGAGTTTTCTGATGTATTTTGTTAATGATAGTTCTATTTTGTGTAAAGCATGCATTTGATATGGCTTCAACCCAAAAATAAGTGGACAATCTGGCATAAACAAGCATAGTTCTTGCTGCTTCTACCAGAGTCCTATTCCTTCTTTCTATAACTCCATTTTGTTGTGGAGTTCTTGGAGCAGAAAAATCATGAGATATTCCTTTGCTTACAAGAAAAGTCTCAAGTTTTGCATTCTTGAATTTTGTTCAATTATCATATCTGATTATTTTTACAGGTAATTTCAACAGATTTTTAGTTTTTCGGATGAAATTAATGATCAGATCTTGGGTTTCACTTTTCTTTCTTAAAAATTCAACCCATGTGTACCTGGAATAGTCATCTACAATGACCAAAATGTATTTCTTTCCAGAAAAACTAGCTGTTTGTACAGGTCCACAGAGGTCCATGTGCAAAAGTTCCAAATTTCAGAAATTGAAGATTCTGAAACTGTTTTGTGTGAGCCTCTTATTGATTTACCAAGCTCACATGCATCACATATCCTATCCTTTTTGGATGATATGTATGGTAAACCTATTACCAGATTTTTGTTTGCCAGTTGGTTTAGAGTTTTGAAATTTAAGTGAGCAAGCCTTTTTATGCCATAACCAACTATTTCCTTTGTTTTCAGTAGAAAATAAGCATAACTGAGGATGCTCAATTTCTTCTCTGAAATCAAAGTAGTAGATGGAGTTTCTAATCCTTTTCCCACTTAAATAAATCTTGTTGTCATCTAAACCAACCAGTAGACATTTTTCAGGTAAAAAAGTTACCTGGAAGCCTCTATCAACAAATGCCCACAACTAAGTAGATTATATTTTAAACCTTCTACATATGCAACCTTTTCAATGGTCAATGATCCATATTGTACGGTACCATATTGATGTGCTAAAAGTAGTTTAATAAAAACAACTAAAATTAACCTAAATCTAGACTCAAAGTAAAACTCTAGACTCTCTAAACTCGGCTAAACTACTAACCGGCAAGTGAACCGACCGACTCTGGTAAGGCTAAGTAAGTCCGGATATCGAACCCATGAGACTCAATTAAATTACGCTAAGACTCTATCTAGACTAAGACTGACACGAACTTAACTAATTGTTTATTTGATTGGGGGGGTTACTAAAAATCCTAAAATTGCAATTAAAATTAAACTAAATTAACTAGATTAACTAGATGCAAATTTAGACGAGGGCTTAACTCAGTGATGATGAAGACTACCTAGGCTAGAATCCTATTTAACTAGGAATGGATTTCTATTCGAAATTAAGGTGGTATGGAACCGGGATCTTATATGCTAAACCCTAAGAAATCCCTACTAAGACCTCCCGACCCTTCTCAGGAAGAAACTTGTGAGACTCTACAGAGGTGTTACGACTACCGGTTGGTTAGATTTCCTCTCAGTCCTCTAACTTCTTGAAAACTGCCTTAATATGACAATCTACCTCTCAGCGCGAAAGTCTAAGGCAACTATGGATTTTAACTTGGTTTAATAGACACGAATAAGATTAGGGAACTAAGACCGATTTCTCTCAAAACCTAATCCTAGCTATATATCAAACCAAGACCTATTAACAACCTCGAGCCTCTCAGTGACAAGATTGGTAGAATACCAAGTTTCAACTATCTCTTAATTACCGTTTCTAAGGTTATTGGCCAATTCACCCAAAAATTACCCAAACCCGTGAAGATTAGATAATTAATACGAACCTATTCTATGAAAGACATTCATCAAGATTCATGTGAAACGAGTAAATAATCGAAAATCAATACAAGATACGCATATACACCAAATCAAAGGTTCCAAAGTTCTTTACTTTTCAAGAAAATCCATAAACCACGATAATAACGAATAAAAATCTAATCTTTGTCAAACAATCGTCTTAGCCTAGGTAGTTTAAAGTGTTTAGCTGATAATCATAACGAAAAACATCACAAGATTCAAGGTTAAAACAGAATTCATCAAGCAATAACTCAAAATCAAACGAAACAAAAGAGAGACGGGAAGAATAAACCGAATTCTTCACTCCCGAGTGCTCCCGAGCTCCTACCCGATGATTCCTAGGCTTCACAAGCTTCAAACACCTTCAATTAACCTCTGATCAGCCTCCAAGGTCTCCAAATTTCATGAATGTTATGGTTGTTCACGAATGAGATGTTTTTATAATTCAAAACCCCTAGTCGTTGTTTAATTACGGAAGTCGGCTGCAGAATCACATTCTCGTGGCCCGCGAACAATATAAGATGACACCTACGCGGCCCGCAATTCGCACTAGATCAAAAATCCATTTAAACTCTCTTGCGGGGTGCGAGAGAACTGGTTAAGGGTCTTCGCGGCCTGCCAGGAAGTCCCAGTTGTTGTTTTTCGTTCTGTTTCAGCTCCCAAGCTTCCGTTTCTCGATCCGACACTTAATCTTGTCAAATTTTAACTCGTTTCTGCACTTTCAGCTACAAAGACCAGGAAAACTCAATTCTATCAAAAGTATATACAATCTACATTAAAACGAAACTAAAACTATCAATAATCGACTAAACCGAACACGAATAAAGATGTATTTTACAATACATCAAATATCCCCACACTTATCATTTTTTCGTCCTCGAAAAAGAATTATGCAAAACGAAATCATAGACGGAATAATCATTCGGGACAAAAGCTTAAATTACTTATTAAAATCGAAATTTTGTTAGTCGCGATTGCAAGTATACGTGTCCTCTTAAACCCAAACCCGGTTCCAAGCCCTTATCATACAACTTAAGTTCAGGTGCAGTCAATCTACCTAGGGTCTCATGCTAAGAATCGCAGGTCCACCTAATCCCCCCTCAAGCTTATAGAACAAAAGGAATAACCACTGGGCTATTTCCTAACCATTTTATACCAAGATCAAGAGAATTTAACATCAAATCTTTATTATATTATTTTTTTTTCTTTCGAGCTTTTTAGACTATGCATACCTTATCCCAGAGGCATTCCCAATCAGAGTCACCATCCCCGAGAGAGATTACAATAGGCATTCGTAATTTTTGCATTTTATTTAACACTCCCAGAGGCATTCTCAATCAGAGTCACCATCCCCAAGAGAGATTACGTAGTCCTTGTCATTTTTTTCAGTCTAGCTCTTTTTATATATATTTTTTTTCTTTTCCATGATATGATAAGAAATTCTAACGAAGCTTATAACGGCATCCCTTATACTATTATTGGCGGTTTCAATTTCCCCACTTTCCCTATATGAGAACCCACTAGTAGACCGAGAATTAGGTATAATTAATATCAAAGGAACCTAGAACCGAATCGGGCCTACCCGCACATCCCAAACTAGACACAAGCTCGACTATATTATCTCATATTATCATTATTTGAACCCGAACAAAAACCCGACTTTTCTATCATTTTCCGCTTTTTAGTTTGCAAACTTCTTATTTCAAAAGACATTTTATAATTTTTTTTAGTTTTTTGGATTTTTGGATTTTTAATTTTTTTTGTATTTTTCAAATTTTTATGACTCGAACTTACTAGACTAACGACTCAAACCCGAGTGTACCATCCCCACACTTAAAATTTTGCATTGTCCCTAATGCAAGGATGAACACATGACTCTAACTAGCTAAAAACCAAAACGAAAAATAGAAACTATACAAAATATACAAGTGGAACGACTTAGCTGAATATATGTGACACTTTCAATGTGCCAGTCGTTTCCACATATGCCCTCCTCTCCAAACGCGCTCAACAAACAGTTCCTAAACTCGGACACGCGAACGGAAGCGGCATCAAATATCGACCTATCAATTAATCATAACATACCAAACCAAAGCATAATAATATATATCATAATAAGCGTTAGTTCAAACATCCACAAACCAAAATATCAACCAACCCCAAAACCCAACCAGCCTGTCAAAGTATATAGAATATAAGTACAGACCAAAAGATAAGGATCAATCAGCACTACTACATCCTCGATCTCCCCACACTACTCCTCGTCAGATCCCTGCTCCATATCACTAGGCCCAGCCTGTTGCTGCTGTGGCTGCCAGGACGACGGTGGCTGCAAATGAAGGTTATCCATAATAACTCTCAGACCATCCCTTATCTGACCGAACTGCTCATCAACGTAACCATGTAAACTATCCACTCTATCATGCAACGACTCCAACGTCAATGGATCGGGGCGAGGCTCTTTGAGCGGATACTGTCATGCTGGTAACTCATGTCTAGTGAGAAGCACCTAATAACGAGAAGGAATCACAGCCTGCATAGCAGCAGCTGCATCAGAACCCGTAGGAGGCTGCACCTGAGGCCCCTGCCTCATCTCTACACACGTTGGCGGCTCATCGTAAGTAATGATCCCCGCAGTCTAAAAACTCTTCACCTCCATCACGGTCGGAATTGGACTCGTATGCATCCTCCTCTCCGCTGGGTACGTAGTAAAAACCCCCAAACTCTTCGCCAACCAAGTAACATACGGCCCACAATATATCCTGGCCTGCTGTCCTCCACTCCATGGCCTCGTCATCGACCACGCAAAAATACTCACCAAGTTGGCCGGATGCCCCTCGATCATACACATCAAACAGAACAAGATATGCTGATTCAGTTTGTTATCCCCCTCGTGTCTGCTTATCAATGTCGCTGCAAGAATCTTGTGTATAAACTGGTAAACTGGATCCGTAATATCAGAGGCCACCATATTATTTGAATATGGTGCCGTGGCGATAGTGCCCCAAAACCTAACCAACTCCTCCTTCATCACACAATGATCTCGATTCTTCTTCACTACACCCCTAAGTAATGTCACAAAACCCGGTGCCTGAACCTCCTCCTGTGTATAGAACCTCGTCGCCACTGCAAACTCAGGTAAAGTCATGTTGTACACCGTCCTACCCAGTGAAAACAACACCACATCCTGCTCCTCGAATCCCCCCGGGTGCCTATACTCAAATCTCGAATGGAACTCTATCACAAGCTCCTGATACTGTGGAGCATCACAATCTAACACTAGTCGAAACTTGTCTCCTAACAGTTGCTCTATCCTCTCTCTCTGACCTAGCTGACCTACTAAATCCCAATCTATCCTGCGATACTGTAATAGACGCACCCCAATCAGTACCCGTAGCTTCGCATACTCAGTCGATCCAACCGCAAACTGCAACAACGGGCTAGCATGCAATATCGTACTCTGCCCGTGTGGAATCCCTGGTCCACTGTACTGAATCTCACGAACAACAACCTCAGCCGGCTGCTGCTGTGCCTCGCGATCTAGTACTCGCACACCTCTTCCTACTCACACTAGAAGACGAGCCCTCACCTAACATCCTGAAACGCCACCTCCCCGTCAATCTTTCCTGCGTAAAGGTGATGCTTACCTGCAAAAACTCATGACACAAAACACAGACGCAAAAATACGAAAAACAAAAATTAACTACGCTAAAGACACGACATGAAAACGACCAAATGTACAAAACTCTACACTTGAGTTTAAACTCAAGAATCTAAGCGGCGGTGCTAGGCGGGTCCGCAAGAGGAATTTCTTCCTCTTCAGTGGTATCGATGGGGCCCCCTAAATAGTGTTTCAAACGATGGCCGTTTACTTTCCATGATCCTCCCTCAAGTTCATCGAACAACTCCACAGTACCGTACGGGAATACTTCCTTCACGACATATGGTCCGGACCATCTAGACTTCAACTTTCCGGCTATCAACTTCAATCTCGAATTAAACAAAAGTACCTTATCGCCCACTCGAAACTCTTTCAACTTACGCAACTTCCTATCGTGCAATGCCTTTGACTTTTCTTTGATACTCCATGAACGGTCGTATGCGGCATCCCGAAGAGCTTCCAACTCGTGGATTTGAAAAAATCTTTTCCTAGCGGCCTCGGTGAGATCCAAGTTCACGGTTTTAAGCGCCCAAAGAACTCGGTACTCTAATTCAACCGGTAAATGGCATGCTTTTCCATACACAATCATAAAAGGAGTAGTACCTAACGGCGTCTTGTAGGCGGTACGAAACGCCCACAATGCATAATCTAGCTTATCCAACCAATCCTTGCGGCTCTTTCCCACCGTCTTTTCCAAAATTCTCTTCACTCCTCTATTCGCATTCTCGACTTGACCGCTTGTTTGTGGATGATACGCAGTAGACAAATGGTGTCTAACTCCATATCTCTCTAATGCCTTTTCCATCACGGCATTACAAAAGTGCGTCCCTTGGTCACTAATAATCGCCTTCGGGGTACCGAAATGCGTAAACAACTTCTTCAAGAATCTCACTACCACTCATGCATCGTTTGTAGGCAAAGCTTGAGCTTCCACCCACTTCGAAACGTAATCAATAGCCACGAAGATGTACCTATTCCCACTTGAAGAGGGGAAAGGCCCCATGAAGTCGATGCCCCACACATCAAAGATTTCTAGAACTTGAATAGGGTTTTGGGGCATCTCGTCCTTGGATGAGATGTTGCTGGTTCGTTGGCAACGATCACAACTCCTCACAAACTCTACCACGTCTTTAACTACCGACGGCCAATAGAACCCACAATCGAAGACTTTTTGAGCGGTCACGTGTGGACCGTGATGGCCCCCCATCAAGCCCTCATGAACATGTCGAATAATATCCAAACCCTCGTCTCTACTCACACACCTCCTCAGAATCCGATCACCTCCTATCTTAAATAGGTAGGGATCATCCCATATGTACCTCCTAGCATCGCTTAATAACTTCTTCCTCTGCTGGTGACTCAACCCGTCCATCACAAACCCGTCTACAAGGTAGTTAGCTAGATCACTAAACCACGGCAAACCCTCATTCTCCGCCGCAATATAATCAATAGACTTGTGAGGAAATCTATCCCCTATCGCCTCCTCACGAATCTCCTCCATATTTGGATCCTCTAAACGTGAAAGATGGTCCGCCACGATGTTCTCCGCTCCTTTCTTATCTTTAATTTCTATGTCAACCTCGGAGAGGAGTAGAATCCATCGTATAAGGCGCGGCTTAGCATCCTTCTTTTGGAAAAGGTAACACAAAGCCGAATGGTCGGCTAACACTATGGTCTTCGAAAGCACAAGGTAAGAACGGAACTTGTCAAATGCAAACACGACGGCTAAAAGTTCCTTCTCAATAGTGGTGTAATTTTCTTGGGCGTCATTTAAGGTTTTACTCGCGTAGTAGATCGGGTGAAAGTGGTTCTCTCGTCTCTGCCCCAAAACCGCACCGACGGCGTAATCACTAGCATCGCACATGAGCTCAAAGGGCAAGCTCTAGTCGGGCGATACAAGAATATGTCACGGCCCCCGTCCTGGTTTTACCCAGTTCGGGAGTCGCGGGACACAAATCCCGTGGTATTTATTAATTGAGTTGACAGCGGAAGTTTAACAGGATCTTTTAGAACTTGAAAATGCCCGAATATTTTATTTCATAAATTGGGACAAACCTCATTATTTACAATAGAGGAATTTCACGAGGAAATTCCCTGTTTTACAAAACATGTTTATTTATTTTACTGAGCCACCACTTCAAGCTTGATTAGTGCTCCGTAGCACGTTTCCTTGATTCACAGTAGGTCACCTGAAACATGTTTTAAAAATATTTTTATCAGCGGGGAAATACTGGCGAGTCACTCAAATTTTCTAAAACGACACATAGTTATAAATTACAGCATAAGAGCGATTACAATGGCTTTTATCTT
Organism: Helianthus tuberosus; assembly: GCA_030545235.1. Lineage (NCBI taxonomy): Eukaryota > Viridiplantae > Streptophyta > Magnoliopsida > Asterales > Asteraceae > Helianthus > Helianthus tuberosus. Next base: position 41,686,756 of record CM060414.1, on the reverse strand, counting down.
ATTTTTATCTGGTGCCGTGTCAGAGCCTTGAGACGATGGTCATACCACTATTGGGTCCTTTCACCCAAGTAGTGATGATTATCACTGTTAGGTTGATCTAACCGTGACAAATTAGTAATGTGCACAATACCCCACTAGCCAGTGATTCAAGATAACCACGACTTAATCCCTGTAATTATAACTTTTGAAAAATGATTGGAGTATTGTAAAACACTTTTGATAAAAGAGAATGACTCACATTGCAGATTTAGACGGGCAGCATTTAGCCTACTGATTTTAGCCTGGTTAACCTAATTCAAATAACAATGCACACGAAAACTAGGTCAGTAACTTAATACAACTTTTTCGACAACTCACGAGATTCAAAACCTTCATGATGAATGAGAAAGTGCAATACTTAAACATCCATCAAATTCACGACGAATGACAAAGTATAGCCCGAGTTTGAGCAACACTTAAACATCCATCGGATTGGTTTCAATCGATCGGACATTAAATTGTAGCAGTGATCGAGCTATTACCCTGTTATCACGACAGCGTTTCGTGCTGTGTGTGTGTTATGTAGTAAACAGACGATATCTCAACGTACGAAATGAGTTTTTACGTCGAACTAACGCCCAAATTCAAGTGCCAAACTCCTCTATATATACGGAAAAAATGTCTCCCTCGCGTGGCGCGAGGGCCTGTCGCGTGGCGCGAGGGGACCCCTTCTAGCATAGGGTAGCCTCGTGTCTGCGTAGCTTGGGTGAGTCGACGGTTTCTCAAAATTCGATTTCTATCGTAAACTGTTTAGATAATATCAACTAGGAAATACCCCCCCCCCCCCCCTGAGTTTTAGGGGCCCTGATCCTAGTTCTGATTGTTTTGAAAATTTTAGGGGTCATGCAGGATTACTTGGGGTCTCAATTAGGGTTTCCTATTGGGCAAAATAAAATAAGAAATAGTAATTTTGATGAGAGTTGTTACATCCTCCCCACCTTATAAAAATCTCGTCCTCGAGATTTACTGGAACAAGTAGGGATACTTTCGTTTCATCTCCGATTCCAGCTCCCAAGTGTATTCAGGTCCTCTCTTTGAATCCCACTTGACTTTGACCAGCACTAGTCTTTTGTGTTTGAGAAACTTAACCTTTCTGTCTTCTATCTGCAGTGGCTTCTCAACAAATTTTAACTTTTCATTTACCTCTATATCTTGGAGAGGTACTACCAGGGATTCGTCAGATAGACATTTCTTAAGATTGGATACATGGAATACATCATGTACCCCAGGGAATTCTTCTGGTAGTTGTAAGTGATAAGCAACTGGTCCTATTCGTTGGATTACTGGGAATGGTCCTACGTACCTTGGACTTAGCTTTCCCTTCTTTCCGAACCGAACTACTCCTTTCCAAGGAGAAACTTTCAAAAGTACCTTGTCTCCAACTTGAAATTCTAGCGGCTTGCGTCTATTGTCTGCATAACTCTTCTGACGATCACGAGCCGTTTTCAGTCTTTCCTTGATTTGAGTGATCTTGTCGGTGGTTTCTTGTATGATTTCGGGACCTGATAATTGGCTTTCTCCTATTTCTGCCCAGCAGACTGGAGTTCTACACTTCCGTCCATACAGTGCTTCGAACGGGGCAGCTTCAATGCTTGAATGGTAACTATTATTATAGGAGAATTCAATTAAGGGTAGGTGGTCATCCCAATTTCCACCAAAATCTATCACACATGCCATGAGCATGTCTTCTAGGGTTTGGATCGTCCTTTCACTTTATCCGTCTGTTTGAGGATGATAAGTTGTACTTAAATTTAATCGCGTCCCTATGGATTCTTGGAAACTAGTCCAGAAATGTGAAGTGAAACGATTATCTCTATCTGATACAATAGAGAGTGGAACTCCATGTAAGGATACTACTTCGTCTACATACAACTTTGCTAACCTTTCTATGCTAAAGGTTTCCTTCATGGGTAGAAAATGAGCTGATTTGGTTAATCGATCCACAATTACCCAAATCACATCATTACCTTTTCGGGTTTTGGGCAACTTAGTAACAAAATCCATGGTTATTAATTCCCACTTCCAAATAGGCATTTCTAATTGTTGGAGTAATCCTAATGGTTTCTGGTGTTCTGCCTTAACTTGTGAACAAGTTAGACACTTAGATACATATCTAGCTATGTCCTTTTTCATTCCTATCCACCAGAAATTATTTCTTAAATCTTGGTACATCTTATTATTTCCCAGGTGCATGGTATACCTAGATTTATGGGCTTCCTCTAAAATCTTATTTCTTAATTCTCCTCGTTTAGGTACCTAAATCCTTTTCTTATGGAATCTCCAAATTCCATCACTCCCTTGCTCTAATTCCTTTATCCATCCTTTCATTCCTTCAGCATCATCCTTGATTGCTAATTCTTGAATATTCTTCAATTGTTCCATTAAGTCTAAGTGCAGACTTAATCTAAGAGCACGAACTCGCTTGTGCTTTTCGTGATACTTACGACTTAAGGCATCTGCAACTACATTTGCCTTTCCTTCATGATATTAAATGTCACAGTCGTAGTCACTAAGGATTTCCATCCATCTTCTTTGCCTCATGTTCAATTTTTTTTGCCCAAATATATATTTTATGCTCTTATGATCTGTATAGACAGTAAACCTACTTCAATACAGATAGTGTCTCCAAATCTTAAGGGCAAAAATTATCGACCCTAATTCTAAGTCATGTGTCGTATAATTTTCTTCGTGCTTTTTCAATTGCCTTGAGGCATACGCAATTACCTTCTTGTGTTGCATTAGCACATATCCTAATCCTAGCTTAGAAGCATCACAATAAACTTCAAAATCTTCTGTACCTTCTGGTAGGGCAAGAATTAGGGTGTTTGTTAACCTTTGTTTTAAAATCCTAAAAGCCACTTCTTGCTAAGGTCCCCATTCAAACTTAACTGTTTTACAGGTTAGCTTAGTTAATGGCACAACTATCTTAGAGAAATCTTTAATGAAACGCCTATAGTACCCAGCTAAGCCTAGAAAACTTCTAACTTCTGTAGCTGATTGCGGGACCTTCCATTTGGTGATTGCTTCTATCTTGGAGGGATCTACGTGAATACCTTTGTGATTCACCATATGACCTAAAAATTGCACCTCCTGTAGCCAAAATTCATACTTCGAGAATTTGGCGTAAAGCTTTTCCTTTCTTAACAAAGTTAAGAGTGCATGTAGGTGCTCACAATGCTTGTCCTGACTTTGGGAATAAATAAGTATATCGTCGATGAAGACAATTACGAATTTATCCAAATATGGTTTACAGATCCTATTCATCATGTCCATAAATGCTGCAGGAGCATTTGTTAGTCCAAAGGGCATGATTGTAAACTCATAGTGACCATACCTAGTTCTGAAAGCGGTTTTAGGTATGTCTTCTTCTTGTACCTTCAATTGATGATATCTGGAGCGTAAATCTATCTTAGAAAAGTATCTAGCTCCTTGAAATTGATCAAAAAGATCATCAATCCTAGGCAATTGGTATCGATTTTTAATTGTAACCTTATTCAGTTCCCTGTAATACATACACATTCGCATCGAACCATCCTTCTTCTTTACAAACAACACTGGTGCTCCCCAAGGGGATGAACTAGGTTGTATGAATCCTTTACTGAGCAATTCATCAAATTGCTTTTTCAGTTCTAACATTTCAGTGGGTGCTAATCGGCAGGGGGCTTTAGCTACTGGTGTAGTTCCAGGAATCAAATGAATTCTAAATTCTACCTCCCTATCTGGTGGTAATCCTGGTAGTTCTTCTGGAAATACATCTGAGTATTCTGATACTACAGGAATTTCCTTAAGTTCCTTACCCTTAGTGCTAATGATTACCGAAATCATATACACTATTCCTTGCTTTCGTTCATAACTAGCAATTTTCATTACTGAAATGAACTTCATTGGTTTACGCGGCTTATCCCCTGTAATTATAATTACTTCTCATGCGGGTGCACGAATTTCTATGGAATTCTTATCACAGAGGATTCGAGCATGGTTGGCTACTAACCAATCCATTCCTAATACGACATCGAATCCAGCTAAATTCATAGGTAACAGATTTGCAGAAAATTTATGACCTGAAAGTTCTATATTTTCTTTTTGCAGAACCGTATCTATGTTAACAGAGTTCCCGTCTGTCGTTTTCACTGTAAAAACTTGCCTAAGTTTCGTTAAGGGTAGCTTAAGAGCTTGGCAGAATGAAGTATTTACAAAACTTTGGTTTGCACCAGAGTCAAATAATACTTTTGCATATACATCGTGAACTAGGAACGTACCAGCTATCACATCAGGGATTAGCTCTGCTTCCTGAGTAGTCAATTGGAAGGCTCTTGCGTTCTTTTTGGTAGTTCATTCTGCAGGTTTTGCCTTGTTATCTGCTGGTTTGACCAGTTTGGGGCAGTCTGGTTTAAAATGTCCAGCTTCTCCACAATTGAAGCAAATTGTGGATTTCTTTCTTCTGCAGTCTTCTTCTTGATGCCCTGGAATTTTGCAGAAATTGCAATACCCTTTGCATCTTCCAAAATGCTTTCTTTTACAGGTACTGCAAAATGGAACAGCGGAAGATTGCCCGGTTCCCTTTTTCTTGAAATTACTATTATTACCCACACGGAATCCTTTGGTAATCTTTTGGGTCACTTCCTTCTTTCGAGTTTCTTCTCGCATACGTACCAGTCCGTCAGTGAAAGTGTTGGCTAATTCCACTGCATCATCAATTGTGCGAGGTCTCTCAGCTTTGACAATGTCACGAATCTCGCTAATTAAGCCCCAAATGTAGCGAGAAATAAGTACCGGTTCTGGCGAAGCCACAGTAGGCACAATTCGAGCATATTCGAAAAACTTCGAAGTATACCCTCGACAATCAACATCCACCATTCGGTGGCTCAGGAATTTGTTCGCCATTTGTTCCTTTTCATATTCTGGGCAAAATTTTCTTTCCACCAAATGCTTAAATACTTCCCAATTCATGGCATAGGCCACATTGCTTCCTTTGGCTTGTAGTACCGTATTCCACCATTCTAGTGCCCCTTCTTTAAAAAGATGCGACGCGTACATGACCTTGTCTTCCTCGGCACATTTACTTATTTTAATTATTGCCTCGGTTTTCTCCAACCAATGCAGTGCAGCAGTCGCCCCTTCATTGCCTGCAAATTCAACAGGTTTACAGGCAAGAAATTCCTTGTAAATGCAACCAGACGTTGCGGCTTTCATTCTTTTAAGAATTGGGGCCTGCATTACATCATTATCATTATTATTAATATTGCCGCCTCCATTTACGCTATTACTGAAGTTGTCTTCATGAGTACGTTTGCTAGGAATAATTTGTTGAGGCTCAACTGGATTTCGAGCAGCAGCAAGGATTGCTGGAATAGCATTGGCTATTCCCTGAGCAACGATATTCTCTATATCTTGTCTATTCAAAAATTGATCTTCATGGTTTTGTGCGGATTGGTTACCCTCGTTAACTAGTTCATTACCAGCGTGTTCCATCTGTATCTATCAATTATTAATTATCACAGGCTAATATTTAGTACAATTATTCAAGTACGATTATACAAACAAATTGATTAAAACGGCGAAAATAGCGACTTTTATATATATGCATCTATACAAACTACAACTGGAATTCAAATTATACTAGTAGTTGTGCATCCATAATTTATTTTAATATTATTCATAATATGCTTCTATGTAAGGTTTATTCTATCTCCTTCCTCTACTAACTTGTTATCTAATGGGTGAAGTTTCTTTAAAGTTTCTGGCTCATAGGTAGCATGGGTGCTAGTACTGGTTTGGTGGTTCAACTATAAGTTAGCATTTACTGCTATAGTGGCTAACATGTAGAGATTTGCCCATTGTTTATCTAATTTATCTTCCCATGGTGGGTTAGTGCCTATTTTCTGAGTTTCCTTATTAATTTTCACTCCTTTTGTTGTGACTTCTTTAATTTCTCTTGACTTTTTCTAATAATCCAACTTCTTTTCTTAGTGGTAAGTGGTTTCTCAAACTGTGCCTTACGAATAAATATTCCTTCCTCAGTATCTGTCGAGTATCTTGAGGAATTTGATTGAAATGAGGTTCCCTTATCTTTTGGTGAGCTATCTAATTGACGATAGATGTCCGAAATTCTTTGCTTACCCATACTGTAGATTAACAAATAGTCAAATAACATAAAAACACATAATCACATAATGGCAATAAGAAAAATTAAGTATTTCTAAATATTTAATTGGATTAAATCAGTGGCTCTCATACCACATTTTTCTGTCACGGACCCCGTCCCGGTTTTACCCTGTTCGGGAGTCGCGGGACAGAAATCCCGTGGTATTTATTAATTGAGTTGACAGCGGAAGTTTAACAAGATCTTTTAGAAGTTGAAAATGCCCGAATATTTTATTTCATAAATTGGGACAACCCCCGTTATTTACAATAGAGGAATTTCACGAGGAAATTCCCTGTTTTACAAAACATGTTTATTTATTTTACTGAGCCACCACTTCATGCTTGATTAGTGCTCCATAGCACGTTTCCTTGATTCACAGTAGGTCACCTGAAACATGTTTTAAAAATATTTTTATCAGCGGGGAAATACTTGTGAGTCACTCAAATTTGCTAAAACGACACATAGTTATAAATTACAGCATAAGAGCGATTACAATGACTTCTATCTTATTTTTATCTGGCGTCGTGTCACAGCCTTGTGACGATGGTGATACCACTATTGGGTCCTTTCACCCAAGTAGTGATGATTATCACTGTTAGGTTGATGAACCTAACCGTGAGAAATTAGTAATGTGCACAATACCCCACTAGCCAGTGATTCAAGATAACCATGACTTAATCCCTGTAATTATAACTTTTGAAAAATGATTGGAGTATTGTAAAACACTTTTGATAAAAGAGAATGACTCACATTGCAGATTTAGACGGGCAGCGTTTAGCCTACTGATTTTAGCCAAGTTAACCTAATTCAAATAACAATGCACACGAAAACTAGGTCAGTAACTTAATACAAATTTTACGACGACTCACGAGATTCAAAACCTTCACGACGAATGACAAAGTGCAATATTTAAACATCCATCGAATTCACGACGAATGACAAAGTATAGCCCGAGTTTGAGCAGCACTTAAACATCCATCGGATTGGTTTCAATTGATCGGACATTAAATCGTAGCAGTGATCGAATTATTACCCTGTTATCGCGGCAGCGTTTCATGCTGTGTGTGTATTATGTAGTAAACAGACGATATCTCAACGTACGAAATGAGTTTTTACGTCGAACCAACGCCCAAATTCAAGTGCCAAACTCCTCTATATATACTGAAAAAATGTCTCCCTCGCGTGGCGCGAGGGCCTGTCGCGTGGCGCGAGGGGACCCCCTCTAGCATAGGGTAGCCTCGTGTCTGCTTAGCTTGGGTGAGTCGACGGTTTCTCAAAATTCGATTTCTATCGTAAACTGTTTAGATAATATCAACTAGGAAATACCCCCCCCCCCCTGAGTTTTAGGGGCCCTGATCCTAGTTCTGATTGTTCTGAAAATTTTAGGGGTCATGCAGGATTACTTGGGGGTCTCAATTAGGGTTTCCTATTGGGCAAAATAAAATTAGAAATAGTAATTTTGATGAGAGTTGTTACAGAATAGGTGCACTCACGAGTTTCTCTTTAAGGAATTCAAACGCTTGACAGCACTCCTTGTGAAAGACCAAAGGAGCATCCTTCTCTAAGAGTCGGGTCATGGGGCGTATGATTTCAGAAAAGTCTCTAATGAAGCGCCTATAAAAGCCCGCATGACCGAGAAAACTACAGATCGACTTAAAACTAGTCGGTGGAGGAAGCTGACTGATCGTATCTATCTTCGCTCTATCTACCTCTATACCAGCTCTCGAAATCTTATGACCTAATACGATCCCCTCAGTCACCATGAGGTGACACTTTTCCCAATTCAACATCAGCTTCGTCTCGACACACCTCCTCATCATCCTCTTAAGATTACCTAAACAATGATCGAAAGAATTACTGTATACCAAGAAATCATCCATAAACACCTCCATCGAACTCTCTACCATATCCTGAAAGATAGCAATCATGCATCGCTGGAAAGTAGCTGGAGCATTACATAATCTAAACTGCATGCATCGGTACACGTTCGTGCCGTATGGACATGTAAAGGTTGTCTTCTCTGGATCCTCCAGTGAGATGGGGATCTGGAAGTAACCCGAAAACCCGTAGAGAAAACAATAGAACTGCTGACCCGCGAGCCGCTCAAGCATCTGATCAATCAATGGGAGCGGAAAATGATCCTTATAGGTGGCGTCATTTAATTTTCAATAATCAATGCACACCCGCCAACCAGTGACCGTGCATGAAGGTATGAGCTCATTTTTCTCATTCAGAATGACTGTCATCCCCTCTTTCTTTGGGACGACCTGAGTAGGACTCACCCACACGGAATTGGAAGTTGGGTATATCAACCCGGACTCTAGCAACTTCATAACTTCCTTCTTAACTACCTCTTGCATATTCGGGTTGAGGCGTCTCTGCGGTTGCACCACCGGCTTATAAACCTCCTCCATCAGAATATGGTGCGTGCAAAAAGTGGGACTAATCCACTTTATATCCGACAACCTCCATGCAATCGCCTCTTTGTGTTTCCTCAACACCTCAATCAATCTCACTTTCTCCTCCTCCATCAACTTCGAAGAAATGATGACCGGAATGTTCGGCTTCTCTCCGAAGAGTGCATACTCAAGATGTGATGGAAGAACCTTAAGCTCTAAAGGCGGTGGAATATCTAAAGGAGTACTCTCATCACTAACCTCATTGAGTTCCAACATCTCAGGAACCCACAACTCCTCGCTTTCGTCTAACGGCTCCTCCTCAACCACCTCGTCTACCTCCTCGTCAACAACTCCCTCACCTACTAAATCGGCCCCACTAATGTACTCGAGATACGTGTCGACACAAGATATGAAAGAATTTAGAAAGTAAATGGAATGACACGGCCCGCTGTCCTCGTCTCTACCACCAGGGTGCTGGATGGCTCTATCGATCTCGACCGTGACAATCTCGTCACCCGCACGAAGTAAAATTTTACCGTCAAAGACATCGATGATTTCCTTTGTGGTTCGAAGGAATGGACGGCCCAGAATAATAGGAACTCTCTCATCGGCCTCCATATCTAAAACGACGAAGTCTACGGGAAAAACAAACTTATCAACCGTAACCAACATATTCTCTATGATTCAACGAGGATACTTAACCGAACGGTCGGCCAAGGACAATGACATATGCATGGGTCTAAGCTCTCCTAATCCTAGCTTCTCATACAGAGAAAACGACATCAGTTTGATGCTGACACCTAAATTGGCTAGAGCATGAGCTGGGGTAACGGCTCCCCAAAAAGGCATGGAATGGTGAATGTACCCGGGTCGGTTAGTTTCTCCGGTAGCTTATTCAAAACCACCGCGGAACAAGTGAACAACCTCCGGTCAAAGGAATTTTCGAAAGCTCACCTATCCTATCCTTATGCTTGAGAAGGTCCTTAAGGAATTTTGCATACTTGGGCATGGACTGAAGGGCCTCTATGAACGGAAGATTGATTTTCAACTGCTTAAACATCTCAAGAAATTACCCATATTCCTTAGCATATTTCTGATGCTTGAGGTGGGCGGGGTATGGGACACGAGAATGATCAACTAACGGTGATGGCCTAACCCTTACCAGTTGTTTTTCTACACTCTTCTCTTCTTGAGGCTCCTCGGTGTGTGCGGTACTTGTTGGGTCTAGCCTCATGTGCACCTTACCGGGAGTCTCCATCTCAATCTCTTCATCTACTTCCTCATCTTCCTCGACCTCGACACCCTCTCAAACTACCTCTCCTAACGTTCTACCACTCCTAATAGTGATAACCTTCACTCAGCCATTCGGGTTTTGGTGGGAATTAGCTGAGAACTGACCGGAGGGCCTTTCTTGCAATTTGCGATTGATGTCACCAACTTGCCTTTGAAGGTCCAAGAAGTTCGAGTGATTGTTCTTAAGGAATGTGGCGTGTTCCTCTAGGGTTCCTTGAGTGGCCTCTACGGACCTTTTGGTAGCTTGATTCTTAACTAGAATTTGGGACAACATGGAATTAATCTCATTTAGACCACTATCCAAATCTTGGTTATTTGAACCTTGATTACTTGACCCCCAACTATTGAGCTGACCCCCTAAACCTAAACCTGAACCTGACCATGAACTACCAAACCGACCTTGCTGATTCGAACCCCCACTAGAATAATAACCCTGCCCCCTGTTTAGATTTGAACCCACTTGGAAACCAGGGGGTGACCGGAAGAACGAAAGGTATTATTATTATTACTACGCCAATTTGACCCGAAATTAGAATTATTGAAAGGGTTCGTCGGTCCTCTATTCGCTATAAACTCGACCTGCTCAACCGTGAGTGTGGGACAATCTATGGTATCGTGTCCCCCTCGACACACCTCACATCTATTTAACTTCACCTTCAACTCCTCCATCAATTTGGTAAACTTTCTGTCAAGATTCTCGACTGCCGCAGCTACCGTAGTATCCATGCTAACATGGTGTACTCCTCGACCGGCCGAGGAAGTACTAGAAGCAGGAATGGAAGTCCTGGTGGTAGCGCGATAATCGATATCAGTATGCGCGAAACTCTTGAAAAGATTATTGCAGTCAGCCACTGATTTCTTTCCCATAAGGTGGCCTCCTGCTGAAGTGTCAAATCGGGCACGAACCTCAGGAGTAAGGCCATTGTAGAATTTCTCAACAAGTGCCCAATCTGATAGACCATGCTGAGAACAACGTGACAGTAGGTTTTGGAATCTCTCCCATGCTAGGTGGTATGGCTCATCAGGATCCATTCAGAACGAATGGATCTGATCGCGAATTTGAGATGCTTTGGTAGGTGGGAAATATTTGGCTAGGAAAGCATCTCGAAGGCCCGCCCAAGTAGTGTAAGTGCCTGCTGGCTGCGAATCAAGCTAGGTGGTTGCGCTGCCCGCAAGCGAGAACGGGAAGACCTGAAGGTATAGAGCATCAAGGCTAACACCCTCGATGGAGAAGGTGCTACAAAGGCAAGTAAGACAGTTTATGTGAGAAGGCGCGTCCTCATCATCACGACCATGGAATTGGAATGAATTGGCGATGGCGGTCATGATCTAGGATGGGATTTGCCAGGACCTATCATTAGCTATTTCGGGAAGGGTAATGGGCGAAGTCGCACCGGTGAAACCGGCAGTGGAGCACTGGTGAACAGTCTAATTTACAGACATTTGGACTGCGGGTGGCGGACTCGGAGGACGGGTGGGTGGTGGGGAGTTATGGGGTGATGACTTCGGAATGAAGTCAGAGGTTGGTGGTTTAGATTGAAGAGTAGAGTCAGAAGGGGCGAAGTGTGAAGAAGAAGAAGAAGAACTAACCTGTGACGAAGAAGAAGAAGAAGAGAAGGAAGGCTTGATCATAAACGGATTAGGCGGAGGTCCCTGCGAGCGCGTATATTTATTTTAGTGTCTTTTATATTTTTGTCGAGTCGTTTGTTAGAGTCTTCTTACTTGTTTGTTTTCGGTTTTGCAGTGGATGCCCCAATATCCACTGCAAAACCGAAAACAAACAAGTAAGAAGACTCTAACAAACGACTCGACAAAAATATAAAAGACACTAAAATAAATATTTTTTTTATTTTTTGATTTTTATTAGACTCCTACGACTCGAACAAATGAACAAATAGCACATAATATGTCAAACAAATCAAAACAAAGTAAATAACGCAATCGCCAAAGAGTCCCCGGCAACGGCGCCAAAAACTTGATGTGCTAAAAGTAGTTTAAAAAAAACAACTAAAATTAACCTAAAGCTACACTCAAAGTAATACTCTAGACTCTCTTAACTCGACTAAAATACTAACTGGCAAGTGAACCGATCGACTCAAGTAAAGCTAAGTAAGTCTGGATATCGAACCCACGAGACTCAATTAAATTACGCTAAGACTCTAACTAGACTAAGACTGACACGAACTTAACTAATTGTTTATTTGATTGGGGGGAGGGGTTTACTAAAAATCCTAAAATTGCAATTACAATTAAACTAAATTAACTAGACGCGAATTTAGACGAGGGCTTAACTCAGTGATGATGAAGACTACCTAGGCTAGAATCCTATTTAACTAGGAATGGAATTATATTCGAAATTCAGGTGGTATGGAACCGGGATCTTTATATGCTAAACCCTAAGAAATCCCCTAAGAAATCCCTACTAAGACCTCCCGACCCTTCTCAGGAAGAAACTTGTGAGACTCTACAGAGCTGTTATGATTACCGGTTGGTTAGATTTCCTCTCAGTCCTCTAACTTCTTGAAAAGTGCCTTAATGTGATAATCTACTTCTCAGCGCGAAAGTCTAAGGCAACTATGGATTTTAAATTGGTTTAATAGACACGAATATGATTAGGCAACTAAGACCGATTTCTCTCAAAACCTAATCCTAGCTATATACCAAACCGAGACCTATTAACAGCCTCGAGCCTCTTAGCGACAAGATTAGTAGAATACCAAGTTTCTAAGGTTATTGGCCAATTCACCCAAAAATTACCCAAACCCGTGAAGATTAGATAATTAACACGAACCTATTCTATGAAAGACATTCACCAAGATTCATGTGAAACGAGTAAATAATCGAAAATCAAAACAAGATACGCATATACACCAAATCAAAGGTTCCAAAGTTCTTTACTTTTCAAGAAAATCCATAAACCACGATAATAACGAATAAAAATCCAATCTTTGTCAAACAATCATCTTAGCCTAGGTAGTTTAAAGTGTTTATCCGATAATCATAACGAAAAACATCACAAGATTCAAGGTTAAAACAGAATTCATCTAGCAATAACTCAAAATCAAACGAAACAAAAGAGAGACAGGAAGAATAAACCCGAATTCTTCACTCCCGAGTGCTCCCGAGCTCCTACCCGATGATTCCTAGGCTTCACAAGCTTCAAACACCTTCAATTAACCTCTGATCAGCCTCCAAGGTCTCCGAGTTTCGTGAATGTTACGGCTCTTTACGAATGAGATGTTTTTATAATTCAAAACCCCTAGCCGTTGTTTAATTACGGAAGTCGGCTGCAGAATCACGTTCTCGCGGCCTGCGAGCAATATAAGATGACACCTACGCGGCACGCGACTCGCACTAGATCAAAAATCCATTTAAACTCTCTCGCGGGCACGAGAGAATTGGTTAAGGGTCTTCTCGGCCCGCCAGGAAGTTCCAGTTGTTGTTTTCCGTTCCGTTTCAGCTCCCAAGCTTCCGTTTCTCGATCCGACACTTAATCTTGTCAAATTTTAACTTGTTTCTGCACTTTCAGCTACAAATACCTGGAAAACACAATTCTATCAAAAGTATATACAATCTACATGAAAACGAAACTAAAACTATCAATAATCTACAAAACCGAACACGAATAAAGATGTATTTTACAATACATCACATATCCTATAGTTCTTCCCTTTACCCCATTTCCAAAATTTACAAATTTACCCAGTTTCTCTTGATAGTTACTGAGTAAGCTCCTATCCCTAGTCATGTGCTTGGAGCTTCCTAAATCACAGTACGAGATCTGCTGCACATGGTGGCCCTGAAATCATGAGGTTAGAGAGTTTTTGGTACCCAAACTTGTTTGAGTACTTTTTCTGATGAAAATGTGCTTGAGATTTCTTCATCAGAGGAGAAATTCTCATCAGAATCTCTGCTTAATGCTGAGCCATTAGCAGGGTGATTTTCTTTGGAGAGATGTTGTTGAATTAGCTTCAGCATTTCAACACACATACAATTTAATTTGTCTAATGTTTTAGACAAGGATGCTTGTGATGGAATGTTTTTGCCTTTATGAAATTTAGGATGATTTTTTGGTTTTTCAATCATTTTGAAGGTTTCATCCCTTTTCAAACAAATTTTGGGTGACAAATACAGTTTATCAGAATTGCCAGATCTGTAGGAATCAGCATCAGAATCTGATATTATTTTACCAGAAATGCTCTCCGATGCCTTTACAAAGGTGGTGGAAGTTTTAATATTTGTGTTAACATACCCCAACCCTTCACCTTTGTTCTTTGGTGTTGACTCAATATATTGGATAAATTCTTTTGCTTGCTGAAAACCTTTCACATTGATTTCATTGTCTTGAATTTTTTTGTAAATATTTTTTCTTTCTTGTTCATAAAATTCAATTTTTGAATCTTTTATTAGGATTTGGTCAATAAGTGATTGGTTTTCAGCTTTTGTTTTATTGAGCAACTTTTGCAGATCATCAGATTTTGTGCTTTCTGATGAGGTTTTGTTTCGTAGAAGCACAAAATCTTGCATAAATTTGTTCAGCTGTTGTTCCAAATCAAGGTTTTCTAAACTTACTTTTTGTTCTGATGAGGTGGAGCATTCATCAGAAGTTGTGGCCATCAAACAGAAATTAGCCATTTCCTCATCTTCTTCATCAGAAGAATCATCAGTTAGCCAGGTATCAGTTTATGCTATTAGGCTGACTTTCTGTTGCTACTTTTTAGCTTCTTCAAGCTTCTTTTCATAGTAAGCCACATCCTTTAGCTTCTTCTTCTTGCATTCTGAAGCATAGTGTCCCTTTTGTCTGCACTTGTAGCAAACAACTTCTGTCTACCCTTTTTCTCTTGACTTTCCTTCCATCCTCCCCCTATCATTCTTCTGAAATTTACCACTTCCACCTCTTAATCTTTTCTCAAACGTCTTTGTGAGCAAAGCAATAGCCTCAGCAAAGGTTGAAAAATCTGATGAAGCATCAGAAATTTCTATATTCTGGCAGTGAGAAGGTTGTGGATCTGAAACTGGTGTTCTTTGTGTGTGTGAAACAAGAGCTATAGGTCCCCCTTTATGGTTTAAATCCTCATAAATTTCTTCCTCTCTAGGGACTAAGATGTTGTAAAGATCATGCAAGTTCATGTTCCCTAATTCAAGGGTTGATGCCAAGGTCATTGTGAGACTACGCCACTCTCTTGGAAGGGCATCTAAGAACATAACATTCTTTTCATCATTTGATTTTTCAATACCAAACTTTTTAAGTTCATTTAAATGTTTGGTGAACCTGTTATATGTCTCTGAAAGAGTCTTATTTTGGAGACTTTTAAATCTTTCATAAGAAGTGACATAGTTTGTTCTCTTGTTTCTTTTCATTCTCTCTCCTCCTTCACATAAATTTTCCAGTTGATCCCATATTTCCTTAGCAGATGATCTTTTGAAAATGATTTATTCAATCTGCTCTGATACCAATTGTTGATCCCAGATAGAGATACCCAAATACTTAATATGGCAAGTGATTTCAACAAATAGGAAAATATTGTGCGGAACTAGAAATCAAACTTTCAAGAAACAACTTATAGAATTTTTCAAGTGTATTAATGACTTTGTAAAACAAAGTTATTGGATATTATAAAATGAATACTCAAAGAATTCTATGCGAAGGGTAATGAAGTTTGTGGTGTGTGTATTGAATGTTAAGCACAACTCATTTAACCTCCTTGGTTGACATCTCTATTAGATCTGAATAAACATTTGTTTATTCATCACTTGCTCTGCACAAAGTGACTTTTTGGCATATTCATTGAATCGGTTATTGCCAACTTGTTACTTTTTGGGTTTGTGTCAGGGCTTCTCTCGAAGGCAAGTTGGTCCACCAGAATTCTGGTGACCAGCTTACCAGATTTACCATCAGATTTCATCAGAAAGGTCTTGTCTGATTGTCTTCTTTGTCTTGATCTTTTCCTGATTCTTAGTTGAAGATGTATCCTTCGTTTCTTCTTGTCAAGTTATCATGTTGGCACCTTTTTAGTGATACTCCTTGATTGTATCTTTAGCTTATGATCAAGTTGATCATTTTTTTCTTCAATACTTACATTTAAAGTTTCCTAACAACTGCCACTAGGGTATTGTGCGATAGGAGGTTCCCAACAAAATTGAAAGGGAAATTATATAGGGTTGCAATTAGACCTGCTATGTTACACGGAACCGACTGTTGGGCCATTAAGGAAGTACAAGCACGCAAGATGGAGGTGGCAGAGATGAGAATGTTTAGATGGATGTGTGGGCACACAAGGTTAGACAGGATAAGAAATGATGTTTTTAGGGAGAGGTTAGAAGTAGCTAGTATATCAGATAAGATAAAGGAGGGAAGATTGAGATGGTTTGGGCATGTGATGAGGAGGTGGACGATAGAGCCAGTTAGAGTGGTTGAAACTCTCAAGTGGAGGGGAAGAGGAGTAGAGGCAGACCCAAAATTACTTGGGATAAGCGGATTAGGTAGGATTTGCAAAGATTGCACCTCTCTGAGAACATGGTCCATGATAGGAGCTCGTGGAGACGTAGGATTAAGGTTACGGATTTCTAGGAGAAGGTACAATTATGTTTTTAGGTGTAGTGTATGGTTGTAGATATGTATCTATGTGTATAGGTTGTTTGTGTTGTTATATTTGTCTTGTTTACCATGCACTCTTTCACCACTCATGTTATATTGGTAGCTCCATACACACACACACACCTCATGTTCTATTTATTTCTTTCCTGGGTGTTTTGGAGCCAAGGGTCTCACTGGAAGTAGCCTCTCTATCCCTAGAGGTAGAGGTAAGGTGTGCCTACATACCACCCTCCCCAGACCCTACTAATAGCTTTGCTATATGTGGGATTTTACTGGGTATGATTGATTGATCGAAGGATGAGATATATGGGTCATAGACAGGGGGTTCTATATGGGTCATAGACAGGGGGTCATAGACAGAGGTAGAGGTAAGGTGTGCCTACATACCACCCTCCCCAGACCCTCCTTAATTATTACTCAATTATTTATTTAATTTATTTTCAACTTTAATTCTACTCAGTCTTTTTTAGTTTTATATATTTAAAACAATCAACAAATAAAAAAATAATAACCAACAAGTAAACCAAACACGATATATTAAAACAAAATAATAAAACTACACATCGTCAGTGTCATTGTTATCGTATTCATCAAGCAATCCAACCATAGATGTTCATCCAAATTCGCTCGAAGATCCAAGTATGTGTCACTGTCTTGTATTTTCATTCTGATAGCTTCTTTCTTGGCAAAGGTGATAAGTGGGTTTGATGACTGAACGATAGCGTCAAAGTCGGCACAAATAGCTCGACCCGTGTACTCCAAAATCATATTATGTAATATAATGCAAGCATACATTATATTTCTCGTTTTTAAATGGGTTTGACAACTGAACGGTAGCGTTAAAGTGAGCACAAATGGCTCGACCCGTGCACTCCAAAATCATATTATGTAATATAATGCAAGCATACATTATACTTCTCATTTTTTTTCTTTTCGAGTATATGTCACAGTTGGGCAATGATAGTCCATCAGTACTTTAACACCCTGAATGCCCGTTCGACATATTTTCTCACCGACTTGTTCTTTTCTTGTAATACACCTTGAATGCCTGTTTGTTTTTCAGAGGTAAAATGTCTGCAGTTTGCGGACCACATCTGCAGACATCTGTAGTAGAAGAGGTGGACCAAACCTCTGTAGTCTGCAAGCAGAAGACTGTTTGTTTTGGGTTTAATCTGAAAACAAACTTCAAATAATCATAAAACATACCATACCAGAATGGTGAAAACAAATAATCATAAAACTTCAAATAATCTGAAAATCAACAACAAATAATCTGAAAACAAACTTCAAATAATCATAAAACATACCAGAATTGTGTCGATTTTTGGCTTTGAAGGTCGGATTTGAAAGGGGTGGCCGACTGTTAAAGAGGTGGCTGGGTGTGAAGGATGGCAGCTGAGGAGGGAGGCGGCTGGGGGAAAATGGCGGTGATACTATCGACGGGGATGATAACGTCAGTGACGGTCAAGAGGGTGTCGGCTGAGGAGGGAGGCGGCATGGGGAAGATGGTCGTCGGTGGGGAAGAAGACGGTGGTGAAGGGGGTGGCCGGTGGGTAGGGTGGTGGCTGGGAGGAGGAGAGGTGCTAGGGTTTTGATAAGGGATGTCTTTGTTTTAAGATTAGGAAACAAGAAGAGGTTAGAAGTGTTGGAGAGAAGGTTAGAAGAGGTTGGAAGAGGTGGGAAGACATTGGACCATATCTACATGGAGAAGAGGACGCGCGGAGGTTTGAAGACATTTTTTAATGAAATGTCTTCTAAAAACAAACGGTCTGCAGAGCTAAACGTCTGCGCGTGGTCTGCACGGCGCAGACATAAGAGGCCAAAAGAGGTTTTTCTAAACAACAAACGTCGCCTTAATCAACACGGCTCACTCCTGATATATACCATCAACAAGATAATACTCTTACTTGTACTCCACATCATTTGCAAAAAAATAATGAATTTGTTCTAGCCCCGTCTATGACATCATCCAAAACATTCAATGATTGTAAAATAGTGAGATCATTGTTTGCACCGGCCATAGCAAGGTAAGCATGCCAAAACCAGTGATTTATGACGCGACTGCTTCTAGTATTAGGGTTGGACCATTGTGATCACATCGAGTAGTGTGTTGGCCTTTACAAGTAGTTGAGCATACCGCCAAACTCTAATGCGTGCAATCAAGGCTACCCAACATCCCGATAAAACTATGTATTCCTTGATAGGTCTCGTATAAAAGCGGTATGTCATTGGAGGTCAGACTCCTTACATATAGTCGTCCATCGAGATCACTAATACCTAATAAATAACAATTAACAATTATAGTTTTAAATAATAAAAATAATAATAAAAATAATTTTAATAATGAACATTAATAATTATAAACAATTAACAATAATTATAAAAATATACCATCACAAAAATGGTCAAGACTATCCCGGCACATTCATTCTAACAATCTTAAATACTGATCTCATGCACTGGTTGCCAGGTCGTATGCTAGTTGACGAATAAAGGATGTATATTTTTTGAAAAAAAGAGAATCCTAGTTTACGTCTTGCATCCTCTCTTTGTTTGAAAAAAATTATACTCGCGTCCTAAATCGCAAGTAATTTGCAACAAAAAAAAGACGACGTCTTATACGAAAGCGACATCGAAATTGCTCACCATCATACAATGATGGATTGTCAGAAAAATAATCGTTCACCAAACGTGCATGAGCACCCAGCCGATCACGTTTAAGATGTGGTTGTATATTGTGTGGTTGTGACGATTCGGCTTCGTCTTTTAAAAGTTGAATCGTCGCCATTGTCGTGGTTATAAGCAAATCATTGAGTGTTCCCTAGTTGGTTGGAGAGTCGGATGAATAGTTGGAGTGTGATGACATTTTCTTAAAAAAATATAGAGATCTTTTAGAGGAATTGATGATTTAAGAGTATGTGGTAATGTTGGAATGAAATATGTATGTGTGTGTGTATATATATATATAAGGTTTTTTTTAAATATATTTTTAAATGATTATTTAACAACGATCAATTGAAATGGCCCACTAAATTCAATCCGTTTTCCTCATTATTGTGCTCGCGAAGTGGTCAATGGCGCCCGATTCCCTTTCACACTAATAACATTTTGAATTTTGAATAATTTTAATTATTTATTTTCAAAGTCAATCCCTAATTTGTTGTACTTTCCAATACTATGGGATTTCCTTGTATTTATACACCTTCACATTTAATGCAAAAAACAATTCTAGTTGACATATGTATATTGTATCAGCCAAGGTTTTACCCTAATAGCATGTAGCCTCCCTTCTTTGCAATAAAAAAAGTTCGTATTATTGGGACACCCAGCCCCTTATTTTGACACTCTCTATATGCATCGTATAGCTCTATACGATGTGTATAGGCTTAAAAAATTCCAAAGACAGACATCTTCTGCCACTGTCTAACATGGGTGCCTATATGCATCGTATAGGTCTATACGATGCGTATAGTGTACAAGTCTACAGTGATTTAAAGCTGATGGATTTGATGTGTCTAACATGTTGGTCTATACGAGGCATATAGGTGGTTAGTTGCATGATTGTTTTGCCATGTTTCTTTCTTCCTTTATAAATGACGCTCAGGGGATGAATAATATTCAAACGATCCAACAGTCCAAAAAATATTTATCTTCTCTAATTATAACACGAGCACATTAGCAATGTCTTGGTGGGACGAGAACTATTCTTTTCACGAATCATCTAGCCAGTCACCGATTCCAGGGAGCACTTCGTTATAAGATTAATTCACTTGATTCTTATTTTGTTTATGAAATACTTACCACACTGTTGTTTCAGGAGGGGTCTAGCATTCCTGATTATTATGTGATAAGGGTCAAGGATCATCACGAGGAGGAGGTCGTGTCCGACGTTCATTCTTATCATAAGGACCCATTGCTGCCAGAGCTGAATGAGATAAGCATTTATTTTCTTATTTAAATTAGGCATTAAATTTACCATTATTTTGTTTCAAGATGTTGTCCCTGACGGTGAATACGAATACAGCTGTTCGGGTTACAAATACGGGGATAAAGCTTCGTACACACATCAAAACTATCCCTACACCGAATATGGTCGTGAACCTTCTTACGCCCAACAAAACTACCCAGACAATGTATACGCGGGCGAACACGGCTATATCGAACATATCAAGCAGGAGTCAGTGTATGACAAACATCCCCTTTATCCGCAAGTTTCGTATGAAACTAACCAGGTATGAAAATTCTTCATTATATGTCTTTTTCGATAAATATAAGTTAACCGGGTATTTTTTTTACGATTATATGTCCCGCGACGAGTTGGAGTTGTGGGCCAGAAAAAGGGAATTGACAACGACTATGTGATTGTTACAAGACGGTCGAAGAAACATGGAGATATGGACATGAAGGTATAGCTTTAATGTAGCTGTAGTGACAAGCACAAGAGTATAGCCATGTTGGGGAAAAATGCCAGCAAAAAAATTGGATGCCCTTTTTGCTGATAGAGCTTTACGATGGAATACGTCACGCTTGGAGGTTAGATGTGAGAAACTGTAATGCCCCGCTTCTTCGTACTTTCCATAATTAGAAGGTCTTTCTTGTATTTCTATGTATGGAAGTCGTGTGTTCTTGTAATCGTCCTTTCATTGTAATCGTTGTCAAAATCAGAGACTTGGATCATAAATAAAACTCGTACTTCTTTAAATTTGCGTTATACATACTTCACACATATTCATACGTTTGATTTTGTGGGACAATTAATACATATTCATGATTCTTGGAAACTATGTGCCAAACTTATAAATACGTGAAATTTACGAATAATACGACTTTTGAATGCATCTGATACTTAAATACGTCATTCCTATACTTAGATATACTTCATGATACTTGTTAATATTACTTATTTGTTCCTTATAATATGCCCTTATATCATGTATACACCTAAAAACCCAAAATAAGGAACTCAAGGGGCCAAAATGTCATTTTTGTAAACCTTTCACGCATCAGACCAGGCCTGGCGGCCCGCGACCCGGCCCAGGTCCTGGCTTCGCGGCCCGCGAGCCCATTATCAGATCAGAAAAGGTTTCTGGTCGTTTTCTTTGGCAGGATTAATGTTTGTTTGAAGTTTAAACTCGTTTTTAGCAATTAATACCCAACTACAAACCTACCCTAACCCTTCCCTATAAAACCCAAGTGTTGCCCAAGCATTTTGTACTTTTCAAACCACTCACAACTCTCTCTAATCACTCTCAAACTCCCTAAATCCGTAGATGATTGTAGAAGTTCGGACAAAATCATACTACTTCACTAAAGTGAGCATAACTCACTCA